>CM073427.1:75665777-78418277 GCA_037114965.1 Monochamus alternatus
ACTACCCTAAGGGTACGTTTACATCTGACACTTGTGTCCCGATATATGTGTCAAGCATCAGATATACATCGCTAGTAACTGTTTACATTACGGACAGAAGTTACTATATATTTATATACTATATTTCTCGTCGCTATATGTGTCCGAACCGTTTATACATATGTATTAAGTAAATATACTTGTGTCATATACACCAATTCATAGTAGAAAGACAAAGTTCAGTCGTGTCACGATGAATATCGAAACAAAAAAATGCTACCCGTGTGATTGCCTTGGATATGTTACTTAAGAAAAGAAAAAAACGTTCAGTGTAGTTTTGGGAATGAATTTTAAAACGTGATGAATTAGGTGTCTATAAATTAGTTAATCTCAGAACTAAGTGGCGAGAATCCGCAACAATTCTCAAATTATTTGAGGATGACACCAACTCAATTTGAAAAGATTGTTTGTAAAATAAATAAGGAAGATACCAAATTCAGAAAAACTATAAGCGTAGCAGTAGCTGTATATCTTCCTATACACAGTTAAAAACTGATAATATAGATATATACAGGGTATCTCACAATAAGCGTGCATTAGACATATTTAGGAAACGATAGAAATCTGAATTTTCGTTTCTAGGAGTTTGCAATATTGCTAAGTTGAAATATAATATTTACAGTAACGTGGCAGTAGTACCGGAAGTAGTCAATTCGTTAACGTTAAACGAAAAATAGTATTTTTATTTCATTTTCAGATTCTACGTGCAATTTTAAATGAACTTTATTAAATATACCATATGTCCAAGCTCAATAGTTTTTGAATTATTTTGTTTCCTAAAATTGTTTTTTTTCATCATAAATGAATTATTCAGTCTCCCAGGTAATTAACGACTTAAAAAGTAATAATTCTGTGAGAGAATTACATGTAGAATCTGAAAATTAAATAAAAGATACCTATTCCATTCAAAATAAGCAAGTTGACGTATAATGTAAATATTTTGCATCAATTCAGCAGTGTTGAAAGGAAAACAAAATCCTCTAAAAAAGAAATTTCAGATTATACGTCTAATGCACACTTGTTGTGATACATCCTGTATATACATGTGTAGTTTTATTTGTGTACAAATCCTTAGAATATTTGTTCTTCAAGATAATCTAATAAATATATTTTTTTTTGTTTTAAATGTTTTCAAAATCCGCTTCTTCTGATCCTACCATGGTTTTTAAGATGGCCATGCAAGGTCTGCTATCATTTTTTTATACCTTTGAATTTCAATAAAAACGTTTAGCAATTTTTTTATTTAAAATTTTTTAAGTTGTTAATCAGGTGCATGTACTATGTGAAATTTGAATAAAAACTATACATGGTGTTTTCTTCTACACGATCGAGTTTTATTCGTGAATAAATCTGTAAAAATGGTTTTGTTCGAGATATTTGAACAAATATTTGTTTGTTTTAAATGGCATCGAAAATCGCTTTTTTTGATTCTATTACGGATTTTAAGATGGCGACCAAAGACATGCTATTCTTTTACATCTGCAAAATTCAATATAAATGCTCAGAGATATTTTTTGCTAATCAGGACCCCTCAAACCCTTATGTGTAAATTTTTAGCAAAAACTATACATAATGTTTTCATTTTTGTTGAGCATAATATTGAATTTGAACGGTACTAAATCAGATTTAATTTTCAGATTTATAGTTTTTTATCCCCAGAAACATTTTCTCACAAACTGTTGAATATAAACAAATGAATTTTGTCAGGAACATTTACTTAAAAAAAGATATTTTACTGGAATATTTCCCATGTTCCTGGTTTGTTGTAAGGGGTGAAATAAACCACCCCTTCCATGTTTATTTTCCAAACATTCCTATACTTAAAAATTTCTTAAATTAAAATTTTTCTTTGGACTTCACTTTATATTTATTTGATTTTCTTTTAACATCACAGAGTTCAGGTTCGTGGTATAAATTAATCGGTTTATCAATATCGCGTTTTACCGACTCTTTTTTATCATTATTTTTTAATTGCTGCCGACACTATCATAAAAGTAGACGACTAGTCAACTAGAGCAATTTCTGTCAGGCGAGTGCGAATAAGAAAATAATATGTTTTTACATCTAATCGTGTGTCGATACATATCGTAGACGCTTGATACATATAATCCTTGACTAAACTCTGACAGAAATGTTCGCGCTGTTTAGATTAAATGCGATTTCTGTCCGACAGAGAATGAAAAATCGTTCAGTATGGATTTGAGATTTATTTTAGTTTGAAAGGCTTATTTGTAAAATAGTCATATAGTTAAGGTTTACTGTGATATAAATTAATTTATTCATCAATATCGCCTTTTATCCATTATTTTTTATCACTCTATATTAATAATTTGCTACCGACACTACCACAAAAGTAGACGATTAGTCAGCTACAGTAATTTCTGTCAGGAGATTCCAAATAGGTGTTTCCATATAATCGTATAGATGTGTCGATACATATTGCAGACGCTTGAAGCATATCTCTCTGACAGAAATTCTGCACTGTTTACATTAGATACAATTTCCATCCGACATAAATATCGAACAATTAATGTCAGATGTAAACGTACCCTAAGAAGTGGAATTCGGAGTATAACGGATAATGTTCTTGTTTGTGGGACCAATTTCGTATAAAAATAGAAATGTAAGAGAATATGCTTATGAACGGATCACAAAAAACGTAATTGGTGATTACTTTAATTCTTCTGAAGTCAAAGCTATAATATGTTCTATAAGGAATGCATATACCTTAGAATTAAAGAAATAATTAAATAAAATTTAGAAAGGTTTGCAGTGTTGATAGACTTTTGCCTTCAGTAGTACCAATCACTATAGCAATTAACAAATGAAACTGACGTAATAAAATCATAATGTATGTGTAAACCTATACTGACATGAATGTTCAACTGGCGTAAATGCTGGCGCCAGCAAATCATTGCATATGTAAATGCGCCTTAAACCGTAAAATGAATAGCACATCATAGCAGACTTATGTTGCAGACGTCACATAGCCCCTCAATGCATTATTTGAAATAACGATCTCCCTATCTACTAGATAGGTACCGCCAAAATGCCAAAACCCTTTGTTCTCTGAAGTTCACGGAATAGAGGGGGCGCTATTCAGCTTTTAAGACGGATTAAAAATGGATTAGATTTCAGTAAAATACGTTTTAGAGGTATAAAATGTGAGTAGTTAACGATTTATAAATTATAATAAGAATAAGCATTCACCGAGAATTTATTGATAGGATTAAAAGCAGACTTCGTTTTCTGTCTTACGTAACTCATGTTCATTATTTCTAACACTTATTAATTGAATGTTGAATGAAATATTATAACTGAATGTTGAAAATACACAAATGAATTAAGTACTAAAGATATTAACTGCATTATAGTTAATTACTGGTGTAAGTTATACCTTAATTATAGTTTATTCTGTTCAATGCGAACTTTAAAAATACCATTATTATATTGTTATACTGAGGGAAATATATTTTAACTATTAGTAGGTATTAATTATTTTCAATATAATATTTGCATTAAATAGACTCTAGAATATGTTGCTGTTATAATAAAAATAATTCTGCTAAAGGAACCTACTAGCGGTGGAAAAGGTTTTCTTTTAACTTTTTATTTATTGCTGCAGTCCACGTTTTTATTATAGTAGCTTTTGCAATTTTTCATCTCAGCTAAAATTTATATTGGGGCCGTTAGGCTTTCATCCTATATCAATACCAGCAAATATTTCTTTATATTTCAGATAAGTGACTTTATGGCCACTATTGAATGATATTCTTGTCATTATTATGTGCACTTAGATTGGCTCAGTTATCAACTTTTTCTTTAAGCTTTAATTTTACATTCAAAAAGTTAAAAGTAAAAAAGTTAAATTTAAGATCGAACTTTTCATTTTTATCATTTTTCAAGTTAACGTTGATAACTAATGAACACTATAGGTTCTAGCGTTACACACACTCTCATGCAGAATGTATATATTATTCTCTTTTATGCTCGTATAACATGTTTTTACTTCACAGAATGTATACAAAATCTTGCATATCTACCTATGTTAGAGGAACTAATATTTGTTCCTTGTGAATACGTTAATGAACACGAAAGACGGGCAGCGTCTCCTTGCTATTGTAATGTTGGGCACAAAAGGCAGTTTTCGTGTGTTTGTTGTGATTACTATGCGCTAGCAAAATAGCTAGCTACTATGCAATTTTTATTTGACGCAGTTTTAAGTCTTCTAGCCACAAGTAAATTGTAACCGCTATTATTGAGTGGAGCTCAAATAAAGTAGCCTGCTACAGTTACCTACTACAATAAGTTATCTTAGTTGCCTTTGGTGGAAGACGTGATAGAAAATATGTACCTTGAACGTAAGAAGGTGCTCTACTGTTTTAGCAAAATGCCGGCTTAAGTAAAATCATGTTAATAAAATAAAACGTTGTGTATTTTCTTATAATAGTTGGTTGATGTTTAGTGAAATAAACAGCACGTATTTGACAGTTGTTCTCAGTGCACAAGTTTTCTTTCGCTATGACTGGTTACTCTAACGCAGAATTAACAGACATGCATTTCATGTATGGTCGTGCTAATGGAAATGCCATCGAAGCGCGACGTCTTTATGTTGACGCTTATCCAAATCGCTTGATTCCTTCACAAAGCATGTTTGGAAGAATTCACCAAAGATGCGTGATACCGGTTCCTTGAGCAAACAGTGCCATTTATCAGGAAGACCAAGGTCGGTATCCACTCCTAGAGCAGAAGAAGAAATTCTATCACTGGTAAAGCAGAATCCAGGTACGAGTGTGCGGGGAATATCTACCGAGGTAGGAATTAGTGGTCCTCTTGTTTGGAGAATCCTTCACGATCAACTGCTTTATCCATAACATGTGCAACGAGTACAGGTCTTAAATCCAATATATGATCATCAAGCACGTTTGGTTTTTTGTTGCTGGTTTCTACGTCATGATGCTGAAGACTCTCGTTTTCCTGCAAACATTCTTTTTACTGATGAGGCCGGGTTCACAAGAAATGGAGTGTTTAATTTTCACAATACGCATATTTGGGCCGTCGAAAATCCTCTTGCTTTAATAGAATCTGGACATCAGGCACATTTTTCATTAAACATTTGGGTGGGTATTGTAGGTGACAGGTTTCTAGGTGCTGTTGTTTTACCAAAGCGATTAACAGGCGCTGCTTACCTCAACTTTCTGCAGAACACACTGTATGAGTTTTTGGAAGACATTCCTTTGAATCAGAGGCAAAAATGTGGTTCCAGCATGATAGTGCTCCAGCTCATTTTTCCATGGCCGTTAGAGAGCATTTACACCAAACTTTTCCACATAGATGAGTAGGAAGGGCCGGACCTGTTTTATGGCCTCCAAGAAACGCCTGATCATGACATTAATGTATGGTACTCCTGTAAAGAGCCTGGAAGAGCTGCAGCTACGAATTAATCAAAAGTGTCAAGACATCCAAACCAAGAGTTGAGACGAAGATATGTCTGCTTGGAAATGGACGGAGGGCGCTTTGAACATCTTCTGTAACTTTATTTTTTGTTTGTTAAAAGCTTCCTTTGTCGGTTTACTCCTTATTTTTTTCTGAGCAAATGTAGCTGTTATGACTGCAACAAAACTCCAACGTGTCTAATAATAAACCGAGTAATAAACTATTTACGTACATTACATAAAAAACCTATACGCAATGGGTAAATTATTAAGAGAAGTTTAAAAGTGTTTCGTGTTTAAATACTAAATAATAAAAAACCATCGTGTTGTCGACAGAAAACTGTCAAAGACCGAAATGGCATGCCGCTAATCGAGAGTGAACCTTGAACTACCGTATCATTAGGTCAATAACCTAGTTACCCAGTTTTTGTACTGTTATTTAACGACAAAGAGTCAAACTATTTTTTTTTTAAATCTAGATACATTAATGAATTTTCCTTAAATATTGATTTATTTGTTAATAAAAACAAAAGTAGATAATAAATAAATGTTTTCTAATGTTAGGTTATTACAGTTTAATAATTTTGATATTACGTTTTCACTACGTTTTACAAATAAATATGAATTTTTAGTATGACTCGTAAGTAAAATTAATTATTCAGTTTGTAGTTACGTACATCTAGCCTAGAAATTTATTGTATTTTAAGTAGTATGGTACTAACCTGTTAACTGCACTCATTCGTCCATAGCACTTTATTAATAAAATTAGGGTCAATCGCATTTCGTAAACATTCTCCATATAACACTACCATTCCTGCATATTCGGAATTTATAAAATTATGCATTTACGACGAATACGCGAGACCGAAATAAACAAACTACTGCTTACTGCTTGTATTCTCACTATTCTATTCATCCCCTCTCCAAATGTGTGGTGTGATCTACAAATTTGGGGGGAAAGAAATGTGGGAAATGCGGGTAAATTTGAATAACACGCTGATGTGTTAGACGATATAATAATAATAATAATAATAATAATAATAATAATAATAATAATAATAATAATAATAATAATAGTAATAGTAATAGTAATAGTAATAGTAATAGTAATAGTAATAGTAATAGTAATAATAATAATAATAATACTAATAATAATATCTCTACTCCTAATTGTCATCACAGGGATTAGCCCAGAAGTCGGAGACTTGTGCGGGAGAGGGGGCGGCATATTATTATTAAGCAGGCCGCATTTGCGCCCAGGAACGACTTACGTTGGTAGGCCCTAACCACTATTCAGTGCAGGAATGAGGGAAACCTGGAAAACCTCATTAATTAGGGGGGTAGTCAAATATCAACCGGTATCAATCTCTCACATTGACCCAAGCCAACATTCTTCCACCCTACCATACCCGCAGAGAGGGCGACAAACCTCTCCACGAATATAGCTTATATACGGTCTACCGGCAGCTGGGCTCGAACCAACACCGATCTAGTCACCTCGATTCAAGTACTGACGCCTTAAACCGCGCGACCACTGACCGATCCATGTATGTAAACATGATGTGGCAACGATGTTTAATCCGGTCGTATGGGTGCGTCCTCAGAAAGTTCATAGTGCACCAGGAGCGTCGTGTTACTGATTTATATAGGGTGATTTGTTTATATTTTTAAAGATCGAGTAAATTTTTTTTCGATTTTCTGCCTTTATTAGGCCTCCCGAATGCGTGGTTAAAATTAATGACATTATGACTGACTCACCCTGTATACTGTTTCATTTGATTATTTTTTGGAGGTAATCAATTTTATCTTCTTATTATATTCTACTAGTGTACTACTTGAGTGCCTGAATATCGACAAAAATAGAATTATAAGAGACATACTATAACTTCTTATCTTATAATCTTCTATTATTAAAATATGGACATGCTCTTGAAAAACAACTCGGCATGCTTTTATAATTCACTTAACTGAGGAAATGAGTATCAGGCAACATGTCATCGATCTTACTGAAAATCGACCGGAATCCCTTGTGTCCGGAAAAAGGGAAAAGAGATTTTGCCACGCTATTTATCTTTGTAAGGAGCCTCCAAGGTATCCGGCGATTGACATCTGAAAGAGATTTTGGAGATCATCTAAGAAATTGAAAATTTACCTAGAACGTTTACTTGCCACCTTGAGTGTATCTAAATTTAGCTGGATTTGTTTCAGAAATTAATGTGTGAATGCAGACCGCACTTGAATATAGGTAAAGAACTGCTTCTAGAGAAATTATTTTCCAATATATACAGGGCGATTTTAAATAAAGTAGGAAAAAAATGAGACCACATATTCCTTAGGTGAAAATAAACCGATTTAACCTAACATACTTATATCCCAAGTCGCTTAATAAAAAAGATTTTATTTTCGATGTTTGTAGATAACTTCTTAAAAAATTTAAATATTTACTTAAAATTTGTAAAACAGGGGTTTTTGTGGGTGAGAAATTCAAATTTGTTTCTTATTTTGACGTCACTAGTAGGGGGCGCCAAATGCACATCATGTTTCTTTTAAATAGCAGAACTTTTTTGCTGCTTAGTGTATCCATCTGACTATTGAAACAATCGATTCTCCTACCTGTTATATCTGAAAAAGGTATACCTTGTTGAAGTCGTTAGTCGTAACTTGTTTCCGTAATATGTGATTCTACGGGACAATTGTGTTTGACAGCAGATAAATAAATATTTGCCGTTACAACCTGACGTTGGCAAGGAAATGACAAAGCACAGATCACTAACCTTTTAATATTTTAAGCTACACATATACTGCTTTAAAAATAGTTGTCATTGTGACATGTCAAAAAATGCAGTTTTTAGTTTTCCGCAAATGTATTAATATAAATGTCATCAGATAAAATTTTGTATATAATACGAATCATAAACAATCATTATGGCACACGTCGTGCTATCGGACTCGGCTACGCCTCGCCCAATAACATTCACGACTTGTACCATAATGATCGTCTTTATGATCCTTATTACATAAATAACTATTGTATGCAAATGACATTATATATAATAGAATTGACAGCCTTTACGATTGTGTTGCAAAATTATCTTAACAATTTCAATACATGGCGCTTTGTTAATAAGTTAGAATTAAATGTGAAAAAAATACAATGTTCTTACTTTTACATTTAAAAATAGTGCCATAGAACATAATTATCAGTTGGACGATATTATTATTTTCAGATCACTTACATTTTGTGACCTGGGGATAACATTTGATAGTAAATTATCCTTTACGCCTCATATTCAGAATATTACTTTTGATGGATTTAAAAAAATGGGCTTTGTAATTCGTAATATGAACGATTTTCCTTCTATTCATGTTAAACAACTATTGTATCAGTCTATTGTGTTATTGTAATATACATATAGATTGTTTAGAATGCATTCAAAGACACTTCCTAAAGTTCTTATGTTATAAGGAGGACGGGGTTTATCCAAATATTGCATATCCTTATAAGAGTTTACTGCACAGAATTGGTCAAATACTGCATAATTTAATAGATTGTACTAATATACTTCTCTTATTTAACTTTAGGATACCTAGAGCTGACTTTAGGCTTAATATGTTGTTTTGCACTACTAGAATGAGAATTAATCCAACAAAATATTCACCCATTCACCAGATTTCTGAAAACTAAAATAAATTGCAAAGCTACTTTTATATTACGTAACTGCACTATGGCTTCCACAACACCTGCTTTCTGTTAATTGTAAACTGTACTTTCTACCCTGTAATTGGTTGTGTAATAAAGGGTAGTGTATTTGTTAAAATAGAAATAAATAAATTAATTAAAACCCAACTTTCCTAACTGAAATTAGTCACTAAATGTACAACTTTTTGAAACATTATTAAAAAAATAATTTTCTACAGGCAAAATTGACATTTTGAAATTTTTCGAATATTGTATATTTATCACTAGATCAACTATTAATAAATTTCTGAGGTAAGCAAGTTTTAATTAAGAGTGGATTTTTTGCGAAAACTCAGTAACAAGAAAGTTTGAAAGTGTTTCCAAATAGGCTACCGAACTCTTGTAAACTTTCTTACTGTTGATTTTTCATGAAAATGTCCAGAGTAGGTATTGAGAAAAAGTTTTGCTTATCTTGCATTGCCATGAGCAGCGGTGAAACTGTGCTACAATCTACAGGGCGTTAAAATATATCGTTCTTAATGTATTGATGCATAACTAAATTAAATCAAATCAAATCAAAAAGTCTTTATTTGGCGGGGCTCAGCCTTTGGCTGCTTAGGCCCAACCACCAACGAAAAATTTTTTTTTAAACAAGATAATAATAATAATAATAATTAATTCCTTTGGTAACATATTTTATAAATATGTGCAGCAAAATAAGACTATGAGGATTTAAAGAACGAGGATGAGTGCAGAGGTATATGTAGTAAAAGTTCATTTCTCAGATTTCTATCGTGTACATTACCTAATATTAACTTTGAATTGAAATATGGCGGAATTTTTGTATTTATGATTTTATGTATAAAATTGATATAATGAATATTTCTACGCACTTCCATTTTGAACCATCCATTTTTAATAAAATAAGGAGTGATGTGATCTCTCCTCTTGACTTTTTCTGCATATCTCATACATGAATTTTATAGAACTTGTATTTTATAGTTAGAAACTGACAAACATGGCCCATAAACAATATCGCAAACAAAGATAGAATCAAAGACTGTTAATTTCAGTTTAACATATTTTTAAATTTGTATAGACATTGTAAGCGAGAATATGCAGTTTTTATAACATTATTTACATGACATGTGAAAGTTAAGTAATTATCAAACGTTAAGCCAAGATTTTTATAAGTACTTTTGAATTCTATGAGAGACGCAGATAAATTTAAATTATTATCAGATTCCAAATAACATAGCTGTAGTCTTTGTTGGATTTAGTATTAAAGCATACTTCTTGGACCAATCGTATAATATTTCTAAATCTAAATTTATCTTATTGAAATAAAAATTCTGTTCACCTGGTTTAAAGGATACATACATTTGAGCATCGTCCGCGTAGCAATGCATTTTTGATTGAATATGCGAATGAACATCAGCTGTGTATAATACAAATAACAAGGGACCTAAGATAATAACGTTTTCGTCTCCTGTTTTTTTTTGTCGACGTTTGGTTTCTGAGATATTCAAAGAAATTGGTGACAGTGTAGCGCACCAGCCGCCTAAATTTTATTTAACGTTATAGCAACCCATGAAAACAAAACTCAGTGATTTGTGTAAACTGACGTTTGTAAAAATCATTGTCAAAAGTGTTATTTAAAGAGCATTTTTAGTGCTAAGAAAAAATTCCAAGAACGTTTACAAATGCTGAATATGCCGATATAAATTATGTTTATGGTTTCTGTGACGGAAAGTCCAACGCGTCAGTTCGAGAGTACTGAACACGCTTCCCTAATAGAAGAATTCCAAATGCACAAGTTTTTGTAGATGTACATCATCGATTTTCAGAATATGGTTTGCTCCGCTACAATGATCATAATCGTAATGTATCGCCAAGAAATAATCAGCGAATTCTTAATCATTTTGATATCGAAAGAACTTTAAGCACACGCCGAGTAGCTCGGCAACTCCATTTATCTCAATCAAAAGTACTGAAAGCACTCAAACAAGATCATCGAAGGGTTTTCCATCTCCAACCAGTTCAAGGTTTGATGCCAGGAGATGCTGAAAAACGTTTAAATTTTTGTAGATGGGTTTTAGATTCAACAGAAATTAATCCACAATTTCTGCATAAGGTTTTATGGACCGACGAATCTAATTTCACAAAAGCTGGTGCACTAGTGCAATAAAATGTTTATTGCATTCATCTGCCATTCTACTACAGCGTTTTGTCATCATGAAAAACATAAACGTTCAAATCGACGTCATATTTTCCTAGACTTAGTGTCATCTAACTAAAACATTTTTTGGTTTCTGCATGAAAGTAGAAAAAATATTGTATGCAACTTGTACAAAAAGTGTTTATTGCACGTGACGTGAAACATGTCGAGTACTTGTCGCATAAATAACTATTTTCTACGTTCATGCAAAAACCAAAAAATATTTTGTAAATCAGCTGATATTCAAAGGAAATTAATTTTATTGTTGATAAATTGCATTTTCAAGTAATTTCGTTATCTAAAATGTAAGAAACATGATAGAAAATAATATAAAATATGCAATTAAAACATAATACTATCTTACAGAAAATAAACTACATATGACGTCGATTTGAACGTTTATATTTGTCATGATCACGAAACGCTGTAGTAGAATGACAGATGACTGCAATAAACATTTTATTGCACTCATCTGCACAGACAGTCAGTATATTAGTTAGCGATCTTTTGATTGTCATTGCCAAATAAAATAGTAGCGTAATTTTGTATTGTTTTGTATTATGGAAATTTCGTAGATTTTAAATTAATCTGCGCAAACAGCATGACAAATAATAAAAAAAAAACGTATAACAAATAGAGGTACATACATTCCTATAAATACTCAATAGTACCTATTAATATAATATATGATTGCAACTTATATAAAATTAAGCAAAATATTAAATAGTATTGCTAGGCAACACACATTACGTATTAGATACTGTAACTATCGTTATGTTCCAAGATGCTGCCTTTGGGTGTCTCTGATAAGTTACTTTTTTTTATTAAGGTAATATTTGTTTAATAGATATCATCAATCCGATAAGTTTCGTGAAAGTACCATAAGAGTCTGTTTGTTCTTGGGCTTATCTTATTCTTGATTTTTATGATTATACGTTTCTACTGCTTCTAAATCTTTGGGGTGAATCTTGAATTTTTGTATTTAAAGCATAGAAGTGTAGCCTGAACAAGGCTTTTGTCATATTTGCTACGCTTGTTTAGTCTTAAGACCTTAGAACGTAGAAGAACAATGTTTTCTATAAAGTTACTATTTAACATTCTACGTAATAGCTATGTGTAAAAATGGCAATATATTCTATGATTCTCTGGATATTTTCACAATTTGTTTTAGGGTTATGATTGATTTTACACAGAATTCAGTTCGAGGCTTTTTGTAGTTTGACCTGTCATTTTTATTAACTTTGATTTAATGTAACTATAAACTTACTGTTTATTAGATTTAATTGTTCATGTCTAGTTTGGTTTTACTTTGTACGTTGCATGTATTTTCGGTTTGAAATGATTTAAAAAAGATTATTTCCATAGCTTACTTGATTCTACGAATTTGAATATTGCATGACAATTATTATATTTCAGATAATCAAAATTACTAAGCAAATTTCTACTTATTATTAAAAATATGTTTGCAAATTAAAATAAATATTCAATTTTGCATGTACAAATTCCACCCCACATACTGCAAAATAATATAATAAAATAAAATTTCCCTTGTTCATGTTGTGCGAATTAATCTCCTGAATTTAAAGTACTGTTTAAAAGTAATATTTACAGCAACATAAATTACTTAAGCAGAACGTTTGTGTTTGTTTCGTAATCCTTAATTAAAATATTTTTATAAAAGGTAAGCGTTTTGTAATACCCCTGTTGAATATGCAACATCCAATGCTGCACTGAACACGCGGACCCTAGATGAACGCAAATTGATTATTTGCTAGGAAATTGAAACCCAAGATGGCGCCACATATATCTCATTGACAATGGTTGAAACAAAGTTCACATGGTTTCAGTAAATGTTACTAGCGTCACTCTGGTTTCACCTCAGAACGAATAAATCTTTCGCCTTTTACTAAAGATTTCCGTGGGGTGGAACACTCAAATGAGTCTATAAACAATTTTTTTTGTGCCTGGTGTAAGCCGGGCCTCTATATGTTAATTAAACAAAAATCTATAAATTATTTTTTGACGACAGCTGAGTGATGAGAATCCATCCACAGTATAGAAAGACCAGTAAGGACAGCTGCACTTTCCCGCTAAGCCATTTTCAGAATTCATTCATTACTATTTACGCACTCGTTTTGGTTTACGTTTCGTAGTATAACCGCTTGTGTGTATTTTCCATATGAGTAACTAAATAAGAGGCTTCTTTTCTCTGTCTTTCATGGGAAGCACGACTTGCTCCAGACATACCTAGCAGCATCTTACGTTCATTTGGAGAAAAAATAGCATTTGCAGTATGCTACGTTTTCTGTTTTCAGAAAACTGTAACTCTCAAAATCTATACAATAGATGTCGTTGTATAATAAGCTTCATTACGCAGAAATTGGCGGTAAATTTGAATTTACTTTAATATATAAAGTGCAACGTACATATGAAATAAAATTCATAATTCTCGATAACAAAATTTCGTAAAAAATTAAAAGTTCAAATATAAAAGTTGAACAGATTTTTTACAAAATTATGTAGTCAATGATTTATGAATTTTATTTCATGTAAGTTACACACTATATAACAGTATAATAAAACAATGAATTCTATAATATATCTATTAAAAAAAGAAGGTATGATTGGTTTAATAATAAAAAGAGAATTGTTTTTTCAATGCTTTATTCTATTATAAATAGGAAAAGAAGTTGATTACATGACTAGTAATTCATAGCGATTAACATGATAAAAAATAGATGGATACTTTATGCTAAATATTATTGTCAAATACATTTGTTCTGAACTACAATGGTTCTCATCAGTACCATGTACTACTGATATTTTTTTTCTGTGAAAATTTAAATATACTCAGTATTAGCAAAAAAAATCAGTAGACTCGTAGATATATGTATTTATCATTACTTTTATATTCACTAAAAAAACGAATCAACCTTAAATAAATAAATACCAAAATAAGGTGAAGTTATTCTTCTCAATATTTTTAAAACATCTAATTCAAAGTAACAATTTTTGTTGAGATTAAAATCTGGTTTACATAATTTGCGAATTGATTCTAACCCCAAACATTTCCGTGTCTGCAGTATCTCTGAAAAAGCTTTAATTTCTGTAAGAAGTATCTGTGATACGATAGGAATAATATATATTTTTGCAGTTTGGTACACAGCAGTATATTAAACAGTATTTTATATTAAAAAATAAAACAAACAAAAGCAGGCAAGGCAATTTAGATAATCATTTCACTAATTAACTGTTTGTTATATTAAATTTTAGTCAAACACAGAAAACATTTATCAGAATGCGATATCTTACCTTCATCACGTTGCAAAAATATATTAATTTTTAACCATCCATTGCATCCATGTTTCGTGCATGTTTCATGTTCACAGAAAATCATGTTACATGTTTTAACCTCAGATTTTTAATTATTTATTAGTTTCTTTACTTTCTTTTCGCTACAGCGAACTCTACCAGTTATACTGCCAACTTTGCTTTTCTTTTGAAATTGGGACACAGTTTTCTGTATGCTAATTTTTCTCAAGTAGCAGTGTTTTTCCAAATGACCGTCAGATGACGCTCATACTCGCGATGTTTGTTAACCTATCCTTTAAAAGCGTCTTATTTATTTAGTCATATGGTATTTTCGTTTTGTGATATTTTAGTTATTAACCTATTTGAGTAGTTGCGCCTATATGTTAATTAAACAAAAATCTATAAATTATTTTTTGACGACAGCTGAGTGATGAGAATCCATCCACAGTATAGAAAGACCAGTAAGGACAGCTGCACTTTCCCGCTAAGCCATTTTCAGAATTCATTCATTACTATTTACGCACTCGTTTTGGTTTACGTTTCGTAGTATAACCGCTTGTGTGTATTTTCGTTTTGTGATATTTTAGTTCTTAACCTATTTGAGTAGTTGCGCTCCAGTCCTGGTTTTAAATTTTATATTTTTGTTATATTTTAAAAAAAAATAATTATGACTGCATCAGAAGAACCGGACCTAGGTACAAAAAAGTGCAATATAGTAGGAGTTTATTGTGTAGTAGGAAGTTGCAAGAACAATGCTGGAAATAATACACATGATTTTTTTAGATTCCCAAAATACAACAGAAGGTAATTTTGCGATCATTATAGAAGTATAATTAATTATAATAAATTAAGAACATAAAATATTCCTTATTATTTTCCGTGTATTGTTTTTTGTGGTAGTGCATAAAATTTGTAAGGGAGGAATATTATTTTCAACCAGCATTACATACTTATTGCAATTTGTAAACAGTATTCCTTTCTTATTTTTTGTGTTTGTAAAATTGATTGCATTTTACGATTGAAATTCATGTAAAAATTATTAACATAAAATTATTATTTTTAGAGCGAAGGAGTGGACGGTTAAATGTAAGAGAGATCTTTTGGATATAATTTTCGAATATGTGCTTAGCATTTTTCACAAAAAATGGTCAAAGATCAGAAAAGAAAACTACTTACCTCAAATGCTTATCTTACAATATTTTCTGACGATGTGGCAGGTAAAAATATTTAACGTTTATTTTGAAATAGCTATCTGTATATAAGAATGAATTCTTTCAGAACCATCACAGAAAAATGTGGAAATTTGAACGCAGTCTTGAGAATTATTTTGGTAGCATCAGACAAGGAGGAAAATCTATCTCACCAACTCCTATATAATATCTACGTGCTTCGTGGATTTCATTCGTAAATTTGTTTGCGATCGACCTCAAACAATGCACTGAAATGTTATGAACCAATGCATATTGTATACTTTCGATTAGAAGACTTAATTCAATTTCAGAATTGCTTCTGAAGAAGCGAACATATGTCTCTTGACCAGTAAAAAAACCTAAAGCAACAACAGGGCAACCAGCCCAGGAATTGTTCAACCAAGTTACTTTTGTTTATAAGTAGGAAATAATTGAGTATGTTCAATTTTAAATATAAATGTACACTCGCCATAGCTTTATGCCATTTTTTTGTTAATGAAATAAAATGTTTATATAAAGTGTATTTTATTAAATGTCATAGTTCCAGGTGGGAACATCTCTGTTTTATTTATTGTCTTCAAAGTTTTTATACGCTTGTTAAATTATTAATAATAAACCTCAAGATGTTTATTTTAAAAATTTTACGTAATACGAATAATACTATATATTCGTAATTTATTAGCTCGAAGAATTTAAACTATCATAACAATTTATTTCACACATCTAGTGTTTTTTGGTAATTTAAACAATATGTAATTATAATTTGTTGTATTATTTTTAAAAATTACACGTATTTCACAAATTTGCATGTTTATACTTGTAGCAACACCTATTTGAATTTCTGGTGACTCGAACTAATATATAAATCTAGAAAATGTACTTATATTTGCGGAAACTATAATAAAATTGGGTAAAAAAACTGCTGGTAATAACAATATTAATTACAAATAATGAATATATATGTAGTAGTAAATAAAAACAAAAAATGTAAAATAAGGTCACACCAACTTCTATTTATTTATTTCGTTATTTAAACTATTTACATTAAATTTACTGTTTATAGATAGCTTATAAAACCAATAAAATTTACTATAAATTTTCAAAATCATATTACTGTTTGAGTACCACAGTTACAATTTAAATTTTGACAGTCACAGGTTACAAAGTAAATCACACCATAAACAATGGTGAAGAGAGCCTCACTCCCAAATGGGAGTGATGCTATCTTCACTTCAAACAACAAGGTCAAAGAATTCGACTGGCGGATTTCATTCATAAATTCGTTAGCTGTCCCTACTGATCTTTCTATACTGTGATCCATCTCTATATGTTAATTAATCAAAAATCTATAAATTATTTTTTGAGGACAGCTGACTCAGCTGAGTGATGAGAATCCATCTGTTCTGTAGACTAAAATTATTTTTTATTTTGCGGATTTGTAATGCCGCTGGCCTAACGGAGTATGCCAGGATGTGCAGAGAGTACCCTTACCCTTGCTTATGGAGTAATAAAGATGAGACTTTTTGGTGAATTCATTTTTTCAGTCTCATTTACCTAAGTGATTAGTGAAGTGAATCATTCACATAAGAGATTCAATTTATTCAGTATGGTCAGAGAATTGCAATTGTGTCTTTGAGATAGGATTTTTCTTGCAACGGGCCTGTTTCATGTTTTATAAATAACCTGCCGGATGTTATAATGCACTCAACTTGTTTATTATACGCTGATGACATGACTACTTTCCACTACTAGCCTATAAGCCCATCATTATCGACCTATCTTTGATGAGTAAACATATCTTTTTGACCTGAGTGAATAATGACGACCTAATAAATCAAGGTCAAGGTAAATAATGAAAATGACAATAATTTTGACATTTGATAGTTATAGAAGTAGAGAACCACTGGGTCTGTAAGAGGTGTTCTTTCGCATTAGGTATGTATGTTAAATTGAAAAAGTACACCATAGACTGGATGTCTTTTTATCCTCGTCCTCTTTAAAGTATGCCAGTAGGACATTTTCTGAAGTATAGACGACGTTTTTTGTAAGACACCAATATCACAGAATATTATAGCTATATACTCTGTGCCAGTATTTTAAAACTGTGTATGCTTTTACGTAAAGATGCTTGGACTTTTCTGACAGGAGTTGGTTATCAACATTCTCTGTCATTTTTCTCACTTCATGGGGTGGTACTTATCCACCTCGCGGGATTCCGATATTAAGTAGATTTAACTTAAGGGAATTAGCCACACGACAATACTTTTCTTATATAAACTATTGTCTACTGTCATTGATTCTTCAGATATTTTGAGTAATTTTAATTTCAATATCCCTTGTATTCAAACTCGTTCCCATACACTTTTGTACATGCCTACTTCAAGAACTAACACGCTTAAATATTCTCCTATTTATAGAATGTGCATGGAGTATTGTAATGTCCCTGCTACCAGGGCTCAGGTTCTTCGGTGAGAAGAGGCAGGAAGCAAAGCAAATGCACATTTTCCTAACTAATATCTATTTTAACCTTCTACTAGTAAGTCTACATGACAACTACACATTTTAAGTAATGAACTTAAATTACCTTTATTTAAAACTACTTACTAAACAATATTTATAACATGCATACTAATTACTTATTATTAATCGTAAAAAGCTGTGCTGGACTGTTTCATATCCTGTTTTAAAGTTCAAGCTTATTGTAACGGAGTTAAATTATGAAATCTATAAATTTATCAACGAATTCAGTACACTTTCCACGAAAAGAAAGAAAAATAAAATTTTACACCAAAGTTTCTTTTTCTATATCTTACATCTATAATTGTTCTATATCTACTCAATTATAATACCGTTAAACTCTGTTTTTATGTTTTTCTATATGTTTATTATTTACATCTACAACTATATTGCAACCCTTATCTTCACACTTTATAAGGACCTTTAAAAAGCGTGTCCATTTTGTTAATTTTATTTTCATTAGTAACTAACACCATATCTCCTATTTTATAACGTACTTGACATATATTCTGAACCTAAATCCGTTACTGCTTCAAGAGGTATGCCAAATCTTAATATAAAGCTACAAAAGCTTTCGCATCTGTGATACTTTCTTTGTCGGGTATTGGGTATGCTTCTGAATTCTGTAAGGTCACAGGAATTGTTAAAATATATTTATTTTGTTCACTATCTGTGGGTAAATGACCAACTAGATCGAGAAAAATATTTTGGAAAGCTGATAAACCTGTTGGGGTTATTGTCATCACAGCTTTTGACAAATCCCTCAACGTTCTTTTTCAGTCTTTGCCAAAAATATCTTCTTTTAATATTGTTGTACATACAATTTATACCCGCGTGTCGTCCTGTTGGTAACGTATGAAAATCATTTAGAATTAACTGTCTTAGTTCTTTATTATTTATACGTTCTAAATCTGTTACTATAATTAATTTAATTTCTAAATTTCTTACTAATGCTGTACATGTACGAAACTGACGTAAAACTTTAACATTATTTTTATTTCTTATAATATATACTTCCGAGATATTATTTTCTGCGTATTTTTTTTCCAAATCCGTCAGCCATGTACCTAGGTCAGATGCTGATCGGTGATTTACTTTAGTATATATTATTTGAGAATCTTTATCGTAAATAAAGTTATTTATTTGTTTATGTATACCTTGCTTTTTATTTTTAACTTTATTATCAAATTCTGTTTCTAATAATAGATGAAGTTCTACCGTCTCTTCTGGTTGTTTTAATACTTTGACAACAGTGGGGTGATCAATGTACTAGCATTATTTGTTTCTTGTTCCTGTTTATTTTTGTTTCTGCTTTGCGCCGTTGTCATAACTTTCATCCTTTCATTCTCTTTATCACTCATTTCTTATAATTCACTAGATTCAATGACAATACGACATAAGGCATCCACAGTTCTCTGTACCTTTGACATGATGTACTGAAATGTCGTATTCCGCTTAAGCTAATCTAAATTTCGTTAACCTGCTTGGCAGACCCATCTATCATACTAAATAAGTATACTAAAGGTCTATGATCCGTCAAGACTTTAAATTTTCTACCGAATAAGTATGGCCTAAAGTGTTTCATGGACCAAACTAATGCAAGCATTTCCTTATGTACCGTACTATAATTTTTTTCTGCTTTGTTTAAACTTCTAGATGCAAATGCAACAGGTCTATCATCTGAGTTTGATAACACTGCTTCCAACGCATATGCACTAGCATCTACTCGAAGTATGAATTCGTTATTTTCCGAAAAAATTGGATATTGCAAAAGGGGTGGGGTTAACAGTGCGTGTCAAAAGAATTCTGACATTCATCGGACCACTGAAATATTTTATTTTTCCGAGACAAATTATTTAAAGGTTGTGGAATTTGAGCGAAATTTTAAATGAACTTTCTGTAATAATTGGCAAACGCGACAAAACGTTTTGTTTCATATTAATTTTTTGGAACTGAATAATCGGATATAACCCTATTTTTTTCCGGATCAAGTGAAATACTCTCTGGCGATATATAATTTCTGTTTTTAAAAACACATTTATTAGGATTAAGTTTTAAATTTACTTGTCTAAGTCTTTCGAACACTTTTACTAAATTTTTGTTGTGATTTTGTAATGTAATGTAATTTCCATAAACTATTAAATCGACTAAATAAATGAAGCATGAATCGTAATTAAGACCTGACATTGCTACAGTCATTGGTTCTGAAAATGCACTTGGACTAATTTTCATTCCCATAGCTAGTCTTTTCATTTGAAATTGACCTCTATCTGTAGTAAACGCAGTAAATGGTCGACTTTCAGGATCTAACTCTAACTGATAATAACATTGCGCTAAATCAAGATGAGAAAAATATACAGCTCCTGACAATGAGTCTAAAATGTCAGTGATATTAGGTAATGGCAATTTTTCCTTTTGTATTTGTTTGTTCAAATACCTAAT
The DNA here is from genome assembly GCA_037114965.1 of Monochamus alternatus. Classification (NCBI taxonomy): domain Eukaryota; kingdom Metazoa; phylum Arthropoda; class Insecta; order Coleoptera; family Cerambycidae; genus Monochamus; species Monochamus alternatus. Next base: position 75,686,610 of record CM073427.1, read on the forward strand.
AATAGACAACGACAACTTTTTTAGATTATTGTGGCCAGCTTTCTTTCCGACTACTAAAAAAGGCTGGGTCACTCAGATTCAGCTTATCCGATAATGCCTTCCTGTCGCATTTTGTCAACAAGTCTGTGTATTTTGTCTTTTGCGCGTAAGGTAATCTATATGGTTTAACATACACCGCAGACGCACCTTCATTCAACCGTATTTTTTTACTACAAATATTTGTCACTGTAAAGGTCCATTTACACACATCTGTGACGTATCAGTTCAGTGTCAGTTCAGTATCAGTGCTATTTGTGGTTGATAACTGATGCCAGTTTACACATTTCCGTCCGTAGTCCGTAAAAAGGGTTAGTAGACTATCAAATAAAGTAATCTGAATATATTTATCATGCAGTTGATCAAAATTTCGTACCAACTTGATAAGCTTTTCATCCATTTTAAGCAATAGAAAAATCTGGTTAGTTTGTTAGTAGAATTACAAAAATATCGTCGCCGACGTATTTAAAAGCCACTGAACGGACCCTGAAGCAGCACTGATAGCACTGATACGGCACTGTAATGTGTATAAACATGCCAATTTAAAATCCAAGCAACGCATTTTTATTTTTCACTGATACTGATACGGAACTGGACACGGCACTGATGTGTGTAAATAGACCGAGGGGTAAACAACTGCTTGAAATTTGTACAACGAAATACCCATTTTTAAAAATATTACCTATAAATACCCAAAAAAAATACCTCAGCAAATAAGTAAATACCTAAAAAATACCCAAAACCACAAATGCTCAAAGAATACCTATGAGTATTACCCAATAATATCGTTAAGTACCTAAAAATATCGTTAAGTACCCAAAAATACCGAATAGTACCCAAAAATACCCTTAAATACCCAGATATCTAATAAACAAAAAATAATTTACACCCACGATTTTGCTTACTATCTATATCTTCAATTTTTCAATACTCTCTCATAATAATTTCTTAGAAATTATTCCAATATACGTAAATAATATAGAACTATCAGTAATTTCATTAACAATAAGTAATTTTTTTGTAAGGAAGAGTTTATTGACTGACATTATATTTATATAAGTATTAAACATAAAACAGAGAATTGTTATATAAACTAAGGTCTAATCCTTACTCAAATAAATCAATAAATACATTCTAATATTTAATATACAAAATAACTAAATAATGTTGGTTCTTTGGAAATGTAAGTATATAGTTACATATATTAAGATACATATTGGACACAATTTTTATTTACTTTTTAAGTTGTTTTTGAGGCATTTATATTATTTTTTATTTTATTTATGTCATATCTTATCATCAAATTATATACGCCAGTGCCGATTAGATCAAGCGGGCCATAAAATATATATTTTCTAACAACATCTGCAATATCCTTTTTAAAACCTACCCCTTTTAAAAGTTTAATCAAAACTTTATTTGAAATTTTATTATTTTGAGGGTTTTAGGAGATTGGTTCAGTTTTTTTTTAAATACCCTGTATTTTTTCGTTAATTAGTGATCTAACAGACTCTTGTTAAAAGTTTCATCTAAATCTTTGTTTAAATCCATTAAAGTTTAGAGGTTTTAGATATTGTTTAGTTTTTTAAACACCCTGTACTTTTTTCATTAATTAGTGTTGTAATAGATCCTTGTTAAAAGTTTAATCAAAATTTTATTTCAAATTTTATTATTTTGACGGTTTTAAGAGATTGGTTCAGGTTTTTTTAAATACCCTGTATTTTTTCGTTATTAGTGATGTAGTAGACCTTTGTTAAAAGTTTCATCTACAATTTTTTTAAATCCATTAATTTTCAGTTTGTAAAGATTGTTTAGTTTTTTAAACACCCTGTATTTTTTCATTAATTAGTGTTCTAATACACCCTTGTTAAATATCTGATAAAAATAATTTTTTATTCAATTAATTTTTAGGGTTTTTTTTAGAAATTGGAAAGACCCCAGTCTTATAAACACTGCATTTTTTTTGGTTAATTATTATTCTAAAGAACCCTTAGACCTTAGACGTTTTTACCAAAAACAAGTTTTTAGCTCTCTTAATTTTTTTAAGTTTATTAAGTTTTTTTAACGGTAACAAATTTCTCAACACTTTGTATACAGAACGGTCTTTCGCACGTTTAATAACCATTCCGAAGTTAAATCTTCAAAAATATCTTCTTGTGGATTGTTTTGCACGCTATTTTCAATCAGCATTTATTCAGTCATCAAACCCGCATATCACCGATTTGAATGCCTTTAACAACATGCCATTACTTGATGTTCCAGAAATATCAGAACAAGATGTTTGCAGTGCATTAAAGAAATTTAAGAATAAGTTAACAACTGGTCCCGACGGAATTCCTGCTTTCCTATTGAGAGACTGTGCACCAATCCTTGCTTTACCACTCAGTATTATATTCAACTTATCATTAAAATGTGCGATATATCCAGAAATTTGGAAAAAATCTAAAATTTGTCCAATTTTTAAGAAGGGGGACAAATTAAATATCGAAAATTACAGGCCTATAGTCATTCTCTCGAATTTTGGCAAATTATTTGAAGTTATCCTTTATAATATCCTTTCTTTCCATTCAAAAACGCAAATTTCGTCTTCACAACATGGGTTTATTTCTGGTAGATCCACAACAACAAATCTCATTAATATTACGCACTTTATTTCGAATTCTTTAGATAAAGGTAGTCAGACGGATGTTATTTATACGGATCTATCTAAGGCTTTTGATAGACTTGATCATGGCTTATTGTTGCTTAAATTATCTTCCGTAGGGCTATCATCGCATTTTCTGACTTTTTTTTCTTCATATTTGTTCAATAGAATTTTAAATGTTCAACTTCGTTGTTTTAATTCATTTGATGTGGTGGCTACTTCTGGGGTTCCGCAGGGATCAGTTTTAGGTCCACTATTATTTATTTTATTTATTAATGATGCACTTATTGATATTCAAGCAAACGTTTTGTTATATGCTGATGACATGAAGTTATTTGCATCAATTGAGTCTACTTCAAACTGTCATTTTTTACAGCAAGAGCTTTCCAAAATTAACCTGTGGTGTCAAAATAATAGATTGCCACTAAATTTATCGAAGTGTAATGTGATGAGCTTTACTAAGAAAATCTCCCCTATTCAGTACAATTATAGTATAGATAATGTTGTTTTAGCTAGATGTACTCAGTTTAAAGACTTGGGTGTAATATTCGATTCAAAATTAACCTTTGTTCCTCATATTAATCATGTAATATCTGCTGCTTATAAAAATTTGGGTTTTATCATAAGAAATGCGCAACATTTTGCTGATATATCTACGTTAACTTTACTCTATAACGCTTATGTTAGACCTAAATTAGAATATGCAACTGTAGTTTGGGACCCTCAATATGAAATCCATATTACTAACTTGGAAAATGTTCAGAGGAGGTTTGTTAAATACTTAAGTTTTAGATTGGATGGTGTTTATCCACCTCGAGGCAGTCCACAGTCTGATCTATTAGCCAGATTTAATTTTAATGACTTAACCTCTCGTCGTGTTTATTTTTCTGTTCTCTTTTTACATAAGGTTTTGTCTGCTATTGTGAATTGCCCGGACATTTTGAGCAATATTTATTTTAACGTCCCTCAGGTTCAAACTCGCTCTTACTCATTGTTTTATTTGCCTGCTCCTAGAACAAACGTTCTTAGAAACTCACCGATTCACAGTATGTATTCCAATTATATGAAATATCACCATCAACTGGATATTTTTAATTGTTCTGTTGATGCTATAAAACAATGTATATTGAACTGAACTCTGCACTGTTACACTATTGTTTTCTGTTATTTGATTTTCTGTTTTCAATTCCATATTTTAATGTATTTTGTATTTGTTCTACTGTTTCATTTTGTTTTCTTTATTTACTACTTAACTGATTTTTAACAATGCATATAATATGTTTGTATGTAATTCTTTTGTTTTCTATATATTTATATTTATGCTTTTTTGTAATTCCTGCCCTGTTATTGGAATTTTTCTGTCTGGGCAGTTGTAATCCTAAAATAAAATAAAATAAAAATAAAATAAAAATAAAATTTCCTCGAAATTGAAAATTTTATTTTCTCCTTATCAATTTTTATATTAACACCCTGTTTATCATTCTGTTAAATTATAGGAGGAACATCTTCGAATTTTATGAATGAATTGTGACGTGTTAAAGGCGGAGCTTTATTGCAAGTTCCACCCAAACGTTTCACGTACCAACTTAAAATTTCAGTAAATTTAAGAAATTATTGGAAAATTTTTACCCATTTTTCTCAGTCATTTTTGTATATATTGGAATAGGACAAACGTGAAAAATCATTAAAAAAATATATCTATAACTTGCTCGTGGCCGAATTTCCGCTTATAAGGGAAACAAAAATCGAAAATTATTTTTTTGCTGTATTTCTGAATTTATTATCAAAATTCTAACGCGAGGAAGTAATAGATAATTGTTAAATAGAACTACAGTTAAAAAATGAAATTATTCTGTCGGAAAATAAAGGAGAAAAATGGGTTACGGCTTATTCAGGCACTGCGAAACCAGCCTTAAGAAATGCACATTGATTCGTCATTCAACAGCCGACAAACACGTCTTTCACGAGTTTACTTTTTACACTGACTTATGCTATGCTAACCTAAGATAGACTGTGGCCTAAACCTATGTATCCACGGGCTAACACCATCATCAAAACGCATGCGCCATCGCCATTGTATTTAAGAATTGGCGGGAAAATACTAATTTTCTCCAAAAATACCCAATAAATACCTTCGTAATACCCACTAAATACCCATTATTACCTTGATAGTATCCAAAAATACACAAAATACCCAAAAATTCCGAAAAAATATCCATAATTACGCACAAATACCCAAAAAATACAAAAAATACCTTTAATTACCTACAGCTTGTACAGTAAAATACTCCAGTGGTTTTCCCCTCGAAATAGACCTTTAAAGTCTGTTCGAGGGTGTATAAGTTAAGTAATTCTTTAGAACTAAAGTGAATACGCCCAAAAAACAAAATAAGTTAAATATGTAAAATATCACAGTGACAAACAAGTGTTAATAATAAGTGCACGAAAAAAGTATCTGAATTTTCTTTTTTCCTTTAAAAACCAAGGTAAGTATGTATTTCTGTTCTAGACAACTGACTTATTCATTTTTTAATATATTTTTTAAACATCGCTTTAGAATTAATTTGTTTCAGTTCAAAGGGGATGAGGTTGTAACATTTAGGGCCTAAATACAATTAAGTCTTTTTAGTAATACTTTTATCAGGTTTAAAAACGGCATATACCTCATTAGACTTATATCTTGTGTTATATTTGTGTTCAACTGGTTTAAGTTGAAAGTTAGATAGAGTGTTGGTATATAACAGTCTTCAAGAAATACAATTGCCTGATATCCAGTATTTGGCTCTCTTCGTACAGTTTATTTGTAGAATACATTTTTGGTTTTTTAAATATAACTTTTAAAGCATACCGTTGGATTACTTCTAAGTTTCTTATACCCGTCTGAAATGCCGCTCCCCATACAATAATACCATATGTTAAATGACTTTCTATTAATGCGTAATATAAAATTTTCAATTGGTTTGTATTGTAGTATTTTGCTAAGTATTTAAGTTTGTATATGACAAAACGCAACTTTTTAACAACCTTAATTATATGTGTATCCCATTTTAAGTGTGGGTCAACGTGGACTCCAAGATATTTTATTGTGGATGCTTGGTGGATTTCAACAATTCTTCCATCGACATCTATGGAAAGAAATTTGTATTGAGGTAAGTTAGAGGAGTAAGAGGTAAAGGAAAGATAATGTGTCTTGTCAGTGTTCACGGTTAACAGTCTACTGTCAAACCATTGTATAATACTTGAGAAATCCATTTGTGCATTTATTTTAAGATTCTCCCAATTATCTGCCTGATATATAACTGCAGTATCATCCGCAAAGCTCACTATATTTCCAGTTGTTTCTATTTGATATAGATAGTTTAAATACAAATTGAACAGCACTGGACCCAGTACTGTCCCTTGTGGAACTCCATATTTGATCGTTAGAAAGTCACTCATTGTATCATCTATTAATCCCAGTTGTTTCTATTTGATATAGATCGTTTAAATACAAATTGAACAGCACTGGACCCAGTACTGTCCCTTGTGGAACTCCATATTTGATCGTTAGAAAGTCACTCATTGTATCATCTATTTTTATACATTGTTTCCTGTTACTTAGATAACTTTCCAACAGCTTATATGAAATTCCCCTGAAACCAATCCCCTCCAACACCTCCATAAGTTGCGTATGACTAACGGTGTCAAAAGCCTTCTTTAGGTCGACAAAAATGCAAAGAGTTGGTATGCTTGAGTTAATATTTTGACTAATGATACTTATTAATTGTAAAATTGCATCCTGTGTGGACTTTCCCTCGGTAAAACCAAATTGCTTGGTAGAAATTATTTTATATCGGGTGGCATAATTTACAATTCATTCTTTAAGTGACTTTTCAAAAATTTTTGCAATATTCGACATTAAAGATATAGGTCTATAGTTCGCTACATCAGATGCGCTTCCTGTTTTAAATATGGGGGGTTACCATTGCCACTTTAAATGCGTCCGGACATATACCATTCGCAAAGGACATGTTAATGATGTATACAATAGGAGATGATATTTCGTAGGCAATATATTTCAAGTGCTCAGTTCTTATCCCATCCAGCCTAGGAGATTTTTTCGGTTTCAAATTTAAAATGATGTTGTTAATTTCCCTTTCTGTAACCTTTTCTAAGTATAAAGAATTTTTTAAATTTATTTTGGGGCAGCTGCTTGAGCTTGAGCTGCAAATGATTTGAAATTTCATTTGAGTGTCCGATACTCTAGCACCCAGATGGTATCAAAACTTTTTTACTCGTTCTCAGCTGTGCCTCCTGTAGAAAATGAAACCCCAAAGTGTCCTGCTAATTTCATTATATTCTAAAGCGTACGGTTAGTTCTCAGCACCCCTATGAGCCCTCCTTTCGCAGTTTAACCGTCTTTTTCGTCGTGATGCTAACATGATTTCACAGAAAATATTATTAAAAGCCCTTTTAACTCCTCGTTACAAAGCGACGCATATAACTAGCTATATCTATCTCCAATCTAGTGCTAATATTTAACCCTTATGATCTTCTCGTTCTCTGGAGTGTCCCAATTCAACATAAATATTCAAAAGGACAATTTTAGCTATTAACGAAATGTGACTGGTTATTTACTTAACCGAGTGAAGTTTGAAGAAATTTGCATAGAAGTAGTCAGCGAGAGTTGTTTTAGTTAGAGTGTGCCCCTCGCGTCTTGCTTTAGTTGCCTTTTACTTCACTGAACTTCACAAAATGATAAGTCGGTTTTCATTAAACTGCTACAAGTTTGATAAAGAAATCATCGAAAATTGCTTAATTTCTCCAATTTGATAAAAAAAGTAGAAAAAAAAAAGAAATGTGTGTAAATCTTCTAGGTAAAATTTAGCAAATAAACAGCGCAGTGCTGCATTTACTTCTGCGTAAACATTCATATTATACATATACAGGGTGTTCGGAATATAAGTGCCGATACTAAAGGGCTTGTATATAATGAATAGTTTTTCTACAAATAAATAAATTTAAAAAATAAAAATGCAACTGCAATAAAAAGCAATACTGTGTTACGAAATTACAATCTAAGATTAAGTAAAAGCTCCTGTAACGTAACGACTAGTGAGTTTCGTTTTTCTGTGTTTGCTTGATATTTGTGTACATAACCAAAATATGCATGACATGTTAATTTATGGTGAATTTGGGCACTAAACGTTTGTGCGGCAAATATTTTTCGCAAACAACATAAGTTATATTGAACACTTGTAACTATTTTACATTTGATGTTGAAATAAGTGGTCAGCTTACTTTCTGCTCTATCTAAGCGGCTAGACTTGCAGGAAGCGACCTATATTGCAGCAGATACTTAACGCAGACCTCTCGCCCTGAGCGACTCGCCATGAAATCTACAAATGATACTGCAGTAACAGTAACAGTAGTAACAGTAACAGTAAGGAACAACTACTCCGCGGACTAATGCCCCGGCCGTTATTGAATTACACCTGCAGTATCTATGTGAACAGCTAAGAACCCTTGTCGCCCACATCACCATACATAGACCGATTTGAGGCTTGTTAGCCCTCATCAGTATGCCATAGGTGAGATGACCCACAATTGAATTGGCTGTTCCTTCATATGTATGTTCACATATAAATCAAGTGAAGCTGAGATATAAGTAGTCGGCTTACTTCCTGCTCGTCCTAAGCGGCTCGACTTTCAGGAAGCGACATACATTGCAGCAGGTACTTAACTCAGACTATCTCTAGACTAGACTAGTCTATGTCTGGTGGTGTGGCCAACAAGGGTTCTTGGCTGTTCACACAGATACTGCAGGTGTAATTCATTACCGGTCGGGACATTAGTCTGCGGAGTAGTTGTTATCTGCAGTATCATTTATAGGTTTCATGGCGCGTCGCCCAGGGTGAGAGGTCTGCGTTAAGTACCTGCTGCAATGCAGATCGCTTCCTGCAAGTCGAGCCGCTTAGGCCGAGCAGGAAGTAAGCAGACCACTTATATCTCACCTTCACTTGATTTATATGTGAACATATATACGAAGGAACAGCCAGTTCAATTCTGTGTCTGATGAGGTGACCGACAAGTGTTCTTGACTGTTCACACAAATACTGCAGGTGTAATTCAATACCGGTCGGGGCATTAGTCCGCGGAGTAGTTGTTACCTGCAGTATCAATTATATATTTCACATTTTATTCTGTATTGTGAAAAGAGCTCCAGGAAACCATTCACAGTAAGCATGTTTAAGTGTATTTCTAATTATTAAGTACAAACACTTGGCAATCCTGACATGGTAGACAGAGAAAAAAAATGTTAAGTAAAATATGTTTTGTTTAGCACAATTTATCATCGAGCAAAATAAAGACACTCATATTCAGGACACTCTGTATACAACCCATTATTCCAGAAAGAGTTGAAATAATTGTTCTTCTCTTTCGGAATAGTGATAATGTAAAATCTGATGCAAATTTATTTAATGAGCAACATCCCGATGACCATCTGTCACAAGCTGATCTCTTGAAACTGGATCTGTGATAAACAAAAAAAATATCCAAAATCCAGCAAGAAATGAAGTAGTTGCCCATGTTATTTTGACTCACATTATGATAGAACCTACTCTGAGTACAAGAAAGTCTCAGATGTTTCACATACCTGTTCGAAAAATATTACACCATCATAAATATCGTACATATAAAATTACATTAGTGCAAAAGCTTAATGAAGATGATAACGATAGGCTTTTATAATTTTGTGAGACCGCCAGTCAACGAATAATTGACAATCCAAAATAAAAAAAATTTATTTGCTTTTCTGACGAGTACTCTATCTATCGTTATGGATTAGACATCAATCCAAGGTTATTTCGTGAGAAACACCTAGCATTCAGAACAACTCAACGTTTGGACAAGAACGTTTGGAGATTTGTTAGCCCATTTTTATCATCTAGAAATTTACCGGAGAAAAATACCACTATAATTTACATACTTGACCAAGACGATAATGACCATGCCGAAAACTTAATATTTCAATAAGGAGAGCCTTTTCCAAATTACATGATGCCTGTGAGACAATTGTGGAACGAAACATTTCAAGAATAGATCAGAAGGAGAGAATCTAATTACCCGCACGTTACCAGATTTATCTCCGTTGAAATATTTTTCCTGTGGTTAGAAACAAAAGTTTTACACAACTTAAATCATTATAAAGCTTGTGGCGATGCATCTTACACAAGTGTAATATTATTATTCTACAAATGCTCCATAATTCTAACAGATATTTATTTAATTAGATAGTAAGTACATGATTTAATGCCGCGGTTGGCATTTAATAGACGAGGAGTAGCCGAGTTTATTATAGCAGCCAATGCATTATATCTGCGTTACTGCGTTAATCACATCATTTTTTCACCGATCAATTTGAATTTTATCATAATAACAAACAAAGCAATTTATTTTATATTATGGAAATTGTATGATACTTTTATGAATAATAATAATTTCAACAGGTCATCTGTGGTTGCTATGAGATGATCTATGATAACTTAGGTACACAGTAGTTGCCATATTGTTCCTATTTAAATCCATAAAAATAAACATGTATTATTTGAGATGGAAGAACTCACATTTGCTCTGCCAGAAATAATGGCATCCTGCTAAAAGATCGCGCAATGAAAATGAATTAATTAAAAACATTCTCATGGAGGACCCTTCTACGTAGTTAGGTACAAAAGTAATTTATAAACAAAATATTTTTATAAAAGAAGAATACTATTATTTTTTATGTGGTAATGATTTTTGCAATATTCGGAGCGTATCGATGTAATGAATTAATTCATATAAAAATTGAAGAGATCCTTTATTGTAAGTAAATATTTAGACGTATATCGGAAATCGGTATAGTACCGCAAGACCTACACAAATAAATAGTATAATTTTTTTTAAATATTCAAATGGTAAAACGTATAACCAATTAATATGAATTCATACATTTGAGAAAATGCCAAAACAAGTTACTGCGTTTCTCAAATTGAAGGAAGCTCACGAATAAACTGGACATTGTTTTCGTAGAACTTTCAGCTACACAATTAATAAACTCAGGAGCTGATATCACAACTTTATAAAATGCATGGTGGATGGAAATCTCCAATGGAAATCTCTCCCTCATTCTAATCACAGGGATTAGCCCAGAAGTCGGAGACTTGTGCGGGAGAGGGGGCGGCATATTATTATTAAGCAGGCCGCATTTGCGCCCAGGAACGACTTACGTTGGTAGGCCCTAACCACTATTCAGTGCAGGAATGAGGGAAACTTGAAAAACCTCATTAATTAGGGGGGTAGTCAAATATCAACCGGTATCAATCTCTCACATTGACCCAAGCTAACATTATTCCACCCTACCATACCCGCAGAGAGGGTGCCAATCCTCTCCACGAATATAGCTTATATACGGTCTACCGGCAGCTGGGCGCGAACCAACTTCGATCTAGTCACCTCGATTCAAGTACTGACGCCTTAAACCGAGCGACCACTGACCGACCTCAAATACTGGAAGCAATTTTTTAAATATTTCAACTAGTTTGGAGGATTTAATAGTTTATAATCCATCTACAAGCGAAAACACTTCAACCTACATAGACGAAGGAAACGTTTCAAAACAAACAGGACAAGGGATAACCCTTACAGGCTCTTCTAATTTCACTATATATGTTTACAATAATTGTTTTCGTTAAAGAACAAATTATTAATTTAGCATAAAGTAAAAATGATCCTAATGCATAGACAGTAAATGTGACACTTTAGTACCTATTGTACACTAAAACTAGGAAAAAAAGACAATTTTGAGGAATATCTATACTAAATGGAGGTTGATATACTCGCGTCAAGAATTCAGACGTCTTACGTCACGGCTGACGTTACACATTTGTTTTTATTGTCAACGTAATCTTCGATATTTGGTCGCGTTAAAAACAGTCATTTTTTGCAATTTAGTGCAATATATAATGCAAACTTTTAGTGTAGTATATAGTTTTATTACTACCAGTTGCAATATTTTGATGAAAATATAATGAATTATTCATTTGTTTGTATGACGTAAGTCGTTTGAATTTTTGTCGCGAGTATCTAGGCAATTTCAACGTCAAATAAGATGATCTGAACTTTTTACCTTTAATTTTTCGAGATTCGGGATCATCTCAAATTAAAAATCTAGACAGCGTTAAAAAATGATTGAATGCCATTTGAAATGATGCATCACACAATATCCCTCTCAATTTCAGATTTTATGGGTTGAGTAGCAAGTACATCTATCAAATTGCCCCTTCGTTTTTATTTTTTTTAAATCAGGAAAAGCTTTCGATACTACACTGCATAAAAACTCCATAGAAACAAAATTTCTCGTAATTTCTTCAAAAATTTTAAGTTTTTTAAGCAATTCAGAAACTTATCGAAATTTGTTGCCTACACTTTTCATTTATTTATGATAAAAGAATAGGTACTAAAATTCATAGAATAATATATTTTTTTCCCTTTCATAAAACGTATTATGTGCTATAGGAACGTGCTAAGAATTTTTCTCAGTGAAATATTCAGCAAATTTTGTTAAGCATGCTCGCTACATTTGTTTCTTGATCTATCCGCTGGTTAAGTTGAGAACACAAAATGCAACCACATAACTAGAGTATCTAATTACGACATATACCGCCTGAGAGGTTGCTAAGTAGTTCCCGTATGAGTACATGTGCAAAATTAACTCAATACAAAATTAGGACCGTTGACTGGAAACTCAAGCTGTGTGTGCGTGTATCATGGCCATTAGCGAGGAGGGATTAACCCTATCCTAGACTGGGACGGCTACAGCGTAGGCAGTGACTCGAGAGGTCGTGTTTTCCGACAGGCTCAACAGCCTTGTAATAATTCTTAGTCCCCGAACACGCTAGTAATCAATCTTCTTGGAGAGAGGCGTTACACATATATTACAGCATGACATTTAATAAAAAATATGCGTCTTAATAATACATATAATTTTATTCAACACAAATTTGTTCGCAAATATATCAATCTCGGAAATATAAAATCCCTCATTTTTTTTTAATTTATGATTAAATCACATGAGAACTGAAGAAGAGTGAAATCATCGCAAATTTATAGATTTATGTAAAAAGATTATTTGGACCATAGTACCAATTTATCATTAACATAGTTGACATTTTGCTTTTTAGAAGGTTACGTTGTTTTAGTCGAGATTATTAAAATAAATACTGGGAAGCAGCAGTAAAAGCGAATTTGAAAATTTCCAACACAGCAGCTGCTGCTATAGCAGAATCATTACCTGAAAAATCAAAGTGTAGGTACGAAAACGTTTATAATTTGTTGATAAAAGGGATGGATGTAAAGAAATGTAAAACTATTACAGAGGACGTCATTTTGGCTTACTTGGCACAAAAATCAAAAATTTTTAAATCCTCTTTTCTGTAGAGAATGTACTCTATGCTGAAAAGTACAATTTTATTAAAGAATAATGTAAACATAGCCACATTCCCGAATGTTATCGCATTTCTTAGAAAGAAGAACGTTGGTTATAAACCAAAGAAGTCTGCAGCAGTGAGCAGTTCAAGGCTAAAGTTTTTTTTAACGAAAAATTGTACGAAAAAGTATTGTTACGGAAGCTCACCTACCTTTCAGCTTGTTAATTATATTCCTGTTTGCTTTAGAATTTATAAATTTTATAATACCTTTATTTTGATATTTTCTAGAACATTCCAGACCATATTCGATTTGTTCTCAATACATTCTCGAGACCGCGGAAACTTCGAAAATGCTAAAAGTACATATACAGTGCTTTCGAAAAGTAACGATAAATTCATTATTTTTGAAATTGAGAAGTTTTCGAAAAAATCCCCTGGCACGTCGATTTTTAAAAAAGGCAATTTTTGACATACGACCCACATTTGTGACGTCATCATTGTTCGAGATATGGCGTCATCGACAATTTTTTTAAATAACAAACCTCAATTTTGACCATGCCATTTGAAAGATCGTGTCATTGTACATACATACATCATAAACTATGGTGTTACATAACAAAAATTTAAAGAAAATAATGTCTGAAGATTTTAAAATTTAATTTTCACAAGTTTTATCACCAGCGCCTTATACAGGGTTAACTATAATTAAATACAAATATTTTAAGAGGGGATAGAGAAAAATACGAATGAACGGAACTGTCCATCAAAAAAATTCCAAACTAATTTATAAAGCGAATTTTAAAACCAAACGAAACTATATTAAACCTTTATTATTCGCCGACTCTGTCAAAAGTAGTGACAGGGCACCGCGTTGTCACGTGTATCGATTTAATACAAAAAAACGATTTGGTTATATATTTATTTCCAGGATTGATATTTGGAGAGATTTCAAGAATGTTTTCTTACTTGTTTAGATTAAAATTTGTCGTTGCAAAGATTTTTTTACGTGCTACCTCTCGTTTCTTGAGGACCTCTCCTTTCCTCGACCATATGTAATAATAATAATAATACTAATAACACGTTTACTTACAACAGGTAAATTACCCAATTACAGGAAACACAGAATTTGAAAATCACATTTAGTAAAACTACAGACAAAAAAGTAAAGTGAAATTTCTAGTAATTTCTACACAACATGCGGATACATTAATTTTTACATTTTTCTAGATATGAGCCAATTATAGTTTTTAACGTGTCATAATTAATATCACAGAAACTCGAAATAGTATTGAATACAGTACACATATTATACAGGGTATCCCAACGAAAATTTGACCCCCCCTATAATTGGAAAACCGAATAATATTTCAAAATTCGCCGAGACCCGTCGATTTTTGTTCTTGGGGGGAGTTTTTTTGACAGTCAAGCCAACTCGATATGTTCATGCCTAGCAACCCCAACTTAAAAATTTCAAATGCAACTACCCCACTTGTGGCACATCATTTTAAAGCCCTTTTCATTGCGAATACAGTGACGTACCGTTTTTAGAAATCGGTTGAGATTTGACATAATTATTGGTTACAAACGAAAAGATGACAAACCAACTTACGCGTAGTAATTTCTACACAAATGCCCACCACTAATAAGTTTTTCATCTACCACACATGACCGCATTACCTAATTGTTATTGATGTGTCTATCAGTTTACAAAAAAGTCAGAAATGAAACAAAAAAGCTGAAGCAAATAATAAATCAGATTTATTTGATGAATTGCTCAAAATGACCCCCGTTAACTCCCAAACAATAATACAGTCTGTTTTCAAATTCTGTTGAACATTATTAAAGATATCCGCAGTTATTAATCGGCATTCTTCTACAATTCTCTGACGTAGCACTTGCAATGTTTCCGGCTGAGTGGCGTACACTCGTGATTTTAGATGACCCCACAGAAAAAAGTCCAAAGGGGACAGATCCGGAGATCTTGGTGGCCATTCGACGGGACCTCTTCTGCCAATCCAATGCCCCGGAAAATGGTCATTCAAAAATTGTCGCACAGCAGCAGCATAGTGCGGGAGTGCACCATCTTGTTGAAGGTTATTTCATTTTCTAGTAAATTGTCGTCACTTTCTAAAATCTCTGTTATCCTAGGATCAATTGTACTTTTCAATAATTCTAGATAGGTGTTTCCATTGAAATTACTTTGGATGAAAAATGGTCCAACAAGATGGTCGCCCAAAATGCCTGCCCAAACATTCAATTTTTGAGGTGTCTGAGTATGAAATTCCCTGATTAAATGCGGATTAGTATCACTCCAATAACGACAATTGTGTCTATTCACTTCGCCATTCAACATAAATGTGCATTCGTCGGAAAAACATGTATTGTAGAGAAGATTTGGATTAAGTAGAAGTTGTTCACTAAAGTATTCGCAAAATTGGTTACGGCGATCAAAGTCATCTTCATGTAACTCTTGAACCAGCGTCATCTTAAATGGATGAAACTTGTGTTTGTTCAAAATTCGATGAACACTGAAACGGGATACGCCAGAAGCTTGAGACACAGTTGTAATCGATTGCTTATTATCCATCTGTATATGACCCAAAACTGCCACTTCAACTGTTTCATTTCGAACTGGCTCAATTACTTCACGTTTCTTGGTTAAAAGCGAACCTGTTGCAACAAATTTGTCAATCAGGTGTTTAACGTACTGGTGGTTTACATTTTTTTCAGGATGATTGGCATTAAAAATTCGTGCTGTAGCTTTAGCGCAATCGTGATAGAATAAACCATTTCGAACACATGTTAATACTTTCAATAACGGCTGAAACTAACGATTTTTTGGTCACAAGCAAAAAACACCGACTTTTTTTGTAGTACTGTTTTTTTGTTATTTTGAAAAGGTCTGAATTCCTATAAACTTAAGTATCTTCTACTAATAACTATTTTTGTATCTAGTTTTATTTGCTTCAGCTTTTTTATTTCATGCCTGACTTTTTTTTAAACTGATAGACACATCAATAACAATTAGGTAATGCGGTCATGTGTAGTAGATGAAAAACTTATTAGTGGTGGGCATTTGTGTAGAAATTACTACGCGTACGTGTCATCTTTTCGTTTGTAACCAATAATTCTGTCAAATCTCAACCGATTTCTAAAAACGGTACGTCACTGTATTCGCAATGAAAAGGGCTTTAAAATGATGTGCCACAAGTGGGGCAGTTGCATTTGAAATTTTTAAGTTGGGGTTGCTAGGCATTAGGGGGATGAACATATCGAGTTGGCTCCCCTCAAGAACAAAAATCGACGGGTCTCGGCGAATTTTGAAATATTATTCGGTTTTCCAATTATAGGGGGGGGGGGGGTCAAATTTTCGTTGGGATACCCTGTGTATTGGTGACTTACGCATGATGTTCGTACGGCAACTAGGACAATAGAAACAATTAATTCCACGAGAATGTTGCCGAGGAACCAAATAACAAATTTTATTTACAAGGCACTACATTCAACATTATAATGTACTAAATTATATAAAAACGTTATAGCTATACAATTTCTTCTGTCATATAAGGGAGTCATGTTAAACATATCTAACAAGATTCTGTTGCCGACACCTCTTTCAGGATTTGCTTAAAAAAGTTTAAAGTGCCGTCGCCAATGTTCCCAGAAAGGTTACAAGTGAAATTTTATTTATTAGCTTAGCAAAGTAAAAATAGATGGCGCTTAGTACTATGTCCTGGAGGTTTATTATTTTGAAAGGGCTTAAGTGCCAAAGTCAGATTGCACGTTTCTTTGCGTTTAAACGTTTATCGGACAATAAATTGCAGTGTAAACATGGAAGTTGTGCAAGAAAAGACTAAAGGAAGGTTTATAGAACAGCAGAGAATGAAAAAGGAAAAACCATTGAAGATTTAAAATCTGCCGAAATAAAACTTTTACCCCCTGAGAATAAGATTACCGAGAATAAAATAAAATCTCTATCGTCTATTATTCCATACCTAGAAAATCCTAAACACAAAATATTTTATAGAAAACTTCTTAATTTAGGCGAAGAAAGTTTGGCGCCAAGCAGCAGCCCAACTCACCTTTAACTGGTACTTATAACCTTTAAGTTGCGAGGCACTTAGGACAAAATGTCTCTTTTTATTTATAACCTTTGTTGGAATAATAGTTTGGCACTTATGCCCTTTCAGTTTTAGTTCCAAACAAACTGTAATATGTTTTTTTCTTATAAATGCCATTTTTTTCTACCAGTAATTATGTTTAGATCTTAGGAATCGCTTTAAAATGTTTTTAATAAAAAAAATAAAAAATTTTGCTTGTCGAAATTTGTTTTCTTAATTATTTCAGAATCATGAATATGGCACTTACCTTTGGTACTTCCAGTCTTCAATTGTTGATATTATAGTCGAATATTGTATATGATTATGTTTGCGAGTAAAAGTCACTATTTTACATTTAGATATGTTTAATTTTAAAAAATTATTATCACACCAGCATAGGACCCTATTTATTTGATCTTGTAAATAAAGACATTCGTTAATATCAGTTACATTATTATAGAGTTTTAAGTCGTCTGCAAATAGAAGATAGTCACATTTAATTACAGATGTTATGTCATTAATAAAAATTAAAAAAAGTAACGGGCCCAAATTAGATCCCTGTGGGACGCCAGAAGCCACTTGTCCTCCTGCATCCAAGTTATCACATATGAAGTTACTTACATTCGCTAAGTGTGTAACTGTTGATCTTTTCAACATAAAGCCATGTTGATTTGGTGATATTGTTAAGTTATTAGAAGTGTAAATATTATTGTATAAAATTATTTCCAGTACTTTAGCAAAGTTACATAAAATGGCCACAGCTCTATAATTTTTGATCATGGGACATATCCTAGTAATTTTCCAAATATTTGGAAATTTTGTTGTTTTTATAATAACATTAAATAAAATACATAGTGGAGATACAAACGCGTTAGCATAATCTTTAACCACCAAACTAGGAATGCCATCTACCTCACTAGTCATTTTATTTTACAATTTTTTTATTGATTGTAAAATATTATTTTCTGTAATTTGTAAGACATTGGCTATATTGGATGACAGTCACAAATTATCATTAACATGTTCAGGACTAGAATTCCTGTACACACTAGAAAAATACTTCGCAAAACCATCCACTACTGCTTGTGGTGAGTCAATGTTTTCGTTCAATACTCATAATTTTTGGAATTCGAGATCGACCTCGTTTAGATTGCATAAAATACCAAAATCTAGATGGATTACGCGTGATTTCATTCTCTGTGGTCGAAATATAATTTTTGTAAGCAGAATTAATTTGCCGCTTAATTATTGTCCTTAGAGTTCTATACTGATTAAGGTAATTTTTAGTTTTAAACTTTTTAAAATTCTTATAAGCTACTTCCTTACGTCTCAAATTGTTCCTAATTTCTGTAGTAAACCAGGATGGAAAAAACGGTTTGTTTTTTTTATTTTGGCACACATTCATCAACAATATTATGCAATATTCTATAAAACGCATTACATGCCTCATCAACATCCGCATAATATTCCAATTGTGACCAGCCAGTATGATATATACGATTGTATAATTGAGAAAAATTGGCTTTTCTGAAATTATAGGCTTTAGAATCACTATTAAAAGAATATTTCTGTGTAAGAGTTGTATTCAATTGAAAGTCAATAATTAACGAAGGATGATGAACATATTCTGCAATAAATGGTAATTCATCCCTACTAACATTACAATTTCCAAGGGTCAAATCCAACATTCTACCATTTGCATTCAATACTGCATTATTCTGCGTCACATCCAAGAATGTCATGAAATTTCTAAGAAGTCTGACTTTAGTATCATCTGCATCAGAATTAAATTTATTTATATTGAAATCTCCACAAATTAATATTTTACAACTTGTCTCAAGTATTATTAAGTTTTCAAAAGCATCTAAAAACAATTCATAATCTGCAGTTGATGTTTAAGGAGCTATTTAAATGACAAAAACAAGTAAATAAGTATTATTAACAGTTATCTTGCATCCAATAATATCTATGCTAGGAACAACATCAGCAATACAACTTAAATTGAGCTTAACGTCATTAAAGTTACTTTTTACCGCAACCAATACTCCACCTCCTCTGTGATGACCAGTAACTTGAAGATTTCGGTCAGTTCTAAATACCAAGTAAGAAGAAGGAAGTGTTTCTTGACTGCTAATATCTTTAGAAAGTTCAGTTTCTGTTATAAACACGCAGCCGTACTCAAATGCTGCAGCAGTATTAAAAAAAGTTTGCGTTTTCGTAAGTCCATTTACATTTTGATAGTAGCAGTGAAAGTTGACATGGGAGTTGTAATTGGATATGCCTTTCAGTTTAAAGTCTTGATGGTTGGGGTACCATTAATATACACTATTCTGATGTTTGATTCGTCTTGTTGTTTCCGGTCTTCCAACTCCTTTTTAAGTCATCGATACTGTTCAATTTGTTTGGGTGTTTCATGATAAGATAGATGGTCGGTCAGTGGTCGCGCGGTTTAAGCCGTCAGTACTTGAATCGAGGTGACTAGATCGGAGTTGGTTCGAGCCCAGCTGCCGGTAGACCGTATATAAGCTATATTCGTGGAGAGGAATGGCACCCTCTCTGCGGGTATGGTAGGGTGAAATAATGTTAGCTTGGGTCGATGTGAGAGATTGATACCGGTTGATATTTGACTACCCCCCTAATTAATGAGGTTTCCCAGGTTTCCCTCATGCCTGCACTGAATAGTGGTTAGGGCCTACCAACGTAAGTCGTTCCTGGGCGCAAATGCGGCCTGCTTAATAATAATATGCCGCCCCTTCTCCCGCACAAGTCTCCGACTTCTGGGCTAATCCCTGTGATTAGAATGAGGGGTAGAGATATTATTATTATTATATTAAATATACCAGTAAACTGCTCTTGTGATCACAAATTTCTAGACTTATAATTTGCCGAACTTGATCTTCATTCTCCAAAACTACTCTAATAGTACGGGTCTTATTCGGCATATATCTACCTAAGCGAAGAGGTTTTAATTTATTGGGACACTCAAGGCTAACACTGCAGAACCGAAAAATTTCAGATATCATTGACTTTTCCTTATTAATTCGTTCATCTCTGGACAAATCATAATTTTCAGCTGCACCAAATATCATCAAATTAGATTTACGTTTCTGTCTCTCCTCGAATTCTTGAAAGACATCATCCAACATTTTTTCTTCATTAAAATTTGTTAAGGTAGGTTTCTTAAACTCATTGAAATCCAATTGCAATTGATTTATGGAAGCTTGTAAAGCATTTATGTTGATGGAAAAATTTTTTGAAATACTGCCCTCCAATTTATCAAACCTTTCTTTAAATTCATTTTGCATAGTTCGCATTAATGTCTTAATATCTTCCAACTCACCCATGAATGAGTTGCAGGAATTACATATAATTTTAAAGTTCTTTGATTTATTACTAGTAATTCTTATGTCATCTGTAGAAAGACCAACACAAGCTACATGAACCTCTGCGCGGCATCCATCACACGGAATTGTTGGTTAACCCTGCTTGACAGACGCCTTATAATTTGGACACAGGTGTGGCATTCTGATAACGTTATAAAGTTGGAGATAACAAAAACCAGTAAAAACATCAACAAAGAACAGCAAAATTAGTCAAAACTAAATCCACTCAAACAAAAAAACGCTTCACTATTTACACAAATAAAGTTTTCAATTCTACACCGCTACTTATGTTAGAAAAATTGGGGAAAATCACTCCGGACAATGTGTACGATGTGTATTCTACGAGGTCTATCGAAATAATCTACACAAATGCATAAAACAATGCCACAGGTTTACCGCCAAAGTATTACAGCAGTTGTTTATTCTGGTTCAAAGAGGATTCGGCATAATATTGTGTCTACTCGGAAAACGTCCTTAGTATTACGCTGCCACACCATAATATACACTTGTCACACTATTGTATAAAAAATGAACGAAACATTTGCGAAGGCAAGTACTGAAAAAATAATTCAAATTAATTACCGTATACGATGTCTTATTTTTGACAGTATCTAAAGTCTATAAATCTGATGCCATAGTCAAACTTTGTTCATGCAGTTTGCAGTCGCCATCTGTAGGCCACTAGTGCAAAATGTATTTCTCGCCGATACATTGATTAACTTCTTGTGTCGCTAAGAAATTAAATTCTGTTAATACTAATAATATAAACTATAACATCCTGAGATGTTTACAGTTTTCTGTAAAAATCCCACAGAATATTCCTTCTAAGCTTTCACTAGTGTTCTTTGATATTTGGAGGGAAGGCAACTAGCAATGCAAAATGTCAAATGTGATAACCGAAACATGGTTCAATACTATTGACTAATTTTTAATTTTAAAGCTTTAAATGTTTTACAGTAAATAAATAAAAGAATGTATGTAGACTTCAGATATTTCCTGGCATGATTTGCCCTATGATATTGCTGTTAGTTTCTCTAGAGTCAAGGGCAAATCCAGCGGATTTGAGCAATCGTACATGATTTTAGATTTTGCACAAGTATTGGACTGCATTGTATTAGTAGGTACTCATTACATTAAATTTCATTTTTCTTAGAATAAAAGGGTATTTTACTTAACACGGTTTGTTTATTCTGTTAGTGGATAATTCTGACGGGCCTGTAATGCGTGAAATACAGCAGTAGTTTTGGCAGCGTGCAAAATACTGCAGCTAACAGGATTAACTATAATCTATCAGCTACTTACTATTATTAATAAAAATGTTTATTTTCGTCGTTTCTACATTTGACAACGCTGTAAAACACGACAGGTAGGTAGTTGACATTTCTAATCCATCTCGGACGATGATTGTCATAAGCGCCAATTTTCCGCGGGAAAAGAGAGTTTTGTGTCATTTTTTAAACATTGAGCTAGAATTCCGACATAAATTTTTAATTTTCTTTTAGGTCTATCTAGCACGTGGTTAAAATTTTTGTACTTAGTCATAGTGAACCCTGTATAAGAACATGTTTTTGTTCTTAATACCGGTTATTGTATCCTTAAAAGGTTTTACGACGTAAAACTTGTCGTGGAAAACTCGAAAGAAAACGACGCAGGTTCATACAAGTTACATAACGTTAGCAAATTAATTTTTTCGCCCACGCTTTTTCTTTGAGAAAGTACGTATTTCCCGCACTAGGTTGGGCACAATTACATCGTTGTTGTCATTATACTTCATCAAATAATAGTATGAAAATTTAGGTAGGTATGCTTTAGAAGGATGCAGTTGATCATTACCATATCGACGAAATAACGACTTACCAATTTATCATTAATATAGGTACCATTTTTTTAATCGCTATTATTACAATAAATAATGGAAAACAACAGTGAAAGAGAGTTTGAAAATGTGTCTGACAAAATTTCCAACACAGCAGCTGCTGCTACAACACAATTATTACTTGAAAAATCAAAGTGTAGGTACGAAAACGTTTGTAATTTGTTTTTGAAAGGGATGGAGTTGTTACAGAGGACCTAAATTTGGCTTATTTGACACAAAAATCAGAAATTGTTAAATCCTCTACTCTGAAGAGCTTGTACTCTATGTTGAAAAGTACCATTCAGTAAATAATAATGAAAACATAGCCAAATTCTCGAAGGTTATCGTAAAGAAATCAGAAGTTCAGAAATTTCAACAAAATTCACGATTGTTACGGAAGCTCACTTAACTTTTTAACATGTTAATACGCTTCTGTTTTTATTATAATTTATATTTTTTGTAATACCTTTATTTTGACATTTTCTAGAACTTTCCGAGCCATATTCGATTTGGTTGTTGTGTAGTCAAGTAGTGACACTGAAGTTTGTTTTTCTACGTGAAAGGCTAAGTTGACGTAGAGGTTACAGAATGAACTTTATTTATACTTTCAGGTAGTAACAAATATTGGGTTAGCCGCTGCGTGTAGACATGAAGAATTAACAAAAATATCAATAATTGATCATGTAAACGACAAGGAAAACATGTTGGTTGTGAAAATACCGGATTCCAAAATACACATTGAGAAGAAAATTTGATATTATACAGTATGCGCCAAAAGTATGGAATAAATTTAATAAAAACGCAACAATTATTTTTTGGGAAAAATCCTCGAACACGTCGATTTTTAATTTAAAAAATACATATTTTAGCGTAAAATGCCATTTTCAAATGTCATTTGTTTTCGAGTAATGACGTCATCGATTTCTTTTAAATGGCAACACCATATTTTTTTCCTTGATTCTGAAAGATCGTTTAATTCTCTATCAGACAGTACTAAAATTTTGCCCTCTTACATAGGAAAGTTTTCGAGTAAATGACGATTGAATGTTAGAAAACGTAAATTTTATCCATAAAAAAGTAACAATTAAAATACAATTGATTAAATTTTTTACTTAAATTAAATGTTCGAATTGCCATCCACCAACTTCTTGACAATGCGCAAGTCTGTGAAAAAATTCTTCTTGCACATTATGAATGATTTCTGGGGTAACTCTGCGTATTTCGTCCCGAATGCGATTTTGAAGTTCTTCTAAATTACGTGGTTTATTAATGTACACTTTTGACTTCAAGTATCCCCATAAAAAATAGTCAAGAGGTGTAAGATCTGGCGATCTTGCAGGCCATTCTATCCGTCCGCGTCTGCCAATCCACCTCCCATGAAAACAGTTGTCCAAAAAATCTCGTACAGGGCGCTCATAGTGCGGAGGTGCACCGTCTTCCTGAAACCATATGGTATCGTCAGGAATGTCAGGGTCATTATCGTTAGGAAAAATTACTGCAAGGGCTGGAACAAGGTCATTTTCTAGAAACTCTAAATATCTTTGTCCTGTAAGGGTTCCTTCAAAGAAGAAAGGCCCTACTACTCTGTCGTCAACTATTCCAGCCTACACATTTAATTTCTGAGGGTGTTGAGTAAGTGCCTCTGCCATCCAATGAGAATTTTCCCGACTCCAATATCTGCAAGTTTAAAATGTGGCCTCATCTGAAAAAAGTATTTGCCGGTGTAAATTCTATTTCCTTGACATAAATCCATTAGAATTTCGCAAAAGTGTAAGCGGCGATCGGGATCATCTTCATTGAATTCCTGCACAAGTCGAATTTTGTAGGGATGATATTTTTCCTTCCTCAAGAGCACTGTGCTCTGACTAGTGTCATTGTTTAATGCAACCGATCGTGAAGAATTATGAGGATTATCCACCATACTTATCAAAATGTTCTGTTTCTGATTTTCATTAATGCTTGGACATCCAGGTTTTGGAATATTTACAACATTGCCAGTTTCTCTAAATTTAGACTCTACCTTACTGACTGTTGATTGGCTGATAGGGCGATCTGGATATTTTTTATTAAATAAATCGCAAACTTCCTGCTGAGTTCTAGTCATATTCCCGCATCCGATAAGAATTAAAATTTCAATTCTTTGAGTAACAGTTAAATGTGCCATAATACTTTAAATTGAATAATAATTTCTATGTCGCTTGCAATACTTATTAGAAAGTCGGTGTGACAATGACACTTTGCAAAGATTTTCACCTACGTGATCCATAAAAGAACTATGGAATTCGAAATACTAAACTTGATCACGTTTTTGCTTTATTTTAATTGATTTACGTTTTCTAACATTCAATCGTCATTTACTCGAAAACTTTCCTATGTAAGAGGGCAAAATTTTAGTACTGTCTGATAGAGAATTAAACGATCTTTCAGAATCAAGGAAAAATATGGTATTGCCATTTAAAAAAAAATTTATGACGTCATTACTCGAAAACAAATGACATTTTAAAATCGCATTTTACGAAAAAATATGTATTTTTTAAATTAAAAATCGACCTGTTCGAGGATTTTTCCCAAAAAATAATTGTTTCGTTTTTATTGAATTTATTCCATACTTTTGGCGCATACTGAATAGTCAATATTTATCTTTACGGTAATCTCATGATCAACAGATTATCTGTAAATTATAAAAAAGAAAATGCTCCATTCAGTCTGCTGGTATTCAAAGTTTTGGAAATCTAGGACCAAGAATTGCAGTTTTATTTAAAACTACCCAATTCTAAAAATTACACAGGCCATTGCGCCCTTACCGTGTAGCCGTTACTGTGTATTAGCAGAGTAGTTTACAAGACAGTAAGATTTTAAGTCTTTGACAGATACTGTCATCTAGTAATAGTTAAACTATTTATGGCTCAAAAAATACGGGTGCGTATCGACATAGATAATTTTAAGTTTACCTTTCCCTTTTACAAAAAAATTTACACTGACTGCAGCAAAATACACATAAAAGATTAACTTAGGAAAGATTTGTGTTCATTTTTCTTAGTTTGGTTTTTAAATGTGAAAAATTAATTGTTGAAGTTTATGCAAAAATTTAAAAAAAAAATAGTGACTTTCAATAAATAATTTAAATATAAAATCGCTACAATTTGGCAATATAAATACTAAGTTGAACTTTCTAGTATGCAGTAATGTATAATTTTTTTTGGTAACTCTATCAGGATTTAATATTCCTAACTTTAAAATTACATTGACATTTCACTATTTTGGGCCACAAATACGGCCACCTTAATACAAATTTTCATATCACGTTTGTTGACGATTCGAGAAATAGAAGCTTTTGTCATGCGACAAAAGCTATTTGAGATAACTTCTCATTTGCTAAAGAAATAAGGTAGCAGTTTCAAGGTCGTCATTTTGAGGCAATGTTTATTTAGAAGGACCAGATTGTATGTTACCTCTTATACGGACATCCTTTTGATGTAAAAATTATGTTTTAATTGTAATCATAAGCGTCACATTTGGGAGGGCCAATTAATATTTTTAATAATATTCCTTTTTATCTTTGACTTTTTGGCATTTTTAATATCAAAAACTCCAGAGTATTGAAAATTTAAAAGGTACTCTTGTTTTGAGTATGAATGAAAAATCTATTTGAAATGTTTGTGTTTTTGTGCACGATAATTACAAATTCTTTGCTAATGTTTAGTACCTAGTTAATCGAGAACTTTACAGTATACTAGAGTGAAAAGGTACTCTTGTCTTGAATGTCACGAGCAAAAATTTATTTGAAATGCTTGTTTTCTTTAGCACGATTTGCTTTCAATGCATAAAGAGATTTGTTTCTCTAATGTTCTAGTCTAATCTCCTCTAAAAAAGAGCCCTACCTCTCTAGGAAGCATTTTTTGATAAAACGATTTATGCGAAATTGATATGAAATTCCTAGAATTTGCTATTTCCGTTCGTTGATTTAGTTTACAGACACACTGTATAGAAAATGTGTTGCATGCGTCCAGAAAATAAGACTGGAGATAAGTAAATATTTAAATAGGAAAAATTTGCCAAAACGGATGAATACGCAGCACATTATTTTGCTTGTTCCTCTGTGGTAATCTCAATTAATGCCGATGCAGATTTAATTGCTTTAAAGAGGCATGAGAGATGGAAGGCTTCAAAGTTATCAAATTGTTGCGTAATTATGTCTTTATGTTGTTGTTAAGGATCTTGAAACACCCCTGTTCGAAGAGTTATGAAGGGTGTAACACGATCTAAGTTATTGGTTTCTTTGGTTCACTTGATCCCCTTCTGCTTCGACGCACTTATATTTAATTTATATTGTTTACTAGAGCTTTGAACTGAGATTTTTGCACTTATGCTAGCTTTTTTGTACTACTTCTAGTTTTGATTAACTATAACTAAATATTTACAGATTATACAACGTCTTTGGGGTTCTCAAGCCTCTGTGTGTGATTATTGATCTCTATACACTTTGATGGAGTGTTTACCCATTATAAATTATACAGAAAGATTATCTAGATTTTTATTATATTTATCTACCTACTACCGCTGGGTGCAGTAAATGGTCGGACTGGTAAAAAGCGTTCAGGGAGTAAATATTCCGATCTGTCAGTCCAATCAGTTGATTGGGAATGTTGGCCAGATTTTAAAATGCGATTATTGTAGTCAAAATCGTTCAACAACAAAGTGGGAATACCAATCAATATGTAATTTTTCGCTGTTCTGAAATTTCTAATTGTACATTTAAGCATATAGTAAAGTTTTGCTCTGTCAAACAGTGCACCCAGATGTACAAACTTAACGTCTTTACGTATCTTTTAAAAACTGTTAATAATTCTATAAAATTTTTCTTTATGTATTCTGTTAAAGGAAGACTGTCTGATGCCGGCAGCTGTCGAAATTTGACGTGTGCTTGTACGTGTGTTTTCAGTAATTTGCATTAAAACATCATCTTCTTGGTCCGCTGTTAATATTTTCGGCCTTGCAACATCTCTTTTCGGGCGAAATGATCCTGTTTGTACGTGTCTTTTCAGAAATTCGCATTAAAACATCATCTTCTTGGTCCGCTGTTAATATTTTCGGCCTTGCAACATCTCTTTTCGGGCGAAATGATTCTGTTTCACCTAATATGTAGTAAAATTTCTTAAATAGTCTATGATCGGCTTATCCGTTATCTCGATATAATTCCAAGTACCTCACTGCTACACGGCGACCACAAAAATTTTTTTGAACAAATACATATTTCTCATTTCAATGTACAAAAAATTTTTATGCCGAGGCATTTTTAATTTAAAAAATTACAATAAAAAAAACACTACTGTTTAATCTATGAATTGAGTGGCATTAACAGAAACAATATGGTATTGTAGTGACTGTCTACTTATTATTTCCACGCCTATTACTTTAGAAAAAATAATTTTCTAATTTAATTCCCGCTGAATCTCAAAAACTTTCTCAAAATCGTTTCTCGAAAACGGTTGAATTTATCGATTTGTAACAGGTATACCTTTTCTATTTAGAATTTAAGATAGTTCAATAGTTTCTCATTAAAAAACCAAAAGTGTAAAATACAAAAAGTTAGATATTACGAGTATTTTTAAATCGACAGTACAGTATAACTAGCACCCCCTAGTAGTGACCTCAACACTGTTTGCATATTCATAATTGCCACCTAAAAGAACATAAGACTACAAAACAATCATTCGATACGTTCTTAAAATAAGTATAGCAAAATATCGAAAACATGTTTTCAACTTTAACACCCTGATCTTAAGCTTTGTATCATTATTAATGATTCACCCTGTATATTGGCCGTTACCGAAGCTACGTAACTTTTTTCTTTCATCGTTCTGAGTGGCTCCTGGAACGTTATTAGATGTTTCCGTTCGTAGATGGCGGTCTTTGGGGTTTTGATTTTGGGAATTTTTGAGTTTGGTGTCTCGCAAAATATAGCAAGTGTGAATCAATTTTTATTGCACACACGAATTTCTCACAAATCATGTATAACAAATACAACTGTAGCCAGTTATGCTTGATTTGTCAATT
Organism: Monochamus alternatus; assembly: GCA_037114965.1. Lineage (NCBI taxonomy): Eukaryota > Metazoa > Arthropoda > Insecta > Coleoptera > Cerambycidae > Monochamus > Monochamus alternatus. The sequence continues at coordinate 75,715,133 of CM073427.1, forward strand.
CACTGTGCAAACGACGTAAAAAATCACAGCTTCAATAACTTTAAAAGAGAATAAAATTTAAACTAAGTTTCCCTCATTTGATTTTTTTTTATAAATTGAAGCCATGGACAGAAATTCTTTGCAGAAATAAAAAATGTTTAGTAAAAAATATTCCACTGAATTTTCTTCAAACTTCTTAAAAGGTTTTCATCATTTAATTCATTTATCCTAACGATTTAATTTTTTATTTCAGAACAATTAAAGTATGCCGATTTATTCCTTAATTGAAATTCTGATAAAACTCTTAATTCTAAACGATTTTTCTGTGGGTGGAAATTCAAAGCTCATATTACTTTTACATAATTTTCATATTTGATAATTTCATGAAAAATCTATGCTACACACAAATATAAATTCCTTCTGACAGCCTTGCTTTAAAAACAAGCAATTTTTCTTCTCAATAAGAATGACAAGTAGCCACCTATCCTTATTTGCAGCTTCGTGTCACACACCTTCGGTTTCGAGGCCAAGAGCAGCAGTGGCTGCGGAAGAGAGTCCGGCAACTACTGTCAAAGTCTCAGGAGGACACTGAGGACAACGTTGTTTCTAGGTTATTGTCCTTCATCAGCGCAGTGCAGCTTAAACGAATAAGAAGGAAAAAAAGAAGAAAGAGCAAATGACATGATCACAGGAGAATAAGAATACAACCTAGAAACAACGTTGTCTGTTAAATTCCACCTGTTTCGTTGAAGATTATGATCCGTTAAGTTCCTTTCTTCCTAATATATACATATATACAGGATGTCCTCTTGTGTTTTTAACTTCAATAAATGATAAAGTGTGAAAAAAACCCTAGTCCTTCCAAAATCGTTTATTTAATATTCATTATCTATTAAACAAATATTTTTTTTGTTCAGTCTTGGGATGCAGTAATAATAATTGATAATAAAACAAAATGAAAATAAGCACAGAAGTAAAATCCTTGTTATTATGTTTAATCATCATTACTGTTTAAATTTTCTTCAAGTAAAATAATTATTTTTAAAAACCATTTATCAGACACGTATTTGTTGCTATTAATGGCGAAAGTTTTTTAAAATACAAACTATAATTTTAAAATATTTTCTAATAATTTATGCTGTTGAGAAAATTCATTAACAAGCTGCCATTTAAAGATAATTTTATTTTTTATGATCAGGGTCATTTTGCGAAATTATAAAAATTGAGATCAATTATATTTAACAAATAAAAACAATTTAAACAATGTTAAAATATTTTATTGAATACAACGATAACATCGATTTCTTAACGGGCGTTTTGCATCATTAGCATCATTATTTATTTCATTACAAGCTTTTGAATATGATTGATAAATTTTCTTTGTTGTGAGTTTTCTTTAAGAAGCACCAAAGAACATAAGTATAGTGGATTGAAGTCAGGTAACAGAACAGACCAAGTGAGTGGGTCACCTCGATCAATCCACCTTTCCCTAGAGATCGTACCTGATCAATATTTGACATCTATTATGGGCAGGTCAGGCATCCATAGTATCCATGAGCATCGTTTTAAATTGTTTACAAGTTGTTGTTTCTATTTGTTTAATAAATTATTGCCTCTAATTTTTGAAATTGCAATTCTGATAAGAAAAAGATAAATGCAGTCGTCTCCCAGCCACCTCGGCTATCGCTGCGCCCAAAACATCAGTTTACACAAATCACTGAGTTTTGTTTTCATGGGTCGCTATAACGTTAAATGAAATTTACGCGGCTGGTGCGTTACACTGTCACCAATTTCTTTGAATATCTCAGAAACAAGACCAAATGTCGAAAAAAAAACAGGAGACGAAAAAATTTGGAAATTAATCAGGTTAAAGTGGTGTGTAGATGTTTTTTTTGTAGTTTTGAAATAAAGTAAGAGGGGGGTAGCATACACAATACACTTCTAAGAGGGGTAGGTAGTTCAAAGAGAAGCTTATGTAAGATCATCAGGAGTGTTTGTGTTCCGAATTTCACTTAAATCGGATAAGTGGTTCAAAAGTTATGAGGGAAAGACGAGAAAAAAATTCCTACTTCAACGCCCTCTTTCTCGGAAACGATGCGTTTTAGGAAATAAGTTTATATCACAAATAAAGATTATTTTAACCTGTTCTATTGATTCCTGAAGATATCAAGATTAAACCTGAACCACCCTGTATAGTTATGTGTGTAAATGATGTGGTTGAAACATGTTCATTAACGAGAATGTCCGTGAATAGTGTATATGTATAGTGCAATAAAAAGTGGCAAAGAAGTACAACTATGAAATGAAAAATAATGGAATCTCGCGGAAGGAAGATGGTATTTTAAAATGAGCTTTCGACAATACAAAAAAATGGGTTGCTATATCTTACAAGATGAAACTTTGCCTAGAATACGTATATGGTAGGGTACTTTTGAGAATTATGGATGACATACGAATTATGGTATGTGAATTTCCGTATGAATGAAATCTAAAAGAGTATACTGATGAAGGACAAAATAGTGATATGGAGAAGATACTATTTATAATATTAAAAGGTCGTAATGTTAATCGAAGAATATATTAAATTTTGACGAAACATGGATACATGAAGGTCATACGGAAGGTGGTACGATATGATATATGGTTTGTTCCTGCAGCAGTTGGAAACGGTTTGAAACTCAACTCATCAGAAATGGTCGTCCAACTACTTATTGCGCTAAATTCACTGGTGACTCATTCTCAACATAACTGGTCGAATATTTCTGACAGTCCCAAATCATTTGCAACTGCTGCAGAAACAAAACTATTATAAGTCAAATGTGCGACCGGTAATAGTGACAGTGCTAGTAACTAATAGTTAATAGTGAGTATTCTAAAGCAATTTGTCCTTATGGATGCGAAATTTGCAAATATTTGCGCGATTTATTTAATGATGGAAAAATCTCTACAAAACGATATCATTTTCATCATGAAATTGTTATGGCAGATTGACAGAAGCTCAAAACAAACTTATTAACACCACATAATAATGAAAGTAGCAATAATATTTGTACAGTTTTGCAAATTTTGTCAAAAGTTGAAATATTTCTGCCTTAAATAATTACAATAAAAGTTGCAAAATTCGTGAAAAAGCCATGAATTTCGTGTCCATGTGAATAAGGCGTAAAGTGTGATATTAGGTAGGTGTAAATGGGTGATGGAAGGCCAGCTTCATTCAAAAGGATAGCATTCTGTCATTTATGCAGATGACACGGGGAAGGGACATTTAAAGTAAACTGTTAATGTGCTAGGCTCACTCGATGTCAAAATATTTTTGATATTTTTATGTGCTTTGAACCCTTCTCAAGTGACATATCTAGGTAATCACGCACCTCTCACCATCCGTACTCATTTCTGTGTTGTGAATTAGTCATTCTCTATTATTTTCGATCTTGGGTAATAGATAATACAAGATAATATATTTAAATTTGGAAATAACTGTATCATTTCTATTACCTAACACATCGAAATTGGCAAAAACTCTTTATCACTGTTTCTACTAAAAACAATGGATGTAATACAATTATTTCTGTATATTTTTTATATCTGACCGCCTTCAAATTCAGTACGCTTATGAACTGTTGCTCGTCCTGCTAGTCCACAAGCTAGCAATGAATCACTCTCTCGAATTGAGACGGTAGGTAATAAATAAATAAAATAACAACTATTAGAATCAAAATTTACAGAATAAATATATAAGTTGTATCACTCTCGAACACACCCCGCCCTACCAATTCCGCTATTCTCACCCGTCTCGGGACCGTTCGGTACTCAGACACCACCTACACGGTGGACGACGCTAGAATTGTAACGTGTTGTGTGCGATCGATATAGTATGAGACAAAAAAATTTGAATATCTGTTAGCATTTATTTTACATTATTTTTCTTCTAAAAATGCCCGTGATATATTGTGCTGTGAATAATTATCCTTCAAGACGTGGTTTTTCCTTTTTCCATTTCCATTTTATATTTTATCAACTAATATAAAGAAATAGGTCAAGATATAATATTTTACGCGGTACGCCGATAAAAATTAGAATCTTCATTTGAAAAATTGTATTTGGGCATTTTTTTAAATTATAAACAATTTGTTTTATCAATGTTTACGAAATGAAAGATTTACTCTTGGTTTAAACTTTGGTTTTATAAACATTTTGTTTAAAATAATAGATAATTGTATTTTTCCTTCTTGACGCATATTATGTATATTTTTACGGGAAATTTGACATGTCCGATTAGTTTACATATCAAGTAAATAATCGTCTATTGTAGATACCAGATTTGGAAGAATCAATTAGGATTTACTGGAAGTCGCAGATAAATACTACTCGTGATCAATGCTATGAAAAAAAAAAACATTTTTCAAATGAAACATCAAACATTGTTTTTGGATGAATCAACAAGTAAGCGCTTTGTGGCGGTATTTACTAAAAAATAGTGCAATGTGTGTTGAATTATGGAAGTAGGTATTTAAATTGAGACTCAAGCATTTTTGGTTCAAGCAAAGTTTCTGATAACAATTATACTAAAACTATGTTGGCGCCAAAATTATGAGTAATAACAAAAAAACCTATAAAGTTCCCAAACTTTAAGGCTGTCTAACTTTTTTATTTTAAGAGATAGAGAAAACTTTTTGGTAATAAATTTTTATTGCAAAATTGAAACATTCCACCTAATATAAACAGATTTTTGAAATATCGTATGTGGTTCGCTGCGCCCGCTAGGCGGATAAAAAATTTTTTTATTGAAGCAGGTTATGGCCACAAAACATTGCCTGTTTTTTCGTCTTTCATGCAATATACTACATGTTGTCCTTATCTTTTGTATTTATTACATTTTTTTCAATTTTAGTTGAAAAAAATGTACCTAAATATGTTCGTGTTGCTCAAGATAATGTAGAACCTGTTTTGAAGATGTCAACTGCAAAAAAATAATAAACAGAATGTACTTTTATATGCAAAATACAGATTTTCTTATAATATTATTTTATTGCTTTTCACATTAGAAGCAATTGGGTCTTTAAAATTATTTTGACACAGACAATTTAATAAAATAATATTATAAGAAAATCTGTATTTTGCATAAAAAAGTACATTCTGTTTATTATTTTTTTTTTTGCAATTGGCGTCTTTAAAACAGGTTCTACATTATCTTGAGCAACACGAAAATATTTAGGTTCATTTTTTAAACTAAAATTGAAAAAAATGTAATAAATATGAAAGATAAGAGCAACATGTAGTATATTGCATAAAAGACGAAAAAATAGACAAATTTTTGTGGTCATAGTCTGCTTCAATAAAAAAAATTTTTATCCGCCTAGAGAGCGCAGCGAACCACATACGATATTTCAAAAATCTGTTTATATCAGGTGGAAGGTATCAATTTTGCAATAAAAATTTATTACCAATAAGTTTTCTCTATCTCTTAAAATAAAAAAGTTAGACAGCCTTAAAGTTTGGGCACTCAACAGGTTTTTTTTGTTATTACTCATAAAGTTGGCCATGGATCTCAAATTTGTTTTTACGAGCATAAAGGCCTCCAAAAATGCAACAAAAAACAATTAGATTTTTGACGTGTCTCGCATATTAAGCGAGATACATGGGAGTGGCCCTCTTATGTGATACAGCCTGTATATACCTATAAAATTCTCGTGTCACAGTGTGTCCTCGGAAACGGCTTGATCGATTTTTATGAAATTTTAAATGTATATTTGGTAGGTCTGAGAATTGGTCGCAATCTATTTTTCATACCCCTAAGTGATAAGGGTGGTCTACCCCAAACATTTTTTTTATTTTTTTGGACAATTTTTTTATTTTTTATGATATGGCATTAAAAAATACATACAACCCTTAATTTTCACCCTTCTATCACAAACCCCTATTTTTTAATAGCCATTTTAGTAATTTAATCATTTTTACCCTGGCAGATAACTGATCGATAATCACTAGATCAGTTATCCCCACCAGGCGTCTACCGGTGTCACTTTTCACCACAAACCTATAAAAAATATAGACAGCGTTGGTTCATGATATAGGTCATGTGACAGGTGCCGCGTTTTCTAGGGATCTAAGGTCCAGAAAATTGATATTTTATTTGCTTTATGTTGGCGGTTGTGCAAATAAGATGGCTGCATTGCAATATGAAATTAACTAACTTGCTGTCATTTTAAATGTCATTTAAGAATGTGACATAAATGTGACCAATCACAGTAAACAAATGAGATTCACGCTACAATACAACCAACGTAAATTAGCATAAAAACCAAGTTTTAGTGATTCTGAACCTTTTAGGGCAGCCATGAATATGCGGTTGCCGGCAGTATGACACTGGCACAGTCTATATTTTTTCTAGGTTTGTGCTTCTCACCCAGTAAACAGCACGGAGTAGGGATGAGAACGAAACCGACTCTCAAAATATTCACTAGAAATAATTCATATGGCAAAACAACGTTTGCCGAGTCACCTAGTTACAAAATAAGAATACGAGTATAATGCTATTTATTATATTTCAGATCAAGACTGCTAAACGTCACAAACATTTTCGTGTAGTAGTCCAAGAAAAGCTGCATTAAAAGAGCAAGTAAAAAAACCTATACTGCATCATTTGTAACTTGTAAACAATATAGATTATATAATTTCTTATTTTAGTTTTAAAATAATGTATTTTGTTTTTTTAAATAGGTATTTAAATAAACATTGTATTACAAATTTTCCTCATGGCTACTTTATACCGGGTGTTCCCTCTAAGACTTTCAGTTCGAATATCTCAGAAACCATCATAGCCAATGCGACGAAATTTGGTACACAGACACTAGATAGCGCGTAGAATCTGATGATAACATCAATTTTTATACAGGGTGTTCCATTTTCCAAGAAATCGATTTAATTTTGATTTTTTGGTTGTCAACCCTGCTAAAACTTATGTTTAAATTGAAATATACTTAATTATGAACACATTCTGATAAATAGACATTCAAAAATTTCAAAATTTAACATAAAAAAACGCTTCCAAAAAGTACCCAAATTGCATTGTTTTGTCATGTAAAATGTGTATAGCCTTGAGCCAGACTTACACAGAAGAAACTAACATCGGTGAACGTCAAAACTATTAATTGTCATTGAATTGTCAAATATTAATGGCATGAAGTATTTTATTTTACATAAATAACGCTAAATAATGGATTTAATGCAATTTACGCATGCACAATGGTGTTATTGAGACTTGTCGATAAAAATTTAGATTTGAGTTGAGGCTTTTGGAGCATTGTGGTCGCCGTGCCGACGTAGTCTACCGCTACAGCTAGAGTGAAGACAGCGTGAAGATTGTATAAAATATCTGTGAAAATTTTTAAATTATTCCATTATAATGTAATAAAACTTCAGTAAATTGTTTTTTTATGTTACTACAGTGTACAATAATAATTAGGTACACGTATTTTTTATGACAAAATAATTTACAAAATTGTGTAAGTACTTAAAGAATATCCTTGTTTTCCAACTGCTGTAATAATTATTGATTAGTTATTTAGCAACAAATAAATTCAAACAAAACCATTTCTAAAACTTTTAATTATAATGTGAACGTGTTTGTCGTTGAAAGTCAGATCTGAACCTACCCTAGCCCCACAAAAGAAAATATTACGAAAGCATAACCTAGAAATGATTGATTCTTATATCCACATATTTCAGCACTTTACTTATGTACTTATGTTTAAAAAGAACTCTACATCTGTAAAATAGTAAACAATGAACTACAATTTCTGTATTTCATGATACAGAACTGAAATAAAGCAACTGGTTTTTGTTAGGAAGAATCACCTGCAAATGTACTATACCCAGTAGGTAGGTACCTATCAAATAGTCGTTTAAAGCTAGATAATAATTTGTAATTATTGTTTTTATCTTTCAGTTATGTATGTGCAGTGCCACAAATTACATTAAAGCAGACACCAGAAAGAATAAGCGAACGGACATTTTCTTGGAAATAATTCTAAACATAGAATGATGGATAATATTATAAAGAAGTCTGTAACTCACATTCTTTGAAGAGTATTCTATAAGACATTAAATTCAGTTGTCTGTCGTGGGTTTTAAAATTTCTAAACGAATAAAATTAAGAAAAATAAACTAATTTCATAATTCTATGTACAGTATGAAAACATCTTGTTAGAATATCTTTAAAATGTTGAAAGCTAACTGTTGTTACAACATATACACAACATAACGTAATAAGGTAGGTATTGAACGATGAAACGGCAAGATTTGTTTCTAATCGTACATGCATGAACATTCCTCAGATTGAACGTTGCTCTGTAAAAGAAATTAGAATACAGAACAAGTGTTTAATATAAAATCAGATGTAATAGTGTAGATACTTAATGTAATTTTATTTTATTGTTAATAAATTGAAGTCTGTATTTGTTGTTTTTTATTCTACTCAAATTATTAAACAGAAATGTTTCAGAAATAGGTAATATAAAATTAATTAATACTTAAAGATGAAGGATCAAGTTATTCAATTTAGTTAATATTTAAAAAATAAGCCACAATGTAGGTACGTATTACTTTTTAATTAAAATTATGCTGGTTACAACTGAATCATAGCTATAATAAAATATAAAAAATCACTCCTTTGGTCTTTTTTGAAAATTTTGTTCTTTTGTAAAATACTCTCCAATGTGAGTTAGGAGACTTCTTAATATTATCCACCATTCCATGTATAAAATTAATTCTAACAAAATATCTGTGCAATATTTTTCGTTCATTCTGTTTGGTGTCCTATTTTACGAATCGTTTTGTTTCAATGTAATTTGTGGCACTACACACATACCTGAAAGATAAAAACAATAATTACAAATTACTGTCTAGCTTTAAATGAATTCTTGATTAATTAACAATAAAATAAATTTACATTATTACATCTGATTTTATATTAAACACTTATTCTGTATTTTAATTTCATTTACAGAGCAACGTTCAATCTGAGGAATGTACATGCATGTACGATTAGAAACAAATCTTGCTGTTTCATCGTTCAATACCTACCTTATTACGTTATGTTGTGTATATGTTGTAACAGTTAGCTTTCAACATTTTAAAGATATTCTAACAAGATGTTTTCATACTGTACATAGAATTATGAAATTAGTTTAGTTTTCTTAATTTTATTCGTTTAAAAATTTTAAAACCCACGACAGACAACTGAATTTAATGTCTTATAGAATACTCTTCAAAGAATGTGAGTTACAGACTTCTTTATAATATTATCCATCATTCCATGTTTAGAATTATTTCCAAGAAAATGTCCGTAATATTTTTCGCTTATTCTTTCTGGTGTCTGTTTTAATGTAATTTGTGGCACAGCACACACATAACTGAAAGATAAAAACAATAATTACAAATTATTATCTAGCTTTAAACGACTATTTGATAGGTACCTACCTACTGGGTATAGTACATTTGCAGGTGATTCTTCCTAGCAAAAACCAGCTGCTTTATTTCAGTTCTGTATCATGAAATACAGAAATTGTAGTTCATTGTTTACTATTTTACAGATGTAGAGTTCTTAAACATAAGTACATAACTAAAGTGCTGAAATATGTGGATACAAGAATCAATCATTTCTAGGTTATGCTTTCGTAATATTTTCTTTTGTGGGGCTAGGGTAGGTTCAGATCTGACTTTCAACGACAAACACGTTCACATTATAATTAAAAGTTTTAGAAATGGTTTTGTTTGAATTTATTTGTTGCTAAATAACTAATCAATAATTATTACAGCAGTTGGAAAACAGGGATATTCTTTAAGTACTTACACAATTTTGTAAATTATTTTGTCATAAAAAATACGTGTACCTAATTATTATTGTACACTGTAGTAACATAAAAAAACAATTTACTGAAGTTTTATTACATTATAATGGAATAATTTAAAAATGTTCACAGATATTTTACACAATCTTCACGCTGTAACTCTAGCTGTAGCGGTAGACTGCGCCGGCACGGCGACCACAATGCTCCAAAAGCCTCAACTCAAATCTAAATTTTTATCGACAAGTCTCAATAACACCATTGTGCATACGTAAATTGCTTTAAATCCATTATTTAGCGTTATTTATGTAAAATAAAATACTTCATGCCATTAATATTTGACAATTCAATGACAATTAATAGTTTTGACGTTCACCGATGTTAGTTTCTTCTGTGTAAGTCTGGCTCAAGGCTATACACATTTTACATGACAAAACAATGAAATTTGGGTACTTTTTGGAGGCGTTTTTTTATGTTAAATTTTGAAATTTTTGAATGTTTATTTATCAGAATGTGTTCATAATTAAGTATATTTCAATTTAAACATAAGTTTTAGCAGGGCTGACAACCAAAAAATCAAAATTAAATCGATTTCTTGGAAAATGGAACACCCTGTATAAAAATTGATGTTATCAGATTCTACGCGCCATCTAGTGTCTGTATACCAAATTTCGTCACACTGGCTATGATGGTTTCTGAGATATTCGCACTGAAAGTCTTAGAGGGAACACCCGGTATAGTAGAGTACGTATATATTTTATTTTAAAATTTACAAGATAATATATACGACTTCCAAGATGAACTAACAAAATACTTATAAACTTTATATCACATTTTTGGAATGTCCCTTGTATATAAATACGAGTATTTCCCAATTGTAATGAAACTACTTTATTAAGTCCCTCGTAATTGGTCATTTTTTGCGACAATATTTACGTACGGCAGTACGGCTTTGATCTAAAAACATCAAAGTGCCGACATAAAGTGGCATAACATATTTATTCAGTAAGTTAGGATGTCAGTTAGCAATAAAAATATCGTTTCTGTGTTGATGTGTATCTATCCTTGCGAATGAACAAAAAAGTAAGGCTGTCTTTAACTCTTGAAACTTTCCAAATGAGTTTTCGTCCTTGGTCAGCCGCTGCCTGTTATTGAGCGAGTGAGCAGTTCTCTCTGGGGATAACTGGCCGTTTTGGTCAATAATCCTTTCAAATAAAAGTCCCTAGTTGTTCGGAAAATACAAGCGACAAGAATAGCCACAGCTGGAGATGCGAATGACGTGAACCTCGCGATAAAAAGGGCATATACGGAGATTTCAGTGAACGTTGGATAATTGTCCTATTAAAGATACAAATTCGGTGGAAAACTTGCACCGTTGCTTCCGGTGATTTTAATTTCTTTCGAACCATTTAACACGGTTTCGGAGAGACTTGTTCAACAACGTTCACACTTCCACGAATGCAGGAAATATATTCAGCGCTTTAAGTATGAAAAAGGATGTATTATGCTTGGAGTACTTTCTTATTCTATATTGATGTAGTAGTGAACGTTTGTTTGCACATGATATATTTCTGTTGTATATATCATTCAACAATATAAATAAATCGTTGACGCTTTATATATATTCTGCAGTATTGGATGAAAGGATAGAATACCGTATCCAAAATTACTGACCTGTGTAGTGAGCAGCTCTGAATGAACTGATGCCATTTGTATTTTATCTTCAAGACAATACAAAAGACGGTGTACTCAGGCGATGTAATACAATATGATATATAAGGTGTAACTGAAGTAACACTTTAAGGTTGGATTTTACATAACAAATTGTCTAATAAAAAAGTCACGAAATATGGCGTTGGCATAAGATTCGTTACAACATACCCATGCAATTTGGTATTTTATAACAGTTACAAAGACAGCATGTCACAAAAAAATTATTGACACCATATTATAAAGTACTTTAATTGCCGTTGAGATTTTGTAAGCCCTGTTGAACACGTTTAAAAAATAGTTATATAATAGTAACAAATCAACTAAACAATAATGTTATAAGGACTCTATTTTAGTACATTTAGTAGCAATAATACGACATTTTGTAGCATAAAATTTATCAATAAAAGTAAATTATTTATTATCTATATTGTATCAGAAGGTATAAAGTAACCAATATCTCTGTTTAATCACAATGTTAACTGGAATGTTATATGGTGTATCAATATTACTCAATATTATTTTACGAGTTTTACTGCATTTATTGTGGTTTGTATGGTCCATATCTAGTTAATTTTACATGCGTCGCGTGATTATTTACAAATCATAATTAAAATAAATTAGGATTTTTGAAATTTCCTAGTTTTTGTTAAAACTGACGCCAAAAGCATTAAATTGATTATAACATTTTATAATTGTCTTCATTTTGATTATTTAATATTAGGAAACCGACTAAATTTGTGATATTTTTATAGTTATACGCCACAATGATTTTCAGCGCTGGATCAAAATGGCTGCCGCTTATAAAATAATTTGTTGTAAAAAACCGACGTTTAATGACAAGTAAACTAATTGAGAGATTTCAATAAAACAGCAGAAATTGTGATCTATAAATAATTTATCATAGTAAGTCCATTTCGTAATTTTTTTTATATATTTTTAGGTATTAACAATATTGTGTGAAACTAACTACTCAGTGGACAAAAGCCCCGACCAGCGTTGAATTACACCCACAATGTCTACCCATATATTCTTTATTAATAGCTTTTGTAACATTTTTTACTGCATTAGAAAGGTATTTTAAGCTAATATGTATCAAATGTATGCTCTCTGATACCAAACATCTAGGTATGGTAATGAACAATTCCACAGACAAAGCTCTATTCAATAATTATCTAAAAAAAATAATCTATACTCGCGTCAAGAATTCAGACGTCTTACGTCACGGCTAACATTACACATTTGTTTTTTTTTGTCAATGTAATTTTAGATATTTGGTCGCGTTAAAAACAATCATTTTTTGCAATTTTGTGCAATATATAATGCAAACTTTTAGTGTAGTACATAGTTTTATTACTATCACTTGCAGTTTCTTAAATATTTTGATGAAAATACAGTATGCGCCAAAAGTATGGAATAAATTCAATGAAAACGAAACAATTATTTTTTGGGAAAAATGCTCGAACAGGTCGATTTTTAATATAAAAATACATATTTTAGCGTAAATTGCGATTTTCAAATGTCATTCGTTTTCGGGTAATGACTTCATCGATTTTTTTTTAAATGGCAACTTACATAGGAAAGTTTTCGAGTAAATGACGATTGAATGTTAGAAAATGTAAATCAATTAAAATAAAGCAAAAACGTTATCAAGTTTAGTTTTTCGAATTCCATAGCCCTTTTATGGATCACGCAGGTGAAAATTTTTGCAAAGTGTCATTGTCACACCGACTTTCTAATAAGTATTGTAAGCGACATAGAAATTATTATTCAATTTAAAGTATTATGGCACATTTAACTGTTACTCAAAGAATTGAAATTTTAATTCTTATCGGATGCGGGAATATGACTAGAACTCAGCAGGAAGTTTGCGATTTATTTAATGAAAAATATCCAGATCCCCCTATCAGCCAATCAACAGTCAGTAAGGTAGAGTCTAAATTTAGAGAAACTGGCAATGTTGTAAATATTCCAAAACCTGGACGTCCAAGTATTAATGAAAATCAGAAACAGAACATTTTGATAAGTATGGTGGATAATCCTCATAATTCTTCACGATTGGTTGCATTAAACAATGACACTAGTCAGAGCACAGTGCTACGTATCTTGAGGAAGGAAAAATATCATCCCTACAAAATTCAACTTGTGCAGGAACTCAATGAAGATGATCCCGATCGCCGCTTACACTTTTGCGAAATTCTAATGGATTTATGTCAAGGAAATAGAAATTTACACCGGCAAATAATTTTTTCAGATGAGGCCACATTTTGTCTGAATGGTACAGTAAACCGTCAAACTTGCAGATATTGGAGTCGGGAAAATTCTCATTGGATGGCAGAGGCACATACCCAACACCCTCAGAAATTAAACGTGTGGGATGGAATAGTTGACGACAGAATAGTAGAGCCGTTCTTCTTTGAAGGAGCCCTTACAGGACAAAGCTATTTAGAGTTTCTAGAAAATGACCTTGTTCCAGCCCTTGCAGTAAGTTTTCCTTTTTTTGGACAACTGTTTTCCTGGTAGGTGGATCGGCAGACGCGGACCGATAGAATGGCCTGCAAGATCGCCAGATCTTACACCTCTTGACTATTTTTTATGGGGATACTTGAAGTCAAAAGTGTACATTAATAAACCACGTAATTTAGAAGAACTTCAAAATCGCATTCGGGACGAAATACGCAGTTACCCCAGAAATCATTCATAATGTGCAAGAAGAATTTCTTCACAGACGTGCGCATTGTCAAGAAGTTGGTGGATGGCAATTCGAACATTTAATTTAAGTATAAAATTTAATCAATTGTATTTTATTTTACATACCTTAGAATTGTTACTTTTTTATAGATAAAATTTACGTTTTCTAACATTCAATCGTCATTTACTCGAAAACTTTCCTATGTAAGAGGGCAACATTTTAGTACTCTCTGATAGAGAATTAAACGATCTTTCAGAATCAAGGGAAAAAATATGGTGTTGCCATTTAAAAAAAAATCGATGACGTCATTATTCGAAAACAAATGACATTTTAAAATCGCATTTTACGCTAAAATATGTAGTTTTTAAATTAAAAATCGACCTGTTCGAGGATTTTTCCCAAAAAATAATTGTTTCGTTTTTATTGAATTTATTCCATACTTTTGGCGCATACTGTATAATAGTTTTATATTGTCTTTAATTATTTATTTGTATCATTTTTTGCTACTTTTTTGTTTAATTGGGTATTCCTGCCACTGAAATATAAAAATATTAACAAATAACACCTTGCATCTAATGGATCAGTCAAGGAGTTGGTTTTACAAATTAAGTTTTATCTAAAAAATCAAAATATTTCACACCAAAAAAGTAGATATTTCACGAAACGTTAACTGTGTTTAGTGTTAAGTGAACTGCCCATTAGGCACAAGGGATTATTTGATAATATTTTAATATTTCCTTGGCAGGAATATCCAATTAAGCAAAATAAAAATAAAAATGGTTTTATAAGTTGATAGCCTACATCTAAGAGACAATTATAAATATTTTTATAGCGCAGTAAGAAATACTATGAAACATTACTAAAGAATTATTATAAAACAGTTTAGTTTTAATAGCAATAATGTTTTATAAGGTTGTCACAGAAATGTTTATAAAATAGTTATATTTGCCGTATAAGCTGTTTTATTATTTAACTGCCAAAACGTTCTTGCAATAAATTTATAAAATATTTCAGTTGCTGGCAACACAATAATGGTACTTGCCGCTAAAATAAAACAAATTTGTATTTCAAAAGCAATAATAATACGGCATTAAAACATAATTGTCATATATTATAAAAGAAAAAAGGCATTATCCGAAGACACTCGCTATCTGATACCAAATTTGACATTCTTCAGTTTTTACAAAATTGGTAAACATTTGAAACAGTAAATATTATGAATCGGAAGAGCAGACTGAAGTTGCTATAGAAGATATCTAAGCTCCAAATTATAAGTAAATATTAACGTATTGGTTTACGAAATTGATTAAATTGCGTACAACCTAACATTTCTAGTTACATTTTCGGCGTTAAATTAGTATTATAATACATTTATTCTTGAACCATATACTTTTACAATTTATTTTTGGACTTATTGGGAAACAAGGTTCGTTTTTTAATAATTTAAAAGTCTTCATATAACGTTTCGTCCTTAATTAAGAATTTTTTCAGAATATTTTGTTTGTTAAACTATTACATAATAAAACCCCTTCAATAATTTGGTAGTTTCTAGAAAATGTGATAAACACAATAACGACATTTTGGATACCCGGAAAATGATATAAAAAATACGATAAACACAATAACAACATTTTGGCTAATATAGTGTTGACAAAGTTAAAACGTCGGTGGTAACGTGAGAAAATAGAGAGAATATCATAGGAAACAAGTTGAACAGGAAAAAAAAATGAAAAAGTACAGAACTGAGAAGGTAGTAGAGAAAACAAAGATTATGAAAACTGATATGAAAATAATAATGAAAATATCTGGTATTGTGTCATATGCGAAGAAATAGCAGTAATATATATGTTGCTTGAAGTGATGGTTGCAGAGCATGTTAATAAGTAATACATTTTGAACTACTCTTATTAGTTATTCACATTTGTATGTATTTTGTTGAATAAATCTGTATGTTCTTTCCTGCAATGATTATAACGAAAACTGGTACATTGATTATCATTTTTTTTTCCACGGTCGGGAGTAGAAATCAGTTTCTATGACATCAAAATTAAAACAGAAGTAGCCGATTATTCCCAAGGGAGTATAATGCTCCCAAGGGAGTTTACATTATGGAGAACGTTTCTCATGAAAAAAAAGATAACATTGAAATTATTTATTGACATATAAATTAAATGTTACATTTGTACAATTTTCAAAATTAATATTAGAAGGAATATTACTTTCGCTTACATTTACAGTTTTTGTAATTGCGCTAGTAGTGGTACCTACTAAAATCTGATTAGCAATTTTGGTCTTATTTTCAATGGAGTTCTCGACATAACCCTCAGCGACTCTCGTTGATTTCCAACCAGCATGACGCTTTATTGTCGTGATATCCACACCAGCATCTGCCAGTAATGTTGCTTAAGATCTTCGTAAGCAGTGACCAGTATAAAACATGCAGCATCAGGTAATTTTAAATACGAAGCTACTACACTCGGAATTTTTCCCAAGGTATTCTTGCCAACTGGCTGCGAACTACAATTTCCTGCTTTGTATTACAAAAAAAGCGCTTATGCTTGACGTGGGGAGGACGAAGGGACAGGTATTTTCGAAACAATTCAAGCATATTTCCCACATCGGTAACCAGAAAGGTTCGTGGAATCTTTGTCTTAGTGTTTGGAATTTTTACAATCAAGGAAGAGTCTACATCCTCAATATCATCTACAGTTAAATTGACTAGTTCATCAGTTCGACAAGCTCCGGCCATCCCCAGAATTAATCCAACCTATAAAAAATCAAAATACTTAATAATTGAAATACCTAACAACAAAAGTAATCTTACTTTAATCATTAAGAATTCTTTGTCATCTGCACTTGATAGAAAACGGTCGATTTCATCCTTTGTCAATATTTTCGATTTTTTCGCTTGATATCCGTCACCGGTTCTTTTCAAAAATGCGATCAGCTTGGGGAATTTGCTTATATCTATGTTGCCGTAAATTATCAAGCATGACTTAACCATAGAATATTGCGCTCATAATGTGGAAGACTTATAATTCTTTGCATTTTCACTGAAGTATGTCAACAAAACATTCTCATTGTATACTTGAACATTTTTCTCGGCGCACCACTTTTTGAACCGATTGTAGGCTATATTGTATAAAGATCTTGACTTCGTAGGCAGCAAATTGCTTATTGCAATATTTGCAGCCTTCACAATTTCTTCCGACTCACAATTATTCATTGTGCACTAAAAAACTTTAAACTAAACCAAACTAGTGCCTTAATTTGACAATTGTTTTTGTTTGTTTATTTTGTAGTTATGGCAATAACTCAACGACTACTAAATGAATGCTCAAATCCGAATACAATAATTCTGGTGCTACTTACTTCATAATGACTAAATATGTGTTTTTAAGTTAATGAGACCGTGGAAAAAATAGTATATACCATTCGGGAGAGATGTTATTTTGTCCTCGGTGCATTGTAGCCCTCGGGCTTCAAATTGCACCTCTGCCAAAATAACGCATTTCTCTCCCTTATAGTATAATGTACTATTATTTTAAAATGCAAATACAAAAAAAATAGTTAATTTTGGTTAAAAAGAATGTTCTTTAAAGATTACTTTAAAACTATAAAATAATTAAAATATTGTAACATGATTTAAGTTTGAAATAAGTTGGAAACATATTAAGATATTTCTGTAACCAAAATTCTATAGCCATAATGATTTGTTTGTTACAGCCGAAAGAGACATTCACTCTGTTTATAACTGGCTTAATGGTAGTTTATTAAGTCCAAATGTTATTAAAACTAAATTTATTTCATTTAGTCCGACATCCAAATATCAATCCTCAACAAATATAATAATTTTTAAATGCATGTAAATGTCCTAAAATAGAGAGAGTGAAAACAATAAAATATTTACGTGATTGATGGATGTCTGAGGTGGAAATAGCACATTGATTACATTGTAAAACGTTTATAAAAGTTAATTTATAAGTTTTATCAATTAAGAAACTTGTTAAGCAATCAAGTTGATGGTCTATTATGTTTTATCGGAATCTGTTATTCGTTATTGTATTTCTGTCTGGGGAGGTACATATGAAACTCATTTACATGCGCAGCAAGTAACTCAGAATACACTAATAAAAATATTATTTAAGAAGGAGAAGCAGTATTCTATGGAACTGTTATATTCGGAATTATGTTATATCTCGCCAATTTTATTAATCATTCATATAATACCAGACTGCAAAATGAGTGTATGGCTGTGCCGTTATGTAGGATTTCACATACACAAAGATTTTTTTACATATTTTGGTCCGAAATTATTTAACCTAAGTATTACCTAAAAAAATAAAAATGATTAAAAATAACAAAACAATAAAAAAGGAATTAAAATAATATATAGATTTCAATTACTTTAAACTTAAAGTAGTGTATGACTTAGCAAATAATATATAAATATTACTTACCTTCAAAACTGAGTCTCCTCCTCTTTCTCATCGTGGTTTTCTTTCATCATATTTGCTTATTATTGTTATTATTTTTTTTGTTTTTGTTTATATTCTGATATTTAAGTATATATAATAATACTAATAATTAGTTATGTTAAAGTTATTGTTGAGATGAAGTAGATAAAACAAGCTATGCTAAGATGGTTCATCTCAACATGATAAGTATTGATAGCCTCAAATTATATTTATTTCATTTATATACGTTGGATTTATTGTTATTATTATTATTTTTTATTATAAATAAGTGCAATATGTAACTATTATGTAAATTTGTATTTTTTCGAAAATTTGTACTGAATTAATTGAATATATATATATATATATATATATATATATATATATAACCCTTAAGATAACGACCATTGGTGCCAGTACCTTATTTCAATATGTATTGTGATATAAATAACAAAAAAAAGCCATATTAGTTAAGCTTAAACCAGTTACTAAATTTTTCAAAATATCGATTTATTCTCGCGTTGCCATGAAAAGCAATAAATTGCAATAAATGTAGATGATTGAAGTGTTTCAAAGTGAGAAATTTCATATAGGTCGCATAATTTCTTTCATATTACCGCTCAAGTAATTGAGCCTATACGTTTAAAAATCGTTACTTTGAACTACAGTGAAATTCCCTAAATCTCAAAAAAAATGGACGAACTTATACTTCTGATTGATGCTTGTAGAAGTTAAGGGTTTTATAAGGGCCTCGATGCTTTTTATATACGAATGTCAAGTGAAGAACTAAGAATCTGGGGTTAGTTGAACCTAATCCCACATCATGCTCCGAAAATCCAGGCATATTTTTTGCAGTCATATTTACCTATTTAATAAAAACCGTCGAGTGGTTGGGAAAATCTGGCATTAGGTTCGTGTTAAGTGCGTCAAACAAAATTCATGGAAATATCATAGAGGGTACCTTCGGACGACTTTTTTATTTTATGTGTTGGTGTAATTTGTGTTGGTGTCGAGAAAAATTCAAATGTTTTTACTTTCAAATTATTCTGGCATACCAACTGAAAGAATAATTAATAAAACATTACTACTAAAATCTATTCCTTCCCAGATGAAGAAATGCAATTTTTTTATTATCTTCTAGTGGTTTTAAATGTGATATAAATAACGTAGAGTAATTTATTCTTTTCAGAATATGAATCATCAAAATGTTATTTTATCAATTTTCAAAAAATCGATTTACATTATCGTTATAGAGAGAAAGTACTCTTTGTGTCATTGAGATGCATTCAGAGCAATTTACTATTTTGACAAAAATTCTACTGGCAATTTTATTTTAAATAAAAATACCTTAAGTGGTGGAATCATATGAGGAAAAAGTTATATAATAAAATTATTACAATCAATAACATAAACCCATATAAAAATATATACCAAACTTCATTTACATCTAATGATCCGTTGTGAAGTTATTTAAATAAAATTTGGCAACCTTAGCACTCTGTTTTTTTTTCTAAGCGTTTTGAATTCCAATTTCACAAGAAATGTTTGTGTTTACTTTGATTTCTCTTAGTACACAAAATGCAACAAGGCTACATCTAGTAATTATTAGTCACTCTGTGCTGGACCTAATAGGCTACAAGGTAATGAATCGTCCTATGTGTTGTAGGCATCATTGAAAACCCCCGATCTCTTTCACGATTCAGCGATAACAATATTTTCAAAAAGGAATTTCAGGGAACCAATGCCCCGACCTGCATTAAATTACGCCTTAAAAACCTATTACAAATAGTAAAAGTCATTCGTCAATATATATGTCTGGTGGCACATACCTGTTTAAAGATCCTCGATATAAGCTACATCTAGTGGTCATTAGTAGAAATGATTCCTAAAGTGTGTAATAATCACAGAATGTATTGTAATAGTTCTATTTCGCTTTACAAATTTAGCAACAAAACCTGTAAGTTGAATAAAAATTTTCAATATGATGTATTTTTACAGAGATTGTTATGGTAAACATCAATCGTGTGCATATTGTAGTGCAGTTGAAATTACGAGACTTTTGAAGTGTGTCTACGGTTTAATTGTGCTGTAAAATAGCGTGTGAGAGGCTCCCTGAAGGTGTTTTAAAAAGTACATCATGTTTAACTGCACATTGTGTCGTGCTGCATGTATAGCTATACAACCCGCCCGAAAATATATCATACCTACATCAATATTATCATAGAAATTCACAAAAATATGTAAATAAATGTTTCATGTCACTTTTCACATATTAAATATTAATAATATTGGTTATGATTAGTAAATATTACTACATACTTTAAAAAAATATATATATTATATATATATATATTTCAGAAATATACTGTATAAAATTTTATCTCATTTACCTATACATAGGTCATTAATAGATGACATTTTATTATTTGTAAACAATACAATAATGGTTTTTACAAGATTTCTATTACAGCAGTTAAATTGAATAAGTTTAAGATAAACCAAAAATATAAATTTTGCTTATTCTCGGGACTACGTTCCTGCATGAAAAAATGTATAACTGGTTATGGAACTAAAACTTAAAGCCGCATAATAAACTTCAATGGAATTGTTTTAACCACTTTCATGTAATTAATTAAATTACATTACTTTTGCATATCAGTTTAATTATGCTTTATACGGGTGTCTTGCAAGTCGTTGCAATAACTTTAGGAGGTGATAGGGTACTTGATTTTGAGGCGATTGAAACAAACATACCTATATATCAAGTGTTACAATATTTGTGATAATTTTGGTGAATGCCCTCCCTGCATACTTAACGTGTTAAGATTAATTTCCGTAATATTTAGAATGTTTATCAAGAAATTTTTCCTAAGAACTGAAAGAGCATTGCTTAGGTAAGTTTTTAAAAATATCTGAATAAACCTACACGCAAAGGTTTAAATAAAATCCACGTTTAAATTTGACTCTTCGCTTTTACAAAATAGGAAAACCATGTTTATGAAGTTCTAGGTAAGTAACAATAATAATAATAATAATACTTTATTCATCAGAAAAAACCTTACAAGTAAGGACATGATACGTCATAAAAAGTGGGTTAATCGTTTACCCGATAAAGTACAAAGATAAAAAATATAAAGTTACAAAATAAAATTATAACTTACAGTCTAGAATGTTATAAACGTAAATCATAAGACAAATACATTTTAGAAGACATACAAATCACGTACAGCTACATTTTAAAAAAATCTCGGAGGTCATAAAAACATTTCTTTATAAGATATGCCTTTAATTCCTTTTTAAACCTATTTTCACATCTTACATCTTTTATTACATTTGGTAGTTTGTTATATACATAGGTAAGTTGGTGCTTTTTTGCTCAAAGACAAATTAATATTATTTATGTAAATATCTTTGCTATTCCTTGTGGAGTGGTTATGGACATCATTGAAGAGGGTGAATTTTTTAAAGTTGCTCTTTACAAATATACTTGCCTCATATATTAATATCGACGGTAGTGATAATAGCTTACCACTAATAAAATGCGGTCGACATGATTCTAGAGGATGCAATTTTAAAATTAATCTAATTAGTCGTTTTTGAGATACAAAGACTCTATGCATGTTCGCGGTCACACCCCAATAAATAACAAGATACCTCAAATGAGGATACGCCAAAGCATAATACACATTAAACAGATGTTTTTTGTCAACAAAATTTCTCAAATTTCTTATTGCGTAGTATGCTGAACAGAGTTTTTTCACCACATGATTTATATGAACGGTCCAATTTAATTGTTGATCTATTTCCTAAAAACTTAGTACTAACTGTTTTACTAAGGACCTTGTTGTTATATGCTAGTTGTATGTCATATACAGTTTTACGCTTATAGTACACTATATAATTCGTTTTTGTCGCATTTACAATGAGTTTGTTTAACTTTACCTAGTTGTAAAATTGCGACAGAACTTCATTAGTTGTGGCTTCCAAGTTCCGGAGATTTGACTCTCTGATACTAATTGTTATATCATCCGCGTACATTATTAATGACACATCTTTTCTAATATGTTTCTGCAGATCGTTGATGAACACCAGAAATAATAAAGGAAACAGTACACTGCCTTGAGGAAGTCCAAGTTCAGGATAATTAAAATCCGAAAATTGTTTCCCAATTTTCACCCTTCTGCTTCTACCCGAAATAAAAGAATATACCCACCGATCGACTGGCTCTCTTATGCCCCGTTGTTTAAGTTTGTCTACAAGAAAGTCATTATTCACACTGTCGAAGCCACTTTGGATTTTATTGGTTAAATTTTTGAAATAATCCATTCATTCTTAATAAAAAAGTATAAAAAATATTTGTTATGAAAAGCTTTGTTTTTTTTTCTACAATAATTATATATATATATATATATATATATATATATATATATATATATATATATATATATATATATAAAATAGCTCTTCGGGCCTAGAAGGCCCATGGCTTTATTTAGTTTTTCCATCGTCCTTTATCACAAACTCTTTCTTTCCAATTGGTGATGTTGCATTCTTGTATATCCTTCATAACTTCAATCTCCCATGTCGCTTTAGATCTTCCACGCCTCTTTCTCCCTCCTATGTTGGCTTCCAGTATCTCTTTCGGTATTTTGTTTTCACGCATTCTGGTAACATGTTCCAGCCCTCTTAACCTTTGACCTTTCACCATTCCTATAATATCCGGTTTTTAAAATAGCACCATCACCTCTCTATTACTTCTCCTCTCCCAAATTCCATGTACTTGTTTGCCGCCATATATTTTTCTAAGTATTTTTCTTTTCCACACTCTTGTTTGCTCAGCTGTTCCAAGGGTACCTCACTAGTAAATGTTGCTATTGGCCTAATGATTGTTTTATACACTTTTACTTTAAGTCCTCTTGATACACTTGCATTTTTTATTTTATTTATTTATTTTAATCTGTTTAGAGCATGTAAACACCTGTTCCAATTCTTTGTTGAATTTCCCTCCTTATATCAGGTTTTCTACTAAATTGCACCCCTAAGTATGTGAAATACTCGACCTCCTGAAATACATATGTTTTACCGTTCTCGTTTGTTATTCTTAGCTTTCCCTGTTGATTATAATCTTCATCTGTCTATTTCATATATTTTGTTTTATTTTCATTTATCTATAAACCCATTTTTAGTGGTTGTTCTTCTAATTTTAAAATGCATTCTTGCAACTCCTTCATACTTCTGGTGAGTATTGCCACATCATCTGCAATAAACTAAACATTGGTGCCACTTGTGATATACTAAACTAGCTCTATATAAATTTGCCTTTCTCATTACATATTCTAAGACACTGCTAAATAATGTTGTTGATAAAGGGGTCTCCTTGTCTCAGTTCTTCCTTTACTTTAAAATCGTCACTTACTTTATCTTTATATCTTACTCTGTTATTGGTTTCCTTTAGTGTTAGTTGAATCATTTTAATCAGTTTATCATTCAGTTGTTTTATTTTTATCTGATCGTAAGCTTGCTTGAAATATATAAATGCTATGTGTGTCTTTTCTTATGTTCATAACTCTCTGCTTTGATTTCCCTAAGTGCAAAAATTTGATCTACTACTGATCTTGTTTTTCTAAATCCGCGCTGATACTTTCCTATTTCTTTTTCCACTACATCTGTTAATTTATTTTTTATACGTGAAGACAAAATTTTATAAGCAACATTCAGCAAACCTATTCCACGGTAACTAGAACATTGCATTTTATCACCTTTCTTGAACAGTGGTACGAGTATGGCTTCATTTCAGTTCTTTGGCATTATCTCCTGTATCCAAATTTGTTGCACTAATTTATGAATCCTTTTAGATAAATCTTCTCCACCATATCTGATCCATTCAGCTGCTATTTTATCCTCTCCAGTACTCTTGCTGTTTTTCAGTTTATGTATAATGTTTTTTACTTCAGTCAATGTTGGCATACCTTCTGTTTGCCTCTGTATATTTCTTGTATGAACTTCCCAATTTATTTCTGAATTCTATATTTTTATAATTTTCTTGGATTTCCTCTCTCCCACGTAGTAGTTTTTTACACTTAATTATTTGCATTCTATATGCTTCTTTTGACTCCTCTCTTCCATTTCTTAACACCACTAACCTTAGTTCCCTTCTTTTTTCTAATTCTTCCTCACATTCTCTATTAAACTATTTTTCGTTTCTTTTGTTCCTCATAGTGGTATTTTCTTTCACAGCTCCATTCATTTCTTTTCTTAAATTTTGCTAAACTGTATCTATATCATTCCAGTCTGCGATTGTATTTAAGTTATTCTGCAATTCTCTTCTACATGTCTCTCTTCCCCTTACCTATTCCAATCTGCATACATTTCGATTTAATCTGTCTTTGTTCTTATTTTTTGCCACCGGAACTTCTTGCCTCATTTTAATTCCCACCAAAAAGTGATCCGAATCAGCGTCTGGTCCCCTATAAATTCTTATATCCTTTATACATTTCCTCTTTCTTCTGTACAAGTACATGATCAATCTGGTTTATGTAAGACCCATCAGGTGATCTCCACGGTCCTTTATATATACCCTTCTTTACAAAATATGTACTCTTTACTATCCTTTCCTTTTCTTTTTCGCAAAATCAATTAGCAATTGTCCATTCTCATTACGTTCCTTACTATACCAATGGTGGGCCTAAAAATGTCTTCTTGTTCAATTTTAGCATTATCATCCCCCAAAATTATTTTTAGGTCATATTTTGCCAATTTCTCATATTCTCTATCGAGTTTATTATAGAACTCTTCCTTTTCTTCTAAGTGAGATTCATCTGTTGGTCCATGTATGTTTATGAAAGTAATTTTCTGGTATTTTCCTCTCACTCTTAAGATACACATTCTTTGAACTGAATAACTGCTGCTTTTAATCTCTTTTGTGTTCTTCTTCAGTTTTTAGTGCCTTTTTTAATTTTTAAACGTTTTATGGTTATTAAATAAAGACATTTGTGTTGGGTGCAGATACTTTCCCACAATATAGTTTGCCGGTTTGGTTTTCTAGGTTATTGTCTATTATCTATTCCTTTCGTTCGATTTTGTTATAATAAATATGCATTTTATCTAATTGTACCTACGAGAAGTGTCTTTTATCGGTAGTGAGTGGCTCTAATGAGCGAGTATGTAGTTTTACCAGTTTATAACAAAATAATGAAAAACGAATGCAAAATACTGGAGCTAACTGGTTTAACTGTTACCTATCTATCAGGTATTATTACTAATAAGGATGTTAATTTTTGTCGTTTCTACATTTAGAAACGCTACAAAAAGACAACCGAATGGTAGTTGACATTGTTGACAGATGTAAGCTTTATCTATGAATCTAAGCCATCTCAGTCGATTCTTATCATAGGCGCGAACTTTCCGTAGGAAAAAAGGGTTTTACCTCATTTTTTAAATATCCAGCTAAAATTCTGGAATAATTTTTTTATTGTCTTTTAGGCCTCCCTAAGCACGTGGTTAAATTTTTTGTACTTATTCATAGTTAACCCTTTATATTTTCCAATTTCCACAATTTCATTTTCTTTCTGTTTTGTTTCTTGCAGTGCCACCAAATCGACTCCAATTTTCTCTATTTTATGACTCAAATGATTTAATGCTCCCTCTTCATACGTCCCCCTGACATTCCATGTCCCTACTCTTAGATTCATTTCTACTTTTCAGTCGCTAGTTTTATTACTTTTTTGTTTTCTGTCTTTCTGTATCACCCTTTTCTATTATTTATATCACTTTGTTCAGTTTAACTAATCTCTTTAACTAGTTTTTGTTTTCTTATTTCATTATTTGTTGTTTCTATTTTTTACCATCTCTTTTCCCACTCATCTTTTTCCTTGTCAAGTCCGCCTCAAAGCCTTCTCCATTTAGTTTTTTGACTACCATTTCCAATATTTTCTTAGTTTTATTCCATTTCCATTCTACGTCATTTAACCACATTTTACTGAAACCTACTTTAACTTGATCACCTTTCGTCCTTTCTTTCTTTGCTCTTAATGCCTGCTTCTGCATTTCTCTCTCCTCCCAAGTAAGATCATTATATATAAATCCTAGTATCCCTGATTTCCTTTAGCTTATATTTATTCTGCATTGTTTTAGTTTTATCTTCCTCATTCATATGAAACAGTTATTTTTTCCTATTTTATAAGCCGTTTTTATATGGACTTTTAAATTTAAATTCTATGAATTCTCTCATTTCGTGTTTTAGCATTTCTGGCTGTCATATTTATATCTTTCTCTGTTAATACGATATTATTTTTCCTTTTCTCTTTTTCTATTTTTCTCGAATTTCATCATTTTCAGATCTTCAGCTCTTTTCCATATCTTCTACATATTCTTTTTGATGCGCCTTAATTTGTTGTATATCAGCCTTTAATTCCAGCTTCATAGCCTGATTGATTCTATCTAGTTTGTCCTCTTCTCGTTTTTTTGTAGGCGTTCTTTGTACTCTCCTGCTTTTCCCAAACACTTCTGTTTCATTCTTATTGTCCAGTCTTCTCTTTAATTGTTCATCCGTAGAATATTCATCACTATCAGTTTTACTAGTGTCTATTTTTCGTGTGATATTTTTATTTTTTATTATCTTTTTATTCACAAATCAAACCTTATCTCTTCTGATAACGCTAGACACCGCGCAAAAAGCCAAATCCCGGTCAACTCGGGAAGAAAAGGATGGTTAAAATAAAAAATATTAAAAAAATTAATTATTACAAATAAAGTAACACTTGGTATATAGATATGTTTGTTTCAATCGACTCAAAATCAAGTATACTATCACTTCTTAAAATTATTGTAACGACTTGCAAGACACCCTGTATATATTGTAAGCAATTGACGATTTAACCAATTTACAAACTAAATGTGTCATGAATTACAATCAATACATGATAGATATCTAAATATGGTGTGTATATTACAAATATTGTCATAAAATTAAATAAAATGAAAAAATGTAAATGGTAATTTAAAATGAGTACAATCGATTGCGTTATTTAATAAAGTCAGAGCAGTGGAATACTAATTGAAGAGAAATCTAAAATCAAAACAATTGTATTTTTTTAAACCAAATACGCAAATATATATATGTTTTAAACATATGTTAGAAAATGTCTTCTTATTTAATACTACCCACTGTCATACACTGTTTTATATATTTTGTATGCATGTAAGTAGTGAATTACTAACTCTCAAAAATTCTCAAGTAATATAATGAGTACCTATACCTATTTGTTTCAAAGATGACAGAAAAAAGTACCTCTCCTTATACTGTTACTTGCACTAATTCCAAAATAGAAATGACCTTTACGTTTATATTTGTTTTTAAATCATATTTATACTTTCAAGCAAAATTCGTCTTGATCAATATTATCGATTGTTAGATAGATCGTTTATTATCCATTTTGGAGCAGTACAATGCTATAGGATTCGTCTATAAAATACATACATATATATAAGTAAATTACATAACATACATAGTAAAAAACAAACAGTCGTTAAAATCACATTAAAACAAAACACACATTGAGAAAACGTTATTAAGATATATACACACATATATAATTGTACACAATACACATAAGATATAAAAATTAATATATACTTGCACACAATACACATAAGATATAAATAAACGTATATGAACACAAGAAAAAAGAAACAGAACTTTTATAATCACTTGTTAAGAATTCCTCTACAGAGTATGCATTAATTTGAAGAAGATACTTTTTAACTTGACTTTTGAAGTTAGGAAGAGTTAGTGAATTTGTATATATGTCTGGCAAATGATTATATAATTTCAGTCCAAGGACATAATGAGCCCTCGAGGTAATATTGAGGTGTCTGTAAGGAACAAAAAATTTATTTTTGTTTCGAGTGTCATGGGTATGATAAAAACTATTTTTTGTAAATTTTTCTCCATTCTCATGGATGTAAACCAAAATGTGAAATATATATAAACTTGGAACAGTTAGAATGCCATATTTTTTAAAAAAGGGTCTACAGGATTCTATTGCAGAAATACCAGCAATACATCTAATTATGCATTTTTGAGTAATAAATACATTTTGTGATTTCGATGATTTTCCCCATAATATAATGCCATATGCTAATTTAGATTGAATTTCAGCATAATAAAACAATAATAGACAAGATATATCTAAAACACTTTTTAGTATTCTAATTTGGAAACATTTGGAGTTCAATATATTAACCAGCGTATCACAATGGGATTTAAACGATAAGGTATCGTCAAATATAATACCTAAAAATTTAATGGTGTCCGTTCTTTCAATTTCTAGATTATCTGACTTTATCTTCATAGTAAAATTACTGCGATTTTGAGCAGTATGGAATATCATACATTTAGTTTTAGAAAAATTCAGAAATAGTGAATTTGTTTTACACCAGTCACTCAAATTAGTGATTTCTGCATTAATTTTACCATGAAGAAAATCTTTGTGTGAATTAGAAAAAAGAAAGGTGGTATTATCTGCGTATAGAGTAGTGAATGCCTGGTGCATTAAATTTGGTTAATTTGGTATATAATAAACAAAATCGGTCCCAGGACTGAGCCTTGTGGAACACCAATGTTGTTATTTAAAATAGAGGATGTACAGAAGGACTGTTTAAAGTTATTATTATGAACTATTTGTTTCCTATTTTTAAGATATGACCGAAACCAATCAAGTGGCTTACCTCTGATACCGTAGGAATATAACTTAGTTAATAGTAGATCATGTTCAACGCAATCAAAAGCGCGACTAAAGTCGCAGAAAATTCCAATAGAGTTACTTCCAGCTTCAATAGCTTCTAACATTTTCTCATAATACGACAGTACAACAGTTACAGTAGAATACCCTGGACGAAAACCGTGTCGACCATCATTTAATATGTCAAGAAATTTTACTAATTGGGACAATATCGATATTATGGCGGATGCGCCAATGTAAATAACAATATTTTGTACCACTAAAAACTACTATAACAAGGTTCACCTCTTACCACTCAACATATCTAAATGTCGTAAGTATTTAGTAGTTATTAAATTTAACGACTGAAAGTATGTATATAGTAATACGCATATACAGGGTACTCAACTTCAAGAAAAAAATACAATTAGCTACCGCAAACAGCACTTGTGACATTTAGATATGATTCTAGTTTGACATCCCAACAAACATTTACATACGGATTCATCAACAAGGCGTAACGTTAGTCAGACTAGCGAAGGTTACACGAAAAACTTACGCATCTGTTGCACCAATTTAAATAAAAGGCATACACCTATTCACTACTATGTATAATCCGTAGCACTGAAAAGTACTGTTTTTGAATATAAATACTAAATATACAATGGGAAGCGCAAGGAACTAGAGGCCGAAGTTACGGGTTTTTTAGACAGGTACAATACTGGGTCTAACTTTTGGCGCAAATATGGACGTAAATAAACAGCCTACCTAGCAACGCATGTTTCGCTACCTAGCAACGCATGTTTCGTGAATGGGCGCAAGGCTGGTTAGACCAACTAACCCGCTTTAAGGTACGGATTCGCTGGTGCGACTGCGGCTGCGACTGCGACTGCGACTCGTTGCCGGCCAATAGGAAGTCTAAATGCTGGAGTTGATGAGAACATTCAGGCTGCCTATTGGTCGGCGACGAGTCGCAGTCGCAGTCGCAGCCGCAGTCGCACCAGCGAATCCGTACCTTTACACGGGCGCAGAGCTGGTTAGTCCGACTAACGCTACGTCCGTTTCATGAAGCCGGCTGTTAAAGTTAAAGTTACGTTAATTTTACCTCTGAATTAGTCGGAAAAATGTTCATGACCTATTCCGTATAGAGAAAGTTTACCTATATTCGTTGGCCTTTTTACTTATGTGGGGAAAAAATAAAGTAATATGGAAGTTAATAATTATTGGTAATTACCAAAATATATTCTAATTATGCCCTTTATATGACTTTTGTGCCCGAGAGAGTGCCCATTATATGTTTATGTATTTTTTTTATTTATTGTACAGGATGGTCCAATTTGGACAATTAGGTATAGAAGGTTTCTTCTATTTTCCTAAAAGACAGAAAAAAGTAGCCAATATATTTGGAGCTTAATTTTTGAGAAAAATTGAATAGTGAGAATCTCATTTCGATATTGATGATTTGTTTAAGAGATACCTACATGATGTTTTTAAATTTTGGTCGTTTTCTATGGTAACTTTTCTATTTAGTATATTAATATTTATACATTGTAAAGACATTTTTTCTATATGTGTAGTATCTAGTGGCTTGAGAAATTTTGTTTATAACTTCTAGTTTTCCGTTACTATAACAAACATATATATTTTTTAATGAAACATCATACGTATGTAATATGGGGCATGATAGAAAAGACCTAAAATAAAAAAAAATCTATGACAAAACTAATTAAGATGTCGAAATGAAATTTTCTTTATTTACTTTTTCTCAAAAAATATTCCCGTGACAATTGGACTATCTTTACGGAGAATAAAATAAATCTCCTTAAAGTGTCGAAACTGCCCTAACCCGTACAGTCAATTTTAGAAAAACTTACTTTAAAAACATATTGTTTACAACACTCGAATTCACTAACAGTGTTTTGACATAGATACAAAAAAAAATCAGAATAGTAATTCATTTATACCTAATAGATTAATATGCCTACATGAGAAAAATTAAAATATCGTACGGAATTAACGATTGTTACTTACCTTAAGTAACATATCAGGCTTTTCCGTGAGTTTCTAGCATCACTTCATCAGAATGTTAATTCAAAAGAAAAATGTACTCATATTAAGTAACCTACTTAACGTGAATGCCAATTGCTTCTAATGTTAACAAACACCCTTAATAGTAATATTGAATTTTTGATATAATATCCCCAGTGAAGTCAAATATATCCGAATCAAAAGATTCGTTTTCTATATGCTTTTCAAATTTATATACAAAAAAATAAGTACTTTGGAATTTATGATTCATTTAGATTGAAAATAATACTTATTTCTATTATAGTCGCTATGTACCTTAAACTCAGCAGAATAATCCCTTTTAAATTTATAATTAAAATTTTTGGATAAATTGTGTGAAAAACATTTGTTGTTTGTACTTTTCCTAACTAATTATATAAATAGCTATTTTGTAGTCCGATTACGGCTCAGTTAACTAATTAGTAGTTACAGCTTTATTATATCTTCAATATATTAACTGCCCTTTACTTATTTTTTTAGCTTAGAAAGACATGTACATACAGGTACTGAAATAATAAAACATTATAGTTTTACGGCAATTTTTTATTAAAATTTGGTACCTGCACATTTAGGTTATTTGTACAAAACAGAACACTTAACATTATACAAAACATATACATATTCAAATATGTATAAAATGTAATTCTAATAGAAAATAATATATTCTTTATATACTATGTAAGATGAACAAATTAACAGTGGGATATCCAATTTTTGTAGATGCAAGGATACCAATGTTTCTTTGCTTCGATAATTATGTATAACTTACATACCTATTACTTCTTAATTTCATTTAGGTTATGTTAGAACCATCACTAGACAAAACTATTTATAGTACTAAAAACACTCACTTGTCACTCTAGATATGATTATATTGCTATTCACTACTCACTAAATTAATTATGTAAGTACCTAGGTCCTAGGTACACGCTGCATTCATCGAAATGAAGCAAGAAATAATAAAGGCGTCACCACCCAACGCTCTCAACAGTTAGGTTAGGTTAGCGCGTTTTAAAATTAGTAGTACATTCACATACACATTAGGCATATTTTTACAGTCAATTATATATTAAATTTGGTATTTTCAGTAATTTTACAATGTAAAAATGGATTTCACATTGTTAATTGTAAATGTATTACAATATATTCTATAAATCTACACATTATATTATAATTACATAGGAAGTTTACGGTTTTGTTGTATATTGGCAGTTTTCTTGTAAAATTGCAAGCGTCAGTGTAATATCATCATTATTTTTAGAATTATTTTATAACGATATTCTTACAAAGTATATTTGTAAAGTTGGCCTTTTTTCAGTGCATTGTACTTACTGCAAAACTGAGTGCTCGACAAAGAACTTTTATTCTGTATTATCTCCATCTTCTATTAATTAGTTAAGGACCCGTATTTTAAACGATTTGTGGCTCGTTATATTAGCAGTTATTGCACCGTAAATTGTAAGAAAAGTTGTAATATACCTTCGCCCTGCTCTGAAATTTATCAGCTTAATGAAGAATTAGAGCCTGTTTTTTAAGAAGCTTTGCCTGAAAAAGGAGAGACACTGTAATGAATCGGAAATCGGCGGTAAAGTAAAAATGTTATTAGGTTTATGATCATTAAAAACGGATTAGTTCTTGAAATTCTATTGTCCCCAGTACACAGGCTGTACGCTTGAATTCGTAGATTGTATTGCACAAAAAGAAGGCTTTAGACAGACAGATAAAGTATTCATATAAATATGAAAGGAAATCATAAGACAATTTATATAAAACAAAGAATGCTTAAGTTACACGCGGGGGTATTATATTTTCTATTGGGAATTGACGGTTTTTAAAGGTGATTAATGTAGCCAAATTTGGTAATTAAATAACGTTTGTTGTAAATGAATTCAAGTTTTGACAGTTCTATAAAGACAATGTGAATAAAGTTTCATTATTTCCTTTGAATTTCACATAATGACTCCATTTTCTCTTTAGTCGAGCACTTTTCTATTATATCGTAATGGAAAACCTGATACCGTTGCTATATTAAAATTTATAAAACAGTAAAAAACATAAGAATGTTTGAAGTGAATTGAATAATTTTATGTTACTATACTATATTTTATTTTAAATGCATTGTTCTACAGGTTTTCACACAGCTGCAAAACAGGAGAACTAGGTATTACTATCTTTTTAAAATATGTACTCAGATTAAGTCTAAAAAAATGTTATTGCATTACTTATTGTTCACTTGCGATATTTTCAAGTAAAATGTTCTAATTTGTCGTGAATAAGCATGGAGACACAACACATCAATATTTGACTTATGTCAAGCCTATTTTGTAAAATAGTAAACGCAATAATTATATGGGTTCAAATTGTTTCAATGTATACAATATAAAGCGACAAAATACAGGGTGTTCCATTTGATAAAAGTTATTGCTGTTTGAAGTTATCAAAATGTAGCAATAAGATTAACAGGTGTTTATTGTTTATTGAAATTTACAAATACATCATAATTCTGCGTCGCCTATGTTCTATAGAAATTCCAAAAATCACACCTCCATTGATTTATTAGTTATATCGGATCATATTCTTATAATTGATTCATTTGTTCTCAAGAGCGAGTATCGAAGTATACCTTGATAATGTGTGATATAAAAATTAATAAAAATATACTGATGCCAAAACTTGTTACAGGGATTTCTCTAATTTTAGTCAAGATAATTTATGAAATGATTTGGGATTAATTAATTAGGCATATTAGTATCCATTAAATTGTGTTGATAGTATGTTAGAATTTTGGAATCATAATTTGTTGTCTATTTTAAATATTCATGGTTGGCCAACACCTAATTTTAAGTTGACGATAAATCTTAAAAAGGAAACGTTTCCTAAATACAAAAAATTACAGACGTTAGCCTCTTACAATTATAAAGAGTTACACAATTTGTTTAACCATTCAGTTAGGATAAAGAAAAAAGCATTTCTTCAATTTAAATTTAAAAATGATCCTAAAAGTTTTTGAAAAACATTAAAATATTTAAATATTAATGAGACTAATTATAAGGTTCATGATTTAAATCCGAATCTGTACAGGGTAGGTCATTAATAATGGTACATAGCTTAAGGGCAGATTTTTAACGTCGATTGAGCCCAACATGCCTTATTCAATTGTTGCTCCTTTTCATTCTACAGGGTGTGAAAGTTGAAAAAATGTTTTCGATTTTTTGCTATATTTTAAGAACGTATGCACCGATTGGTTTGAAAATTTGTAGTGTTATGTTTTTTTGAAGTGGCAATTAATAATATGCAAACAGTGTTGAAGTCACGACTAGGGGGTTATACTGTACTGTCTATCTAAATAGAAAAGGTATACCTGTTACAAATCGATAAACTCAACCGTTTTCGAGAAACATATGATTTAAGTTTTTGAGATTCGGCGGAAGATATCAAAACTGAATTAATAATAAGACAAACACTACAACAACTGAAAATGGTATTATGCGTACCTTAAATTATTAATCATAAAAAATTCTAGAAGTGGCCACTAGCCACTTCAATGCACTTTCTTAGCCTCTTATTTAAATTCTGTCAGACTTTGAATAAAATTCTATATTGCTTGATAATATTATCCGATTCTTGAATCTTTTCCCACAGTTGTTCTTGACTATTAATAATGTCTTTGTAAACTAAAGATTTAATATAGTCCCAAAAGTAAAAATCCAGCGGATTTAAATCAGGACTTCTTCAAGAAGCAGTGGCAAGTTATTAATTAGAAAATTTAAATAATTTTCTCCGTTAAGTGGATGTGGTATACTCGCGACAATAATTCAGACGACTTACGTCATACGAACAAATGAATAATTTACTATATTGTTATCAAAATTCTTAAGAAACTGCAACTGATAGTAATAAAACTATATACTACACTAAAAATTTGCATTATATATTGCACTAAATTGCAAAAAATGATTGTTTTTAACGCGACCAAATATCGAAAATTACGTTGACAATAAAAACAACAAATGTGTAACGTCAGCCGTGACGTAAGACGTCTGAATTCTTGACGCGAACGGTCCCATAATATTGTCGGAAAGAATTCCACACCAAATATTGATAGAGAACTCTTGCTGAAAATGTACTTCTCTTGGCAGATGAGGACTTTCTAGTTCTCAAGAATGACTATTTCTCCAATTAAAAATACTTCGTCGGGTAAAGATGGCTTCGTCCGTAAATAATATTTTATTATAAAATGTTGGGTCATTATTTTGTTGTTGGCGAAGAAACTCTGCAAACCGTAACCTAACTAGAGGGTCCTGTGGCGTTAAATGTTACACTGAAATTAAGTGATAAGGATATAATTTTTATTTGTGGACTATTCTGCTAACGGAAGACTGATTGATGCCAGTAGCTGCCGAAATTTAACGTGTGGCGCCTTCCAACGTCTCTTTTCACCTAATCTGTCGCACAATCTCTTAAGTAGTCTATGATCGGGTTGTCTTTTATCTGGATACAATTCCAAATACCTCGCTGCTGCACGGCAACCAAAAAAATTTTCTTGGGCATATATATTTGAAAAATTATTATGACGGGGCACTTTAAATATAAAAAATAACAATAAAAAAACATTGCCACCTAATCTATTAATTGAATGGCATTGACAGAAACAATATGATATTGTAGTGACAGCTGTCTACTTATTATTTCCACGCCTCCTCCTCCTACCTTGGAAAAAATAATTTCCTAATTTAATTCTCGCCGAATCTCAAAAACATAAATCGTCTGTTTATCGAAAACGATTGAGTTTATTGAGTTAAAAAATTCAAAAGGGTAGAATACAAAAAGTTATACACATGTTTACATCGGCAGTACAGTATAACTAGTGCCCCATAGTCGTGACCTCAACACTGTTTGCATATTCGTAATTGCTACCTCAAAAAAGATAAAACTACAAATTTTAAAAACAATCGGTACATACGTTCATAAAATATAGCAAAAAATCGAAAACATTTTTTCAACTTTAACACCCTGTAGAATGAAAAGGAGCAACAATAGAATAAGGCATGTTGGCACTCAATTGCTTTATTTTGACGTTAACAATCTGTTCTTAAGCTATTACCATTATTAATGACTCACCCTGTATAGGTTTGTTCCAACTTCAGTAAAAATCAATTCTGATTCATCTAGAACTATGCAGTCAGTTCATATGTTATGTACTATCGGCAAATGCGACGTAAGACGGTGGTGGTCAAACATTTTTGACAGTTCTGAACAAGTTCTCAACGGCGGTTGGAACAGACCTAATAATAACTTTTTATCTACTCCTATTAATTTATATATTAATTATTAAACGGTTTTTGAGCAATTAATAGTATCAATAAACAAATAGCAAGTTTTTATAGTGAGTTATTTATTAACTCATGCTGGGCTTCTACAATGATAATTCGATATGTAAATAATGTACGCAGTAAATTCTTGGAAATTTTTAAGCCGATAAATACGTTCCATTGGTGTAAAATGGACAGAATTTTTAACAAGTGCAAAGGAATGAATAATTAAAAGATTTTAAAATTATTAAATTGCCAACGCCTCTCAGAAGGCGGAACTGTCAATTATTATCATTGAAGGGACTAATATCATTTGATATTTTAACAAAATAATTTTGACGTTTTCAAATCAATTT
This sequence comes from Monochamus alternatus, assembly GCA_037114965.1. Lineage (NCBI taxonomy): Eukaryota > Metazoa > Arthropoda > Insecta > Coleoptera > Cerambycidae > Monochamus > Monochamus alternatus. The sequence goes on from CM073427.1 coordinate 75,752,275, forward strand.
TCTTTCTCGATACTTGTATCTTAGTATTTATTGTTATAGTCGTAGATAAAATATAGTATTCAACTTGCGGTAATGGTCATAATTCACTTGATGAATTACAGCACTCGTCTGCGGCTCATGCTGCAAACTTTATCTGCGTGAGTTATGACTTGCATTACCGCTAGTTAAATAATATACTATTATGTGATGATATTCCTCAAACTCCTATTAACATTGACAGTATGGCGATTTTAAATAAGTATAATGGGATATTCTTTTGTCAAAACAAATTCAATTTTAAAACTGTTACAAAGTCTTAAGGAGAATTGTGTGTCGTATAAAAACTCAGGCTCCGGCTGTATGTTTTTCTCTTTCTCAGTGATTATTTTACATTTATAATAAACAAATATCTAACTTTAGGTGTATTTCCAACGAAAAAAGTAAACCAGCATATCTTTCTGATTATCGTCTCATTAGTATTTTACCCATCTTATGTAAAGTATTAGAAATAATAATTGTAAATGACCAACTTCATACTATTTTAAAGGAAAATAACATTTTACCCGCTATTCAATCTGGATTCAGAGAATCACAGCACAACTACAGCATTTCGTCGTATTACATATGAAATATTTAGAGTTAATGATAATAACTTAAACACTTATTCAATATTGTTTGATTTTAGCAAAGCGTTCGATACCTTAGACCATAAGATCTTGATTAAAAAAGTTCTAATATTTTTGAGACGGAAATAATGTGTTCCTTCATTACTAATTATCTGGTTCATCGTCAGTAGAGAGTTTTCTCGGGTAATATTACTCCCTTTATACAGTATACACCAAAACTATGGAATAAATTCAATAAAAACGAAACAATTATTTTTTGGGAAAAATCCTCGAACAGGTCGATTTTTAATTTAAAAAATACATATTTTAGCGTAAAATGCGATTTTCAAATTTCACTTGTTTTCGAGTAATGACGTCATCGATTTTTTTTAAATGGTAACATCATATTTTTTTCCTTGATTCTGAAAGATCGTTTAATTCTCTATCAGACAGTACTAAAATCTTGCCCTCTTACATAGGAAAGTTTTCGAGTAAATGACGATTGAATGTTAGAAAACGTAAATTTTATACATAAAAAAGTAACAATTCTGAGGTATGTAAAATAAAATACAATTGATTAAATTCTATACTTAAATTAAATGTTCGAATTGCCATCCACCAACTTCTTGACAATGCGCAAGTCTGTGAAAAAATTCTTCTTGCACATTATGAATGATTTCTGGGGTAACTCTGCGTATTTCGTCCCGGATGCGATTTTGAAGTTCTTCTAAATTACGTGGTTTATTAATGTACACTTTTGACTTCAAGTATCCCCATAAAAAATAGTCAAGAGGTGTAAGATCTGTTGATCTTGCGGGCCATTCTATCGGTCCGCGTCTGCCGATCCACCTCCCAGGAAAACAGTTCCAAAAAATCTCGTACAGGGCACGCATAGTGCGGAGGTGCACCGTTCTGAGGGTGTTGGGTATGTGCCTCTGCCATCCAATGAGGATTTTCCCGACTCCAATATCTGCAAGTTTGATGGTTTACTGTACTATTCAGACAAAATGTGGCCTCATCTGAAAAAAGTATTTGCCGGTATAAATTTCTATTTCCTTGACATAAATCCATTAGAATTTCGCAAAAGTGTAAGCGGCGATCGGGATCATCTTCATTGAGTTCCTGCACAAGTTGAATTTTGTAGGGATGATATTTTTCCTTCCTCAAGATACAGCACTGTGCTCTGACTAGGGTCATTGTTTAATGCAACCAATCGTGAAGAATTATGAGGATTATCCACCATACTTATCAAAATGTTCTGTTTCTGATTTTCGTTAATGCTTGGACGTCCAGGTTTTGGAATATTTACAACATTGCCAGTTTCTCTAAATTTAGACTCTACCTTACTGACTGTTGATTGGCTGATAGGGCGATCTGGATATTTTTCATTAAATAAATCGCAAACTTTCTGCTGAGTTCTAGTCATATTCCCGCATCCGATAAGAATTCAAATTTCAATTCTTTGAGTAACAGTTAAATGTGCCATAATACTTTAAATTGAATAATAATTTCTATGTCGCTTACAATACTTATTAGAAAGTCGATGTGACAATGACACTTTGCAAATATTTTCACCTACGTGATCCATAAAAGAACTATGGAATTCGAAAAACTAAACTTGATAACGTTTTTGCTTTATTTTAATTGATTTACGTTTTCTAACATTCAATCGTCATTTACTCGAAAACTTTCCTACGTAAGAGGGCAAAATTTTAGTACTGTCTGATAGAGAATTAAACGATCTTTCAGAATCAAGGAAAAATATATGGTGTTGCCATTTAAAAAAAAATCGATGACGTCATTACTCGAAAACAAATGACATTTGAAAATCGCATTTTACGCTAAAATATGTATTTTTTAAATTAAAAATCGACCTGTTCGAGGATTTTTCCCAAAAAACAATTGTTTCGTTTTTATTGAATTTATTCCATACTTTTGGCGAATACTGTAGATTTATCAGTCAAGGAGTTCCTCAAGGAAGCGTACTATTGCTACTTATATACAATCTAAGTACTTCAGCCGCAAGAGCAAAGAAAAACTCAGTTTGGGATTAATGGTAACGCTGAAATCATGGAATGTGGATGGCCTTTGTAAACTTACAGTTTTCATATTGTAATTTAAAATAAAAGATAATTTACAGTAAAAGACACGTTAAATAGTAATTAGTTATCGTTGCACCATCTATAGAAATGATTTTAATTTTCCTGAATCCACTGATAGCTCTATTAGTGAAAATTTTCAGATGAGCATAAAGTAAACAAGATACATTTAATACCTCAATTACGCTGTTTATAAATATATTAAATTCTATTGATCTCAGAACTGAGGCACACCACATCTTGCTGAAAATTCTACAGATTTATTTCTGTTATAAATAATATATCATAGTAAGTGGTTAAATATGATCTAATTAATTCTAAAAGGGAAACACTATTTCATGCAACCGGTTTAACATAATCCTATGATTAAATATGTCAAAAGCTTTTGGGAAGCTCGTATATATATATATTACATCAGTTTGTCTTCGTATCTAAGGATTATGAATGAAACTGAGTGATTTATGCAAAATAAATTGGTGTCTATTGACCGGTCTCTCATACATCTGTGTTGATCAGTGAAAATCTGGTTACTATAATATCGCAGTAGATAATATTTTTAAAAAATTGTAACTTACAGAAACCGACTTTAACATAAGACAGGTTAGATTTATCGTTTTTATATATACAGGGTGTTGCATACATGTATAAAAAAATTGAGAGATAGCTTCTTTGGCAAACTTTCATATAAAATTTTTTAATTGAAGTCTCCCCTAAAAATGTACAGTCCCTTAAGCAGGGAGGTAACATTTGTTTTTTACAATTTGTCAGGCACGTAATACAAAATAACATTTTACTGACATATTTCCCACTTCCCAAAATAAACCACTCTTTCCATGTCTAATTTCCAAACTTTGTTATATTTTAAATTTATATAAATGATACTACAAGTAACAACTACTCCGCGGACTAATGTCCCGACCAGCATTGAATTATACCTGCAGTATCTGTGTGAACAGCCAGGAACCCTTGTCGGCCGCACCACCAGACATAGACCGGTTTCGGGCTTGTTAGCCGATGTGGCCGAAAAGGGTCTTGGTTGTTTCAACAGATATTGCAGGTGTATTTCAATGCCGGTCGAGGCATTAGTCCGCGGAACAGTTGTTACCTCTAGTATCATTTATAGATTTCATGGCGCGTCGCCCAGTGCGAGAGGTCTGCGTTAAGTACCTGCTGCAATGTAGGTCGCTTCCTGCAAATCGAGCCGTTTAGGCCGAGCAGGAAGTAAGCCTAGTAGTAAGACTTATATCTCACCTTACTTTATATTTCTTTATTTGTTTGTTCATATTCAACTGAGAAAAAAGAACAGATTTTACACCCTATCTTCAAGGAGCTGCAATTTTTTAGGGGAAGCCCCAATTAAGAAAATTTATATAAAAGACCCTTTAGGTCTATAATTGACAGTTTTTGCAAATATTTCCAAACAAAAGTATTTTATAACTGTTGCCAATCCTGCCGTATGCATATTCCGTCAATTTATTTGCTAATATTTGTACGGAAGAGTCAGTTGTTTACAAATATTTGCAAAAACTGTCAAGACTGATTTGTTTGACAAGGCAACAGAGACACATTAACATAGCAACCGCCTACTGCGGTTATCAGTAAACGGTGACGAAAAAATGTTTAGAGTAAGAAAAACTATTTTTCGGCTATTGCAGGATAAAGTTCTGAAAGAAATAAATCTAGGGGTTGCTTATTCCCGCCCTCCAGAGACATGAGCCAAGGAATAGTCACCACCGCAAAATAGCTTTTGACTAGCTGATAATGTGTACCAAAATTGAAATTTCTAAGTGTAACCGTTTTCAAGGAAAAATAAAAAAACTTTTTTCGGCCATTTAGGGACTCGAATATCTTAACAGGAAGGACCCAAATTGAAAAAGTTCATATGAAGATCCCCCCTGAAATGGCTTGTGGAATACAGTGGTAAAATATTTGACCATCATTCTGGAACACCTTGTATATAAACACAAAAAGCACGTTTTACATTTTTTTAATTATTTGATTTTATTTGCAGTCATTGATTTTCGGAAGATATCTGCAATACATATAGTTTTCGATGCAATTGGACATCTTCAAGTTCTGGTGTAACCAATTGGAAAGTTAATTTTTCTAAAAACTTTGATTTTGGATAAGGTTATCCTGCACTAACTTTACGTCTCAGAGACGGCAAAGCGACTTGGATAAATTTAGTAGATTGAGGAGCAATTTAAAAAACGGATTCAATAAGCACAATGTTTTGATTAGGACAATGCTGTCTGTCAGATCATATCTGTCGTATATTGACTATTGAAAACTACTTTTACGAAAGTTATAGAAGACAAAATAATCGTAGATTAGACTTTAAACCTCTTTTCTAAGGCAATTTGAAGGTCAAGGTGTACACAAAATCCTATTCTCATCTGAGAATGAGTACAGCTTTAAATAATTCCATCTTATATTACATCTTTAAATAATTCATCAGATTTGAAGGATATTGGAAAACTTACACCTACAAAAATATCTGTTGAAAATACCCCAAAAAGTTAGGAAGGAATATTTATCAATAGAAATTTGTGTAATAATTTATTACATAACCAGCATTTTAAGGTGAAATTTAAGTCAACGTTGTTAAACTATTTACAATGCACTAACTTACTCACTACTACATTCATTTCTTCATGTTTGGATGCACTGTAGACGTTATCTTAGCGAACGCAGAATAATTCACGTTATTTTATTGTGAATGAATGTGTGGGTTTGTATCAAACCTGTCGATGCCTCGAAAAGTTACCGAAATTCAATTGATGAAGCTAGACATATATCTAGAATAAACTCACCCAATAGTTGTATATTCTAACATTGATCGTATGGCAAGTAATTTTTTTCGACTATTGTGTTACATTTCTATTCCAGCAGGATTTAAGAACTTTCTAATCTAAAAAATGGTTTAAGCATATATATTTCTGTTCTCGAGGCGACGTGATAGAGCCAACAATCCACACAACAGGGTCAGTTTTAAAATTTTCTATTTCATTGATTTGATAATTTATTAAAAAATACGTTTTAAATCTCATGTTGCTTAATAAAAATTACTTATTTTCTCGTTTCTTACTAATTTCAGAAATACTATGTATATAATAATTGTAATAACGATGTAATAGTAACTCTGTAATAACGATGACTGTTTCAGAATATAGATTAATTATGTATGTATCAGTACCCATTGCATACTAAATACTCTCGAAGGATATGGGATTCCACGACCTATTCGCTAAACCCCTGCTTCTGCTATATCACCACCGCAGAATAAAAAGGTGGCTGTTAATGTCAAATAGCGACAGTCAGTCGAGTTTTGGTCTTCAGGCAGGATATTGAGAGTGTAGGATCGTAGGCTGAAGATGAGTAGTGCAAACTGGTGAATGGTGTCCAACAACATCGAAATGAAAATGAACATCGGGATAAAGTGAGCAGAGGATGCGAGAACTTCGGCGAAGATGGTCACCGTGGAGTGGTCTCTGTAAAGGAGCGTGATGGGAAATATAAGTCTACGTAGCTTCTGGCATACAGAGTAGCGGACAGTTACATGGAAATACGCGATGGTGCCAGCTGACGTAGTAGATCATAGGCATATTCCATCAGCGGGATGACGAAAATAGAACGCTGCCACAGGGACAAGGGCGTTGAGGATTGAATACATAGATAGGATCGACATGGTCATAGGATAGCTGGGCTGTAAAGTGAAGGAAGAGCACCAAAGACAAGAAAGAGTACCATCCCCACAGGCAGAGATAATTCATCACGATTTAAACTATATTCCCAAATTCTTCGTATAAGAAAAAAAATCATAATAACCGACCAATGGTTGTCAGAAGAACTGACAACCAACATGTGCCTTTAACGGGTATTCTCTTTACGTCACCACCTCAAAAAAAAGTGGCTGTCAGTGTCAAATAACGTCACTTGAAGTTTTGTCTTCAATCAGAATGTTGAATCTCGGCTCGCTCATAAATTTTTATGTGCAGACACAGTTGCAGTCAGTTTTTGAGACACCGATGTATTGTCACTACGTTAGAAAAATAATAATAGTACAATATACAGTTTCGTCATTTTTTCCACTGTAAGTGCATTGCCACAAGACTGAGACAAGGAGACATACTTTAAACACTTCTTTTTAATATAGTACCAGAAAAGGTCATAAGAGATCAGTTGAACAAAGAAACATACAAATTGTTTAAAAAGTTTAATAGTAACTTGTGCAGATGACGTGGCCATAATTGCTAGAGATAGTAGGGAATTAGAAGAAGTAACGAGAAAACTTGTAGAGCAAGCACGGAAAATGGGATTGTAGATAAATTAAGAGAAAAGTAAGCTTTTAAGAATAGGACAGCAGAAATAAAATACCAATTTCAAAATGACAACGCAGCACGGAGAGATGAAATTTGAAGAAGTTCAAGAATTTGTGTATTTAGGGGCGTTGATAACAGCTAACTTTGATGAGGAGCAAGAAATTAATAGAAGAATAATAAAAGTAAACATAAGTTAAGCAGCCGTCAACCTTAATGAAATAAAAAAAATTATCTAGAGGAGTAAAATTTATAATTTTAATATTTATGTATAATACAATATTGGAATCGACAGCGCTGCGGCAAAGGAAGGTGTTAAGAAGAATTCTAGGGGGAAAGAAGACGGAAGAAGGCTATGTAAGGAGACATAATGAGGAAATATAGGCAAGGCACCAAAAATAGGCGAAGTTGTAAAAGCCAGAAGAGTGCAGTGGCTAGAGCATCTAGAACATCTGGAAGATGAAAGGACAGTTAAGAAAATTGTAGGGAGTAAACCTAACTACAAGGAAAAAAGAGGGAGACCGATGAAGCGATTAGAGAAGCAGTTGCTGCCTAATTAAAGAAGCAGAACGGTGAGAATATATTACAGGATATTTTCCTGGAACTGAATTATGGCAAATTTGGAAAACTATTTCCAGCTATTAAGTTAAGCAAACGTATATTCTTTCCAGGTTACCCATGTGTATATACAAAATGCATACCTTTTTCTTTATATTGTCACATACTGTATACTAAATAAGGGCATAAGAGCACATACATAGATTAAAATTTTAATATTTATACTGTAAAAATGTTTCTCACTATTAGCGTAGGTAGACATACAAATTTTTAGAATTACGCCACTGGTTTCAGCTACTAGATAATAAAGATAAGAAAATATATTTTTCTAAAATTGGACGCCCCGTATCACGAAAATGGAGTGTTATAAAGAAAAATTTTATATATAATCTCCTATTATTTTTTTTATGTTATACCGGGCGTTCCCTCTAAGACTTTCAGTGCTTATATCTCAGGAACCATCATAGCCAGCGCGACGAAATTTGTTATACAGACACTAGATGGCGCGTAGAATCTGATGATAACATTCTTATACAGGGCGTTCCATTTTTCAGATTCTGAAAAATCAGCATTCAAAAACTTTAACATAAAAAAAACGCGTCCAAAAAGTACCCAAATTTAATTGATTTGTCATGTAAACTGTGTATAGCCTTAAGCCAGATTTACACAGAAGAAAATAACATCGCTAAACGTCAAAACTATGAAATCTCATTGAATTGTCAAATATTAATGCCATACAGTATTTTATTACACATAAATAACTCTAAATAATGTATTGAATGCAATTTATGTATGCACAATGGTGTTATTCAGACTTATCGATACAAATTAAGACTTGAGTTGAGACTTTTGGAGCATTGCGGCCGCTGCGCCGGCGCAGTTTTCCGTTACAGCTCCGTTCAGCGTGAATATTGTGTAAAATATCTGTGCATAGTTTTAAATTGTTCCATTATAATGTAATAAAACTTCAGTAAATTGTTTTTTTTATGCTACTACATTGTTCATAATAATTAGGTACCGGTATTGTTTTATCACAAAATAATTTACAAAAGTGCGTAAGTATCTAAAGAATATTCCTTTTTTCCAACTGCTGTAACAATTATTGATTACTTATTTAGCACCAAATAAATTCAAACAAAACGTCTCCTAAAACTTTTTTGATTATAATGTGAATGTGTTTGTTCTTAAACTGAACGTCAGAACCACGTCAGAACAGATCTTGCCACACAAAAGAAATATCACTTAAGCATAACCTAAAAATGATTGATGTTTGTTGTGTACACATATTTCAACACTTTATTTATGTTTAAGAAAGACTCTACATCTATAAAATAGTAAACAATGTACTACAATTTCTGTATTTCATATGATACAGAACTAAATAAAGCAACTGGTTTTCGCTAGGAAGAATCACCTGAAAATTTACTACACCCAGAATGTACCTATGACATAGTCATTTAGAGCTAGATAGTAATTTGTAATTATCGTTTTTATCTTTCAGGTATGTGCGTGTTGTGCCACAAATTACATTGAATAAATACAGTATGCGCCAAAAGTATGGAATAAATTCAATAAAAACGAAACAATTATTTTCTGGGAAAAATCCTCGAACAGGTCGATTTTTAATTTAAAAAATACATAAATTAGCGTAAAATGTGATTTTCAAATGTCATTTGTTTTCGAGTAATGACGTCATCGATTTTTTTTAAATGGCAACACCATATTTTTTTTCCTTGATTCTGAAAGATCGTTTAATTCTCTATCAGACAGTACTAAAATTTTACCCTCTTACATAGGAAAGCTTTCGAGTAAATGACGATTGAATGTTAGAAAACGTAAATTTTATCCATAAAAAAGTAACAATTCTGAGGTATGTAAAATAAAATACAATTGATTAAATTTTATACTTAAATTAAATGTTCGAATTGCCATCCACCAACTTCTTGACAATGCGCAAGTCTGTGAAGAATTTCTTCTTGCACATTATGAATGATTTCTGGGGTAACTCTGCGTATTTCGTCCCGAATGCGATTTTGAAGTTCTTCTAAATTACGTGGTTTATTAATATACACTTTTGACTTCAAGTATCCCCATAAAAAATAGTCAAGAGGTGTAAGATCTGGCGATCTTGCAGGCCATTCTATCGGTCCGCGTCTGCCGATCCACCTCCCAGGAAACCAGTTGTCCAAAAAATCTCATAGAGGGCGCGCATAGTGCGGAGGTGCACCGTCTTGCTGAAACCATATGGTATCGTCAGGAATGTCAGGGTGATTATCGTTAGGAAAAATTACTGCAAGGGCTGGAACAAGGTCATTTTCTAGAAACTCTAAATATCTTTGTCCTGTAAGGGTTCCTTCAAAGAAGAAAGGCCCTACTATTCTGTCGTCAACTATTCCAGTCCACACATTTAATTTCTGAAGGTGTTGGGTATATGCCTCTGCCATCCAATGAGGAATTTCCCGACTCCAATATCTGCAAGTTTGACGGTTTACTGTACTATTCAGACAAAATTTGGCCTCATCTGAAGTATTTGCCGGTGTAAATTTCTATTTCCTTGACATAAATCCATTAGAATTAGAAATACGTAGCATTGTGCTCTGACTAGTGTCATTGTTTAATGCAACCAATTGTGAAGAATTATGAGGATTATCCACCATACTTATCAAAATGTTCTGTTTCTGATTTTCATTAATGCTTGGACATCCAGGTTTTGGAATATTTACAACATTGCCAGTTTCTCTAAATTTAGACTCTACCTTACTGACTGTTGATTGGCTGATAGGGCGATCTGGATATTTTTCATTAAATAAATCGCAAACTTCCTGCTGAGTTCTAGTCATATTCCCGCATCCGATAAGAATTAAAATTTCAATTCTTTGAGTAACAGTTAAATGTGCCATAATACTTTAAATTGAATAATTGTTGTAAATTGAATTGTCGCTTGCAATACTTATTAGAAAGTCGGTGTGACAATGACACTTTGCAAAGATTTTCTCCTACATGATCCATAAAAGAACTATGGAATTCGAAAAACTAAACTTGATAACGTTTTTGCTTTATTTTAATTGATTTACGTTTTCTAACATTCAATCGTCATTTACTCGAAAACTTTCCTATGTAAGAGGGCAAAATTTTAGTACTGTCTGATAGAGAATTAAACGATCTTTCAGAATCAAGGAAAAAAATATGGTGTTGCCATTTAAAAAAAAATCGATGACGTCATTACTCGAAAACAAATGACATTTGAAAATAGCATTTTACGCTAAAATATGTCTTTTTTAATTTAAAAATCGACCTGTTCGAGGATTTTTCCCAAAAAATAATTGTTTCGTTTTTATTGAATTTATTTACTAATGTTTAGAACGAAAAACGGCTAATTAAGGTGCGCACTATGACTACTAGCATGATCCGTAAGTAGTTATTGTTCGTTTCAACAATGCATTAAAAAAGAAATAAATATAAAAAATTTGAAAATTTTCAATTTCAAATTAACATAACTTAAGCAAGAAATAGTTTGCTTACTTTTAGTTGTCATCACTACTTAATGTAAAGCTCTTACGTTGACTGTTTAGTTTAGGAAGTTTTGCTCTACTTCCAAGGTTTGAAGCTAATTCAAATTAATCCCCGAGTCTACTCTTCTGTTAAGAAATGCGGTATAATGAAATACACTAATAGATATAGCGTATACAGTAGTGTAGTTCATAAAAATTCTTTGCATCACATAAAAATATTTTAGAATTTATTTGAATAACTGACTGGCATCCTATATGACACATTCACAGACATAATTTTTTCCTTTTAATAAGATTGAAAGTAATTTAAAATCCGTGTTCTCCACGGAAAAATAAATAACATGGAAAATACTAAAATATACGGCCTATCCCCACAGGCAAAGTCAATAAATATTTTTAGATACAGGGTCTTACATTACACGTGACAGCTTTATGTTGTTCTCCTTCCATTTGTATATTAGATGTGGCTTTACATATACTTTTATCAGATGCTACCTAGTTTTTGAACGCCGTAAAATTCATCTCAATAAATAAGAGATAAGAGGAAACTCAACCCCTGAAGCTTCGAGAGAAAAATCATCCTTTATAAGAAAATACGGTTTCTCATTTTCAAATCATATCCGTTCGGCGGTAAAAATATAATTTAAAAAAGCAGGTTAATAATTTTTCAATTAACTTTACTGACGTGATTTATTATTGTTTGTTTTCATTTCCTTTTATTAATACAATTTTTAATGAAACGGAAATATTGAATTACCTTCAAAATAATTTCTTCTGAACCATTACAATTCCATATTCCTAAAGGGATGTCGCTGCCGCAGACAAAAACGACAAATGCAGTTGATTTTTAGTGATTGTCATGCGCAAGTTGATTAAAATTCAATTGTTTTTTCGATAGGGTTGTTTGTGTTGGCCGGTGTCCGTACTTGAACCGCGTTTGCTACGGTCGCGGGTTCAAACTTCGCAGCAGGAAAGCCGTAGATCAGCTATACTCGTAGAGAAAATTGGGCGCTCCTTCTATGGGTATGATAAGATGGAAAACCATTGGCTTATGGACGGATATTAGTATCAAGATTAATACACTTATTCCAACACTAGTTTAGTTTTACTATTCCTCAAGTACAGTAATATTTTTTTTTGAATTATTGATTTATTCTTATACAGGGTGATTCAGAACTTATTGTACTGAGTGTACAGAGGACTCCTACAAATACAATTTTGTAAAGAAAAAATCAAAAAGGACAGTTCGAAAGTGATTTAAACATATACATCTGCACGGTACTGAGAACTGGTTCACTGTAAAATCTGATAAAACGGCAATCTGCAACTGGAAAAAAAATGGAAAGAAATAAATAACATTTTATAACGGATTTTCTACAGCACATTTAACTACTTTTGTCGCTGTTGTAATTACTAAAAGATTTAATTTGTGGTTTTAATTACGAAAGCTTGACATACATGCTGTTACAACAATATTTTGCTAAAGCATTTTAACAAATATTTAAAAAAACAATGTACATTATTTTAAAACTAAAATAGGAAATAATATAATCTATTTTGTTTACAAGTTACAATTTCTGCAGTATAGGTTTTTACTTGCTCTTTTAATGCAGCTTTTCTTGGACTCCTACAAAGTGTTTGTGACGTTTGGCAGTCTTGATTTGAAATATAATAAAAATGCATTATATTCTTGTTTTGTAATTTAATAAACTATTTAATTTATTTAAAGATGTTACTGTACATACCATTTTTATTATATACTATTTGTGCACACGTATCACCAAATTGATTGAACCAAAAATGAGTGTAAAATTTACATGAAATGACATAGAAAAATGTTTGCTTTAATTTCTAATTTTTTTATAGCATTGATTGGGACAATTTTTCAAATGAAGATTCTAATTTTTATCGGCGTACCGCGTAAAATTTTATATCGTGACTAATTTCTTTATATTAGTTGATGAAATATAAAATACATACCTTGGACACTGGAATAAGGAAACACCACGTCTTGAGGAACAATTATTCACAGTACAATATATCACGGGCATTTTTAGAAAAAAAATAAAATAAACACTAACAAATATTCAAAGTTTTTTTTTGTTTCACACTATATCGATCGCACTCAACACGTTACAGTTCTATCGTCGGCCACCGTGTAGGATCTTGGGTACCGAACGGTCCCCGAGACGGGTGAGGAGAGCGGAATTGGTAGGGCGGGGCGTATTCGAGAGTGAACCAACTTATTTATTTATTCTGTAAACTTTGCTACTATACACGTAAGCTATTTTTGACGCCGAAAAACTAATGTAAATAATAGCGTCACAAAAACTTTACTGCCTACAAAATGTAATCGGATTTCAATATACGGAATCGCCTGTCCAGAGACTACAGTTGCACAGCGATGTAAATATTGAAAATACTACAACTTCAGTAATGTTTTACTCGGAAACTATAAGGACTTTATAATTTTTTTACGATATCTACTCCATTTTTCATGACGCACCTATTCCCAAATTATTTTAAATAAGTTCTGAATCACCCTGTATACATTAAGTATCATGATATCTATAATGCAAATTTATAATACGAAAATCCTAAAAAAAGCTTAGTTTCTAACATTTTTTTGGAACAGTCTGTATACAGCGTGATTCAGAACTTATAAAAAAAATGAATGTACTGGGAATTCTTACAAACATAATTTCGTAAAAAAAATCGAAACGGGCAGTTCGAAAATGATTTAAAAGTATACAGGCTGTATCACATAAGAGAGTCACTCCCATGTATTTCGCTTAATATGCGATACACGTCAAAAATCTTTAATTGTTTTTTTGTTGCATTTTTGGAGGCCTTTATGCTCGTAAAAACAAATTTGAGATCCATGACCAACTTTATGAGTAATAACAAAAAAACCTGTAAAGTGCCCAAACTTTAAGGCTGTCTAACTTTTTTATTTTAAGAGATAGAGAAAGCTTATTAGTAATAAATTTTTATTGCAAAATTGATACCTTCCACCTGATATAAACAGATTTTTGAAATATCGTATGTGGTTCGCTGTGCCCTCTAGGCGGATAAAAAATTTTTTTATTGAAGCAGGCTATGACCACGAAAAATTGCCTGTTTTTTCGTATTGCATGCAATATACTACATGTTGCCCTTATCTTTTGTATTCATTACATTTTTTTCAATTTTAGTTAAAAAAAATGTACCTAAATATTTTCGTGTTGCTCAAGGTAATGTAGAACCTGTTTTAAAGACGCCAACTGCAAAAATATAAACAGAATGTACCTACTTTTTTATGCAAAATACAGATTTTCTTATAATATTATTTTATTGGTTTTCACATTAGAGGCAATTGGGTCTTTAAAACTATTTTGACACAGACAATGTAATAAAATAATAAAAGTAAAAAAAAAATGAGGTTAGACAGCCTTAAAGTTTGGGCACTTTACAGGTTTTTTTGTTATTACTCATAAAGTTGGCCATGGATCTCAAATTTGTTTTTACGAGCATAAAGGCCTCCAAAAATGCAACAAAAAACAATTAAAGATTTTTGACGTGTCTCGCATATAAGCGAGATACATGGGAGTGGCCCTCTTATGTGATACAGCCTGTATTTCTCCACGGCACTCGAAACTGGTCCACTGTAAAACCTTAAATTTCGCAAGACAAAGCATGCAATTTTATAACACAAGTATCATTTCTTCTAAAATTCTTTGTCCGTTTGTTTTTTATTACAATTTGCCACCCTGCCGGTCGCCGACTGCATGCTTTGTCTTGCGCAATGTAAGGTTTTATAGTGGACCAGTTTCCAGTGTAATTTGTGATTTAGCTAACAAGTAATTTAATATACCTGATGTTACAACAACTGTTCAAAATTTTATCCACCAACGTGTAAACACATTTGGGCACATCTTATCCAGTTTCTACAATATAACACAAATATTTCTGGTTCTTCTCCATTTTGAACTCGTTAGTTATTAGCAGTAGCTATCATACGTTTATGTAAATCATCAACAGTGTCCACTTCCGCGAGATACACTTCATTTTTTTTAAATATTCCCACAAAAAACCAAAGGGTCAGGAGATCGAGGTGGTCATTCCCCGTCGAATCCAACGTGTATCTCGAACTTCATTAAGGTACTCTCGAACATTTTATCAAAAATGAGGGGAAGTAACATCGTGCAACAATTACATTCGAAGCCGGACAGATAAGGGCACATTTTTCAGTCCAGGTAGATAATTTCGAAAGAACTCGAAATACTGAATTCTATCCATTCAATTTGGAAATATGAATGGTCCAATCAAGCGATCATTGACAATCTCTGTCCAGACATTTAAGGAAAAACGTTGTTGGAAATGATCCCGTTGAATCGTCTGCGGATTTTCAAAATCCCAAACATTATCTCAAGTATTATGAATGTTATACATCTCATTCAGTGTCAAAATAGCGTCATCTATAACTTGCTACGGCTTCGTTATGATTTACTTAGCTCAAATGTCCTAAAGCATATTTATTTATTAAAATTTACTAAATGTATTATCATATTGAAGAACCAAATAACTAATTAAAAATAACGTAGTTGAGCTTCTAGATGACTAAAAATGAATGTATACTCTCTAAATTCTCATATGCCAAATTATACCATTGCCTAATGAATTTTAATTTTAAATTGCTCGGAGTTACCATTTTCGACACTTGGAAAACTAATGTAAATATTATCGCAAAAATGTAAATACTAAAATCGGATTTTCGATAACGATAGAAACTATAACAGCCCAGTGATGTAAAGATTGAAAATACTACAACGACAATTTTTTTTTCTCGGGAACTATAAAGATTTTACAAACATTTTTTTACGATATCGACATTTTTCATAGCGTATCTATTCCCAAATACTTTTAGATAATTTGTGAATCACCCTGTATAATTATATTATAAAAACTTCTTTGGGAGTTACAACTTCTTTTTTAATAGCAAAACATGTGGATTGACATTTATGTCTAATAACCGTGTAATATTGGCAAATTATTTGCATTATAACACAAAAGTAAAATGATTGCATTAGTCAATACAGTAAAAGAAACACTCTAAATAGTAACGTCGTGAAGTCATGATCAGTGGTATATTATAATAAATGAAACAATTACACTTTGTCAGTGTAAGAAAAACAACAACCTTCATATATATTCTTAAAAAACTGTCAACAGTGGCATCTTATGTTAACGAAATTGATCATCGATTGAACATAGTCAAATGAGCATTTTTCCATTAACTTCACTATTGTGTCACTATTTCTTTGTCTGATTTCAAATTATGTATTCTATATATTGGGTGAACCTTAAATAATACAAACATTTTAAATGCAGATGTAGTTCGTCATATAGATAAATCTAGTAAAAGTCATTTTTAAATATTTGAAATATTTACGGAGATATTATTTTTTTTAAATACCCACATTTTGAGGACCGCTGACCAAATAGACCACTGACATAACCTAATAAAATAAACCATATGATTTACTGAAGACGAGGTTACCATACCATCTGTAAGATAAATATTTTTTTAACGTAAATTCAATTCTTGCGGTTGATTTAAAAATACTTGCTTTTAGGAATAAGTAAAGCAAAATTAGCATAAACGAATAACAAATAAATTTCCGCAAGTTCGATACTATCAATTGGAAAGTATTTAGGAAGTTACTTTGTTCAATGATTCCAAAAATTATCCATTTCCACACAACACCTTAGAGTTAATTTTCGCTACATAACCTCAAACAACGTGTCACTGCTAACCATTTTGTAGTTTGTAGTGGGTGAAACAGATTATAAAAATAAACACAAAACATGGAATAACGAAATAACTAGATTAATGTATGCACCCAATATCAAAAGAAGGAAAAGTAAAATATTTAACAGCAGTGTCAATCGCATGCAAAAAAGAAGCTGATGTCGAAGGCACAGGTAACAGGTAGGTGTCACAGGCAGTAGGCGAAATGTCCCGCACTAGCCCCATCCTCTAGGACTTATAGTCGACGAGGAGGTTATGCTGGTACCGGTGCAGTAGTCTAGTCCAGGGCAAAGGTATAAGCTGTGGCAAAGGCACAAGTAGAAACAAAATATGTAATATTTGTGGAAAGGGATAATTTCAATACACATAAATTTAAAGTTAATAAAGACACTTTTGCATCTTCTGAAACCGAACTAAGCTAATGGCTTATTTAAGTAGGTAATGCATTAATTACTTGACGCATCTGTTGCGACATTAACGTATAAAATGTATTTAAATCGTTTTATTATTTTTACGGACAGTGTTTTTCTCTTATCTTGTGTATTTAATTAATATTTTTGGTAAAATAAATGGTAAGTAAAATATGGCGCATTATTTAAACAGTGAAAATGTTTACACGCTAAAAGCATACCTACCTATTTATTAAGCATTGATAATCAGTGATAGTGATAGTATGTATTGTGATCAGTTGGAGTGTAGTGTAGTGTGTAGTAAAAATGGATAGTGATCAAATTCTGGATAACTGTGAGTAGAGAATTTGGTTTATATTTTTAATTTCATATAATTGGATACATGGACATACTTTATTGGTGAGGTCTACGAATGGCAAAGAGGAGAAATTTTTATAATTAAAAATATGTCAATTATGCATGTCTCAAATTCCTGCACTGAATAGTGGTTAGGGCCTACCAACGTAAGTCGTTCCTGGGCGCAAATGCGGCCTGCTTAATAATAATATGCCGCCCCCTCTCCCGCACAAGTCTCCGACTTCTGGGCTAATCCCTGTGATTAGAATGAGGGGTAGAGATTATTATTATTATTATTATTATTATTATTATTATTATTATTATTATTATTATTATTATTATTATTATTATTATTATTATTATTATTATTATTATTATTATTATTATTATTATTATTATTATTATTATTATTATTATTATTATTATTATTATTATTATTATTATTATTATTATTATTATTATTATTATTATTATTATTATTATTATTATTATTATTATTATTATTATTATTATTATTATTATTATTATTATTATTATTATTATTATTATTATTATTATTATTATTATTATTATTATTATTATTATTATTATTATTATTATTATTATTATTATTATTATTATTATTATTATTATTATTATTATTATTATTATTATTATTATTATTATTATTATTATTATTATTATTATTATTATTATTATTATTATTATTATTATTATTATTATTATTATTATTATTATTATTATTATTATTATTATTATTATTATTATTATTATTATTATTATTATTATTATTATTATTATTATTATTATTATTATTATTATTATTTTCAATTTTTCACTTTTTAAAGGTATTACAAAGATGGACGGGCATTGCCAAGTCTCATCTTCATTCTATTGGTGTTCAGTATTATTCGAAAATGGATGCTGTGTAGAAAGAAATTTCCTTACAATGTGACAGGTACTTAGGAGTACCGATTTCTGAAGCGCCAGGTAAGTATTTTTGGGTATATTAAGCTGTTCCATAGCTAGGTGGAATGTTTTTGGGATTTCCCCTGTACTGCCAATGATTATAGGTATTATCACTACTTTCTCCATATCCCACATGTCTCTTATCTCATTTGCTAATGGTTGGTATTTTTCTATCTTCTCTCTCCTTTTTCTTTCTATATTTTCTCGGAGTGGTACTGTGATTTCTATCATGATTGTTGTTTTTGTTTCATTGTCGATGAAAGTGATATCTGGTCTATTGTGGTTTATGGTTCTGTCTGTGATAATAGTTCTGTTCCAATATATTTTATGTGTGTCTGTACTGTAAACGGAAGACGGTTCGTATTTATAATACGGCTGATGTTCGTGCGTGTTATCAATTTTCTTAATTAGGTGTTGGTATATAATTTTAGCTACATTGTTGTGACGCTCTGTATATTCTGTCGCAGCTAGTGCCGGGCATCCATTAATTATGTGCTCTATACTCTCTGCGAAGGAGTGGCACATTCTACATTTGTCATCTGTTATGGTTACATCCCTGACTATCGCTTTCAAATAGTTCCTTGTAGCTATAACCCGATCTTGAATAGCTTATTATTATTATTATTATTATTATTATTATTATTATTATTATTATTATTATTATTATTATTATTATTATTATTATTATTATTATTATTATTATTATTATTATTATTATTATTATTATTATTATTATTATTATTATTATT
The DNA here is from genome assembly GCA_037114965.1 of Monochamus alternatus. Taxonomy (NCBI): domain Eukaryota; kingdom Metazoa; phylum Arthropoda; class Insecta; order Coleoptera; family Cerambycidae; genus Monochamus; species Monochamus alternatus. The sequence continues at coordinate 75,771,602 of CM073427.1, forward strand.
ATTATTATTATTATTATTATTATTATTATTATTATTATTATTATTATTATTATTATTATTATTATTATTATTATTATTATTATTATTATTATTATTATTATTATTATTATTATTATTATTATTATTATTATTATTATTATTATTATTATTATTATTATTATTATTATTATTATTATTATTATTATTATTATTATTATTATTATTATTATTATTATTATTATTATTATTATTATTATTATTATTATTATTATTATTATTATTATTATTATTATTATTATTATTATTATTATTATTATTATTATTATTATTATTATTATTATTATTATTATTATTATTATTATTATTATTATTATTATTATTATTATTATTATTATTATTATTATTATTATTATTATTATTATTATTATTATTATTATTATTATTATTATTATTATTATTATTATTATTATTATTATTATTATTATTATTATTATTATTATTATTATTATTATTATTATTATTATTATTATTATTATTATTATTATTATTATTATTATTATTATTATTATTATTATTATTATTATTATTATTATTATTATTATTATTATTATTATTATTATTATTATTATTATTATTATTATTATTATTATTATTATTATTATTATTATTATTATTATTATTATTATTATTATTATTATTATTATTATTATTATTATTATTATTATTATTATTATTATTATTATTATTATTATTATTATTATTATTATTATTATTATTATTATTATTATTATTATTATTATTATTATTATTATTATTATTATTATTATTATTATTATTATTATTATTATTATTATTATTATTATTATTATTATTATTATTATTATTATTATTATTATTATTATTATTATTATTATTATTATTATTATTATTATTATTATTATTATTATTATTATTATTATTATTATTATTATTATTATTATTATTATTATTATTATTATTATTATTATTATTATTATTATTATTATTATTATTATTATTATTATTATTATTATTATTATTATTATTATTATTATTATTATTATTATTATTATTATTATTATTATTATTATTATTATTATTATTATTATTATTATTATTATTATTATTATTATTATTATTATTATTATTATTATTATTATTATTATTATTATTATTATTATTATTATTATTATTATTATTATTATTATTATTATTATTATTATTATTATTATTATTATTATTATTATTATTATTATTATTATTATTATTATTATTATTATTATTATTATTATTATTATTATTATTATTATTATTATGCCTTGTCACACAACCTCAACTCTTAGTTGGGTCTTTTTCACCAACACCCTGGAGTCCTTCGTCAGGGTGTAGCGCGGACTGCTGTTAATCCTTTGTAGTAGTTAAGTTTAGGTTGGAATCGTTACTCTCACCTAATGCAATCCATGCATTTAAGGTAAGGTAAGTGTAAATGTAGAGGGTAGTTCTTATATTGTTTTATTATTTTCTTTATTATTATTATTATTATTATTATTATTATTATTATTATTATTATTATTATTATTATTATTATTATTATTATTATTATTATTATTATTATTATTATTATTATTATTATTATTATTATTATTATTATTATTATTATTATTATTATTATTATTATTATTATTATTATTATTATTATTATTATTATTATTATTATTATTATTATTATTATTATTATTATTATTATTATTATTATTATTATTATTATTATTATTATTATTATTATTATTATTATTATTATTATTATTATTATTATTATTTTTTTTTTTTTTTTTTTCAAAGGGAGGGAGCATCGACTGCAACGGTCATTAGCTCCATCTCAAAACATTACTTGTTTCTACAATCTAGATTAAAGTAAGTTTTACAGTTGGTTATAAAATTGTATATTCTTTAGGAAATTTAAAGTATTTTTAATTTCCAGGAGTCCTGTCAAGTTATCAGGATACTCTGACTTTAAGTTGAACGATTTTCTTTGAATCTCAAACAGAGGACACTCACATATTATGTGCTTTACAACAGAGGACACTCACATATTATGTGCTTTACAGACAGCTGGACACTGCAATGGTCACAGTAAGGAGCCGCTTCACCCTTCAGTAAATGTTGATGAGTTACAGCTGTATGTAATATATGGAGTCGGTGCAAGATAACCATATCTTTTCGAGGTAAGGGGTATTATTATTATTATTATTATTATTATTATTATTATTATTATTATTATTATTATTATTATTATTATTATTATTATTATTATTATTATTATTATTATTATTATTATTATTATTATTATTATTATTATTATTATTATTATTATTATTATTATTATTATTATTATTATTATTATTATTATTATTATTATTATTATTATTATTATTATTATTATTATTATTATTATTATTATTATTATTATTATTATTATTATTATTATTATTATTATTATTATTATTATTATTATTATTATTATTATTATTATTATTATTATTATTATTATTATTATTATTATTATTATTATTATTATTATTATTATTATTATTATTATTATTATTATTATTATTATTATTATTATTATTATTATTATTATTATTATTATTATTATTATTATTATTATTATTATTATTATTATTATTATTATTATTATTATTATTATTATTATTATTATTATTATTATTATTATTATTATTATTATTATTATTATTATTATTATTATTATTATTATTATTATTATTATTATTATTATTATTATTATTATTATTATTATTATTATTATTATTATTATTATTATTATTATTATTATTATTATTATTATTATTATTATTATTATTATTATTATTATTATTATTATTATTATTATTATTATTATTATTATTATTATTATTATTATTATTATTATTATTATTATTATTATTATTATTATTATTATTATTATTATTATTATTATTATTATTATTATTATTATTATTATTATTATTATTATTATTATTATTATTATTATTATTATTATTATTATTATTATTATTATTATTATTATTATTATTATTATTATTATTATTATTATTATTATTATTATTATTATTATTATTATTATTATTATTATTATTATTATTATTATTATTATTATTATTATTATTATTATTATTATTATTATTATTATTATTATTATTATTATTATTATTATTATTATTATTATTATTATTATTATTATTATTATTATTATTATTATTATTATTATTATTATTATTATTATTATTATTATTATTATTATTATTATTATTATTATTATTATTATTATTATTATTATTATTATTATTATTATTATTATTATTATTATTATTATTATTATTATTATTATTATTATTATTATTATTATTATTATTATTATTATTATTATTATTATTATTATTATTATTATTATTATTATTATTATTATTATTATTATTATTATTATTATTATTATTATTATTATTATTATTATTATTATTATTATTATTATTATTATTATTATTATTATTATTATTATTATTATTATTATTATTATTATTATTATTATTATTATTATTATTATTATTATTATTATTATTATTATTATTATTATTATTATTATTATTATTATTATTATTATTATTATTATTATTATTATTATTATTATTATTATTATTATTATTATTATTATTATTATTATTATTATTATTATTATTATTATTATTATTATTATTATTATTATTATTATTATTATTATTATTATTATTATTATTATTATTATTATTATTATTATTATTATTATTATTATTATTATTATTATTATTATTATTATTATTATTATTATTATTATTATTATTATTATTATTATTATTATTATTATTATTATTATTATTATTATTATTATTATTATTATTATTATTATTATTATTATTATTATTATTATTATTATTATTATTATTATTATTATTATTATTATTAGTGTAACACTGGTAATGTTGTGCAACCATGAGTCTTAAAAGTCTTAATGTTCGAGTCAGATTAGTAATCCTCAACAATTTTTCTATTGAAAAATCATGAATCTTACTTAAAATTTGACCTTTTTGTTCCTGATTTTTTTGTAAAAAAACTATTAATTAAGTTTTCTACCAGTGAATTGTACTGCTGGTTAAAATATATGTACTTATTTAAAGTTCACCCTGTATAATGAATAAGATGACACACTTACCGCTCATAAAGTTGTATATGATGGGGTTGATGGCGCTGTTGGCGTAGCACAGCCAGTGAGAGATGAGCGATAAGGCCCGGTTCTCCTCGCTGTTCGTCAGTTTCACTGTTAGTCTGGAACAAAGTATCAAACTTAGTTATCCCTTAGCCGTTCAAGATGAATTGAACATCTCCAGGATTTATTAAGGAACGAATCTGGGATACGGATATGTATTGAGGTGATGTAGTTAACAGGGGTTGGTAATTGCTATTGCATTAGACGTCTGGGAATGATATATCTCTAGCTTTTGTTTAACATAAATTGCCCAAGCCAGGGAAGCTTAGTCTTCAAATCTCAATGCCATCTTGAGTACCATCAATAGTGTTACTTAGAATTATTTGTACAAAATATTACTAAATACAGAGTGCATCAATTCAGGAGAACATTAAAAAATACTACATATTTTTCTTTCTTGTGAATTAATCAAATTTAGGCCATATCATTCACTTGTAATCTCTCTAGCTGTTGGATTATTACCAGAGAGTTTACGAATGTTTTCTCAAAAAAAAAAAATATTAATTCAAGCATGGGGGATTCAGTACGAAAATTCACCTAAAATTTTTTAATAGTTATTAAGTACGAAAAGTAAGTGTTTATTGCACGCGACGTGAAATTGTCCAACGAGGCCGTCAGGCCGAGTAGAATTACACTACTATGTTCTTCGTTCACGTAAAAACCAAAAAATATTTTTTTAAATGACACTAAGTCCAGGAAAATATGACGTCTATTTAAAGGTTTATGTTTGTTATGATGACAAATCGCTGTAGTATAATGATAGATGAATGCAATAAACATTTTATTGCACTAGTACAATAAAAAACACTTTTTCCGCTAAATATAGTTCAATAAAGTTTTGTTTTTTTGCATGAACGTAGAAAAAAGTAATTAATTTTTATTTGACAATAAGATTATTTAGAGACACGTAAAAGGAAGGATTAGTTGTCCATGAATGTTTATTGGTATGTCAAAAATAATACCACGTTACATGTTCTCATTTTGTGAGGTCGAGTGAAGTGTTAAGTAAAAATGTTTCGTTTTGGATAAGAAAATCAAGAGAATATTAGAAAAGAAGTTGAAAATTTAGTGCCACCAAATACAAAGAGATGTAAAGAGAGTATATGGAGATAATTTTTGCAGTTTTGCTATGAAAAATCTTATGATATTGTTGCGGAAGCTCACCTACCTTTTTACTTTGTTAATTATGTTGCTGTTTACGTCATAGTTTTTGTGATGTCTTCATTTTGACGTTTTCTGGAATATTCCAAGCCACATTCAATTCTAGAGACCGAGGGAACTTCTGAAGAGGAAATTAATCAATTTAGATATGAGGTACAAGATAAAGTCCAGGTCGTAGAAGAACATATGACAAAGTTTAGTTTGTAGGCTTCCGTGGCTGTCGTAAATGGTCAGGTGATTTCCGGGCTGGTTGCCACGTCGTCGGTTTAGAACTCTTGACGTTTCGAGAGACATATCGCTCTCTTCTTCAGAAGTTACTCTGAAACTGGAGATCTACTGGTCATCGCACTATTTATATCAGAGGTGGTTACTGATCCATGATGTTCCGGCGGGGTGGTCACTGATTCATGATGTTCCGGTGGGGTGGTCACTAATCCATGATGTTCCGGAACATCGTGGTCTACGTGACGTGTTTCCACGCCACCCAACGTATAGGTAACATTGGTGTTAGAAGTGTGACGTTCCGCAAAGAAGACGTTTGGAGTAGACAAGTAAATGCCATGGGGGAAACATTGAAACAGATAATGGGAATAATGAAAGATATGAACGAAGATTAAAAAAAAAAGAATAGCCAAGACAAAATGTTTGACAATTTAAAAAAGGAAATAAAAAATAGTAGCTAAGATGAACTGAAGGATGACTTATAGAAAGAGGTGAGGAACAGTCAACATGAAATGAAGACTAACCAAGACGAAATGATGAGAGATATAATGGCAGATTTGAAAAAGGAAATGAAAAACAGTCAAGAGGAAGTGAACAATAGTTTAGAAATGAAATATAATCAGTAAAAGTTAAGAAATGAAATGAAAACCAGTTTAGAAGAAAATAATAAGAAGTTAGAAGAAGCAACTAAAGTTAGACTCAACGAATTTGAGGAAACTGTTGAAGAGGATATTAATCCATTAAGAAATGAGATACAAGATAAAGTTCAAGTTATAGAAGAAAATATGACAAAGTTACAAAGTGAAGTCTCAAATTTGAAATCCCCGTTGTCCTCGAAGGAGCCCATTAGGACTGAGAGCAGTTTTTTTAACCCACTGAGATTTTATCTCCTTGAAAAGTTCGGCATTAGTCAGAAGTAGGATGTTCCGCAAAGAAGACGTTTGGAATTAGTAGCTTTCAAAGTTTTATTCTGATTGTTCGGATTAGTTACTGTCTCCTTTCTTCTCCAATTCCTGTCTCAATATTAAAAATTGATTCTTCTGTGTCTCAATATTAGATCTCAGTTCTGGCCGGACTTTTTTGCTGCTTGTTCTCCAGTTGTAAGGCTCTTCTCGATTTCGATTGAAAATATTCCTGAGATGTCCCTTTGCTCCACAGTTCCAACACAGGATGGATCTTCGTCTACTGTATACCGTAGATTCGGTCAAGCTTTACTTTGACGTTTTTCACTGGCGTTCGGCTTCTCAATATAAACTCTGTGTCGGTGAAATCGATCCGTTTATATAAGTTTTTAGGATTCTTGAAGTTTCGTCGATCTCGAGAATCAAATAGAATGTGGCCTGGAATGTTCCAGAAAACGTCAAAATAAAGGCATCACAAACATTATAACTTTAACAGGAACATAACTAACAAAGTAAAAAGGTAGGTAAACTTCCGTAACAATATTAACAATCGATCTATTTCGATTGAAGCATTGAGTCAAATTTTAAAAAACTATGCGTTTAATATGAAAAAAAGAGTTGAGACCTTTATGGCGGAATCTGATTTTAATTTTTAGATATTTTCTAAAAGGCGCTAGTTACATATTATATCACTAAAAATAATATAATTCGTAATATTAGAATATCGTTCATTGAGAAAAAGTTTATTAAATATTCTATTAATATTACGCACACTTGTTGATTTGTTTAGAACTGTGTTCATTGAATCAATGTATTGGCATGTATTGCATTAATAAATATTTTTGCATACCATATTTAATAACTGTTTGAATTGAGTACTTGAAATCTCTATCAATTTTGAGCGAAGTAGCTTGATAATTAATATATTTTCATACCATCAATGCATATAAACATTAAATAACAAACTGGACGTTGCAAACAGGGAATTGAATTACACCTGGAAAACTTGTACGTGAGACATCGTTATCGCCGAATCGCGATAGACGTCGCTAGCTTTAACTGATTTCTACTGTGTTGTAGATCCCTTCGTGTATGTGGCTTGTTAGTCCGGCATGGAGTAGCAAATGGCCGCTAGAAGTAGGTTTGCACTCCGCGTTAAACTGTATGTAGTTTCAATCATTGAGTTTATTCAGGGTTAACTATGAGTATTTTAAGAGGGAATATAGAAAAATAAGAATTAATGGAATTAGAAATTTTCCAAACTTATTTATAAAGCGAAATAATTTTTTTTTTCACGGTCGGGAGTTGAAATCAGTTTCTATGATATCAAAATTAAAACAGAAGTAGTCGATTATTCCCAACGGAGTATAATGCTCCCAAAGGAGTTTACATTATGGAGAACGTTTTTCATGCAAAAAAAAAGATAACATTGAAATTATTTATTGACATTTAAATTAAATGTTACATTTGTACAATTTTCAAAATTAATATTAGAAGGAATATTACTTTCGCTTACATTTACAGTTTTTGTGATTGCGCTAGTAGTGGTACCTACTAAAACTTGATTAGCAATTTTGGTCTTATTTCAATGAAGTTCTCGACATAACCCTCAGCGACTGTCGTTGATTTCCAACCAGCATGACGCTTTATTGTCGTGATATCCGCACCAGCATCTGCCAGTAATGTCGCTGAAGATCTTCGTAAGCAGTGACCAGTATAACATGCAGCATCAGGTAATTTTAAATACGAAGCTACTACACTCGGAATTATTCCCATGGTATTCTTGCCAATTGGCTCCGAACTACATTTTACTGCTTTGTAGTACAAAAAAAGGCGCTTATACTTGACGTGGGGAGGACGAAGGGACAGGTATTTTCGAAACAATTCAAGCATATTTCGCACATCGGTAACCAGAAAGGTTCGTGGAATATTTGTCTTAGTGTTTGGAATTTATACAATCAAGGAAGAGTCTACATCCTCAATATCATCTACAGTTAAATTGACTAGTTCATCAGTTCGACAAGCTCCGGCAATCCCCAGAATTAATCCAACCTATAAAAAATCAAAATACTTAATGATTGAAATATCTAACAACAAAAGTAATCTTACCTTAATCATTAAGAATTATTTGTCATCTGCACTTGATAGAAAACGGTCGATTTCACCCTTTGTCAATATTTTCGGTTGATATCCGTCATCGGTTCTTTTCAAAAATGCGATCAGCTTGGGGAATTTGCTTATATCTATGTTGTCGTAAATTATCAAGCATGACTTAACAATAGAATATTGCGCCCATAATGTGGAAGACTTGTAATTATTTACATTTTCACTGAAGTATGCCAACAAAACATTCTCGCTGTGTACTTGAACATTTTTCTCGGCGCACCACTTTTTGAACGGATTGTAGGCTATATCGTATAAAGATCTTGACTTCGTAGGCAGCAAATTGCTTATTGTAATATTTGCAGCCTCCACAGTCTCTTCCGACTCACAATTATTCATTGTGCACTAAACAAACTTTAAACTAAACCAAACTAGCACCTTAATTTGACAATTCTTTTTGTTTGTTTATTTTGTAGTTATGACAATAACTCAACGACTATTAAATAAATGCTCAAATCCGAATACAATAATTTTGGTGCTACCTACTTCATAATGACAAAATATGTGTTTTTAAGTTAATGAGACAGTGAAAAAATTGTATATACCATTCGGGAGAGATGCTATTTTGTCCTCGGTGCATTGTAGCCCTCGGGCTTCACATTGCACCTCTGCTAAAATAACGCATTTCTCTCCCTTAGTATAATGTACTATTGTGAAATTATATTAAACACCTATTTATTGAAGACTGGGGCGGTCCATTCGCAGCGAAGTTTATTTCGCACGTTTGATGTTTAGAAAGTATGGTAAACAACAATACTAAACGGTAAAATTCGTTGTCATAATAATTGAAATTATGTACGTTAAAGTTGTGGTATTTTGTTTTACTTCAGTTTTTCGTGCTTTTTTCAATTTTAAACGTCGTATAGTAATTAAATAAAGGAATTTGTATCGGGTACAGATATTTTCCTATCTTTTTTTTTTGGCTGGTTTGTTTCTCTAGGTTAATGGGCAACCGCTGGTATTCCTTTATTTCGATTTTCTTATAATAAATGGGCCTTTTATTTAACTATACGCAAAGTGGGCTTCTGTTAGTTCTGTTAGTGGGTAATACTGACATATTTGTAATGAATACAAATATAGTTTTAACAATATGGACAAAAGAACGAAAATCGAATGCAAAATACTGCTGCTCCATCTCACGTATTATTATTAATAATAATTGTTTCTACACTTGGAAACTCTTTACAATACAACAATAAGAAAGTTTACAGATCTAAGTTCCCTTGATCGATGCTTATAGGTGGCAATTTTTCCGAAGGAAAAGAAAAGTTTTGCCACATTTTTTAAATATCGAGGTATAATTCTGAAATATTTTAAAAAAATATCTTTTAAGCCTCCCTGAGCATGCGGTTAATGTTTTGTGCTTAGTGGTAGCTAACTCTATATATGTGCACTAAAAATAATTTAGGTATATTTGTGTGCAGAAATGTGAAATGGCACATTATTAAACTCTGTTTCGGCCATTTCTGTCTTTACTCTTCACCCCCCTGCTGACCCCAGATCGAGAACAATAAAGAATGTTGAATGTATTTGGGAGAGCGCATAGTTTCTGACATTGTAGGAGAGAGATGAGAATATTTATTTTACAAGTATAATAATTAATTTGAATTGTTATTTTTAATTACTTGTGGGAATGGCGACTAAAAACTATTTTAAATGTATTTAATCTAACCTAGTTAATAACATGTTATGTTTACATAAAGTGTCCAGTAAACATTAAGGATTGGGTTAAAGATTCTTCGTAACAAAATATAGCAGCTGACGTCAGAGTTAAAAATAACATTTTTTGCTAATTTCATTTTTATTATATTTTATAAGGCGAATCTATGTATTTATCTAGGTAACGTAAACTAAATTTTAAATTAAAATTCTTTATTATGAAAACTTGTAGGGAGACGGTGCCCCAGAGTTCCTCTGCACCAGGCATTATTGAGTTCTCTAGTCTTATATTTTTTGCTTTTAAATGTATTTATTTAAATTTAAATATTATTAATCTACACATCGTATATATTCAGCATTGTACTGTTACGTTGATTTTGAAAAAAAAAAACAAAACAGCTATTGATTTTTATTTTTGTTACCCTGGCATCACTCAGCGGTTGCTTTTGGGCGTGGGAAGTAGTTTTATTATGGTTACTAAATGGGGTTGGGGCGCCAAGTAATTTTATTTAAATGAATATATTGTAAAGCCCAGGAAAGACATAAAATTACTAAAATTATTTTCCCTGGATAAGTGATCCAGTAAATAAGAATAAAGAAAAAAATAATAATTATGAGTAGATAATACAAGATATATTTTTAATATAAAATATACAAACGAGAATATAAAAAAAACAACTTAAATAAAACCTGGCTCTTGCAAGAGGTAAGCAGACTAGGAGCGTGGAGGTGTATAATAACAAGAAAAAAAAGAACTCCCACTCCAAATCTACGAACAAATAATATATAAATATATCCACGGTCAATATAAAAAAAACAATAATGTGATCTATCAGATCTGAACTCTGTGTAGATAATTTTTCGTGGCCTACGGTATAAAATTCACCATGCGATAGTCAAATATGTAACTTTAGTAATGGACAAACGCTTCAAAATAAGAGATATATAGCTTCTAAAAAGTAAATTAACGGAGCTAGGTACGTAATAGGGTACTTATCGAGGTCCTCGGTCTGCCCTCCTGGAGAATCCTGCCTGCCCGGTACTCGAATGCTTCCCGTGACGTCAGATTCCCAATTGTAGAGTCGGTAAAAAGCAATTCCGGGTTGAATCTCGAAATGCCGGCGATAAACAAATTGTTCCCCAATTAACAAAGGAAATGCCAGAGAACAAAACGCCTGCACGAGAGAGAAAAACTTATGTAGGTAATATTAACAATAATTTAATGAAGCCAGTAAAATGCATACAAAAAAAAAATTACGAACCTTCCACACAGGATCCTTATTGTAGAAAGGCGTTTTTCTTTTAACACCAAAGAATGTGCACTAAACAAAATCCGCCCGAAGCGAAACCAAACGTAACCACTGCAACTACTACCATAAGTTACATTTTCATAGTTGGAATCAATGTAGATGCCCTTTTTGTGGGTAAAATTTACAAGAATTGATCAGCTATTTATGCACACCTTGGTAAACTCCTAACATACTATATTCTACAATTTCTCTCTCTCCTCATGCGTAAATTTAAGTTGCAACAAAAACTATGCCGATAAGACGGCTAGTTCCGCGGCGCGAGAAAACGTTTAAAATTTTAATCGAAATAAATACAACTTAAAACCTATAAAATCTACGTATCAGTACTCATATAATATAAATTCCTAAATACAAAAATTCCTAAATACAAGTGTTCAGGGTTCAAGTACTCTTTGAATGTTTTATTTAGGATTCAAGTAATCAGGAATACTTTTTTAACCCAGTGAGTATTTAGTATTCATGTATTGAATACTTTTCCTGTATTCACACCCAGCTCTGCTTGTCGTGTACATTTGTTTGCTGTGATATGCAATTCGAGTTCTTCAGGAATATTCATATAACTTTTATATTTATATTTAATATCTCCTCTCTCCTCAAATATAACAATTCTAGGTCGGGTGTAAAACATAGGAAAACACAATTTACATAAGCAGAATTTTTTAGTTATAAAATCAGACATGACCAGAAAATTTATATAGGCCATATGTAAAACACCTTTTACGCAATATGGACCTTTACGGAAAACCCTTAATTTTCAAATTTATAGTCGAGTCAGGACAAATGAAATTGGAGCCTTATTTCACAGTTTATATGCAAAGTAGGAGTAACAAAACTCATTTCATTTAAATATATTGCTGGCGCAGTTTTTATCCGGCAATAATTAATTTTTTTATGCTTCCCTTTCCCAACTGTTTCCAGCGCAAGCAAATTCTCACAGTATTTTTTGCTCAAATAATAATATATCATTTAGTTAAGCTTACACTGATCAGCATACAATTTTCTTAAGGTTTAATACCTAGAGAATTATGCTGAGGTCACAGATTACAGTATGATATGCTCTGATTGTTACGTATTGATCTCTTATATTTTGATAAAAATAAACCAAAGCAAGTCTACTGAGCAATAAAAAATAATGTTTTTGAAAATATGTTTGCATTGTTTAACGATTGACAAACTATCTCATAATATTTCTATTCCAAACTATTTGTATTTTGTTAAATAAGATCTCTGAGTCCGTAAACTGATAAAAGGAATTTTCTTTCACATGATTTCTCCTAAATTAATCACGACAAATTATTTAATAAGGTGAAAACGGAAAATACCTGTGAAGAGAGCTAAACGTTTGGAGTTATGGATGAAACCAATTACAGGGGCTACTATAGAGAGCTGTTGGAGATCGATTTCAACTGTAACAGTCGCAGTGTCAACAGTAGGGATCGAAAATAGGGTAAAAGTGCCTAAGAGTACGAATCCGTTAAGAGTACGCATTTGTCATTTTTCAATAAGTGGAAAAAATTGTAAAGGGAAGGAAGTGTTTAGGTTGTTATGACTGTGGCAGTTGTTGACTAGAATTGGAATCATGTGCGTTATCCTTGACACCACAAGGTTTGTTTGTAGTTTAAATGTTATATTTTCTTCTTCGTTAGTAAGTTCTTATGTTTTTATTAGCTGTTGCCCAATAAGTAATGTGGTTTTTTTACTGTTTTAGAAAGGTATTTTAAGCTAATATAAATCAAATCTCCTACAATTCCTATCAATGAAGTCATATGTATGTTCTCTGATACATATGACTTCATTGATAGGAATTGTAGGAGATTTGATTTATATTAGCTTAAAATACCTTTCTAAAACAGTAAAAAAATGTTACAAAAGCTAATAATAAGGAATATATGGGTAGATATTGTGGGTGTAATTCAACGCAGGTTGGGGCTTTTGTCCACTGAGTAGTTAGTTTCACACAATATTATTAATACCTAAAAATATATAAAAACTGTTACATAAAAGGTGAACATTTTTCAAGTAGGTATTGTCATATTTAATTCATTGACAGGATGTCACTTTTTGTCATTGTCGATATTTAACTTCAAATAATTTTAATTTTTATAATAATTTTTATAGTTAGATATTTGATTCAACTTAAAGGAGACCACCTGAAGAAGCAATCCTAAAAATGCAGAAATAGGTCAGATCTCATCTATTGTGGTTGAATTTGCCGTGTTCCCACTGCCAAAAAGTGAAGTCAGATATTTATAGAGTGTTTCATTAGCAGGTTAGTAAATTACATTATTTTCTTTAGCTAATTACTGAATAGAGCTTTGTCTGTGGAATTGTTCATTAGCATACCTAGATGTTTGATATCAGAGAACATACATATGACTTCATTGATAGGAATTGTAGGAGATTTGATTTATATTAGCTTAAAATGCCTTTCTAAAACAGTAAAAAAAATGTTACGAAAGCTAATAATAAGGAATATATGGGTAGATATTGTGGGTGTAATTCAACGCAGGTTGGGGCTTTTGTCCATTGAGTAGTTAGTTTCCCACAATATTATTAATATATAAAAATATATAAAAAGTAATGTGGTGTGTAACTAAGAGCTCTATCTTTAATCGTTCAAATCATGCATTGGAGGTTATGTGACGGCTGCAGCATAGATCTTCTGTGACGTCCTAGTCAATGAAAGGTTTAGCTCCATAAGAGTGCGCACCCAAAGAGTACGCATGTGTATCCTTTGGTATCATATGTATTTTTTATTAACTGTGTACCAACTGTCGTCGTCGGCCAGAGGCCTGGCGAGAGTTTTATTGTAGGATTAAAATGGTGGAGAGGTTTTTTTTTGTGACAAGTGGATTTTTGAGTCTTGTCAAAGGCATCTAGAGAAGGAAAACAATTAATTTTGATTGATTAATTTTACTGATTAACCGTGGAAAGTAAATAGATAACTGTTGCTTCGGTTCTTGAAAACTGTGAGAGATTTAGGTGAGTGTCTTGTACTAACGAGAATTAGAACAATATAAACTTTTGTGACACTGGACTAGGCATCTAAATTTTATAAGTAGGAAAGTTTTGGTGTCAGGACTAGGGAAGTGGAAGAAACCGTAAGTAGAATAGTTTGTTTATATAACCATGACCTCAAGAGACAATGGTGATGCATTTACTCCAAAACGTAGTGGCGACATTGAAACAGATGTACGGCCGCGTTCTCTGGTATCAATCAATTCGGTAGAAGACTTCACCGGATTTCCTAATTCCGAGGTACCAGAGAAGCGAAACTTAATCGAGCTTGAGGAAACGCCCGGATTAAGGTCAACTAATATAAGAGACAACGCTGTAGAGTAAGTATGCGTGCGCGAGGGTGAAATTGTCACCGAACGAATGCGCAGTGTACAACACAACATTCTCATTATTTAATTTGTAGTTAGTCACAATGGAAAGATATAAAAGAAAGATTAAAAACAACTTAAATTTACTGAAGATCTATTGTGTCACGTAATTTTTATCACTTTTCGTGGTACTTAATTGCTGAGAACTTGTAAAACCACATATGCGTACTCTTAGAAACGTGTAACCCTAAAAGTACGCATATTTAAAGTTATAGAAAATTTTCTAATAAAACTATAAAAGCATTGAGGATTTTAGTTGCTTAAGAATGGTCTACTGTTATCGTCGTGTTAAGTACAGACATATAAATAAATAAATATGAATGCTATATGAAATTAAAAAATAAGTAAAGTACACAGTAAGATATATTTATTCAAAGTAAACCAATCATGTGCCTTACCTTTCACACCATATTTATACAGTTTATTTTTCAAAATATCATGTTGGATATGGTCGAAACCCAGATTGAGGTCAAAATATTCCAATCGGGCCTCATTCTATTAAATCTAAAACTTCACTGTGAAAGAAATTCAAGGCTGTAGAAATTGAAAAATTTAATCTGAAATCATGTTGGTTCTTTTATTTTTTTTCAAGAAGTATTAAATGGTTTAGCATAGCATATTAAAAAATTTTAGATATAACAGATATGGCACAGAAATAGGTCGATAGTTTATCATCATTTCAGAACTGCCTTGCTTTAAAATAGGACAAACCACAGAATATATTAATATGGAGGAGAAAATTTCTTCCTCGAAGGACCTGTTAATAATATGTGTAATAGGATCTAGAATAAATCTATCAATTTTCGTCACTAAGATACTAGATATACCATCAAAACCGCATAATGATCTACTTTTTAAACTATGAGTAATAATATGTAACACACATCAGATGTACCCAGAAAATAAAAATAATATTTATTACAAAGTCATTAATGAAAAAAGTAGAAAAATACATACCCGATAAGACAAAAAAATAATAGAACAATAAGAAGTTACATAAAATGCTGATGCTTTATTTCACGAAGTGTACATGATAATATTTCTAGAGCTTCTTCAACATTATGATACTTGCTTTGCATTTAGAATATTGGTGAATGAACCAAAATAGTACGGACTTGTGGTATCAGAAACAAAATGTTGAGCCGGTTACTAAAGCTAGGTACTCAAATATACAAATAATTTAGTAAAGGATCTGATTTAGTAATGTGTATTAATTTAAAAATGAACATTACGGAATTCATTTGACGCCTAGAAATAAGACTTTGTGATATAAAACGATTGTAAAATATGTCTTGTGGTGTGCGTGTGTGTGTGTCTAGCAGGATAAAATCTATCTAGAATAAATGTTGCAGATTTAAAAGATCTCCTGTGACCCTATTCACATAGAAATCTGAGTCTCATATATAGAGTTCCATATCCCAGAGCCATATTCAAGTTTGGACCTAACAAAGGTATTATATCTTTAAATTCTTTGGAGTTCCGTATAATAAACTCTCTAAGCTCAATATGCCACAGATATGCAAACTTCCATGTGACGCGAAGTTGAGGATGAAATAGAATACCTAGATCTTTAATAAATTCAAGCATCTCAAGGGCAAGTGCGTGTTTGAATATGAGGGGTTGTACCTTGTGCCAAAAGGACATAACCATACACTTGGTAGGATTGAAATGCAGGTTACACACCAGTTGTTAAATGTAATAAAACTGCTTTGTACATTTTCGCAATTAAACTTATCTGCTATTACCTGTGGATAATTAATTACAGAATTATCAATCTTTAAAGATGTATTTTTAAATAACATGTGAGAAAGTTAACCAGATATAGGTATCGTGAAGAAAATTTATTACGTTTTTCTTTTATTTTGAGATGTTATTGTAATATTGTAACGTGCTGGATGAGAAAATAAAATACCTTAAAATATGAAGCACAATTACTGTTTATTTTCTTAAAAGTTTCTACTAAAACTATAAAACTCAACAGAATAATACAGGGATAGTAGGTGTATAAATATAAAATAAGTACCACATTCGCTATTTAAGAGTATAATAATATACAGGGTATCCGGAAGAGACGTGTACAACGGACCACAGACTCCTGGGTTCAAAATAAGTCGATTTAGCCCAATTTACTTCTTTCCAAAATTGCTTCGTTTAGCCGCTAGGGAGCGCCAAGGTTTGCGAAAAATGTTTGTTTATTCCGAATATCTTGAAAACGGCTTGATCGATTTTAACCATTCTTGGGCTACGTAGTTATAAGTCTAACCAACACTTTTTGAAATTATTTAAAATCTTTTGCAGTCATTAGAAATATAAGGAAAATCATGTATCATGCAAATATAAGCACAAATTTGTTTAACTCCCTGTACAATTACTCTCAGTTGCTGACTATATTTAGAAACTTTTTTCATACTTTCAGAATTTTGAACAGATGAGTAGTTTAGGCAGAAAAAATATTTTTCTTATGTCAACAATATCAGCATTCGTTCTGCAACAAATAACGAAGTACCAGAAGTTGGCTCTGATATTTTAAGCATCAGTTGTGTGTCAAATCTAATCAGCTACTGAAATTAGTCTCGGTTTATTCTTCTTGCTCAATTACTTAATTGCTTTAAATCTTACTTTATTTGTTGTTGTTATTGTTGTGTTTGTTTCTGTTCCTCATTTTTCAATATTTCATCATGGATACGTATACATATTCCGAACAAGTAGATATGCTTTTGGTTTATGGATTTTGTCAAGGTAACGACCGCAGAAGTGTTAGGGTCTACATGGACAGATGCCCTCATTGACGAGTGTCAAATCATCAAACTTTTGCCAACATCGAAAGGCGACTTCGCGAATTTGGTTACTTCCACCAATGAATACGGTTCAAGGGCGTCAACGTACCACAAAAACTATAAAGGTGGAGGAAGAAATCCTAGATAAGATAGAAGAGAACCTAAAAATTAGTGCAAGACACATTGGACATGAAATAGGGATACCAAACACTATAGTTCATGATGTTTTGAAGGAGCAGTTACTACATCCGTACCACATTCAATCGGTTCATCAATTTCAGCAAAAACATTTTATTTACAGATCAAGCAAATTTTGCTAGGTCAGGAATTATTAATAATCATAACAAACACGTTTATACTGATGAAAATCCATGCTGTACTAAAATAAGACATTTTCAATATACATTCAGAGTAAACGTGTGGACGGGAATTATCGACAACTTTATTATTGGCCCGATTGTGCTTCCACATCGATTAAATGGGGTCAACTATTTAAATTTTTTACAGCAAGTATTACCTAATTTATTGAACGATTTACCGTTACTACTTCGTCGTAATATTAATGGAACTGAATTCAAATTTAAGACGAATAATCAGTCCATTACATGTTTAGAGCAACTTATGGATTTTTATGATTTGAAATCATTAAATAACATTCTTAATGAAGATGGTAGAACTTTAGATTTAGTGTTTAGTAATACTAACATAACAATTCAGGAAAAATGTCTTCCATTAGTTCCTATTGACAGAAAACATCCGGCATTAGTCTCTGAAATCGTTGTGAGAGGCGAAATAATGCACCAAATAATTTAAAGAATATGTACAATTTTAAACTAGCTAATTTTGACTTGATTTGTATCTATCTGCAAAATTATGACTGGACACCATTAGGATATTATGAAGATGTCAATGAAGCTGTTCAATATTGTTATAGAAGTATATATATGATATTAGATACTTGTGCTCCTAAACGTAAGTCAAGTAGTTGTCGCAAAAAGTATCCTGAATGGTTCACTGAAGAAATAAGACAAATAATAAAACAAAAAGAGTATTATCGAAAACGGAAGAATGAATCTGAGTTTTATCTAACTAATTACAAACAAAAACGAGCTGACTTGAAAACCAAAATTAAACTTGCACACTCGAACCATATAAAAAATATTGAAACCAATCTGATAAATGATAAAAATGTATTCTGGAACTACGTAAATAGTAAAAAACATAAAAATGAAATGGAGACATGTTTTTTAATTAATAACTCAAATACAAATGATAAATCTCTCATAGCTAATACTTTCGCTGATTATTTTGCTAGTGTTTATGGTCAACAGTCCACATACAATATTGATATGTTAAAAAATCATAGTGAAAGGTTATTCAACACATTGGCTAAAACTGATTGCTTGCATTTTTCAAAAATTTATATCGAGGATTTGGAGAGGGCATTTAAGAAATTAAAACCCAAACATTCTTCTGGGCCAGATAATATTCCATGTTACATTATCAAAGCTTGTAAAGATTTTTTATTGTATCCATTACTTTTAATTTTTCAAAAATCTATTGAAACCGGAGTATTCCCTAATGAATTTAAAAATACTAAATTAACACCTATACACAAAAAAGATAACAAAAATCTTGTTAGTAATTATAGACCGATTGCTTTAATTAATGCAGTAGCTAAATTATATGAGTTTATTCTGTTTGACAAAATTTATTTATATATGCAAAAGTATATTTCACCAGAACAACATGGTTTTGTCAAGCAAGGATCAATTGAAACTAATCTTGGTGTGTTCATGGATAAAACTAGTAAAATTGTACATGGCGGACGACAGATTGATGTAGTGTACGCTGACCTTGCGAAGACGATTGACAGGGTAGACCACGACACACTCTTATCAAAGTTACATTTTTACGGATTTAGTGATCATTTGTTACATTTTTTTTAAACCTATTTGAGTAATAGATGGCAGTGTGTCACATATCGTGGGTCTGCCTCTTCTAATTTCCTGGCGAGGTCAGGTGTGCCGCAAGGATCCAATCTTGGTCCATTATTTTTCTTAATTTTTATTAATGACTTACCAGAGCTTGTTTCTTCTGATTGCCTTCTCTATGCTGATGATTTTAAAATATACAGGCAGATAAAAGATACGAGTGACTGTCAAATTCTGCAAGCGGATTTGGATGTCGTTTATGACTGGACACAAAAGAATAAGTTAGATCTAAATTTTAGTAAATGTTACATCGTCTCTTATACGCTTGCTGGTAAACCAAAAGAATTTAATTACCTTATCAATGCTCAAATTATAAACAGGTGTATTCAGATAAAGGATTTCGGTGTCACTTTCCAGAATAATTTCAAATTTGATATACATATTAATAATATTTGTAGAGAAGCTAATAAAATGCTAGGTTTTGTAAGGCGTACTACTTATAATTTTAAAAATATAAATTCTATATCTTATTTATATAAAGTTTTTGTACGTTCTAAGCTAGAATATTGCTCTGTTTTATGGTGTCCATCAAAGCAAAATCAAATTAAGCAGATAGATACAATACAGAATAAGTTTGTCAAATATTTGTATTTTAAGAAATACAATGTCAATCCAGGTTTTGTGCATTATGGACCTCTCAGAAAAGAATTCGGTTTGTTGCAGTTGCAGTCACGGAGAACAATAAGCATGTAACATTCATGTATAAAGTTTTAAGTTGTAAGTTAAACTCAAGTTATTTATTAGCTCAGCTTAATTTTTATGTGCCAGATCGCCGAGTTCGTCCTACTAGACATACTTTCTACGCAGCTCAGAGTCAGTCTATAATAGGAGTTATAATGTCGACATATAATCAGTACCAGGGTTAGCTTGCTTTTGGCATTTTTGATGTCAGTCTGGGTAGTTTCAAATATGAAGTTTTACAATTAATTGTTCTAAAATCCTTCATATACCTGTAAGTCAAGTATTTATATTATATTATACATTCTAAATTCTATTATGTGCCTATAGTTTATAGTTTATTCAAATTTATAACTTTATATTAAATATAGAAACATGTAATTAGGTTAACACCTGTATGTTTCTTTAAATAAATAAGTATGAGGTTTATGCACGATGGTGCACCCCCCATTTTACAATACCCGTTAGTCAGTATTTACATAATCTGTATCTTAATAGGCGGATTGGAAGAGGAAACGATGCTCCTATAAAATGGCCACCTCGGGCACCAGACTAACTCCCTTGCGATTATTTTTTGTAAAGTATATGCCTATGCAGTTAATAATGAAGAGGATTTTTTTAGGCGAATCCAAGACGCAGTTAACATTTTACGAGGTAATTCAGTAATCATGGAGAGGCTGCACTACAACTTTGTCAAACGGATTTCTTATTGCGTACGAAAAAACGGTGGTCACTCAGCATTTATTGTAAAGAGATCATAACTTTTTTTTTATTTGTTATATCAATATCTTATTTGTTGCAGAACGAATGCTGATATTGTTGACTTAAGAAAAATATTTTTTTTGCCTAAACTACTCATCTATTCAAAATTCTGAAAGTATAAAAAAGTCAGCTACTAACGAAAAAAAAACTGAGAGCAATTATTGAGGGGGTTAAAAAAATATGTGCTTATATTTGCATGATACATAATTTTTCTTATATTTCTAATGACTGCAAAAGATTTTAAATAATGTCAAAAAGTGTCGGTTAGACTTATAACTACGTAACCCAAAAATGGTTAAAATCGATCAAGTCGTTTTCGAGATATTCGGAATAAACAAAAATTTTTCGCGAACTTAGGCGCTCTCTAGCGGCTAAACGAAGCAGTTTTGGAAATACGTAAATTGGGCTAAATCGGCTTATTTTGAACCCAGGAGTTTGTGGTCTTCCGTTGTACACGTCTTTCCCGGACACCCTGTATGTCTCCAATGGAGCGTTTTCAAATACAATCTGCAAGATGATAACCAAATTAACAGAAAAATATACAAATGATTGTCGACGAGAAAATTGTACTAAAAATCACAGGAAAATTTGCAAATACAAAGTTGAAATGTTACAAACTAGCAACAATTATTGGCAATTTATTCCTAGCTAACCATTTTCAAATTTATTTTGGTACCACCCTGTCTAAAATATGCTTCTCTATTTATAATAAAATATTAAGAATATTAACCCATTGCACAAAAATCACAGGAAGTTTCATAGTTAACAAATTGCTGTGTACGAGCACAAAACGTCCATAACTGTAAAAGGAGGAGGGAGGGCGTAACTCAACTGCATGCGCAACATGAGGCGCGCGCAATCGGGCATGCGCACTGAACCGAATTCCGGTTTATTCTGGAAATTATTAAGGGAGGGCTCACATACCCTAAGTGAGCCCTAATTTGTTAGAAATAAGGACTGACTAACCCCAACTGGATGAATTCTAAAAAAGTAAATTGACTTGCCCGAGCAAAGCAACTCCCTTGGGACAGATAGACCGCCGACTAAAATAAAATTCCAACTGAACTATCCTATAGCCACAAGACTTTTTGTTGTGGGAGCAAACACGTTTCAGCAAAACATACTTACTTGTGGTAGCATTAATTTGTTGCTGTGGGTGCAAAAATTTTATCTACTCTAGCTAAAATATCTTAGCAAAGCCCCTCACTTTCTTTCAGTGTATAAGTGCGTACTCGTAAGCGCTAATATGGTCCAGTGCACTACACAGAATCAGACGTTCCTCTTCTCACTGTGTCGCTTCTATTTAGTGTGCGAGCACCTTTATAGTATTAATTCTAACAGGTCTTATTTTCTAGGTAATATGAACGTAAACAGCGAACACACTGTGTTTGAATAAATGTAAAAATTTGAGGCAATCATTTTGCGGTAACGGACTTCCAATCCTAATTATTCTTAAATTTGTAGTAACTTATTTCCTTACTACAGTTAATGCATGCAAAGTGTTTAAAATTATCAGTACATATTACCGAGATGCGTATTTATAAATATTGTCAAATAATCAGTATCTATTAAATTACAATTACGAATTATTTATTGAGTAATGTTCAACCATATATTTATAGGTTCAATTATCTAGATTAATGTCCTTATCTGACCCACATAATGCTGACCACAGTCCGTGCATTCGATATCGAAATTCTTGTTATTCGTTTACTGTAATTTTGTCTCTGGGAGACCTCGGACGTAACTTATTTCCTGACGTATAAGCTAAGTTCAGATTCAGTTCTGAGTCGGCACAAATTTTGAAGGATGGCATTAGACGTATAGGCTATGGAGGGTCTCTAAAATTCTCAGAATTAATGTAATCTTATGAGAAGTCCAAGATTCCACTACAAAGTACCTTCACCCAAATGTTAATAGAACGAATTGCATTTAAACATGTGTTTCACGTACATCCTAACACGAATTGGCTAGGTTGGCTAATCAAAGCCGTGTCCGAGAGGTATTAATTATGCTTTAAAATTTCATGGTAAACTACATTTAATTGTTACATGAATTATCTGTTTAATTGCATTGAAAGTTTACAAAATCTAAGTAAAATTACCATGATAGAGGCATAAAAAACATGGTAAATTTACATAAATAATTTGCTCAGAGTAGCAACAATTTTAAATTTTAAAATCTTAAATAAAAGTCCTGGACAAAATTAACGCACCACTATAAATTGGCAACAAATTCCATGCTGCTGTATTTCTGAACTGATGGTCTGATTTTAATGATTTTTTTTTAACTGTAGGTGGTTCTTTGGTAATTTGACTCTTCTCATTATTTTTTGACAGAAAGTTGATTTCGGTTTTATACAGGGTGAAATAAGGTTATTGGTTTTTCTTTAGAAAATTTGAAACACCCTGTGGAGTATACTACCAACCAGAATATACTGCAAATGAAATTAAACTGTAGCACCGTCTTTCTTGGGCATTTTCTTTTTTTGTTCACTTCATTATCTTTGTTATTAGTGGAGATACATCGGTTTTAGCTCACTTCGGTATGAAAGCAAAATTAACACCACTTTATTAAACTTACTTTAATTACAAACTAAGAAAAAAATTATAGACAAATTTTAATAGCGTGTATGCCCTCCTCTAATTTGAATTACCGCATTCATGCGCCTTGGCATACTAGCTATTAAATTTTCAATTACATCTTGGGGAATATTCTCCCATTCTGCTATTGCTGCCTTCACCAGTTGATGATGGTTAACCGGTGGAGGTATCCGACATCTAATCTTTTTTAAGAGCATCCCATAGATGCTCTATGAGATTTAGGTTGGGACAGTGGGCAGGCCATTCCATCAACGGAATAGCAACTGCATTCAAGTAATCTATAACCTGTGTAGTCAAGTGAGAACGAGCATTATCTTGCATGAATAAACAATTGGGTCCCAAAAAAAGGACAAATGGCATCCCATGTTCAATTACAGTGTTTTTTAAATAATAATTCGCGTTCATAGACCTTACACGTATAGGAACTAACTCTGTGCTTTCATTGAAGCAGATTCCTCCCCAAAACATTACAGAACCTCCACCAAATGGGACCTTTGGAGAGATAATGCAACTTGCACATCTTTCTCCCGATCTTCACCAAACACGTTCACGCCCATCAGGACAGTTGAGACTAATTCTCGTTTCATCTGAGAATAAAACCTTCTTCCAATCACTAACAATCCAGTGTTGATGATTTCTGGCAAAACGCAGTCTTTGAACTCTATGCTTCCTGGTAAGTAATGGCTTCTTTGCCGGTCTCCTGCTGCTTAATCCAGCTTCATTTAAACGTCTTCTAATTGTCCGAGATAATACTAGAAGATTTCGAGTATTTGCGAGATCATTTTTTAAAACAGTTCCAGTGATTGTCCTGAGTTTGCCTAAGAAAACGTTCATCCCTTAGATTGGTACATCGTTTTCGCCCTTGTCCTGCCCTTCGAGAATGAGATCCTGTCTCGCTAAATCGTGTAACTATGCGACTTATACTAGAATGATGACATCCTATCAGATCAGCAACATAACGCATCGAGTAACCCTCATCCAATAAAGTTAATGCTCTTACTGACGCTTCCACAGATAAATGTGTTGGCCGATTTATTTTAGAATTAAATTTAACACAATAATCATTACTTGTAACTGACCAAAACTGACTTTGACAATTATAAAGCTCAAAACAAAACATTTGATGTTTGAAATATCAGAAGAGAAGAAAACCTACTTATTAAAAACTATAAAAATAGAGGTATGCGATAATAAAGTTATAAAATACCGAAATGGGTCAAAACCGATGTATCTCCACTAATAACAGAGATAATGAAGTAAATAAAAAAAGAAAATGCTCAGGAAAGAAGGTTCTACAGTTTGATTTCATCTGCGGTATATTCTGATTGGTAGTATACTACACAGGGTGTTCCGAATTTTCGAAAGAAAACCTATAACGTTATTACACCCTGTATAAAACCGAAATCAACTTTTTATAAAAAAATAATGAGAATAGTCAAATTCCCAAGGAATCCACCTACAATTCAAAAAAAATCACTCAAGTCAGACCATCAGTTCAGAAATACAGCAGTATGGAACTTGTTGCCAATTTATTGTGGTGCTTTAATTTTGTCCAGGAGTTTAGCTATTTGAGACTGCGCAATAGGGTTCTGTTGTTTGTGTGTGATCCTGACAAACCTTAATAAGTAAAAATTTTGTTTTGGAAATTTGCAACGATGGAATGGAGACCGTATATAAAGTTTTCAGCAATTTAGATTATCTGATATCTATCATGTGTTATTGTTAATAAAAATGTTTTTCTACAAAACTGTTAAAAGTCATTGTCATTTTTGATGTTTAAAATGTCATTTTTTGACACGCGTGTTAAAAGTAAATACTAGTGTTAAAAGTAAATCAAAGTTTATTTAAATTTTGTTTTTAAAATTAATAAAACGTTTTAACAAACACATGAACAACTTTTTATTTTAAATAAGTACAAACCAACATTTTAACTAGTTATTACTATTAACATTTATAGTAAAATTAGAACAATTTGAAATTGTAATTCCCTGTGGAGTCATCATACTTAAGTTGGTTTTACTGTCAACATGTGTGACACATCTATTTTCTGTAGAAATACTACTGGTAGTACTGGTGGTCTTGCTAGTAGTTGCAGCAGTAGGAAGTATTTGGCACGCAATTTCCTTCTTCTGTTCCAGTGAATTTTCAATGTAGCCTTCAGCTACCGTCGAAGATTTCCATCCTCCATGTCTCTTGATGGTAGTAAGATTTGTACCAGAATCTGCTAACAATGTCGCCGATGAACGACGAAAACAGTGTCCGATGTAGAGTTGAGGATTTGGTAGATTCAAGAACTCTGCAATGTCGGCAGGCATTTTACGAAACATGTTAATTCCGACTGGATTCTTCACACATTTATTCTTCATATATTTAAGAAAAAGTCGTCTATGGTCAGCGTTGGGTGGCCGGAGTGCCATATACTTTCTAAAAAAGTTTAAATAGAATTCACCAACAACACTGAAAGTCCTAGGCACTTTCGTTTTAGTATCTGATATGGTCACAACAACCGAAGTGCCCAAATATTCGATATTGTCGATGGTCATCTGACACAATTCCTCCCGGCGACACGCCCCGAAGACACCCACTATTGCTGCGACTTTCATCATCAGATACTTTTCGTCTTCTGCTTCTGTGAGAAATTTGTCGATATGCGTCTTCGTCAAAACTTTTGACTTTTTTGCTTGATATCCTTCACCCTTCCGTTTTAAAAAAGCAATAAGTTTATAATGTTTGCTTATATCTTGATCTTGCTTTATTTTTAACATAGTTTTGATCATGGAATAATTTGACCACAGCGTTGACG
The DNA here is from genome assembly GCA_037114965.1 of Monochamus alternatus. Lineage (NCBI taxonomy): Eukaryota > Metazoa > Arthropoda > Insecta > Coleoptera > Cerambycidae > Monochamus > Monochamus alternatus. The sequence goes on from CM073427.1 coordinate 75,798,337, forward strand.
ATTTCCATATCTTGGCTTTTTCCTCAAAATATGCCAGCAAAACACTTTCGTTACATTTCCCAGGGACCTTTTCAATGCTGCATCATTCCGAAAAGCGTCTATAAGCGATTTCGTACTGTTCCTTTGATTTCGCCGGCAATAATTCCAATGTTGCTCGACTGGCGGCTTCTTCGATTTCAGCAGCTCATTATCGAGATTATTCATTATACTTATAATATTACTAAAAAATGCTGTCAATATTTTTGCGTTTTTTCCGTAACTAACAACAGCACTGGTTGCTACGAAAATTTTGGTTCATAAACATTGCGATCTGTGTGGTATTTTTTGATTTATTATTTTTATTGAGTTTAAAGTTCTTCCGATTGTTTTGTAGAAAAAATAGTGTATGATATACGTGTTAAAAGTTATTTTATTTTGTTCGTGAAGTTAAAAAACTCTCTACGCTCGTTCTTAATCATCTTCATTCACAAAATAAAATCTTACTTTTAACACGTATATCATAAATAGCTATTTTCTAATTTTGACATATAAAGTAACATCTTTTGTTATCGAAGTATCAAAACGTTCTACTTTATGTAAATAATGAAAACCATTATGCATCTGGTTATGAAAAGTTTGTTATGTCACTAATTGTAAAAAAAAATGCATTTATTTATTTATTTATAGCTCAATAGCTAGAATTAAACAAAATACAACAGAAAAATAATAAAGTAACTTTTATTTATGTCAGTAATTTTATAAATAACACTTAATTAATTATTTATTAATTATTAATATTTAATTATAAATATTCACAACGCAGTTGGTACAGTTAGTGAAACTAATTCCAGAAGAAAACTTATTTGTTGAACTTGCTGTAATATTCCGTGATATGTTATTAGGATTACTCGATTCTCCAAAAGTATCACAGAAAATTATTGTTTCTTTATTTTCTATAAAATTTTTAACATATCCTTCTGCAAGAGAATTTGACTTCCAGCCGCCACCGCCGTGTTGTTTTATTTTTAAAATATTGGCCCCAGAATCTGCAAGTAAAGTGGCTGAAGATCTTCTGAAACAGTGCCTCGTGAATAATGCACAGTTCGGCAAACCAATCATTTGAGCAATCATCTTTGGTAACTAACCAATAGTATTAATTCCTACTGGTTATACACCACATTTACCATTTCTATGTCTAACAAAGAATCTATTGTATTTAATATTTTCCGGGCGTAGGTTTCTATACTTCCTGATAATGTCAACGAAGTTTAGTTATTCTATATCTTCGGGGGTGATTACAAATTAACAAATTACTCTAGTATTTGGAATATTTACTCGAAAATACGTCTCTTCATCTGTAACATCTTCTACATCTAAAAATGTTAATTCTGACTTCCGACATGCGAATGCAAAAATAAAATGAAAAAAATGCGAATTAGTAAACTGAACTAAATGAAGCAATTATTATTCACCTTAGTCATTAAAAAATTATTGTCATCCACCGCCGTCAAAAAATTCGCAATATTAATTTCTTGGCGTGGTATCCATCTGACTGCTTCTTCAAAAATGCTATCAAACTATTGTATATTTTAATGTCTATATCTTCTTTTAAATCAAGCTCAGTTGTCTCAGAGCCTACTGTGTCCATAGCGTAGAAGCCTTCAAATTCTTCTTACCTTCAAACTATGCCAATAGTACTTTCTCGTTGACGTGATTTACTTTCTTCTGTTCACGCCATTTCTCAACTTTTTCATATACAGCTTTGGAATTTTCAGGAATCAGTGAACATACGGCATTTCTTGCCTCTTCTTCGATATCGCTCGGTATATCGTCAGAATCTGAATATAAATCGCACATTTTTCCTAATAAATGGTAATAGTAACGGTCAGCGTCACAGAATACATCAGCGTTTATGACCCACTAGATAATTGTTATTTAAATTATACTTGTAAATGATCAAAATTAAAAACTTATATTTCCAATTTTTCATCAAAATCAGAAAAAATCTTGTAAATAATAAGTTATGAAACATGATTTTATGTAACTCGTGCGATATTGCGGGATCTCGCTTCACTCGCCCTGCAAACTTGCAGTCGTTACTTCGGAATAGTAAAACGTTTTCCTCTGCCTTTTCTACTTAGTTATTCAAGTATCTGGGAGCAGCCGTTTCCGTTAAAAATTCATCTAAAGATGATGATGCATGCAAATTATTTATAAGAGTACTAATGATGCATTAGCTTCGTCAGTAAAAAGCATCATTGGAACCAGTTGACGATTAGCGTTGATCTTATTCACAAAATCCCAATCTTCTGGCATGATGTCTTGCTTGAACATTTTGTACAAAGTTAATACATAATTAGCACTCTAATACATAATTTGCATGCATTATCATCTTCAGATGATGAGTCTATTTCGAAATTACATACAACCGTGCCACAAACAAGTTAAAGCGATTTAAACGGATCCTAATGGTCGCTTATGGCGCCCTCTGGGAGATACAATCAATTGTCCATAAAATTTAAATTTCTCTTTCCAAGAAACCTCCGCATACAACATTTCATGAATTTAACTCAAAGTAATCGAGAGTTATTAAGGAAAATGTTTTTTTTTTAATTTGACATCTTCTATATCCTAAACGAAACGTTTCCAGACCTAAGTTCATAGGAAATTTTTTGCTTAAAATTTAACGTAAAATAACATACTAAAATATATCCATCTCCTCTGAAACACCCTGTATAACGTGATTTAAAAAAATTCTGGCAGGCTTGTAGAGCAGAAAGTACGTTCATAATAAAGACAAACGATAAAATTTCTTCAAAATTATACATTATCTTCTGTAATTCCAAAACGCCTTCATATTTTTGTTTCAAATTTGGTTTGTGCAGTTAGCACCTAAATACCAATAATTTGATACATTGCTCAATATTTTACGGACATCAGTGGCGTAAAAGTTATAAAAAAATCTTCGACATTGGCGTACACCATTAAGGGGTTGAAACAAAACCACCATAAGTAATTAATTGAAATTAGAATGTGTGTTTTTCTGTGTACTAAATTCGAAAAAATATATATTTGTTTAGCAGATATTAAAGAAAATATAAAACAGATACACCATGTGTCTACAAACCACACAACATAATCTATTACAAATATAGAGATGTTAAACTGGATAATATGCTGTTTAGAGGCAGATAAGGTGAACGTTTTAAATGACAGAAATGAAGTAGCAGTGTTGTACTGAGGTTTGTAATCAAGGAGAGTAACGTAACATGCCTTGATTTTTAAACTTTTCAATGACTTAAAACATATTTTTGTTCAAATGACAGTAAAGTACTAACTTCAAGTACTGTTTAGCGACAGTAAAATAAAATATCACTGGCATTGTCAATAATAATGGCCGTTAAAAGCGCTGTTTCTGTTTCCATTGATAGCACATATTTATACAACTCATTTCTCCTATTTATTCTAATTATTATTGAAACATCAATGTTTAAAGAACAGGGAAATTTATTTTGTAATTTGTAAACTTATACGGGAGTTGGAAATTAATGGATAAGAGTTTTTCCATTTTGACGGTAAGTTTTGCCTGGAAATATTGAGTTCTCTAGCTCCAGCATTGGCGAATAAAGTTGCAAAAGTTAGTTTAAATCAGTGACCGGTAAACTTTTCACAGTTCTTCAGTCCAAGGTATTTAGTGATCAGCTTTGGAATTTGGCAAGTACAATTGTCCTTTTGATACCTTTAAAATAACTTACAGCTTGCGATGTTGGTCGGATGAAGAGCTACATATTTTCTGTACAGAGAAATATAATCATGGTTCGCAATTGTGACATTACGTTCGATATATGTTTTGGAAACAGGAACTGTTACAGTTAGAGTGGAATTTACATCTTCAATATCATCCACAGATATCTTCAAAATTTCATCCCTCCCTAAAGCTCAAGAAAATTCCAAAATCAATACCACCTAAAAATAAAACAGATATTTCGATTTTTGCGGAATTAATCTGGCTATAGCACAACTTGTCGCTTCTTTTATATCAGGTGAAGTACACGAAGTTCTTCATCTAATTCTATTCACAAACGTATGGCAAACTCATTCAAATAAAATAATTTGAAAACTATCTAACAATTCCGTTTGCTTGAAATCATAGTAATAAAATATTATGTACATAATATTGTGACCTTGAGAGTGAAATATTTTAACGTCCTCGAAATTGTCCCCAAACTTTATTTCAGACGTTAAAACATCAGCCTGGGTATACAAATAACGATTAGACAGCTAAAATTTCAGATAGAATTTTAGTTTTTCCAGCATTATGGAATGAACAACAAAAAATAACAGCAATGTGTGGCATGTAATTATCTTACGACTATATACAATTAAATTCTAAAGAAATATCAAGCCGAGTTTACTTTTTGTGTCGGTTTATGCTATCAGAATTTTAATCAAGCATTTCAATAAACTTCCACAGAAGACTGCAAAACAAATGGAGGTATCTTAAATTTAATATTACTTGACATGAATTCGCTGTTATTACTTTTGTACAAAAAGCTAAAGGGCCATAGTCTTTTATTAATCTTAAAGGAAGTCGCAGTTCTGCCACATGAAGAAGTTTAAGTGTACGTGCAACCATTATAGTTTTTCATGGAGGATATATTTCCCATTTTATACCTCCGTAAGTTGATTTATATACCAATAGCCTTGGAACGGCGATATGTCGTTTTGTTTGGCACATAGTGGCAACAGAAAATATAAAAGAAATAAATAGATAGGTATACATTTAATGTAAAATATGTAGTGGGGACCATATTTTACAACATACTCGACAATTTTCCATCGCTAGAGAAGTAACAATCTGTTTAGTGGAAACAACTGGATGGAGCATATAGCAAAATAATGATAATTTAAGAATGATTTCCATTCGATTCAAGTCATCTTTTATTTGTTTTATTCCAATTTGCAAAGTTATTCATTCAGAAGGTAAAAGGAAAGGTGATCTGCACTCAAGAATGTCTGTAACATTTCAAAGAAATGATTTATATTTACATAATATTTACCATACCATTTATGGTAATTTTAAAATATTAAGGATATTTGCACTATTATTATTATTATTATTATGTATGAGATAGTTATGGTAATCACATTCTAACGCATGCACCTACAGTTCAATAATGGCCGGCTTGACTATACAATCGTGTGCGTTATAGATATTGTCGTGAAATGAAAGTGGTATAAGACATTTTTAGTATGTATATGGCTTAGTAGTACTGTTTTAAAACAGTGTAGGACAGGCTCCCTGAAAGTGATTTAAAAAATATCACATTTTTAAATGCACTTTGTGTGGTCCCATATCTATAGCTGCCCGTAAAATACAGCATAGGTACCTATCAATATTATCACAAAAATTCTCAAAAAAAAGACTGTAAATGTGTTTCACACCTTATGCAAGTTTCTACACGTATATAAAATTCTTATTGTATACCTATTAAATGTTGTCTTTCATTAACTTTTCTCATAAATTACCTGCTTTAATTATGTATATATTAATAGTGCAGGAACACTTTTAACTTATGCAGTAGTAAGAAGATGAACTTGGCAATAGATAAATCTTCTTTCTTAAACGTAATCTGCTACATTAATATCCCTTTCAAATAATGTAAGAGTTATTGACTCAAGGATATTGTCACAGAATTTGCTCCGCTCGCACCTATTCAACGACTGTGGTATCGCGAAACGCTAGATTGCCCCGATCGCCCCTCTGCGATTCTGGTAAACAAACAAATAATGCGACGAGAAGCGTTCGAGTCGTTCGAGAAAATGGATCTAGAGATACTAGAAAATACCTGGAATATTCGTTTGGTCTATAAAAGAAGAATAAACGGCCGAGTCAGTCAGTCTTGAATAAGAATCTTGTATTACAGTCTTGAATTGGAGTGTTTAGTTGGAAATTTCCTGGAGATTCAGAGCTATTCCGAGCGATTAATTAAATAGTGTTCAGTTGAGCTGTAATTAGTATTCAATAGTGCACAGAGTAGTTAATAGATATGTGATTAATTAACAGATTGTTTTTTTGGTAAAAGAAAAAGTCGGATTGGGAAATCCGTGGCAATTTGGTGTCAGAAGTGGGATTTAAGTAGAAGTTTGAAGAAGTTTCTGGAACCCTGTGCGTGGGTGAAATAAACACGCAAGTGTGATATATCACCGCACTCGTCGTGACTTAAGGAAGTGAACGGTGGTATTTGCCAAAGATAATCTCGAAAATTCTAAAACTTTATACGGAAATGAGACAAAGACCTATGTGTGACATATCACCGCACTCGTCGTGACGTAAGGATGTGAACGGTGGTATTTGCGAAGGACAATCTCGAACATTCTAAAATTTTATACGGGAGTGAGACAAAGACCCAAGTGTGACATATCACCGCACTCGTCGTGACGTAAGGAAGTTATCCTAACTCAGAAAATGAAGCCTCCTGAATTCGACGGCAAGGTCTCATGGAATGTCTATCTGCGTCAATTTGAAGCAGCAGCTGCAGCAAACGAATGGTCTGATTGTGAAAAAGCTACTACTCTGATAGTTGCTCTACGAGAGGAAGTTCTTGACGTCTTACAAGGAGTTCCTGCTGGGCAGCAGAGTAACTACGCCATTTTAAAACAGCATATGGAAATGAGATATGGGGGTAAGCACCTGCAGCAAGTGTACCAGGCACAATTGAAAAATCGTCAGCTCTTTCGCAAGCACTGGAATTTGAGGCAGCAAAGATGGCATCCGGTAGACATGTTAAAGTTCGGGTCATCAGTGATAACAGCGATAATATGGGAAATGGAGACATAATCAAAATGTTGAAGGAGGTCATTGATAAACTCAGCCCAACTAACAAGCCGAAGAGAGAACAACCTGGTAGCCGGAGAGATCGCCTTCTTCGATGTTGGAACTGTGGGTAGATAGGACGTCTCAAGAGACAGTGTAGAACCCCAGTTTCAGATCAACAAAAGCGCGACTCCCAAGCGGCAGCCTCCGGGGAACATGTTAAAGTGCGGATCATCAGTGATAACAGCAATAGTCTGGGAAATAGAGAGATAATCAAAACACTGAAGGAGACCATTGATAAACTCAACCCAATTACCAGACAATAGGGAGGGCAAACTGGTAGTCGAAGAGATCGCCCACTTCAATGTTGGAACTGTGGGCGAACAGATCATCTAAAGGGACAGTGTAGGGCCCCAGTCGCAGATCGGCAATGGCGCGACTCCCAGGCAGGCAGGAAATATGGAAACAAATGCCTTTTCTAGACCTTGTCCGATCAACTGCAAACACTGTAGTAGTCTTGAAAGAAAAGAGGACATATTATTTGTTCCTTGCAAGATGGTGGCAGCCCAACCTGAAGATAAATGGAGTTCAGCGGCGATTCGGGAAGACCAGCACTCTGACTGTGACATCAAGCCTTTATTAGACTGGAAAGAAGCCAACAACCGACCCTCTTGGGCGGAAGTCCGTAGTAAAAGCCCAGCATTAAAGAGCTATTGGGTTCAATGGAATTCCCTGGTGTTGGAAGACGGTGTCCTAAAAAGAGCATGGGAGAACAATGACAGAACGGTGGCTAAGAAACAAGTACTACTCCCGAGGTCCCGGGTCAAGGAAGTGATGCAGGCAGTACATGGAGGTACTGGGGGTGGACATTTCGTATCAATAGGACTCTACAGAAGATTAGGGAGCGTTTCTACTGGTTGAGCTGTAGGACCGATGTAGAAGATTGGTGCCGAAAATGTAACATATATGCAGCCAGCAAGAGACCGAAGACCCGTTCCAGAGGCAAAATGCGTCAGTACATCGTAGGAGCACCATTTGAGAGGATTGCCATTGATATCGCTGGCCCATTTCCGAAAACTCAAAGTGGGAACCGATATCTGCTAGTAGTCATGGACTACTTCAGAAAATGGCCAGAAGTATACTCCCTTTCCAATCAAGAGACCACAACCGTAGCATAAGCGCTAGTCAACAACCTGTTCTGCAGATTTGGTGTACCCATGGAACTACATTCAGATCAGGGCAGAAATTTCGAATCAGGTGTGTTCCGAAAGGTCTGCGAGTTTATCCGGAAATCCGGAAAACCAGGACCACCCCACTGCATCCCCAGTCAGATGGTATGATGGAACGCTTCAACGCCACACTAGAAACCAATCTGAGGATGTTTGTGAACGAGAACCAGATAGACTGGGACAAGCTCATTCCACTCTTCCTGTTATCTTACCGCTCAGCTGTCCATGAAACTACTGGGAAGAGTACCGCAAGAATCATCTTTGGAAGAGAGCTTTGCCTTCAAGCAGATTTGGTATTTGGTCGTTCTACGGAACAGCCCACAGAGCCAGAAACTTATACACGAGCAAGTCAGATCTCGAATGCGACTAGAGAGCGATCGCATGAAGACTCGATACGACGTCCGGGCCAATACAGTTGGATTCCAACAAGGTGACCTGGTGTGGCTGTACAATCCCACGCGGAAGAAAGGAAAATCGCCTAAACTACAGAACCGTTGGGAGGGCCCCTACACCGTCATTAAACGGATCAATGACGTCGTTTACCGGATACAGAGGACTCTTAGGAGTAAGATGAAGGTCGTCCATCTAAAGCGTCTGTCCCCGTATAAAGGTGCATTCGATCGGGACGATCGGTCCTAAGGAGGAGACAGTGTCACAGCATTTGCCCCTCTCGCACTCTATTCGACGACATATCGCGAAACGCTGGATTGCCCCGATCGCCCCTGCGTGATTCTGGTAAACAAACAAATAATGCCGGGTATCGAGGCGTTACTGGAAATATTGGGAATCGACGAGAAGCGATCGAGTCGTCCGAGAAAATGGATCTAGAGATGCTAGAAAATACCTGGAATATTCGTTTGGTCTATAAAAGAAGAATAAACGGCCGAGTCAGTCAGTCTTGAATGAGAATCTTGTATTACAGTCTTGAATTGGAGTGTATAGTTGGAAATTTCCTGGAGATTCAGAGCGATTCCGAGCGATTAATTAAATAGTGTTCAGTTGAGCTGTAATTAGTATTCAGTAGTGTACAGAGTAGTTAATAAAGATGTGATTAATTAACGAATTGTTTTTCTGGTAAAAGAAAAAGTCGGATCGGGAATCCGTGTTCATAACTTTCATGAATATTCCAATGTAAACCCTTATGTAATAACTTCTAGCTATTTTAATTGATCGTTGTTTAATTGAATCAGTTATTTTACCAAATTGTTTAAATGACGAAAGTTATTTGGAATTTCTGTAAAATACTATCCCAGATTTAATTTTATTTACCGTTGCAGCTTAGAATAGAATTTTGTTTTATGCATGATGAGGCATCGCCTCATTTTAGTGCTACTGTTAGAGACTTTTTGAATTCTAAGTTTCCAAATAAATGGTTATGACGAGGAAATAATTGTCTTTAAATTTGGCCACCACGATCGCCAGACCTCAACAGATGTGATTATTTTCTTTGGGAAATATTGAAGAATTTTGTGTATCGTTACCAATTGAAGATTTGTGAAATCGTATTACAAATAAATGTAACGTTATAAGAAACTATCATCATTTATTAGACAGAGTGAATTTCAATTTTTGATGAAGAGTAAATTTATGTTTCAGAAAAAATGATACTCTGCCCATTTCGAACAATGTCTTTAGTTTTAATTTAATTTTTTTATTTTTATTTTATATTATAGCTTTATTACTGTCAAATTTTAAAGACATAGATAAACACAATTAAAATCTTGTTTTAATTAATGCATTGTTTCTTGAAAAGTTTTTTAAAATTTAACAAGAGTAAGAAAGTGTTTTAAATTAAATTTTGCGCAGGAGATTATCATTCTTTTTAAATTCGATCAATGGAAAAAAATTCATACACTTTTAGTAGTGGCTCACCCTCAATGAACATCTTGTGGTGTTTCAATTTACTTAAACTCATAGTCAAAGATGATCAATAACAAACCTTAATCATGTACCAAATTTGGTTATTCCAAGTTAAAGTAATTTTTTTTTAAATGTTCCGCCTGTGTGCAGCTTTATATACAGATATGTTTAGTTAAGTTAGTTGCGTCAGCAACCTCCACTTTAAAAATTTAAATAGCTGTGAAATGCCTTTGTCATATCTTCATTTATAGTTTTTTATCTACTACCATACCTATCAAAAGCAAAAATTGACTTACAGTATAGTGGGTCGCTTGCTGCTTGTGACCGGTCTAGGGCTAGCATTGAGTAGCCAGTGAGCACTATGTAGCAGATACATAGCCTGCCTGAATATTGGCACTTCCATTTGAATACATTTTGGTAAACATTGGTCGATTAGTTTCGGACATATTTTAGTGCATCCAGTATAATAAATGTTAATTAAAGTAGCTGAAGGGGTACTTTGCTATTTGAGGGGTTGAATATGACATCTTTAAATAATAATATAAAAATAACCACACCAACAAAAATGTATTTGTTGGCAACTATTTTATAGAATTTATTCGTTACTTTCGGCAACTGCTCAAGCTAAGCTGTTCAACAATTAATTATTAAGTTCATTGCAAATGAGGTTTACTGGCACGGCCAGTATTGACAATAATCACCTTGTATGATACAAAAATACAGAATAGAAATGTCATATGAACTTACGGATTATTATTTAATTTCCGTTAGGAACAGTACTGTAACGACATTATCTACTGAAAGGGAGCAACATTTACTTTACATTTAATTTGAATTTATTACGTGGGATATTCAAAGTGCTATGGAGATAATCTAGTTGTTTTAACTTACCGTTCTGTAGCTCTCTGATCCTCGAATTTACGGTTCCGTGGGCACTGAATTGACACAATTAACTTATTAAAAAGGAAACACCACATTTCTAAAGTAGAGTTTTTGATAACAATGAATAAAGTGAATAAAACAATTATGGACAAAGTCTACGAACAAATATTGACCTAAACACTGTCAATCTTTAATTTATATACGTTATCACTAAGATAGGGAGACCGAAGTACCGAATCGTTTAGACCCCAAAGGGGAACTAATTGTATCAAGGTGGAGGTACCTTGATACAATTAGTTTGGGGTCATCCTTCGATTCTAGCCTCGAGCAAAGAAAGTGGCTTCTTATCCAATTTGCTTGTTTATTGCATTGGTTATTGACTGTCCACCTATATCTTGACCGATGCTATATTTTATACTAGACGGCTGAAAATCTAGAAAGTGACTAATCGCTAGCTTATAGACAAACGCGACGGGTGAAGCATGCGAGGAGCAACATTTCATAAACATACTAAATTTAAGGCGATCAGATATAAAAAATATACAAAAATGACAAAAATAATTGCATTACATAAATCCATTATTTTTAGTAGAAACAGTGGTATAACAGTTTTTGAAATTTCGAGGCGTAAGGTAATAAAAATGATTATTTCCAAACTTAATTTTTTATCTTGTATTATCAATTACTCAGAATCGAAAATAATAGAGTGATTAATTAACAACACAGATATGTGTACGAAAGGTACAGAGTAGCATGATTACCTAAGCGTGCCACTTGAGAAGAGTTCAAAGCACACAAAATTATCAAAAATAAGTTGACATCGAACCTAGCACATTAACAATTTACTTTAAATGTGTCCCCTGTGCCATTTGCTCTACAAATTTGAATGCCGTCCTTTTGGATGGTGATTGTCTACCTCCACCCACATAACCTACCTGATGCGCACTCCTCAGATATCACACTTAAGCCTTGTCCTCATGGACGCGAAATTCACGAATTTTTGCACGAATTTTGCAACTATTGTTTTAATTATTTATGGCAGGAAAATCTCAACTTTTGACAAATTTTGCGTAACAGTAAAACACTAGAAATATTATTGCTGTCTTCATTATTATGTGGCGTTAATAAATTTGTTTTGAGCTTCTGATAATCTACCATGATAGTTTCATGATGAAAATGACAGACAAGGTTATAGTTGACAAAATTTGTTATAAGTAAAAATTTTCCCACCATTACATAAATCGCGCAAATATTTGAGAATTCCACATTCAAAAGGACAAAAGGCTACTGGTTACTAGCACTGTCACTATCACGGTCACACATTAACACTTATTATATCATATAGTACTGCTTTCCGTGTAACCGTCAAAATTTAATATATTCTTCGATCCAGATTCTAATCGTTTAATGTTTATTTTAAATAGTTTCTTCGCCATATCACTATTTCCTCTTCTTCTATCAGTAAGTTTCATCTTGTAAGATCCAATTCAATGTTTTTTGTCGAAAACTCATTTTAAAAATACCATCTTCCTTCCGCGCGTTTATATTATTTTCCGTTTCGCAGTTGTACTTCTTTACCACTTACACTCATATTTTGACCTCGCACCCTAAACTCTTCATACATGACATCATCCGATATTCGTCACTTGTTAAGTTAGAACAATTTTGAGAATACACTGTAGAGCTTGACTTATTCTCCATTCTAAGGAACACAAAATCACTAATAAAATGAATTAGATTCATAATTAAATTAGTGAAAAGATATACCTAAAATTTTGCCCGCCCGAACGATATACCCGCCCATGATAGCGCTGGAAATGGAATAGATGGATCCTTCAATTCGTCACAGCCAATAGAAAGCTGCGGCGTATGCGTACTTACTGCAACAGAAGCTGCGGAATCGTGCTCTCAAAGATATGCGGAATACGGTTTTATAGCAAAAATATACGGGCTGCATTTGTGTCGACTGCTATAAATTGTGAGCAGGTTTATAATATGAGTCACTTTCTAGATTTTCGGCCATCTAGTATAGTATAAAATTCTAAATGCTACGTCCCTACGTCTCTTTCTGTCGTTGTTAGTAGTATCAAAATATAGATTATTCTCTTGCTTTGGTGTTACCAAACAGATTGACCAAATGGTCTTATGGGCTTTTAAAATTACTTGTTCAGATTTTCTACTTTATGGATGGTCTACGATTTAGTAAAACTATGCTCTATTATCTAATATGTTCGAGAAGAAGCAGTGATTCATCGTTGAAATAGCTGTACTGGCCTTTCTTCTCAACTCGTGAATGTTACTTAAAAACTTGATATTAATTTATTTTTTCCTTCCTTTTGAAAATATATCGACCTTAAATACACATCACAATTTTCATGAAATATCCAGAAATAAAATTTTTATATCTTAATAACAAAATTATTTGCATTGTTAAAACTCTATACAGAGTAAGTAAGAAGTAGGTGTAAAAAATGTAACTAAAAATTCTTCTCGCTAAAAGAAGTTTTGCCAAAATGTTTCCTTACAAATATGCAGGGTGTTGACATTCAGGAAAATGAAATCATCACTATGGTGATGAAAAATTATGTTGCGCCACTGACTAATATTAAAACATTGTGAATAATATGTAATGTTATAATGCTGGCACGTTAATTATTGGTTTAATGTTCTTGAATCTGTTACTATTAAAATATTAAGAATTGCTAATCTTTTGACGCCTAGTCATTCATTAGATTGATATCAGTTGGCGTTTGACCGACATCATAATTTATGAGGTTTTAGAGGTCAACGAATCGTTTACAAATTCTGATTTATAACTTACAAATATTTACAAACGGCGTGGAGTATTTCTGATGTTTTTTTTAATTATCTGAAAATACGGAACCATCTTTATGAATTACCAATTTTCATTAAATGAGACACTTACAAATTCTTATTTGTGGCTTACAAATGTTCGACAACCTCTTTGAGGCAAGAAAATTATTCTAAGCGGGGTCTTGGAAAGTTATATCAATATCTTTTTACGGTCGCAGTATGTCTCGCCTTAAACTGATTAAATTTGTGGTGTTTTAAAAAATTAAAACACGTAGAACAAGCTTTTAGAAATGAGTAGAAAGTAAAGTAAAGAAAGTAAAAACAATATGAGTAACATTATATTTTAAAATTAGGTAATTTCTTTAAAGACATAATTTTTATAACTTGGAAAGAAAATTATGTTTTTTTTGTTTCATCAGGATTGCTGTGAATAACAAATAATATTAGAACTCTTTAATTACAGCTTTGTTTTGTGAGAAATATTTTGCTATTAAGTGCAAATAATTCGACTAGCAGGCAGAAATAATGAAGTTATAGAGAAGTAGTAATACCCTTGACTATATACACTAAGACTAGTCAATCTAATGGGAGACCTTGTTGGCCTGAATGGGAAACCAACTCTCGCGTAATGGGAAACGATCTCAAAAAGAACGTTTACGCTTGGGCTATTTGCTAATAGATGGCGCAATATTAGGTACTAAAATGACATGAATCTGGATATATAATTTTGAAAGCTCCTCCCATCGAAGATGATTGGTTCATACATATTATGTTATGTACAATCGTTTGCAATAATATTGACACTCTTTAAATTCAATTTTGCTATTTCTTTTGAACTGCTGACGTATTTGTAATGAAATTTGCTTTCAACTTTTAACATTAGTAATTAGTTGTTTCACTTACCAATATAAATTTAATGAGTTTCTACTCAGAACTTCGAGAAGTTCAAAAACTGTTTTGAGAGAGTGTCATTGTTATTTCAAAAGCTTGTATGTACTTAAAATTCATAACTTTAATGACATTCGATAGGATTACTGTTTATTTTATTATTAAGTGAATGTGTTAGTCATGAGGAAGCAGGCAGGAAATAAATGTTAATTTTTAAAATGTCATAAAACTAGATGAAACATTCCAGGAATAAACCTTTTCCGCGCAAGGCGAAAATCGACTATAATGATAGATTTTGAATTCTGATAAGTAATTATAGTAATTTCATCACGATTTTTAATAAAAAGAAATACAGAAGTGCAGTTATCCAGTTCATATTCACTTTCGCGTATCAATGAAAGTCAAAGCTTAAAATATATTAACCGCCAGATAACACTTTTATCATACTCCTCCAGCTTTGGTAAATTCAAGTGAAGAAGTCATTCAATACGTGTCGATAAAAATATACAGGGTGGGCCATTAATAAGGGGGCATAGAAGAGGAGTAACATCATTGGGACGAAATATGAAGATATAGCTAAATATATCTTCGTAAAATATTTCTGTGGAAAAAGATACAAGGTGTCAAAGTTGAAATATTTTTATTTGTGTTTTCTTCTTTTGTATTAACGCAAGTATCTCTCAACTGATTGAAATCTAATTAAAAAAAATTAGTAGGTATCAATAAGCCGTTTACTTTTTTTAAATGTCCAGAGTAACTTTGGAAAAAAACTCATATTTGAAAAAAAAATTATCTACATATTTACTTTTATGGACAAAAATAACAACAGAGCAGTAAAAACAACTTAGCCCTTGAGCAAACTCTCCCTACTTCTACATGTCTTAATTAATTAAACTAATTATTACAGCTAATTACAGAAAATTTTCAATATGGCAATTTTCTAATGCTCCTAAGAGATTTCCTCACGTCGAAAAATACATTTGGTTGTTTTAGATCAGTTTTCTGGAAAACGGTAGAAATTTCGTTAACAAAAAATAAGAGGTACCTACCACATAAATTATGATTGCATTTCTTAAAATATGTTTCCCTACCAAATCTGTATCTTTTTCCACAGCAACATTTTAGTAAGGCATATTTAGCTATATCTTCACATTTTGCTCCAAAACTGTCATTCCTACTCTGGCACATCAATAATGGTTCACCTTATATAATACTTAAAATAATAAACTACACATGAAACACATTCTTTTTTGATGAGGCCTGTAAAGTTCACAAATTATTTTTACTAAAAACATTAGCGCATGTAAATTTATTTAAATTTGGATGCGCAAATGTTAAATTATTTGAATTTTTAAATTAATTTAAATTTAATTTTAATTTAAAAATTACTCTTCAAAAAGACTACAAAATAATATTTATTTCACACCATCACAAAATTATACTTAGATCAAACATTGAAAAAAGATACTTGGTGTTTTAGAATTTTTACTAATGAATTTTTCGCAAAATAATAATGCATCTTATGCAGTAAGAGAAACCCACACGATAATCTACAGTTCTATATGTCTCTTTATAGAAGTAGGTATGTCGAATTCATTTGAATTATCTTAATATGTTTAAAGGAAATAAAACAGAAAATGTAAATTTTGGCATATCGCTGAAAACTCTTTTAACAATCTTATTTTTCTGTTTTTTTTTTAAATTAATTTACAGTTCATATTCTTACTTCTCTAACGCAATAAAATAAACTGCTTATGTTTCAAACTTTATGATCTGTGGTTTGAATATAAATATATTGCCACAATCTTATTATTTAGGCAGGTATATGAAAAAGGGTCACGCGGCCACGCCCTCGAAACGCCTTCACAGTTTTTTGCAGATTAAAATAGTAGCGCTTTATTTCCTTCGTTTGAATAAATGCGTATTGTTACACAGTACGACATCTAACAGGAATTATGATAACTATTTAGGTCTTTATTAAGGATTGACCCTCTTGGTGTAAATAAATACTCAAGGGTAATACTGAACATCCAAACAGACGAATATCAATTTCTACTGTATCTCGAACACATCTTATATCTGAGCGGTAACCGTAAGTTCTAATTTATAGTATTTTTTAACCAGGTCAAATTTTCTTTAGGTTTATATTTCATCTATGGTAAAAAGAGGTCTTCTATGGCTTAAAAAGAGGGGAAATCGGATAAATGAACATTGGACATTATAATTGAATATTTCCGAAATAATCCTACAAATAGTTTAGGTGATGCAATTCGAGATTTACCCAATGTTAGTAAGATGGCAGTTTGGAATCATTTGAGGAAAAGAAATAGTAGGCCACTTAACGTCAAATACCTGCACGTTAGAAGCAGCTAATGCAGAGAGGAGGTTGGAGTTCTGTCTCTGGACACCATCCAAATTTTTTAAAAAACATGATTTACACTGACAAAGCTATATTTTATACTAACGGGATAGTAAGTTCACAAAATACTCGTCGTATGAAAACCTCCATTATGTAATTAACTGCAAGCTCACAGACCCACAGAAAGTTAATGCTTTTTGTTGAATCTTTGGTGAAATATTATACGGCTCATTCTTTTTCCATGGAAATTTAAATGGAAATATTTTTCACACTGCGAACTGAATTTTGTGATTCATTTCATGATGTTCCTTGATTGATAAGCAAAATTCCATGCTAAAGCTAGATGGTGCCCCTATCCACTTTCCTAATAAACGGAAAAGTAGACGCTCTGATTTAATTAACTGGCCATCTGAAAAACATTGTGTAAATGAATCGATCACATAATCTTCAAGAACTGCGTGCTCGAATTGCGAAAGCTTGTAATCAGGCTAACGAGGAAATATTTGAATTTTTAATGGCATAACTTTGAATACTTATTTAGAATATTTCGGTGTTTCCAATTTTCTATAAATTAATGAAACTTTGAGTAATTACGTTTTAAATTGTGCTAAATAATGCAGTGTTGTTAAATTTCTAATAAAAAAAAATCCCTAACGATTTTTTTCCCACAAATCATTGTTAAAAAAAATTATAGCAAGCCACAAGATAACATTACCTCCTTAGTATATGTCTCATACGTGTGTCTATGGACTCTATACTCTGAAAAAATTTGACATTAAAATGGCCTCACTCTGTAAAATTTTGCAGTGGTGTTCCGGATTAAATCTGTATACACTATTTTGTGTATTATGCAGCTATTTCCTTGTTTTTGAGAAAATGGCATTTCTTTGATCCTGAAAGAGCGTATTTAAGGAAGAATAAAATTAAACATATATTCGCAAAACCATGTTATATATCTCATATTGATCTCTATCCGGTATATATATTTTATTGCCAGATTTCCCAATGGACCCGGCTGTGAAAATTACGTTTTATATTTTGGAGTTTATTTATTTAACTTTATCGCTGCGACATAATCTTATTTTCCCATCAGGGGTGTCGGAGTGTGCCAACTTCGCTCATTAAGTACATTGTTGCAGTCACTAAGCCGCGCCAGATAAAACTTTATGTGAATGTTTTTGCGACGTTAACATTTATAGGATCAACCTATGTAGAGATGATGTAACGACAGTGATAAAACCTGCTATATAATTTCCTGTTTCTTCTCCATTTAAGCAAGGTAGAGTACGCTCTGATTTTATTCTAGTTTTAACAAATAATCAAATAAACAAAATGATTTCTATTCGTTCGGAAAGCGGAAACAAAACATGGTGAATTATGTTTTTCCTACGATTATGCGGAAAAGTGCTATTTTCCGCACAATTTTTGTTACTTTATACAGTGTCGTATTGTTGTGACAATGCTTGTGTCCAACGTAATACAGCGGATGCAGGCAGCATTAAGCGAAAAAGGTTGCGCTAAGTTTAGTAATCACTGATAAAAATTCCTGTCGTTTCCATACACTGAAAGAAATCCACCAAGTGAGGGGCTTTGCTGAGATATTTTAGCTACAGCAGGTAGGCGGTCTATCTGTCCCAAGTGAGTTGCTTTTCTCGGGTAAGTCAATGTACTTTTTTAGAATTCATCCAGTTGGGGTTTGTCCTTATTTGTAGCAAATTAGGGCTCACTTAAGGTAAGTGAGCCCTCACTTAATAATTTCCAGAATAAACCGGAATTTGGTTCAGTGCGCATGCCCGAATGCGCGCGCCTCATGTTGCGCATGCAGTTTCGTCCTCCCTCCTCCCACAGATGATTTGTGGTCGTACACAAGAATTTCTTAACTATGAAACTTCCTGTGATTTTTGTTGTTCTATTATAAATATAGAAGTATATTTTAGACAGCGTAGTACCAAAATAAATTTGAAAATGGTTAGCTAGGAATAAATTGTCAATAATTGTTGCTAATTTGTAACATTTCAACTTTGTATTGGCAAATTTTCCTGTGATTTTTAGTGCAACTTTCTCGTCGACAATCCAGATCTTTTGCTTATTTTTCTGTTAATTTGGTTATCATCTTGCAGATTGTATTTGAAAATGCTCAATTGGATACATATATTATTATACATTTATTATATATATTATATTATATTAAATAGCTAATCTGTTACTTATTTTATAATTATACACCTACTATCTCTTATTATTCTGTTGAGTTTTATAGTTTTAGTTTTAGTAGAAATTTTTATGAAAATAAACAGAAATTGTGCTTTATGTTTTAAGGTATTTTATTTTCTCATCCAGCACATTGCAATATTACAATAATATCTCAAAATAAAAGAAAAACGCAATTTTCTATACGATACCTACACCTGGTTAATTTGCTCACATTTAGATTAATTTATATAGAACTGTAAAGCTGCTGATATACATTGGGCATTTTTGTATTTGATGCTACCAGCTCTACTCTATTTTTAATGATGTTTTGGCTTTAAAGACAATATTTACTTTTTTAAGCTATAGATCCGATGTGGCTTAATTTCTGGTAAAAAATAAGTTGGACATGTCCATTGATATTATTCTCATTAGTTTGACAATTAATTTACAAAAATATATTTTATAAGGACTTTGTTGCTTAAAATTACTGATAGAACAACTGTAATTTTGTACCATTAGCTATACATTATTTTAACCATGTTATACAGGGTACATGTTATACAGGGTAACTCAGTTTTGACAACAGCATAACTTTGAGAAGCAATACTATGTTTGAACAATACAGGGGCATTCCATTTACAAAGTGCTCTAAAGCATACTGTTAATAAGCTAAGTCTAAATTTTCACATTACGAGTTTTCAATAAGTAAGTAACTAATCTACAGATGTACAGTACAGTACAGTACAGTATAGTATTAACCTCTGGATGATTTGGTGTATCAAAGTAGTGGTCAGTTAACTTATACTAATACTAATAATATCTAATGATGTATAATGACAAAAATTTTGCCTAGGGGAAAAGGTTTATGGTAAAAAAAGATCAACAGCTCGATAATTTCAAATTGTAACATTGTTATTGACGTATTATTGTCGTATTTATATTTGTTGATATTGTGCATTGAGAGAATTACTTTGCTACGGTTAGTAAAAATCCATTAACCGTAGCAAAATATCTGTATTAAATAGACGCCAGATGAGTTGCCTTCTTACCACAAGAAAAACTGCTTTGCTGGAAATAACTCACTTGCAGTAAGTGGGCAGTTTTGCTAGGATCCCTTTGCTACCCCAAGCGAGTCAACTCATTAACCCCAAGTGATCAATTGATTAACCCCAAGTGTGTCAACTCATTAATATCAAGTGAACAACTTTGTTGCCCTAAGTAAGCCAACTCACACTACTGTAAAGGCTAGGTCTAACTGGGACATTTTAGTGGAGTCAACTTGTGGATACCAGTAAATTGACCTGAAATGTCGGGGTGTGACCAATAAGTTACGGTAACTTATTGATCACACCCGGACATTTCAGGTTAACTTTATTGGTATCCACAAGTTGACTCCACTAAATGTCCAAGCCAGATCCAGCCTTAAGTGCGAGAGTCCTTTGTCCACGTAAAAGGAAGAACTCATTTTCTGCTATGAGATTGCCAACTTACCTTGGAATTAACACTGATTTCTCCAAACAAAGTACTTACTTATCACAGGAAACTTTTTCTGTCACAGGTGGGTATTTTATGTTACAATAGCAGGGCATATACAGGGTGATTCGATTTTAATCAAGATAGCTTTGAGAACCAAAATAGAATTCAGCAAGATAAGGGTGCATACCTAGATGTTTGGTATCAGAGAACATACATATGACTTCATTGTAGGAGATTTGACATACAAGGTGTATCAGTAGTAAGAATTCACTTGTGAGCTTGTAAAACAAGTCGAAAAATTACGAAAACCTTAGTACAACTTTTGTCAGTGACGTCTCCTAAGAGAGATACGCTCATTTAAAGAGGTAACCTCAGAAACAGTTTTTAATGCGTAACATCAAAACGGTTCAACATTAAGTCTCGAAATTTTAGTAAGATATTAACCTTGAGGTGTTTAATAAGTTTCATAAAATACATTTCAAAATTGTCTACAGGGACGTGAGAAAATGCAAGAGTCAAAGACAAATTCAATCATATCTTTTCAGTAGTTAATTTTTTCTAGTTTCTGACTCAAAAATATTGAAATTTGAGGTATTTAACATAAAAAAGGTACTCTTGTTAAATTTCAATAGAATGTACCGTTCTTCAGTAAAATCGATTTTAATCATTCTTAACGTGCCCCACATTCAACATCCATAGCCAAATAAATTAATTGCAGTGTGCCATGAAGAAAACAACTAATCTGACAGTTAACAAAAATGTCAAGTATTTTTAACACTCTTGACACCAACAATTAAAAATAATAGTACAAATAAAAATACCGTGATATAAATAACAGAAAAACAACGCCTTTCGGTGCAAAGAAATATTTTATAATTGGGTACATTTTTATTGGGAAACTTTGGGGCTGCTCTTACGCTCCCATGACACTCCACCTAACGTCAAAAACATATCTACATACTCAGAATATGTATACTGTTGCATTTTTAAATAATTTTTATCTTTGTTCACTATAAAATAGCACTGCGTAGACTCAAATAACACAATTTCCAAACTAAAAATACTTGACATTTCTGTTAACTGTCAGACTAGTTGTTTTCTCCATGGCACACATCAATTAATTTTTTTGGCTTTGTATTGGATGTTAAATGTGGGTCACGTTAGGAATGATTGAAATCGATTTTACTGAAAAACGGTACATCCTACTGAAATTTAACAAGGGTTTATATTAAATACTTAATACTTTTATATTAAATACTAATATTTTGGAGTCAAACACTAGAAAAAATTAACTACAAAAAAGATATGACTAAATTTGTACCAGAGCCTTGCATTTTCTCACGCCTCTGTAGAAAATTTTGAAATGTAGTTTATGAGATTTATTAAGCACGTCAAGGTTAATATCTCACCAAAATTTCGTGACTTAATGTTGAACCGTTTTAATGTCACGCATTAAAAACCGTTTCTGAGGTTGCCCCTTTAAGTGAATGTATCTCCCTTAGGCGCCGCTACTGACAAAAGTTGTACTAAGGTTTTCATAATTTGTCGACTTGTTTTACAAGCTCACAAGTTTTGAATACTTACTACTGTTACACCTTATATATTAGCTTAAAATACCTTTCTAATGCAGTAAAAAATGTTACAAAAGCTAATAATAAAGAATATATGGGTGGATATTGTGGGTGTAATTCAACGCTGGTTGGGGCTTTAGTCCACAGAGTAGTTAATTTCACACAATGTTGTTAATACCTGAAAATATAAAAAAACGATACATAAAGGGTTAAATTTTGTTATTAACTTAGTAGGTTGTTATGATGTTTAAATTCATGGACAGATTAATCAATCTGACATTGTCGACATTTAATTTCAAATAATTTTAATTTATTGGTATAATAATTTTTACAGTTAGATATTTGATTCAACTTAAAGGAGACCGCCTGATGAAGCAATCCTAAAAATGCAGAAATAGGTCAGATCTCATCTATTGTGGTTGAATTTTCGAGATGCCACTGTCAAATTGAAGTTGGATATTTATAGAGTGTTTTCATTAGACCAGGTTAGCATATTTAGATATACTCGCGTCAAGAATTCAGACGTCTTACGTCACGGCTGACGTTACACATTTGTTTTTATTGTCAACGTAATTTTCGATATTTGGTCGCTTATAACTATTAGAAAAAAGAGGGCTTTTTAACAGGAACAAAATTTGGATATGTTTCTGGAAAAAATATAATTTATGACGTCATTAGTCGTTTCTGTAAAATCCCAAAGATAATACTTTCTATTGAAAATGGAGCTTACATCACGTGTCCTAAATTGAATTTAAACTTTTTGTATCCTCACAGTATAGGCTCATACTATGGAGTTTGATACACCCTGTACATTCTTCCCCCTTTCATTTCTCATCATAGCTCACCGACCCAACGGTATTGGGTATAAATCACAACATTTTTAATTCAGATAATTTACAAATGATTGATTGTGGTGGTATTGATTCGTAACAACTAATACGTAGGTGTGTTTTCACGAATTCCAAAACCATAGGGTTTAGGTTTCTACACTAACTGTTTAAGTAGAATCCAACAATTCCATCTGAAATTTTAAGAGTGTGACTGTCCCCAGCTAGAAGGATAAAGAGACGGATTGAAAAATGTGTCCCTTTCAAAACCAAAATTGCATACTTTCTGTTAAATCACTCTGTATTTGAGGAATTATGAAACTAACCTAAATACTTAATCATGAAGCGTTTGTCAAAATTGAAAAAAATTAACAATTTGCGCAAAAACATCAATCACAAGTTGAGAAAAAGGCATGACATCAGCAGTAACTTTTCTAGCGTCCAATTTTATGGCGCTTTGTAAAGATATGGCTTTGCAGTGCGATTATAAATGTCTCTTATCAGCAATCCATTATCTTAACTGACCGTTGCTGCCGTGGTGGGTTATTATTTTTCAGCCATTATGCCGGTTACGACTTTCGGCGCTTGGTTTCAGTCTTTGATCTTTTCCAGGATTAAATTGTATGCTTTTCAATTTCGGAATTTTTCAGACCATTTCAGGTGATTTATTGCACTGCTAATAAAACTATATGGTCCATTAATGCGGTTAGACGTCATAAAATGGTTGGAGTTTATGGAATAAACACGTTCTGGCAGACAAATGAGTGAAAGTAATACTATTAATAATCAATTTCACTTTCTCACTATAAAAGAATAAAACTACATAAATTACAAAACATTCTTAGTATAGGATCCCACTATAAAACGACCTTCACCGAGCTGGTTAATGGATGAAAAGTATTTTATATCCAATTAAATATGTCAATAAATACATTGCAAATGGGTTGTCTAAAAAATTTTAGTCCAGAATATGATTAATTAACAATTAAAAATTATTTTTTTTTAGACATTTCACTGGTTTGGTTAATAGACAAATTATATACCAATCGAAAGTATGAAGCTCATAGAATATGCAAACGTTAGGTTGACTATTTTTTTCCCGTCACAACTCTTAGGTAGGCAGGTATAAACAGGTAAACCGATACTAGTAACTTGCACCGGTGTGGTTAATAAATTAAAGTTAAATTAAAATAAAGATTATTTCATTACCAACACGGTGGTATAGGGTTGTCTGCGAAAAATCAGTCCTCAATTCCGGTTGTCGAGTTTTAAAAAGTGAAATATTCCCCAGCGAACCATTCCATGCGATAGAAGAGTACACAGCATTGCAGCTGTGTGTAGTTCGTCCATACCGAAAACGAAGACGATCCGTTTATATTTCTCTAAAAAATCGTCCAGGGGCGGCGGCCCCTATTATTATTAATTTTTCTGTATTACCACCCGTTTAAAAGTTATAAGCAATATCGTCCTAAAAAGTCTCAAGGCAAACACGGTAAAAACAGATTTGTTAATTCAAGTTATATTTTTTTATAAATTTTATTTTGTTTAATTAAAAAACGCTTATTTCTCTAAAATAATATTTGCATTGTTTCAGGAAACAGTAAGGTTTTAAACAATCATACAATATATTTGAATTTTTGTTATATTTAAACACAGAACTATTCAGAGCAAATAAATTAGTTTCATAAATAGATAACACAGAATTTGTTAATAAAACAAATAATACAACTGTTTATTTATTTCGTTTAAATCTACCAATCTTATAATTCAAAAACAGATAAGTCGTTTAAAACAATTGTTTTTGTTGGATTTGATATAACTTGAACAAAGTAAAATACTTAATACAACAAAATATTTTGTTGTTACTTGACTGTCGATTATTAAACTGGTTATACCAATGTGCCATCAATAATTATCTATAATTTCTTCTAATACGGAATATAGTGTCATTTTGAGTTTTGTATCTTAGTTATAGATTCAAGAAGTATAATCTTGATATCTATTACCCATAAAACAAAAATTTCTGTCATGCCATTTACCTTTTAGTAATCCCGATGTGTTACACTTCGTCTAAAAGTACCGGGGAACACAATTAATTTGCCATGGTAAGTATTTCTTAGTCTTAACGATAAGAACACAATGAACAACATAAATATAAATCTATTTCCCATCTACATTATGCTCAAAATTACATGATGTGTAAATACAAATAGTAAATTTCAAATTCTTTAAATATAAATCTGGCGTCAGCATGAAATTATTTCCTTTTTCAATTTATTCAATTGATCACAATATTATTAATCCTAGCTCTGTATTTTATGTAATATGGGTTTATCAAAGCGACACCAAGAACTTCTATTTCGGCGAACCAAGATATCGTAATAAACAATTGTTTGGAAACCGTTATAAGCATATTTTATATTATTACATATATATATATATATATATATATATACATATATATATATATATATATATACATATATATATATATATATATATATATATATATATATATATATGTTAATTCGTAGGCTTCCGCGGGTGTTATATGTGGTTGTAAAATTTCTCCGGGTTCCTCTCCGCGATGAATCTGCATGGTCTTCAAAAGAACCATTTGTTTGACAACGTTTCGGTAAAATCTCATTTACCATCTTCAGGTCTTCTTACTTCTGCTTCGCGTTACTACGTTCGGCTTACTGGAAGATGTTTGTCCACTTGGTGAGTTATATACTGTGCTTTCGTTCCGGTGTGTGGTTTTCTTCGCATGGCTGCGCGTCACGGGTCTTGCGTTTAATGGTGCTGTGGGTTCTTGTGTTCTGCTTGGCCTACTCTCACCGTTGCGTGTCACTGGTTTATTGATCTTCTTGATTCCCAGGACAGGTTTCCAAGCTGTTGGTAATCTTTGGGTATCGTCACGTGTATTGAGATTTTGAGGATGTTTTTCAATTTCGATGGCTTCTCTAATTATTCTTTTTGCCTTATGCTCCATTCTTGCTAATACCTTGGTATTATCGAAATCAATCTCGTGGCCGGTGTCTTTTACATGTTGAGCTAATGACGAAGTTTTTTCATTTTTCTGGACAGCATTCCGATGTTCTTCTTTTCGGGTTTGGATTCTTCTGTTAGTTTGTCCAATGTACGTCTTCTCACAGCCTCCGCAAGGAACTTCATATACTCCTTGGTCTTCTAGAGGAATGTTTGTTTTGGCTGATGGTAGCATATTACCAATCTTCCTGTCCGTGTTGAAGACGGTTTCTATTTTGTATTTCTTTAAAACCCTGCTTATTTTGTCTGTAGTTCCCTTGACATATGGCAGGAGAGCTTTGCCTATTGGTTTATCTTCTTCCTTCTGTTCTTTGTTTCGCCTAGGTCTTAAAGCCCTCTTGATATTGTTGCCGGAGAAACCATTTTGTTGTAAGGCTAATTTAACGTTTTTAATTTCCTCTTCTTTGTGGTCGTCGTCAGAGAGTCGTTCTGACCTTGTCATTAGTGTTTTGATCACTGATTGTAGCTGCGATGGGTGGTGGTGAGATTCTGCATGTAGGTACCTATTCGTGTGTGTTGGTTTCCGATATACCGTATAGCTTAGACCTCCATCTTCTTTTTTCTTTATACATACATCGAGGAAAGGTAGCTGTTGGTCCTTTTCCAGTTCCATAGTGAACTTGACATCCAAAAATCAAGTTCACTATGGAACTGGAAAAGGACCAACAGCTACCTTTCCTCGATGTATGTATAAAGAAAAAAGAAGATGGAGGTCTAAGCTATACGGTATATCGGAAACCAACACACACGAATAGGTACCTACATGCAGAATCTCACCACCACCCATCGCAGCTACAATCAGTGATCAAAACACTAATGACAAGGTCAGAACGACTCTCTGACGACGACCACAAAGAAGAGGAAATTAAAAACGTTAAATTAGCCTTACAACAAAATGGTTTCTCCGGCAACAATATCAAGAGGGCTTTAAGACCTAGGCGAAACAAAGAACAGAAGGAAGAAGATAAACCAATAGGCAAAGCTCTCCTGCCATATGTCAAGGGAACTACAGACAAAATAAGCAGGGTTTTAAAGAAATACAAAATAGAAACCGTCTTCAACACGGACAGGAAGATTGGTAATATGCTACCATCAGCCAAAACAAACATTCCTCTAGAAGACCAAGGAGTATATGAAGTTCCTTGCGGAGGCTGTGAGAAGACGTACATTGGACAAACTAACAGAAGAATCCAAACCCGAAAAGAAGAACATCGGAATGCTGTCCAGAAAAATGAAAAAACTTCGTCATTAGCTCAACATGTAAAAGACACCGGCCACGAGATTGATTTCGATAATACCAAGGTATTAGCAAGAATGGAGCATAAGGCAAAAAGAATAATTAGAGAAGCCATCGAAATTGAAAAACATCCTCAAAATCTCAATACACGTGACGATACCCAAAGATTACCAACAGCTTGGAAACCTGTCCTGGGAATCAAGAAGATCAATAAACCAGTGACACGCAACGGTGAGAGTAGGCCAAGCAGAACACAAGAACCCACAGCACCATTAAACGCAAGACCCGTGACGCGCAGCCATGCGAAGAAAACCACACACCGGAACGAAAGCACAGTATATAACTCACCAAGTGGACAAACATCTTCCAGTAAGCCGAACGTAGTAACGCGAAGCAGAAGTAAGAAGACCTGAAGATGGTAAATGAGATTTTACCGAAACGTTGTCAAACAAATGGTTCTTTTGAAGACGATGCAGATTCATCGCGGAGAGGAAATATATATATAAATATATATAAATATATATATATATATATATATATATATAATATATATATATATATATATATATATATATATATATATATATGTTTTAATAAACAAATTCCTTATTGATTTGAACAAGCTTCTCTGTAAGCTGTAAAACTAAACATTTATATTAATTGAGTCAAAAATATATATCCAATTTTCAAGAGATTCTTGTCTATTTTTCTTTTTAAATTTTCTTGAAGTTACAAAATGATAATCACTTAATGTTAATTTTACATCATAATTTGTTATATACAACCAAAATAGTTTTACTAAATTTGGTAAAATATTTATTTAATTCAAGAAAAATATATCTTGTTTCTGCCTCATTGTAGGCAAAAACGCAACAAAATATTTTATTATCTAAAACAATTTTGTTATATAAAATAAAAATAAGGACCTATGTTAATAATCAATGGGCATATTTATTTCATTTAACTACAAATTTACTTGTGTATAAATAACACTTTATTTTATTTGAGTTAAATATTATTTTGTTAAATTAAACAAGTTTTACTCTGCGTGAATACCACCTACAAATCTCTTTAGCGGTGGAAGGAAAATAATTGAATACTTATTGCTTAAAGTGCATAAATGTCACAAAATAGTTATCATTACCCAATACGAACGCCAAATGTATATCTTTGTGTTTACAAATGTTTTTTCATTCAGATAATTTTAATGTTGCTAATTTGCGGCAAGACAACTAAATTCAAGAAGAGCTGTAGAGTTATATCGAGAAAGGTATCCAGAGTGCCACATTTCTGATCATACAACCTTGACAACAAGATTGAAGGCGATCTTATGACGAAATGAAGATGCATTTTACGTTCGGAAGAATCAAATAATTGACCGAAGGGTAACAAACAGTACAACTAGACAGCATTTCGAACAAAATCTACGAAATTCTATACGGCAGACGATTAGAGATGGGCAGTTCCCGAGTGAACTGATTTAAAAGAACGGGTTTCGACACTGAACTGCGAGAATCAGTTCTCGGGAAGTTGACAAATCAGTTCTTTGCGAACTGATTTGTATTGGTTGATGTAAAGTGCGAGAGATATTTTCAAGTTTAGACGTCGGAAGTTATTAACTAACCCTTCAGTGAATAGTGAACGAGTGTTTACAGCCTATGTGCGCTTCAAAATCGTACGAACGATCTGAATTCTGAATAACTAATTGGTTAGCCGATCCCGGAGCGTGAATATCATTCTTATTTAAATATAATATCCAAAAACTGCATACCAGCACACATAGGCGTCCGTGTCAGATTGTAAAATTAATAAGAACGATATAAGTATGTGTCATTAATTATAATTATATTATATTAGTTTATAATTAAGAACTGAATTTTATTAACAAAATTAAAGCTTTACCTACACTTAAACAACAGAAAGTAAAATACAACAACTTTACAAAAATATAAATTAAATTCTGTAATAAAAAACAAAACATAAATAAAAATCAATATTTAAATGATTCGAGATATTTTGGAAAAAAGGCTTTAAATATTTTGATTAAGAAACATTATTTCTCTCATTTTTTTTAGAAATTCTTATTCTAAAATCTAAACGCTAAACGAGTCGCAATTGTAAAACGCAGAAGAAACCGACCGACTGCGATTGACGGAGATGCGGGATTCGGAAAGAAGCGTATATCTGTTAGTGTTTCACGTAAAACCAGTTCTTAGAGAGCTGGTTTTAGGAATCAGTTCTGCTAAGCCCATCTCTACAGGCAATAAATCAACCGTTCAACGAATTTTTTGATCAGAACCATTTTTAGCACCGACGAAAGTCGAGTCGAGTTTGTCAATAATGGTTTGCGAAACAGGCGCAACGAAAATTACTGGTAAATTGAAAATCCACACATTGTAAATCCAGTCCAAAACTAAGGCTGGAGTAAATATGTGGTGCGACATCATCGTTAGGCATTTAATTGGGCCTTATTTTTATGAACATACATTGAAAAGCGTGAGGTACCTAATTATCCTACAACTTCCTGCACTTCTGGGGAATGTGCCTTTGCAACTAAAGAGTGACCTATGATTTCAGCACGAAGGAGCTCCACCCCACAACCCAGTAAACACACATACATTATTTAAACATATTGTCAACGCACCATTGGTTGATAATTCGTGTTACGTTACAAAGTCAACCATTATTTTATGGTTAGAAAAGTAACAGTCTAACATAACGTTTAAAATACGTACTTTTTTTAACAAAAAAATGTTGGTAAACCTTTCGTAACGTTAAAAGAACGTTATTTAAAATATTTAATTAAATTTATTTATTAAAACCTTTATAAAACGTCTGTGTCAACTGATTAATATATTGACATTGAACAAAAACGTGTTTGTAACGTTTTAGAGTAACAGGCATTTGTAATGCTTACAAAACATATCATACACGTTTGCACTTAATAAATATTTCGGAACGATACCAATCCAAAGTAAATTTTATACAATATAATTTAATAAAAAGATATTGCATTAAGAATATAAAGGTACTTATATATATATAAATAACTAGAGAGTAATTATTTTTGAATAAACCTCACAAGTGTTAAAAAACAGTACAATTTAAACGTGTATTATACGTTATAATCATTCATTAAAATAAGAATTTTATTTTATTAATATGGGAGTATTAGTTTTTTTTTACATTACATGTAACTTTGGTTACCAGAAACGTGTAAAACCGCGACATTTTTAAGTTGATTGTACCATTGTACGTAAAAAAACACGTTTTTTTCAAACGTTGTATGGACATTATAAACGTTTTTCTAACGTATATGTGTTTACTAGGAAGACCAGGATTGTGCAATATTTTGACAACACTTTTCCAGAAAAATGATTGGGATTAATGGACCTTTTCAGTAGTCCGGAAAGTCACTAGATCTATCTAGTGACTTTCCGGATGACTAGTGATATCTCTCGATTTTATTCAGGAGGGGGAGGTTAAAAAAAATAAGGTTTGCAAAACACCGCGAAATATTAATCATTTGAAAGAAAAAAATCGCAAACGCTAGTAACGAGTTAAACGGCGAAACGTTAATAAAAGCAGCCCACAAAGAAGTCAAGCGAAGATTGGATATGTGTCTTGAAATAAGAGGTGATAGAGAAAATAGATTGTAATATATATGTAGTATGAGGGCGTTTGCCTCATTTTTCAAGTTTATTTATTGTTATCATCACCTTTTGTTTTGACTGTATTAAAGAACTATCGAGGTTAATCCTTGTATTTTCTTCTTAATGATATTTATGCACTTTAACAACGAACATTCAATTATTTTTCAACGACTTTTTGATCCTTCTACCGCTAATATAATTTGTTATGTGCTATTTCTTTTTAAAATCTTTATAACAATATTGCTTATAACTTTTAAATGGGAAGTAATATAGAAAAATTTCTCTAATAAAAGTTTATTAGAAATAAGGGAAACAATGCAACAGGAACACAATTTGGGTATGTTTCTGGAAAAAATATAATAGATTACGTCTTTAGTCGTTTCTTTCAAATCAAAGATAATACTATCGATTGAAAATGGAGCTTAACTCATCCCATTTAACACCACGTGTCCCAAATTTTATTTTTTTTTGTATTCTCACAGTAGAGTTTCAGACATCCTGTACAACGCCCCTCAATGTATTGTTAATATCTATGATTCTCATTATTATAATGTTTATACTAGTCATATCCATCAAGCAAGTAACAACAATTATTGTATTTATATTTTTTTGTTTGTCTCATTTTCTAGGAGAAGAAATTTGAAATATTATTTTGAACGGTTAGTTATTGCTGCTGCTTGCTTATTATTGTTGTAACACTAAAACATATATGGTTCATAAGAATAATGAATGTTCTTTATTGCATAAATGTTTATTAAATAAATTATTCTATTTATTGATATATCCACTTGTTGATTACTTCATAACAGTGTTCGTTAAATTAATATATGGCATATATTGTATAAATAAATATTTTTATTAGCCAATGAACAATGTTGATTAAAACATATTATACACAAATTCAGTGAATGTTATAATCGAGTACATGAAAACCTCTATAAATTTTGAACGAACAAGTTTGACAATATATTTTCATAATATCAATGTTTAAAAACATTAAGTAACAAACTATACGTTGTTTCAATCGTTGTTTCGGAACTGGGAGCAGATAGACACCTTCAGTTTGCTTTAAAATACGTGTGAAGTCATTGCGAATGCGTGATGGAGATGGCAGCACTGTACGGCACACAAACCCTCTAGCGGTTTGAAGGTTTTCATCTTTGAGAAACTACAAGATAAAATTTACTTTATGGTGAATTTAAGAGGTGGTATGCACTTTGTAGTTGCTGTATCTGGTAATTCATAATGATTCTGAAGGTAGCGATAACGTTGCTTGTACTAATAATAATTGCTTAAATGCCCCACAACTTTAAACAAACAGTTAAGGTTCCCTGAACGTCATTGCTCTGATCATTTGTCACTTTCAAGTTCTGAAAATTTAAAAGTCTTCATACTAAGACGTCCCGTTGGAAGTCACATAACTGTAAAGTAACCCGAAGTAGTTTAAAATATGTACCAGTAATTGTAATTTTGTTGTTATGAAGTTATGTATACAACAAAGTAGCAAATTTGGTGGCGGTTACGTAATATTTACTTTTTGTAGGTTCCAGTTTCTGTTAATATTACTTTGGTGCTACTTGGGTTGTAGGACGGGTGATGAAAAACTTTTTTTTAATATATTTAATCTAACCTAACTTGTGAAAGGTTATATAGTAGATATATATGTATGGAGAAAATTACCATTTTGATAGATGAAGATGAAAATGCGTTTTTAAACAACTGTCGGCAAGCTAAAAATGAAGCAATGATTAAAAATTTCGCAACGAAGTTTTCTATAAAAGATTCACAGTAATTTATCAGAATATTTAAGAAAAAAAATAAAAAAATAAGTTTTGCATTTATTTAAATAATAAAATATATATTAAATGTCAGCTGATTTATTCAATATTTACTATCAAGAATTGACGGTTGCTGTATTGATAAACAAGATAATTGAAATATTATACAATATATTCAATTTCCCAATTTCCGATGGTTATATTATAAATTAATGAAATCATTAAAATAATGTATTGATTTAGCCGAACCAATAACTAATGATTATTACATTCAGACACAGATTCATTGAACATTGAAATTTTCAGTGGTGTCAAGTTTTCTTATTTATAGCTACATACAGTAAGATTTGTATTGTTCATCAAAATATGATAGACTAGAATAATGATTTTAGTTGTTATGTAGTGACATTAGTAAAGTTTAAAACTAATACACGTAGTAATTAATAAAATGTATACAATTAACCCACTTTAAAAAACTATATTATTTTTTGAAACCAAGACAATTTACAATTTTGGCGGATGCGCTAGGACAGGCAAACACTATACAGGGTGTCTTATAATTAACTGCCAACCCTGACAGGCCGATTCTATGATCACAACTAAGTAAAGAAGTTCATATGAACATGGGTCCGGAAATGCTTCCTAATGGCACAGGGACCCAGTGAAGAGGGAGGAATGGAAATCACTTTTTTGCAATATCTCTCAATCGCGTTGTGATAAATGAATGAAATTTGGTATACACAGCTAAATTTTGATGAGCAATTTTTTTTTTTTTTTTTTTTTTTTTTTATTTAATTTTCGTGCCACATACACCAAGGTGTTTACACACGTCAAAAACCAGGAACAAAATAAATGGGAGCTAATACAAATGAGAAAAAAAATACAATAAATCTAGACATACTAAAGACATAAAGCAAAATATTACATACATAACAGATATGGTCAGTAATTAATTTAATTAAAATATGTGAAAAGTATAAAATATAGAATAAAAGAAAAATTTAAAAATTCAGTATAACAGATAATAAAATCAATAATAAAATATTAAAGCCAAACATTTTTCAAAAATCGTCAAAATTACTATTAAAATATTCATCAAAACTATAAAAACCATATTTGCATAAGAAAAAAAATTAATTCTTGCTTTAAGAGCTAATACAAATGAGAAAAAAAATACAATAAATCTAGACACACTAAGAACATAAAGCAAAATATTACATACATAACAAATATGGTCGGTAATTAAATTAATTAAAATGTGTAAAAGTACAAAGATGTAGAATAAAAAAAAATATATAAAAATTCAAGATAACAGATAATAAAATAATAATAAAATATTAAATCTAAACATTTAGTAAAAATCGTCAAAATTACTATTAAAATATTCGTCAAAACTATAAAAAGCACGTTTGCATAAAAAATTTTTAACTCTTGTTTTAAATAACCTTGAGTGCAAAGTGCGTACATTTTGCGGTAACTTATTAAAAAACTGAATTCCAATATAATCGGTCCCTTTTCTGGTCCGTAGAAGTCTAGAGTAACTATTTTTGAGGTCATTTTTATTTCTAATATTATAGTGGTGATACTCACTTATGTTTTGAAATTTATGCAAGTTATCTTTTATGAAAAGAAGGCAGTAGAATATGTAAGTTGAAGGCACAGTAAGAATATTTAAAAGTGTAAAACAATATCTACAGTCATCCCTGAATCCCAAACCTGAAATAATCCGTATGGCTTTCCTTTGTAGTGAAAATACATGAATACTTGTGGGAGCATGTCCCCAAAGCAAAATCGCATATGATATAATTGAATGAATCAAAGAATGATAGGCGGTTTTTAAAGTAGATAGAGACACTTTATGTACCAAACTTCTCAGTAGATAGAGATGCTTAGAAATTTTTTTGCAAACGTAACTGGTATGTTGATTCCAGGATAATTTTGGATCCAAATAAACGCCAAGGAACTTGACACTATCTGGATTATTTATATCATTTGGACAACGAAGACTGAATATCATTGTCTCAGTCTTAGACAAATTTATTGTAAGTTTATTTCTAACAAACCAGTCATTTGCAATAGATTGAGATCGAGGCATGATATTAAGTAAGGTGGATAAATTCGGATTGGATATAGATATACTTGTGTCATCTGCAAATAAAATACTCTTTACGTTACTACCGAAAATGTTAGGGAAATCATTAATATATATTAAAAATAGTAAAGGGCCCAAGACCGAACCCTGAGGGACTCCATGTTTTATTACCCGTGTTTTAGATGTTGAACAATTATAAGTAACATATTGAGATCTATTAACTAAATACGACGATAATAGTGAAACACTCTCAGTAGTGAAACCATAGTAATATAATTTCTTCAACAGAATCTCATGAGAAACACAGTCGAAAGCTTTACTTAGATCTAAGAACTTCGAAATTATAAAATTCTTCTCCTCAAAACCGTTATTTATATAAGAGGTCAAGCAGTCAATAGCCAATTCCGTGGACAAATTTTTACGAAATCCGTATTGCTGCGAGCTGAACAATTGGTATGTTTCCATAAAATTAGCAATTTGACTCTTGAGCACTCCTTCATAGACTTTTGCGACTTGAGGTATAATAGATATTGGTCGATAATTGGATGGTTCATTTATATTATCTTTTTTGTAAATCGGCACTACCTTAGACATCTTTAAACAGTTTGGAAATATATTATTTGTAATACAAATATTGATTAAGTGGGTAAGTGGTACCAAAATTTGATGGACTAATCCATTTATTTCCACAAGGTCCATTGGGGTGGGTACGGGGGGTCCTTGGTATTTTGCGTGTGTAACTTTTTCATCTTTGACTTTTTAACAAATTGGATAGCAAATTCCGTTTTCCTGAACCGTTTTACGTTGAAAAAGTACTCTCGTTTCAAATCGTTATCTTTAACGGTTTCTGAGAAAATCGCTGTTGAATTAATCCCACTTTGGTCAATTTCATAGTAATTTAAACAAAATTATCATTCTTATGTCAAAGTATTGTCAACCCGATTGCCAATTTAACAACACTTTCACATAAGAATATCTTGATAATTTTGTTTAAATTACTTTAAAATTGACCAAAGTAGAATTAATTCAAGAGCGATTTTCTCAGAAACCATTAAAGATAACGATTTGAAATAAGAGTACGTTTTTAACGTAAAACAGTTCGGGAAAACGGAATTTACTATCCAATTTGTTAAAAAGTCAAAGATTATAAAGTTACACAACCAAAATACCAAGAGCCGCCTCGTACCCACCCCAATGGACCTTGTGGAAATAAATGGATTAGTCCATCAAATTGCTCATCAAAATTTCGCTGTGTATAGCAAATTTCATTCATTTATCACAACGCGATTGAGAGATATTGCAAAAAAATGATTTCCATTCCTCCCTCTTCAATGGGTCTCTGTGCCGTTAGGAAGCATTTCCGGACCCATGTTCATATGAACTTTTTTACTTAATTTTGACCATAGAATCGGCCTGTTCAAGGTTGGTAGCTAATTATGAGACACCCTGTATTTTCTTTGCAGAATAATTGGAAAAATTTTCCGAATTATATACTAAAAGAATGATAGAAAATTTAGTCAAATATAGAGTGAGAGCAGTGTAGAAAATATTTTGCAGCATATATATTTTTTTCTTCATAAAGATTTTAAGTTTCAACTATTTAGTAAACCTATTTTAGATGGAATCTCAAGAATATTTCTTAAAACCTCTGTCTTTACTATTTTTATAAAGTTAGAAATGCGATAGATATAAGGGGTTGGGATGTTATGTGCATAATAAGTACGGTACAGGGTGTATATTTTGATAACATTTGGCTGCAGTTCTATGGCCTCTATATATGAATATCGCCTGACATTCATATATGGAATTTGCATACTATAAAAATACACTGTAAAAAAATAATCGAAGTCCATATGGAATTCTGTCGATTACTTACGTCGGGAAAAGCACAAAGAATAACAACAAAATACACGTAAATGTACACAAATACATAAAAACACTGCCACACGTTTACCGCCACGGCATAAAACAGCTGTTCGATGTGGTTCAAAAAGTATTCAGCATAATATTTTCTATACTCGGGAAGCGTCTTTGACGCTGCCGCACGATAATATGCACTTGCCACACTCCCATAAATCAGGGCCTTATTCGTCATCTAGGCATTTGAATACGACATGTTTGTAAATACACAAAAAATACGCGAAAAATTAAATTTGCAAAAAACAAGTATTGATTAATTATTTCAAACTAATCAGAGTACTGTAACCGTATACTTACTACCATTTACTACAGACGACATCTGTAGTCCACTAATATTATATTATTATATAACTTCTTGCGTTGTTGTGTAATTAAATTCTATTAATATTAATAATATCAACAATATTAACAGTAATCATTAAACGAAGATGTATTTAGGCACTACATAACAGGTGTTTACGAAAATTAACTGGTAGTGATTTGAACATATCATTTTTTTTCTCTAAAGTTACAAGAAAATCAGAATATGTATATGTACAGAGTGAACCTTAAATAAGTACAAATATTTTAACTGCTGGTGTAGTTCGTCATATAGATCAGTCTAATGAAAACCATTTTTAAAAATTTCTAGTATTTACGGAGATTTTATTTTTTTTTAAAATACCCACATTTTGAGGACCGCTGTCATAACCTACCTAATGAAGCATATGATTTGTTGCGAGGTTGTCATATCTCCTCTAATATAAATATTACGTTTCCTTTAACGTAATAGTAAAGTAATATGGTTAATTCTATTTTAAAAATACTTGTTTTAAGCATAAGTACAGTAAAATTGGGTATGTAGTATGATACGCAGCAATATTAACATAAATTTTAACTGCTTAACTAACTATAAATTAAAAATGAATTTCCGCAAGTTAAATACTACCATAAAATGTTTAGGAAGATATTGCGTGATATTACTATGTCCAATGTTCAAAAATTATGCATAAACGTGCACAGCAGCTTACCTGTTTGTTAAAAAATTAACTATTTAATCAGTAATCCACATTTCACAAGTTAAATGTCATTGTACACTGTTAGAAAGAGACACAAGACACAATTTCCTTAAGTTATTTTATGAAGAATAACGAAAAACTATGATTTTCACACAACATATTAAATTTAATTTGTGATAAATCAGTTATTGGAGTGTAGTAAAAATGGATAATGAACAAATTCTGGATAACTATGATTGTGAGTAGATAATCTGGTTAATATTCTCAATTTATTGGTAAGGTATAGAAATGACAAAGGGGAGGAGATGGCCATTAATATTCATAAATAAACATATTTCAATCATTCTTTGACATGTCTAAAAATTCTAATGTAACACTGGCCACGCTGTGGAATTCATCCAAATTTATTTAAAATTTAACTTTTTTTATTCTTAATTTTTTGTAAAAAGACTGTGAATTATGTGTTCTACACAGTGAACTGTACTGCTGGTTAAAATATTTGTACTTATTTAAGGTTCATATATATATATATATATATATATATATATAAGAGTTATAGTCCTAATTAGTTTTAGCTTTATCACAATTATCAATATTTGTTATAGTTAGGTAAGTACTTACCATTTGCTTTGATCAAACCACAATTTAAATATTCTTCACATGGCGTAGTGACGTGTGTTGGAACAGCTGATCTACTCAGCTGCGCAGGTGTGCTCATCCAGTCAGGAATAGCGATATAGAACACAGAGATGTGTTAAGTTTACACAAAATGGTGTACTTTTAACACATCACTAGGAAGTATTACACATTTTATTATTATACAAGTAATTATAACACATTTTGTGTGAAACGTATAAAAAAATCCATAGTGTGTAAATCTATTTACACAGAAAATCTTATTTACGCAGGAACTTTTTTTAAGTGTAAAAGTGTTGTGTTTGAACTGATCTCAAATTTGACTGGAGGCTCGCCACACCTATTTTCATAATGTCATCTGGTTTTAATATACTTATCATATGTAAAAACAGAAATTTACGATAAATATACAATACTGTTTAACCATACCAGTAGTTGGTGGTCGGAGGTTATCTAAACAAATTAGGGAATAGATGCGTCATGAAAAATGGAGTCAATATCGAAAATTTTTTTTTTGTAATTTCCTTTTCGAGTAAAAAATGAAGTTGTAGCATTTTTAAACTTTACATCGCTGGGCTACTGTAGCTTCTAGCCAGGCGATTCCGTATATTGAAACCCGATTACTTTTTGTAAGTAACCTTATTTGTGATGCGTCTTTACATTACTTTATCAAGTGTCAAAAATGGCTTATGTGTATAGCAACTAGGAGTTGATGGATATCGTTTCAATTCATGGCGATGTGAAAATGCTTTAGCAAAACGATTTCCAGAAAAATATGTGCCAAATGCAGTTACTTTTACCGCGGTGTGCAGTGAGTGCAAGTGGAGTGTAACATGAGAGAAATTTGAAACCGAATCGTGAAATAGATGGAGGTCCAGGATGACCACGGTGTATTGCAGCATATCATACACGAGATTCAATTATATTCGTACGATGTACAGCGTTTTCAAATATTGATACCACGGGACAGGACGAGGAGGACCAGCACCATGGTCGCTACGATCTCCTGACTTTAAATCATTTGAACTTCTTTTGTGAGGATATTGATAATTTACCCAAACATATCATAGTTGCTGCCAATAACTTGCGAGTTCAAAACGGACAAGAAGCAGAAACACTTGTGTTAGTCGGTAGAAACTGGATAAGACGGGCACAAAATTTTGTTATGACATCAAGTATGTCAAACTATTTCATTAATTAAAACCACAAATTAATTCTATTAGTACCTAATTAATAACATTAGTCACAAAAGCAGTAAAATTTACTGTGTGATAGTATACAAAATTATATCAGTTTACTCAGGAGAAAAAATAACATTTATTTTATATTTTTCTGTTATTAGATTAATTTGAATTATGTGGACGTTTGTCGAACACAAATCATATCGACTGTTGTGTGAGTTATTGTCGTGATAGTGGACTTTAGTTCTTGGAGGAACCAATAATGCCGTTTCCAATAGTTGCGAAGGAAAAATATCGTTTCAGTGAGAAATATTTATCTTATCTAAATTGTTCGAAGGAAACTCAATAATAAATAAATATCGGCGACTTTTTTGTGGCGCCATCAAAACGCTATGGTCCTCCATCAATTTAAGCATTTGGGATATCCTCTGGATCCATCACGTTTTGTATTTCATTGTGAAAAATGATTTATCGGAAACATCTATATTCGAAGAAAAAACTGGCATTACTGGATTTGTTATCGTTTATTCCATTTGTACAGAATAAATCACTTTTTGGAGAATAGCTAAAACCAACAGTGAATACTTGTAAGGGTATGTGACATTTACATTCTGTTTATTATTAAACATATAAACTCATGTTTTTCATTGTGTCTATTATGGTTATCAGCACTATTATACAGGGTGAGTTATTAAAAATGGTACATAGCTTAAGGACAGATTGTTAACGTCAAAATAAAGCAATTCAATTAGCTATTGCTCATTTTCATTCTACAGGTTGTTACAGTTGAAAAAAATGTTTTCGATATTTTACTATATTTTAAGAACATATGACCCGTTTTTTTGAAATTTTATTGTGACAATTACGAATATGCAAACAGAGTTGAGGTCACGACTAGCGGGCGCTAGTTATACTGTACTGTCGATGTAAAAATATGTCTAACTTTTTGTATCTTCCACTTTTTAATTTTTTAATAAGAAAGTATTGAACTACCTTTAATTCTAAATAGAAAAGGTAACAACCGTTACAAATCTATAAACCGAACCATTTTCGAGAAACAGACGATGTAAGTTTTTTAGATTCGGCGGGAATTAAATTAGAAAATTATTTTTTCCAAAATAGTAGCAGTGGAAATAATAAGTAAACAGCTGTCACTACGATACCATAGAGCGGTATCTTCATTACTATAGCGCATGAAAATTGTTTAGGGACAAGTCAATCCACTGCAAGCGCTGCTGTAGTACTTTAAGTAAATGTAGTGTATATTTATGGGTTACTTACTGAGGTTCAACTTACTTGCAACTTAGCAACGTTTTAATTATGAGTTTACTGTAACTGTTTTTGATTTTGACAAGTCCATCACAGACAAGGAAAGTCCATTTAGTTAATATATTAACTTATTACATATCATTTTGTGGGGTATATTACTGAAGAAATGAATCTGAAGAACATTAGAGGAACCAGGAACATGAAGAATATTTTAAATATTTGTATTAAAAATAAGGTGATACTGTACTATAAGTACCGATATTGTGTACCATATTATGTAAGTTCTTGTTTAAAAATAAATAATTTATTAAAATTTTATAATTATTATTCGGTAGGTACCTACATACAGTATGCGCCAAAAGTATAGAATTTTAAATTCAATAAAAACGAAACAATTATTTTTTGGGAAAAATCCTCGAATAGGTCGATTTTTAATTTAAAAAATACATATTTTAGCGTAAAATGCGATTTTCAAATGTCATTTGTTTTTTAGTAATGACGTCATCGATTTTTTTTTACACAACACCATATTTTTTTCCTTGATTCTGAAAGATCGTTTAATTCTCTATCAGACAGTACTAAAATTTTGCCCTCTTACATAGGAAAGTTTTCGAGTAAATGACGATTGAATGTTAGAAAACGTAAATCAATTAAAATAAAGCAAAAACGTTATCAAGTTTAGTTTTTCGAATTCCATAGTTCTTTTATGGATCACGTAGGTGAAAATCTTTGCAAAGTGTCATTGTCACACCGACTTTCTAATAAGTATTGTAAGCGACATAGAAATTATTATTCAATTTAAAGTATTATGTCACATTTAACTGTTACTCAAAGAATTGAAATTTTAATTCTTATCGGATGCGGGAATATGACTAGAACTCAGCAGGAAGTTTATTTAATGAAAAATATCCAGATCGCCCTATCAGCCAATCAACAGTCAGTAAGGTAGAGTCTAAATTTAGAGAAACTGGCAATGTTGTAAATATTCCAAAACCTGGACGTCCAAGCATTAATGAAAAACAGAAACAGAACATTTTGATAAGTATGGTGGATAATCCTCATAATTCTTCACGATTGGTTGCATTAAACAATGACACTAGTCAGAGCACAGTGCTACTTATCTTGAGGGAGGAAAAATATCATCCCTACAAAATTCAACTTGTGCAGGAACTCAATGAAGATGATCGCCGCTTACAC
Source organism: Monochamus alternatus (assembly GCA_037114965.1). NCBI lineage: Eukaryota > Metazoa > Arthropoda > Insecta > Coleoptera > Cerambycidae > Monochamus > Monochamus alternatus. The sequence goes on from CM073427.1 coordinate 75,840,241, forward strand.
TTTTGCGAAATTCTAATGGATTTATGTCAAGGAAATAGAAATTTACACCGGCAAATATTTTTTTCAGATGCCCAACACCCTCAGAAATTAAATGTGTGGGCTGGAATAGTTAACGACAGAATAGTAGGGCTTTTCTTCTTTGAAGGAACCCTTACAGGACAAAGATATTTAGAGTTTCTAGAAAATGACCTTGTTCCAGCCCTTGCAGTAATTTTTCCTAACGATAATGACCCTGACATTCCTGACGATACCATATGGTTTCAGCAAGACAGTGCACCTCCGCACTATGCGCGCCCTGTACGAGATTTTTTGGACAACTGTTTTCCTGGTACGTGGATCGGCAGACGCGGACCGATAGAATGACCTGCAAGATCGCCAGATCTTACACCTCTTGACTATTTTTTATGGGGGTACTTGAAGTCAAAAGTGTACATTAATAAACCACGTAATTTAGAAGAACTTCAAAATCGCATTCGGAACGAAATACGCAGAGTTACCCCAGAAATCATTCAGCATGTGCAAGAAGAATTTCTTCACAGACTTGCGCATTGTCAAGAAGTTGGTGGATGGCAATTTGAACATTTAATTTAAGTATAAAATTTAATCAATTGTATTTTATTTTATATATCTCAGAATTGTTACTTTTTTATGGATAAAATTTACGTTTTCTAACATTCAATCGTCATTTACTCGACAACTTTCCTATGTAAGAGAGCAAAATTTTAATACTGTCTGATAGAGAATTAAACGAATCAAGGAAAAAAATATGGTGTTGTCATTTAAAAAAATCGATGACGTCATTACTCGAAAACAAATGACATTTGAAAATCGCATTTTACGCTAAAATATGTATTTTTTAAATTAAAAATCGACCTATTCGAGGATTTTTCCCAAAAAATAATTGTTTCGTTTTTATTGAATTTATTCCATACTTTTGGCGCATACTGTATAGTATGTACAAAACATATCTTACTGATAATGTGCATTATATTCTATTAAATTAAATATCCTCAAAAGAAGAACTAAAATATAAAAAATAGTTCACAGTCCATCCACCAGGGGCGCTGAAACTTTTATACAAGCTCGATCCTAGAGATTCAACTCTATCTAGTTTATGCTTTGTGCATATTGTTTCTGTCAATGCTCAATTCATAGATTAGGCAGCAGTATTTTATTGTTATTTTTTTTTAATTTAAAATGAAGATTAAGTGAAACAGGATCATTTCGCCCGAAAAGAGACGTTGGAAGGCGATGTTTTAGTGCGAATTTCCGAAACCACACGTACAAGCACACGTCAAATTTCGGCAGCTACTGGCATCAGTCAGTCTTCCGTTATCAGAATACTCCACAAAGAAAAATCGTATCCTTATCATTTTACTCCAGTTCAACATTTAATGCCGCGAGACCTTCTAGCTAGGTTACGGTTTGCACAGATTACCACTTTCACTTAACGGAGACATTTTTTTAAATTTTTTAATTAATGACTTGCCACTGTTTCTTGAAAATATTTCCTTAAATTTACGGCAGAACATCTGGTTTTTGAATGATGGTGAACCTGTACATTACCCCCGTCGAGTAAAAGAATATCTTAATAGAAATTTTCCACACCATTGGATTCGATGCGGCAGCGAAGTTCCTTGGCCTGTACGTAGCTCTGATTTAAATCCGCTGGATTTTTACTATTGGGACTATATTAAATCTTTAGTTTACAAAGACATTATTAATAGGCAAGAACAACTGTGGGAAAAGATTCAAGAATCGGTCAATATTATCAACCAACATAGAACTTTATTCTATGTCAGACAAAATTTAAATAAGAGGCTAAAAAAGTGCATTGAAGTCGTTAGTGGTCACTTCGAGAATTTTTTATGACTAATAATTTGTTAAGATATGCATAATACAATTTTCAGTTGTTGTAGTGTTCGTCTGTTTCTTGAAAACGATTGAGTTTAACGATTTGTAATAGGCATACCTTTTCTATTTAGAATTGAAGGTAGTTCAATAGTCTCTTATTAAAAAATTCAAAAGTGTAAAATACAAAAAGTTAGACATTTTTACATCGACAGTATAGTACAACTAGCGCCCCCTAGTCGTGATCTCAACACTGTTTGCATATCCGTAATTGCCACCTCAAAAACATAAGACTACAAATTTTCAAAACAATCGGTCAATACGTTCTTAAAATACAGCAAAAAACCGAAAACATTTTTTTAACTTTAATACCCTGTAGAATGAAAAAAAGCAACAATTGAATAAGGCATGTTGGGCTCAATCGCCTTATTTTGACGTTAACAATCTGTCCTTCAGCTACGCACCATTATTAATGACTCACCCTGTATACATACAGTGTTTTCCAAAGGAACTATCTAAAACTCTACACTATTACTAGCATTTTCAACCGTAGGGCTCGTAGCACTTGCAATAGGATTTAAAACCAATATATGTCATTTTAACCTGAAAAACTATCTAGTAAATTAAATAACACGAGCGGTGCAAATCTTGAAATCACTAAAATATAGGTATATTACTTAATTTTCTACAAAATGGTATTACAGCGACGGTAAAAGCCTTAGCATAATTGATAAATTTGGGAAAACAATAAAATCTCTAAATTTTAATCACTTACTGTAGTATTTAGAATTTGTAAATAAATGAACATTTATATTGCACGAAATACTTTTTGACCCATTTGACTACTTATTATGAAAAAAGAATTTAACATACATGGACATATGAGATTGTAATGTCTTATTTTTGTATTTTCTCTATACATTTTTACTTATTGCTTTATCAATTTCCAAATGGTTCATTATTTATTTTATAAAAAGTAATTTGCATTTCACATCCATAATTAATATTTTTAATATATAATGGCTTTAGGACCCGACTCTGAATAGCCAACCTAGGCAATTCGTATTAGGACGCATATGAAACACATGTTTAAATGTGTGTTCTATTAACTTTTGGGTGAAAGTACTTTGCGGCGGGTTCTTGGACTATTAGATTAAATGTCTATCTATTCGATATCATGTCTTTTATCTTTTTAAATATCACCTTTTGGACTAAAGTAAGTTACTTAGTGTAAAGACTCCTTTATGTAAAGGTAGCTTTATGGAAAAGTACCCTTTAAAGTACTCAAATGTTTCATAAAGGTATCGGCACCTCCTGTTACTTAAAGCTCTCTTTTAAATGCATTCTATAATGTTTTAAAAGATTGTCTACCTGAAAATTAGTATTTTTGTCTATCTAGGGTTGGTGACTTGAGATGTTATGTCATTTTTATCAGTTTTGGCGGTTTTGGTGTGTCAAGTCAAAATAGCGTTGTGAAAAGGTTATCTTGGTCAATTGCATCGTACCTATATTATTATATAATTAAATAAATAAACATGGAACTATTGGAACTGGATAAAAAAAAAGTTACACTTTCAGTGTTGAAGAACAGTTACGCCTGATAGATTTAATCGCCAACGAGAAAACAATACAACAAGCAAGTTAACAAACGATGAGAAGGTTTGTAATTTGTAATCATAATACAAAAAATGTGGGTTTTGGTAGCCTGAACCTATTAAAATAATCTAAATCGTCCAAACTCGTAAAACATTGTTCTCTCCTTCTGTATTATTTCCTCTTCATCTGATGAACTCGAACTTGTGTCATTTATTGGGTTATTATTAAACATGTTTAACTTCAATTCTGTCACAACTGATAGGATAGTAAGGATAGGTACATAATTATAGGTTATGTTAACCGTAAAAGTATACTTTTGGCGCGTTTAAGGACCAATATCCTGCCTTTACGATAAAGGAGACTTTAAAGTGGACTTTTCCTTGAAAGTTACTTTATGGAACACATTTTGTATACAGTATGCGCCAGAAGTATGGAATAAATTCAATAAAAACGAAACAATTATTTTTTGGGAAAAATCCTCGAACAGGTCGAGTTTTAATTTAAAAAATACATATTTTAGCGTAAAATGCGATTTTCAAATGTCATTTGTTTTCGAGTAATGATGTCATCAAAAAAAAATCGATGACGTCATTACTCGAACACAAATGACATTTGAAAATCGCATTTTACGCTAAAATATGTATTTTTTAAATTAAAAATCGACCTGTTCGAGGATTTTTCCGAAAAAATAATTGTTTTGTTTTTATTGAATTTATTCCATACTTTTGGCGCATACTGTATAAAGGGTACTTTCTAGGAAAAATAGAGATTTAATTCTGATTATGGAACTGGCTGTTAATCACACTATTCGTGCTTAAGAAATTGCTTTATGTAATAATTATTCATACAACATTCTGTATCAGTATTTAATATTAAAGTGAAATACTGCTCAGCACCAAGTCAGCTAAAGGAGAAAACAGATTTCAATGCCGTTAATTACAACCTACATATTCATACATAAATATACGCTTTATAAGCTAGTAATAATTCATAACTCTGCAGGAAATTACAGAACTGTAGTTTACTTTATAAATAACCCGTAAATGCAGCTGGAAAGGACAATAAATTGTCGTTAGATCTGATGACAGATTTCGCACAATTTATGCTGCCGCTAATGAAGTGCTTTGTAAGCGGAAGACTTATGCAAATGTGGAAATATCCTCCTTGGAGTTCAATTGCGCTTGGCGCAGGTCTAATTCGATGCCTGTAATCAAACTTACAAGAGAAGGATTTCAAAACATAAATCTTTTGGCCGAGTAAGTTGTATCGGGATCTGTTTCGATGCAAGCTCTGATATGAAGACGTAAAATGTTTCACTAACAACAATATTTAACTTAATGAGAAATCGTGAACAAACTAAACATACCTTAACGGCGCCGTCACCGTGTATTAGCAGAGTGGTCTTGACAACTGTAAAACTATCATGGCTGACCTTACGCATTTGTTTTTATTGTCAATGTCATTTTCGATATTTGGTCGCGTTAAAAACAATAAGTTTTTGCAATTTTGTGCAATATATAATGTAAACTTTTAGTATAGTATATAGTTTTATTATTCTCAGTTGCAATTTCTTAAATATTTTGATGAAAATATAATGAATTATTCATTTGTTCCTATGACGTAAGTCGTCTGAATTCTTGACGAGTATATTATGGCTCAAAAAATACGGATAACTGTGATGGTTACGGTTAAATACGGCGATAATCAAAACGACATGCATATCGACATATATAATTTTAAGTTTTCCTTTCTCTTCTATAAAAAGTCAACACACACAAAATACCCATAAAGGATGCACTTAGGAAAGGTTTATGTTAATTTTTCGTACTTTGGTTTTAAAATGTGAAAAAGTAATTGTTGTTAATTAAAAGTTGTAAAAATTCCATAAAAAGAACCGCCTTCAATAAATATTGTTGAACTAAGTTGAACTTTCTAGTATTCGAAAATGTATCATTCTTTTTGGTAACTTTAAAAGGGTTTAAAATTGCTAACTTTAAAATTACATCGACATTCTACTATTTTGGGCTACAAATATGGCCACCTTTAAAATATTGCGTCTTTTCAATATACAGGATTATTCAGGTTTAATCTTGATAACTTCAGGAATCGATAGAACAGGTTAAAATAATGTTCATTTGTGATATAAACTTATTTCCTAAAACGCATCGTTTCCGAGATAGAGGGCCTTGAAGTAGGAATTTTTTTCTCGTTTTTCCCTCATAACATTTGAACCGCTTATCCGATTTAAGTGAAATTGGGAACACAAACACTCTTGACCTACCTACCCCTCTTAGAAGTGTATTTTGTATGTTACCTCTCTCTTACTTTATTTCAAAACTATAAAAAAAAATAATTAATTTCAATAAAACATCTATACACCACTTTGACCTGATTAATTTCGAAACTTTTTCGTCTCCTGTTTTTTTTGACGTTTGGTCTTGTTTCTGAGATATTCAAAGAAATTGGTGACAGTGTAGCGCACCAGCCGCGCAGATTTCATTTAACCTTATAGCAACCCATGAAAACAAGTCAGTGATTTGTGTAAACAGTACCTTATAAATCATGGACGCCCAAGAAACCGTTTTCTGCCTATACAAATCGTTGATGTTCAGATGTGTGGACAGAGATAGAGCTAGTCCGGGCAAAACCCCACAGATCATTGGCCGAAAAAAACAAAAACCGTAAATGACAGACGTATGACAGACCGAATTATATTGGATATTTACTCATTTATTCAGAAATTTAATTTATAATTGCATTTTGATAATAACAATTTGTAAGGAAGGTTTTAATTATTTAGGAAAGGTTTTGTCAGGTTATGTTTATATATTTTTCTGTCATAGAACATCTGTATTTGCCCGGACTAGCTTCATCCCTCTTGTACACATCAGGACAGCGGACCTCTCTTTCTAGGGCCGGTCCATGATTTATGGTGTAAACTGGCGTTTATGAAAATCATTGTCAGAAGTATTATTTAAAGAGCATTTTTAGTGGTAAGAAAAAATGCCAAGAACGTTTACAAATGCTGAATATGCGATATACATTATGTTTATAGTTTCTGTGACGGAAATTCCCTAATAGAAGAATTTCAAATGTACAAGTTTTTGTAGATGTACATCGTCGATTTTCGGAATATGGTTTGCGCCGTTACAATGATCATAATCGTAATGTACCTCCAAGCAATAATCAGCAAATTCTTAATCTTTTTGATATCGATAGAACTTTAAGCACACGCCGAGCAGTTCGGCAACTACATTTATCTCAATCAAAAGTACTGAGAGCACTCAAACAAAATCATCGAAGGGCTTTCCATCTCCAACCAGTTCAAGGTTTGTTGCCATGAGATACTGAAAAACGTTAAAATTTTTGTAGATGGGTTTTAGAGTCAACAGAAATTAATCCACAATTTCTGCATAAGGTTTTATGGATCGACGAATCTAATTTCACAAAAGCTGAAATTGTGAATTACCACAACATTCACGTTTGGAGTGAAGTCAATCCTCGATGTGTCAGACAATCGTCATTTCAGCAACAGTTTAGTGTAAATATATGGATAGGTGTTTTAAGTAATAACCGCTGTGGGCCGCATATTTTGCCTCCTCGTTTAAATGGGGATTTATTTAATGAGTTTCTGCAAAACTCTTCCCGACGTGCTTGACGATGTCCCCTTAAATTTACGAAGAGAACTGGATGTAGTTGGATGGTGCCCCTGCACATTATGGAAGGCAAGTACAGCAGTGGTTGGATGAGAATTATCCTCGTCGATGGATTGGACGGCAACCCAACAACCACCCAAATATGTGGATTCCTTGCGAAGGACCAGTGGATTGGCCTCCACGCTCGTTAGATCTGAATCCTCTGGATTATTTCGTTTGAGGCCATCTAAAAGCAATTGTGTATGATACGGCAGTATATACCCGTGAGGAATTGATCCAAAGGATAAGACATGCTTGTGATGACATAAAAAACAATCCTGTTCAAATAGCAGCTGCGGTTAATACACTAGTTCGTCGATGCCAAAATGTATTGAGGCTGAAGGAATGCACTTTGAACAATTATTGTAATTTTTTTAGTAGTTGATAAGTTTGTTGTAAATCTTGTAATAAGTAGTTGTTTTTATGTTTGCGGTTATTGGCATTTTTTCTTAACACTAAGAACACTCTTTAAATAATACTTTTGACAATGATTTTCACAAACGTCAGTTTGAAATTTACGCGGCTGGTGCGCTACACTGTCACCAATTTCTTTGAATATCTCAGAATCAAGACCAAACGTCGAGAAAAACAGGAGACGAAAAAGTTTCGAAATTAATCAGGTCAAAGTGGTGTGTAGATGTTTTATTGAAATTATTTTTTTTTTTTTGTAGTTTTGAAATAAAGTAAGAGGGGGGTAGCATACAAAATACACTTCTAAGAGGAGTAGGTAGTTCAAACTAAGGATCTTATATAAGATCATAAGGAGTGTTTGTGTTCCGAATTTCACTTAAATCGGATAAGTGGTTCAAAAGTTATGAGGGAAAAACGAGAAAAAAATTCATAGTTCAACGCCCTGTTTCTCTGAAACGATGTGTTTTAGGAAATAAGTTTATATCACACATGAACATTATTTTAACCTGTTGTATCGATTCCTGAAGTTATCAAGATTAAACCTGAATCCTGTATAAAGTAGCAATAGGACGTGGTGAGATAGTACAGAAATATTATGGAGCAGCGGTCGTATGCCTTAAAAATGTATTTCTTCCGTGGCAATTTGTATTATTTTATTTGCCTTAAGGAATTCTTTATCGAGGTGCTGTTACTACTCGAGCATCAATTTTATCGTGGGCGGAGGTTTTCACAGGTAGCCAAAAATGTGTTCAGGAGCACCAAGCACCATTAGAAAACTCGCTAACGTCAATGCAGTTGAAGAGACAATTATTATGCTCTTCTTCTACGCCTTCCGCTTGGAAACATGCAGTTGCCGTTCGTTTGTTAAAACTATTACCGCGACGAATTTTTCATGAGGAGCTTTATTTTTATTATTTTTAGCTTTATAAAATAGTTGTCGTCCAATAACTTTCGCAGTGACTTTGTTGCAACATATGAAACGTTGGTTGTTACTTTATCTTATAATGCATCGTTTCTCAGTGATGAGGCACATTTCCACGTTTCAGAATATGTCAATATGCAAAACACATTATTGAAACGAAGTCAAAGGCCACTTCATTCGGATCTAGTCGTAGTTTAATGTGCGTAACCGAGAATAAGGATCATTGGTCCTTTGTTAGAGGAAAACAATTACACGGTAACCGTAGAGAACGTTACTTAGCAATTATTACAATTTTTTTGTACAATCTGTTGATTTTCAATTCATGCTTTTAACAGTGGCCGGCACGGTCACCGGATTTAGCTTAACGATCGACAATAACAATCTTGTATACAGAGTGAGTCAAGTTTAAACAGTCAAACTTCAGAAATAAATTTGTTTTACTCGCTCTTCAACAAAGATAACGTTCAGAGAAAAAAATCAAATTTACTTGGTTGGCGATATTATAAGGTGGATTGTTGATTATTTATTGCATAGGTTAGTAGTGTAAAATAACGCACCAGAATGTAATGTTGCAACTGTAACGGAAAATTACTAGTTCTGAATATGCATTTTTAATAATAAAACCGTGTTTTTGTATACATATGTAATTTTACAACGTTATTATCTATTTTTAGAAAAAATCCTGTAATTTTATATGAAAGATGTAAATGTATGCTATTTATATGGAGATTCTTATAATACAGTATGGATTTGGTAATTTTTACATTCATGTTTGTAAATTTACAATCAAATTTTGTAGGTACTTATTATTTAGGGCGGATCATTTCATCAAAAATACCTTTAAGAAAAATATTTGGTGCGTCACTGAACAGATTTTTAGAATGTTCAATATCTTTTTACTATACAGGCCTCTGGTAAAAAAATTGTAGAAATACTTTTATGACACTTGTAAATTAAATGTAAATTAAAAGAAATATTTAAAATATCCAGATATGATAGCGTTAAACCAAATACTGCCAAATGTAAAATAGAATAATTGTTAAATGACACAAATGTTGTGTGCTTGTAGTAATTTTATTCTTTAATATTTTTTCCTTGAAATTTCGTAACAAATCTATTTCTCAGATTTAACTATTTAATTTTTTTACTAACGCATATATATATATATATATATATATATATATATACAGGGTGAATCTTAAATAAGTACAAATATTTTAACCAGCAGTATAGTTTTGTGTGTAGAACACATAATTAATAGTTTTTTTACAAAAAAAATCAGAAATAAAAAAGTGAAATTTTAAATAAATTTCGTAATTTTTCAGTAGAAAACTTGTTGAGGACCGCTGGCCTAGACCGACCCTTCATACTTTTATGAGTCATAGTGCTGCAGACTGAACGTGTGGTTCACTGTGTTGCCAGTATTACACAAATGTCTTTGCTTCAAGGAAGAAAAAATCTCAACTTTTAGCGAATTTTGTCAAGTGTAACATTTTATATTATTTTTTATTATCAAACTGTCATTGACTGTCATGACAGATTATCGGAAGCCCAAGTCAAACTTGTTAACCCCACATAATGCATGAAAATAGCAATAAAATTTGCTAAAAGTTGACATTTTAAATAAAAAACGCGTGCATAGTTTTTCGTTATTCTTCATAAAATAACTTAAGGAAATTGTGTTTTGTGTCCCTTTCTAACAGTGTACAATGACATTTAACTTGTGAAATGTGGATTACTGATTAAATAGTTAATTTTTTAACAAACAGGTAAGCTTGTGTGCACGTTTATGTATAATTTTTGAACATTGGACATAGTAATATCACGTAATATCTTCCTAAATATTTTATGGTAGTATTGAACTTGCGGAAATTTATTTTTAATCGTTGAAGTATAGTAAGGTTAGTTCAGATGTTAAAATTTATGTTAATATTGCTGCGTATCATACTACATACCCAATTTTACTGTACTTATGCTTAAAACAAGTATTTTTAAAATAGAACTATTACGTTAACGGAAACGTAATATTTATATTGGAGGAGATATGGCAACCTCGCAACAAATCATATGTTTCATTACGTTGTTGGATGAAAAATCAGCCAGCGGCCCTCAAAATGTGGGTATTTTTTTAAAAAATTAATATCTCCGTAAATATTAGAAATTTTTAAAAATGGCTTTCACTAGACTGATTTAAATGACGAACTACACCAGCAGTTAAAATATTTGTACTTATTTAAGATTCATCCTGTATATATATATTATTTATATGTAATTGTAAGTTACCTACTATTTCGTTTACAATGTTAACATAAATACAAAAAATCTATTTATTCGTTTAAAATATATGTTCAAAAACACATTCAAGTTTATTTGATTCGAGTGTGTGAAGATAAATTTTAAATATGTTTTTTGATATGATCAAATAGTTAAAAATTCAGTGGTGTAAGATTATATTTTCGTTCGATTGTAATCAATTATTAATCAATTTATTATTATAAGATTTCTGCAGAACTTCTAATAGTTTTATATTTTTTATGATTTTGTGTAGCTGTAAGGATGAAATAAAAGCGGGTTTACACATGCATGGGTTTAGTGGTTAATGCAGCGCCAGTAAAATAAAATTTCATATGTAAACCTCTACTGGCATGCTATTTTTATCAGTGCACTAATAAAAATGGTACGCCAGTAGAGGTTTACACACGTAATCTACTAAATCCATTCATGTGTAAACGCGCCTTAATAGAATATATGATTTTCATAGGATTTCATCCATTTCACTTCACAAAACAACACGGATTTTCAAAATTAGTAATTTGATTGTTTTTAAATTGTTTATAATCATTCTATCAATATTTTCTGTAAGTTAATTACTTAAACAATATAAAAATAGTACACAATTGTCAGTTGTTCCAGATATATAGATAAGCTTTAATTAATGATTATTTTTCCTGTGGATGAATGAATGCTGGAATAAAATTACGATATCACTAACCCCGACCAGCACTAAAATGTATCCATAATAACCATAAATCGACTGTTATTGGTATTTAAAATTAAACTGAAATACTTCTCAGCACCAGTTCAGCTAGAGGAAGAAAACATAGTTCATACACCAACATTATATAATGCCGTTAATTAACACCTGCATATTCGTACATAAATATACGTGCAGAGTTATGAATTATAGTAATAATTTATAACTCTGCAGGAAATTACAGAGCTGTAGTTTATTTTATAAATAACCAGTAAATACCGCTGGATTGTACAATAAATTGTCGTTAGATCTGTTGGCAGATTTTGCACAATTTATGCTACCGTTAATGAAGTGGTTTGTAAGCGGAAGACTTATGCAAATGTGGATATATCCTCCTTCGAGTTCATAGTTCTAAGTCTAATTCGACCCCTGTAATCAAATTTACAAGTGGGGATTTCAAAACATAAATCGGTCTAATAAATCAGTTCAAGCTGTATCGGGATCTGTTTCGATACAGACTTTGATAAGAATATGTAAGGTACATAATATGTAAGGTGTTTCACTAAAATGAGATTTAATTAAAATGAGAAATCGTAAACGAACTAAACATGCGCATATTGCGCATTTTTAATATACAAAGTAGGGTATTAAAATATAGGATGCGGCATTCAAACTTTTTCTTTTCAATAGGACGTGGTGAGGTAGTGCGAAGGAATTATGGAGAGTAAATGATTTCAAAAATCTACGGAAATTTGTGTTGTGTTACTTATTTTCGGAATTTGAAATGTTTTGATTAATGAAGCAGCCGGCGTTTACCCAAAAAACAAAAACAAACACTAAATAAATACAGTAAATCATACGACAGAAAAAACACAAAAATAGAAAAAAGTTATTTTAAATAAACAGATTTAAGATCATTAAGGATGCAATAAAAAACATCAAGCTGAAATCGCAGATCATTACATTTACTACATATTGTATATAGAGGCGAATGTCGCAAGACATTGGTATGAGGAATCTTTAGATAAAATGTTACATTATCACGGGAATATGTTCTGGGACAATGGAGACTAATCATCTCTAATAATATCTTTGACAATCTATCTTATTATGTAACAATTTAAACAAAAAACTACAGAACGATATTTTCGCCGACTTAAAAGGATAGTCATTGAATGAGTCATAATCAACTCATTTTGGGGAAATCCCACGGGAGGATAAACACCAGTACATTTGAAACTTAACAATTTTAAAAACTTACGTTGAACGGATTCGATCCTGTCAATATGCACATTATAGATAGGATAACATACCAGGCAAGCATACTCTAGCCTAGAGCGTACAAATGTATTGAATAGTCTCAGACTCAGTAAAATCACGACTTCAGTGGGCTATGAATCCATATGTTTTAGTGGCATCAGATATAATAGACTCAACGCGACTGTTCTTTTATCAAAAATTACCCCAAGATCACGGAAACAATCAGATCTCAGCAGTGACGCTTCATTGATATTGTAACAAAAGATAATGGTAGTAGTTTTTAGGCAAACGGACAATACATTGCATTTCTTTACATTCAAATGCAAATTGTTCAACTGGCACCAATTTTCAATTTTGTTAAGATTATGTTAAGTTCGATCATAATCACCAACATTAGTAACACATCAAATAACTTGAGACCATCCATATACAATCGTTCACAAACATATTAAATAACAGTGGTCCAAGAACGGATTCTTGAGGGACACCTGACGTGAAAGGATATTCAGCAAACTTGAAATCACACAACATACTGTTTCCTACTGGAGAGGTACGATTTTAAAATATTTAGAAGAGGTTCAGAAATACCAAATTTTATCAATTTGTTAAGTAGATAATGGTCGAGCCTGTCTAACGCCTTCGAAAAATCAGTATACAGAACGTCCACCTGAGTATGATTGTCCAACGATTATTTGATAAATTGAGATACAGACGCTAAGTTTGATACAAGTTGTAATGGAGCATCTACCTTTTACAATGCTGAGATGGAGAAATGTTGTGACCAATACTTCCGTATAAAAATTCAAACCTTTTTGAAAAATTGCAGATAAGTGAGGCCGCATGGAAATTTTCAATATTTGTTCTTCCACCATTCTTGAAAACATGTCATACTTTAGAAAGCTTCTATACATTGGGAAAAGCGGAAGTACTAAGGCATAAATTAAATAAATAGATCTTAGATTTAGAGTTTTTTAAAGCAGCTAAAACTTGGTTTTCTTCAAACAGTGCAATATGTACATGCTTAGCAAAAGATACGTCAGAATTAACTGCTCCATTATTATCCGTTGTAAGAGAAGTAACAATGTATGTAGCATATGAATTTATATCTGTAGAATTATCTAAATTTCTATCATTGTAATGCAGGCAATTGGAAATACTAGTCGACCCTATTTTACTTTTTACAAAAGCCCAGAATTTATTTGGGTCGTTATTAGTATTAAATTCAGCTGAGTGTACCTATAAGCGACATCAACAGTTAATTTAACAGTAGCTCTCAGTATTCTGAATTCATTCAGTGCAACAACATACCTACGCAACATTCTAGATTTTAATTGAATACGTCTATAATAATAAACGAGTTGTACTATGGAGGATATATATTTTTGCGAAAGGTACTACGTCTAGGTACATGCATATTAAGACACGTACAAATTATTATAGAAATAATCAATTACCTTATCCACACAAGTAAATAATTGCAGAAAACTCCAATCAATATTAGCAATACTCTCATAGAGACCAAAAAATTGGCTTTTCTAAAGCTGTAGCTATGGATATTACTTATAGGAAAGTTATGTTATTAATTCATATCAAGCGTAGGATCATCAACATGATCAAACATGGGATCAAACGATCATACCATAAAGCAGTTACTAGTGTACACAACCAAGTCCAGAATGTTTCCATTCTCATTCTTAATAAAATGATATTGAGACATATCAAATACGGATAAAAAGTTAATCAGAATGGACAACTGGGTATTAATTAGAGAATTATCGAAAAATGAAGCATATTCAGCAATATTAAAATCATCAACAATAAAAAAGAGATTGAATTGCTGCAAGTAAACATTCAAAATCATGCGCAGCAGTGTTAAGCGCAACGTAAGTATTTAAAACATAATTGGTATAAGAATGATCAAAATTTTTTACACCAACGATATCTATTAAAGGCACTTTATTAAAATAAAGATTATTTAAATCTAAAGCTGCTGATGTATAGTTCCCACGTACACTTAGTATAATTAGAGCAGCAGTGAACCTGAGACTTACAAACTTTCAAATCATGACGGTCACCACAAAGTGGACATGAAATAGGCTTGCTGCATCTGTTAGCTGAGTGGTAAAATTCATTACATATAACGGCGATAAATTTCCACAGAATCAAACACCCTGCAACTATCGTATCCCACAAACAATTTACCAGCTTTAATTACCCCATCATATGAAATACGATCTAACTGAATAACAGCCTGAAAAGGGATTAGGATTTTTTTATCGGAAAAACTTTTACAATTCTTCATCCCGAGCTATTTATAATATCACAGTTCCAGTTTGTAATGTAAGAAAGCAATAAATCATCTTCATATTTCACCAGTAAACTAACAAGGCGGATCCTGGATTGAATACCATTAACTTCTCTCACCTAATAATTATCCGATAGTTTGTCTTCTACTAAAGATTTCAGTTTAGAGTTGTCACCCTGGTACTTACAGTCCATCAAAACACCACCATTTTTAAAATGCTTGACTAGAAAGTTGAATATTGGAATCAAATGAGTCGAGGTTATGCATGTCAGATTTTGTTTGTGAGACAAACTTACCACCGAGGGGTAAACCACTGGGGAAGTAGGTGTACACAACGAGGGAAGTAACAGGGAAGTACGGGGAAGTAAAGGAAGTACGGGGGAAGTAAAGGAAGTACAGAGGAAGTATGAGGAAGTACGGGGAAGTACGGAGGAAGTATGGGGAAGTACAAGAGGAAGTATGGGGATGTAACGAATAAATGTGAATTTGCACGATAATGTCGCTAATAATACAGTTGCTTATACATAAACTTATAGCCATTTGTACATATTTTTTTTATACTGGTTTCCTACGGTGAATAAAATTATTATAGAAACGAATAATTGAATAAAAAAATATTACTTTGTGATGAGTGTGTGTGCTTAGCATGAAAGAAAGGTAGTATATTATTGTCTTAAGGCTAATTTACATTAGGCGAGTTTACTAGCCTACTAGCCAACGAGTTTAGAAGCGGCCGAGGCAGCTAGTGCGATAGTAATGAAACAAAACTTTCCACTTGCTGAGTAGCAAACTGACTAGCGAATAAACCTACTACTGTCAATAAGTTGTTGTTGTTTGTTTGTTTTTTTTTTTTTCATTTACAGTTTTTTGGTTTCTTAGCGTTGAGAAATGAAGTAAAACGCATATAATATTATGGATTTTCTTAACGTCTTCCAACAGTACCCGTTATCATGTCTTTCTATCCATGGCTTCACCCACACTTTTATTTGCCTCAATTTCGGCTTTTCTTCTGAACTCGTTTATAATACTTTAAAGACTCCCACGAGAAATAGTTCTGTCGACATTTTGTAGACATTGAAACCAGGAACCGCCGGGATACTTTACAACTAGTTCACTAGCAACTATGATGACACACGGTTAGTTTACTAGCTAACAAGCCCTTCACGCCAGCGAGTAAAGTAGCCCGGCTTTCAACTTTTCTCGCAGATTATCTGCAATTTGCTAGTTAGCTAGTGAACAGTGTAATCACACTGTGCGAGTTTACTAGCAGCTAGTGAAATTGCCGGGTAGTAGCTAGTAAATTAGCTCAATGTAATCGAGCCTTTATATGTATTTATCTATGTGGTACCTATTGTAATCTACAATAGGTACAATCTACAACACGCTGTTATTTACATAAGGAAAGCATGGTTTAGATAGTAGTACCTCTTCAGGCGAGGAAAGAAATAAAATTATTCCAGTTGATGAGTCAACAGATGTAACAGGAATATTGTAATATCTCGGGTTGTATTAGTCTGATTCGCTCGATATTTTCATTGTTGAGTTGGTAAACATTTCTAAAAAGTATCTCTGTATTATTAGCCATATCGGATGTTTAGTCTGTTGTCACTTGTCATAAAGGTTACATATATTTTGGTATTTTTTTAAAGAACGAACCAGAGAATTTGCATTTTGCTATAAGAACGGAATAAAATCCAATAATATTTTAGAAATGTTAAATGATACTTTTCTCCTACAAGAAAAATAAGAGTTTACCAGTGGTACAAGCATTTCCAAAAAGCTGTGAAAACATAAAAGATGACGAGCGCCCTAGACGCCCCAGCACATCAACAACTGACCAAAATTGAATTTGAAACACAAACAATGGCGAATGGAGCCGCTAATGAAATCAAAAACGATGCAGAACTACTGAAACGTGTTTTAGCGGTGCATAACGTGTTATAACACTTTATTTCATTCTTATTGTCAAATTGAATGCAAATTTTCTGTTTTTTTTTAAGTCGCCGATCGTACCAAAACACATGTGTAATCTTTGTGACTAAACATCCGATATGGTTAATAATGTACTTTTAACTCCCGAACATTGTCTAATACGCCTATAGTCTCTAAGCGACTATACTTAGTACTTATTATTATTAAATCATGATAATGCTGGTAAAAAATTCTTACAAATGAATTTACACAAATATTGAGACTATTAATAATTAATAATAATTATTACCAATATACAATCCTATTCGTTATTCTAATTAATTAGTTTTTCTTACTAAAATTTATTATTATGATGACAAGTACTATGCAGTTTTCTACGACGAAACATATTGTATAGGGAAGTTTGTTTGTTTGTAAAAGTAGATAGAAACCCTTAAATTACAATTTTTGCATCAAAATTTAGATGAATTTTAATTGCTAAAAACAGCAAACATTGCAGTAGTTATTAAAAAATATATATTTTACGGCCCCATAAAGTTGATTGGAAATAATCTTTTTCAAATCAGTAGGAATGACTGCTTAAAAATAAAAAGAACAAATATAAACAAAATAAAAAAGATAAGTGATATCTATATAAACGTGTTACGTTTCTAAAAAATTGTTCGTTATAAATATATTTTATGTTTTAAATAATGACAAATATACCTATTTTTGTTTTTCTTGGTATACAATAATTATTGTTTAAATGTTTCCTTTTTCGAGTTTGCAAGTGTTGTGAAAACAAACGTCTCCACAAAAGAATGTATATGTGTGTATAATACTGAGAAAGTAAATGAGTAGTATGGGGAAGTGTAGGGGAAGTACGAGGAAGTGTGGGGAAGTACAAGGAAGTATAGGGAAGTACGTGGAAGTAGAGGGAAATACGGGGAAGTATAGGGATATACGAGGAAGTATAACGACTTAAAAGGAAGTATAAGGAATTATTTAACGAAAGGGGAAGTATGGTGTACAAAATTTGAGTCAGTGGTTTACTCCTCGCTTACCACTCTTCTTAGGTTGAATAATAACTGCTGGCTGAATTTTATTTTTAAGTACTGTAGAATAAGCTAGTGGAGAAGAGGCAGTTTTGTGTTACGGAATTCCTTTTCGACTTGCGATCATTACGCAGTAATCAATTTTATCGTCGGTAGAGGTCTTCAGGGGAAACAAAAATTTGTTTTACAGACGATCAGGAGCACAAAGGACCGTCAGAACCTAACGTCGAGGCAATTAGAAAGGCAATTGTGTCTTCTTATATGCCTTCCGCCCGGAAACATGCAGCTGTCCTTCGCTTGTTAAAACTTTAAACTATCACTGCGACGAATTTTTCATGACGAGCTTCACTTTCAGCTGTATAAAATGGTTGTCGTTCAAAAACTAACGCAACATGTTTTTATTGCAGCATGTGAAACGTTGGTTGTTACTTTACTTCATAATGGACTGTTTTTCAGTGATGAGGTACATTTTCAGCTCTCAGAATGTGTCAATAAGCAAAATATACATTATTGGAACGTTACTAGTTTCAAAAAACTAAATTAGAGATCACTTCATTTGGATTTGGCCATAGCTTAGTGTACGTTACCAAGTAAGAATCATTGGACTTTACTTTTTTGAGGAAAATACAGTGACACTAAATTCATAGCGTTGTTTAGCAATAATTACAATTTTTTGTGCATTCTCTTAATTTCCAATTCGTGTTTAAACCGTGGCCGGCACGCTCATCAGATTTAGCTGAGCGATCGGCAGTAGGCTTTATATTATTTTTTATATTTAATAAACGCAAATAGCTCTATTTATTTTTTAAAACCTGTATTCAAAATGAACAATTTCATTTTCTAAATATATACTTATTTTGTATTTAATTCAAGAATACATCCAAGTTAATTTTATTTGAGTGTGTAAAGATAATTTTTAAATTTGATTTGGCCGAATAGTTAAATAAATATTCAGTGGTTTTTAAGATTAGAATTTTGTGCGGGTTACAATCGATTAATAGTCAATCTATTATTATAAAATTTCTGCAGAATATCTTATAGTTTTGTAATTTTTTATCATGCAGCTTATTTGCAGCTATAAAGATGCAGCAACCGATTATATAATTTAGATAGAAGCATTATCATATATTTTTAGGTATTAATAATATTGTGTGAAACTAACTACTCTGTGGACAAAAGCCCCAACCAGCGTTGAATTACACCGACAATATCTACCCATATATTCCTTATTATTAGCTTTTGTAACATTTTTTACTGTATTAGAAAGGTATTTTAAGCTAATATAAATCAAATCTCCTACAATTCCTATCAATGAAGTCATATGTATGTTCTCTGATACCAAACATCTAGGTATGCTAATGAACAATTCCACAGACAAAGCTCTATTCAATAACTATCTAAAGAAATTAATCTATCTAAATTTATTAACCTTGCTTTAATGAAAACGCTCTATAAATATCTAATTTCACTTTTGACAGTTGGACACGACAATTCAGCCACAATAGATGAGATCTGACCTATTTCTGCATTTTTAGTATTGCTTCACACAATATTATTAATACCTAAAAATATATAAAAACTTTTACATAAAGGGTATCTAAACATTATTCAAGTAGGTAAAGTCCTATTTAATTCATTGACAGGCTGTCACTTTTGTCATTGTCGATATTTAACTTAATTTTACTTTTTATAATAATTTTTATAGTTAGATATTTAACTCAACTTAAAGGAGGCCACCTGAAGAAGCAATATGACTTCATTGATAGGAATTGTAGGAAATTTGATTTATATTAGCTTAAAATACCTTTCTAATACAGTAAAAGAAGCATTATTATTTATTAAAACAACAGATGTTTATCAGGATTTTCCAAATTAGTAATTTGATTGATTTTTAATGTTTTTATAATCATTCCATCAATTTTTTCGAAAAGTTGATTGCTTAAACTACATAAAAATAGTAATTACAAATCTCAGCTATTCCACATATGTAGTTTTAATAGGTCTGTCACTAAAAATAATATATTAACATTAAAATTATTGGTTAAACCCATTACATACAAAATATGAAGTTTATTTGTGGAAAAAGTTAACTGGAAATACAGCAGGGACCCGAGAAATTGCTGGCCCTGTTTAAATTAATTTGACGTCACATGCTCGCTGACCTGCCTTATGTCTCGAGCGCACGATTGTAATCCAAGCACAGTAATAGCACCCGTAGCCACCTCAGCAAGCATTTGAGGTCATATGAACTAGAAGCTGAAGAAAATACTGTTTATGATGTGGTAAGTTTTTTTACTGGAAAATTATTCGGATATTTTTTTTATCTATAAACTGCTTGTCCAGCCAGGCTGGTCTGATTCACTGCTTATATTATTTTGAAAACAAAAAGAAAATATAAAGTTAAGTTAAAATAAAAGTAACCTCGCATTTGAGATAACAAATCCACGACTAGACTACCGACTAGTAACTGAGACTGATACAGTCAATTTGAACACTCATCTATGTTAGACAACAACCTATTGAAGTATGCAAGTACAC
The DNA here is from genome assembly GCA_037114965.1 of Monochamus alternatus. Taxonomy (NCBI): domain Eukaryota; kingdom Metazoa; phylum Arthropoda; class Insecta; order Coleoptera; family Cerambycidae; genus Monochamus; species Monochamus alternatus. Next base: position 75,860,759 of record CM073427.1, read on the forward strand.
GCTTAGCTAGTGGTACAATATAATTTCAAGCAAGTGACATACAAATCATCAGAATATGTGGATATATGCCTAATATATTATAATAATTATATAGTGATTGAATATTTTAGTCATCTCACAATCTGATGAAACGAAGAGTGATGGAGAAGATGCCGAGGTTAGGACAAACGACAAATAAACTTAATTAATTAGACAGAATGTATATAAAAATATAAAACACAATGAAGGAGAACAGAGGGCATTACAAAAAAAACGTCTTATTTAATAATAGTATTAGACAATGCTCCATACTATTCAAAACTGTAAGAAAGGATTCCAGATACTGGCACATAAAAATATATTCAAGAATTTCAGAATGCAGTCACATTTACATTCATTATTATACAGGGTTAACTATTAAGTACAAACATTTTAACTGCGTGCTTAGGGAGATCTAAAAGACAATAAAACATTTGTTTTGGAATTCTCGATGTTTAAACAATGGGGCAAAACCCTCAAAAAATCGGCGCCTATGACAATCAATCATCGTCCGAGGTGGCTAAATATGTCAACTGTCAACTACCGTACGGTCTTTTTTTATAGCTTTGTCAAGTGTAGAAACGATAAAAATAAACATTTTTATTAATAGTAATAATGCCTAAGTACCTGGTAGGTAATAGCCAGTATAAAAATGTTTGCAATAACAGGTTTTAATTTAAACAAGTAAAAAAACAGAAAATGATATAGCATCCTTAAAATCTCTGCAAATATCTATCCTGAAAATAAATATTAGTAAGATAGGAGCTGCCATCCTATGTTACAATATCGTATTTGTCATTAAATAATTATCTGCATTTTGTAAATAATTTTTTTTCAAAGCGGTGTAAACTGATACATATGTCAACGTGGTGACCTGTCACTGCGTTTGACGCCTATGACTTTGGAGGAATATACCTAACCTTGCGGCTGACAGAAGGCCAGTGACGGCGATATATATGAATTTAATGTAGTTTTGAAAAAAAAATTTTGCTTTATAAATAAGTTTGGAAATTTTTTGATAGATGATTCCGTTAATTCCTATTTTTCCCTATATCCTCTTAAAATATTTGTACTAAGTCGTAGTTAACCATGCATACTTAATTTTATACGGCTCACCGGCTGCAAGCAGAAGTCTTTGATGTTTTTATAGCAGTTTTTTATGCCATTTTTTTATTCCGGTATATCGATGAGGTAAACCATATTGGACCCACAAAACATTAAGCGAGCCATTTTAAATAGAAAAATTTACATATAACCATCCGGCACCGCACAGACACGGTATGCAACTGTTAGACATCGATCGACATTCTTTTGAAGAACGTTTAGCATGTCACGGTAGAAATTTGTACATGCTTGCCTGCCGTTGACGCTGTATATGAATGAGCAATCGAAAAACAGTTGTCCATACAGTTTGTTATTTTCTTCGGTAACAGCTTATTTTCTTTATTTTTACGATCACTTATACATTATTTTTCAGTGGTTTCATATTTACCTACATATTATTTTCCTGTAGGACTTACTAACATGCACCTATTCTTTCCTCACCATCTTCATCTAAATTAAAAGCTACCTTATATTAACATTTCCATATAACAATCCAAATGTGAATACTCATCAATTTATTGGTCCAGTACAGCTGGTGCAGGTCTATGTCTACTGGACATATTTGAATTATCCTTAAATAAATCTGGCGAAAAGAGAGTTTCAGAAAGTGAAATTCACAAATAACGAAAACTTTTGTTTTTATAACAATTGGAATTTTGGAGTCTTGTCAAAGTCATCACGAGAACGAAACAATTCAATTTTGATTCATTAATGTACTGCTTAACCGTGAAAAGTGAGTAGATAACTGTTGTTTCGGTTTGGTTTAGGTGAGTGTCTTGTAATAACGAGAACTAGAACAATAGCAACTTTGGTGACACTGGACTAGGCATTTAAATTTTATATAAGTTGGAAAGTTTTGTTGTCTGGATTAGAGAAGTGGAAGAAACCGTACCTAGAATAGTTTGTTTATATAACCACGACCTCAAAAGACCATGGCGATACCTTTACTCCGAAACGTAGTGGCAACATTGAGACAGATGTATGGCCGTGTTCTCTGATATCAATCAATTCACGAGATTTCCTAGTTCTGAGGTACCAGAGAACAGAAACTTAGAGTCTTTTCACACGGGCCACTGTGCAGCGCTGCTGCGTAGAGCCACTAATTTATGGTTGATGTTTCGGTGGGAGTCGGCGACTACGCACCACCGTGGCGCTGCTAATTCTGTGGCGCGTCCGTGTGAATAAGTCTATATAAAATAATGTTTCGTCAAAACGGACCACTCAACGGCGCTTCCGAGAAGCGCTGCACGGTGGCCCGTGTGAAAAGACTCTTAATCGAGCATGAGGAAACGCGCGGATTAAAATTAGGTAATAAGAGACAACGCTATAGAGGAAGTACGCGGGTGCGAGGGTGAAATTGCCACCGAACGAATGCGCAGTGTATAACAGCTCATGTACAAGTGTGGGTGTAATTTATTTTCTGCACCACATTTCAAACTTAACTACAACAAGTTGCTTGGACCAGTCTCGGTGAAGTGTGGCCTTAAGATATACATTTTTTAACTTTAGTACAAAAAAATTATGTCTTTATTATTTGTTTAAAAAACACTTTCTTTACTTTTTTCAGTAACAATTTTTTGTTAAAATGAACTCAGCGAAGGGAAAACTAAAATTTTATATTCAGTTAAGCCTGTTCAAATAAATTGCAATAGTTGTAAAAACTGCTGATATATGTTTTAATACACATTTGATTACAAATATTCTCAATCGCAGAAAAGCGGTTTTTTTCTGAAAACAAATAGAATTATGGTACCTATATATCATTTGGTTAATAGTTTTTGTTAGTCATATAATTTTTTCCATTAGAATAATAAATTGTTCTATCTACCGAGGGTTAACAGTGTTTTTCTCGTGTCTCATTTAAAATTTTCTCTGTTTTTCCTAGTTTTGTAATGAGGCGTCTATTAAACTTATATGCCATACATAACAATAAATTCACATATCAATGGGAAATCACGAGCGACCAAGAAAGCAGTGATGTTGTTAAAAGACCGCGATAAAACGTAGATTTTATATCTCTGGGCAGTCATAAAATAACTAAAATGCCACTGTTCCCTTTTCTTGTGTAGTATTTTGTTTTCACAAATAACGGAAACTGGACAGCAGAAACATCTCTAACAAATATTATGTATTTGTTTTTTCTTATCAAATGTGACAAATATTCGGTACACCAATTACGGAGCGAGTTGTATTTATACAGAGTGATTTACAATCTATCCGACAATTTTGAACTATACAGGAAAAATAAATGTGGAAAGTCTCTCGGGTGCAGATAGAGAAAAAAATTAAGATGATAAGTTCCTATAATACTCTTTACTACAGACCCTCCCTACGGAGATATGTGTCTCTGAAGGACGCCGCTGGAAATCGGTTTTTCTTGAATAACTTTTAAAGTACTCGTTATAATAACAATTTAATATGATGGAGACTAGTAAGAACCTCTGCAAATGGTGTCCTTGAAACATGTTTAGCTTTTTTAGTTTACCAGCGGTGGGGTAAGCCTTACAACTTAATACCTAATTTTTTAACACCCTGTCTGATAAAACTAAAATAATAAATCTGGGTAGCTTTAACCTTAGAGGGTACTCTTGTTTATTGTCGACAAAATGAACAGTTTACGAGAAAAAGAATAATAAACGAATTCATGTTTTATTTTTAATAAAAAGGACCATGATTTCTATTTTATTTTCTCGACAATAAAGTGCAAAAGTCATTGAAACAACAGGAAGGTTTAATTTTAAGATGTTTAATCCGAACAATTACAAATTTAAAAAAAAACGCCGTAGTGGCCCAGGAGCCACCTTAATGAAATTATTATAAAACTTCATAAGAGGGCTTAACATGCGAATATAGTTTTTTCAGGGTGTTAAAAATTTAGGCATTAAGTTGTAAAGCTTAACCCGCCCTTGGTAAACTAAAAGAGCTAAATATGTTTCAAGGACACTGTTTTAAGAGGTCCTTACTAGTGTCCATCACATTAAATTGCTATTAAATTATATTGAGTACTTTAAAAGTTATTAAAAAAAAACGATTTCCAGCGGCGTCCTTGGATCAAATCCGTTGGTCTTTAAAACAATAACATCCAAAATTATATTTTTTAAAGTTACCTTAATTAAATTATGCGCGGATTTTTTCACTCTTCATAAATTCGATCAATGAAAAAAAAAGTTTGGTATAATTTTAGGGGCAATTCACTCTCAATGAACACCTTGTACTGTTTCAATTTATTTGAACTCATAAGCAAAGAAGATCTATGATAAATCTAAATCATGTTCCAAATTTGTTTATTCCAAGTTAAAGTAATTCAGAGATATTTTTTTATTGGAAATATTTGGCCATTTTGAAGGCCTGTAACTTGCCCTGTGTGTAATATTTGTATATAAGTATGTTTGGCTAAATTGTAATATTTTTGGATCCCCTACATGCACTTGTCTATGTCGGTTCTTATGCGGAATACCCTGTATAAGAGACCACTCAAGTGGTCAATCAATAAATATACTATTATAACATATCAGGCGTCGAATAATGAAATATACCAGGTCAACACTGATTGATTTTTTAATCTAAATTAAAATATGACCATTTAGATATTCGATGTAAGGTATTTGATTCCTCTTCATCGTAATCATCTCACTGAATAAGCTTACTTGCAAGTGAATTTATAAAACTTTGAACATTTTTTGTATGAATAAATAAAAATTCTACAGACATGTATACGTTTTGTTTATTTTGAAACTGCTAGTATAAAATGTTTACTTTTATTAATAATTTTACTTATACTAATACATTGCAGCTCTTTACCATTATTTTAACATCCTGGAAAACTTCTGTTATTAATATTTCATTTCATCATATCGAAAGTAAACACACCGTTGTTTGGAAATATTGTTACTTATACTGATTTGTTGCATAAAGCATTTTAAATTTAATGCCGCATTGACATACGTACCATTTGACAAGTATGTCAATGTAATCCTATTTGGCAAAATACATATAATCCATGATACTACACATTAACCATTTAGGCTTGGCCAACTGCTCAGAGGATAATGCACTGCAAAATAACAATGGTAGATATTAAAAGCGTAGTAAGAGACACTTTATAAAAAGGTTTTTCTACCTAACGGCGTACTTAAATCTACTGCACCTCTTATTTTCAAGTGTCAAGCTTGAATCACCCTATAGTAGTTATTATTTGACTACCTAATAATAAAATTAGATTAATTATGGGGCTAGTCCATTCCGTGGATATCATTTTTTTAATGTATTTTAAATTAAAAAAATATAAATTAACCTCACGTCGTTAAATAATACTACAACAGTGGATACCTTATACGGTAATAAATTCTCTCGTCAATCATTGTTTTCAAAATGTAGCTTCTATCTGGTTTCTGTATTCTACAATGGGAAACGATGATGAGTCTTACTATGGCATCACTAGAACCAGTGTCGTATTTCCTTCCTTATAAACATCCAATTTGGTTCTGTTGTTCTGTAGATCGGGTTACCCAAATCTTAACAGTTGGAGGGGCTTAGTAGCTTCCGTCCCCCAAAGCTAATACAGTTGATATTTCCCTGGTCTTGATCAGATGTGCTTTTGTGAAAACCGATTAAAACGTGATTCTATATATAGGGTGATCCATTTTTCATGGCTCAAGCATTGAAAATAATGTTGCGCTTTTTTGATGGCCATGAAGGTTAACCAAATAGATCGAAGTATTTACTACCGTTGCTGAAGTATTTAAAAAAAAACTGAAAATAATGATTAGAAAATACCATCTAGTGTTTTTATTTCTCAACAAAAAAGCTGACATTTGGTGCAGAGGGATAAGCATATACGACAAAATCGTCTTTGGTCGGAAGCATTTCTACGGCTGGTTTTGTCTATACATTCAATTTTGTGTTTTTTCTAGTGGTGCCATATTGGATCTTGGATATATGGAGGATAAAATAACGGATACGTCATGTACTATGTAACATTACTATTTTATTTGAAGAATAGCCCATGATATTAAAGAATTCATTACTTTAAATAAAAAATCTAATTCTTGACGTAAACAAACATTTAACGTAGAAAATATAAAATTTTAATATTTCAATTTATACATTGAGCGTTTTATCATTGTAGTCGCAGGTGCTTGTCGATGAATAAACCATTTTGGTTATCACTCATGTTTAAGATAAATTCAGTTATCTATACGTACTCCGGATATGAAAACAAATACTTCGAGAAGTTTCACGATCATGGACGAAACTTTTTCAATCAATGCTGTAGAAATGTGTTGAAAATACATCAATCTGCGATCTAAAAATGTTGGTGGGAGATTTTTCTTGCGATATGTGGCTAGAAAATAAACTACACAATATGTAGGCATCTACACAATTTTGATTGCATTTCTTGGGCTTCTTGATCCAGGAAGTTTTACCTTACATGGAATGAGGCGTTCTTCGACAACATTATTGGCCAATGCTGGGGGTGATATTACCACTGTGAAGCGTCAAAGTTATATTGAAGATTCACTGTCCAGCAATATGATAATTGCTGAAAAGATCTAGGTCCTACCTGGCGAAGTTTTGGGCCCCTCCAGTTCTTCAGAAACTCCTTATCGACTGAATTTAAATAATCCCGGTCAAATTGACAAGATCGTTCTTGAGATAAATATTAATGTTAATAATAATAATTCTAAATAAAACACTATAAAATCGAAGCGTGGTGTTATGAATTCTAATCCACTAGTATGTTAAAAGACCTTTAATCCACAGACGTATTAAATCTTTTTAATATAGAAGTCGTAGGTAAATATTTTAAGGATGGAAATGGAAAATGCACTGATTTTCCAATAAGTTATAAGTATTTAAAAATGGCACAAGACTTTCCATATATGTAATTGGATTGGCACTCATAGGACTGTTGTGCTTGGCCTGGTAACCAAGTCCCAAAGCATTTTTTTTTCTTTGGGATAGTCCGAAAGATAAAATTTATTACAGTCCCAGTGAACAACAGAATTTCTCCTCTTTTTAGGTCTATTTCATAAAGTATTCAAAACGTTGTGGACAACATTGGAATAAGAAGTGAGCTTTGTGTGCGCGAACATGTCTCCTGGAAGTACATATGTAGAATTTATAGAATTATATTCTGTTTGGATAAGTATTGAATTTTGTTTCACGCCAACAATTAGATTTGTATTTGAATCATTGTATTTTTTAAAATTTTATGAGTTACTCTTCCAATAAAATAGTAATATTCAATATGGCGTTTACAAGAAAAAAAAAAAACAGTTCAATGTTGCATAACCGAAACTAGTGGCCGTAGAATTTTTCTTAAAACGAAAATCGATTTCTTGTATATTCTTATTACTCGGTACCAAATTTAAATTATTTTTGTTGAGAAATAATGAAATATGACATTTTCTAAAAGCGCTATTTCCAGTTTTTTCACAATATTTAAGTAACAGCAGCAAATATGAAAATGGATCAACCTGTATATTATTGCAACAAAATAGAATTATAACTTGATTTGCTCACCAAAATAAGAGCTTTAATTAAAGATGTTATTTGGAAACATAAACCTTAGAATTTAAAAGTGCTGGAAATATTGAGCGTCCGTATTTTTTTACACCAAACCAAGGAAGTTATTGATAATATACCTGTCCAATAAAAAATATGAAATCAGAAGTTATACTTTTCATAAGCGCATTATTATTCTCTATACGGCTGACGTGAAAATAAATTCTCATCGTAAACTCGCATCCGCCATATTTTGAAAAGCCTTCGGTGATCCGTAGCAGGACAGGAAAACTAAATCTGATAGATTTACAGAGCGTGGCGAAGTGGCACTGGAGAAATGTATCAAATATCAACTAAACTTGCCTTTTTGCTGACCAGTTACTAAAACGGCCACGTTCGAGAAGTAGGCTTTTTATTTTCCGCTATGTATGGTCTTAAATAATATACCTGCTACTTTTTGAATGTTGCATAAGGGAGATTGAGAACCTACGCATTCATCGTTTCTATGCCAATACATGGTGCACTGATACAGTGGAAGGCAACATTTAGAAGAAAGATAACTTTGACTAAAGTTAATACAGGGTGTCCGGAATATCAATGAGTATTTCACTGCATGATAAATTGCAATAACCAAAGCAAAATTGACTGAACTGAAATTTGATGTGAAGGACTCTTAAAACAGAATAGTATCAACTGTCCTGAGATACATTGCATTGATCATCTACATGCTCTATGAGGAAAATCCGTACGTTAAATAACTAAAAAGAGCATAATCACAGAAAGTTTCGTGAATTTTACTGAAGTAGGTGCTACAAATGGAAACACCGATATTCGTTGGTTAAGCGCCAGAAAACTATGTGCACGTTTTCTCATTTTCCTTAAAAATGAGTAGACTAGAAAATCAATTTGTAGATGCAAAATTTCAATCAGACCTTGCATTTATAAACTTGACATCTCACCTTAACGAATTAAATTTGAAGGTAGAAGGAAAGCAGCAGAATATTGCCAATTTATATGGTCATATAAAAGGATTTAAGTATAAAATTAGGTTTATCAAATTTTCACATTTTCAACATGATTTATCATTTTTTCCAAGCTGTAAAGAGCACTTTTAAGAAATGATGAATTTTGAGAAATTGATCTACTCCTATTTTAAGTTGCATAACACCATGACGAATAGGTAGAAGTGTGGATGCATTGCGTTGAATAGTGTTCACGTTAGTCGCTAAAAACTCAATTACTATTTGTACATTTACTACTGATAGTTTATTCTAATCAGTTTTCTGATGCCTTTCCTGCATTATACTATTAAATTTTAATAAACGCAAACCAAATTAACAGTTACATAGTTAATTGCAAATAACCTTGCTTGCTTCCCGCTTTGACAAATAATGGCGGTTACGGAGTCGGAGCGCAGCTTGTAGTAGGCTTGTGACGTCAAACCAATTAGAAACCGTTTTGTGGATCTCCTCAAAGGGATAACTTTAGTTTGGTAATTACAGGCGTTATATATGTTTGTTTTAATTTTTTTTTACAAATATGTTGTGCATATAAGTTATAATTTTACAGTAAAAATTAATTTTTGGTCGTATGTCTGAACCAGCCTATTATTTGGCCAGTACACTCAGTTAGTCTTTTGCTAACTAGTAACAGTAGAAATGTCGGGTTTAGTATACGTACTATTACATTCATACACATTTTACAGTCTGTTGTCTTGTCTACAATGTATTCGCGTGCAGTTTGTAGATAATTGCATAACGTTTCATGACTTGGTAATGGCAGCTGAGGATTGTATTTGTTCTACAATGTCCCGGAATGATTGTTTATCGTGTGTATGCAACGGAATATTACAAGCAATCAACATTAATTGTAAATCGAACACAAACTGTGTTGTCAAAAGCACACTACTCACCATAATAAAAATTTATTCACTGTGTCAGTGAATGGCCGCTTTTTACCCTGCCTCACTTATGACATACTTTATTATTATTTATTAAAAAGCAACAAATTAAATACACGATCATAAACACCAACGGATAAGAATTAATTGCTCAACATGCGCATGATAACAAAAGCAATAGTACATTAACGTGACGTGATTGTGAAAAGCATTTTGAGGCAGCTGATGTCTTGGTCGACCCGCTTGGTACGCCATTGGATTGCGGCTCTCTCTCTAAACGAATTGGTAATTTTACTTTTCTTCTAAAAATTATAGGTTCGTATTTTCTTTTCTTTCTCGTCTTAATCGTTTATTATAAAAAATTCCTTCTAATAATTTTATTTACTTGTTATTTTTTATTGAATTAAATCATTTTACTATTATTCTTCTCATATAATTTTATATGTACATGTATTTATTTCATGACACTATAGCCGTATAAAATTTATAGCATATTTATAACTCTTTCTCAGAAATTATACATAATACTTAATTCAATTGCCATCTTATCACAATGTGTTGCTTTGAAATTAGAGCATTCAGGTCCCTCGCTATTCTACTAACTAAAAAGGATCTGAAGGGTCTACTTTGAGAGTCAACAAATCTCGTATTTCAAGCAAGGGTGATACATAACGGGCTGACACTTTTAAGTGAATTAAATGTTATACACCTTCATTTCTGTCAATATCTATGTAAATATACAAGGTGTCCTGCAATTAGCCTGCAATAATTTACCAGCATATTCAAATAGTAAAAATAAGAAAAGAGTGTTTATAAACATAGGCAGGAAAAGCTTCTTAACGGAATTACAATCCTATAAATGTGTTTTTTTTTCAAATATTTCCAGAACCGTTCAAGATAAATTAATTAAACTTAAAAATGAGCAGTACCATTTCCAAAACCGCTCGAGATACTGAGCAGTACCATTATATTTTAAATTTTGTAATCTAAAAATAATTTCATATAATTAGTCATAGACGTACCATAACGGCGAACTCGAGTTAAATATTACCCTAACTTTTGTGTCTGGAGTTTGGTCGTCGTCAAACTTAACCCAAGTAGACTCTGAAAAACTATTGTCAATTGATTTGACACTTAATTACAGGTGTGAAACAGTGAATGATGTACAATGATATGCAAAGATTTACAAATAATGGATGATATTCATTTTATATATGAGATTTGCAATATTAGTGCATTAGTGGCTCAGTGGGAATGTCAGGAAATATTTCCCAATAATTATATTGTATATACACAATTTGATAAAAAATCTAAATTTTAGATAATTTTGCATATGTATATGTTTATATTATTTAGATAACTTCTTAAAGCTAAAACAACAAATAAAAAATATCAAAACACTGCGCACTCTGCGGGTTAATGCCCCGGCCAGAATTAAATTACACCTATATAATCTATAGCACGCAGCTGAAGTCACTCGTCAGCAGCTCACCAGACATATATCAGTTTTGAGCTTATTATTTCTTATCAGAATGTCATAGCCAATGGCCGCTAGGTGTAGCTTTACTTCTTCACGTTAAAAAAACATCTAGTTTAAAATATAAATCATTTCAGTTAATATGGTTAATTATGGAAAAACTGTTGAACCTGAACAGTCCCAAGATCAAGTGACCTGCCACATTACAGGAGTCATTGAAAGCTCCTTACCTCTATCGGCGTTAACGATATTACAAACGCGGAATTTCCGGAAATAACTATTTTGCAAGCCAATGAGAGTAGAGAGTAGTATCGATGTATGTACAAACGTCACATGTCCAAAACTACATTATGAGAAAATGTAAAAACCATTTTACTGCTATTATTTAGATAAATTCCGGTTTAGCTATTAAAAATAATAGTATGAGACGTTAATAACATAACGAAACATTAATTTTATTTTAAAAATAAAAATTATATTTTCTACGATGTTTTTAAACAATGGACATGTGACTTTTCTGCATAGTCTAGGGTAAAGGTATGCAATTAAACTCTCGCAAGTAAATAGTGGAAATAAACAGCCACTTTCTGGGTTGCACACGTTTAATATGGAATTTAATAATATTATCTAAAAATACACCATAATATAGTATTATTATTGCGTTAATTAAAATTTTGGTTTTTACGAACATGTGCCTGCTAATTAATTTGTACCTACCTAAAAATACATCATATGAGAGATAATATATCCTTCTACGAAGGTATTTAAACAAATAAAACACAAATAGAATTGTAGATGATTATAATATTACACCATTATGAAGCAAATCTCTACATTCAGCGCGTGGTTTGACTAACAAGTTTCAATAAAAAAGACATTCGTATCAGTAGTGTTTTTTTCTTTTTAGATTAAAGTATAAAACAAACAGTAATTGTGGGTGTTCTACCCTCAACATGAAAAATAAATATTCGCAAGGCAACATAGAATAAATGTCTGTATGTTAGTAAATATTATAGGCTAAATTTAATAAAAGCGCAAGAATGGATATTACACAAATGACACATTACCAAGAAATAGATAAACAAGAAAATTGTTAAAAAAAATTAATTAATATGTAATCAGTTGTCCAAAGAAATATTTAATTGTAATATTCTTATAAGATTCTGCTACAATTTTTACACATTTTTGTATATTATATTCCATTTTTGCCGAACTTTTCTCAATGAATAGGTCATTAGGTGGTAATATCATGGTATTTTTTATGTCTGTCTTTCTATTTCCTTCGAATATATTAGTTTCGATATTGCAACCGTCACACAAACTACCACACAGAACAATATTTAAATGAAACACATAACAACGAGTTTCTCAGAATTCACCAATTTGATAATCCGTTTGGTTGGTGCGAATTCACACCATGAGAAACGGTTTTTAAATTCATCAAGTTGGTGTGGTGGATTTCATCTAACCAATCAGAACCCTTTAAATAAACTAATTTGAGTGCATTGGTAGATTCCAAAACAACAAACTGCTTAATATAAAAACAGGTACATGACTAAATTTCATATTTCGCAAAAACAACATATATGTCCTGCATATAATGCGATGAATTATGTGGGCTTATTTGCTGCAGTAAACCGATATTAAGCAAAAATAGGCATGTGTCATCTCTGCTTATATCAATTCAGTTATTTCTTGATTCTGCTTTTATAATATCATCGCTGATGACGGTAGAGGAAGGATACCAATGGTCGTGTATTTAGGTTCTTTTATGTTGGATTGGACAGACACGAAGAGCTGACGCACAACTTTGGTTTGCTTTTCAGGTGTAATTTGATGTTGGTTGAGGTATTAACCCGACTTCCTGAAACTCCGTTTTTTAGTTATTATTATTTGATGATGTCATAATTTTCATTTGACCAAGCCTTCCGTTTCAATAAGCTGCGGCAATCATCCTGTTGAAAATATGTATTGAAGGTATATCTTTAGCAAGATTTTTTTGTAGAAAACTGAAATAAGATGACTACTAATTTAAATTAACCAATGCCAATAGAACATATTTGTTTTTGTAATAGACAAATGCTTAGGAGCTTAACTTTTGGATCCACCAATATGTTTTTCTATTGTTTTTCTGTTGTTATTGATATTATTTTTATCACATCAATTTTTGGAAAATCATCTTTTTCGACGTATCAATATTGTTTGCATGGAACAAAAATAAGAGTCTTGACGTTAGCATTTGAAATACTGCAAAAACTACCACTGTAATTAGTTTGAGATTTATATTGCTTATATACTTTAAAAATTTATTGTTAATTTTATTGAGTATTAATATTTTCTATTGTTAACAGATCAATTTTTTATTATAACAGTGTTATATGATTTAATGTCTCTATTCCTTATAGTAAAAGAGGCGAAAGGAGTGTATAAACAATATGTATAGATTTATATACCTAGCAGCCAACAGTAGTTTTTAACATCTTGAACTTATATTCAAACAATAGTAATCCGCGACGAAGCTTTTAAGAAGGCAGTACTGAACATGTCGTTACAAAGGCTACTAGTAATTATTATTTACTATTTAAATCATGGTTTTATTTTTGTTTCTGTGTAGGCTTTTTTCCGAATTTGACACATATAAAAATATATCAGGTATATCAGAACGTCTCATAGAACTATCATTGTCTTAGGGCAGTTCTTACTGTATCATCCTAAGAACCAATAATATAAAAGATTTCCAGCTGAAGTTAGGACAGTGAAATAATTCTGTAACTGACGACAATTTAGGACAAGACATAACAATCCAAAAACCGTAGTAGATTAAATAACAATATGGACCATGAAAACCTTAAAATTACATTAAGCTTGTGGTAGCCTTTTTGGCTATATTACGTGTTATGTCGTAAGAGAGTGTTTCATCTAAAGAATAATACATCAGTGCTTGCGTTTTGTTTTTAATTTTTTTTTTTAACATTGAAGTTTCTTTTCTGATACATGTTAGATACATCTGGCTTACCGAAGTACAGAAAGCAGGTGGACTGGCAGGAAGCAGAAGGCAAACATGACGACGACAGCCACCAACATCTTTGCCGCCTTTCTTCTGGAGCGGAGTTGGCCTTCTGTGCTCGCGTTCATATTCATGGCAAAGGTATTCACCTGGCCAGATCGACCTCCAGTTAAATCTGGAACAAAATAGTCTTCTATTAGCAGAATATAAATATGAATTTTTGATAATTACAGAATATGTTAGCAATGTTTTAGTAATTAATTACTCAATTACTTGTCCGCAACTACAAAATGTAGGTTTTTATTTGTGAAATCACTTCTTCTATCTATACAACGGAAATTTTTTAGATGAATAGGTAGTTTAATACCTGTTGTATGTAGAAATAAAAACTTTTAAAATGTTGAGTCGTGACCGCTGTACGCTGAGGTCCAAATATATTGGTTATTTTTATGAATTTGTGGATGTATCTGTAAGTTTATTATTGAAGTTAATGTAAAAACTTAGTTTCGTTTCACAAGTAGTCTAATCAACGAAGGGGTTGCAGCGTGGATTGAAGAGGGGGGAGGATTAGTTAGAACGTAAACATAACAAAAGTCTCCGCCCCTAGCCCGTCCGCTTCAAGAAGGGAGGGGGGTAGAAAAGTCCCTTTTTTATTTTTTCCTTATAACTCGAAAACGGTGCATCATAGAGAAAAATTCTTTACATATTACTATTACTGCAAGATTTGGTTCTTCTTCTTTTTTCGCTATGACGCATCATTCTCGAGATATCTACTCTTATAGTCAAACAAACATTGGGACATTTTGTTCTTACATACATTCACTAGCTCTAATTCTACTAGCGCGACATTCCAGAAGTGTAAACTTGTTTTCGTAAAAGTTTCCAAAAACATCCTGACATACAAAAAGCAGCTGAAGTGTTCCACAATCCCTTCCCCTTGCATGCTGATGTTGAGAAACCTGGGTGAATATACATGCTGAAATGGTACGGTGTCCCCGTAAAAATAAGCTCTCTGAACACCTTCAGATACGATTCATTTTTTAAATCAGCCCCGAATACAAAACGAAATTTCCCATCACTACCACCCAGCGTCGGCAGTTTAAGAGCACGCATTACTCACATTTCACCTAGTGAACTACTGACTGGGAAACCAGTTCTAGACCTGTGGGGTTAGGCACGTAAATGCAATATCCTAGTTCCTGTGTTGACAAAAACGAAGCAGCATCCATAGACCCCATATTTTGTAGATACCCGAAAAATTGTAGCAGCGAAAGGTGCTGCTGCAAAAAGGCAACGATTATGCTAAAACTGTCTAAGTCACTGTTTAAACAGCGTCCCTGTTTTAAAAGAAGATGACGAAGAAGACTTGGATGTCATCCCTACATCTCTTACAGACAATAATGACGAAGATGAGGGTGATTCGCAATTCGTGCTGCGATTGGTATTAATGGTGGAGCCAGAACCAGAACTCTCCCGATCCAAGAGGTCCAGGTAATTTTGTTTGTTTTTCATTTGTTACATTTTTTCCTTATTAGATTTTATAAAATAAAAACAAATTTATCCATCTATTATACAATCGCCTTCTTAGGTTTTCAATTTTTTACAATTAACTTGAAAATAGGCAATATGCATTAAATTTGTAAATGCTTCTAAATATTGTTATTTTATTATATATTAAGTACTTAACAAGAATATCTTGCTAATTCTGTAAAATTTTTCTTATATTTTTCATAATTAATTGTTTTGTGGTTTTTGTGTGGTGTCCAGTCCAGCATTATAACATAAATTTGCCGTTTGATGATGTTTGGATTGCCGAAGGAAATGGAACCGATAAAACACAAATTTTATATTGTGGTATCAGTGCAAAAACACTACGGCAACCACCCCGGAAAAAATATTCTTCTTGGTTCCTAAATATGAGAAAATACGTAAGAAATGGTGCATTTTAATAAATAGAGACAAAAAAGAGAATGCAACACTATCGAACACAACGGCGTTATATTGTTGCGGGGATCATTTCACCGTAAGTCACCGTAACTTTATTCAGAGATTATAAAGATGATGTGTGTTTTAAAATTAATAGTGGGAAGAATTATTGGCAGGGAATGTACAAAGACTACAACTTAAAAAGGTGTAATACCCCATAATTTTAACTGTCAGGGGAAAATGGTACCTAAGCAACAAAGTGATGCAACACTCAGACGTTTTGAAATTATTCACCATAAAATTGGATTTTCTCCCAGAAACGAAAACATTGACAATGAGTCAATTTTGAGCAGGTTATTTGATTGTCCTTAAACAAATCCACTCTTTGTTGCCATTATTTACTTTAATTATATGGACATTATACACAATGCACACCACCAAAACAAATAATAATTTGACTTTGACAGTTCGATTTTGACATTCATGTCACGGCATATTTATCGCTCTTAAACATGCTATTATGGAACTTTTGTGTAAAACAAACAACGGTATATTGTAGCGAAAACATGGATAGAACTAATCTTGTAGAAAATGTAATAACCTCTTTCATATGCATCTTCATCTAAAGAATTTTTCGCTATGACACACAGTTTTCGAGTTATAAGGAAAAAAACAAAAAAGGGGACCTTTATATCCTCCTCCCCCCAAAACGGACGGGTTACGAGCGGGGACTTTTAATATGTTTACGTCCTAACTATCCCCAAAATATTCTTTTTAGTATACCAAAGCACAATGAACGAAAGCGAAAAGCTGCTATTGGCGCCCTCTGCAATGAACACCGAAGCTATGTTCAGATCCCGATTTCTCATTCTAAAAAACCCCTAAGCACCAAATTTAGTGTGAAACATCCTATTATCAAAATAAGTATTTATAAGAAAGTTTAAAAAAATAGTAACTTTGACACCATGCATTTCGGAGGTTATTAACTTTTAATTTAGGCTAGATGCTCATAGTTTAGCCTCAGGAATTTGTGTTAGTATTTTGTACAGACCTCTTAAAGACACCCTGTATGAATGGGATTTTCAGAAAACCTGCATAATAGAGTGGTTACTGATTATATATAAAGGCAAATTATGCCAGCTTCAGCTTTCATATTATTTAATAAATCATTGAAAATGAATGCATACTAAACGTGGGAACACTATTTCATATATTTTTAGGTATTAATAATATTGTGTGAAACTAACTACTCAGTGGACAAAAGCCCCAACCTGCGTTGAATTACACCCACAATATCTACCCATATATTCCTTATTATTAGCTTTTGTAACATTTTTTACTGTATTAGAAAGGTATTTTAAGCTAATCAAATATCCTACAATTCCTATCAATGAAGTCATATGCAGAAATAGGTCAGATCTCAACTATTGTGGTTGAATAATTGTCGTGTTCCCACTGCCAAAAAAGTGAAGTTAGATATTTATATTTCATTAAAGCAGGTTAGTAAATTAGATTAATTTCTATAGATAATTATTGAATAGAGCTTTGTCTGTGGAATTGTTCATTAGCATACCTAGACGTTTGGTATCAGAGAACATACATATGACTTCATTGGTAAGAATTGTAGGATATTTGATTTATATTAGCTTAAAATACCTTTCTAATACAGTAAAAAACACTATTTCAATCAGAAATAGTATTCACCTTCAATGAACCATTTTATTAACTTGTTTTTTTAGATGAGTATCTTAAACTTTAAGATTAATAACTAAACTCAAGTGAATCAAGTTTTTAATATAAGATACCTAATAAAAAATATATATATTTTCGAATGGCTTCATACAGACTGAAACTGAAGATAGATTTATCTTGTTTTGGTTAAAATGAAAACAAACTATGCTCCAAATAGGATTATAAAACAAAGAAGAGACAACAAAGGAAACTAATGAAAAAATATAATCTGGAAACTACAAGGTTTTAACGCAAAGACGTCAGTAACTATCGATTAAATCTGATTTGTCCTCCATCTAAGCTGAGAAATATAGGCCACAAAACCATCTGTCAAAGGAATTTTCTAATAAGATGAAAATCTTAATTACATTTTTACTGTTTCATTAAATCGTGCTACAGATGAAAGTAAATGAGATGTTTATGAAATAAGGATTTCTTGGAGTATGATTATACTACCTTTTTGGGAATATTCGAGTTATATGCACTGCAACAGATATTTTAATGAACTATCAGTAGTGTGTATTATATTCAATATATCGCCATCGATTAGATATATTCAAATTATGTAACATAATATATACAGGAGAACTGAAGAATATTAGTAGATGTTGGTAAATAAAATCTACCCATTTACGTAGATAAAAAATTTGCTATTCTAATGTAAAACGTTTTAAAAGTAAAGAACAATCAATGTTATTACGAAATAGTTTGGATACGAATACAATGCTATTCCCAATATGTATATTTTTTTAGAAGGTGTTTAGAATTTCATATATTTTTTTTAAACTTTTTTTTGTTTAATTTTTTGTTAGTCAATTTTAAAATAACACGCGATATGAGAGGGCACTACATACTCGACGGCGAGAGCGAGTGGTACGACAGAAGTAGTAAAATGGTGAATGTGTCGAAAAGGCACGAGAAAAATTGTTATCTACAAGCTACAACATCAAAATTCCCAAAGGGTTTAGATAAGTGCTCCTCATCCGCATATTTGATCATATTTAATATTTGATTCCGCTCATAACTGAACCAGTGCATATTTGAATACTAAACAGAAGGAATAAAAAAATGTATACCTACCTAACACGACCTCAACCTTAACCAGCGCACAGCTTAAATTTGCTAATAGTTGGACCTCTCTCTATCCCCCACTACTCCCCACAGCCAACTTAGTTCTCCACCAACTGAACATCGACGATCGATCATCGGCTATTTATTGGGTATGTTTGATACCCAATCTCCCATAAAACTGTTGTAGTAAGTGCGCCCGATAAATTTCGAGTGAGTTAATTTTATTGGTCAGTAATAATAGCTTTTCATAGATCTTACTGTTCAGTCGATAATTGTAAAGCTGATGCGCGGAATAATATTTTGTTTTTTCACACCCCCAAAGATCCTGTAAGGTAATACATTTATAATAGATGTATTAACAGGAATTCAAATTTATGATTACAGTTACCAATTGTAAAATTTTATTTAATCATAAAATGTTGTGTTTGTTAGTTAAATTGTTTATAATGCCTTATAAGTTCGATAGTAACTGAACATACATTTTGGAGGCGTCAACAATGGAAGATATTTTAGGTTTTGGCGAAGAGCATCAATTTATCAAACTAACACCTGCGGAGGTCCATAAGTATGCGAATATGTGCTGCGTATTTCAATTATGAATTATTCACTTTCTCAAGAAAAATTTGCAATCCCTATAAACTTATTACCAGAATTGAATGGTAAAATATTACGTAATAATATGTAATATATTAATTTAAGAAATTATCATACCATACCAAAATTTGTTAGTAGAAGTAGAGAATGTACTAGTATGTGTGAGTGCAAATTTTTTCGTAAATGCCTTATAAAATATTTATGTGATACTTGTTTAGAGTACTGTAATGTACCTAATTCGAATCACTCTACATTATTTTCAAAACTAAATCTTACGAAGGCAGTAAATTGCCATTTAATGGTTTAACAATGCTTCTGAAAAAATGTACAGGCTAATTAATATTTCTAGAAAATATTTTTGTATCTATTTTTAATATTTTTTATAGTATGCCATGGCGTCGGCCACAGTATGTTAATAAAAAAATCAGATGTAAGGATTGTAAAAAAAGAAACTCCTAAATTAAAAATAGTACACAATTTATATTTAAAAAATGTTAACAAAATTTAATTGTTTATGTTTATCTTATTATGGTCCTGTTAGCATTAGAATTTACAGTTTTTGTAATAACTTTATTTTGGCGTTATCAACCGTATTAACTTTCGTTAAACGTTCGATTTTTAAAATTTCGAGAAATAATGATTTTACTGCTATGAAGGAATAGTAGGTTAATTGCACAGAAAGTATTGAAACATTGTATCATAATAAAAATTTCGCCAGTGGCGTAGAAGTTAGGAATGGGAAACTGCGCCTCTACCCCTGTCGTACCCCTCTGGTAGTAGCCATGAATGATTTTGTAGTAATTTTTAGTATATTCTAAAGTATCTAAACTTTATGCAAAGTATGATAGGGAAACATCAAACAGGGTTAAAGTAAGGGACAAAAATCATTTAAAATGTTTTAAATAAAACACCCTGTAATTATAGAGATCATAGTTTGTGAACAGTTAAGAATATATTTTGAACACCAAATGGAAACAAGAAATTGGTAATGGAAAGGTTGTGTTAAGTGTTTTTATTGACCTTCAAAGTGCGTGTGAAACCTTTGATAGGTCAAGGTTTTTGCAAAAGTTGCAGCTATACGGTATAAAACACAAGGCGTTGCAGTGGTTAAGTACTTACTTAAGGAATAGGTTCCAGAATACGAGGATTAATAATAATTTATCAAATACCGTTGTTAACAAAATAGGTGCTCCGCAAGATAAAGTTTTGGGTCCGTTGTTATTTGTTATTTATATAAATGATTTGAATAACGCATTGATGACATCATCCACAAATATCGAATAACGAGGTGAATATTTTATACAATTGGTTATGTACTAAAAAATTAAAATTAAATTCTAGTAATTCTAAATGTATGGTATTTGGTATAAAATAAATCTATAAAAGTTATTTAGATAAAAACTTAGATATTTACATTAATGACACTAAAATTGAAAAAGTAATACAATTTAAATATTTAGGAGTGATTCTAGATCCTCAGTTGTTATTTGGTTGTCATTTTGATTATCTATATAAAAAAAATTGGAAAAATTCTGTGAATTTAAATGTTTATAAAAAATTTGATGATATTTTGTTTATTTACAATTTTTGTTATTTTTTATAAACTGTAATAATAGCTCATGTTAAATAAAATGAATTGAATTCCGTAAGGAGCCATATTTTACCTAAGCGTTATGTGTCAATTCTTCATATTTTCTGTATAATAAAAAAAATAGAATATAATAGAATAGTTATTTACTAAAAACATAGTCATCAGTAAAAAGGTAAATAATCATAAAAGTGCAGATGCATTTAAAAATTACACTTAAACATCATTCAAAGCACAATAGTTATGGCTACAATAAAAGGTCACAAAAATGAACAACACTAGACAAAATTTTTTTTTGCACATATAGGTAGTTTCATTCTTCCATATAAGGAAAAGTTATCACTACAGATGCAAGCTCATACATTTTTCATTATACATATAATTTTATATAATATAATAAATATAATAAATATTTTATTTAATATAATTTTAAATTGTGTAAATTGCCTGTGTTCAAAACTCGTTATCGAGCTTTTCTTCAACAGAAACAAAATCAACAAATTTAAGTTCTTGTGTGTGTTCTTTTTTGTTCTGTTATATTAAATAATCACTTTATATTTATATACTGAAATACTGTGTCTGCCCTCTTATTTACTCGCTCGCCTGTATGTATGTATCATTGACCGGAGTTAAATGGAAGAGCAGTTGCAGCTTCTGGCTGTATTCTGAATTTCGCTCCGTGATTTTTTTTTCCTTTTTTTATCAGTTCTGTTTATAATAATTTTATATATTATTTTGTATAAAAGTGAGAAAGGAAAAAATAAAAAGACATTATTATTATTATTATTATTATTATTATTATTATTACATGTAATAAAAATTAGTCTAAAAAAGTAGATATTACGCAATACATGAAACTCCAATGACAGAAACTAAAACAATGTATTATGTCTCTGCTTAGGATTTATAATGTCATAAATTTGTTTTCTGGATTTACTTAAAATATATTGTTTAGCTTTGATTTTGAATTGCTTAAGGATAGTCATATGTTTAAGAGTAACAAGAAGCAAGTTACTTGCTTTTGCACTGATATACATAAAGCTAAAACATCATTGTCCGCAAGGTGTTTTTGTTTTAGGAACTCTTAGATTGCTATTGTCAAGAATGAAAATTTAATAGAAAATTAGTTATTTGAAAATAAGTCTAAATAGTAAATATGTTTTCAAAATAAAATCATTTCAAAACTCCAAAGCAGTCCAGTTCCAACCTAGCTTAAAGTCATTGCATAAACCATATTTTATTTTAATTTCGTAACTATATTCTATACTGTGGATAAAAACGTAAAGTCGGCAGATTACGACATTCCCAAGTGCGTTGACCACGATGACGTTTTTACTGCAAAGCGCACATTGGCGGTGGCCCCTCAGGCCACCGCTGATATTACAAAAATCATGAACCAAGGGTTGGGATTGGAATGTGGAGGTAACGAAAGTCAGTCGGTGGTAGTGTGGTTAGTGAGAAAGTTCCCCCCCTTTTTGGAATAGCTGTATCTCCCCTGCAAACCATGGAAGTTGGAAATAGGTAAGATCTATTGTTAACCAACTTATATTTGTATAACTTCCAGCTGGTGGCTTTTCTCTCCCTGATATGTGGTATTACTGAATAAATTATTTTGTTACTGTTTTTTTGGTATGATTAATCTACATCTGCAGTTATCCCCTTGTGCATAGAGAAAGTACGTAACACTATTTATATTGCCTCTAGTCATTTTTTCGGAAATAGTGTTTACATTTAGATTCCACTGAAGTTTTGAAGTGACTATCTAACACGCCATCCCATCCTAAAGTATTTTATTTTAATTTAGAGTTAAGTATTTGTTATCAAAGTAATTTTTAACTTTTTCTAGGTCTTTCTCTACCAAGACTTTCAGATCGTCCCAGCTTGATGATTTATAGAAAAGTATCGTCAGCGTAGCTTAAGATTGTGCCCTGAGGTTTGCATATTGAATAAAGAGTTTATATACATAATAAATAGTATAAGTCCAAGTACTATTCCTTGTGGTACACCATATCCAGTAATATTAGGTCTACTTCGTATGCTATTTATTTCAGTATATTGTATCCTATACGATGTTATAAGATTTAAACTGTTATTTCTAAAACCAATGTTATTCAGTGTCATTAACAGTGTTCTTATGGCATACCGTGTCAAGTCAATGAAAACTGCCAAAGATTTTTGATGATTACACAGCCCCACAAAAAAAAAGTGTTCGGACTTGTGGGTCGGACATAAGTATTCCTATGTATTTTTCGACGTTGAATCCGATCCCGAGCTCAGAAATGGCCCTCCACGTCTGGAATTTGCCCCAGAGGTCAAAAATGGCCTCTATAGGGCCTGAAAGATGGATTCCGGGATGAGGCGAGGTCGAAGGTGCATTCTAAAGCCAAAGCCGGATTTGTGGTCGAAAAGTTTATGGCCAGACGCCGCAATCGCAACAGTGGTATTTTTATGTACTATTAAATTCTGGAAGTCAGACTGTGCTCGAAAAGTTTATGACCAACTGGAATTCCCCATTTGGGACCGGGAAAATGACCCCTTAGAGGCCGGAAAATTGTGTTTCGGAGGTCGCAATAGCAACAGTTGCATTTTTATGTACTTTTAAATTCTGGAACTCAGACTCTGCTCGAAAAGTTTATGGCCAACTGGAATTCCCCATTTGGGATCGGGAAAATGACCCCTCTTAATCACTTTTTCAAATATTTTAGCAACATTAGTAATTAATAATAGAATAGTTTTATTTAGTATTTGTTGCCTGCGTTGCTTTATTTTTATTATCCTCTTAAAAATAGGGCTGCAATAAAATAGTGAAAACTCGAAGAATTCTGCTAAAGATCGCCGCCCATTTAATAACATCGTTCGCTTCTGCTATGCCCGAGGCCTAAATTCTTTCGTTATTGGAGCGCACTTCGACACTTCACGTCAAATTCTTGTGAAATACGACGCGGATGCTTAAATAAAAGTTGGGAATAATTGAATTTTGTGCCATTATAAATTCGGCCGCGTGTCACCCTGTCTGCAGGGGAATGATTCGATGCCCTTCGCTCAGATGGTCGATATTAATTGGACAACTGCATGGTACTGTTCCTTTTTTTCTCTTCTCTCTGGCCATTATTTGAATAAATCAAAGGCTCACTGGATTTTTATGAACTCTACGAAGCGTGAAATTATTTCGAGTGAAATTTTACATTTTCATTGAAAGGATATTAATCTCTTGTGACTAACTGCGTAAATGAATGAACTTTATACAGAGTAGGAGTATATCAGCAATTTTATGTATTTTTGACATACCAAATAATAATTTAATACTATTTTGGAGTAGCTAATATGGGTTATAGCTTGGCTATGGCTTCGTCTTCTCAATCGCGGCGTAGCTTTTGCTATATATCACTACTGACGATGCCGACAATGAAAAAAGGAGAAACGTTTGGAACTATAAAATATCACTAGTTACAGAGGCGGCTACAGGACATCTCGGAAGACCATCATTATAAAACATTAGTTAGTTAATTTAAACTAATGATCACAAAATGTTCTAATTTTTACTTATAAATCCCACCGCGCGATGTAGATTTTTTTTTTGTAACTGGATAGGTGGATATCCTAAAGATATATCCACAGATTACCTTTCAAGGACCTGCTATAACTTTTTTCAAAAATATTTTTCGAGATCAACCTAACATAAATCAGCATTGTCTAAGACTCATATATTCAAAATTTTGTAAAATTCTTGGAATATCCAAAGCACTTATTGATACACAGCACCACATAAAAAAGTGGTCTGTCCGAAGGGCTAATCCTATTATTGTGTATTTTACACGCTGAATCCGTATCCATCTGACTCCATAGCCCTAAGTTCAAGGTTATTGAAAGGTCAAATCGAAATATAGATATGTAAGTGAACCAGACCATCGTAGATTTATGTTTCTAGGGTCTGAGCTGGAAATTCATCTAATAATAATAATATCTCTACCCCTCATTCTAATCACGAGAATTAGACCAGAAGTCGAAGACTTGTGCGGGAGAGGGGACGGCATATTATTATTATAAGCAGGCATTTGTGCCCAGAAACGACTTACGTTGGTAGGCTCTAACCACCATTCAGTGCAGAAATGAGGGAAACCTGGAAAACCTCATTAGGGTGGTAGCCAAATGTCGATCGATATCAATCTCTCACATTGACCCAAGCTAACATTCTTCCACCTTACCATACCCGCAGGAAAGGTGCCAATCCTCTCCACGAATGTAGCTGATATACGGTCTAACTGCTGCGGAGCTCGAACCCACATCGATTCAAGTACTGACGCCTTAAACCGCACGACCACTGACCGACGCGTTTAACTCTATCAATTAGGTTCAAGATTATTCTAAAGTCAAATCGAATGATAAATATTGAAACCTCTGCATTGACTTAGCTTTGAAATACATGCCGTAGAAAAACAAACTTTATTGTCACTACTTGATTATACAACAAATATACTTCAAACAATTCTCAACTGTTGAATCTTTACTTTGATGTTTATGTCACTTGCGTTCGGCTTTTAAACATACACTGACATAAACTGAACTGAGGAGGCCAAAGCGATTCGCTAATAATATATATATATATATATATATATTCAGGTTTCTCGAAGTTTCTGCGGTCTCAAGAACGTCAAAATAAAGGTATTACAAAAATCTAAAAAGGTAGGTAAGCTTCCGTTTAAATATGCAAATATGGAAACTATCGTATGTCCATTTTTTTGGAGTTCATTTAACACCATCGGGTTAGCTCACAACCTCAAAACTCTAATACCCAATAACGCCCGTAACCGCTACATAGAAGTGCTAAACATCACAAATCTTGAGAATAAAGAATTTTATACAGTAACATTCGCCGTAAGTTTGGGGGTTTTCAGTTTCAGTTTTCAGTAGGTTTATTATGTGTGCTATCCTTTTTGTTTTTTTATGATATCTACCTCTCTTACACTCAAAAGATCTTTGCAATGGATGTCTTTAACGTTTTATTGTTGATAATATTTGTGTATATTTCTTACAATTATCCAGCAATAATCACTCAGTCTATATTTATCATATCTGCCTTTTTGTGAGAAGTAGTCAATATGGGAATCATCCGTGAAACGTAATTTCAGATTAATCAAGCAACTTAGTTTCCTATAGTTTTGCACCATTTACGCTACTTTTTCCCTATAATATATACTTTTATGGCCGCAAGAAATTCTCCATAACCCATTTGAAACTCAGCCATACCGCTCTTTCGTCTTCTCAATTTCATAACAAAAATTTCATATCTACGATCCATTAAAAATTCTTTCTTGTAATTTCGCTTCTGAAATATGTTATGCAAGGTGTTTTATAAAAAAAAAACAAAGTTAATATTAATATCTCTGTAGATGATTGTCTTTTTGATAAACGAATTGAAATCCTTGTAATTAATAAAAGAATATACATTCCAGTTATTAAGTACCCTAGGGTAATAAAGCCGAATCTAACGTTTTCACCTGATGTACCCGTATATGCAATATAAATTGTAATGGTACACTACATACAAAATTAATGATAGTTTTGACGCAACAGTACGTCATACATAAAAACAAAAATTATGACTCATGGAAATAATGAAAATAATTAAAAATTGTAAGTTATTTAGCTCTGATAAGTTCGACTTGAAAAGAATGCTTATACGTTGTGCAACTAAACATGATGAGAACTTTACGGATATTTTAGGATACATCTATGAGCTACCGGAAATCATCACGCGAGCTACCGGTCGCTTGCGATCGACATATAGGCGACCCCTGTACTACAACAACAGCCATTTTGATAGTTGGCACAATCTTTTGGCTTATTTACTGAATGCCATTGAACAGGTATGTATGTATTCTCTTCCGCTGTTAAATTGTTAAACCAACCTTATCCTTTATTAATACTATATAGAAAAGTTATTCTATAATACCCCCATCCTCACAGACAAAGAAAATACATTCCATTCTCTCATATTATTCTTCATTCAGAAAATCAACCTCGTTTAATGTTTTCTCCCTCAGGTCGTCTAAATTGTGTACAATTTTTTTCAATGTCTGCTCAAGTCAGTATTTCTTATAGTGTCTTTGAACTTGTACAAACTGTGAAAATTATTTAGAAAATAATGCCATATACAATGTAAGGCATTGCCTGTGTTATATGTCTGAACAAATATATTCACTAGATTCAAAACAGACATTTTGTCAGCTTACTATTAGTATTTGTCTCATTATGAGTGGATTTTGTAAGTGATATTTGAAAGGAACTGATTTTGTTGCCACTTTTAACTCTCTCTAGCGGCTAAATAAAGTGACAGAGTAATAAATATAAATAATTTAGTTTAAAAAGTAAAAAGTATATTGGGAAGCCCTGTACAGGGCTTACATTAAAACTTGACGTTGCAAAGATTTTTTTACTTTTACACAAATACGTAAAAAACTGCCACACGTTTACCGCCCAAGCATTAAATCAGTTATTCATTGTGGTTCAAAGAGGATTTGGCATAATATTTTGTTTACTCGGAAAACGTCTTTGGTATTACGCTGCCACACGATAATATGTACTTGTCACACTTTTCATAAATTACTCAAAGCATACGCTGATGCAAGTTTCCTTGTCTGTAATGATGCAATCCGCAGTCGTCATCCGTAGGCCACTAGTACAAAATGTGCTTCACACCGATAAATGTTTAAACTTCTTGTGTTATTCGGAAATTAAATCCTGTTGATGTTAATAATAGCAATATTAACAATAATCGACTATGTTTGCATAAAATAATTAGTACTATTTTAAAGTATAACATCCTGAGATGTTTACAGTGTTCTGTAAAATCCCTTAAAATATTCATTCTAAACTTTGATCAGTGTTTTTGGACGTTTGGAGATTATCCAACTAGCAATGCAAAATGTCATTTGTTATAAGCGAAACCTGGTTCAAATAATATTAGTGACTAGTTTTAAGTTTTAAACGTTCTATAGTAATTAAATAAAGGAATTTATGTCGGGTTCAGATATTTCCCTATAACATATTTTAACAATGTTAATTTCCGTCTTTTCTACATTTGACAACACTGTAAAAAACGAAAATTCTAAGTCATCTCGGACGGTGATTGTCATAGGTGCCAATTTTTCGCGTTGAAAGAGGGTTTTTGCCCCATTTCTTAAACATACTTAGGAGCTAGAATTCTGCAATAAATTTTTTATTGTCTTCTAGGCCTCCATGAGCACGTGGTTATAATTAACTCTTTGTAAATGTAGTAAAGCTTCTAGAATGATACAATAATATGATATTAAACAACAATTTCTATCGGCGTATCTCTTAAAATTGTAATTTTGACCTATTTCTTTATATTAGTTGATGAAATATAAAATACATACCTTGCTTTATCCTTTTAACAGTGGAAAAATTAAAAACCGTGTCTTGAGGGACAATTATTCACAGTACAATATATCAGAGAAGAAAAATAAAATAAACACAAACATATATTCAAAGTTTTTTGTCACACACAACACATTACAGTTCTAGCGAGACGGGTGAGGAGAGCGTAATTGGTAGAGCGGGGCGTATTCGAGAGTGATACAACTTATATATTTATTTTGTAAACTTTGGTTATAGTTACAGTTGACTTCTCGTTTTACCGAAAGTTACTTGCTTCTAATTTTGACAGAATTATTATTATGTATGTATTATGTATATACATATATATAAAGCCGTTTACAGGCCTTTTAGGCCCAGAGCTGTGTTATTCTCCTCCATTCCATTCTGTCCTTTGCCTTTCTTTTCCAATCCGTTACATTTTTCTCCCTTAGATCTATTGCCACTGCCTCTCTTCGTCGCTTCCTCGGTCTACCTCTTTTTTTCTTGTAGTTAGGTTTACTCCCTACTATTTTATTAACTGCCCTTTCATCTTCCATACGTTCTAGATGCCCTAAACACTGCACTCTTCTGGCTTTTACAATTTCGTCTATTGTTGGTGCCTGGTACATTGCATATATTACCTCATTATTTCTCCTTACATAGCCTTTCTCCGTCTTCTTACCCTCTAAAATTCTCCTTAAGATTTTCCTTTCCCACCTTAAAAGGTTTTCTCTTGACTTCTTATTGAGACCCAGATTTCACTACCATACAGCGCTGTCGGTCTCAAAATTGTTTTATACATTCTAAATTTTACTCCTCTGGTCGATTTTATATAGAATTAAATTAAGCTAAGGCTAGGAACAGACGACATGGTATTTGTTTATTTTAAAAATTTTACTCTGGTGAGGTCCAGACAATGAATCTTTGTTTTAAACTTATCGTGGATAGAAGTTAATAACTTTTAAAAAGGTAGTCATAATACAGGATGTTGATTATCAGGAACATGAGGCTTAAAAGTGCGAATTTAGCAGTCTCCACGGGAACTTAAGTTATCGGGTATATTTTTAAAAGCTTAGCAGAACGCCCATTTTCCAAAAGAGCCGTAGTAATAAACAATTGATTAGGTATAAATTATGGAAAAAATTAAGCGTTAATTGGTGGGACTGTTTCGGCCATTTTTGGTAGGTACAGGAGGATTTTTTACTACGGGGCGGGATTAAAATCATAGGAGCTGCAGAGTTCCAGAGGGAAGTTAAAGACAGTTGCAGGATCGCGGCCGGACGACGAGTTAGAGTTGCGGGATCGCCGCCGGACGGAAGAAGTTAAGAGTTCCGTGGCGGCGGTTATAGGGTTAGCTTCTGGAAGAAGTTAAGTAGAGTTCCGTGACGGCGGTTGGGGAAGTCACTCGAAGCGGTTAAGTCAGTCAGTTTCTTATAGTGTGATCACAGTGGTGATTACCGTGCCTAACTATTGTGTTGTCTTTTTGGGATTAACATCATTTTCGTGGATTTTATTGGTAAGTGAACCGTATAACATACTTGTTTTTTTTCACTAGGTGGTACGAGACCTCTCTCTGAAAAAGTTTTTCATATTTTGTAAATCGGCGTCTTTCTAGCTTTGGAAACAGAAAAAACAGCAAAATTTCTAGACGAGTTTTTTTAAAAGTTGTATAAGCAAAAACAGTAGTTGAGTTTAGAAAAATTGTGCAGCACGAAGGATTTCAATCCTTCAACGTTAGCCGTGGCCAAACCCAAAAGCTTCAGGTGAGTATATTATTACATTTTTGGTGTCAGGTGGACTATTATTACAATTTGGTGTCAGGTGTGATAACACACACATATTATTATTTATTACATTGCTATTACCACATTATCTTTTACAAATTTAACCCTTTCTGAAATATTTAATTTGTGATCTGAAAGATTATAATTGTTAACAGTACCGATCTGATAATCTTTTAATTGTCATATGTGGACACTTCCTTAACTGCATAATACAGCGGTGTGACAAATTGACATAACTCTCATTCAGCAGTCAAAACGTAAGCCGAAGATAAAAATAAAGCACCATATCTCTAAGGAAGGTTATTAACAACAAAGAATGCAATACATTAAATCCGCTAACAAATTTGAAAGGAAAATTTTTTAAATTTCTATTTACACGCAATAGCGTTATAGCCAAGATTCAGGGAGTCACGGTTTTAGGAATGAAATTTGAAAATTATTATTCTCGATTCCAAAGTTTCAGTGTAAAAAATTCTTCTATACTGACAAGCAACATTTCTAGACAATCTTAGTTGTTGTACATATTACTGTCTCAAAGCGATTCCGTTTTCATTGAAAAATGTTGTAAATTCGTCTTAATAAAATTTAAGTTAAATCAGTTACTTACTTCAGGGCTTGGTAAATGAGAGCTATTTAAATCCTTTTTCAAGTTGTAATCTTAGGACCCCTTTTTTGTTCTCGAATGAAGGCGAATTCCTTTAGGAAATTTATTTCCTCCGGCGCGACGTATATTAGAAAAATGCCTACAAGACTCTTTCCACAGAAGTTTGAAGACTCGATTTATACAATAAATGAATTTCTCGGTATTAAATGTCTTGTTTGTATAACAGTTAACGGTCTAACGCTAACTCTCTTTCATAAAGCCAATTCTGCAAAAGTTACCGTACACACCCGAGTTTGTAATTAATTCAAGCTCAGGAGAAACTTGAACCAAAACGGAAGATTGTTTACAGTTTGTAACGCCTTAGGGTCGATATCGATATGCTGTGGTTGAGGAGGGCAGTGAAATGAAAAAGTGTGGGAGTAAAGGAGAAGTATTAAGCTTTGATAAGACGCATTAGAGCAGATCTAAAAATGATTGTTTCCCTGCTGGCCCTAGTGATGAAACTGTTTTGTTTAATGATTTCTTTGTTAACTTTCCAGTAAATTTAACTGGTCAGATCAGGAGAACAAATACATTATTAACTAATGGAGCAATTCGTTATCATAAGGCACTGAATATTTATTAAATTTAAGTAATAACATTAAATTCAAAATTAAAAATGATTTTTCTAAATATGACTTCAAAACAGCAGATTATAATATTATTAACCAAAATTTGTCCAATGTGGATTGGGTAAATACCTTGGATGAGCTGTCAGTAGAAGAAGCAGTCCTTTCTCTATACAATTCATTGAAAATTACATTTGATAATCATATTAGGCGCAAACATGTAAAGGGAAATTTTCCTCCATGGTTCTCTAAGCGTACAAAAAATCTTATTAAAGCAAAAGAAAAAATGCATACACGATGGAGGAAATATAATGATGCAGCCGCGTACGAATCATTCTCATATTATCTCAGGAGAGATGTTAAAAATTCTGCTAGAATTGATTATAAAAATTATGTGTCAGGTATTGAGGGTAATATTAAGAATAATATAAAGCATTTTTGGTCATTCATTTCTAATAAATCTAGTAATAAACGTTTTCCAAGTCTTACCAATTATAACGGTCAAGAGTTGTCTAATGATCAGGATATCTGTGATACCTATTGTAAATACTTTTCTTCAGTATTTGAACCAAATGACACCTCTTCTAACGTAAGTAATATATCTACCAATGTGTCAGATTAAATAATTATTTTTCTGAGTACCATAGTATTACCTCTGGAATACCACAAGGTTCTCACATGGGACCTCTTCTTTTTTGTCTTTTTAGAAATGACATTGGTTCCTGCTTCAATTATTCAAATTATAATTTATTTGCCGATGACCTTAAATTGTCAATGCCTGTTGAATCTGTGGATGACTGCATTAAACTTGAGGAAGATCTGTCCAGATTAAATGATTATTGCAAATCTCATAAACTTTTCCTTAATATTAATAAATGCCATAGTATAACATTTTAAAGAACTTAATATTACTTACAATTATACCATTGGAGGTCGTATTTTGAGAGTCGTTAGTGAAGTTAAGGACTTAGGTATAATTTTAGATAGCCAATTATCTTTTAAGACACATATTGACTCAATAGCACAAAAAGCTATGAGAACTCTAGGTTTTATATTACGCAATACAAAGCATTTCACTAACCCTTCTTCTATTATTATTTTGTATAATGCATTAGTTAGAAGTAAATTGGAATATGGTAGTCTTTTATGGAGCCCGTTGTATTATAAATACATAGATTGACTTGAAAATGTTCATAAAAGATTTATTGATGTGCTGAATTATAGATTTAACAGAAATTTATATTATGAACCATATGATGTCAGATTGTTGTCGCACTACCGTTTAAAAAAATTAGCCTCTAGAAGAATAATTTCTTCCGTTATATTTTTGTATAAATTACTTACCAATATTGTTGATTTTCCTTATATTGTCAGTCAAATTTCCTTTAATCACCATTCATATTTTTCTAGATATGTTAATCTTTTTTATATTTCAGGAACGACTTACGTTAGTAGGCCCTAACCACTGTTCAGTGCAGGAATGAGGGAAACCTGGAAAACCTCAT
The DNA here is from genome assembly GCA_037114965.1 of Monochamus alternatus. Classification (NCBI taxonomy): domain Eukaryota; kingdom Metazoa; phylum Arthropoda; class Insecta; order Coleoptera; family Cerambycidae; genus Monochamus; species Monochamus alternatus. The sequence continues at coordinate 75,893,560 of CM073427.1, forward strand.
TAATTAGGGGGGTAGTCAAATATCAACCGGTATCAATCTCTCACATTGACCCAAGCCAACATTCTTCCACCCTACCATACCCGCAGAGAGGGCGCCAAACCTCTCCACGAATATAGCTTATGTACGGTCTACCGGCAGCTGGGCTCGAACCAACACCGATCTAGTCACCTCGATTCAAGTACTGACGCCTTAAACCGCGCGACCACTGACCGAATTATGCAAGTAATTCTCCAATACGTATGTTACAGAAGAATTATAATGATTACTTTATTCATCTAAATCTTTTTAATTCATCATTATCAAGTTTAAAATCATATGTTAATTTTTTACTACATTAGTGTTAATTGTACTCACTGTTTATTTAGGTTTAATTAAGTTGCTTACCACGAATTTGTATTTTTTTCTCTTTTGTGTAATCCTGTTATTGGGCATTGAATTGCCTGTTGGATTACCTATGTCGAAATAAATAAATTATTTATAATACTTTGTTTCTCAATCCATTTTCTGCAGAGGAAATGTTAAGCCTTCTTACAATAAAAATAAAAAATAAAAAATCATTTTGGGCCCGATGGCGTTCCTGGGTTTCTTATCAGTAGAAATATAAAATATTTTTCTAAATCAACTACATATCTTGTAAATTTATCTTTCGAAGAGGGAACTTTTCCATCTATTTTAAAGACGAGAAATGTTGTTTTTATATTTAAGAGAGGCGATCCTAGTTTATTAGATAAATTTTAACCTGTAACTGTTTCATGCGGATTATCTAATATCTTTGAGTACTGTTTTTTAGACCGACTGCTTGCATTTTTAAAGAAGGATCATATTATTATACATAACCAACATGGTTTCCGCTATGGAATGTGTACTGTCATTAACCTCTATTTGCAACCTTGCAGTAAATGCAGCAGGGGTCAAAGATCCTATACATCCGCCCGTCGTGAAATGGCAATATATTTCCTCAGCAAATTTATATACAGGGTGTCCGGAAAGTAATGGGACCCAGCTTGAACATTTGATCCTGTGATCAAATAGAACCGATTTAGACAAATTTAGCTTAGTCCAAAAGTGCCTTGTTTAGAAGTTACTGGGCATCAAAAAAAAAAGTTTTCTTGTTATGGGCATAATTAAGAAATTAAATGACCAATCATGTTGAAATTTGGTACAGTTATGTTTTAAGTACAAGCATTGCGAAGGAGTCAGTAGTGCTGCATATCGTAGGAGGTGCTCTTTACAGTTCTTTGTAACTCATTTTTATCGTATCTTTTTTGTTAGTCCTATTTTGATACGTTTGACGGAAAATCATGATGAAGAAATTAATTTTGCGTAGAAAAGCTATCCATGTAACTGGGCCTTCTTTCTGCAGTACCTCCATTAAATTGATTTTGACAGTAAACAGTAATCATATCAGCCGTTCTGTGTTGGAAAACTGTTTATGTCGAGGTATGTTATCAAAATTTGACAAAATAATACTAAAAATTTGAAATTATTTACACATTACATTTACAATTTAAGCGTATCAACGTCAGTTTGACAAGTGATAACTTGATCGAATTAGAAAATTTATTTCTATTTTAATGTGCGGAACTTTTCAAATGCGTTTTTACCGAAAACGGTGCATTTTATCAACATGGAACAAGTATAGATTTTCTACGCAAAATTAATTTCTCCATCATAATTTTCAGTCAAGTGTATCAGATTAGGACCAACAAAAAAGATACGATAAAAATTAATTGCAAAAAAACTGCCAAGAGCGCCCTCTACGATATGCGGCACTACGTACTACTTCACAATTCTTGCATTTATCTAAAACATAACTATACCAGATTTGAACATAATTGGCCGTTTTATTTATTAATTATGTCCATAACAAGAAAACATTTATTTTTTTTTGAAGCCCTGTAACTTCTAAACGAGGCACTTTTGAACTAAGCTAAGTTTGTCTAAATCAGTTCTATTTGATCACAGGAAAGTATGATTAAACTGGGTCCCATTACTTTCCGGACACCCTGTATATGTAGACATTATAAAATAAAATTAGAAGTTTAACATGAACCGTGTTTCAATCAACATTTTAGAACTACAGTACACAGTCTATACGAGAACGTTTTAGGGTTATTTTGGAAGCTTATGAATGCCGTGTAGACGTTTTCTGTGACCTCAGCAGGGCATTCGATTGTGTAAATCACGAGCGGCTGATATCTAAATTATATTATTATGATCCTGTCCTGCATCGGCTTGGATCAAAACATTTCTCAAAGATCGAAATCAATTTGTTAACATTACATATAGTAATAAGATAACATTGATAGATATAGCTCCGATTCTCTCACAATAGTAGTACCACAGGGTTCTGTTTTGAGCCCTGTATTATTTTTGTTATACGTCAATAATATCGATAAGATTTCGTCTGAATGTCATGTCACTGTGTATGCTGATGATACATCTTTAATTATTTTTAATAAATGTGATGACATAATGGTAGAGAATTGCACTAAATATAAAATATAAAAATTTCTCGTTATTTTAATTTTGAAAAAGGCAAATATAAGATTTCATCCTGTTTAAAAAAATTGCAATAAATAAAACACACGCACACCTCTGTTTCACCAGAAGAAATAAAACACAAAATCCGAGGAAGGATTGGATTGGATTTTATTCACACACGATTACGCAAAGAGCACGATGATTTTATAGAATACAGTGAGCTAAATTTAGGTTTAGACCCTGGACGACCCGACACAAGTTGCAGAGACTAAGTCCCGTTCGACGAAAAAAGTACAAGTTAAAAATAATCAGAAAATAGTGAAAAATAGTAGATCACGGAACGGATGAAATAACGAAACGACGAGATCAAGTATCAGCCAAAATCTGCCGGTTCTCCGTAGTGAACGAGCCTCTTGCGATTTTTGGGAACCTTCTGGAAACCTCCTCCTTTGTGTTTAGGGTCGACGCCATCACAGGTATTTTGTTAAAAATGTGCCTTAAAGGCAACGAGGGTCGTTCACTCCCCTAACTTCAGTGAAAGGCTGGGATTGACTGTCCCGCCCTAGCCTATGATCTTGTCTTGGGTTCCGATAGACTGTGACTATACAATTCTAAAGACGCTTGGAGAAACTAATTGAACATATTTCTTAATTAATTGATTTTCCGTGTCTACAAGGATTGTTAATACTTTATTGGCTTTAATTGACTTCCTTTTTACCTTCCCCCCTTCGTCGGGCTCTGCGCTTATGCAGAGGTTGGGTTCCTCGATCTAGCGGTATTTGTACTTTTTGATTTATTGAATTTAAAGGAGAAAACCCAACGAAAAACTCCTTGACCGACTTTAGCGGCGAATCTGTGACAATTACAATATTGAATTTAATAATTAAGTGGCTCCCTACGTCTCAAGTTGTCTATGTCTCGCGGTCGTTGCGTTCATGGAACCCGTGTCTCGTTGGCGAAGCCGCCCCTGGTTACTTTAACCACGAGGGGTCTGACTGTCGAGCGTATAGTTCGCCAGCTTCCACTTCTGGTTTATTTAACATTTGGTTGTGACAAAAGGGCTTTTCAGAAACAACTTTCTTTTCCGACCCGAAACTAATAAATTATGTTTAAGAAGTTGTTAGTTAATTATATTGTTTTGCGGACTCGTTTTATTACACCAGGATTATATATTTTTGAAGTGCGATTGTGTGTTTAAAAATTTTAGTAAGTTTGTTATTAATAGAGATTACCATAATGTTAACATAAGACAAAAATATGATTTATATGTTCCAACAGCTAGATTAAAATTAATTTTTAATTCACCTAATTATATAGGTTCTTTAATGTTTAACCGCTTAATCGACGATATTAAAAAAAATTAAAAACGAGCATTTATTTAACACTAAACTAAAAAGGTTTTTAGTAACAAAATGTTATTATTCTGTAACAGAATATGTTCAATGTTTAGCTTAGTTTTTAGTATTTTGACCTATACATGTATCTGTCACGTCTAACTGGAAAATAAATTATTATTATTATTATTGCTTTGTAATTTGTAATTTTGTCCGTGATGGTAGCCATTAGGAATTATTACATGTTCACTTGTTTCAAGTTTATTGGTACCTGCATAAGTTTTCAATCATTATCAGAACTGTAATCTATAGATAATAAAATACCTATGAATTTATATGATACGTTTACATATAATTAAATTTCAGCGATATGTATTACAGCATTACGCTACAAGCATATTTAATCATGAATAGCTTATTCCTAATGAAACGTTCATAATCACTTTCAATGCTAAAGGAAGCCAATACACGAAGCCCACTCTCAGTACTTGATTCATTTAATGTTCGTCTGAAATCACAAATATAAATAAAATCAAGTACCTACAAATATTAAAGCAACGACAAGCGTCTAAATAAGTCTTTCTCAGTGGGCGATAATGCCCTCTTATTGACACCGGAGGCTTTCAGGGAGGCAGTAGAGGGCTCAGAGGAAATTAGGGGGCGTTAAGGCATTCTAGAAAGGCAACGGCAGACAATTCTATCTATAAAAATCCGATTGACTTAAATCGCCCTGGCACGGAAAACGAAGGTTCTGAGTATTTAAAAATTAAAAACTGTAGAATATTGTTACCCATGGGAAACCTTGTTATAAGAGCTTCTAGCTAAATTATATATACTCGCGTCAAGAATTCAGACGTCTTACGTCACGGCTGACGTTACACATTTGTTTAAATTGTCAACGTAATTTTAGATATTTGGTCGCGTTAAAAACAATCATGTTTGCAATTTAGTGTAAAATATAATGCAAACTTTTAGTGTAGTATATAGTTTTATTGCTATCAGTTGCAGTTTCTTAAATATTTTGATGAAAACATAATGAATTATTCATTTGTTCGTATGACGTAAGTCATCTGAACACTAATAATTGAATTATATCTTTTATATCACTGTCATTGATTCCTCAAAGTTTGTATGGAAAACTGTATCAGACCAGAAGTAAAGAAGGGGCGGCAATATAATGCGGACTATATTAAATACGGATTTACCGAAAATCCTACAAATCCGTCATCGCCAATATGTCTTATTTGCCACAAATATTTTCAAACCAAGCGAATGAAGCCATCTAGGCTACAAGATCATTTAAATAAAGTGTACCCAGATAACGAAGATAAATATGTGACTTATTTTCAAGACCTGACAAAGAAGTACAAAGTTTAACCAGCTATATCGCAACTTTCCTCAGCAATTTCTAAGCAAGACATCTAAGCAAGGCAGATTTTTCTTTCAAGAAACAAGAGGCAATATTTCATTTCCTATCTATCCTATCCATATAATAGTGCATGTTTAATTATATTTCCAATAACTGTCTTAAAGATACTTAAAGATATGGTAATGTACAAAGGTAAGATAAAAAATATGGGGAGCATTAGAATTTTTTTAATATTAAAGTGAGCGGTGGTTGAAATAAGTTTGAGTTGAGAACCTGTAGTCTAAACCATACATTGCGCTGCAAAAGTATGAAATAAATTTATTACTACCCGTCAATTTTTATTTTTAGCTGTGAAACATTTAAATAAGTTTTCATATATGTGAAGCAAAAAAAATTATATCATGGCCAACTTGATTAAATGGAAACCCCCCTGTATACAGACTATGTACAAAGATTTTTACCACGTGCTCAGGGAGACTTGAAAGACAATAAAAAATGTATTTCGGAATTATTGATAGATGTTTAAAACATGGAAAATTGGCGCCTATAACAATCATCGTCCGATTTTATTTAGATATGTCAACTACCATGCGGTCCTTTAGACAGCGTTGTCAAATGTAGAAACGACAAAAATAAGCATTTTTATTAATAATAATGCGTAAGTACCTGCTACATAACAGTTAATTTCGCAGTATTTTGCATTCGTTCATCGTTCCCTCATTGCACACTGTCAAAACTACATTTTCACTCATTATATGCCGGTTAAAATATCTGCTAACATAATACACAGATCTTGTACTGTTGAATGAAATGACCATTTATTGAACCATTGAACAACTGCTATAATGCCTTGGAGATAAACGTGTGGCAGTGTTTTTATGTATTTGTGTACATTTGCGTGTGTTTTCTTGTTATCTTTTGTGGTTTTTCCCGATGGAGGGAAACCACCTGGTCGTGATCGTCGGGTCGACTACTTCGCTTTAAACAAAAAGAATGGTCATATGAAAAGTAGAAATACAAAAATTGTTTCGGAGAATATCTACATATAATACAAATGAAGTGACCGTGATTCTAAAATCAGATTTAAACCTTTGTAAATAAATATTCAGCTTAGGAGAAGAAAAAATATAATTTTACATGGAACTTCAACAGTAAATTTAGGATTAAGTAAAATGAGTATTAGACATTTTAGAGAAGAATGAAGGACTTCTCTATGCATATTTTTCCCCCAATTTTGTTCCCCATTATCTGCCGTATTTGAAAATAGCGAAATATTATAACTGACAAGAATTACATTTGTTCACTAAGTTCGACTGTCTTCGGAAGAATTGAAATATATTTGTCATTTAGATTCAAGATTTGTCTGAAACCAGCAGCTAAGTAGAAAAAGAGAAGGAGAGACTCAAGGCAGAACAAAATTACTGTATCCAATAATGACTGTACTTGATGGTTAGACTTAGCGTTGAACTAAGATTTATCAGCGAAATATTTCTTCATATCTAGGCAAAGTACACAAATTTACGTATTGGGTAGTAATACCCTACTGAACAATTTGATGGTGAGTTCTTTAGACTATCTTATGCACCAAGAAGCATGCGTGTAGACCTGATATATAAGAGAAAATAATATAATGGTGGAATAATTCCACAACCCTATTTAACAAAAATTTTAAAATGACAATGAAACATCGAATTTAATAAAGAATACAGACTACTCGAGGCTGCTACTTGATACATAAACTAGTAATAGTCAAAGGTAAGCACTGAGGCTCGAATTCTAGTTTCAGCATTTTACTTAGCAAATAAGCGCCTTGATGTTGCAAGCAGAAATGTATCCACTGATAAAACAAAATAAATTAACACTTATATGGACGCCAAGACATTCAGATGTTGAGATCTATGGAAAAACTGATCATTACTTGGGAAGACCTTGTCAACTCGTGAATTCCAAGCTGTCTTAGTAGTGCTTCTATATATATTGAACAGCCAGTTTAATTATCCGTCATCTCACCTATGGCATACTGATGAGGGCTAACAAGCCCAAAACCGGTCTATGTCTGGTGGTGTGGCCGACAAGGGTTCTTGGCTGTTCACACAGATACTGCAGGTGTAATTCAATGCCGGTTGAGCCATTAGACCGCGGAGTAGTTGTGACCTACAGTATCATTTATAGAATACAGAATAAGTTATATTTGATGTGACAATATTGACGTACAGTATGGCTTCAGGATCAAACCAGTCTTCTATAAAGTTCTGTCAAAAATCATAGAAGTGTGAAAATTAAAAAATCATATGATTTTTACCGCCACATGACTTTTCATATTATTTTGTATATTAAAAATCATGTGATAAATCGCACAGGCTAAGCATACTTTTAGTGTCAGATTTAAAATGAGATATTGTCCTTCCTATTTTTGAACTATCATTACTGAAGGTACAACATATTATTCCTCATTTAGAAGGCTTCATCTTCAAACTTAAATTAAACAAAACAAAGTTATAGCTTTAGAAAGGGGTCCTACATAAAAATGATCCAGAAACACTTAATTATTTCTTCAGGTCTAGACTGAGAATTTTCATAGGATGCAATTAATGATACTTGTATTATAATTTACTCTATTTCATTTATTTAGTCTGAGGAGTTTAATTTAGAAGGGACTGTTAAATTCATTAACAGCCTCTAGCTTACTTGCATTTTATAATGGCTTCTTTAGACGTGCAAAGAACAAGAACAAAGATGTCATGATATATAATTAAAAATATCAACGTGGGCGTTGAAGTGGAACTTGAAACGCTTTTAATTAATTTTATGTATATTGGCTGTTATTTTTAATTGTTAATGTTATTTAATTGACGTATTCTGTAACAAAAGTATGCGTAAGGCTTTGGGTTAATTACAAATATTTGGTTCTCTTTTAAAATTTAAAAAATAATATAATTAATTATATAATAAAAAGAAGTAATTTATTATATAATTATTTATTTCCTCTTATATCTTGATATGAATGTTTGCGATATGGGATATAGGAACGTTTTTATTAATAATGGGATATGGCTTTAGGTAATATATTATGCTCAAGGTAATATGCCTTTGATGTCAAAATAGTCTAATTCATTCAAATATCCCAGCTAGCAAAATAGTTCTATAAATTTAGAGTAATAGGAGCTTTATATTCTGTAAATATTTTAAAGTTGTATCTAGAATACAAAATTTTTGCATTATTGTGGCACATGAGACTATTTTGCGTCCAGAAACTAAATTGTTTTTTAAATTTGTTGCAAGTACGTTTTTAGAGCATAATTTATAGAACATTTATAAGATAACTGCTAATGTAGTCCTATAAGTGTGTACAAGAATATAATTTTACAGCAACGGTGCTTATAGAATCAAATTGCTGTAAAACCGATGCAAAATACTGCTTTATAGAATTATATCATCTCCTGTGAGACTCTTATAAAATTATTCTGTAATGTCGCTTATAGTTTAATTATAGAACTATTGTGTAAGGTGTTGTTAAGTTACAATTCTGTTGCGGAAAACAAATTACAAATATGGATGCTGCTATCGAACTTAAGAGAAAAAGCTCTTTAAAGCAGTTATAGAAAATAATAATACAGTTGTTATAAAATCATTATAGAGTAGTTATAGGTAAATAAGTAACAAAAGCTTTTTTGTTTCATAAAAAACGCTATATAACTGCCATTTATATACATATGTAGGTCTCCCATACCCCCATCTGACGAGACCTGCATATAATAGTAGAAAATATTTTGATCAAAGTATAATGGGGAAATTTGTATAACAGTCGTGACTTGTAGAAATTATTATCTGCTTGCAGAAGCAAAATTTCATTACGATAGATAAGATTTATTTGATTACTAATAGAAACTGATTTCCTTATAGAAATTTAGTAACATATTTAATTTAAACCATTCCAAACCTTATTCATTTACACTTCTAGATGTTGAAGTTAAAGAATTTTATTATCTTTATTAAATAAGATTGAAATAATTGATATTACCACAATAAAATATGACAACACAGTGGATATTAAGTGGCATAGAGCTGTTACAGTAGTTGCTTACGAAGCATATTTGCTCTATAATTATTGCAATCGACACAAAAATGTCATATTAGTGAGAATCCATTGGAAGTACAAGATAAAGCTTTTCTTTTTGTCGCCATATTGTGAAGAAAGAGAACAAATCTTAATTAAAAATATATACAATATAAATAGGTGAAATGACATCAATAATATGGATATACTTACTCTCTGACTATTTTATATACAGTTGATTGTTAAATTCATCAATTTTTAAAACATTTTTTTTTATTAAATTTCCAGCATTATAGGAAATATAAGGTTAACTGAGGGCGCGTCAAAAAATGACTATTATGTTCTACACAATTCACGATAAAACTTTTTCCGCATTAAAATGTACTGCTCCCTGATGGACAAACCAACAAAGCAATTCGTAATGATGCGAGTACTCTTATGCAGGCTGATTAGGTCATCTTATATCTTGGTTCTTATTGGCTCATCCATATTATTTCTAATATGTGCGATGAAGAAACGTTTTATTTCTAAAAGATACAATTAAACGATTTTAAAGTTCTCTAAATAGAACACCATGCAACACAAAAATTGTATAACGTAGTGGTAGAGAATTTTTATGAGATTGCTTTGTAACTGTGTTATAAAAATATGTTGGGGATAGTTAGGATGTAAACATATTAAAAGTTTCCGCTCCTAACCCGTCCGCTTCAGGAGGATAACTCGAAAACGGTGTGTCGGAAATAGGGGTGCTATTTAAACAGTGACCTGGGCAGTTTTGGCATAATCGATCTGCTTTTTTGCAGCTGCATCTTCCATTGTTACAATTTTTTGTGTATCTACAAAATAAGGGGTCTATAGATGCTGTTTCATTTTTTGTCATCACAGGAACTAGAATATTGCCTTTACGTGCCTAACCCCACAGGTTAAAAGGTAGTTGGTTACCCATCAGTACCTGGAGGAATGTGAGTAATGCGTGCTCTAAAATTGCCCCTTGAATATTTTCTAGTAAGGAAAACTTAAGTAACAGATAATTTCTGTTTTATTTAATTTAGATTGCTGTTGATGGTTTGACGATTTAAGTAATTTTTTATCAGCTTACTATTTAATGGTACTAAAGAGAGGGAGAGAGCATGCAGATTATACACCATATAGTAAAATTACACTGTGGAGGTGAGAAACGTGACACTAGATCTGCGGTTAGCTCTGTCAACTTTTAGCAATTCCTGTTATTTCTACCATCAGGGCTCACAGTGAGAAGCAAATGTGTGAATTTTACTTTTATTAATAACTTAATTTAATAGCTCCATTCCCAATCTGTAGGGAACTAAGTACTGAAGGAGATAGTAATTTCTTGTTCCTTTATATAAGTTGGAGCCGGCCTAATGCCTCCGACATGATAACTGCTAATCGCCTGTTACCTAACTGTTAAAAAACAAAGGTAATAACGTGTTATATGCTGATGATAAATGTCAATTGTTAAGTATGTATATAATTATATAAGTTGTAACTTTCTTCATATCATATATTGCAAAAAATGGGCAATAAAAGTAATTTTAATATACGTGTTGGATGATACTGGAAGGAGTGGATCAAAAGAAAGGTATTTAAATAGCAAAGATTTGTTTTAACGGATGTAATCAAAAGAGGTTCATATTGTGACTGAAGAAGTTGTTATATGTAGCTTATTTGAACCTACTACTAATGGAAAGGGATTCACCCTCTTCCATATGGTCTACATATTTGATGTTGAGATCAACGTTACTTGTATTTAAGAAGGTTAATATTATCAATTAGGTAAATCTTAAGGTGGCTATACACGAGCCGGCTTGCCGGAAGGCCTTTAATAAGGGTGACAAGATAAAGCGCAGACTTCTATATGAGTAAAGCATTGGTTAAAAAATTGACAAGTGCATTCTTTTGCTTAAGAAACGCATTACAACTAGAGGAGCCTCATTATTATAGAAATTATCTACGTATGGATGAAAATTCATCTACGGAATTACTTAAACCAGTTTGTCCATTATTTCAAAAAGAAAATCCTATATCTACTGTATTTCCGCCATTTATTATATTATAGGTAATTACTTATCTTCAAAGATCTGAAAATACTACGTTCTCATATCAGTATTTTTTTTACAAAAATAAGTATTTCCGTATCAGAAGACGAGGGAATATGTTAACCAGACTGCTTCCCGTCGTTCTAAGGTAATTTTAACAAAAACAAAATTGTCAGAATAACAAAGAAAATGTACCTATTTTATTTAGTGCAATAATGTATGTAGATAATCCAATTAATAATAATAATAACAATAACGTCTTTTATTTGTCCCATTAAATATAAGTACATGAAAATTGTCGCATAGGAAATACAATAACAAAATGGAAAAAATTCTCGGAGTGAAATTCATATTGCAGCTAGAGAGCTGCACTCTGATCTTTCATTTAACTCCGCAAAATCTACAATACAATTATAAAACTACTAGATAAAAGAAATGACAATAGGTGCAGCATATGACTAAAATATACTAATACTAATTTAACATGCAACTGGATATTATTATTCTGCATCTCTTGAAGGATGGCTTTATATCGAACCATAAATTTACCAACTATAAGTGACTTAAGGAATACAGGTATAGAATTATATATTTTAGAGTACATGTAAGTAAAATATCTTTCAAACAGCGCAGTAGTGTTTCGATATCATGAATACTATCAAGTGTAATCACTTTCTCAAATAAATATTCGGGATTCTGACTTATCTTAATAGAGTGAAACAAGGTAGCTGCTTGCAAGCGAAATCTGTTCTCCATATTTAACCAGTTTAATTCACGTAATTTATAGAATACATGGTCGTACCTTCTCAAACCGAAGACAAAACGTACACAGTAATTTTGAATTTTTTGAATCTTATATTTATAATTTACATATAAACAGGGACTATAAATCAATGAACCATAAGTAAACTTAGATAAAATAAGAGAATCAGAAAGCATAGTTTTTACTGACCTAGGAGTTTCTATGTGGATACATCATACACATGCATGCATATGCAGATTGGATACATTTAGATACATGAGAGCGAAATCTAAGCGATGTATCAATAATTAAGCCTACATTTCTAGCCTCTTGAACAACTTTCAGGTCAGTATCATTCATTTTTATGACAGTGTCGATTACCCCAGAGCGCTGATTCCTGTTACCAAACAAAAGAACATTAGTTTTATTAGCATTTAAGTTGAGTCCATGACTTTTGAAAGCTTCTAAAATCGATTCTAAATCAGAACGAATACCAGCCGGCGCGGCATTAATATCACGAGGATAAAATGAGTAATATAACTGTGTATCGTTGGCATACATCATCATTTTGCAATGGGAAATGTATCTAAAAAGATTATATGTGTATAAACAGAACAAAAGTGGCCCAAGTATCGAACCCTGTGGCACTTCCTTCTTCAAGGCGGCAGGGCGAGATAATGCACAATCAGTTTTCACCTGCTGAGAACGGTTAGACAAATAACTATGCAACATATTTACAGCATCTGAACAGAACCCCATATATTTTAATAAAGGCGTTAACAAATTATGATTTATTAAATCGAACGCATTGCTGAAGTCTAAAAGTATTAAATAATATAATACCTGTAATAACGCAGCTGTACAGCTGTACTGAGGATGAAAACCTGAGTGATGCTTAGGCAAGATATCATAAGAGCGTACATATTCGCGAATCTGTGCGTCCATTAAGGATTCTAAAATTTTAGAGAATGTGGGAAGTAAACTAATGGGTCTAAGATCCCCAAAATCCTCTATTATAGACTTTTTAGGAATTGGTATGACGACAGCGCTTTTCCACTGATCAGGAAAACAGCCCTCTAACAAACAGCTGTTCATAATGTTTAAGAGATGGTATTTTATCTTCGGATAAGAAATCTCGATCATACTCAAATTTATACCATCAAATCAAAATGAGTTAGTTTTTAACTTTCCTATGGCAGCATCAATTGAGTCAATATCAACTAGCCTAAAACAAAAACCATCAGAATGAATACCATTTTTTAAGTTATTGGTATAATAAGTTTTCAAGTCATCACTCACAGCTGAATTGGGTATACTATTTAAAAAATAAGTATTAATTTCATCAGGTCAGGGGGGATTTTAGATTGACTCTTTTGAATATTTAAATGTTTCAAGTTTTTCCAAATAAGAGATGAACTTTTAGTATCTGACAACCATTTGAAATACATTTTCTTTTCATTTCTAATAGTCGATGTCACTTGATTTCTCAGGCTTTTGTATGTATTCCAATCTACCAAAGATTTTGACCTTTTAAACTTAAATTTAGCTTTGTCACGAAGCAACATGCAAACTTTAATTTCCTTATTAAGCCAGGGAGCAAAAGGTTTAGTAAATCTCATAATTCTCTCGGGTGCATATTTGTTAGAAATCTGCAATAAACAGCTGTTGAGTATATTAATCTTCCCTTCAGTATCTATGCAATAATATACATCATCCAATCCTGTCCATAGTTCATCATTGTACATTTTATCAAAATCGATATTTCTTAAAGGCCGACAAGTTTTGTACACCGGCGTACTTCGCAGAACATTAATAGACAAACTACAAAAAACAGCATCATGATGCGAGAATTCGTACGGAATTACACCAGATTCAAGAACAATATTCCCCTATTCCCAATTCCCCTATAAAATATGAAATACCCATTTAAAAAAAAACAGTGTAAAACAAGTATATCCCTAATTCTATTTTGACTCTGCCAGTACGATTTATTATCAGCTACTGAAAACAAAATATTTTCCTGTCACCCTTATATAAAGTTAGTTCTGTACTTTCGTTCTACAGAAAGTTTTATGTAAGCAGCCAACGTCGCTTTTTTGCTCATTACGTTGGAATTTCTTGGTAAGTGGTAGGCCGTTAGTGACAAGTTATCCAACTCAAAAAGGAGGTGGAACAACTGCTAACAAAGTTTACTGATTAATTGCGTTTTAGTTTCTGGATAAAAATTATTGAAACCTCAAAGTCTAACCAACTAATTAAAATTAGTTTTAAACGAAATGTTTATTTGAGAGGAGGTTGAAACATTCTTCAAATTAAGGTAAATATTCGCCTTTAGTAAAGCTTTTAATATTTTTTTCTTCAATTGTGCAAGTGTTTGAACCGCAACCCATACTGACAAACGAAATAGAAAAAATGTTCGTATTTTATATTTACAATAATAATAATGCATTTATTGCAAACAGAAAATATTCCATTTACAGGACAAAATAAATAGTAAATAGATTTATATTACATAAATCATACTAAAGTACAGCAAATGAAGCAAAAAGTACAAACTAAATATTGAAAAAAGATAAATAGAAAAAATAAAAAGAAAAACTACAACTAATATTGAAAATTATTGAAATAATCGGATGCAGTTCTTACCAAGTCATTAATATTACAATGAAATATATCACACTGATCTGCTATTTGGTTATAATTATTAGCCATTAAATAAATACGAGATTTTATAAGTATATTTCGTCGTTTTTTTACTGTTTTAGAAAGGTATTTTAAGCTAATACAAATCTGCTACAATTCCTATCAATGAAGTCATATGTATGTTCTCTGATACCAAACATCTAGGTATGCTAATGAACAATTCCACAGACAAATCTCTATTCAATAATTATCTAAAGAAAATAATCTAATTTACTAACCTGCTAATGAAACACTCTATAAATATCTAACTCCACTTTTTGGCAGTGGGAACACGACAAATTCAACAATAGATGAGGTCTGACCTATTTCTGCATTTTTAGGATTGGTTCTTCAGGTGGTCTCCTTTAAGTTGAATCAAATATCTAACTATAAAAATTATTATAAAAATTAAAATTATTTGAAGTTAAATATCGACAATGACAAAAAGTGGCATCCTGTCAATGAATTAAATATGACAATATTTATATTTGATATATATTAGCTTAAAATACCTTTCTAAAACAGTAAAAAAATGTTACAAAAGCTAATAATAAGGAATATATGGGTAGATATTGTGGGTGTAATTCAACGCAGGTTGGGGCTTTTGTCCATTGAGTAGTTAGTTTCACATAATATTATTAATACCTAAAAATATATAAAAACTTTTACATAAAAGGTGAACATTTTTCAAGTAGGTATTGTCATATTTAATTCATTGACAGGATGTCACTTTTTGTCATTGTCAATATTTAACTTCAAATAATTTTACTTTTTATAATAATTTTTATAGTTAGATATTTGATTCAACTTAAAGGAGACCACCTGAAGAAGCAATCCTAAAAATGCAGAAATAGGTCAGATCTCATCTATTGTGGTTGAATTTGTCGTGTTCCCACTGCCAAAAAGTGAAGTTAGATAAAACAGTAACAAAATGTTACAAAAGCTAATAATAAGAAATATATGGGTAGATATTGTGGGTGTAATTCAACGCAGGTTGAGGCTTTTGTCCACTGAGTAGTTAGTTCCACACAATATTATTAATACCTAAAAATATATAAAAACTTTTACATAAAAGGTGAACATTTTTCAAGTAGGTATTGTCATATTTAATTCATTGACAGGATGTCACTTTTTGTCATTGTCGATATTTAACTTCAAATAATTTTAATTTTTATAATAATTTTTATAGTTAGATATTTGATTCAACTTAAAGGAGACCACCTGAAGAAGCAATCCTAAAAATGCAGAAATAGGTCAGATCTCATCTATTGTGGTTGAATTTGTCGTGTTCCCACTGCCAAAAAGTGAAGTTAGATAAAACAGTAACAAAATGTTACAAAAGCTAATAATAAGAAATATATGGGTAGATATTGTGGGTGTAATTCAACGCAGGTTGGGACTTTTGTCCACTGAGTAGTTAGTTTCACACAATATTATTAATACCTAAAAATATATACAAACTTATATATTTCGTCGCTTGAGATCAGAACTAGCCTATGTCCAAAATTTCTCGAAATCCAGTTTTTATTCCCACCGTACGGAACAAGACCCCTGAATTCAGTGAAGAAGAAGCTTAACTGCAGAGCGGTTGATTTGCCCGTAAATTGAAAAATTGTAAGAGTAAGTCTGTCACATAAAATATATTATTTTGTGCAGAAGTAGTCTAAGTGCCAATGCTAGTCTATGTGATTTTTAAAGGTGGACATAAGATAGTTCTAATACACATTGGATATTAGAATGCAACTGTTTAAATGGACATAGACTTATTCTGACCTAACAAGTTTTGAGACTCGCAGAAAGTGATAGTGGAGTTTTTCTCTTTACTTATAAATTATTTGTGCAATATTTTGAAAGCGATGTATAAACAGCGAACACAAGGACTGGTGGGGCATTTCACAAATCAGAAGTGGAGCCAGCGCCAGCGCCATCGAAAAAAATGGTATGTATACATTAAATTATTTTAGGAAAAAAATACGATTATTTCAATTATGGTTATTATTCATTTTTAAAGTAAATTTGAGTACTTTTTACAGGTGTAGGGAAGCAATAATAATTATCTGTTCTAGATCATTTCAAATGTTATTATATTTCTTTGATTCTACAACAATTGCCCAATATTTAGATAATAAAAATTTAGTGTGCACTTGATACAGAAATACAGTTTAAATTTTTTTTTTCAGTTTCAAAAAGAAACATAACGTTGCAAAATGCAGCCAAAACTAAGAAATCCTTAATAATGGAAGCTTTAATGACCAATAGTGCCAATTTGATACCACCTGCCGAAGTTGGTATTATAGAAAATTTCACCTATTTCAACTCAATATTATTTGCTTCAGGCAAAGATGTTATCGACAAAATTAGAAAAAATATAATATGTGAAAAAAAATCTCCAAATAGTGCTTCAACCGAAGCGAAATTGTCAGATGTACACGATCATCCAAATTCTGAGATGGGAAAAGTTGAAATGCAGCATAAGTTGCAACAGATGCACAATAACGATGTCCATTTGTTGACTTCTGATACTTGCGAAAATGAGGTACCTTCTTCTCGAAAAGAAGCAGCCAAATATGAAGAAGTAGCGCCTTCTACACGTGAGCTTCAGAAAACAACGCAACTTCAGCTAGATTTACAGTTATCATCCTCAGAGTCTGATCCTTATGGTAGTGACAACCACACAGATGATCCTGATTATCAGCAAACTTCTTCAGAAAACGAAAAAAGCGGAAATAATAACAAGGAAAATCTAGGTGAACAAAGAAAATCGTCAAGAAAGAGAAAACGCAATACAGAAAAGTGGAAAAGACAAGCAATTAAGAATAAACGAAATTCTGGACAGGCCTATAACAATTGGAAAGGAAATAATCGGCCTTGTCGAAAAATAAAAGCGCCTTGCGAAAATTGTCGGAGGAAATGTTCAACGAAAATTACAGAAGAACAAAGAGTTGTTGTATTCCAGGAATACTGGGCTTTAGCAGATATCAATAGACAAAGAGACTTTATAGCTAAGTATGTTGAATATAAAAGAAAAATGAGACAACGTAGAAGGCCAAATGATGAAGAATCTACTGATGTTACAAGTAGGCGATTATTTACATATTCTTATTTTTTGCCTATTGAGCACAACAAGATTCAGGTCTGCAAAATGTTTTTTATCAATACATTAACTATTAGTGCTCAGGTAGTGAAAACAGTTTTTAATAAACTGGTAAGCGCTGGAGTAGTAAAGGAAGATAGAAGGGAAAAAGCATAAAAAAACAACCTATTAGATGAAACCGTGAAACAAAGCGTTAAAGATTATATCAATTCATTCGAAACTACTGAAAGTCATTACTGCCACAAAAGCTCTTCTCGTTTATGCTTATCAGCAACATTGAATGTAGCAAAGATGTATACCCTTTACATTGAATATTGCGAGGAAAAAGATATTCCTCGACCTGCTACTAAGAGCATGTATAGAGATATATTTAAGAACGATTTTAACTTATCATTTCATCATCCAAATAAAGATTTGTGTGACATTTCTTACAAATACCAGAACTCTACATCAGAAGAACGGATAGTTTTAGAAATAGAGTACCAAAACCATATTGAAAACAAAAATATTGCTAGGGATCTAAAAAATTCTGACAGAGAAAAGCCTCTAGGTAATAGTAAAATCTGTACGGCTGTCTTTGACTTGCAACAAATATTACCTGTTCCAAAATCAGAGGTAGGCCTAGCTTATTATAAGCTTAAATTATCTTCATTCAATTTCACCGTGTTCAACTTAGCCGCCAAGGACTGTAATTGCTTCATGTGGAATTAATGTGTTGCAAAAAGAGGCTCTTTTGAAATAGGAAACTGTCTGCTAATGTTTATATCAGGCCATATAACCAAAGACATCAATGAATATTGTTTCTACTCTGATAATTGTGCGGGGAATAGAAACAAGAACTTGTTTTCTTTATACAACTACCTATCGCAAAAATATAACATTATTATAAATCATACATACCTTGAACGTGGACATACACAATCAGAAGGTGATTGCGCCCACAGCCTAATTGAAAAAGCAGCAAGAAATATTTCGATAGCAACACCTGATCAGTGGTATACACTTGTAAGAACAGCCAAAAGTAAGCAACCTTATATCGTTCACGAAATTTCTCAAGATTCAGTTTTTGATTTAAACGACCTACATTTGAAAACTACCTTAAATACTGAAAAAGACACAGAGGTTGAAAGAGCCAACTGGAATAAAACAGAGACCATGAAGTCTTCTCCGGGGCATCCCAATTGTATCTTTCTGAAATACAGTTATAAACAAAAGTCATCTAATATTATAAATCTGCTAGAAAAGGGTAGGAAAAAATGACAGTGTTACTAAAGAGTATACATTGTATAACAAGTCTATCCCACTTACTAAAAAAAAAATACGATCATTTGCAGTTCCTTTGTGCAAAATCCGTTATTGGAAAGTCATATCATGACTTCCGTAATCTGCCATATTCTAAGCAAGCAGGACTGAACCATGACTCTGATAGTGAATAATGTTTGCGTTTTTATTTTTTCATGTTCCATTTTTCTTCAACAACTAATAATAAATAATCATTTAGTGTTTTCTGTTTAGATATTATCTATCTATAACTTCGTTTCTTTTTTAGTAAATAATATTTGCTTTCTTATTTTATTCCCCATGTTCCATTTTTTCGACCATAGTAATAATAAATAACCACTTAACGTTTTGTGTTTAGGCATTATTTGTTTTTTTTTGTTTTAATTAAAAACATGTTACTTTGTTGAATGTTAATAAATTTTTCTTGTAACTTCGTTTCCTTTCCTTAATACCCAGTAAGCATTATAATTTGGCTTTTAAATATTGAAAGTACTCAAAATATTGGTAATAATTGAACTTAATACCATAGTATTGAAATTAAATTTAAAAATCGAAACTATCCTATGTCCAATGTGACTCCAAATATTTAGTAGCTTATGTTAAATGATGGACATAGAATATGTATCCAAGGTATTCTATGTCCATTCATTTCTACAAACATTGAAATAGAATAATTTATTATACCTTATTTCGTTTTAATGCCTCTATGATGATTTAACTAAATTTTGAAGAATATTCCTAAAAAGGTTTTTTATTTATACAAAAAAAAAACCGTCTCTTGTAAAATTTTAAAAATGTGACAGAATAATTCTGATCTCAAGTGACGATTTGTTCTAGCATTCCGACAATTGTGACAGTGAATTCTCACGAGAGCCAGGTCTCGGAACACGTATATTAAATAAATTGAGTAAAGCTAGAGAATCAACCACACAATGAAATGGCTTAAATAGAAAAGATAAACTAGTAACCACTCTTCTAATATACAATGGTCTAATATACAATGACTGCATGTTAAATCTTTGTAAAATTAATTGGTGATCATATCCCCTCTCAGGATAATAATTGTCAATGCGAAAATATAGGAGTTTGAGAAAGTGTCGCTGTATTCCTTCCAAATGGTTATTGCAGATTTGATAGTGGGGATACCAAATGAGGTTACAGTATTCGAGTTTTGAACGTACTAGCGAATAATATAGACTTTTCAATGCACTTGCACCAGTGAAAGATTTTGTACTTTTTATAACAAAGTCTAGGGTACTGTATACAGATTTAATATTTGAATTAATATGACTAGAAAAATATAATCTACTGTCAAACACTACACAGATCTTTAATTTCCTCGTAACGTATTAAAGGTGACATACCTATATTACATTCAAATATAAGTGGCTGATTTTTGAGAGGATACGTACATGTTTTGCAGTTATTTATACCAATAGGTGAATAATTATCAGTACACCAAGTATAAACATAATCTACAAGGTCTTGTAGAATCAAACAGTCAATCGTAGATGACATATTTATATATTTATAATTTTTCATTATTCAAGTTTTTTTATTGAGATTAAAAAAATATCACTTAAACAGGTCAATGGTGTAAGAAATTGCCACTTGTAAGATTTTCTATTTTCTTTAACCATATTTTTCTAATGTGACGCTGCATGTTTTATAGTACATATAAACAATATTTATAATGGAGAAATTAATAAATGAAAACTGTTTTTGTACTAATAGGTACTCCTTTTTTGTTTTACTCGGCGTTCAAATTCATCAATTCTGGTGTTATGTTACGAACTTCTCTGGTACAGTTGGGATAAACCCATAAAAAAATTTGGTAAGTTTAAATCGGGAAAGAGTGGTGGCTATTAAGCGCTGTTCTTCTGTCTGTCGATTTCGGAAAATTCATTAAATGCACCGCTTTTATACGCAACTTTCAACGAATTCATAGTTGTTTTTTTGTGGCAGTATTTAAAAAAAGCTGAGTAAATTAAAAAAAGTATCTTTTTGGTGTGTCAATTATATCAGTTTTCTCCAGGATGTAAAACAGTTTACAAGTTCAAAAAGTCATTTAGAATAAGAAAAAATCATATTTCACCTATTATGTTTCATCACAAAAATCTACATCTTGCAAAATTTGTATTAGGCATTATTAACATTATCACATTCAGAATTATTTTTAAAAAACTATTAAGCCTTGAATTGATTAAGTATTTTTCTTGGTGTATAGAATACAGGTACAATTCACAGCCTTCCATGATCTCTAGAACATTTTTCCTCCAAAACTTAAAGGAAATTATTCAATTTTAGCATTATGTTAATAAAAACCTTAACCTACTGGGTGAATTTCTTGTACACCTTTCGATGTGATTCTTTGTCCTTGAAACACCAACCTTAAGTTAAGTTCTTACACCGAGGAGAAAACATGGCTGGGCGCGTTGTTGTTGGAATCAGACATCACCAGCAGCAGCTTTTATTTGCCTCATTTTCCTCTTCCTCGTAAAGAGAACCGTTTCTGTCTTCCTAGGATTGACCAATTTTCAATAGTTCTTAGAACTGTTTGCATTCTTTGGCAAATAATCCTTTCAAAATTTTCTCTTATCAGCATGGTAAGGTCGCGTGCACAAGCGATGATATAGATGCCAATTGTGCCAGCTGAGGAGGCACAGGAAATTTCCTCTCTGTGGGCAGCCTCTCATAACAATGCCTCTTACGGAGGCATCCGCCACGCTGATTTGTATGGCTCTTTTAGTAAACATATTTGATATATAACTACAGATAGTAGGAGAGACTCCCCTTTCCATAAGAACTGAATTAATTGTGGGGAAGGTTGTTTTATCAAATGCCTCCTCTATATCTATGAATACTCCCAGGGTGCACTCTTTATTGTCCAATGATTTTCGATCCTGCCCACCACTTGGTGTAAGGCAATGTCGGTGGATCCCCCTGGAATGTATGTATGCTGATTAGGACGTGACTGTCTACCCGTCAGCTATTCCAAAAGATGCGAGAGAATTAAGACTTACCGCCTTCAGTCATGTTGTAGCAGATTATTTACTTAACAAATGATAAATCCTTTCTTGACATTATGATTTTGTAAGTTAAAAAGTAATTTGCTAACGTTGCGTAACTTATATGAACCCACATAGTTGTCTTTCGAATGTTCCAGTGATAAGCATTGCGTCGTAAAGCTTTTTTAAAGTTGCATAACTGGTATTGAGAACAAAAAATGTTTAGCTGTTATAAAGGTCTGGTGCCAAAACGGCATACTTTCGGACAGAAGTTCCTATCTTATTTTCATTACTTAATCTTATCTGCTATGTCCTAAAGTTTGTAACTTTTTTAAAAACATCCTGTATATTTATATATCGTGTTGATACTGTTCTGACGCTATTCCATTCAGTGTCATGCGGCGCCTTCCGACGTATTTATAATAATATGTTTACATGTGTAACATTTTGTTAATTAAGAGAGTTCCGGAGTTCTCTATAATATGAAACGTAAGCACTATATACACCTGACTGTAAGACAATAAGCTTGGAAGACATTGCACAGAAAATGGGTATTAATTAGGAAATTAATTCTTACGATTATGTAAGTACCTGCTAGATACTACTTGACTATTCTTGTTAATCTTTGTCGCCGTATAAGGCATATTTTTTACAAGTAATAATAAAAATGAGTTATTCTAAATCATTGGGTCCAGCATTATTAGATAAATAATTCGCGAAATTCACGAACCACTAGATGGCGCTGTAAGATATCGGACGTAAGAGTATATCGACAACATATATCTTGGACTACTTGGAGGATCGTGTGCGACTTCTAAAAGTAGGTGGGGCGAGGCCACACAAGTTTTGTCGGGAGTAGAACGTGAGAGAAGTTGTAAAAAAACCTGTGTATACACACGTCTGTTCTAGATCAGCCACCCCATGAATATCTATTTTATTAAATGGAGAAAATTGTGCAGTGCAATGTGTAATACAGAATTAAAAACATTCTTAATTCACAACATAACCTTGTTATATATTTTTTTTATTTCGTTTATGTTCCTTGCCTGCCCAGGGCATTGGACAGATACTAAAGCTTTACAATGTATAATTTAGGATGCAATTCAAACGTGTGTCAAATATTGCTATACATATTTATCTCACGCAAAAATCTAATTATATTATTAAAATTGTCTGTAGGATGTAGAACTGATTTAAGGTTTCCCGAGATGTTGTACCGTTCACGGGTTTCAGCATACACTGGGCAATCTAAAAGGATGTGCTGTACTGTCAGGCGTCTGTTGCATGTTGCACAGGATGGAGGCCGTCATTAGGTAACCATGTGTATGGCACAGGTGTGTCCAATTCTTAATCTGCGGCATACAATTTTGTCTTTTCTGTTCATTTGTGGTAGATGACTGGAGTTTATTTTTTCATGAATTTGCCTTAATTTTGTATTTATTTGGTCCCATAAGCTTTGCCATTTATTTAAAATGGAATTTATAAAAGTGTTCTATAAATCCTGGTAGAGCTGGATACTTTCTACCGTTAGATTTAGGAAAATGGTTTCCTTAACAACACCATCAGCTTTTTCATTTCCAAGAATGTTGATATGTGACGGTACCCATATGATAGTTGTAGAAATATTATGTGTGTTAAGCTGTTGACAGGTGTCGTGTATCTTCTGTAAATATTTTCAATAGAGTGAATGGAAGCGAGAGAATCTGTACATATTGTAACTTTCTTGTGTGTACCTGTTATCGATTTCAGTGCCATCAGGATTCCGTACAGTTCACCAGTATGAATACTGCAGATTTTAGAAAGAAAATGTCTTGATATGGTGGAATATGTAGTAACAACAGAGCAGCTGATGGCGTCGTCATTTTTTGAAGCATCTGTATATAGAATATTATCGGCCTGTTCTGTGGTGATTAGTTCTTGCTTTAGAAATGCTTGTGTAATTATAACATTGGGAGTCTCATGTTTATTATATTTACATAAGACTGTGTTAATGAAGGAAAATACTTTGTTCCAGGGCGGAGTTGTTGAAATCAGATAAGGAAACGTTAAACTGAGATCGTAATTACCTAACAAAGGTTTTATTATCTGTGTGGAAACTGGTGGTAATCTGGTGTGATAGGTTGATAAAGTGCTTTGACGGTGTTTGAGAATATTGAAGACAGGATTGCTATGGCCAGCAGATATCCTAGCCGAGTACGTTAAAAGAAGTTGTTCACGCCGTAATGAAAGCGGAAGTTCGTAAGATTCACAATAAAGGGATATAATAGGGCTAGATTTAAAGGCTCCAAGACAGATACGTGATGCTAAGTTATGAAATTTGATTTGCTAACAGTGAAGAAGATTATACTAGCATAATTCAGCTTTGAGCAAATTAAATTTCTGTAAATTTTTAGAAAAGTTTGTTCTTCAGCTCCCCACTGATGATGAGATAAAGTTTTCAAGATGTTAATGTTTCTCATGCAGTTCTTTTTAACTTAGATATGATATTTCCAGCACAGTCTACTATCAAAAATGAGACCTAAAAATTTATGTTCGTTCACAACTGCTAATGGTATGTCATCTAGTGTTATAACTGGAGCAAGGTTTGTTATGTTTTAGCTAAATTTTATGACTTTAGATTTTACTGAGAAAAACTTAAAGCCTGCCTTAACCATTTGGTGACATCTGCCACGGATTTTTGGAGTAAGCTTCATGTTGTTGAAGTAACCTTCCCTGTAGAGAAAAGTATAAGATCATTTGCAAAAAGGGTATGTTTAACTGGGGGTTTGATAAGATTGCCCAAGTCGTCAATGGCAAGAAGGAATAAGGTAGTGCTTAATACTAAGCCCTGTGGTACTCCGTTTTCTAATGTGAATACATTAGAGCCTTCTCCGTTAGCTACAACTTTACAAGTTCTGTTTGTAAAGAAGTTATTTAAAAACGATAGTATGTTTCCTGATAAATTGATTTCTCTCAATTTATTATAGATTACAGATTTCTGAACTGTATCAAATGTACTTTCTATGTCATATATTACAGCAATTACTTCTTGTTTATTGGCGAAAGCATCAGCAATTTCATTTTGGAGAATCATAAGGTTATCCATGGTGCTTCGGTGAGTTCGGAATCCGGATTGTGCTGGAATTAGAATTTTATGTTGTTCCAGGTACCACCATAGTCATTTGTATATCATTTTTTCAAACAGTTTGCACATTGTAGTGTTATCTTTTTTGAAAGATAGAATAATGGATTGTCAAAATTGAGTTATATAGTTCCAACAGTTTGATAAGCTGTTCATAGTTAAGCATTTGAGAAAGATGAAAGGGGTGTCGTCTGAGCCTGCTGCAGAGTTTTTGCAGGTAGAAAGAGCATTGCAGAGTTCTTGAAGCGAGAAGGAATCATTTAATGAGCTAGAGTCGGATAATACTAATGTCTGCAAGGAAGGTGAGATCTGGGGAGCATTTGTATTTCTTGATTTTGTGTGGAAATAGTCAACAAGAGTATTGACGATGTTTTGGCTGTCTGTGATAATTTCGTCGTCATTCTTCAGTACAGCAGTTATGTTATAATTTGTGTTGCGCCGTTTTATTTGCCGTATTTTTTCCCACACTTGTCCCGGACGAATCTGGTTTGATATTGAATTTACATAATTTCTCCAGGATTGTTTCTTATGTTCTTTTAGAATCCATTTTGATTTTGCTTTTAGTCTTTTAAAATTTATAAAATCATTTAGAGATCTGGTTCTACGATATCTGTTTAACACTGTTTTGCATTCTTGGACTGCAGTTCTGCATTCATCGGTCCACCAAGGAACCACTTTTTTGAGGAGTTTATTGCATACTTGCCAAAGCATTTGCGGATGCAATCATGCATTTGGTAAATTGATCTGTTGCTTGGTCAATGTCGTCGGGAAATGCGAGTTTGTTGTTGGCATAAAATCCTCTATAAGAAAATGTTTGCTACATACTTTCATGTGTTTTGATATAGATTTCCGATTCTCAATTTAATTTTCCCCTGTTTACAGAGTTTCAGGTCTACGGGAAATTTATGCAGGGAAATATCAGAAGTAGGTACAGTAAGAGAAGTACTGGAGAACAGCACCGAGATTTTGTGCAAATATTATTGCGTAAGTTTTGCATTTTTGTACACTTTTTATAACTAAATATCGTACGATCTCAATAAAGTTTGCAAAGTACTCAGTCACTTATGCAGATTCTGTATTTTTCTTCATCCAATATACTATTTTAAAGCTGTTCTGGTACTATTTATGCAGAAAAAATTATAGGAAAGTATTAAAAATTATGCAAGTAATTTGTTGTTCACCTCTACAGCAGTTCTGAAATCTATCAACAGATGTCAGCCCCTTCGTGACTTTTGCCAATTTATAGGGCTACTATTCGCGAAATTCACGAACCACTAGATGGTGCTGTAAAATTCTCCATGTCGGATGTAGGGGTGATCAAAAATTTGGTTATAATTACCGTACGGATGTTGTGTTTTATGGTTTAATTATTTATATTTATATTTTTTTGTGAAAGTGTATTTTAGGTCTTATCAAAAGGATTATTTTAACTTACTATTATTTTAAGACAAATTCTTAATGCATACATATCGTGAATTCCTAATATGCTCTTTCATATTCAGATATAATAGATCGGTTCGAGATATGTTGAACTATTTCTGGGACCATGTGCGACCTCTAGAAGAAGGTGAGGTACGTAACTTTGTCGGGTATGTTTACAACATCTGCTTTAGTCCCGCCATTCCATGAAATATTCAGCTTTTATTAAATGAGAAAATTGGCAGTGTAATACAGACACACAAAGTAGCTTTAAATAATTCACAACACAACCTTGTTATAATTACATGTCATAAAATCCTCTATAAGAAAAGTTTACTACATACTTTCATATATTTACTTATCGGTTTTCCGGCTTTTAATTTAATTTTCCACTGCTTACAGAGCTTCAGGTTCAAATTTATGCAGATAAATATCAGAAGTAGGTACAATAATAGGAGCAATGTACTTTTTCTGTACTTTTCTTCATTCAAGATACAATTAAAGTTTGCTACATATTTTCATATGTTTACTTATCGGTTTTCCGGCTTTTAATTTAATTTTCCACTGCTTACAGAGCTTCAGGTTCAAATTTATGCAGATAAATATCAGAAGTAGGTACAATAATAGGAGCAATATACTTTTTCTGTACTTTTCTTCATTCAAGATACAATTATACCATTTTCAAATTCTTCTGGTACTATTTATAAAGAAAAAAATAACAGAAAAATATAACACACAAAACTACAAACTCCTATTATTCTAAGTAATTTGTTGTTCATCCCTATATCAGTTCCGAAATCTATCAACAGATGTCAGCCACTTCGTGATTTTTGCCAATTAAAAAGAAGAGCACAGTTGACCACATTACAAAGTTATATCAAAAATATGTTAAAGAATTACAAGCAGTGAAAAACACTTCAAAAGGCAGGAGAAGCTAAGATTTCAGGCGTCACAAACAAAAAAAAATAATTAGTGAAAAGAAATGAAAATATATTAACCATGCTACCTGAATAGGAATTAATTTTCTGCATATAGTTGTCAAAAATATGACGTGCTTGTATTTTTAAAGTAATATGTCTGACTGCAGACAGAGGTAGAGGGTAGTGATTATTCTAAATACCAGTTAAATTTGTTTAAATGTATATGTATTTGATTATACTATATAAATAAATATAATTTATTAACTCCAATAATGTATATTTTCATTTAACACATTCATTAGATGTATTAGATGTATCTTAGAGATACAACGCGACTAATAATATTATGAATGCACATAAAATATGATCACTCTGTAATATTATAACTCCAATATTTTCTACCTCGTCTCACAATTTGGGTTTCCCGAGATACTCTATTTTAATATGAAATATAAATTTATCCTTAACAAAGGTTGCGATATCGGATGGCGCGGGGGTCATCTGACGCATAACGTCAAAATGTGTCCCTTCCTTTGTCGCATACTGTTGTAAAGAAATATCTTACAAAAAATCAAATAAAGTATTCTGTTGAAAATTACTGTAGCTTTCACTTTTGACTCTACTTGGAGGAAATATCGATCTGTGATATATTTTCCTAAGGGCACCGCATTATCGAAATAGTGTTTTCTACAAATAAAAATAATTTTAGACATTTAAGAACTGAATAATATAGAGTTTAGCAAATAATAAGACTGTTATCTCATGCCACCTGCGAATATTTAGAGGTACCGAAGTAAAACGAATATATAACGACAGAAAGCGGTCTAAATAACAAATTTCTAGGTACAGAAATACACATTTTTTTAACTGTAGATGTAAATATTATTACGACATAAACTTACATAGTTCTGCACACAAGGTTGCTCACGTTTGTTTTTGTGAAAATGCGAGGTTAGAATAGCAAAATAATGTGCGTCTAACAAATGCTTTTTAAAAGTTATAAGGAGAATAATTTAAATAGTACAAGGGGACAAACAGAACACGTCAAAAATTTCACTTTTGTTCTACATGTTTTATTTCTCGAGATTTCTGTACTTAAAAACAGCACAAATTTGATCATTTTATAGTGACCATTTTTTACGGCGACCTTAAACTACCTATCCCAACATTTACCAACAAAGCCAACACTGAAGGTTGTGATGACTAAAAACTCCTGTGTTGCCTGAAATGACCTTCATCTGATCATTCTGATGTGGAATATGTATTAATAGTAACTGATTTGTATGTGTAAAATATGAATTTATGTTTCCAAATTCACTGCATCATATTTTAATAATGTAATTTCAATTATGCTATACTCAATATTGGTTCCTAGTTTATTAGAGCTTTTTATATCTTTTCACATCTTTTCGAGATGTGACTGGCCCGGTCTCAGATGTTATATAGCGGGGGCTAGGTCGTAGTTCGGAATAAATGTATGAAAAAATTGTATATTTTTTATTTATAGTCTGTTTAGAAATGAAGGAGAGTAATAAAAGCTTATTATGTATGGAAATCTTAAATAAATGTAGTACTGGTGCTTATATTCAATATTTTTATGTTATGTATTATCGGTATAGATGAGGTGTGCTTTTAAAAAAACTTTGTGTGACCAGGTTGTACTAAATTGTAGCAGGTAGCTAAAATTTAATCCCCGACAATCCGTCTTTGTCTATGCCGCTTCAATTTCTCGGTCCATTTCTCTTATAAGTAAACAATATAAAAACAGCATTTCAAAACATGAGGCTACTTTAAGCATCATAATAGGGTTAAAAGGGTTTTTAGTAATTCAAATAAAATTATTCAATATTATTATCAAAATATAGAAGAATACAGATGTGTCAGAATTCATGTTTTAGATACATATTTGGCATTCGACGTAGAGATCACATTTCTCATAAATTACAAGACCTGAAATGGTTAAATATGACAGATTGCAAACTTTGTGCCTATATCATCAAATAATTTGTACAAAAACTCCCTCGTATCTGTATAATAAAATTTGTTTTCGTAAGATGGTATTTATCCCGTGAGAGGTATTGATAATCAAATATTGCTGGATAGATTTAGTACTGTTTCTCTTGAACTTAGACGAGTATTTAGCATTGTCGCATTTTTATATGGTTTGGTGCACTACAATATTGACTGCGAGACTCTTCTTTATAATATTAATTTTTCAGTACCGCGTATTGGGTCTAGACATAGTTCTACCTTCTATTGTGTTACACCTAGAACCAATATTGTATTTAGAGCTCCTATATATAATGCATGCACTCAATTCAACAAGATTTGCAATCAGTGTGAAATAAATTTTTCATCAATACACGTGATTAAGAATATTATTTACATAACTAGGTGATTAAATATTATATTGTAATATCCTATTGATATCCTACCATGTTATCACATGCTATTATTTAATTATTGTTTTGTATGTTATTTGATTGTATTTTGTTTCCTGCTTATGTGTTTCCTGTAACTGGGTGGGCTTTCACCTGTTGGAAATAAAGAGCTTAGTAGTAAACGTTAACGTAAAGTAAAAAGCCTAAAATATGATTACGTCTAAGTATCACACATTTAACTCTATTTAACAAAACAAAAATTATTTAAACATTAATATCTACCTCAGAATATTATAAGGGCACTATATTTCGCACAGAGCGTGATTTTTAACAGGCAAATTCCTCGACTCTCGCGTTCGCTTCCTAATTTCTAGCGGTCGACAAAAAGAACCTACATTTCTTGTCTATAAAAAAAACGACTCGCTGGCCGGTGTAAAATAGCAAATGAAAATTGAAATTCGCATTGTTATTAAACATTTAATAAAATATATTTATTATTGGAACATCATTTCACCACTAATCATATCACTGCATAATATTGTAAATATTTTGTTGATAAATTCTTATAAGCAGAGTGTAGCACTTTCAAGAAACAATTTTCAAGTCTCAACAAATATTAACGATCTTTACCTCTAAAAGTTAAACTAATTTACTGTTGACTTATATTATTGTATATATTGTCCAATTTATATTATTGAAGTAATTTTAAGTACAAAAAAATTTATAATTATAACACAAACCTTTATTGAATATATGGTTGCCTACTAAATGTAACTTTTAGTTTTGCTCTGTCTCTCTGGAATACCGCGTGTTTTACTAAATTAACCGTTACATGGTTTCAAATTATTTATTTCAGAATGATGTAAAACAGATTTAAGATCAGAATTAATTTTGTTATTAGCTGTAGTAACATCTTTGTTGGAAAAAAGACAACTGGGTATCGTCAACGTAAGCTATAACATTAGAAGAATTTACTGATTTCATACTGTCGGCCGTATAAATAAGAAATAGTAGGGGACCCAGGATTGAGCCTTGAGGAACCTCAAAAGTGACAAAACCAACTTGTAAAGATTTGTCACTTGACAAATTGATTGTTGTGATGACAAGATGTTATTTTTTTGTTATTTACAAAAGAAGTTGTTTATATACGATCTTTTGTAGCATCTTTTTTACTTTAGGAAAAAGTTTACCAATCGAAATTTTCCACTGATCGGAAATGTAACCCATTGCCAGACAATAGTTCAGAATATGAGTAAAATAATAATATCGCATAGGCGCACATTATTGGAGCATTTTTGCGTTGATATTATCAGTTCCGTAAACGTAAAACTTCAAATTATTATTATTATTATTATTATTATTATTATTTTTTTTTTTTCCAGTAACACCTTCCGAAGCTCCGACACATTCGGAGATGTTCTGAAGAGTCAAGCAATGACCACTCTCCACTCCGTGGAGTCAGTAATCATTGCGCCCGTAAATCGTGCGTTCTGAGTAGACGTAGCGAACCAAGGACGATTGCCTTCTGCATTCTGCCGGCTAAGATCTCTGCCGAATTTCGGCAAGCCGGTATGATCTTTAAGTCAGAAAGCAACGTATATCTCATTCCACCCAGGACGCCTATAATGAGCACCACAATCTTAACAGAGTGGTCTGGATACAGCCTGTGGAGCTCGGAGAGAAGATCTCGATACTTCCTCCGTTTCTCCTCCTCTTTTAGGACGATGTTGTTCTCTGCGGGAGCCGAGAACTCAATCACAAACATCGTCCTAAGTTGGTGGTCGAGGAGGACTACATCAGGCTTATTGGCTTGAATTTGCCTGAGGGTGGGGAATGAATAGTTCCAATAAATTCGGCACTTCTCATTCCCCACAACGGATTCTATATCCCCCGGAGCATAAGGCAGCACTGGCGTCTCGTCTATCTCATACGAGTGTCGTAAATGATTTATTATTATTATTATTATTATTATTATTATTATTATTATTATTATTATTATTATTATTATTATTATTATTATTATTATTATTATTATTATTATTATTATTATTATTATTATTATTATTATTATTATTATTATTATTATTATTATTATTATTATTATTATTATTATTATTATTATTATTTTATTTTATTTTATTTTTTTTTCAGTAACACCTTCCAAAGCTCCGACACATTCGGAGATGTTCTGAAGAGTCGAGCAATGACCACTCTCCACTCCGTGGAGTCAGTAATCATTGCGCCCGTAAATCGTGCGTTCTGAGCAGACGTAGCGAACCAAGGACGATTGCCTTCTGCATTCTGCCGGCTAAGATCTCTGCCGAATTTCGGCAAGCCGGTATGATCTTTAAGTCAGAAAGCAACGTATGTCTCATTCCACCCAGGGCGCCTATAATATTATTATTATTATTATTATTATTATTATTATTATTTTTTTTTTTTTCCAGTAACACCTTCCGAAGCTCCGACACATTCGGAGATGTTCTGAAGAGTCCAGCAATGACCACTCTCCACTCCGTGGAGTCAGTAATCATTATTATTATTATTATTATTATTATTATTATTATTATTATTATTATTATAAATATTTTGAAATAAATTTCTCAAAATAATATTTATAGTTTACAGTAATTATTATAATAGTATATTAACAAGGTTTTCAAACGAGTTTTTTACGATACTTTTTATACGACTGCAAACAGAAACCACAAAAATCAAATTTTAATTTAAATCGTTTTTATTACTAAAATTTCCAACGCTGGAGCAGTTCCGAACATATTTCGCTTGCTTTCTGTAAAATCTTTTCAGAATCACACATTTTTACACCCAAACTTCGGGAATTCAACAATTTTTGAAGTATCTAATCAACAAAATAAAAGAGCTGTGACGGCTATGAAACTCAGCCAACTTGAAACATTGCATAATTTGGGTGACAACATCAAACAAAAATCACAATCTGGAGAGGCGCATGCAAAGATGACATAACCGGGTGCAAAATGTTTAGCACACGGCGTGTGCAAAATACCGTTTTCAGAGCGTGTTGTCCATGTGCTAAACCCTCTTTTGCAAGGCAGTCGTATAAAAACAATGTTATTACACTGCAGATTATTAGACAGGGCAACGTTTCATGTAAAAATGAACGTTACAATTTATATAACTATTGTTCTATCAAATTAAAGCATATTCGTATATGAATTTTCTTCAAACGCTTCTGACAGATAAAAACATATTTTAAATTCATTTAGATAAATACTATACCCATAAGTTAAATCTATTTACCTCCTACAATATTATACTACAGTATGCGCCAAAAGTATGGAATAAATTCAATAAAAACGAAACAATTATTTTTTGGGAAAAATCCTCCAACAAGTCGATTTTTAATTTAAAAAATACATATTTTAGCGTAAAATGCGATTTTCAAATGTCATTTGTTTTCGAGTAATGACGTCATCGATTTTTTTTAAATGGCAACACCATATTTTTTTTCCTTGATTCTGAAAGATCGTTTAATTCTCTATCAGACAGTAATAAAATTTTGCCCTCTTACATAGGAAAGTTTTCGAGTAAATGACGATTGAATGAAAACGTAAATTAATTAAAATAAAGCAAAAACGTTATCAAGTTTAGTTTTTCGAATTCCATAGTTCTTTTATGGATCACGTAGGTGAAAATCTTTGCAAAGTGTCATTGTCACACCGACTTTCTAATAAGTATTGTAAGCGACATAGAAATTATTATTCAATTTAAAGTATTATGGCACATTTAACTGTTACTCAAAGTAAATATCCAGATCGCCCTATCAGCCAATCAACAGTCAGTAAGGTAGAGTCTAAATTTAGAGAAACTGGCAATGTTGTAAATATTCCAAAACTTGGACATCCAAGCATTAATGAAAATCAGAAACAGAACATTTTGATAAGTATGGTAGATAATCCTCATAATTCTTCACGATTGGTTGCATTAAACAATGACACTACTCAGAGCACAGTGCTACGTATCTTGAAGAAGAAAAATTATCATCCCTACAAAATTCAACTTGTGCAGGAACTCAATGAAGATGATTCCGATCGCCGCTTACACTTTTGCGAAATTCTAATGGATTTATGTCAAGGAAATAGAAATTTACACCGGCAAATACTTTTTTCAGATGAGGCCACATTTTGTCTGAATGGTACAGTAAACCGTCAAACTTGCAGATATTGGAGTCGGGAAAATCCTCATTGGATGGCAGAGGCACACCCTCAGAAATTAAATATGTGGGCTGGAATAGTTGACGACATAATAGTAGGGCCTTTCTTCTTTGAAGGAACCCTTACAGAACAAAGATATTTAGAGTTTCTAGAAAATGACCTTGTTCCAGCCCTTGCAGTAATTTTTCCTAACGATAATGACCCTGACATTCCTGACGATACCATATGGTTTCAGCAAGACGGTGCACCTCCGCACTATGCGCGCACTGTACGAGATTTTTTGGACAATTATTTTCCTGGGAGGTGGATCGGCAGACGCGGACCGATATAATGGCCTGCAAGATCGCCAGATCTTACACCTCTTGACTATTTTTTATGGGGATACTTGAAGTCAGAAGTGTATATTAATAAATCACGTAATTTAGAAGAACTTCAAAATCGCATTCGGGACGAAATACGCAGAGTTACCCCAGAAATCATTCATAATGTGCAAGAAGAATTTCTTCACAGACTTGCACATTGTCAAGAAGTTGGTGGCTGGCAATTCGAACATTTAATTTAAGTATAAAATTTAATCAATTGTATTTTATTTTACATACCTCAGAATTGTTACTTTTTTATGGATAAAATTTACGTTTTCTAACATTCAATCGTCATTTACTCGAAAACTTTCCTATGTTAGAGGGCAAAATTTTAGTACTCTCTGATAGAGAATTAAACGATCTTTCAGAATCAAGAAAAAAAATATGGTGTTGCCATTTAAAAAAAATCGATGACGTCATTACTCAAAAACAAATGACATTTGAAAATCGCATTTTACGCGAAAAAATGTATTTTTTAAATTAAAAATCGACCTGTTCGAGGATTTTTCCCAAAAAATAATTGTTTCGTTTTTATTGAATTTATTCCATACTTTTGGCATACTGTATATACATTATTCGTTTGTCTCTTCAAGTATAATGGTCTATAGGAGTGATTAATCATTATTAACTTGTGATTAATGTTTAACCACACTTCTGTCACCAAATTTAAATTCTTCATTGTGACTGGAATGGACTAACAAAAGAAAAATTCTCTAGTGTTAGCAATTTAAACCTAACGTTATGTACGGAAGCCACTGTGTCAACTATACCAATCACAGCAATTAACATTTTTCCAAATCATGGTAGAAGTTTGATAATTAAAGTTTTATTTGCTTTTTTAAATTTATCAAGTGAACGATGAATCTCAAACCTGAATCTAAGGTGTTTTGACAGTTCTGTATTTTATGTTATGTGTCAAGTTTATGTTATGAATTTCAAAATATTGTGTATTTTTTTCAGTAAAAAGTTTGTTAAAATATTGTTAATAGTCGTGAACATAATATAGTATTCCACTTGCATATAATGGCTGTAATTCACTCCAGTGTTTTGCGACACTCGCCTATGGTTCATGCGGTAACCTTCCCCTCGTAAATTAGAGCCATCATTATATCTCGTTGAAGAATATACTATTATACATTCATTATGTCTAAGTCGTTTTCGGATATTCTAATTGTGTTATTGTAATATGTAAGATTTTTTTTAACATTGCTTTTCATCTTAACTGCTTCAACTTAACATTTGACTGTGTGTTATTAAACTAAATGTATATGCGTTTTTCTTAAATCTAGCGATTTTAAAGTAAATTCAAGCTATAAGGATTTTTATTTCTCCTAATTCTGAAATATCTGCCAAATTAATATACAGTGCTTTCGAAAAGTAACGAATAAATTCATTATTTTTGAAATTGAGAAGTTTTTGAAAAAATCCCTGGGCACGTCGATTTTGTTCTTAAAAAAGGCACTTTTTGTCATACGACTCACATTTGTGACGTCATCGACAATTTCTTTTAAATAGCAACCCCCAATTTTGATCATGTCATTTGAAAGAGCGTGTCATTCTACATACGTACATCATAAAAAAGTATGGTGTTACATAATAAAAATTTCAAGAAAATAATGTTTGAAGATTTTAAAATTTAATTTTCACAATATTGAAAATGATAATAATTATGTAAAAAATAGACAAAATTAAATGTTCAAATTGTGCACCGTTGGCTGCCTGACAGTAGCCAAGACGATTAATAAATTCTTTTTGGACATTATCAATAATTTCAGGAGGTATGCGATGTATCTCGTGACGAATTCTTGCTTTTAAATCTTCTAAATTACCCGGTATAGTAACGTATACTTTGCTTTTTAAGTATCCCCACAAGAAATAATTTAGGAGTGCCAAATCGATCTGGCTGGCCCCTCAATCGGCCCCCTTCTCTCTATCCAACGATTCGGGAACAGCTCATCTAAATAAGACAGATGTTGCATAATAGGGAGGTGCACAGTATTATGAAAATTAAATTTTATAATCTTCAAACATTATTTTCTTGAAGTTTTTGTTATGTAACACCATAATTTATCATGATGTATGTATGTAAAATGACACGCTCTTTCAAATGGCATGGTCAAAATTGGGGGTTGCTATTTAAAAAAACTGTCAATGACGTCATATCTCGAACAACAATGACGTCACAAAGTCGTATGTTACTTTTCGAAAGCACCATAATATTCTCGAATATACCTATTTAAAACTAATAGTAGCTGTATTCAAATAAAACTAGACATGGAAAAGTTATTAAATTATCAGTTCAACTCAAACTTCAAATTTAAACGTAGTTAAAAGTTGGTTTCAAATCGAAAGCTAAGGTTATACCCAAATTGTTTTTATGCGTCTGCACTGGATTTTTGTTTACTTTTCAAATCCGTAATTTGATTTGGTAGATTTCGTTTTAATAGATGTTTTCAGTAATGCTTTTTTGGATATCAATTTGCCGCTTGACGTAACCTATGGAAACTAATATCTACGACAGTAAAGGATTTGAACAAAAAATAATGGGGACTGTTCTTTTTTGTTTTGAATCTTGAAAGTTTAGATTACTTTAAGCAGAGTAATTTAAGTTGCTACAACCTGTACGTGATGTTTCATATTATTGAATTTTTAACAAATAAAATGTAGTAACTGAACAAAAATTGTCTTGCGACACATTATGTATGCCACCAGTAGCACAATATGTGCTACACCAGTGTACAATACGCACTGGTTTTGCTAAAATATCTTTGATATTAATTTATATCTCATTGTGTTGGCTCATATATCTCCTTTTGAAATTTTCACATGAGCAACCAGAACTAGCCTGTAAACACGTGGCATACTTTCATAGATAATAAAACAAACCAATGACCTTTAACAAGCCTTGGAATCCTGGAAGTCAAACTTTATGCATTTATTATTTTAAATATACATCGATATGTCAGGATGTAACACATCTATACGCAATTTTACACGTTTTAGCTATTTTATATTAACATCATCATCCATGTTGCCATCTTCGCTTCAGAGTATATTAAATTTTTTTCAACAAATTAATTACGCTCACTTAACAGCAAATATCATGCTATCTAGTTCCGCAATCTTATAAAAAATAACAAACTGAATAAAATTAAGTAAGGAAGCATTGCGATATTACCAATACTACAAAAATAAATTTTGAAAAAGTATACTAATTAGAAAAATTTTGAATGTAATATGCGGTACCTGTAGTTATTTATTTCTGAGTAATATTCTATATTACTAAAAGTGAAATTATAGTTGAAGGTAAATAGTGACGAATAGTGAAGAAAAAAACTAAAATATTTTTGTTTTCGGAAGTTCATAAAAATTTTTCAAATCCGTATGTTACTCGGCAAATACGCTTTCAGCAATGATTTTCAGTAAATGTACAGGCTGGAATTGTGAACGGAATACTTATTGGTCCTTATTTACAATTTTCAAGTAATAACTTACCGGTACTCCTCGAAGATGTTGACAGTATATGTGGTTTCTTCACGACGATGCTCCACCACATTTTGTGGGACTAGTGCAACAACAATTGAACCATGTGTTTCCCGAACGCTTAATATATTGAGGTGGTTTATTTGGGTGACCGCCTCAATCGTCCAATCTAAATCCACTTGACTTTTATTTTTGGGGATACATAATAATATTATAAGAAAATATGTATTTTGCATATAAAAGTACATTCTGTTTATTATTTTTTTGCAGTTGACGTCTTTAAAACACGTTCTACATTATCTTGAGCAACACAAAAATATTTAGGTACATTTTTTTAAACTAAAATTGAAAAAAATGTAATAAATACAAAAGGGCAACATGTAGTATATTGGATGAAAAACGAAAAAACAGGCAATTTTTTATGGCCATAGCCTGCTTCAATAAAAAAATTTTTTAATCCGCCTAGAGGGCGCAGCGAACCACATACGATATTTCAAAAATCTGTTTATATCAGGTAGAAGGTATCAATTTTGCAATAAAAATTTCTTACCAATAAGTTTTCTCTATCTCTTAAAATAAAAAAGTTAGACAGCCTTAAAGTTTGGGCATTTTACAGGTTTTTTTGTTATTACTCATAAAGTTGGACATGGATCTCAAATTTGTTTTTACGAGCATAAAGGCCTCCAAAAATGCAACAAAAAACAATTAAAGATTTTTGACGTGTCTCGCATATTAAGCGAGATACATGGGAGTGACCCTCTTATGTGATACAGCCTGTATATATTTGTTGCGGAAGCTCATGTCCTATTTGCCTTAGATGTTATAATTTTTGTAATATCTTTATTTTGACGTTTTCTAGAACATTCCGGCCCTATTCGATTTGCTTTTCGACACATTCTCGAGACTGTGAACATCTCGAGAACCCTAAAAACATATATAAGTGGTTCGGTTTTGTCGCCAGAGTTCAGTTTAGTTCGGTTTTTGTTCAGAAGCCGAACGGGAGTATTACGCGAGTGACAGAAACGTCAAAGCAAAGATTGTATAATCAAGTACTGGCAATATAGTTACTTTTTTTCTACGTGACGTGTTTCAAGGCTAAGTCAACGTAGATATTACAGTATTTATTCATATTGATTCTTTAAATTGAAATAAAGGTAGATTTCAAACAACAGTTACGGAACTGTTCTATATAAACAGCATATTGTTAATCTAACGTTAATTAAGGTTAATTTTTATGTATATGTTAACAGTTTTTAAATATTATAGTGCGCGCCAATATTCTTGGCAGAATAAAAATTGTGGCCGATGTCAGAGACTAGTGGGAACATCTTCCGTTGTTTCCTGTTCTGGCCCGACAGTAAGGATTTATCTTCTGGTGCTCTACAGGGTACGCCAAATGTAACAAGATACATCTAGCGGTCATTAGTTACTCCATGTCGGACGAATCACTGGATTACAAATAACGGCAATGGCTTTCATTTAATATCGATGTAATTTTATTTCAAACAATAAAGCAAAATTATTGAATTACTTCATCAGAAGTTGTACCCAAATAAAAATTATGAAGCTAATTTAACATCAAACATGAGAAATCGTTAAATAAGCCGTCAATAATTTTTTTTTAGTCAGCATAATTTTATTTTAATCATCTTTGTTCTACTTCAAGAAAAATGTTCTTACGGCAACAATAAAGAAGTTGACAACAAGAAAACTCCAAGAATTTGCATTTTCTCAATGTATGGTGTATGTTACTGAAGTTAACATAAACACATATTTGCTGTCGCTGAGAAAATTCGACTACAGACTGGTTTGGGCCGTATGTGTGGTGTGGTTAACTATGTATTGAAAATTCACGTCCTTTTATTTCTATTTGAAATAAATTGGTGTCTCCGTAACTGAAAAACATTTATTTTTTCAGTATTCGTCATTATTTGTTCTCAGATACAAGTTGATACATATAGCATCACTCTGTAAGAATCACTCTGTATATTTTAAATCTAAAATTGGTTTTAAAATTTTGTCTACATTAAAAATTATATTGATGTTTATGTTCTAAGTATTTTGTTCAAAATTTTGTATAATAACTATCTACTACATTTCGGTGGAACTGAACTGTATATTAGATAGCAACCAAGTTATTAGATATATAGATCACTTTTATTTAGGTAATATTTCACAGCTATTATCTTTACTACGTACTAATAATTCGATCAATTCGTGTTCTTTTCCATTTATAATTTTGCTACAGTCGAATAAAATGGAAATACAAATTTATGAATTCAGCACAACTGAATTACTGGCGTATAACATAGGTTTATAAGTTAGGAGCTTTCCTGATTGATGCATCTTGAAAATTATTTTAAATTTATATTGCTTTAAATAAAATACAACAAAAGACCATTTTAACTAAACAAATTAAAGTTTGAAAAAAATAATTAATATATATACTCTCTTTATGTCTTTCTAATGACGTAACAATCCAAATTGTCCTTCCTTACCTACCGGCAATGATCAGCTATCCACTCTCTTTCGAAATTTCTCATCTTGTCATCATCTGTGTGCCTTGGTTTTTGGTATCCTACGCTGCAGTTTTCTTTATCTAATGCTTTACAATTTGAAATAACCAGCCTGTTTCAGTTTCTTTAGCCCCCATTTTTGAGATTAGTCCTCTTATAATAAATTGATCGAATTCATAATTGTAGATACATAATTCATAACTTGGTTTAATCTGGCGATCCAAAAGTAATTATCGATATTGCCCTTCCACACGCTCTGTTTTATGGCGTAAACCACTTTCAGTGTAACATACTATCTATTTAATAATGGTTTTGTGCATTCCAATATTGCTAATTACATATGTATGGTCTTAGAGCGGAATATATAGGACAAAACAAAATATATTCTGTTTGCAACATAATTATGTTTTGTGTTTCAGGTTTTACGGTTCTTGTTGTGTTCTATTGGACACGTATGTAAAAGTTACAGGTTAGTTTTCCTTTTCTAAGATGGTTTTCCTTTTCTGAGACGGTTTTCCTATTCTCTTTTCGGGACTGCATTAAATGTTAGTTATTTCGATGGTTACGAGACCGATGTTTTTGTCGCCTCATTTCAGGTTTGGGTATACTTCTACCACTTTCGTAAAATTTTTCAAAATAACTAATACATTTTTGAATGCTTTGCATCATGTAACATGCGGAATATTGATAATAATATACAGGGTGTTTATTAATTAAATGATACTTAAGGGTGTAAATCCTTCGGTCATTTTAAGAAGAAAACTTAATATCAACATATGTCCTAAATCTCTTATTTTTTGAGCTACAGAGTGTTACAGTTTTAAGAAAAAATTTACTTTTTTATTATAATTTTCTTATCACTCCAGATATTTTTATGAAATTTTGTACACACCTGTACGCATTTTTTGATATAAAAATGCCAATGATTTGGGGAAAAAACTTTTTTTGGTGAAAATGGTGCGTCGTACGAGAGTAAGTCTAGGGACCGAATTTACTGTAAAATAAATGGAGATTTCAAAATTAATTTCAGTTTTTAGAAAAGGCAGTGTTGTACCATTTTTTTCTTCAAAAATGTTTAGTTCAAACCTCGTACGGACGTCATTGGCAAAGATTTTAAAACATGTTTTGCATCTAACAATGCTCCTTAATGATTAATAGGTGTGTACAAAATTTCATAAAAATATCTAGAGTGATAAGAAAATTATAATAAAAAAGTAAATTATTTCTTAAAATTTTAACACCCTGTAGCTCAAAAATTAAGAGGTTTAGGACATATGTTGATATTAAGTTTTCTTCTTAAAAAGATCGAAGGATTCACATCCTTAAGTAACGGCATTCAATTAATAAACACCCTGTATATTTATTTAAATATGAAATTATTATTTAATAGAAACAAAAATATAAATTCAATTTATTTTTGAAACCAGTCAAATTTTCTATCCTTTTCTGTTAATGATAGTCTGAACTTTATTTATTTTACTACGTAAAGAAGAACTGTGGGACGAATACAAAAGTTATCCATATTTTAAAGGACCGATGTAGCGGTTATGAAAAGGGTTCAGTTCAACTTTCTTTAACAAATTAAATTTTGTGTCCATGAAAAAAAAGGTCATTTTGAACATTTACTTTAAGTAAATTGAATCAACTTATTCCAGTATTTCGTCTTTTCTTCCGGTTTTCACTTTTTTTTTTGTAATTTTCATTGTTCTTGGTACGTTCAATATACCATGATAGATTTCTTCTATATTAAGTTTTATGTATTGACTACAATTAATAATGAAGTTATTGAAGAAATACTAACATAAAATAATAATTTCAATACCCCCTCGGAAACTATCAAATTTTGAACTGTGGTATAACTTGGATTATTATACTCTGGCCCTAGAGATTTGTCGTAGCATTTTCAGAGACACCCAGTATACTAATGTAAATAAAGCAACGCAAAACTTTTTTCAAACATGTCAAATAACTTAGATTGCGCACAGACGCACATATATGTATTTAAAACATCAACGCGCATTCATCTACCTCGCGCATCAGCATCACAGTATATTGGTCACAAACTTTAATTCATGTTTTAAAACATCAGATCACAGTAAACAACATACAGGCTCGCACAATCTTCGTAAAACAATAGCGGAAAAATTGCATTTGATTGCAGTGACATGCGCGATTATTGTGAAACAAGCAAAAAAATCCGTAGTAAATGGTGTAAGGATTGGCTTTTAAAACGGACACAATTTTCTCACGTGAATCGAGTTAAGAGTAGAACCTGATTATTGGCAAAATTATCTTCAGAGGGACGAGAATGAATATACAGTATGCGCCAAAAGTATGGAATAAATTTAATAAAAACGAAATAATTATTTTTTGGAAAAAATTCTCCAACAAGTCGATTTTTAATTTAAAAAATACATATTTTAGCGTAAAATGTGATTTTCAAATGTCATATGGCAACACCATATTTTTTTCCTTGATTCTGAAAGATCATTTAATTCTCTATCAGACAGTACTAAAATTTTGCCCTCTTACATAGGAAAGTTTTCGAGTAAATGGCGATTGAATGTTAGAAAACGTAAATCAATTAAAATAAAGCAAACACGTTATCAAGTTTAGTTTTTCGAATTCCATAGTTCTTTTATGGATCACGTAGGTGAAAATCTTTGCAAAGTGTCATTGTCACACCGACTTTCTAATAAGTATTGTAAGCGACATAGAAATTATTATTCAATTTAAAGTATTATGGCACATTTAACTGTTACTCAAAGAATTGAAATTTTAATTCTTATCGGATGCGGGAATATGACTAGAACTCAGCAGGAAGTTTGCAATCTATTTAATGAAAAATATCCAGATCGCCCTATCAGCCAATCAACAGTCAGTAAGGTAGAGTCTAAATTTAGAGAAACTGGCAATGTTGTAAATATTCCAAAACCTAGACGTCCAAGCATTAATGAAAATGAGGAACAGAACATTTTGATAAGTATGGTGGATAATCCTCATAATTCTTCACGATTGGTTGAATTAAACAATGACACTAGTCAGAGCACAGTGCTACGTATCTTGAGGAAGAAAAAATACCATCCCTACAAAATTCAACTTGTGCAGGAACTCAATGAAGATGATCCCGATCGCCGCTTACACTTTTGCGAAATTCTAATGGATTTATGTCATGGAAATAGAAATTTACACCGGCAAATACTTTTTCAGATGAGGCCACATTTTGTCTGAATGGTACAGTAAACCGTCAAACTTGCAGATATTGGAGTCGGAAAAATCCTCATTGCATGGCAGAGGCACATACCCAACACCCTCAGAAATTAAATGTGTGGGTTGGAATAGTTGACGACAGAATAGTAGGGGCTTTCTTCTTTGAAGGAACCCTTACAGGACAAAGTTTCTAGAAAATGACCTTGTTCCAGCCCTTGCAGTAATTTTTCCTAACGATAATGACCCTGACATTCCTGACGATACCATATGGTTTCAGCAAGACGGTGCACCTCCGCACTATGCGCGCCCTGTACGAGATTTTTTGGACAACTGTTTTCCTGGGAGGTGGATCTGCAGACGCGGACCGATAGAATGGTCTGCAAGATCGCCAGATCTTACACCTCTTGACTATTTTTTATGGGGATACTTGAAGTCAAAAGTGTACATTAATAAGTAATTTAGAAGAACTTC
Organism: Monochamus alternatus; assembly: GCA_037114965.1. Taxonomy (NCBI): domain Eukaryota; kingdom Metazoa; phylum Arthropoda; class Insecta; order Coleoptera; family Cerambycidae; genus Monochamus; species Monochamus alternatus. The sequence continues at coordinate 75,937,744 of CM073427.1, forward strand.
AAAATCGCATTCGGGTCGAAATACGCAAAGTTACCCCAGAAATCATTCATAATGTGCAAGAAGAATTTCTTCACAGACTTGCGCATTGTCAAGAAGTTGGTGGATGGCAATTCGAACATTTAATTTAAGTATAAAATTTAATCAATTGTATTTTATTTTACATGCCTCAGAATTGTTACTTTTTTATGGATAAAATTTACGTTTTCTAACATTCAATCGTCATTTACTCGAAAACTTTCCTATGTAAGAGGGCAAAATTTTAGTACTGTCTGATAGAGAATTAAACGATCTTTCAGAATGACATTTAAAAATCGCATTTTACGCTAAAATATGTAATTTTTAAATTAAAAATCGACCTGTTTGAGGATTTTTCCCAAAAAATAATTGTTTAGTTTATTATTTCCATACTTTTGGCGCATACTGTATAGAGCTTTTTGAGTTGGTTACACCTTTAATCAAATATGAGGACACCACTATGAGAACTGCAATATTATTGCATTTATATTGCATTTATTAATAAGTGTATGGTCTTTATAAATTCTAGTTTTATTTACAGAGTAAAAACGTGGGATTTACGAAATTTAACGCGAAATTTTTTAACACGTTTCATTGAATTATATCGAGCCCATCTTTGTTTATGGAAAACTAAGTCAAAGGACTACCTCGACAAAAATAATAAAAATACAACTTAACTTTTAGTTGAAAAGTTAAAAGTTGTACAACCTGAAGCGACCAAAAATAAAGCCATATAAAAAGTTAACAGTGGTGGGTTCTGAAGAGATTTAAAAAACGTTAAAGACTCAAAAAGATGTAGTGCTGGATCAGACGACATATATGTACCGCCATTATGGTACTATCCTATAATGCAATTTGTTGCAGACCATTTACTACGGACTTTTTTGTTTTTTCTTGTTTTTGTGTCAGAATAATCTCGTGCGCCACTGCAATCAAATGCACTTCTTCCGCCATTGTTTTACGAAGATTGTGCGAATGTGTAGTTTACTGCGAACTGATATGTTAAAACATGAATCAACGTTTGTGACCAATACACATGCATCATGCTGCTGCGCGAAGTAGATAAATGCGCGTTGATGTTTTCATACATATACGTTCTTCTGTGATCCGTGAAAAATGTAATAGAATTAAACGTTTTCCATCTGAAATAAGAAACTATGAAATGAAGAAAGTATTGTGATGCCCACACTAAACTACGTACAAGTAAAAGTAATTTTAAAGTGTTAAAGCGGTGATAATAAAGAAATCTTTGAACATTTCTTATCTTTATATTTGATTAGGATTAGTGTATGCTGAGTTCCAAATAGTGCATTGCCTAGTCCCTTTTTATTATATACACTATTATTTTTTGAATAACACTATTGTGAATTAATTTCAATTGTAAAAATGAATTATTATTCTCCTATGGAATCTACAAAAGCGAATAAACGCTCCCATAATAAAGCTATTTTGATTTATTTAACTGACAACTAAATATCGAGAAAGATATTTCCCTTTGCACTCTTCGTTTGAATACATATTTGATGTTTTATTTATTATATACTGTTTGCAAAATCGCTTGAGCGAGACATATGTGTGTTTGAATTCTCTTTATCCAAATTGTCAGTCGCTTCGTTCCTCGGGATTTTGAATGTTTTTCATGTTTTATTCATTGTGACTGAAAACACGTTAAAAAAATGAATTCGTTTGTGGCCTTTTATGCATATTAAATATAAGTGTAACATATTTATGTTATTGGTATTTACCTATATATTAGAATAAAATGAAATTTTCAATGATACTTAATTTACACACATTTTCATTCATTACTTTTTTAATGGTGAAATATACATATACTTGATACTATCCAATTACTGTGGCATAGTAATTGAATAGTAGTCAATACTCAATTAATACTGGCAAGATAGAAAAAAAAAACACTTAACTCATTAAAAATATTTCACAAGAAAGAGATTAATTATAACTATAAGCATGGCTATAACAACAGATAAAACATTTTAAATTAATTCACTGGCTTTAAATATGTCATAATTTTCCTTGAACAAACTTACACTTGGTGAAGACACTATATTAGTTTGCAGGCAGTTCCAGGGAATAAATACTTTGTTACAGAAAAAGTTCTGTCTTATTGTCGTTTTAAAATTTTCTTTACGAAGTTTAAATGGATGGCTACGAATTCGTTGATCAGTAATTAGAGTTAATAAATCACGAATAATATTACTAAACTGAGCATGCTGCAGTTTATATGTAAATTTCAGATCTCCTCTGGTTCTTCTTTCGGATAAATGTGGAAGACCTAACGTTGCACAGCGGTCCTGGTATGTATGACTTTGAAGAGACATTACTTGTCTGTAGCTTTTTGTTGGACAGTCTCCAAAAGTTTTATATCTTTAATTAGATGAGGTGACCATATTATGTTAGCATATTCAAGAGTATGCCTTACGTATGACTTGTATAAAAGGTGGAATAATCTAGGAGAAGGATTGTGGAACATTTTAAAAATTATGTAGGATTTGGAGTTGGCTCTTTTGACATGGAAGACCATGAAAGGTTAGAAGTTACAGTTACACCTATGTCAACTTGTTCATCCACTGATCTTATGGGACTTCCATTCAGCTCGTAAGACGGGTGAGGATTGTTCTTTCCAATATGTAGTATTGTACATTTTGTGGTGTTTAACAATAAGGACCAGGTGACCAACGTTCAATATTATTAAGAGTGCTCTGAATAGCATCGCATTGTTCAAAAGGATTGCTATATATTTTGGTATCACCCGCGTAAAAAAAACAAGGAACAGTTATAATATCAAAATCTGACGAGTATAGAAGGAATAATATTGGCCCTGAAACTGACCCTTGTGTAACACCTGAATAAACTTCACGCAGAGAAGAATAATCAGAACCGACACGAACTGAAGACTTTATTGGTTAAATAGTTGTTAATCCATGTAAGCAATTCCCCGCGAATACCAAGATGATCATATAATACAGTAAGGAAAATTTTAACTCATTACGTGACAAGAAAAAGGTAAACACCCATTAAATATCATTTTAATTGGATAATTTTTTGCATGTTTACTTCTCTCGGTGAAAGTAAAAAATGATTGACTTTTCAGGTTTATCTGCTAAGTTTTTTTAGAGTTTGCATAGGTAGTACTTTGGTAACGTAGCATTTTGTTTTAAAAACTTCAGATCTCATTTGTGTTGCAAGTGTTGTGAAGCTTGTTGCAAACGACATATTCTTTTACAGCTGACCATGTCTAGAGTACCTAGATTTAGGCAGATTTCCAAGATTAGTGATTTTGAGAAGGGATGGATTGTTGGATTGTGCGAAGCAGGTTTGTCGGTGAGAAACTAGAATGATTAATAGATCCTTACGTACTACACTGTGGTGTTACCAGAGCGAAAGGCACCGATCGCTGTGGAGGAACTACAGAGCTTGAAGATCGTTGATTGTGACATTTAGCTCTTAGAGACTGATTTAGCAGCAGCTGGACTATTGCAAATCAGTGATTTGAAGAATGGGGGGATGGTAAGTGTGAGTTTAGCATATTTCTAAATATCCACATTATGTTTGATGTTAATTTTATTGCATAACATGAAATATAGTCCACACAGTAAATGAACTCGTTGGATATTTTGCTAATAAAACCCAGAAGAACGGTTTCCAAGAAAGAAATTTTGTGGTTATCACTTTTCCAATCCATTAACTTTTTGTAAACAAATTCATATCCTTGTCGAGATTTATCTAGCAAAAATGTCATCGGAAGCACAGCTTGCCACTTCAACAACACTTAGGAGTGTTCACATTCACTGTATTAACTTTCTGAGTCCATAATAATCATATAAAATATTATTAAATTATAAACGAACTGTAAATTATTAATAGTTTCTCTAGTAGCAATCCTAAAAATGCAGGAATAGGTCAGATCTCATCTATTGTGGTTGAATTTTGGAGTTCCCACATTTTCAAGAGTAAACTTAGATATTTATAGTGTTTTTATTAAACCAGGTTAGTAAATTTAGGGAGATTAATTTTTTTAGATAATTATTGAATAAAGCTTTGTTTGTGGAATTGTTCTTTAGCATACCTAGATGTTTGGTATCAGAGAGCATACTTATGACTTCATTGATAGGATATTTAGGAGATTTGATATATATTAGCTTAAAATACCTTTCTAATATAGTAAATAATACTAAGTTGTTATAAAATGTCATGTAAAATAATTTTAAATTTAAGAAGACTATTGGAAAAATGTGTTCGCCTGGAAGAAGAGATGGTGGAGTAAACTAAAATTTAATTTAGATAAAAATAGATAGAAATTAACCTTTTGTATTTTTTAAAATAATTTAGTATTCATAATTTATTACATTTTTTCGTATATTAATAATTTTTACCGTGGCCGCAATTAAGTATTAAACTTGTAATGTATGTGTTCATTGCCTGATTGGTATGTCTTCACTTTCATGGCAATGTTTGACTTGCTTATTACAATTTTTAGTGGTCTTATTTTTCGAAGTTTGGCACCCTATAAAAAAACGCTCAGTATACATTTGTCGATTAAATTTGGTACACGGGTATTTTGATATGAAGTGATAAATAGCCTGGTAATATTATCTTTTGGAAAAACAACTCTTTTAAAAAATCCTAGAAGGCCAGGCTTTTGTCACATCAATAAAGTTGTTAGTAGAATATAACCTCCCTTCAGAGTACTAATTATAAAAAAAATTGCTTGCTTGTGATAACCTAACACACTGTACTGGGTTAACTATGATTTAGTACAAATATTTTAAGAGGGGATAGGGAAAAAGTAGAATTAACGGAATTATCTATCAAAAAATTTCCAAACTTATTTATAAAGCGAACAATTTTTTTTTCAAAACTATAAATCCTTATTTATCGCCACTTTACCTTACTAATATTTATTTCCAGGATTGATATTTGGAGAGATTTTAAGGATGTTGTATAATTTTCTGCTTTCTTACCTGTTTAAATTAAAATCTGCAAAGATTTTGGACTTGCTGTGGTCATAATCAGGTCGAACACTTATGTCGGAAAAAACCACAAAGGGTAACAATAAAATACACGCAAATGTACACGAATACATAAAAACATTGCTACACGTTTACCGCCAAGGCATTACAACAGTTGATCAATGTAGTTCAAAAAGTATTCAGCATAATATTTTGTGTACTCGGAAAAATTCTTTGGTATTATGCTGCTACACGATAATATACACTTGTTACACTCCCATAAATCAGCACCTTATCCGTCATCTAGTCATCTAGGCATTTGAATACGACATGTTTGAAAATACATAAAAAATATTCGAAAAAATTAAATTTACGAAAAGCTAGTACTGAAAAATTATTTCAAACTAATCAGAGTACCGTAACCGTATACAATATTTTCCACATCTACAGACGACATCTGTGGGTCACTAATGCAAGGTGCACTTCACGGCGATAAATTTTTAAACTTCTTGTGTTGTTGGGGAATTAAATTCCGTAAATACTAATAGCAACAATATCAACAGTAATCGATAATGTTTGCACGAAATAGTTAGTAATATTTTAAACTATAACAGTGTTCTGTAAAAATGTTTCTCAGGCCCTTAGATATAACTAACTTCGCATTTTCATTGAGGTTTGGAGAGTATGCAACTAGCAATGCAGTATTTTAGGTTATGTTATTTTAGAACAGTTAAGTGACTAATTTTAAACGTTTTATAGTAATTAATAAAAGTATTTTATGTCGGATATGTTAGTGGATAAATACGATGAATCTGCAAGGAGTGAAAATGTAGTTTTGGCAGTGTGCAACGAAAGAACGAAGAACGAAGAACGAATACAAAATACTGCAGCTAACCGGATTAACTGTTATCTATCAGGTATCAGGGATTATCATAGACGCCGATTTTCCGAAGGAAAAGAGAGTTTGGCCCCATTTTTTAAACATTGAGCTAGAATTCCGAAATAATTTTTTTATTGTCCTTTAGACCTCCCCGAGCACGTGGTTAAAATTTTTGTACTTGGTCATAGTTAATCCTGGACATATTTTTTTGTTTTAATATAGGAGTATTTCTCTTGGCAGCTGAAATTCTTCTATAACGATCAGCCTATATTGCACAGTTACTATCCGTTGTAAAAAAATTATTGTACAAATATCTGCGCAATACGTAGTTCCAAATGAATTATACTCACCCATGGCTTGATGTGGCGCATTTCCCGACTTCCACAGCACCCTGATGATCTGGATGTACGCAACAGACATAAAGAGCAGTGGGAACAAATAGAAGAATACCATCTTAATGATCATGAAGATCGTGTCCGTTTCAGTGGACCAAGTGGGACCACACTGAGTGAAATATATGGATGACTCCTTGTAGGGCATTGCTGTAAGGTAGATGGGCTCGGGGATTTCTAGAAAGAGATAGAAATACATAATCAGTTATTATTACATTTACTGCGGTAATACTATTTTAAAAAAACTGAACAAATATTCTGTATACAGGGTGCCTACTTTTATTTGTGTACAAATCCGTAAAACCATTATTCTTCAAGATAATCTATTATTTATTATTTAAGATGGCGATCTAAGACCTGCTTTGATTTTTTTTATAGCCATGAAATTCAATAAAAACGTTTAGCGATTTTTTTATTAAAATCTGATAAAGTGGTGTTAATCAGATCCCCGCAAATTCTCTATGTGTGAAATTTGAACAAAAACTATAGTGTTTCCTTCTATACGTTCTTAGAGTTTCATTTTTGTAAAATTCATAAATACTTAATTTTTTTAAATTACTCAACAAATATTTTTTTGTCATCGAAAACCGTTACTTCTAATCCTATCACGGTGTTTTAAATGGCGATCCAAGACCTGTTATGAATATTTTTATACTCCTCGAATTCAATAAAAACGTTTAGCGATATTTTATTTAAAATCAAATAAAGTTGTGTTACTGAGGTCATCTCAGAATCCGTATGTGTGAAATTTGAACAAAAACTATACAAAGTGTTTTCTTCTACACGTCTTCAAAGTTTTAGTTTTATAAAAATTTGTAAAATAACGCAAAAAATATTAATTTAGTAAACCTCACTTATTTTTCAATGTTCTATCAGCTCTAGAAATAATAAATTTATCTCAAAAACGACGAACAAAAAATATATGTGTAAATTTTTCAAACAGCAGTTGGGAAAAAATACAATAGAATATTCCATTCATAATGATTTAATTTCTATCAACAACTTTATATTACTAGATAACTCAGTGTTTATGTAATTAACCATTTTAAGGCAATTCTTTTGGCTATATCTCTGTCATTATTAAAGATAGACAAACTTTAATCTTAAGATGATCTATCTGTATAAAATATACACGATGTTCCATTTGAAAATGTTGAAAGTTTACTTTTTCTAAATAATAATTCTATTAAAAATTGCAAGTAACGCTGTCCACTCAGGTTTTCCGGTAGAAAATACGGCCCAATCAAACGATACCCGTACACTACTGTCCATACCTTGACAATAAATCGCCTCTGAAAGCTAAACCGAGTAGCGTGTGGATTTTTCTTTGAGCAAATGTAGCTGTTATGACTGCAACAAAACTCCAACGCACCTAATAATAAACCGAGTAATAAACTATTTACGTACATTACATAAAAAACCTATACTCAATGGGTAAATTATTAAGAGAAGTTGAAAAGTGTTTCGTGTTTAAATACTAAATAATAAAAAACCATTGTGTTGTCGAGAGAAAACTGTCCAAGACCGAAATGACACGCCGCTAATCTAAGTTATCGAGAGTGAACCTTGACCTATCGTATTATTAGGTCAATAACATAGTTATCTAGTTTTTGTATTGTTATTTAACGACAAGGAGTAAAACTATTTTTTTTAAATCTAGATACATGAATTTTCCTTAAATATTGATTTATTTGTTAATATAAACAAATGTAGATAATAAATAAATGTTTTCGGATGTTAGGTTATTACAGTTTAATAATTTTGATATTACGTTTTCACTACGTTTTACAAATAATGAATTTTTAGTATTACTCGGAAGTATAATTAATTATTCAGTTTGTAGCTACGCATATCCAGCTTAGATATATATTGTTTTTTAAGTAGTATGGTACTAACCTGTTAACTGCACTCATTCGTCCATAGCACTTTATTAATAAAACTAGGGTTAGTCGCATTTCGTAAACATTTTCCATATAACGCTACCATTTCCACATATTCGGAATTTTTAAAATTATGCATTTACGACGAATACGCGGGACCGAAATAAACAAACTACTGCTTACTGCTTGTATTCTCACTATTCTCTCTATTCCCCCTCCCAATGTGTGGCGTGATCTACAAATTTGGGGAGAAAGAAATGCGGGAAATGCGGGTAAATTTGAATAACACGTTGATGTGTTAGACCATATTATGTATGTAAATATGATGTGGCAACGATGTTTAATCCGGCATTCGATTGTCGTATGGGTGCGTCCTCAGAAAGTTCGTAGCGCACCAGGAGCGTCGTGTTACTGATTTTTATAGGGTGATTTGTTTATTTTTTTAAACGTCGAGTAAAACATTTTTGTTTCGATTTTCTGCCTTTATTAGGCCTTAAAAACGTGGTTAAAATTAATGACATTATGACTGACTCACCCTGTATAAAATATAAAAACATTTAAATTATCTCAGTAAAATTACATATATATTTAACAATTCCAACATAAAAATTACAATGTATATATTTATCAATATAAATTATAGTGATGCAAATTTAGGATGAAATTTAGCATAATAGTTGTAAAATCACATAATATGGTATTTTATCCACGTTTATTTCTGTAATATCAGTGTACTTATTTCATATACAAAATTATTATGTAATTGTACGTTGCAAACAAATTTTTATCAGTCTAGACATCAATATTTTTCAAATAACGTTTTAAATAGGTTAACAATAAAAACATTTGGGGTGAAATAGGGATAGACAGCCCCTAAACTATCCCTACGCGTGGGAAAATCAATGAGCATATTTTTGTTAACTTCTCGTACTCATACAAATACATACAAACGTTAACTGATATATTTCAAAAAAATATGCTGGGAAAGCCAATCTTACAAAAAAAACATGATTCCTCGTTATTTGCTCATATTATTAAGGCTGGATGTTATTCCTAACAGCCTAGGAATCTAGGGTTGTTTACGAAGGACAAAATTGCACAACTCTGATAGCACACATGTGACCTAAAAAGTCACAGAAAAGGGCACAAGAAATATTCTAAACTATCCTCGTATTTGCGATTTCCCCTGCTGCTAGGAAATACTGATGGGAGAAGGTGTAAAAAATGTTATAGCCGTGTATTTCTGAAAGCAGAGTGCAATTTTTGTCCCACAAAAAGGCGGTAACGAGCACAAACTTCTTTAGGTCCTCAGCTGAAATGTTTAAATAAGTAAAGTACAGGAATGGGACAAATTTTTTAGCTTTGAAGGTTGTAGATTAAAGAACTTTTATATAAAGCTGTATTTTTAGAATATTCCGCGTAGTGGAGATGTATGCAGTTTAACCTGTTTTATGCAAATTGATTTGCTCTTGATGAAGTTTAGGTTATAATAGGTGAGCAGCTAACAACATTTATTTTACAATATTATACTTTAGTTACAAAAAAAATTATTTAAATATAAGAATATTTTTTACTTCAGATACTGAACGCTATTATTATTTTTTAAATATCTGTAAGTAATTAAGTACTTTCTACAAACGTGCATTCATTGATTCATTAATTTTTTACAAAGATTCCAGTTTTCTTATAAAAAATCAATCGAACATCATATTATAGAGATATTGATATCAATTTGGTTTTTTCTTAGAAAGCACCCTATTTATTATTATATTTTTCCTGATTGCGTTGATATAAACATGTAATGGATTTTCTTTTACTGTTCATGAGATATTGATTGACTAAATAATTCCATATTTAATATTTTTTTTTAGAATACGCATCTAGATTCGTAACAAATTTATGGAGCATTTTAAAGAATAGTTTATAAAAATTGTTCAAACTCATTTATTTGCTTTTCTATGCAAATTACTTAAGCCACTATGAATCATTTTTGGATGTTGGTTTATGTAATCTCTACCTTCTTGTATTCTATCTTGGATTGTAAATACTGGTTGGTCTATCTTTATAAGCATTATTCTTTAAATAGGCCCACAAAAATGTATCAGGTAGTGTCATGTCTGGACTATCTGCCAGCCAACGTATGGTATGGTTTAGTGGTCAGGAAAATTTAAGCGGCCAATGTTATCTAGATCTTTTGGGTCACGAAATAAATGATTTTATTACCCAATTTGATAGGTTGCAGGGATGATATAATAGCAAGATGGAGCTCCACCACATAATGTAAGATAAGTTATAGAATATTTAAATATTATACAGGTTGTCCCAGGGTGAGCGTACAAAAATTTAGCAGGGGGTAGACCAGACCAAAACAAGAATAAAATTCGATGCACGCCTAACGAGTTACAGGGTGTTTTGAAAAAAAATTACAATTTTCCGCAGTAACTTAAAAACCGTTTCGTAGATTTAGGTATTTTTGGGTGACGTGTACATCAATTAAAGATCATTGAAATTACATGGTGTTTGTTTTAATTTGACATCAGTGGTGGCCTAGGCCTACTATTCCTTATGATTTTATCTTCATAACTCTTGAATATTCTACTTTTACGTGAATTGACTAAGTCCTCCTTAATCAATGACCAGTTCTGAACAAAAATGTGCTCTTGTTACACAGCTCTAAAATCAACCATTTTCAAGTAAATTGAGTCTAAAGTACCGACTGCATTAATTTATGCAGAAAAATACATGCAAAGATGTTATTTGTATAAAAATATGACACCATGTGATGACCAACAAATAGTCCAGACTTGACACCACCTAATACATCTTTGTGGGGCTATTTAAAGAATAGTGTTTATAAAAGTAGACCAACAACTATTCTAGAAATGCAAGATAGATTACAAGAAGCTTTACATTACATAAACCAACGCCCAAAAATAATGCATAATTGTTTAAATAATTGGAAAAACGATATAGAAATGCAAGAAGATGAGTTTGAACAATATTTATCAAACTTTATTCTTTAAATTGCTCCATAAAATGAATTCAAATATAGTTTTGCATTCTTATGCAATGCAATCAGGAAAAAGAAATCCAAAAATATAATAATATACTAAGGTGCTTCATAAGACAAAAAAAAGTTGATGCAAATATTTCTGTAGAGCGATCCTTGATTGTTTTTTAAATAAAAAATTGAAACCTTTAACACAGTTACAATCGAATCTAATGTTTACACGTGATCACCCTGTGCATATATTGGGGCATTTGGCATTTTCATAACTAGTAGCATTTGTCATAACATATTCAAATCTACAAGATGCAAAAGAAATCAGATCACATTAACAGCATATTTTTTACTACAAAATATAATTTTAAGTTTAAATAATGAAAACAAGATTAGACTACTTAAAATTTTAAGAAAAACATATAAGTACAGTTTATCTTTTACTTCGTTCTCCAACAAATATACAAGGTGGTCAAATTCAGGGAAAAAAATCAAATTTGCTCAGTAAATGACGAGCCTCTTTCCTAAATTTCATAAGTGCTAATTAACTTAACTTAACTAATAAGCGAAATCAAATTGTAACAAGTGGTCTACTCCTTTGAGAAAAATATTTGATACGCCACTGAACAGGGAAAAACATGCATTTTTTAGAATGCCCAATCTCTTTACTACGTGAAAGGACGCTGGCAAAAAATTCGTCAGACGCACCGTTTTCGCGTAGAAATACTTTTATGACAACTGTACATTAAATGAAAAATTAAACAAATACCTACAAAAAATGTACAGAGAAGCTGGTTTTAAAACAACCACTGTCTAATGTCAAAGTGGAATCAGTATTAAATGTGCCAAATACTGTATGCGGTCGCTCGTTCTAATTGTCTCCTTGAACTAGATCACCCTGTATATCTGTCTTGAAGAGCGGGATAAAAGGTATATTGATTTACATTTGCTAAAGATTAACGATTTAAACTTGACTCTCCCTGTATATCTACTCTCTGTCGATGAAATGTATTATTTACATTGGCGCATCCGCCATATTATCGAACACGAACACATTTACTTGAAATTTCGTAAGGAATAATAAAAGCCTTCCCAAAAACAAACATATAAAGTTGAACTTTAAAAAGTTGTTTTCTTTTTGCAATAATTTTGTTAATTATTGTTAATCAGTTGCTGTTAATCTTTAAATACTTCTTGTGATTAATCAAAACTTAGAGGGTATATTATTAACGATGTCAAAAAATCAATCGTAGAAACTGGAAGGAAGTATTTACTTCGTCTTTTTATTTATTTATTTTGTTTGCCTACGTATGATAACTTAAGTTAACACTGTAATTTTAACATTTTATGTTACTAATTTCTGTGCATCCACCTGCCACAGAAATGCAAAACGAGCTGTTTTATTTACGTAATATATAATACCTAATGTTTTGGAAAACCTACTCTTGCCCAAAGTTTTGTGTCGCATTTATAATACATCCTTTTGGTTAATCAATATTCTTAATCGGTTCAGAATAAACATCGTAAACACTGACTACATTGCTATGATAGCTGAATATGCGCAACAAGTAGTATGTGTCATTAATTAATCTGTTTCTTAAATCCTGTAAATTTTTTTTAGTAATAAATTTACATGGGGAAAAATATTTGGGTAAATCTGGCTATCCCCACATTCTGTGTAAGATCTGTACAAATTTTGCAAATTATCTACAAATTCTTACTGATAATTCTTCTGTAATTTCAAATATGTTATTAAGTGCAATCCGTTTCTCTAATGTTGAATGTTTTTTATAAATTGAGATAAAAAATTGATAAAACAATATTAGTGTCCTATTAGTAGTGTTAGTTAGTAATTAAGTCCAAGTTTAAGATCCAGTATCTGTAGGAGGCAACTTTCTTATTAGTCGGTTTTCTCACTTATGATATACTGATGAGAGCTAATAAGCTCGAAACCGGTATCGAAACCGAAGTCTGGTGAACCGCTGTGAATAACTTTGACCCCTTGTTATAGGTTTTTCATGTCCAGCCAACTCTATATTTTCTGAAAACGGGGACTATGAGCTTTCGATTGGTATATATTTGTAGTTCACCTCCATAATTAATACTTTTAATGCATAATTAATGACTCTAGTGCCTGGCTTTGGTTAGCCACCTTAGCCAATTCGAGTACATGAAACACATGTTTAATGCAATTCGTTCTATTAACATTTGGATGAAGGTAGGTACTTTGCAGTGTGATAAACATTTTTGAGGTTAAGTACGGAATATCTTTACAGACACAGACTAGCGGTGTTTTTTACAAATACATGTAGTATTTGTAGTTTTCTTGTAACTTATTCTCAATATGAAATTATAATCTATATATATATATATATAAAATTCTCGTGTCACAGTGTTAGATGCCATACTCCTCGGAAACGGCTTGACCGATTTTTATGAAATTTTATATATATATTCGGTAGGTCTGAGATTCGGTCGTAATCTATTTTTCATACTCCTGAGTGATAAGGGAGGTCCACTCCAAACTTCTTTTTTGGAGAAAATTTTTTATTTTTATTTTTTTATGATGTGGCATTAAAAAATACATACAACCCTTAATTTTCACCCTTCTATCACAAACCCCTATTTTTTAATAGCCATTTTAGTAATTTAATAATTTTTAACCCTGGTCGATAACTGATCGATTATCACTAAATCAGTTATCCCCGCCAGGCGTCTATCGGTGTCACTTCTCACCCAGTGAACAGCACGGAGTAGGGATGAGAACGAAGCCGACTACCAAAATATTCACTAGAAATAATTCATATGGCAAAACAAGGTTTGCCGGGTCACCTAGTACCTATATAAAATTATTCAGATATCAGTAAATGCACTCAACTCAGTTTAAGTAGTTATATACAAAGTGCAACTAATTGGATATGCCAAACTTTACCTAGTAATATGGCACAAAATAAGAAATTGATTCATTATCTCTAAATGGTAGATTGGAAAAATATTTTTTTAAATAAATTTGGTCCTATCAAAACAGAGGGTTCAGTTTGGGTGATGGTAAGTATAAGTGGAAGTCCAAATATTAATATACAAAAGCTGAGATGTGGTGATTTTTTTTATAAAGCAATATGCAGTGATTAATTTTTTTCAGTAGTACAATCAAATTTTCTTCATAGTAAAACTGCATATTGCTATACGTTAAAAAAAAGTTTTTGAGAAAAATATGAAAACACATTTTTATATCTGTCTATCAATGAAAATAATTAGCTATACATTTATTCAAAATCTCTATGAAAGGGTGTAGAAATCATGATATAAAAGCCAAATGTAGGTTCTACATTTCAAAGCATATGTTTAAATTACATTAAATTATAGGTAGGACACAGTGTACAGGGTGTTCATTTATTACTGTATTAGAAAGGTATTTTAAGCTAATATGAATCAAATCTCCTACAATTCCTATCAATGAAGTCATATGTATGCTCTCTGATACCAAACATCTAGGTATGCTAATGAACAATTCCACAGACAAAGCTCTATTCAATAATTATCTAAAGAAATTAATCTATCTAAATTTACTAACCTGGTTTAATGAAAACACTCTATAAATATCTAACTTTCACTTTTGACTTTCACTTTTGACTTTCACTTTTTTAGGATTGCTTCTTCAGGTGGCATCCTTTAAGTTGAGTCAAATATCTAACTATTAAAATTATTGGAAATTAAATATCGACAATGACAAAAGTGACATTAGCTTAAAATACCTTTCTAATACAGTAAGGTAGATATTGTGGGTGTAATTTAACGCTGGTTGGAGCTTTTGTCCACAGAGTAGTTAGTTTCACATATTATTATTAATACCTAAAAATATATAAAAAGTGTTCATTTATATTTTGTCACTAAGGTATAAGGTTTATTACAAGAATTAGATATAAAAAATACAAAAGTAATATGCATATCATTTTTAATTATAATAGATCTTGCACCTGAATGTCAATATATGAAAGAAAAAGCACTCTGTACATTTTGATTAAAATTTAGGCATGTTGTTTGAATATTTACACCACATATAGTGATTTGATTTACACTATTGCAATTAAATTCTACCAAATATTTGTTAAAATACATTACTCAAACATTTTTTAAACAATTTACCAATTCGTAAATTTTTCCGTGCGGACTTCCCTGAACCAAAAATAGTGAAAATTTCGTGTAAAATTTTACCCGTCTTTTTTTTGTTGTGTAAATCTAATAACCTATTTTCTGATTTTGCTGTATATTCAAAGTCCTTACATCAAAATTTCCATCCAGAAGCGACAAGTGCCTCGCTAATAATGCTAGTCTATTTTCTGTCAATATATTTTGCTGGCAGTTTCATTTCCTGATAACTAAGCCGCTGTCTAAAGCTTTCCACGTTGAAGTGTTGGGTGAAGTGGAAATTTAAATGAAAAATTACCATCTACCCACGAGCGGAAATACAGGTAATGCTCAAATTTCTACGATATGTGAAACTATTGAAAGCGTAGTACAAGTCAATTATCTCAATATTATCATTCATGCAATCTATACACGTGTATTTAAGGTAACAGTACCAGTGATTGATCACGTAAGAGATAATCTCAATTTCATTGATGTACATTTCATAACATATTAAAATAAATTGTGACAGATAGTATAGATATTTGCGTTTGATGTATAAACAAATTTTTCTAGTACTTATATTTAATCTATCAATTTCAAAAATTATATTGTACTTCAGATACACAACGTTCTAGTCGTTGACCAAAGCGTTATTTAAAAGATGGATCTTGAAAAATCTGTTATCTTTAAAATGCGAGAAGTTATACAAAAATGTGTAAAAATAGTGAAGCAGGAATGGTATAAAACGTTTATAGTAGTATTGGGTATACAGGGTGTTCATTTCAAAACTTCCCACCATCGTTTTCTCTATACGTACCGGGTGTTCCCTCTAAGACTTTCAGTGCGAATATCTTAGCTACTATAGCAGCCAGTGCGACGAAATTTGGTATACAGGCACTAGATGGCGCGTAGAATTCGATGATGGCATTAGTTTTTATACAGAGTGTTCAGTTTTGCATAAAATCAATTTAATTTCGATTTTTTGGTAGTCAACTTCGGTAAAATTTATATTTAAATTGAAATATCCTTAATTATGAACACATTCTGATAAAAAAAGTCATCAAAAACTTTTATTTTGTCATAAAAAAACTCCTATGAAAAGTCCCCAAATTTTATTGTTTTGTCATGCAAAATGTGAATAGCCTTGAGTCCAATTTACACACACGTAACAACCGCATGGATAGATGTCAAAACATAAAGTGACAGAAACAGTCAAAGCAAGTATGAGTATTTTTGTAGAAATTTTATTATAAATACGTACCACGAGGTACATTGAATTTGCGTATGTATTTCCAATAATGCTAGTTTTGTTAAAAGAAAAATGGAATTTAGAAGTTATTAGCTGCTCGCGTGCGCTGAGCTTTATCCTGAATGAATGCTCTGAAAATATGTGAAACATTTATTGTTATTTTAATTGTATAGTAAGACTATTCTCGGAAATAATAAAAGCGATAAAGGATAATCCCTACGAGCAGAAAACTAAATTTATGAACACCTCTCAAGCACTCAAGCTCTTGACTCTACTCGATTTCCCTGCCATCCTGCCAAGTTCCAACAGTGCCAACCGTGCCAACATATCTCGCTGTTATGCTACGTAGAAGTTGCCGTTGCCGCAGAGCCCGATATCCGAACGTCGAACGATATGTAAAAGTTAACCTAAAATTCCAAATAATGAAAATAATTAATAATGTCTCGACAACAAGTGGTACAAAGGTTTTAAAGTCTAGAAACAATCAATCATCAATAAAAATCTAATGGATTCCTTGAGTGAAAACTTCAGTTCCAGTATTACAAAAATATATCTGTTACAAAAACTACTCCACATCTCAAATCTGAGTAAAATTTCCAGCCATATAGGTGTGCCACAAACACAAATTACATTCATACAGTAAAAAGTTTGATATGTACAACGATTAATGGGAACTGAGAGGAAACACGAAGGGAAAATGTCGGTGTACTTAGTAGGTAATTATAACTTGCATATATTATTTTTCACCTTTTTACATTGAATATTTGAGTTGTATTTTCATGTACTTATGTTTCATATTATCTACTTAATTTCAAAGAACTATGGGGTTAAATTTATAAGAAATAACCCAGTTACCTACGGAAGGACTAGAATTATCTTTACCTAATTAGTTTCAGATGGAGAAGCTATTGGGGGCTTACTTTCAAGAACAGAAATGAGGACATATTTCACTGAAAACCATTAATATTCAGTTCTTAATTAATAATTTGGGTAGAATAAAAAAACCACAAATACAAATTTTAATTTATTAAAATAAAATTGCAATAAATTAAAAATATCTAAGTAGTATATCTAGTTACATACATTTAATTGATTTTATGTTAAACAGTTTGGAGAGTATATTACAAGAACAAAATTTACACTAGACTAAACGAGTGATTTTTTATATTTTATTATAACTACCTATTATTCAGTTGTAATCAGCATAATTTTAATTAAAAAGTAATACATACCTACATTGTGACTTATTTTTTAATTAATGACTAAATTGAATGACTTGACCCTTCATCTTTAAGTATTAATTAATATTATAAGTATTATTTCTGAAACATTTCTGTTTAATAATTTGTGTAGAATAAAAAACAACAAATACAGACTTTAATTTATTAACAATAAAATAAAATTACATTAAGTATCTACATTATTACATTTGGTTTTATATTAAACAGTTATTCTGTATTCTAATTTCTATTACAGAGCAACGTTCAATCTGAGGGATGGTCATGCATGTACGATTAGAAACAAATTTTGCCATTTCATTGTTCGATACCAACCTTATTATATTATGTTGTGTATATTGTAACAACAGTTAGCTTTTAACATTTTTAAGATAATCTAACGAAATGTTTTCATACTGTACATAGAATTATGAAATTAGTTTATTTTTCTTAAGTTTATTCGTTTAGAAATTTTAAAACCCACGACAGACAACTGAATTTAATGTCTTATAAAATACTTTTTCAAAGTGAGTTAGAGACTTCTTTATAATATTATCCTTATCCAAGAAAATGTCTGTGTAATATTTTTCGCTTCTTCTTTCTGGTGTCTGTTTTAATGTAATTTGTGGCACTACTCACACATAACTGAAATATAAAAACAACAATTACAAATTATTATCTAGCTTTAAATGACTATTTGATAGGTACCTACTGGGTATAGTACGTCTGCAGGTGATTCTTCCTAGCAAAAACCAGTTGCTTTATTTTAGTTCTGTATCATATGAAATTCAAACATTGTTCATTCGCAGCTGATATTTTGTAAATACAAACTCAGATGAAATGTGACGAAATTATCAATCTCGTCAATGATGCACCACAAAACTTCTCATCGATTGCCATCGATTCATCGGCGGAGTCTCAGGAACATTCTTGGAAGAAAGTAACTTATAATAAATCGCAGGAAAAGAATCGTGGGGAACAACAAGGATTCTCTAATTAAAGGTGTGCGAAAGTTGGCACATTTACATGTATGTCGCATCGACCGCGACACATCCGCTGTTAACTTACAAGAGCTGCTAAAGAGTGCTTTTCCCGAAGTACAGTGTGATTCAATAGCAGCTAAATATCCAAATCTGTATTCTTCATTTAAAGTCACAATCTTTGAAGATCACTTCCGGGAAGCCATGAATCCGTCGCTTTGGCCTGATGGTGCTTGCATCAGCCGGTTTTTTCAGAAGAGAACAACAGCGTCATCAATAAAGTAATGTATGATCCCGACATTTTGCTTTTAAATGTACAGAGTTTAAACAACCAATCTGTAAACTTGTTGGAAATATATATTGCTAACTATAATGATATTAAATTTGTATGTTTAACTGAAACTCACGGTAAAGATAATTCAGTTGAAACTAAGTATATCGAAGGGTTTTGTTTGGCTAGTTTTTTCTGTCGAAAATTATATGACAAAGGAGGGGTCACTATCTATTCCAAATCTAATTTCATTGTTAGTAAAATAAATTTAGACAAATTTTGTTTAGAAATGCACTTTGAAATATGTGGCATCACCTGGAAGGATGAAAATTTGGGTACAACAATTATCTTAACTTGTTATAGATCACCCAAGGGAGATCTAAAGGAATTTTTTTATTAATGTTAATAATGTTTTAGAACTTTTATATAAACCTAATATTAATATAATTTTATGTGGCGATTTTAATTTGGATACACGCTCGAAAATTAATAACGACTTCACGCACTTTAAAAACGTTTTACTTGCTTTTGATTTGCAACCGATGGTCGAGTGGCCTACGAGAGTAACTATCAATTCTTGTACAACTATTAACAATGTATTTTCCAATATAAATTGTGCTAATGTCTCTTGTGTTATTGACAATGACGTCTCAGATCATAGATCTATATTATTCGTGATGAGTAATAAATCTATAAGTAACTCGTATAAAAAAGTCACCAAAAGAAACGAATATTTTTCGACAGTTCAATAAATAATTTTTGTTTGGCGTTGCTGGAGGAGTCCTGGAAAGACTTGTATTTTTTTAATTCTTTAGACGACGCTTTCGATTACTTTTATAATGTATTTGTATTTCATTTTAACAAAAATTTTCCCTTGAAAAAAAAAACGCTTAATAACGGGGGAAATCGCAACAGTCACAGATGAGATCAAAATATCTAGTATTAAACTAAAGAACCTTTATAATTTAAAATGTGCTTGCCCCGAATTTGCAGATATGTACAGAACTGCCAAAAGAAAGCATACCTCGTTATTGCAAACCAGTAAAAAACAGTTTTATCAGAATAAAATTATGAATTCTGATAATATTTCTAAAACGACTTGGAAGGTCGTAGCTGAATTAACTAATAAAAATAGAAGTTAACAAAATATTAATTTATTACATAACGATGTATTATTTGTGCAGTGGCAACAATTTTAAATAATTTTTTTATATATACCCCTAAGAAAATTGTCGATGACATATTATCCACAAGCGCTATTGCTGCGAATAACAGAATTTTCTCCCTATCTATTAACCCATATTCTATTTTTCTTGAACCTTTTGTGTGTGACGAGATGTTGTCTTTAATTAGATCGAAATTGAAAAATAAACGCTCCTCTGGCACAGACGAAATTCCTATGTTTCTATTGAAAAAAGTCATCGGTATCATTATATTATAACTGTTATTTCACATTCATTTCAATCATTTTGCACAAAAAATATTTACTTGTTAAAGAATATACGTAGATACATATTGAATTAATTTTTATGAGTTGCTATGATATTGCTAATAGTGCAAGATTGTGTGTTTGACCAAGTAAATTAAGAAACATGCTTTATACTTTGAGCAGAAAAGCTGAAACAGTGTTAATTTATGGAAAAATTGTTTTCCTTTTTGTTTGTAATTAAGGGAAAAATTCTAAATTTGAATATTTTTGTACATTTTTTTAGTTATTACCACTAAAAATTTCGATTTATTGTATTTTTTTAAAAACTCATTTTTTCAAATGTAAAGAGGGCGGGCCCTATTGATTTTTTAATAAAGTATTTTTTTTTAATTTTGTGGTACAACAATTTAAAAAAAAACAATTTCTGCTAGTCGCGGCCTAGTTTTATTTTTAAAAATTAAAAAAAAAATACTTACATCCAGAAAATGTGTCAGAAAATTGGAGCTACCATACGTAAAATGATCCGCTGATTCCAAAAATGTCAAAAAATACAGGGTGTTCCATTTAAAAATATAAATTTACAGTCAAACCGGAAATGTCATGAAATCCGAAATGACAAATAATTCATGGCACTATCTAGTATAAACCCAACCAGTTTCAAATTTGTATCAGCAGCCACAAAAAAGTTACAGCGTGTTCCCACTTTCCGTTGTGACCCGGTAGAGGTTAGAATTTGGAAGTTGCAGAAATTTAGCAATAGCAGCAGGAAATTTTCCAAACGGATTTATTCCCACAGGGTTTTTCGTACACTTGCCTTTCACATACTTTAGGAAAAGCCTCCGATGTCCCACATTTGCTGGACGAAGAGCCATGCATCTTCGGTAAAAATCCAAATAAAATTCATCAACGATTGTAAAATTTCGTGGAACCTTGGTGTTGGTATCTTTACCAAATATTGAACTGAAAGTGCCCACCATTTCCGAGTTGTCGAGAGTCAACTGGCAAAGCTCCTCTCTACAGCAGGCATCAAATATTCCCAAAATAGTAGCTACTTTCATCATAAGGTACTCGTCATCAGATGCGCACTTCAAAAACTGTTCAATTTGGTCTCTGGTCAAGATCTTTGATTTTTTGTGTTGATAACCTTTTTCTTAACGCTTCAGAAACACAATTAATGAGCTAAAAATGCTTACTGATATCTACATCGCTATTTATTCGTAACATAGCTTTAATCATAGAATAATTAGATTATAGAGATGAAGATTTCCAAACCTTCGATTTCTCCTCAAAATAGGACAAGAGTACATTTTCAGTATATTTTCCAGGAAAGCCTTTCCCTTCACACCGCTTCACAAATTTATTGTATGCAATTTCATATTGAATCCGGGATTTTCTTGGTAATAAGTCCAAAGTAGCTCGGTTGGCCGCTTCATCGATTTCTTTAAATGAATTGTTTTTCCATAATTGTTGTATACTTTTTAAGAGCAAAAAGACACAACATTTAAAAGTGACCAATCCAAAACTTTCAAACTTTACGTAAATGATGAATACAGCAATGGTTGCCACCATGGTTACTATAATTGGCAAGAGCCCACTTTGAAAATTTGATATAGTGTCTCCGATGCTATTTAAAACTTAACTTATTTCTACCTGGGTTAATTCTTTTAATGCTGTTTGTAGAAAAAATATTGTATGATATTTGTGTTAAAAGTGTTTTTTAGGCACTGATGTGAATTGCAAAATTCGCTGCGCTAATTCTGCAAACATTTACATGCGTACCTTAAAAATGCACTTTTAACACTCACATCACAAATAACTATTAGGTAACTTGCTTAATCAATCACACAATCTGTCACTATTAGCAATACTATATACAGCAACTCATAAAAATGAATTTCACGACAGAATCAAGGTTTTATTTAAAAGGTATGAAGAGGTAAAAACGTTTTCCTAATCATCTCGACACTTAAAATAAAAATCCATCGACATGTAGGGATTAAAAAGACCTTTAAAATGAGGTATTTCCCTATACTTTTTCCCATTTAAGAGTGTAGGTGCCGTTAACAAAAGGTAAAAGGGAACGTGTCAGTTTTCAAATGAAAAATTGTACCAATAAAATGTTTCACGTGTTTGGGAATTTTCTAAAGAAATACACAGATATCGTGAAAATGAAAATGTTATTTTATCGGTATAATATCCCAATTGTCATTTTATTCAGAAATTAATGATTAAAGTGGAATCATATGTTATACTGTTGAGATTTGTTTCGACATAGGCTTTATAATAAAAAATAAATATTGAATATAAAATTATTCAGTTACAAAATAATTACGCTTAAATCTTGTTTATAGTTCATTTAATGTAGTTATAATTTTGTCTTATCTCAGCTGAAAACAGGATAATTATAATAAAACAGGAAAACTTTGCAAAGGTTTCTTAATTAATTTATTAAGCAGTTTCCTTAGAGATAAAATTAAAGGATTTTACTTTTAAAGTTTTATATTTAACATATAATTCAATATCAGTTAAATACAGTTATGTTTTTATAAACAATCCACAGAATATTTAAACGTGCAAGGGTTTTCTATCAGTAATGAATATCGAACAGAAAAATATTAAAGTATTTATATATTACAAGGAATGTAGAGATAGAGATATTTTAAAAGAACAATTATGAGTTAAATACGATAGATTACAAATAAAATTATAAAGAATAGTTGTTTGTTCAAAATTTAAAGTATCTTACACTTTTTCGTAAGTAAGACAGTGGCGTACCATTTTTATTGTAAATAAAAGAAGAGTGCCACAGAGTTTCTATGCCACTGGTGATAATGGGAATATTTAAAAATACTAAATAATTAGACCAAAGATATCCCATTACAATCTAGAACTATTGTTGTTTTATCACGAAAGGTTTTCAAGTAAATAAAAAATATAATAAAAATTTCAAAATCTTTGACACCCTGTATAAAAATCCCACTGTTGCGATTGGTACGTCCGAAATATGATTTTCCGGGACCCAACCTGGGAATTTCAGCTGTCCAAAAACTTTTTGAGTATACTCTAAGGATCAGGATTGAAAAATACATGAAAATCCCACTTTTGCGACTGGTACGTCCGAAATATGATTTTCGGGCCCCAATGGGCCATTTTCTCGGACCCAAATTGGGAATTTCAGCTGACCAAAAACTTTTCACACCCAGTCTCAGGTCCAGAATTGAAAAGCACACGAAAATACCACAGTCACGACCGGGACGTCCAAACCAGGATTTTCCCGCCCCAAGGGGTCATTTTCCCGGACCCAAAACCGGAATTTCAGTTGGCCATAAACCGCATTTCAGGCCATTTTCGGCCCCTGGAGTCAATTCCAGACGTGTAGGCCCAATTCTGAGCTCAGGATCGAATTCAGCGTCGAAAAATACATGGGAATATATATGTCACTCTCTTGTGTATGAACTTTTTTTTTTTTTGTGGGGCTGTGTATTAAATAAACTTTATTTACACTTGAAATATCTAAAAAACATACTGAAAATTACATAGGCAGCATATCAAGTTATAAATAAAGTAGAAAACCAGGGAAGCACCAAAAGTGCTTGTACGTGTTTAATAATAATAATTGAGCAGTCACTAAGTAAATATAAATATATAAACTAATAGCTAAAAGTAATTATATTATTCAATATAGATGTTGCAAACATTCTTAAAAATAAATATTAATTTGCATATATACAACACGTGTATATATATAACACAATTAAATAATGTACCTACCGACATACATGCGAGCACCCACACTCACATACATATATTATTTATCATTATATATTACTTATTACAAACCTATATTTTTATTAACAATATTATGTACTAATAAACATATAATAGAATAGTAATGACGTACGTAAAGAATTATGTATCAGTCTAATGAGAAATCATGTTAAATTTTATATATACCGATATTTGAGTTAAAATTATTTTGTGTTGTAAAACAAAATATAAATAAGTTAAATTAATTTTTTTTCAGTGTACAAAATATAATTAGTTGCTAAGTATTTGAATTTTTTTATTGCGTGTTATTTTAATATCTAGTGGTAATACAGGGTGTTAAAAAAGAGTGTAAAATATTTCAGAAGGTAATAGTATGAACCAAAATAAGCAGAAAAGTCTTAATAAACATGAGTCCGAAAAGTAACGGTTGCGGAGATATGGACCACTATTCGTTTTTCAAACATTTTATTTTATTAGGAATAAACCGACAAAGGAAGCTTTTAACAAACAAAAAACAAAGTTAAAGAAGATGTTCAAAGTGCCCTCCGTCCATTTCCAAGCAGGCACGACATCTTCGTCTCAACGATATTCGAACTCTTTCGAAAACACCCTTCTTGGTTTGGCTTTCTTGACACTTTTGATTAATCCGTAGCTGCAGCTCTTCCAGGCTACTTACAGGAGTACCATACACTAACGTTTTCAAATATTTCCAAACAAAGAAATCAAGAGGGTTCAGATCAGGCGATTTTGGAGGCCATAAAACAGGCCCGGCCCTTCCTATCTATCTATGTGGAAAAGTTTGGTGTAAATGCTCTCTAACGGCCATGGAAAAATAAGTTGGAGCACCATCATGCTGGAGCCACATTTGTTGCCTCTGATTCAAAGGAATGTCTTCCAAAAACTCATACATGTTCTGCGGAAAGTTGAGGTAAGGAGCGCCTTTTAATCGGTTTGGTAAAACAACAGGACCTATAAACCTGTCACCTACAATACCCATCCAAATGTTTAATGAAAAACATGCCTGATGTCCAGATTCTATTAGAGCATGAGGATTTTTGTCGGCCCAAATATGCGTATTGTAAACACTCCATTTCTTGTCAACCCGGCCTCATCAGTAAAAAGAATATTTGCAAGAAAATGAGGGTCTTCAGCATCATGACGTAGAACCCAGAGGCAAAAAACTAAACGTGCTTGATAATCATTTATTGCATTTAAGGCCTGTACTCGCTGCACATGGTATGGATAAAGCAGTTGCTCGTGAAGGATTCTCCAAACAAGAGGACCACTAATTCCGCCCTCGGCTGATATTCTCCGCACACTCGTACCTGAATTCTGCTCTACCAGTGCTAGAATTTCTTCTTCTGCTCTAGGAGTGCATACCGACCTTGGTCTTCCGGATAAATGGCACTGTTTGCTCAAGGAAACGGTATCACGCAATCTTTGGTGAATTCTTCCAAACATGCGTTGTGAAGGAATCTGGCGATTTGGATAAGCGTCAACATAAAGACGTCGCGCTTCGGTGACGTTCCCATTAGCACGACCATACATGAAATGCATGTCTGTTAATTCTGCGTTAGAGTATCCAACCATAGCGAAAGAAAATACACAACGTTTCTACAAAATAAAAAAGGGGCTAAAAAGCATAAAACATTCCATATCTCCGCAACCGTTACTTTACGGACCCATGTTTATTGAGACTTTTCTGCTTATTTTGGTTCATACTATTACCTCCTTAAATATTTTACACTCTTTTTTTAACACCCTGTATATTGAAAATCTTAGGACCAATGAAAAGAAACGAACGTTGACCTATGGTTGTACGCATATTGGGTATGTTTATATTATTTACATATTGAGGTGACCTTACTGTAGCCATTTTGTTCTCAAAGAATTGATATAATATTACAACGAGGCTGTAATTTGCCGAATATCCATCACATTCGCAATTTTAAACAGCTGATTTGTTGGATAGGCATTTTCTTTATTATATATAATTTTTAATATCCTATGGTGTATAGAATTAAGTTTTTTTAAATGTATATCTACCAAACCACCCCAACCAATAATACCATATCTAAGATGAGACTCTACAAATGATTTATACATTATTTTAAGTTGATTTACATTTAGAACTTTCCTCAAATTTTTAAATAGCGGAATTATTCCTCTTAATTTATTTAACAATTCATGTGTATGGACATCCCATCGAAGATGTTGATCAATCTATATTCCTAAATATGTAATGGATTCTGTATAATTTATGTTGAGGACTTGTTCATTTATTACTATATTGAGTGCTTTATATTTTGGTAACTGACAAGTATAGGATGTAAAAGGGACAGAAAATGTTTTATCAAAATTTATAGATAATAATTTGTAATCGAGCCAATTTTTTATTTTTATAAAATCAATTTCTGCTTTACTTTTTAGTTCATCCCAAGTGTCTGATTCAAAATAAATTACTGTATCATCAGCAAAACTGATTACGCGTCCATCTAACTCTAACAGTAAAAATATATTATTTGTATATAAAATAAAAAGTAACGGCCCTAATATTGTACCCTGAGGTACTCCATATTCAATGGTTCTAAAAGTGCTTTGCACACTTCCTACACTTACACATTGAATTCTATTTGATAAATAGCTAGTTATTAGTTGTAGAGGTAGATTTCTAATTCCTACATTTTTAAGGCAATTGATTAACATAGACTCACAGTATCAAAGGCTTTAGCCAGATCTATAAATATGCCAAGAGATGATCTACCTTTGTCTAATGAATTATATATATATATATATATATATATATATATATATATATATATATATATATATATATATATATATATATATATATATATGTTTAGTAAGCAAAGCAATAGCATCTGATGTTGATTTGTTACTCTGGAAGCCATACTGATAATCAGAAATAATATTGAACTTTTTTAAAAATCTGTCAATCCTTATTTTTAATAATTTCTCAAAAATTTTACTAATATTGTAAATTAAGGATATTGGCCTATAATTAGTTGGATCCATTCTGTTACCTTTTTTAAATATCGCCTTGACTATAGATATCTTAAATGCCGATGGACACAATCCAACTGCAAAAGATTTATTAATAAAAAATATTAAAGGTTCAGTTATAAAATCAATATCAAAATCATCATCAAAATATATTTTATTTCATTAAACAGCCGGGGAAGTTGTACGCCAATAATATAGACATTCATGTTTAAACAACCAATGCTGAGAACCTTCTAAGGAGTGACAACTCTATACATTTTAACTTATCAGGTTGTCAATTTCTAAATGGTGCTTCATTTATTTTATTAAAACTAATTTGTAGTACACCTCCATAATTAATATTTTTAATGCATAATTAATGTCTCAAGGACCCGGCTTTTATGAAACACATGTGTAAATGCAATTCGTTCTATTAACACTTGGGTGAAAGTACTTTGCAGTGGGATCTTGGACTAATATGATAGCGACTAATAAAGAATTTACCAGCTTAGTGTGTATTTAAATTATACAAATATGTTACAGTTTTTTAAAATTATATTGGAGAATTTAAACATTTAACATTGTTGTAAATAAAGTGATAGTATGTATTTTTAGGTATTAATAATATTGTGTGAAACTAACTACTCTGTGGGCTAAAGCCCCAACCAGCGTTGAATTACACCCATAATATCTACCTATATATTCCTTATTCTTAGCTATTGTAACATTTTTTACTGTATTGGAAAGGTATTTTAAGAGTAGTTAGTTTTACACAATATTATTAATACCTTAAAATATAAAAAAACCATTACATAAAGAGTAAACATATTTAATTTAAAATTCATTGACAGGCTAAACACACTTTTGTCATTGTCGATATTTAATCTCAAATAATTTTAATTTATATAATAATTTTTATAGTTAGATATTTGACTCAAATTAAAGGAGGCCACCTGAAGAAGCAATCCTAAAAATGCAGAAATAGTTCAGATCTTATCTATTGTGGTTTAATTTTCGAATTCCCACTGTCAAAAGTGAAGTTAGATATTTATAGAGTGTTTTCATTAAACTAGGTTAGTAAATTTAGATACATTCATTTCTTTAGATAATTATTGAATAGAACTTTGTCTGTGGAATTGCTCATTAGCATATCTAGATGTTTGGTATCAGAGAGCATTCATATGACTTCATTGATAGGAATTGTAGCAGATTTGATTTATATTAGCTTAAAATGCCTTTCTAATACAGTATAAAGTGATAGTATTTTCTATTGCACTGAGCCCATTCCTTTTAAAAATATAAAAAACTCAAAAATTTGCTTGAAAATGAAATTTAGTGATCTTTCGGTGAACATTCAGTGCGATTTTCAATGTAAATCTTAATTTCCTCGAATGTTCCTCGTAATAAAGAAAAAGTTGATTTTTTAATAATGTTAAAAATTTCCATTCTAGTAATTCGTATAACGTTATGGTCTGAAATGAAATAAATCATGCAGGTAAGAATTATATTTTTTGAGTCAAGTATTTTATTTTAACAAAAAAGTCGCTAGTTGCCGTAACTGTTTTTTTCACGATACTACTACTGGGATGGTAGACAACCCACTGATACTTCAATCGACTTCACTCACAATTAAACTATTTTTTTATTTTTTATTATTTTTTTTTATAAAGGCATGAGTATTATAAGTTTTTTGTTTATTTAATAGAAGTAGTGGGTTCCATCTCTGAATTTATTTTTAAAACTATTTTTAATTGTATACATTTTCGTTTTTTTAGCGTTTATTTGTGGCACATTTTTGTTTATTAACAGAGTTCCCCTTTCGTCCCCTGGAAAACATAGATACCTCGGTTTGAAATCTATGAACGCTAAAGCTTTGTCCTCATGGACTCGAAATTCGCGAAAATTCGCGCAAATTATGTAATGGCAGGAAATGTGTCAATTTTTAGCCAGTTTTGACAACTGCAATATTTTCTATCGTTCTTATCATTAAACTGGCATTGACAATTATGGTATATTGCCAGAAGCTCAATTTAAACTTACTAATCTCACATAATGATGAAAATAGCAATAATATTTCTGTTTTGCGAAATTCGTGAAAAGTTCACAGTTTCCCGCCATTAATAATTTAAACCAAAATGTAGACAGAATGTCAATATAGTTATTTTCATTTTTCGAAATTTTACCAGCTTTCTGCGTTCCCTGCCCCACTGGAGCGTCCTAAGGCTTAGGATAATATTAATATAAAAAAATATCATTAAAATTATTTAAAACATTTTCCTTCACATTTATACAAACATAATAAACTTCTTCAATGACTCCGGAAATTTTATTTTTTGAATTGAAAGAAAGAAGTTTCATTAACCATTTTTAGAGTTATTTACGTCGTCAGAAAGATAAGGCCAAGTTGTGACACGAAACTTTTAACAGAGATTTCTACTTGCACTTTGTTTCACAAAAAGTTAAGAAACGCTAAACGTATTACCGCCATTTCACGAAGTTTTCAGAATGAACCGAGAGTACATTTTTGAACTCTGAAAGGATAAAGTGAAATAAAATAAAATAAACGGATGAACGAAAACTTTGTCAAGGATTTATACACTGTGCAATCCTGCAAAGTTGTATACGGCAGCTAAATGGACAACCCGAGACTGAGTCGGACATCTACGAAAATCTCGTGGCCTTGGCACAGAATATGCCTTGGTTCTTGTTTACTTCCGATATGGACATGTGACTAACGACGCTTCAAATAAGGGCTAGTTATTGAAAAGCAAGACGTCGACCAGTTTAATATAATTCGTTTCAAGCAACACGTCGGAATGTGTGATATTCGACATTGCTGCAGGATATAACGGGGTATTCGCATAACATTCTATTATTATGTTTTATAACCTTTACACCTACAAACTGAGAAAAATATTTTTTTTAGAAGGGACATAAACAATTGAATGTTGAATTTTAGCGATATTTACAAACCAAAAATATGTTTTATTATTCAAAATTGTTCGCCTTTCTGATTGCGATATACAGGACATTTCAAAAAGACATGGCAATGTTGGTAGAGCTGATAAAACATTGGAAAATAAGTAAAATTCATAGCCGTCGCATATTTAACGGTTTTCGATAATTTCCAAAATATAAAATAGCAACTTTTATTCGATTTGGTGCGGGTTTTTTTTAAATGTAGAAAGTTTAAAACTATTTTGGCTCTCCACATGAAATTCTATTGTCTATAATCTGGGCCTACTTTGTTTTTTTTTTTCAATGACAAAGGACCCCGGATTTTTTATATGGAAAAGTGGTTTCAGTTCCGAGGTCTAAATTTTTGGTGTAAAAGATAGTTCTCAACATCCCGAACAAAAAAGCTAATGGGCACAAAAAATCTACCTTCAGGATTTTGCGCTACGGCGCATATAAGGTCGGCACCTGGGTTTTCAGGAAAGCACAAAATCCAAATGTTGTTCAGGATATTGAGAACTACCTTTTCCACCAGAAATTAGACCTTCCGATTGAAACCACTTTTCCATATAAAAAGTGCGTGGTCCTTTGGCAAAAACTGTTTAGCGATTTTTTTTTTATCTAAAATCTGACCACACCACTGAATTCAGCACCCCTAAAATGGGTACGTACCAAATTTCATAAAAGAATATTTATTATTACGGTCAGTGGTCGCGCGGTTTAAAGATGTGATTTCCTAGCGACGCGACGTCCAGCATTCGTGGCCCGCCACAGCGTCCAGTCGTCGAGCACTTGAACAATGGATTTCAATGGCAATGATTTCCTAGACACGGTACGTCTCGACAATGCAGCGTCCGGCCGTCGACGGCTACGGCTCGACTGCTCAAAAACATGTCGGGACGCGCACGTCAACCACAATATAAAAGTAACCTTATTTGTGCATATACTTTTTAATTAATATCTAGAGCAATGCCACCGAAATAGAAATAAAAGCTAAATAGTTTGAATTGGTATTTTGTAATATTTTTCTCGAGATTTAAATATTTCGTGAATTCCGTCTTATATGAACAACAAGATCACCTTCTATCAAAAGTAATGCTGCAAATCTTTATGGATCCATTTTTATAAGTACTTTTCGCTTTAGAATTTTTCTAGCAAATCATGCGAACGTAACTGCCAGTCGTTATTGCCAGACGTCGCGGCAGGTCGCGAACGCTAGACGTCGCTAGGAAATCACACCTTAAGGCGTTAGTACTCATAATCATTATCATTATCATTATCATGATCATTATTATTATTATTATTAACGGTAAAATAAATTCATGCTTTTTATAATTTTACCTTGTATACATACTTAAATTTAGTGTCTTCCCTGAGTCATGGAAGCTTTCCAGAATATGCCTCCTTTATAAAAGGTGTCCAAACATGATGTAACTAATTACAGGCCTATTGCAATTATAAGTAATTTTTAAAAAATTTTTTGAAAGGCATCCACGATCACTTTTACTTTCACGTGGAGAAATTATATCTCAACATCAACATGAATTTTTAAAAGAACTATCTACACCAACAAATCTAGTCAACAAGGTGCATTATATCTCCGATATACAAGACAGGGATATTCAGAAGGATCTATTATACACCGATTTTTCTAAGACTTTTGATCGTCTTACCGATACATTCTGTGTGTATCTGATGCTCTCTTAACCTTCTTTCGCTCATACTTTACCAACTGTTTTCATTTCGTTAAGTATCGGGGCTTTCAATCGAATAAATTTCCACAACTTTCAGGTGTTCATTAGGGATCTATTCTGGGGCCCTTATTCTTAATTATATTTATCAATGACTTAACTGAACGACTAAATATTAATTATTTAATATATGCTGATGACTTTAAACTATTTATTGAAATAGAACCCATCTCTGATTGTTGTAGATTACAAGATAACTTAACTGAATTGCACCGTTGGTGTGAAGAGAATTATTCACCATTAAATGTCAGTAAATGTAATACTATATCGTATTACTACCAGAGAAATGTTCTGCATGTTGATTACTTGTTGGATTTTAAACAGAGTGTCGCAGTTCAAGGACCTTAGTGTAATATTATGTGATAATTTATCATTTGATGCGCATATTCATTCGATAACTTTTACATTCAAAAATTTGTTTTTATATTGCGTAATTCTAAGGGTTTTCGGAACACGGTGGCATTAAATACACTGTTTAATTTTTGTTTTTAATTTTTATTCGTTGCAAACTTAAATATGATTCTATTGTTTGAAGTCCAGTTTATAACATCCATATAACCCAATTAGAAAAAGTGTCGCGGAGATATATGAAGACACTGCATTTTATTAGCTTTGGTATCTATCCAATTTGTGGATATTATGTCCACATTTGACTTAATTAGCTTGCAGCGGGGGCGCATTATGTACTATTTAATCTTTTTACACAAAATTGCAAAAAATTTCATGAATACGCATTCTCTTGTGTCTCGAATTTATATCGGGTTCCTAGATTAAGTTCTAGATGTAATTCTGTACCGCTGTTGCCAACTCCTCGTACTAATATTCTTACAGCATCTCCTCTCTATCAAATGATTATTAACTACCAAATGCATGAAAATCGACTTGATATATTTTTTCATTCACTTTGTTAAATATTTATTTGTTTAACCGTCTGTATTTTGTGTAGGCATTTATGTTTATATATTTAATTCATTATTTATTGTGTTTCATGCCATGTGTTGTTATTAGTTGTTTGGTTTATTTTTTGATATTTGTTCTTATTCTAGTTTTTGATTGATTTTGTTTGTTTACATTGTATATTTTGATTATTGTTTTCTACCTTGTCCTGTAACTGGAATTCGTTCCGTTGGACACTGTACTTAAAATAAATAAATAAATATGTTAACATCTAAGTTCTGAGATATCATTAATAAATAAAAAAAGCAAAAGAGGATATGAATACAGCCAATAATACTCCAACGATAAACTAAATGAATAAACTTGAAACAAAAATATTTCATAAACTATTTTCCATTATTCAAATAGCTGTCAAAGATACATGTGAAAGAGTTTGTTTAGTAAAATACTGTGTTCCAACCTGTTTAGTTTTCGAGAAATCAGTGTCGCCGATCTGTACATTTGCGTTCACGTGTTCTGAGAAATTGAGTTGATGAACAATTAGTGCATAAAAATCAATATATAATAATATCTGAGTTTGTCCTATTGATCCTAAAATCGTGTCAGGAACCATTTGTATAAATATTTATTACATATTTGTATTCATCTATCTTTACCATTAACTAAACTCAAAAAAACTTATACTTTTACAGCTGTGGAGCTTAAAGTAAGTGAAAAATATTATGACCCCTATCTTGGGAAAATTCATGGCATACATAAATATAAGTTAACGATATTTCAGGGCTCATTCTTTGAGCCGATAAAAATGAAATATGTATATCAAATATTAATCTTTAAGATGAGAAAGCCATAGTACAATATCTACCTACAAGTAAAATTTTTTTTATGAATAAGTATCTTAAGGTGCCATCGCTCCTTGTAGGCTCATAATATTGAAATATTCCTATCCTAACGACGAGGTCTCGCTTTTGAACGTGCAAATTCAGCAATTGTACCATAACCATTAAGGAAAGTAGGTACTGCAGACAATAAGAAATATCTATAATAAAGAGCATAGCCCAATAAGATTTTGAAAAGTCTCCCCTCTAGGATATTGACCGGACATAGGCCATTCGATTCGGTATCAATAAAGACCAAGCCTCCTAAATTTTCAGCCCGCTAGGGCGCCCCTAGCGGCCGCTAGCTCGAAAATACAGTTTTTCAGTATTTTTACGATAACTCGAGCTCAAAATAATATTTTTACATGCGGTTTACGGCATTCGAAAGCACATTTACTTGACTCTCTGTGAAATTTTTTTCAGAATTTTTCGGGCTGATACCCGAGAAATGGGAGCCATTTCAATATTTGTAACATCATTTTCAGCACTTTCTCTTTTTCCGGCACAAAACTGAAAAACGGTATTTTTGGCATTTTTTTAAGTGGTGCAAAAGATCGAAAAAACGTCAAATATGCAATTTTGGTCATTTTTGGTCGATTTTTGACCGACTGCTGATCCTCTTGCGACGTTTCTGGGAGTATTGAGTCACTGTCAAGTCCCTCAGACACTCAAACCCAAGTTTTGTTCCCTCAGGAAAGATTCTTCTCAAAAACAGACCTTGGAAATCGTTCAAGCACCATCAAAACCCCCAAGTCCCAGTTTCTGGCCCTCACAATTTTTCCATTATAATTTTTTTCCTCTAAACCCCATATTTCAAGTTTATTTTCAACCCCTCAAAACATTTCATCAAGGAACTGACCCTGGGAACACTATACTCGCGTCAAAAATTCAGACGTCTTACGTCACGGCTGACGTTACACATTTGTTTATATTGTCAACGTAATTTTCGATATTTGGTCGCATTAAAAACAATCATTTTTTGCAATTTAGTGCAAAATATAATGCAAACTTTTAGTGTAGTATATAGTTTTATTACTATCAGTTGCAGTTTCTTAAATATTTTGATGAAAATATAATGAATTATTCATTTGTTCGTATGACGTAAGTCGTCTGAATTCTTGTCGCGGGTATATCACTCTTATTTGAAAAGAACTATCTCTCAACCCTGGTTCCAACCCTTTACCAACATCTCATATAATACCAGGCCTCAACATGCTCCACCTCTATTTCCCTAAATTTCCGGAATAAACAATAAAACGTATTTTAAGAATATGCATTTAATTATACTCCAGCTAAATAATTTTCCCAGCATGTTTATTTAATCACTTTTAATTGTTAGATTACTCACAATTTCTCTCTTACGTACAAAGTCTGGGATTTTATAAAATCCAGTTTTCGGCAATATTTTATTGTCCAACTTATTGTCCAGCAAATGATATATCTCCTTTATAATCCCGTGGACGGCCTCTACCACCCATCTTAACTTGGTCACAAATTGATATTTGTTCGATTCCTCAATGGTCAATTGAGCTCGCTTTTCCTTCAAAGCTGGCATTAGCACACCTGTGTGGCCTGTATTTCCTCTTCCAAATAAGAAACGACGTCACGAAATCCTCTATCCAAGATAAAAATGTCGCCCTTCTCAGGAACATTAGTTTTGGATAGAGGATTTCGTGACGTCGTTTCTTATTTGGAAAAGGAATTACAGGTCACACAGGTGTGCTAATGCCAGCCTTGAAGGGAAAGCGAGCTCAATTGACCACTGAGGAATCGAACAAATCTCGATTTGTGACCAAGTCAAGATGGGTGGTAGAGGCCGTCCATCATTTGTTGGACAATAAGTTGGACAATAAAATGTTGCCGAAAACTGCATACTGCAGAATAGCGTCGTTTCTGAATAACCAATTTGGCAAACGACTCGATTCTGATGTTGAAATGAATGAGGGAATCGTAGGAGCAATGACCGCCAGAAAAACTGATGAAAATAAGCTCAGCAAACAAGTGGAAGGAAATCGTTGGAACAGGCATAAACGGGATTTCAAATATATAACGTCCGATATCTTAGACTTTCCTGAGCTGACGAGGCGTGACCTCATAATATTTTTTACTGGTACTTACCAGTTAAAATAAACTATATCCTACCTTGCTGAGATTTTGTATGAAAACGACAACCTAAAAGTCGGGTTTTACAGAGAAAATGAGAAAATTATTAGAGTTTCTGTACCTTCTAGTCATAAAAGTAGGAAAAAGTATAATTGCTATATAAAATATACACTGAATGCAATTGGACCTGGTAGTATACTGAGCTGAGTTTCTGTGTTAAGAAAAATTTCTATAATTCACAGCAAAAAATATTTTTTATGTAACTGATTGCCCTTTTTCTAAAGTCCACTAAATTTCCTTTATAATGGAAATGGAAAATTTTAATGTTTCTTTGTTCAGAGAGGCCTCTGAATGTTATTTGTTATTTGTTTTTTTTTCATAGCTGATTTCCCTTAAACGAAACTTGACCCACCGTATTTCTTATTAAATCATTAAATAACAATTTTTCTTTTTTCTTTCAAAGCGGCTTAAACTGATACACGTGTCAATGCGGTGACCTGTCACTACGTTTGACACCTTAGCAGAACATACCTAACCTCGCGGCTGACAGAAGGTCAGTGACGGCGATAAATAAGGATTTAATATAGTTTTGAAAAAAAAAATTTATGGCTTTACAAATAAGTTTGGAATTTGTTTGAAGGGTGATTCCGTTAATTCTTATTTTTCCCTATCCCCTCTTAAAATATTTGTACTAAGTCATAGTTAACCCTGTATATTACACTAAATTACAAAAGATTGTTTTTAATGCGACAAACCGTGAAGCCGTGAAGTAAGTCGTCTGAATTCTTGCCGCAACTATATACCTTTTATCTATGAAATTCTATCTTGATTATTTTCCACACAATATAGGTTAGCTGTTCAAGGATAGGCTAATACGTTGATGAGCGTTCTCTTGATAGTTCATTGTATTTAAACAGAACATCTGAGTTTCAATAACAAACTAATTCAAATTTGCGTTGACTGTTGTCATAACTATAAGGTCGATTGAAACATTTAACCCTCGGCAAATTTTCTCTGGATAACTCGCAGTGACAAGATTGACAACAACAGCATGTCTAAAAGAGGGCTTTGGAAAGAGCTGTGAATTCCTAACTGATAATTATTGTTTGGATGAATGAAGGGTTCGATAAGCTGCTGATGAATTTATGTGAACAATAGTATATTACATACCGAGGTGGAGAGTATTTCATTCTTGTCGAGAGAAAAGAATGGCGAACCATTTCTCGAGACATGAATGAAACTTTTCACCGAGTTTGTATACTATTTTATTTACAACCTTATCTTTTAAATGCAAGTGATACCTAGTTCTTGTAACAAAAATAATTACGTGAGAAATTAACAAAGTTAATATATATATAACCAGATTACAGATATAAAAACGTCAAGTTGGCATTTTGACAATAGTTACTATGGTACTAAAAAAGTTAAACATACAAACTTAAAGCAAAGCCGCTAAATGTTTAGAAAAACATTTGTTACTTAAGAACAGTTGTGCAAGGTACGATAAAGTTTATGATGTTTTCAAGAGTGCCTAGGAGCTCGCCTAAAGGTGTTCAGAAAGCTGTTTCTGATGTTTCTAACGAAAGTTTTATTTGATTTTTAAATTTATCAAGTGAACGACTAAGGCCAAATTTGAAAATAAGGTGTTTTGACAGTTTTGAATGGTATGTTATGTCATGTTCATGTTACGAGTATCAAAACATTGTCTAATGTTTTCAGTAAAAAGTTTCCTAAAATATTGTTAATAGTCGTGGACAAAGTATAGCATTCTACTTGCATATAATGGCTGACATTCACTCGGGTGATTTACACCCTCGTAAATTATAGCTATCATTATATGTTCCTTGAATAATATATTATAAATCGTATATACTCGCGACAAGAAATCAGACGACTACGTCATACGAACAAAGGAATAATTAATTATATTTTCATAAAAATATTTAAGAAACTGCAACTGATAGTAATAAAACTATATACTACACTAAAAGTTTGCATTATATTTTGCACTAAATTGCAAAAAATGATTATTTTTAACTCGACCAAATATCAAAAATTACGTTGACAATAAAAACAAATGTGTAACGTCGGCCGCGACGTAAGACGTCTGAATTCTTGACGTGAGTATATATTACTAGTTTTCTTGCGTTCTGATTAAACTGATGTAACTTATACGATTAAAATGATGTCATTTATCTGATAAAATCAATTGCAACCAGTTCAATGGTGGGAGAGCGATGCAAAAGAACAAAATAAAATATTTGATAGAGACAAACATGAAAGGCTGAATTTATTATTATCGGTAATTGAACAATTCTTATCAAGAATTCTAGAAGCTAAAAAATTATTTTGAATACACTGTTATTATGTTCTGAGGGCTATTTTAAGTCATTTTAGAATATCTCGAAGTTCAGTAGTGAAATTGTGAGAGAGGGAAGAGCTTTATTAGCAAAAATGCTAGCATACACTTACAACATAAAAAATAACCTAGAACTACATACTAAACTATATACTAAAATAGACAGGTAATCTGTAATACCATAAAGCTAAAGTAGAAAAACAAAATTTATGCATATTTCCATAATATCTATAAAACAATATTTTTGAAGAAAAAGTATTCGTAAAAGTCAAGGTAGTAGTAGTAGTAGTAGTAGTAGTAGTAGTAGTTTAACTTCTGACAAGGTATGAAAACAGTTTCTTTTTAAATACATGTGCATTAGAATTCTTTATATCGAATGGCAATTTGTTATATTCTACTACTCTTCTTTCAGAATCATTTTTCTTAGTTGACATTAAGTTCGTCCAAATTATGTCCTAGTTATTGATTTGTCTTGTATAGTAATTATGTACATCGCCACGTAACTGCAAATTGGTGGACAACTATTTAGGTATTAAATTATTTAACAATTTATGTAAAAAGATCCATGTTGTGAATTTTATATAAGTTTTAACGGACAACCAGCCTAAAACATTCTGCATACTTATTATATTTGTATATCTGGAGCAGCCTAATAAGAAACGCATACATTTATTTTGCAGTAATAGCAATTTATTTATCATCATCATTAGCCATAACCAATATTGTTGCGCAATAATCAAAATGAGGTTTAATTATACAGTTATAAATTAGTCGCTTTACGAGTACAGAGTTAAATCTTTACAAATTCTATAAGCAAATGCCAATTTTTTAGATATTTTTTACATATATATCCGACATGGGACGAAAAAATTAAGTTACTGTCAATTATAGTCCTTAGACTGTAAGCTATTACTTTTTGTTACACCTTGTATTAAGGCCTCATTTTATATTTTATGTGTTAAAACAGAAATGTTGCATATTTACCCAAGTTAGGCCTGTGATATTATTTAACTCAAGTGGCCATCTGGTAGCGACCTATTTAGGTAAACTTTCAGGCAGTCCTTTTTTCCGGGTAATGCATGAAACAAGGATTTCATTTGACTTGTGGTCGTGTGTGTAGAAAGTGTCTGTGCCAAATCTGTACTTGATATTATTGGATGAGTTTTATTTCTCACTGAGTATCCCTTTCTAATAGATTTAAATTGATATTGAGGTATTTGTGAGTTTTCTCACTGAGCATTCCTATTTTACATAGTTAATTTGATATTCACATGTTTGTGAGTTTTATTTCTCAGTGAGTATTCCTATCTGACGTAATTTAATATTCACAAGTTTGTGAGTTTTATTTCTCACTGAGCATTCCTATCTTCCATGATTAATTAGATATTCACATGTTTGTGAGTTTTACCGAACATTTAATATCCGGTAGTAGTAGCATATTTATAACTGAGCATACCTGCTTTTATGACAAATATCAGAACCATTTCATATTAAGTAAATCTTAAATATTATTATAGTAATTATATTTTGATCATAGTTGATTGATACCTGCAATAGAGTATCCTGATTAATTAGCAAATACCTCAATCACAGTTAGTTTTGATATATTCTGTTGTTATTAGTGTTCTGTTATTCTGAGTTATTAGTGTCCTGTTGCATAGACCAATAAAGCTATATACATTCAGGTACAGGTACATTCAATTAGTACAATGTCATTTGAGTTAGCTGCAAGCATTGCTTAATAAAAGAGCCAGTTCATGTTAGTAACTACTGATGATTTGATATTATGGATTGAAGTGTTCAAGCTGCACAATTGATTGATTAGTTACTAGTTTAATGACATTTGATATAAATTAGTTATCTATGCATTTGAAGCACTTTACTGTTTTGCTCGTCAGTACTGACAGGTGTAGAGATCCATAGATAATATTTTGTGTGTCTTGTGGCGTGTTATGTATTTTGGTGGGATCGTGAGTTTGCCCTTTGCATCTGTTAACACCTGGTGAGTTAGTTCGTGAGGTGGTACATCGTGAGTTGTTTGTACCCGCAGCGCCCCTCCGACTATGTTATGTCGACAGTATTTTGGTGGGATACATCGTGAGTTTACCCTTTGCATCTGTTAATACCTGGTGAGTTAGTCCGTGAGGTGGTACATCGTGAGTTTGCCCTTTGTACCCGCAGCGCCCCTCCGGATATGTTATGTCAA
The DNA here is from genome assembly GCA_037114965.1 of Monochamus alternatus. Classification (NCBI taxonomy): domain Eukaryota; kingdom Metazoa; phylum Arthropoda; class Insecta; order Coleoptera; family Cerambycidae; genus Monochamus; species Monochamus alternatus. The sequence continues at coordinate 75,978,082 of CM073427.1, forward strand.
CGGTATTTTGGTGGGATGCATCGTGAGTTTGCCCTTTGTATCCGCAGCACCTCTCCGACTATGTTGTGTCGACAGTATTTACTGTTGGATTAGCCCCTTGAGGTCGTACATCGTGAGTTTGTCCTTTGTACCCGCATCATCCCTCCTGCTAGTTGAAGCCACAAGACTGTGTGTTGAGCACACTGGGAGGGTGTTTTGCGTGTTTGGCCCTAACACCCATTGCAGACCTAGTTAAATATTCAACATAATAGATTGAATCATAATGGCTTATTGATTGTGCAGTAGATATATCACACCCTGTATAAGCTCAAAGCTACATGGACACAGTCACGTTTACAATTAAAGGTTACCTACAGTAGTGCATTCAGTAGTCATTTATACACATACTCAGGTATGTTTTAAATCATTTACAGACTTATTTTATGGCCGCCTATAAATTACGAATCATCTCACCTCACCATCCAAAATGCTCGAGTCCTGACCTGCCCCGACCACGGCCGATGTAGGATATTCATTTTAGGTATTTATATATTGCGATAGTTACACATATGTTAGACCGCCCACGTAATAAGTAAACAAATTACCATTACGTCTTTATGGTATCAGCTGACCATCAGATTAAACCCTTCTCTACCCCAAAATCTCTATCTTACAAGATATTTCACTTCAGAGACGCTGTCTAATATTAAATTTCTAAATATAATACTATAATTATTATTAATTTTAGTTGGTATACGAGATGTTCTTGAACCTATAATGATATATTTAGATTTATTACCATTTATGATCAATTTATTACTTTCGTACTAATTATTTTTAGGCAATTATTTAATTTTAAGACTACTTCATTCACATTATATCAGCAAGAAGATGGATTTTACGGTCATTAGTGTCTAAATAAATAATATATATAATATAAATAGCAGTGGTCCTAATATGCTACCCTGAGGTACTCCACTTTCAATTAATTTTTTTAGAGATTTTTCATTATCGAATTTCATTTGTTAAAATCCAATCCATTGTGTCAATTGATAAAATTACATAAAGAAAAAATGCAGTGGTGGATGGTCTATATTTGTTATATTGTTACTTTACTTACCGCTTTCACATCGCCTTAACGCGTAAAATCTATATACAAGCTGATTTTCGTCAGAGAACAATTAATTGTTCTCTGCTTTCGTCATCATGCAGTTCTATATCTTCTATTTTTGACAAGCAAAATCGTCAATTTTACATCTGAATCACTTTTTGAGTTGAAGTGGAGAAGTGACTGTAAACGAAAGAACAACTAACGTACCATGTTAAATCACTTTATGCTAAAATCAGTTTAATCAAAACGAAATAAAATTAGTATTGTAACCCCTACGTTAACTTAGTCTTGGAATACCTAACGTAGAAAAACCAACTTTATTGTCACTGCTTAATTACACAACACAACAAATATAATTCAAACAAATAGTTCACAACTGTCAAATCTTTAGGATATTCGTACTTTTACATGGTTTCGAGAACGCGTCTAGACCAATTCAAATATGGACCGGAATGTTCCAGAACAAACTAAACAGATAGGCAAATGTAACAATATTTTTTTAATTTCCACTGATGTAATGATTCCATGAGAATAAAAAATACATACATAAGAACTTTTCTGTTTACAATTTCAAGGTGTCTCGATTATACTCCAAAAAACTGATATGTGATTTGACCTTGAAAAAATAGTGGTAGATCTCATGCGGGTCATTCCATTTGAATTCGTCTAATTGGCAAAGCCGACCTATTTTAGATTTTGGTGTAACTTTGGTGAAAATCTCTTGTCTAGGGTCCCAAACAACAAAATTTACACGAATTTGATTATTACAAGCGCTTGTTTCCGCCTATTTAAATAAAGACTCTTAAAAATTGTTATTTTTAAGCTTTATTAATTTTTGCCGTCAAATTTTTCTGTTTGAAGATATTTGAATAATCAAGACGGAATTCAGAGTGGGAAAGATTAGTAGTTTCAGTGTAAATGAAGATTATTGGCTCGGATGATCCCTTTGAATAATAGCAGCGTGCTAAAAATGAGTGTTTTTTAGTCATTTTTCGTGAATTTCAATCGACTCTAGCGTCTTAACTGTTGAGAGTTAAAAATTCATGCTTCGCGGGAATTAAGTATACATATCATAGACAAAATTCAGCCACAAGTTGACCTGAGTAGCCTACTCTTTATAGTAGAAAACTTTGCTTAAGTTTTGAAATTTTTAAAAATCCCAATATTCAGGCTATGAAACGAGTGTGTTGACTGCGAGATAAAAATCTGATACTCACAGAATCTACTGTTCTTACCTTCAACTTTAAATGACTACATCTCTTGTTTTGTTATTTTCATGTTTAGTGCATGTACGAGCCGTTTTTTTTGCAGCAAAAATCAACCCAATTTTTTTTTCTAAATAACTAGTAGTTTTTATCTTATTTTTTTTCTATAAAAATTCCGTCTTATCTATAGAATTTTATATATTTTTATGCATGCGTATAGAGGTAAGCTTATTTCCGTTATTTTACTGTATTGCATTTAAAAGTAAGTAGGTACGAATATGCGTAAATTAAAAAATAAATTAACAATATTATTAATTATTCATTATATTATTAACAATATAAGTATATTCGAGAAGTAAATTCGAGTTCATAAGTATATTAATAAAATTACTAATTATTTAATTTCTGTCATTTTCCAATTAATATATTTTTTTGTAATTCGATGCCGTCGATTTGAAAAGATGAATAAAAAATAATTTTTTCGTTGAAAAATTGTTTACAGTTACTGTCATTTTCGATGATAATTACTTCCAGAAACAATTTTGCACCCTAAATATCCGTAACTTTATTAAAACTTGAAATATTTTTCATATAAATAATTATTTTTGATGGTAAGTAATTTTAATTCATTAGTAAAAACGTCCAGATTTTTGCTGTAAAAAAAACGGCTCGTATATGCACTAAACATGAAAATAACAAAACAAGTGATATAATCATTTAAAGATGAAGGTAAGAACAGTAAATTCTGTGAGTATCAGATTTTTATCTCGCAGTCAACACGCTCGTTTCATAGCCTGAATATTGGGATTTTTAAAAATTTCAAAACTTCAAGCAACGTTTTCTTCTATAAAGAGTGGACTCAGGTCAACTTGTGGCTGAATTTTGTTTATGATATGTATACTTAATTCCCGCGAAGCATGAATTTTTAACTCTCAACAGTTAAGATGATAGAGTCGATTGAAATTATTATCTTTCCCACTCTGAATTCCGTCTTGATCATTCAAATATCTTCAAACAGAAAAATTTGACAGCAAAAATTAATAAAGCTTAAAAATAGCAATTTTTAAGAGTCTTTATTTAAATAGGCGGAAACAGGCACTTGCAAAAATCAAACTCGTATAAATTTTGTTGTTTGGGACCCTAGAGTAGAGTTTTTCAAAGTTACACCAAAATGACTCATACATATTTTTTATTTTAAAGTCGCGATTCCGAGATACAGGGTATTGAAGCTGTTACATTTCAGAGGGTTTTTCTTAATTAATATTTTCGAAATTTGTGCACGAGTAAATGCTAATCATATGTTAAGAAAAACGCAACCGTTTTATTATGAACATTGGAGACGCGCGTGCGGGCAGTTTGAGGGTTATAATTTAGAAGAAATATGTTAAAAGTCAAAATTTCTTAAATTTTTAAAAGGTTTAATAAACTTCAGACTAGTACACAATTAAGGTATACACTAGTTGAAATTCCATATGATGCACAATTTTCGAGAAAAAGTATTATAGTTTAATTCGCAGTTTTTACCCGTGGAGGTTCTATATCTGTCGTCTGTATGCTTTGCTATTAATCACCTAAAACCTACGCTTTACTTCATCTGGCTAAAGACGTGTGAAGCAGAGACGGATATTCTGCTGACTGATGTGTATACCCAACTGTATTAAATACGTGACCTGATTATTGGAAAATTGAATCAATTTACTCTGAACTGAAGTGCGTTCATCGGTCTCCGGTGGAAAACTGGAAAACGAATTAAATTACAACCACCTATAAATCTCCTTGGTTCTTGATTTTTTTCCGCTCCACATACTATAACTTATAACTTTATTATTTACAAAAACATTATTTCATTATAATTGTTAAAATACCACACAAAAATCTGTTCAATACTGAAAAGGCACGCCTCTGATCTGGTGCTCATAAAAGTTATCGAGAGTGAATCTTGACCTACCGTATTTTTAGGTCAATAACCTAGTTACCTAGTTTTTGTTATTTAACGAAACGAAACAGTAAAACTATGTTTTACCATTTAATAATATATTGACCTTCCTCATTTCCGATAAATTGTTCTTTAAAGGTATATTGATTTATCAAATCTTTTAGCACGTCCGATCTTATCTATATTTTTATTCAATTGGATTATCTAATTTTTTTATCCATCCGTCACATTCTATTTTTGTATACAAAAGTGCTGATAACAAATCAAAATCGACTTCTCTAAACACGTATTTTCAGGCTGGCATTTAATGAACAAATAATTGCAATGCATGTTCATTTTGTACGATATCTTTGTTTTTATTAACAAGATGACTTGGCCAACTATTGTCACCATGAAACTGTTGATTTTTTAACATTTTCGATACTTTTCCTGCTGTCACTTTTTCTTACTACATTCAATAACATATCAAATATAATAAAAGAAGCGCAAGCATCCTTTTGTCCAGCATGTTTACAAGCACATAATACCTTGATCAATAGTGAACATGAAAATAATCGTTAAATGTAGAAGAAAGCTAACTATGCGCTTGCGAGTAGCGGCAAACTTGAACATTTTTGAGAGAATATTAGTTCTCGTCTGCTCTTGCTGGCTCATTTGGTCTGGAAACAGCATTACATACCTTTCGATATGTTTATCAATTTTTACTCTAAATAACACATTCAAACCATTAATATAAAAATGTCCTTTATTGCAAGTCTATATTTTTGGTTAAGCAGTTTAACTCTCGCTAGCAAAAGTGAAAATTAAAATTAATTTTCTATCCCTTCATTTTTCTTATAAATATAATAGGTTTGTTTTTGCAGCAGTTGGAAACGGTTTGAAACTATCACAAATGTCCGTCCAACTATTTATTAAGTTAAATTCAATGGTAACGCGTTCCCAACTTAACTGGTCGAATATTTCTGATAGTTTCAAACCGTTTCCAACTGCTACAAAAGCAAACCTAGTATTTATTTTGTATCCAAAAATTATTTCCAATGCCGTCCATCATTTGAATTTCACATTGAATTAAAGAGTAGCTTATAACCGAACTCTGACTTTTTACAATATTTTCTGTGTAATTTGTTGATTTGACCCGCCTTGGTTTTCATCGGATATCATTAGAAATATTAAGCTTAAGTCATATTACCATAATAAATTTTAAGAAACTCATGCCATCTATTATTACAATTTAAACATCTAAGGAATGTTATCAAAACACATCAAATGCTTACCGCAATTACCTTACTTCTATTCAAGCTAGTTTCATAACTGACCCAAAAAGATGGTCATATATCCAGAGTAAAAAACGTTCAACACGTATACCATCTAATTGCTTTATGAATGACGTGCACTATGATTCTCCCTCTGAAAATGTTAATGGTTTTTCTAAATATTTCTCAAGTGTTTTTAGCAGTCAAAATTTTCAGCGTCATCTAAATTTAAATAGTTTTCAAACTTCTATTAATATTGTTAGCTTCATTGAAACTGATGTTTGAATGCCATTTCGAAGCTAAAAATAAGATGACATGTGTAGATTACCAGATACCTAGCTTTTTTATTAAAGACTGTTCTGTTTTTTCCGCTTCATTGTGTGATTTATTTAATCATATTCTGCCTACTGCTAGGAGCAGTGAAAATTATCAAGAATTTGTCCAATACTAAATGATAGCAATCCATCTGATATAAAAAATTATTGACCTATAGCTATTCTATTAAACTTTACGAAGGTATTTGAGATGGTTGTGTATACAATTATTTTTAGTAAAGTTAGAAACTTTATTTCTTCGAATCAACACGGATTTGTTACGTCACGCTCTACGTTAACAAATTTGGCTGAATTTATCCAATTTGTTTCAAGTAACATTGACAATAGAGGTCAAGTAGATGTGGTATACACGGACTTCTTTAAAGCATTCGACAAGGTTAATCATGAATTATTAATATATAAACTTGACCATTAAGGTTTTAATAATAGTTTACTTAAACTATTCCGATCATATCTTTCGCAACGTAAATTATATGTTTCATACAACGGCTTTAAATCTAATACTTTCTTAGCCACTTCGGGTGTACCACAAGGATACAATCTTGGACCTCTTCTTTTTTATTTATTTATTAACGATTTGTCTCTGTCACTAATATCTAATCATTTGTTTTTTTGCTGACGATTTAAAACTTCTTAAATATACATTCTATAAGTGACTGTTTAAATTTACAGGTTAAAATCAATTGCCAATTAAATCTTTGTAGCACAGTTTGTTGCTACAAATATTTAATTTCGATTCTTTATATACCAGAAGAGTGCTTGCGAATTTGTCACTTTGTATTTTAATTATTACACAACCGAATTGATTCAGCATCTATGTTGAAAATGTTCACTGTATGTTCTATTGTCATAATGTAAGAACCGATTTAGGTATGAAGTGTCCAGTATATGTTATGTCTATCAATTTTAATCAAATATCCAGCTTATGTGATTTACATATTTGTACTCTAAAAAATGTATTAATGGTAAGATCTCAATTTTGGTGATATATAGGTCAATTAATACTTGATTTCTAGTTGTATTATTTGTTGTGGTCTAAATTTCTGTACAGACTGTTAGTATTACTTACATTTATCACACTGATATAATAACAATAAATGCATTATTATCATTATCATTATCATTATCATTATCATTATCATTATCATTATCATTATCATTATCATTATCATTATCATTATCATTATCATTATCATTATCATTATCATTATCATTATCATTATCATTATCATTATCATTATCATTATCATTATCATTATCATTATCATTATCATTATCATTATCATTATCATTATCATTATCATTATCATTATCATTATCATTATTATTAATATTATTATTTTGTAGAAAGGAGCAACCAAATATATTATTATTTCTTAAAATGCAATAATGATGCACTTCTAACCTGTTGTTTAATTCGACTTGTCGATGATTCAGTATGACAAACCTTACAAATATTTTTACATATGCTTTATTTAATTATTATTTAATGGCGGGAAAAGTGTCAATTTTCATCATTAACTGTCATGGTAGAATGTTGGAAAGTCAAATCAAACTTACTAACCCCGAATAATAACGAATATAGCAATAATATTACTGTTTTGTGACATTCGCTAAAAGTTAAGACTTTCCCGCTATTAATAATTTAAATCAAAAACTGTGAAATTCGAGTGAATATCCTCGAATTTTGCGACCATGAGGCTTTATACCCAAAAAAGTATTTCATTTTTTGGTAAATTGCAGCATCAGTGATCTCAACATTTCTTAATACAATGAGTTATTTGTAATATCATTAGATTTGGACGATAACTAACGATAAAACAGTGGATTCCTGATAAACCATCAATAAGTAAATCATTCAGTACTCAATTTCCTATTAAACAAGTGACTAACGTGTACTGTGCTCTATTGTACTAAAATGGATATTGGAAGTAGTGACTCGGAGGATTTTACGTCCTACTATGTTATTGCAGGTGTAGTTACTTCGATTATGCTCATCATAGCTTTCCTAAGAATGTTTTATGCTACATGGCTTTGTTGTTCACCTAAGAGGAATGCGACAAGTACGTACGACATTTTATATAGATGATTTTAATGTCCATTTTAAATCTGTTTTTGATGATCTAGCTAAAAATATTCTGATTCAGAAAATTATCTATAAACTATACAAGGTGTCCAGAAAATACATGTAAAACACGTGACTACAGGCTGCTAGGTTCAGAATAGATCGATTGAAGCTAGCTTTATTATATCCGAAATTGCTTTGTTTAGCAATTCTTCCTATATTTCTTTGAAATTTATTTACTTGTGTCTTAACACTAAATTACGTTTTTTGGGATATAGTGGCCAGCTATAAAAATATAGACGACATATCTTTCGATTTTTTTACTCTGTCAGCGTTATATACGTATATTTTTATCGAGTAATTGAAGGTTTTTTAATTCTTGAAATGTTCGTTGGCCAAGTGTCAAAAATTAAATAAATAAATAAATAATAAAACAATGAGTACATGCTGGAAATAGGGTGTCCCAGCATTCTAAACGTTGTTATTTGTTCTACTGTGCCTTCTATAATAAGTTATATTGCCTATTTTATAGCCGAAACGTCAATAAATTGGTTTTCATTTACTTTGATCCCATTCCACATTAATCATATTTCTAATTGAAAGTTAATGGATGCCTAGATTATGAATGTCGCGTATGTTGAAGAGCTAACAATCTATAGCGAATATTGCGAAAAGTATTGGTATAAGGAAGGTTATATGAAATATGTTTAAAATTACACGAATAATACGAATGTTGGAAAATATACAGGGTGTTCCGTTTGAAATAAGTTAATGGGCACTTTCGGTGCAATCGAAAGTCTCTAAAATATATTTTCTAAATGTTGCATATGCTACTAAAAGTAACTCCAAAGTTAAAATTAAATACTTTTAGTAAATGCGCTAGAAACCGTCCAGAAACCGTTCAGAAACATTTAATTAAAATTATAATGAAAAAACCATATCCCTACAGCAGTGACAGTTTATTCAGTGAATCTTAACTCTTCGATCTTAACAAACTATTTTGTTACAAAATTTTAACTAAACAATACAAAACTAAAAATAAATTAAAACCTATAGAGCATGATTGTAGCACTAGACATCGTGATGGTTCATTTCAAATACGTAAACCTAATACTGTAAAATTTACAAAATGTTATTATTACCTCGGACCCAAATTGTATAACATGTTGCCGAAAGATATTAAATCATGTAAAACATATCCATCTTTTAAAAATCGTTTAAAATTATTTCTAACAGAAAAAACAAGACTTAATATTTCTGCTTTGCTTAATGTTTTTGAATAAATATAAATTAATTACACTGCATCTAATGTTGTCCTCTTTATTCTTCCACGTTTGCTCCTTACTTACTTTATTCTTAATTTTTAAATTGTTAATTTAGATATTAGTGTTAAATGTTAAATAACTATCTGTAAATTGTAGATATGTATTTGTTTTAGGTAAAATGTAAATGTGTTGCGCCACACTCAAGGTTCGCCTTATGTGGAATTTATTTATTTACCTTTCAATTCAATTCTGTTCTACTTGTCAGTCTATTATGTATGTTTTCCAAAATGGTAAATAAATTATTATTAATTATTATTATTAAGTAGTACTAAACATTAATTAAGCATATGTGAAAAATGGACACATAATTTTGTTGAATATAGGATAAATACTTAAATAATGACGCGTGTTTATCAGACTTTTACAAACTATTGTTTTAAGAGCATCCTGAAAAATGAAGTCACATATATTTAAATCTGGAGAACGTGGCGACCGTCATTGTCTCCATCCATCCGGCATTCTTTCTTGCATCTTCCAATCCATTGGTTGGCATGATTTATTGAGTATTTTAAATGTACGCAACTTTTTTAATTTATTTTAAGTGTGTTAACAACATGTATTTTTTTACTTTTTAAATACATATTTCCAATATTTACTCATTGTCATTTTTTTTTGTTAGAATCGCTCGCTCAACGGACATTTTTCAAGAGGTAAAAATCTTCCGACGTTGCAGGTTTGGATGGCAATACAAACAATTGTGTATCAAGCTCCTTAAGCCGGATACAGATTAGGTGCAACACAACATGTACTGCAACATAATTTGTATGGACTCCGTTCATAACGATGATGTTCATAATCATTACCAGTACCTAATCGAAAAAGTGTGCAGACGATTATTATCACATTTTTCTAAATTTAGAGTACTAAAAACAGGTATGAAGTTCTGAACCTTGCTGTAGATAACGAAAATAATCAAATTAATGTAACTGGTTATTTTACAGCATATCCACAGAGTGTTATAGGATCGACTTCAGCAAACTTGGGATTAGCTTATTAGTCTATTCAACAAATGTAAAAAAAACATAAGATGTATGACTTTTTATTTATTAAATTGCAAGCACTTCACCTTGGAGATGAAATGTTAACAATACATTTTCTTTTAAAACATATTACAGGTGCAAATATTTGCTTTTATTTTTCAAAATTTAGAAAAAAAATCATAATAATCGTTCTTTTGTTTACCTACAGGTGGGATTCTAAAATTTTATTAAAAATGTATCATTATATTTAAAATAACGAAGTTGGTCACGAAAGTGATAGTTTCTTAAAAATAAATAAGTTTAATAAAATTTTCAGAGAAGCGGCAACTTGATGTAATCGTTAATCAGATATATCTCCCTCGCTATAGTATTATAGGTTGGTATACCTATATTAGATGTCCAGTTAACTCCATCCAAAAGATCAAGGTTATCGACTTACAGGGTGTCAAAGTTAAAAAGCAAATTTTGCAAATTGCTAATATTTCAAACAGTTTTCGAGATATTTGCTGCAAAATTGGTACTGGGGTTTTTTTGAGATGGCAAAAATTATTTTGGTCGGGATTATGTTCTATCTTCTAGGATGCGCTGCGTGAAATCTTTTACGTGCTAATAATCGTCTCACACTTTTTTGTGACTCAAAGTGTGCAAATAATGGAACTAGATCCTACAGTCTGTTTAGAAATGAAAGAGAGTAATAAAAGCTTATTATGTATGCAAATCGTAAATAAATGTAGCACTGGTGGTTATATTCAATATTTTTATATTATGTATTATCGGTATAGATGAGGTGTACTTTTAAAAAAACTTTGTGTGATCGGACCGGACTAAATTATAGCAGGTAGCTGAAATGTAATCCCCGACAATCCGTCTTTGTCTATGTCGCTTCAATTTCTCGATCCTTTTTCTCTTATAAGTATACAATATTAAAACAGCATTTCAAAACATGGGGCTACTTCAAGCATCATAAACGGGTTAAGAGGGTTTTTAGTAATTAAAATAAAATTATTCAATATTATTATCTTAATATTTATTTAAATTTAATTTAAGGACTTTTATTCCACACAAAAATATATGTATTTTGAAAATTCAAATTAAGGTGAGTAAATGTAGTGTTGTACAAATGTGCAATAAAGAAAATAAAAAAGTAGGTATATTAAAATTCATCCTCTGAATATTCTGATGAATTATCTTCGTCTTCTAGATCGATAACGATAGGTTCCACAGTAACGTCAATTAAATTATCGAGTTCCCACATTTTCTCCTCTTCTTTTTGTAGTTATCTGCAGTTACTCGTTCCAAGGAATTTTTTAACAAAATTTTCGCGTCACTTAATTTAAACGTCGTATTATTTTGCGCTATATCTCCTTTTACCTGCGCCCAGACTAATTCGATTGGGTTAAGTTCACACTGATAAGATGGTAACCGTAGTACCGTTATTTGGCGATTTGTTGCCATTTCATCAATAACATATTTTTTCTGATCTTTATTAAGATTGACAAGTGCCAAAAGTTCCTTTTTCACCATATTTGTTTCAAAAGAAATGTTTTTTCCGGATAATTATTAAATTATATCGGCTTTCCTCCTAGCAGTCGCAGGCGTTCGCTCGGCCTGCCGTGAATGGTAACTGGCATTATCCATGACAATTACATACCCCGGAGGAATAAGATCCAACATCTGTGTAAAATACTCTTCGAAAACATCTGCGTTCATGTCTTCGTGATAGTCACCTGTATTTTTAGATTCAAATAAAAGTAAACCGCCATCTACAAAACCACTGGCACTACCGATATGTGTCACTATTAATCTTCGCCCTTTACCTGAAGGTGCCTTGAACCCTGTTGAAAGTCCATCCAAATATGCTTGTCAAAACCTTTAATAAATATTCCTCTCTTCGTCACGAAATTTTGTAATTGATCTTAAGTAGGATCTTCGCCAACAAATAATTTCATCTTTATCGATAAGAACTGACTTCTTGTTTTGCTTTTCCCAGCAAAACTCTCGTAAGACGGCCCATAATTTGCATCTTCTGATTTTTGGCAAATCGTTGTCCTCTGAAAGTTCACTTAAAATTTTGTTTAGCGTTGGTATTTCTTTTTTAAAACAAAATGAGTGTATTTTTCTGCGAATGAAATTTTTGAAGAAATCATCTATAATGACTTTTGACCTCCCTGTAGATGATTTTGGGGGATTTACAGTATCTTGTTCATTTTTTGTTTTCTTTAAAAGTCTGTAGATAGTCGATTTTCCAATCCCTGTCATTTTGGAACACCTTTCCACGATGTCGTCAACACTGTTGGTAGGATTTTGGTGTTTTAATGCATTAAATACATTTAATATAATAATCTTCTCATTCTGAGACAGCGCACATCTTTTCACGCGTTTAGCAGGTACGTAATCTGATAAGATCGACATTTTACCCAAACAATATTATATCCACTGACACAATAGTCACTAAACACAAGTCGAATTTTACTTTACTGCACTGGCACGTCTTCGTATATTCAGCTCTAAGACTGGATTGATCTGTCACAATATTAGTGTTACCCGATAATTACCTGAAACGAAATATTACTACGCCCATGGCCGGTTCTTATCTCAGGGTTTTATTACTCTCTTTCATTTCGAAACAGACTATAGAAATATTAATAACATATCCACAACTCATTCATGAGTCTAAAGCCAACATTTTACGAGAAAATCGCATTTTTAATTAGAGTTGCATGTCAGGAAGGACACAATAATAATTATTAAGGTAAGGTACGAAAATGGTGTTTAATTATTAATGACAGTTGATTTAAGTAAATTTATGATCATCCAATTTTTTTTCGTCGAAATAACTTTATCTTGTATTTATAACGGTTTTAAAAAATGCAAAGTTATTGTCTAACTGGGATTTCGCTAACCATTTCAATCTTTAATTTAGATCAGATGAGCTTTGCAAAAACCAGTACATTGTTTTAATTTTATTTTATTTGATGTATTAAATAAAATATTCCAGTTACACAGTATGTGGTCTGTATCTTGTGAAGTGTTGTAAATACAGGAAAAAGTTATTTAAAAAAAGTTTGAAATGAAAAGGTTTTCAATGTCTATAAAAAAATGGTATGTTTCTGAGAAAAAAAATAAGAGCGTTATGACGCTAAGCATCGTTTGATTCCATAAGCAAGCGGTGTCTACTATAATTTCAAGTCTCAGTCAGGCAAACAAACTTTCTTTGGCAACGCTCACTGCTTCAGCCGTTTACAAGAAAAACGCATTTCCCATGATAAGAAAATTAACATGTATAGATAAAATTTTATAGAAGCCGCTGAGAAGTAGAAGTAATTTGTCTCTAAGTCTATAATGTATTTGACAGGAAGTTGAGTGGAGGAAAATTGTCATGTGCATTCTTTCTCGAGTGTTGGAATACTTGAAACTTATTTATTTTGCGGACAACAAAAACTACTACATGTAACTTGAATATTTTTAACTAGTCCACTAAATGCAGGTACCGCTTCATTAATTTTTCATTCTGGTGAAATAAAGAGTGTTCTTTAATTTCACTGTGGCTTCTACATGGTGTTTTTTGGATAAAATTAATGTAATATAAAAAGTTTGTCATCAATTCAACTCTTACCAAATATATTATTATACAGTATGCGCCAAAAGTATGGAATAAATTCAATAAAAACGAAACAATTACTTTTGGGGAAAAATCCTCGAACAGGTCGATTTTTAATTTAAAAAATGCATATTTTAGCTTAAAATGCGATTTTCAAATGTCATTTGTTTTCGAGTAATGACGTCATAGATTTTTTTAAATGGCAACACCATATTTTTTTCCTTGATTCTGAATGATCGTTTAATTCTCTATCAGACAGTACTTAAATTTTGCCCTCTTACATAGGAAAGTTTTCGAGTAAATGGCGATTGAATGTTAGAAAACGTAAATTTTTTCCATAAAAAAGTAACAATTCTGAGGTATGTAAAATAAAATACAATTGATTAAATTTTATACTTAAATCAAATGTTCGAATTGCCATCCACCAACTTCTTGACAATGCGCAAGTCTGTGAAGAAATTCTTCTTGCACATTATGAATGATTTCTGGGGTAACTCTGCGTATTTCGTCCCGAATGCGATTTTGAAGTTCTTCTAAATTACGTGGTTTATTAATGTACACTTTTGACTTCAAGTATCCCCATAAAAAATAGTCAAGAGGTGTAAGATCTGGCGATCTTGCAGGCCGATTCACCTCCCAGGAAAACAGTTGTCCAAAAAATCTCGTACAGGGCGCGCGTAGTGCGGAGGTGCACCGTCTTGCTGAAATCATATAGTATCGTCAGGAATGTCAGGGTCATTATAGTTAGGAAAAATTACTGCAAGGGCTGGAACAAGGTCATTTTGTAGAAACTCTAAATATCATTGTCCTGTAAGGGTTCCTTCAAAGAAGAAAGGCCCACTATTCTGTCGTCAACTATTCCAGCCCACACATTTAATTTCTGAGGGTGTTGGGTATGTGCCTCTGCCATCCAATGAGGATTTTCCCGACTCCAATATCTGCAAGTTTGACGGTTTACTGTACCATTCACACAAAATGTGGCATCATCTGAAAAAAGTATTTGCCGGTGTAAATTTCTATTTCCTTGACATAAATCCATTAGAATTTCGCAAAAGTGTAAGCGGCGATTGGGATCATCTTCATTGAGTTCCTGCACAAGTTGAATTTTGTAGGGATGATATTTTTCCTTCCTCAAGATACGTAGCACTGTGCTCTGACTAGTGTCATTGTTTAATGCAACCAATCGTGAAGAATTATGAAGATTATCCACCATACTTATCAAAATGTTCTGTTTCTGATTTTCATTAATGCTTGAACGTCCAGGTTTTGGAATATTTACAACATTGCCAGTTTCTCTAAATTTAGACTCTACCTTACTGACTGTTGATTGGCTGATAGGGCGATCTGGATATTTTTCATTAAATAAATCGCAAACTTCCTGCTGAGTTCTAGTCATATTCCCGCATCCGATAATAATATAAATTTCAATTCTTTGAGTAACAGTTAAATGTGCCATAATACTTTAAATTGAATAATAATTTCTATGTCGCTTACAATACTTATTAGAAAGTCGGTGTGACAATGACACTTTGCAAAGATTTTCACCTACGTGATCCATAAAAGAACTACGGAATTCGAAAAATTAAACTTCATAACGTTTTTGCTTTATTTTAATTGATTTACGTTTTCTAACATTCATTCGTCATTTACTCGAAAACTTTTCTATGTAAGAGGGCAAAATTTTAGTACTGTCTGATATAGAATTAAACGATCTTTCAGAATCAAGGAAAAAAATATGGTGTTACCATTTAAAAAAAAATCTATGACGTCATTACTCGAAAACAAATGACATTTGAAAATCGCATTTTACGCTAAAATATGTATTTTTTTACATTAAAAATCGACCTGTTCGAGGATTTTTTCCAAAAAATAATTGTTTCGTTTTTATTGAATTTATTCCATACTTTTGGCGCATACTGTATTAGTTGTATGTAATCAATATGTTGAACAAAAATAAAAATAAATAGTTACAATAGAATAAAATTTTGCTCAGCTGTAAATTTTAACATGGCATGTGGCGCATAATTACTGAATGTTTCAATTTCGTATATGCTAGGTACAAACAAACGAAACTAACTAGTTTACAATATACAACTATTTTTTTGAGATTAATAACACCAGGTGGATAGCAAGGTTGTTGCACGTTACAATTGAAAGATTTTTAAGAATCTCTCTATTGTTTACTCAATAAAATGCATTAATATTGTAGCTGTATTTTAATTTTTGATATTTATTTATTTATTTTTACAAAAATTATTCAATTTCAGATATTTTTTTCATAAGAGATTGTTGTTACTTTGAGTCAAATACATATACAACCATTTCAGCATCGGCACTTATATTTCGGACCATATACTATAGATACATAAATAGTTAAAAACAACGTCTACCAAATTTAGTACTGACGCTTCATCTGATCCAAGCTTTGTATGGAATCATTGAGTTAAACTTATTACGCTAATTTTGGACCAAGAAAGATCCTGTAGAAGTTTGCCATTCAAGTTAAGCATCCTGTGGTGAGGTATAGACGGATTCATAATTATCAATTTGTATCAATTACAATGGGGGATCCTACAACACAAATTAATGAAAATATTTTCATAAATGTTCATAAACGTACTGATGTATTAACTCTGATACACTGATAAGAATATTAACTTTATTACACGGTGGATTGTTGGTTATTTATCTAGGTCAATAATGTGAAATAACACACCAGAATGTAATATTACAACTGTAATGAAAAATTACTACTTATGAATAAGCATTTTTTTAATAGCAATACTGTGTTTTTGTACACATTAAATGTACTTTTACAACGTTATTATATATTTTTAGAAAAAAGTCATACCGTTTTACACAGAAGATGTAAATGTACAGTATTCATATTTTAAAAATTTTCAAATTGGCTTATGCCACTAATTCAAAACAAAGTCAGTTTAGAAATAGTTGGCTTAAATTTGATATTGATTTACTGCCAATGAAAATAAGTTGTCAGAGTATAATAGGGGTGTTTTGGTATCGTAATTAAGAAGTTTACGTTCCAAGAATATGCTGATATGCATTTAATTTATCTATGTCTTATTTATTTATAATTTGTGTCGTGTATAGAAGAGGATCACATTTTCAAAACATGCTGTAAATACCAATGTGTTAATATTAACGATATTGATAAATTTTTTGTTAATGTTCATGTATTTTGCTAAATAAATTATATAATATTTATTTCTCTGCATCTCAGAATGCAATCATTTACGGGAATGTTATGTAAACTTTTTTCACTTGCATTTTTAATTTATGATAGTATTTTCTTAGGTAATTTATTATAATATGCAATTTCCTATGAAAATAATGGTATTCAAAATTCTTTTTTAAAGTAATGTTCAATTGTTTGATCTTTCAATAAGATATCTTTTAAATATGAATTATATTGCCTCGGGTATTACTGTGTTTCTTTTTTACTTGTAAATACAATCGATGACATTATGTATTTGAAAAATGATATTAGGTAAACAGCGCGAGCTCGAGATGCCCATTTCTCTACAGCACTCACATGAGCCGGTGGGATTTCATAAATAACTTTTATAATATTGTTCATTAAATCTATAGTTATTTAAAGTGCATATCGTATCAACCTTCCTATTGTCATAGGATCAGTCAGTGGTTGCGCGGTTTAAGGCGTCAGTACTACAATCGAGGTGACTAGATCGCTGTGGGTTCGACCCTCGCAGCCGATAGACCGTATAAAAACTATATTTGTGGAGAGGATTGGCACCCTCTCTGCGGGTATGGTAGGGTGAAAGAACGTTGGCTTGGATCAATGTGAGAGATTGATACCGGTCAACATTTGACTACCTCCCCTAATTAATGAAGTTTTCCAGGCTTCCCTCATTCCTGCACTGAATAATTGTGGTTAGGACCTACCAACGTAAGTCGTTCCTAGGCGCAAAAGCGGCCTACTTAATAATATGCCGCCCCATCTCCCCCTCACTCGACTTCTGGGCAAATCCTCATGATTAGAATGAGGGGTAGAGATATTATATTATTATTATTATTGTATGGAGTAAATTATTATTGTTGATATTAGTATTATTGTGGCATATATATATATATATATATATATATATATATATATATATATATATATATATATATATATATATATATATATATATATATATATGCGTGTGTGTGTTTTTTATGTATCATAGGTGTAGTGGAAGAGTGGCGTATGCCAAATCTGCCTTTTATGTAATTATTTTCCCTTTTGTAATCTTTACACAATAAATCATATATATTCTATTAACAGAGTATTTCCATAATGCGCCTTTATAATTTGTACACGCTGTGGGATCCTGCCGTTCTTTATGAGAACTTGTAAAAACTATCTGTAAACACATACCAAATATCATTTCAGTATTACTGCTGCGAGTAGTACCATTTTTCTTCTATACCTGTCGGTCAATTCCCAAGAGGAACCTGAAGGATCGTGGGAAGAATCGGCCTATTGTGCTTCCCAAATTAATTATTCCTCTAACAGACTTATCTTTTACATAAAGTACAAAAATCTATTAGACTATATTTCCCTCAATTCCCCCGAAATCAATAAACCGAAACCTCAGGCGTGCTAGGCCTTCGCATTCTTCGGTCAGTTAAACCCTCTGCATGTTGGTTTCTCTAATAATCTCATATTGTAGAGATGTTTCTTCAATGAACAGTGTCCTGCTAAAAGTGTCTTATTCATGCTCAGCATTTCATTTGCTCTTTTCTAAGGATTTCTTCGCCTGAACCAGTCCTGGTTTTGAAGCCCAGTATTCACAATGTTCTTTTTTGAATCCACCTTTCCAGAGCCACCTTTACGGCACTATAAGGAATGTCAAAGGCTGGCTCTGGTTTTAACACGGATACCTCAGATCTCTTATTTGCAAGATCGTCTGTTTTTTTCATTTCCTTTTCAATTCCCTCGTGTCCTAGCACCCAGCACAACATAACTGTGTTGATGCTTGCCCTCATACCACCTCGTTTGAGTCTAAGACTTTTATTCCGGTATTATTATCCAAAAATATATAGTTTACACATGCGTTTATTGCAAAAAAATAGGATGGAGTTAAATCTTACAATCATTCTGTCGGACCTTATCTCTAGGATAAAATCTAAGGGCAACGTTTTCATTACTTTGGAGTGCCTTTTATTATCCAAGGTGCTATCCTCTATTGTTCTTGATTCAATATGCCGCCATTCTTGTTTCCTTTTCGGTACAATATGTAGTGGTGATATATTTAACAAGACTTCCAAGGCAGAAGCAGGAGTTGACGCCATAACTCTTGTTATATCTAAGCAGACCAGCCTCTGAAATTTACTACTAGGTTTCTCCCTTGCAGTGTTTGACCTTAGGCCACCGGCTTTCACACCACTGCACCATAAAGAATCCTAGGTCTTACTATTGAAGTATACATAATTGTAGTACCTTTGGTCGTAATCCTCAGGTTTTCTCTATTAGGAATCTACTAGCACACATTGCTAACACTATGATCACTAGGCGCAGACAAAATCACGATATCCTTATTGGAAGACCCTCACAGACTACCTAGACGCCTCGACAGGGGAGCGGTGGAGCGTGTGCAGAAGTTTGGCTCCGCCCTCTTTTAACAGAGTCTGATTCAATAAAATGTATATTATTATTATATTTGATGAAATTTTAAAAAAGTTAATAAGTTTTTATTTAAAAGTAATGGGAAATAGAAAGGAATATATTTTTAATAAACTAACATAAAATATTTAATTATTTTGAGAAGTTTTGTGAAATATTTTTAAATTAGGGTTTAAAATAAAATTCTAGTTATATTAAAATCTTTATTGCTCTTTAAATAGTGTTACTTTATTAAATACTTCTAGCTTTGTGCCTTTTAAGGAATTGAATATTCGTGTTATGGCAGAATCGTCGGCTGCAAAAGCCAAACAAGCTGTAGCCTCTGTTATCTCTCTAATGTCTAAATCTAAAATGAACTCCTGGAACTCACGTATTGTGCTTTATAACTCAGCAGTAATTAATTCTCTAGCAAATTCCTTACCAATATGGGGCTCACGGTACACTGATATATTAGAAAGGGTCCAAGTTGGTTTTTTCAAAAGATTGCTATTGCTGCCAATTAATACTCCTAGTTATATTGTTAGACTTGAAACAGGTGCTATCAGTTTATCACTAACAGTATTTAAATCTTCACTTAACTGGTTACTTAAAGTATTATCTATGAATTATAGCCGTTTTCCGTATTTATGCCTTAAAAGGCAGCTACAGTTGTTAAATGGCGATCCTCGATATAATTGGCTTGCACAAATTAAATCATTTTGCTTTAGTATAAATTGTGTCGATGTGTGGGAGAACTTGACTTATATTAATCTTAAAAAACAAATTCCCACGTTGCTACTTAAATACGAGGAGATGCTCTATCAAAAAGACTTGCATTCTCTCTTGGAGTCTACAACTCCTATACTATACAGAAATTTTGATATACCAAGGTGTACTGCTAAAAATTATCTGCAGTTTCAAATTCCAATTTACATTATACGGATCATTGCTCAATTGCGCCTTTGTAATAAATTCTGCATAAAGTTCTTTTTCAATGGTATTTCATACTCAATTGATCCCTCAGAGTTGTGTTCAATATGTAACCAATATAAATTGGAAACTATTGAGCACATTTTCACTGAATGTCCTATATATAATACTTTGAAGCCGCCAGAATTAAGAAATATCACATCGGTCGAGGCGTTAGTGCAGTTTCTCGATAATCTAACACTCAACAACGCTAAGGCAATGTGTAGATTTGTAGCTGGTTTTCTAAAGCTTCGCTCATTTGTGTTGAGTGAATAATCCTGCCCTATTGTATTTGTTTCTTTTTTCGCTATTTTGTACTGTTGTTGCTTTGTTGTTGATTATATATTGTACTGCATAATATGAAACAATGTATTAGTTGTATGTCGTTATTAAATTCAAACTTTTTTTTGTGTTATCTAAAGAGTACTCTTCCTGTAAAAAATGTATTATTTTTTTTGAAGGAATAAAGATTATTATTATTATTATTATTAATTGAATATTTTTGTTTTATGATTTATTCTTACATCTATATATTTTTCAGAAATTGCTCTAATAAGTTCTAATCACTGTGTAATTATGGGGAAGTGCATTGTCGACAATTCTAATAGCCGATCAGATCGGAATAGTGATGAAATTTCATTTTTTTGGTTCGTAATAATCAGAAATAATGGAGCACGTTTTATGCTATTAAACGGCTCTGCGCAGACGTTGTACTGACATTTCCAGTATCGGCTCTGTATATTTAAGCGCCCACATGTTTAACAATTATTGTTAGCGAGGTAACAAATATTTAATGGTTTATTAAATAATACCATGTGAAACATTTTGGTGATGCGTGTTCTGGCATCTTGGAAACTATAAGCGATACGAAAATGGACAGTTGGGGGAAAAAACCTTAATGACGTTTGCAATTAGATCTAGGTTTTTGAATTATTTTGATAAAAGTTAATATGGCGTTATTCGCCTGTAACTTTTTTATTTAAAATCTGAAAAACACTTTTCCGCAGCAATTTTTTTCGAAAAATTTCACTGTATATTTAGATTTTCAATGTGACGTTTCGGTTGCAAGAAAATTCAAATTCAATATGGCGCCCATATCAAAAAATGAAGTTGATAATGGTTTCGCGCAACCGTAACTGTTCGAAATTCTAATATTGTGAATTTCTTAATTAGATTCTTAACTTATTATTATTTAGCAAATATAAATTATAATTGTAAAATTAGCCATTTCTTGTAAACAAGGTTATAAACGTTATATATTGGAAAATCGTTCTTTGAGGGTTTCGGATTAATTAGTTTATGGTTTAAATAACAGTCTAAGGACAGGAGTCGAGTTAGTTCCTCGAGTTACTTCAATTCATCCACAACATCACAGGGCACACCCTCTTGACAACATACTTTTCAGTTTCTGTTATATATTATTTTGTGGTTTTTTCTGGTCCTGTGATAATTAAACGAGTACATTAATGTGCTCACAGATGAGGTGCAGCAGCGCAAGAAGCGATTAAACATTTCTAAAAGAGAAATTAATATCGTGACAAATAAACAGTAACATCACAATAAAAATCTTAATAACATTGAAATTACTCGAAAAAACTTGCTGCGGAAGTGTTTTCAGATTTTAAAATTCCTCTAAATAAAAAAGTTACAGACGAATAACGCCATATTAACTTTTTTTCAAAATAACTTATAATTTCCAAGATGCCAGTACACTCATCATCAAAATGTGCCACATGGTATTATTTAATAAACCATTACTTGTTACCTCGCTAAGAATAATTGTTAAACATATGGGCACTAAATAATACAGAGCCGATACTGGAATTGTCAGCACAACGCCTGCGCAGAGCCGTTTAATGCCATAAAACGTGTTCCATTATTTTTAATTATTACTTACTTAAGAAATGAAATTTCATCACTATTCCAATCTGATCGGCTATTACAATTGTCCACAATGCACTTCTCCATAATTATACAAAGAAAACTCGTATATTTTACAAAATAATCACAATGTTACCACAACGAAAGTCTAACATTGACTGAGAGTATGAGGCCAGCTGGGCCGAGGTTAGGCCGACGGAAGGCTTCATTGGCTTGGCCATATAGTTCAGTCTATAGTGGTCTGTGAAGAACCCTTTATAAAAGGATAGCAAAACCTGACACAATTTGTACTTGGGGGAGAAGTGTCGTCTGTTTGTAAGAATTTTTAAATATTTTTCTCTATTTAGCCTAGGTGGCAATTCAAAGAGGCCGATAAAGTCATTTACGATTCCATACCAAATATTTACCTTAAATTTATATTGAAAATGGCTTTTCCAAGTATCAAATGGATTGCCGTGTTCTCGCATATCACAATTTCTTCTGCTAATTGTCCTTCTTGTAGTGAATACGTCTTCGACTATGAATAAAATGTTGCCGACAAATGATGGATTTTGCATTTACATTCTTAACATCATCTCACAAAAATTCGTCCTACGTAAATAATGATCTGGTGAAAGATTTTGTTCTGACGTGAATGAGAACAAACACTGTTCATATAGGACTCTAGTTGCTAAGGGTTGGCTCATGTCAGTAGGGCTAAATGAATGACCCGGGTGATTTTTAGGACAAAAACTACCAGATTTCCTTAATCATGGAAAGAGTTTATAAAATAATCGCCTATCTGGTTGTCTACGATTTGAATAGAAAAGAGGGTACGCTTTAATTGGTGCGTGTGCAATATTATCTCGTGAGTAGATCGTCATCTTATCGATCGTTTCACTATTAGCAAAAAGAGTTATTTCTCGACATCATTTATTAACAGAAATTAAAAAAGGGAGGCTATTTAACATTTGTTACTGTCTATTGATATTCAGTCACCAAGGATTTACCACATAAAAGTGTTATGTGGGATTTATATATTATTCACAACTTGCCTTAATAATTATTGTTTTACTAACTGAAAATGCGTAAATGGTTGAGTTTAAACTTTAGAGTAATGAATGATATATGGCTTTTTTAATGATAATATTTACTAGGTCTACCACACTTTCGATTTACAGGAAAGTTTGGGACGATTATGAGCACATGAAAAATCGCACACAGCGCCCTCGAGAGTTTCGTCCAAAATATTTTTTGTATCTATATGGAAGATGTATACTCACTGTGACCTCTATCCTCATTACAAATTATTGCGTGTCAAAAGTGCGTATGTTGATGGCACTTCACACAAATGTATTGTTATTATCCCATCCCAACCAACCGTCTAAAACTAAAGGCTGCTATAATATGCATGAAATTCCACCCTGCTTATTTCCCGTAAAAAATTAAATTAGATGCGGGGACTCAATTTTATCTTTACACTTCCAAAGAAAAAACTTAATGCCTTAAAAAACAGACTGCGATATATGCTTCAAGTTTGGCGGACCCATACATCCATGTTTTGTTATTCAAATAGACCCAATGGGCTGTCCAACAACTAACTAATTCAAATTTGCCCTGGCCGTCGCCTTTGCTATAAGTTCGATTACGATGTTTAACAACCGATTTAGAATACAAGTCCCTTTGGATAGGCATGATATGAGACCGAACTACAAGTTCAAGATGTTCAAGGACTATAGAAACAATGGTTAATTTCTAGCAGGCGATTGTTTAGATAGGCGAAGGGTTAAATAAACTACCGATGAATTTATGTAAACACATTCGTATCAGTTGCTGTTAAGGCAGTAAATATTTCCATAATTTCGTGCCACCGAGTTGGGGCAAGACCATGTTATAAGACCCTAAGGGTAAAATTACCGATGATAATGAACTGTTCGATTAAAAGTTTTTGAATATTATTGATATATTATTGTAATGAATTTTAATTTGTGTGTGTCATCTTTATTTTGCAATATGTATGAAATTCTTTTTTTACCTTTTTTTTTAAATCTTCGACCCTGGCTAGTTTTGGCTCTACTCAGTAGTCGGTTTTTTATAGAGAGAAAACTTCCTTTTTTTATTTAAAGGTTTTTTTATGTTATTTAATTATTGTCTAAACTACAGCTTATACAAAAAAACACAGAATAAAAATTTTAAATTTGTTTTTTTTATCTTTTTTTATTTTTAGAAAAAAACCAATTTTTTTTTTAACTGAAAATTATAATCAATCATATACCACCAGTTGCATATCTATACTATATTAAAACAAATTTCGCTCATTTATAAATTCTGTTTTACCGGTCGAATCTACAGAAAACTAAGGTTATCAAATAAAATGGAAACTTGTGAATTGCATTGTGGTAATTTTGGAAAGTTTTTAAATAATTATGGGACTGTTAGTGGCCTTTATTTTATTTCAATTATATAGGTAAGTCATGCAATGTATACTGAATTCCTAGATTCAGTTTCTATATTGTTCATTAGTTTGAATTTTTCTAGCTAGCTTATTTAATGTGCACAAATTAAGAACTTCCTGGGAACATAGAAATACCCGCTGTGGATTCCAATAAAAAAAATGATGTAACCTTGTTATTTTTCTGGTAAGTACTGCTTTGGATAATTTTCTAGCAAAATTTCTTTATTTTTTTTCTTAAATTTTGGGGACGCTGAAAAAACGATGCTGCCCCTTTTCTATTTTTTCCCGTAACTAATCAACAAATTGTTTCTTTTTCAGTCTATATGGATTCTAGATTTTTAGTTTTTGTATTAAGTCACTTTCACAATATTTTTACATATCGTTTTTGAGTTTTATTCGCGCACTTCACTGCACTTCTTATTACTAATTACACATTTACATATTGGCCATGTTTTGTTATTAACAAATTTCTTTATTTTAATGGTAAATATTAATTAATTATCTTTTTTAAGGTATGGCTGTCTTACCCATGTGTATACATCTTTATTTCATGTGTCAATTAATAAATATTATTTATGAAAAATTTTAAAATCTGACATTTGGATTCTATTTATTTTATTGATTTCTTTTTATATTTGACTCGGATGCTAACGATATGTACATTAGTTTCATCCTTATTTCATTTGCTATCGGTTGACATGTCTAGCTCTGGGTTAATTTTTGATTTTAACACTCTCTTAAAATATGTTTTGAACTTCTGGAAGTTCTGAGTAGAAATTTCATTAAATCTCTATCGGTGAGTGAAACAACTAATAACTAATATTAAAAATGTGAAGAAGATTTCATTACAAATACATCAGAAGTTCTAAAGAATACGCAAAATGTATTTTAATGAATGTCGTTATTATTGAAAACGATAGTACTTGTCGTTTCTATAAATCTATGTACTAATCTATTTTTACTAATTTCTCTGGTATTAACTTTTAAAAATTGAAATTATTTAATTTTAATTATCTGATTCTTATATGTTCTATTTAATTATTGTATATACTAATATTTTCAATATTATATCTTTTTTTTCTACCAACAATAATTATTTTAAATCTTTTCACATGTTTTTACAAGGTGTAAAAATTTACATTACTATTTTATCTGTTTTAAAATTTAATTTTATTACAATATATCTATTAAGGGCGTTAAGTAAGCGTTTAAGACCCGTAGCGTGAAGATAATAGCCCGAGGCTTAAGCCGAGAGTATTAATCGCATTAAGACGCACGAGATTTATACAAAGCATTATACAAGACCGGTATTTAGAAATTTAGTTAAATTTGTGAAAATATACGTCTGATGACTAAAACTAAGTAATTTTTGTTGGTGCCGAATTTACAATTGACGGATGCCTAGCAATAATATTAACAAACGCGGTTTTCATGTATACGATATTTAGCACGGGAAAAACCTCTACCAAAATGATAATTTTTTTCACATAAAAAAATGTAAAATATGGATTTTAATAGTGATAGTAGAACAGACGACATTACAAGTACCCCTCCTGAAATTTTTATAGCGGGGGAAGAAGCAAAAGAAAGCCTGCTGTCGAGAAAATAAAAAAAAATACAACAAAACTTATGATGATTTTGTTAAATGCTGTTCCTATAAAAATGTGAAACACTGCACTGAAAATTTGCTCCTAGTATTTTTTTTGGACCACGTTGTGGTTATAATATTCTATGATAATGGCAACGATACTTTTACATCATAACATCGCGATTAGTATATATTCAAGATTAATAACATTCTTAAAACGAAAAAATAATGGTTACAAACCGATGAAGTCAACAATATTAACTAGAGAGGAAATTGACACTTTTTTGAGAGATGATCCCGATGAAATATTTTTAATGAACAAAGTAAGCTGTCATCTTCAAATGTAAAATAAAATATACTTACATTATTATTTTAATTAGATGACACTGATTTTTGGCATATGTGGAGCTTGGCGTAGAGAAGTTGTGTAACATAACAACAGATGATATTCAGGATTTAGATAAAACCTTGTTAGTATATGTAAACAAATCCAAATCTAAAATACAGCGCATAATTAGTATAATTGATAATGAAAACAAATCACCAACATATTTGGTTATGTACAGAATATATGCGCCTCTTCGTCATCCGGACACCGTGCATCGACGTTTTTTTGATATATTAAAACAATAATAAATGCTTCAAGTAAATGGTCGGGAAGAATAAGATGGGTCAGATTCCGTACGAAATAACAAACTATCTTAAATTACCTAACCAATGCCGGCCATTGTTTTCGGCGTTCTTCGGCTACTTTATTAGTCGACGCTGGGGCAAGCATAACTAATATTAAGCGCCATGGTGGTAGGAAATCAGCCACTGAAAATTGAGCGCCCAGCTAAGTGGAAATAGCACAAAAATATTTGGCACTAATATGCCTTCAACTAGTAGGTGCTCTGGATTTTCCTCATATTTTTTTAAAACTACTAGTGTCACTGAAACTACAAAAAGTAGAAAATGGGCAGATCAAATGTCCTAAAATTTTCAAGTAATTTAATAAATAAAAATGTAATTCGTAATTATTATATTAGTATGATTAAATTGATATATAGTTTTCGTAGTTCTATATCATTTTTCATAAAATGTAGTACACAAAATGATATTTTCCTTCAATAAAAATAGAGTACACACCGTTATTTAAAGAAGAGTGAATATTTAGTTCACTACAGTAACTACAGTAATTCACGCCCGAGGATGCTAATAAGGCCCTTGGACTTTAAATCGCCTGAATAAATTACCTATAAAATGCAAAATAACGCCCGGCCGAATATAAAAGTATGTAGTGAATTATTTTTGGGCTGGTTGAGCTTGATAAACATGTCACTCTGGTTCTGTGGTCATGTCATAGTTCTAGATAATAAATAAAATGTTTACTTTCATATCTAAGTGGTTTTTGTGCTCAGCATTGAGTGATTTTTTCCGTTTTTTGCTTGTTCTTATCTTTGCCTTCTTTAAGAATTTTAGATCAGTCGTTATTTCGAGTTTATATAGTCAACTAAAAAAGATCTAAAAATGTTATTTTGCAATAATGTCTAGACGTCCAAGATCTACTACTCCTGCACAAGACCGGTTTCTAAGTATCCACCAGTAGAGAGCCTCTGAGTACTTGTCGGATCATATAACGCTTCTGATGTTGCGGTTTCAATAGAAATAGTTTATAGGAAACTGCGAGATTTTAATCTACGTTCACGACGACTATTGAGAAGGATTCCACTACCACAAAATCGTATGCAACTTCGGTTGCAATGGGTTAACGAACACGTGAATTGGAATGATCAATGGAGGTCTGTATTGTTCACAGATGAGTCGAGATATGGACGGTTTTCGGATAGTCAGCGTGTTCGCGTCTGGACCCTTCTTTTGGTACGCAGAAATCGTAGAGCCATCAAGGAAGTTCATCCATTCAGAGGTGGTACAAGTGCTGTTTGGTGAGGCATTTTTTTTAATGGGCGTACAGAGTTGTTGGTGCTTGATGGAAATATACATGCATAGATCTACGACGAACAAGTCATCAACAATACCATCCCTTTGTTTCATGCTGCAATTAGGCATTTTTTTATTTTTTGACTATAATGCGCGACAATTGTTGTCGATGCCCTGGAATTTCATGGTATTCCACACTGCCGCCTCACTCGCCAGATCCCAATCCAATTGATCAAGGATCGGACCAACTACAAAGAGCCTTAGATTCGCATCAATCACTCCCACATATCTCAGAGGGCTTTTATCACGCCTGCGGCGACAAATTGGTCAAGATTACTTCAACAACCTGATAGACAGTATGTCATTGAAGTGAGAGGAAGACATATCCTGTACTCAAATTTTTGTAGTTCTTTTAAGCATTTGATTTTTGTATTAAAATCACCAAAAATAAAACTTTGCCGAAAACTGAAAATGCTTTCGAATGAGGAACAAAAAAATCCACTTATATAAAAGAAAAGAGAAACATTGAAGATATCATATCAACAATATTTTTGAGCAAAAGTTGTCAACCTTTAAAAGAAACTGAAAGATTTGTGAACTTCCTTAATATTTGTGGAGTAGTTTATTACAAAACTATTTCCAATTTAGCTCTCGTATATTTATATAAATACATATAAATGTTCGATTATCATATTATGCATGTAGATATATTTGACAGTGTTAGGTTACTCTTAAAGTTGTAACACGATACCTGCTATTTAGAGATCAAATTATTGGGTATGAAATGAAAGTATTAATTCGTAAAGAATTTATGTCACATAAAGCATCCCACAAGGATTAAACTTTGGAGCATTGTTATTTCCTCCATTTGCTAAGATTCCAAATTATTTTTTATATATTTTTAGGTATTAATAATATTGTGTGAAACTAACTACTCAGTGGACAAAAGCCCCAACCTGCGTTGAATTACACCCACAATATCTACCCATATATTCCGTATTATTAGCTTTTGTAACATTTTTTTACTGTTTTAGAAAGGTATTTTAAGCTAATATAAATCAAATCTCCTACAATTCCTATCAATGAAGTCATATGTATGTTCTCTGATACCAAACATCTAGGTATGCTAATGAACAATTCCACAGACAAAGCTCTATTCAATAATTATCTAAAGAAGATAATCTAATTTACTAACCTGCCAAAAAGTGAAGTTAGATATTTATAGAGTATTTCATTAGCAGGTTACTTTGTTTTAATCAAACATTGTTTAATGATAATAACAATTGCCATAAAATCAAATAATATGGGAAAGGTTTTATCGGTTTACTGGCTATTATTTGCAGAAATTATGAAATTCTGTTGAAAATAATTTCAGGATAATTTTTTGTATTATTGTATTTTTTAATTTAAACGTGGGCGATTTAAATGAAACTCTGCAGACATTAGAATCGTATCAGAAACTTGCTGCTGATAAATTTAAGAATATTTAAAAATCATCCGGATTATGTATAGGTGCGCCATATTGCTAAGTATCTTTGTAGTTAATGAGCAACTAAAAAATATTGCGTATGTAAGTTTATCCATAATTATTCGTAATCGTATGCAGCTGTGGATACCACGGAAAGTTGTTATTTTCTACGGCAATCGGATCCCCGCTGTGTCAATAGTTCAGTCCTAATTATCATATACCACATTTTTTAAAATCTTCTAAATTGTCAAGTAAATTACAAACTTTACCATAAAATGTAAGTTGATAATAATAACAATATTAATTAGTCTCTTAATAATACTTGCCCCTGACTGAACTACTAACGTTCTCATTTCGATTTGATAGTAAATAGTTTCGTAGATTTGTAGAATCTGTCCAGTGTTATACAAATATTAATCAGCTAAGCTAAAACCTACACTTTATTTCATTTGGTTAAAGAGGTGTGAAACAGCTATGAATATTCTGATGACTTGTGTGTATATACCCTACTATATTAAATACGTGACCTGATTACTGTAAAATTGAGTCAGTTTACCCTGAACTGAATTGCGTTCATGAGTTTCTCATGGAAAACTGGAAAACCAATTTAATCACAACCACTTATCGGCCTCATGGTATTACCTGTCATCGCTTACAGAATATAATTACCGTTTTATTTTTCTCAAGAAAACTAATATTAAACTAAAATATACAGGGTTTTATAATATTATGTACATCTCATTGTAATTGATATTTATGACTACTTTGGAATTGGATGCAGTTTTTTCAGCTGTCAGTTTCATGTTTTAAATTAATTACTTGTAATGTACTATCAATATGAGTTGTGTATATGTGAATGAGAAGATTATAACTGTAATTTTACAAGTTATTGACTATACACAGGGTGTTAATTATGTGCACAAACTTTAAGGGGTTAATCTATGAATGATTTTAAGACAAAAAATTCATATAAACATAGGTTCGCAATGGCTTTGTTTCACAGATACAGGGTGTTAAAGTTTGAAAAAAAAATTTTTTGGATCTATTTTCTGAGTAGTACGAGCTACTTAAGTGAAACTTGGCACACACTAATACTGCCCTGTTAAGAATAGAAGTCGTATCTACATTTTGTATCATTTTCAGTTTATGACACCCGCAACTTGGTAATTAGCATATGTATGCACATGTTAAAACTGAAAGTCGTATTATCTTCTTTTATGATGTATATATGTATGATATGTGATATATTAAATAATGTTTTTGTGACAAATTCAAAATTTGATAGCACAGAAAATTACCCAATCCAGGCAGTATCTCAGAATGAAGATTTTGTCAGTTAGGATTTCTATACTTAACAGGACAGAATAGGTATTTAGAGATTATAATTTGCGGGTATTAAATTATTTTTAATTTAGACATGATCGCAGATATGCCTAACCTTCACAGAGTTTTTTAAGGAAAAAATGACACTCCAACGATTTTTTCAAAATTCAAAAGCTCTGTCGATTGAATCAATTAAAATTACACAAAAAATGTTACTTGGTAATTTTTGATACGATGAATTGTTTTCGAGAAAATTTGTTAATTTCAAATAAAGACTACTGAATAAATATCAAAACATATCACTGTACTGTATGTACAGGGTGTTTGAAAATAAATTCAATATCAAGATTAGATCTCTGACGACAAAATAACGCGATATTGCCAAACTTACCTTAATCAAATGTTGATGCTAAAGAGGTATAGGGTGTCAAAGTTAAAATTTTATTTTCGATGTTTTTAAAAGAATCCAAATATTTGCAAACATTTTGGATATTGGGGGATTTTGAGGGCGAGAAATTCAAATTTGTTTCTAATTTTAACGTCACTAATAGAGAGTGCCACTTATGGCACATCATGCTTTCTCTCTTTTCGCTCTTTTAAATGACGGAACTTTTTTGCGGCTTACTGTATTCATTTGACTATTGAAACAGTCAATTCTTCTACCTTTTTTACATGATAAACTACGTATGTGTAAGGACTATAACTCACACGAAATTCAGTTTAATACCTGAAATTATAGTAGTAGGACGCACTTATAAGTTTGTTAATACTATAAAACGTTTAAAAATTAAAATATAGTCACTAAAAACTGGAGAAGATACATAAATTTAATAATAGCAACGATAAATACGTCACAACCGTTAAGTCCGAAAACTTCAAGAAGCCAACGTTGTTATAAGTCGGTGAAGCAACTCTCGACCTCCGCGGCACCCGCTAATTCTGGATAGTTATACGCGTTGTCATACTGCAGCGGATTTTAACTTATGCAAATTCCTTGATCCGTGACACTTCTTGCTCATGCAATCGGTAGAAGCGTTTAGGAAAGGCAATCTTTTTTTTTGATAACAGGTGGCGCCCTCCATTTTCTAATAATTATTATCCTTTTTTTCGAATCTATTGATTTTAATAAATTATGCGAAAACATAAACCATGTATTTTTATCTAAAAAATAAACAGAAGACATTATTATTATAAAAATATAATTTACTTCACTTCGGGGTGACCCTGTTTATATGCATACAGACAGTTTATTTATTTATTTTAAACAACAACACCCGATAATATAAAACCAAGTGCTGGGCGGAAAAAAATACTATAGTTTATGTTAACAAAGAACAAATCTAGTAATAGCAATTTACAGGTATACACTTTATTATCGTTATTATTAGACATACAAAATAAAGTTTCGAGTAAAAGTTGTAGGGCTGTAACTGATCCCCTTTAGTAAATTAATGGAAGCACAGTGGAGTGCAGGAGTTGAGGGGTACAAGAAGCAATAATATTTTTTAACGTCCAATGCAATGAATTTATGAATTTTTTTTTCTGATTTCTAAATTATAGCATATTATGATATTCCTATCTTTAACCGTTTTGAATTACGGAACATTGAAAATTAATAAATAGAAAACTACAACATATTCATTTCAATTATTTAATTCAATTTCAATTGAATAGATTAATTAAATGTCATATAACAAAAAAATACTTCTCACAGACTACTAATAATTGTGATTTTCATTCATATGATAAATAGTTTAAATACGGTTTTCAATATTTAATAATTCGAAAACGGTTAAAGACAATAATATCATAGGTCATAATTTGAAATCAGACGAAAAGAATAATTAAAAAATTTCATACATACATACATACACTGGGTGTTCTATTTAAAAATATATTATTGCTTCTTGTGCTCCTCAACTTCTGCATGCCACTGTGCTTGCATTAACTTCATAAAGGAGTTTAGCCCTACAAATTTTACTCGATATTTTATTTTGTATCTCCAATAATAACGATAATATAATGGGTCGCCTAAATATTACAAATAACCTTGTACAATAAAACATACTTAATAAAAAAGTATATGAATACATACAAAACAATATAATACGAAAAAAAAATGGTTTTAATGTCTCAATGTGGAATAAAATATATTGAGGTGATTCTGCAGATTTGTTTCACATATTTATAAAATGCAAATGTGAAAATTCCGAAATATTTGCTCGTAGAGTACTCTAATTCCAACAGAGGATACACCCTCTTTATTGAAAGGATAGATATTTCAAGTACTTACGACCTACAATTTCAACTGCATTGCAAGTATTATAACTAGAGTTCCAAATAAAAGAGTATAAGAAAAAGGCTAATTTTGAGTCAATGAGCACACCTAGATCACGTAATCAATTACTTTATTTAAAACTATGGGTATTATTAATTTTGTAGTCAAAGTGAATGGAAACGTTCTTACTAGATGATGAAGCATTACCTTAAAAAACATTTGTTGAGCTTTTTGGAAATGTCTTATTTGGAGAACACCATTGATATATGCTAGAAAGTCGTTAGGTAGTTTTTATCGAGCATTAGCATCTACTACATTTAAAGTATATGACACAATGTTAATAACATTATTTGTTGAAATTCTAGTAGTTTCATTCTTTATATCACTGGGCTACTGTAGTCTAACAAGGCGATTTAAATATCCGATTACTTATCGTATTAACTGTTTTGTGATGCAGGTATTTACATTAGTTTATTAAATATCAAAAATGGCTTACGTGTAGCAACTCGCAGTTGATGGGTATCGTTTTAATTTATGGTGAAGTGAAAATGCTTTAGCTGAATGTTTTCCCGGTGAACATGTGCCAAGTGCAGCTACTTTTACAACGTTGTGCATTGAGTGCAAATGTAGTGCGAACGGAGGCGTAACGCGGGAAATTTGCAACCGAATCGTGGAAGAGATGGAGGTCCAGGGTGTCCACGGCGTATTGCAGCAGTATGGCGTATCATGCACAAGGCTCAATTATATCCGTACCATGTACAGCATGTCCAAGCATTAATACCAGGGCATTGGACGAGTACAACCTCCTTCTAACTTTAAATTATGTGTACTTATTTTTGTAGAGATATTTAAAACATGGAGTATATTGCACAGAAGTGGACACTATTGCTGATTTACCCAAACCCAGATGGCATTATATATTCACAGAATATTACAAGAATAATCTTTTTTGGATATTGGAATACTCCTAGAAGATGCTGTCTATATATATATATATCCCAAAAAGAATATTCTTAGAATGTGCAAGTGGGACACTTTTAGATAATCTGGGAATAAACCTAATAAATATTAACAGAGTAATCGAAAATATTCCTGGAATAGTTTACAGGATATCAGTAGAATACAAATCTAGATATTCCTGGATTAATCTGACTGTATTATTTTTATGTTATTCAGGTACAGTCCAGAAATATTCTTAGGTCATATACAGCTTTTTAACATAACTTTTCTATGAATATTCATTGTAGTTAATTCTGTAAGGTATACAGGATGGTTTAAATTAGATAAAAGTTCATAGCTCAGCCTAAACAGATCCAAGATATATGTTGTCATTGCTGAAATATTATGAAAAAACTGAAAACAGCGGTTTTAGAAAATGCTACTTAGTATCATTATTTCGCAGCAGAAAGAACTAACATTTGGTATAGAGGGATAAGAATATATTTCGTTGAAAGAAAATTCCGACGAACATTGAATTCGATTCTGCAACATTCAATTGTTTTTTTTTTGGGCGTCATATTGGATCTGGGTAGTAAGAGATAGAGAGAGAAAAATTACAAACAATTTAATATTTAATAGTACTACGTATTTTATTTAAAAATAACCCAGAAAATTTAAAAAATTAGTTGATGAGTCTTGTAAAACCGAAACTAGTGGCTGTAGAAATTTTCTATCGACGAAATTGGATTTCTCGAATATTCTTATGCTCCTGTGCCAAGCTTTAACTCTTTCTGTTGTGGAATAGTGGCGCTAGATGGCATTTTCTGAAATTGCTAGTTTTCAGTTTTTTCACAATATTTCAGCAATAGCAGCAGATATCTTGGATCTGTTTGTTTTATCTAATTGGTTGTGAATAGGTGCAATTTTTTTCTAATTTGAGCCATCCTATACATTTTATGGTTTTCTAGATGCCAATGGTAAGGCACAAAAAACGGACCACCCCTGTATACAAATGCTCCAGATTTGAGTTCATAAAACCCAGGTCATCTGCTTATCCCTTAGATTACTATATCTCCTGAAAAAGTTACCATTAATTACTTTAAAATGTTATTATGACATATTAATATAAATCTGGGCCAGAAACTATTTTTTATAAATATGTTCTGTCACATCATAGAAAAGTAATACTTGTAACATATAGTGACTAGACGTTTTGTCTAAACGCAATAGATGAACCGTTGCTTAAGAGCATGCAATATCTGTAAATTAAGTATGACATTCTGTAATTCTATATCAGAATATGAATATGAATGCTAACATACAGTAAAAATGCTCAAAATAACATATACTTATTCTTTCACGTTTACTATCCTTACAAAATATTATAGATTATTGTAAATCTTCATCTTCAACTGATATCTGAAATATTAAAGAAAAATAACATTAACCTACAAATTTTTAAACTTCATTTTATTTTTTGTATTTTCTGGAAACACTTACCAATAGTTTTTTTTTTTCAATATAATAAAATATCTTCGTGAATTTTGCTAGAAAAATACACTTAATTTATCCACTAATAAGGTTTGTAAATTTAAAACACCAGTCACCTCATTTTTACAAGATCTACCATGTGCTGCGATTTGCCCTTGGAAATTTAGGCATGTTTAATTATTTAAATATGAACAGAATTAGAAAACTGATTTTTGAAACAAGTATGCAGGTACAAGAATGTTAGAAATGTTTATACTTTACATTTTTAATTTATAGACAATATATTGATGAATATTGACATTTGACACAATTTCAGCCAGCCCGCTCGCGATTTGCTAGTTACGCCCACGTAACGTGACGTTTTGAGGCGCATTATTCAATTCTGTTGAAACGAGGCAGAGTTTTCCATTGTTTAAATTCAATTCACAAAGCAAAGCAAAAGAAAACAAAGTATTGTGTTACTTTTACTATGTCACTACTAAGTAATAAGCCAAAGAGCCCAACAAATAATATATTGAAGTAGGCAATGATTTCTCTTTCGATAACCATAAATATTTTTAGTCGAGGCAATGAAGCACTAAAAAGGCCAAAGATAGGAAATCTTTTAGGATAGGACGTATCGGAATGCGGTTTTTTGCATTCACTTGCAAAAATTATTTAGATCATTCGTACCTACTTTGTACCTATTACAAACCGGAAGTTGCATTGCTGCAGCGAAAAATGCATGCAAAAAATGCATCTTTTGAGAGGCCTTTTGGCAAATTTAATAACTTTTTAAATAAGAGTCAGAATTGGCTCAAGTCGGATACCTACGGGTTTTCGAGGTCGCTGGTCACGATTATGATGTTCAAATTGACCCCCCGAACACCTGGAGCTCAGGAACGTCGACGAACGTCATCTCCGGGGACTATCCCGAACTAAAGTTCGAGAGAGGAGAGAAACTGGGCACCCGGGGGTTTTTTGGGTCGCTGAATTCGAATATACCATCGCCGAACACCCCACGGGCACCTGGTGGGCCCCAACCTGGACGCGGACGTCATCTTCGAGAATTTTTCTGGAAATATCGACAATAATCGTTATGGGGGCTTTTTGTGTGCGCTGAATCCGAATTTTATGTTGAAAACGACCACCCAAACACCTGGTGCGCACTAACCTGGCCCTGAACGTCATCCCCGAGGATTTTTCAGACATAATTGGAAAAAACCACCCGAAAATCGTTACGGGGGGTTTTTTGGCTCGCTGAAATCAAATATGGCACCGCCCAACACCCCACAGACACCTGGTTCACCCTAACCTGGCTCTGAACGTCATCCCCGAGGGGTTTCCAAACACAATTGAAAAAGACAATATATTACACCCACAATATCTACCCATATATTCCTTATTATTAGCTTTTGTAACATTTTTTTACTGTTTTAGAAAGGTATTTTAAGCTAATATAAATCAAATCTACAATTCCTATCAATGAAGTCATATGTATGTTCTCTGATACCAAACATCTAGGTATGCTAATGAACAATTCCACAGACAAAGCTCTATTCAATAATTATCTAAAGAAAATAATCTAATTTACTCACTCTATAAAAATCTAACTTCACTTTTTTGGCAGTGGGAACACGACAAATTCAACCACAATAGATGAGATCTGACCTATTTCTGCATTTTTAGGATTGCTTCTTCAGGTGGTCTCCTTTAAGTTGAATCAAATATCTAACTATAAAAATTATTATAAAAATTAAAATTATTAGAAGTTAAATATCGACAATGACAAAAAAGTGACATCCTGTCAATGAATTAAATATGACAATACCTACTTGAAAAATGTTCACCTTTTATCTAAAAGTTTTTATATATTTTTAGGTATTAATAATATTGTGTGAAACTAACTACTCAGTGGACAAAAGCCCCAACCTGCGTTGAATTACACCCACAATATCTTTAGATAATTATTGAATAGAGCTTTGTCTGTGGAATTGTTCATTAGCATACCTAGATGTTTGGTATCAGAGAACATACATATGACTTCATTGATAGGAATTGTAGATTTGATTTATATTAGCTTAAAATACCTTTGTAAAACAGTAAAAAAATGTTACAAAAGCTAATAATAAGGAATATATGGGTAGATATTGTGGGTGTAATTCAACGCAGGTTGGGGCTTTTGTCCACTGAGTAGTTAGTTTCACACAATATTATTAATACCTAAAAATATATAAAAACTTTTAGATAAAAGGTGAACATTTTTCAAGTAGGTATTGTCATATTTAATTCATTGACAGGATGTCACTTTTTTGTCATTGTCGATATTTAACTTCTAATAATTTTAATTTTTATAATAATTTTTATAGTTAGATATTTGATTCAACTTAAAGGAGACCACCTGAAGAAGCAATCCTAAAAATGCAGAAATAGGTCAGATCTCATCTATTGTGGTTGAATTTGTCGTGTTCCCACTGCCAAAAAAGTGAAGTTAGATTTTTATAGAGTGAGTAAATTAGATTATTTTCTTTAGATAATTATTGAATAGAGCTTTGTCTGTGGAATTGTTCATTAGCATACCTAGATGTTTGGTATCAGAGAACATACATATGACTTCATTGATAGGAATTGTAGATTTGATTTATATTAGCTTAAAATACCTTTCTAAAACAGTAAAAAAATAGGTATATGTTTGCTGTTTAATCCAGGAGATTTATTTACAGAATATTCTTAGAAAATTGAATAACGAATAATCATTTCGAATATTCCTTGTATATCGTAAAAGAATATTATAATATGAATATTTGAAAAATATTTGTATGGGAGATATTTATTCTAAAAATATTAAGGGACTATTCAGATTATATATATGCAATTAAGAAGATTTACATATTATTCCCTGAATATGGTGCTATCTGGGAACGTATCATAGCTGTTTCCAATCAAACTGTTTCAAACACACACAAAACACGAACAAGAAGCAGAAACATTTGTGTTAGTTTGTAGAAACTGGGTAAGACGGGCCCAAAATTTTGTTGTAACATCAGGTATGTCAAACTATTTTACTAGTTAAAATTACACATAAATTCTATTAATAATTAATAACAATAGCATCAAAAGCACTTGAATTTGCTGCATTATAATATGTATTGTAAAATGTAATGTATTTCTTTTCTTCAATTTTTTGTCCTGTCGCCGATTATACGCCTTATCAGGTTTTACATTGGATCAGTTTCCAAAACCGTGCGCAAATGTATTTTTAAATCATTTTTGAGCGGCTCTTTTTTATTTTATTAAAATTGTATTTGTGAGAGTACAGTAGTACATTCAAATTTTTTTAGATAAGCTGAATCACCCTGTATATTATTACTTACTTTTAATAATATTTTAGTAATATCACCCTGTATACAGGGTTAACTATGAGCAAGTACAAAAATTTTAACCACGTGCTCAGGGAAG
The DNA here is from genome assembly GCA_037114965.1 of Monochamus alternatus. Classification (NCBI taxonomy): domain Eukaryota; kingdom Metazoa; phylum Arthropoda; class Insecta; order Coleoptera; family Cerambycidae; genus Monochamus; species Monochamus alternatus. The sequence goes on from CM073427.1 coordinate 76,017,230, forward strand.
CCTAAAAGACAATAAAAAATTTATTTCGGAATTCTAGCTCGATGTTAAAAAAATGGGGCAAAACCCTCTTTTTCTACGGAAAGTCGGCGCCTATGTCATCAATCATCGTCCAAGATGGCTATATATTTCAACTAGGCATATGTTCTGTGCAACTAGGTACCATGCGGTCGTTTCTCACAACGTTCCAACGTTGCCGAATGTAGAAACAACGAAACATTTTTATTAATAATAATACCTAAGTACCTGATAGATAACAGTTAATCCGGTTGGCTACAGTATTTTGCATTCGTTTTTCGTTACTTCGTTCCAAACTGCCAAAACTTCATTTTCAGTCATTACAGGTCCTTCAGAATTACTCGCCACAAAATACACACTTCGCGTAGATGCAGTTAATAAAATTGCCCATTTATTTTAAGAAAATTGATTGAAAGAAATACTGACAGAAAACTTCGAATACACCCGTGGCAGTTTTTAATTTATAAAATTTTGTCTTATAACGGTCACTCCACTGCATTGCTCTCAACTCTAGGAAATATCTTCACGTACGTTTAAAGAAAATTGTGAAAAACTACACATGTCCCAATATATCGCAACCATCCATTATTTAATGAATAAAACGTTTAAAACTGAAACTGTCACTAAAAACGGAAAACTAAAATTACAATGTCAACGCCACCGTTCAGTCTTCGGTCCGCCTACACCGAGAACTTAATATTCTTCAGATAAATATTCTTATGGCAATCAATATAATCAATATTATCTTCTTTTATGTACGATCGTGGGTTTCTTCATTCTAGTATTGTTTTGACACTTCCTCCGTGACATGGGGTTACACGCACACAGCACTTGTCAGTCGATATAAACCTATACTGTGTTGTTGGTTGCATTGTTTCTAATACTCTACAAATGTCAAATAGCAGTAGTGGTCAGAAAAGTAATATTACAGAGCACTGTAAACGTCTCGGGAAATTTAAAATAATAATACTACAATATTATTATATGCGAACATGGTCGATTATTGTGTGGACAATTATTTTCTTAATAAAAATATCTTAGTTTAAACTGTAGTAAAGTAGGCATAAATATGTTTTATAAAATGTAGATCAGAAAGAATGTAAGACGAAGAAGAAGAGGTGTGTCAGAGTTGAGTTGTTGTTGTAAAGATAGAAAGTGCGAAATAAAGAAAGTAGTAAAACGTTATTGGGTATTTATTTAATTAACAAAGAAAATATTACCCTAACAATTGTTAATATAGTTACAATTATTAGTTTTCAGTATTTGCTTTTCGCACATTCAAATTCGTGTAATCGCGGAAATTACGGATATGGTACTAATTTATGGGAAGTGCGACGAAAGTGCATATCGTGCAGCAGCAGAATATCAAATACGTTTTCCAAACAGACAGAATATGTCAAATCCTCGTACACTTGTACGAATTGTACAACGTCCACGAATGTTGTTTTACACGTTCTACAGTTTTAAATACGTATGTACCTACCTAACTTGAAAATAAAAAAGAACCAATTTCATACTTTTTAAAATTCGTTGAAACTTCTTTTTTACTTAGTGACATAAAAATAAAGCATTTTTAAACTACAATAGATATACTTACAGAAAAAAAGTATTTTTTTATTTATAAAATGGGTCGAGGGAAACCAAGAGGTCGCCAGCAAGTACAACAATTTTTACAACAAGTTAAAATGTAAACAAGTTAGAAGACAGAAAATAATTTAACTTTCTTGAAATCTCCAAATATCAGTTCTGGAAGTATCAGTAAGGTAGGTTTTACTCTCAGTGCTACCATATTGTGTTTCTCATTACATAATCTAATATTTTGTAAATAAAAATCTTTCTTTAAAAGCGCCGTAAATCGTTACACGTGGCAACGCGGTGCTCTGTCACTACCATTGACAACTTTGACTTTAACAGAATATACCTAACCTCGCAGCTGACAGGCGGCATAGTCGCCGAGAAATTAGGGGTTAATAAGGTTTTCAAAAAAAATTTTTTTCGCTTTATGAATAAGTTTGGAATTTTTCTGAAGGGTGATTCCGTTAATTCTGAATTTTCTCTATCCCCTCTTAAAATATTTGTACCAACCCTGTATAGGGAATGTATTTTAAGTTAAGTTTAATTAATATTATTTTTTATTAGATCAATAGTTATCAATACGCATTAAAACTAAAATTAATTCCAGTATTGTGTAATGGCATTCATTTATCCATTATTTCCATTAATGTTTTCAATAATTTTACTGCTGAAAATATTTAAATTACAATTTTTTGAAACACTTTTATTTAAATATCCTATCACATCAGTCACTAGTAAGAGGAGTGCTCTTTCATCGACATAGCTTCAGATCATATTCTATTTTTACTGCAAAAGTGCTGATAACAGGTCAAAATCTCTCTCTTGTTGACAAAAGTCGGTTATAATACTGAAATCGTTTTCTGACTAATCGTAAAAATAAATAGTGGGATACTGATAAAACTCAATTAACAAATCATACAGTTCTCAATCAACCACAGGGTGGGTAAATTTAGTGAGTTGGTGCAATATTTTCGGGAAAACACATGGATCGTTCTAGTGGCGCTGACTCAAGTGACAGCTCTTACTACTATGGTGGAGGTGGCGGTATAGCTGCGGTCATTCTCCTAACCTGTTTAAGAATTTGGTTTACTAACTGCGCATGTTGTATTTCAAATAGATCTAGATCACGTACGTACTCATTATCAACTGAGATATTTTAATGCTTAATTTGACAACACTTTTAACACTATACAGAGTGGAGTGTCCGAGAGTGATCAGCAAAAAAGGAGTAATTCTACGTGAATAAGTCACAAGTTCCTATAACATTTTTTTGAAAATTCAAAAATAAATGAGTGATAGTTTATTTTCTAATAACTCTCTTGTTGATGCACCGATCCTTTCAAAATTTGGCACACTTAATTCTTTTACATTCTTCCAAATTTAACGTACCTAAATCACCCATTGCGAAAGTGCCTAAATTATCCTTGACAATTGAAGATTCACCATTTTACGCAATGAAAGAACATTTAAGCTCACTTCATCACATTATCATCAAGCAGGCCTTGAATTCAAGCGCGAAAGGTGCCTTGGAAAGTAATAATTAATTAATTTTAACAAATAATACTTTTTGTTAATACTTTAACTGTGACTTTAATTTTTCAAATAGAATCACCTCTTTTTGCTCATCATTTTCGGACACTCTGTATATATATATATATATATATATAGATGTGGTAAAAATATACAGCATCCTGTTAGGATCTCATTCGTTTACCAAATTAAGATGAAAAGTTTCTACAAACATATAGGTTCGGAAACGCTTCATTGTCAAGAAAAAAAGGTAATGAAAATTTTCGAATTCTCCGAATATCTTTTTAAAATTACATGCCTACAAGGTATTTACTCGAACGCGGTAAACAATACAAAAAAGTCAATCAAGAGACAAATTTGTTGCTAAGCTTGAATTCATGTCAAATTGTGGAAAGTTAGTACCGTATTTCACATTTTCAATTAAAATAGTTAGAAACCATAAAACCACTATTTCTGCTCTTAAACTTATTTAAATTTTTCTTCTAGTTTCCTTCGAAATATTCAGAGAACATCTTGGTAATGAAGCATATTTGGACCTATGTTTATAGAAATTTTACAACTTAATTTATTTATTTATTTATTTATTTATTTATTTACAATATCCAACAGGATAAGATGCAGTACAATACATATGAATGCAAATAAACAAACAAGCAAGACAACAACACAGAAAAGTATGATATAAAACAAAAAAATATTATATGTGTACATGCACCTACATAGTTTACTCAAAAGTCACATACAACACAAAAAATGTTATTCTGAGCTTTTATGGCTTTATTAATATACTTGAGGGCCTCCGATCTGGTGAATCGGGGACCCCATATATAAATTAGTGCGATAATGTTTAACTTCTAGTAGATGAAAATGCCGGGTATATACTCTAGGAATGTGGAAATTAATCATTCTTAATAAATATATCCCCACATATTACGTTATTATTAAAAATTTTATATAGCAAAATAACTGAATATAACTTTCGTCTTCGAGATAAGCTACACATATTGAAGCGCTCAAAAATGCATCCTGCAGAAAACCTTGAGGTGAATATAAGCCATCAATAAAAAATGTTGCCGATTTGAAGAATCGGCGTTGAGTTTCTCAATAGACATTATGTGCGTAGCACAAATAGGTGTCCAAACCACAGAGGTATACTCAAGCTTCGATCTAACAAACGTATTAAATAGTAAACATAAAGGATCTAGTTTTTTTAAATTGTTCATGTTGCGAACAATAAAACCCAAACTTTCATAAGCATTTTTTATAACATGTGCAATGTACTTAATGAAAGATAGTCCGAGTAAGTCTGATGAGAGTCCAAACGAACTCAGCTTAGTCAGTAATAATTCATGATCAAGACGGTCGAATGCCTTCGAAAAATCCGTATAGACAACATCCACTTGGCTTCCCCGATCAATAGCCTCGCTAATAAACTGAGTAATAAGAGAAACAATATTCTAAAGCAATGCCGCTTAATTTCAAAACACCCGGTATATATTGCACATATATTGAACTATAATAGCGATTACGAAAGAGCTTTATATACTGATGAAGAAAGTTACATCAACTTACTTCTCTCGGTAAAAGTAAAAATTGATTAAATTTTCAGGTTTATTTGTTAGTTATTTTGGAGTTTGCATAGATCGTATTTTGATAACGTGCTGATATTTGTGTTGCAAATGTTGTGCAGCTTATTGCAAATGACATTTTTTTATAGATTTGAGCAGATTTCCCAACTTAGTGACTTCGAGAACGGACGGATTGTTGGGTTACACGAAGCAGGTGTGTTGGTCAGATAAATTTCTAGAAGGACTAATTTTAACAAATAATATTTTTTGCTAATACTTTAACTGTGACTTTAATTTTTCACATAGAACCACCTCTTTTTGCTCATCATTTTCGGACAGTCTGTATATATAGATGTACTAAAAATATATAGCATCCTGTTAGGATCTCATTCGTTTACTAAATTGAGATGAAAAGTATCTACAAACATATAGATTCGGAAACGCTTCATTGTCAAGAAAGAAAGGTAAAGAACATTTTCGAATTCTCCGAATATCTTTTTAAAATTACATGCCTACAAGCTATTTACTCAAACACGGTAAAAAATACAAAAAAAGTCAATCAAGATACAATATTTGTTGCTAAGCTTGAATTCATGTCAAATTGTGGAAAGCTAGTACCGTATTTCACATTTTCAATTAAAATAGTTGTAAACCATTATTTCTGCTCTTAAACTTATTTAGTTTTTTCTTCTAGTTTCCTTCGAAATATTCAGAAAACATCTTGGTAATGAAGTATATTTGGACCTATGTTTATAGAAATTTTACAATTTAATTAATTAATTCATTCATTCATTCATTCATTCATTCATTTATTTATTTATTTATTTATTTACAATATCCAACAGGATAAGGAACAAGACAAGAAGCAGTAAAATACATATGAACGCATATAAACAAACAAGCAAAACAACAACACAGAATAGTATGATATAAAACAAAAAATTATTACATGTATACATACACCTACATAATTTACTGAAAAGTCACATACAACACAAAAAGTATTATTCTGTGCTTTTATGACTTTAGTAAAAGTGTTATTATGAGCTTATATGACTATTAATATACTTGAGGGCCTCCGATCTGGTGAATCGGGGACCCCTTATACAGGGTTAACTATGACTTAGTACAAATATTTTAAGAGGGGATAGGGAAAAACAAGAATTAACGGAATCGCCCTTCAAAAAAATTCCAAACTTATTTATAAAGCCAAAAAAATTTTTTTTCGATATTATTTTAAATCCTTATTTAACGCCGCGAATGAACTTGCTTGTTGGTTGCATACTCTACAAGCATGCAACAGTCGCTCATCAGTCAGTATCGCTGTCATGTCATAATTGAATTCCTGTGTTTACGTTGTAATTTTGTGTTCTTCTTCAGTTTTTAGTGGCTTATTTTAATTTTTAAATGTTTTATAGTTATTAAATGCAGATGCTTTCCAACAGTATAGTTCGCCGGTTTGGTTTTCTAGGTTATGGGACAAGCTGCCGCGGTTACATTAAAACGTCTATTATCCTTTGCGTTCGATTTTGTTATAATAAATAGGCATCTAATCTATATAATTGTATCTACGGGAAGTGTCTTTTATCGGTAGTGTGTGGCTGTAATGAGCGAATATGTAGTTCTACCAGTTTATAACGAAATAATGGAAATCGAATGCAAAATACTGGAGCTAAGTGGATTAACTGTTACCTATCTATTAGGTATTATTACTAATAAGAATGTTAATTTTCGTTTCTACATTTAGAAATGCTGCAAAAAAACGACGACGGTAGTAGATATTGTTGACAGATGTAAGTTTTATCTATGGATCTAAGCCATCTCAGTCGATGCTTATCATAGGCGCCGACTTTCCGTAGGAAAAAAGGGTTTTGCCCCATTTTTTAAATATCGAGCTAAAATTCTGGAATAATTTTTTTATTGTCTTTTAGGCCTCCCTGAGCACGTGGTTAACTTTTTTGTACTTAGTCATAGTTAACCCTGTATAAATTAATGCAATAATGTTTAACTTCTAGTAGATGAAAATGCCGGGTATATACTCTGAAATGTGGAAACTAATCATTCTTAATAAATATATCCCCATACATATTACCTTATTATTAAAAATTTTATATAGCAAAATGACTGTCTTTAAGCTACACATATTGAAGCGCTCAAAAATATCCTGCAGATGCAAAGTATCTAGTTTTTTGAAATTGTTCATGTTACGAACAATAAAACCCAAACTTTTATAAGCATTTTTTATAACATGTGCAATGTACTTAATGAAAGATAGTCCGACTAAGTCTGATGAGAGTTCAAACGAAATCAGCTTAGTCAGTAACAATCCATGATCAAGACGGTCGAATGCCTTAGAAAAATCCGTATAGACAACATCTACTTGGCTTCCCCGATCAATAGCCTCGCTAATAAACTGACTAACAAGAGAAATAATATTCTAGAGGGATGCCGTTTAATTTCAAAACACCCTGTATCTATTGTATATATTGAACTATAATAGCTATTACGAATGGGATTTATATACTGGTGAAGAAACTTACACCAACTTACTTCTCTCGATGAAAGTAAAATTGATTAAATTTTCAGGTTTATCTGTTAAGCTATTTTGGAGTTTGCATAGATCGTACTTTGATAACGTGCTGATATTTGTGTTGCAAGTGTTGTGAAGCTTATTGCAAACGACATTTTTTATAGATTTGAGCAGAGCAGATTTGAGCACCTTAGTGACTTTGAGAAGGGACGGATTGTTTGGGTTACACGAAGCAGGTGTGTCGGTCAGAGAAATTTATAGAAGGACTAACAGATCTTTACGTATCATAGTGCTGTGTTACCAGGCATGGACTCAAAATGACCGCGAACACAGAGCGAAAGGCACCGGCCTTGCACGACTATCACCCGTCCCCAGGCAGAAACGAAATTCGGCACTAAAGATCACATGATTTCATTCTTGGTCCCACTGAATCCTGTCTCGCCATTATAAGCGGTTGGGGAGGCAGTACCTAATCTGGTTATAAGGCAAGGGCTAAAACTTCGGCGACTTACTGAATGCATACCGATCAATCCCCCCATGTTCTTCAAACCACTGATCGAGTCGAGTAGACAGCAAAACTCAAAGAAGTGGACTTTCACATTGGTTTGGCAGAAGTTACGCACAAAAACCTTAGAAAGGAATAAGTTGCATTGTAATATGCCATTGTGCTTGTGTAGTGTACTGCGCACGCCGCTGTCTAGATACAGGTGTTTGATTTTGCCAATCTGTTTTGGTCTGGACTCGACTCACCGCTCGACGCGTCACTCTGCACGTAAGCGGCAATTCATATAACGATTCAAGATTTATCGCATAGTTTTAAATGACTATAAAGTTTACAAAAATAGTGGAACAGCGCGAATGAAGAGCCGCTTATCGCGTAATTCGCTGCTCCACTATATTTGTATCCTAACCAATTTATATGCATTTGAACTCGTCGCTTTTCTCATCACTCAAATCGCCATTTTTATTGTCACTTCATTATGTTTTTGGTCTTAGACAACCTCTGAGAAAGATAGATGAAATTAACGATAATAGATGTACTTGTTATGTAAGGAAGAAGAAAGACTGAACTTATTTTTTCGTCAAGCGTCATTTTGACGAACAAACTGTGGGCCAAACAGGTATGACTTGAAAGACGCGCAGTGTCTCGCTGTTTCCTAAGTAGCACCAAAATAACACCAACTGAGACTGGAACCTTCAAAGAGTAACTATTACGTAACTGCCACGAAATTTGCTACTTTGTTGAATAAATAACTTCATACAACAAAGTTACAGTCAATGCTACGTACTTTCAACTACTTCTAGTTACTTTACAGTTATGTGACTTCTAAATAGCCCCAGTGGTTTTGAAGACGTTGCAGTTACCAGTGGGATGACGTTTAAGTTTACAAAACTATAAATTGGCAAATAATCGCAGCAATGACCAACTTATGTTACTAAAAGTCGTATAGTAATATTTATTAGTCCAGACATTGTTATTGCTACTTGTAGAAGTATTTAAAATCATCACGCACAACAACTATAAAGTGCGTATCACCTCTAAATTTCATCGCGAAGTAAATTTTACCGAGTAGTTTACCAACGTTGAAAACCTTCTTGTTGTTTGTAATTGTGTAATGTACCATTCGATCATGTCACGTGTGGAATGTACTTGACTGAGAATATTTTCATATTTCTTAGGACTATTAATTTAGTTCTAAGTATGAACAAAACCCTATATAAACCTATATCTATACTAAACTATAAACTTTGACCCAGATATTTAATCTGGGTCTTTTCACCATAAAAAATATAAAGGACAAAACATGAAACAGGAGTAACAAGCAGAGCCACAAAGAAATAAAAGAAAATGTAATAAAAATAGAAATGCAGGGATAATTATTACTACTATTATATTATATTATTAGTAGAAACAACTACTACTAGAAGGTAAAATTTAAATAGTGTGTTCAGTGTAAACGTCGGACGTACTGCATTCAGAATAAATAACAAGAAAAATATTGCTAAAAAGTGGCAATGAGAACTTTATTGCTACTTTAAAATAACGCTACAACCTAGTTTGATACTTTGTAGTAAATATTACTTATTAGTTACATATTGGTCGAAAAATAACCATAGTTTGCTATACAAACAATAGTCTAAATTTGCTTCGTTAAGAAAACACAGGGTGTTGAAGTTTATTCTGAATAACAGAAAAATACATTTTTTTCCTAAACCGCTTGAGATAATTAAATGAAATTTTACAGGTGTCAATAGCAATGGAAGACTTAAGTTTTGCAATGCAAAAATTTCTTTTACTGTCACCAGTGGCGCGAGTAGCGGATCGTCAGGGGCTATTTTCCAACAATAAAATGGTACGTACCTGGTTTTTCCAAAAATTAATGTTATTTTTCAATTTCTCGTTCAATTTGGTAGAAAAGAACTCTCTTGACTTTTTTTGTACAATGCACCGTTTAATAAATAATAAATTACTTTAAAGCTTTTCAGTGTTTTTCTTCAAATGAATTATTTGTTAGCTGCATTCCAGATAAACAAATTTACAACGACTATTGGTTTTAATGTCAACGTTTGACAAATCTTAAATAGACTTGTCTTCTGTGTAGTAGTAGCATCAATGCCGCTTAGATTTTCAAATAAAGAAATAGCTGATATCCATTTTGTGTATGGATTTGCTAATGGAAACTCAAGGGCGACCGCCAGAGAATACAGAAGAAGATATCCGCAGAGACCACATCCTAGTCGTAATGTGTTCACAAAAATTCACCAGCAATTAATGGAGAATGGTTTAGGAAATTTACATGGAGATCGAAATAATGCCAACCCAAACTAACAATAAAGAAAAATTTCTTGACAGATATTAAACGAGTTTAACAGAGATCCAACAACAAGTTCCCGTATAGTTTCTCGTATTATCCGCACCTCTAAATCCAATGTACTTCGTACTCTCAGAAGGGATCACAGGCGTCCATTTCACCTACAACCTGTTCAAGGCTTACATCCAGGAGATGAAGAGAAAAGAGTAACTTTTGTCAGTGGGTCCTTCGCTCAGTTCAAGAAAACAGGGATTCTTTGAACAACATACTGTGGACTGACAAATCCTGCTTTACCCGTTGCGGTATAATTAATTTCCATAACCAACATGTATGGTCACATGAAAATCCTCACGCCATTAGACCACGAAATTTTCAAGTTGAATTCAGCGTAAATGTTTGGATAGGGATTTACAACAATCTGTTTGGACCCTATTTTTTACCTCGACGCTTAAACGCAGAAAACTTCTTACAGTTTTTATAAACGGAACATCACAATATGTGGGATGAAATACCGATAATTTTAAGACAGACTTAATTTTTTCAGCTTGACAGTTGTCCCGCTCATTTTGGTAGAAATGTTATAACTGTTTTTGTTAATAATTTTAATTAGTTTAGTTTTTGGTATTCATTGTGAAAATAAAGGTTGTTAATACACGGTGTATGCAATGTGTATGTAATGCAGCAAGTGTATCTGGTATGCAGCTAACAAATAATAATCCATTTGAAGGAAAACTGAAAAGTTTTAAAGTAATTTATTATTTATTAAACGGTGTATCGTACAAAAAAAAAGTCAAGAGAGTTTTTTTCTACCAAATTGAAAGAGGAATTCAAAAGTAACATTTATTTTTAGAAAAACCAGGGACGTACCATTTTTTTGTTTGCAAAATAGCCACTGGCGATCCGCTACTCGCGCCATTGGTGACAGTAAAAGAAACTTTTGCATTGAAAAACTTAAGTTTTCCATTGATATTGACATCTGTCAAAATTTATTTAATTATCTCGAGCGGTTTAAAAAAAATGTATTTTTCTGTTTTTCAGAAAAAACTCCAACACCATATGTTTTCTTAACGAAGCAAATTTAGACTATTGTTTTTATAGCAAACTACGGTTATTTTTCGACGTAGAACATACCCTTAAAGTTTGGCACGAAAAAGCTGGTCCACCCTGTATATGTTTAAATACACAATAATATTTGTTTCGAAGTACTTACGTGTTTTACATGCGTTAAACTACACTTATAAATACCTACCTAATACCTATTTGATTCAGAGTTAAGGAAATGTCACAATATCAGGTGCAAGACAAATCAAGTACCATACTAGTATGAAAGAATGGTGGTAGAGTGTTGAAGTTTCTTAAAATTTGCGGTTTCCACGCCGCGACATCATCTTCATAGAACCACAACGTCGCCGAAACAACGCCGTACAATTTCCAGAAATGCCGCCGCAACATAGTGCGCACTAAAAACATTCCCAATTTTCGTTGTAGGCACGTAATGGGAACGTTTCTATTACGTACACGTGACTACTCTATTTTTAAACCAAGAGGAGCGTTTTGAATATTGTGCGCCAAAATGTTGGTTTTTTATTGGTTAATTTCGAACCTACTTTACACTGCTAATAAATTTTACATTTTGGCATTTGTTGACATTTTGCTTGTTAGTTGTCATCAGGTCATTGTCATTGTGTTTTTACCTGTTTTTCTATCTATTTATTATCTCAGTTACGTATAAATCAGTTCTTATCAGAACTAAACAACTTACTATATTATTTGTCATTCGTTTTTTTCAATTTTCCATTGGATATGGATGATAGTGTGCCGACCACAAGTAAGGCAGGCGCGGGAATTACACCGCCGTCTCCCCCAAGGAAACGAAAACAACTCAGTTTGGGGCATTTATCTCTGACATAAAAACAAGCAATATTGAATTTGTACAAGAAACGCCTAGATGATGAACCTACTCTTAAAACTATCCAACTTGTATCCAAAATAGCGATGACATTAGGTAAATTTATATTAACATTATCTACTGTTGAACTATATTACACATTATAATTTTTTAGGTGTGCAAAATCAACAGTATATCGAGCCATAAAACAGTATATATCTACTGGAAGGGTGTCTACTTCCAAACACTGTGGTAGACGACCTGGGATTGTTACGTGTTTGGTTGAAGTAATGAAGAATTCCATAAGGCGTTCAAGTAAGGTTGAATACATATCTCAAGCAAGTATAATTGCAATAAAAACATTTTATTTTTTTGAGATACTTAAAACGAAGTTGTAAAAGTGTGATGATATAGTGAGATGAAGACTTGACTACTTGATTTCAATTAAAAAGTTTAGATCTGAAGGTATACCTATTTATTGTTCAGATGAAACATAGTTAAATGAAGGTCATACAAATGAAAGGGTATGGGTTGATACTAATATTAAAAGTAAACGTGAGGCGTTCAATGAAGGGCTGTCTATGGGATTAAAAAATCCGTCCGGTAAAGGAAAGCGTCTTACACGCTGGCTCAGAGGAAGGATTTGTTGAAGATTCGTTAATGGTTTCCGAAGGCAGGAGGAGTGGGGATTGTCACGAGGAAATGAATGCAAATGTAATTAAAAAGTGGTTTTCTGAATTTTTGAAAGATAATTCTGTTATTGTAATGGACAATGCCTCATACCATAGTCGAAAAGTAGAAGCTATTCCAACAACATCAACAAGAAAAATTGATATGAAGGCATGGCTACAATAAAAAAGATCGAATTTGAAGAAGGTATGGTGAGATCACAATTATTATATTTAATTCGCCAAAATAAAGATAAATATTATTTGTATATAACTAACGAAATGGCAAAAAAAGAAAATAAAGTTGTCTTACTATTACCGCCATATCATTGTGAATTAAACCATATAGAATTGATTTGGGCACAGGTGAAGAATGAAGTGGCAAGCAAAAATAAAACATATAAATTGAAAGACGTAAGGGAACTACTAGTAGGGGCTCTTAATAATGTTACAAATATGAACTGGAAAAAGTGTGTAGAACATGTGATTAAGGAGAAAGAAAAAATGAGAACACTTGACGAAATTATGAACGATCTCATTGAACCTTGAATCATGTCAATTAATAATAACGAGAGTGATGTGGATACTGAATCATCAAATAATTCAGAAAATTGTTAAAGACTTGACTTGTCCTTCATTTTTACCAATAATATTATAAATTATAAAAACTTATTTTGTTACTTTGAACACCTGCAGATGATATTACGAACGAAGTTCAGTTATCAATTATTTGGCAATTATCCAGTAACAATGGAAAGTAACAAAAACACCATTATATCATTACTCCAATGCTAATTGTAAAATGTGAATCAATAAAAAAAAATTTTAAAGTGAAAACTGGAATCAATTATTTATATATGTTTGGTTCGTAGTAAATTATTTCATTCATATTCAGTATTTCAATGTTATGTAGAAAGTACCTACCTACCTATCTACCTACTTTAAAAATATATATACAAAAGTTAAATAAACCTAGAATTAAATATATATTCATTGCACATTATTTTGATTAGGTACTTAATAACTCCATTTGAAAGTAATGAAAGCTTATTGTACTCAAATTGAGGTTAAACTCACTAAACAGTGAGTATATACTTAATAGTTTGATGCTATCTAGGGTAGTTTTTTAGTAAATTTTGCAGTGTAAATTTTTCTTTGGCATTCGCTCCTCTTAGTTTAAAAATAGAGTAAATAGTGGCAAGCGGCTAATTCTACTAGTAGGGTTGCTATGCCATGGACATACGCGGCACAGCATGGCGCGACAGGTTTAGTGTGAAACTTTGACCACAGAGGACCTAATATATTTGACATGAAGTGACGTGCTGCATAGTTCCGCTGCCACATAGTGCGTTCTATGTCAAACAATTTCATATAAACCACCTAGCGCGACCTTACATTTAATAGGCTACGCTAAATGCAAGTCAACTTGACTGTTCCGCTAAGCGCACTGTAACCGCGTGAATGACTTCCCTCACATCTTTCATCTTTGCCGGCATCGGATCTCTCATTTGACTCTGTTTGAACGTAAGCGGTTAATAATTAACATAAAATGCACTTTCTCAGTTCTAATTTAAATTGTTATCAATCATTTCTATAAATGGATTGTTCATAAATTAATAAAATCATTCGCCACTTCTAAGATGTTCATCTATTGTGATCTCTTTACGTTTTAAACCCTGCTTTATTTGTATAAAAAAATATAATTTAGGGTATCTTAGAAACTAAATTTTTTTCTAAAACAGCGGATGCGAGCCGTATTGAAATCAAATCTTTATTACGGGAGTTATTTTGGCACTTCTTTCAAGATACCTAAAGAGGCCTCTCAAGGCAGTCGGACGATATTTTTGCTGTCGATGTGCGTACTCATGCCTGATTGTGTTAAAAATACATGGCTTTTAGTACACTGTAAAAAATAATTACAGTGAAAATAGATGGCAATTTATTTACCACTCATTATTGCTGTAATTCTCTTACCGATTGTGACTTTACAAATAAAATGTAAAATTCCGTTGTAAATTTATTTTGTGGTGTAATTTTAGGTTTTGCAATTGTAATATTACTTTGTGATTTTACAATACAAAAAGTATTTTTACAATGTAACTTCCACAATTACTTGTAAAAATACAAAGTAGCTTTACAGGCAGTTGTATAGTTACATTGTAATAATACATTTTATATTATGACTACAATGTATTTTTTTTTATTTATTGTACAGGATGGTCCAATTTGGGCACTTAGGTATAGAATGTTTCTTTTATTTTCCGAAAGGACAGAAAAAACTAGCCAACATATTTAGATCTTAATTTTTGAGAAAAGTTGAATAGCGAGAATCAGATTTCAATATTTTGATTTGTTTAAGAGATACCTACATGATATTTTTAAATTTTGGTCATTTTCTGTGGTAACTTTTCTACTTATTATATTAATATTTATACATGGTAAAGAGATTTTTTCTCTATGTGTAGTATCTAGTGGCTTGAGGAATATTTTTTTATAACTTCTAGTTTTCCGCTGCTATAATAAACATATATATGTTTTTATGAATACGTACGTAATATGCTATATAAAAACTAATCAAGACATCGAAATGAAATTTTCGTTATTCAATTTTTCTCAAAAATATTCCCGTGACATTTGAACTATCTTTTCGGAGAAAAAAAGAAACCGCCTAAAAGTGTCGAAACTGACCTAACCCGTACACAGGACATTTTGTTTACAACATTCGAATTCACTAGCAGTGCTTTGACATACCTAGATACCTAAAAAAATCTAAATAGCAATTCATTTATAACTAATAGATTAATATGTCTACATGAGAAAAATTGAAATATCGTAAGGAATTAACGATTGTTACTTACCTTAAGTAACATATCAGGCGTTTCCGTGAGTTTCTCAATAGCATCACTGCATCAGAATGTTATTTCCAAAGAAAAATATACTCATATTAAGTAACCTAATTAACATGAATGCCAGTTGCTTCTAATATTAACAAATACCCTTAATAGTAATACTGAATTTTTGATATAATATCCCCAGTGATGTCAAACATTTTCGAACCAATAGATTCGTTTTCTATATGCTTTTCAGATTTATATACAAAAAATTAAGTACTTTGGAATTTATGACTCATTTAGTTGAAAATAATACTTATTTCTATTATAGCCATGTATATGCGATGTATACCTTAAAATCAGCAGAATAATCCTTTTTAAATTTATAATTAAAATTTTTGGACAAATTGTGTAAAAAATATTTGTTACACAAAACCGCACTTTTCCTAACTGATTATATAAATAGCTATTTTGTACTCCGATTACGACTCAGTTAGCTAATTAGTTACAGCTTTATTACATCTTCAATATATTAACTGCCCTTTGCTTATTTTTTAGCTTAGAAATACATGTATATACAGATACTGAAGTAATAAAATATTATGGTTTTACGGTAATTTTTTATTAAAATTTGGTACCTACACATTTAGGTTATTTGTACAAAACAGAACACTTAACTAAAGTTAACATTTTATAATATTCAAACGAAATCTATGATCTTATACTAACTTTTACAAAGTAATATTAATTATATAAATGTGCATAGATAGTAAGTAGATACCTAGAACTTAAATCATACTAATTCTCCCCTGTTCTTCAAATATGTATAAAATATAATTCTAATAGAAAATAATATATTTTTATATAATATGTAAGATGAACAAAACAACAGTGGGGTCCCCGATTTTTGTAGATGCAATGTTTCTTTGTTTCAATAATTATGTATAACTTACATACCTATTACTTCTTAATTGAGGTTATGTTTTAACAAGCACTAGAAAAAACTATTTATAGTACTAAAAACACTCACTTATCACTCTAGATATGTTTATATTGCTAGTCACTACTCACTAAATTAATTATGTATTATTAAGTATCTAGATCCTAGGCACACGCTGCATTCATCGAAATGAAGCAAGAAATAATGAAGGCGTCACCACCCAACGCTCTCAACGGTTAGGTTATGTTATATTATAATTACCTAGGAAGTTTACGGTTTTATTGTATATTGGCAGTTTTCTTGTAAAATTACAAGTGTCAGTGTAATATCATCATTATTTTTAGAATTATTTTAAGGCAATTATAAGGATATTCTTACAAAGTAAATTTGTAAAGTTACTGGCCTTTTTTTCAGTGTAGACATTTTTCACATAGTATTTAATCCAATAAATATTGGTGGCCGTCACTGATATCGCTGTGCATGGCGGATGATTTTGTAGAATCGGACGATTAATTTATCGTTCCGATTTGGACGACAATTCAAAATATAAACATGTGTTCACACAAAACGATAACGAAATATCAGTACGGGTTAGTGCAGTGACCAAATTATAGTCAAGTTTCAGTTTGATGCCAATTTTTCAGCCGTTTCTTCCTCTGTATGCACAGTAGATACAATAAAGTCATTGTTATTATTTTTTAAACAATACAATTTTTAGCGTCCGTTGGCTAGTTAGGTACACCACTGACTTAACGTTAACAAATGTCTAATGTCCGATCCGTCAAAAATCTTACTCAAGGAATAGTAACGTACCTGGTACTGGATGATCCAACATGGACGTTGCAAATATACTGAACACAAAGAAAAATTTGGAAAAAGATGACCTGGCACGCCTGAGATGTAGTTGCTTTGGTAAATCTTGGATGTAACGAAATTAAGGCATATATCGACTAACAGTTCTTTGGAATTCTTGTTAAAAATAAATATTTTAAAGACAAAGGAAGCACAATTCGCGGCTCTTTGGAGAACTGGTCAAAAGCCGAAAAAAAAAGAAAATTTAGAAAGAAATTGCATCGGTATAAGCTACAGATAAGCACAAATTTAAAGATTGTAGAAAATTTGTGAATGAGTGATTGTTCGTTTATTTTGTATTTAATAAGTTCGCAACATGACCGACTTACGGCTAATTGTGGTTTTAAAATAAATAAGCTCATTCTCAAAAAATGAAAATGTTCAACATACATATACAAACATGGTATGCAAAATACGCATTCTGAATACAATTTAAAAATATATAATTGCACGCCGCTAGAATCTGATCTACTGTAATGCGTCACTGACGGTGTCACATATCGCACGAAAAAACTTAGAGATAAATATACCTGACTAAAGTGATGTGTCTTTAAAATAAATAAAATTTTGTTATACTAAGTTTGAAGAATTGCGGTTGTTGATCAGTGATCACTATTAGAAACATGAAATTTATAAAAAAATTTGCACATATCTTATTACAAGAACAGTTCGAAATTTTGTCCCTTGACTTGTACACGCATTTGGGCACGCCTTATCCAATTTTTCCATACTAATCGTAACATATTCGCAGGAACTGTGATATGCTCGCGCACATCCTCGACGGTTTCAACTTCGGTAGGGTACACCGCATTTTTAAATGACTTCACAAAAAGAATTCAAGAGGGTTTAAATAAGGGGATGTCATACTGCCGGGCCACGCCGTCCAATCCACCGTACTTCATGCACTTGATGAACTCGAAATTGATAATACGCTGATAACAGTGTTTGAACACGCTGGATATCATATGGGTATAACTATAGTAAGCTCCAACCGTTGATTGGGATAGTCCAAGCACCTGCCTAGCAATCTGCCTTGTACTTATTCACGGATTTTCACGAATCACATTCACAACTTGTGATTAAGTTGCTAAAATACGTTGTGGTGGCCCGGGGCCATCATCTCGTCCACGATTTGCACGTAAATTACCAGAAACACGTCCACGTTGCACCACCGCCATAAAGGTTTCATGATTTGGCGTATGTCGATCGGGAAATCATACTAGCAAACAAGCGAAGCAGCCAATGCACTTCGCCATAAATAAGAATCGTGTCTATTAACTCAGCATTGCTATACACATGAGCCATTTGGAAAATTTTAAAGAATGACAATCCCATGATAAATAAAACAGCACTACTGGCTTTGTTCGTTTACCACCTAGAGAGCATATCCCCACTTCAACCCTATTCGACAGACAGGCGTGTTGACACGCGCTCCAGGCGCAAAAACTTGTGTACTTTTTTCTATATCAGATGCCGTTGAAGTAGAGTTGCCCAGCTACGGATTCCTTTATAATGTTAGAACTTTAAATATTATTTACGCGAAATATATTGGCTTTACTTTTTTTTTTTTTTGGTAACATCAACTTCTTATTTAAAGCTCAAAGTTTTTAGGTTAAGTTTTAAATCACCCTATAATTATGTGCATAAGAATTTTTTGCAAAAAATGACCTAAATCGCTCCTTTTATTATTATCGGAATATACGTATGGACCATTCTATATAAAATCTGATAACAACTAATCTCGTACGTGTGAGTTAAAATATTTTTAGAATTTCCGATTTTTTGATTAAACGCAATACATCAGTGATCAGAACTCATTTTGTGTTTAATACAATGAGCCATTTGTGATATGGTTATGATATATATACGATAATTTTAAACGATAAAACATTCGATTTCTGATAAGCATCGATGAGTAAATAATTCAGTATTCAGTTTAACCATTAAAGTGACTAAGAACTATGGTGTACTGTGTTGTACCTTCTGCTCAAATTACATATGGATAACGACAACTCTTATTATTATAGTGGAGGGGCGGCTGTCTCAGTTCTTCTCGCCATCGTTATTTTTAGGATCGCTATTAGAGTATGGCTTTATTGTGTAACAAAGAGGAATACAACGATTTCAACAAGTACGTAGAAAACTGAAATTAACCTAGTTTTGCGATTTATTTCATTACTTAAAACTAACCATACGTCTATCATTGGGATACAATTAATAGTTACTTATGCAACAAGGCAAAAAGTAATTTCACGTCGCGTGCAATAAACACTCTTTGTATGAGTTACATACAATATTTTTTCTAAGTTCATGTAAAAATCAAAAAATATTTTGTAATTTAGTTAATATTAAAGATAAACTAATTTTATATTTAATTAATAGCATTTTCTAGTAATTTCGTAATCCAGTATATAATAAATATAATAGAAAATAATATAAAATATGGAATTGCTTAAAACGTAATACAATCTCACAGAAAATAGACTAAATATGCCGTTAATTTCATGATCACAAAACTCTGCAGTAGAATGGCAGATGAGTGCAATAAAAATTTAATTGCACTAGTGGAATAAAGAACCACTTTTTCCACTAAAAATAGTCAATAGCTTTGTTTTTTGCATGAACGTAGAAAAACTATTTTAGAATGGGCACCAAAAATGTAATGGTGCAATTTATCAGTTAATTTAAAAGAAACTATACAGGGTGTTCTAAAGAGACATGGCAATATTGCTAGGGTTGATAGAACACTGAGAAACAAGTTTAGTTTGCTTAATAAACGTAAGTCCTAAATAAAAAATGAAATTTTGGATGTATTTTTTTAATGACTAACAGATTTTATTAAAATTTGACACAGGTGCGTGCTGAACACGCTGGTGTTAATCGTTTTTTTTTGTACAAAGTAGAGAGCGCTAGTTGCTAGCATTTCCCTTGACATTTTATTTTATAACTTTTTTTAAAATTAGTTTTTTTCCATTCTAAGCTTTGTTATATTATGTAAAATTTGATATTACACAGAAAAGATACCGTCTTAAAAATGCACCGTTTTCGAGAAAAATGCAAAAAGCTGTGGCACAATCAACCAGGCGATCCCTGTGTTTATTTATCAATGTCATTATGTCAATCCCTGAGTTCTTCCACTGATATGTCATATTTTGTAACCTATGACAGAAATTACGGTAAATAGTCTATTTTCTAATTTAATAATAATAATATATGTTTATTCAATACAATTAAGAAAAGTAATACTATAGTACAAGTACATAAAATAAACATAAATACAACCACTATAGGCATAGAAAATATATTAACATTAAATATAAATATAATGAATAAATAATAAACTAATGTACAATCTACACGCTAATACACGGTTATAGTTAAATAGTTCAAAAATTATGAATATTGTCAACAAACAAGAATATATAATAAAAACTTTGATTTGTCAAGTAAATACTAAGTAATTAACTAATTTTAGTTCTACAGCATCATAATTCACGTTTCTGGAGATAGAGATAACATTTTTAAGTTCTTTTTTAAAAGTGGTAGCAAATCTCAAGGCTTCAATTTTATCGGGTAATAGAGCATGTAACTTCGGACCAAGATAAGTATGACTTTTTTGTTCTATTCTTTTATTTCTTTTTTGAGATACAAATATTTTATTTTTGTTTCTTGTATCATATGTATGTTCCGCAATTATTAATTTATTTTTATTTTTGTGTTGATATATAGTTATAAAGTAAAAAAAACAGCTGTCGCAGGTCCATCAACCATGCTTCACCAAAAAGGTCATCAGAAGATAATAATTGATAATTTAACTTTCTTAGAGACATATTTAATATGTTTATCCCATTTTAAATGATTATCCAACAAAATACAGATACAGATTAACAGATAGTTAAACACTGAAAAGTAGGTAAGGAACGAACATCAACATAATTATGCAAAAATCGTGTTTTATCGTAATTTACTGTAAGCAACCTTGAGCTAAACCACTGAAATATTATAGCTAGATCTTTTTCAGCCTTTATTTTAACAGTTTCCCAGACATCGTCACTGTAAAAAATCCAAGTATCATCAACATATGCTACGATATCTCTCGAAGTCTCTAAAGAAAATAAATCATTTAGATATAAATTAAACAGGATAGGCCCCAGAACTGAGCCCTGAGGCACTCCGTACTTAATCAGTTGTAATTCACTTTGATAATCATTTGGTTTTACAAACTGATAACGATGCTTAAGGTAATTCTTGAAAAGATTAACTAACATTCCTCTAACACCTGCTTTTTCCAGACAATTCAGCAACAAAGCATGGTTTACAGTGTCTAACGCTTTTGATAAATCTATAAAGACACTAAGGGATTTTTTATTATTATCCCAGAAAGTAATGAGACCCAGCTTAAATATAGCTTAGCTTAGTTCAAAAGTGTCTCGTTTAGCTACAAAGAAAAAAAAGTTTTCTTTTTATAGGCATAACTAAGAAACGAAACATCCAATCAAGTTCAAATTTGGTACAGTTATGTTTTAGATAAGTACAAGTATTGTGAAGTAGTAAGTAGTGCCGCATATCATAGAGAGCGTTCTTGGCAGTTTTTTTGCAATTAATTTTTAATGTATTTTCTGTTGCTCCTATTCTGATCCGCTTGACTGAAAATTATGATGGAGAAATTAATTTTGCGTAGAAAAGCTATACTTGTTTCATGTTCATAAAATGCACCATTTTCGGTAAAAACGGGTTTGAACATTTTCGCACATTAAAATAGAAATAAATTTTCTAATTCGATCAAGTTACCGCTTCTCAAACTGACGTTGATACGCTTAAATTAGATAAAATTTGATCAAAAGCCTGTCAGATTAATATTAATTGTTGTACTGAGTTAATAATTATCGTTGTTATTATGTGTATATAATTTCAAATTATTAGTATTATTTTGACAAATTTTGAAAACATACCTTAACAGAATCAGTTTTCAACTCGGAAACGGCAGATATGATCACTGTTTACTATCAAAATCAATTTAATGGAGGATCTGCAGAAAGAAGGTCCAGTTACATGGAACAGGTATAGCTTTTTTATGCAAAATTAATTTCTTCATCATAATTTTCGGTCAAGCGTATGAGAATAGGATCAACAAAAAAGATACGATAAAAATGAGTTACAAAAAAAATGCCAAGAATGCCTCCAACGATACGCAGCACTCCTTCGCAATCCTTGTACTTATCTAAAACATAACTGTACCAAATTTCAACATGACGTTTCGTTTCTTAATTATGCCCATAACAAGAAAACATTTTTTTTGAAGTCCTGTAACTTCTAAATGAAACACTTTTGGACTAAGCTAAGTTTGTCTAAATCGGTTCTATTTGATCACAGAAAGCGATGTTTAAGCTGGGTCCCATTACTTTCCGGACACCCTGTATATTGGAAGTTAAATAAAGAATTGCATCTTGTGTAGAAACTCCAGTTTTAAAGCCATACTGTGTAGGTGATAAAATACGATGAATCTCCAGGTAGGTACATAATCTTTCTTTTATTATCTTCGATTATCTGTCGATAATTAATAACGTTAGCACGATCACCAGATTTAAATGATGATATCACCATAGAAGTTTTTAGTGCATGGGGAAAGTAACCTTCTTCAAAACGTTAAACAAATACGTTAGAGGTTCAGCTACAAATGGAGCGACACATTCAATAATTCACTAGTAATGTTACCGGACCGGTAACTTCACCGGACGATTTGTTATTTTTAAGTGATTGCATAATGATTTTTATTTCATCTATTTCTGTTGGCTTAAGAAACATGGATTGAAAATGCGTAAGATGATTGGAAATTGCATTTACTTCTGATTGATTGTTAAATATACTAGCTAGTTTTTGCCCCACAGTAACATAATGACTATTAAATATGTTAACTATAATTCGTTTATCTCTTATTGTTTCTTCGTTGTGGTTTACATACTGAATATCTGTTGATACCTTCCTATAGTCAGGGGTCGAAATTGTAGAGAGTGACTAATCGCTAGCTTGTGGACAAGCGCGACGGGCGAAGTGTGCGGGGAGCAACATTTCATAGGCGTACTAAATTTGAATGCGATCAGATATAAAAATATACAAAAATGACAAAAATAATTGCATTACATAACATTCATTATTTTTAGAGTAGAAACAGTGATATAACAGTTTTTACCAATTTCGATGCGTTAGATAATAAAAATAATATTTCAAAATTTAAAATTTTTATCTTGCATTATCAATTACCCAAGGTCGGAAATAATAGAGAGTAACTAATTCACAACACAGAGATGAGTACGGAAGATACAGGTGATGTGATTACCTAAGCGTGCCACTTGAAAAGAGTTAAAGCACACAAAATTATCAAAAATAAGTTGACGTCGGCTGAACCTAACACGCACATTAACAATTTACTTTAAATGTGCCACTTGTGTCATCCTTTCTACAAATTAGAATGCCGTCCTTTTGGACGGCGATTGCCCACCACCACCCACTTATACCTTATACCTGATGCGCACTCCGCGGATATTACACTTAAACCTTGTCCTCATGGATGCGAAATTCACGGATTTTTGCACGAATTTTGCAACCTCTGTTTTAATTATTTACGGAGGAAAAATTCCAACTTTTGACAATTGCAATTTACGAAACTGTCAAACACTACTTCATTGCCCGTTTCATTGTTATGTGATGTTAATAAATTTGTTTTGAGCTTCTGATAATCTAGCATGGCAGTTTCATGATGAAAATGATAGAAAATGTTATAGGTAGTTGACAAAATTTGTTACAAATAGAGATTTTTCCACCATTAAATAAATCGCGAAAATATTTACGAATTTCGTATTCAAAAGGACAAAAGGATTTAGAATACATACACACTATTTACTATTGTTACTAGCACTGTTACTATAACGGTCACACATTAACACTTATATAATACCGCTTTCCGTATGATCTTCATACGTCCATGTTTTGTCAAAATTTAATATATTCTTCGATCCAGATTCTTATTTTTTAATACTTATTTTAAATAGTTTCTTCTCCATATCACTATTTCGTCCTTTCTATCAGTATACTCTTTTCGATTTCATTTATACGGACTAAGTTTCATCTGGTAAGATATAGCAATAGATTTTTTTTTTTTTTTTGGAAAATACAATCTTCCTTCCGCGAGTTTCCTTCACTTTCCGTTTCACAGTTGTACTTCTTTACCACTTTTTTATTTGTACACATATGCTACACTCATATTTTGAACTCGCGCTGTAAACTCTTTTTACATGTCATCATCCGATATTCCTCACGTCGATCAAATCACTAATAAAATTAATTACATTCATAATTAAATCAACGAAAAGATATACCCAAAATTTTGCCCGCCCGAACAATATACCCGCCCATGATAGCGCTGGAAACAGTTGGATCCGACAACTCGTCGGAGCCAATGAAAAGCAGGATCGCATGCATAGCAGAAGCTGTGTAATCGAGTATGCTCTCAGAGATATGCGGCACACGATATTGTAGGAAAAATATACGGGCTGTATATTTCTTTATGTTGACTGCCATAAATTGTGAGCAGGATTATAACAGTCACTCTCTACAATTTTGGAAGTCGACTATAGATGCAGTTAATTTCTGTACAGTTTCCCACAATGCTTTATTGTTATTTGAATTTTGCGCAATTCTGTTTTTATAATTTGAATAGTAATTTATTCATTTAGTGAATATTGCAATATCGTTAAAATGTTATTCTGCTTTGCTTGTTACCGCTGCTACATAATATTAATGAAAACTTATGCCAGCAGTGCAGATCTGCAGATGTTCACTTTTGGGGGAATATTTTTAGCGTGTCATTGCAGTTAAATACTCCGTAAAAATTCTTATATTTTTCTGTAAAATGTACTTTATACAAAGAAACTAATAACTAATTAGCGTGTTCGGCATCACCAGAAACGTATCTGTGTTAAATTTGAATCAAATCTGTTGGTCACTAAAAAAATTACATTCAAAATATGATTTTCTTTAAAATTATCTTGCACATCAAGCAAACTCCACTTATTTATCAATGTTCTATCAGCCCTAGTAATATTGCCATGCATTTCTGATACACCTTGTATATTAGAGATTGCCCAATCTGTTGATATCAGATGGTAGTGCCCCTACATACAAATATAACTATTTATGAATAAATAAGAAAAAGTTTTTTAATGGTTTATG
The DNA here is from genome assembly GCA_037114965.1 of Monochamus alternatus. Lineage (NCBI taxonomy): Eukaryota > Metazoa > Arthropoda > Insecta > Coleoptera > Cerambycidae > Monochamus > Monochamus alternatus. Next base: position 76,042,669 of record CM073427.1, read on the forward strand.
TAGGAAATATACAGGATGACTTTACAAAAGAGCAACTAAACCAATTACGCCTTATCCGAATGTTGCTCCTTTTCGATCTTCCGGCTGGTTTTTTAAAAATTTATTTACAAATATCGAAAATAAATTTTTAACTTTGGCACCCTGTATACATATATATATGTATATATATTTAAGCAGCTAAGTAAGATTTGGTTACATTGCATTATTTTGTTATCTGCTCTTACTTTGTTTTCCATTAAAAATACTGAACATATAATAATAATAATAACAATGTTTATTTATCATAGTAAAATAAGTACAACAAAAAGTAATAGTAATATCCATGGATACAAGTTTTACGATACGTGATGTCCTGCACTAGCTACCTAAATTAAGCAATAATTGTTCATATTGCTAAAGTCGACCGCTGGTGGAAAAGTAAGTCTCAGTTTCTAAATTTCATGCTGTAGCCCAAAATTTAGGTATAACTCTAGCTGTTTTCTTGTATTTACAATTTTAATCAACTTAATAATTATTAGATACAGTGGACTTTGCTCTTAACATAGACAGTAGCGAAATCAGAAGATCTTGACACTAGCTTATATATTAAAAAAATTAAAATCTAGAAAACAAAATTCGTATCATGGTCTCAAACGGAGTTTTCCCAAATATTTTGCATTTTTCTAAACAACTTCCGGTGAGAAAAATTAGTTCAAAATGAAACATGCATTAAATTGGCTGTAATAAGTCAACTCTGTATTTCAGAAACTACTCATCCTACAACTTCAGGAAAAAATATTGATAACAGAAGTGATCCCGAGAAGTCTATTAACATTATTTTCCACTTTTAAATTTTACCTGTAGATGGCGAACTTTGAAATCTAAATGGAAAACGGACATTTTCTTCATAAAAGCAAAAATGAAAATATGTTAAACGGTTTTGAACACTCTTATTCACACTTTAAAAATTCTTTATTTGGCAGATTGCTCTATCTTGTAAAGTTAGGAGTAGGGGGAAGGTGGTATCGTATTGCAGGAAGAATTGGAAACTCCCGTCTACGTTGACCGGTTTTAGAAACTTGGTTTGTTTTAAAGCTGTTTAATAGCCGAACCATAATGTGTAGCAATACTTCAGTTTGTTTAAGCCTATACCGCCTATACCGGCAGATATCTTTAGAAGATTACTCAATTTTCTATGAAAAGAAAATGGACAGCTATATTTATTGTTCCACTATCTTAATACTGGTAAAATTGCTGAATAAATTACACAAACCGGAAGCAGCTATCGTTTTCCAAACTTATGTTATGAGCGAAAATATTTTATAACTTCTAAAGATACCAAATTACGCCATCTGATGGTTCAAGCTTAAAGAAAAACTTAAGTATTGTTACAGATAATGATTCGGCTATCAAATTTTATTTCAATTCAATTCAAAATAATATTAGAGTAGACATAAGTACTATTTTTATCAAACTTACATACTGCTGTTAAGAAATGTGGCTCCTTAATTTAAAAAGTCTATTTAACCAGTGACGATAATTTAAAATAATTGATATTTGACCAAAAATGTTAGGAAGTTCTCTTGATATACAAATTTTTACTATAATTTTTAGTTTTGGAAAATATCTACCTTCTTAAATTAAAGGTGTTTAGATTTACAGGAATTAAAATTGTTAATATTTTGTCAGCTCCTATCCAAGTTTCATAAATAAATTATTTTCATCTAACTGGCAAACTTCTCACCTATATTTGTACTGCTCATACTTTTAGCCTAGTAATTTGAATAAAGAACTACTAGGTGCATCGGGTTCAGTAAGTGAACTATGTGCAAAAGAATAGTTCCGCGGTTTGCTACCCATCCCTAGTTTTTTTGATTTAAAGTAATTTTTATTCTTAAATGAAGAATATATAATCTTATTAAACAAAAATAAGTTGATTTTAATAAAGTATTACTATACTTCAGGAACAGTGAAACTAAGCTAGTGTTGGGATAAGTGTATTAATTGTTTCTTAGATGTGGCTTAACCTATAAAACTATTATATTAAAAGATACTTGTAGACAATTTTCCTTGTAAGGGCAAATAGCTATATCTATTATACACAGTAATATAATTGAGCAGATGCAGATAGTGACCATATATTAGTTGTCGCAGAGATGAAACAAGAAAGACCACAAGAAATTGAAATGGACAGGAAAAAACGAAAAAGATATGATATTGAAAATCTGAAAGATATAGAGACGGCAATCCACTTTGCAAAGGAAATGACAGAAGCGTTAAGAAACAAACCACATAAAGAACAGACAGAGGATGAATGGACACATGTTAAAACAGTAATGGAAGAGGTAGCGGGAAGAACACTGGGGGAACCAAAAAGACTACAAGGAAATAAGTGATTTGACGAGGAATGTAAGCAGATGTTACAACAGAGAAATAAAGCAAGGATTAGACAGATGGAAGAACAAAACGAAGAAAACAAAAGAAAATATGAGCAGATAAGAAGAGAAGTTAAGAAAATATGTAAAAGTAAAAACAGAAGTGTCTTGGAGAGGGAAATGGAAGAACTAGAGGAATCATACAAAAGTAAACAGCTGAGGAATTTTTATCAGGAAGTTAAGAGGAGTACATAACAGAAAATACGCAAACCATATATGTTTTTAAGAAGTAAGGATGGAGATTTAGTAGGTGATATTGATGGGAAATTAAACAGATTCGCCCAGCATTTCCAAGAATTATTAAATGAAAGTGAGAACGAGTACGAAAGGGAGGAGGAGCCGGATAACACAGGAGAAAATGAAATGATCAGAACGCCTACGAAAGAAGAAATAGAATAATGTGTTAAGCAACTTAAAAATAATAAAAGCGCAGAGGAAAATAACATACCAGCTGAGATTCTGAAGCATGGTGGCGAAATTTTGATTACGCGAGTATGGAAAATAATAGCAGAGATTTGGGAAAAGGAAGAAATGCCAGATGAGTGGAGTAAGGCCCTAATAGTACCATTGCATAAGAAGGGGGCCAAAGAAGACTGCAATAACTATCGAGGAATAGCACTTTTAGATGTTACTTATAAAGTGTTAGCAAAAATAGTGAAAAAAAGGCTGGCCCAGTACCATGATGCGCAAGTAGGAGAATATCAAGGGGGGTTCAAAGCGGGAAGATCGACTACAGACCAAATCTTTGTTATGAAGCAACTACAACAGGACACATATGAACATAATTTAAGTCTGCACATGCTGTTCATTGATTATCGGCAAGCTTATGATTCTATCAAACGTAAAAAGGTGTATGAAGCAATGGAAAAGCTGAAAATTCAAATCAAACTTAGGAGGTTGGTGGCAATGACGATAAGGAAAACAGGGAATAAAATAACATTGGGAGGACGAGTTTCGGAGGAGTTTAAAGGAAAAAGAGGACTAAGGTAAGGTGACCCATTGTCTACAGTTCTTTTTAACTTGGTACAGGAGATAATATTGAGAGAAAGTGGAATAAAAACCAGTGGTTTAATATACGGCAGCAGATACCAGTGCATGGCTTACGCTGATGACATTGTTCTTATGGCTAGATCAAAAAAAGAAGTAGCAACTACCTTTAAGTTGCTGGAAGCGAAAGCAAGAGAATATGGCTTGGTGATCAATGAGAAGACAAAATATATGGCAATGAAAGACAACGCGCTAATATATATATATATAATATAATTGTTGTGTAATGATTTTATCCGTTGTAAAACAAGAATAGTAATATAATGTTTCCACTCAAAATTACATTGACAAACGATCCTATAAAACAAATTTGAAACAGCAAAATCGCAGCACCTTGTTAGTTTTCATAGTCATTGTATAATAGAAAACATATCAGGTTTAAGCCAGTGGTGTGTCATTTAGAAGAAAAGTAAAGAAGTGTTATTAAAAAAAGAAGCTATGACTTTTGTCTCGAAATTGAAAGAATTTCTATTTTATCTCACCTGTTTCAATGACATATTTTGGAAACACGAAAAATCCACGATTTTAAATACCTTCATATATTATTTGCCATTACGATACAGCCCTATTATGATAAATTCGTTATAGAATCACAATTTCCAGTGTTTTATAGAAATCGCTCAATTAATTTTTCATTTAATGTTGGTTTTTACAAATAAATTATTTTATAAGCGGCTGCCATTTTTACACAACGTTGAAATCATTGTGGCGTATAACTATCAAATTATCACAAATTTAGCTGGTTTCCTAATATTGAATATGTACGAAGACAATTATGAAAAGTTACAATGATTTTAATGCTTTTAACGATGTCAAAAAACATTTTCTATTTTAATTACGATAATATTGTAAATAAACATGGCGCATGTAAAATTCACTAGATATGGGCCATACAAATCACAATAATATTTCTCCGCAATAAAAATTGTTTTCACAGGTGCAGTAAACACGTAAAAGATAATATTTCTAATACAGAACATTACAGTTGCAGACATTGTAATTAAACAAGATGCTTGTTGCTTTATACCTTCTGATATCTTCCCGATACAGTTAATAAATAATTTTTTTTGCTGGATTTTATGCTGCAAAAATGTAGTATTCCTACTGAAGATACCAAAATAGAGCCATTATAAAATTGTTGTTCAGTTGATTTGTTGCCATTTTATAACTATTTTTTAATTGTTTCCAACAGGTCTTAGGAAATCTTAACGGCAACTAAAGTGCTTTAAAATATGGTGTCAGTTTTCTTTGTATAGTTGCTGTATAAACGTTCTTACAATGTTTTTGTGACTTTTATAAGATTTGTTTCGAAAATGTTTTTGTAATTCTTATTACAAATTGGGATATAGTTGGAATAGCTTGGTATGATCCCAAGTAGTTCTGGTCTTATAATTCATAAATTATAAGACCAGGAATTTATACAGAGTGTCCGGAAAATGAGTGGCTTAATTTTGCCATATGATAAGTTGTTCAAAACAAAACATATTTGACAATTTTCTTTCTCTGACCAACGGTAGCAGAAATATAACAGTAAACAGGTCTTCAATATGTGACAATGTCGCTCACATACTATCTTAGGATTATTGTGTATTTATACATAATAATTACAAATAGGTGCACCTAAACATAGGTACTTACTGTGGTTGGTTTGGATGGTTTTCTTAGAGCTCTTTTCACAACACAGAATAATAGTTACTTTTGTTCCTTGCAAGAAGCATTTATCGTAGAAACGTCTCGTAGCCAGAGAGTTTTGCCTAGATTCGCCGTAAATTAACATCTTATGCAGCTGGTCATGATTACTATAAATTGTTCCATTTTTGTTTCTGTACACTCACAAACATCAAAGAAAAACTAAACAAAAATAAATCGCACTACCTATATGCACTATCATGACTAATACTACTTTTAGATTACCAGCAACAGACTGCAGCCTGACATATTGCAGCATTGTCAAACGTTACAGTACATTACAATTTTAACGATTTTTTCGGAAACTCAATTGTTTACTTGATTAATACTGCTGCAAACAACAAATTACGTTACAGACGCTTTTACTAAACCTTAATACTTTTTAGCAGTAAATGTGCATGTATTTAAATTTTCAACTTCTTTGTGAACCAAAATAGTATCTTTATTTTTTAGTACACACAAAGGTTTAAATAAAATCCACGTTTAAAGACTCTTTGCTTTTACAAAGTAGACAAACCATGTTTATGAATTTCTAGGTAAGTAACGTAGCCACTTTGGATTTTATTGGTTAAATCATTTAAATAATACATTCGTTCCTAATAAAAATATAGAAATATTTATTACAAAAAGGTTTGTTTTTTTCTACACTTCAATAATTGTAGAAAAGCACGGTTAAATTAAAAAATATTAAAAAATTAATTATCACAAATATGGTAACACTTGGTATATATGTTTGTTTCAATCGACAAAATCAAGTATTCTATCACCTCCTAAAATTATTGCAACGACTTGAAAGACACCCTATATATTTCTGCCAATCGGTATTTCCCGCTCCGATTGAAATATCAAATAGAAAGTTCATAGACACTTTGTAAATATTACAAAGGACTGCAGTTTTAAAATGACTTCTGAAGAAGAGATCGCTATATACTTGAAAAGACAAGAAGCGGGGAAACCTATTCGGGTATGGTTCAACCAAGGTTAATCTTCGCTGAATTTGATGATCTCTTTATTAAATAATAAACAAAGATAGTATGGAAGCATATTTGGAAATACATACACACTAAAATAAGTTAGAATAATGAGTAATATATTTTTATTTAAACTAAACTTGTTAACAACTCTAAACTAAGGAATGCGGACACCCAGTGGTTAAAATCTTCCTTGTACCGCTTTGTTTTTGCGACTCAAATTCCTGGCCATCTTATTGACCAGGTACTTTAAACTTTAAGATAACTAAATGCTCTTAATTTATAAACATTGTATGTTTTTTCCTAAAATACAATTATATCTTCTCTCAACTGATAAACTGTTATCAAATTCCCGCATAGATTATAACTACGGTGCAGGATTTATCTGAGCACTTTAAATTTTTGCATTAATGAGTTGAATAGTGATGGGTTGGAATGACGAACAATGGGAAGACCATGGTTCCCAACCATGGAAAGACCGTGACCGGGACGACGATGATTGCGGGGGAGCTTCTTACTACTTTCTGTATGGTGGAGGAATTTTTGTGGTGATTTTACTGAGTTTGGCATTGCTCAAGTTGTACTATAAACTCTCGGCATACTGCGCCGAAAAGAGAAGGCAAAAAGGTGAGTAACAATGAAAGTAATAGTTTGAAGGCATGGATTATTTTATTACTAATATTGAAATTGTCATTTTATTACAATACTTGAGTTATTGGTTATGAAGACTTTCAAGAATGTCACTTTCCTATGTTTCTTCTTTTGACAAACAAAAGTATAGATTATTTGTAACTGATTAACAGGTATATATTGCGATAAAATAGAGTTTATTAAAAATTAAATGCTGTGAAAATTTACTTTACTAACAAATATAAAAGAATTATTATTGAAATGTTTATTATTATTAGTAAAATATAGGTAAATTGTTAGTTTTGAAATTATGTAGTATAAAATATATCTAAAGAAACTTATTCTAATATTTAACGACAAAATTTTACAAATTTCATTAAATTTACTTCAAAATTCTATCAAACTTGTTGGGCATGACAACATATATAAATGAATAGTACATAAAGAAAATGAATTAAAAACACAGGCATAGATACATCAATAGAAAGCTTAAAGATCAAAGATTAATTATATAGCATATCGCTAGACGAAAACATCAGTAAATAAAAATATTTGTATAATAAAATGAAAATTTCCAATATTGAAATTAATGACAAATAAAACTGTCAAATATTAAGATGGCTATACAATACAAAAAGCAACATATCTAGAAAAACCCAAATTAAGAAATATTTGACATTAAAAATAAATAAAAATTATTATATATTTGTAAATTTAGTTTATAAGCTTAAAAAGACAATTAGTGAAGTGCAAAGTGCTACGAAAAGAGTAATTTAAATTTAAAGTGGAACATTTAGGAATCAAGAGGGTAAAAATACATGGAAACAAAAGTTTATTTACTTAGTTACGAAGAAACTGTGAAAACGAAAAGATGTGCAAAGTTTGGGCAGAGAAGAAATTTAGTTTTAAATAGTAAAAAATTAGTTAAACAGTATTTTTTACATAATTATTCAAAGAAAAGTAACTCAAATTTAACATCTATAAAGAAGTTTGGTGGAAATCATCAGAAGGTCCAAGGCATAGGTCTCCAGTGGAAAATAACCTCCAAAACTATATCAAAAGTATCACCAGGTAGAACTTCCATAATTTGAACATCATATCCAGTCCAGGGTATCAACGGCATCCTGGGATTTCTACGACTTCCAGAGAGAGGAAATCAACTTCGAAGCATCGTCTACAGAGAGTAAGAAAATTCATGTGTACACAAACAAAAATTTAGCTAGCTAGCATGCGTTATAACCAATATTCAACTTCTCTGATGATAAAAGTAAAATATAATATATAAAGACTTAAAAATTTGAAATACAAGAAAAGTTTAAAAAATTCAATTATTAACTGTTTCACGAAATAATACCGTCAGCTGAGACGGCCATTTTAATTTCATAGAACATATATGACTTATGATAAAATATAGGCAATTTTTACTACACATTTATATATTTCTAGTTGCATAAATTAAAATAGCATTACCAGAAATATAAAATCAAATGAAATAAACAGGTATGTAACTGAAAGTAAAAATAAAATTTCTTGTTTAAATATTAAGAATAATTGTTAGAAAATTTTCCTTAATGTTTATTGTTTATTGAAACTATTTCTTATTTGAGAATTTTTCATTTTTGTGCATGAATAAAAATAAATGTACAGTTCCATATATCATTTTATGTATACTGAGTGGTAGAAGATATAAGAATATTATAGATAAAGAAAAAAAGGTGGTAGTTTTTCTGCTGGAATCCACTCCTGAGATGAAGAGTAAAATCAGAGCCAGGGTATAGAAATATGAGGTAAAACAATATTATCTTTAATAAAATCAAAATTTAAATTTTCCAAAAATTATATTCTTAATAAATCAAACATATAGAAGTCATACATCAAATTTAACATAAATACAATTCTACACAAATTAAATAACAAAACAAAATAAAACATTGGCGCCCAATAAAAATTAAAATTATAAAACAAAACAAATACATAACATAACAAATATAGTTTGTAGAAATTAAAATCTATATGATGACATGTGTTCACTCTTCTATTTTTATCACTTACATTTTACGGTGCTGCTAAGCTTGGATCATCATATTTTCCACATTAAACGCTTATATAAAACTTAATCTAAATTAGAGAGATTTTATTGATGTCCTTTGGTGAAAAATGCGCTTCCATCTAGTGGTAGAACTCGGCAAAATAAGAAAAATACTTCCGATAAATATGGGATGATAAATGCAATAGTTGTTGAAGATTGATTCAAGGTGAAATAAAAAAAAATCTGAGTGTGACATTTTTAAAATAAAATATATAGAGTGCGCCACATAAAACTCCCCAGGCATATATCTCCGTTATTTTTAAAGATAACTTAGCGATCAAGGTATCATTTTGTAGGTCTGTTCAAGGCATTATAAGCCAACAAGTGTTCACTACATCTTTTAGAGCATTTACACAAATAGTAGCGCATGGTGCTTTTATTGCTAAGAAACAATTCCACAGATAAACTTGGAATCAGTAAAATAAAAATTAATTTAGCTAAATTTGCTAACAAAAAAAGACGTAATTAAATCATTAAATTATCTTAAATAGAATATGTTTGGAACATTTTATATTTTGCCAAAGTGGCAAAGAATAAATTTGAAGGTTTGTTTGCACATCCTGTATAATTAGTACTAGCTAATAAATATTTAACAAAAAAAAATGTTTTGGATTGTTGTAGGTACCTATACAAAACTCTTTTTTTAAACAAAAACTGTCCATTTTATTGTTAATTTTGTAACATAATAAATACATATTTATTATTTAACTGCCTAGCTACATTATATGAGTAACATAGTTGTTATTCGTTTCATAACTTACAGTTGCATTTTTACACCTCTCATTTCAGTACTTACAAGTTACACAGGAAGGGGACTATCCCCTCAAAATATGTGCAAGGGGGCTCTGTCCCCCCAGCGTTTTTTAACTAATGTCGTAAGAAGTGTTTACCATCTAGCTCAATTTTTTTTAAATAATAATATTGTTAAGCAGCCGCGACAAGCGGTTACAAGGTTACTATGTCACCTCTTTTTTGAAATGTCACTGGTCCGGTCTCAGATGTTATATAGTGGGAGCTAGGTCGTGGTTCGGAATAAATTATGAAATATTTTTTATAAATTTTATTCAGATGTTAATTGATGAGCGCCACCAACCTTTAAAATAACGTCTGAGTTATCAAATTATGGTTGGCCAAAAAAATAACTATCATTGGACATTAATATTCAACTTAACAAATTTTAAATATTAATTCTAACAAGCATCTAATATTTTCAGAAAAAAAATAGCTATTTTGTCCTTGACACTATTTTAAATAATAAAATTAAATAGTTAATTATTAGTGGTTTTACAAATGGCTCTAAGCCTCCAAAAAACGATAATATAGAGACCAAAACGTAATGATGGTTGCAGATTTTCAATATGGCTCAAAGCCGCAAAAACAAATTCTTCTTTAAAGAAAATCTGTATGTCGAATAAATTAAATAATCATAAGGGAAATTTGAGTGTATCTACTGTATCGATCTCACCAAACAGAAGCCACCTTGTCTCTATCCTTGAATGTTAGTTCTGCCTCAGCCACCATGAAGAGCTCGTAGCCCTCAGAAGAACCTTGACCTCCACTATCAGCCGTCTTATTGATACCTCGGAGTTGTTTTTCAACTCGGACCCAAAGTCCAATTTGAACCAGTTTGACTAATGTATGCCCAGCATTAAAACTCCAAAAATTTCGTGGTTTTGGAGTTCTCGAGTCGCGCTATAGAGGTTAGAAAATCACGCTCGATCCGCGTACCAGCTCGCAGAAAAAGGCTTAGCGTGTCAGTTCCCTTGAACAGGTGTACCTATCGCCAACTTAAATGAAATCGTTATTACCAACCTTGGAAATTTAAATAGTTATGTGATCTGTACTGAACTGATTGTAAATATAAACAAATAGATAATTAACTTGACACGTGTGTGAAATAAATTATGATCAACTACCTGAATAAACCAATAAGATTTGATATTAATTATTATTAACCTATATTTCTGAAACTGATATAATCGCTTTAAATATAATTCTCAAAAAAATATTTATAATTTACAGTAATTATCATAAATATCATTTTACACTGCAGATTATTATACAGGGGAACGTTCCATATAAAAATGAACGTTACAACTATAATTTACGAGTTTTGTTTTGTTGCGTATTCTTTTGTTACGTATTTCATATTTTTGTGAGGAATTTTTATTTTTTTATTTAAGCAATAAATAGATATTTAGCTCAGACAACTTCAGCCTCCAAAAACAAGTAGTAGTTATTTGGCTGCTAATTTGTACCACCAGTTTGAATTTTGTAGCTTACGATGTCGTTTTCGAGAATAATGATGGTGCTAGCGTAATATTGCGCTAGTAGACCATATAATTACTCTGCAACAAAGAACGATGGCAAAACGATTTTTGCGTCATATTTTGATGTTCTTCGAGTACTTTCAGAAGGTGTATGTATGTTTTTTTTTCAAAAATAAAATAAATAGGTCATTAAATTCATAGTCAATTAAAAATTTGTTGCTGCCTTATACATTTATCTAAAAAAGAAAAACCAAATAATGAGGCCGTCAAAAATATGTATGAAAATTGTTTTGCTCGTCGAGTACTTTCAAAAGGTGTATAGTTTTTTTTCTCAAAAATAAAAAAAATCAACTGATACAGTTAATTAAAAATTGTTGCCTTATACGCTTGTTTAAAAACGTAAAATCAAATACAGCTACCAAACATAATTCTGGATGTTTTGTTGCTAATTTGTACCATCAATTTCAATTTTGTAGCTTGTACCGTCCCGAGGAAAATGTAGCTGCTAGCGTAATATCATCGAATTGCTCCGTAAGATTGAAATAACAAGAAATTGAATTACTCAGATTTTTTTGCAATAACAGTTTCCAAATTCATTTTAATGATGCAGAAAATGACTGATGCTATTGGAATTCGACTAATGACTATCTGGTTTTTCATTTTTAGAAAAGCGAAAGGCAGCTAGAAATTTTTAACTGACTGTATGATTTGATTGATCAAATTTTGTTACTTTTGAAAAAGAAACTATACACCTTCTGAAGGTAATCGTTGAGCAACAAAATTAGCTTCTTAATAGCCGAGTAATTCAATGGTAGCGCAGCCAACCATTTTTTCTCAGCACAAGTTAGAAAATTGAAATTGGTGATACAAATTAGCAACAAAATATTTATCACTTGTTTTTGATGTTAGTTTGTCAGGGTAATAGACGTGAATTGGTGTTTTATTCAATACAATAATGAGCTAACGTAGTAGGGATTTTCTACATCACCAACGTTTGGACTCCCCCCTCACAATTTTCAATTTTCGGCGCCTATGATCGGTATATAAAGCGAATCTGCTTTTAAATTGCATGTAGTGAATTTTGAAACTAGTTTGTAATTTTTATACAGGGTGTCTGTGAAAAGTTGGGAAATCTCGGATATGGTGACCAAAAAAAGTCGATTGAGCTAAATATGCCTTATCCGAATGTTGCTGGTTTCAAAAATACAGGGCGTACAATGCTAGAATTTTATTTTGAAATATCTAAATAGTTTTGAAACCTGTCGGAGTATTAAAAAAAAATTGGCACAATGTTTTTTGGCACGGCAAATCAGAATTTTTAACTAATTTTGACGTCACTAGTAGAGAGCGCCACTTATGGCACAGCATGTTTCTTTTAAATAGCAGAAATTTTTTGCTCTTTAGTGTATCCATCTGTCTATTGAAACCATCGATTCTCCTACCTGTTATATCTGACAAACTCATACCTTGTTGAAGTCGTTAGGAGTAACCATTTATGAAATAATCGTATTTGAAATATTCAGTACAGCGATTGAAAACTGTTATCGTTTCAGGTAAAGTGCCTTTTCTACCGAAAATACAGCAAAATATTACTTAAAAAAGTTGTTCAGAACGGTAAATTATGGAGACGTGCAAAATTTCAAAAAGTATCTTTTAATATAACAGTTTTATAAGTTGATAACCCACATCTAAGAAACAGTTATAATTTTTTTGGTAGCGATGTTAGATGTTTATAAAATAGTTATATATTTGTCGTAGAAGTTGTTTTATAATTTAGCAGCCAAAACATTCTTGTGAATTTATAAAATATTTCAGTTACTGACAACAAAATAATGGTACTTGCCGCTATAATAAAACAAATATGTATTTCGAAAGCAATAATAATACAGCATTAGAACATAATTATAATTATTTATTGGGTAGTTTTAATTTTACGTCCTTGGAGCGGCGTAGAAAACTAGCATCTGTTTTATTTTTATGTAACTTATTACAGGGTAAAATTGACTGTCCTGGTTTGTTATCACAACTTGATATATTAGCTCCTAGACTTGCAACCAGTCAAACAAATTTATTGTTAAAAGCACCAGTAAATGTAATGTGCGTTAATGCAAATGTAGCTAATTACATTAATTGCTTCCTTTTGTGATTTTTTCTGTTGCAGTTTTGTTGAGTTAAAACATAAATGTAAAGCATACCTATAATTATCTTTCTACTATTGTTATTATAATTGTGTATAACCTGAACCTGGTTGCGGAGACAATGACGTCACGCCTCACGATCCGGCGCGAGCGCAAATTCCAATTTGACCTCGTATATTTCGAAAATTACTTTTCAGATCGACTTCAAATTTTCTGGATTTAACATACATCATAAAAACTTCCTAAAAATTAGGCAAATAGTGTAACATGAGGTATGACCTATGACTCTATTGGTTCTAAGGAATGTGATGATCACTGCTGAAGTTTGATGTAAACAATAAATCCTCAATTCAAGAGAAAAGATCAGGAAGACATTACCATGTGATTTTGTAACAATGTGGTAAATTTATCATTTCCAAACCATATCGCGGAACTAAAACACTCCCAGATCTTTTTGAGGCATAAACACATTGTTCTTTATTTGTTCATATATTTCGTTTATTAACAACTAAACTAACTAAATTTTGATTTCAATAAGAAAATTAAGAACATTTGCATCAATCCAACATAAAAGGCGGGTATCACGTGACCAATTCATTGCGTTTATGTTTGTTGCAATAATTATTTTAATATTTTGAAAAGTTCTGTACATTTTAAGGAACAAACTTCTCTCATTTTATGATCATAAGCCTAACTTTATTCACTGCGTATAAGTATTAATTTTTTTAATACTTGTCTAACAAACGTCACAACAAATTAGCGTATTCCTGTTGTGCTAAAATAAAAAGTGTTTTAATCGTTTTTATACATATATTGTAGGAAAATAAAACTATGCATACATTCAACTGATAACACTGTTATCAAATCTTCGTAAATAATATGACAATACACGTTAATATTTATCTGAGCATTTTAAATTTTCGCATTAATTAGTTGAAAAGTGATGTCTCTATTCTATCGAATCTGGGGGAGCCATGAAACGGATTGGGAGTCAGATAAAGGACTTTACAATTTATTATACACTGTTGGAATTTTTTTAATAGGTTTGTTAATTCTTGTCCTTCTCACATTGTACTTCAAGCTCTTGTTCCACTACATCGAAAAAAACAGGCGAAAAAGTGAGTAATACTAATTAATTATGTTGTTTCATATATAAAGAAATTGTAAAGTTATTAGTCATTGCCTTGTTATGTTAGTTTAAGACAAACTTGGAAGTAGTACTTGTATGCATGTGTACATAGGTATTAAATTATTTTTACTGTTTTTGCTGTTTTACTGATGGTTTCCAAGTATTTCATCTCATAATAGAAAATAATATAAATAATATTTTGCATTTAAATACTAAATTACGTTGTAATTCGTATACAGGGTGTCTCATAATTAGCTTCCAACCCTGAACAGGCCGATTCTATAATCAGAACTAAGTAAAAAAGTTCATATGAATATGGGTCCGGAAATGCTTCCTAAGGGCACAGGGACCCATTGAAGAGGGAGGAATGGAAATCATTTTTTTGCAATATCTCTCAATTGCGTTGTGATAAATGAATGAAATTTGGTATACACAGCTAAATTTTGATGAGCAATTTGACGGACTAATCTATTTATTTCCACAGGATCCATTGGGGTGGGTACGCGGGGCCCTTGGTATTTTGCGTGTGTAACTTTTTTGCAGCTTAGTGTATCCATCTGACTATCGAAAAAATCTATTCTCATACCTGTTTTATTTGAAAAAGGTATACTTTGCTGAATTCGGTAGGAGTAACCATTTTTGAAATAATCCTATTTGAAATGCTCAGTGCACCGAGTAAAAACTGTTTTGGTTTCAGGTAAAGTGTCTTTTCTGCTGAAAATATAGCAAAATTTTTCTTGAAAAATTTGTTCAGAATGCTAAACTATGGAGACGTGCAAAATTTCGAGAAGATCGGCGAGGTTTGATAAAACCATTTTTCAGCAAGTAGGTACAAAGATTTTATCAAAGCAGGCCGATCTTTTTGAAATTTTGCACGTCTCCATAATTTACTATTCTGAACAACTTTTTCAAGTAACGTTTTGCAATATTTTCAGCAGAAAAGGCACTTTACCTAAAACCAAAACAGTTTTTACTCGGTGCACTGAGCATTTCAAATAGGATTATTTCGAAAATGGTTACTCTTACCGACTTCAACAAAGTATACCTTTTTCAAATAAAACAGGTAGGAGAATCGATTGTTTCGATAGTCAGATGGATACACTAAATTGCAAAAAAGTTACACACGCAAAATACTAAGGATTTAATTATTCTGTCTACTGCAACTTTTCAAGAATTTGTGCAATGCTAAAAGATGACAATCCATCTGATATAAAAAATTATCGACCTATAGCTATTCTATCGAACTTTGAGAAGGTACTTGAGATGGCTGTGTACACAATTCTTTTTAGTAAAGTTAAGATTTGGATTTAAGATATTCATGACATATTTTTAAAGAATTAACACTATTTTACGTTTTTATTTTATGTTTATGTTTTTAGCATAAATATCCGATGTCACTTAACACTACACAACACTACATGATCTGTTAAGATTGACATATTCTTTTATTCAAATATTCTTATATATTCTTTTATGTTGAACAAAATAAAGAATATAAGGATTTAAAACTAGAATATTTTAGTTTTCATTATACTATCCGGATTATAGAAAATATAGTAAAATTTAAGTAATCAAAAGTTATGATTAACTTTTCCATGTCAGATTACAATAATTATCATAAATCTATTCAACATTTTCTAGGAGAGCAGAATATAATCAAATAAGGTCCATGCATAAGACAAAATTAGTAATTTATCTTTCATTTAGAGTAGTTGTTTCTTGAAGTTCCATGTTTGTGTTATAAGGACATTTTTTTAAAAGGTTGTTTTCTTAAATGGGACTTTATTTTTGACATATTTACATTGAAGTTGGTTGATCGGTTCATTTGTAATAGAGATATCGAAGGAAGTACACACAACGTCAAAAATCTTGGACCCTCTGTATATAAATTGATTCGATTGAACCTAGCGGTTTTTCTTAATGTGGTGAAAAACTACATGCACTTTGGGAACAAAAAAGATAATAAAAATTTCAGGCCATGAGCCTTTACTTTATTACCAATGTTTTTACAAATCTGGTCAGTTTGGCTGTGTATTCAGCCAAGTGTTCCTTTGAATTTTTGTACATTATAATGCCAGCATGTGAAATTTTTGCGTTTACCCGACCAAGAATGACTGCTTTACATGATGCAGGACATTCTAATCATCTGTTGTACAAATAGTACACATATACGAAGAATTTGATACAGTAGAAAACTGACCACGTAGTGGACGTCTTCGAGTATCTAATGAAAGGGAGGATCGGTATTTGGTGCAATATGCCCGTAGACACCGCACATCTTCAGTTTCAGCTCTCAGGGCCCACTTTCAAGGTACGTTTCGCCTTGTTATATCAACACCTACTGTTCGAAGACGACTCCACAACGCACGTACTAGAAGACCATTACAGGTCTCCACTCTACTTCCAAGGCATCGTGCTGCTCGTTTCCAGTGGGCGCGAGAGCATAGGGTTGGCTTTTACGCCAGTGGCGACGGGTCTTATTTACAGACGAAACCAGAATTGGGCTGGTTACTGATGACAATCGACAAAGAGTCTGGAGATAACCAGGTCGTCAACAGCAAATTTATTTTTCCCGTTAAGTTGCTCCGTATGAAAGGGATACCATAATGTTTTGGGGTGGAATAATGTTTAACCGCCGCACCCCATTAATTCGCATACCACAGAATATGAGTTATTATGCCCATTATCTACCCCTACGTAATGAATTAGGTGAAAATTTTGTGTTTATGGACGACAACGGTCGACCACATCGCGCAAGAAGGGTTCAAGTGACACTCGAAGCAGGACATATCAATAAATTAGATTGGCCAGCCAACTCTCCTGACATGAATCCTATTGAAAACATGTGGGATTTTGTTGCTGGAGCCATTCATAATTATATTCCTCCACCTAAGACTGCAGATGAGTTAGTCGTGGCGGCAGAAGGGGAATGGAACAATATTCCGCAAGAGATCGTTAACCGCTTGATTATCTCAATGCACAGACATGTCAATATGAAATTGGAACGTGGTGGAGGTCATACGACTAATAGTCAAGTAGAGAATTTGCTTTGTTACTTCTTTTTGATTTAATAAATTTTGTCAAGTCACACATTTGCTGAGTTTTAATTTTTTAAGTACTTCAGTTTATAGCACATATTCTTTTAGCAAAAAAAGATTGAGAAGAAAATATACTTTTTTAAATGTATTTGGTTTTTCTGACAAAAAGATTTGAGGGGAAAGAATGAGGCGAAGTCCAAGACTTTTGACGTTGCGTGTATTTTAAAAAAGCATATCGTAAATACAATAGAAAGAGATGAACACATCGTCTTTTATAATTCTGTTCATAATTTAGCAAAATTAATAAAAAGTACTTGCGTTTAGAGAAATCCAAACAGAATAATAGTATTTAAATTAATTAAAACATACAATAATAATTAATAAAAAAATCTGTCTTCGGCAATAAATGTTCGAAGTGGCCTCCATTAACTTCAATGTATTTGACAACACATCATGGGTGCCCGCAGAAAAATTTGTCAGTGGGGGCTAAAATGGAACACATGCATATATTATGAACAGTAATTTAAACGCTCACGATTTATAATGTGAATATTTAAATAGCTTTATATATAGTACATGGAAGTATCTGTAAAAAATGGCAAAGGTATAAAATCTCAGAGGAGGCCACGACCACTACAGCCCCCCCCCTGCGGACCTTCCTGCAACACGTTCTTTAATGACCGCCTGATCTTGAAAAATAAATTTTCGTTTCGAAATGAACTTCGTGCGGTCATTTTCTTCCCGAATATTTATGTATGCACAAAAATCCACCGTATTCAAATCGAGGCACGGGCATCGGATAAAATATTTTTGAACGTCGATGGTCGACTGTCTTGTTGTTCTAATGCATTGCAATATTAATAATCACAATATTTTACGATTTATTTTAAATTTAAAAACAAAACAGTTAAATAGATGTCACTGTTTTGTGAATGCCTATAATCCACAATTAATTTAAAAACAGTGTAATCCAAACTTTCAAGGCAAATATTTTGGAAACCGTTACTCGTACCAACATTCAGAAAGTATACCGTTTTGGCGTGAAATATTTGAAAAATAAGATTACCTATTTAACTACATGGAGGCTAAAAAAGGGCTATGGTGCTTTAAAGTCATACCAAGGGGCGTAGGTGTGCCCTCTACCAATTACTGGTAACCTGATAACAAATTTGAATTTTTCGACTCAAGTAAAATTTCGTGCCTATGTTAAAATAGTTATGCGAAAAAATCAGAAAAAAACTGTGACGACCCTGTATGTCGGTTAGTATTAATTTTTGGTATAAGGTAAATTTAACCAGATTATATTATTTTTATTAGAAAAATCCGCTCTTGTTCTGTGTTACATTACTTATGGTCCAATCTGTTTATGTATAACATATTTTGGGAAGTCAAGGTCTTAAATGGGTTTCATACAACAAATTATTCATTTGGCTAGACATCTTTAGGTGAAAATTATTCAGACTGGTCATCATTGTTATTTCTTACTATACAGGGTGGGCCAATAGTGTGTGGACGGAAGGTTGTGGTTATATTGATATATATTTTTAAATTCTGCTGTTGGTGGGGGGTGGGGGTAGTAAGAGCTACAAACTAAAAATATTTTTTCTGAAATTCCTAGACATATACGGGGTGATTCATATTAAAGTTACATTTTTTAAACGAAACCCCCTGTATATTATTGCATATTCGGATACCTCGGTCAATTCTAGTGTGACTTCATGTGACTTCAAGTCACACTAGAATTGACTTGAAGTCACATGAAGTCACACTAGAATTGACCGAGGAATCCAGTAAAAATATTTTCAGTTTGTAGCTCTTACTACCCCCCACCCCCCACCAACAGCAGATTTTAAAAATATATATCAGTATAGCCACAATGTTCCGTCCATATACTATTGGCCCACCCTGTATTGTAACAGATAAGACAAAATACAGTGAAAATTTTAATGGAAAATAAATAAATAAATAAATAAAATAAACTGACAGGTACTTGAAATACCTAATAATAATAAAAAAATAAATAAATAAAAAATTTCCAGTTATGGAGACTATTGGGATAGGATGGAGACGTATACCATTTTGATTGTACCATCTATGAAAATTTTGATTAAATTAATAATTTGATCTGAAATAGAAACGTTACAGTTTAGTCGTGACGAATTTTTTAAGCACTTGAGAATGATAAAGTTTAGATCAATATTTACATAATATTTAAGGAGTTACGACTCCCTACTTTTCCTTAGTAGTCAATGTGTTATGAATAATGTATGCCTACGTACATTTTACCTGCCTTCAATATTCTATCATTTAAGGTCGCCGTATTTCTTGCCGTAAAATGATCGAATTGTGGCGTTTTTTAGGTACAGAAATCTCGAAAAATTAAACATGTAAACCAAATGTAATAATCTTTAACTATTAAATAATAACTTTTAAAATGCATTTGTATGACACATTATTATGCTATTCTAACCCCACATTTTAACAATTATTTTCACATACTTACAAATAAAAATAAACAGTGTTATATGCAGTACCATGTAAGTTTATATTATAGCAATATTTATATCTACAGTTGAATTTTAAATAGTACCTATTTTAAAAGATTTCTGTATCTAAAAATTTTCTGGATAGACCGCTTTCAGCCCTTATATTCGTTTTACTTCGGTAGTTTTGAATATTCGCAGGTGATATGAGATAATATTACTGTTATTTGCTAAGCTATATATTGTTTAGTACTTAAATGTCTAAAATTTGTATTTGTAAAGACATACAATTTCTAGAATACGGCGCCCTTAAATTAAAATACAAAGGATTTTTCCCTAAGCGGTATGTTTCTGAAAAAGTTAAATAAAAGTAAGAAGTACTTTGATTTTTAAAATAGCTTAAAATGCTTGATTTGGTAGATTCAATATTTTCATTTCGAGAAAGCAATATGGAACGCACATCAAATAATTGGTGAATCGATTTAACATAATAATCAACTCTTTCTTCCGCCATGTACCCTCACTAAACAAATCGCTCTACAAATAGACCTCTATCCTCATTACAACTTATTGCGTGCAAAATCTAGTCCCAGTTGTCCGACGTTCTCTCTAATGTCTTTTAACGAGTATATCTGACCCTCGTCCAGTTTGAAATATTAGCAAATGTCTGGGTTTCAACCCTGCTGAGTGTAATATCCCGTAATAACGCCCTTTTTTATATAAAAGTTACGCAGATAAGCTGCCCCCAACTGATTTCCTAATAAATGAGAGGCTTTTAGATAACCGATGATAACGATAAATCGATACAAAAAACTCGAATTCACGCACAGCAGATACATTTTGTGATAATATGGAACACATTATTATACCGTGTAGAAACATATTCTAAATTATAAGTACTTCAATTAAAAGTTAAACTAAATACCATATATAGAACCAAAATATAGAACTGATGTAGGAAGATTATATCATTTTATGATGAATTCAACCAAATCTTAAATTAGATAATCTACAGGGTGATTTTGAATGTAGGGTATTAATTTTAACTCATGAAAGTAGACATTAAAATAAATCATTTTACAAAACATTGCCTTAATAAATGTTTTTTAATAACCAAGGTGACTGAGTTTAAAGTTATTACAAATTTTGAAGCAGACTCTCTGTAACTCAATCTACTCTAATAAGTCAATAAACTATTTCACAGTACTTCATCGCCAATCGTGATAAGTGCGCGCGCAGTCTTTGTGAAGTAACGCTTTACCCTAAATAACTGTGTAACATGTACGAAACAAATCGTGGCAGTTTTTATTATTTTAGGTATTTTCTAGTGCGTGCGTAATATCATATTGTGTTACACGTAATTTGCTGACACAGTGATATAACAATAGCCTAATTGCATTGACGATAATGACCTGTGGATATGTTAGTACAATCAAAATTGACAGGCTATGTTTCACGAAATGCTACTGCTATTCCGTGGACTTCGAAGGCATTTGACATTTGTCACTATCAACCATAGTATTATATTACTGACTAGCCGAATATGAATTTTCTAATAATTTAATTCAATTCTTATTAACTTATTTAAAAGAACGGTCGTACTACTTTGCTTTCAATGGATTTAAATCTCATAAATTTGTAGTCACTTTTGGTGTTCCTCATATTTTTGTTATGTATCGATGATCTTACTAAAGCCGTTTAATGTCCCAAACTCTTTTTTGCTGATGATTTAAAAATCTTTTCAAAATTGACATTGATCATTGTCACTTTTTCCGGTCCCAAATAAATATTATTGAAAATTTAAACTTACGTTAAACGTTTCTAAATGTAAAGTAGTTAAGTATACGCGAAAAAAACATCTTATATAACTATTCATTAAATAATGTTATTTTCGAAAGGGAGCGTAGAATAAAATATATCGAAATTGTCTTACAAAAACTTAGGATTTATTTATGAGGTAACTCTTTTACTAATATCGATGCATTAACAATGCTATATATCTCATTAGTTCGTTCTAAACTGGAGTATAGTCCTTCAATGCTATATATTTCATTAGTTTGTTCTAAACTGGAGTATGGTTCTTTAATCTGGTATCCTATATATCAAATCATTCCTTATCGCTTGAATTCGTGCAAAGGAAATTCGTAGTTTCTATCTTTTAAAAAAGCTGGTATATATCCCGACCGAGGTTATTGTCATGAGTTACTATTATGAAGATTCAATATTCCGTTGTTAAAATTTTGATGTATTCTAAACAGCATAATATTTTTATTTAATTTATTTAATAATAATATGGTTGTATAACTTTACTGGAATATTTTAATTATAGAATTCCTTGTTTTAAATCTAGGCAAGTTGAAACGTTTTATTTACCGTCAGCTAGTACCAACACTCTTAAAAAATCACCAGTGTACGTTACGTCTCATAATTTTAATATTATCTCGGAGCAATGTGATCTAAATTTTTCCTCTATCAATTCTGTGAGAAAGGCTGTACTGGAGAGATTTCAAAAATTTTAATTTTATTAGTATTTATGTTATTTTGTCTATATACAGGGTGAGTCATTAATAACAAAGGTCCACAAAAAAAATGGTGTGTGCTGACGGTCCCATTATATTTTTTCCCGCTGAATACGAATCTGAAGTCAAAATGGGGGGTCGCACAGCAAATTTTAGAGAAAACCCATAAAAACGATAAAAATCACATCAAAAGTTTACACAGTCTTCTACGCAGTCAATTCGCATTAAAATATCATCTTCTTGGTCTGCTGTTATATTTTCGGCCTTCCAACTTCTCCTTTCGGGCGAAATAATCCTGTTTCACCTAGTCTGTCATACAATCTCTTAAATAGTCTATGATCGGGTTGTCTGTTATCTAGATATAATTCCAAGTACCTCACTACTGCACGACGACACACAAAAATTTTCTTATGCATATATCATGTTTGTCATTTCAATGTTCGAAAAATTATTATAACGGGGCATTTTAAATATAAAAAATAACAATAAAAAACACTGCTGCCTAATCTATGAATTGAGCATTGACAGAAACAATATGGTATCGTAGTGACAGCTGCTTACTTATTATTTCCACTGCTACTACTTTGGAAAAAATAATGTTCTAATTTAATTCCACCAGAATCTAAAAAACTTGAAAAACTTAACAGGTATACTATTTCTATTTAGAATTAAAGGTAGTTCAATGGTCTCTTATTAAAAAATTGAAAAGTGTAAAATACAAATAGTTAGACATATTTTTACATCGACAGTACAGCATAACTAGCGCCCTCTAGTGACCTCAGCACTGTACTACTGGGATGTAATAAAATTATGTATAATGTTAACAAAACTATAACTTATTTTTATACTGACGATGGCTTAATATACATCATAAGAAGTAGAATTTAGACGTATAGTTTTCGAGATAATTTAAATGAAGAGTAGTCGCTACCATCACTAAATATCAACCCTTATCGTATAACTTTTTATGACTTATTATGTAGATTCAATGCGTCTGCAAGTTCCTTTGATAAAACCATAAATACAAGTTTTCTAAAAATTAAATTGTCCTCAATGTCTTCGTGTGTAATTTTCCTGGAGAGTTTTATGTGAATCACCCTGTATAGTGATGTATGAAAACACAATATTTATCTTAATATTTTGATATTAATATACTCGTTTATATTGCAAAAATAAAGATTAATCTGAAAATAAGATAATACGTTATACCTACGTATGCAATTGACTGTTGACAAGTGATCTCATCTGCTTTGTTCTGTCTGATTTTTTCAAATCATTTAGGTGCACTTAAGAATATGAAATGATAAACACGTGTTTAATTCCGTTCATGTGGTAAATGTGGGCCACATAAGATAAGATACTGTATTGTCATATATAGGGTGTCTGGAATATGAATGCCGTAATTTTAAGGGCTTATATGTTTGGCTGAAAGCAAGAAAAGCTCTTATGAAAAAAAATGTCTAAAACGAATAGTTTGCCTATAAATACATTTCAAAAATAAAAATAGAACTGCTATAATAGGTATGCAAAACTATGTTACGAAATTACAAACTTAGGTACAATTCTTGAAGATTAAGTAAAAGCGCCTGTAAACAATTAAAGTTTCCCATAAACTCGTTAAAACTGTAACGTTTGACAACGTTGCAATATGTCAGGCTGCTGCTGATAACCTAAAGATAATATTAGTCATAGTACAGCTAGTACGTTTCATTTTTCTTTGATGTTTGGGGCATAAAAAAATGGAATAATTTACTGCTAGTATAATTTTCCATTAGCCCTAGTAATATTGATGTCTGTTTTGAAAGACCCTATATAAATATAATCCTACGTATAATTTAACAAAAATATTTAATGTTGAGGTGACAATTGAAAGGACCTTTTTTCTGATTCATGTTAACATATCTTTATCAAAAATTAACATCTAAACATCGAAAAACATTAAAAATTTTATTTATTTTATCAACTCAAAGTATATATATATCTACCTTTAAAATTTTATTCTAAATTGATTTTTTAACAATTCGTTTTATATTTAATACGTTTCACAGTTTTCTAACTTGACATAGATAACTGTTTAAATCACTCTTTAAGTTGAAATTAATAGATTTATTATTTTATAACTATAGTACCTATTGCAATCTATATCTGTTATACAATCTCTAAAAACCATTATTTTTTAAAACTATTTTTAATTGCTTTATCTCGATTGATACTTTTCTTATCAGTTAAGAGACGGTTAATCACAATTATCACATCTTGGCAGAACACGTAGAATATTATTTACAAAATTCATGATTTTTTTCAAGAGGGCTAGATAAGACTTTTATTATCCTATAATTTTTAAATTTATTAAAGTATAAGCGTTTAATTAGTGCCACTATTAGCATATTAAAATAGGGAGCTGTTTAAATTTAACTAGTAAGAAAATTTCACACTCTAAATTCATTATTTTGTAGATGAAGTTTTCATTATTTGATGGAGTGGAAGAAAACTGGAATTAGCAAAAATTACTTGCACCACATGGTGCCCATCCATAGTTAGTTCACCAATAAATAATAATTTTCATTCTACAATCAAATCCATAAACATATGTTTATCGCAGTAATAATATGAATTCACTCTTGTTTTCCCGTACTTATTAGAAATATTATTCCAACAGTGATCACTGCGACTGTGTGTTTCTGAAACACTGATAATATTCTAATACAGATAAGCTTGATATCCACAAAACAAACAGGAATAAAATGAATATATTTAAAGTTCTTAGTAATTCCGTCTAGATAATTTTAATTAAAAAAAGCATCTGCTATTGCTATTATTAAAACTTTTATCTATTTCATACGGAAAACCTTGCCCTGCAATTATGTGTACCTAATTAAACAATATTTTCAGGTTTCCTTTAATTTACCCGACAGCAACAATATTAGTTTCACATTTTTTTTCATAATTCTTTTCATTGTCAACTACTTGTTAATTGTTGTAATTTTGACAAAGAAATAGAAATATGTTTCATTTTCAGTAAAAAAATATTCTTAACATTTTCATTTTTATTTATTTTAAATATTTAATCTCTGAGTATAATCCGTTTACAAAAAACGTCACAATTGATGCAAAGTTAACATGGATTCTAGGAGAAGACTAAAAAAAGCGTACATATCCTATGAGCAGTGTCGCAGAACCGTTGGTAAAATCTAGGCAATGAAACCAAAGGTAATCATGTGGATATGCACTGCCATTGTGAGACCAATGTTAGCCTATAGGGCTGTCGTCTGTTGGCCGAAATTTCAACAGACGACAGCTAAACAAAAGCTCAACCAGGTAGAAAGGATTGCCTGTCTAAGCATAAATAGAGCTATGCGATCTACGCTCACCATGGCAATGGAGGTAATGTCTGCCACCTTTGGATATTTATCTAAAAGATGTGACTGCGACATATGCTCCTTGCCTCAAGAATAGTGGTATTGTAGCAGACGTCGTTTGCAGAATGGGATCGTCAGAAGGATGCCCCTTCTGCAGGCAAAAACTTACAGTATTTCTCCCAAGTTTGTGTTTGTCAGACTACACAGTATGTATCAGGATAGGATGTAATCAACATCCTCACAGACAATTCTACACATCTGATATTAGTGGGCAATGATAGGCATGCTACCGTGATACAGACGAAATTAGCAGGTAATTGTCAGTAGGCAAACAACGGACAAAACTATCAGAATCCACACAGATAGTAGACAATCACTATTGTTCTTACTTAATCATAAGATAACAACTAGATCAGCATGGGAATGCCACCAGGCACAAGTGGCCTCAACCGACAACAGCATATCTATATGCTGGGTAAAGGGGCACGAACGCTGCTATGGCAATAAAACAGCTGAAAAGCTGGCTAGAAGTGCATCAGGTCTCAATATTTTTTAACCTGATCCCTACAGTATGCTTCCACTGTCAGCAATTGTTGAAGTCATTGAGGAGGATACCCACAAAGAATTTTGAAGACGGATAAAACAAATAGCTGTCACTTACCTAAGGGATTTCTAGAGTACCTCTGCAAAGATACAGCCAAATCATCTAGTGTCAGGTATTTAAACTGGACACTCTTGGTTAAGAAAGCACCTGTATTATATGAGGAACTGTGAAACACCTCTTTGCAGGGTTTGGGAACAGGAAGAAGGGACAGTACTGCATGTATTGTGTAAGTGTACTGCTATCTCAAGAAAATCCATGTTGGGAGAGCAATAGCCTGCTACAGGCTACATTATAGGGATCCTCCTTCTTTATTAGGCTGGTTAGCGGTTCAGATAGATTGATTTCTTAATGGGAGAAAATACAAGGGGCCTAAAGGGACCTAAATGCTGTAGCCTTTTAAGCTACACAATTTTTGCAAAAATTTGTTTTCAAACTTAATATGCACTGTCGGAAGCGCTGCAGTAATTTGTATGTTGATACAAAAATTCAAATCAATAGCGAAAATAGTTTCCAAAATATATTGGTATATCTTAAAAAACACAAATTATTAAATTGCCATTTTTAGAATAGCTCATAAAAAAAACCCTCCCAGTGCGATTTTAATACGACCGGTGGAAATTGATACTCCCATGCTAGGCTTTTAATAACTCTTTTATTTAGGTATCTCGCATTTTTCTTCTTTTTTTAATGTAAAGGGTAAGTTTAAAGACAAAGTTAATAATTAAACAAATCTTAATGCACATAGCAATGAGCAGAAAATTATTTAATATAAACAAGGTATAAAATCAGTTATTTGAAATAAAAAGAAATATTTGCTAGTATTGCTATAGAACTAATCTAGATGGACACAGATATTTGCTAGAGTTCAAAATAACAAAATTTACTGCAATAGAAGATTCAGCAATAAATCATCTTTTCAACCAGTAATATAAGTTTTTTAGCAACAATGTTTTATTATGGTAGGAATGTAACCTTTCTTAATCCTATTTAATGCAGATACTTTGCTGGAAATGATTTCCCTTAGTGTGTGTAACATAATTATTCATCACATGAAAAGAGGAGTCGTAGGCGGCAGAGAATTCTTTTAGTATTACTGGAATTTCATTTTAACGAGACGCAATTTATAAATCTTTGTTTCAGACAAAATATTTTTCTACTTCACTTCATTTGACACGATTTGTCTTTTGTGTGGAGAAGAATTTATGTTCTTGATTGTATACCTATATAACTCATTAGCTCATTCAGGAATTCGAGATACAATAGAAAATAATGTTCCTTCCACTTGTTAGCTTTATTACTAATATAACTGCTTTGTAAATCTAATTGTATCAGTATCCATCCCGAAAATAAGTATCTTCCGGTGCATTTATTGTACGTAAGGCAGCGCTTCCTGGGGCTAACCTTTAAAATTGTTTCCGGTCAAGTCCGGAAATGATAGGCCAGTCTGGTAAAAGAAAACATTTTCCGGCAGGCATTCTCAGTGGATTTTTTTATTGTATTCTACTATTACTGCGTCCATTTCTCTTAATGTAATTGGCATTACTTATATAACTTATTTTGTATGGGGTATAACGGCCAACGTTTCTGATTAGAGCCAACAAAGTAATTTGGAAATTAGTAAATAGGTAAATATACTAATTTAATAAGAAACTAATTTTTTTATTTAGGATTTTACCAAAATTTTCTAAATTTAAATAAGACGTTTTACAGTTATTCTTGCTTATTTTATTTCCGAATTTATTCTGGATACTTGTGTTCCATTTTCATGGGTACCTCGGAAATGAATGTAGTTCGAAACAATAATTATATGTGTTAGTAAAATTTTAACACTAATTGTTTTTTTTTATTTACAGAAGAATTTTAAGAATGTGCATTTATGAACAACTCATGTGTATGAGTAGGTACAATAAATATAAAAATACAAAACTATTCATTTCTATTACGAAAGATAAAAATGTGTTATATAGGGTGTTTCAAAAAGACAAATAATATTACAAGGGCGGATAGAACATTGGAAAATAAGTGAGAATTAATAAACGTGTGTTCTAGGGCCACTGGTACTCTCAAAAGTCAACATTTGCACTGCTGATATAAGTTTCCATTTATACAGGGTTAACTATGACTAAGTACAAAAATTTTAAACACGTACTTAGGAAGGCCTAAAAAATATTCCAGAATTTTAACTCGATATTTAAAAAATGGGACAAAACCCTTTTTCTACGGAAAGTCGGCTCCTATGATAAGTATCGACTGAGATGGCTTAGATCCATAGATAAAGCTTACATTTGTCTACAATGTCAACTATCATACGGTCGTTTTTTGCAGGAAGGACAAAAATTAACATTATTATTAGTAATAATACCTAAATAGGTAACAGTTAATCCAGTTAGCTGCAGTATTTTACATTTGTTTTTCATTATTTCGTTACAAACTGTCAAAATTATATTTTCATTCATAACAACCACTCGCTACCAATAAAACACACTCCCCGTAGGTACAGTTAGATAAAATGTCTACTTATTATAAGAAAATCGAAGGAGAGGAATAGGTAGGTATTAATAGATAATAGAAAACTTTTAATGCACCCGTGACAGTCTTATCCTATAATCTCGAAAAACAAACCGGCGAACTATATTGTGGGAAAATATCTGTACCCGACACAAATTTCTTTATTTAATAACTATAAAAGTTTAAAATGTAAAAAAGCACTAAAAACTGAAGAAGAACACTCAACTACAACGTAAACACAGGAATTAAATTATGACATAACAGCGAATTTTACCGTCATGCCGCTGTTTGCCTACTCTGACTCTGTAAATGTATAATATATATGCGGCAGAATAAGGATTTAATATAATTTCGAAAAAAAAAATTCCCTTTATAAATAAGTCTGGAATTTTTTTGGGGTGGTTCCGTTAATTCTTAATTTTCTCTATCCCCTTTTGTTCTTAATATTTGTCATAGTTAACCCTGTATTATGTAGTAGCGCTCTACAAACACAGAGCGAAATAAAGTTTCAAGCTTACAATATTCTCTAAAAGAACAAATTACTATTCAAACTAGAGAATAATCAACAATGTACAAAAAAAACACCAGCAAAAACGCACAATTTTTAATCAAATCTGTTGGTCATTAAGCAAATTACATCCAAAATTTGATTATTTAAAATTGTTTTACACGCACTGTATCTCGAAAATTAGTGGCTGTATGACATACGATTATTAAGCAAACCTCACTTGTTTTTGAATGTTCTATGGGCCCTAATAATATTGCCATGTCTTTTTGAAACTCCCTGTGTATGCAGTAGTAGACACTTTTAGTAAAAACTTTGAAAGTATTTTTCTTAATCAAGATGAATAACGATGTTAATACCTGTTCCTTGAATAATAATTATTTGTCCTTAGAGGAAATAATATTGGCAGAAGAACTATGTAGTTCAGGGGTTCCTCAGGGTTTCAATCTGCATATTTTTGACGTAACAATTTGTATGTGCATTTCTTCAATGAGACATACCCTTAGTCTTCAGATATAGATTAATAATAAACTTAGCCTAAATATAAACAAATACAATTATACTCGCAAATCCAGGCATATACTATAAAATTACAATATTGCAAGCACTTATTTGTCACTATTCTGCGAAGGATTTAAGTGTGACATTTGACAGTTCTCTGAGCTTTCCACGACATATTGATATACAATTAAGGTATCTTTGAAAGGTATTGGGAAATAATAAATCATTTAAAAACAATAACACGTTAACAATATGTTACCTTTGTTATACCTAAGCTCGAGTACTATTCTTTAATTTAGGTTCCATATTATGCCTGTTACATTTAATAACTGATGGAATCAGTCTAACACGAGGTATTGACAACAATGTCAACAACGAAATTTAATTTTAATTCTTTAGAAAAGAGGATATTTGTGTACTCTGTCAGATTTTTATACAATCTTTTGCACAATATGATTTATTGTCCTTACATTTTGCCTCAATTTAATATTTTGGTATTGCGTTCTTCGATTAGATCTCATATAACATTTTATTGTCAATAAATCTTCTGTTAAAGTCCCCTGTATGTGATATTAATAACAATAACTCCTGTCTGAAACAACTGTTAGGGATCATTATGACGGTTTTTATATTTATTAACTTCATTTTGTTAACCTCTTTAACTCATTCATAATAATTTTTGTTGTGTGTTACTTTTCTTGTTAGCAATTCATATTTTTAAAGTTACTGTTTTAATATTTATGTATTTTACTTACTTATTTATGTCTAATGGTTATTTATGTTTGCAATTTTAAATTAGTTTTAACTTTATATTATTTTTATTGTACAACGTACTATTGAAGTAGTGTAATTGGGTTTTTGTTGGACTAATAAATATTATACTAAAAATTAATTGTTAATTGTTATTATTATGAGTTTGAGTTTATCTTCAGTAATTTTCAAGGTACCTACCCATAAAAATCAACGAAAATGTGAGATATTGTACCCAGCTTAAAATAGTCTACCAATCTCAAATAATAGAACAAGTAATTTTAAGCAAAATGTTTGTTATGAAAATCGGTTTTGAATTGCTTAATAACAAAATTATAAGGTGATAAAAATCTGGAACACATTATTTCCATTAATCTCACAATGACTGACAAGATTTAAATGAAACTTGGCACAGCTTTATAGATTATCTATTGCAGTAATAATCTAATTACGAAATAGTGTCTGCCTTATTCACAGTGGCGGAGAGGCAAAAAATAGCACTGATCTTTATTGGTAATCTGCACCATTCTCTGCACTGTTTTTGTGCATTTCAGTAATGTAAAAACGCCTTGGGTTGACTAGTTATGGTCATGTATTATATCATACCAAGTAACAAAAAGCAAATTTGGTTCTAAGATTCAGTTATTACCGAAGAAGGGTACATTTGTTATATTTTTCTATTATTAAAAAATCCTTACATATGATACCAACAGATTCCATCACCAATTTATTAGTTTAAGTAATGTAATAAAATATATAAATAACATTTGAAAGCAATTTATCGATTTTTCGGTAAACCCATGAGAAAGATTTTCAATCTCAATGTTTTATAAGATGCGCTTTGAGGAAAATTTATTATTTTACCAAAATTGGATCCCTAA
This sequence comes from Monochamus alternatus, assembly GCA_037114965.1. Lineage (NCBI taxonomy): Eukaryota > Metazoa > Arthropoda > Insecta > Coleoptera > Cerambycidae > Monochamus > Monochamus alternatus. The sequence goes on from CM073427.1 coordinate 76,074,194, forward strand.
GAAAACACTGAGTTATGTACTTTATGCAAATTTTATAAATAATGACTTTTTGTAATTATTCCTATCTTGTGAAACAGACATTTATTATTCTTTAATCATAAAATACTAACATTTTGACGTGAAAAATATTAGGAGTTAATATCGCTGTCTCTATGAAATGATTAAATTTGTGATGTTTTTTAGGTACAGAAATCTTGAAAATTAAAAGACATGGAGCAAAAATAATATCAAAAATAAAATTATTGATGTTTTGTTTATTCACTTTTACTATTTAAAATGTCCACAAATAATATAATAACTTTTAAAATGCATTTGTATGACACACATTATTTTGTTATTGTAACCCCACATTTTAACAATTATTATAACGTACTTATAAACAAAAGTGAACAATCTTATAGGTAGAACTATGTAAGTTTATGTTATAATAATATTTACATCTACAGTTGAATATTAAAAAATACGTATTTTGAAAGAGTTCTATACCTAAAAATTTGTTGGTTTGACTGTTTTTTCTCGTTATATATTCGATTCGTTTTACTTCGGTACCTTTGAATATTCGCAGGTGGCAGGTGGCATGAAATAACATTCCTGTTATTTACTATATTTAAATATTATTATTTTAATAATAATTAAAAAAAAAATAACTTTACTGGTCGAATATTTCTGACAGTTTCAAACCATTTCGGATCCCTCGCTTAAACATACCGTATAATAATATAACATATAATTGTTTGAAATCTAAAAATTTAAATCGGCGACTCACTGGCGCATGCAATTCTGTATCTATTTATTTAGGTATTAATATTTCACATATAAATGTATAAACACAGTTGAGACAGTTAGACGAGTGAAGTTTCAGCGCTCGCGGTTAAATGCGCAATGAACACCAATGAAATTCGTTTGCACACGACGAAGTGGGAGACAATCTGTCTCTTGACAAATCACCGTGTTTGTTGAGTGTCCGAATGCGCGTGGCTAAATGCGTACTCGCCTCCAAAAAAACGAGATGTGGGACCTCGATACAGGGTTGCCAGACGTACCGTAATTTCGGATTTGTAACTGTTGCGGCACCGAAAAATTAAGCGTACCATATTACCAGAGAGTACCGTAATTTTATTATCTATAACATTATAGTTATTTTTATGCACAGTAATTGAAAGTAATTTTTTATTATTTATACAGGGTGAGTCATTAATAATGGTGCTTAAGGGTAGATTATTAACGTCAAAATAAAGCAGGGTGTTAAATTTTAAAAATGTTTCCGACTTTTTGCTATATTTAAGAACGTATGGACCGATTGTTTTGAAAATTTGTAGTCTTATGCTTTTTGAAGTGGCAATTACGAACATGAGTGGTGAGGTCACGACTAGGGGGCGCTAGTTATACTGTAATGTCGATGTAGAAATATCTTTCACTTTTTGTATTTTACACTTTTAATTTTTTTAATAAGAAAGTATTGAACTACCTTCAATTCTAAATAAAAAAAGTATAACTGTCACAAATCGATAAACCTAACTGTTTTCGAGAAAAAGTCGATTTAAGTTTTTCGGCGGGAATTAAATTAGAAAATTAGAGAGTCTTAAAATATCAAAACTTAATTAACAATAAGACGAACACTACAACAATCGAAAATTTTATTATGGATATCTTACGAAATTGTTGATGTGTATAAAAGATTCTCGAAGTGACCACCAGCGAATTCAATGCACTTTCTTAACCTCTTATTTAAATTTTGACTGCCCTTAAGCTATTATTATGTTTAATGACATTGTTATTCTTATAAAACGATTTGGATTTCCTTTTTCATAGAATGCGATAGTGATTCGTGTCCGTGAGACAAGTTGGAGTCGTTAAAGTGTTAGTGGTCTGTGGTCGTTAATTTCTTTCATTATTTTTGACATGATTCCATGTTTGCGACATAAACGTTTTAAACCTAGGGCCCGGATTCCTTTTCTCGATTAACATATCCAATGATGTAATTTAGACATCTTTATTTTAAACGTAAATAATGACCACTAGACTGTCAACATTTTTCGATTCGTCCAATCGATTAAACGGAATTCGGGTTCTGGTTCGAAATCTAAGCTTGTTATTCGATTAATTTAAATATTATTTTAATAATAACCAATCAGAATTTAAAATTTTGCACCGAGTTTAAAATGTCAAAACTATGACTATGTTGTAATTGAGTAAAAACGACGGAACCAACTTCTTAAATTATTTTAATCTACAGGGTGTCCCAAAATAGAAAGCCATACCATTAACCACATATTCTTTGGACAAAAATAATGCGACTTTTCTTATGCAATTTTTTATTTGGGCGTCCCTATTTCAATATACAGAGTGTTAAAGTTACATTTTAAAAAACTATTTTTGTTAGAAATTCCATTGTTTTGAAATTTTGCACGTACTTTTATATTGTTTCGGCATACTTATCATGTAATTTTGGTAAAAAAATCGAAGGGCAAATGGTGGTAACTGAGGGATGCAGTACACTTTATCCCCTACAATTATTTCTAAGTACGCCTATGCAGCTTTTTCTTGAAATATCAAATGTAGAATTTTCTTCTGATCATTTTATTTCATTTGTAATTTTTTGTTTAACGGCTCCGTTTTGGAGAAAAACGACATGTATTGATGGGTTACAAATGTCTTGGCGACCGATGAATGTCAGGAAAAAATAGTGAGCTCCCTTATCCCAACAGATCACATCCTAAAAGGTTTTCTTAAATTTGGATCAACATCTTCGTAAAACCGGAAAGTTTATGGATCAGAAGTTCGGAATTTGCGGCCTACATAAAAAATTAAGCCCTTAACAAAAGGAACATATTTTAGCACTTAGCACTGGTAGAAGAAGAATCAAGTACAAAGATTGTTTCTTGACAAATAGAAAATTGTACAAAAATGGATGTTCATCGGACTTATGCACCCGTATCACATTCAACCCGTACAAAATATTCTTCCCCAAGATTTTGCTTCTAGGATGTAATTTAGTTGTTGGTTGTTAACACAGATTGATGCAGATAGGGACTTCGTAAGAAAAATTCTATTCACGGATGAGGCAAGCTTTACAAGAAATGGATTGACAAACATGCATAACAGCCACGTATGGACGGATTTAAATCCACATGCAATCATTGTAGCACACCATCAGTTTACATTCAGGGTTATTGTCTGCACGGGAATAGTGGATAATATTCTGTTGGGTCCCCTCTTCATACCAAATAATTTAAATTCAGCATCATTTTAAAATTTTCTGCAAAATGAATTCCCAGATGTTTTACATGATTTACCTGTTATCGTACGTCACGGTATGTGGATGCAGCTTGACGGTGCTCCACCCCATTATGGTAGAATAGTCCGGCAGTATTTACCCCCCAGTATATACCCATTTATTTCCCAATCGTTGGATTGGTCGAGGACAAGACGCACTTATTCAATAGCCACCACGATCTTCTAACCTTAATCAATTGGGGTTATATGCAAGATATGGTTTATGCTGCAGAAATAAACGACATTAACCATCTCAGAGAGAGAATAGTAATGGCAGCTGATGAACTTACGCAAAAGGAGAATATCTTTCAAAAGATAAGGTTTTTACTACTTAAAAGGGTACGTACATGTATTAATGAGGAGGGTGGGCAAGTAGAACGTTTGTTAAATTAGTAGTAATTAATTAATTATTTTATTTAATGTTATTTAGGTAAAAAGTTATTATGTTGATCGTTCATTATTACTATTACTGAGACTATTATTTTTTGGTTGATAAGAGTACTGTAGTACAGATTTTAATGCCATATTATTTTTTCAATTCATAAGTATTCCTGATTTTATAACATTTAGAATTACCCATTTTGTTTTAAATAGCAAATATTCATTCAGTAAGTATTACGATTTGCTAAGTTGCCAATGTATTGTAATGATAGGTATATTCGCAAAATTTAAGTTTCACTTGAAAATGATGGGTAACTATAGATTTATGGGCATTACAAATTGCCGTTTTTCTTCAGAACGGAGCATTTAAACAGAAAAATACAAAGGAGATAAAATGATTGGAAAAAAACTCTACGTTTGATATTTCAAGAAAAAGCTGCATACTTAGAAATAATTGGAGGGGATAAAGGGTACTGCATCCCTCAGTTACCTCCATTCGCCGTTCGATTTCTTTCACCAAAATTACATGATAAGTATGCCGGAATAAGATAAAAGTACGTGCAAAATTTCAAGTGTGTATCTTACAAAACAATGGAATTATTAACAAAAATAGTTTTTTAAAATGCAACTTTAACACCCTGTAACAGGACGTCCAAATAAAAAATGGCATAAGGAAAGTCGCGTTTTGTCCAAAGAACATGTGGTTAATGGTATGGCCTTCTATTTTGGGACACCCTGTATACAATGAAACTATCTAATTCAATGCAAATAAGAGACGTTTTAACCTCAAACTTGAGATACGTAATATTGGTAATTGGAATTGCGAGTGCCATTCGGTACCGTAATATAGTAACAAAAGTCCAGTGCCATTCGGTACCGTAATATAGTAACAAAAGTCCGATAATGGAACTCATACCTATTATCTGGCAGCACTTCCTCGACATCAAAGGAGCCGACAATAAGGCGGAGTACTGTCTAAACCCGTGATGTAACTTTTTATATGTGAAATATTAAATTTGTAGTTTTATATCTAACTGTATGTAATACTTGTGCAAACGTGTGAAATTATATCTTGTCTTCAATAATAACTTTACTACAAAACATAATAATATACAATGTTTAACGAAGTAACAGATATTGTAGAAATTGTTTCAGTGGGTTTTGTAATCATTCAGCAATATATGTAAATAATACATATTTTCGTGCAATAATAACACAATATTGTCTGTAATTGAATTTAGGTAATGTTCAAATTTGTATAAAGTAATCACACAATAATAGTTACAAAATGCACAGTGATACTCTGTAGTAATTGTTTACACAAACTGGTTCTGACACAAATTTAAGACCAATTTGAAGTGCTGTTATGCACAATTGAAGTAAAACACTTCTTTGTGTGTAATAGTTCAGGCTAATGTATTTGCATTGAGAAATAACTAGTATTTGTTTAATTCAGCTAGAGATGTCCTTATTTATAGAGTTTTCATATAGTTTAAAAACTATAATATTTCTTTAGAATTTTAACAATACTACCAGAAAGCATCGTTACAGATAAATTTTATGGAAATGACCCATGTTATTTCAAACTTTATCCTTTAGCAAAGTTATGATTGAAAAAACGAGTACACTGATAAAAATTATTAGCCATATTACACGGCCTAGGTCAATAGTGTGAAATAACACACTAGCATGTAATGTTACTACTGTAATGGCAAATTACTAATGAATATGCATTTTTTTTTTTTCAGAGTAAAACCGTATTTTTGTATACATGATATGTAATTTTACAACGATTATTGATTTTTTATTACTATACACCCTATACTTATATCTGAAAAGATTAACTTCTAATATTCATTTTTATAAAGTCAAGGCCAATCGTGATAATAAATATATCAATATGCTACTAATTACTAAAATGATACAGCAACAATAAAACTAGATAAAATCTGGCCCTGAGGGATTGTAAACATATGATTTAAAAAAGCATCTTTACTTAGACATAATTATAAAAATTTATCTATATTTATCAGGAAAATTAGAGGTACCCCCCTCCATTACAGTTCCGCAGATTATTCTAAGAATAAAAGAATATATACAGCCCCACAAGAAAAAACTGAGATCTGGAGGTCAGGCCATGTTTACTATATGTTTTTTGAGTCGCTGAATCCGAATCCGTTTAACACCATCACGTTAGGGTTTTGCCATTACCTCAAAAAACCTAATAATTTCAACACAATTAAACGTATAACCTTATAATAGGGCAATCCAACGAACTGTCAAATCACTCACAAAAATGACGGCTGTAGGACAAACAACTCGACATATGACAAGCAGAAATTTGTGATTTTGTGTAGAACTGTGTGTTTGGCTCATTATATTTTATACCTATTTCGGAATACCAATGATAATTCAGACTATCATAATGGTTTTGTTTTGTTGTGTTATGAATTGTTGGAGTAGAGGACAGCGAGAAGATCAAGTTAGGTTTTTTAGCATTCCTGCTGCATTGAATTATAGACATAGAACTGATTTCAATGAACTATCTCATACAAAACGGCAAAAGTGGCTTTGTGCAATATAACGGCAAGACCTAACTCAAGAAAAAATTAAATACAGTGTCGTTTGTTCAAAACATTTTGTATCGGGTTAGTTAATAAAAAGTTATATACAACAATTTAAAAGCATATATTTCAGGAAAACCGGCTGCTTTAACAGATAACTTACATCTTGATTGGATTCCTACATTGCATTTGTGTTATCAAATTACCACTGCAACGTTATCAGAGACCAAGATGGGCAGATATAAATGAAAATGTAGTGTTGTGCTAATGTTTTCTGAACTTTTAAATATCTGCAATATTTATATGTAAAAGTAATATATACCTACCTATACAGGCCCCTATTTTCCATTGGGCATTGGGCACTGGGTAGGGCCCTGCGGTTAGTGGGGCCCCTAGTTCCTGCCAGATCAGCAACTCTTTCATATCTCATATTAGAAAGTGTAATATGAGCCTATTTCTCATATATTTTCATTATAATAAGAAAAAGTGGGTTATATTTTAGGTAAAACGTTCTAGTTGCTGAATATTCGTAAAATTATTATTATTCTCAGTATTCACTGCACTTCGGTATATCTACAAATTTTTTCTTTCAAATGGGCCGAGGCAAGAAATAGATGACTAATCAAAAATGAACTTGGTGCACTAAATTTTGATTTTCTCTGCTGCTAATGCTTTTTATTGTGCTGTAACAAACTTTAAATTATTATAGCAATGCCGCAATTATTTAAAATATCAAAAAACCAATTGATTATTAAACATTTTGTACTATTTATCTATGTACCCAATTTTTTTAGAATTGTATATATAATTTATTTTTAATATTTTTTATTAAATATATTTTAGATTTTTTCTATCAAATGGACTTTTATTTATTATTTATAATTTTTGTCAAATATATGTGAATTGGAAACAGTGGCATTATTAAGAATTTGAAGCCCCCGCAGAATTTTTCTTTAACTGAAAATAAATTCTGCCATGTATCTATGCATAAATAATTGTTAAAATCAAATTACGTACCTCTGTAATAGTTTACTAATTAATTATATATAACTGCCAATATTGTTATCAATATATTTTTTTATTAATATTATATATAGTATTCTCCAGGACCCTGAATTGCTAGGACTGGCGGGGGTGTAATTATGCTACTAGTTGGAGAGAAAAAAGAACTTAAGTACCTATTTATAAATAATATATTTAAAACTTGTATACTTATTTAATTTTTTCTTGAGTTAGGTCTTGCTGTTTTATTGCACTAAGCCACTTTTGCCGTCTTATGTGAGAGTTCATTGAGATCAGTTCTGTCTATAATTCAATGCAGCAGGAATCCTAAAAAATCTAACTTGATCTTCTCGCTGTCCTCTACTCCAACAATTCATAACACAACAAAACAAAACCATTATGATAGTCTGAATTATAGTTGGTATTCCGAAATAGGTATAAAATATATTGAGCAAAACACACAGTTCTACACACAGACCAATAACTAAAAGTTCTACACAAAAGCACAAATTTCTGCTTGTCATATGTCGAGTTGTTTGTCCTACAGCCGCCATTTTTAAAGTGATTTCACAGTTCGTTGGATTGCCCTATTCAAACTGTTAACCTATAAACCCGTAAACCCATAATCCCTTAACCACATCCTTAACAGCAACGGAGTTGTTTCGTAATCCGACTGAATCCCCGGATTGATTACAGCTTTCATACCGTCATGATAGGCACAAGTGGAATAGGTTTTACGATCAAGGGGATCAGAATCGTCGGTTAGACGCGAGTAACGCGGTTATTAGGTTTATTGGTTATGAGATTGAAGTCTTATGGGGTGAGTGGTTTATGAGTGTGGATGTTTAAGCATTGTATTTAAAGTTTAAGTTATAGGGTTATGAATGTTATTTACATTTTAAATCACATGCAAAATTGATCAGTTATTTATTTCACTAATAACAACTCTAGATCTGTGTAATGCTAAGTGTATTCTTCTCTGGTAGACACAAATACTTCATCTAAGTATTCGTTTAATGTCAGTAATTGCAACTATACAGGATACTTCATTAATAATGGGACACAGCTTAATATAAAATTGCTGGCTTCAAAATAGAGCGGTTAAGCTAGTACTAAGGCATGTTTAGCTTAATCACTCTTATTTAAGTCAGCAACCTGCCACTAATCTCATCCCATTATTAATGAATCAGTCGTTATATTTATTATAATTTAGAAAATAAGTACATTTTTCTGACCAAATAACCCTCGGACCTTCATAAATACCTCAGAATTGAATGACAAATTTCTCAAGCATGTTACTTTTTGAAAATATCAATGTGCTCAGCAATACGTATTAAATTATCTTGGTGTTAACAGTATCTAGTTATATAATATAGTAGGTAAAACAACAAAAGAAAAAAATTGTAACAATTATTGCGTATAGTGTTGTTGATGGATTAGTGATGTTGATGCTGTTAGCTGCATCCTGAATTATTTCAATTAACTGCTGATGGGTAATGATTTCAACATCGAGCTGATACCATATATAATATTTTGAATAATATTGAGCCCTATGTCATCAAAAAAGTTATTTTCTAATAAAGTTCTATACATACCTGCATTTATCATAAATAATACGGTTTCCACTTGCCAGCATGGTTTTATGGAGAGACGTTCAACAATTTCTAATTTAGCTTGTTTTACACAATTTGTTTCAGAATCGATGGATAGAGGTGGTCAGGTTGATGCTATTTATACTGACTTCTCAAAAGCCTTTGATCGCGTAGACCATAACATATTATTAGAGAAGTTAAATTATATTGGTCTAAAAACTATGTCCAATATAATGGTTACAAATCAGATTATTATTTAGCATCATCTGGTGTACCTCAAGGAACCAACTTGGGCCAATTACTTTTTATTATTTCCGTAAATGATTTAAGTGATGGTTTAAAGTGTGGTAGGCTATTATTTGCTGATGATCTTAAGTTATTTTGTGAGATTAACGATTTGAGCGATTGTGTTGCAATGCAAGATCGAATATCTTTTATTGAAAATTGGTGTAAAGTTAACAAATTTGAAATGAACATTGCCAAGTGTAAAGTAATTACTTTTTCTCGTCAACTTTCACCAATTGACTATATTTATACTTTCAATGACAATGAACTTTTAAGAGCGAAAGAAGTTAAAAATTTGGGAATAATTTTTGACAGCAAACTTAATTTTTCGGAACATATTAATGTTCAAGCCAATGCGGCTCTGAAACTACTTGGTTCCATTGTAAGAAATTGCAAACATTTTAGAAATATTGAAACTCTTTATGAAATATGTTATATCAAAAATTGACAATCATTACCCTGAGCGAGATTATCCAAATAATTTATTATTGTTAAGGTTAAATATGGTGTCTTTGGAAAAGCGTAGAGCAATTATAACATTATGTTTCCTGTATAAACTGTTATATGATTGATTGTCCTACGTTGTTGTCTAAAATTGATTTCAAAATTCCTAGATTAGAATCACGTCAGAATGAACTATTTTATTGTCCTACAAGTCGTACTAATGTTCTTAGAAAGTCCCCTGTTTACTCTATGATGCAAGCTTATAATTCAAGAAATCTCAACTGTGATTTATTTTTTTTATCTTACACTAGTTTCTCACATACAATGAGAAATTTGATTGTTCAATATTAAGGTTTGCTATTATTCATTTATTTATATAGATATTTAATATTTTCATTTTATTTTTATATTATAGATATTAAGCGTTAATTTTCATTATTTTCTAGCGACCTCAAGTAAATTAGTTAACTATGTGTATTTATATTCTATTGTTATAATTAATTACATTGTCCTATAATTGGATTACTCTGTTGGGCAATAAACTTCTATTATTATTATTATTAAACCATCATTTAAATCATATACAGGCAGTTAATTATTGTTGAAAATCCACCACCACATAAAGAGAGATAACTGCTTGGTTAAATGAGCAGCTACCATCTACTAAAGTTTGCTATAGAGCTTGTATTGGACAAGAGATTATGTCCTCTGTTTGTTAGACATCGCTCACAGATGGACAACCAATGTCGCTGGATCTAAGGAATTGTTCCACATAAATCCAAAATTTTATACGTGGCTCAATGATGATGGAACGGATAGAACGGATTTTATTTGGCAACATCGCATTTGCTGTCCGTTCGATGCGGATAATATGAGAACTAGTGTTGGGAAAAACCGAGTTATTTCAAAAACCGAATACGGAGTATTTAAGTGATATCAAAAACCGATTGATAACTCGAGTTATGGTCACTTGAATTAACAGCAGCTGTACATATTACTATTTTTGTAGTTTATATGTAAATGTTTTACTATAAATACATAAATATATGTATACTTTTTGCATGGGTCAATTTATATGTTTAAAATAAACAATATAAATCTTAGATATATAAAAATATACTTATATGTTGCATTTATACAAAAAATTTGTTACTTCTATTTTTTCAATTTTTCAAAAATTATTTTACGACTGTCCTGCATTCTGTCAACACTAAATTTGATTTTGATCTATAGCTACGACAAGTGCATTATACGAATTACGAATACGAACGATGGTCGTTTTTATGGTTCCTCGGTTTTTCGTTGTTTAGTTGGGCAAGAAGTCAGACGGCTTACGTCATACAAACAAATGAATAATTAATTATATTTTCATGAAAATATTAAAACAAAACTGCAATTGAAAATAAAAAATAACTATATACTACACTAAATGTTTGCACTATATATTGCACTAGAATTGCAAATAATAATACTTTTGTTTTCATGACTTACTTAGGTTTTTATCGAAGATTATTTGTTGGAAAAATTGTAGGTTTGTACTTACGTACAAATTAGAATTTTTGTCTTATTAAAAAAATTTCATTTTGTAGTAGAATCTTTCATACCAATATAATACATTATTCTGAACAAAAAATAAAGAATACATTTTTTTTATTTGAGAGCCCATTTTACAGATACAAATTATTTTAAGTTGAAAAAAATTGTTTTTCGACGGCCCATATTTTAAACACCTTTGAACTCACAACGATGTAATCTTGTATATGGGGGTTTCTAAAGCTGCTGATTAAGAACATCTTACTAGTTTTCTTCTAAAAAAATCGCTAATACTTTTTTTTTAAATCGACCCCCTTCCTCCATTTTAAAATCGGACGCCTCTGACTATAATCAAATATGGCTACGTGCGAAGACTCACTTTGTAGATATATATTCACCACCAAAGTTTCAAAGTATTTGGATATCAGGTGAGCGAGAGACTAGGGTGGCTCCATGAAAAGTGGTACACATTGTATATACAAATCTCGTACTCAAACACATAAGCTGTAAGTAAACAGTAGGGTCGGAACCTGTCCTTATTTCGGAAGTCCTTACTGCAGCCTCTGTCCTTTCGTCCTTATTTTTACTAGAAATGTCCTTACTCGGAAAACATGATTACATTCTTATTAAAATAGAATTATCGGGACATAAAGACAAAATATGTAAAAAAATAGATCATACAAAATAAAAATAGTCTTTACTTGAGAATTTAAAAGATAAGAATATCGTACTTACGCATATGAAAAGATGGCAACCCAAGTGAATAATGAAAAAAAAATCAAATAAATAATTCGTTACTCATATAACTGATAACCGAGTGATTTCGGTTATTGCAATAACCGAATAATGAGTTATTTTTCACATTCCAACACTATGCGATACCCTATAACTACTCTAATGAGATGTTGCCAAATAAAATCCTTTCCGTTACGATGTTAATATACTCGGGTCAAGAATTCAGACGTCTTACGTCACCCCTGACGTTACACATTTGTTTTTATTGTCAACGTAATTTTCGATATTTGGTCGCGTTAAAAACAATGATTTCTTGCAATTTAGTGCAGTATATAATGCAAACTTTTAGTGTAGTCTATAGTTTTATTACTATCAGTTGCAGTTTCTTAAATATTTTCTTGAAATTATAATGAATTATTCATTTGTTTGTATGACGTAAGTCGTCTGAATTCTTGTCGCAAGTATAGTACCTTATCTTAAAGGCAAGTGCATACGTTCCGTGCGATGTGAATCGTATGCACTTAGCTTTACGGTGATAGTTCGGATTCGGTCTGCTAGAACATCGTCTGCTAATTCGCGTCGCTTTTGTAATACTTGTCTGTTGAATCACCTGAATTTCAATATAGAATTATGTAGTGTGGCGAATCCAACATTAGTTTTTGGAAATACACATCACGCTCTAAATGTCAGAGTTTGATATTTGATATTGACACTGTAATGGCTTACCTATTATTTGGTTTATTTAAAATGTATGTATTTTATATCTACCACTTTAAAATATGCCACATTAATACGATTCCTGTACTCCATACAATGTGCTTCTGTTCAAATATTGTAGATTGTTAATAAAATTCATACACAACAATGGACTGCTACTTCACTCTCACCGTGAAAAACACAACACTTAATTATTTTAAGTTGCATCAATTTATAAATTTGAAAATAATACGTTAACAGAAAAGTACATTCTACAGATAATTGAAATCTGTCATAATTTTTAAGAAATGTCAAATTACTGATACAGTATACTATTTGATTAGTATACTGTGATACAAACAGTTAATAACTATGAAATATGTGCTGCCACGCGCGGTTTGTCACTGTAAACGGGCAATGAAATAAAATAAAAAAGAGCAGCCGCTCGATTTAGCAGAGTTAGTGAAAATATTTATTCAATTGTTTCATTTCACGTATCTGTGTTAAACGTGTATGTGGATACTGTTTACTCGACACCATTTTACAAAATCCATCGTTTGCAAAAAGAAATATTTGCAAAAATTTTTTTAAAAAAATAATAAAATGAAATTTCACTATTTAACTTGATAAAAATACATTTAAAATTAGATATGATCTATACTGAAATCGTGAAATCTTCATAAATGAATTCAGTTGCAGGTATATTTTAAATCTACTACTACTTACACATGACTGATTATGACTGAGTACAAATATTTTAAGAGGGGATAGAGAAAAATAAGAATTAACATAATCTCCCTTCAAAAAATTATTTGCAGAACGAATTTTTTTTAGAAACTATATTAAACCCCTATTTATTGGCGACTATGTTGGGAGGTTATTTATTTCGCACGATTGACGTTTAGAGTATGGCAACCAGCAACAGCACTAAACGGTAAAATTCGTTGTTGTAATTGAAATCCTATTTTAGTGCCTTTTTTCAATTTTAAACGTTTTATAATAATGATAATTTATTCATTCAATAACACCAGCAAAATACAATAGAACAAATTTAATAAATAAACACTCGATAAGTGACGCACTTGTTTCGAGGACGCATAAAAACATAAGTAGGTACACCTTATTTATAAATAATTTCAGAGTACTGTACCATATATATACACATATATATTTTATTATGATATCGTAAGTGGGCTAGGCTAGCTTTGGTTAGTACTGGAGTATTAGGGCCATGAGTGATAATAGATTTATACTTGCGTAGTTGGGGCGCCAATTAGTTTTAAGAAAATAAGTGTTTTAAAAATAGTTACTTAAACTAATAAATTTTGTAATTATTATACTCTGTGGATTTAAAAAAGAGACTGAGAAAGTTATATCACTAGGACACACAAAAACACACACATACATAGCAAATTCATCGAATTGATTAATGTAATTGAATAATGATGTAAATAATGAGAACAATTTAAAATATTAAAAATTTAAACAAAGCGTGTAAGGAATATTTAAAGTTGTAATGGTTAAATTTTATATGACATGTGACAACTCAACAATTGTGACATGTGACACACAACAATTAGACAGTATAACTTTAAACCACTGTCTACTCTTTGCAATGTGTGTGAAGTTGGAAAGGTTTCTATTCTAGCATCGCTGTAGATGGAAACGGTGCGGTAGTATGTGATGGTTTTGCACCAGTGGTCACTGACCCGTAAACAATAATTTTTTGCTCTTCCACTAAAGAGTGTGCCGTTCTGATTTTTTCACCTTTTTTAAGAACAAAATGCCTAATTCGACCGTGTTAATAGTATTTTTAAAAAACCCGTAGGAAGCTGGAGATACAAAAAACTGAATAATGGAGCGTACACCAGTCAGCACATAATAATTTTTTTCTCAAAAACTATAGAATGTGCCATCTTCAAATTTTCATAGATTATGTAAAAAAACCCGTACGAATTTTCTTCTCAAAAACTATTGTGTGTGCCACCTTGAAATTTGCACAGATTATGTAAAAAGTATGTATGATGGTGCAAGACAGCGACTACTTGGCGTGCTTAACAATTGGATTACGTAAATATTCAAATATGCTGCTGGTGATTTACTAGAATCCAGAATCCAATAATTTACCAAACATTTAGGTCTCTAGCGGTTTCATTCTTATATCGTCCTCATAGTCAGAAATAGAATGATATTTATTGGACAGCCGGTATACTTGATATTGCCCAGAATTTATATAAATTCTATATATAGAGACACAGCAATTATTTCTTGAGAATAAACTAAAAAGACCTACAAATGGAATTAATTAACGAACCAGAACAGAACCATGCTGCTTACCTAGGTTGACGTGCGGCCCTAATCGTCTTACTATTTATTTGTAAATTGAGATTTCGCACTGAACAAAATAACACATGGGTGATAATTTATCCAATATATTTATGATCACCACATTTGTTTAAATATTTGTGTGCTCTCAATTCGTGCGTTCTTTAGCAATTCTCGCTAGCGCACCTTTTTTTGTAAAAAAAAATATTTCAAACCTTTTTGCCTTTAACTAATTTGAATATCTTAAACAGAGGACAGCACCATGCAGACCATAAAGGAAAAAATACTTAGGCAACCAGTAATGTTTAAATGTTGTGGATCAGTTTTAATAGATTATTTAAAGATTGAATTACTAGTTATTGAGTAGCAGTTTGAAATGCTGCACTACAAAAACATAATAAACACAAGAAAGTCAAACATGGCACAAAACCATAGTTCACATATTAAATACATTTAGAATACTGTCTAATATACATACATATCAAATACATTCACAAAAATTTATATAGTATGCGCCAAAAATATGGAATAAATTCAATAAAAACGAAATAACTATTTTTTGGGAAAAATCCTCGAACAGGTCGATTTTTAATTTAAAAAATATATATTTTAGCGTAAAATGCGATTTTCAAATGTCATTTGTTTTCGAGTAATGACGTCATCGATTTTTTTTAAATGGCAACACCATATTTTTTTCCTTGATTCTGAAAGATCGTTTAATTAACTATCAGACAGTACTAAAATTTTGCCCTCTTACATAGGAAAGTTTTTGAGTAAATGACGATTGAATGTAAGAAAACGTAAATCAATTAAAATAGAGCAAAAACGTTATCAAGTTTAGTTTTTCGAATTCCATAGTTCTTTTATGGATCACGTAGATGAAAATCTTTGCAAAGTGTCATTGTCACACCGACTTTCTAATAAGTATTGTAAGCGACATAGAAATTATTATTTAATTGAAAGTATTATGGCACATTTAATTGTTACTCAAAGAATTGAAATTTTAGTTCTTATCGGATGCGGGAATATGACTAGAACTCAGCAGGAAGTTTGCGATTTATTTAATGAAAAATATCCAGATCTCCCTATCAGCCAATCAACAGTCAGTAAGGTAGAGTCTAAATTTAGAAAAACTGGCAATGTTGTAAATATTCCAAAACCTGGACGTCCAAGCATTAATCAAAATCAGAAACAGAACATTTTGATAAGTATGGTGGATAATCCTCATAATTCTTCACGATTGGTTGCATTAAACAATGACACTAGTCAGAGCACAGTGCTACGTATCTTGAGGAAGGAAAAGTATCATCCCTACAAAATTCAACTTGTGCAGGAACTCAATGAAGATGATCCCGATCGCCGCTTACACTTTTACGAACTTCTAAGGGATTTATGTCAAGGAAATAGAAATTTACACCGGCAAATACTTTTTTCAGATGAGGCCACATTTTGTCTGAATAGTACAGCAAACCTTCAAACTTGCAGATATTGGAGTCGGGAAAATCCTCATTGGATGGCAGAGGCACATACCCAACACCCTCAGAAATTAAATGTGTGGGCTGGAATAGTTGACGACAGAATAGCAGGGCCTTTCTTCTTTGAAGGAACCCTTACAGGACAAAGATATTTAGAGTTTCTAGCAAATGACCTTGTTCCAGCTCTTGCAGTAATTTTTCCTAACAATAATGACCCTGCCATTCCTGACGATACCATATGGTTTCAGCAAGACGGTGCACCTCTGCAGATTTCTGCAGATTTTTTGGACAACTGTTTTCCTGGGAGGTGGATCGGTAGACGCGGACCGATAGAATGGCCTGCAAGATCGCCAAATCTTACACCTCTTGACTATTTTTATGAGGATTCTTGAAGTCAAAAGTGTACATTAATAAACCACGTAATTTAGAAGAACTTCAAAATCGCATTCGGGACGAAATACGCAGAGTTACCCCAGAAATCATTCATAATGTGCAAGAAGAATTTCTTCACAGACTTGCGCATTGTCAAGAAGTTGGTGGATAGCAGTTAGAACATTTAATTTAAGTATAAAATTTAATCAATTGTATTTTATTTTACATACCTCAGAATTGTTACTTTTTTATGGATAAAATTTACGTTTTCTAACATTCAATCGTCATTTACTCGAAAACTTTCCTATGTAAGAGGGTAAAATTTTAGTACTGTCTGATAGAGAATTAAACGATCTTTCAGAATCAAGGAAAAAAATATGGTGTTGCCATTTAAAAAAAAATCGATGACGTCATTACTCGAAAACAAATGACATTTGAAAATCGCATTTTACGCTAAAATATGTATTTTTTTAATTAAAAATCGACCTGTTCGAGGATTTTTCCCAAAAAATAATTGTTTCGTTTTTATTGAATTTATTCCATACTTTTGGCGCATACTGTATATTGATAATATAGTCTAGAACTTAGAATAAAAAACTGTTACTAATTATATTTCATTTCTATATAATCGTGAATTATTTGCCTCGGATTAGTGAATATGTAACTCTTTAATTTTCGTTGTTTAGAGGCAAAGCTTGACATCATTTTTATGTTATTAGGTATTGTACTGTATAGCTTTGAAGCCAAGGAATGATATGACCCTTGACCGATGTTTTTAGTCATGAAGGGAGGTTCATATACATTTTTTCCTCTAGTGCTATAAGAATGGCAAGAATGGCTATAAAATACGTTTCCCTTATCACAAAGATGATATTTTGATAGCAATTAAATAATAGTTATTTATGCAACAAGTATCTACTAAGAGTAAGTGTTTATTGTACGCGACGTGAAGTGCAATAAGCACTTTTTGTACGAGTTGCATACAATATTTTTTCTACGTTCATGTAAAAACCAAAAAACTATATTTAGATGACACTAAGTATAAGAAAATGTGACGTCGATTTGAACGTTTATGTTTGTCATGATGACAAAATGCTATAGTAGAATGACAGATAAATGCAATAAACATTTTTTTGCACTAGTGCAATAAAGAACCACTTTTTCCACTAAATATAGTTCAATAAAGTTTTGTTTTTTGCATGAACGTAGAAAAAGGAATTTGTGTCGGGCACAGATATTTTTCTATAATATAGTTCAATCGTTTGTTTATTTAAATTATCGGACAAGACTGCCGCTAGTGCATTCAAAGTTTTCTATTATCTATTACGCCTTTATGACACGATCCAGAAAAGTTCAAATTTTCAACTTACACACAGTTACACACTTTAATAAACTTCCACGGGACATCAAGCAGCACCCAATATTTCTTTATTTCATAAATTTGTTAAAATACATTTGGTGCTTAAGATATTGTAGTATGTATATTAGTTTTGAACATTAACTTAACTATTGAACGGTAGCGTTATTTCCTTAAAATCTCTTTAGATTATTTAATTTTCATTACAAAATATGTACTTAAACATTTAATAAAGACGTTATTTATTTATTTTATTTAAACTTTGAATGTAAAATTGATATCAGATATCTACAAACGTATAATACAGTAAATAACAGATAGTGAATAATTTTGTAGAAAAACGCTCAGACCCGTCGATTTTAGATTAAAGGGGGACATGTTTTACTGGTATTCTTCACTTCGCCACTTTCACCCCCAAGCAAGGGTAAGCATCACCCCAAAATATTTAAATGGCATGGGGGGGGGGGGTGAGTAATATTTATTTCGAAATTTCTTACAATTTAGTTTAGTGACTTACCTTACTTACTACTTAGTTGATTAAATGTTCAAACTGATGACCGTCCGCTTCCATACAAGAATAAAGATTCTGTTCGAAACGTTCGAGCACATTCTGAAGCATATCCGGAATCTTGGAGCGACGCTGGCTGTGCTTTATAGATTTTACTTTTTAGATACTTATCCTCACAAAAAAAATCAAGAGGCGATAAATCCGGTGATCGTGGAGGCCACGCAATACTGCCTCTTCTCCCAATCAAATTCCGTGGAAAACGTTGGTCCAAATACTGACGGACAATTAACGCATAATGCGGAGGAGCACTGTCCTGTTAAAAAATCAAATGATCTTCATCATACAGTTGAAATTTATGTACAAACAATTAGTAACGTAGAAATGTCACTCATTCGAGTTAAGTACGCCAATGGTACAAATTTAGTATTTTTTTCGTTACATTGGTTTTTGGCGATTTGTTATCACTTTCGTAAAAAAACACAATTGTAAAAAACAGTACGGTTTATTCCATTGCGGAAAGGGATATCATTTCGCTTTACTTTATGAACAATAAATGTGCGAATAGAATGTCCCTCTTTAATTTAAAATCGACGGGTGTGAGCGTTTTTCTACAATCTTGACGCAGTTCTTGCAAATGGCTCTGTTTCGTTTTCATCTAGCTACCCGGTATATTTGGAACCAATTTTACATCCTAAATTTGAACCTTTCTTGAATAGAGGCTTTAGTACCATTTTCGTTCGATTTTCTTAGAATAAATAAATCGGCATTTTATGAATGTGAAGTTTGTTTTGTTGTTAGTGTGTAATCCTGACGGACTTATAATGTGTGCAAATGTAGTTTCGACAGTTTGAACTAAAGACACATGCAAAATGCTGCATCTAAACGGATTAACTGTTATCTATCAGGTATTATTATTAACAAAAACGTTCATTTTCGTCTTCTCTATATTTGGAAAGGCTGTAAAGTCGACCGTATGGTAGTTGACAAATCTAAGCCATCTCGGACGATGCTTATAATAGGCGCCGATTTTCCGGAGGAAAAGAAGGTTTTGCTTCATTTTTAAATAGCGATCTGGAATTCCGAAGTAATTTTTTCATTGTTTTTTAGGTCTTCCTGCCTGAGCACGTGGTAAAAAATATTTACTTAGTGGTAATTAACCCAGTATAATAAAAGAAGGATTAATTTAACATTTTACTTAATTAAATTCGAAGGTCAATCATAAAAATATACACGATATTTTGTATTCTTATCACAGGTGCAACGGGTTTCCTAATAACAAATGTTCACAATTATTGTTTCTTCAAATAGTGTCTCACTGGGTAACTATATACAGGGTGATTCTTTAATATTGCGAAAAATTTTAGGGACAGGTCCTTTAGATAAAAATAAGAAAAAAAGTTCCCATTAGCATGATGTGTCCGTTCATTTTTTTCTATAATCTACTTTTAATACTTGTTATTTTAAAAGTCCTTTAACTATACGATTAGGATATCTGTCTTGATAGATGTCTGATTAAATTATCTTATCGTGTTTAAACAAAATAGCCCCAGTTGGCTTGGAAATTGGAATGCCCACCAACTGTCAATAATTGTTTTTTGTCAATAGATATTATTTTATAACACTTTGTATTATGGTATTTTGCATTTTTTATTTTGTATTGTTATTAATGATACAAAAAATGGAATAAATATGTGCAGAGCAAAAGTTATTAAAATTATTATTTTGTAACATTTTGTGTTATGTTTTTTTGCATTTTGTATATTGTATTATGTTATTAATGATACAAAAAATGGGTCCTATTAATAAACATAAACCAGTCAATTTTCAAATAAATCGATTAACGGACTTTTGAAATAACAAGTATTAAAAATAGATTAAAAAAAAATTAACGACCTGCATCTCGGAAATTAAGCGTTTGCGGACACATGTTAATGGGAATTTTTTTCTTATTTTTATCTAAAGAACTTGTCCCTGAAATGTTTCACCCTGTATATTCTCGTTCTAGTTTTCTCGTATTTTATTTAGCGTCCTCCATATACGTTTTTACTTAATATGGTAATAAGTCCAGCTCTGTTACGTCTCCAAATTGACCGAGGTCTAGTATACTAGTAATTACAGCAAGAATTCAAACGCCTTACGACATGGCTGACATTACGCAATTGTTTTTATTGTCAATATAATTTTTGATAATTTGTCGCATTAAAAATAAATTTATTTGTACATATGTATCACATTTTTGTATAGCACACAGTTTTATTATTCTCAGTTGCAGCTTCTTAAATATTTTGATGAAAATATAATGAAATATTAATTTTTTCGTATGTCACTTACCGTAACTTTAATCACTCGTTATAATACTAATCTACTTATGTTGTGATTTTTTGGTATACCGCATTTAGACAAGTCGTATACTTATTACAAGTATGTATATGCATCTCGAATTTGTTCTTTATAGCCATTTTGTGTTACTATTATGCACACTTTCAGGAAATTGTTTGTGCCAATCTCCTTGATCGGTTTTCCTTTATTATTATTGTTGTTAATATTACGTATTAGTATTATCTCGATAGTGGCTTTCAGCATTAACCTTGATCCGAAGCAGTGATAGCCAAATCCCTCTATCCTCACATTTTACTATCTCAAGCACAGTATCGTGATAACACCACACTCAAATCAATCGCAGATGGGAGAAAGGTAGTGAACGCGTATAAATCAGCCTAGTTGGGTCGCGTACCGTCGCGTTAATCAAAACTCTCACCATGGGCCCCTATAGGGACAATGAATCATCCCAAGAGCCTTCTTCACATCACAGACCGCAGCCACCGCATCATCATCATAATTTCCATCATCCTTGCGCCCAAAACTTTTGCCATTCGCACACGTACTACAAGTATGCCGCCGTAGCGGTGCTCACCTGTGGCTTCATCGCCTTGTTGGTCATCTTCTGGAAGTGCTGCAAAGCCAAAGGAGGTAATTCTGGTTGGGCGCTTATATTGCTTTTTTATTAAGCGGCATGCGTTGAATTGACCTGCGGTAATATTTGACATACATAACGTCAGTCAAGTGTGGTGATTTTTGATGAGCTTATAATCGGATTCTTCTTACAGCAGTCAAGGACTAGTTTCAAACTGTCATGTTAGTCCAATTACATCTTGTAATATTCACTGATCGCACAATCACAGCCCAACTTCAGTTCAGTTCAAACCAGCCCCATTCTTTGACCGAAATAGACTAAAACCAGATATTTTGCTATTTATGTATTAAAAACACGCACAAAAAATATAGTTCATATATTCTACAACTATAAATAGATATTTACGGAGAAATAGAGATCAGGTATTTTAAAGAACTTTTAAATAACATAGTTAGTCTGGACAATAGAGAATCAAACAAAAACAAAATGAGTAAATAAATTTTCCATTTCGATATTTAGAGCAATTTCATACTATTGCAAACTTAATAAGGTTTACCTAATGGTGGTAGAGGTACTATTATTTATATATTTTTTGGAGAGTAAGAACTAGTTTTCTACAAATTATTTTTTGAAAAATAAAAAGTTAACACAAATGGATCAGTTTGACGTTGGTTTTGACAATAGAAAATACAGAAACATCGGATTTACCGTTTCTGCTTTAATTTTTATAACAGTGAATAATAAAAGATTTGTTTCTGCAGTACATTTGCAAATTGTTTTTATTATTCATGCGCGGTTGTAGACTATTTGATTATTGTTGCCAAAAATCGATTCTTTAATACAGGGTAGTAATACTAGGAAAATAATTGGATAGAAATTATTTGACCCGCATTTTTTTGTTTTTTGCCAATATCTCCAGAATCCCTAGGTCTATTTTAATGGAATTTGATACGGAGTTGTAAATCGTTTGTCTGAATATTACAAACTCAAGTTGTAGGAACTCCAGAGTTTCTAAAATTTAAAATTCGGGAAAACAAAAAAGACATAAGTACCTCAAGAAAAGTCGATTCTTTAATACAGGATAGAAATATAGGAAAAAAATTGAATATATAATTTACTACAGCAATTATTTGACAAGTATTTTTTTGTTTTCCTGCATTCTAACTTTTGGAGACCCCGAAATCCTGGGGAAATTAGATCCAAAATTTATTTTGCAAATATCTCCAGAATTCTTAGGCCTATTTTTATGGAATATGGTATGGAGTAGTAGATGGTTTATCTGAATATTATAGATTCAAGTTTAAGGGACTCCAAAAGTTCCCAAAATTAAAAATTGGGGAAAACAAGAAAACGGGTCAAATAATTTCTTACGTAAATTATATTCCAACTTCTTCCTAAAATTTCTAACACATCCTGTATACAGGGTGTCCGGGAAAATGTGGGAAATGTCTAAGGTGCAGAAAAAAAATGAAAAAATAAGGTGTTCCAATACATTTTTTCCTACAGACCCTTCCTACGGAAATATGAAGGTCCTGAAGGACGCCGCTGGAACTCGGGTTTTCTTGAATAACTTTTAAAGTACTCAATATAATTTTATAAAAACTGAATGTGATGGACACTAGTAAGGACCTTTTGAAAAACTATCCTAGAAACATATTTAGTTCTTTTAGTTTACCAAGGGCGGACTAAGCTTTACAACTTAATGCCTCAATTTTTAACACCCTGTACTCTGCTCTGTTAAGAATAGAAGTCGTATTTACATTTTTTATTATTTTCGGTTTATGGCACCCACAACGTGGTAATTATTATATGTATGCACATGTTAACACTGCAAATCGAATTATTTTTTTATGATATTTAAATCTGAATTTTATACTTATTATTTTTCAAAACGGAATTAGTGCAAAAGGTCGTATCAATCAAAAATCTAATTACCACTTATATGATAAAATAAGGCTCTGGCCTAATAGAACCTAATGCGAAACATATACATATATGTTAAATAATATTTTTATTAAAAATTTAAAATTTGATGGCATAGCAAATTACCCAATATTATAAAGACTTTAAAACTGTCGATAAAATTAACCGTTTAGGGTCATTTTTTACTGTATTAGAAAGGTATTTTAATTAATATAAATCAAATCTCCTACAATTCCATCAATGAAGTTATATATATGCTCTCTGATACCAAACATCTAGGTATGCTAATGAACAATTCCACAGACAAACCTCTATTCAATAATTATCTAAAAAATTAATCTAGCTAAATTTACTAACCTGGTTTAATGAAAACATTATGTTATATAAATATCTAAGTTTACTTTGAAACTCGAAAATTCACCACAATAGATGAGATCTGACCTATGTCTGCATTTTTACATATTAAATCCTATGAACCGGATTGCGTTTTTTAATAATTCATTTTCTAATATTAGCTTTTAAACGTATATTTAATTAATTCAAATTAATTTTAAAAATGTTCCTAAAATTCTCATCAGAAAAAGTGATATATTTTATATAAATTTTGAATCTTTTAACATCATAAAGAAAATGCCACTAGAAAGAAACAATCTCAAATATAGAAATTTGTTATATGTACATATGTATATCGTGGTCAAACTCAAGTTTAGGAAGTTTGAACGTTGTTCAAAGTTAAATGAGGTACATATTGATTTGTCGAAATTTGTTATTTAGCATTTATGGATATTTGGTATAGACTTTACTTAATGATAAAAATTATTTTTAAATTACGTAATAGTAAAAGTACATTAGTTAAAAGTATAAAATATATTAAGATAAAGCAATATCTTTCTAAACATATAGTAATCCTAATAATGAAACATTGTCCAACAAAACAGATTAGAACAAATAAAAGTTAGAATTATTCATCAATATACAAGTTAAACTAGTTTATTTATAAATACACATATTTGCCAAAGCTATCCACTGTAATAACAGTTTCAGTGCATATTTTGCGGTTAATAAATAATTAAATTAATCAAAATCCAAATGCAATTTGGCCAATTATGAGGTTTAATAGCATTTTCAGTTAATTAAATTAATTGAGATAAAATGCAGGCTTTAAAATTATATATGTATATGCATGGAGTAGCATTTATTACTTTAATAAATAAACTTTATTTAACTTGAAATATCTAAAAAAACGTACTGAAAAATACATAGAAAGCATATCAAGTTATAAATAAAGTAGAAAACCACAGAAGCACCAAAGTGCTTGTACGTGTTTAACAATAATAATTTTTGAGCAGTCACTAATTTTATATAAATATATAAACTAATAGCTAAAAGTAATTATATTATTCAATATAGATGTTGCAAAAACATTCTTAAAAATAAATATTAATTTGCATATGCACAACACGTGTATATGTATAACACAATTAAATAATGTACCCACTGACATATATGTGAGCACATATACACAGACACCACACACACACACACACACACACACACACACACACACACACACACACACACACACACACACACACACACACACACACACACACACACACACACACATATATATAATTATTTATTATTATATAATACTTATCACAAACCTATTTTATTTTTAACATTATTATATACTAATAAACATACAATAGAATATTAATTACGTACGTAAAGAATTATATATATCCATATTTGAGTTAAAATTATTTTGTGTTGCAAAATAATATATAAATTCAATTAAAAATAACAATAATAATAACAATAACCTCACTAATTTATCTTAAATCAATCAAATCAGTCCAAAATTTTCTTTCAGTGTGCAAAATATAATTAGTTGCTAAGTATTTGAATTTTTTTTTATTGTGTGTTATTTTAATATAGTTTATAATTGATTATTTGTGGAAATATATATAAATATAAAAAATATAAAAATAAATATAAATTTTAGAACATTTCTTTCTTCGAAGAATATCTGTTAAATAAATAAAATAAATAAACCTTTATTGTGTAGTATACAAAAATTATGACTTCGACAATGCCGTTCTTCCATTCCACCAATAACTACATATATTTAGATATCCAACTAAATAATTAATACAATATTATTTATTATATTTACTAAACTAAAAACTAATATGATATTTTATTCACTACCGCTATCAATTAACTTCACATGTAGCAAGAGTTGTAATGTCTTATAAACTGGATATATGGCAAGTTGATTTCTTGTAAAACTTTATTTAACAAAGTAGGAGCAATATATGAAAACTATACCTCATATATACATGTTGCATATTGATTTATATAATAACAATTTGTTATAATATTAACATTATTAATGTCAGATCGTTTTTTTTAAGAACTATGTAGATACGAGAAAACTTCAATATTAATTAGTTTATACAAAAATTTGAAGTATAAATACAAAATTCTACCACACATTTTTGGTTCGGACAGTCTAGTTAAATAAGGAGTAATATGATCCGTATATGGAACGCTGCAAATAAACCTCACACAAGAATGTTGAACTCTTTGTAGTTTTTCTTTGTTACACTTTGGCAAAAAATAATAATATACCATACAACAATATTCAATATGTGGGTATATCAATGATTTAATGAGTTTTAACTTAATATCTTCAGTTAGACTATATTTTAGATGGTACAGAGACTTAAGTTTGCAAAATGCCACTTGATAAATATGCTTAACGTGTTCATTGAAATTTAAATTGTTATCAACATATAAACCCAAGATCTTTGCCGATGACACCCATTCTATGTCTATCCCGTCAATAGTAATTTTTTTAACACATATTTAATCTTTAACATGATTGGGGCCAATGCACATAACTACTGATTTATTTAGATTTATTCTAGGATCATTACTCTTATACCAGTTATAAATGTTGTCCAAATTACAATTTATTAATTCAACTGGTTCGACAATGGTACTTGCTGAACAAGATTTGTATAATTGAATATCATCTGCGTACATACTACATACTTCACTATATTCGGTAACTCAAATATAAATACTGAAAACAGAATTGGCCCCAAAATGCTACCTTGTGGCACACCACTTTTTATTGGCTTCAATTGCGAACTTAATTCGTTTCTTATTTTAACCTTCTGCAAGCAATTTTGTAGATAGCTGCGCAACCATATTATAGCACCCTGATCAAAACCAATTTAACTTTAATTTTAATAATTAAAGTTCAAAAGATACTAAATTAAATGCCTTACTTTGATTTAATAACACTAATATCGTTGAAAATGATTTATCGAATGGAGTAGCTATATCATCAATAACTTTTAACATGACAGTACTAGTGCTATGGATTTTACGAAAACATGAGTGTATGGGTGGCAAAATCTGATTTTTTTCTTAATAATTAGTAACCTGTAATGCTACAGTTTTCTCAAAATTTTTTGAAAACGCTGGCAGTATATATATTGGTCGTTGTAATTATTAAAATTCTTATGTTTTGGTACTGGTAGTATCTCAGCGGACTTCCATATGTCAGGAAATATGCCACTAGTAATTGAATCATTAAAAATATTTCTAATCACATCAACACAAAAAGGAATTACAATATTAATCATTTTTATATTAATTCCATCTCTGCCATGCGCTTCACTTATAATATTTTATCATTATCAATGATATCCTTATTTATTATTGGTCGAAAATAAAAAACATCGTCACCCAAGGTACTATGAGAGAAATATAGCAACATATTTGCAAGTTTTTAAGTAAAATTTTGCATTATTACATCAAAATGTGATGAACTTATTCACATAAAAGATATTTCATATGTAATAACTACGCATATCTTTGACTAATAGGCTAAACATTCTGATGTACAATCGTTTGCAACAATAATGACACTCCTGAAAATAAATTTTGCGGTTTTTTTTTAACTTCTGATGTATTTGTAATGAAGTCTACTTTAAACTTTTAACATTAGCCCTTAGTTGTTTCACGCACCAATAGAAATTTAATAAAATTTCTACTCAGAACTTCCAGTTCAAACACTGTTATGAGGGAGTGCCACTATTGTTGTAAGAGCATGTACACTGCAGTTACAACACTTTTAGTATGAGGTATGTCACTTGTGTAGAGTGAACTGCGAACTTTCATTTATATTTTTATAAACTTCCCAAGAGTTCATAATAATGTATTCCGAATGTGAAGATGAAGTACCTCAAGATATTCTGGAAGAAGCAAACGTGGTTTAGTTAAATCTATTACCGTTAAAGTCGCATGAAAAATATGGAAAACAGTACCAGCTATTTAAATGTTGGATGGAGACTAGGTAAATAAGAAAAATATGTGAACAAGTGGTCCTATTTCACTTTTCTAAAAAATGTGCCGATTTGAAGCCTTCAACATTATGGAGCAAATACAGCATGCTGCGATCTACATTCCAAATAAAAGACAATATCGACATTAAGTTTCCTAATTTAGTAGCTTTTTTAAAAAGGAAATCTGCTGGATAAAGGCAATACTTTTTCAAGGGAGGATATCAACAAGTTTATTGCAGAAGTCCCAGATGAAACTTCCTTACATATGAAGGTAAGATTGATCGTTATTGTTGAATAATAAATAAAAACGTAACGCAGCATTTTTTATTAGAAAGTATATAAAAAATGACAATTAAGTGACATTTTAGGCTGTTGTCATAAGTGCATTTTCCTATTTCTGGTCGTGTTTATATTTATTGCTGGGGTATGCCGTAGCGATGAATTAATTAATATGGTACTTGAGGATATCAGTGATAAAGGCCATATTTTGGTGCAAATACCTGATTCAAAAACTAATATCCAAAGGACATTTACAATAACAAATGAGATTATAAGCGGAGTATCTGTCTTGGATATGTATAGAAAATATATGGACTGTAGGTCCCCTAAAACAGGTTATTCTAGATTTTTTGTAACTTATGCTAAATGGAAATGTACAAACCAGGTAATTGGCAAAAGCACAATTGCCAAAATTCCATACAGAATAGCAATATTTTTAAATATGGATGATTCTAATGGCTATTCTGGACACAGTTTCCGCCGCAGTTCAGCTCCGTTATTAGTCAATGCTGGAAGTGATATTCTAAAAAGACATGCACTGAAAAAAAGGCTAGTAACTTTACAAATTTACTTTGTAAGAATATCCTTATAATTGCCTTAAAATAATTCTAAAAATAATGATGATATTACACTGACACTTGTAATTTTACAAGAAAACTGCCAATATACAATAAAACCGTAAACTTCCTAGGTAATTATAATATAATTTGTACATTTATAGAATATATTGTAATACATTTACAATTAACAATGTGAAATCCATTTTTACATTGTAAAATTACTGAACATACCAAATTTACTATATAATTGACTGTAAAAATATGCCTAATGTGTATGTGAAGATACTACTAATTTTAAAACGCGCTAACATAACCTAACCGTTGAGAGCGTTGGGTGGTGACGCCTTCATTATTTCTTGCTTCATTTCGATGAATGCAGCGTGTGCCTAGGATCTAGGTACTTACATAATTAATTTAGTGAGTAGTGACTAGCAATATAAACATATCTAGAGTGATAAGTGAGTGTTTTTAGTACTATAAATAGTTTTTTCTAGTGCTTGTTTAAACATAACCTCAATTAAGAAGTAATAGGTATGTAAGTTATACATAATTATTGAAACAAAGAAACATTGCATCTACAAAAATCGGGGACCCCACTGTTGTTTTGTTCATCTTACATATTATATAAAAATATATTATTTTCTATTAGAATTATATTTTATACATATTTGAAGAACAGGGGAGAATTAGTATGATTTAAGTTCTGGGTATCTACTTACTATCTATGCACATTTATATAATTAATATTACTTTGTAAAAGTTAGTATAAGATCATAGATTTCGTTTGAATATTATAAAATGTTAACTTTAGGTAAGTGTTCTGTTTTATACAAATAACCTAAATGTGTAGGTACCAAATTTTAATAAAAAATTACCGTAAAACCATAATATTTTATTACTTCAGTATCTGTATATACATGTATTTCTAAGCTAAAAAATAAGCAAAGGGCAGTTAATATATTGAAGATGTAATAAAGCTGTAACTAATTAGCTAACTGAGTCGTAATCGGAGTACAAAATAGCTATTTATATAATCAGTTAGGAAAAGTGCAGTTTTGTGTAACAAATATTTTTTACACAATTTGTCCAAAAATTTTAATTATAAATTTAAAAAGGATTATTCTGCTGATTTTAAGGTATACATCGTGGCTATAATAGAAATAAGTATTATTTTCAACTAAATGAGACATAAATTCCAAAGTACTTAATTTTTTGTATATAAATTTGAAAAGCATATAGAAAACGAATCTATTGGTTCGAAAATGTTTGACATCCCTGGGGATATTATATCAAAAATTCAGTATTACTATTAAGGGTATTTGTTAATATTAGAAGCAACTGGCATTCATGTTAATTAGGTTACTTAATATCAGTATATTTTTCTTTGAAAATAACATTCTGATGCAGTGATGCTATTGAGAAACTCACGGAAAAGCCTGATATGTTACTTAAGGTAAGTAACAATAGTTAATTCCTTACGATATTTCAATTTTTCTCATGTAGACATATTAATCTATTAGTTATAAATGAATTGCTATTTAGATTTTTTTAGGTATCTAGGTATGTCAAAGCACTGTTAGTGAATTCGAATGTTGTAAACAAAATGTCCTGTGTACGGGTTAGGTCAGTTTCGACACTTTTAGGCGGTTTCTTTTATTCTCCGAAAAGATAGTTCAAATGTCACGGGAATATTTTTGAGAAAAATTGAATAACGAAAATTTCATTTCGATGTCTTGATTAGTTTTTATATAGCATTTTTTTTAATTTTAGGCCTTTTCTATGATGCCCCATATTACGTACGTATTCATAAAAACATATATATGTTTATTATAGCAGCGGAAAACTAGAAGTTATAAAAAAATATTCCTCAAGCCACTAGATACTACACATAGAGAAAAAATCTCTTTACCGTGTATAAATATTAATATAATAAGTAGAAAAGTTACCACAGAAAATGACCAAAATTTAAAAATATCATGTAGGTATCTCTTAAACAAATCAAAATATTGAAATCTGATTCTCGCTATTCAACTTTTCTCAAAAATTAAGATCTAAATATCTTGGCTAGTTTTTTCTGTCCTTTCGGAAAATAGAAGAAACCTTCTATACCTAAGTGCCCAAATTGGACCATCCTGTACAATAAATAAAAAAAATATACATTGTAGTCATAATATAAAATGTATTATTACAATGTAACTATACAACTGCCTGTAAAGCTACTTTGTATTTTTACAAGTAATTGTGGAAGTTACATTGTAAAAATACTTTTTGTATTGTAAAATCACAAAGTAATATTACAATTGCAAAACCTAAAATTACACCACAAAATAAATTTACAACGGAATTTTACATTTTATTTGTAAAGTCACAATCGGTAAGAGAATTACAGCAATAATGAGTGGTAAATAAATTGCCATCTATTTTAACTGTAATTATTTTTTACAGTGTGGGGGATGGCGAACAAACGCAGTAGCAGAAAGTTACTTAGATGCTTGTATTTCTAAAAAATGTGAGGTAGCCACCCAAATAATTACGGGAGAAAGTACTACTTTAAGTACCAAAAAAACGTTGCCTTATTTTTGAAAATTTTGTTTCTACCACAAGTATTCATCAACGACCACGAATTTGGAAAATAACAAGCAGGAACTCATCTCCACCAGCAGTCAATATTTCTTCAGGGGGAATTTCCATTAGTAATTTAACTAATTGTACCATAAATTTTAACAATATTTAGTTATTGATGTTAATTTAAACCTCAATTTAAACTGTTTTCAATTTTTATAAATAAAAATAAGTAATAAAAAATATGTTTGAAAGAAAAGCATTATTATACATTTATAGAAAGTTTGTGCATCAATAAAAGCTAATTGAAGTTTCTACTTGTTTGACTCCCGAGGGAGCCAAAGTAGAAACTTTCCTTCCTGAAATGAGGGAATAAAATAGTATTTTCCATGTAGGTAGTAGAAAAAAAGTATTCCTTTAAATCAACAGCTAAAGTTAGGTTAAAAGTCTTGAATTTTTTACAGGAAATTTGACATGACCGGTTTAGTATACGTTTTAAGTAAAAATAGTTTCTTTCAGATGCCATATTTGGAAGAATCAATTAGGATTTACTGTAAGTTGCAAATAAGTAAATATTACTTCTGTTCAATGCTATGATAAAATTAGAATTTGAAGCAAACATTTTTCAAATGAAAGTTTTACAACTTCTAAAAAGCAAAATGCGATACCAACAATGTTTTTGTATGAACCAACAAGTAAGTTTTTTTGTACCGGTGTCATATAAATTTTAAACATTTTTTATTCAAGCAGAGTTTCTGATAATAATTCTAAAAATATGTTGGCGCCAAAATTTCATATTAATTAATATACGTATAGAAATACCCAAATCACGTAAATAATATTGAATACTTAAAAATAACTTGGATATACTTATACATTGGATTTCATTTCATAAATTTTTTTACTGAAAAGAATATATAGATTATTAAATTACAAAACAATAATATAATGCATTTTTATTATATTTTAGATCAAGGCTGCCAAACGTTACAAACAGTTTCGTGTAGGAGTCGAAGAAAAGCACAATTAAAAACCTATATTGCAGCATTTGTAACATGTAAACAATATACATTATATTATTATTTCCTATTTTAGTTTTAAAATAATGTATATTGCTTTTTTTAATATATTCAAATATATATTTTATTGCAAATTTTCCTCATGGCTCATTTTTTTATAGTAGAGTACTTATATATTTTATTTTAATATTTACAAGGTAATATATACGATTTCCAAGATTAATTAACAAAATACTTATAAACTTTATACATTTACCTACAATCGTTTTATAATATTTATATTTATTACATTACAAATATTTTATTCATACAATAAGCAGCCTTACAATAATACACTTTTGGAATATCCCTCGTATATAAGTATTTCCCAATTGCAGTGAAGCTACTTTTTTAAGTCCTTCGTAATTGGCAATTTTTTGCGACAGTATTTACGTGCGGCGGTACAGCTTTGATTTCAAAACATCAAAGTGCCGACAAGAGTGGTATAACTTATATTTATTTAGTAAATTTTGGTTGTATTAAACAGTCAAAAACTACAAGATTGATAATTTTACAACTAGTAAACCGGTTTATACTGATCTTGCGAAGGCTCTTGATAGAATGGACGTCGGCTTATTATTACATAAACTTCGTTATATTGGCTTTGGTGAAATTTTGCTTTTGTTATTTATTTCATATCTTTGTGACATAAAGCAATGTGTGGTATATCAAAGTTCCAGTTCAGATACTTTTCATCTTGGGCTCCTGCTTTTCCTATATATTATAAATTATTTACCAGATGTTATTCGAGATTCTCAATGTCTACTATTTGTTTATGATTTCAAGAATCAAAATTAATTCTGTTGATGATTGTATTGAATTGCATAATAATATACTTAGATAGAGTTTTTCATTGCACTTAAGAAAACCATTTGTATTTTAATGTGAAAAAATGTTTCTCAATATAATTTAGCCACCAAAAAATATTATTTAATTTACATACAATATTAACCATAATATCTTGGACAGGATGTAATTAAAGATTTAGACATTATTATTGACAGTAAATTGACTTTTAATGAACATATTGTATCAAATCAAGCTTATAAATCTTTAGGATTTATAAGTTGTAATTCATTTAGAATACAGTTCTTGCTATATGGTTACCTTTTTATAATTGTGACATTCAAGAGAATGAAAAAAATCAGAACAAATTTGTAAGATTTCTCTATTACATGAAATCTAATCTAATAGTATTTTGTTACAGGAATTTTCTGCCCTTAAAATTTTGAAATTGTCTGCAAGACTTTATGACTGTATATTTATTTTTAAGGTAATTCATGCGTTAGTCGATAATAATCACTTTCTTAATTTGCTTGATTTCTCAGTTCCACCGTATAATAGGCGTATTAATATATCTTTTTCTCTTCCACAATGTAGAACAAACTTCGATATTAAAACTCAACTTCACAGAATGTACGACATTATCAACCAACGTAATATTGACATTTCTTCTTGAGGGTCAGTCTCAAATATAATATAATAGTAATTTTTTATCGTGCCGTTCATATGTTCCATTTTTTTTATTATTTTGGGTGTTCCTTTTTATCTCTAGATAGCGAGCATATTTGTATGATTTTCTTTTTTGCTGTCCAATAATAGCAGAAATAAGAAAGTATTTTTTTATTTACATATGTATATGTATATACAGGGTATCTTGCAAGTCGTTACAACATATCTATATTCCAAGTGTTACAACATTTGTGATAATTAATTTTTTAATATTTTTTAATTTAATCGTGCTTTTCTACAATTACTGATGTGTAAAAAAAACAAACC
Source organism: Monochamus alternatus (assembly GCA_037114965.1). Classification (NCBI taxonomy): domain Eukaryota; kingdom Metazoa; phylum Arthropoda; class Insecta; order Coleoptera; family Cerambycidae; genus Monochamus; species Monochamus alternatus. The sequence goes on from CM073427.1 coordinate 76,108,178, forward strand.
TTCTTATAACTAATATTTCTATACGTTTTTTATTAGGAATGAATAGATTATTTAAATGATTTAATCAATAAAATCCAAAGTGGCTTCGTTACTTACCTAGAACTTCATAAACATGGTTTTTCTACTTTGTAAAAGCGAAGAGTCAAATTTAAACGTGGATTTTATTCAAGTATATACACATGCAGAAATATGGCGAGACAATATATACAAACACATATAAAAAAATTGTTAAATTATTGTATAAAATTAGACAAAAATCTATTTGATTAATATTCGTCCACAGCATAGAAACATTTATCCACCAAATATCTTTTCAATCGCTTTATAAAACTATAAACAGATGCGCAAATTTTAATTTCATTAGGCAAGCCATTAAATACTCTTAGACCAAAACAATTAGGTGAATTAAAAGATATATTACATCTACTGAAAAGTATATTAACATGGTCAGCTTGCCGTGTATTAACCGTGTGGATTTGAGTTCTACATATAAACTTATTTCTATTAATAAAAATATAAAGACATATTACATATAAAAATACACCAGGCACTGTCAAAATACCGTACTGGATAAATATTTGACTACATGACTACCCGTTTTTGAGCAACAAAAACTTTATGTGAATGGCAAGATAGCCCCCAGAAACAAACACCATACCGCAAATGCGACTCAACCTGCGCGTAATACAGATTTATCAACTGATCTACATTTAAAACAGTTCTTTTATTTCGAAATTGATATGATACTGCGTTTAACTCCATACCAACTCATCACATTGATTATTCCATGTTAGATACCTGTCTAGGGTTATTCCTAAAAATTTAATAACATCCGTGTTAGTAATATGAGTATCATTAATACTAACATCAATATTACTACAAGACTTTTGTCTGTTATGAAATTGGATAACCTGAGTGTTGTTAGTATTGAGGAGCCACGAATTTGGACTAAACCATTTGCTTATACTTGATATTAAAGCACTACAAGTGTCAGATAAATGATTATCGGATTTGTCAGACACCACAACGGATGTATCAGCATAAAAAGTAAAGGAATCTGAGAACTTAGCTGGATCATTAATATATAGCACAAACAGAACAGGGCCCAACACAGATCCTTGAGGTACTCCTACACCCACTTGTTTTATTTCGGAAGATACATTGTTAATAGAAACATATTGATTGCGATTTCAAATAAAAGATGACACCCACATTAAAGGATTGCCACAAATTCCATACCTCTCCAACTTGTCTAGCAGGATATCGTGACTTACATCAAATGCCCTGTTGAGATTGCAAAAGATCCCAACAGGACATTCTCCAGCCTCTATGTACTTAATAATACGAAAATAACATGAATGCAAAGTAGTAGCAGTAGACATCCTGCTTAGGAAACCATATTGATTGGTAGATATTATATTATTTTTATTAATTCTAAAGATTAGGGAAATTAATCTTAACACCTTTAAGTACGCAGGGAGCGCATTCGCCAAAACAGAGGGCAGTCATTTAGTATGTAATAAAAATGGTTTAAGACATAGCTTGGTATGCCATGAGAAAACAATTATCCGTAGTTTCCACAGCAACCTTAAATGTAGAATGTTTGGGGTGGACCACCCTTATCACTTACGGGTATGAAATATAGATTACGACCGATTCTCAGACCTACCGAATATATATATAAAATTTCATAAAAATCGGTCAAGCCCTTTCCGAGGAGTATGGCGTCTAAAACTGTGACACGAGAATTTTATATATAAGATATCAAGACTGAATGCGTATGGCAATTTTTTGCCGGTGGCTATTATAAAAATATTTATTTAAAAAATCAAAGGCAAACTCGTTCCAGCTTCGTCAACATCAACGCTTCTCCAATGAATAATTTGAAAAAAAAAATTGTGTGTGCTTTATATTAGCTTTGCCCCTAGAGATGAATAAGGCACGTAAAGATGATAGAGGGACTAATATATTAATGTAAAATTTTCATACCAGTGGTCGTTTGATCCACGTAATAAATGAAATACTTTACAATTTACTTTTTTATTTACAATTAAAAAATAATGTTATTAACACAGGCTTTGCATTAAACTCTATGTGAAAGAAACTCGTTTCTTTATAAAAATATAGACACAGAAAGAGATAGAGATGACAAAAATATAAAAGAAAAGAGTTTGTATATTGTTTTCATTTGAGAAATATAAAACGTTTTAATATTTATTTATTATGGCTGTTACAGAATGGTGTTAAGAAAATCTAGGGGTAGGTTCTTTCTTTAAAATAAGGAAAAATGTTTATATAAATATATTTTTCCACGGTCGGGAGTAGAAATCAGTTTCTATGACATCAAAATTAAAACAGAAGTAGTCGATTATTCCCAAAGGAGTATAATGCTCCTAAGAGAGTTTACATTATGGAGAACGTTTTTCATGCAAAAAAAAGATAACATTGAAATTATTTATTGACATTTAAATTAAATGTTACATTTGTACAATTTTCAAAATTAATATTAGAAGGAATATTACTTTCGCTTACATTTACAGTTTTTGTGATTGCGCTAGTCGTGGTACCTACTAAAACCTGATTAGCAATTTTGGTATTATTTTCCCTCAGCGACTGTCGTTGATGTCCAACCAGCATGACGCTTTATTGTCGTGATATCCACACCAGCATCTGCCAGTAATGTCGCTGAAGATCTTCATAAACAGTAACCAGTATAACATGCAGCATCATGTAATTTTAAATACGAAGCTACTACACTCGGAATTTTGCCATGGTATTCTTGCCAACTGGCTGCGAACTACATTTTCCTGCTTTGTAGTACAAAAAAAGGCGCTTATGCTTGACGTGGGGAGGACGAAGGGATAGCTGTTTTCGAAACAATTCAAGCATATTTCCCACATCGGTAACCAGAAAGGTTCGTGGAATCTTTGTCTTAGTGTTTGGAATTTTTACAATCAAGGAAGATCCTACATCCTCAATATCATCTACAGTTAAATTGACTAGTTCATCAGTTCGACAAGCACCGGCAATCTCCAGAATTAATCCAACTTATAAAAAATCAAAATACTTAATAATTGAATACCTAACAACAAAAGTAATCTTACCTTACTCATTAAGAATTCTTTGTCATCTGCACTTGATAGAAAACGGTCGATTTCACCCTTTGTCAATATTTTTTAGATTTTTCGCTTGATATCCGTCACCGATTCTTTTCAAATATGCGATCAGCTTGGGGAATTTGCTTATATCTATGTTGTCGTAAAATATCAAGCATGACTTAACCATAGAATATTGCGCCCATAATGTGGGCGACTTGTAATTCTTTGCATTTTTACTGAAGTATGCCAACAAAACATTCTTGCTGTATACTTGAACGTTTTTCTCGGCGCACCACTTTTTGAACCGATTGTAGGCTATTTCGTATAAAAATCTTGACTTAGTAGGCAGCAAATTGCTTATTGCAATATTTGCAGCCTCCAGAATCTCTTCCGACTCACAATTATTCATTGTGCACTAAACAAACTTTAAACTAAACCAAACTAGTACCTTAATTTGACAATTCTTTTTGTTTGTTTATTTTGTAGTTATGACAATAACTCAACGACTACTAAATAAATGCTCAAATCCGAATACAATAATTCTGGTGCTACTTACTTCATAATGACATGTGTTTTTAAGTTAATGAGACCGTGGAAAAAATAGTATATACCATTCGGGAGAGATGCTATTTTGTCCTCGGTGCATTGTAGCCCTCGGTCTTTAAATTGCACCTCTGCCAAAATAACGCATTTCTCTCCCTTATAGTATAATGTACTATTTCATCTCTCGAAAACCGATCGAGATATGGAGATAAGATTTGATACACAACAGTGTATAGTAAAGGGTAGCCCTTTTACGTGTGTAATTTTATCTTGTAATATACTAGCATCAGTGGCGTACGTGCCTTTAAATGCTCATCTTTAGCAAACGAAATCATACGCCACTAATTTTTAGGCAAATTGGCATCTTGACTCTTTAAACCAAGTTCAAGGACCAAGATAGTGGAATAAAATTTCTTTTTGAGAATATTCTTTTCAGATAGAAAGTTACATATTGTTAAATATAACAGGGCTGTCAATTCCGGGAAAAAAATCGATCCCGGGATTAGAAATTTATGATCTTGAATCCCGGAATTAATATTATTTTAAGTTTTATTTACTAAATTAATTAATATGAATAATCATATCTATATATGAAATTTATTTTTTATTCATATTTTGAAATAAATAAAAAAATGTATAAAAAAAAACTAATTCATCCAGCACATTCGGATTCAAACACGGTGGACTACATTCCAACCGTCGAGAAGGCCCTCTCCGATTTGACACTTGTTGGTGAAATTGATAATAAAAATCGTAGGATACACCATTTTTTTATAATTCTGTGTCTTTGATTAAAGTAGAAAATAACGAAATTTTCTTATTTGTTCTGGCTGAAATGGCTAAATAGACTCTTTCAGATTTTGCTTTTATGTACTGAACAAAGCCGTATTAAAAATATCTGTTAGACTGTAAAGCAGTTATTACTTTGTAAAAATGTTATCAATGTCAAAGAAGACTTTTAAAAGATTTTAAAAATATAATAATCCAAAATGCAGAACTAAAAATAATAAAGAAAGAAGCAGCTACAGCATTCACAAATACTAGGAAATCATCGAGGTCGTGTCAATACACAAGGAATTAAGGACATAATAAAGAAAATAAGATGGGAAATGTAGAAAATAGTTACAAATGACATCAAATGAAAACGTGATAAGAAAAAATAATTAGAATGATTGAGATCTTTAAACGATAGAATAAATGGTAACATACAAAACCAAATTAAGGGTAAATATAAGGATTGGAACACGAAATATGTGTAAGAAAGCAAAGAATATTAAATGAGAGGAGATGAAAAATTGACACGGTTTGGAAGAAAATTTTACATTTTATGATATAAAAATGTAAATCAGTAATCTTGACATGGTTTATTCTATATTTTTAGAATAATTTACTTGACTGCGTGTTTAGCATACTATTTTAAATAATAGATAACCAAAGAAATCTTTCACATATCAAATTTATGAAATGATATGTAACAGTCATAAAAAGTGAAATTCAATCGACTGTAGAAGTTCTCAAAACTTCTTGACGCCCACTAGCAAACAATAATATATATTTTCTCGCTGTTTCCGCTACATTCTATAAGAAAACATCTGTATCGGACTTACTTTATCCAGTAGAGCATGTGAAATCTCTCACGACGATCTCGGCATTGTTAACATTCGCACGATTTGAAGAATGGTCCGAGGCAGCATTTACTGAATTATTCTTCAGCTTTTCAAGTGAAGCGCATATTAACTAACGCATAACGCAGTTACTGTATAAGTAAACTTCTTACTATATATTATTTTAAACTTTGTGGCAATGACATTTAAAATTTAAGGAAGATACGAAAAAAAACTAGTGTCCGAAAAATTTTTACTTTCTCAGCGCAGTATTCACTATTCTCATGTTTTGGTTCATTGTTATCATTGAAACCATCAGAAAAAGTTACTCTACACGAGTAGTCTTTGTAAAAGTTAAGTGTATTTGTTCTATACGTTTTAAGAATTTGAAAAATAGAATAAATACATAAATAACAGTTGCATGCGATATAATATTAAATTTTTCGTGTATAGGTATATGAATATTTTTTGATGATCGTGTTGAAAGTATAGTCAGGTAGTTGGTTAAAATAAAAATGCACTCCTTATTGTACCTTCCTCTGGTCTTTTGTTCGCGTTAGGAATCTACCACTTGCATCAAATTTCCTAATTTCAAACTTGTCACAGAATGCAAATGTATATAGGTACCTACGTATTTATTTATCTTATTTAAACTATTCGCATGCATGTTGCAATAAAAGCCTTCCGAAGAAGAAGAAGAAAATTCAGTATAATATAATAACAGTCATCTTTGTATTTAAAATGAAGCATATGAAGTATTTTTTTGAGACCTAGAATGATCGAATATTGTATTTTAATTGTATCTTTATTTAACACATTGTAAGAGTTGTTATGTAAAATGTTGGAATTTGTTAGAACTGTTGAATATGTTAGGTGGATATCATATGAAGTGCAAAGTTTAATACAGGATATTGAAATTTAAGCCAGTCAGATAGCATTAGGTTTTTTATAAAAAAAAAAAATGTTCAATTAAATACTAAGAAAGAATGGCCGAACTTTAGGCATTTCCGTCCTACTTTCTGGAAGAATTAACTTTGCTGCAAAAGTGATCAGTCAGTAAAAGTGTGGTTTGCAGTTTTAAGAAATCACTTATTATTTTGATGAAGGCAATCATCAAAGTGAATTTGCGTTTGATATCGATTTTATAAATATTTCTATACATTTAGATATTTTTGAGAAATTTTGACAGTTTTAATTTTAGTAATTTACGATGACTCACTAATTTATTTTTTTCGTTTCTTTTCGTTTTAGAAGACATTGTAGAGTCGAAAATAAGAGGACTGAAGTAAAAATACCTTATATGAAAGTTGCACCCCTGCGACGATACCCTCTTAAGGAGGGGATTGAAATTCACATTTTATTTTTTTTTCTTTAACATGGGGAGCGCTAGAGACACGAAGCTTGGTATGAGCATCTAATTAATAAAGAAACAACTTTTTAATATTTTTTCGATCATTGGTGCATTTTATAAAGGAGTGAAACAGTCAACCTCATTGCAATATTTTATTGGAATTTTTTATATAAAGCAAATTATTTACTTAAAAATATTTATTGGGATGACTGATTTATTGCACAACTTGTTCATTTTTTGTAAATTTTCGATCGATAAAACCGATAGTTTTCTAGTAAAAAAATTAGATGCGCCATCGTTCACTAAAGGATCAATTGCAAAAAAATTGTAAAAATAAAGTAAGCCGATGTCATAACAAATAAATTGTTATTTATCATATTAATAAGCTGAAACTTTCTGTCAATAAGCTGATAATTTAATAATAACAATAAAAATAATTTGATAATAATTAATGAAAAATGTATTAGGTAAAGTTATTTATCTGAAATAAAATTTACTTAATACAAACGAAAAACAAGAAATACAAAATTAAATTTAAAGAATATTCTTGAAAAAAATGTAATTTTGCTGCAAGCATAACTTAATATGTCTGTTGAAGTTATAACATACTCGCACAAACAGTTCTTCGTTATTGCGAAGGTCATCTGCTGTCTGAAATATTCTTAAGAGTAGTTCTTCTAAGGAGGCAACAGGAGTGGTATAAACAATACTTTTTATGTATCCCCACAAGAAGAAATCCATAGGCCTTAGGTCAGGTGAACGCGCAGGCCAACAAACAGGGGCAGCACGACCACGACCAATCCAGCGATTCGGGTAATTTAAATTAAACCATTATCTAACAGCAAGTGTCCTATGTGCAGGCGTCCCATCGTGAATATACCAGATCACCCCACGTATAACAAGGGGTACATCCTCAAGTAATGTTGTAAGATTTTCGTTCAAAAATCTAAGATACTCGTCCGCTCCAAGCCTGTGTGGAAGAATAAAAGAACCTACTAGAATATTTCCTACAATTCTCATCCAAACGTTTAAACGTTGTTGACATCTTGAAACAAATATCTCATATTTCTCATAAATATTTTCTTCCGACCATGAATGAACATTATGAAGATTTACTGCACCTACTCTAGGAAAATTTGCTTCATCGGTGAAAAGTAGATTCATTAGGAAATTTAAGCCATGCCTGAAAATATTAATGTACTATTGACGAAAATCCGCGCGATTAGGAAAATCAGAGTCATCATTTATGTGTCATAATTATTCTGATAAATAAATCAATTGGTACTAATTATTATTGGTTGTCAGGCTGACATAAAGTGTCAATTTATTAATATGATAAATAACAATTTATTTGTTATGACATCCGCTTACATTATTTTTAAAATTTGTTGCAATTACCCCTTTAGTGAACGATGACGCATCTAATTTTTTTTTACTAGAAAACTATTGGTTTTATCGAAAAATTACAAGAGGTAAAAAAGTTGCACAATAAATCAGTCTTTCCAATAAATATTTTTAAATAAATAATTTGCTTGATATAAAAAATGTCTGATAAAATATTGCAATGGGGTTGACGGTTTCACTCCTTTATAAAATACGCCAATGATCGAAAAAATATTGAAAATTTGTCTCTTTATTAATAGGATGCTCATACCAAGTTCCGTGTCTCTAGCATTCCCCATGTTAAAGAGAAAAAAATAAAATGTGAATTTCAATCCCCTCCTTTAAAAGGGTATATCGCCTCAGGGGTGCAACTCTCATATAATTTATTCAGTCCTCTTATTTTTGGATCTGCATTCACTGGTACCATTTTTGCTACTTCATTTAAAAAATCCTGTATATTTCTAAGTTGTTTGCACCAGTGCATCACTAAAAATAAAACAAAAGACTGAGCAGATCAACCCTGACTCAAAGTCTCCACTGAAGTTACCCGGCAAGCACCAGCTTTTACAAATTCACTGAACTATAGTCTGTTTAGAAATAAAAGAGAGTAATATAAGCTTATTATGTATGCAAATCGTAAATAAATGTAGTGCTGGTGCATTCAATATTTTTGTATTATGTATTATCGGTATAGATGAGGTGTACTTTTAAAAAAACTTGTGTGACCGCGTTGTACTAAATTGTAGCAGGTAGCGAAAATTTAATCCTCGACAATCCGTCTTTGTCTATGCCGCTTCAATTTCTCGATCCATTTCTCTTATAAATAAACAATATAAAAACAGCATTTCAAAACATGAAGCTACTTTAAGCATCATAACCGGGTTAAGAGGGTTTTTAGTAATTCAAATAAAATTATTCAATATTATTATCAAAATATTTATTTAAATTTAATGAATTGACTTTTATTCCACACAAAAATATATGTATTTTGAAAATTCAAATTATGGTAAGTAAATGTAGTGTTGTATAAATGTACAATAAAGAAAATAAAAAAGTAGGTATATTAAAATTCATCCTCTGAATATTCTGATTAATTATTTTCGTCTTCTAGATTGATAACGATAGGTTCCACAGTAGCGTCAATTAAATTATCGAGTTCCCACATTTTCCCCTCTTCTTTTTGTACATGATGTGTACATCTTTGCCAGTTATCTGCAGTTACTCGTTCCAAGGAATTTTTTAACAAAATTTTCACGTCACTAAATTTAAACGTCATATTATTTCGCGCTACATCTCCTTTTACCTGCGCCCAAACTAATTCGATTGGGTTAAGTTCACAGTGATAAGGTGGTAACCGTAGTACCGTTATTTGGTGATTTGTTACCCTTTCATCGATAACATTTTTTTCTGATCTTTATTAAGATTGACAAGTGTCAAAAGTTCCTTTTCACCATATTTGTTTCAATAGAAATGTTTTTTCCGGATAACCATTGAATTATATCGGCTTTCCTCCAAGCAGTCGGAGGCGTCCGCTCGATCTACCGTGAATGGTAACTGGCATTATCCATGACAATTACAGACCCCGGAGGAATAAGATCCAACATCTGTGTAAAATACCCTTCGAAAACATCTGCGTTCAGTAAAAGTAAACCGACATCTACAAAACCACTCGCCTATCTATATGTGTCACTATTAATCTTCGCCCATTACCTGAAGGTGCCTTGAACCCTGTTGTTGTCTAAAAATGCTTATCGAAAACTTTTTGCATTTTATCTTGCCATACTTTTGTTACAGTATATCCATCGTTAATTCAAGTTTTGTCTAGATAATAAATATTCCTCCCTTCGTCACGGAATTTTCTAATTGATCTTAAGTAGGATCTTCGCCAACAAATAATTTCATCTTTATCGATAAGAACTCAGCCAAAATTCAACTCTCGTAAGACGGCCCATAATTTGCTTCTACTGACTTTTGGCAAATCGTTGTCTTCTGAAAGTTCACTTAAAATTTAGTTTAGCGTTCTTTTTTAAAATAAAATGAGTGTACTTTTCCGCGAATGACATTTTTTGAAGAAATCATCTGTAACGACTTTTGACCTCCCTGTAGATGATTTTGGGGGATTTACAGTAGTCACTAAACACAAGTCGAATTTTACTCATCTGCACTAGCACGTCTTCGTATATTCTGCTCTAAGACTGAGTTGATCTGTCACAATACACTGGCTCCTGCCCTATGATATATCCAGTAAAATATACTAATGTACATCCATTACCTGTTAGCATTAGTGTTACCTGATAATTGCCTGAAACGAAATATTACCACGCCCATGGCCGGTTCTTATCTCGGGGTTTTATTACTCTCTTTCATTTCCAAACAGACTTTAAATATTATAAAAGATATTTATCTAAAAAACGTTAAATATAATAAAATTATTTCAGGTGTAGATATTTATAATCGTTGTCTCTAACAAATCGTTCATGTTTACAAATATTTATCAAAGTTCTTATGTACAAAATGTCTTAAAATGAAAGTTCCAAAATTCGAATTTATTATGATTCAGATATTTATAATCATTTTCGCAAATCGTTCATGTTTACAAATATTTATCAAAGTTCCTGTTTACAATCTGTCTTAAAGTGAAAGTTCGAAAATTCAAATTTATTTTGTTTCAGATGGAAGAGTAATCGCACAGCCACCGCCACCACCCCAAGAGCCCGTTAAACCATCTCCACCCCCATACAACCCTAACGATTACGACAATCCCCCGCCGTACCATGCCTGTGTCCCGGAAGAACTTCATCAGCAACAATTTGGAGCAGCAAGCCAGCAGGTGTCAGGTAGGAACTATAAATTATACTATATTGTAGACTAATGTAGATTGTCTTAGGAAATAGATAAGGAAATATACGCAAACACATAATAGCAGAGCATACACATAAAATTATACCTGCAGATTTATAACTGCCGCGTCGAGGTTAAACACTGGAGAGTAAACTGTATACAGTGTGTCCCAGGTATCTCAGAAAATAGAAGATGTATAACAATGGTTAATTGGAGAATATTTTAGACAATTTTATTACTATTACTAACTCTTATGGTGCCCGCATAATTTTTTAATAATTTTGGTTAATCTCAATCTGAATAGATTTTAATTGCGACGTTTCGATTGCGAAAAAATCTTATCAACGATTCTTTTTGTTAGGACTGCTATATCATATTTTATACTGAGCGCAAATATATTTTTAGCTTTCCAATAAGTACAGGGTGTCACAAAATAAATGCAACATAGAGCGGGAGTAGATCCCTGACGACGAAATAATGCGATGTTGCCAAACTTATCTTAGTCAAAAGTTGATGGTTAAAAAGATACAGAGTGTTAAAGTTAACAATTCTTGTTGGCGAGAAATTTATTTTTTTTCTAATTTTTACGTCTCTAGTAGAGGGTGCCATTTGGTACATCATGCTTCTTTTAAATGACATGATTTTTTTGTGGTTTAGTGTATTCATCTGAATATTGAAACAGTCGATCCTTGTACCTTTTTTATTTGAAAAATTGAAAAAGGTAAAGTCGTTAGGAGGAAACGTTTCTGAAATAATCCTGTTAGAAATATTCAGTGCACAGATAGAAACTGTTTTGGTTTCAGGTAAAGAGGGTATTGCGCTAAAAATACATCAAAATTATATTTGAAAAAGTTATTCAGAACGGTAAATTATGAGGACGTGGAAAATTACAAGAAGATGGGCCTGCTTTAATGAAATCTTTTTCCGTCGATAAAACTGTTGAAAATTCGGTTTCATCAAACCTTGCCTATCTTCTTGTAATTTTGCACGTCGTCATAATTTACCATCATGATTAACTTTTCAAGTAACATTTTGCTGTATATTCAGCGGAAAAGGCCCTTTACCTAAAACCAAAACAGTTTGTATTCGGTGCACTGAATATTTCAAATATGATAATTTATTATGAAATAGTTGCATCTAACGACTTCAATAAGATACTTTTGTTTTCTTCAGATAAAAAAGGTAGGAGAATCGATGGCTTTAATAGTCAGATGGATACACTAAGTCCGAAAAAGTGCTGTCATATAAAATAAGCATGATGTACCATAAGTGGCACCATCTACTAGTGATGCCAAAATTAGAATATCTGGCCCTCAAAAACCCTCCAATCTCCAAAATGTATACAAATATTTGGATTTAAAAAAAATATATTTACAAATATCGAAAATAAAATTTTAACTTTAACACTCTGTATCTTTTTAACCATCAACTTTTGACGTTAGGTAAGTTTGGCAACATTGCAATATCTTACTCTATGTTGCATTTATTTCCGGACACTCTGTATATATGTATGTATAACAGCTGCGTTGTTGCGCTTATTGTTGTTTGTTATTAGATCTGATTCCCAGTGGTCATTGTTGTCCACTCGATGTTTATTCCTTATTTTTCTCTCTGTTAGATTTATAGATTCCTCTTTTAAAAAAACTTGAATTAACTTGCTGCATACACCAGAACAAAATAATTTAAATTATAAGCAAATAAACACTTGACCATAATAATTAACTTTGTAAACTGTATTCAACGTTTTCTATCTATGAGTCTCTATTCCACATTATTAACTATTAACTCTGCTCGCTCCGCTTGACTCAACCTTTTTAAATACTCACGCGTATCCACTGGAATGTTCGAGAGCAGTCCAGCGTGATCTTCAATGTTCCAACTCTCTTTGCAAACCACAAAAGGTGTCTAGTTGATTATATTTATAGGGGGCTTGTTAGTTTACCATTCGCGGCGCGTCGGAGGTTTACGGTGATCCAACTCTCTCAATTATTGCCATGACTTGGCTGACAACTTGGTAGGTTCTTTTTGAATAATATGGAGTGGTCTGAGAAAACAACATTAAATTGAATTGACACTTAAAACATTGTATAAGAATTGGTGAGGTCAAAAAGATTATTTTAGAAAAGAAAAGGTTGATGAGTGAAAAAAATTCAGACTTCGGAAAACGCACAGAAGCATGCAGAAAAAATTTTCCACGTCCTCATACGCCATTTTTATTGGTGACGTACAGGAAGGAAATAAAGTAGTAGTAGTAAGGCTAGTGAACACTCCGGTGTCAATATAAATTGGCAGATACCGGAAACATATACAGGGTGAAGAAATTGTGAATGTACCAAATACTCTTCTGTACGGCACTGGAAACACTTATTGGTGACGTACAGGAAGGAATTAAAGTAGTAGTAGTAGTAAGGCTACTGAACACTCCGGTGTCAATATAAATTGGCAGGTACCGGAAACATATACAGGGTGAAGAAATTGTGAATGTACCAAATACTCTTCTGTACGGCACTGGAAACTGGTAAACTGTAAAACCTGATAAGGCAAAGCATATAAAAACTCAAAAGAAAATCCCAAGGAAAGAAATAAATTACATTTTATAACACCTATTTTATACGTGATGAGTCAGTCATAATATCATTAATTTTAGGAGGAGATAGGGAATAATGAGTATAATGCGAATACGCGATTAAAACAAAATCTAAATGCACATTTACGCCGAAAAAAAATATTTTCAAATCATTATTTAAACCCCATTTTCAGACTGTCACTGACTGCTCACAGCCTTGGTCGTTTACAGCTCACAGTTCAAGTCGATGTCAATCTGATGCAATATTGTCAAGTTGAAATATTTTTCTCGTACCTACCTACCTAGGTTTTAGACATCACAAATAAACGGTTGTACTGACTATTTTAGAATATCATTTTTTCTTGCTTAGTTTAACTTCAGCCAATAATAATTTAAAATGTTAATATCCAATGAAATCAAATAATAATAATCAAACAATTCTATTAAAAATTGCAAGTAACGCGGTCCACTCAGATTTTCCGGTAGAAAATACGGCCCAATCAAACGATACCCGTACACTCCTGCCCATACGGTTGACAACAAATTGCCTCTGAAAGCTAAACCGACAAGTAGAGTGTGGATTTTTCTCCACACTCCAATGTGTCTAATAATAAACCGAGTAATAAGCTATTTACGTACATTACATAGAAAACCTATACCCAATGGGTAAATTATTAAGGGAAGCTGAAAAGTCTTTCGTGTTTAAATACTAAATAATAAAAAACCATGGTGTTGTCGACAGAAAACTGTCCAAGACCGAAATGGCACGCCGCTTATCGAGAGTGAACCTTAACCTACCGTATTATTAGGTCAATAACCTAGTTACCTAGTTTTTATACTATTATTTAATGACAAGGAGTAAAACTATTTTTTTTAAATCTAGATACACGAACGAATTTTCCTTAAATATTGATTTATTTGTTAATAAAAACAAATGTAGATAATAAATAAATGTTTTCGAATGTTATTACAGTTTAATAATTTTAATATTACGTTTTCCCTACGTTTTACAAGTAAATATGAATTTTTAGTATTACTCGTAAGTACAATTAATTATTCAGTTTGTAGTTACGTACATCTAGCCTAGAAATTTATTGTTTTTTAAGTAGCCTGTTAACTGCAATCATCCGTCCATAGCACTTTATTAATAAAATTAGGGTCAGTCGCATTTCGTAAACATTCTCCATATAACACTACCATTTCCGCATATTCGGAATTTGTAAAATTATGCATTTACGACGAATACGCGAGACCGAAATAAACAAACTACTGCTTACTGTTTGTATTCTCACTATTCTCTCCATCCCCCCTCCAAATGTATGGCGTGATCTACAAATTTGGGGGGAAAGAAATGCGGGTAAATTTGAATGACATGCTGATGTGTTAGACGATATTATGTTTGTAAACATGATGTGGCAACGATGTTTAATCCGGTCGTATGGGTGCGTCCTCAGAAAGTTCGTAGCGCACCAGGAGTGTCGTGTTACTGATTTTTATAGGGTGATTTGTTTATTTTTTATTAGACCTCCCGAATACGTGGTTAAAGTTAATGATATTATGACTGACTCACCCTGTATAGTAAATTCAACTGCTTTTGCCGCAATTGTTATTAATTATTAATATAATTAATTTGTGGTTTTAATTAATAAAATGGTTTGTTTGCATACCTGATGTTACAACAACAAAATTCTAGGCGTATCTTAACTAACACAAATGTTTCTGCCTCTAGTCCATTTTGAACTCCACAATTATTGGCAGCAGATACGTTCGTGTAAACCATCAATAGTGTCCACTTCGGTGTAATATAACTCATTTCTTAAATATCATCACAAAAATAAGTTAAAATGATTTTAAAATGATGAATCAGCAGATCGTGGAGGCCATGGTACCGGTCCTCCTCATCCAATTCTTTGATATTAATGTTTGGACACGCTGTACATGGTATGAATATAATTGAGCCTCATGTATGATATGCCACACTATTGCAATAAGGCGTAGACACCCTGGACTACCATCTCTTCCACGATTCGGTTGCAAACTTCCCGTGTCACGTCTGCGTTTGCACTATAGTTACACCCACTGCACACTACTGTAAAAGTAGCTGCAGTAGATGGTCTGGCAGAGTTCAGTGGCATATTTGTAATTTATTCACAGGCTGTCTCTTTTAAAATGACCCAAACATTATATTTTTTAAATGGCATTCTGTATATTTTTTTGCCATTCAATTGCATTATTATAATGATATATAATAGCTGCTATTTTACATTTTGAAGATTGTTAAAAAACGTTAAATTGATAAAATTGATGTTGCGTGGTGCATAATTGGCCAGGCATTTTTATATAATTAATCAAAATTGGTTCAGGAGCTCTACCTTAGGGTCTTAAAGAAAAATGTATGCAAAATAAACAGTTGTTTAAAAAATGAAATTATGTAATAAATAGTCAATATTTTCTATGCCATACTTAGCGGATCTTTAACACACCATAATTAAATAATACTACAATATACAATATAGTGTTAAGAATAATATTCATTAATATTGAAAAAATGAAGACCCAATATACATTCTTCTTTTTATCCCTATTTTATAGCTTGCTTACTATTTTTATTATATTTAAAATATTAACCAATGGGAATATTTAAAGTTCCTAAATATTCTAATAATAATAATATCTCTACCCGTCATTCTAATTACGAGGATTAGCCCAGAAGTCGAAGACTGCGGGAGAGGAGGCGGCATATTATTATTAAGTAGCCCGCATTTGCCCCCAGAAACGACTTGCATTGGTAGGCCCTAACCACCATTCACTGCAGGAATGAGGAAAACTTGGAAAACGTCATTAATTAGGGGGGTAGTCAAATGTCAACCGGTATCAATCTCTTAAATTGACCCAAGCTAACATTCTTCGACCCTACCATACCACGCGACGACCGATTAATTTTTTCAACATTAAATAATTTTTTTAATGACTAATTTTCTTCTTATTAATCATTTTTAATGTTATTCAATTAAAGATATTTATAAGTTACTTAACTGACTAATACAATTATGCTAAAATTATTTTTTGAATTATTAAAAAGAATATTATTTTTAGAATAATTTAAATGAATTAATTCATGAACCAATTTTGTGTAATTATATAAAGTGAACGGCCAACTATGCTTCACGCAATAGCAGTTTGATCAATTTCACGTTTTTTTTTTTTGACAATTTCCAAAATGGAAAGGAGCAATAATTAATTAATTTTTATTTTAACACTTTTCTCTAACATCAAAATGTAAAACCAATTCACTCTTCTACTGTTTTAAATTTTTCTATTTTTTGAACACAGTATAATAGAAACTAATTTATCGTATAATGTAATTATTTTATGCAAAAACATGTTAATGATCAGTTTCTTATAATAGAATGAATATTTTTTATGTGTTTTTTTTTAACTTTCCAGCAGTATCGGACTAACTTAACGATTATCCAATGTTCATCATTAGTCTAATAAGGCACTCAAATTCAGATTTGCGACTACTTAAAATGTTCTTTTACGTTTGGCGACACAAATAAAGTTTCTTAAGCGTAGTCTCAGGAAGTTACCCTCTTATATTAATATCACTTGAGCTAATGAGCTACTTATAAATTTTTATGTTTACTTTACAAATACTTAGAAATAACTTACTAATTAAGTACGCCTTGTAGTAAAGCTACATCTAGCTGCCATTTGCTACTCTTTGCCGGGCCAAAAATCCACAAACACGAAGCGTTCTACATGGCAGTAGACACCATTCAGAGCTATCGACCTCTATCATGATTCGGCGAGAATGTTATTTTGCAAACACGGAATTTCAGGAAACAAATACTCTGCGGGCTAATGCCCGACTAATATTAAATTACACCTGGAAACCCTATATCAACCAGCAGACACCAGATAAATACTAGTTTCGAGCTTATTAACAATATACCATGAGTAAAGTTGCAAAATATATTTATGTCGATAGCATTGTATAGAGTTTATATTGCTTTTCAGTACGGCATGGAGTAGCAAATGGCCGCTAGATGTATCTTTGCTACACCACGTGCTCATGGTCCCTTCGTGTCGTGTCAGACATACTTAAGACAGCTAAGGTTATTCGTCGGGGTATTAGTCCGCATAGTAGTTTTGTTTCCTGGAATTCCGTGCACAATCTGGTTAATTTCTGATAAAGTCATTACAAATTGGACTACAACAGCGGAACTGACTTCACTGAACGTAATACTTTGTCATTAATTTTTTTAATAATAAGTAATAACTATAACTTCGTAAAGTCATGATTTAAAAAAGCGAACTGAAAAAATATTCAGTTCTAATGCACTAACAAACATTCTTTTATCCAATTTGAGAACTACTAGCTGGAGATTTTTCCGTTACCGTTCATATCCGTAAACAAAGCAATATGTATATGCCTTACTATTTAGTCTATTACTTAGAACATAGATATTTTTCAGAATAATAATAAAACTGCTAAACATATTTGTTGATGGCCATTCACTTTTAAAATATAACAACATCTATGTTTTACTTATTTAGGATTTACGAAACATTAAAATTAATTAAATTAAAGTTAAGTTAAGTTAATTAAATGTTGTCCTAATTAGAACTTGATAACATATCCATCCACGCAGCAAATTCAGATAGCAACACAAAAGCTTACGAGCTGCAAGGGTGGAGCTTCCACTCCCTAGCTGGCCATATACATGAATGAACTAAAACCAAGAAGATGCTAAGTTGAATATTCTTGTTACAAAATCATCAGACGTGGAAACTTATTTACAAGGTGCTTGTAAACTGACTTTATTAAGTTACCTTACAACTTTGCTTTTTCAAAGAAATTACGGGCCTAGAAAAATTTTTGTTCATAATTTTTAACTTAAATATTATCGTTCCTTATATTTTCAAGACTTCTTGCTGTAGCAGTATTTCTTGCTTGTCGCGTGGGACTTTTTTCTAATCTTGTTTTGTCTTGCATTCGAGCTGCTATGTCTTGTTTTGGTCTTGTATTTTCTTATCTTGCGAGACCAAGATCAGGTCAAGAAAAAACAAGACTAAATGGCAACACTAGAAAAGATTTAGAGATAATGTGCTGTAAAAAGTGTTCTGGTGTATATAACTAAAAAACATAGCTTGTAAGAAACATAGATTTCGATTTTCTAGCACTGGTATTAGGCACGGAAAGTTAAATTATAATTAAATTATTTTTTTTTACTAAATTCAGAATATGAGTGCTTTTATTTAGCTGCTAATTGCAACGACATAATTGACAATTTTACTACTTTAACATACTTACCATGGTTTTCTTAATGAATTTTTCACAACATATAATAAAGTTTGAAATAGTTATGTATTGTATGTAAATCAATTATATAATAATATTTACTTTAAATCTTTACCTTCAGGTATAAATCTATTTAAGATCAAAGAGAAAATCAAACAAGGGTACAAAGAACATGATAGTAAATCAAACTAAAAACAAGAGAGAACAATAATAACACAATACAAAGTGAAGCAAACATGAAAATGAAAAATAAATATAAAATAAAATAATAATACAATTTAATTGCAAAATTAAAAAATCGAGAAAAATAGAAAGAAGAAAAAGAAAATATCAGTTTTCAGAACTGCAATGTTCCAGAAATTGTTGTCAAAGAGCGACTGAAAATATCCAAATTAAATTCACTGTTGCATATATCACATATTGAATATAATGGAGACAACTTCATAGCATTTGTTCTCGGCGTGGGTAAATAAAAGACATTGACAAGTCTTTGATTTCCTCTAAGTACATACAAATGCAGTCTAGATAAAATATCCGAATAGTCAATCGTCCTTCGTTTTTTTCAGCGAAGTAAAGTTACGCCTCCTAAACAGTTCATCATGTGAAAATCCTTGTTCAGGATAAAGACCGGCACATTTAAAAGTCAAATACTTTAAAAATATCGGCTGTATTGTCTCCAAGTTAGTTATAATGTTCATGCCGACAATACGGCGTGAACATTATATCCCGGAGCCCAGACTACTGCTGTTATTCTAGTTTCGGTCTCCCGTGTGCACCGTACAATAAAATCAAGCAATTGGCATTTTGAAGGATATTGTATTTTTTAATGTTTAGTTGAAGATTGTTTCTAAAACACCACTCATAAATTAATTCACGATTTTTTTTTATTTCTTTGCAATCCTCTACGCACTCGATCCTTTTATATAATTTGACATCGTCAGTACATAATAATAATTTGGTATTCAGGCTTATATTTGATAAACAAATTGAATAACAGAGGACCCAATACCGTACCCTGTGGTACATTTGATGTTGCAATATATTGTACTGATCTGAAGCCATGAATCTCAAGGTACTAGTGAAATATGTTTTTTCTTATATTCTTCTTAAATAAATATTTTTCTTACTTCCTTTTGAATTATTTGTGCAGATATTTCCCTAGGCGCCTTTTCTTCTTTTTAGTTTGTAGTTTTCATAACTTTAAATTAAATGCCTTACTTTCTTACTATTCCCTTTTAACTAAACATGAGTGCACTCTTTTCTCATTGACAGATTCGTATGAGATAATTTTTTTTATGATCGTACTTATTGTTGATTAATATTTTGTTTATTCTCAAAATTTTTAATAAATCTTTTTCCCTTTTCTTTATCTCAATATAATTGGCTTGTTGAATACTATTTGTTCACTGAAGATAGATTAGATATATACTTTTATTTAATTTCAATTTTAATTTGTTCTCCTCTTGATATTTTTTATATATCATTAATCAATAATTTTCTCTTGTTACTATGTAACCCAAATATTTATTTTATCCCTCACATACTATGTTTTCCTATACTATTTAATTTGTACATTTTATTTGTATCATTCATAGCATTTTTTTTGTCTAATTTTTTTATTCAAATAAAATTTTCTCATTTAAATTTATAATTATTAAATTCTACATCATCTTTTGTGAACTTTTTCTTTTGCTTTTACATATTCATTTATTTGTATTAATCGAACTCTTGTTTCCTTATTGATTAAGCTCATTTTTTTTCTGTCTCAATACAGGGTGTAACTAAATAAGTGTAAAACATTTAAGGAGGTGATTCCTCATCGAAAAAAAGATAGGATCTTTCATATAAAGAAACTTCATTGGAGCATCCCTGGTTAAGATACAGCCCCTTAAAGGGGGTACATAAAATTTGTTTAACCATTTTTTTCACAAGCACTAAACAAGTTACAATATTGAAATTAACCTGACATTTTCTACTACCAAAAATACACTTAGCCAGTAATTTATTTGGTTTACCCCATGGTTGTAAGGGGTGGAAAACGCAACCCCTAAAATTTATTTCCAACGTAACTTTTTGTCTTATTATTTGTTTACCATTTAAAAATTTATTTCCGATAGCCTGTTTTATTCTAAAAAAAAATGTCTCTTGAATTTTTTGCCCAAAATAAACCAGTTCGCAGCAAAAAATTATTTTACGAACAAGATACATATCGCCATAAAACGAAATACGAAACTAATTTATCTAGTAGGCCGCTATTAGCGATACTGACAATTAAATTGGAATCAAGCTGTCAGTTTGTAAATTTTTGAAATTGAAGTAATACTAATTGTGTATTGTTGTTCTGTTCTTAATTTGTTACTTTAATAATTCACTTGTTATTAAAATGGCATACACAAATGAGGAAATGGCTGATATGCATTACGGTCTGTCGCAGGGGAATGGGTTAGAAACTTCTAGAAGATATGCTGAAATGTATCGTCAACGGCAGCATCCTTCACATAGAATATTTGCCCGACTTCATCAACGATTACGAGAATATGGTTCATTCAACAAAAGAACGCAGGATTGTGGTCGCCATCGAGAAGTAAAAACACCACAGCTTGAGGAAGCAGTACTTAATTTGATAGAAGAACAACCTACTACCAGTACTAGAAAGATTGCTTTCCAACTAAATGTTGATCATATGACGGTATTTCGAATTTTAAAGGAACATCTCTTATACCCTTACCATCTGCAACGAGTACAGGCACTGTTACCGCGAGGCTTTCCGAACCGTCTTGAATTTTACAATTGGATTCTGGAATTAGAAGAAATCGTGACTTTCTGAAGACGATCGAATTCACAGACGAATGTAGTTTTTCTCGGGACAAGATTATTAATTTTCATAATTACCACATATTTGCTGATGAAAACCCTCACGCTATTGTCAAAACTAACCATCAAGAACAGTTTTCTCTTAACGTGTGGGTCGGAGTTATTGGGGATTATTTAATTGGGCCTCATTTTCTACCTCCTCGATTAAATGGTGAGGCATACGTTCAATTTTTAAGAGAAGTGCATCCCGTACTGCTGGAGGAAGTTCCTTTGGGCGTCAGAAGGGAAATGGTTTTTATGCATGATGGGGCTCCCGCCCATTTTAGTCAAGTAGCATGTCAGCATTTAACTGAAACATATGCAAATCAGTGGATAGGTCGAGGAGGACCACAGAATTGGCCCGCTCGATCTCCGGATCTCAATCCTTTCGATTTCTCTACTTGGGGCCATTTGCAGCATTTGGTTTATCGTACTCCTGTTCGCGATGTAGAGGACTTAAGAAACAGCATTATCGATGCGTGCAGGGTAATTAGAACGACTCCAGGAATATTTGAGCGAATACGTGACTCAATGCGCCGACGTCTAGACGTATGCGTAATATCTGAAGGTAGACATATTGAACATTTACTATGATTTCTACATGTTGTATGTTTTGTTATTAATAAATTAGTTTTGATTATTCCCCTTTAATCATTTAATGCAGGTAGTAACTACAAAATAACAGTAAATCCAGTTCGCATTTATGGTGATGTATCTCTGTAGTTGTTCGTAAAATAATTTTTTGCTGCGAACTGGTTTATTTTGGGCAAAAAATTCAAGAGACATTTTTTTAGAATGAATTAGGCTATCGGAAATAAATTTTTAAATGGTAAACAAATAATAAGACAAAAAGTTACGTTGGAAATAAATTTTAGGGGTTGCGTTTTCCACCCCTTACAACCATGGGGTAAACCAAATAAATTACTGGCTAAGTGTCTTTTTGGTAGTAGAAAATGTCAGGTTAATTTCAATATTGTAACTTGTTTAGTGCTTGTGAAAAAAATGGTTAAACAAATTTTATGTACCCCCTTTAAGGGGCTGTATCTTAACAAGGGATGCTCCAATGAAGTTTCTTTATATGAAAGATCCTATCTTTTTTCGATGAGGAATCACCCCCTTAAATGTTTTACACTTATTTAGTTACACCCTGTATATCAACTATAAAATGTAGCAGTATCTGAGAAACTATGCTCATACTCTTATTTACTTATGTAAATTAGGTGAGTATAAAATAGTAGATAGATGAAAAAAATAGTTGCAATGCCGCAAAAAACGTTTTATTTGAAAAACTTATCTTATCTAAAATTATTATTGTACCATATATAATAAACTAGATAATGGGGAAAATTCACTTTTTAGGCATATAAATATCACATTCACGGAACAATTTTGGTATCTCTCTGAGAAGCAATTATTTGTGTATAACAAAATTTAATTTTAGTTAACGTTTGGTTTTAAATTGGAAAAAGGAGTAGACTTATAAAATAATAAGTAGGTACTTTTTATCAAAAATGCAATAATACGTTCTAATTTAGTGTCACTAGAAACTATTCACTTAAAAACTAAGCGCTATATAGATCAAAACTCACAGAACCGTTTTCGCCTTGTCTTTTTAAAAACGTCTTAGTCAATGATATAAACCACGCACCGCCAGTTGTAATCTCCCATAAATTGCATCGATTCGACTGCCGAGGCGGTACAAACCTCTGCAATGGTCATGGTCATTAAATTAAAAGAAAATGTTTACCTAACCTGAGCAAACTTAAAAGTCTTGGTACTCGTATTTTAAGCATTTTTTAAGCATGAAGCTATTTTATTCAAAGTTGGTAGAGACTGGATTTTGGTAAAATAATTGCTTATATATTTTTCTTTCAATGTTGGTCAAATGCGAACATTTATGATGATTTAAATTAGTTATTTCAGAGTAATCACTTTGTATTTAATTATTTCGTATCACAATGAAAAACTATTTAAATTTCAAACTAACTACAGGGCGGTCCGTAAGTTATGGCCCATGGAGACATAATAGAATTAGCCAACTTGCCTTAATAATGATAATAAAATAGATACAGGATGTCAAACTTAGAATTGAAAAAGTGTTTTTTTTGTAATAATTACACTTTTTACAGCATTAGAAAGATATTTTAAGCAAATATAAACCAATTCTCCTACAATTCCTATCAATGAAGTCATATGTATGCTCTCTGATACCAAACATCTGGGTATTTTAATGAACAATTCCACAGACAAAGATCTATTCAATAATTATCTAACAAAAATTAATCTAGCTAATAATAATAATAATAATAATAATAATAATAATAATATTAATAATAATAATAATAATTAAGGACATAAGCACTTTTTAATGATAAATTCCATGCCCACTTAGGAAGGAGATAAGTACATGATAAAACAACGCATTTCATACGTCATTAAAATTTGCCAGTTAAAATTATATTCAGTGGTCTATTAATAGTCCTAATTGTTTTATTTTATTTGCTATCCGTACATATAAAGAGATAACGCAGTTGTCTAATTAGAACAATAAAATAATATCATCGCAATTGTTATTACATTTTGAATTATATAAATCTAAATGTAAATGTTTAACCCCATAACATCAACGAGACCTTGCAACAAATGCAAATTGGTACAGTATTTACCTCATAGTCATTATGGAGACACTATAATTATGTAGCATACAAGGTGGATGTTTTTCATTTAACATAGATTAAAAAAATTGTAGCTCTTTCATTAAATATATATACATATTCTGAACGAAACATCATTTTGATTTTAGAAAACATTTTTATTTTATAAGAAAGTAAAAAAATTATACTTTGAGTTTGTATTCCTGAATTGAAATATATCAAAATTAATTTGATGCTGTTTTTTTCAAAAAAAATTCTTGTTATATATACAGGGTTAACTATGACTAAGTACAAACATTTTAATCACGTGCTCAGCGAGGTCTAAAAGACAATAAAAAATTATTTTGTAATTCTACCTCAATGTTTAAAAAATGGGGCAAAACCCTCTTTTCCTACGGAAAGCCGGCGCCTATGACAATCAGTCATCGTCCGAGATGGCTAGATATGTCAACTACTGTGCGGTTGTTCTTTGCAGCGTTGTCAAGTGTAGACACGACAAAAATAAACATTTTTATTAATAGTCATAATGCCTAATAGATAGACCTGATAGATAACAGTCAATCCGATTAGTTGCAGTATTTTGCATTCGTTCTTCGTTCTTTCATTGCACACTGCCAAAACTACATTTTCAGTCTTTGCAGATTCGTCATATTTATTCACTAACATAACATCCGACATAAAATACTTTATTTAATTACTATAAAACGTTTAAAATTAGTCATTAACTGTTTTAAAATAATATAACTTAGAATACTACATTACTAATTGCATACTCTCCAAACCTCAAAGAACATGCGAAGCTTAGTTATATTCTAAGGGTCTAAGAAACATTTTTACAGAACACTGTAGACATCTTGGGATGTTATAGTTTGAAATATTACTAATTATTTTATGCAAACGTCGTCGATTACTGTTAATATTGTTGCTACTATTAGTATTAACAGAATTTAATTCCCCAACAATACAAGAAGTTTAAATATTTATCGCCTTGAAGTGCACCTTGCATTAGTAGTCTACAGATGGCGTCTGCAGAAAAATATTTCATACCTTACGGTACTCTGATTAGTTTGAATAGTTTTTTAGTACTTGCTTTTCGCAAATTTAATTTTTCGTATATTTTTTGTGTATTTACAAACATGTCGTATTCAAATGCCTAGATGAGATAAGGTGCGGATTTATGGGAATGTGACAAGTGCATATTATTGTGCGGCAGCGTAATATCAAAGACGTTTTCCGAGTACACAAAATATTATGCTGAATACTCTTTGAACCACATTGAACAACTGTTATAATGCCTTGGCACAAACGTATTGCCGTATTTTTATGTATTTGTGAACATTTGCATGTATTTTTTTGTTATCTTTTGTGGTTTTTCCCGACGTAAGTAATCGACCTGGTCATGACCGCCAGAATCTTTAAACAAAAAGAACGTTAAAAGAAAGGAGAGATCCACAGCAAGTACAATCTTTACAATGGCAAGTTTTAATATAAACAAGTAAGAAAACAGAAAATGATAACATTCTTAAAATCTCTCCAAATATTAATCCTGGAAATAAATATTACTAAGGTAGGTGCTGCCTCCCTGTGCTACCATATCGTGTTTCTTATTAAATCATTAAATAATTAATATATTTTATAATTTTTTTTTCTTTCAAAGCGGCAGAAACTGATACATGTGTCAACGCGGTGACCTGTCATCCTTGACATCTTTGACTTTGGCAATATATACCTAACCTCGCGGCTGACAGAGGGTCAGAGGCGATAAATAAGGATTTAATATAGTTTTGAAAAAAGAAATTTTTCGCGTTATAAATAAGTTTGGAAAATTTTTGATAAATGATTCCATTAATTTTTATTTTTTCCTATCTCCTCTTAAAATATTTGTACTAAGTCATAGTTAACCCTGTACAGTATATTGTCAGCTCTTTGGTTATTTATACGCAATAAACAGAACTTCAAAGGAATCTTTACTTTGACATTTAACAGTGGTATTCATAGTCCGTCTCCGATCGCCAGAGAACGATCTCCCGAAGTTATATAAATTTCGTTACGAAATTCACATAACGAAATCATACTGTAAGTCACTGTAAGTCTTTCGCATTCGATTTCTCAAAATAAACTGGCTATACGGGTGAAGCCGATCCACTTAGGATATATGTCTTTTGGGGTTCTTGAGGTTTTTCCGGTCCTCGGAAACACATCCCGAACCAAATCGAATAATAATCCGAAATATTATAGAAAACGTCAATGTAAACGTACCTGCCTATTACAAAAATTATAAATTTAAAAGCAACCAGGAACATAATTAATAAGGTAGGTGAGCTTTCGAATCAATATTATTACGTTATTTTTAATTTACATGAATACATAATAAATACACAAATACTGTACAAATATTATCAATACAATTATTTCAAATAATGTTTTTACAATTTATCAAGACTATACCTAGTAAGGGACATCATATCTTTCAAAATCTTCATTATTTGTATAGCAATATACAAATTACGTCAATTAGATAATTTTTATACGCGGAAAGACACCTGTATTAAGATACAGATGGACTAAGCTCCATCTGATATGACATAAAATTAATGCGGCAATAATTTTACCTTAATTTAGGAAACTTCCATAAAACAAATTTAAAAAGTGAATCATGCTTACTTAACTAACATAATATAAGTATTTTGTCATACATAACGTAATTACTTAATCAGTTTTCAATAATGATGTTACAAAATCAAAATACTAGGATCGCAAATATAAATTGCTTTAATCCAACTGTTGATGGCATTTTCAAATTAAGGTTGACATTTTATGGACAAAGTATACATCAAAGCATGCACAAAGAAAATCCACCCAGAAAATGAAGGCTCTTATTAGCATAAATTTAATTTATACTGCTAAAACTGAATAATTTACTTTAACTTTTGAAGGAAAAATACGTTATGGTTCCTCATTGAATTGTACCTTTTTAGTCTGTATTTTATACCGTGAAAAATAATAATTTACATCAATTGAAGTGTTACTATATCTAATCTCCGAATTTAAAGAGTGATTCATACATTACCATAAAGCGTAAAAATGATTTTTAAAAGAGCTTGAATATTTTTTATTTAATTCTGATGTGCCACTCTCTATATGTAGATACAACTGTAGGTCTGTTCTCACAAGTCAGGAAGTTTATTAGTTAGTTTTAAACTATCAGAAATATTCGTCCAACTACTTCTTGAGTTACATGCTTCGAAAACACATTCACAACTTAACTGGTCGAATATTTCTAATAATTTGAAACCAATCCCTAAGTATTGCGAGAACAGACCTTGTGAATGCAGTAGGATCATAAATTCTTTTTCACAAATGAAATACCAACGATAACAAAATCAGGTGCAATAGCTGATGAGTTCTTAGAAAACAATGTATGACATGAATTTCCGGTATTTGAAATTAAACTGTAAAATCATGCTAGCTGACAATGACGAAACTGTAGTATGGTGAAGATAATACTTAGATGAACTAGAGAGTTTCATGCAGCTGTCAGAAAGATAGAATAGATGGATGAAACATAATTAAACGAAGACCATACTGTATCAAAAGCTTGACTGGATAGTAACGCTCGAAGTAAAAGTGAAGCATTTTTAAATGGATTAAAGACGTTTTCTGGAAAAGTACACGTATTGGAAGCGATATGGGATTTTTTTATAAAATGGTTTGCATGTTTTTGAGTCACCTAGGAAGGGAGACTACCATGACCATGAAGATATGAACAGTGACGTATTTGAAAAGTGATTCACATTTATTTTATTATATGTAGGAGCAGTTGTTGTGATGGATAACGCACCTTATCATAACAGAAGAATTGAATCGTTACTTACATCAGCATGGAGAACAGTAGATATTATGAACTGGATACAATCAAAGAATATTGAATCATGTTAGACCATGCTAAAAGCACAATTATTAAAAATTGGCCAAAAAGAAATAATTCGATATATTAAATATACAATTTTATCAGTGAGCAGTTGGCGTGTTATTATAGAAACTTTATGATGAAACATAACAGGTGACAATATTATGTATTTGTTCTTATTCTATATAATTGACACAGTGAAGAAATATTTTTCTAACTTAGAACAGAACAGAAAAACTTGTCACAAGGCAACGTGGTGCATTTTTTAGAAGAGTGGATTTTATTTAATCAAAAACTTGATCTGAAAAGTGAAAAGCAATCCCAGGTGATGACAGCGCTACAGAATATTGGGAAGGAACTGAAGAGAGAAGCTCACACAAGCACTAGAAGTGAAGAAAAGGAGAAACAGTATACAGGAAAAAGAAATAGTGAGAAGAAATGAAGAGAAAGGAAATAGGGAAATGAATAACAAATCAAAATACAAATTCTTTAAAAAAATAAATACGATTAAAATTACACACGAAAAGAAATAGATTGCTATTTCAAAATAAAGTAAACTTAAATACAAATGATTATAAATTATATATTATAATACACTTTTATGTATAGGGGCGTATGCTAATATACTAACAGAGGGACAGAATATTGAAGGCAAGTATTGTTTACAGTTGTTGACGTATTGGTTTCAAAGATGTCGATATATCTTATAGAGAGCGTCACACAATATACAATATATCTGATATAAAAATGGCTATACCCTTTTCTTACTTGACGCTAGAATAAATATTATAGTAATTTGAACTTTTTCAATGAAAATATTTTGTGGACACCATACCTTTAACCGTTTTCGAAATATTTGCATTTAAAGAATTCAATACTCAAACTATTTTTTATTTTACTATGCATTAAAGGATTAAAACAATATTAATTAAATAAAATCAGTCAGTAACGAAATGGTATTCAAGTAATTATTATGTTATACTTGTTTTACTCATTTCATTAATTTTTTAAAGTTATATATTGTAATTTGCAAATTATTTATTAAACTAATCAGTTATGTTACATAGACTTAATATAAACTGTATAAAATAAAAAATAGTTTTTGTATTGAATTTTTTAAATGCAAATTATTGTTTTAACTTATAACTACCACTAGGTGGTCTGTAATCCATTACTTATAAAACACCCTGTATTTTCTGGCAAATATTAGATACAATGATTTTGACTTACTTCCATTTTTACACTCAATGGGCACTAATAATAGTTTCTTCTTGAGTTGATCTTGTGAGTATAGAATAAAAATATACCTACATTAGCTTAACTATAGGTACTTCTCATATTAGAGACTTCGTAAAGTATAAAATTAAACATAAATTCATACATTTATTATTGGTTAAGACAACTTGCATTTCAAGAGGTAATTATTAGTTTACTATTTTTGTTTAAATGATTTTAATACTGGAGCCTAAGAATCGAACAATCAATGAAGGAAAATTACATTAATAATAAGATAATGCTTTGCTTGACGATTGGATGAAATGGTGTATATTTAGAACATATCAGAACTCTGAAATATTGTATGAGCCTTAATTATGCATTGTTTGGTGTTGTAGATTTTAACAGATTGTGTAGCAATTATTATTAATGAACTGTCTAAGAACCGAATTTCAAACCACCTGTTCGCTCTTAGCATTACCTGAATGAAATTTAAATTAATGGACACGTACAGGTGAGAACAGCCTAGACTGTTTAGGTATTCGGAAACATTCCTAATACCCTAAATCAATCTTTTGGTTTTCCTTCATTTTCAGATTCAAATATTTGAGTAATGGTATCCATTAATAAATATATTATACATAACAAGTGCATGCCGAGTGTTCGAAATGTTCTGATATTAAGGATAATAACTGAGTATAATAAATATTTTATGAATGCAGTAACGTAAAAAATAATATCCATGTAATACATGCATCTAAAAGATCGCGCAGATCATGTCTGCACGGACCTGCACCTGCATATGTCGTCACCTGCAACAACCGTTAATGCAGGTCGTGTTGGTGACCTGCAATTTATATGCCTGATGGCCGAGCTAGTCCTACATAAGGTCTGTTCTCACAAAAATCAGGGATTGGTTTCAAACTAATAATATTCGACCAGTCAAATTGTGGATGTGTCGCTGAACTGTCGGGCATCCTCGTTTATCAACAACCTCTATTTACTTACCTTAAACAAACTGTAAGTGTTTTATCAGATGACACTGTTCTGCAAAATCTTGTTTTGGTGCTGTAGACGAGGACAATCGACATTTTTTTTTTGTAAAATTCGGAAATACTCAAACAAATTCGTTGATCTCTCTCTCCAGTTCAGAAAATAAATGATGAATTTTACCATACAGTTTTCTTTTTTTATTGACTGTGTGAACCCAAAATTTTCTCATTTTTCTGGCTTCCTCCTTCTCCTCCTGGTGGTACAACATCGTATAAAATAAAAATTTCTTCTTCCGAGATGCACTCAACTACTACTTAAAAACTTCAAAACGTCTTCCACACACAAAAACTTCACTAAATAAGTGTGCGAAGTCGTGCAGATTTGCAGGTCCCCAATGTGCTAGTTCGTGAAGGCATAATGTGCGCGATGTTTAATACGTAGACTATTGATAGGAGACTAGTTATTTTATGAAAACTAAAAACACCTGCTCGGCAATATATTAATCAACACTTTAACCAAATATTATCACGAAACAAAGAAATATTAACTAAATAATAATATGTCTGTCTTACACAAACATTATTGCGCTATTGATAGTTTGGGCGCCAGATTGATGTGGATAAACCAAGAACTTTTTAGGACTATATTTCAAGATGCCATAGCAGCGCCACCATTTGCACGACAGTGATGTCTGCATGTAACTTGAGACACAATAATAAAATGTATTGACGTTGAACAAACTGCAGTGCAATTAACAATCGAACCAGTGAAGATGCATGAAATACTTCATTAGTCGCGCAACCAACAGCGTAACCACACGCTACAGAATACCTCACCTAGCTTGGTTGGGCAACCATTATGATAACACTACCAAGCAAATACAAATGGTGTAATGCATCCTTACTCTTTTGACTATTAGCTGCACCGCCACATGTTCTAGCACGTCAATTTTCTGTTTAAAGGCACTGCAATGCTGTCTGATGTCCCTGACGTCATTTTTGGTTACTTTCAGAAATCATGAGCGCGATTGGTGGTATTTGTTGAGAAAAATAGACGTTATATAGACTCACCGAGATGCGAATTTAGTGGCAGCCCAACTAGTTGTGCTTTGAAATATATTGAATTCATTGATCTCATCTGAAATTCTCCTAGTAACCCAGTCAAATGGTGGTTAAAAACATTATACCATGAAAGTACATTAAAAATTCTGCAAGAGAGGTGTCCCTAACATTCAATTTTCTCATAAGGGGGAGGGAGCAAAGACAAAAATATGAAAAATGTCTTCTGCACCTTACAGCCAAAATGACACTCCTCATCTATATATCTCTCATCGACGCTACACTTTTGACGTATTACGTATTAAAAGAGATTGTCTTAAATGAATTGATGGCAAAGTATGTTTGATGAAAACATTAACAAATTATATTTACGACATATTAGGTGCATTACACTGAATATAAAGCTGAATATGAAATCTGTACATAGTAATGTACATGTATCATGAAATGAGTGACAGCCGGGCCCAGGATATTGTTATCACTTTAATTGGGTTTTGCATCTGGAAAAGAAAGAAGGCATTTAGTGTTGGAACACGGTACAAAGAACAGATATGTTGAAATATGTATGATGTATGAGGAAAGACCTGATGCCGTGTACGCAGTTATTTTAGTCATCTCCGTTTGGTTGGTGGTGACCTAGGCACTATTTCTTCTAGACACTAGAAGGTCCAGATGAAGGGTCTTAAGTAAATGAATGTCCAGGTAAAGAGTCAGGGGTTGTATAAGGTCTATCAGGTGGCTGTTTTGAACACCGATTGACTGCATTATAGTTCCACAATGGTAGTGACTGCCAGATAAAATAATCTTTATTCAGTTAAATACATACAACTGGTCGTACTGCCATTGGCATCTCGGTGAAATATAAATATCTTTCAACGATGAATAGGTATGTTACAGCTCTACAGTTCGCACGGTACAATTTCCGTTGTGGACTTAATTTGAACAAATACTGTATGCCACATCACATTGCACCATTAGTTAACCTAATTTATATCTTTATCCATCGTATCTAACCAAATTGTTTACTGCATCTGTTACTATCGAAATACTAACATAGTTTACAAATCACGCTAAGCACTCAATTAGAAGCATAGATTAAAATTTAGTTTTATTTCTCTTTCGACTTCCTTATCTCTGTATTTAATGGTGTGTAGTTGATTCTGACAAAGAAATTTAAAAGCGCGGCATGTTTGAAAGACGTGAATTATCGCCACGGATGCCTGAGGGCAATAACAATTAGGGTAATCTGCCTAGAGCTTTAGAATGGTAAGATGTTCTATATGTCAGTGTCGAAAGCGTGCCAAAGAAAACACACTCTTGTAAGATACAGTGGAAAACTTTTAACTTGAAAGTTTCCAACATTAAAATGTGAATAACGTAGAAACTCTAAAGAAATAGTTTTTAGTTATTATCGCATTTTCTACTGGATTCTTTTACGAGTATGCTACAATGAAAAAAATTAAATTTTTAAACAATAGAAGAATGAGAGAGAAATAAAATAGTTTTAAATTATAGAATTGGATACTAAAGACCACATTCAATCATTAAATAATTTTTTCCAAATAAAATTACAACTTTTAAAAAGCATTTCCAAAACACGAATTTGTTGCTATCCTAATGCGACATTTTAACAATTATTTTCACATACCCATAAATAAAGCAATACATTTTATATCTAGTACCTAATAAGTTTATGTTGTAAGCATATTTACATCTGCAGTTAAATTTAAAAAAACATGTATTTTCACAGAATTCAGTACCTAAAACTCTTGGCTAAACATTTTTTAGTTGCGTTTGTTGCTTATGTCTATACAGGGCTTCCAAGTAAGAAGTTAAGTTTTAAGTTTCTGTCATAACTTCTAAACTGTTACCTTGGCAACCTTATTGAAATTTGGGTGACAGTAATTCACAGAAATACAACATTATTTTCACTCTCCCTGTATGCCCGATAATTTTCCGCCACTAGTTTCTGGACACCCTATATAGTTCGATTATTAAATATTTAAAATCATTTGCCTATGTATAAAACACTATTTCAAAAACACGGGACCACGACCTAACTTTAAACTGACGTTAAATGACGAGTTTGATACCACTAACGCTCAGCCTTTAACAGAAACTAATATGATGGTTAAGTTGGGAGATTAAATTTCTGCCTCAAATGTTATGACAGAATCGATATATAACTTACTACGTACTGGTTAAATCCCTTTGGCTTAACCGTATGTGTTGACTGTTAAGAAAATAAATAAAAAACGAAGAACAAATACAGTATGCGCCAAAAGTATGGAATAAATTCAATAAAGACGGAACAATTATTTATTTTTTGGGAAAAATCCCCGAACAGGTCGATTTTTAATTTAAAAAATACATATTTTAGCGTAAAATGCGATTTTCAAATGTCATTTGTTTTCGAGTAATGACGTCATCGATTTTTTTTTAAATGGCAACACCATATTTTCTTCCTTGATTCTGAAAGATCGTTTAATTATCTATCAGACAGTACTAAAATTTTGCCCTCTTACATAGGAAAGTTTTTGAGTAAATGACGATTGAATGTTAGAAAACGTAAATCAATTAAAATAAAGCAAAAACGTTATCAAGTTTAGTTTTTCGAATTCCATAGTTCTTTTATGGATAACGTAGGGGAAAATCTTTGCAAAGTGTCATTGTCACACCGACTTTCTAATAAGTATTGTAAGCGACATAGAAATTATTATTCAATTTAAAGTATTATGGCATATTTAACTGTTACACAAAGAATTGAAATTTTAATTTTTATCGGATGCGGGAATATGACTAGAACTCAGCAGGAAGTTTGCGATTTATTTAATGAAAAATATCCAGATCGCCCTATCAGCCAATCAACATTCAGTAAGGTAGAGTCTAAATTTAGAGAAACTGGCAATGTTGTAAATATTTCAAAACCTGAACGTCCAAGCATTAATGAAAATCAGAAACAGAACATTTTGATATGTAAGGTGGATAATCCTCATAATTCTTCACTATTGGTTGCCTTAAACAATGACACTAGTCAGAGCATAGGAAGGAAAAATATCATCCCTACAAAATTCAACTTGTGCAGGAACTCAATGAAGATGATCCCGATCGCCGCTTACACTTTTGCGAAATTCTAATGGATTTATGTCAAGGAAATAGAAATTTACACTGGCAAATACTTTTTTCAGATGAGGCCACATTTTGTCTGAATGGTACAGTAAACCGTCAAACTTGCAGATATTGGAGTCGGGAAAATCCTCATTGGATGGCAGAGGCACATACTCAACACCCTCAGAAATTAAATGTGTGGGCTGGAATAGTTGACGACAGAATAGTAGGGCCTTTCTTCTTTGAAGGAACCCTTACAGGACAAAGATATTTAGAGTTTCTAGAAAATGACCTTGTTCCAGCCCTTGCAGCAATTTTTGCTAACGATAATGACCCTGACAACTTTTTCCTTGGAGGTGGATCGGCAGACGCGGACCGATAGAATGGCCTGCAAGATTGCCAGATCTTACACCTCTTGACTATTTTTTATGGGGATACTTGAAGTCAAAAGTGTACATTAATAAACCACGTAATTTAGAAGAACTTCAAAATCGCATTCGGGACGAAATACGCAGAGTTACCCCAGAAATTATTCATAATGTGCAAGAAGAATATCTTCACATTGCGCATTGTCAAGAAGTTGGTGGATGGCAATTCGAACATTTAATTTAAGTATAAAATTTAATCAATTGTATTTTATTTTACATACCTCAGAATTGTTACTTTTTTATGGATAAAATTTACGTTTTCTAACATTCAATCGTCATTTACTCGAAAACTTTCCTATGTAAGAGGGCAAAATATTAGTACTGTCTGATAGAGAATTAAACGATCTTTCAGAATGAAGGAAAAAAATATGGTGTTGCCATTTAAAAAAAAATCGATGACGTCATTACTCGAAAACAAATGACATTTGAAAATCGCATTTTACGCTAAAATATGTATTTTTTAAATAAAAAATCGACCTATTCGAGGATTTTTCCCAAAAAATAATTGTTTCGTTTTTATTGAATTTATTCCATACTTTTGGCGCATACTATATATTCCTAAGCGCATATTTAGAAACTA
This sequence comes from Monochamus alternatus, assembly GCA_037114965.1. Taxonomy (NCBI): domain Eukaryota; kingdom Metazoa; phylum Arthropoda; class Insecta; order Coleoptera; family Cerambycidae; genus Monochamus; species Monochamus alternatus. The sequence continues at coordinate 76,143,668 of CM073427.1, forward strand.
TAAATTGTCAATGCGGCAGATTCCAAGTCTGCTACGACTTTTTAACAAACAAACATTTATAAAAATTCCTATACCTTTAAATTTCATGTTATACAAATTTGAAATTAAATAGGTTGCAATCGAAATTGGTACAGTAGCATCATGACAAATTTACATTATATTATTATACAATCTACTAAAATTCTTCGAGATGTTATACAAAAAAAAAATAAAGTTTAATTCGCTGTTAATATGCATTCACGTAGCCTCAGTATATCTTTGAGCTGCCTTTGCTCAGCGCCAATGTTACAGAGACTATAATTAAACGTCTCAGAGGACCACCGTTGTCTGAGGAACGATTTCTACCGTAGCAGCCGTAAAAACAATAGAAACCGAATCCAAATCAACAAAGATGATTTCCTATCAAGACTGCATATATACTAATTCTATAATTGGTGGCTACTTGTCATCGAATAGTTACCTAGGAGACTGTATAACAACTCGAAAAATCATAGTAGATGAGAGGTTAATTTTGAACAAACTTGTTTTCTTCAATTGTAAATAATAATTTGATCGATGTGAAACTATATAAGCACATTTAATGTACTATAGGTAATATATCAAACGGTAATGAAAAGAAAGAACATAAATGTTATAATTCGTATCTTTCATATGTTGTAGTTGAGTACAGCGTTTTAAACTCCTACGTCTACTGTGAGGATACAAAAAATTTAAATAAAGTTTAGGACACGTGGTGTTAAATAGGATGAGGTAAGATCCATTTTCAATCAAAAGGATTATCTTTGGGATTTGACCGAAACGACGTTATCAATTATATTTTTTTCCAGAAACATGCCTAATTTTTGTTTCTTGTTAAAAAACTCTTTTTTCGAATAAACTTCTATTAGAGAATTTTTTCTGTATTACTTCCCGTTAAAAGTTATAAGCTATATGGTCCTAAGGAGAAATACCACCTAAAAGTCATATTAGCGGTAAAGGGATCAAGTAGTGGTTGGATAATTATTGAATGTACATTGTTTAAAGTGCATAAATGTCACAAAATGCTCAATTACTTCATACAAACGGGCCACTGAATAGGTCCATAGTACCAGTTCATTTTTCTGGAAAAGGGTTAGCTAAATATGGCTGCACAATCCTGACCTTGTGGGGTGGAGCTTCGTCGTGCCGAAACCATAGGTTTCTCCTTAGCTGCATAGACACATTCTCCAGAAGTGCAGGAAGTTCTTCTTGTAAGAAATTTAAATAATTCACGCTGTTCAGTGTATGTTCATAAAAATAAGACCCAATTAAATGCCTACCGATGATGCCGCACCATGCAGTTACTCCAAACTACCATTGGTTTTGGACTGGATTTAAAATGTGGGGGTTTTCAATGGACTAGCAGTGCTCGTTGCGCTTGTTTGGCAAACCATTGCTAACAAACCGACTTTCGTCCGTCCAAATAACATACCGAAAAAGGTTTCAATCAACAGTTTCTACATTTACTACAATTTCAGCTATAAAATTAAGTCTGTTTTCAATATGACGCTTAGGCAAATACTCCAAATTCTGAATTTTGTCATGATACCCATTGGTCTTTAAAATTCGTTGGATAAATCAAATCCAAATTCAATTTCTAGTTAACCTACCGTATAGAATTTGGTGAATTTTTTTCGAAATACTATAACAGTATAACTGTGTTAACATTATTTCTTACCCTTCGGTCAATTATTTGATTCTTTCAAACAGAAAATGCTTCTTAATTTCGTCACAAGGTCGCCTCTAATCTTGTAAAGTTTCTATGATCAGAAATGAGACGCTCTGAATACATCTCGATATAACTCTACAGCTCTTCTTGAATGTTTTTGTGACTCGCCGTAAATTAGCAACATATCAACTTTTTCTGAATGAGGAAACATTTTGTAAGCACAAAACTTATACGTTTGACGTTCGTATTAAGTAATGACAAGTACTTTGTGGCATTTATCCACTTTAAACAACAAACATTCAATTATTTTCCAACGACTACTTGATATTTTCACCGCTAATGTGATTTTTAGGTGGTATTTCTTTAGGACGATATTGCTTATAACTTTTAAACGAGAAGTAACATAAAAAATTATCTAATAAAAGTTTATTTGAAAAAGGGAGCTTTTTAACAGAAAACAAATTTGTATATGTTTGTGGCAGAAATATAATTAATGACGTCATTAATCATATCTGTGAAATCCCAAAGATAATACTTTCGATTGAAAATGGAGCTTACCTCATCCCATTGCAGCGAGACTCAATAGACTTGGGTTCTTTTTTAAAAAATATTTCACTGTGATGCACATACAAATCACTGAATAAATGACAATGCAAATTTGTGTTCTATCCTAAAACTAACCTTTTTCTGTCCTGGTACCAGAGACGTATCTATGTACCTACACTGCACTACACAAACTACAAAAAACATATACATATAAATATTATAAGTAAACAATATACAAAAATAAGCTTATTAGATACAAATACATCAATATACATAACAGAGTCAGAGCATACGTCCGATTGTTTCAGGCGATGGAAATGAAACAGAGTAATAAAACCCCGAGATAAGAACCGGCCCATAATATTTCGTTTCAGGTAATTATCGGGTAACACTAATGCTAATAGGTAATGGGTGTAAATTAGTATATTTTACTGGATACATCATAGGGCAGGAGCCAGTATATTGTGACAGATCAATCCAGTCTTAGAGCTGAATATACGAAGACGTGCTAGTGCAGTAGAGTAAAATTCGACTTGTGTTTAGTGACTAATGTGCCAGTGGATATAATATTATTTGGGTAAAATGTCGAGCTTATCAGATTACGTACCTGCTAAACACGTGAAAAGATGTGCGCTATCTCAGAATGAGAAGGTTATTATATTAAATGTATTTAATGCATTGAAACAGCAAAATCCTATCAACAGTGTTGACGACATCGTGGAAAAGTGTTCCAAAATCACAGGGATTGGAAAAGACTATCTACAGACTTTTAAAGGAAACAAAAAATTAACAAGATACTGTAAATCCCCCAAAATCATCTACAGGGAGGTCAAAAGTCGTTATAGATGATTTCTTCAAAAATGCCATTCGCAGAAAAGTACACTCATTTTAGTTTAAAAAAGAAATACCAACGCTAAACAAAATTTTAAGTGAACTTTCAGAAGATAAAGATTTGCCAAATATCAGTAGAAGCAAATTATGGGCTGTCTTACGAGAGTTGAATTTTTGCTGGGAAAAGCAGAACAGGAAGTCGGTTCTTATCGATAAAGATGAAATTATTTATTGGCGAAGATTCTACTTAAGATCAATTAGAAAATTCCGTGACGAAGGGAGGAATATTTATTATCTAGACGAAACTATGGCAAGATAAAAATGAAAAAAAATTTTGAAAAGCATTTTTGGATGGACTTTCAACAGGGTTCATTGCACCTTCAGGTAAAGGACGAAGATTAATAGTGACACATATAGGTAGTGCAGTTGTAGATGGCGGTTTACTTTTATTTGAATCTAAAAATCCAGGTGACTATCACGAATACATTAACGTAGATGTTTTCGAAGAGTATTTTACACAGATGTTGGATCTTATTCCTCCGGGATCTGTAATTGTCATGGATAATGCCAGTTACCATTCACGGCAGTCCGAGCGGACGCCTACGACTGCTTGGAGGAAAGCCGATATAATTCAATGGTTATCCGGAAAAAACATTTCTTTTGAAACAAAAATGGTGAAAAAAGAACTTTTGACACTTGTCATTCTTAATAAAGACCAGGAAAAAATATGTTATCGATCATGGCAACAAATCGCCAAATAACGGTACTACGGTTACCACCTTATCACTGTGAACTTAACCCAATCGAATTAGTCTGGGCGCAGGTAAAAGAGATGCAGCGCGAAATAATACGACGTTTAAATTAAGTGACGTGAAAATTTTGTTAAAAAAATCCTTGGAACGAGTAACTACAGATAACTGGCAAAGATGTATACATCATGTACAAAAAGAAGAGGAGAAAATGTGGGAACTCGATAATTTAATTGACGTTACTGTGGAACCTATCGTTATTAATCTAGGAGACAAAGATAATTCATCAGAATATTCAGAGGATGAATTTTAATATACCTACTTTTTTATTTTCTTTATTGTACATTTATACAACACTACATTTACTCACCATAATTTGAATTTTCAAAATACATATATTTTTGTGTGGAATAAAAGTCTATTCATTAAATTTAAATAAATATTTTGATAACAATATTGAATAATTTTATTTGAGTTACTAAAAACCCTCTTAACCCGGTTATGATACTTAAAGTAACCTCATGTTTTAAAATGCTGTTTTTATATTGTTTACTTATAAGAGAAATGGACCGAGAAATTGAAGCGGCATAGACAAAGACGGATTGTCGGGGATTAAATTTTAGCTACCTGTTACAATTTAATACAACTCGGTCACACAAAGTTTTTTTAAAAGTACACCTCATTTATACGGATAATACATAATATAAAAATATTGAATATAAGTACCAGTACTACATTTATTTACGATTTGCATACATAATAAGCTTTTATTACTCTCTTTCATTTCTAAACCGACGTAGCCACTAAAGCCACCGTCCCACCGAATGTTTTCTCGCACTGCACATATGAAGGGGTACGTTTCCGTACACCCTTTAACATCATGTATCCCAATTTTTTTGTATCCTCACAGTAGTCTCATACTATCGAGTTTGAGACACCCGTACCCGTAACCAGGGTGTCGTGACGTAATGCAGAAAAAAATTAAATTCATGTCTCATATAAAAGTCTTATATTAAACTATATTTATATTCACGTTTTGCTAAAAAAATTGGGGAAAATTGTTGTAGTGAAAAAATAAATCCTAATACGGTAATGACCACCTTTTGATAGCTATGAATCTAGCGGTGGCTTTGGAGTCCAAAACAGCAAAATAAACACAACACAATGCAAATCCATAAATACAATAAGGTAATATATTGATATATTTCACAGAACTTGACATGACAATTTGACCACATCTTTACATGACAAAAATCTCATCCATCGCTGTGCAGAATACGAGATTGGCGTGCGCTCATCATACGGCCAGAACCCGCATTAACTTTTTGTTCCTTTTTTGTAATTTTTTTTATTAAATATTTTTAATATTTATTAATTTGCTGTCAGAAATCTAGGTTTCTAATATTCTACATTAAAGACTCCACACCCTATGTGGAATAATATATTTGGAAACCACAGCAAACTATTTCTTTCTTTGTCATCTGTTGGCAAACTAATTCAGGACTACATCCAAATTTAACTGGAAGCCTTATAAACTTCAGAGAGTTGCCTTACAAAAAAGAACGAGTCCGTTTGAGTATTTAGGTAGCTGACGTTGACAAATTTCTTCTGCGACGATTTTGACAGATTGATGTAATTTACAACTTAGCTTGCTCAGCTTATGTCTAAATTTTCTTAATTACAAAGCACGTTAGATAGAAATCGACATCATTAACTTTTCAGCTAGTATGAAAGTCAATTAGTAGAGATAGCTTTAATATCTTGAATGTTGCCATTAGTTATTCGCAGACTTCAAAGTCCGAAAAAAGTTTTAACGGCGGTTTGGCGTGATAACGTGCATTCTACTGTGCCAACATCTTGCCTTATGGAATATAACATGAAATGTGATCCTATAAAAGCAATCAGCTATTAAAAAAAGGATAGGGGCGTTTAGAGAGATGACAAATTATTACAGAGACTGAGATTCTATCTATGTCATCCGCTCCATTCCTTTGTTAAGCTGAAAAAAAGTTAATGGATGAGATCTATTCCACTCTGTTGAAAATCTGTTAAAATAAGAGCCATGAAACCCTCTTATATAAGATGTTTTCTAGATCGATGTCATGAGATCAAAGGATTGTTTAGACCTAAAAGCAGTAACGAATTAAAGCAATATACTATCCTAAGTATATCCTAAAACGCTTCGTTTTATACATACAGAGTGTGAAAGGTTAATCTCTGATGACGGTTTTTAACTAGTATTTGCCAAATGTGTAGAGATAAATTAATTAAATTTGGCACAATCCCATAACTGTTTATGTTCTTTTTGAAAATCTAAAGAGAAACGAAGTGCTTTAAAAATACTCAAAATTATTTTGTGTATATTTTTCTGTAATTTCATATCACAAATTAAAATTCTAAGGTATTTTACATAAAGTTGAAATTCGATGTCGGCAACAGTTTTCAAGAAAAATATAGTCGGCTTTTAAATTAAATAAAAGAAACAATTTTGACATCAGTCAATACTTATATACAGGGTGATTATGAACTTATATAAAAAATTTAGGAGTAGTGGCATCATGAAAAATAGAGTCAATATTGCAAAAAAATTGTAAAATCCTTATAGTTTCCGAAAAAATTGATTGATGTTCTAGTAGTTTCAACTTTTACATCGCTGGGCTACTGTCGTCTCTAGCCAGACGATTTCAAATATCCGATTACTTATCGTATTAACTTTTTTGTGATGCCATACATTAGTTTTTTAAATATAAAAAATGGCTTACTTTTATAGCAACTCGCAGTTGATGGATATCATTTATGGTGAAGTGAAAATGCTTTAGCAAAATGATTTTCAGGTAAACAAGCTCCAAATGCAGCTACTTTTACAACGGTGTGTAGTGTAGTGCAAACACTGGCGTGACACGGGAAATTTTTAACCGAATGGTGGGAAAGATGGAGGTCCAGGGCGTCCACGGCGTATTGCAGCGGTATGACGTATCATACATGAGGCTCTATTATATCCGTATGATGTATAGCGTGTCCAAGCAGTGATACCAAGCGATTGGACGAGGAGGACCGGTACCATGGTCGCCACGATCTCCTGACTTTAAATCATTTGGACTTATTTTTGTGGAGATATTTGAAAAGTAAAGTATATTGCACCGAAGTGAGCACTATTGATGAGTTACGCAAACGTATCATAGCTGCTGCCAATAACTTACAAGTTCAAAAGTGTGTAAGTGTGTAAGTGTTGTAACATCAGGTGTGGTAAACTATTTTACTAATTAAGACCAACTGATTCTATTAATAATTAACAACAATAGCTGCAAAAGCAGTTGAATTTGCTGCATAAAATAAGTATCGTAAAATGTAATTTATTAGTTTCCTTGGGAATTTCCTTTAATTTTTTTTCCGGTCACCTATTATACGCCTTATCAAGTTTTACAGTGGACCAGTTTCCAGTTCCGTGAAGAAGTGTATTTTTAAATCATTTTAAAACTGCTCTCTTTGATTTTATTTTTACAAAATTGTATTCTTAAAAGTCCCCTGTACATTTAAAATTTGTTTTTTAGATAATTTTTGGAACACTGTATATGGAAATACGTACATACATTTCTTTATATCATAGTAATATAATAATGAATTACATTTTTATGTTTGCAATACAATGAACAAAATGACTTATAAAAATATTAGGGGAGAATTTGTTGTCTCCATTGTCAACTCCAGGAACACTCGTATTTTTGAAAAATTCTGCTGAAGATCCAGAATACCTACTAGTTTAAGGCATATTAGTGCCAATATATTTTTTTGCTATTTCCACTTTGTTACACCACCATGGTGCTTAATATTAGTAAAACAATGCCCGGTATATTCCTTTGGGTTTCGTAACTTAAGATTATTTTGTACGGTAATTTTGGTAACTTGTTTTCATTAACAATTAGGTATACTAAATATGCGCTGTACTGGATTTTTTTATAGTTACTATCAAATTTGTATCTAAATCCAGAATATCATATATATATATATATATTGCTATGCTACATTTGAAAATGGTAACTTCCTTTGATCATTAAAAATATTTCATTGAGAGGCATTTTTCAGAAAAGTGTCATTTTTCTCTATAGTCAATTATCTTGACTTCTTCGGTTTCTCACCATCATTTTGTCTTTTTATGGCCACAAAGAGAATGGCCATTTGAATGACATTTTCAGTGTAGGGTTTCACATTTTTAAAGGAACACCATTTAACAAAATCTTTATAAGTCTTGTTGAAAAGTTTTTTTGATTTTCCCGGTAAAAGGCTTCCTTTCGCTTCGCCTGCCGCTTTAAAAATTTGAGGAGACGTACTCGGAATATTTTCTGTACTACTATCACTATGAAAATCCATATTTTACTAAATATGGCATACATGAAAACCGAGTTCGTTAATATTATTGCTAGGCATCCGCCACAATTGTCAATTCAACAAAAATTCCCATAGATTTTTTAATGAGATTTCGAATTTCAACAGGAGTACCTTATTTATGTAAAAAAGTTTAAAGTTTTCATTTTTGCTATAAAATTACGAAAAAAGATACATAAAAGGGCTTGGGTACTTTTATACTATCCCTCTTGTTTTACCCGTCCCTGGACACACTATACCTATTCATTTTTGTGGGATCGCGCCAAATTTCCCTCATTATTTATCTCTACACATTTGGGAAATACTAATTGAAAACTTCCATCAGGAAATAATCTTTCACACCCTGTTTGTCGAAAATTCAACGTTTTAGGTTATATGTTTGCATAGACTTTTCTTCTTATTTTGGAGTCTAGAACACGCTGTTAAATTTGTGGTTCTACTTTTAGAATCACCTTGTATTTCCGGATACAGGACGATAAAATTAGTTTAATAAAAGTTTAAAAAACCTAATTTTATATATAAACGTATGAAGTATTGACGAACTGTTTATAAACCGAAATGACAAACACTAGTTATCAGAGTCAAAGAGATTAATTCCGAAATCATTAATTTCACAGACATGCAATATAGGTTATTATTACAAATCCAAAAAAATATATTATTTCGGAGATACTGATGTTTGGAAAGTACATAATGTAGTAATTTCAAATGTATTATTTATTTATTAAACTGAATATTAAAAATTTTCGTTTATAAAATAGTCAGTGGTCTTATTAGCAGCAGTGCAACTAGTACCATTTTTGTAGATGTATTCCCTGAATTTTTGTATTTCGAAAATCAATTACTTTCATAGATACATTCAGGCTTTTTCTTCTATAGTAATCTTAGAAATAGCCACCCTAAACTTACATAAATGACAGGAAATTATTGTAAATATATCCGAAAAGATATTTGTTGATTCTCTTGTAGCACAAGATACATACAGGATGTCCAGAATATGAGTGCCTTAATTTTGCCATATGATGAGTTGTACTGAACACAACATATTTGACTTAAATTTTTTTTTCTTTCACCAACGGTAACAGAATTATGACAGCAAACAGGTGTTGAATATGTGACAACGTCGCTCATTTACTATTTTAGGATTGTTTTGATTTATACATAATTATTACAAATAGATACACCTAAACATATGTACGTCTTACTTCTCTTTTCACAACACAGAATAATAGTTATAAGTATTTAAGATGACTTGTTTACTATACTACAGTACTATAAATTGTTCCATTGTTGTTTATGTACACTCACAAACATCAAAGAAAAATCAGACAAAAATGAATCGCACTAGTTGTACGCGCTAATATGACTAATATTATTTTTAGGTTATCACCAGCAGTCTGACACTGCTACGTCATCGAAACTTCAATTGTTTGCTTCATTAATACTAACGCAAAAATCAAATTATGAACAAATTACGTTACAGGCGCTTTTACTTAACCTTAATTGTACTTTAGTTTGTAATTTCGTAACATAGTTTTGCATATTATTACAGTTGATTTTTATTTTTCAAAATGAATTTGTAGAGAAATTATTCGTTTTAGACACTTTTTTTCCGGACCCCCTGTATAGATTTTCTTAAAGTGACTTTGGGTAACAATAGAATACTGGGTGTATCAGAATATATGAAGAAAATCGATAGAAGTAAAATAAGAAACAAGCTATAAAAACATAAAATTGTGTTTTCCATTATGTTTTTTTTTTTCAAGTAATTTTTGTATAGCTTAAATATTTCTGTTCTAATTTGAAGGCACACACTATAATACATACATTTAACTATATTTTAATAACATAATTTTGTAGTGTTTTATTATTTCACTGTATACATATTAACTGTTTTATTGTGTTATTCTACACAAAATTCTTAGTAATGTCAAACAAAAGCTTACTGTTAAAATGCGCAAAATAATTTATATTACAAATACACAACTTTTGTCACAAGATGACTCAGTTTTAAATATTTGCTTACCTTTGAATACTGTTCTGACTATGCTTATTATTTATATAGCTTTAAATAATAAGTACAAATATGTTAGACAATGACATTTTTTCTACACCCGTATTATAACAATGCACTTATATGCCCATAATCCGTTTCATAACGATACCCATTACGATACAGATTTTTCATTACGATACAGCTTTTTAATCAATAGAAACCCATAATTTTTCAATCAAGCATGCTGTGCATTTGACGTTTATCCTAGGTTCCTATGTAATTATTTTAGATGTCAAAATCAGTACGTATTAAATTTTCGTAGATACCTAGCTAAACTTCGATAATTTGTCAAAATGTCTGATATCAGCGATATAGAAGAATTACCATCGACTCCTCCACACATATCGGAGAAAGCAGAAAATGCAGTTCATACGAATAATTACTGTTACCTATTGTGTTCAATAAAAATATAAAATTTATGGTTTTTGATTATTTATCGGGTGTAGAAAAAATAGCGTATGCAACTCTCATGTAATGGTTATTAATACACTCGCATAAACCATACGAAACTCGCCTTCGGCTCGTTTCGTATCCTGGTTAATGCTCGTGAATTAATAACCATCATTACATGATCGTTGCATAATATACTATTTTATTATGACCTGTTTGTCATAAAAAAAAATAAAGCGAAATCGAAATTTACGAAAATATTTGATCAAACAAAGAATTTTAGGTCTTTCAGGACGAGCAATTTCAAGCAAAAGTTTGATAAGTTCGAAAATGTTTTATTTTCATGGACCACTTCCTACTGCTTAAATATGCGAGAAAAATTTAGTCAAACTTAAGTTTTAAATTTAAATACTAACTCACTAGAACCATTAATGGTTGGAACTTATCTACGATTATTGTAGGCACTTTAAAGTGCTTTACCACTAGTCATGGGCACGTAATATAAACGCTCTCATTAAGTGCCTGCGTCGAAAATGGTAAATAAATGTTTGTTGCCCGCTATGTTTCTGTGACGTTTCTGGAACTTGTACAACCACGTTCTAACAATGTTGTAATTCCGTAGAGGTGACATTGCGGCGTGGAAACTACAACTTGTAAGAAATTTCTATACTTTCCAACCACTCTTGCATATTAGTATGTAGTATCTTTATTTCTTTAATTGTGAATCGGGTGGGTATTGGGCAGATATTTAGGTGCAGTAGATACTTCGAAATAAATATTTATTGAGCGGTGGTTTCAATTTCAAAATTAAAACGAATTAAATTTTATTGACAAACATAATGATAAAACTTCCAAATCCGGCACGCGCCTTTAAAATATATATGTTTTAATAAAAATGTTGTCTAGAATATATAATAACATTGTGTGTCAATGTGATTGTATATATGGTGAGAGCTGTCCTACATTATTATTTTTATTACATTTCTTTGTGGTTTTCCTCGTTAGCTCTGTTTTATCCTTTGGATTTTTTGTAATGATTTGACCCAGATATTTACTCTAGGTCAAAGCTTATAGTTTATTATATATTAAGTTAATAGTTATAAAAAATATGATATATATTTACAAAGACAAAAATACAGTCCAGACATGGCATGATATTGTCACGGAATTTGCCCCACTCACACCCAAACCGACGACTGTGGTTTCGCGAAATGCTAAGATTGCCCCGATCGCCCCTACACGATTCTGTTAAACAAACAAAAAGCCGTGGATCGAGACGGGACTTGAAAATTTGAGAAACGACGAGAAGCGTTCTAGTCGTTCGAGAGATGCTAGAAAATAGATCTATAATAGAAATGCTAGAATATACCTGGAATATTCGTTGGGTCTATAAAAGAAAAATAAACGGCCGATTAAGTTAGTCTTGTATAAGTCTTGTATTAAAGTGTTGAATTGAAGTGTTTAGTTGGAGATATCAAAGTGATTTAGATAGCGATTAATTAATAACTGTTTAGTTGAGTTCTAATTAGTGTTCAGTAGTGTACGAACAGCATGAAAGTTTTCAACTTTGAGAAACTATATGTTAAAATTTAATTTATGATGAATATAAGACGCCATAACGTAGTTTGGATTAACAAATATTACTTACAAGTTCCACGACTTACAACAAACAATTCAGGTTCCCTGAACGTTGCGGCAGCTATCATAGCTGCTTCAAAGTGACTGCAACTTTGAAGTCATATTTTAGTAACATAAGTTAGTCGTTCTTACGATTATTTGCCATTTCTTAACTTTGAAAACTTAAAGGTCATCCCACTATAGACTGTTTGGAAATGAAAGAGAGTAATAAAATCCCGAGATAAGAACCGGTCATGGGCGTGGTAATATTTCGTTTCAGGTAATTATCGGGTAAGACTAATGCTAACAGGTAATGGGTGTACAATGTACATTAGTATATTTTACTGGATACATCATAGGACAGGAGCCAGTGTATTGTGACAGATCAATCCAGTCTTAGAGCTGAATATACGAAGACGTGCTAGTGCAGTAGAGTAAAATTCGACTTGTGTTTAGTGACTATTGTGCCAGTGGATATAATATTGTTTGGGTAAAATGTCGAGCTTATCAGATTACGTACCTGCTAAACGCGTGAGAAGACGTACACTGTCTCAGAATGAGAAGATTATTATATTAAATGTATTTAATGCATTGAAACACCAAAATTCTACCAACAGTATTGGCGACATCGTGGAAAAGTGTTCTAAAATGACACGGATTGGAAAATCGACTATCTACAGACTTTTAAAGGAAACAAAAAATGAACAAGATACTGTAAATCCCCCAAAATCATCTACAGGGAGGTCAAAAGTCGTTGATTTCTTCAAAAATGTCATTTGTAGAAAAGTACACCCATTTTATTTTAATAAAGAAATACCAATGCTAAACAAAATTTTAAGTGAACTTTCAGAGGACAACGATTTGCTGAAAATCAGTAGAAGCAAATTATGGGCCGTCTTACGAGAGTTGAATTTTTGCTGGGAAAAGCAGAACAGGAAGTCAGTTCTTATCGATAAAGATGAAATTATTTGTTGGCAAAGATCCTACTTAAGATCAATTAGAAAATTCCCTGACGAAGGAAGGTATATTTATTATCTAGACGAAACTTGGGTCAACGAGAGATATACTGTAACAAAAGTATGGCAAGATAAAAATGTAAAAAGTTTTCAACAAGCATTTTTGGATGGACTTTCAACAGGGTTCAAGGCACCTTCAGGTAAAGGGCGAAGATTAATAGTGACACATATAGGTAGTGCCAGTGGTTTTTTAGATGGCGGTTTACTTTTATTTGAATCTAAAAATACAGGTGACTATCACGAAGGCATGAACGCAGATGTTTTCGATCCTATTCCTCCGGGGTCTGTAATTGTCATGGATAATGCCAGTTACCATTCACGGCAGACCGAGCGGACGCCTACGACTGCTTGGAGGAAAGCCGACATAATTCAATGGTTATCCGAAAAAAACTATTCTTTTGAAACAAATATGGTGAAAAAAGAACTTTTGACACTTGTCAATCTTAATAAAAATCAGAAAAAATATGTTATCGATGAAATGACAACAAATCGCCAAATAATGGTCCTACGGTTACCACCTTATCACTGTGAACTTAACCCAATCGAATTCGTCTGGACGCAGGTAAAAGGAGATGTAGCGCGAAATAATACGACATTTAAATTAAGTGACGTGAATTTTGTTAAAAAATTCCTTGGAACGAGTAACTGCAGATAACTGGCAAAGATGTATACGTCATGTTCAAAAAGAAGAGGAGAAAAGGTGGGAACTCGATAATTTAATTGACGTTACTGTGGAACCTATCGTTATCGATCTAGGAGACGAAGATAATTCATCAGAATATTCAGAGGATGAATTTTAATATACCTACTTTTTTATTTTCTTTATTGTACATTTATACAACACTATATTTACTCACCATAGTTAAAATTTTCCAAATACATATATTTTTGTGTGGAATAAAAGTCTATTCACTAAATTTAAATTAATATTTTGATAATAATATTGAATCATTTTATTTGAATTACTGAAAACCCTCTTAACCCGGTTATGATACTTAAAGTTGCCCCATGTTTTGAAATGCTGTTTTTATATTGCTTACTTATAAGAGAAATGGACAGAGAAATTTAAGCGGCATAGACAAAGACGGATTGTCGGGGATTAAATTTTAGCTACCTGTTACAATTTAGTACGGTTCGATCACACAAAGTTTTTTTAAAGGTACACCTCATCTATACCGATAATACATAATATAAAAATATTGAATATAAGCACCAGTACTACATTTATTTACGATTTGCATACATAGTAAGCTTTTATTACTCTCTTTTATTTCTAAACACACTATAATTACCTTAGACCTCTCCAAATCTAGGAGAGCAAAATTCACATAGCTCTAAAGTAACCAGGAGTAGTCGAAAATACTTAGTACTGACTGTAACTTTGTTGCATGAAGTTAATTACACAACAAAGTAGCAAATTTGCTGGTGGTTACGTAATAGTTACCCTCTGAAACTTCCTTCCTCAGTTAATGTTACTTTGGTGCTAGTTGGGTAAATCGATATGACAAGCGTCAGCAAAAAGATTCATTGAAATAGTCCTTATACGTTTTATTTTTAAAGTAGGTGTTAAAATTAAAAAACACATTTTTCACATTAAAATAATTGACGAAACATTTTCAGTTAAATGTAGATGCAAATATTTACTTTTTGCCACCGTATACCATGCACTTTTAACATAAAGCAATTTAATTTTTGAGATAAACCAGATAGTCGAGAGCAAAATGAGTTGCACTTTATAACATATTTGAATTACAAACAGTTTGTAGTATTCTAACTTGCTCTAAAATGGCACTATACGACTACACTCAGATGAAATATCTATATTTTTTACAATTCTTGAAAAATATACATATGTATTACGTATCTAGAAAACTAAACTTTTGCAAATTTCTGATTAGGTCCGCCTTATTTACATGTGCTGTTACCTTTGCGAATTCATAATTAGACTACACTCCATAATGAAAACTTTATCAGTTTTTTGTTTCTACTAAATGTTTCAATATTTCTTTAGACTTAAGATAATTGCATTTACTTGACTCGGAATACCTTAATAATGCTAATATTTTCAATTTCAGATGAAAACTGCACTTCAGCTGCCACGGCACCGCCACCCAAGTACTATCCACCATCTCCAACACATGTTGTGAACATTCCAGATAATACAGCTAGATATTAGTTAGTTAGACTGTCTCAGTCATATGTGTAACCTAAATTATTAAGAAGTAGATGTAAATTGCTTTGAAAAGATTTATAAATATCACACTTGGATTGTAAATTCAGAAAGATGCACGTAGTTCTAAAATTATAGGAGAATTCGTAATTTTTACACAATAGTTGCATCTTTTTGAATTGGCCAATCAACGGTGCTAAGTACTTGGTATTTTTTTATATAACAATATCTCATCTCCTGATCTGTTACATAATGCCATATTGTTAAATTCGAAATTATTGTAGAAATACATGTACTTATATCTATCTTTATGACCTTTTTAATTTTTGACAATTAAGTTAGATACAACGCATGTATTGTATTTGTATGCAGCTGTTCATATTGAAGCGGCGAGTACGTCGGATTTTTTTTGCCGATAAGAACAGTAAGAAGCTAAAGTGAATATTTCTTTGCTCTCATCGAATATATTGCACAGAGGACAGCGAACAGTGAACCTATACAGTTTATCTAGTTACTAAATAAGATGGGTATTGAAAAATGAATTACTGAAGTTTTTGTCATAGCATCTATCTTGTGTGACAGTTGTACCAAGTTTTTTCAATTGTTCTAGATATATTGTACAAAAGTGTTCGGCGTCATTCGCATATACTCAAAAAATTTGGGGGACACTTTCTCAGGTTATTATATAAATAATGAAATTCTCCAAATGTAAACTGACATGTGTTAATAGAGTTAATAGTTTCTTAAACACGTAATTTTCAATATACCATATAGCAGAATTTGAAGATAATAAAAATTATTCTTCAGCATCACTTATTTTATAAACGGGGCACTTGGGTCAACTGTTTTTAATTTACTGTTACCCAACATAAACGCATCGAAGAAAAATACTTTTGAATGGCTGTTATCGCAGCGCTTATCAGTGCTCTTATAGCTTTTACCGCATCTTCAACATAAACACGGCCTTAGTCACACAGTTTAAATCTCTGTGATTTATTTCAGTGATATGGCATAAATATATGTGTGAACACATTGTAATCCATCCATTATAGTGTAGTAAAATCTCTTCACTCCCTTATTTCTGGTAGATTGTTTTTAAAGTATTGAAACGCTTACCATATTGTAGAGGCCCCATTTGGATATCCGAAATGGACTTTTATATCTTTTTTCAAAAGAGACGAATTTTTTAAAATCAAATTTTTGTTCTTCAGACGTTATTTGACTATTACGTTCTTACAACATATATCGCGTAAATCAACGATTTTATGTTCATAATTTTTTCACAACTTTAGCGCTTTTACCCTCCAAATATTTTTCAACATACGCCTATGATATTGATACTATGTTCATTTTATAGCAAATTTGATTTCCAAACTTTTATGTCCCCTGCCATTTTTTTATTTAAAGCTCAATTTTTTAGATATTTTACATTTTCTAAAATACCATCTACCTATGCAGTAGTAGATATTATAATGAAATTTTAGAGACGTCAATATCTATGGAAGACGCATACTTTGCAATCCAAAGTGTCTTTTTAGTTTTACCAGTGGCGCTCGTAGCGGAATGCCACTGAACTTTTTTGAACCCTATTAGCCATATAGTCTTATATTAAAAACTTAATAACCACTTACTACTTCTCGATTTGCCTAATCAAAGATGGACATTTGTTTTCAGAACTCACTATTTTTTCCTGACAATCATCGGCCGCTAAAACATTTGTCGAGACATTTATAACCCATCAATACATGTCGTTTCTCTCCAAAACGGGGCATTTAAACAAAAAATTACAACAGAGATAAAATAATCAGAAGAAAATTACACGTTTGATATTTAAAGAAAAAATTGCATAGGCGTACTTAGAAATATTTGGAGGAGATAAAGGATACTGCAACCCTCATTTACCCATTCGTCCTTCGAAATTTTTCACCAAAATTACATGATTAGTATACTGGAATAAGATAAAAGTACGTGCAAAATTTCAAGTGTTTATCTTACATAACAATGAGATTACTAACAAAAATAGCTTTAAAACGTAACTTTAACACCCTGTATATTGAAACAGGGACGCTCAAATAAAAAATGACATAAGGAAAGTCTCATTATTTTTGTCCAAAAAATATGTGGTTAATGGTATGGCCTTTTATTTTGGGACACCCTGTATTATATAATAGTGACTTATTATGTAAATAGAATTTTTTGGTGCCTACCTACAACAAAATAAAATATTTGTTATACGTATATATACCCAATAACCAGCCTTTTTAAATTCTAGTTAATTTAAAGTCTGGTTGTTAATTATACAGGAAGTAAATAAACCTTTAAATTTGTTCATTTTGACTTTATTTAAAATGTCTAAAAAATTATTCTATTTAAGATTTTCATGAGATAGCTATAAAGACAAAGCAATGCAGCTTATGTTTAAATTAAAAGAGAAATTTATAGTGTCTTCTAACTAAAAGTAAGTAGATGTTTGCTTTATAAATCTTACTATTCAAATTTAAATTGCACTGATGCTGAAACTGTCTAGAATTTAGTAGTTTGATTTCTTTTACTGAGAAATCTTGTAAAACCAAAAATTCAGCAATTTATAAACTCAGTATTAAAAAGACTAATAAGGTACGTATTTAATATGTAGGTATGTTGTTTACGTAGGTATATGTACATAAGAAACTTAACTAAAGTAAAAATCAAGAATAAATTATTTATTTTGGGTCCAAGAAATATGTCGCGCTTTATTGCTTTTTGCCACAAGTTTTGCGTATGTGAATTCCGGGGTAAACTAATAAATAATTTATATGAGTATTTTATCGTTGTACTGGGACATTTAGGTACAACATAGTTTCTAAAGTTTGATTGTTTTGTTCGAGTGTCTCTTATAATGCGTTCAATGTTTTAAATTTTCTATAATTGAAACAAAACCTGCAGTCCTAACGACGCTGACGGCCCTCTGTAAGTAAACCACAGCGAGCGTACTCGTCAGTGACGTCATACAGCGGTTTACGCGATTTTAGAGACATTAGAAAATATTTTTTCCAGATCGCACTAAAATTTCAGAATGAATCTTAAAATGTAGTAAACAAGTTGCTAAATGACCCCATTAGAGTTCACTGCTGCTTGGAACAAATTTTATTGACAGAAATTAATGAAAATACCGTAAAGAATTTTTGGTGACATTATGTGTGCACATGTTTTAAGTAGTAGTTGAAATTTATATTTTAGCGATGTTGTATGCAGAAGAAGCCAGAGAATGAGAAACTTTTGGGTTCACCATATCAATAAAAAGAGAAAGCTGTATGTCATTTTCAAAACTGGAGAAAGATCAGTGAAATTGTTTTCAGTAGGTATTTCCGAATACCACAAACAAAATAAATTTTTCGAGCTTTTGGATCGATAAAGGTTAGTGATAGGCGAATTTGAAACAAATCCTTGAGTTTTGTGGGAGCAGACCTTAAGTTGGACTAGCGAGATCACGTTGCGGGTCACGGACATGTTGGTGCTGGTCTAGCGTGCTTTGTTTCATTAAATAACGTGGATACCCTAATGAGTAGCCTTTGCCGGTCCGTGCTGACGCGTGCAACTATAATGATCGATCTTTAAGTCACCTATTTTGCTGTCGCTCATCTACAGCTCATGTGAAATTAAATTGGAAAGCTAATCATTAAAGGTTTTACTGGCAGCGTCCAGAAAAGTGCTAACTAATGTCATTTGTTGATCTACTGATTATCAAAGCAGTAACCATCAGCGTCTATGTGAAATTATAAACAATTATATCTTCTGTTTAATTGTTTCAATTATGAACAATCTTCCGATATGATTATACTTCCGGCAAGAATTCAGACGATTTGCGTCATACGAACAAATGAATAATTCATTATATTTTCATCAAAATATTTAAAAAACTGCAACTGAGAGTAATAAAACTATATACTACACTAAAACTTTGCATTATATATTGAACTAAATTGCAAAAAATGTTTGTTTTGAACGCAACCAAATATCGAAAATTGCGTTGACAATAAAAACAATTGCCGCTAGTATATCTAAAACGTAATCGTTACCCGATTGAGATAAATGTATAATTATCACTATCTGTTTGTTTTTTATGAGTAATATTTCAAGATGTATTTGAACAGTTGTATGACAAAATTTATATAATAGTCAACTCATCATATAATATATAATATATATAATTTGCACTTAGTAAACTCTATTCTATTCTATATTCGATAAGGTTACCATTTAGTTTTGTTTTCTCTTACATAAAGAAATGCAATTCATCTTTGACCATGTTCCGTAAAATGACAGAATGATCGTTAAATCCGCTAAATGCGCGGACTTACGGAACTATATTCAGTTTAGTCATTTTCTGATAATACGTCTAGTAATGCCATACGGTAGTCTAGTATAAGAAAAGAGTCCTTTATGTGTACTAATAGTAAATAAATTTCTGGACTGCTCATTTAATAAAATTTGTTGGTACGCTTCCGACAAGTCTATTTTAGAGAATTTTTCGCCACCCTGTAACTGAGAAAAAAGGTATTCGATACGTGTTGCAATGCCTGATTTAAAGTAATTTTAAAATCCACATATGCGAATTTTACCATTTGGTTTCAACACAGGAACAATCGGAGTGGCTCATTCCGAATATTCTACTGGTACTAAAACTTTATTTTTAACTAAACGTAGCAGTTCCTCTTCAATTTTAGACTTTAAAGCAAATGGAACTGGTTTAGGTTTAAAAAATTTCAGAATGGTTCCCTCATTCACTCTTAATGTTATTTTAAATTTATTAGCCCATCTGACCAACAAAAATTGGTTTATACTTTTCCAACAACTTGTGTACTAGAATCTTCTTTACAGCTAGATACATATTTCATTTTACAAATTCCCAAATTCAACATATTTAAACCGTTTCTACCTAAAAGGGGAGGCCCACCATTTTTTATTACATAAGTTTTTAAAATATAAGGAACTTTTTCAAAAATAATATTTAAATTTAAGTAATTTAAGCTACTAGAGATAAAAAACTGGAGATACGTTCTCAAGCGTTTTATGAACCAAGTAACAATTCTAAATTAGAATATATTGCCTTATAAAACTGACGTTTTAAAAAATACATTATATATATTTAGATACCTTCCAGCATTTTCTTTGAAAATTCAATCGATATCTTGAAATCGAAAACTTAAATGGCAACTTTAGGGTAGGTTAGGGGGTTAGGTAGGGGTTTAGGGTTCGGTAAATTCATGTCCTTCCATTGCGTAAATGAAATAAAGTAGAACATACATATGTGGAATAGACAATAATGGCTATATTAGCAATTCTTCATGTTCCAGATAATATTATCCATTTGTATTGGAGGCATCTTAGACATTTCCTCAACAAAATCAAATCTCCCTTGCCCATTGTGAGACACAATAAATTGCCGGTAAACTGCTCGTTAATGTAGAGTTAGTGGGCAGAAAGAAGCAAGTCGGTAGAAGAAAAATTTTATACTATATCCTCTTTTGTCCGATTCATAATTATGTGTGTGTGAAAAATGGGGATAGATCGAACAAAATAATATCCAATAAGCACGTATTTTCACAGTGTGCTGGAAGTGTTTATTTCTCTGTTCTGACTGCTTTAACACAAGAGTTTCTGTCTTCTCATTGTAGACTGGGGGGGGGCGTTTGCACCTTCTGAACCTGTATAAGGAATTATATTACAATTTAATGAGGAATTATCTTCATATTTAACTCTTACTTTGTAATGTTACACACTGTATAATTGTAACAACTTAAAATATATCTATAATCAGTTCTTTAAATTAGATAGACTGACTTGGAAGCTTAGGAAGCTAGCTTTGAAGTTAAATGGTTCCCAGATTTGAGTGAAAATACATGTGTCCAGTTCACTACATAGACCAATTTTTTGCGGTGATGTGATATTAACTGCATAATGTGAATACTTAAATACTCCTCGTATGATATCTCCATAATTCAAATAATCATGAAAACTGTTTTTGATAGAGTATTCAATATACGTCCCATAAGACGTTCTATTTTCGCATTTCGTGACCATATTTGCAGTGATATGTATTCAGCACATATTTTTAATATTTACCAAACGTTTATGTAAATTTGCAGGAAAGATAATGAACAATAATAGCCAAACATTTGTAGACCTTAGATTTTCTTACGGTGTTATCTAAAAGCCAGGGCATATGCCAACGCAGCACAAATAACTGCAGATTTAATGTATAATGTTTGTAATTCTAATGTATATATTTATAAAAATATATATAAATCACTCAAGGGTATTAGGTACAGTAGAAAAATTGAGAATAGAGTAAAGATTAAGATGCGCATCGAGTCTATTCTTAAAAGAATTAAGCAAAATGGGGTAAGAAAAGTTTCAAGAAGAGTCAGTAGTTAAATGAAACATCATTTATGGACATTATAGTTCACCATAAATATCCTATAGGTTGTTATGAGGTCACAGTGAGTATGCATTTTGTCTAATGATAGAAGACAAACGCATGAGATGTTCTTTATTCGGAAGGTTTTTGAAACTTATATTAGAATAAAGATGGTCCAAGAACAGAACCCTACGGCAATCCACCTTTCAGACATTTCTTTTCTCAGAGAGAAACTGTGTTAGTAACTAAAACTATCGACAGACGATCTTCTAGGAAAGATTTGATCCGATTTAACAGTATACGATGCGCAACAAAATGTTTCAGCCTATATATATATATACGGTTGTAAAATTTCTCCGGGTTCCTTTCCGCGATGAATCTGCATGGTCTTCAAAAGAACCATTTGTTCTTCGTTTAGCAGAGGTAAGAAGCGGAAGCCTACGAACTAATATATATATATATATATATATAACCGGGTCGGTCAGTGGTCGCGCGGTTTAAGGCGTCAGTACTTGAATCGAGGTGACTAGATCGGAGTTGGTTCGAGCCCAGCTGCCGCTAGACTGTATATAAGCTATATTCGTGGAGAGGATTGGCACCCTCTCTGCGGGTATGGTAGGGTGGAATAATGTTAGCTTGGGTCAATGTGAGATATAGATACCGGTTGATATTTGACTACCCCCCTAATTAATGAGGTTTTCCAGGTTTCCCTCATTCCTGCACTGAATAGTGGTTAGGGCCTACCAACGTAAGTCGTTCCTGGGCGCAAATGTGGCCTGCTTAATAATAATATGCCGCCCCATCTCCGACTTCTGGGCTAATCCCTGTGATTAGAATGAGGGGTAGAGATATTATTATTATTATTATAATAGTTTATCAGACTCTCTTTTTCACTCAGAATAGTATCGATTGTACTTACAAATAAAAAAAAACAAGTGCAATATCATTTACACACTTTGTTTTATTTCAAGTGAATCGTGAGACATCATTGTTGAAATCATACCCAATTCTATAGAAATGTTTTCGACGCATGGAACATAAAAATATTCTAAATAAAACATTCAGATGACAGTTGTGTGAATTGAATGATAACAATCAAAACTTCTAAATTCGCAATTATATTAGAGTGTAAATTCGTGTGTAACAGGAAAGTAAAAAAGAAAATTTGTTTGGAAAAATATACAAGTGTATTGAAAAAGGTTGAAATTAAGTTATAACAAATTATAGTCTGAATGCCATTAATTTAATTGAATGTATAATTAGATTTAAGAGTGCAGTGCAAAATTGTGGTATCTTAGTTATGAAAAAATAAACGAAGTTGTTGATAATTGGTGAAAAAGGGGAAGCCACGTTAAAATTTTTCTGCCACAAGAAAAATTATGTAAAGAAAGTATAAACCAGTTAAAAATTAGTGAAAAATATCTAAAAGTATTGGTATCAATATGAAATAATATCAATATCAAGAAAGTAGTTGAGTCTGGTATCGAGTAAGGAGTACATCATACAAAAATTAAAAATCAAAAAAAAATTACCAGAACCAAGATTTAAAAAAGAAATAAAGAAAACTACGGAATAGACTCCAGTCAAGAGCCAAGCAAGAAACAAACCAAGGTACGATATAAGCAACAGACAAAATAGGTTTGAAGAAGATAGAAATAGCAAGGGATGAAAAGAACGAGGAACAGTAAAACGACAGACAGGAAGAAGCAGGAAAATCATACAGAGAGCAAGGATCAAGAAAGCACTGATTGGACTTCAACAGAAATTTTTATAGCGAGGTAAAGGAAACTACTGTATTTAGTATAAGAACTATACATGTATGTAGAAATAAAATACTTAGCTCAGGGTTAGAATAGATTTAAGAAAATTAATTGTTTGTTCATTCAAAAAAAAAATTATATAAAATTCCGTATCTTTATTTGTAAGGCAAAATTTCCAATTAATAATAGAGCATAATTTTTAAAATAATAAAAAAATAAGACCTGTTTTGAATCTACACTTGGAATAAGTGTCTCCTGCCAACAGTTTTAGATTAAAATTAAATTTAAAACACATTAAAATTATAAATTTCAATCGAAAATATTATGTGATCACAAAGGCATCTAGAACGGAGCTATCGTGGCAAGTAATTGGCATTTCAAGAATTTAATACTGCTACTCAACATAATAATTGACAAATAAGCAATAAAATAACAAAAACACAAAAATGAAACATAACAATTTACAGGGTGGCCAGATGAAAACGAAACAGAGCCATTTTCAGGAACTGCGTCAAGATTGTAGAAAAGCGCTCAGACCCGTCGATTTTAGATTAAAGGGGAACATTCTTTGCTGGTATTTTTGACTCCGCCACTTTCACTTCCAAGCAAGCATCACCCCAAAATATTAAAATGGCATTGGGGGTTGAGTAATATTTATTTTGAAAGCTCTTACAATTATCCTTACACCAGACTTTACATTTTATAATTCCGTCCAATACTTAATAAGAAATTAAAGACTATGGTTTATTCCATTGCGGTAGATATCATTTCGCTTTTCTTTATGAACAACAAATGTGCGAATAGACCAGCTCAGCTATTTAATGAACAACATCAAGATCGACATGTCAGGAGGAAGTATGTTCTAGAGTCAGTTAAAAAATTTCAAGAGACAGCAAGGTAGTGAAGTTGCAGTTTTGGGACAAGTTCATCTTGATCCTACATTAAGTACGAGGCAGCTGGCATCTTATATGTGTCTGGGATCAATCGCAATAGCATACAAACCATTTTGAAGAAGAATAAATTCCATCCATACAAAATACATTTAGTACAGGAACTTCGTGAGGATGATTATTACCGCCGTTTGCAATTTTGCGAAATAATGAGTGAGCGAGCAGGGAACGATCCACAGTTCCTTTTTAACATCTGTTTTCCTGATGAATTCAGTTTTTTCTTGAATGGGACGGTAAATTTTCACAATTGCCGCTATTGGACAGATTAAAACCCAAGAGATTTTTTCGAGGTACATACACAGCAACCGGAAAAATTAAATGTATGGGCTGGAATTTTCGGTGACCGGCTGGTGGGTCCTTTTTTCTACCTTGTAATTTGACTGGCTAAATGTATTTGCAATTACTGGAAGACGCTATTGACCCTGCCTTGACTGATATTTTTGAAAATGTTCCAGAGTATGATGATCATTTGATTTTTGAACAGGACGGTGTTCCTCCGCATTATGCGCCAATTGTCCGTCAGTATTTGGACCAATGTTTTCCACGGAATTAGATTGGGAGAAGAGGCAGCGTTCAGTGGCTCCACGATCACCGGATTTATCGCCCCTTGATTTTTTTTTGTGAGGATACCTAAAAAATAAAATATATAAAACACTGTCATAGTCGTTTCGAACAAAATCTTTATTCTTGTATAAATGGGGGCGGTCATCAATTTGATCATTTAATCAAGTAAGTTGTAAGTAAGCAACTAAACATAATTTAAATTTTAAAATGTAAATTTTTTTTAAGTATTTGGTAGAATCATAAAATTTAACGTCTGTTGTAAAGAGAATTGTAAGAGCCTTCAAAATAAATATGACTCAACCTCCAATGCTATTTAAATATTATGGAGTGATGCTTACCCTTGCTTGGGTGAAAGTGGCGGAGTCAAAAATACGATAGTCTGTTTGGAAATGAAAGAGAGTAATAAAACCCCGAGATAAGAACCGGCCATGGGCATGGTACATTTAACTTTGAGAAACTATATGTTAACATTTAATTTAAGATGAATTTAAGACGTCATAACGTAGTTTGGACTAATAAATATTACTTACAAGTTCCACGCCTTTTAACAAACAATTAAAGTTGCCTGAACGTTGCGGCAGCTATCATAGCTGCTTCAAAGTGACTGCAACTTTGAAGTCATATTTTAGTAACATAAGTTAGTTAGTTAATATTTGTCATTTTTTAACTTTGAAAACTTAAAGGTCATCTCACTATAGTCTGTTTGGAAATAAAAGAGAGTAATAACACCCCGAGATAAGAACCGGCCATGGGCGTGGTAATATTTCGTTTCAGGTAATTATCGGGTAACACTAATGCTAACAGGTAATGAGTGTACATTAGTATATTTTACTGGATACATCATAGGGCAGGAGCCAGGGTATTGTGACAGATCAATCCAGTCTTAGAGCTGAATATACGAAGACATGCTAGTGCAGTAGAGTAAACTTCGACTTGTGTTTAGTGACTAATGTGCCAGTGGATATAATATTGTTTGGGTAAAATGTCGAGCTTATCAGATTAAGTACCTGCTAAACGCGTGAAAAGGTGTGCGCTATCTCAGAATGAGAAGATTATTATATTAAATGTATTTAACGCATTGTGACAGACATTGGAAAATCGCCTATCTACAGACTTTTAAAGCAAACAAAAAATGAACTAGATACTGTAAATCCCCCAAAATCATCTACAGGGAGGTCAAAAGTCGGTGTAGATGTTTTTATTCAGAAATATCATTCGCAGAAAAGTACACTTATTTTATTTTAAAAAAGAAATACCAACGCTAAACAAAATTTTAAGTGAACTTTCAGAAGACAACGATTTGCCAAAAATCAGTAGAATCAAATTATGGGCCGTCTTAAGAGAGTAGAATGTTTGCTGGGAAAAGCAGAACAGGAAGTCAGTTCTTATAGATAAAGATGAAATTATTTGTTGGCGAAGATCCTACTTAAGATCAATTAGAAAATTCCGTGACGAAGTGAGGAATACTTATTATCTAGACGAAACTTGGGTCAACCAGGGATATACTGTAACAAAAGTATGGGAAGATAAAAATGTAAAAAGTTTTCGACAAGCATTTTTGGATGGACTTTCAACAGGGTTCAAAGCACCTTCAGGTAAAGGGCGAAGATTAATACTGACACATATAGGTAGTGTCAGTGGTTTTGTAGATGGCGGTTTACTTTTATTTGAATCTAAAAATACAGGTGACTATCACGAAGACATGAACGGAGATGTTTTCGGAGAGTATTTTACACAGATGTTGTATCTTATTCCTCTGGGGTCTGTAATTGTCATGGATAATGCCAATTACCATTCCCGGCAGACCGAGCGGACGCCTACGACTGCTTGGAGGAAAGCCGATATAATTCAATGGTTATCCGGAAAAAACATTCAAATAAATATGGCGAAAAAGGAATTTTTGACACTTGTCAATCTTAATAAAGATCTGAAAACATATGTTATCGATGAAGTGGCAACAAATCGCCAAATAACGGTACTACGGTTACCACCTTATCACTGTGAACTTAACCCAATCAAATTAGTCTGGGAGCAGATAAAAACAGATATAGCGCGAAATAATACGACGTTTAAATTAAGTGACGTGAAAATGATAAGAAAATTTTGTTAAAAAATTCCTTGGAATGAGTAACTGCAGATAACTGGCAAAGATATATACTTCATGTACAAAAAGAAGGGGAGAAAATGTGGGAACTCTATAATTTAATTGACGTTACTGTGGAACCTATCGTAATCATTCTAGGAGACGAAGATAATTCATCAGAATATTCAGTGGATGAATTTTAATATACCTACTTTTTTATTTTCTTTATTGTACATTTATACAACACTACATTTACTCACCATAATTAGAATTTTCAAAATACATATGTTTTTGTGTGAAATAAAAGTCTATTCATTAAATTTAAATAAATATTTTGATAATGATATTGAATAATTTTATTTGAATTACTAAAAATCCTCTTAACCCGGTTATGATGCTTAAAGTAGCCTCATGTTTTGAAATACTGTTTTTATATTGTTTACTTATAAGCAAAATAGACCGAGAAATTGAAGCGGCATAGACAAAGACGGATTGTCGTGGATTAAATTTTAGCTCCCTGCTACAATTTAGTACAACCCGGTCACACAAAGTTTTTTTAAAAGTACACCTTATCTATACCGATAATACATAATATAAGAATATTGAATATAAGCACCAGTACTATATTTATTTACGATTTGCATACATAATAAGCTTCTATTACTCTGTTTCATTTCTAAACAGACTATAGCAAAGAATGTCCCCCTTTAATCTAAAATCGATGAGTCTGAGTGTTTTTCTACAATCTTGACGCACTTCCTAAAAATGGCTCTGTTTCGTTTTCATTTGGCCACCCTGTATATATAAAACTTGCAAGAAACTCATTTTTTACGACTGTAGGTATCTTTCTGTCATCTCAGCCTGCTCCCTATGTAGTTTTCTCATTTTCTTTTCAATGTAAATTCCATAGCAGAGGCGTTAATTATTGTCATACTAGTTTTAAACGCTAATGGATGAAGTTTTTTGCACAAACGCAAATTTCTTGCTAATCAGTATATGTTTAAAAAAAGTAATTACGGCAAAAATAATATATTGTTTCGTTATGAGCGAAAGCGGGTGTTTTTGTTCTACACGTGGGTTTGACAGATGATCGTGGGCCGCTGGCAAATACAAACGACTCGCAAAAAGTCACTTTCGTCCCAAATAAAACATTAATTAAAAGTGAAGAATATTTAGCTATTATTCGTTAATTAAAAAGCTGACCAATTAATTACTTTAGCTTTGTGAGCGTTACCGTGGTTCCTCTTCAACCAATGCGGAATAATAAGGAAAAAAGTTTGAAATCTGGTGTCAATAAAATCGGATATTTTCAAACCGCTTAACGAAAATTCGTTAAAGCTTACAAAGAGACAAAACAGTTGCCCTGGAAATTCTGTATTATATTCGAATCGGTTGCCAAATTGGAAATTACCAGTGCAGCAATAAGCTGGATTTGACAAAATCATTTCTTATTTCAGGTATTACAAATTAGAAAATATCAACAGTTTAACCAACGAGTGTTTTTACTGAAAGTCTGATGTTTGCAATAGAGGCAAATGTAATATAAAGCATGAATGATTCAGAAAACTGACCCGTTCCGTACAGTATGCATAATTAAACAATATCAAAACTTCTTATAGAAAAAATAAGGAATTTGATAACGGTAAATATTGCAGAAAAACAGGTAAACTAATAATTTTAGTGGCACTTTGATACCTATCAAGTTTTGAGTTATGACGTCAATGGACCGGTACCTATATTTTTTTTGGCTTTTCTGGTTAGAGATTTTAAAACGTTTTTGGAAGAAACTGCACTTCATATCTTTATCTTTAACAATTCTTGAGATATCAGAACTGTTGGAAAGAGAAGGATAATTATTAACATAAATTGTAAAAACTGTAAAAGTTGTATTTATCGTAACAACTGCTCAAATTGTTCACACAGGTCCAACCAAAACAAGACATGTACAGCAAAAGAACAATTAATTTTATCTTAATATTTTTTTTTTGCTAAGGAAACATGTGGTCCAAATTTAGTGTAATAATTCTTGACTCATTTTCTGAACGAAGGCTAATTGAGAGATTACACGTCACATTGTCACATGTTTAAAAGACGTTTGAGGGGAGCAAGATCAGTAGCATGTGCTGTACTGTTCATATATGAAGAAAATAAATAAATAATAATAATAATAGTACTGCTTTATTGCCCAACAGAATAAACATTCCGATTACAGGACAAAACAGGTCATAATAATGTAATGGATTAACAGTATACTTAATTTTAATAACTCATAATATTTTATATTTACTAAAATAATTCAGATTGAAAGCTACAGCATTTATATATTTCTAAAAAATTTGGAACCAACTGATAATAATTGTTTAAGAGTATCGAAATTTAAGTCACATTTTGTATACATTTGTTCTAGTATTACGACAGTAAAATATATAGTCGATTCTGGTCTAGGTACACGCAAGTAAAACATTTTTAAAATGAGTCAATGATATTATAAAATGTATAAAAATAATGAACTTATGAGAACTCTCCTCAACTGCAGCGATTAGATATCGAATCTCTGTAAGAGGAGGCTATGACCAAATCCTCTAGCGAGATAATTATATCAATACGTCATACCATGAATTTTAACAAACCACGTCTGGATCGGACTATGGAAAAGTATATAAATTTCAGTGCACTAATATTGTAAGACGACGTAGAGTTAAGGACAATGAATCTCAAAGCTTTAAAGGCGGTTACTACTGCGTGTTAATGGGTTTGAATCTAGATTATAATCAAATGTTTATATGTTTTCTTTTTTAAACTGAAAGATCAAACTTTACATTTATCGATATTTTATAGATGTTCTCTTTACACTACACCTGTATTATCTTCAAAAGCTCCTGCAATGCTTGACCCTCATCATAACAGTTAATGCTATGGAAAAACTACATCATCTGCGGAAAATGGTGATTATATTGCAAAGTTGATGACAAATCATTTATATAAAGAATAAACAAGAGTGGTCCCAAGTTAAATTCTTATGGTGCCAATGAAGTAGCTATGAAAGTATTGGAACGGTATCCATTATATGACATATAAAACTCACGACACTCAAGATAAGATTTTGTAAGAAATAGCAAAGAATCATCAAATCTTAATAATTTCAACTTCTGTTATAATATAGATTGATTTACCTTGTCAATGTCCAATTTCAGTTTGATCAAGAAATAGAAAGGTCGAAGAGACAGGATCGACATTAAATTGAAGACAACCTACTCGTACTGAGGAGAACAAACAACAAATTTCAACTTCAGTTTAACGTGATCCAAGTTTATCAAGAGACAAACCTTCAGCCTAATGAAAAATACCATAGACCAGTTTGTGTCGTATTGTGAAGCTTAATTTAAAATTGCCTTCATATAAGATCCATGTGGCAGAAGAATTGACTCATAATGGCTTAAACAATGCTGTATCGTTCAAGAAAAACAACGTCCTGTTTTCTGACGAACATAACTTGCTTGTAAATTTGTAATTTTAAATGATGATGCCGCATAAAAACATAAAATAAGAATATTGAAATATCTTCTACGTTTATGATTTTTGTGATGGCAACTCTATAGCTACAGTAATGAAGTATGAAAGGAGATTTCATGGTGGACCGTTACCCAACAATCAATCATTTTCCAAAGTTATTATGTATCTTAGAAAATATAGTTAATTTTCAACTGAAGAAAATGAATGAACGCCAAGAAAGGCGGCTTTTAGCTATGGGAGAAGAAATGGGAAAATTACATGAATTTTCCAGGTATGTGCAGAATGAAGAATGTATTATTTTAATCGACATGGCGTTTATTCTAGACAATTTTGTCAAAATAAGTCTAAAAACGGTATTTAAAATGTTCGTCTAGCCACACCCTCAGAAAACGATCGCTGCCACAGCAAAGACTTGTGACGTCATACGACGTTCACATGTGTATATTTAATACAGCATTGTGTTCTATATATAATAATAATAATAATAATATCTCTACCCCTCATTCTAATCACAGGAGTCGGAGACTTGTGCGGGAGAGGGGGCGGCATATTATTATTAAGCAGGCCGCATTTGCGCCCAGGAACGACTTACGTTGGTAGGCCCTAACCACTATTCAGTGCAGGAATGAGGGAAACCTGGAAAACCTCATTAATTAGAGGGGTAGTCAAATATCAACCGGTATCAATCTCTCACATTGACCCAAGCCAACATTCTTCCACCCTACCATACCCGCAGAGAGGGCGCCAAACCTCTCCACGAATATAACTTATATACGGTCTACCGGCAGCTGGACTCGAACCAACACCGATCTAGTCACCTCGATTCAAGTACTGACGCCTTAAATCGCGCGACCACTGACCGACCCAATATGTCTATGATTTTCAGTTTTAGGCAATGCAATGCAATGTCAAATATTAATGGAATAAAATACTTTATTGCACATAAATAATGCTAAATAATGAATTTAATGAAATTTACATATGCTGAATAGTGTTATTGAGACTTGTCGATACAAACTTAGACTTCAATTGAAGCTTTTGGAGCATGGGGGCGCTGCGCCGGCGCAGTCTTCGGTTACAACTCCGATCAACGTGATTATTTTGTACAATATCTGTCGATATTTTTAAATGGTTCCATTATAATGTAATAAAACTTCAGTAAATTGTTTTTTATGTTACTAATGTGTACATATTATTTAGGGACCCGTATTTTTTATCACAAAATAATTTACAAAAGTGTGTAAGTACCCTGTAAGAATATTTATTCCTTTTTTCCAATTGCTGTAATAATTATTGATTACTTATTTCGCAACAAATAAATTCGAACAAATCAACTCCCTAATACTTTTTCATTATAATGTAATCGTGTTTGTCCTTGAACTGAAAGTCATAACTGAACTACACAATAGAAATATTACTAAAGCATAACTTAGAAATGATTGATGTTTGTTGTGTCCACATATTTCAGCACTTTATCTATGTTTCTGATGGTTAAAGTATGTTTAAGAAGGACTCTATATCTGCAAAATAGTAAACAATGTACTACAATTTCTGTATTTTACTGCATAGTTTTTGTTAAGCAAAAGTGCGCCTACGTGTATCTGCTACGCTGTCTGGCCGATAATTAATCGATATTTGCATATAACAACGGTTTTATAAATTCCATAATGGCGGGAAATTCATATGATTTAAAATCAACAGTAAAAACATGAAAGTGAGGGTCACTAACTCATTTAAGAGGGAAAATATGTGGCGGTCGGTATTAGGTACAGGTCGGTGAAGAGGACACTTACCTTAAACTATGTACTTAATGTATTTATTTCCTGTGTAGGGGTCTATAAAAAGTTCTGCTTTTCGAAAAAATATGTCATAAATTGAAAAAACATGAAAATACTCAAGAGAGAAATGCCATTATTTATTATTTTACACAACATTTTTATAAAACAAATATGTTTATAACCTGAAATAGAGTCCTAACACAAATTTTAAAATCAAAATTTCAATTGACTTTTACTCTACACACTTTACAAATAGTTTGTTATTTCTTCTCATATGCACTCTTTTAATAGCATGTGGTAGATCATTTGAATAAACATTTTGTTTTAGGAGAAAAGTCAAGGGGCGTAAGGTCAGGTGATCTAGCAGGATAATGGGCCAAACGTTCCTATCCACCTTTCACTATTGTCTGAGCAAGGCTGCAAAATGAATAGAACAGCATTCCTGTTGCCAAAACAGGTTATTGCGTACTTCTGGCTCTCAAGTATTTAAAAATGGTAAACCAAATGTTTCCAAAATGTTTTGGCAACAGGACGGCTGTTCAGAGGAAGATTTGGCCCAATCCTAACCTTACATCCCTTGCCTTTTTTCTTCTTAAAACAAAACATTTATTCAAATGGTTTGCCACATGATAGGAAGGTATTAAAAGAGCACATACGCCAAGGAATACATGAACTGAATGAGCCGCTAACTATTCGAAAAATTTATTAAGTTAGTGGAAAATGTGTTGAGGTGGGAGGTAGAGGTAGAGTAAATGTTAAAAATTAAATTTTGTATTATATTAAGTTATAAACAGATTTGTTTTATAAAAATGTTGTATACAATAATAAATAATGGTACTTTTCTCTTGAGTATTTTCTTGTCTTCTTAATTTATAAGCACCCTGTATATCTGATCTAAAACGTTTCTATGGCAGTCTCATTTTTGCGAGAAGCATTACTTTTTATAAAGAGTGATCTTTTTCGATAAAGTCAAAAACAAAAGCGTTTCTCCTCTTGTCAACTCCATCGGTGGACACACTGTATATGGTGAACTTCTTGGCCGCTTGTGACTTCATCGATTTGAATAATTCAAGCAAATAACTTAGTTAACATTACTCAACGAACTATTATTTCACAACAGTCGAGTATGGACTTGTTTTAATAGCCAAGTGTATTGATTTTGAATTAAAATTTGCACATAACATTTCACGATGTATATTTCAATATCAAATAATTATGTACGAATACATAATACATACAAGTTTCGTAATGTCATTAATATACAAAAGATTTATAGAAATAATTCCAGTGTACGAGTATATCTGATTCATTTTATTTAGTTCTACTGTTTTGAGAATTATATTGTCATTTCTAAAAAAACTAAGCAAACAATCCCCTACGCCTGAGAGATTAACCAAGAATTAAACTTTTTATAAACTTACGTTCGTCTAATCGCAAATGTCAGGCCAAGAGAAAAGATAAAATTTTAATGCGCCAAATAAGTACTTAGCAAAATAAAACTAGCTTCGCTGTCTGGTATCATTTACTTTTACGTTCCTTGGAATCTCCAACGGAAAGACACTTAAATGAAATTCTAACCGAGGAAAGAAACGCTATTTAATTTACTTGGAAATGAAAAACGATTACTATTTTTTAGAATTAAACTTGACTGGGGGCAGTGAGGGAAAATATGTCAAATATACGTGGATTTATAGTGAAAAAGATTTATGGTTCTCAAGAGTTCCTTAACAAAATGTTTCTAAGTGTGTGATTTACGAGATACACGCATGCTGCATTCCTTAATTTAATGAAAATGTGATGTACAACACTTTGTACGTGAAGGAAAAATTTTAGTAGCAAACTTTTATTTATGTATTAAAAACCGATACAGAAGTATCAAACTATTCTCAACTGGAAACTAGGTGAATAGAATTTGTAATATCCGATTATAACGATGTATGCATAAAAGTGTAAAAGTATTACAAATTTTAATTATTTTGATAAAAGCATTGCAATTTCTAAAATTCAACAATTAGTCTCACTATAAAACGACCTTCACCGAGCTGGTTAATGGATGAAAAGTATTTTTTCCACGGTCTGGAGTAAAAATCAGTTTCTATGACATCAAAATTAAAACAGAAGTAGTCGATTATTCCTAAGGGAGTATAATGCTCCCAAGGGAGTTTACATTATGGAGAACGTTTTTCATGCAAAAAAAAGATAACATTGAAATTATTTATTGACATTTAAATTTAATGTTACATTTGTACAATTTTCAAAATTAATATTAGAAGGAATATTACATTCGCTTACATTTACAGTTTTTGTGATTGCGCTAGTAGTGGTACCTACTAAAACCTGATTAGCAATTTTGGTCTTATTTTCAATGGAGTTCTCCACATAACCCTCAGCGACTATCGTTGATTTCCAACCAACATGACGCTTTATTGTCGTGATATCCACACCAGCATCTGCCAGTAATGTCGCTGAAGATCTTCGTAAGCAGTAACCAGTATAACATGCATCATCAAGTAATTTTAAATACGAAGCTACTACACTCGGAATTTTTCCCTTGGTATTCTTGCCAACTGGCTGCGAACTACATTTTCCTGCTTTGTAGTACAAAAAAAGGGGCTTATGCTTGACGTGGGGAGGACGAAGGGACAGGTATTTTCGAAACAATTCAAGCATATTTCCCACATCGGTAACCAGAAAGATTCGTGGAATCTTTGTCTTAGTGTTTGGAATTTTTACAATCAAGCAAGAGCCTACATCCTCAATATCATCTACAGTTAAATTGACTAGTTCATCAGTTCGACAAGCTCCGGCAATCCCCATAATTAATCCAACCTACAAAAAATCAAAATACTTAATAATTGAAATACCTAACAACAAAAGTAATCTTACCTTAATCATTAAGAATTCTTTGTCATCTACACTTGATAGAAAACGGTCGATTTCACCCTTTGTCAATATTTTCGATTTTTTCGCTAGATATCCGTCACCGGTTCTTTTCAAAAATGCGATCAGCTTGGGGAATTTGCTTATATCTATGTTGTCGTAAATTATCAAGCATGACTTAACCATAGAATATTGCGCCCATAATGTGGAAGACTTGTAATTCTTTGCATTTTCACTGAAGTATGCCAACAAAACATTCTCGCTGTATACTTGAACATTTTTCTCGGTGCACCACTTTTTGAACCGATTGTTGCCTATATCGTATAAAAATCTTAACTTCGTAGGCAGCAAATTGCTTATTGCAATATTTGCACCTCCACAATCTCTTCCGACTACTAAATAAATGCTCAAATCCGAATACAATAATTCTAGTGCTACTTACTTCATAATGACAAAATATGTGTTTTTAAGTTAATGAGACCGTGGAAAAAATAGTATATACCATTCGGGAGAGATGCTATTTTGTCCTCGGTGCATTGTAGCACTCGGGCTTCAAATTACACCTCTGCCAAAATAACGCATTTCTCTCCCTTATAGTATAATGTACTATTATATCCAATTAAATATGTCAATAAATATATTGCAAATGGGTTGTCTAAAAAATTTCAGTCCAGAATATGATTAATTAACAATTAAAAATTATAATTTTTTTAAACATTTCACTGGTTTGGTTAATAGATAAATTCCATACCAATCGAAAGTATGAAGCCCATAGAATATGCAAACGTTAGGTTGACTATTTTTTTCTCGTCACAACTCTTGGGTAGGCAGGTATAAACAGGTAAATCGATACTAGTAACTTGCACCGGTGTGGTTAATAAAAAAAAATTAAATTAAAATAAAGATTATTTCATTACCAACACGGCGGTATAGGGTTGTCTACGAAAAATCGGTCCTGAATTCCGGTTGTCGAGTTTTAAAAAGTGAAATATTTCCCAGCGAACCATTCCATGCGATAGAAGAGTACGCAACATTGCAGCTGTGTGTAGTTCGTCCATACCGAAAATGAAGGCGATCCGTTTATCCGTTTCTCCAAAAAATCGAATAAAGTCCGGGGGCGGCGGTATTATTATTAATCTGCCCCTAGGAACCCCTAACGCGAAGACGGACAAATTTTTTTGATTCCGCGTCTCAAAGAGTATGTGTCTTTAAAATTTCGATTCGATCGGTTGGGGGGGCGGCTCCGGGGGCGGCATCCCGTTTTTTTAAATTTTTTCGGTACATTACCGGTTATCGCAAAGTATACGTACATAAAATTTGAGGTCGATCGGATTCGATTTGTTGCCGTGAGATGTGTGGAAAATTTTTTTTTACTCCTAACGACGAACATGAGGCTAGGTAAACGGCGGCTGTGGGACGGGATCGGAAGTTTCCCGAATTCATAACTGAGCGGTCTAGTCTCCAAGTCACGAGTTCGAGAAATCGACCTTTTCTGTTTCATTTCGAATACATATTCGAATGTTTTTTATGAAAATATGAAAAAATACTTCTATAGAATTTTTTGTACAAACAACCGTTTACCAGTTGGGCGGCAAAATACCACCGCCCCCGGACTTTATTAGATTTTTTGGAGAAACGGATAAACGGATTGTCTTCATTTTCGGTATAGACTATTATTTCCTGGTAGCGACTTGAAATGATATTGTGACGTTCCTGCCGCCCCTCCAGGGGCGACCCTTGAAAACACGAAATTTGTCTAAAATTATAGAAAATTTTTTGTGGCTTCTTCTCCACCTTACCTATCGAAAAATCTAATAAATTTTTTTGATTATATGTATTATTTCCTTAAAAAAAATTAAACGTAATTCGGGGCGGCAAATGGATTATTAGAAAATTTTATTTTTTACGGGTTTTCGACATATCATTAGTAAGATTGAAAATGTTGGCTTATTGTCATTGAAGGGCGTTAGGGGTTCCTAGGGGCAGATTAATAATAATAGATACCGCCGTCCCCGGACTTTATTCGATTTTTTGGAGAAACAGATAAACGGATCGTCTTCGTTTTCGGTGTAGACAAACTACACACAGCTGCAATGCTGTGTACTCTTCTATCGCATCGAATAGTTCGCTGGGGATTATTTCACTTTTTAAAACTCGACAACCGGAATTCAGGACTGATTTTTCGCAGACAACCCTATACCACCGTGTTGGTAATGAAATAATCTTTATTTTAATTTAACTTTAACTTATTAACCACACCGGTGCAAGTTACTAGTATCGATTTACCTGTTTATACCTGCCTACCCAAGAGTTGTGACGGGAAAAAAATAGTCAACCTAACGTTTGCATATTCTATGGGCTTCATACTTTCGATTGGTATGGAATTTGTCTACTAACCAAACCAGTGAAATGTTTAAAAAAATAATAGTTTTTAATTGTTAAATAATCATATTCTGGACTGAAATTTTTTAGACAACCCATTTGCAATATATTTATTGACATATTTAATTGGATATAAAATACTTTTCATCCATTAACCAGCTCGGTGAAGGTTGTTTTATAGTGGGATCTTATACTAAATCCAAGATGTTAAACTTAAGAATTATTAAATGATTCTTGTATAAAAACTCAATTGTTTCCTAACATACTGAGTTAAAATTATGTACACGGAAATATATGGTTTTGTTCTGTTCTCCTGCAAATTTGAAAATTAAATTACATCCGGTGTAAAAACAATAATTGTTAAAGTTCGTGATATAAAACTTGTGTACTTATTTGAGTAACACCGCAAACGTCCTAAGTATTTTTCTGTAAAACCGTACAGTGACAATAAAAGTGAGCCACAAATACAATAGTATATTATTCAACAAATATATAATGATAATAATATATAATTGACGAGGGTGAAGGTTGTGACACCAGCCGTAGGCAAGTGCCGTAAATTACCTGAGTGAATTTCAGCTATTATATCCAAGAAGAATACTTGGCTACTATTAACAATATTTTAGTAAACTTTTTACTGAAAACATTACACAATATTTTGACACTCGTAACATGAACATGACATAACATACAATTCAAAACTGTCAAAACACCTTACTTTCAAGTCTGACATTTGTCATTCACTTGATAAATTTGAAAATGCAAATAAAACTTTAATTAGTAAATTTCTATCATCGGAAAAATGTTATTATTGTTTTAACTGTAACTTATAGCATAGTGGGTTGGCGTTTGGCTTCCGCATAGGAGATTTTGGCCGAGAATAGCAACCACAGAGAACCTGCAAAGTCAATCCCAGCAAAAATAATGCTAACTGTCAGTTACATGCTTTGACGGTTCCTTAACAAATTTTGTTTGATGTCGATATATGTGGTTCTCAAGCTATTATTTGCCGATTTATTTTGTTTGGAAGTGAAATATTTTAATTTTAAACTCCTAATTTGTTTCTTGTTGAAAATAGGCCTGGGAATACTTGTTCAATTCAAAAGAAGGACAAGGAGTAAGTATGTTTTCTTATATATTTTTAGGTATTAAAAATATTGTGTCAAACTGACTACTCTGTGGACTAAAACCCCAACCAGCGTTCAATTACACCCACAATATCTACCCATATATTCTTTATTATTTGCTTTTGTAAAATTTTTTACTGTATTAGAAATGTTTTTTAAGCTAATATAAATCAAATCTCCTACAATTCCTATCAAAGAAGTCATATGTATGCTCTCTGATACCAAACTTCTAGGTATGCTAATTCAACTAACTTCAAGAAGTCGGCTCAAGAAGTCAGTTTTTCAAATGTCAAAAATGGTCCATAGCTGTTAATGGATATCGTTTTAACTGATGGTGAAGTAGAAATGCTTTAGCAGAACCAATTCCCAGTAAACACGTTCCAAATGCAGATACTTTTACACCGGTATGCAGTGAATAAAAGTGCAGAGCAAACGCTGGCGTGACACGAGAAATTTGCAACCGAATCGTGGAAGAGATAGGGGGGGGCGGGTGCTATGGCCGCCACGATCTCCTGACTTTAAATCAGTAAGTCCATTTTTGTGGGGGTGCCAATAACTTATAAGCTCAAATGGACAAGAACCAGAAACATTTGTGTTAGTTCGTAGAAACTGGGTAATTAAAACCACAAATTAATTCTATTATTAATTAATAACAATAGCTATGTATAGAAATACCAGCTTTAAAATATAATTTATTACCTTCCTTAAAAATTTCTTTCAATTTTTTGACCGATCGCCGATTATACTCCTTATCAGGTTTTATAGTGGACCAGTTTCCAGTGTCGTGCAGAAGTGTATTTTTAAATTATTTCTGAACTGCTGTTTTCAATTTTATTTTTACAAAATTGTATTTGTAAGAGTCCCCCGCACTTTCAAAAAAATTTATTTAGATAAGTTTTGAATTATCCCCAACTAGCAAAATAAATATTATAAATGTTGTATAAATTGCTGTAATATAAATCTTCAAATTCATATAACGTGGTTAAATGCCTTTATACGACACTTATATATTCGAAAAGGGCCCGCATTTATAAAACACTTTGGTAATGTAACAGTTCTATAAAAAATGTACACAACACTTTTAAAACAATTTTATACAGCAATTATAAAAACGTTTTGTAGTCTGTATTTTGGTATTATTTAAAGAAATGTTATATTTTTTAGTAAAGAATATTAGAACCAAATCATTTTAAGATTGGTGTATAACGCAGATTTATAACTATTTGAACTTATATTTAAAAACGGGGTCACTCAATGGCGATAATTTGTGTAAATGGTGGTAGACAGGTATAATATTTATAATATTATCATTTCAACAATCAGTGTTTCAACAACGAAAATTTTATTGCGCCCCAAATTTTATTGATAAACTATAGATATGTTTATGACAAAGAAATTATGCGCTTTAGTTTAGACCACATTTGCTTTAAAATTATAAAAAATAAATTTAAAAAATATTAAATTTATGCTTTCTTTAATTTATAATATCGTTGTGTAATTATATTTAATGATCCTGTTAAAAATAGTCTTCCAAAAACAGTAAAATTATGATTTAGATATAATTTTAATAAAACTTTCAACTAATTTTCCATAACGGCGGCAATCGCTGATCCAACAAATCTTTATTTAAAAATTACGACTTATAATACAATGATTTTATTCCACATAACAGCATAACAAAATATTTTAGTGTAAATTAGAACTTTATACGATAAAATGTTTTTATAGTCTTAAATATATGTATTTAAAAATTTGTGTGCGGAAGTAGATATGATGTAAACATCGAAAAGAGTTGCCAAGTTTTATAAAGAATTTAGAATTTTAAAATATTATGTGTCATTACCTATATTAATATTGTTAGACATTAGCTAATTATAATAATAGGTATTTAATTTAAAACTAACCTAATTATTGCATTACCCAAAAAATAAGTCAAAGTTATTATCTCGTACTGGTTTTTCGTATTTTTTCGGAGTCATGAAGCGTTTTTAATGTGAGTTCTCGAACATGGATACCATCATTATTTATACAGTATGCGCCAAAAGTGTGGAATAAATTCAATAAAAACAAAACAATTATTTTTTGGGAAAAATCCTCGAACAGGTCGATTTTTAATTTAAAAAATACATATTTTAGCGTAAAATGCGATTTTCAAATGTCATTTGTTTTCGAGTAATGACGTCATCGATTTTTTTAAATGGCAACGTTTTCTAACATTCAATCGTCATTTACTCGAAAACTTTCCTATGTAAGAGGGCAAAATTTTAGTACTGTCTGATAGAGAATTAAACGATCTTTCAGAATCAAGGACAAAAATATGGTGTTGCAATTTAAAAAAAAACGATGACGTCATTACTCGAAAACAAATGACATTTGAAGATCGCATTTTACGCTAAAATATGTATTTTTTAAATTAAAAATCGACCTGTTCGAGGATTTTTCCCAAAAAATAATTGTTTCGTTTTTATTGAATTTATTCCATACTTTTGGCGCATACTGTATATAATAAGTAAAATTGAACGTCGGCACGTTTGACTGGAAACGTTAAGTTCAAGAATTTGTTTGTATTATTTCTTGATTAGTGCTTGGTAATACATCATACCTCAGGAGTTAAGGAGTTAAAAAGTTAAGGTTAGGTTTGGAACTTTATTACGCGGTATATACAATAATTTTGTTTTCTCAAGCCACAATTTTTTTCTGTAACATATTTATAAAACAGGGAAATTTTTTATAGATTAAACACAACTATAAAACTATTTTATAAATAAGCGCATTTCGAGGCTAAAAAATGATTTTATTAATTTCCTTATATATCCTTAATAAAACACGTTTATACAAATATTTTAGAAGATTATAATTAAAAGTCATTTGTCTAAGTATACAACTCTTTCACAATATGTTTACAATCCTTATATATTTTAAATGTTGTATAACGTATTATAATGCTTTTATAAAAAATTTAATGAACTGAAAGTTATTTGTTCTATAAAATAGGTTGTAAAAACTATTATAAAACAATTTTACACAATTACTTTGTTCAGGGACAAAATTATGACAATTATTTGCTCTATAAAATCAAACTGTCCGTTAAACAACGCAGATTCAATAGTAATAAAATAATTCGCTTCTTTTAAAGTTCCATTTTGCTAGTTGGGTCCTGTATATATATTTTATATTAAATTTTAAAGTGCTAAAAACAATTAATGTCATTTAGTTAAATTACGGAATTTGATTTATTTAAATTACTCTTTTTCAAATTATAAAATTAATTTATTGTTCTGCCCTGGCATTGTTCTGATTTTCTTGATTCAATGCATCATGAATTTTCGAGATTATTTATGCGATGGTTATTCAACATTCCACCTGACAGCATTGTGAAAATTCTTAATAATAGCTCTTCTCTTCAGTAAAATATA
Organism: Monochamus alternatus; assembly: GCA_037114965.1. Lineage (NCBI taxonomy): Eukaryota > Metazoa > Arthropoda > Insecta > Coleoptera > Cerambycidae > Monochamus > Monochamus alternatus. The sequence continues at coordinate 76,185,966 of CM073427.1, forward strand.
TAAAGCAGATCTAAATTATTTTCATTCCTGACAGAAGTTTATTTATATCATAACCAACAACGAGATTAAATGAAATTATTAATAACACAATCAATTTTTTACTATTTGTACGTGTGGTAAGGGTATGTAAGGTCATAATTTTAAATTTGACATTAATACTCAGACTCGATAGTATGGGCCTACTGTAAAACAATTTAAATAAAATTTGGGACACATGGTGTTAAATGGGTTGAGGTTCATCGAAAGTATTATCTTTGGGATTTAACAGAAACGACTAATCACGTCATCAATTATATTTTTTCCAGAAACATACCCACATTTTTTTCCTAATAAAAAGTTCTATTTTTTCTGTTCAACTTTTATTAGAGACTTTTTTCTATATTACTTCCCATTTAAAAGTTATAAACAATATTGTCCTAAAGAGTCTCAAAATAAATACCACCTAAAAATCACATTAGGTGTATAAGAATCAAATAGTCGTTGGAAAATGACTGAATATCCGTTGTTTAAAGTGTACAAATGTCATTATATTGCTGTACAACTCTGGCCTTAATGCCTACTGATGATGCCGCATCATATATTTACTCCAAAATGGCCTTGCTTCTGGTCTGGATTTATGTGGGAAGGTGGGAAGTTTCAATGGACCTGTATTGCTCGTTACGACTGTTTGGCTGACCAGCGCTGAATTAATTACATCTGAAAAAAATATAGAGCAAACAGCCACGGTTAGTCGTTAGCGGTGCTACTATACATAGAGCTTGTTAGCTCTCATCAGTATGCCAAAGCTGAAGCCACCGAGCCAAAAACCTTTGCTGTTTGTGTTTTGTTGTGCGACAGATGGACATACATATGTGTCTGCATCTTATGGGTATTGCTCATAGGTCTATCCACAAAGAATTAATAAATATTAAAATTAGTTCAAATTATAGGTACAGCTGTTACTGTCACATCCTTGTTGTACAATACCATAAATTTAAATTTATGTGAATATTAATCACAACTATTTATTAGGTTATTACACTAATTTCAACTTTGTAACTAATAAACACATTGTCTTTGTATTAACCCTAGCAGTACCTGATATCAATACTATCATAAAATCCGGTGAAATATACGGGTCCAATGTGCGATGCATTAAAAGTTACCTACGATTTACCGAAATAGGTTGTGCCAGTCTTTAGCACAGTCAGCTAAAAATTCACTACACACACACACATCACTAGAATTGTTACCCGAAAAATACCATGCAAGATACAAAACTTGTTACAAGAATTTTATTAAATGGAGAGTGTACAGGAGGAGCGTCTTCATTTTTTGAAAGCTTATGTAGCTGAATTATCTGAAAAAATTAAACCAAACAGCTTATGGACCCAATATTCAACGCTACGAATTACTCTTAGCATTTATCATGACGTCGCTATAACCAAATATTTCAAATTGAAAGCACTGCTGAAATGCAAGTCTGATGGCCACATACCAAAGAAAAGTCAAAAACGTTGAACTCCAAACAAATTTCTTCGTGGAACTCTTGACGGTCAACAACCAACAAAGAGCATTCATGTTAACGGGTAAATTCCACAAAATTTTTAAAAATGCACTAACATTTGATCAACTGATATAGAAGAATCCGTTTATTCAAAATCAGAATGGAAAATGCATCGTGTACCAAATAATATAAGAATATACTAAAAGTAATAGCCAGTTATTTAAATTTACAAGATTCTGAATTATTTAAGTGCCATTGCTGATGGAGATCATCAGCTACCTGCGTCCTCATTCTTTTGGACGCAGGTGGTAACATAACGACACTTAAGTGACATGGAAATCTACCGCACTGGCAGAAACCTACGCTGATGAACCTATAACAAATAAAATGGAAATTTCAAACAAAATTTTGAATGCGATATATGCACCATCACCTTCAAAAACAGAACCGTGTATTCCAAGTGAACCAGCAACTGTATAGTTGGTTCAAGAACAATCTTTATCCCACACTTTAAGCACACATAAATTGTCTCATCTAATTCATTTTTCTAATTGTAACAACAATACAATTACTATAAATGTTTTTAAAAACGAAAATGTTTCAGTGAGTATAATATTATGCATAATTAATTAATAATTACCATGAAGTTTTTTATTAAAAACTGTTATTGATATGTATTTAGAAATATAAATCATTTAATAATGTTTATCTTTTTTTCTTACGTTGTGGGAAAAATATTGTACACATCTCATTGAAAAGCGCATTAACAGATTCATGTAATTTACGTGAAATATCACACTTGTATGGTATACGCTACTTTCCACGCATGTAATATACTATTACACTACCAGTGTCTAAAAACTTTTATCTAGCCAACTTACCGTTAATCATGAAATAGACCTGCAATTTCTATGCCTGGCTACGCTAGTCCAACGTAAATTATGTTCCCACAAAAGTCAGGGAAGTTGTGAATGTGTCTCTGAACTGTCAGACACCCTCGCTAATCTACATCTATTTACTTACCTTAAACGAACTGCAAATCTTTCGTCACATGACATTTCACTGCGAAATCTAGCGTTTTGGTGGCGAGGATGTGTGTGTAACTTTTTTATCTTTGACTTTTTAACAAATAGCAAATTCCGTTTTCCCGAACTATTTTACGTTGAAAAGGTACTCTTGTTTCAAATCGTTATCTTTAACAATTTCCGAGAAAATTGCTCTAGAATTAATCCTATTTTGTTCAATTTCATAGTAATTTAAACAAAATTATTAAGGTATTCTTATGTCAAAGCATTGTCAACCTGATTGCCAATTTAATAGTTATAAGCGAAAAAAATGGAAGAGTTTACGGGACAAGAGTTAGTTGATATGATATTTATTTATGGCTTTTGCGATGATAATGCTGCAGCGGCAGAACGCGAGTACGGGAGCAAATTCCGTTTTCCCGAACTGTTTTACGTTAAAAAGGTACTCTTGTTTCAAATTGTTATCTTCAACGGTTTCTGAGAAAATCGCTCTTGAATTAATCCCACTTTGGTCAATTTCATAGTAATTTAAACAAAAAAAAAATAATAATAATTTAATACGTAATCGGAAATACACATTATTGATGTAGAACAACATCAAGGAGGACATTCCTCAATGTATTCCGCAATTTAGCTGCAACCGTCACTTTTCGAAGGGATCATAGGATGAAAACTTAATTTTGATAACAGACAACAAGCTATTTTAAAAACTGTTCAAAAAACCCTCCACCTTCACTGATACAAAGTCTTGCCTTACGTGTAACACTTCTCGAAGCTATTAAGATGCTAAACCGGGTTTGACGAATTTCATTGGCTGCATCATTTCCTCACGGTTATCGACTTCGGTGGCGTAAACTTTTTGATTTAGATATCCCCAGAAAAAGAAGTTCAGCTGGGTTAGGTTGGGAGAACGCGGCGGCCAAGCTACCGGTCCGTGCCCCCCTATCCACCGTCCAGCGAAATTTTCGTTTAGGAAATTTAGAACATTGCGACCACTATGTGCCAAGGCTCCATCGTGTTAAAAAAACATGTTACGTCGTAAGTTTAGAGGCAGATCATCGAGAATTTGGGGAAGATTTTCTTGAAGTAAGTTTAAATAAAGATTTGAATTGAGACGTTGTGGAATTTCAATAGGTCCAATCAGAGTGTCGTGAATTATTCCCGCCCATAAATTTATGGAAAACCATTGCTGGAAGTTTGTTCTCTGAACAACATGTGGGTTCTCTTCTTCCCAATAATGAGAATTATGAAAATTTAATTTTCCATTTCGGGTAAAAGTAGCTTCGTCACACCACAAAATTTTGGAAACTTGCTCGTTGTCCAGCGACAAAATTGCATACGTGGCGCAAAATCTTCTGGTATCAAGCAATGTACACGTCGATAGTGATAGGCATGTAGACCTTGTCGCTTTAATATTCTTCCAACCTGAAATATTAGTAGCACATCTAATCAATTCTGTTAAGGAAATCTTTAAGATATGTAGTACCATTGGCCGAGGAACAATTATTTGCCTTGAAATGTTCCGTATGCTAGTCGTAGGATCTTGTTCAATAGCGTCAAGGACCTCCGGTTCCCTATTAATCCTAGGACGTCCTTGATCCGGTGCCTTTCGAAAAGTGGCGGTTGCAGCTAAGTTGCAGAATACCGTAGGGAATGTCCTTCTTGATGGCAGCCTTCGGTTTGGAAACCTTCTCCCGTACTCGCGTTCTGCCGCTGCAGCATTACCATCGCAAAAGCCATAAATAAATATCATATCAACTAACTCTTGCCCCGTAAACTCTTCCATTTTTTTCGTTTACAACTATTAAATTGGCAATCGGATTGACAATACTTTGACATAAGAATACCTTGATAATTTTGTTTAAATTACTATGAAATTGACAAGAGCGGGATTAATTCAAGAGCGATTTTCTCAGAAACCGTTAAAGATAAAGATTTGAAACAAGAGTACCTTTTTAACATAAAACAGCTCGGGAAAACGGAATTTGCTGTTCAATTTGTTAAAAAGTCAAGATGAAAAAGTTACACGCTCTTATATAATCTGCGACCTGAGTAAGCATAATTTTATCTTAGCGAGTTTTCTCAGTAATCTTCTATAAGTATATAACGTTATAAAATTATATATAATTAATAGTAAAATATATATACAGGGTATTTGGATAACATGCAACTGAAAGCGTTTATCAAGATTAAGCCATTTAAATTGTACAAATTATGGTGTAATATGATCATATTTCTTTACCCCGTAACTAAATCTCAGGCAAGAACTTTTTATAAACTTTCTTTATCTGTCTCTAGAATCGCCGGCTAATAAACTGTGTCACAGCAAGGCCCGCTACAGACTATGCGTGAATTCGCGATTCTCGATGCGCGATGCGTGGTTTGTAAGAAATTCGTGCATCGTGTGTAGGATTTTATTAATGGATTTTTAGCGAACAAAACCCTACACACTATTCGCAAATTTCTCGTATATTATGAATCGCGCATAACGAATCGCGAATTCACGCATGGTCTGTAGCAAGCCTAATGCCCGCTACAGACTATGCGTGAATTCGTGATTCACGATGCGCGATGCGTGATTCGTATGGAATTCGTACATAGTGTGTACGGCCCTGTTCGTTAAGAATCCATTCATAAAAACCCTACATATGGTGCACGAATTTCTTACACACCACGCATCGCGCATCGCAAATCGCGAATTCACGCATAGTCTGTAGCGGGGCTAAGATAAGTAACTAATTTTTTAATTTTACTTGTTGGCTAAGAATTTCCTTATAAATTGATAAAACCTTAGCAAATCATTTTTTAATAATGCTTCTTGCATCAGAAAACCTAAGATTATTATCAAGATAAAGTCCTAAGTTTTTACAACATCTCCTAACGATAACTTTATTATTACCTCTTATTGTAAAATCCGGATTATTCACAAATTTATTATTATTCTTGCCAAATAAGAGGACGTCAGTTTTTGCTTCATTCAAAATTAAACCATGCTTAAGATATACAGAAGCAAAACTGGCCAAGTCCACATTAATATAATAGTATTATTATGAAATATTAGTTGACAGTCGTCAGCATATTGGTGCAAGATAGAATTGTTTAAACAGTAAGCAGTATAGCCAGCAGTATTAGTAGTAGTAAATTTTAAATAGTAACGAGCCCAAAACACTTCCTTGTGGAACACCTTTATAAATATTAATTAAGTGAGAAAAAATATTATCAATAACAGCTTTTTGACTTCTGTTTGATAAATAACTCAAAAAGAAATAAACGGTATTAGGACAGAGCCCAAAATATTTTAGCTTCAGGCCTGAGTCAAATGCCTTACTATAATCCAACACCAAGAAACAAGCATTATCACCAGAATCACATATCTTATAGAGTACATCAAGTTAACCAGTTAACCAATTTTGACAGAATTGAATCTAACTTATCAGGAATATTTTTGGGCAGCATTTTAATTTTGCGAAAAACTTTCTGATGATTCATTATCTATCACGAGCTGGTTGCTTGAAAATAAATGCCCAATTAAACTGACATTTTGTTAAATAAATATCTTACTTAATTTTTTGTTAGTAATTGGGTGTAGCAATTCACGACAACCATTAGGAAGAGACAGGGTCGACTTTTTCCAGGACAGGGTTAATTTGGCTTCAGATTTATCGGATTAACTGTGTTGAATGAAATCCGATTGTGAGAATACATAGAAGAGACGATTTATCTCGTTAAGACGCAAAGCAAGCGTGGAAAACCTACGTTTGGTGACAAGGGGGTTATCGAATTCGACACCTCGAGGCGTGACAACAGTGGCGGGTTCTAACCTAAATGATACTAGGGATTTTCCAAACTTCATAGAATGTCATTAGCCAAGTATGTAAGTAGTAACATCTCCTTATAGAGTTCCGTGCGATTGCCTGCTTCTAATTTTGTTAAAAAGTGAAACCTTTATAAAGAAATGAGAAAAAGTTGAAATCATTTCCTAATCTAAAGATGCTTTCATTTTAATATAGAGTATCACCGGTTGGAACACTGCTATAGATTTATTAGTAAAGGGTGATATATTTGTTTAGACTTTGAATCAATCAGAGATGTTCATTCTACTCAATGTTCATCATGAACTTTGTTCTACTCAACTTAGCAATCTGACCAACTACTAGAAAATCTTATACGAAGAATTTGTATTAGTAGTTGCCACATTTTCTTTTATACATCAAATTGCAGATTTATATTAGTGCTTGGCATGAACTGTTTAATAAATTTTAGCATAAATACAATATTGCAATACAGGGTGTTCTACAAGCTATATGACAAACTTTGGCATATTAATGTCAAACATATTTTCTTATATGAACATTCGTTTTTGTTTAGAAGCTACAAGTATTTTAAAAAATATAATTTCATATTTCAATTAAAATAGCCTGACAAATAAAATTGAAGATTGCTACAAGAATAATCATTATTGGTGTTTAAAGTTTAAACATTAAATATCCTTTATTAATCAAATTAATAAATCTTACAAGACTATAAAAAATGTTCACCTTCGACTCAAATGTAAGCCTCCATCTGTGAATTAAAGATTCCATCACTCGGATGAGATTTGGTCGTTTCTTATCTGGTTAGCTTGCAGGGTTTGTTTCATCTACAGGATGTTATTGTTTTATTTGTCACGTTAGTCAGGTGAAGCAACCCCTCACTACATGGCAGCTGTTCATCGGAGAGCAGTCGTGGACAAGGGAGTATTGAAGAAAGTAAAAGATGTTATTTAATGGGCGCCACGTAACTAAGATAATAACAAAAAAATATCGGTTTTGAGAAGTCACGAGAATCAAAACCGTTGTTTATACAAAAAACAGTACATTATACTATAAGGGAGAAAAATGCATTAGCGCAAGGGCTAAAAGTGCACCGAGGACAAAATATCATCTCTCCCGAATGGTATATACTATTTTTTCCACGGTCTCATTAACTTAAAAATACATATTTTGTTTTTATGAAGTAAGTAGCACCAGAATTATTATATTCGGATTTGAGCATTTATTTAGTAGTCGTTGAGTTATTATCGTAACTACAAAATAAACAAACAAAAAGAATTGTCAAATTAAGGTGCTAGTTTGGTTTAGTTTAAAGTTTGTTTAGTGTAGAATGAATAATTGTGAGTCGGAAGAGATTGTGGAGGCTGCAAATATTGCAATAAGCAATTTGCTGCCTACGAAGTCAAGATCTTTATACGATATAGCCTACAATTGGTTCAAAAAGTGGTGCGCCGAGAAAAATGTTCAAGTATACAGCGAGAATGTTTTGTTGGCATACTTCAGTGAAAATGCAAAGAATTACAAGTCTTCCACATTATGGGCGCAATATTCTATGGTTAAATCATGCAAATTCCCCAAGCTGATAGCATTTTTGAAAAGAACCGGTGACGGATATCAAGCGAAAAAATCGAAAATATTGACAAAGGGTGAATCGACCGTTTTCTATCAAGTGCAGATGACAAAGAATTCTTAATGATTAAGGTAAGATTACTTTTGTTGTTAGGTATTTCAATTATTTAGTATTTTGATTTTTTATAGGTTGGATTAATTCTGGGGATTGCCGGAGCTTGTCGAACTGATGAACTAGTCAATTTAACTGTAGATGATATTGAGGATGTAGGCCCTGCCTTGACTGTAAAAATTCCAAACACTAATACAAAGATTCCACGAACCTTTCTGGTTACAGATGTGGGAAATATACTTGAATTGTTTCGAAAATACCTGTCCCTTCGTCCTCCCCACATCAAGAATAAGCGCCTTGTTTTGTACTACAAATCAGGAAAATGTAGTTCGTAGCCAGTTGGCAAGAATACCATGGGAAAAATTCCGAATGTAGTAGCTTCGTATTTAAAATTACCTGATGCTGCATGTTATACTGGTCACTGCTTACGAAGATCTTCAGCGACATTACTGGCAGATGCTGGTGTGGATATCACGGCAATAAAGCGTCATGCTGGTTGGAAATCAACGACAGTCGCTGAAGGTTATGTCGAGAACTCCATTGAAAATAAGACCAAAATTGCTAATCAGGTTTTAGTAGCTACCACTACTAGCGCAATCACAAAAACTGTAAATGTTAGCGAAAGTAATATTCCTTCTAATATTAATTTTGAAAATTGTACAAATGTAGCATTTAATTTAAATGTCAATAAATAATTTCAATGTTATCTTTTTTTTTTTCATGAAAAACGTTCTCCATAATGTAAACTCCCTTGGGAGCTTTATACTTCCTTGGGAATAATCGACTACTTCTATTTTAATTTTGATGTCATAGAAACTGATTTATACTCCCGACCATGGAAAAATTATATTACGTAATTATTCTAGGGGAACAATTTGTGTACCTCCTTGTTTTTTTTTTGCATCTCCAATCAAGTATATAGACAGGAAAATATTGTTAGATATTATATTAAATTCATTGGTTATAGGCTACGTAGGTAATGACTGGTAAAAAAATTAAATAGACTGAGATTAATTGTGGTAGTTAAATTAATGAATTGAGCTTAAATTGTATAATTTTAACATGAAATGATTATGAAGTAGTTCCAATTTATTTAAATTTGACGCATAAACATAGTACTATGCTTCGGCGTTACAAGAAGACATTTACACTGATTTTCGGTTATGCAACCATTAGGTAATGCGCAAACAATAAAAACTTATATCTATAATTATTATAAAAAAATATGTATAACGGAATTGTCCCATCTGGTTTGATGACGTGGTGGCTTGAAAACGGGGTAAGGGGAAGATCACTGGAGTACGTCCCTCCCTGTGGATCTGGATACACAAATTGTTGACTGTTGGTTACTCAATACGTAACCTCTATGACGTTATCAGCGTCAACCTCAGCGTGGACAGAAACATGGCGGTGAGCATGGACGTGGACGTGAAAGTGAACGTGACCGTGAACTTGAACTTGTACTTAAACTTGAAGCCTAATGTAAAAAAAATACTTATAGACCCTAACAGAACAAAAACAGAACTCACCTTCGGTTGAAGGGGATTCGGCACCTATCATTTTATCCTCTATAACATAACGAAATGGTCTGAGTCCGACACGTGGCTGTATCGCACTAGGACATGGAGTCTATTCCTAATGGAGACCTAATGGAGGTTTCGAGTGTCGATGAGATCTCAAGCAAATCAACAGACTGCGAGTGAGTGTCGGTGTAGATTCGAGGGGTATTTCTTTACTTTATCTACTCCTATTAATTTATATATTAATTATTCAACTGCTTTTGAGCAATTAATAGTATCAATAAACAAATAGCGTGAGTTTTTATAGTGAGTTATTATAACTCACGCTGGGCTTCTACAATGATAATTCGGTATGTAAATAGTGTACACAGTAAATTCTTAGAAATTTTTAAGCCGATAAATCGGCCATTGGTGTAAAATGAAAAGAATTTTTAACAAGTGGAAAAGAATGAATAATTAAAAGATTTTAAAATTATTAAATTGCCAACGCCTGTCAGTAAGCGGAACTGTCAATTATTATCATTGAGGGGACTAATGTCATTTGATATTTTAACAAAATAATTTTGAAGTTTTCAAATCAATTTTCTTTCTCGATACTTGTATCTTACTATTTATTGTTATAGTCGTAGATAAAGTATAGTATTCAACTTGCGGTAATGGTCATAATTCACTTGATGAATTACAGCACGAGCCGCAGGCGAGTGCTGTAAACTTCATCTGCGTGAGTTATGACCTGCATTACCGCTCGTTAAATAATATACTATTATCACCTCCAAAACCACACTCTGCCGTCTTCCTGCTTGTTCTCCTCGAAAATTCACCATTCGACCTGATCCTGTAGTGGAAGAAACAATGTGCGCCCTATGTAACGGCAATCCAGAAAACATGACAGAAGATAATAATTTTGAAAAGACAGAATTTTATTATTAATTGAAAGAAAGCCGTCAAAAAAGAAAATCATTGAATGGTAGGTATGTAGTTTTAGACCATCATATCATTATTATCTAAGAAATTTATTTCAGGTACGTGATCGCATCAGGGTTATTTTAAACCAGTGCATGCTGCGTCTAAGAAATAACGATAGTCGACTTACTAATTATAAAATATATCTTGTGATTAAAATTGATTTATTTTGTAAATAAAATGATGCAAATAACTTAAGGATGAAGTTTAATTGTGTTTTAAATTCTCCATATTCAACAATTCTCTCAATTAAAAGGCAATTTATTAAATTAAAAAAAAAATGACAACAAAAAAAAATAGTAGCATTTGGAAACGATACAAGCTGGATTCTGAATTATTTCAAGTATTTCAGGTGCTGGCGGGCAGTGATTTCAACATGGTAGACAAGCTCCTTCATATGTCTCCATAATTAAAAGTACAAAGGATTTAAATCTGGGCAACGTGGTTACCATGCTAGTGAACCTTATTGACCTATACCTTTATTCTGGAAATGATTATTTAACCAAGCAGTTATTTATTTTTCTCTACGTATGTGGTGATGCACCATCGAGCTGATACCACATTTTTGAACAATATTAAGACCTACATCATCACTGAAAACAAAAAGGTTATTTTCCAAGAAAGTTCTATACAGACCTGCATTTAAACGACCATTTAAAACATGTACGTCCAGTAAATTATTGTTTAAAGTGGTACGTTCCCAAACGTTGACATTGAAACTTTGCTGAAATAGTCTTGATCTAATTGCATATGGATTTTGTAACGCCTAAATATGTTCATTATGATTATTGTTTATGCCGTCTCTAGTAAAATACGTTTTATCAGGCCACATGACAAGCCAAAGTCATTTTTATTTATCAGGTTAACTTCTAAACAAAAACGAATCGGATATATGTTCATATAAAAAAAATGTTTGACATTAACCCAGCTACGGTCTGTCAAAGTTTATCATAGAGCTTATAGAGTATCTTGTATATTGTAATTATAATTTGTAATATTTTTGTGGTTTCTAATATAATTTATTCAAATTATGCTCGGTACGTCAGTGTCAAGTGCGTAGAAAATAGAGTTTTTCTCATGTTAAATTGTCTATACATAAGTAAATTTAATCATTCACATGCACTATGTTGGGTACAAAACAAATGGCAATATATGAATCAACTGTTCGGTCCCGTTTTTCTGATAAGTATATGGGTAGGTAGTATCCTTGTAGTACCAACTTCCCTACCTACTAGGTGCTCACTCTGTTATTTTTTTGGAAAAATGTCATTTGTGATAAAAAATTTTGCTTATTTTGAGAGATAACCAAATTCAGAGAGCAAAGACACATTTAAAAATTTAAACTTGCCTAGAGCAAAGTTGCTTTACCTACTTTTTATTTTTGTAAAAATTTTATTTATCAAACTTATTCAAAAGCCGAAGAGTTTTTTTATTCAAGGATCAATTATTTAAGAGAAACATAATTTTTTCTGAAAGTTATTTTTGTTGTGTTTAATTATTATTAGTTTGTTTTCCAATAACTTTATTAAATATAGTTTTTTTGACGAAATTTAACCTGTTTTTGTGATATTTTCAAATATGTTAACCACGCTATATATTTTATCAAAAGTGCAATTTCTTTTTCTTATAATTGTAATAATGGAGCAGAAAGGAAGGGCAAAAAACACGAACACAAGGGAATGACAAGTAGGAAGCCTATCTCTATTTGTGGCTTCGTATCACACAGCCTCTGTTTAGAGGCCAAGCGCAACATTCTTGTTCCATCTCTTGTTTTTAGGGTGCACTGCGCTGATGAGGGGCAAAAACCCAGAAACAACGTTATCCGCAGTTGCTTCGTTGTTCCTTCCATCTGTTTTCTCTGAATCCTCTAGCCATCAAAATCCACCTGTGTCTTGTAAGAATTTGGTCCACTAAGCTCCTTCCTTTCTTGTATTTGTCCTGGCTGAGACCCTGACACTAGTTGCTGGATTCTCTTCCGCGGCGAATGTTGCTCTTGGCCTCTAAACAGAGGCTGTGTGACACGAAGCCACAAATAGAGATAGGCTTCCTACTTGTCATTGTCTGTTCATGTTTTTTGCGCTTCCTTCTTGTTCCATCTCTTGTTTTTAGGCTGCACTGCGCTGATGAAGGGCAAAAAACCAGAAACAACGTTGTCCGCAGTTGCTTCGTTGTTCCTTCCATCTGTTTTCTCTGGATCCTTTAGCCATCAAAACCGCAAGTGGTATCAATCTCAGTTACTGTTCATAGTTAATTGTAGGTACTTACTTATCACCATAATTTTTCTTATACATTGATCTTATTTGATTAAATAATTTACAATTATTTGGAGGCAATGGAAGCTTTAGAGTCGTATTCATCTAAGGCATATTGCAATTTGCAAGAACGTTAGGAATGTAATTCTCCACCTCAGAGAGAACGGATTTTAGAACCAATGCTCTTATCATTTTCCTTATTTTATTTAGTATAAAGTATGTATCAGTCCTCTAGCTATAAACTCAGATAAATATGTTGAAACATGTACGTGGGTATATCTATGAGTGTTCATGTACACCAATATGTAGGCGTAAACTGGATTAAAAATCCATTTATACATATCCCGTGTTATTACTTGAATTTATGAATGCGCAGATACCCACGTGAACACATGTTTGCGTGTGAGGAAGCAAAAAGTATAAATCAGTACCTCAGAGGCAGAAAGTTCCAAGTCCTTTTTAAAATAAACAGGCTAGAGTGAGAGGGAAATCTAAGGTAATTAATTTAGTCATAATAATAATATTCTTCTTATAATAAAAATGGAGACTTGAACCTTTATGCGTCAAATAAATACCAGTAGTGCTTTTAGATCTGTAATACCTAAAATGAACGAGGGCCTCTCTGCCTCGGAGGTACTTATACAGGGTGTCTCATAATTAGTTGCCAACCCTGAACATGCCGATTCTATGATCAAAACTAAGGGACATGGGTCCAGAAATGCTTCCTAAGGGCACAGGGACCTATTGAAGAGGGAGGAATGGAAATCATTTTTTTGCAATATCTCTCAATCGCGTTGTGATAAATGAATGAAATTTGGTATACACAGCAAAATTTTGATGAGCAATTTGATGGACTAATCCATTTATTTCCACAAGGTCCATTGGGGTGGGTACGGGGGGCCCTTGGTATTTTGCGTCTGTAACTTTTTCATCTTTGACTTTTTAACAAATTGGATAGCAAATTCCGTTTTCCCGAACTGTTGAAAAGGTACTCTTGTTTCAAATCCTTATCTTTAACGGTTTCTGAGAAAATCGCTCTTGAATTAATCCCACTTTGATCAATTTCATAGTAATTTAAACAAAATTATCAAGGTATTCTTATATCAAAGTATTGTCAACCCGATTGCCAATTTAATAGTTCTAAGCAAAAAAATGAGTTTACAGGACAAGAGTTAGTTGATCTGATATTTATTTATGGCTTTTGCGATGGTAATACTGCAGCGGCAGAACGCGATTACGGGAGCAAATTCCGTTTTCCCGAACTGTTTTACGTTAAAAAGGTACTCTTGTTTCAAATTGTTATCTTCAACGGTTTCTGAGAAAATCGCTCTTGAATTAATTCCACTTTGGTCAATTTCATAGTAATTTAAAGAAAAAATAATAATAATAATTTAATACGTAATCAGTAAAACACATTATTGATGTAGAACAATTATGACATGATGATTTGTTTATGGCTTTTGCGATGGTAACGCTGCGCGGCAGAACGCGAGTACGGCAGAAGGCAGAAGGTTGACATCAAGGAAGACATTCCTCACTGTAGGAACATTTTTTTTTACTGTTTTAGAAAGGTATTTTAAGCTAATATAAATCAAATATCCTACAATTCCTATACCAAACATCTAGGTATGCTAATGAACAATTCCACAGACAAAGCTCTATTCAATAATTATCTAAAGAAAATAATTTACTGACCTGCTAATGAAACACTCTATAAATATCTAACTTCACTTTTTGGCAGTGGGAACACGACAAATTCAACCACAATAGATGAGATCTGACCTATTTCTGCATTTTTAGGATTGCTTCCTCAGGTGGTCTCCTTTAAGTTGAATCAAATATCTAACTATAAAAATTAAACCACGACATCCTGTTCATAAAACCTTAAAGAGGAAAAGTACTACCTAGCTTATAAACTCTGTATTTACGAAGATACCGAGTTTTCTTGAATTTTAAAGAGTTCTCTTGAAAAATCATTACTTTTAACCAAAAAATTCAAATTGCCCCATTGCAGTTATATGAGCTTATGTATATATAGAATATATATGTATATTAGAATTATGACATAAAACGATAACAAAATAACATATTGCAATTTATAGAAACATACACAGTTCTCTTGTAAAAACTGTTCGATATTATTGTTGTCAGTGATGCAAAGTAAGAAAGCAAATATTTTTATACAGGGCGGTTCTAAAAACCGCTGACAGACTTTTAAAGGAGGAAGGAAAAAAAAATAAAGCAAAAAATTCTAATAAACCTAGGATAATATGGGAACATGAAATGCCCCTGTAACGAGAAAGAGGGCGTTAAAGTGTCTTTAAAATTGTACATTATCTTCGATAATTTCCAAACGCCTTAATATTTCTATTTCTGTTTTCAACGTGTAGTTAGCTCCTATAGACAAATTATTTAATGCGGGTAGCGTGAGCCTTTTTAAAAAATATTTCCTATGCCACTGATAGTTTTGTCAAATGTATACAATTTCAGTGTAAAGTCTTCAATTCTCTTTCAAATTGATGTCTTAAAATAATTTAATAGTACTCGAATTTCTTGGTCTGCCAAATTCTGAAAATATATTGGGCAGGATTTTATTTCAAGCAAAGACTAGATTTTATTTAACCAAGTTACATTTGCAAAACAAAAGAAATAAAAAAGGACAATAATAACAGTTACTAAGTATGGAGCACAGAAAATGAAACAGTTAAAGAAAAAATCTAACATACTTAAACAGATGACCATCTATCAATGATTTAAACACTAATAAGTCACCAAATGGAGTCTGCATAGTAGAAGCTGTGCCTTTTTATTTTCAATTTAAATTATTGTGGATTTACTGAAGATGGATAACCTGGTGATTATACAATCGCAAATCCAGAAAATTGCTGAAGAACACCCCCGCCCCAACAGTAATATCTCATAGCTTATTAATGAGTGGAATAAGTTAATGTGAGTAAAACAAATATATTGAATATGGAAGTTTATCCTATCGCCGCTAATGAACCCTTGCCGAATTTGCCTCACAAATATATTTCTGTTAGTAGTAAACAACAGATTCTTACTTTCATTAAGTTTTAACTTGTTACACTTCTAGCTCTTCAGTAACTAATTTGATATATCTGATAAATAAAAGAGACCCAAGGCACTCCATGTTTAATCAAGCCGATATCAGCGAAACACCGGCTTTAACTTAAAATTTCCTTTCTTAGTTCCAAATTTACAATATTCTTATAAAATATTTTCATAAACAGGCAGAGCATATATAAATTAATAAAATAATTCGCTGCTTCTGCGATGCTCATTTATTTTTATTTAAATTTATTTATATATGTAGTAGCGGTTAATACAGCACTTCATTATTAACAATCAACAATATTAGAAATAAGATTAAAGATTACGTAAAAGCGAGATTTAACACGTAAACACTTGATAAATAAGTACTATTACAGAGATCTCCTTGTTGACTTTCCGACAGTTTTTTGCATTTTTCTCGAAAACATTATTAACAAATTTACTAAGAGTATCTTTTTGTATTAAATAAAATTTTACATAATATAACAAGGTTTAGAAAGGGTAAACCCCAAGTTGAAAAAGTTAGAGGATAAAATATCAGCGGAAATATTTGCAAGTAGCGCCCTCTACGTTGTACAAAGAAAAACTAATAACTCAAGCGTGTTCAGCACCACCAAAAGCGTCTTGTATTTAAAATAATTGTAAAATAATTTTGCACACCCTGTATCTAAAAAATGAGTGACTCTAGGACATATTATGTTTATTAAGCAAACCCCACTTATTTTTCAATGTTCCCTAGCAATATTCCCATGTCTTTTTGAAACACCCTGTATATAAATAATTTAAATCTGCATAGAAATCGTCTCTTCATATTTAAGCTTAAGTATCTGTTCCGACTTCACCCTGTAAATCTATATTTAGTGTAATTTTCTTTTAAATAATTTCATAACTCGTTTTTTGTTTTTTATTAGAGCAATAATTATTGTAAATAATGTTGAATATTGTATTTTTCTATTTCTATTGTATTTTCACATTTTCTAAATATTTTCGCGGTTCTTTTTTGGAAATGGAAACACGGACCTTCGCGCGCAGGCCTGACGAAAAATAGTGCGCTAAAAGAGACTAGCAAAAGTGTGCGTGAACGGTGTACACGTGAAAAAGCTATTTATTTATTGTGCTAAGAAAAGCCCTCTCTCTCTCTCATTTTCTGCTCAGATGTTTGCATTCATCAGTGAAGGTAAGGTCCAAACAAAACCATTTCCAAATTTTCGATATAGTCCACTGCATCATCTATTTCTCAAAAATTCAATTCTTTTTTGTTTTAAATCAATTTTCAAACAGTATCACTATGGACAAAAATTAGCACACAACTGATTTTTGCACTTTTTTGTAAATAACCCTCTTTTAATAATGACCTCGTTTAATAAATACAACATTTACCTAATAATTGTAAGATAATAGTTGTTATGTTTAAAAATAGAACCTCTCAATGTTCTAAGTACCTATTTTTGTATAATTAGGCTACTTATAAATTTATGTCACGTATTTCACTTCCAGTTTTCTTCCTAATATAATAAATATTATGCTGTGAATTGTGATGGCAATGATTAATCACTGTCAAGAATGTTAATTATTGTATTGATCTGACGTTGGAGCTAAATAAATTTTCTCCTAAAATGCCATTTTCTTAACGGACCACTTGCCGAAACTCGACGAAAAAACAAGAAACTAATTTCCTTTATATTTTGAAGCTGTTTCTTAAAAAGTTCATTCCTTAATCGAGTCAGAATAATCCACAACAGCTATAAAATATATTTATGAAGCTAAAAAAAAGTTAATGTTTCCTATTCAATGCTTTGTATCTTGAGTTTTTAATTAAAATATAAATATATATAGTTCAGAGAACATTGTGTAAAAATTTATATGCTTCGTTAAGTAGCAGGGGGCAAAATACTAAGATTGTATTTTTTTGATAAAATGGAAAATACTACCAGTTTACAGAATAAATATATAAGTTGTATCACTCTCGAACAAGCCCTGCCCTACCAATTCCGCTCTCCTCACCCGTCTTGGACAACGTTCGGTATCCAGGCTTACACGGTGGCCAACGCTAGAACTGTAACGTGTTGTGTGCGATCGATATAGTGTGAGCAAAAAACTTTGCTTTATTTATTTTATTTTTTCTAAAAATGCCCGTGATATATTGTAGTGTGAATAATTGTCCCCCAAGACGTGGTTTCTACTTTTTCCATTATCCAGAGGATAAAACAAGATATTTTTTTATATTTCATCAACTAATACAAAGAAATAGGTCAAGGTATAAAATTGGGGGTTATTTTAAATTATACATAACTTGGTTTTATAAAAGTTTACAGAATTAAAGATTTATAAAATAACAGATAATTGTATTTTCCCTTTTTGAAGCATATTTACGTGTTCTTCAATTTTTTTACGGAAAATCGTCTCTTTGCGGCTGCTAGATTTGGAAGAATCGATTAGAATTTGCTAAAAGTCACAGATAAGCAAATATTACTCTTGATCAATGCTATGAACAAAATAGTATTGGAAGCAAACATTGTTCAAATGAATATTTTACGAATCCTAAAAAGCATCATTTTAATCAAAATAGCAAAATGTGATACCAACATTGCTTTTCTATGAACCAACAAGGAAGTTTCTTGTATTTACGTCATGTAAATTTTTGTCTTTAAATAAATTAAAATAATTTGTCTCAAATTAATTAATATACGTATAGAAATACCCAAATGCCTTAAATAATATTAAGTACTAAAAAATGTGCTGGACATATATTGGGTTTTCATTTGAGTAATTTTTTTACTGAAAAAAATATATAGTTTATTAAATAACAAAACAAGAATATAATGCATGTTTATTACATTTCAGATCAACACTGCCAAGTGTCACAAACACTTTCGTGTAGGAGTCGAAGAAAAGCTGCATTAAAAGAGCAAGTAGAAAATATAGATTATATTATTTCCTATTTTAGTTTTAAAATAATATATATTGCTTTTTTTATTTAAATAAACATTGTAATGCAAATTTTCCTCATGACTACTCTATTTTTTTGTATAGTAGAGTACGTATACAGGGTTAACTATGACTTGGTACAAATATTTTAAGAGGGGATAGGGAAAAATAAGAATTAACGGAATCGCCCTTCAAAAAAAATCCAAACTTATTTATAAAGCCAAATAAAATTTTTTTCAATATTATTTTAAATCCTTATTTAACGCCGCCAATGAACTTGCTTGTTGGTTGCATACTCTACCAGCATGCAACAGTCGCTCATCAGTCAGTATCGCTGTCATGTCATAATTGAATTTCTGTGTTTACGTTGTAATTTTGTGTCCTTCTTCAGTTTTTAGTGCCTTATTTTAATTTTTAAACGTTTTATAGTTATTAAATAAAGACATTTGTGTTGGGTGCAGATACTTTCCCACAGTATAGTTCGCCGGTTTGGTTTTCTAGGTTATGGGACAAGCTGCCGCGGTTACATTAAAACGTCTATTATCCTTTTCGTTCGATTTTGTTATAATAAATAGGCATCTAATCTATCTAATTGTATCTACGGGAAGTGTCTTTTATCGGTAGTGTGTAGCTGTAATGAGCGAATATGTAGTTCTACCAGTTTATAACGAAATAATAGAAATCGAATGCAAAATACTGAAGCTAAGTGGATTAACTGTTACCTATCTATCAGGTATTATTACTAATAAGAATGTTAATTTTCGTTTCTACATTTAGAAATGCTGCAAAAAAAAACGACGATGGTTCTAGATATTGTTGACAGATGTAAGTTTTATCTATGGATCTAAGCCATCTCAGTCGGTTCTTATCATAAGCGCCGACTTTCCGTAGGAAAAAAGGGTTTTGCCCTATTTTTTAAATATCGAGCTAAAATTCTGGAATAATTTTTTTATTGTCTTTTAGGCCTCCCTGAGCACGTGGTTAAATTTTTTGTACTTAGTCATAGTTAACCCTGTATATTTTATTTTAAAATTTATAAGTCAATATATACGACATCCAAGATTAACTAACAAAATACTTTATACATTTACCTATAATCATTTTATATTATTTATTACATTACAAATATTTTATTTATACAATAAGCAGCCTTGCATCACACTTTTGGAATATCCCTCGTACTTATATAAATATTTCCCAATTGAAATGAAACTACTTTTTTAAGTCCGTTATAATTGGCTATTTTTTGAAACAGTAGGTACGTGCGGCGGTACGGCTTTGATCTCAAAGCATCAAAGTGCCGACAGAGAGTGGTATATAACTTATATTTATTCAGTAAACTTTGACACTACTAAAAATTAAAACGGCATCGAATTTAATCTGAAGAAGTTAATCCTTTACGATTTTCTAAGTAAATTATAGTAATCAGTTTGGACTTAGAGCCAATCATAGTTGTGCAACTGCGTTAGAAAATACTCTTGGTGATTATATTACATATAATGATAAAAACAAAGCATCTATTCTCATATTATTAGATTATACAAAAGCTTTTGAAATGATTAATCACAGAATACTTATTGCTATATTGCACTTTTTTATATGATTTAATGATAATGCCTTGTCGTTTTTAAATTCATTCCTTACTAGTAGATATCAACAAGTTGCAATTGAAAAGAAAACTTAAAGTTAATGAAAATTATTGTTGGTGTTCTACAGAAAATTATTTTGGGACCTTTATTATATAATATTTATACAATTAATTTTTCTGAAGCTTTCAACTCTATAGTTACCATCACTATGCTGATGATCCTCAGATTTATTTTTGTTTTGATTATGAAGAAGTTATGAAGAAGTACCACTTGCAAATCATTTAATAAATACAGATTTGCAGTCTCTTTATACAGTTTCCAATAAACATATGCTTAAAATTAATCCCATAAAATAGAATGCATGTATCCGTCTGATTTAAGGGATTAGGAGGCGAAATCGGTTTTCTCATAAATTTAAAGAATAATCATGGTTAAATATGGATAATCGGAGGCGACTTTACATGTCCTGTTCATATATTAAAAAAAACTCGCAAACCGAACTACCTACATAATCGACTTGAATTTAGGACAGATAACATATTCATCAAAAAACTATACTTACCGTTCCTCATCATCAGTAAATTATGTTCATAGTGCAGACTTCAATGAGATTTATTATTTTTTGTTTGTTACTCTTTGTCTTCTCTTCCTAGAGCCTCTTTCTATTCTTCTTTCTTCCTGTACTGTTTACTTTTTTATTTATTGGGAAAACATCTGGCACATCTATGTCTGTGCCTGCACTAGCATCTAATTTTGTTCGTTCATAGTCAAATTTATTCCTATATCTTCTATTTACATATTTATTTCAATAAATCAGATAATTAATTAGATCAGTTTAATCACTAAGCCAAAGGCCTCCAGAAATACTCTAGAAAATATTTTATGTGGATAACAAATTATTTTCCCGGATTTGCGGACAGTGAGGTGGCAGTCTCAATCTGATATCTGATATTTTATCTGGGTAAATTTCTTGTCTACAGTTCATTTTTTAAATTATCTGTAACAATCAAGCATATATATTGCATTTATTTATTTGTGGAATTTCTGTTACTTTTTGATTTACTTGGCTATTCCTGCAACTGAAATATAAAAATATTAGCAAATAATCCCTCCGTCTAAAGAATCAGTCAAGGGGTTGGTTCTATAAATTTTGTTTTGCCTATTAAACAAAATATCAAACTGACGAGAGCTAGATCAAAAGCTATCAAGGTAGTTTGCAATGTTTGTAATATTAACCTGTCTCAGTTTAAAGATATAAACATGCTTATTTCCACTATTCAAAAAGAATTCACTGCAGCTATCGATCACTTAAAAGCTGATTTTGATTCACAGTTTCGAGACATAAGAAGCACTCTTGTACAGCAGCCAAATGTATCTTATGATTTCGAAGATGTTGTTAGCAAAGTCATGAAACGGCAGAAGAGAAAGCATATCCTAATTATTTTTGGTGATACTGAGGCACCAAATCTTAGTAGCAGAGAAAAAATTGAAACACGATTCTTCTCTTACACAGAACATTAAGACTATGGTTCCTGACTATACCAATGATACTTTGAAACCTCAGCATTTGGGTCGTCCTACGTCTAACCATGTTAGACCTTTAAAAATATCTCTTCGTGATGAAAGGCGGGTAGTAAATTTTTTAAAAAATTCTAGAAAGTTTCGTAATTCGGAATTGTATAAGAATATGGATAATGGAGAAACGAATATAAAAATATGCCATAACGGAATACCCAAAATTGTTGCTGATAATTTAAACTAGATTAGTCACTTAATTACAATCTCAAACTTTTTTACCAAAACGTCTGTAGCTTGCGATCTAAAGTTATTGATTTTTATAACAGTGTTTCGGCTTGTGATTTTGTCTTCATAACATTATCCAAAACATGGTTTACTTCTGATATTGGCAATAGTGAATTGTTCTACGATGATTATGTTGTTTTTCGTAAAGATAGGTGCACGACGTCCACAGGATTGACAAGAGGAGGTGGAGTTCTTCTTGCCATTAAGGATAACTTTTATTGTTCAATCGATTGCACAATCTATCAAATGTCACTAACATTTCTCCGTCTATTGATGTGCTTGGAGTAAAAATTAATAATTGTAACAATGTAAAATTTATTTTATTTGTAGTATGAGTATATATTCCACCATATATTACAACACAAATCCTTGAACAATTTTTTGACGCATTTAATCCTTTATATTGCTTAATGCAAACAGTTAAAGTTATTTTAGGTGACTTTAATATGCCTAGTTCCTGTTTAGGGCTTTTAGATTCCACTCGTTTAATGATAGTCAACTTTATGAATTTCCATAGTTTTCAGCAGTACAATCATATCTTGAACAGTAATGGCAGAATTTTAGATTTTGTATTTTCTAACTTAAATTGTACTGTTGATAAATGTGAGTGTCCATTGGTTGATAAAGATAATCACCATCCATCTCCATTAATTAGTCTCAGTAAATCATCATTATCCTTTCCAAATCATAGTTTTCCAATGAACTACTCCAACAAAGCATACAACTAGCTAACTTTCTTCATTTATGTGACCTATTCTATCACACTAATTGGGAGTTTCTTAAAACTGTTAACAGTGTCGAGGAAGCATGGTCATTGTTTTATGATAAATTTTTATAGTATTTTAGACATAGGGGGAGGTAATTGCGTCCATCCGAGCTAAAGCTTCAGTCTACAAGAGGTACAAAACACATAAAACAGCAGATTCCTACAACGTATTTAACACAATTTCTGTTGAGAAAATCTTTCCCTTTTCTTTATTAAAATTTCTTAAAGACAAATATGATTTTAAAATTTTGCCTGGTTTAGAATATTCGATCGGTATGTCTCGATGAGCACAGTCGTACTTGTATAGCTCTGCACGATAATTAAATTCTTAAGTGTATATTTGTGAAAATAAGTAGTTCTTAGGTATCGTCTCTTTGTCTAATTGAAATTACATACAATTTCATACATGGCGCCGAAAAAAGCGGCAAGTGAAAGTTTAAATAAAGCAATTGTTGATACAATAGAAAAATGTTTCAGCGAAAACCATTTGCTGATAGCCAAGATAGCTGATTTGGTTGTGAAGGAAATTAAAGAACAGATAGACAACACTCTAAAAACCTTCCAAGATAAGCCGAATACTATCGATATGGAAAACAAAAAACTTAAGGAAGAAGTTAATATTTTCAAGCAACATATTAAAAGAAACAATTTGCATATTATAGGAGTGGAAGAAAATGGAAATGTAAATCTCAAATTGCAAATTGTGTTTGATCCAACACTAAATGTTAATTTAACTGATAGGGATTTCAGCTGTTATAGAAATAAGAGCAAACATGGCAAAAAACCTCAAAGCAGCTACTTCATTAACTGTTGTATTCAATAACTATGCACACAGACACACAATTATGCACACAAATTGTAAGGAACAGATATAAACTGAAGAATAGCAAGATTTTTATCTCTGATGATGCAACTATACATAATGTTATCCTGCTAAACGAAGCCAAGAAGAAATTTGGCAAGAAGAAAGCCTGGTCAGTAGATGACAACATATTTGTAAGCGGGGGAAATGGAAAAACCAGAATTAGGAACCTTGAAGATTTAGGTAATTTATAACTTCTTACTCAATTTCTGTGTATCTCATTGGTATGATGTCATGCATTTATATAAATATTCTTTTCTGTCTTTCTGTGCTACTGAACTTTTAAATTCAGAATTGACAAATATTAAAAATATATCTGAAAAACATAATTTAAAACTAAATTCAAATAAATGTAGAGTTATGTGTTTTGGCAGTAAAGAAATAACTAAACTTGTAACAGATAATTTATTTATTAAGATCGATGATACACCCTTAGTTTATACAAATACAGCTAGAAATTTAGGTCTTATAATTGACACAAATTTGAGATTTGACCAGCACATTAAATATTTGCTTCAAAATTATTATTATTATTATTATTATTTCAGGCACACCTTCCAAAGCTCTGACACTTTCGGAGATGTTCTGAAGAGTGAAGCAATGACCGCTCTCCACTCTGTGGAGTCAGTAATCATTGCGCCCGTAAATCATGTGTTCTGAGCAGACGTAGCGAACCAAGGACGATTGCCTTCTGCATTCTGGATGGGATCCGAGCTTCTGATGACTTTATAGGCCTCCTCCAAAACCACTCTGCCCTGGAGACACTCCAAACTCAAGAGTATTTTGAATTTCATTATTTGGTCTGGTTTTTGATAAGATTGTTCGTAATGTATTACTAGTTTAAAAAATGTACCTAATATTAAACCTGTTACCAATTATTTTTAATCTCTCAGATAAACCTCGTATACAGAGTGGTCCGTAAATTGTACAAGGTGGCGCAAATTAGGAAAAGTTTCGCCTTATCTTTTGGCCAAACCGATCCAAGGTATCTGCTGCCGTTGCTGAAATATTGTGAAAAATACTAAAAATAGCGATTTTATAAAATGCCACCTAGCGTCATTATTTCTCAACATAAAAGCTAAAATCTGGTGCAACATCTGGTTTTGACAGGAGTATTTCAAATTCATATATTAAATCATCTAATGGTGAGTTTTGACATAGTTTGTCTATTTACCAATGTTTCAGTAGAGAGTCATTCACAAAAGAGGAAATTAAAGGAAACGCATATTCCATTATATTGAATAGTGACAATTGTATTATTATTCTTTAAATTTTGATCATAATTGTTGGTTGAATATTCTCAACAACGAAGTATGTAACAACAGAATAAATATTATATGATAATCTTATATCACTATGGAGCGCAGATAAACAAAAACAATTTTAAAATGTCATATTTGATTTTAAGACATTTTGACAAAAACAAAATAAAAAATATATATATTGGATTTATCCTTCATCAGTTTAATATAATAAATAATTAGTCCCTTATCCTTGTAATATTTCAAATGACTGACCCATATTTAACCTAATATGAACCGTATTTTCAAAAGATAAATCCTACTTGGATAATAGACAACATTGTGAATAGACCTATAGCCTATTATTATTAAATAGTTTCATTTTAGAAAATATCTCTACTTTCCTAATCAGAAAATGCATTGTGGACACCACATATCTTTAATAAGAGGAAAAAAGATTCAGCAGTCTATATACCGCTGCACATGTAATGGCTAGAGTTCATAAACTCAAGTAATCTATTTCATATCATCTGTCTTTCAGATTCACAGGTGTGAACTCTTAAAAGAATTTCTAGATAGAAAACTATTTTCGTTTCGATGAAGCCGCACAAGCTGTGCGGAAAAATGTTGAAAGATGACATTATGTAAATTACTGTTTTTGTGTTCGTTATTCCAAGGTCGTATATGACTTTCATGGAAAATATATGTATACACACAGCGATCTTGTATATAAAGCATATAGGAGAGTTAATTTTATACAAAGCTGTACCCCGCGCACAAATTTCTTTTACAAATATTTAAATATTTCTAAACAGTACAACACAATGAAAAATGTTATACACTTTTTTATGTTTAGTATCTTTATTTGAGATAAATTAGAACGCCGGAAGTCAGGGAAGTCTTTTGACAGATGGCTGATTTTTAAGCTGACAACGTTATTTAATAGCTAGGGTCGCTGTATTTCTTGACTTAAAGTAACCAAATTTATAGTGCTTCTTAGGTACAGAAATCTCGTAAAATAAAACGCGTACAACAAAAGTAATATCAGTAATACATTTTGCAAACTTTCTTTGCACAAGCTGATGAGTCGTTACTAACGCATGGAATGCTCTGACTTTTTTATACGTGCGAGCACTGACAAAAATGGCACGCCAGTAGAGGTTTACACAAGTAATTTTATTTTACTGGCGCCCCAGTAGCCATTGGCGCCACTAAATCCATGGATGTGTAAACCATAGAAATCATAAAATATATAGAACGCCGGAAACCTCCACTTTAGACACACAAAAATAGTCAAACTATGGAGGGGCTTAGAAAGCAGCAATCTAGGGAAAACTTTATTTAGATAGTGGATTACACTATATTTTAATCCCAGCATACTATTGCATCAAAAACTGAATGTTTTTATTGATTCATAGAAATCATAACTTGGACGTTTCATATTTTGAAATTCCCGCCTATTAGTTTTCTCGATACCTCCTTTGGAGTTCTATATATGTTTTGATTTCTTTGGTGTAAACCCACTATTAAAAGGTAAATGGATGATCTGAATGACTAGCATCAAAATTTAACATAATAAGGCGGCCGTATTTCTTGCCGTAAAATGATCAAATTTGTGGTGTCTTTAGGTACTCAAATATCTAAAAATAAAATGCATAGAATAAAAGTATGTAATATCAAAAATAAAATTATTGATGATTTGTTTATCCACTTTTACTATTTAAATCCTCCTCAAAAAAATACAATAACTTTAAAAATGCATTTATATGACACACATTATTTTGCTATTCTAACTCCACATTTTAACAATTATTTCCACATACTAATAAACAAAAGTGAACAATTTTATATGTAGATCCATGTAGTTTATATTATAACAATATTTACTTCTATAGTTGAATTTGAAAGGTTTCTGTACCTAAAAATTTGTTGATTAGACCGCTTTCACCCATTATACAGGGTGATTTAGGTTTAATCTTGATAACTTCAGGAATCGATAGAACAGGTTAAAATAATGTTCATTTGTGATATAAACTTATTTCCTAAAACGCATCGTTTCCGAGAACGAGGGCATTGAAGCAGGAATTTTTTTCTCGTTCTTTCCTCATAACTTTTGAACCAATTATCCGATTTAAGTGAAATTCGGAACACAAACACTCCTTATGATCTTACATAAGCTTCTTAAGTTTGAACTACCTACCCCTCTTAGAAGTGTATTTTGTATGCTACCCCCCTCTTACTTTATTTAAAAACTTAAAAACCATGGATGTTTGTGCTCGTCGAGAGATGCACAATAAGTCTATAGGTTGCGGT
Source organism: Monochamus alternatus (assembly GCA_037114965.1). NCBI lineage: Eukaryota > Metazoa > Arthropoda > Insecta > Coleoptera > Cerambycidae > Monochamus > Monochamus alternatus. The sequence goes on from CM073427.1 coordinate 76,213,279, forward strand.
GCTTCCGGGGACACTGTCGGACGACTCTCAAAAAAAAAACTGACGTTTGTGAAAATCATTGTCAAAAGTATTATTTAAAGAGTGTTCTTAGTGTTAAGAAAAAATGCCAATAACCTCAAACATAAATTTAGTAACAACTACTTATTACAAGATTTACAACAAACTTATCAACTACTAAAAAAAATTACAATAATTGTTGAAAGTTCCTCCAACCTCAATACATTTTTGTCATCGACAAACTAGTGTATTAATCGCAGCTGCTATTTGAACAGGATTGTTTTTTATGTTATCACAAGCATGTCTTATTCTTTGGATCAATTCCTCGCGGGTATGTACTGACGTATAATACACGATTGCTCTTAGATGATCCCAAACGAAATAATCCAAAGGATTTAGATCTGGCGAGCGCGGAGGCCAAGCCACTGATCTTTTGCAAGGAATTCACATATTTGGGTGGTTGTTGGGTTGCCGTCCAATCCATCAACGAGGATAATTCTCATCCAACCACTGCCGTACTTGCTTCCGTAATGTGCAGGGGCACCATCCAACTGCATCCAGTTCCCTTGGCGTAAATTTAAGGGGACATCGTCAAGCACGTCGGGGAAAGTGTTTTGCTGAAACTCATAAAATAAATCCCCATTTAAACAAAGAGGCAAAATATGCGGTCCACAGAGGTTATTACTTAAAACACCTATCCACACATTTACACCAAACTGTTGCTGAAATGAAAATTGTCTGACATATTGAGGATTGACTTCACTCCAAATGTGAATGTTGTGGTAATTCACAATCCCAGCTTTTGCAAAATTAGATTCGTCGGTCCATAAAACCTTATGCAGAATAATATGGATTAATTTCTGTTGAATCTAAAACCCATCTACAAAAATTTAAACGTTTTTCAGCATCTCCTGGCAACAAACCTTGAACTGGTTGGAGATGGAAAGCCCTTCGATGATCTTGTTTGAGTGCTCTCAGTACTTTTGATTGAGGTAAATAAAGTTGCCCAGCTGCTCGGCGTGTGCTTAAAGTGCTATCGATATCAGAAAGATTAAGAATTCGCTGATGATTTCTTGGCGGTACATTACGATTATGATCATTGTAGCGGCACAAACCATATTCCGAAAATCGACGATGTACATCTACAAAAACTTGTGCATTTGGAATTCTTCTATTAGGAAAGCGTGTTCAGTACTCTCGAACTGACGCGTTAGAATTTCCGTCACAGAAACCATAAACATAATGTATATCGGCATATTTAGCATTTGTAAACGTTATTGGCATTTTTTCTTAGCATTAAAAATGCTCTTTAAATAATACTTTTGACAATGATTTTCAAAAACGCCAGTTTATACAAATCACTGAGTTTTATTTTCATGGGTTGCTATAACGTTAAATGAAATTTACGCTGCTGGTGCGCTACACTGTCACCAATTTCTTTGAATATCTCAGAAACAAGACCAAACGTCGAAAAAAAAACAGGAGACGAAAAAGTTTCGAAATTAATCAGGTCAAAGTGGTGTGTAGATGTTTTATTGAAATTAATTACTTTTGTGTAGTTTTGAGAGAAAGTAAGAGGGGGGTATATAGGTAGGGTAGGGGCATACAAAATACACTTCTAAGAGGGGTAGGTGTTTGTGTTCCGAATTTCACTTAAATCAAATAAGTGGTTCAAAAGTTATGAGGGAAAAACGAGAGTTCACAAATGAACATTATTTTAACCTGTTCTATTGAATTGGCACCTTTGAATAGTCACAGGTGACATGAGATAATATTCCTATTATTTGCTAAATACTACATTATTCAATTTTTAAATATCTAAAATTATTTGCATTTGCAGAAAACACTATTTCAAGAATACGACGCCCTTAAATACTTACCAAGATTGTATAAAATATTCATTTAAAGGGCAACCTGAATTATTTCAGAATTCACCTCTGGCTCTATCTACGGATTCCAGTTATTACTCAATAAATTCTAAATCAAATTAGAACAACCTACATAATGAAATAAACTTTTGACATATTAAACGTCGTAGCTGCTTTTCTTAATATAGAAAGGGTCTTGAGTAAGGTTTCTTTGATTTGTTAGAAGTAATCGATAAAAAACACTTACCACAAACCAGTGCGACTATCCAGATGATCCCGATGGCTGTCTTGGCCCTACTCGTGGTTGATTTGAACTTCAAAGGAAAACAGATGGCGTACCATCGATCGATGGATATGAAGGTCAGGGTGAGGATTGAAACCGTCACGGATACACTCTGCAATTAAAACAATTAATTTAAATTTAGTTATGTCTAACTGAATGGTTATTTTTTTTGTAAGGAGGCAATAGCGTACTTATTACGCGATTTTTTATAACAAAATATTTCAATTTCTCATTACAATTTTATTGATGGATTAATAATACTAAATTGTTGATAAAGCTGTCGAATACAAGGTGTTTCAAAGAACATAGCAATATTGCTAAATAAGTGGAGTTTGATTTATACAAGGTGGCGCAAAAGTTGTCACCCGATGTTCTTTGGCTATATTTTTTTTATGAATGAAAAACTTTGATTCTGCTTTTGGATTATGTTTATTTGATGTCTTACATTTTTCCCCATTAATTCGAGAAAATGCCGCCAGAAGTGATGACCATACGGGCCTGATTTATGGCATTTTCCATCACTCTAGCCAGAGCTTCCGGCGATATGTTCTCGCATTATAGGCGGACATTCTCTTTGAGGACTTCAAGAGTCTGCGGCTTGTTCACATAGACTCGTGACTTCAGAAAACCCCACAAAAAGAAGTCTAGAACGGATAAATCGGGCGACCTTGCCGGTCAGTGCAAATCGCCAAAACGAGAGATTGGGCGACCCGGAAATGCAGCACTTAGAATTTCGGTTGAAGGTTGCGCAGTATCCGCCGTTGCTCCATCCTGATGGAACCACATATTCATCCAATTGAGGAAGGAGAAAGTCGTTGAGCATGGCTCTGTAGCGCTCGCCATCCACAATAGTTGTTTGTCCTGCAGCGTCTTCGAAAAAGTAAGGCCCAATGATGCCAATAGCGTAAAAAGCACACTATGCAGTGATTTTGAGCGTTTTTCGTGAGTTATATGCGGATTTTCGATGCCTCAATAATTTTGTTTATTACCATGATTTTTGATGAAAAGTTTTCTTCTTCGTGGTGGAGATTCAGGATGGCCTGAGTGTAGGTTGCACGTGTTTGGCGGTCAACAACTAACAGCTGATGTACTATCTGCACTTTCTAAGGGAACATCTTCAAGTCGTTAATCAAAATTCTGTGTAAAAATCGCCGATTGATGCCCAATTGCGTGGCGTCTGGTCGATACTACGGGGTTCTCTCCAACATCTTCAGCCACAGCCGCGATATTCCCAGCAAAACGGCTGCTCCGGGGTCGGCCAGACCTGGTAACATCCCGTGTTGTCCCATATTCTTTCAGACAAGCGGAAAAACGCCGTAGCGTTTGTCCAGTTGGTGTCGGACGACCGGGAAATCTGCGCCAAAATTCACGCTGCGCCGACACCATCGACGAATTATTCCGCAAAAAAATCGAAACAATTTTTGCGCGTTCTCCAGGAGTATAGTGATTCATGTCTTGTTGATATGTATTTTGTATCTGTTTACTTCACAAATATCAAAACAGAATTGACATTAGCCGCCATTTGCAAAAATTATAACAAGTTCCGATAGAGTGATGACTTTTGCGCCACCTATTAAATGTATGCCCCAGAACTATACATTTTTAAGATCAAAACCAGCTAAATCCACTTTTTATGAAAATTGAACTATTGCTGCCATCTGTTTTTGAATCATATAAACTACTTATATAATCAACAAAAATTTCCAAATACCACTATTTCTCCTATAAACTGGCTTAGGACAATAAAGGTTGTTTTCAAAAATCCCTAAATCCTTTTTAGTTTAGTTTCAATGTTAGCTAAATCCATAGTGGCTAGTGGGTTTCAAAACTCTCCAAATCCATAGGTCTCACACTTTTGTATATTACTTTGGAAACAGAAACCACTAAATACAATAGCTTGAATTTTTATCTAAAGTAAGGGATCCTCTTTGTAACAGAATATCATAATATAACCCTACTTACTTAGTTGCAAATCAAAGTTAAAAGTTATAGATCTGTATTAATTACTACCCACTAGATTACTTCGTTTACTACTAGTTTTGTTCAGTTTTATTATTAAAAGCAAATCATGGATATTCTGGAGACGCCTCCCTCAGTATCTAGGAAACGTTTACATGATATTTCGAGGTGGAAATGTAATGAAAAGAAGGTTAAGAGGTTAGTTTGTATATTATGTTAAATACTCTTCATTATTTTTAATACGCAGACCGCTTTTAGATATCGTGCACGTGATCTACCAATATATCCTAACAATTTCATAATAGAATTCATTTACTATCCACTAAGAATATTCAAGACAGTTTATTACTAAAATATACGTCGGTTGGCAGCGTTCGGAATCAGAATACGGTATGACCCAGAACAATATCTGCAATATATTTTATTGATAAAAAAATGTTACCTGTATGTAAAAACGCATTACTAGGTATTTTAAATTTAAAAAAATACAGAGTGGAAGGTGTACTTAGTAGATTCATTAATAGAGATCAAATGCCTCAAGAAAATCGGGGCGGTGATCACAAATTCAATATAAATCTTGAAATTGGAGAAAAAATTTTAAGTTTCATTAAAAGTTTAGCAGTTATTGAAAAACACTATTGTAGCAGCAAGTCTGAACGACAATACCTATCTAGTGGCTTAAATATTACAAAATTGTGGGAAATTTATAACAAACCTTATCCAAATTATAAATGCAAAATATCATATTTTAGTTTTCAATTCAGGACAAAATTTAATATTGGATTTATTGCAAGTAGATGTTTATTCTACTTGTTTTGATTTTAAGGAACAAATCAAAAGGATCCAAAAAAAATGAAACATTAAAAGTGAAAAAGCCAAGGCTTACTTTGATATGCTAAGAGAAGAGAAAGACAAAATTTTAACACTGTTTTACGATTGTGAAAAGAATCTCGTTTCCTGACCAAATTACATATTATAAACGACAGCTTTATTTCAACAATTTTACTGTAGTTGTTGGTACATCCAAGTCAAAATTAACCAAACATAACGTTTTTATTCATACTTGGTTAGAATCACATCATTCCAAGGGATCCTTTGAAATTGCTTCGGCAGTCGATACTTAAAAAAAAATCAAATACCAGATATTGTTACTACTGTTCGTTTTATGTCTGATTGTTGCGCAAGGCAAACTAAAAACACGACAATGATTGGAATGTGTGCTAAATGGTTGACTAAAGCTGCTGATTATGTAAAAGAGGTAGAGTTCATGTTCCCCATTGCTGGACATTCCTATATTCCTCCCGATAAAGAATAATTGAGAAGGTAATAAAAAAGAAAGAGACCATTATTGATATAGAAGAATACATTCAAATTTTTCAAAAAATCGAGACTGTTAAGAAAGTTGAAGAAGATTGGAAAGAGCTTAATTGGAAGGATGAAATTAAAAATGTGTTTAAAGTGCTGTCTGCTTTTCATTTCAAAATTAAAAGTAAAAGAATTATTTTAAAAAGGGGAAGGGAGTGTATTAATTTGTGATGAGCCAAATTATAGAATATCCGTTAATTCTGCTAAAAGTCTTAAGAGAGGGAAGCAGATTTCTTACCACAGCCTGTTCAAATTGACCAGGTGATATTAAATCCAAATAAAATACGAAACATAGTTAAGCTTTTACTTAAACATTTTGGAAGCCTGGAAGGAGCAAGCTGACCAATTTAATTTAGTTTACTATAAAAATATAGTAAATAGTACGAATTTAGACACACAAGATGAAGAGGATCCGAGTTTTTGCGAAGATTTTATTCCCAATGATACTGAAGTTGCTTGAATATTAGTATTATTATAAAATATTTTTTGTTCTCTTTCAGTTCAATAAACATTACTTTTATAAGTTTTTATATATTTTTAGGTATTAATAATATTGTGTGAAACTAACTACTCAGTGGACAAAAGCCCCAACCTGCGTTGAATTACACTCACAATATCTACCCATATATTCCTTATTATTAGCTTTTGTAACATTTTTTTACTGTTTTAGAAAGGTATTTTAAGCTAATATAAATCAAATCTCCTACAATTCCTATCAATGAAGTCATATGTATGTTCTCTGATAACAAACATCTAGGTATGCTAATGAACAATTCCACAGACAAAGCTCTATTCAATAATTATCTAAAGAAAATAATCTAATTTACTCACTCTATAAATATCTAACTTCACTTTTTGGCAGTGGGAACACAAATTCAACCACAATAGATGAGATCTGACCTATTTCTGCATTTTTAGGATTGCTTCTTCAGGTGGTCTCCTTTAAGTTGAATCAAATATCTAACTATAAAAATTATTAGCATACCTAGATGTTTGGTATCAGAGAACATACATATAACTTCATTGATAGGAATTGTAGGATATTTGATTTATATTAGCTTAAAATACCTTTCTAAAACAGTAAAAAAAATGTTACAAAAGCTAATAATAAGGAATATATGGGTAGATATTGTAAGTGTAATTCAACGCAGGTTGGGGCTTTTGTCCACTGAGTAGTTAGTTTCACACAATATTATTAATACCTAAAAATATATAAAAACTTTTACATAAAAGGTGAGCATTTTTCAAGTAGGTATTGCCATATTTAATTCATTGACAGGATTTCACATAACACTTACAAATATAAGTCCATAGTTTATTTTGAAAGTGTTTTTGGTATGCAGCCAGAAATACACTAAATATTAGTTAGCCACATATCCATTGTAGGGCGCTAGTATCTCAAAATTCTGTCAATTGATTGGACGTTACTAACGTTACTAACAACAATGTTTGTATTTGATGTTTGATTCTTTTGACGCATAAGAAGCTCGCGCTCTCAATTTTATGCATTTTAACTTATATAGGATTTTATAGTGGTATAATTTTATGGTGAAAAGGAAGTGTTTTGTGAATTATTTGCTTTGAAGTGTTCTTAAATACCTGATAAAAACAATGGAATTGGAGAAAATGTAAATTTACAAAGCCGATGGTAGCAAATGTAATGATAAAATAGTTTTGAGATTTACTTTGATATTCTTATTAGCTTTGCTTTGAAACCTTAACTTTATGTACGCTTACATATAAGAGTTATGTTAATTATGGCATTAAAAAATGTATATTTTAGTTTAGTGCTACATCATTACTACTGTCAGCTTTCTACATTTATGTGTTTTTTTTAATTTCATTGATACAGGATTAGACGGGAGGAACACGCCAAGCTTCAGGAATAGATTCTACATATGAAAATAATAAGAAAAAACTCAAATGTTACGTAATTTTTACTTGTTTTCAAGGCACTAATTCGACATCAACTCATGCATCAACAGCTACAGACGGCCTTCGTTGACAAAGCAGAAAGTGTTTAAAGGTCAATGGTGGTGTTTTTGAACATTTAATCATTACGAATGCTATGATTAGTACGATATCAATAAATATATTTGTTTTATTGGAATGTATGTCATAACTTGAAAATGAATGAAAATCGCATGACAGAATCTGAGTTTTTTCTCATTATTTTGACGTGTAGAATTAATTTCTGAAATTTGGTGCGTTTCTTCCGACCTATCCTGTATATTTTAAAATAGTGTTGATGAATGTTTATTATATAGGTGGCGCTGTGGTCAATCAAGTTAGTAAAGAGATCTATAAATTGCATATTTAGTTAGGTACATATCCGTTGGATGGCGCTGTATACAATATGCAAATTCTCCAACAAAATTTCACCCATACAGTTTCCATTATATTTTAAGTGTTATGTGTTTTTGTCATTGTCGATATTTAACTTCAAATAATTTTAATTTTTATAATAATTTTTATAGTTAGATATTTGATTCAACTTAAAGGAGACCACCTGAAGAAGCAATCTTAAAAATGCAGAAATAGGTCAGATCTCATCTATTGTGGTTGAATTTGTCGTGTTCACACTGCCAAAAAGTGAAGTTAGATATTTATAGAGTGAGTAAATTAGATTATTTTCTTTAGATAATTATATAATAGAGCTTTGTCTGTAGAATTGTTCATTAGCATACCTAGATGTTTGGTATCAGAGAACATACGTATGACTTCATTGATAGGAATTGTAGGAGATTTGATTTATATTAGCTTAAAATACCTTTCTAAAACAGTAAAAAATTACTTTTATATACACACATTTTTAATTATTTACAATTTTTATCTTAAAGATTAACATTTGTTATCATCTACATTCATTTTCAAACACTTCTAAAAGCCATTTTAGTTTCAAAATCAGCTTTATCCAAAATATTTTTCGAAAAATTTCTGATTTCTGTAAATTTTCTTTTTTCTGCTTTTACACATCTTTGTCTTTTATGTATTAGTTATTGCATGCATTCGAAATGCGAGCAAAATAACATATGAGAAAATATTTATAGATTTCTTCACTTTACTGAACTTAAGCTAAACTGGATTTAGGGGATTTTAAAGTTGCGCGACTCATTTGTTGACGATACACCATTTTCGAGAGAAATACAAAAAAAACTGTGGCACCCTGCACTATAACAGTGCTTATTTATCAAGTGTGTATGTATCAAATCCTGAATCCTTCCATTGATATATAATATTTTCTAAAACAAAAATTATAGTATATAAAACATGGCAATATAGCTAGAGGTGACAAAACATCGAAAAATAAGCGGGGTTTGCTTAACCTATTAGTGTACAGTGTCCCTGTAAAGGGACCACGTGAAAATCAGCTGTTTTAAATATTCTCACTGATATAAACTTAACTTCACAGTGGTTACTATAGCCACAAATTTCGATACCATTCAAGAAAATATATGTACCCGTTGGAGCAAAGCAAAGAGAGGTAAAGAAAGCATAGTTCAACCCCAAGCTATTTCAAGCTATATTAAATCGATGGGCGGAGTAGTTCTAATGGATCAAATGGTTGCAGTTTACAGAACGAGAATGCGCCAGGGAAAATGGTGGTAGCCGATTTTTTCATATTTTCTAGATGTTACGGTTGTAGATTTATGGATTCTAATGAAACAATTATATTCAAATAATCAGCACTGTGTAAATTTATTGAATTTTCGACGTTATATTGCTAATTCCTTTCTTCAAAATTATGGAAAACCCTCTTCCAGAAAAAAAGTTATTCCCACTCCTTTAGAAGATGAAAATAATCATTGGCCTGGGTATTCAGCAACAGATAGAAGTCGTAGAGTATGCGGAAATCGAATTTTATTTGCTCTAAATGTAATATTGGTCTACTCCTCAAAAATTGTTTTAAAGATTACCATATTCGTTGAAGCCTCACTGTTTTGTAGGATAATGTCCCTTTTAAGGGACGGTTCTAATTTTTTTAATTAAAGTTTTTTGAATGCTATACATAGTAAAATATAATTATTTCACTCCCTATAACCGTACATAAACAAATACTTCCCTACCACACTTACAGGGAAACTTCATGCACTAATGGGTTAATAAACGTATGCCTTAGAGCCACAAATTTTTGAGATACATAGCGTTTAAAATAATTTTAGAACATCAATTTTTTAATGTAACTTTTTTACAGCGCAACATACTCGTATTTCACCATAATTTGACACAGGTACATCTTTGGTAGTGCTGAACAGGTTTCTGGTATCAGTATTTCTGTAAAAATGAGGGCTCTAGTTGCTAGTACTTTCGTTGACATTTTTGTAACTGTAACTTTTTTCAACTTAGGTCTTCACATTTTAAATTACGAGTACGTAGTATTATGCAAAACTTCATTTTACATAAAAAAATGTGTCAATAATAGACCGTTTTCGAGGAAAATACAAAAAATGGTGGTACTCTGTCTATAATAATGCTTATTTATCAAGTGTGTATATATCAAATTCTGAATTTTCCCATTAATACAGGGTTAACTATGACTTAGTACAAATATTTTAAGAGGGGATAGGGAAAAATAAGAATTAACGGAATCACCCTTCAAAAAAATTCCAAACTTATTTATAAAGCCAAAAAATTTTTTTTTCCAAACTATATTAAATTATTATTTATCGCCGTCATTGACCTTCTGTCAGCCGTGAGGTTAGGTGTATTCTGCCAAAGACAAAGGTGTCAAACATAGTGGCAGGTCGCCGCGTCGACACGTGTATCACAGCACAGAGAGGCAGCACCTACCTTACTAATATTTATTTCCAGAATTGATAATTGGAGAGATTTTAAGAATCATCTGTTTTCTTACTTGTTTAAATTAAAACCTGCAAAGATTCTTGTACTTGCTGTGGACTTCTCGTTTCCTCGATCGTTCTTTTTGTGTAAAGTGAGGTACCTACTTGGTTTGGCGGTCTTGCTCAGGTTCATGAATTACGTCGGGAAAAGCACAAAGAATAACAACAAAATACACGTAAATGTACACAAATAGGTACATAAAAGCACTGCCACATATTTACCGCCACGGCATAAAACAGCTGTTCGATGTGGTTCATAAAGTATTCAGCATAATATTTTGTATACTCGGGAAACGTCTTTGACGCTGCCACACGGTAATATGCACTTGTCACACTCCCATAAATCAGCACCTTATTCGTCATCTAGGCATTTGAATACATGTTTGTAAATACACAAAAAATATGCGAAAAATTAAATTTGCGAAAAACAAGTACTGAAAAATTATTTCAAACTAATCAGAGTACCGTAACCGTATACTACGTTATTGACATCTACATACAACATCTGACGAGTGACAACATCTGTAGGCCACTAATGCAAGGTGCACTCACGGCCTAATATTTTTAAACTTCTTGAGTTGTTGTGTAATTAAATTCTGTTAATACTAATAATAGCAACAATATTAACAGTAATCCACGATGTTTGCATAAAATAATTATTATTTTAAACTATAATATCCCAAGATGTTTACAGTGTTCTGTAAAAATGACCCTTAGATTATAACTAACTTCGCTTTCTGCATGGTTTAGAGCATGGAAAGTAGGCAACTAGCAATGCAGTATTCATAATCTAGAACTTACTATTACTTTAAATTAGTTAATGACTAATTTTAAACGTGTTATAGTAATTAAATAAAGTATTTAATGTCAGATATGTTAGTGGATAATTGTGATGAATCTGCAAGGAGTGAAAATATAGTTTTGGCAGTGTACAACGAAAGAACGAAGAACGAATATAAAATACTGTAACTAACCGGATTAGCTGTTATCTATCAGGTACTTAGACATTATTATTATTAATAAAAATGTTTATTTTCGTCGTTTCTACACTTGACAATGCTGAAAAAACGACCGCATGGTAGTTGACATATCTAGCGCTAGCCATGTCGGACGATGATTGATTGTCATAGGCGCCGACGAAAGAGTGTTTTGCCCCATTTTTTAAACATCGAGCTAGAATTCCAAAATAATTTTTTATTGTCTTTTAGACCTCCCTGAGCACGTGGTTAAAATTTTTGTACTTAGTCATAGTTAACCCTGTATATCATATTTTGTAAAACAGTAATTGCAGTATATTACCTATTCTCTGATTTGAATAGTAATTTGTTCTTTTAGAGAATATTGTAATCTTTAAATTTTATTCCGCTCTGTATTATACAGGGTGTTCGAAAATGATGAGTAAAAAATTTATGGAATAATTCTAGACCGAAAATAAATGCTATCCCTTTTTATCACATTTTTTCCAAAACTGATTATTAACGGAGTTACAGGGTGTTAAAGTTAAATTTTATTTGCAGTTTTTTTGCAATACCTTTAGCCACACTCATAATATTTTGACGAAATTTCGTATATGGTGGTTTTTCGGGATGAGGATTATAAATTTGCCCACCGTTTTTTCGCATTTTGAAGAAGGCGCCACATACGAGCCTTTATATTGGTTTGAATGGTTCCAAATTTTTTGTGCTTCACTGTATGCTACTTTTGACTGAATATTTTTATTCTCCTAACCTTTTGACATAAAAAAGGTATACTTTATTTGTTTCGATAAATCTGACCGTTTTCGAGAAAAACGATAAAATAACATTGCTTGCATGTGATGAATACGAAATATTTTCTACATAGCATGTTTTGGAAAGAAGTGCTTAGTTGCCTTGGAAACAAGTTTGTGGACAATTAGTTTTGACAGATAGTAATTTTTATGAAAATATGTTGTTACGCTGGTGGTTAATGATAAATAATAAAAAAATAACGTCCTCAACAAATAAATAATGGTTTACTAACAAAATCATAAGGTTAAAATACATAAGTTACTAGAAAAATACAAATACAAATTAAACATTCACATCAAAGGTTTCAAGTGACGTCCTTCCTCTTCAATGCATAAATTAATTCTTCTTAAAAACGTTCGACAAACTCTATGGAATATTTCTTCATTTTGCTTAGTTACCTCACAATTAGCAACAATTATATCTCTCAGTTCATCGACGCTATTCACAGGTGTTCTGTATACAAGCGTCTTCAGATAGATTTTTCACATCAGACCAAAAATGCTCATTGTGGAGGTTTATTAAGTCATCATGTCCAAATCCAGCTTCGTCCGTGAAAAGGATATTACGAACAAAATTTTGATCACCATTATGAAGTATTCTAATTGTATTGCAAAAATTCACACGAGGAGCAGGATCTACGGCAGATAAGGCTTGCATATTTTGGTAATGGTATGGATGAAGGTTTGTTCGCGTATTGTTTCATGGGATTATTCTCTATCGAATTCAAAATACGGCCTTCTGCTTCTGCTGTTCTAGTATTCTGTTTTCGATCTACAACAATAATTCTAGTTTTGAACTATGCAAATTCTCCCAGTCTTCGATGAATAGTACTGAACATTCGCGATTGGGGTAGGTTTCTATTTCGAAATGCTTCACGATACAAACACAGTATAGGGAGACCAATAGAAACACTCGGGCCGAAATAATAAGTCGCGCATAGCAGCTCGCGCATCCATTTCAAGCTGCAGAGACCTCAGTTTACATCCAACTCTGGGAATGCGAACATCGGTTATACAGAGCCGTATTAAAGCAATATTTTGAGTCTGATCGAGGAACGAGTCGCTGCGCAGCAGTTATATGTTTAAATATATCATCTACAAACAGTCATTTAAGTTTCTTTAAATTTCCTAAAAACATAAATAAGTAATCTATAATATACTGTATAAACCATAAATGATTTACTGCTATTGCCTTATCTATTAACTTATTTCTTAAGTATAACATTGGAATATAAATACTTCAAATGAAAGTGAAGTTTAAAATATACATATTTATATTTTTCACAAATACAAATTTTTATTTTAGACCAAAATTCTGTGCAGAGGCTTCTAATAGAGAAAATTTATTAGAAAAGCTGGTCAGGATTAGTAATAGTTCATACAAACTATGTCAAATACATTTTTAAAATAATATGTTTTCTAATGATTTGCGCAATAGATTACGCAAAGAGGCCGTTCCAAAGTTTCCTGCACAAGACGGCTCATCTTCAAATTATGTAGATGATCATATTTCTTGTAGTCACTATAATGAGAGTAAGTCTCAAAACAAAATAATAAAACATAATTTTTTTCTAAATTTACATCTTTCAGAATTAAGGAAAAAATATGATGTTGCCATTTAAAAAAAATCGATGACGTCATTACTGGAAAACAAATGACATTTGAAAATCGCATTTTACGCTAAAATATGTATTTTTTAAATTAAAAATCGACCTGTTCGAGGATTTTTCCCAAAAAATAATTGTTTCGTTTTTATTGAATTTATTCCATACTTTTGGCGCATACTGTATAATGAATTATTACATAATGTGGATAGATATAACGTAAACTTTCATGTGGAAGAACTACGCTTTCACGCACAAATAAAAATTCTTATTCCGGTCCTGATCACCGATTCTGTAAATTCTATCGTATGCGCTACCGCACTTACATTTCGAGGTCACCGCAGAAAACTGAAAGCAGTTCAAAGTGCCGACAACGGAGTGAAACTGCTGGTCTACCTATGCTGTGATACAAACGTCGTACTGCAAGATCATTGCCAGCAGCTAAACCGTAATAATAATGCATGTCCCGCAACTTCACGTTTGAGTAATTGTTATTCATTTTTATTATTATTTTTATGATAACAATTACTACAAAAGAACTTGTACAATATTACTATCTGTCAAAATTAATTCTCCACAAACTTGTTTCCAAGGCAACTAAGCGCTATGCTATGTTTAATTTAAAAAAATGTAGTGTAGTTAAAATGATTTCCTAGTCATCATATGCAAGTAATGTTATTTTCTCGAAAACTGTTAGATTTATCGAAACAAATAAAGTATATCTTTTTCATGTCAAATGGTTAGGAGAACAAATATATTCAGTCAAATTTCGTATAAAGTGTAGCACAAAAAAGTTGGAACCATTCAAATCAAAATAAAGGTTCGTATGTGGCGTCCTCTACAAAATGCGAAAAAAAGGTGGGCAAATTCATAATCCTCATCCCGAAAAACCCCCATATCTGAAATTTTGTCAAAATAATGTGGCAAAAGGTATTGTAAAAAACTGCAAATAAAATTTAACTTTAAAACACTGTAACTCCGTTAATAATCAGTTTTGGAAAAATGTTATAGAAAGAGGTAGCATTTATTTTCGGTCTAAAATTATCCCCTAAATCATTTCCGAACACCCTGTATATTAATAATATTGGAAACTAGCAGTGAACACACCGATATGCTGTTGACTTTAAGGGAATGTTTTAGAAGTGCCGCTGTAGCTAGATGCTCCGTAAAAGTTCTTGTACTTTTCTATGATGGATGCAATTGTTGTTCCTTTAGTAATCTCCACTCGCTATATGTTGCAGTTATTTGTAAAGAAATTTCTCTTACGTTAATGGTTGGGTTTTCAGACACCAAATCTTAAATATCTTGTTCGTTTTTGAGCAGCTCTACCCAATATAGGTCAACCAGAATTCTTTTTTTAGGTTTATCATCGCCGGTTTCTCGATAATGTCTTTCTATTGCTCAAAATGTTTTTGTATTTGGCATATGCCTCTGAGGAAATTTGTTGGAATAGCATCTAACTGCCGCTGTAGCACTTTGAAAATATAAAGTCAATATCTGCACTGCTGGTATAAGTTTCCATTATTATTATGTACCAGCAGATAACAAACAGAGTAGAATAGAGTAGCTACAATCTCAAGAACTTTGAAATATTAATTTATCATTTGTGCTCAAAGTAAATGACGAGATTTACTTTTAACAGTTTAAATCAAAGAAATATGTATTTACTTAATGCACATGCACATGTGTAAAGTTAGAAAAACTACAATTTAGAATAAGTAATCCCATGACTAATCTCATTAGTAGCTGTATTAGTAATTATTTCTGTCAAACTTATATCAGGGTAGAGAGCAACGTTATCCGGCGAAGTTTTGGACAAAGTTTAGCCCGCGATGCTCTTCTTGTTCTATAACGAGTTTTCTTTATAACCTCCTATTGTACTGGACTTCTATCCACCATGTTTCTTAGTTGTAGTAGAATATCGTCAGAAGATCGTTGGAAGCTGTATAAAGGTAAGAAACAGGCAAATTTCGAAATTCAGTAATATTGACAGACATCTTAGTAAAAAAAGTGTCGATTGAAACTGAAGACGTGGCACATATTTATGCTTAATGTATTTAATAAAATTCCTTTAATGATTACTATTCGCGGGACTAAGGACTATGAATATTTTATAATAGTTCAAATACAATATACCAGTAATACCGAAAGTTCGTTGCACATTTTAGTACCTAGTAGTTTTTGTTACTTTATACTTTTTCGGTCGATACTTTTCGCTCTTTCGCTTCAAAAAAGCAACAATGTCCTGATTCATGTTTATCACTGTATTCGTATACGATATAATAGTCCATAGCCATAAAACACACAGAAGCTTACAAATGTTTCTCATGTTCATGGAATCTAAGTGAAGTTCTTTCAATAGTAGTGGTATGTATGATCTATAAGAATTGCTGCACGTTTTATTTGAGATCGCAAATGTTTCAAACTTTCTAAGATAGTATTACTGATCTGTTTATAGTTTTTGAGTTATAATTTTTTTATTTGGAACGCAATCTTCAAATATGTTATTCAACTTATCATAAAAAGTATCTACTGCAGAATTCTGATCGCCAAGTCCAGTCAGAAAAAGCTACTTAGTACTTAAAGCAATATCATATATAACGGGATACCTGCCTTTCTAAAATTGGGGCCATTTAGTTCATTTAAAGGAAATTTTTCTTTTCTAAAATGAGTAACAAGAGAAAGATGGTATTGATCTTCAGTAAGAGCGATATCATACTACCATAAATTTAACTGCATTTTCTAGACCCCAAAATAAGACGAAAAGGCTATATAAACATATTGCTATGTTATGTAATTTTGTTGGGCGCCAAATAATTTTTATGTTTGAATTGTATTTGTGTTTCTTTAATGATTTGTGTTTATGTCTTCTGTGTGTAAAAGAAAATTGTATTTATTGGACTACAAACCTGTATCTTATATATTTTTTTTTATTCTTATTCAATTACCCTGGCTGCTTGTATAACATAGACTCTGGTAGTCGGTTCGCTCATCAAGTCAATTCCTTTTTTTTTTAACACACTGTACCTTACTTCATCAAATAAATATCAATTCAAAATGGACAATTTTTATTTCATAAGAGATTTGTTTACTACTTATTCAAAATTATTTAAAGTTTTATGAACATAATTTATAGGTAACAGATAAAATTTCTTTAAAGGCAGTTGCGTATTAAAAGTTGCCTATCTTTAATATTTTTAATTCTTAAAATTCGTGATTCAGTGGTATTCTTCTAATGGATGTTCATTGCTGGTGATGTATTATATTTGCCAATCATACTTTATTTGACAGATGGTCCACTAAATAACGAGTTTTAATATATTAAATAGAAAAGTAAATATTATTAACTATACTAAGGTAAGTAACTTATTATTTTAATAAGTCTTAGAGTCTGTGACCGTCTATTTTGTGAATTTTATGGCTAGCTAGCGTTTCTTGTCTCTTATTAAATTTACGTAAATTTCTGTGAATTTATGTGCACATAAAATACCTTTCTGATGTTAATTTTCTTTTTATAAGACTTCTACTAGACATCCCTCTTAACTTGTGATTGGGCTGCTGATATTGATGGCTGGTTTTCCCACTATATGGTACTGCCAAATTCCTAGCTTGGACCTGGATCTCTGTTTATATTGTTACTCGACACTTTTCTTATGACGTAAGTATTACTTTTAACTATTACTTTACTTTTTCTTGCTCAATTTCTTATTTTTCTAGGACCTTTCTTCAAAAACCCACGCTGCTCTTCTTTCTATTCTTTCGTCTCTAATCAACAAACTTTTGTTTTCCTTAATATTTTTCTATCAATTTGATATCTTGATTCCTTGTTGTAAAATTTGCATACATATTATGGTTCATACATATGATCTTATTTAGTTTTTCGATGCACTGTTTTTTTATGTTTTCACTGAACTACTTAAATCTACTACAAAATTTTGTAAATGTAATTACAATTTTACTTATATCTAATTATTAAATATTCTTCAATATTACTCTTTTTATGTACATTGTTATATCTCTTGTGAAGCCAACTTTAGACTTGACATTTGTCCATGTCTATGATATTTATTTGACATTTCGCAACATTTTATACCTTTTATTTATTTAAATTGCTAATATTTTAATTATCTTCGCTTGACTTCTGTCGATATGTGTATGATATTATTAAATGATCTTTTCTTTTTCTTTCTATATACTTTGATCTGGGTTTAACTCCTTTTTTGTTTATGAACTATTGATAAATATGAGATCATGTCCCAATATTTAATGAAATTTAACTATATTTTATTTTCAAGAATGTTAATTTATTTAATTTACACTATAATAACTACTTATATGTTCTGCATTGTCACTTTTTATATTATTTTGTTTAATTCTACTATATTTTAATTTTAATAACAATAATAATTTCTATTCTATTTTATGGTTTTTTAAAATAAACATGTAAATCCCCATAAGTATTGAAGCTGATATTTCATATTGTCTCAATATATTCTAAACTGCTTCATTTTTGACATACAGAGTGTGAAATATTAGGTAGTCCCTGGTGATGGTTTTTAACTAGTAAGTATTTTTCAAACGCGTAGAGATAAATAATTGAAATTGGACACATTAAGGTAAACTGCAAGTAATAGGCATAAATAAACGATAAAATTTAGACCCACTTTGGATTGACATGTAATCTAAGGTCGTAATAAGATATTTTTGTTTTGTTAAACATCACGTTAATTAAAGGGTTAGCAGGATAAGTATAAGTATGTGCTGCCCCCTGAGGGATTTAGTTCAAATTCCCAGGCAACACAACATAATCTAATAGATGTTGTATTTCCGCATATTTCGTCTATTTTCCATCCTGGTCTAAAATTATATGTAATATAGGCGGCATTTTATAGACACTTTTTGTACCACTAATAAAATAATCGTTTAATAGATGTTTAAATTAATCTTGTCTACTTTTCATTTACTAAGAGACGTCTATTATAAATATAATATCGACCTTGTAAACACGTGATACTATACAACAGCAACTGTTGTACTTTAGAGATGATACCTTTATTTTACGACAATCCGTATATGTAGTGTGAATTGCATAACGATCAAGTGTACGGTATAGACACTTTTTGTACCACTTATAAAATAATCGTTTAATAGATGTTTAAATTCATCTTTTCTAATTTTCATTTACTGAGAGACGTCTATTATAAATATTATATCGACCTTATAAACACAGGATACTAAACAACAGCAACTGTTGATTTTTAAAGATGATACAATTATTTTATGACAATCCGCACTTGTACTGTGAATTACATAACGATCAAATGTTGGTAAGATCTAATAGAAAATTTAATATAGAAGACACGTTATGACACTTTTTGTACCACTAATAAAATAAATATTTAATAGATGTCTATTAATTAATCTTTCCTAATTTTCATCTATCGAGAGGTGTTTATTATAAATATAATATCGACCTTATAAACACACGATAAATAACAGTACTGTTGTTTTTTAAAGATGATACAAAATAATAAAATATTTGTACAATGTTCATATATTGTTTAATATTTCGATGAATTATTTTTATGCTTTTTTATGCTAAAAATCCAGAATTTAAATTCGGATCTATTTATCTCTGCGTATAAGCAGACAAGTATGTCTGACTACATATTTTAGTTGTATTCTTACACTCAGCGATCTGTTCGATGCCACTCTAGTCACTCTACGTCCTTTGTCATTCGTTGTAATATGTAAATATGAGATATTGTGAAGCTGCTTCTATTAATTAACAACAGATATCTAACAAGTTCTGCACTGTTCATTGTCATTTTGTTGCCGTTTGTGAGTGGCTTATTTTTATTCTACAGCCAACAAAGGTGAAAATTTGAATGTAAGTTAGTGTTCGTAGAAATTTATCATGAATTATTTTAGATAATCTTGAGGACGCAGATATTATACAGTATAATGTTACTGAATATTCATCATGATAATTGGACAAGGTACATGTTTGTGTTTATATTTCCTAACCTGTCTTTACAAAGACATTGAGCAAATGGAGGAAACCAATATAGCTTTGAAGTAATCAAAAAGGTAAACTAAATCAAATATAAATTACGAAACATTAATAGGTAGTAAGTATTGTTTTATTTCAGGATCAGTATATTTCACATATCCAACACATGAAAAGATGGTTTTGGTTGAGACTGGTCAATTAGCATTATAATAACAGGAAATCGTCAGAAAAATCCTATTGTAAATAAACCTTAAAATGGAAGAATGGGCTTTAATAAAATCATAAATCAATCTAAAATGTAGTAGTCAATATTACATACTACTCCTGGTTAAAGTATTTGTAGTTCATAATTAGATTGAATATGTTAAAAATATTTATAAATTTCTTTAATTTATGTAAAATTTGTAGGTACATACTGAGTGATTATATTATTAACTGCAATTTAAACATTTTATCCTTTAATATTTTGGAGTAACATGGGACAAGTTGTAACAGTGTTAAGATGTTAACAGAAGATGTCTTTTCGGTTTGTAGTCTTCAGTGGTCAAGTGAAATAATTTTCGGGTTGGTTGCCATATTGTTAGTTTAGGCTTCTTGACATTTTGAGAGAGATGTGTCACTTCAGAAATAACTTTGAAAGTAACTTGGAAGGTGAAGGAAATGGCAATTTGTCTCTTTAAATGTCAAGATACCTAAATCGACAACACAGCAGCCAGCCCAAAAATTGTTCAACAATTAAAGAGGTCTATTTAATTTCAAGCTTAGACCAGAACTAGACTACTGGAAAAGCCATTAGAAAGTGGTCCATTGAGGACTTGTATAGTTAATCTAACGTAGATATGATTTATACATACCTGCAATATTTAAAAAAGATGTTAATTTAGCACATATATGATTAATCTACCATAGATATAATCTATACATACATAATTGTTATCTAAAAGATGTCGATTTAGGACATATCTAGTTAATCTGTCGTAAACACAATATATACGTACATAAATATTACCTTAAAGATGTCGATTGAGACAACTATATTTAATCTAATAAGGACATCTATTTACCTTCTATTTTATATGAAATATAAACGTTTATCTCGGGGACATTTAGTGGTTGATGCACAGTCTACAAAAGACCATCCATAGACCTTTCGTCTAGCCGTAATATTAACGTTAATTAGATGAAACTGTGTTGCCTGGGTTTTCTGTAGAAGTCAGCAATAATGTAAGATCAAATGTCCTAGCATGTTTTCTCAAAAAGATTTTTTTCGAAAACTGTCACCAAAAGCCGATATTTTCGTTAAATTTTTAGTTGACAAAGTGATTTTTTGTCACCTAGCTGCGAAACATTTTTATGTTCTAGAACACTAAAACAACTGTCAAAATAATTGTATTTTTTCGAAACTTATTTCTGAACTAAACAATATACATTTTAATTAATGTAATATTTCAGTACAAAGCAATAACTATTACAAACAAATCAGGATAACAGTGCTGTCAGTTATGGTAGCTTCTAGTTCTGGCTGTAAAATGAGGTTGCTGCTGTAATTGTTTAAGTTTACTCCGCACGTTGTATTATTGGCAAGTTCCGTAGGTTCTGCTGAAGATGGTAACAATTTATTTGCGACTGAAATTTTATTATGTATAGAATCTTCTATATATGCATCCGCTACCGTACTAGAACGCCAACACCCATATCGTTTAATGATGGTAATATCAGCCCCTGAATCGACTAACCAAATGGCAAAATAACGTATAAAGCAGTGCCCTGTATAAGACGGATGAGGCAAATTAAGATAATTTGCTATTTCTTTTGGCACATTCCTTATTTTGTTGACGTCAACCACTTGGTTGTCACATTTTTCCCTGACATACTTCACAAAAAATCTTCGACTTGTAGACACTGCCGGACGTAAAGCACAATATTTGCAGTATATCTTCATTTGGTCTTGAAATCACAAAACATCTCGAAGTATGAGTTTTGAAATGGGAAATTCTTATAATAATAATTAAATCTATGTCTTCTATATAATCGATCGATATTTAGTAGCTCATTTCTTCTCAAAGCTCCACAAATACCAAGTATCAAAGTGACCTTGTCCAAAATTAGTTAAATCCATCGATTTATATTAATTTGAATTACCTTTTGAAGCAGAAATCTATTATCAAGTGCTTCATGTAAAAATCTATCAATTTCCTCTTTCGTTAGAATTCTGGACTGTTTTGCATGGTATCCAACTGATTTGCTTTTCAAATATGGTAATAGTTTTGGAAATGTTCTGATATTTACATATTCGGTGTACTTTTTATCATGAAATATACTGATCATAACGTCGAAGGTTTAATTTTATGTGCGAAATATGCCAGAAATACCAGTTCGGATACTTTTGAACTTTCTTCGAACTACACCACCCTTTTAATTCGCTTTATACAATCTCTTACTGTCTACGATTTTTTGGGGACTAATTGTGAGACAGCCGCTTCCAATACTTTCTTTGGTAAATGTTAATCTTTACTTTCCTAGGTCATTTTGAATTAAACACTCTTTGAATATCAATTACGATATATAATTCAGACACTATTTTTTCAACAAATTATTTTTTTTGTTTATTAGATTGCTATGATAATCACCGTGCCTAAACTGTTGTGATTCAAACACGTATCAAACGTTTTCAAATATAAATTAAATTGTACATAACACAATCGTTTTATTGCAGTTATTGAAAAAATATTGTTTGTATCTCGAATGCAAAATGTTTTTGTGTTCTCCAATGGATATTCAGCATCGTTTAGCTCAGCAAAATAACTTCCTCTCTTGAATGCAAAAATACAATTTCGTGTTTTAGATACAAAAATAACTATTATGGGAGTTATGGAGGTTTTATGAAAAACTAATAATATATATTTTTGTCACTATAACTGACTGTGCTCTGTAAATTTAGCACTAATGTTTAAGTGTGGGTAAATCTTTCATGAGAGATACAGTTTGTTTACATATTGTAAAAATGGGATATACAGGGTGTCCGGAAAAGACGTGTACAACGGAAGATCACAGACTCCTGGGTTCAAAATAAGCCGATTTAGCCCAATTTACTTATTTCCAAAATTGCTTCGTTTAGCCGCTAGAGAGAGCCAAAGTTCGCGAATATTTTTTGTTTATTCTGAATATCTCGAAAACTACTTGATCGATTTTAACCATTTTTAGGCAGTTATAAGTCTAACCGACACTTTATATAAGAAAAATCATGTATCATGGAAATATAAGCACATATTTTCTTACACCCTGTATAACTCTCAGCTTTTTTCTATTAGTAGCTGACTTTATTTAGAAACTTTTATACTTTTAGAATTTTGAATAGTTGAGTAGTTTAGGCAGAAAAAATATTTTTCGTATGTCAACAATATCAGCATTCATTCTGCAACAAATAACCAAAATTCCAAAACTCTCATTTATATTTTATTTAATAAATATAAGATAATAAGATATTAATATAACAAATAAAACAGAGTTATGATGTGTTTACAATAAATGCTCAGTGACCATCGTTTTCTCGTACGCAACAAGTAATCCATTTTACAAAGTTGTAGTGCAGCCCTGATTACTGGATTACCTCGTAAAATGTTAACTGCGTCTTGGATTCGCCTAAAAAATTCCTCTTCATTATTAACTGTATAGGCACATACTTTGGTTTTTACTGCACCCCACAAAAAATAATCGCAAGAGGTTAAGTCTGGTGCTCGAGGTGGCCATTTTGTAGGAGCATCGTTTCCTCTTCCAATCCGCCCAACCGGGCCAATAATAAAGTTGTTGATAATTCCCGTTCACACGTTTACTCTGAATTCATATTGAAAATATCTTATTTCTGTACAGTGTGGATTTTCATCAATATAAACGTGTTTGTTATGGTTATTAATAATTCCTGACCTAGAAAAACATACTTCATCTGTAAATAAAATGTTTTTGCTGAAATTGATATCATAGGCTCTTTGATCTTGTATAAAATTACAAAATGCTAAACGTTTTTCAGGGTCAATGGGTAGCAATTCATGAACCGATTGAATGTGGTACGGATGTAGTAACTGCTCCTTCAAAACATCATGAACTATGATTTTTGGTATCCCTGTTTCATGTCCAATGCATCTTGCACTAATTTTTGGGTTCTCTTCTATCTTATCTAGGATTAAATAAATAAAACGCTAACTTTGGCACTCCCTAGCGGTTAAACGAAGCAATTTTGGAAATAAGGAAATTGGGCTAAATCGGCTTATTTTGAACCCAGGAGTCTGTGGTATTCCGTTGTATACGTCTTTTCCGGCCACCCTGTATATTATCCTTCCGAAGCCAAGTTGACTACAAGGTAATTCCATGAAACATTTTGTAATTAAATAATTTACATGCATGCAAAGCAACCAATTATTAAAATTTAAATATTAGCGCACCATCCCTTAGAATATCGAATGATTATTAATATTAATTATGGGTCGTGTAATGGCGTCGCATTAAAATTTATAAATCAGTTTAATTTTATGGAGATTTATGTCGAAATTTACATGTTTATTAACTTTCTTTTTTGATTACGATCTCAAATATTTACGCATCCTACAAAGTACAAAGCGGGTACCTATCAGAAGAAATTGGATTAGGTCACGTTGAACTCTGGGATTTACAGTATTAGATAATTTGTCAAAGGGAAAGGAAAGGTTTCAGAATAGCGTCGTCGTACTGTTCCTTGATAAGTGAATTATTTTATAATTTTTATTCACGTTGTGAATCTTAAAGTGAAATAAAAAATGATGCTCAGAATATTGCTAAAAAACACACATTTATACCTGCTGTTTGCTGCAAAAATTATACATAATACTTTAATTTAAAGATATCGAATATGGAATTTTAACATTATTAAATGTCTAAGCAGTCGTTAGTGTAACGTCAAATATTAGGCGAATGTGCACAATCTTCACTGAAATAAATAGCAGTGAAACAGTTACTACAAATTTGTGCTTAAAAACGCTTCTGGTGATCAGTACCAAAATTATATAGACATAATGGTGGTATTAATTACTATAAATGGTATTGTATTGAAAAGTAGGATGTGCAGATTATTGTATGCAAAAATAAAAGCACATAATTTTTGTAGGGCCGCAAGGTTCACCATATAGCCGTTAAATATAGCTACGTGTTATACCACTTATGCTTGTTTTATTCTGTCGGATAAGTTGCCTCACCTATGACATAAAGCACAATATAAAAACGCGAAGCTTAGCTAATAGCTATACGTCCTACACTGTACCTTTGGCATACTGAGTACTGAGGAGAGCTAATAAGCTCGAAAGCGGTATATGTCAGGTGTGTCGCAAACTTTAACAGTCTGCTATATGTCTTTCAAATGTGAGGTCGCACACCGTAATGTTACTGTGAATAGTATGTGAAATAATAGTAAAAATTGTGTTTGGAGCTCTATTCACAGTAAATTGTAGTACATAGATCTACAATTGTATGTAATTACTATTCTAAGAACCATAGATTAATTACATGGGAATCACAATACATATATGTTATACAAGTTCTTTATAATATTTGGAGGCGGTATTAACTTTTAGGGATTGTTGTTGTTTGAGAAAGTGGTTCGACTTATCCCCCAGCATTTAGGTCTGAAGACTCATTGTGCATGTCGTCAGCTGCAAAAGTTCAGAATAGGCCTATATTGGATGTAAAATCTATCTCTGCTAGAATCTAATATATTGAAGAGAAAAAACACCACTTCAATATATTTGTGTCTCTTTACCATAAAACAGATGCAGTTGCAGAGGGTATGTACCGAATTCTAAGCCAATCATATAGGGGTGCTTATGTCCGTGATCCGTTTGGAGAAGCATGACAATTCTAATGTTACTTCTGGTAAGCATCATGAAATTTCGGTTTGCGTCAATCCATGGGTCCTCTATAAGAA
This sequence comes from Monochamus alternatus, assembly GCA_037114965.1. Lineage (NCBI taxonomy): Eukaryota > Metazoa > Arthropoda > Insecta > Coleoptera > Cerambycidae > Monochamus > Monochamus alternatus. The sequence continues at coordinate 76,238,927 of CM073427.1, forward strand.
GCCAAGCTTTTCTCAAACCGGATCCATACGACCAATCTTCCTTTGATCGTGATTTGGTACTTGGTGCAGTCATCAATAAATTTGAGATTGTGATAACCCCAGTACTGGTTCATGTTCCACAAATTGATTATTTGACTCTTGTTTGACCACCATGTTAGCTCTTTCATTACCTATCACATCACTATAACCCGGATATCTCTTCTCCTTCTGATATTCTATTGAATATAGACAAAGATAACAAATACTTCAGCTTGAAAGACGGTGGTGCGTTTCTTCAGATAGTTAAAAAAATTAGCTCTTAGTCGTACTTCACAGTTTCCCACTCTAAGCCTTGTTCTGTATTGGACTCATCCTTGAAGCAGCTCTTTCGAGGCTTATGCATCGGATTAATGAACTATGTTTGCCAGTCGGAAATTAGTAGGTAGGGAATTTCTTGTAGCACACTACTCCAAAAATTTCATATCCATCTACTAGTGCCTTAAGGATTACTGTGTGACTCTTGTCATAATATTTGCTTTGTCACATCCGCCATTGCTTTAGCCAATAAACGGTTTTAAAAGAGACAGGAAAGCTTCTATGAGGTTTTTGTGGAATCTGTATGTATTACTTACATCATGCTGACACACTCAAGTCGTTAAAGCGCTGAAGAGTGGGTCCAGTTTGCACCTTCATCGAATGAAGTGTTGTTGATATGGATGTGCACTTGGTGTGGGTGCAATATTCTCAGCGGTTTTCAGATTTAGACCTAGAAAATTAGAATAATGCGATCAAAGATGAAATACGATATAACTACAGGGTGCTGTCATATACCAAATGGTACTAAATTTGAACATTTAGTGTAATCAATATTATTTTTTTACATTTATTTATAAACTTTACTTTCCACCAAACGTATGCTTTATTACTGTAGGAAAAATGTGGAAAATATTCTGAAGCTTTACTTTACGGAATTGCAGCAACTTTCACAACGCAACTTCAAATTCTTTATTTTATTTTAGTCAGATCAAAATTAGAGTACGGGGCTGTAATCTGAAATCCTTTAGCTTATGCATTGAGTCTTGAGGACGTTCAAAGAAAATTTTGAATGTACTTGGCTTTTCAGACTGACGGAATTTATCCTGAGAGAGGTACGGATTTCGTTAGCCCACAGAAGGAAAATTGTCAGTTACTGTTTTGTATAAGTTGTTACATAATGGTATTGATTGTGAAACTATGTTATATAAAATAAACTGTTTGGTTCCAAGATTTCAATCGAGAAGCAAGCCTACAGTTTACTAGGAAGAATACTCTTATTCGATCTCCTGTTCATTCGATGTGCAGTATATTTAAGTAGCTGATATCTGCGATATTAATCATTATACTTTAAATTATATAATTTCTACTGCTACTCAGTCAATTTATTTTTGTTTTTTTTTCTCTCTTTTTATTTATATCTTTATGTGTATTTTTATAAGCATATTTATGAAAATTTATTTTAGTCTAAATATTTCCTGTAATTTGGTGTAAACCCGGATAGATCTATCTATCTATCTCTAGTTCTACAAAGATTTCCACAACTGTTGGAAAACAGGGAAGAAGATAATAAAATTATAATAGTTAAAATCTGCTGAAGTCAGAACTGATCGTTTTTAGTCTTTATTTGAAATCCAGCACCGTTAAATTTTAAATCACATTGAAAACACTGCAGATTATGGCATCGATACTTTTATGCAATGAACTGAAAATAATGTGACGTTTCTCCGACGACACGAGATAATCTTTAAAGCATACTTGAAAATATCTCGTCATTCCTGGTGCAAGAGAAGATCACTTGAATTAGAAAGCTACGGTTAAGATTGAATTATTTAATTATTTCCATTATTACCTAAATATAAAATAGTAAAATATTAATTCCTTTCATAATAAATATACAGCAACTGTAAATATAAGAATAACTTATCTTTAAACTCGAAATGTTTTTATATGTAATAGTTAAACGGGTTTTTCTCATAAAACAAATGCAGTCCATATCGATTTGATTTTAAGAAAAAACTTCTGAGCAAATAAAACATCAGGAATACAGCAATATTGGTAAAAATGGTAATTCATATTTCATCACCTTATTTATGTTTTGAAAATTAATCTGCTTTCAGTTTCAAACCTAAAAATTTTGTTTTCAAATAAATGTGACAATTTAAATTTTAAAGGAAACTTTCTCGTGTAACATTTTGTGTACCGTATGGATTTTAATTTTAACATTTGTGTTTAAAAAGATAGTTCTGAAGTATTTGTGTGGCAGTTAGCAGTATAGATATACCTATAATAATAATAACCTAGTCTAAGCATAAAGATTAGAGATATCCATAAATCTGTATGTGGGTTTACTACTGCAGACAAAAAATTATAGAGAAATCGGGAAATCAACAAATAATTAGATATAGATATTTCATAAAGGAGATACAATTGAAATATGATCAACTCTTATAAGAACAATAATAGAAGGTAACAAGAAAATACTAACAAATGGTTACAGATTCAGGCATAATAATAATAATAACATACAGTATGCGCCAAAAGTATGGAATAAATTCAATAAAAACGAAACAATTATTTTTTGGGAAAAATCCTCGAACAGGTAGATTTTTAATTTAAAAAATACATATTTTAGCGTAAAATGCGATTTTCAAATGTCATTTGTTTTCGAGTAATGAAGTCATCGATTTTTTTTAAATGGCAACACCATATTTTTTTCCTTGATTCTGAAAGATCGTTTAATTCTCTATCAGATGGTACTAAAATTTTGCCCTCTTACATAGGAAAGTTTTCGAGTAAATGACGATTGAATGTTAGAAAACGTAAATCAATTAAAATAAAGCAAAAACGTTATCAAGTTTAGTTTTTCGAATTCCATAGTTCTTTTATGGATCACGTAGGTGAAAATCTTTGCAAAGTGTCATTGTCACACCGACTTTCTAATAAGTATTGTAAGCGACATAGAAATTATTATTCAATTTAAAGTATTATGGCACATTTAACTGTTACTCAAAGAATTGAAATTTTAATTCTTATCGGATGCGGGAATATGACTAGAACTCAGCAGGAAGTTTGCGATTTATTTAATGAAAAATATCCAGATCGCCCTATCAGCCAATCAACAGTCAGTAAGGTAGAGTCTAAATTTAGAGAAACTGGCAATGTTGTAAATATTCCAAAACCTGGACGTCCAAGCATTAATGAAAATCAGAAACAGAACATTTTGATAAGTATGGTGGATAATCTTCATAATTCTTCACGATTGGTTGCATTAAACAATGACACTAGTCAGAGCACAGTGCTACGTATCTTGAGGAAGGAAAAATATCATCCCTACAAATTTCAACTTGTGCAGGAACTCAATGAAGATGATCCCGGTCGCCGGATCTGCGGACACTTTTGCGAAATTCTAATGGATTTATGTCAAGGAAATAGAAATTTACACCGGCAAATACTTTTTTCAGATGAGGCCACATTTTGTCTGAATGGTACAGTAAACCTTCAAACTTGCAGATATTGGAGTCGGGAAAATCCTCATTGTATGGCAGAGGCACATACCCAACACCCTCAGAAATTAAATGTGTGGGCTGGAATAGTTGACGACAAAATAGTAGGGCCTTTTTTCTTTGAAGGAACCCTTACAAGACAAAGATATTTAGAGTTTCTAGAAAATGACCTTGTTCCAGCCCTTGCAGTAATTTTTTCTAACGATAATGACCCTGACATTCCTGACGATACCATATGGTTTCAGCAAGGCGGTGCACCTCCGCACTATGCGCGCCCTGTACGAGATTTTTTGGACAACTGTTTTCCTGGGAGGTGGATCGGCTGACGCGGACCGATAGAATGGCCTGCAAGATTGCCGGATCTTACACCTCTTGACTATTTTTTATGGGAATACTTGAAGTCAAAAGTGTACATTAATAAACCACGTAATTTAGAAGAACTTCAAAATCGCATTCGGGACGAAATACGCAGAGTTACCCCAGAAATCATTCATAATGTGCAAGAAAAATTTCTTCACAGACTTGCGCATTGTCAAGAAGTTGGTGGATGGCAATTCGAACATTTAATTTAAGTATAAAATTTAATCAATTGTATTTTATTTTACATTCCTCAGAATTGTTACTTTTTTATAGATAAAATTTACATTTTCTAACATTCAATCGTCATTTACTCGAAAACTTTCCTATGTAAGAGGGCAAAATTTTAGTACTGTCTGATAGAGAATTAAACGATCTTACAGAATCAAGGAAAAAAATATGGTGTTTCCATTTAAAAAAAAATCGATGACGTCATTACTCGAAAACGAATGACATTTAAAAATCGCATTTAACGCTAAAATATGTATTTTTTAAATTAAAAATCGACCTGTTCGAGGATTTTTCCCAAAAAATAATTGTTTCGTTTTCATACTTTTGGCGCATACTGTATAAAGGCGAAGTACAACATATCAACGTAAATAAATGACACTTATGTTTAAACACAACAAAAAAACATACACACATGTATTCATAGACACACTGACTTGAGATTAATTAATAATTATTTATATCAATAATACGGTGCACATACTGTAAAAAGATGCTGTTATTATTCTCAGGAAAACATTAAACAAGATCAAGTGTTTTTTTTAGTGGGATAAAGACCAAAAATAAAAGAACACTATATTTGTTTTCCTGCCGACGTTTCGGTGTTATTTTACACCATCTTCAGGGCTCGAAATTTGAAATGTCCTTCGTCTAAAAATGTAGTGTCAAACATCAAGAAGATTATGCCTAGATACTTATAAGTGCACTTATGACCCATGAAACAAAATAGTGCGATTTCCTTTTTCCCACAGTAAGATTGACGTAAATAAATTTATAATTTTTTTCGCGTTAGGCTCTGTGAGGATAGACCCGCTATCAGTATCTCTGAACGCACCCATATATTGATTGATTGATCACCGTGACAGAAGCTGCGAACCGCGGCGAAGCTTTTGCGGAGTCACCACTGAAGATGACAGTGAAGAGCGACGAAACTTGGAAGTATGGTATGCGACCAGTTACAACGGCGGCTACGGGACTCCTCGGAGGACCACCATTATCCGAGGAACGGTTTCGACCATAATAGTCGAAATACCAACAATAAGAGCTGAAATTAATATATGGACCGGCCCAGAGATACCTATAGGGGGTATCTCCACAAAACCTAGACCGAGAACAACAGTCTGTTTCTGGCAGCGACCAGTTACCGAGGTCACGGAATAACCCGGAAAATTACTATGTATGTATGTATGTATGCTAAATCTTCGCGAGTTTTAGAATTGTTAAATATAAATACAGGATGTTTATTAATTGAATGGCGATACTTAAGGGTGTGAATCCTTCGGTCATTTTAAGAAGAAAACTTAATATCAACATATATCCTAAACCTCTTAATTTTTGAGCTACGGGGTGTTACAGTTTTAAGAAAAAATTTACTTTTTATTATAATTTTCTTATCACTCCAGATATTTTTTTGAAATTTGGTACACACCTATTAATCATTAAGGAGCATTGTTTGATGCAAAATGTTTTAAAATATTTGCCAATGACGTCCGTACGAGGTTTGAAGAAAAAAATGGTACGCCACTGCTTTTTCTAAAAACTAAAATTATTTTTAAAATCTCCATTTATTTTACAGCAAATTCGGTCCCTAGACTTACTCTCATACGACGCACCATATTCACGTAAAAAAATTAAAACCAAAAAAGTTTTTTCCCAAGTTTATTAAGACTGCTTTTGATATTTTCTTGCCATTTTGTAGACACCCACCATGCGTGGAAACACTTTCTTTAGGACAAAAATTAATTTTCTACTTTAATCAGTGACCTCCACGTAGGCATAATATTAAATGTTTGGATAGAAAAAACGGTACGTCTCTGGTTTTATTAAATTTTATTTTAAAAATCACGATTAATTTAGTAAAACGATACATTCAAAAAGCTAGTGAAAGTAGAAAATTAATTTTTGCCCCACAAAAAGTGTTTCCACGCATGGTGGGTGTCTACAAAATGACAACAAAATATCAAAAGCAGTCTCAATGAACTTGGAGGAAAAAACGTTTTTTGGTTTTAATTTTTTACGTGAAAAGGGTGCGTCGTACGAGAGTAAGTCTAGGAACCGAATTTGCTGTAAAATAAATAGAGATTTTAAAAATAATTTTAGTTTTTTGAAAGGGCAGTGGCATACCATTTTTTTTCTTCAAAAATGTTTAGTTCAAACCTCGTACGGACATCATTGGCAAAGATTTTAAAACATTTTTTTATTTTTTTAAAACTGTAACACCCTGTAGCTCAAAAATTAAGAAGTTTAGGACATATGTTGATATTAAGTTTTCTTCTTAAAATGACCGAAGGATTCACACCCTTAAGTATCGGCATTCAATTAATAAACACCCTGTATATAAAATAGAAGTAGCATCACATTAGTGCAGTCGCTGTAGAGTACTTGTTTTGTCGTCAAAATGAACGCAGTAATATTACGTTGCTTCTAACTTCCATTGCAACTGTTTTGTTTTACCAGTAGTAACCTGCTGTAAATCTAAACATGTCTAAATAAAAACAACACTCCTGAGCCTCGATTCTCGAATGCACTGAAATAAATTCGAATGAGAATTCATTCCACTTAAAAAATTCTAAGTATGTGAATATTTATAGTTTTTCATTATTTTAGCAAAAACCATGTAAAATAAATTACCAATTTTTTTTATGGGAAATAATTACAATGAGAATGATCAAGAATACAGATTTGCATTTTCTTATGACAATTGTTTCTGTCGATTAACTGGCATGAATAAGATTAAATTTGTTTTAATATAAATAAAGTATATTAAAATATTAAGGTCGTATTAAGCGTTTTACTTAATTCAAACATAACTTACATCTACGACTTTTCGAAAATATAAATTCATTAGTGCTTAATTTTTATCTAATAACATTTTCTATAAGATTTATTGAAGTCATTATATTGTTAATCGTTTCACAAAAAACTGTTACCTAGTTAAATAAAATTTACTTTAATCATTAGCAGTTGTTTTATTGTCAGTATTATTAACTTTCTCAGAAATTATACTATTAATATCTACATACGATATATAATCTAATATTAATATAATGAAATGAAACTTGTAAACTTAATACCACTTAATATATGATTAGGTATATTTCAGCTTCTAGACTACTATTAAATATTCAGCGCTGTGTTATCTTTCCCAGTAAAACTGCAGGCTCTATAACAAATGTAATATAACAGTATTGTAAATCTGTATTAAAATAATAATAATCTATTTATTTAGTTATTAATACTGTACCTAAGCCTTACATTCTGACGTCAAATCGAGCCGTCCTGTCTGGTCGAACTAATAGCTTGCGAGTTAATCTACTGTTATATATGTGTTTACTTCTTTTATTTCCGTAGAAACTAATAAATAACTTGTAGGTCTCATGGTGCTACCGTTACAGAAATTGGTTTTTTGTTCGATTTTTATTTGATAAAATATGTATTTACTTAATACTGGCGCATTCGCCAAATTTGAAAATAAGACTACAATAATGAAAAATTGAGGCATTTGAATAAATTCTCATTTAGATAATTATTCCAATAATATTTATAACATATCTTAACGAATAAACTTTACAAATAAATATTATTTGTTCAAGTATAACTAGCATTCGCTCTTCGATATTTTAATTCATTTTAATATAACATTTTTTATATGAGATGCATGTTAAAAATAATGGTCGTTAAATTATAAAGAAAATAAATGAGAAAATTAAAAATATTTCATATATAATATACAGTATGCGCCAAAAGTATGGAATAAATTCAATAAAAACGAAACAATGATTTTTTTGGGAAAAATCCTCGAACAGGTCGATTTTTAATTTAAAAAATACATATTTTAGCGTAAAATGCGATTTTCATGTCATTTGTTTTCGAGTAATGACGTCATCGATTTTTTTTAAATGGCAACACCATATTTTTTTCCTTGATTCTGAAAGATCGTTTAATTCTCTATCAGACAGTACTAAAATTTTGCCCTCTTACATAGGAAAGTTTTCGAGTAAATGACGATTGAATGTTAGAAAACGTAAATCAATTAAAATAAAGCAAAAACGTTATCAAGTTTAGTTTTTCGAATTCCATAGTTCTTTTATGGATCACGTAGGTGAAAATCTTTGCAAAGTGTCATTGTCACACCGACTTTCTAATAAGTATTGTAAGCGACATAGAAATTATTATTCAATTTAGTAAGTTCAAGTATTATGGCACATTTAACTGTTACTCAAAAAATTGAAATTTTAATTCTTATCGAATGCGGGAATATGACTAGAACTCAGCAGGAAGTTTGCGATTTATTTAATGAAAAATATCCAGATCGCCCTATCAGCCAATCAACAGTCAGTAAGGTAGAGTCTAAATTTAGAGAAACTGGCAATGTTGTAAATATTCCAAAACCTGGACGTCCAAGCATTACCTAATGAAATTCAGAAACAGAACATTTTGATAAGTATGATCGATAATCCTCATAATTCTTCACGATTGGTTGCATTAAACAATGACACTGGTCAGAGCACAGTGCTACGTATCTTGAGGAAGGAAAATATCATCCCTACAAAATTCAACTCGTGCAGGAACTCAATGAAGATGATCCCGATCGCCTCTAACACTTTTGAGAAATTCTAATGGATTTATGTCAAGGAAATAGAAATTTACACCGACAAATACTTTTTTCAGATGAGGCCACATTTTGTCTGAATGGTACAGTAAACCGTCAATCTTGCAGATATCGGAGTCGGGAAAATCCTCATTGGAAGGCAGAGGCACATACCCAACACCCTCAGAAATTAAATGTGTGGGCTGGAATAGTTGACGACAGAATAGTAGGGCCTTTCTTCTTTGAAGGAACCCCTACAGGACAAAGAGTTTCTAGAAAATGGCCTTGTTCCAGCCCTTGCAATAATTTTTCCTAACGATAATGACCCTGACATTCCTGATGATACCATATGATTTCAGCAAGACGGTGCACCTCCGAACTATGCGCGCCCTGTACGAGATTTTTTGGACAACTGTTTTCCTGGGAGGTGGATCGGCAGACGCGGACCGATATAATGGCCTGCAAGATCGCCAGATCTTACACCTCTTGACTATTTTTTATGGGGATACTTGAAGTCAAAAGTGTACATTAATAAACCACGTAATTTAGAAGAACTTCAAAATCGCATTCGGGACAAAATACGCAGAGTTACTCCAGAAATCATTCATAATGTGCAAGAAGAATTTCTTCACAGACTTGCGCATTGTCAAGAAGTTGGTGGATGGCATTTCGAACATTTAATTTAAGTATAAAATTTAATCAATTGTATTTTATTTTACATACCTCAGAACTGTTACTTTTTTATGGATAAAATTTACGTTTTCTAACATTCAATCGTCATTTACTCGAAAACTTTTCTATGTAAGAGGGCAAAATTTTAGAACTGTCTGATAGAGAATTAAACGATCTTTCAGAATCAAGGGAAAAAATATGGTGTTGCCATTTAAAAAAAAATCGATGATGTCATTACTCGAAAACAAATGACATTTGAAAATCGCATTTTACGCTAAAATATGTATTTTTAAATTAAAAATCGACCTGTTCGAGGATTTGTCCCAAAAAATAATTGTTTCGTTTTTATTGAATTTATTCCATACTTTTGGCGCATACTGTATGAAAATTATAAGACAGGTTGTTGAGAATATTAGTCTTATATAATTGCAGCAAGAATTCAGAGTACTTATGTATAAGTGAATAAATCATTATATTTTCATCAACATATGAGAAACAACAACTGATAATAATACAACTACCATACTAAATGTTTGCACTATACAGGGTGTCTCATAATGATGTGCGCTCCTTTGGAGGGTGTGATCCTTGGGTCCTTTTAGGGGAGGTACTTCCTATAAAATTTTTCGATTTGAGCCCTCCCTTACTAGATAACGGCTTCTAAAAAATGGAAAAAATTTCGAATTTAATTTTTTTTTCTCAAAAACAGTTAAACTTATAAATCTGAAAATCGGTGAATATATTTAGTTAATTAAGTGACATCGTTGAATACGTTTTTTATTTTTACCAAATGTCTACAAGAGTGGCAACCACCAACCTCTATTGTTTTTTTTAATTAGAACTTTTTATTCTAAACGTTTCTCGATATGAAAAAATTACAGTAAATAGAACAATCAATTTATAAAATTTTCTGCCTCTTAGTATTTTTATGCAGACACGCGTTTTCTTTAAAAAAAAATGAAAAATGTACATGCGTACATATCCTCGGGTGTGGAATATGCAAGCAAAATAATTCATATGAAATGTAGTAGGCTGCTGTCACTTTGATGGTTTTATTGTTTGGATTGTCATTAACAATTAATGTCAAATATCTACCACCAAATTAGTTTCCCTTTTTTATTAATTTCTATTGTAATTATGAATTTTCAATATTTCCAAGAAAATCAAAAATTCCCGTCACAGGTACTGCGTAGTGTAAATTTAAGTTTTTTATGAAGATTTCAGCTATGTGACCGACATCTGGGAAGGCATTTTAAACACTACATGTAAATATTTAATAAAATTAAATTTACCCTATAGCTTCATTTCTATGTATTTACAATAAATATTAGTCAGTGTTCTTTACCGACCTTCAGTTTACTATTTGATAAAAATGATTCAAATTTGGCACATGTATCTAAAATTAAAACCACCAGCCTACAACGTTTCATATGAATTATTTTACTTGCATATTCCACACCCGAGGATATGTACGTATGTGGATTTTATTTTTTATAAAGAAAACGCGTGTCTGCATAAAAATACTAAGAGAGGTAAAATTTTGTAAATTGATTGTTCTCTTTACTGTAATTTTTTCATATCGAGAAACGTTCAGAATAAAAAGTTATAATTATAAAAAACAATAGAGGTTGGTGGTTGCCACCCTTGTAGACATTTGGTAAAAATAAAAATCATATTCAACAATGTCACTTAAATGTGTTCACTGATTTTCAGATTTATAAGTATAACCGTTTTTCAGAAATAAAATGAAAACAGAAATTTTTTAAATTTTTTAGAAGCCCTTATCTCGTATGGGAGGGCTCAAATCGAAAAATTTTATAGAAAGTACCCCCCCTAAAATGACCCAACAAACACACCCTTCAAAGGAGCGCACATCATTATAGGAAACCCTGTATATTGCACTAATTTGCAAAAAAAAAAAACATTATTTTTAACTCGACCAAATATCTAAAATTATGTTGACAATAAAAACGATTTAGTAACGTCGACATTAATGTAAGACGTCTGAATTATTACCGCAACTATATCAAAAAATTCGATTTTTACATATTTTCTTATAAATTAAGCTTTAATTTTTGCAACATAAAATTGTACCGATTACGGTCCTGGATGCAGCTACCGGTTATATTTTTTTGTAATAAGTTCTTTTACTTGTTTATAGGCCAGCTGCAAATGGCAGGAGCTTCTTTTACTTTTCGCTGATTTTTCAAGAAAAGAGCATAAACTAATTAAAATAAGGATTTAAACAAAAGCGTCATTTTTATTTATTACTCTCGGTAGTGAATATGCGCTATTAGTGGTGACGTCACGTTGCTATTTTCATTAAGTTAGGTTAAGTTAGGTATTTAGCATTGCATTTGGGAATTAAACCGATTTAAGGGTCAATTCTCCAACAAATATTTAAATTATTTTCACAGCGGTTCTCTCAAATCTTAGAATACAGAATAGACATTTACAATTGACATTTAAAGGATCTGTTTAATATTGAAATTTTATCGAACCTTTAAAATTTAACAGCACCATACAGAATCAACCCTTTAAGCGAACCCTAGTTTCTTAGTGAGTAACAGATAATATTCTGTACCTGTGTGGAAGCTTTGCTAAACCTGGCAGGTGAAAGGTAAGAATTTCTTAGGTAATACCTACTTACGAAATTGAGAAAATCTTTTTCAAACATACACAGTATAGTTTAGCTTTTAAAATCGCCTATTTTATCAAACACAATTGGTAAACTTGCTAGCACTTTTGAATAACAAATGGCGGTCTGACGTCACATTAATAGCGCGTATCGTCTTATACTCTAAAATAATAGTTACACAGTAGTCTCAAAATAATAATAATGACAACACAACACAACACCCATTACCACTAAAATGGTGTGTCATAAAATGAAATAAAAGCTTTCCATCTTTCTATAAAATATGAAATAACCGCCGTAATAGATGGATTCGGACATACGAAAAATATTAATTTTCAATGTAAAATTATAACTTACGGATTCATGCAACATATTTGTAAACGATTTCTTTAAAACAAAAATGGTTTCTAATTGGTCACAAGCCTACTATAAACTCCGTTCCAACTCGGTAACCGGCCAAAGCGGGTAGCAAACACGAGATTTCTTTTTGTAGAGAAGCTTGTGAATGGATTTTTGCAGAAAAGTTAATAAGCTTTATAGGCGTTTTTTCTTATTAAACCCTTAAACCTTTTTAGGATGGTATTTCCTTTCCAGGGTGCAAAATGGCAATAGCTTCCCTTTACAGATAATACACATGGGTGGATTTGGTTAACTTTGATATGAATTGCTTTGCAGATATTGACGTTTTCTAAGTTCAAAATTAAATCAGCAGAAGCTTGAATATTGAAAAATTTCAATTGTGTGATGTCGACAAGTGAGAATGAGGTATGTGTACTAGATACTAACCTTGGATAAATCGTTCTGAGTTATAGTCTTCATTTGCTTTTTCAGTTTATCAATAAGATCAAAATCGCGATGTAACACAAAACTAACCACAATATAGATACCACCAATAAGCAGAATCAGAATAGCATTTGCTCCCTTTCTTTGAAATAGACTAGATGCATATATACCTACGGGGCAATCTATTTCCTCATATTACTACTATGACATTAAAGCTGGCATTCCAATCTTTTCTTAGAATATACACGCTGGCACAGAGAATCATTGTAATGCAGAATTTGATTGTTATAATATTGAACTTAGCCACTTTAATATTTCTACGCCTCAATTGTAATGGAACATCCCCTAACAATTCAGGCAATCGGTTCTCCATAACAATCAGCATACGCTGGTCCATTTAATCATCCTTGGAAGAAGTAGAGACCAAGGAGGACAGCCCCGATTATATTTACCTAGAAGCGATATTGAAAATGGCCCATATACGCATATTATGCAAATTTTTCACTCCGTCACGGGCAAATGTTGCCTCATATGTTCCGCAAGCATAAGCGGAAAATATTAGATACTTAATTTTTACGTTGTTACAAAAATCGCCTACACAAACCCATGCGTTGTTGACAATCCACTGGTAAAATACAGGATGTAGATTATAGGGATGTAATAGATGGCTTCGTAATATGCAATGTACGGCACGAACGGAGGTCCCTACTTGCTATGTTATTCGACGAGTGCTATTTGTGGGATATTATTCAAGACTTTAGATGACTGTATGTTCTACATTAACTTGCCAAGGCAACGCCTATCTCCTCGTGGAATAACACTGTACAACCTACTTGTCGCAAGCGCATTTTCTGCGGCTGCACTATGCATTAGAACCACAGTGTGCACGTTCAATAATAATAATTTTAACATTGTACATTCATTATTTGTATTGCGACCGCAATAAAAACTGTTAAACTTATAATGTATGTGTATTTTCTTTGTCCGATTGGTATTTATTTTCACTTTCAAGCAATCTTTGGCCTGCTTGTTATAATTTTTAGTTCTGATTTTTCGAAATTCAGCACCCCATGAAAGCACTCAATAGACATTTGTCGATCAAATTGGGTATATATGTATTTTGATGGCTGCTAAATTACCTGGTAATATTATATTTTTGATAAAAACATTTTCTAATACAACTTTCTGGAAAAACAACCCTTTTAAAAAATCGTAGTAGGCCAGGTTTTTGTAACATAGATAAAATGGTTAGTAGAATATAATCTCCCTTCTGCGGACTAATTGTAAAAAAATTGACTTGCGGAAATTTCACAACCTTACCAGATTTCCAGAAAAACGTAAAATCCTATGTATGTAGAGAATCAAATGTCAATAAGCAATCACATGAATAGTTATATGACGACCTTATTCATTTATGACTTTCATTTAGTCAACACCAACATCAGTAGGTTGAGTAGAACGTTGGTCATCTTTGGTTAAAAATTATTGCTTTTGATTTTCAAAGTTTTTTTTACTTTCCCTAAATGTTCTGTAATTATATTACAAATGGTCAAAAATTGTAGTTAGATATTTTATTTTAGTTAAAGGAGACCACCTGAGAAGCAATCCTAAAAATTCAGAAATAGGTCAGATTTGATCTATTTTGGCTTAAATTTACGTGTCCAAAGTGAATCTAAGCGTTGAAGGTTATTAGATGATTTAATTAAGACAGATATGTAGTTTTTTGTTAGTAAGTTTAGATAGATTAATTTTTATTTTAGATAATTATTGACTCCGATCTTGTCCTTGTCCGGTCAGTGGTCGCGCGGTTTAAGGGGTCAGTACTTGAATCGAGATGACTAGATCGGCGTGGGTTCGTGCCCATCTGCCGGTAGACCGTATATAAGCTATATTCATGGAGAGGATTGGCACCCTCTCTGCGAGTATGGTAGGGTGGAAGAATGTTTGCTTAGGTCAATGTGAGGGATTGATACCGGTTGATATTTGACTACCCCCTAATTAACGAGGTTTTCCAGGTTTCCCTCATTCCTGCACTGAATAGTGGTTAGGGCTTACCAATGTAAGTCGTTCCTGGGCGCAAATGCGGCTTGCTTATAATAATATGCCGCCCCCTCTCCCGCACAAGTCTCTGACTTCTGGGCTAATCCCTGTGATTAGAATGAGGGGTAGAGATATTATTATTATATTATTATTATATTATTATTATCATTATTATATAATTGTTCCTTAGTATGCTTAGATATTTTGTATCAAAGAACATACATATGACTTCATTAAAAGGAATTGTAGGAAAATTGGTTTATATTAGCTGGAATACCATTAAATTACAGTAAAAAAAAACATAAATTGGCAAAATCCGAATCTACTTCCTTTCCAAGTTGACAAACAAATTATGAACTTCAGAATTATTAAAAGCATTGAGTTTAATATACATATACTACAGCTAATATAACCAATACTATAAAAAGACAAGAAAATAAATTAGTACAGAAAGTTAAATTTTCTTTCTAATTTCAGTCAATGCAAAGAAATAAAAGGTATCACTTGTTACAAAAACATGAAATTACCTATTATAGCTTCATAGCAACTCTTTCAAACTTAATATTCATTGGATTTTATATCTTCAAAAGACCAGTTATTGTTTGTAAGTATAATTCTCTTTTTGATTTAGTACACAATTTCATATAAAAGAAAGATAACTGGGAACTGGCCCACAGAAGTAATAAGTAATAAACTAAACTGGCGGTGCTATACTTTAAACGTGAAATAAAAGAATCAGGGGGCATATTTCAGCAGAAAATATCCAGTTCGGGCATCCAGAGTTCAACTATACATCACCGTTATCTCGGATGAGCTCACCAGTACTACGAATAAAACAAATAGAACGGCTGCGAACTTACGTGTGGATTTTATTTAAATTGAAAGGAATTTCCAGTAGCTATTCACGCATTTATCCATTCAGTTTATTTCCTAAAAGTAGTGAATTATTTGTTATTCACGGATGCGTAATTTAGTTAGAAAGGAAAGCGTGTCTGACGGCTCGCTGGATTGAATATTCTACCGCTTTATTATTCGCATAAATAATGTAAGTAAAATCTAACAAAGCTGTTTGATTAATGTTGCATAAACAATCTGCGCAAACCCTTTTATATCATCGTAAATAATAAAATAAGTATAATAAACTAGTATCATATAACATAAACAGTATAGTAATCATTCTAAACCGAAACTAACAATGGGAATACAACAATACCTATAGGCACTGTGGCTCTGAATAGACTATATATCGTAAAAGTACGATAAAAAACATGTATACAAAGTGTTCGAATTTATATAATTCCACTCCTATTACCATCTGACAGAAAAATGTTAAAATATTGTTTATTTATTGTAAGCATTTATAGTGAAATTAGAACAGCCTGTAAGGGATATCTTTGTCCTGTTTATTTTGAAACATTTACTTTATCTATGTAGGTTGAAATATTTTCTCTAGTTTCAGAACTATTAAAACTTCGAAAATGGTTGAACTATTAAAAAAAATCACTTCCAGCATTTGATGTACTTGCAGTAAGGAAATTTTTTTGCTAACAACTGATAGCAATCTTCATTTACAAATATATTTTGTTTATAATTACCTTTGTGCCTAAATACGTATCATCAGAGGCCTCCATTAGAAATTTTTTAATACGTTCATTTTCTAAAACTCATGATTTTTTAGCACGATATGTGTTTCAAGAATGTTTTTGGATATTTTCCAATATTGATGTTGTTGTAGACATTCAAGGTAGCTCTGAGCATCGTATACAGATAGGGAAAATATTTAACCCATCATATGAAATACTAAGAATAATCCCTTCCACTGCTCGCCGTCCAAGCTTGACGCGTCCTCTCCTATTTTGGCGGACTAAACCAGTATTCGTATAGCACACTATTCGTTTGGCGTTCGGCCGTGGGCGTAGGAGAGTAGGGGAGTACTGACTAAGCCCGTCCTGCCGTGCGTCATCTTCCCACCAATACCCCATGCATTTGAAATGTATGTAATAGAATCTCCCCATGATCGGTTAAATATTTTCTCTATCTGTATATTGACCATAATAAAGAAGATTTCATACTTTTGCTTAATTCAGAAAAATATACCAATGGTGCATTTTCTGAAAAAGACAATGTTATTCTTACTAGTACGCGGTGTAGAACAAACTACATCTATCGGCCGCTACTCCATGCCGGACTGAAAATGTCACAGGTACGAAGCATTCTACATGCAGTAGATACCATTGAAACGAAACTGTTTGCCTAAGTTATTAATTTAATAACGCTCATCTCATAACAACCACAGATGACCTGATGAAATTACTATTATTCATGAAAGATATGTCATACAATTTTAATAATATTAAATAAATAGTTTTGTTTTATTATTATGAAAAAATTAAAATTAATCGGGAAAACATTGTGTGCGTAACTTGGCAGTAAAGTGGATTTAATGCCTTGGCTGTGCATTGTCTATTAAATATCAGCAGGGGCATTAAATCTTGTACTTTACTGTCTAGTTACACAAATAACTATTATTTAAAAAATAAAAAAAAATTGCACTTTTATAAATGTGTACTCTACGCTTTATATTTTTCGGATTCTAGGTAACACCAAAGTTTACTGATTAAATATAAGTTATACCACTCTCTGTCGGCACTTTGATGTTTTTAGATCAAAGCCATACCGCCGCACGTAAATACTGTCGCAAAAAATAGCCAAGTTAAAAAAAGTAGTTTCTTTCCAATTGGGAAATATTTATATACGAGGGATATTCCAAAAGTGTGATGTAAAGCTACTTATTGTATAAATAAAATATTTGTAATGTAATAAATATCAATATTACAAAACGATTATAGGTAAATGTATAAAGTTTTGTTAGTTAATCTTAGAAGTCGTATGTATTCATTTGTAAATTTTGAAATAAAATATATACTCCACTATATAAAAAATAATGTAGCCATGAGGAAAATTTGCAAAAAAAGTTTATTTAAATATTTAAAAAAATAATATACATTATTTTAAAAGTAAAATAGGAAATGTTGTTTATGTCGTTTACAAGTTACAAACGCTGCAGTATAAATTTTTACTTGCTCTTTTAATGCAGCTTTTCTTGGACTCCTACACGAAAGTATTTGTGACGTTTGGCAGTCTTGATCTGAAATATAATAAAAATGCATTATATTCTTGTTTTGTAATTTAATAAACTATATAATATTTTCAGTAAAAAAAATATTCAAATGAAAACCCAATGTATTTGGGACAAATTATTTTAATTTATTTAAAGATGTTACTGTACATACCATTTTTATTATATACTGTTTATGCACAGGTATCACTTAAAATAGATGTACCAGTTTGAACTTCAGCATCTTGAAATTTTGGCGCCAGCATAGTTTTGGTATTATCAGAAACTCTGCTTGAACCAAAAATGCTTGAGTGTAAAATTTACATGATACAATTAAGTACCTACTTACATAATTATTGCATATTACACTTTTTTAATAAACACCAGTACAAAGAACTTACTCGTTGGTTCATACAAAAACAATGTTTGATGTTTTATTTGAAAAATGTTTGCTTCAAATTCAATATTTTTTATAGCATTGATCATGACAATCTTTCAAATGATTCTAATTTTTATCAGCGTACCGCGTAATTTTATATCGTGACCTATTTCTTTATACAGGGTGAATCTTAAATAAGTACAAATATTTTAACTGCTGGTGTAGTTCGTCATTTAAATCAGTCTAGTGAAAGCCATTTTTAAAAATTTCTAATATTTACGGAGATATTAATTTTTTAAAAAAATACCCACATTTTGAGGACCGCTGGCTGATTTTTCATCCAACAACCTAATGAAACATATGATTTGTTGCGAGGTTGCCATATCTCCTCCAATATAAATATTACGTTTCCTTTAACGTAATAGTTCTATTTTAAAAATACTTGTTTTAAGCATAAGTACAGTAAAATTGGGTATGTAGTATGATACGCAGCAATATTAACATAAATTTTAACATCTGAACTAACCTTACTATACTTCAACGATTAAAAATGAATTTCCGCAAGTTCAATACTACCGTAAAATATTTAGGAAGATATTACGTGATATTACTATGTCCAAAAATTATACATAAACGTGCACACAAGCTTACCTGTTTGTTAACAAATTAACTATTTAACCAGTAATCCACATTTCACAAGTTAAATGTCATTGTACTCTGTTAGAAAGGGACACAAAACACAATTTCCTTAAGTTATTTTATGAAGAATAACGAAAAACTATGCACGCGTTTTTTATTTAAAATGGAAAAAATGTCAACTTTTAGCAAATTTTATTGCTATTTTCATGCATTATGTGGGGTTAACAAGTCTGACTTGGGCTTCCGATAATCTGTCATGACAGTCAATGACAGTTTGATAATAAAAAATAATATAAAATGTTACACTTGACAAAATTCGCTAAAAGTTGAGATTTTTTCTTCCTTGAAGCAAAGACATTTGTGTAATACTGGCAACACTGTGAACCACACGTTCAGTCTGCAGCACTATGACTCATAAAAGAATGAAGGGTCTGTCTAGGCCAGCGGTCCTCAACAAGTTTTCTGCTGAAAAATTACGAAATTTATTTAAAATTTCACTTTTTTTTTTCTGATTTTTTTGTAAAAAAACTATTAATTATGTGTTCTACGCACAAAACTATACTGCTGGTTAAAATATTTGTACTTATTTAAGATTCACCCTGTATAAGTTGATGAAATATAAAATATATACCTTGGACAATAGATAAAGAAAAACCCACGCCTTGAGGGACAATTAATCACAGTACAATATATCACGGGCATTTTTACAAAAAAAATAAAATAAACACTAACAGATATTCAAGGTTTTCTCTCTCAAACTATATCGATCGTACTCAACACGTGACAGTTCTAGCGTCGGCCACCGTGTAGGATCCTGGGTATCGAACGGTCCCCGAGACGGGTGAGGAGAGCGGAATTGGTAGGGAGGGGCGTGTTCGCGAGTGAAACAACTTATATATTTATTCTGCAAACTTTGGTAACACTTAGGTTTGTTGTGTATTTATTATTGTTTCGAAAATATTGATTAAATGTATTACGTGTTTATAACACGTAATGAAAACTGCTATAACTACATATTCATATAATTATAGTAGATAAGATATTCTTTACTAATTTCAACATATACAGTGCCTCTAATCAATTTTGGTAACCATGAATTATAATTAATAATTAATATACTTAAAAATATCCAGGTAGTAAGATTATAAATTCCCGTTACTTGTTAAATCTTAGATGGTTCAGTTTTAAATGTTTTAAACCATTTTCTCTCGGTAGAAACGATTATTTCAAGACTATTGGATCCTTTTCAATGATAAATAAGTATTGCTCTTTCGTCCAAAGATAAACTAACAGACTTTAATTAAAAATTATTATTTTACTCTTTCACTCATGTTGAAAAAATGTCAGTATAACTAAGGAGCCGGAAATTGAAACTGGAAGTAGATACATTAGGTAAGTTGAGGCTGGCTTGTAAAAACAGTCTAGGAAGTACGACTTTCAGCTCGACAGCTGCCGTTGACGCTGAAGTATTTCATATTCCCATAGGAAATAGAACCTTGTACATGTAAACTTTACTTAAGACTCGAGATGCTCGCATCATGAGTTTAATCTAAATTGAACATTACCCGAGCCCAAGCGCCCACCTGATCACCTAGAATTCATCTGGGAGCCGTATCCTATAACTAAGTACGTGTCCTCAGCAGCAGCTTGAAGTAAGCGAAAGAAATGGCTGGCAGAAACAGGTGCACATCAGGTAGAGCAACGAGGGGCATTATTTTCGGAGGGATATATTATCCTCCGAGCGGCGCGGAGGTGGAGGGAGAAATTTGAGAAAGTAATTAGAGTTGTGGCAGAAGCGCGGTGACGTTTCAGGAAAATGCACACGCGAAAAGAAAGGTTACAGGACGGAGGTGGGTAATTCGCAAGTGTTTCTGAAAGTTTAGATAATCAGCAACGCAGCTGTTTCAACATCACGACATCTGTAGTTAGTGCGTAGGAACTGAAATTATGTTTATGCTTTAAGGATAGTAAACTCTAATGTATATGAGTATAAAATAAAATTTTCACTTATTATATCACAAGAGCTTAAATTATTTTTGGATTTTTTTTTGATGTCACGAATATTTTGAAAATTATAATTTTCTTAAAATACTCGTGACCGAAAAAAAATTCCAGGAATAATTTACGCTCGTGTGGTATTCGATAAGAAAATTTCATACCCCAAGTATAAATCGAACCTGACATTTTAAATTAATATGACTCGGCCAAGGTATTGTTGTTGTTGACATATCTTGATTTGTCATTTTTATTTAAACGGTTCTGTCACAGTAGATTACTAGTTCGAAGTTTATGTACGTTGAGTTTAATAAGTGTATGCTGAAAGGTCGCGATTTGATAAAGAAAATCAATCAATCAAGTTATTAGACAAGAAATTCAAAACCTAATACCAGATAACACTAGAAAATCGGAGGTATATCCACTATATTTCTATACAAAGAAAAAAATTACCAACTTTAGTTACATCAAATGCTAAAACTCATATGGGTAGTAGTTCAATATATCATTCTTTGGCAATTTTAGGTCACTAAAGGTGGTAGAATTATATATTTTACAAGTAGCACAACGCATTTTAGAAGAAATTCATATGTAGGTATATCCACCGTATTTCGTATATAGATAAGATGCCAATGTGTAGATCATATATGTTTACCTTCTCAACTGGCAAAAAATTTCCAATTAATTATCGTCTCGCTTTATTTTATCCGAGATTATATTCTATCTTCTAGGGGACGCTGTGTGTGGTCTTTAATTTCTTTCACGTGTTAATAATCGTCTAAAATTTTGTTGTAATCGAAATGTGTAAATAACGCATACGTTAAGATAATCTTAAAAGTATTATGATTAAAAAGACCACTTCATTCATGACTGAAGTCCTTTTATATCTTTTCATATCGCACAAACACTAACTTCTGTTTCCAAATGATTTCAATGCACTGAATTCGATTATGATCTCAAAATTGTCATATTTTCAAGATATTCTAACCTCAAATAGCAAAAAACACTCTTTTTGCTAAATTTAAGCCTATTTTATGCCAAAAGAAAAAAATCCGTCACAAAAGTAAAAATTGCATCTTAAAGTACCATTTTTCTAAAATTAAATTGAGTTAGCAAGATGTACGATATCTATTGACATTTATTAGTTCAAACTCATAAATTACTTCCCTTATTCCCCACACTCCCCTATCTTCCCTGAACACTAATATCCCATTTCTGCTGTGTTGCAGACAAACATCCTGTGTGAATTCTCCCTCATGGTCCATTTCTATTCCCCTAACCACTTATTTGCTATTTCAGTCGCACGGTACTTTAATTCCAGACATTATATCCACCATCGTTCGATACAACTCCCATCCTCCGAATATTTCACAAATCCATACACCAAAATTCATAACCTCCAAATTCTATAAATTCCAAATCTCCAAATTAAATAAAATCTTGAAACCCAAAACGCATAAATTCCAAAATTATAAACCTCAAAACACTAAAACCTACAAACTTCAATTTTTGTAAATTTGGAACTAATAAAGTGCATGTTAAAACCTGCTTAAAGAGTCGCCTACGTTCAAATAATATTAGGCGATGGGATACAAGGCAGGCAAAGACAGAAGATGTAAGGGAAGTCGGACGGTTGCAGTGCGCTTGACGGAACGATCGAGTTGACTTCCACCTAGCATGGCCCCTTAATCACAATCTGCAACCGAAATGTTGTGTAGTGTATCACTCAAGCAATTTTTACTGCGAAGAAAGTGTTATTGTGATTTCTATGGCCTATATCAAGTGAACTTTACATGCGCTGCCGTTAAATTTTAAAATCTTCAAACATTATTTTCTTGACATTTTTGTTACGTAACACTATAAGTTTTCATGATGTATGTATGTAGAATGACACGCTCTTTCAAATGGCATGGTCAAAATTGGGGGTTATTTAAAAAAAATTGTCGATGACGTCACGTTAAAACTTAATTTTCACAATATTGAAAATGATAATTATTATGTAAAAAATCGACTAAATTTGTTCAAATTGTTCACCGTTGGCTGCCTGACAGTAGCGAAGACGATTAATAAATTCTTTTTGGACATTATCATTAACTTCAGGATACGATGTATCTCGTGACGAATTCTTGCTTTTAAATCTAAATTAACCGGTCTAGTAACGTATACTTTGCTTTTTAAGTATCCCCACAAGAAATTATCTAGGGGTGTCAAATCAGGCGATCAGGCTGGCCACTCAATCGGCCCCCTTCTCCCTATCCAACGGTTCGGGAACAGCTCATCTAAATAAGCACGGACAGGTGTTGCATAATGGGAAGTTACACAGTATTGTGAAAATTAAATTTTAAAATCTTGAAACATTATTTTCTTCAAATATTTGTTATGTAACACCATAATTTTTCATGATGTATGTATATAGAATGACACGCTCTTTTAAATGGCATGGTCAAAATTGGGGGTTGCTATTTAAAAAAATTGTTGATGACATCATGCCTCTCAATTTCAAAAATAATGAATTTATTTGTTACTTTTCCAAAGCACTGTAGAACGGGTTCTCAATGTAATTTTTGCATCAAAATAAACGTTTTTCTGTTGTAATTGTGTGGTTACTATTTTACAACTAATAATATCATTATCAACTATATTACATATACATTATTTTACCGGGTGGCACAACGAAAACGTATCAGAGCCCATAGCGGCTAGGAAAACATTTGTTTGTAAAAACGTAAAAACCCATCGACTTTGTTAGCGAGGGGGGCACCTTTTTGCATGAATTAGATGAATCTAACTGCTACTCCCTGAGCGGGGTAAACATCCCTTCAAATTTTTAAATGGAAACGGTGGTCAAGTTGCATATCGTTCAAAAGCTCTTTTAATTTTCTACACAGTCATGTGACACTTTTGAAAATCAGCCTATTTTTGAAAATATACAGGGTTTTGAAAGCAAAATTTTATTAATGAAATTTTATTACAGTAAATGTTCAAAATGTTGGCCCCATGCGTCCATGCAATTATAAATATTTTGTTCAAAACATTGTCTTACATTCTGGAGCATTTCAGGAGTGACTAGACGACATTCATTAATGATACGTTGACGTAGATCTTCCAAAGAGTCCGGTTGGGTGGCATAGATTTTGGTTTTCAGGTGTCCCCACAAAAAGTAGTCCAATGGGCCAATCTGGGGATCTAGGAAGCCATTCAATGGCAATGGTAATCATTATTCTGGGTGTTGAGTCTGTTGTTCGTGGAATATCCTTAGATTGGAGTCAATTATGGCGGTTGACGGTGCCATTTAGGAAAAAGCCGCACTCATCGGAAAAACAAATGTTGAAAAGAAAATTTGGATTATACATCGCTCGTTCATTCATGATCTCGCAAAATTGTACCCGGCGGTCAAAGTCATCTTCGTGAAGTCCATCGAGAAGGTGAATTTTGTAAGAATGGAGCTTGTAATGTTTTAAAATTCGTACACTACCCCGAGTTACACCGCTTACATAAGCCAATTGCCGTGTACTTAGCCTATGATCTAAAGTAACGTGACCCAGAACTGCAACCTCCACAGCTTCCTTACGTACAGGACGTTCATTATTTCGCTTTTTATTGCTGACAGATCCCGTCTCTCGGAATTTTCTTACTAACTCCGAGACAATTTTGCGATGGACGGGTTTGTTGGCATGTCGTTCAGTAAACAACTGAGCTGCTCTCAAAGCACATTCGTTATTTTTGTAAAGTAATTCAATTATTTCCACCCTCTTTTGCGTCGAATAAACTATTTCTAAATATTTTGTATTTAATGCGAAACAGCCACTAAAACCACTAACACCACTTTACGACAAAATCGCTTACTGAAAAATGGTCTCTTATCTATACAGTTTTTAATGGAATTTGTGAAAGAAATAACTGCAAAAAAAACACGTTGGAGTAAGTAATGAGAATAGTTCACGCAAAATTGTTTATTATTGAATGGAAATTGCTGGTCAATTATTTCCAGCCATTTGGATATGTTTAAATGCTTCTTTAACCTAATGGTTTTGAAATTAATAGCGAACTCGATAGCGAATTTTAATTAGAAAGTAATTTGTAGAGATAATAGGAAATTTTGTATGTGTTAAGTTTTGCACCCTGTATCTTTTTAAAAAATGGATTGATTTTCAAACGGGATTCATGACTGTATAAAGAATCAAAAGAGCTTTTCAACGATATGCAACTTGACCACCCTTCCTATTTAAAAATTTGTAGTATGTTTACCCCGCTCAGAGGGAAGCAGTTAGAACAATCTAATTCATGCAAAAAGATGTTCCCCTCGCAAAAAAAATCGATGGGTTTTTGCGTTTTTTTTCAAAAAAAAAAAAAAATCCTAGCCGCTATGGGCTTTGTTACATTTTCGTCATCCTGTACAGTGTATAATACAGGTATTTGCTTTTAGAAGTAAAATTGTCTCCAGGTATTTTTTAATATAATAGTTTTATAGATTGACAACCTACATGCAAGAAACAATTATAATATTTTTTTATAGCGCTTTTAGAAATACTACGGAAAATTACTAAAAAATTATTTTAAAACATTTTAGATTTATTAACTAAAATGTTTTACAACCTTGTCACAGTAATGTTTATAAAATAGTTATGTATTTGCCGTATAAACTGTTTTATTATTTAACTGTCAAAACGTTCTTGAGATAAATTTATAAAATATTTCAGTTGCTGACAAAAAATAACGGTACTTGTCGCTATAATAAAACAAATATGTATTTCTAAAGCAATAATAATACGACAATAAAACATAATTATCGTAAAACTTGAAAATTAAAAAACTGTTTTACTGATTGGGTAGGTTTTTGGTTTATGTTAATATATTATGCGTATTCCATACTTCCCTTATTATTATATATTTCTTCATTAGTGCTATTTGCATAGATTATTTTTAATGTTTGTATTTTAAATAATTACTTAATGATTCACTTATGTAAAATAAAAACAATATATAGGACATTTTGTATTGTTCAGTAGGTATGTATAACAGTGCCCATTGCATCATATTTATCTTAAGATACATCTTAAGAACCTCAAAGAAATTCTTTTAAATCCTCCTACAAATTAGACACAAATTCATATTATTATTTTATCCCCTCATATTGTCTAAAATTTATTGCCTAAAATTTATGTTATCCTTTTTATGTAATGTATTTTTTTTCTTATTTCTGTATTTCCTCTATAGAACGATTTATACAGTTGTTATTGATGTGAAGGCTGAAACTTGTTCAGCAGGTAAATTTTGTTTACCATGTTGTTTTCAGTCCTTTTTACAGGCTATAGGATAAGTAATTAGTTCATTTGTTAAGGTTCGTAACTGCAAATAAATCATTATTATTGTTATTATTATTATTATTATTATTATTATTATTATTATTACTATTACTATTACTATTACTATTACTATTACTATTACTATTACTATTACTATTACTATTACTATTACTATTACTATTACTATTACTATTACTATTACTATTACTATTACTATTACTATTACTATTAGTATTATTATTATTATTATTATTATTTACAGAATCACGTTATTAACGGTAAGTATCTCCAAACGTGGGTGTGTACAACACATTTGGGTCTTCTATTATTCAGTTATATTTATATTTCTCATTATATTACAGGTTGAGAGGATGACAGATTTCTGCATTGTTAAGTACATGTGTCCTGGCAGTCCTAGTTTTTCTAGACTCTTCTCCGGTGGATCCAAGAATGATTGGGACAATATTTACTTCATCGAGCTCCCAAATTTCTTTCATCTCCTGCGCCAAAGGTAAGTACTTTTCAATTTTTTCCGCATGTTTCTTTTGAATGTTTATAGAAGCAGGGATGGCCACGTCAATCAACTCTTATAAGAAGTTTTTCCGCAATTAATACACTTCATTCCAGTAAGTGAGGGGGTTTTATACCTTTTACACTTCAAATCATTGTCACAAGAATTGTTTTCAGCCATGATCCAACAAATAACCAAGCAGGTACAACTAAGACCAGTTGACCGTCCTTCTTAATCTTAGTAAAAACAGTAAATACACCCGTATGGAATGTTATCACTGAACGAAAACCAAATTAATTCTGCATAAATACAATTTGCAAACAGTATAGCAATATTGTCGAACAGTATTAATGCAGTAGACACTTTTAAATAAATTTTACGAAGCTCAAAAACACTAATCTAAACACAATTGTGAGAACACACTTAAAAGACGAGTTAACGGACACAGGTCAACTCGAATAATAATAACAATAATAATAATTATTATTATTATTGTTATTATTATTATTATTATTATTATTATTTTTATCATTATCATTATCATTATCATTATCATTATCATTATCATTATCATTATCATTATCATTATCATTATCATTATCATTATCATTATTATTATTATTATTATTAAGTGTGTTAAACTCCTTCATTATGAAAACATGTTAAAAAAGTGGTGCTGTTGAAAACTTCCGGTAACGGTTATTTCGAATCTCATAAAACAGATTTATTTTCCGTTTTGAGTGGATGTTTTATTAATGACTTCCTATTTATATCTACACTGATATTGCCTTTGCTTAAAACCGTATATTTCTGCATAAGATAATGGTAAAAAAATTGCTACCAAATCTGTTTGGGGCTTTTATCGATCATTTAATCCATACTTTAATTAAAAAATTATTTAAATTGTCTACTTATTTACTTTGGAAAATATGATTTTGCTAAATTTTCTACAACAAAACGAAATTATTTTATATTAATTTAATAGTTATGATACAGGGTGGCCCGCATATAAGAACAGTGTTGAAAGGGCTTCTTTATATGCCAAAAGCAACTAAAAGCTCTTAGGAAAAAAATGTTTAAGATTAATAGTTTTTCTACAAATACATTAATATACAGGGCAGTCAAATGAAAACGAAACAGAGCCATTTTCAGGAACTGCGTCAAGATTGTAGAATATATATGTGTCCATTGCATCATATTTATCTTAAGTACGTTAAACTCCTTCATTATAATGTTATTAAAAAAGTGTCTGATAAAACAGATTTATTTTACATTTTGAGGGGATGTTTTATTATTGACTTCGTATTTATATCTACACTAATATTGCTTTTGATTAAAACTGTATATTTCTGCATAATGCTAAACCAATTGTTACCAAATCTGTTTGGGGCTTTTATCGATCATTTAATCCATACTTTAATTAAAAAATTCTTTAAAATGTCTACTTATTTACTTAGGAATATATGATTTTGCTAAATTTTCTACAACAAAACGAAACTATTTTATATTAATTTAATAGCTATAAGATACAGGCTCTCCCGCATATAACTGACAGTGTTGAAACGGTATCTTTATATGCCAAAAGCAACTAAAAGCTCTTAGCAAAAAAATGTTTAAGATCAATAGTTTTTGTACAAATACATTAATATACAGGGCAGTCAAATGAAACAGAGCCATTTTCAGGAATTGCGTCAGGATTGTAGACCCACGCTCAAAATATGTAAATGGCATTGGGAGGTTGAGTTATATTTATTTTCAAAGCTCTTACAATTCTCTTTACAACAGACTTTAAATTTTATAATTTACATTTTAAAATTTAAATTATGTTTAATTGCTTACTTACTACTTAGTTGATTAAATGTTCAAACTGATGACCGCCCGCTTCCATCCAAGAATAAAGATTTTGTTCGAAACGTTCGCGCACATTCTGAAGCATATCCGGAGTGATTCGACGGCATTCGTCGACGATTTTTTGACGCAAACCTTACAGTGACGCTGGCTGTGTTTTACAGATTTTACTTTTTAGGTATCCTTACAAAAAAAATCAAGGGGCGATAAATCCGGTGATCATGGAGGCCACTCAATGCTGCCTCTTCTCCCAATTCAATTCAGTGGAAAACGTTGGTCGAAATACTGACGAAGAATTAACGCATAATGCGGAGGAGCACCGTCTTGTTGAAAAATCAATGATCTTCATCATACTCTGGAACATTTTCAATAATATCAGTCAAGGCAGTCATTAGCGTCTTCCAGTAATTGCAAATACATTTGGCCAGTCAAATTACCAAGTAGAAAATTAGGACCCACCAGTCGGTCACCGAAAATTTTTCCAGTTTCTGTGTCTGCACCTCGTGAAAAATTATTGGGTTTGAATCTGACCAATAGCGGCAATTGTGACGATTTACCGTCCCGTTCAAGAAAAAACTGCATTCACCAGAAAAACAGATGTTAAAAAGGAACTGTGCCCTGCTCGCTCACTCATAATTTCGCAAAATTGCCTCAAGAAGTTCCTGGACTAAATGTATTTTGTATGGCTGGAATTTCTTCAAAATGGTTTGTATGCTAGTTCGATTGATCCCAGACGCAAATGCTAGCTAGCTGACTCGTACTTAATGTAAGACCAAGATGGACTTGTCGCAAAACTGCAACTTCACTAGCTTCATTAACTATAGGTTTTTCAATTTCTCGTTTTTTATTCGCTACGTTCCCTGTCTCGTGAATTTTTTTTACTAACTCTAGAACATACTTCCTTTTAATATTTGTATAGGAACGTATAATACAATTAGAATAATATTAATGAAAAACATTAAAAATAATGTAGAAATTTTAAATTGGTTTTTATTATTGTGTTTATTAGCCATGTTTTTATGCATATATATGTTCTATTTACAGTCATAGCTGTTATTTTGTTTTAAAATTCAAGCGCTTATACGTTAAACTTCAAGAATGCTGAGAGTTTAACACTAATGATCATTCATACAGATACCAAATAAAAATATATCTTTCCTAAATATTTCAAATATTTTTCTTATTGATTTAACTAGCGCCTACTTGATAACAGAAACGGTACAAAAAGAGGTTTCTTTATTTTTCCCATTTTACCTTTTCAAACTGAGCACGTACAAATACATTTAAGTGTACGCATCAAACTGCTATAGCTATAGCAAGAGTTATTTTAATTTTTGTTAACGATGCCACTCTTTAGGTCAGATCTCGGTTCTTTTTAATTGAGAACATTTTTCACATGCCATTAAATTCACCCACCAACCCGTTTCATACGGAAAATGATGTTCGTCCGTATACTAATTGCACAAATTCTGCTCCTGTTAAAAGCCACGTATTTTTAACTTGATTCCCAGTGATACGTGATTTGCTTAATAAAAGGTTGGATATGTGCGTTTATACGTCGTCGTTTTTAATTTTTTTATATATCAGTCAGTTTAAATTTCGATTTATCTGCTTTATGGCGTAGTGAAACTAGTTAATTCAGCATTTTATTTTATTTTACACCACACAACAGAAAAATATCCATTTACAGGATGGAGAGAAGATAAAAAGCAATAAAGCATGTACAAGATCACTGAAATATAAAATTCTACATAATTCTTAACATATAGATTTTTATGAAACGCAATGTTTGACATATTTTTTGATAATCTATATGAATATTTCTAATAATTCATGATGAAGTCGGTAAGTAAAAAAGTAAGTATATGAGAGACATAAAATAGTTATTTAATCATCAGAAGCGGTAAGTGTTGTACTGCTCTAAACACTTGTGATGCTTATTAAGTTTTTTGCACGATCCATGTAATAACCAAATTATATGGTTTCAACAGTTTTTAGATTTAAATTTGTTTAATGACAAAGTGACAATCTCGTGACAATTAAAAATAACGAAAGACACACAATTAACTTGGAAATTTATAAACAGCGGCAACCATATTAGAAAAAATAATTAGTTGAGTCGTTTGATTTATTATTTATCAATTTTTTTATAACTTACTGCCTTCCTTTTAATCCAACCAGTAAATCCGCTTATTTCATACTAATACATTATACACAAATTTACCATAACTATAAACATGTTCACAACTCCTTTGGGAGTTATACTAAGTAGTTATAAATCCATAACTCCTTGTAATGTATTTACAAAAATAAACCGACAATTGTCGAATTTTTCACTGAAATTATTTTCCGAATTGCAACAATTTTCCGTTGAACTGTGGTCACTACCTATGACTGTAGTCAATGAAGTCAACATTCTTGCAGTTTTATTTTTAAATTTCATGCTGTCGGTCAAATACCGTTCTGCTAGCATTGAACTTCGCCATCCTCTATGTCTCTTCAATATCGTTATATTTGCTCCTGCATTGACCAAGGCAGACGCGGAAGTTCTCCGCAGATGTCCAGTGAAAGCTTCTGGATCGGGCAAACCCAAAAAAGCTAGCAATTTTGCTTTGTATTTTTTCAAATGTTTCCCTAAGTGTGCAACGCTTTTCGCGATACGTTAAGAAAAAATATTCCTGAACCCGATGGACGTAAAAACATAGAAGAAAGTCCTCCAGTACTGGCCGGCATCCAGTACCTGCCAGTTGTTAGTTTTAGTATTCTATAACGAGTAGCGCTGATACTCGTGCCGCTATTAGTGTCATATACTCTACTAAGTATATGCACCACGCGGCGACGACCTGTCGCGACCAGTTTATTGTCAGTGCAAAGCTTTGTGAAAAGCGTGGTAGACGTACGCTACGCAACCAAAGTTCTGTGGGATTTTTCGGGTTTAACGAACTAGTTTGAAACAAGTCAAACCTGGTATGTATTCGCTATTTATATGGCTATTATAAAATATGTTTAAAATCAATCTTTGTTCATAAGTTCGTGTCCGTAGTCGAACATAATATGTTATTCTGTTTTTTACAGTACGGGCCACAACATTGTCCTCCAGTACCGACCATTGATTAAGTTCATTTTTTAATAGTTTGCTTTGCTTACAGCTTGCCGAAAAGTTAAAATTACCTCACCAGTTTAATAAAGAAAAAGAATCTACAGGGAAGAACTATTATTATTGTTTTTTGAAAAGACACAGTGATTTATCATTGCGGACTCCTGAATCAACGAGTTTGATGAGAGCTGTAGGATTTAACAGACCTGGATTGGATACAATGTGGAAACTGTAAGGCTTGGGTCCACGAAGCTTGTGCGAATATATCAGAGCTATCAAATCAGTATATTTGCGATTATTGCATGATATAAATGGTCATATATTTGCTAGCTGGTACTGGAGGCCATTTTTTTAGAGACTAATTTTTCCTAGTCTTCAAATTGTAATAATAAAGTTGATTATTTCTAAACATGACGGTAGTTTATTATTTCTATTCATAGCACAAGAGTTCCTTCACACATACCAGGAGGTATTAAAGGAGGTGACGGTACCCCTATACTTCCAATATGGACCCAATGCAGAAAACTCGTTTTCTTCCACAATTGTAAATTTCTTACAGATATCTGTTTTTACTTTCCGCAATATCAACCACCATAATCGAACCCCACTCTTCAATATGACTAATCTTCATATTCAAAAGTTCTTGACCTCTACAGACCTCGAAATAACCCATGATCAGAACCACCTGTACAATAGAGCAATTAATGTGTAATTCTTATTGTTTAATATAGTACATCTTATGTAGTAAATGTTTTTTATCGGAAGGATCTTTCAAAAATTTGACAATGTCATCCCCACTAAAGATTTTTTTACTTTTTCGTTTGAGAAACGCTTCCAGGTCATGAAACTTTTTTCCCATCTGTATTATTATAAATAGTCGTCATTGATTTTAATATTAACCACTTAGTCCTCAGGGAATTAGGACTGTACGATTCAGACTGTAAGAAAAATAAATCAATATCACTTATACTGGACCGTGAAATAATAAATACATACCATGTCTTGAAAGTAAACCAACATTATAGCTTCACTTATATTTTTGTTTTCAACAAAGTTAACTTTTAGTCACTGCAGGATTTTGTCATATTCTTTTTTATACTTTGGTTCCGATTTTGTTGGCAGTAGTGCGGCACGAACTTTTTCGGTCTTTTGTAACAAATTGCCTGCAATCTCACTTCTCTGCAGGTTTTTATTTATTTTTACAAATTAATAAATTTGATAAACATTTATTTACAAACTTGCCAGTTGATATATCCATGGTATTATGCCTACTTAATTATTAAACAACGTTCTTTTAATTTTGAAAACCAATAAAATTTGGTTTTCATATTTCATTAGTATGAAATAATAGTATATTATTTAACGAGCGGTAATGCAGGTGTAATTCATCAAGTGAGTTATGACCATTACCGCAAGTTGAATACTATACTTTTTCTACGATTATAACAATAAATACTAAGATACAAGTATCGAGAATGAAAATTGTTTTGAAAACGTCAAAATTGTTTTGTTAAAATATCAAATGACATTAGTCCCCTCAATGATAATAATTGACAGTTCCGCCTACTGACAGGCGTTGGCAATTTAATAATTTTAAAATCTTTTAATTTTTCAGTCCTTTCCACTTGTTAAAAATTCTTGCCATTTTACACCAATGGAACGCATTTATCGGCTTTCCAAGAATTTACTGCGTACACTATTTACATACCGAATTATAATTGTAAAAGCCCAGCGTGAGTTATAATAACTCACTATAAAAACTCACGCTATTGATACTATTAATTGCTCAAAAGCAGTTGAATAATTAATATATAAATTAATAGGAGTAGATAAAAATCTTGCTATGCTATTGTAACTATAAACTCACGGATCCTAGTCGAAAGCAATTTTACCAATTTTAATTTTTTTTAATTTTACCTGAGACCGGTAGTTCTTGATGCTTGTGAGTAAATACGTTCAATCGACGGATCGTGCAAAAATGTATATAATTCAGAAGATCCCAGCTGTCAATAAATCCTTGACATAATTTTTGAAGGAACGAAAGGGAAAACGTGTCCTTTGGGTTTTCTAATGAGTTTAATGAAAATCTTTCAAGCAGATCTTCGTGTGGGAAACCGGTAGGTGGATAATCGTTATCTAATTCAAAGGACAGATATTTTAAAAATTCGGGCTGTACGGATTTGATATGTATATTGTAATGAGATAATTTAGAACAAAAAAATGCAAAGTATAGAGAATTTATAGTGTTGCTATCTGAGTATTCTTGACTAGGTATTTCGTATTATGAATCCGAACATACATGCAGACAGTATATGGTTTTTGAACGACAAGGTTGTATCATAAGTCACAACTAAATCTTGATAAATGCAGCTTCTTTTCAAAATATAATCATTTATATTGTAGTCAAATATAAGTTTCGTTGTTTTTGTCGTATATGTCTTTGCGTTCCATTTCTCTATGTTTAAGCGTAAGTTATTTTGACGGACTTGTTATATATTTTAGTTATATTAGACTGCAATTTTCTACAATATTGGGTTCACGCATCTCTAGAGGAAATTTTAATCATCGTCATACATGAAACAACCAACATCTAAGTAGTATATTATGTCCTTGACAACAATATTAAAAAAGGGAAATCCAGTATTATAATAATAATAATTCTTGCTCACGTAAAAAAATTAAGGAGTTAATTGTTACTCTATGGTTATTGATATCGCATATGATATATTTGTGTAGACTAATAATGTTTACATTCACAAAATTGCTACCTACACTATAAAATCAGAGCAAAAAAAGTTACTTATACGTTATAATAAGAAAAACACCAACACCAATATTCGTCAGTCACTGACGTTCATCGATAGTTATGATTAAGCCACTTTTATTTGGCCCATTCAATTAGAGCAGCTTTATCTCCCTTAATTTTTATAACATGTTCGATGCAATTTTTGCAAGTAGCCGATGTAATTTTATCCACCTCGCTTCTTATAACATCTATAACTGCTTTGTCAAATTTTGGAAATGTATTATTTCTTCAAATGTGTTTTTTTAGTTAGCTTAATATTAATTCAATGGGATTATAGGAGGCAATCGTAGAACGTTATATTTCTGAGCCGCTGTCGTCTCATCGATAACGTATTTTTTTGCAAAATTATTGCTTCAATGATATTATTATTAAATAAATCGTAGATATGCAGTATCTAATATCACGGCGATAAAACGAATAGATACTATAGAAGCACTAAGTATTAGATAAATTAAAACAAATACTCATTTATGCACACACAACATCACAATACTGAGTAGTAACAACACTAATGGATTATTCACAACACTTTAAACAATTAATTATATATCCACAGTATTAATTTATAATGAACCAACGACACGACATATGTCGGTGAGTTGGTAGACAAGAGACTGCATAGTTGCCAAGTTTGTTGCCTATGATGCATAAAATTAAGCGACTTCCTAAAAACGTTATTGAGGGTTTGCGAAGTGCTAATAATTCTAAATGTTGTGTATACGTATTTGATGCCTGTTAAAGGAATAAATTTAATAAAAAGGAGGACCCATTTCCGTGATGTGCAGAATGCTGTTAACTTCTTTTTGTGAGATGTCACAACATTCAAATAGGGGCATGTGGCTAGGTGCCGATATAAGTTTTATATTAGAGCGGTTGAGTTCGGTTGGGGTAAATTGATATACTGATTTATGACAAAACATAAAAGATTTCCACCTCGATTTGAATAATATCGAGTTAGATGATTTTAATAGGTATGATCTATAGAATCCTGATAATATACTATCATATATCCACACATTCTAATGATTTTAAGCTACTTGCGTGAAATTATATTGCACCACTCTGTCCCACGACTTATGTCTTTGATGTGTCTTTTGAAATTTTGTATATTCCCCTATAT
Source organism: Monochamus alternatus (assembly GCA_037114965.1). Lineage (NCBI taxonomy): Eukaryota > Metazoa > Arthropoda > Insecta > Coleoptera > Cerambycidae > Monochamus > Monochamus alternatus. The sequence goes on from CM073427.1 coordinate 76,274,573, forward strand.
CGATGAGATAAAGTATACATATTCTTCAAGAATCTTAAAATATTATTTAAATATCTGCACCGGATTGAAAATTACTTATAATACAAAATAACTATTGTGTCTAAAGTCTAAATTAAAAAATAACTGTTTTTACGTATAAACAGTAAGGAAGTTTATGTCTAAAAACGGAATTTAAAAAATCGAATTAGTTCCCTTTTTAGTCTTCGCTTTGTGTTCTAATAATCTGCTAAACCCATGTCCAACCTTACAGATTACATCTCGTCGTATCAGCTTTATTTTCTTCCTTATCTGACATCTTTATACCACCAACAGAATCTTATATTCTTTTGTAGACTTCTCTCCTGACCGATACACTTAAGATTCCGCGCATACTTCCTATTTTTCAGAAAATAATCTTTAGACATATTGCGAAATAGTCGTTTGACATAAAAAGTTTTAGTTTTGAAAGTGTCAGTTGAAAATGAAAGGTGCCTGCAGCTTGTGTTACAATCCCTACTGATAAGAATGTGCAATTGAGTGCAGTATACAGAGCAGTGCAGAGTACAGTATATTTCATAAACTTTCTTGCTCAGCTGCAGTGTTTCCACCAAACCTCTAAACTTCTCTACGACTCAAATATTTGAGTTATTTGTTATTGTAGAACTACATATGTGACAAGAAATATTTCCTGTATAAGATGTTTCATGACATACTGTAATAACACAGTGAGACAACGTAATCGAATACGGAATGAATACCGACAAAAAGTCCTTGGTTAAGATTTATCGACATATAGAATTATTAATGAATATTCACTTATAATATCATAAGAGCTTAAATCATATTCAGGAATAATTTACTCTCGTGTGGTATTCGCTATCAAAATTTTCCTCCCAAAGTATAAATAAAACTTGATATTTTAAATTAATTTGAATCGGCCAAGGTATTGTTGTTGTTGATTTGTCATTTTCATTTAAACGATTCTGTCACAGTAGATGTCAAATAGTAGTTCGAAGCGTATGTACGTTGAGTTTAATAAGTGTATACTGTAATATCGCGATTTAATAAAGAAAATCAACAAGTTATTAGACAAGAAATGTAAAACCTATAATACCAGATAACATTAGAAAATCCAAAGCAAGTGTATGGAAACAATTTGTTGAATTTTGCAGATATATCCACCATATTTCGTTAAATAAAAAAATTACCAACTTTAGTTACATCAAATGCTAAAACTTAGGTGGGTAGTAGTTCAATCTATCATCCTTTGGCAATTTTAAGTCACTAAAGGCGATAGAAATATATTTTATACAAGTAACACGACGCAATTTCGAAGAAATTCATATGTAGGTATATATATCCACCATATTCTGTATAATATAGATAAGATGCCAATGTGTAGATTATATTTGTTGACCTTCTCAACTGTCAAAAAATTTCCACTTAATTATCGTCTCGCCTCGAAAAATTTTCCAGACATTTTTCTGGTTGACATGGTAACGAGTCAAAATAAAGACATCTTATTGGTTTAAAGGTAGATTTAAATTTATTTTGAATTGAGCTTTTGAGCCATTCCTGAAACTTAATTGATTTTTGAAATACATAGATACAATATACACCACTGAAGGCCAACATATTATTCATGTAATTATTCCAAAGTTTTAGAACGGTACTAGCAATTTTTTTTTGTGGCATTTCATAAAAAAATATCTATGGATGTAGTAAAAAAGCAGAATATCCCATTAACTGCATATTTTTATTACAAAATATGACTTATATATACACAAAAATGTTTCTCTTAAAAGGTACAGAGTGTCGAAGTTGAGCGTTTAAAATTGTATTTTCGCGATGACTTTGTCAATCTTTCAGGTATTAGTTTTAAATTTAATAGAGCTACTCTGTTTTCTCATTAACCAAATTCTAAAGGATACTTTGCCTTCTCCAATTTCTTTGACGTACTCTGATGAACTGTAATAAATACGGTTATATAGCACAAACAATATTTATTTGGAACAACTAGTACAATATCTTCAAAGGAAAACATTATTAAAAAATCAAATAGTCAAATACGTTTGTCGATAAACATAATAAAAACATTTCTGCTACGGTGTGGCAATTGACAGCATGAAAATCACAAAAATACTTCATTACTACAGCTGGTAAGACATATGAAATTGATGTGTTGATGGTTGCATAGCTAAGGTGTAGGATAACGTCCGACGTTTTGGCATAACGCACAGTCTATTAACTATACGATCGTGGCCATCGGTGCCAGGTGACGTCACAATATTCCCGTAAATAAAGAGAACATATAAGGTTTGTTCCTACATAGCAATGACTGACAGTTTACAGCACTGTTTTAATGCGCAAGTGCAATTCATGTACTAGTTTGAAATCAGTTTCTAATTTCTTTGTTGGAACGACACGTTTAGTTCAAGCAGTAACCGTTAGGGGTATAGTTTGTTTGAAGTAATTTTCTCTTTTCGGTCACTCATGTATAAGTGATAAATCTCATTATCACTAGAATTTGAGGTACTGCTGTAATTACTAACTTGCTGCTCTTCACTAGAGTCACTCATTTTGAAAAACTACAGAATTGCATACTTAAAAATATGCAAGTCACTTGTGCAACTATATTAACTTTCTCAAATAGCATTATTACATAAAACTTTAGTTACGTTCATTACCTAGCCTACCAAAAGTTGAATTCTGTTAGCGGTTAGATTCTATCTGCGCATGCGTCTGACTAGTGGTTTCCTAATAATCCTCAAACCGATTTGACTGTCAGCAAACAGTTTTCAAACCATCCACTTTTATGTTGGAACAAAAAATCTTACAACTAGTTCCCGGATTGATTGTGTTGGAACGGTTAAATTCGTACTGCGCAAACTCGTGCCAGTTTGCTGCTAGTTTGATGCTGTGTAGGAACAAACCTATAGTATTTCGCGAAGGAAGGACTCAGATACACTGTATTGTACGTCACAAAATTCCTCAGTTTTCATTGGTTACCTGCTGTTAGACTCGACCGTGTAGTTAATAGGCCGTGACTATAAAGCACCAAAATTGAGTAACTGAGAGTATTGTTGAAGTGAATTTCTTGCTGGACAAAGAAATAAACAATGTTAAGTCAATTTGAACAATACAAGTTTTTATCTATAAATGATACTGCAGGTAGCTCCGCGGACTAATGCCCCGACCGGCATTGAATTACACCTGCAGTATCTATGTGAACAGCCAAGAACCCTAGTCTCCACACCACCAGACAGAGGCCAGTTCCGAGATTGTTAGCCCTCATCAGTATGCCATAGGTGAATAAAAATGTCTTAATTGTTGATTACAATTGATACACTTGCTAACGCGGCACTGCGTCGTTACATTTGGCACATGCGGAATTTAAATTCGTGTCTGGCGAGCTGCCATGGGCGTCGATAATAAAGTAGTAGTAGCAGTAGTAAAATATTCCTGCTTTATAAATGATCCTTGAAATTTTTTGAAGGATGATTCCCTTAATTCTTATTTTTCTCTGTCCTCCCTTAAAATATTTGTAAGTTTTATAGATTTTAGAGGCACCATAACTATCAAGTAATTGAAATAATGTATAACTATCAGTACTTATATTATTATATAACAATATAAATCAAATAACGTATTGATTTCGTTGAATCAATAACTAATGATTAAGGCACAGGATCATTGAAATAATGAACAATATAACTGAACCAATAATATATTTGTCGTTGTTGAAGAGAATCCGCGAATAAGTATCAGGCAAATCGATCGACAAATGCAAGGAATTATATTCATACCATGTACAACGTGTCCAAACATTAATATCAAGGGATTATCCCTTACAAATTAGATTTTGTGAATGGGTGCTAATTGTAAATTCCAAATTTACAACTGATGTGTTGGTTATAGATGAAGCTATTTTTGCACGGAATGGGATGTAGCACATTCATAATACTCAAATCCGTACGTGATTCAACGGAATCATTTCTAACATCGCTTTTCCTTAAATAGTTGGACAGGAATTGTCGATGATCGCTTGATTGGAGCATTCATATTACCGAATCGAATGGATGGGATTCAGTATCTCGTGTTCCTTCGAAATGATCTGCCTGGAGTTCTGGAAGATACGCCCTCAGCTGTCCGACTCCGAACGTGGTTCTTGCACGATGGTGCTTCCTCTCATTTTAGACAAATTGGTCGGGAGTACCTTAATGAAGTTCAACGGATACAATAGACTAGGCAAGGAGGACGGCCACGATTTTCTAATTTAAATCCTTTGCACTTCTTTTTGTGGGGATATTTAAAAATGAAATGTATCGCACCGAAGTGGACATTATTGATGATTTACGCGACCATATCATAGCTGCTGTCAATAACTTATGAGTTCTAATTAATGTATTAATTAAAACCATAAATTAACTTAATTAATATTTCAGAATATTCAGAAGCAGTTGAATTTTCTGATATGATTCTCAATCCTTAATTGATTTAATAATTACTAGTAGTCATAATTGTGATATTATAGAGAATATAAATGTAATTAACTCTTGTAAGCGATCGTATCATAACTTAGTATACTGTAGACTAAATATAACACAAAACGTATCTTCGCCCACCTATAAAAAAATAAGGGACTTTAAATGTTTTAATAAAGATGTCTTCAATATGGATTTAAACTCTATATGTTTGGAATATATTTATGAATTAAACAATATTAATGATAAAGTCGTCTTTCTTAATGACGCTTTATTAACGTTTTTTGACATATATGCACCTTTTAAGACTATTAAAATTACAGAAAGGTATTCTCCTTGGATTACTGATAACATACGATTACTTATGTCTTTTAGGGACAAAGCTCGTTCCAAATGGTTTCAAACTAAGAAACAGAGTCACTATGATTATTATAAAATGTTAAGAAATACCACTCTTGCATGTAAAAATGAAAAAAGAGCTTACTTTGAGTATCAGTCTCGAGTAAACGGTTTAAAAAATATATGGAAAGATTTCCATCTGCTAAATATTTACAACAAACAGAACAAAATTATACCTCCTTCTTTGAAATGCTGATGACAATTATTACATAAATTATATACCTATTGTATCCCCCGATCGAGATTTAATTGAATTTTATAAAAACAACTCAAAACTAAATGTACCTTTATTTGAATTTAAACATGTTGAGGATTTTGCTATTCAAAGCATTTTATATAATATAAAAACTACTGCCCAGGGTCATGAAGGACTTAATATTAAACTAATTTTGCTAAGCTGTCCTACTATCTTGCCATTCTTAACTCATATTATAAATACATATATTACCGACGGTGTATTTCCTGATTCATGGAAGCAAGCCTTAATAATTCCTATACCAAAAAATAATAATACACTGAAGTTTAAAGATTTACGTTCTATTAGTATACCACCTGTTTTATTAAAGGCCTTGGAAAGAGTAATAGATTTTCAAATTCGAGAGTTTGTGTCTAATATTTTGCCAGAAGTTCAGTCTGGTTTTCGTCCTTCCCATAGTTGTGAAACCACTTTACTAAATATAGTTGATGATATTTTAAGGGGCATGGATAGAAAAAAAATCACAGTTCTAGTTCTTCTTGATTTTTCCAAAGCCTTTAACAAAATAAATCATGAAATGCTATTGTCTATTTTAAAATATATTGGAGTGTCTGAAACAGTTCTTAAATTTTTTCAAAATTATTTATGTAACAGATATCAAATGACAAAAATTAATGATACCAAATCTACACCATTGAAAATATCTTCTGGTGTGCCGCAAGATTCTATTTTGGGTCCCCTTTTATATACTCTGTACACATCTAGTTATGCGTAAATACCACAACATTGTAAAATACATTTTTATGCTGACGATACTCAACTTTATACATCTTTTACTTTTTGTGACTATTTGGAGGCTTTAAAAAATATAAATAGTGACATTTCCACTATTGTTAATGTATCTAAACGCATTCACTAAATATTAACGCCAGCAAGACATCGGTACTTGGTTTTGGCCCACCTAAAATACGATCAGTTATAACTCAACATATTATGATAAACGTTTACGGTAAACAAATAACTCCGGTCTGTTAAACATTTAGGGTTTATTATTGATACAAACCTAAAATTTAAGATCCACAAATGTATTCGTTCTGCATATGCAAATTTAAAAGCAATATATAGTAATAGGTTTTTTCTTACCCAAAAATAAAAACTATTTTATGTGAATCATTAATATTGTCTAAATTTAAGTTTTGTGATGTGGTGCATGGACCTTGTATATGTGCTGAGGATGGTAGAAGAATTCAGGTTTTACAAAACTCTTGTCTTCGGATAATTTTTGGTATAAGACGTAGACAACATGTTTCTCATAAACTTAGCGATGTAGGATGGTTAAATATGTCTCGTCGACGTTTATTGCATTCTGCTTGCCTCTTTAAGAAAATTGTAGATAATAAATTGCCTAAATAGCTTCGTAGAAAAATATCATATAGGACAGATGTACATAATTTGAATTTACTTCACAAAGGTACACTCACACCTCCCTGTCATCGTACAGAATTCTTCAACACTTCCTTTACTTATCAAATTTCAAAAATATTTAATTTGTTACCGGTAGATCTCAAAAATAAATCCCTTTCGTCTTTTAAATATACTTATAAAAAATTTCTATTTGCTGAACAAAGTTGCTCTATGGAATAAACATTGTTTGATATTTCTATTTTCCTGCAAATATAAATATTTATATATATATATAATATATTTTCTTTTATTTTAACTATAATGCCCGATATACAGGGTGTTTATTAATTGAATGCCGATACTTAAGGGTGTGAATCCTTCGGTCATTTTAAGAAGAAAACTTAATATCAACATATGTCCTAAACCTATTAATTTTTGAGTTACAGTGTGTTAAAGTTTTAAGAAAAAACTTATTTTTTTATTATAATCTTCTTATCGCTCCAGATATTTTTATGAAATTTTGTACACACGTATTAATCATTAAGGAGCATTGTCTGATGTAAAAAATGTTTTAAAATCTTTGCCAATGACTTGGGGAAAAAACTTTTTTGGTTTTAATTTTTTTACGTGAAAATGGTGCGTCATACGAGAGTAAGTCTAGGGACCGAATTTGCTGTAAAATAAATGGAGATTTTAAAAATAATTTTAGTTTTTAGAAAAGGCAGTGGCGTACCATTTTTTTCTTCAAAAATGTTTAGTTCAAACCTCGTACGAACGTACGTATTGATTGTGTACGGATATTGCAAAACATTTGATTTACGACAAAATTATATTATTTTATATTTAGAAATATTTATGAAAATATGATTTTTGAGGTACCAGTTCTCCGATAGAGCAATTGGTTTTTGCAACATAATACAGTCATCTACATTAACAATAGAAGTATATATTTTCAGATCATCGGCAAACATCAATTTGTTACAATCTAATAATAATAATATCTCTACCCCTCATTCTAATCACAGGGATTAGCCCAGAAGTCGGAGACTTGTGCGGGAGAGGGGGCGGCATATTATTATTAATCAGACCGCATTTGCGCCCAGGAACGACTTACGTTGGTAGGCCCTAACCACTATTCAATTCAGTGCAGGAATGAGGGAAACCTGGAAAATCTCATTAATTAGGGGGGTAGTCAAATATCAACCGGTATCAATCTCTCACATTGACCCAAGCCAACATTCTTCCACCCTACCATACCCGCAGAGAGGGCGCCAAACCTCGCCACGAATATAGCTTATATACGGTCTACCGGCAGCTGGGCTCGAACCAACACCGATCAGTCACCTCGATTCAAGCACTGACGCCTTAAACCGCGCGACCACTGACCGACCCAAATCTATCCCATCTATTACATTACATAAATCGTTGACGAAAATCCAAAAGAGCAAAGGTCCTAAATTGGATCCTTGAGGGACACTACTTGTTACAATATAGATATAAGAGTAAAAACCATTGTAACAAACAAATTGCTTGAAATTTCAAAAGTATCAAATATTTGCAATGAAAGCCTAAATCCGAGAATTGTGACATATTTTATCGAAGGCTTTACAAAAATCTGTGTAGATAGCATCAACTTGCCCTTACCATCTAGTGTTTCACATAAAAACTGACTGAACACAGCTAGACTACTGTGTAATACATCGTCTGAAAGCTCTTTTGATACTGACTCTGAATCCGTAAAAATCATGATTCGTTTTCAAGAAAAAAAAAACATTGAAATATAAATTTTTGGAATGTTGTATTTTTGGACATGTAATACATCTATAACTTTGAAATATACAGTTTTGGTATACTTAAGGGTGTGAATCCTTCGGTCATTTTAAGAAGAAAACTTAATATCAACATATGTCCTAAACCTCTTAATTTTTGAGTTACGGCGTTTTAAGTTTTAGTTTTAAGAAAAAATGTACTTTTTTATTATAATTTTGATACTGACTCTGAGTCCGTAAAAATCATTATTCGTTTTCAAGAAAAAAAAAACATTGAAATATAAATTTTTGGAATGTTGTATTTTTGGGCTTGTGATACACAGTTTGAAAGCTGCAACAATTTTAAATTTAGAAATACGAAATTCCAAAAATTTATATTTCATTGTTTTTTTTGAAACCAAATAATGATTTTTTTTAAATTTTTTACGGGTTCAGTCAGTATCAAAAGAGCTTTCAAACGATGTATCACACGTCCAAAAATACAAAATTCCAAAAATGTATATTTCAATGTTTTTTCCGAAAACGAATCTTTTTATTTTTTTACGGATTTAGACTCAGTATAAAAAGACCTTTCAAACGATGTATCACACGTCCAAAAATACAAAATTCCAAAAATGTATATTTCAATGATATAGATGTATTACACGTCCAAAAATATAAAATTCCAAAAATGTATATTTCAATGTTATTTCCGAAAACGAATAATGATCTTTTTATTTTTTTACGGATTTAGACTTAGTATATAAAGACCTTTCAAACGATGTATCACACGTCCAAAAATACAAAATTCAAAAAATGTATATTTCAATGTTATAGATGTATTACACGTCCAAAAATACAAAATTCCAAAAATGTATATTTCAAAGTTTTTTCCGAAAACGAATAATTTTATTTTTTTACGGATTTAGACTCAGTATCAAAATATCTTTCAAACGATGTATCACACGCCCTATAGTATAATGCCATTTGAAATTTCAATGTTGATACCTCGATCTACGAAGGGGTGGCAACTACAAAATAAGTAATGGTGTAAGTTGATGTCCCCCTCAAATTAAAAATCGACGAATTTTTTTAAAACTTCGTATTAAATGAAATATTTAAGTGGAAAGTTTTATATAGGACACCCTCTATACACGTAGTAGTGAACAAACTTATTTTTCAACTAATGTACAAATGTACATTAATTCATTGAAGGTTTAATAAGTTCAATTTTAATAAAGATAATCATCATAGTAAAATAAAGCATATACTTCATTCAAACATTTGCCCTCTAAGCTGTCGTTTTTTTATTATTATTTTTTTCGGGTAATAATAATAAATATTGTGTGAAATTAACTACTATGCTTGATTAATTTTTATTTTAGATATTTATTAAATCCAATCTATTATATAAAACTTTTCTCCTTAGAATACCCAGATATAACTTCATTAATAAAAATCGTAAGGAAATTGAGATTTATATTAGCTAAAATACCTTTACAATACAGTAAAAAATATTCAAAAGTTAATAATAAAAAATATATGAGTTATTGTGGATCTGACGCTGGTCAGAGCATTAGTCAACAGACTAGTTAGTTTCACGCAATATTATTGATACTTACAAAAAAAAATAGGCATAAAAAAGGTTTTTTATAAAAAATAAAATGAAATGTTCCTGTGCAGGTATGACATTCAGAATATTTTTATTTTATTAATTTTACGCTTTTTTCACAAATGCTAATATCAATCTAAATCATTTCGCAAATATTTTGATACAAAATACAGTGAAGAAAGGGTGTAAATGTTGAAATACCAAAATAAAGAAATAACAACGTTATAAGAACTATTTACCTTATTTCTGGATCAGGGATCTTCCCACGATTTCAATTATCATTTACACAATGGAGATGCTTTAACTGGCATTAAAAGATGACTTCCGTATAAATTGATGTTGATCTTGAAAGATTATATGTATATTTAACCAGAATTTACGGTTCCCCCATTGTACGGGAATCTCACTGTCTGCCTTCCTGCAAGGGCAACAGTCGCATTCTCTACCTGACAGAATTCGGTATTGTGATGTATATTTCAAAGAATTCCATTGTGGGGCGTTCATTATTCCTGAATTTGTTAAAGCGACAGCTTATTTATCAGTCATTTTGGGTAGGACGTGGTACTTCCCTAAGGAATCGTCGTTAGTTGATTTTTTGCCCCGCATGATTCCTGAATGAAGGGGAGAAATGTGGAAATTTCCATATATGGTAACAGCGAGTGACAGATGTAATTTATATGCAACGTGTTATCTACAATTACGTGTTTAGTACATTTTTCTAATCAGTTTTATGTCACACAAATAACAAGAAAATTGAATATTTAAAAAATTACATTTTGTAAAGAATATTATTTTTTCTACAAAGGTTTGCGCATTGATAACATATACGAAATGACACTGTTTTTGATTTTTCTACGTTATCATGACACCGTGCGCGAAATACATGTTTCGCGCACTACATGTAAACTATATTAGATTTTTGTATTTTAATCTGTGTGACCCTCAATCAAGCAAAAATCCAAGAAATCATTTATTTCTGTTTAACAAAAATTAACATTTTTTTCAAAGTATGACAAAATTTTACACTACCTTATTTTATTTAGGATTTACAATGTTAACATTAATGGTATAGCCAGTACACGACCCAATATTTATTCCTAAATCAGATAAGTCACATTCAGCTCGTGATACTGCAGTTTTGGGGATTGGAAAACTATCTTTTTTTGACGTGGAGACAATTGCCGTAGGATCAAGGATCAAGGATTCAGGATCAAGTAGTAGCGCTTGATCCTGAAATTTCACAGTCCAAAATTTTATTTGATATTTGAATTTTATTATTGATAGAATCTTTGACGTATCCTTTGGCCACGGTGGAAGATTTCCATCCTTCGTGTCACTTCAAATTACATATATCGTCCCCCGCATTAGCAGGAAGTGTAGCTGAAGTTCTCCGAAAACAATGACCAGTATAGGCATCAAAATTTGGTAATTTTAAGTATTTTGTTATTAAGCTATGTATCTTTCCAATTCCAATACAATTTATTCCAAAAACTTGGTTAATACATCATCTTTTATTTTTATACTTTTTATACGAAACAATCGGCGATTGGTAGCATAACTTGGACGAAGAGCAGCATATTTTCGGCAAATGTCAATATAACCTAAATTTGAAACTGTAAAAATTCGTTGTATATTCGTTTTTGTATCGGGTACTTTAAAAATCAAAATGGAATCTTTATAATGTATGTCATCGACCGTCATTTTAGTAAATGCGGCAAGCACCCGAAATACCCAGTATTAAAACGACCTAAAAGAAAATTATTGACGATATTTAGTAATTTTAAAAACACATAAAACAATCATTACAAATGTACCTTAAATAGATTTCATCATCGGCCTCTCTTATGAAATGATTAACTTTCTCTCGAGTTAATTTCTCACGATAATTTCCAACTAACAGTTTTTTCAAATATGGAACCAACTTTGTAAATTTCTTAAAATCCACGTTTTTTTTAACATTAAGTGTTGATTTCAACATAGAATATACTGCCCATAACGTGGAAGACTTCGCCTTTTTAGACTCTCCTGCAACAGCACATTTTCGGATATCTTGCTTTATTTGCTTCACAGCACTCTTTAAATTACTGATATGCATTTTCATACTGCCGCCTCGATTTCTCCGGTAAACAATTCAAGAATCTATCAAATTAGGTAGGGTACTGCCCTTGAGTATGGTATAGTCAAAGGTACTGCTTAGTTCATCGTCGCTCGAAATTTCCATTATTTTATAGTTAAAAATATCAGGTAATGGAAAACTGACACTAGCAAAATGTCACTTTCAAATAATTATTATTGTTGCAACAATTGTCATTTTATTTCCATTGTTACAGTGATTACTTGATTTTGAAAAACATTTTAAGTTAGTTCCACAATATTTTTTGTATTAAACTAATCATTACTAAACTTATTTTAGAATAATTTTATGGGATATACATATTTTGATGTTTGTAGAAAAAAATTTGCTTGCGGTACGTGCGTGAATTGTGTTGGTAATTTCGCCTATTTTTTTAATTTGGCTGCACCTCGTTAAAAAAATCAGTTCTCGATCACCAAAGTAGCATTTCGCGCACTAGTTAAAAAAATAACTACTTCGGTTGATAATGCTACGTCAGGAATAAAGTTTTCACTTTTTAAATTTTTATTTTTAAATTATGTATGTTCTTAATTTTTTTGCACCGTACGTTATCCTTTTGGGTTTTGCACGATGTTATTTTAATGCAAGCTGGCTTAATGTCAAACATTTTTTCTTATATGAACATAGGTCCGATTCGTTTTTATTTATAAATTACAAGCATTTAAAAAATATAATTTCATATTTCAATCAAAGTGGCCTGATAAATAAAAATAATAATTTGCTATAACAATAATTATTATTTGTATCATTTTGTTTGTGTCGAATAAAAGACGCATTTATTTACAGCTGAGGAGTATGCAGATATTCAACTCAAGTAGGTATCCCATTTTGGTCATAATAACATTCACGTTATTTCAAGGTTAAATGTTTCATCACCTTAAATTTGTGTAATATGTATTCCCCTGTAACTGCGGCGATGCTATTTCTTAGGTACACGTTATGTAGAATTTTAACAGTTTCTTAAAGATAAGTAATTAGGTATCGCTATAGATTATCATAGGTGTTATTTAATTTGTGAAAATGGACGGCTTGTTAAATTACCATTTAATTCGTGGTTTTATAAATGTACATCAAGCGTAAGTTATAATATTTAAATCCGACGATGAAAAATCTTCGAAGATTCTTAGTAATCCATGTGATTTGTCCGATAAAAAACTAAAAAAAAATTATTTTGATTTAGTAAAAGCAATACGTCAATTTATTAACGGATTAAGACCATTTATCGCCTCATAGACAAAAGATATTCCAGCAGAGCTAAAAGTAAAATTACTGTTTTCAAATTTATTTTTTATAGGTAAATTGGTTCTAGTATTTGCATTATTATTTTTAACATAAGGTAGCTACCAGTGATGTATTGGTGATCTTACTACTGTCAAAAATCCCAGGTAACCAATTCTGTTGCCGAATATTTGTTAGATATATGTTTCCATAAATTCAGCAAACAAGGAACCATATAACAACTGAGTAACCTGTATTAAGAACACTTGTGTTTAAACAGCTTTAGGTTTCATTATAATTAAATTAATTATTATATTAAAATTAAAAAAACAATAACTATTACCTATACGGGGTGAGTCAGACAATACCGACAAAGATACGAATAGACATCAATCGGCCCACTCAGTACCTATTTAGTGCATCATTTTGTAGACTACGAAGATAAAGTAATTTTACTTCAAAAAGACCATTCGTCCTACTGAAGTGGATGTGAAAAATGAAGAAGATATCATTGACGATTCTTCAATTAGTGTTCGATGTATAGCAAGAAATCTACATTTATCACCGAATTTTAGGTGACGTGTATTGAACAGAGAAATGTTACATCCGTTTCATCGGTAAAATGCACAAGAGTTACTTGCTGCAGATGCTGCTCAGCGATTAGAATCACTGGTTACTTCAACAACATGCACAAATTGATAGATTCATTTCGCTTGTCATGTGGTCTAATGAACTGTGTTTTACTAGGGACTGCATAAATAATAATCATAATGCACATATCCGGGCGTTACAAAAATCTGCATGCAGTAAGCTCAAGACTATTTCAGCAACGTTTCAGTGTCAACGATTGGAGTATCATTTTCAAGAATAATTGACTGCCTGTACATGGTGATCGTTGATTTCATTGATGACGTAGGGCTTAATATTATTCAAAATATGTGGTATAACCACGATGGTGCACTACCACATAGAGGGAGACAAGTAGGTAACTGCATTATTAAATTATAATTTTCTGAATAAATGGATAGATTAAGAAGGTACAATAGGTACTGCGTTAGTTAGATCTAAATCCTTTTCACTTTTTTTATGGGGACATATGAAGCAGCTTGTCTACCATATTGAAATCACTACCCGTCAGCAGTTACTTGAAATAATTAAGGATACAAGTAACAACATGATAAATAATCCCAGTCTCATCCGTCGAGTGGCGGAATCTTTAGTTCGCCTTTTTGACGCTTGCATTCGAGACGAGGGTAGACATTTTGAACAATTTTTATAGTTTTAAGATTTGTTAATTTGGTTAATAAAGGCTAACTAATATTTAAACAGAAATAATAATTATTATGTGTGCTTCGTCACTTCTTCCGCTGGACTTTTCTGTTCGACAGCTGAGAACATTTACCTGGTTCGTTTTGATGATTCGGTTTACATTTGGAACTTCTATAGTATTTTTATTCTTAAATTTTGTATTTTAAACTGTGAAGCATCGTAGATACTCCACCAGGCTTCTCTCTACCTCACCGCAAAGAAATTTTTGATCATATCCTTGGTTACCGCAAACTACCTTATCGATTCTTGTGAGTATTATTATTTTTCTGTCACTCATGTCTTACTACTTTTATTTATTAAACTTACACAACTAACCCTACTATTTACTAACCTTAATTATTAATTCTATAACTAAATTATACAATGTGTATCATAATATTGGTTTCACCTTCAGAAAATGATTCAATTACTTTTTTATTATTTTTAAACTGTGTGTAATATTACTAAACCTAATTGAATTAACTTATATTAACTATTTAACTTCTCAAGTTTGTCTATTAATAAATTTAAACTGTAACAATAAATTAATATTCATCATAAATTAATATTTCATTATTTTTACTCATCAAATCATGACCTTGTTTGTCACCTATCGCTCTAATTTGGTCTACATCTTAAATAAAATTTTATAATCTTTCTTAATAATAATCGTGCTAATTTTCCTATAACTTACAACTATTTACTAATAATAATAATAATAATAATAATAATAATAATAATAATAATAATAATAATAATAATAATAATTTCTTTAATTTATAATCATTTAAATCCATTCGATGTTAATAATTAATTCTTTCAATTCATTCAAGTACAATATCTATGACGTACTCCAAAATGTTAACAAAATTATTATTTGAAATTGACGATCAAGTTTACTTCAATCAACTGATTGTACATAAGCTTCATTGGTTAACTGACTAATATTACTATTACTTCACCTTTAAAGTTAGTTTGATTTCGTTTCACTGAATTCATGTGAAGCAAAGGAAAATGAGTATCATCAAATGGATCTTTGTAAAAGAAAAAATTATTACTAATCCGCATCTTCAGATCAAGTTTACATTGAAGGATTATAATTATTATCTACTAAATCCGTTTCTTTAGCAATTGAACAAAGCTTATATTTTTACTTTATAAATATGTACTGAACTAATTTAAATTAACTATAAAATTATAAATTCTCTTTGATACCAAACATCAAAGTATGCTAAAGAAGAAACTTCATTCCATAATCAAGACAATTAAAAAATTAATAATGTAATAACCAAAGAAAATATCTAAGATATAAACGAATTTATATTTCTTGGCGTTTTTAAGATAAGAGTGCCTTGCATATCAATTCTTAAGTATATGTTGTGTTAATACCATTTGTTTACGGCAAATACAAGTATAGTATATACAAAAATATTTGTTTTTTTTTAGTTTCGCAAAAATTAACTAACTTTGATTAAGATTGTTAAAATGCTTAATTTGTGATAGGTAATCCATAACAATCAACCCAAGAATTGGTCAATGTCAAGAAATGTTGGTAGTACGACCTTTGAATTACATGAGCAAATTGACGTTAGGCACCTGAAACGACAAAGAAGGTCTATTATAAATTATTTTAAGGAATAAAACTATCACCGTTGAGATTTGTTGCCAGTTTGACCGATTATGGCTTACAATTTGTCCATATATTCACCTCTTTAATGATTCTAAAATTTTGAAATAAAGAATAAGATACCTGTTCTTAAATTTTTCTCGCAACATTATTGTTATTGCCTAATTGCGATAGAGGTCACGAGCTTTCAATGATTTCTACTGCAATGTACACCGCTTTGTGTCTGTGGCTTGTCAGTTCGGCATGGAGTAGCGAATAGCCGCTAGATGTAGCTTTGCTACTCTGCGGTACTCATGGTTTCTACTGTTGGGTTAGACAGATTTAAAACAGCTAAGGTTATTCATCGGTTACCTCACCTATGGCATACTGATAAGAGCTAATAACCTTGAAACCAGTATATGTCTGGTGGACTGCTAACGAGTGTCTTTAGCTATACGTTTTTCAGGTGTAATTCAATGCCGATCGGGGAATTAGCCCGTAGAGTAGTTGTTTCCTGGACTTCCGTGTTCGCAACATATCGTTATCGCCGAATCGCGATAAAGATCGGCTTGCCAGTCCGGCCTGGAGTAGCGAATAGCCGTTAGATGTAGCTTTACTATTCCGCGTACTTTTTCAACTTCCAACTTTTTACATATTATGTCAATTTTAGCTAAATTTATCAACTAGAATGAATACCAGTCATGCCCATAACTTATATCAAACTAATACATTTCCTGTTCTTTAAATATACAAAAAAAAACAAAGTGACAGCATTGTAAGATAGTAATTGTAACTAAGTGATGATTAATATTAAATGTTGCAATTTGTAAATTTTGCCGTTATGGAGTTACATTTTGTTTCTAAAATATATATGTTTCCTATTCGTCAGGCTTGTTCAATTTTTATTTTCTTCAATATACCTAATCTTAATGTTCTCCAAATCTAACACTAATAGATATTTTATTGTAGTTCTAAAATAGGCTTACTATAAAAGATTTTGATAGGGAAACTTGCATTATATGAACTGTTTTACTCTATTTATGAATCTTAATAAAAAAAATGTGGAAAGAAATTTCCACTCCTATCGCGTTAGTACCTACAATCAATCACTTGTGACATTTTGTTGAAGATTATCTTTCCAATCCAACTTTCGCCGGGTGAAAAATTTCATTACCTCATTTGATTGCTTCCTTAAGATTTATTCGACATCAGGTGAAATCAGAGTGAATTAAACTGATACTCCATGAAGACGAAAAGGCTTTCTGGAGTTCGATTCGAAATGATGCGGCTTTGAATGTCAGTGAAATGGAACTGTAACGTAAACTGTTCAAAAGTATAACTCAGTTGTTGTTAGGTTATAGTTGCAATTGGAAGAGTGATGAAAATTTGACTTGACAAAATAAGCAGTTGTTGTTTTGTTAAAAGTGAAGAGTCAGCTATTCGTTTTACTTTATGTCAAATTAAGACTGATAAATATTTATCTGTAATTTCACACAATTTTACGTTGGTAATTCATGAGCAACGTAAAGTTATGCAAAATTACATAATAATTTTGTAAATGACATAAGTAAA
Organism: Monochamus alternatus; assembly: GCA_037114965.1. Taxonomy (NCBI): domain Eukaryota; kingdom Metazoa; phylum Arthropoda; class Insecta; order Coleoptera; family Cerambycidae; genus Monochamus; species Monochamus alternatus. The sequence continues at coordinate 76,292,233 of CM073427.1, forward strand.
GATGAAGAAAATTAATAATAATAATAATAATAATAAATGGACTTTATTCTGAAATAATAGTACAAATTTATATAATTAAAAGTATATAACAATACCAAAAGGGCGAAGTCTAGCATAAGCTATTCATACTCAACCCTATATGGTAAGGTAATGTGGATATAATCCAACAGAACGAAATTAATAGATACAAATCATAATTATAATCGGTATATAAAACAATGTAATAAATAGAATATACAAAAATAGTACAATGTAAAGGTATAGTATTCCTTACTATATTATGTGATTTTAAAACTATTATGTTAAATTCCATTGTAAATTTCCGACACAATAATTTGTATTGTAATTTTTAGATTGTTATCGCGCGACCCCAGCCAGCACCAGGGCGAGAGCTTCGAATTTTTCAAAGTCACTGACGAACTTAGAAGAATTCCACGCGTTGTCCGCCGACTAAAATTATTCTGAGTCGCTGATCAACTTGAATAATTTCATGAGGACTACGAGCAAGGTAAAATTTTTACAAGTTCAAAAGGAAGACCAGTGCGCCGCCGCCAATTTGTCTATAGCACCGAAGACTTATAAACATCGAGTAGACGATTCAGTTCCTGGCCCGTCGTCGTCGAGAGCAATCCTGTCTATCCACCACTGCAGTACCAGAGGAGCTGTTCGTGATTTTTCTAAGTTGATAAGGAAAAATTCTGCCAGGACCACTAGTCGTAGCTGTTTGGTGAGATTTTTTACAAGTCTCGTCTGACGGCCACTGCGCAGCCGCCAATCCGTGACCAGCACTGAGGGCTTTCACACTCCGAGGAGGCACTTCAGTTCCTGGCCAACCGTCCACGAGATCAGTCCTGCCTGTCTACCACTCCAGACGATCTAGTTCCTGGCCATCCGTTCACGAGGGGAGTCCTGCCTGTCTAGCCCACCAGAGAAGCCACCTTTGGTGATTGTACTAAGTTGAGTCTGGGGACCAGTGCACAGCCGCTTACTGCCTAAGAGCATTAGGTGTTCCACCGTCGAAGCCGCAGATTCAGTTCCTGACCAGCCAGCACCAGCAGCAGACCAGTACCGGCAGGAGTTCAGACCAGTACCGGCAGGAGTTCAGTCCAGCACCGTCAACTAGGATAGTAAGTAGCCACATGAGAGTTTGATGAGGTAACTACCGCCATTGCTAAAGTCAGTACCGACCGACCGCTCAAGCTGTACGGACGTGCCTGCCTGCAAGCACAGGAAGTAAGTACAAGGTCGGGGAAGACTTGACCACTGTTTAACTTTATGCTAATCATACCTTGCCTTTCAGATTACCGTCCGTCCTACGACAGGGTAGAGGCGCTGTTGCCCTTACCTTAAGTTTAGAGTATACTGGAAAAGCGGAAACTTTTCATTTTTCATGTAATAGAAAAGCTGTGCTGAGCTTAAAAAATTCTACTTTTTAAAATGTACAAAAATAAAGGTTTAAGTGAGTCAACATAATATACACTATTCGAGTTAAGAAATAAATAAACAGCTACATTTTTATTTCTAAATAGTTAAAAATAAGGCCATGTCAGGAGTAGAAACAACTTTTATGTAGAAGATTTGTTTAGTGGAATTTATCCATTCATCCTCTAAAATGTGTATTATATGTATAATTCGCATTAGAAAATGTGTTGTGTTCCTTGATTTTTGCAATTATTTGTAGATATGTCTTTGACACAATAAATATTTTTAGTTGCAGTAAATTTACAATTCACATAATTACAATAAATCTTAATATCTGTTGTAAACTATGTATACTGTTACAATGATAAATATGTTGTTGTTGTATAGTTTAGAGACACAGATAATGATGCAGTTTGTGTAAGCATCTAAACAATGTACCGATTCAATTTCTGTTATATTAATTCACACGTTACAAAATATAATCTTGAACTTACTTTTTCTGAATATCCCAAAAAAAGTTCTTATTAATAAATCGTACATGTTAGCCTACCACGCCTTAACACAACTAAAACGCATTAGGAGGTTAGATTGATGTGTCTCTGCGCATATGTAATAGCTTCCGTAAAATAAACAATATCAAATGTTCTGTAAAATGTCAATATAAATTGAGTAAAAATAAATAGTTTCAAATTAGTACATTGTATTACGACATTATTCCTGAAATTTGCTAATTTTATTACGCAAAAAAACATATACTTGATTTTTCCCTAATATATAATGTAATTTATATATTTAATGTAAAAGAGTTTAACAAAACATGAAAGCTTCCACCATTCCTTCTATTTTTATCAGGGAGGGAGCGATTGTATTTATTTTTGTAGACAAATAGAAAATCTTCACGTATTGATTTCTCTCTAAGCTACGTATCTTAACGCAGATTCATGAGGGATTTTTAGATTTATGTATTTTTCCAAAATCGATTTGGGATTCTCTAATAAAAATAATGAAATATGACTAGCAAACAACATTTCTGTAAGTTGATGGAAAAATAAATAGTCTGCAACACTGGATGAATCTTGGCTGTTGAAATATATTTTCACATGCTTTAGTAGATGAATTTAGAATTCATTCACAAACATTACAAAATGGTTTATTACCATATATCTTTATAATCTGTTACTAAATTCTTTCAACCAATAAATAGGTATAGATGTATATTGTCAAGTCATATAAAGTTATTTTGATTTGGAACATGATTATAAGTTTCTAAATTCACAAAGCATTATTCCCGTTTTATTAACAAAAACTAAAATTTTTCATAACAATTATATGTCTTTATATGTATATTAAAAAGCATACAGAACAGCGCGGTAACATACACATAAAAAAATATAAATCTTATATAATCCAATATTAAATATTAACAGCAATAGAATAGAAAATACTGCACACTATCATTTCTCCCACCAAGTGTGCTAATGCGCTAGCGCATACTGTAATGATAACGGCGTATTGGAAAGTTTCTTTTAAAATCATTTTCTTTGAGACGGAATATTTATTTCACGCTGGCTATTCATTTAGCTATTGTGAGGTAGCAATATAACAGTTCCTACAATACGGTGGAGTTCGAGTGCTAAATATGTTACATTCAATAAATTTATTTACTTTAATGTGTTCTTTAAGTTTGCTGCAGATGTAATTACGAGTATATATTGTTAAAATTTGTTAGGTTGGGCGCCATTAATAAAACTTATTAACTTAAATATTTACCTGCTGTATGCTTATTATAGTATTAAGAAAAAAAAACTTTGTTAGAGCTAGACTTCTTTCCTCAGGTTGCGGTTCTAAATTTTTAATCACCCTATATGTATTTCACTACCATTAAAATTTTGTTATTTTTTTATTATTTTAAAATATTTTTGTAATATTTTTACTGAAAGTTTTATAGATAAGTATGAAAAATAAACTTAAACTGTTCAAGCAATTTTTTTAGTAATTACTTTGCAAAGATTGATATTCCTTCATTTTTATTTCCTATTATGGCCAAGTTTTATATACAACCCTTAATATTTTTAGCTCATATTTTAATTTGCTAACCTGGTGTCCTCTCCGTACTCTGTATTGTTGCTACATTTGATTTGTTTCCATTCCTTCAACGCTAGCTGGTGCTGTACTTGGCTCGTTCTTTGCTGTCCTTTGGTTTTTGATAATTTACTGCTGATTTTCTCCAACACACTATTTCCCTTAATTTTAAAATTCACTTTAGTCCACAAATTTTACTTTTACGAAGATTTAAATTTTAGTTCACTTTCCTTTTAGTTTTCTTGACTGTTTATTTCTTTAGATAATTTACCAGTAGTTCACAAATACAGTATTGATGTCAAAATTCTTCAAATATCAAACAGTAATTTTCTAGGTAAGCACAATTCAATTAAATATTTTACTTGTTTAACTTTCTTTTGTTTCGTTTTAGAAGTTTTCATACGATGTGTACGCTTTGATGAATTTTGAAAACTGAAGCTCCTTGCCTCGGAATTGCTTTTATTAAACAGAAAAAACAAATGAAGTTGCTACGGAAAATCAACAATGTCAAATATTGAAATTTTTCTTCTTAGATTATTAGATTATGTTTGCCTTACATGAAAAATGAATGTTTTTTTCAGCTATTACACATTTCTATGAACCTAATATTGCTATATACAAGTAATTTTAATCTAGTCAATAATTTCTTACTATTTTCAAAATTGTTGCTTAAAAACTATCACTAAACTTAAATTTATGCTTATATGCTTAATAATTTTCCTCTTTTCTATGCTTTTCACAAATTTTGATTTTCTTTTTACTTTTTTGTGAATGTTTATATAATCTTGAAGTTACAGATCTGTCGCTATGAAGAAACCTGTCAAGTTTATACACAGTGTAGCGTTGCATTAACATTTCCTTCTCAATCGAAGCTTTATCGTTAATGCAATTTTGAACCTTTTCGAATGTCCTCTGATAAATTATTAAAAATTTAAATTGGTGGTGGCTATTACATTTACTACCTTTCTACCCTATTATTTGATTAAAAATCTTTTTAATTATATTTTAATTTTACCTATTTTATGTTATTTTGACAGTTACTCGGTTTTCATCATTTTACATAGATTTTTTGTACTAAAGTTAGTCTTTTACATGTTACAAACTATTATTCATATTCAAATTTATTTTTCATTAACTATAGAGTGTGTATTTTATATTGTTTCCAAATTTTTTTTCTTTAAATTTACTTGAATACATTTGAAATTTTCTTAATATTGTAATATATCATAAATTTTAATTTAATGGTGTGAAAATCCAGTCACATAATGAATAGTCTATATCTTTTAAAATGAAAAATTCTTGACCGAAAGAAATGGTATGCTCCTGAGAAAAAAATATTTGGAGCGTCACGACGCCAAGAGTTGTTTGGTTATGATTTCTTATTTACTTTAATTTCAAGCCTTAATCAGCCCAAACAAATTATGTTTGACAACGCTCACTTTGCTTCAGTCGTTTTCAAGAAACACGCATTTCTCATGATAAAAAATCACCCAGTCCAAATTTAAAAATCCAAATAATACCTTTAACAAGCCTCTCATATACAGAGTGTCCTGTAACTCCACGTAAATATTGAAGAGGGGTATTCTATTATCTAATTTAGAAGTCATTTCTATATATTTTTTTCGATTTGAGCCGTGCCTGCAGAGAAATTTGCGTTGGTGGGGTGAACCTAAAATTCAGTTTTCATTAAAATGACACACGCCTCCTATGTGTTTTTATTTATCATGATTTCCATTTTGAAAGGGGATAATTGATAAGAAATATTTTTTTTACTCAGAAAGTATAAATTTTTTGGAAAAATTGAAAAAGCAAGAAAAGTTTATAAATTCATAGGTTCACAAAACAGTAATTTTAATTTTGATCCATATCCATCTAGAAAAAAGTTCTAATCAAAACATCAGGAAGGGTTGTTTCAACCACTTCGAAGTGACCGGTACAAATAAAAGTTTATTGCTATAACGTAGTTCCATCAGTAGAACACACGTGCCAAATTTCAAAATTTTAGGTTAAGCCGTTTTTGAAAAAAAGAAATGAAAACTGAATATTAGGTTCAACCCACCAACGCGATTATCGCTGCAGGGAGGGCTCAAATCGAAAAAAATATTGAAAATACCCCCCCCCCCTAAATTAGGCCATAGAATACCCCCCTTCAATATTTACGTGGAATTACGGGACACCCTGTATAACACATAAATTACACCAGCACGTCAGTACTAATTGCTCCAATATATTCAAATCTTCACCTATTTATTAACCGATCCATTAGAGCGAGCCCCCGAATTCCCATTTACACTAAAAATAGACCAATAAGAACTTGAAACAGTTCAACGAAACAATTAAGCATCGCGTAGTTTCGTTCTCTTTATTTTTTCAATAAACGAGAATGTTAGCGGGTGTGGAGAACCACCGACGCCTTCGCTGCCGCTACCACCCCAACCTAAAACTTTTCACGTTAATTCCACGAGCAATTTGCTTTATTAAATCTAGCACCGATTTGAATAACTATTCTAAATGGAAATTAGAGAGAGATGGATTGAGGGCTAAGCGAATGGACAGGAGTCAAGGGATTCAGAGCAAGGTCAGGTTGTAATGGAACATGAGGGCATGACATGTCCTACATATTTTGTGCGTTCCGTGGATTGTTGTAGGATATTTCCATTTTCCGTTTTTAAAACCAATAAAGGAAAACAAGTTTTTGGATGGACTTGTATAATTTCAAAAGAGATAGAAAACCATAAATATAGAAGGACCTAATTTTGAAATAAATCTGTGATGTTTTTATGGTGAATTTCGAAACGTACAACTTGGATACCTGTTTCCTATATCGTACCACTTGCAAGATTTAAAAAACTGTTATGTTGAATTTTTAAAAATCTAAAAAAAATCCTTAAAGTGGATAAATGTTTAAATTTAACATTTATAAAGAAAGTACGTTCCGTTCAAAAAATATATAATCATAATTAGTAATGATATGAAAAGTAGCAATAGGCTTGATCGGAAATTTTCGTTTTTCATTGAAATCGACTGAATATGCAATAAAAAACCTTGCCAAGTTTAAGATCAAAATTGGAAAAAATAAAGCAATGAGCGTTTGAAAGTCTCCAACTGATGGGAGGCTATGAAACGTACCTGTTTGCAAAGTTAGGATGCCTGACGTTAGGTACCTACCTCGCGTCGCCTTACGTGGAAATGTGTAAAATTAGAGTATTGTTACGGAAGCTCACCTACCTTTTTAGTTTGTTAATTATATTCCTGTTTGTGTTAGAATTTATAATTTTTGTAATAGCTTTATTTTTATTAACACCCTATACAGGGTGTTAATAAAAAAGAGTGTAAAATATTTAAGGAGGTAGTAGTATGAACCAAAATAAGCAAAAAAGTCTCAATAAACATGGGTCCGCAAAGTAACGGTTGCGGAGATATGGAATGTTTTATGTTTTTTATTTTGCAAAAACGTTCTGTATTTTCTTATAATAGTTGGTTGATGTTTAATAAACAGTACGTATTTGACAGTTGTTCTCAGTGCACAAGTTTTCTTTCGCTATGGCTGGTTACTCTAACGCAGAATTAACAGACATGCATTTCATGTATGGTCGTGCTAATGGGAACGCCACCGAAGCGCGACGTCTTTATGTTGACGCTTATCCAAATCGCCAGATTCCTTCACAACGCATGTTTGGAAGAATTCACCAAAGATTACGTGATACCGGTTCCTTGAGCAAACAGTGTCATTTATCCGGAAGACCAAGGTCGGTATCCACTCCTAGAGCAGAAGAAGAAGCACTGGTAGAGCAGAATCCAGGTACGAGTGTGCGGAGAATATCGGCCGAGGTAGAAATTAGTGGTACTCTTGTTTGGAGAATCCTTCACGAGCAACTGCTTTATCCATACCATGTGCAACGAGTACAGGCCTTAAATCCAATAAATGATCATCAAGCACGTTTGGTTTTTTGCCGCTGGTTTCTGCGTCATGATGCTGAAGACCCTCGTTTTCTTGCAAACATTCTTTTTACTGATAAGGCCGGGTTCACAAGAAATGGAGTGTTTAATTTTTCACAATACGCATATTTAGGCCGACGAAAATCCTCATGCTTTAATAGAATCTGGACATCAGGCACGTTTTTCATTAAACATTTGGATGGGTATTGTAGGTGACAAGTTTCTAGGTCCTGTTGTTTTACCAAACCGATTAACAAGCGCTGCTTACCTCAACTTTCTGCAGAACACACTGTATGAGTTTTTGAAAAACATTACTTTGAATCAGAGGCAACAAATGTAGTTCCAGCATGATAGTGCTCCAGCTCATTTTTCCATGGCCGTTAGAGACTATTTACACCAAACTTTTCCACATAAATGGGTAGGAAGGGCCGGACCTGTTTTATGGCCTGATCTGAACTCTCTAGACTTCTTAGTTTGGGGATATTTGAAGATATTAGTGTATAGTACTGTAAATAGCCTGGAAGAGCTGCAGCTACGGATTAATCAAAAGTGTCAAGAAATCCAAACCAAGGAGGGTGTTTTCGAATATCGTTGAGACGAAGATGGTGTTGCCTGCTTGGAAATGGACGGAGGGCACTTTGAACATCTTCTGTAACTTTGTTTTTTGTTTGTTAAAAGCTTTCTTTGTCGGTTTATTCCTAATAAAATAAAATGTTTGAAAAACGAACAATGGTTCATATCTCCGCAACCGTTATTTTTCGGGCCCATGTTTATTAAGATTTTTCTGCTTATTTTGGTTCATACTATTACCTCCTGAAATATTTTACACTCTTTTTTTAACACCCTTTATTTTATTTGTTTCTCGAGATAGCAGAAACTTCGTCACAGTAGAAAAGGTGGCTGAGGTAATCTAGTGATTTCGGGGGTGGAGTTTTAAATTTGTTAATTAGCCCAGTTACAATTTAGCAATAAATAATAAAGCTAACACCAAAGTGATAAAGAGGGACCTCGAAAACCCCCGAGAGAACATTTTCCAGACATTTTCGTTGAATCGTGTGTGACATTTGCCATATGTTCAACAAAAATGGGTTATTTGTTAAATAAAAAATTAAAAATTTGCGAGCGTACAAAGGTTAGATGTACCTTTTGTTATAAAAAATTCGCTGAACATTTTGCAGAAAACCGCATCTCAATCGGACATCTCCGCAAAAAGTTACAAGTGAAATGCTAATTTGACGCGACTACTTTTAGGGGTCGCAAACGATCTCCCAAATAGTCCAAATATTATATCTGAATCTGGTTGAAGTTACGAACATATAAGGATTTCACGATATATATGCACTCTAGAAATTTGTCTTACATTATAAGTATATAAGTATCAGTTTGATAACTCCTATAATACACTTTCACTTACAAAATACAAAGAATTACACCATAAAGCACAAACTCCCGAGTAATTAAGAACTTTATAATTTTGACTGGCAAATTGTAAACAAATTGTTGTTCATCCTTACATTCGACATCTTAAATTTTGTAGCGTCATCTAGTGGTTCGTGAATTTTGGGAATAACAGTCAAGTCAAGGGAATTAGAGCAAGGTCAGGTTGTAATGATACACGTAGTCATGGCTTGTCCTATATAATTTTTGCGTTCCGTAGAATGTTTTAGTCGCTTTCCACTTCCTGCTTACTTTTTGATTATTGTTCCATTACTTATCTTTGTCGATTTATGTCCATTATTGCGTCAATTTTTCATATTATTTCTTTGTAGATAATATACACTAATATTCCTCCGACAAAATTACAGAGCCAATAGATAATTACTTGGATGATTACCAAAAATAACTGAAGTAAATCATATAACAAAATGATGCTAGAATTATTTCTGTCATTCACTACACATTAAGGCGTTTAACTCGAGAATTTTTGTAAAAAAAAATCAAAAATGGCAGTTCGAAAATGATTTGAAAATACACTTCTGCACGCCATTGGAAACTGGTCCACTGTAAAACCTGATAAGACGGCAAAGCATGCAACAAAATTTTGAATCCGTTTTATCCAGCTTCTAAACTAACACAAATGTTTCCGCTTCTTCTTATGAAATCGTAAGTTATTGGTAGCAACTATTATACGTTTGCGTAAAACATTCACTTCGGTGAGATACACTTCATGTTTTAAATATCTCCACAAATAGAAGTCTAAATGATTTAAAGTCAGGAAATCGTGGCGGCCATGCTACTGACCCTCTTTGTCCAGTCCTTTGGTATTACTCACAAACCACCTAGACTGAACTATAGGGCCAAGCCAGTGAAGCCTGCCGTCGGCCTAACCTCGGCCCAGCTGGCCTCATGCTCTCAGTCAATGTTAGACTTTCGTTGTGGTAACATTGTGATTATTTTGAGAAATATACGAGTTTTTTTGTATAATTATGGAGAAGTGCATTGTTGACAATTGTAATAGCCGATCAGATCGAAAGAGTGATGAAATTTTATTTCTTAAGTAAGTAATAATTAGAAATAATGGAACACGTTTTATGACATTAAACGGCTCTGCGCAGGCGTTGTGCTGACATTTCCAGTATCGGCACTGTGTTTTTAGTAGCTATATGTTTAACAAGTATTCTTAGCGAGGGAACAAGTATTTAATGGTTTATTAAATAATACCATATAGAACAATTTGGTGATGCGTGTACTGGCGTTTTAGAAACTATAAGAGATACGAAAATCGCCAGTTGGGGGAAAATTATGTTGCTAACTTAATGACGCTTGCAACTAGATCTAGGTTTTGAGTTATTTTGAAAAAAAGTTAATATGGCGTTATTCGTCCGTAATTTTTTTATTTAGAGGACTTTTTAAAACCTGAAAACACTTTTCCGCAGCAAGTTTTTTCAAGGAATTTCAATGTTATTTAGGTTGTTATTGTACATTAAATGTACTCGTTTAATTCTCGAAGGACCAGAAAAAACTGCAAAAATTTGTTCTTAACAATGTATTTACAAACCAAATATATACACAAAAGAATATATAACAGAAACTAAAAAGTATGTTGTCAAGAGAGTGTGTCCTCTGATGTTGTGGATGAATTGAAGTAACTCGAGGAACTAACTCGGCTCCAGTCCTTAGACTGCTATTTAAACCCTAATTTACAGTAATACATAATTTTTCAATATACTGTAACCATAAACTAAATAATCTGAAACCCTCAAAACGGTTTTCCAATATATATAACTGCCCTACATAAAAGTTGTTTATAACCTTATTTACAAGGAATGGCTAATTTTACAATTATAATTTATATTTGCTAAATAATATAGAATTAATAATAAAAATAATTAAAATAATATTAGAATTTCGAACAGTTACGGTTGCGCGAAACCATCATCACCTTCATTTTTTGGTATGGGCGCCATATTGAATTTGAATTTTCTTGCAACCGAAACGTCGTATTGAAAATCTAAATATAGTGAAATTCTTCGAAAAAATTTGCTGCGGAAAGATTTTTCAGATTTTAAGAAGTCGTCTAAATAAAAAAATTACAGACGAATAACGCCATCTTAACTTTTTTCAAAATAACTCAAAAACCTAGATCTAGTTGCAAGCGTCATTAAGTTTTTTTTCCCAACTGCCCATTTTCGTATCTCTTATAGTTTCCAAGATGCCAATACACGCATCACCAAAATTTTCCACATGGTATTATTTAATAAACCATTAAATATTTGTTACCCCGCTAACAATAATCGTTAAACATATGGGCACTTAAAACACAGAGCCGATACTGGGAATGTCAGTACAACATCTGCGCAGAGCTGTTTAATGTCATAAAATGTGCTCCATTATTTCTGATTATTACTTACCTAAAAAATGAAATTTCATCACTATTCCGATCTGATCGGCTATTACAATTGTCAACAGTGCACTTCCCCACTATTACACAGTGATTAGAACTTAACTTATTAGAGTAATTTCTGAAAAATATGTAGATGTAAGAATAAATCATAATTTAAAAATATTCAATTCCTTAAAAGGCACAAAGCAACAAGTAAAATAAAGTAACACTATTTAAAGGACAATAAAGGTTTTAATATAACTACAATTTTATTTTAAACCCTGATTTGAAAATATTTCACAAAACTTCTCAAAATAATTAAATATTTTGTTAGTTTATTAAAAATATATTCCTTTCTATTTCACATTACTTTTAAATAAAAATTATTAACTTTTTTAAAATTTCATCAAATATTATAATGATATACATTTTACTGAATCAAACTCTGCAAAAGAGGGCGGAGCCAAACTTCCGTACACACTCCACCGCTCCCCTGTCGAGGCTTCATTGGTATAGTTGCATTGAATAGCATGGGTACAGTCTAGGTGGTCTGTGGTATTACTCATTGGACGCATTGTACATCATACGGATATGATTGATACGCCTTAGACCTCCTGGACTTCCATTTCTTCCACGATTCGGTTTTAAATTTCCCATCTTACAGTCGCGCTACACTACACTTACACTCACTGCACATCGCGGTGAAAATAGCTGCATTTGACACATGCTTATCGAGAAATCGTTCTGCTATATCATTTGAACATCCATCCGAGTTGCTATAGACGCAAGCTATTTCTGACACTTGAAAAACTAATGTAAATACTCACTCACAAGTTAGTACTAATATCATCAGATTCTTATCAGAAAAAACGAGTATTCATGAGCTTCTTCTTCACTTACTTTATCAGATTTAACCACTTTAAGTAATACAGTCGCAATTGTAAACAACAGAGGAGGTATATTATTTATTATCTAGTTGATACATTATATGTTTAAATATAAAATTAATTGGTAATTCAACAACTACAACTCAAGTATTATGTTGGCAACACCAATAACTGTTAGGTTTACAATAAAAATTGACTTAACCAATTTAACAAGACAAAAAAGATAGGTATTAAGAGACTCAACTTTTTCACTGAATTTTGACTGATCCAATTAATGATGGGAAAGTAATCAATTAGGTACTGTATTATACAGGGTGATTCAAAACATATCTAAAAGAATTTGGGAATAGATACACCATGAAAAATTATTGAAGTTGTTTATTTTCAGCCTTTATATCGCTGAGCCACTGTAGACTCCAGACAGGCGATTCCGAATATTGAAGTTCAATTACTATTTGTAGGCACTAAAGTTTTTGTCACGTGTTTACATTAGTTTTTCAAGTGTCAAAAATGGTTTACGTGAGTGCCAAATCTAGTGCAACGCGAGGGAAATTTTAAATCGAATCGCGAAAGATATTGAGGTCCAGGACTTCTAAGGCCTATTGCAGCAGTATGACTTATCATATACCTGGCTCAATTATATTCTTACCATGTACTGTATGTCCAAGCATTAACATCAAGGTATTGGACGAGGAGGACCGGTACCATGACCGTCCCGATCTCCTGACTTTAAATCATTTGGACCTTTTTTTTGCGAGGTTATTTAAAAAATTAAGTGTATTACACAGAAGTGGATACATACCATTGATGATTAACGGAAACATATCATAGTTGCTGCCAATAACTTACTAGTTTAAAACGGACAAGAAGCAGAAACACTTGTGTTAGTTTGTAGAAAGTGGGTAAGAAACTATTTTAGGAGTTAAAATCACAAATTAAATCTAAGAAGTGGCGCAAAAGTCTTCATCTTATCGGAAGTTGTTGTATTTTTTTCAAATGGCGGCGAATGTCAATTCTGATTTGATATTTGTGAAGTAAACAGATACAAAATACACGTCAATAAGATATGAATCGCTAGACTCCTCAAGAACGCGGAATAATTGTTTCGATTTCTTTGCGGAATAATCGTCGGTGGTGTTGGCGCAGCGTGAATATCGTCGTAGATTTCCCGGTCATCCGACACCACCTGGACAAACACCACGGCGTTTAGCCGCTCGCCTTGGGGATGGAACAAGACGAGATGCTGCCAGGTCTGGCCGGCCCCGGAGCAGCCGTTCTGCTGAGAATATCGCAGCTGTGGTATCGACCAGATGACGTGCCGCGCAATTGGGCATCAATCGGCGGTCTTTACAGAGAATTTTGGTTAACGACTTGAAGATATTCCCTTAAAAAGTACATCAGCTGTTAGCTGTTGACCGACAAACGTGTAACCTACGCTCAGGCCAGCCTGAATCTCCACCACGACGGAGACAACTTTTCATCGAAAATCGTCATGAGTGACGAGGCTCATTTCCATCTCTGTGGATATGCTAATAAGCAAAATTATCGCTTTTGGGGCATCGACAATCCGCGTATAACCGACGAAGAGCCATTACACCCGCTCAAAGTTACGGCATGGTGTGCTGTTTACGCTAGAGGCGTCATCGGGCCTTATATTTCGAGGCGGGCCAAACTACTACTGTGAATGGCGAGCGCTACAGAGCCATGCTCAATGACTTTCTCCTTACTCAATTGGATGAATTGGGACTGAAAAATATGTGGTTCCAACAGGATGGAGCAACGGTGCATACTGCGCAACGCACAACCGAAATTCTGAGGGCTGCATTTCTGGGTAGCCTAATCTGTCGATTTGTACTGGCTGGCAAGATTGTCCAATTTATCCGTTTCAGACTTCTTTTTGTGGGGTTTTCCGAAGTCGCGAGTCTATGGGAACAAGCCGTAGACTATTGAAGCCCTCAAAGAGAATATCCGTCAAGAATGCGAGAACTTATCGCCCAAAGTTCTGGCAGGAGTGATGGAAAATGCCATAAATCGGACCCATATGGTCATCACTTCTGGCGGCGGCCACTTGACCGATATCATTTTCTGAACTTAATAGAAAAAAATGTAAGACATTAAATAAACATATTCCAAAAGCAGAATCAAAGTTTTTCATTCATAAAAAGAAATACAGCCAAAGAACGTCGGGTGACAACTTTTGCGCCACCTTGTATTAGTAATTAATAACAATAATAATAGCGACAAAAGCAGTTTAATTTGCTGTATAAAATCGGCGTTATAAAATGTTATTTAGTTCTTTCCTTGAGCCATTTTTTCCCATTTTTTGTCCAGTCGCAGATTGCCGCCTTATCAGGTTTTACAGTGGACCAGTTTTCAGTGCCGTGCAGAAGTATATTTTTAAAACATTTTCGAATTGCTCTTTTTAATTTTTTCTTTAAAAAAATTTTATTTGTAAGTCTCCTGTACACTCAGAATTTTTTTTAGATAAATGTGGTGAAAGTAGACAAAGTAAAAACTGATAAACTTGCCTTTCACTCAGTTTTATAAATAAAAATGTTTAAACATTTCAACATTACAATTTTATAATATATACAAAGCGCAGCTACATTTAATTTATTACTTTGTACGCGCAATTTACATCTTAAACATAATAGCTGATGTTTGCAAACATTGTAAATATTTTATTCATTATTGCTTTCCAATTTAAACTTTCAAAGACTGCAAACACATGCTTGGGGTTTTGTATGATTATTATCAATTTCTATGTAATTAATCTATGAAAGAGAAAGTTTCTGAATTAGGTCATTTATGTTAAAATCCATTCAGTATATAGAAGTTCGATAATAATTAATTTCTATTCAAAAATTCAAACGTTTGTATAAATTTGTTAATTTTCACAAAAATAAGCTTTGTCCTTATACGTGCGTCACTTCCGAACAAAAATAAAAGGTGTATTTACAAAAACCCAATTACTCTTTGCAAACGCATTAAGACTGTTTTATGTTTAATCATTCAATTTACGAGGGAACTTGTATAAAGTGCTTTGAAATGACAAAGGCGCATCCATGTTCTCTCCAAGGAAATAAAAAATATTCGAGGTGTTTTCGCAAGAGGCTTGTTAACTGCTTTTTCTTATTTATATGATTGTTCTCTTGACGTTAAATTTATTTTTTGGATACAAAACAACAAAAAATAAATGGCCTACCATATATTTATTCCTCGTGCTCATTGCTCACATTTTTGAGGATTCAAGAAGCGGTTACATTGCAAATGAGTTTATAAATGTTAAATGTCATCTGTTAATTATCAACGCCTGCTTTTTCCACGTTTGTCAACCATTTAATAATTTAGAATTATAAGTAAGATCTTTTTGTAGTTATGTAATTGGCGCTTTGCTTATTGGGTAAGGGTACTGCTACAAATTAAATAACAAATAAATAATGGCATTTATTGCCCAAAACTAATCCATTTATAGAGCAATTGTACAATTCTTTAATAACTAGTGGGTGAAAATATATCTTATACAAATATATATATATATATATATATATATATATATATATATATATATATATATATATATATATATATATAAAGCTGTTTACAGGCCTTTTAGGCCCAGAGCTGTGTTATTCTCCTCCATTCCATTCTGTCCTTCGCCTTTCTTTTCCAATCCGTTACATTTTTCTCCCTTAGATCTATTGCCACTGCCTCTCTCCATCGCTTCCTCGGTCTACCTCTTTTTTTCTTGTAATTAGGTTTACTCCCTACTATTTTCTTAACTGCCCTTTCATCTTCCATACGTTCTAGATGTCCTAGCCACTGCACTCTTCTGGCTCTTACAATTTCGTCTATTGTTGGTGCTTGGTACATTGCATATATTTCTTCATTATTTCTCCTTACATAGCCTTCCTCCGTCTTCTTACCCCCTAGAATTCTCCTTAAGATTTTCCTTTTCTACTTTAAAAGGTTTTCTCTTGACTTCTTATTGAGAACCCAGGTTTCACTACCATACAGTGCTGTCGGTCTCAAAATTGTTTTATACATTCTAAATTTTACTCCTCTGGACAAATTTTTTGATTTCAGTAAGTGGTTGACTGCTGCCGAACTTCTGTTTGCTTTTATTATTCTCCTATTTATTTCTTGTTCCTCATCACAGTTAGCTGTTATTAGCGCCCCCAAATATACATATTCTTGAACTTCCTCAAACTCCATCTCTCCATGCTCTGTTCTCAATTTAAAATTGGTATCCTTTTTTTGTTCTCCTATTCTCAAAACCTTACTTTTCTCTTGATTTATCTGCAATCCCACTTTACGTGCTTCCTTCACAAGTTTTCTCGTTACTTCTTCTAATTCCCTACTATCTCTAGCAATAATAGCCACGTCATCTGCATAACTTACAATTTGATGACTTTTAAACAATATGTGTCCTTCTCTGTTCAACTGACTATCTCTTATGACCTTTTCTAGTACTAAATTAAAAAGAAGCGTTGAGAGTGGGTCTCCTTGTCTCAGTCCTGTATCAATAGTAAAGCCTTCCGAACATTCACCTTTTATTCGTACTTTGGATTTGGTATTTTCTAAGGTCATTTTCAATAGCCTAATCAGTTTGGTTGGTATCCCAAATTGTTTCAAAATTTTACTTAGTTTATTCCTTTTGATCGAATCATATGCTTTCTTGAAGTCCACAAATAGAACCATTGCTTTGATCCCATACTCATAGCATGTAGTCAGAATTTCCTTCACCATGAAGATTTGGTCCGTTGTTGACCTTCCTTTTCTAAACAATAATACAAATAATACAAATATAAAACTACAAAAATACAAGGCTATATTAGAATAATTCTCTAAATATTAAGTAATTTATAAGTAATTTAAGACATAATTTATAAATTATGAATTTGCTGAAACATACCCAAACATATATAGTTGAAGACAGAATTTATAAATGATAGTTATGCAGAACACTACGTTATGAATAGCTAAAATATACATTTTTCAGTTCCGAAATACTGCAACAAAAAATAGCACACATATCAGAAACTTTGTTAGCATTATTGCACATCATTAACTGCCCAGCTAGCAAAGTAGTTCTATAAATTTTGAGTAATAGGAGTTTTATATTTTGTTAATATTTTATAGTTGTATTTAGAATACTAAATTGTTGCGTTAATGTGGCACATGAGACTATTTTGCCATCAGAAATTGAATTGCTTTTTAAATTTGTTGCAAGAACGTTCTTAGAGCATAATTTATAGAGCATTTATAACATAACTGCTAATGTAGCCCTATAAGTGTGTACAATAACACAATTTTACAGCAATGGTGCTTATAGAATCAAATTACTGTAAAACCAATGCAAAATACTGCTTTATAGAATTATACCATCTCCTGTGACCCTCTTATAAAATTATTCCGTAATGTCGCTTATAGTTTAATTATAGAACTATTGTATAAGGCGTTGTTAAGTTAAAATTCTTCTGCGGAAAACAAATTACAAATATGGAAGGTGCTATTGAACTTAACAGAAAAAGCTCTTTAAAGCAGTTATAGGGAATAATAATACAGTTGTTACAAAATCAGTATAGAGTAAATAAGTAACAAAAGCCTTTTTGTTCCATAAAGAAACGCTATAGAACTATTATTTTTTATATATGTAGATTTCCCATACCACCATCTGACGAAACATGCCTGCAAAAGTACGAAATATTTTGATCAAAGTATGGGGGAATTTGTTTAACATAGTCGTGACTTGTAAAAATTATCATCTGCTTGCAGAAAGAAAATTTCATTGCGATCGATAAGATTTATTTGATTGCTAATAGAAATTGATTTTCTTATAGAAATTTAGTAGCATATTTAATTTAGACCATACCAAACCTTATCCATTTGCACTACTCGATATTTAAGAATTTTGTTAGATTTATTAAATAAGATTGAAAAACCACAATAAAATATGACAACACTGTGGATATTAAGTGGCATAGAACTGTTATAGCAGTTGCTTACCAAGCATATTTGCTCCATAATCATTGCAATCGACACAAAAATGTCATATTATTGAGAATCCATTGGAAGTACAAAATAATGCCTTTCTTTCTGTCGCCATATTGTGAAGAAAGAAAAAAAAATCGTAATTAAAAATATATACAATATAAATAGGTAAAATGATAACAATAATATGTATATACTTACTGTCTGACAATTTTATATACAATTGGTTGTTAAATTTATCAATATAGAAAACATTTTTTTTTATTAAATTTCCAGCAGCATAGGAAATATAAGGTTAAATGAGGGCGCGTCAAAAAATTACCATTATGTACTACATATTTCACGATAAATCTTTTTCCGCATTAAAATGTACTGCTCCCTGATGGACAAACCAACTAAGCAATTAATAATGTGAGTACTTCTATGCAGGCTGATTAAGTCCATCTTCTTGGTTCTTATTGACCCATCCATATTATTTCTAACATGTGCGTTACAGAAACATTTTGTTTTTAGAAGATACAGTTAAACCATGTTAAAGTTCTCTAAATAGAACACCATGCAACACAAAAATTTTATAACGAAGTGCTATAGAATGTTTATGAGATTGCTTTGTAACTGTGTTATAAAAATTCTTTAAGACCTGTGAAAACGTTTATTCAACAATTCTATAAGTATTTCTTGCAGACCTTACAGAATAGCTTAAAGAACTAAAAAGTTCTATAGAACGATGCCCATTTTTATGGTATAAATGTTGTAAGAACGTTTTGAAAATGTTCTTAGAACAAACATTGCTCTATAAAATTTGCTCTGCAAACGTTCTTACGATTTTCATAGAACAGGAAATTGTTAGCTGGGTGGCGCCTTTAATAGAATATTAGTATGAGCCCTTTCACACAAGAAAGTATTATGATATCTAGAATTTGCTCTAGGAACAAGAATGTTTAAATAGGATAGTAACACAGGACTATCAATTTTGCCATGTAAGAGTTTGTGCAAAAATAAAACAGAGGCCTGAAATCTACGTTTCTCCAGAGAAATGAAATTAAAAGTGTGCAGCAACTCAGGATAATTACATCCTCGCATAGGATATACATCGTTTATTATAAAACTTAAAAATTTTAAAAATGACTTTTGGACTCTTTCAATAATTAGAGAATAGTGGATATAGGATTCCATGTGAGGCTCGCATACTCTAATTTGCTTCTAACAAGACTAAAATATAAGCATTTTAAAGCTGATGTATCTTGAAAATTTTTACAATTTCTTATAATAAATCCAAGTGCACGAAATGCTGAATTGACAATTGTGTTAATGTGATAATTAAAAGTTGTGTGTCAAAATAGATCCCAAAATCTCTAAGAGTTTCACAACGTTCCAGAACTGTACCATCAATACTATAGGGATACTGAATATTGCTGAATTTACAGCTAAAAGTTAGAATTTTACATTTTGATGCATTTAAGTACAGTTTATTTTCTTCACACCAATTTTCCAAAATGTAAATTTGTCCTTGTAATATAAGGCAATCGAAATAGGTGAATATAGCTTTAAGTCGTCAGCAAATATTAAGACATTACAATTCAGCTCACATACATCATTTATAAATATTAAGAAAAGCAGAGGACCCAGATTGGAACCCTGTGGGACTCCACTTGTAACTGAGTAAGTATATGAACAAAAACCATTGTAGTAAACAAAATGTTGATGATTATGTAAATAAGATTTTAAAAGGGTTATATAAGTGATGTTAAAACCTAAACTTGAAAGTTTGCCAATAAGTATACGGTGACTGATTTTATCAAAAGCCTTGGAGAAGTCCGTATATATCACATCTACCTGCCCACAAACATCTAAAGCATTACACAAAAACTGCTAAGTTACTCGTAGTAAATCTGTAATTCATAAATCCATGTTGACAAATAGATATTTTGTTACTTGCAGCCATATAAATACGGTTGTAAAGGACAAGACCTTTGCAATATTGTTTAAAATTGATATTGGTCTGTAATAGATAACTGAAGCACGATCTTGAGATTTATAAACTGGACAAATTTTCGCAATTTTCCAGACATCAGGGAAAACTGATATCTTTAAGATCAAGTTAAAAGTAGTTTGCAAAGCATATGTCAGCACCCTTAAGCAATCCTTCAAAAGAAAAGATGGAATTTTGTCTGATACAGCAGTAAATTTATTTTTCAATTTTTCCCCGCCTCCAAAATCTCAGCATCAGTTATCGGCTCACAATTAATTTGTATAATGTCATTGATACCACCTTCAAAGTTTAAATTACCTCCATCAACATCAGAGGGAGAATAAACACTTCTAAAAAATCTGTCAAAAGCATTTACTATTGAGAGGGGATTATCACACATTTCATTTTCATAAGTCATTTGACCAGGTATTCTAGATACATTATTTTTGTTATATGCCCAAAAATATTTCAGTTCATTCTAAACGTTTTGTAAATATAGCGTATATGCATTTAATAAGTCGCATAATCTCACTTGTATACCCATAGGGATATTTGTGCTTACAATTTTTGTACAGTGACACATGTCTGCTAAGAATCTCATAAACTTTAGCATAAAAACTTCCAACAGCACTATTAACTTCAGTTAAGTCTTCTAAAAAGACCAATTGCAGTTTAGAAAATCATTATACAGTGAGAGAAAATCAGCCTTTTTAAAATTATATGCCTTATTATCACGATTTATAGCAAAATTTCCCTGTTTTATATAGAGACCCTCTGGTATAATAGACAAGAATGGGTAATATACATCTTCTGGTACCAGTGATATACAGTCGCGATTTACAATACAATTAAAATTACTCACCACTAAGTCTAACAGCTTATTATAATATTAAGAATACTATTAAATTGCTGCATATCTAACAAAGCCAACCAATCCATAACAGTACGAGTTTTTCTATCATCTAAATTATTATCCACAAAGTTAGTACAATTAAAATCTCCCATAACCACTACATGAGCAAAATGATATACTTCTCAGCTCTCAAGAACCTTAGGAAAATTATTAAACGTTTCATAAGAAACTGACGGCGGGATATACACAATCGCTACATAAAATATTTTGAAAAAGACAGAACACATTACAAAATCAATTTCCGGAAACTGTTCACCAAATAGAGAAATTTCAACCATGGAAGATGAGATTGAATTATCAATGGCCAACTAGACACCACCTCCAGTTGCTAAATTCAAACGATCCAGCCTTCGATTACATCGATAAACATCATAATTAGATGGAAATAATTCATAGAAGTTGAAATCCGGCTTTAACCATGTCTCGCTAAGACCCACTATGCCTTACTCATAATCACTTACATTTGGAAAAAAATAATCAATTTTGCTGTTGAGTCCTCTAACATTCTGGTAGTTCATTATTGTTACTAGATTTGTTGGGCCTGTATAGTTTAAAGAAATCACTTTTGGCACTCCATTTATATACTTAATTCGACAATTAGTCTCACCCGAATTAGTACGTGCTAATAGTCATTGCTTATAGTGCTCAAGTTCATTTTTTGTACGATCTGATGAAACATATACATTTCTGTAGTGGTTATGTGCTCTTAACTTCTTAGAATTAATTAACAATTTTTTAACAACCCTTTCATCTTGAAAAATAATTTTAATTGGTCGAATTTTGGACTCAGAAGAAGCCCCCAACCTAGTACTCTTCACAGTAATATCAAACGATAAATCAGGAGACAAGATATTTAAAACATTTCATATTGTAATTAAAAAAATATTTATCGTTCAGTTTAAAATCTATGTAAAGAAATATTATTTTATTATAAAGTTGTATAGACTTCAGAGTATGTGGTGTGATGAAATAGTTATTTATGATATAAGAACTAAATGAAATATTTTATTTTAGGCGAATAAAAGTTTACTTTATTTGAAAGCAATAGATTATAAACAAATAAACCCCTAGTTACCGTAACTATAAACATGTTTATAACTCCCTTGGGAGTTATACTAAGTAGTTATAAATTCTTTACTCTCTCTAATGTATTTACAAAAATAAATCAACACTGTTTAGACTGTAGTCAAACATGAAATTGATGTTCGACTTCTTTCATGTCACATGCCAGCCAACATTCTTGCAGTTTTATTTTTCACAACATGAAACACAAACTTGAGATTGCTAGAAAAATCCAAGGAAAATAAAGCTGTTCCTTACAGGAAGGGTTATTATTAACGGAAAGGTAATTAAATGTGATAGAACAAAAAACGAAATGTGTATTACTATAAATGTAAATGTTAATAATTAAATAAATTAAATTTCATTTATTATAGGTTACTTATTTATTATTTTACTAATGAAATAAAGTTTATTCCACTAGTGGATAAGGTATCACTTTAGACGGTACATATGTGTAGATAAAAGTCTGATTATAAGGTAATTGTGAATAAAATATAGTTATTTAATTGTTCACTTATTCAATTATAGAACCTTTCCCTTACATATATACTTATTTAAATATTTTATTTTATAAAATTCCATTTTTTTCATTATAACTCTACTTTGGAAAATTAAATTCATTGTCCAGTAACACGAATCTTTTCGCGTCAATATAATTCACCAGAAGACGTATACAAAAAAATCCGTAAAGAAGGCCTGAACACGACAGTTTCGATGGAAGCAATGTGGTTGAATGTATTGTTCTTTTATATTCTCCATTTCGTTTAGGGGTTTTCTACTTCTGGTAGCTTGTCTTTATTTCGTCAGGATTTCCAACATATTTCCGATCGATTTCTTTTAATTCGCATTTTGACAATGTCATTTCAGGAATGTGTATATCGTTTATACACCCACAACGATCCAAAAAAATTATGGACTTGACTTGGTTATTTTCTTTTAAAAATAACTTGCTTCATGTTTAAACAGAGTAAAAGTCGTATATAGATTCAGAACGCACATCAGTTAAATATTTCTCTAGGAAAATATTTACTAGACTATTTTAGCTATTACTATTAATTAGCTTCCACGCACAGCTAATACATAATTCATATTATACAGTGTGACGAGAAAGTCTTAATGATTTAATTTTTCTTTAATAATAATAATATTAATTTAATGGAGTAAATGTTCGAAATGTGCGCTTCCTGACAATAATAAAATCTGTTTTTGCTCTTTTCACGCACGATAAAGTTTTAAGGATTTAGGATTTTAAAACTAAACATAGTAACGATGGAATTATGGGTGTAACAAAAAGCAGGTCATATCAGGAATAACATAATAAAAAAAACATAAAAATTTTACAATAACTACTTCACATAAAAATTTGGAATAAAAAAGGCAATGTTCAGCTGTTTACTTGCATAAAAAGTATTTCTACCGCATAGCCCAAAAGTTGAACTAATACACACTAATCTACTTATAATAGGACCTCTAACAACGTATAAACCAAATAATTACTATACATCATTTTCCAAAAGGAGCAACTTTCATTTTTGACAAAAAGTGAACAGCGACATGGTTTTAAATTTCTTATCAAATTTATTATAACACTTGTAACACTAACACAGATTGTAAGAGAAGGATATTTGAAATTGAGATGTTCGATGAGAGAGAATAGTCAGGGTATTCTTATGACGAATATTTATATTATGAACATCCGTACGATAATTAATTTTATCATGAAGATATTTAGGACACTTCAACAAAATCAGTTTGTGGAAAGGACATAACGAGTGGTATAACCGCGTCTTGCTCATATTGAGCCATTTTGTGGAAGATGTGATCATATTTTTGTATGCCGTAAATTAAACGAATACAGAAACTCTGTATTTATTGAATTCGCCTCATATCGAAAGTAGTTCCTACACATGACCATGTACTGATATTATCGGCGCGGGACGGTTCAATGCTCGTCCCAAAGATATTTGGAACGCTAAGAAAATCGTACAATGAATGATAATTTTTAATTTGGAACAGTTTTTTGCTATTGCGTAGACTCCAAACCGTACATTGTACGGTTTTCTATGCATTTGGAACAAACGTAATGTTTCTTTAAATAGTACCAAAATACAGACTACAAAACGTTTTTATAGTAGCTGTATAAAATTGTTTTAAAAGTGTTGCACACATTTTTTATAGAACTGTTACATTACCAAAGTGTTTTATAGAAGTGGGCCCTTTTCGATTCTCTAAGTATCGTATAAAGGCATTTAACCACTTTATATGAATTTGAAGCTCCTATAACATTTATTTTACAGCAATTTATACAATCTTTATAAAATTTATTTTGCTAGTTGGGTTTCTCATCATTGATTGGTCCAAGAGCAAAATTATTTATCATGTTATCGGTCAGTGGTCGCGCTGTTTAAGGTGTCAGTACTTGAATCGAGGTGACTAGATCGGTGTGGGTTCGCGTCCCACTGCTGGTAGACCATATATAAGCTATATTCGGAGAGAGGATTGGCACCCTCTCTGCGGGTATGGTAGAGTGGAAGAATGTTATCTTGGATCAATGTGAGAGATTGATACCGGTTGATCTCTGACTACACCCCTAATTAATGAGGTTTTCCAGGTTTCCCTCATTCCTGCTCTGAAAAGTGGTTAGGGCCTACCAACGTAAGTCGTTCCTGGGCGCAAATGCGGCCTGTTTAATAATAATATGCCGTTCCCTCTCCCGCATAAGTCTCCGCTTCTGGGCTAATCCCTGTGATTAGAATAAGGGGTAGAGATATTATTATTATATTATTATTATGTTGTTTTTTGTATGACTAATGTAATAATTTATAAAATCATTTTTAGAATGTTTGTCCATTTTAGGAACAGAATTTATAAAGTAGTTATTGATGTCTTGACCATTCTGTAGTTCAATCGGGATATTTTTGTGTTTTCCATTTATAATATTTAAATTATGTAAAACTCTATTTTACTCTGCCGAGCTTTCGATAATGTTTATTGTCATCATCAGGGCTACAATAAGATACAATGTAATTAGTTTCATAGAACTCATTTCAATATCAAAATTTCAATTAATTTCAAAAACTATTATAATCAATTAAATATCACAACAATTAAAATTCTAACAATTAATAAGTCTACTTACAGGTAAGTTGAGGTTAAGTCATAAACTGACTTCGTGAAGAAAAATGCATTATATACATATATTGTAGGTACTGTATTAATTAGAATTCACATGGTGTTTATTGATTCAAAATAATGACAGGAATGAACTACGTTTTAAAATAATACGGAATGTTATATACCCCAGTGAATTTTTTCAAGTTTTTACAACTAATCAAAAAAACTTTACTATACTGAAAACCACCAGCAAAGATACATTCCTCTGTTCTAATAGCAATTATTAATAACAACTTTGTCAACACAAATATAAAGAACATTAAAAAAATTTTTTTTAAATTTTTAATTTTAGAAAAATTAAAAATATTCAGCAACAATTACACTACACTGTTCGAAATATCTAGCAGAGAAAGAGTCACCAAAGTGAAAAACATTTTTGTTCTTAACAGCAAAAAAACTAAATCAATATTATATTATTAATCACTCTGGGAATCATCAACAATATTATTTTTCATTTTCCAATTTAATACATAAGTATATATAGAGCTAATACCACGAATATCTTGTTTTTTATTCATACAGTACTGTTCCTTATTAATTTCCACCATCTCAAGAAAAAGCCTCTTAGTTAAATTTTTTCCAATGTGTAATATTTTAGCATTATTGTAATTAATATGATGTCCTGTATCTAATACATGTTCAGCTAAAGCGCAAGTTCTTTTTTCATTTCTACAATCACTTTTATGTGATACAATTCGAGAATTTAACATTCTGGACGTCTGACCAATATACTTCAAATTGCAATTATTACATGGTAAACTATAGACAACATTGGATCTTTTAACCACATCATCTTTGTCTTTAAGTTTCGTGTATAAATTGTTAATTGATTTGACACTTTTTTGAGCAATTTTTATATTGTTTTTATGTTTAAATAAATTAATAACTCTTGTTGAGAGTTCTTTAACAAAAGGTAATGAGCAATAAAAAAAAATTTCTGATATGGACTCCGCTCTCCCATTATCTAAAACTTCAGTGACGACTACATTATATAAATATTTTTTTAATAAATTTTTTGGATAAGAATTATTAATTAAAATGTCATACAACTTAGTAATGTTCTTTTGCCTCAAGGATGGGTGACAAATTTTATATATACGATTTTTCATTGCCAATACTAAGTTAATTTTTATTTTTTCTGTATGGTAGGAGTTGTAATTAATATACCTTCCAGAACTAGCAGGTTTTATATACCAATCCAGAATCACTTTATTATCTGGTGTTCTTATTAATTTGGTATCCAGGAAAGGAACACTCCTTTCATTTTCAATTTCGATGGTAAACTATATATGGCAGTTATAACTGTTAAATACCTGTAATATTTCATCATCTCCACCTTGAGGAATTGAACAAATTATATCATCAACATATTTTTTAATGAAAGGTAAATTGAAACTTAATTTAGGAATACAAGTATCTAGCAGGTCATCCATGACAATCTGTGCAACAATAGGAGAGACAGTAGTCCCCATTGGAGTACCTAAAATAAACATTGTCGAAAGCTCGGTAGAGTAAAATAGAGTTTTACATAATTTAGCCTTCCTTGACCGTAGCCCTATTAATTTTGTATATTTTGGTTTTCAACAATTGCCAAAAATAAGTAAACAAATAATAATACTTAGGTCCTGATAGGTTTCTGTTCCATGCGCACGTTTATATTTTTGTTATTGTATTTATACAAAATATGTGAATATGTTTGACTTGTCAGTGAGTTGTTAAATTTAATCATGGTATTAATGTGATACGAAATTTAAATTCTTCAAAATTATTATGTAATGAAAATGGTACATGCTTATGGCTATAATGATCTAGTAGATCCTTACCCTTGACTGGATGAGAACAACTGCGCAGCTGCTGTATATCAGCACTACGCCATGCCGGTCGTGTACTTCTTGTTCACTATGATCAAATGGAGAATATATAAATGTAAATTGGTAAATGGTAAGTACTTACCTAACTATAACAAATATTACTGATAATTGTGATAAATCTAAAACTAATTAAGACAAAACTTAAAAATTAGGAATTCACTCTAACGTTTTAGATTACTCTGTATTCTGATTTTTTTGTAACTTTAAACAAAGAAAATAATATGTTCAGATCACTACCAGTTAATTTTCGTAAACTCCTAGTTATTATATAGTCCCTAAATACATCTTCGTTTAATGTTTGTTGTTTATGATTTACTAGAACGTTATTAGTTTATAAGTCCCTTATTATATGTACTACTACTGCTACTGCAACTGCTACTGCTACTGCTACTGCTACTACTACTGCTAATGCTACTGCTACTGCTACTTCTACTCCTAGTCCTACTCCTACTCTTACTCCTACTCCTACTCCTACTACTCCTACTGCTCCTACTAAGAGGGTTTTGTTAAATTTTTTAAACTTTGAGTTAAAATTCCAAAATAATTTTTTATTACCTTTTAGGCCTCCCTAAGGACCTGGTTAAAAATTTTGTACTTAATCATAGTTAACCCTGTATATTTTTATTAAAATCATAAAAAATAAAATATCTTCTATTTTATTATTACTCTAACATCATAATTCTGAAAATACTATATGCATATTGATAAAGAAGCTCATCTACTATTTTAGTTTGTTATGTTCCTGTTTGTTTTTTAAATTATAATTGTTGTAAT
The DNA here is from genome assembly GCA_037114965.1 of Monochamus alternatus. Lineage (NCBI taxonomy): Eukaryota > Metazoa > Arthropoda > Insecta > Coleoptera > Cerambycidae > Monochamus > Monochamus alternatus. The sequence continues at coordinate 76,320,146 of CM073427.1, forward strand.
ACCTTTATATGTTGTCGTTTTCTAAAACATTCCAAGCTATATTGGATGCATTATCGGCGACTGAGAAAACTTCTAGAAAACTATTAACTAAAGGTATTACAAAAATTGTAATTTCGAAAGCAAACAACAACATAATTAACAAGCTAAAAAGGTAGATGAGCATTCATATCAAAACCTATCATAGGTACAATAAAATTAAAATATTAATGTGTAAAGTCTACACCTTTAATGATACAAATGACATTGAAATTTGTAAGAGTAACACAGTGGATTGTGTTAAATTTTTAACAATCTATTACACACAGAGAAATATGTGTAAAAATATTCGCAATCCCGTGTTGACCTCAATTAACATAGCATTGTGTTAAAACATGTATTTACTTTTTTACAGTGTATGCTTCTTATTTATGGAAAGCGTCGTTAAAATGCACATGCTTCTACCTTCTATAAAAATCACTTTTCCTAACTAGTTCATAGCCATACTAAAAATGGGGAGGACATTGCATGAAAACCAGTTATATCCCTTTCACGTGCAAAATGTCTGAGCACTCAAAGACTACCCCTGCAGAGTTCAGTCCTGTAAATGGTTCTTTCAGCAACAGAAAGAAAGTGAAAATTATACAAAGACAACTTTATCTACGGATGACGCAGTATTTACACTAAAGTCCCATGCAATTCAGATTACCAATATGCAGTAGATTTTTCGTAAATGTGTGCACATATTTTACCGGATCGGGATGTGTTTGGAATGTTTACAAAATCACGACTTTGTACTACGCTATCTAAATTATTTTGTGCGTTTTGTGTTGGTACATGGCGAGTTTAATATTTAAAACACTAATAAATACACCAGAGGAATTGATTGGCCGTATAAATTCTGATTTATATGGGTAAATTTACAAACAAGTTATAGTCGACTTCCAAAATTGTAGAGAGTAACTAATGTTATAAACCTGCTCACAATTTATAGTAGTCAACACAAAGAAATATACATGCAGCCCTTATATTTTTCCTACAAAATCGTGTGCCGCATATCTCTGAGACTATACCCGATTACACAGCTGCTGTTACGCATGCGCTGCAGTTAGTACACGATAGTACGCATGCGCTGCTGGCTTTTGATTGGCTGCGATGAATTGTCGGATCCAACTGTTTCATTTTCAGCGCTATCATCGGCGGGTATGTCATTCGGGCGGGCAAAATTTCGAGTATATCTTTTCGTTAATTTAATTATGAATGTAATTAGCACAACAAAATTCTACGTGAATAGCATATGTGTGCAAATAACAAAGTGGTAAAGAAGTACAACTGTGAAACGGAAAGCGATGGAATTCTGGGCAATAATTTAGTGATTTGTATGGTTAGTACTATACTTAAAAATTCTTAAGTTGAACTCTCAGTTTAAAACTTTCTTCTTTCGCTTCTACTTGATTATTGTTTGATTGATGAGCTTTTAAAATATATTAACTGAAATTTGTATTTTATACAGGGTTAACTATAACTAAGTACAAAAATGTTAACCACATGTTCAGAGAGGCCTAAATGGCAATAAAGAAATTATTCTAGAATTTTAGCTCGATATTTAAAAAATGGGGCAAAACCCTTTTTTCCTACGAAAAGTCGGCACCTATGATAAGCATCAACTGAGATAGAATAGATCCATAGATAAATCTTACATCTGTCAACAATGTCAATTACCATGCGGCCGTCTTATTGCAGCGTTTCTAAATGCAGAAACGACAAAAATTAACATTCTTATTAGTAATAATACCTGATAGATAGGTAACAGTTAATCCAGTTAGCTCCAGTATTTTGCATTCGTTTTTCATTATTTCATTACAAACTGGAAAAACTACATTTTCACTCATTACCACCGTACCGTAGATACAGTTAGATAAAATGTATATTTATTATAAAAAACGAAAGGAATAGGTACTAATAGATAATAGAAAACTATTAATGCACCCGCGGCAGTCTTATCCCATAACCTAGAAAAACATACCGGCGAACTATATTGTGGGAAAATATCTGTACCTGACACATATTTCTTTATTTAATAACTATAAAACGTTTAAATTTAAGTTAAAATAAGACACTAAAAACTGAAGAAAGACGCAAAACTATAACGTAACCACAGAAATTGAATTATGACATGACAGCGACAGCGACCGTTGCTTGCTGGTTGCCTACTCTGGTTGCCGATTCCGTTACTTCTTAATTTTCTTTGTTCCCTCTTAAAATATTTGTACTTAGTCATAGTTAACTCTGTACATTATAGGTTTGTTTGTTATTGTTACTTGTCAAATTTTGATAAACAGTTTAGTAGCAGTTGTATTCGGGTTCAAGTGTTGGTATTACTTGGAACTGAAATTTGACGATTGTAAGACAAACTGTAAGTCAGACTTTTGGAAAAGAGATTGCAGGTGCAGGGCCTTGCTGCAAGCCATTGCAGAAAGAATTGCAAACTCTAAAGCGATTTTCATAACAACCCACATGCAATTATACTTCAAAAATATGTCGAGAATATTACTATCCATGAATTAACTTGCATCTCAACCGCTTGAGAGTACGTTGACAAGTTTAGGCATAAACTCCTTAATCATCTGGAAACTTAGTGTACGCAGAAAGTTCATATTGTACTACAAACTGCCTACCTGGTCTAAATATTATTTACACAAAAGCATGTATGGTGTTCCTCTTGGTATCTCCATCACCGCTCCAATAAATCAACGGCTAAGTTAGTTACTTGTTGTTTGATGTACTGCCCCTATCAAATTGTTAGTTATTAAGTTATATAAGTTATGAAAGAAACATATATGGCCTACATTAGTTTCTGGGAAATAGGGATTACTAATACACAAGGTGATTCAAAATGATGACAGCATCGTTGCTGTCTTGAAAATCTTTCTTAGATTTTCCCGTAATAATATATTTTGTGTACATATATATTATGTATTTTTCAAACGAAATCTAACAAAAACTCAAGAAACCAAAATCGACGACGTGGCAACAAGCCCGAAAATTGCTCAACTACATTTGTGATAGATTATAATAGTACGCATAAATAAATACTATAACTATATAAATAAATTGTACTATAACATTTTTCTCTTAATCTAAGTCTTTCTCTGCGTTAGGCTATATATTATATTTTGTTTTAATTTATAAAAAAACTAAATTTTGAATACTAGAAACCATTACAGACAGAGTGACCCATTTGAAAGCAGGGCACTTCTTTAAAAGTTTTATTTATTGGCCGATTTAAAAGATTTTTTTCAATGATATAGTTTCACTCTACCCTGGTACCAAATTTTAGAATAATTATTTAATTTTCGAAGCTTACTTGGAATTTTCAACCGCAAAAATCCAAACAAAGGTTAGCGATTTTTAATTTCAAATTTGAGTGCGCCATTGGATTTAGGATAGCTCACATGGGTGGAATCAAAATTTTAAAAATTTACAGAGTGCCCCCGGATATGTAAAATTACTAGTACAAAGAGACTCAAAATTTTAGTTTTGATAAATGCTCCTCTGGGATTCAGCTCTGCTTGTTTAAGAAACAAAATAGACCATAATTTCAAATTCATAAAATTCAGTAAGCCTCCTATGCCTATTTTAATTTTATTTTATTATTCTCCGAATTTTTCACTGGTAAAGTACCCTTTGTGAATAAAATGCAACAAAATGTAACAGACAAATTTCTGAGAAAGAATAAATTGGGAACGTGTGCAAAATTGTAGTATCCTATGCCTATCTTGAGAAAAATCTGAAATCAAGCATAAAACCAAACTAGAACAAGGACATTAAAATGTTCACACACTATTCTGCGAAACTTTCCTTCATAACATTTTGTAGTAGGTAGATATACAGGGATGGCCAAAAGTACGTAAAAAGTAAAATTCATATCTTTTGAATGGGTGATTTTTTTTAAAACGCCGAAACACGTTAACTGATCTTGATTTTTTCCCATCTTTCGGTTATATAATAATTAATTTTTCTTCAACCCCCTAATCTACAGCTACCCCTACTTTTTTCCCATTGGAAACATAAGGCATGAGGGGACTCGTTGAAAAGCTTATAGAAAATCGAATCCAGCCATACCAAATAAACAAGTTATATGTTTTCAATAGCAAGGCGATGACTTATTTGCAATAAGGCGTAACCCCCAACCAGGCTAAGTCTTCAGGATCGGCATAAAACGTGTTAAAAATAAAACTGTAAAAGATTATATTAAGATTTGGATTTACACATTTTTAATGGCTATATTTTACATAATTTTATGTTCAATTTGTTGTTTTAATTATACAGTACAGAATTAATTAGTCTATATATTGACGTGAAAATCTCTTATTTGAAAAAAATGTGGGTTACGTCTTATTGCAAAAAAGCCATCGAAGGTTTTTAGGGTTGTATTAAACACCTACTTAACAAGTGAAATAAAATTTAATTATCTTCAGTGTTATCCTCCATGAATTTGCATAGAATGAAATAAAGATTTTGAAACTGTACCTATCATTTCTAACGCAAAAAAATATATATTTTTTATGTTGGGTTTTTTGGTACCACTTACTTGCCAGGCTTTCTGGTTAATTTTTCGCTTTAGTTGTAAATTGGAGTTCGAAACGTTACTATTGTGTCAAAATCAAGGCAACGTATCGAAATCTTGATATTGCTTGGATGTGGAGACAAGATAAGAAGTCTCGCAAGGGACAGCCAGTAAAATATTTCATAAATTTCAGGAACACGGTACAGTACAGACTTTGCCCAAAACGGGACGGGCACGTGATTTGAATGAAGAAAATAAATTAGACATTACGTTAGAACTTATTGAAAATCCTCACACTTCAACTGTCATTGGCCCGCAATCACGATGCTTCTCGAACTGCAATTTGAATATTTAGAAACATGAAAAATACACCCCTATAAGGTACATCTTTTCCAAAAGCTTTTGGAAGACGATTGTAATAGGCGATTACAATTTTGTGAGGAAATGATAAGACAGTGTGACGACATTAATGGTTTTCAACGAGACGTACTTTTGTCGGATGAAGCTACGTTTTATTTAAATGGAGTGATTAAGAAGTTATTGCCTTTGGTCTCATGAAAATCCACACTGGACATGCGAATCGCATACGCATCACCCAGAGAAAGTTAATGTATGGACAGGTATCATCAACAACAGAATCTATTTTTTTACCCACGGTATATGCGTTTGGGGTGAGAGAATGTGTGCAAACCAGTGTTGCCATTTATCTCCAAAACTGCAGATCTCGCAGAGTGCAAATAACACTTCCCTCACTTCCCTGTGTACCTATTTGGTTCTCGAAGATGTAGATATGGCAACAACATATTCAACTCCCTATGAACCTAACAAAAAACCAAAGAAAATCCGTCGGGGGCTGCCATTTAATGAAATAGTTTTGTAGTTTTATAGTAACATGAATAATTTGGAAATATTTTATTGCTATAGTTATTTATATTTATGTTGAAATTTAAAATAGTGATGGCAGCCCCCGACGGATTTTCTTTGGTTTGTTATTAAGTTCATAGGAAGTTGTGTATGTTGTTGCCATATCTATATCTTCGAAACTCAAATAGGTACCTAGGGAAGTGCTATGAAAACTGATACTCTGTTGTTCATATGTCCGACTTTGCGAGAGATCAAATCTACTTATAAAACCTTTTTACGTTTATTATCTCTAGTTACATAAATTCTTTATGTCGGGGTTTTTTATTATTTTATCATTTTTCAATTACATTTTAACCGTCGTGTTTTTTTTCAAAATTTTGTATTTTGCTTTTATGAGCTACCTGGATTTTCTAACACTTGTCCTGATACCTGTTCTAGCTGTGATTTTTCATCATGATATTGATCCAAATATACCGAATGAAAGAATTTGGTTCCAACAAGATGGTGCCCCACATTTTTGAATTGATGTTCGAAGATACTTAGATGAAATTTTCCAAATCGTTGGATTGGTAGACGGGGTACAGTTGAATGGCCGCCAAGATCTCCCAACTTAGCGCCCCTATATTATCTTTTTTTTTTTGGGGGGATATTTGAAAGAAAGAGTCTACCAGGACAGACCGGGTAATATTGAGAATTTAAATAACAATATTAGGACGGAGCTGCATAATTTACTAGCTGGATTCATTCGGAATGCTGTGGACAACTTTTACTATCATCTTGGAGAATGGCAAATAGTCAATGGAGAACATTTTCAGCATTTGCGGCATTGAGTTTATTTTTGTAAACTATCTAGTTGTTTCAATTTGACGGATTTTAAAAATTGTTTTACCTCTAAATTCAGAAAAAATCTTTTATTAAAAAATCAATAGGGCCCACACTCTTTACATTTGAAACAAATGAGTTTTTAAGGAAATACAATAAATCGTAATTGTTAGTGGCAATAACTAAAAAAAAGCTACAAAAATATTTAAATTTATAATTTTTCCCATAATTACAAACAAAAAAGAAAACAATTTCTGCCAGTCGGGGCCTTCCAGTATTATTTTTAAAAATTAAATAAAAATACTTACATCCAGAAAATGCATCAGAAAATTGGTCCTACCATACATAAAATGATCCACTGGTTTCAAAAATGTCAAAAATACAGGGTGTCCCATTTAAAAATATAAATTTACGGTCATTTCTCGTCAAACCGGAAATGTCATGAAATCCGAAATGACCTCAAAGAATTCATGGTACCACTAGTATAAACCCACCCAATTTCAAATTTTTATCAGCAGTCATAAAAAAGTTACAGCGTGTTCCCACTTTCCGTTGTCACCCTGTATATTCAGTTTTTTTAAGATTGTAATATGTTCTGCTTTGTTTTCCTTACCTTTTTTTATCTATCAAATGCTCAATATCTTTGTTGTTCAATTTGAACAATTTTGTACTTTTCAATTTTGATTTGAATATATTTTTCGTAATAGGTCCATGAAATTATTCAAGGAATTTATTTTGTTGAGCCCCAGACATACATTCCTACTTTAATGTAGAAATGAATATAATCTATTTTTTTATTTTATAATTTTAGTTGTGTACGCTGTTTTAGCAATATTCCATACTCTATCGAATGCCTATGGAAGGTAAATTAGAGTTATTTTTTAAATTTTATTATATCTAATTGAAAATATTACATTTTTCTGTTATTACTGCAGTTGACTCTATTTTATTTTTCCTTTTATATCTATTATTGCGTAGGGTAACTTTTGGTACATGGAAACTTAGAAATGCCAACAATGTCAAAATGTCAATAGGATTGTTAGTTAACATTAAAATTTGTGACTATACAGTAAAACTTACTTAAAATCTCCTGACATTGTGTCAATTGATAATCAACACCAATTTTAGGATAGTCTCCATCTAACTTAAAGGACAAAAACATACAAAACTGTTGGTGCATATAAAGCAAGAAAAATTATAAACTAATCTATAGAAAACATAATATAATGAAATGAATATAGGTACATGAGTTAGTAAACCTACGTAAACATAAATCAATCCAGAGCAACTAAAAGATACAACTCGTGCATTATTGATAAACTTCGAAAACATTGTTTTCAGGTCAGATAATATCCCCAGTTCTCTCATTTCAGTTACGTATTGAGAGTAATCAAGAATTATTAAGTATAATCAAATTAAGTAAAAAGGAAAATAAAGGAATTCGCATTTATGTTATTATTCTTTAAATTTTGACCATTGTTTGGTTGGATATTTTTAACGACGAGGTAAGTAACAACAAAATAATTATTTTATGATATCTTGTCATATGTGTGATATCTTGTGTTTTATGGTATCTTGTCTATGGAACATAGATAAACAAACAAAATCATTCATAAGTCATATTTGACTTTGATAAATTTCCATAACAAAAAAAGAGTAATTTTTGAAACGTTAACTGCATGTGTTTAGTGTTAGTGGAAAATATTTTGTTTTTTAGTCAAAACAAAATTTATAAAATCTACTCCTTGATTAATCCATTAGGCGCAAGGGATTATTTGTTAATATTTTTATATTTCAGTGGCAGGAATACCTAATTAAATAGAAAAGTAACAAAAAATGACAGAAATAAATAATTATAAACAATGAGAATAATGAAGTTATTCAGGAAAGATAAATTATTTTGTGCATCAATTCAGCAAAATGTTTATGATTTAAGATAATTTAATGCGTTATGGCAATTTATGGTAATTTATAGCAATATATGTCAATTTATTTAAATCTAGTAACTGGTTAGACTGAACTAACATTACGAGGTCGATGAATAAGTACTTGTGTTTGAAGACAGATGACGTTATTGAGAGAGTTGACATTACCGTCATGTACTGTCATCTGTCAAATGACACCGTACTAAGTTTATTTTTATTTGGCAGCCAGTTGTATCACACTTGTTTAGTATTTCTAGATAAAAAGTTCGTCTGGTAAAGAATCTTCTAAATTTACACATTTGCACTAGTACCTCAGAAACTGTACTCGCTCACGACGTGGTCTTAAAGAATTTCGGGCAGATGCGTCAAATAAAAATAATAATAAAAATACATCCTCCATAGAACATAATTTGACATCTAAATAGTAAAGTAGAAAAAGTCGGAAGCGCTTAAAGAACGACATATGCGTCTGATTTTATAAAAGTTCATAATTAGCTCAAAGTGATCCGAGATGCAACTAAACCGACCTCTTTAAACACAATTCGCAGGAGTTTTTGCGTCGAGTTATCATCACTGATGAAACCTGGATACACTGTTATATGCAAGAGACCTAGCAACAGTCGAAACAATGGATGAATCTTCTAAAACGAAAGCAAAGGCGTTCTGATAGGAACAATTGGCTGCCAAATAAATCAGTATGAAATTTAGTATTGTGTCGTTTGACAGATGGTAGTACACAATAGTAATGCCAACCTTCCTCAGCAACGCCACCTGCCTTCAAACAAGAATATTTATTGATTATATACAAGATGTAGCCTATATCTAGCACAATGTTGAGCCTTGAAATAGCCATAAGTAGAAATCAACCTGCTACAGTGTGGATACTATTGAAAGCAACAAAGTCAGAGTTATAGTCACGGCAAGAATTCAAACGTCTTACATCACTGACGTTACGCAATTGTTTTTATTGTCAACGAAATATTCGATATTTGGTTGCATTAAAAACAATCATTGTTTGTAATTTAGTGCAATATACAGGGTGTTTCCTAACTGGACAGCCAAAATGAAATGTCATATGTAAAATCGAATTTTAAACATAAAATAAAGAGTAACTTTTTTTCATATCGGACTTCGTTTAGGAGATATTCAGTTATAAAAATAATTGAGTAATTGATAAATGTGGATTCATTGTTAGAATTTGTTGAAGAAAAGTCTTAATTTTCCACAATCCTTTATTTAAATTTGATTATTTTTTACTACGAGTTGTAAAAATATTTTATTAAAGTAAATAATAGAACAAACAACAAACATTATTACAAAATTAAGAACTACAATAGATGTTCAAAAATGCTACCGTTTACATTAACACATGCCTGGCAACGCAGAACAAGTGAATTATAAACTGCTTCAAAATTTACAGTATGTTGTATATTATGCACTGCATTTAAAATTCCACCTTGTAATTGTTCAATAGTGTTGATAGGTTCTGCATAAACTAATTGTTTTAGGTGACTCCATAGGTAAAAGTCAAGGGGATTAAGGTCCGGTGACCTTGCAGGCCGATGAACGGGACCGCCCCTTCCTATCCATCTCCCATTGAAATTATTATTGAGCCACTCCACCACATTTCTTCCAGCATGTCGTGGCGGTGCCCCGTCATGCTGATACCACATTCTGTTTTACAGGCCAATAGGAATATCATCTATTAAATCTTGCAACTCATTTTCTAAAAGTGCCATGTATGCGTCACCAGTTAACCGATTACGCAAAATTTGAATACGTAGTAATTGTCCCTTGAAAATACCACACCAGATGTTTATAGAAAATCTTTGTTGGAAACCTCTAATTCTAACTGCGTGTGGATTTTGTAAAGACCACTTATGCTCGTTATGAGTATTGTTACTTCCATTCCTCGTCAACATTGATTCATCTGTCCAAAGTGTTTCTCTAATAAAGTTAGGATGTTGTTCATTCTGTTCAAGTAGCCAATGACAAACTGTTAACCGCTATACCTCGTCGCCTGGATGCAAGTGATGGACTTTTTGATAGTGATATGGATATAACATTTCTCGATTAAGAGTTTTACAAACAAACTTGTGCGGCAATTGTAACTGTGTGGAAATGCTTCTAGTACTGGTCGTTGGATCATCAAGTACTGCATCAATAATGGCAATTTCTTATACAGCAGTGTGCTGTTAATGTGGACCTTCACTACGGTTTCATTAATTCCAAACTCACGAAGCCTTCGAAAAGCATTCGAAAAAACTGTACGGTAAGGTTGCCGTCTATTTGGATACCTTATACTATTCCCGACACGCAGCTCTAGTGTTACCATCACAGTACCCATAAACGTAAATAATGTCAGCAAGTTCTTCGTTACTAAATTGCATTTTAAAAGAAACACTAACATAAAAGTCATAAAAGTCACTCAACGTTATACAAAAATAATTACTTGAAGACAAGCTGTCAAATAATAAACAAACTTTTATTTTCATAGTTGCCTTGTTTTACATTTTTTTAAATATCTCCTAAACGAAGCCCAATTTGAAAAAAAGTTACTCTTTGTTTTATGTTTAAAATTCGATTTTACATATGACACTTCATTTTGGCTGTCGAGTTAGGAAACACCCTGTATAATGCAAACTTTTTGTTGTTCTTGTTTTTTTACTCTCAATTGCAGTTTCTTAAATATTCTGATAAAAATATAATAAATTGTTCTTTTGTTCCTATGACGTAAGTTGTCTGAATTCTTGCCGCGAGTATATTTGTCTGCGGCCACACTTATGGCATACTGCTGAGCAAATAAGGTTTTTTCAGATGTAATCCAATGCTGATCATTAGTTGTTTCCTAATATAGAGTTGATTTCATTTCCTAATAGATACTAGATCATAATATGGCATTTTCTTATGTTTAGTGGAAGGTATTTAGAGAAGGCAATTAATGTTGATACGATAGCATTTTATAAAATGGAGAATAATAGGATAATTTAATTATCAGGAATACTGTGAAGTATACTAAATTGTGTTTACTAAATTCGATGTTAATAACGACGTTGATTACTGGCATCTAAAGCTAGCAAATATTTGCAGTTCATGAAACATTTCAATATATTAAAAAACATCTGTTCATAAATTGTTTTAATTCCAACACCTGAATACTATGTCGTACATCGCATGCTGAATATTTTTCAGTAACTTCAATATCGTTTTCAATTCCAGTAGGCATTGTAAGTAAATAATATGATGGTTTTGAAAAATATGCTATAGTAATACCAAGAAAAAAACATATTTTTTTCATTACAGAGTACATATATATCATAATGTAACCAGAGCTGAAATCTCGATTTATAACTGAAAAATTCTAAAATGGAACTGCTAACAAAAGTCTTCAATCTTATTATTCCGACAGTTTCTTTCAGTGCATCACGCTTTCTCACAAACACAACTGAATAAATTTCTCTCAAATATTTTGTTGAAATAACTTGGCCCGTTGGGTCGGTGCCCGATGAATTCACAGGCAAACATGAACATTACTTTCCATTTTCAGTAGAAAATATTGAACAACAATAACGAATCCACACAAATATCTAAAAATTCGAATGTTGTTTACTCTTTATGTATACTGAAAATGTAAAATGGTTATAAATATGTAGAAGCCTGTATTTATTCTATTTTGCAATGTATTTTGAGTATTTATGTTTTTAGTGTATAGGTAGATACTCTATAACGTTGATAATAATAATGTTTTTAAAGCATTGTAATTGTTTATACAGGGAGTCCCATAATTTATGGGCCATAGAGCAACCGGCCGGTCTATTATCTCTGGTTGCTCTATGGCCCATAAGTTATGGGACACCCTGTATATTTATTAATGTAGGTATTTAATGTGCTCGACAGTAATAATTTTTCTACCGATATAATTATACATATAAAGAAGTTTTAAAGTCGTGAAAAGTTTGTCTAGTTTGTCCTTAGGTGAAAATAAATCGATTTAACCTAACATACTTATATCGCAAGTCGCATAATAAAAAAGATACAGGGTGTCAAAATTAAAATATTATTTTCGATATTTATAAATAACTTCTTAAAGAATCCAAATATTTACATAAAATTTGTAAATCGGGGGCTTTTGCGGGCGAGAAATTCAAATTTGTATCTAATTTTCATGTCACTAGTAGGGGGCGCCAGTTGTGGCACACCATGTTTCTATTAAATGGCAAAACTTTATTTCAGCTTAGTGTATCCATCTTACTATCAAAACAATCGATTCTTCTACCTGTTTTATTTGAAAAAGGTATACTTTGCAGCAACCGGTAGGAGTAACCATTTTTTAAATAATCCTATTTGAAATGCTCAGTGCACCGAGTAAAAACTGTTTTGGTTTCAGGTAAAGTGCCTTTTCTGCTGAAAATACAGTAAAATGTTACTTGAAAAAGTTGTTCAAAATATTATAGAGATGTGCAAAATTTCAAGAAGATTGGCGAGAATTGACCATTTTTCAACAAAGTACAAACGCAGTATAAGGAGACCAGTAGAATCACTTGGGCCGAAATAATAAGTGGCGCATAGCAGCTCGCGCATCCATTTCAGGCTGCAGAGACCTCAGTTTACATCCAACTCTGGGAGTGCGACCATCGGTTATACAGAACTGTATTAAAGCAACATTTTGAGTCTGAATCGAGGAACGAGTAGCTGCGCAGCAGTTAGATGTTTAAACATCTCATTCAAGTAATCATTTAAGTAATCTAAGTTTTTTAAATTTCCTAAATACATAAATAAGTAAGTAATGTATAATATACTGTAAAACCCATAAATTATATTTTACTGCTATTGCCTTCCCTATTAACTTATTTCTTAAGTATAACATTGGGATATAAATAAGTGAAGTTTAAAGTATACATATTTATATTTTCGACAAATACAAATTTTTATTTTAGAACAAGGTTCTGTGCAGTGGCTTCTAGAGAATAGAGAATAGAGAATATTTATTAGAAAAGCTGCTCAGGATTAGTAATAGTTCATACAAACTATGTCAAATACATTTTGTAAACAATATGTTTTCTAACGATTCGTGCAATAGATTACGCAAAGAAGTCGTTGCAACGTTTCCTGCACAAGACGGCTCATTTTCAAATTAGTAGATAATCATATTTCTTGTAGTCACTATAATTAGAGTAAGTCTCAAAACAAAATAATATTTAGGTACTATTTTTTTCCATATTTACATTTTACTGCACTATCTCTTTATCTCCAATTTAACATTTTTCAGTTACAAAACGTTAACATATGAGTGAAGAAAATGGAGTATCATTTTAAAATTGTGAGGGGGGGGTTGTAGAATAGAGCAATAAAGTCTCACCTGGAAGCACATTTATTTGCAAGGCTCTCAAGGGCTGTATTTTAGCCTTAAATTAAAAATAAATTTAAAAAACGTTATCATATGAGTGAAGAAAATAGAGTATCATCTTAAAATTGTCAAGGTAGGTGTAGAATAGAGCAATAAAAGTGCCCCACCAAGAGCCAATAAAAAAGGCTGAAAAAAATGCCGCCTCGGATTGGCTAAAATCGTCATAAGACTATAGAAATCATAAAATATATAGAAAGCCAAAAGGGGTACGGAAAATAGTCAACCTATGGAGAAAATGCAAGTCTAGTAATATTGCATTAACTTAGCGTTTATGAGTTGGTTGCATTAACGGGGTAGCTTCACACTAATGGGCGGGAATTTGAAAATATGAAAACATATGATTTCTATGGACCAATTAAAACATTCCGTTTTGGTTTTAATTATATGCTGAGATTAAAATGCAGTATAACCAACAGCTTACATTAAGTTTTCTCTAGATGGCTGCTTTCTAAGCTCCTTCATAGTCTGACTATTTTTGAGTGCCTAATGTAAAGACTTCTGGTGTTATATATCTTTTATAATTTCTATGCATAAGACGCGATCAGTAGAAAAAACAAATTACAGATTTTTATACATCATCCTTATTTTAATGTTCATTTATATGTTCTACAGTTAACACCTGCACTGATCCAAACTAAATTAATAGATGGTAAAAGTAAAATGAAGTATTCTGGTGCAGTGCAATAACTGCAGTGTGTTTAATAAAAAAAGGTATGTTTTTATTTTTTTTTAAATTCAAAAGTTTATGTTTGACGCAACAAATGAGTATTTTGTTTTTTCTTTTTTAAATTAGAAATGTGTGACGGCACAAGAAACAAATTGTTTGGAGCTCAATAATTCAATATCGTAGTTTCCAAATTTATTTATAGGTTTAACAATATTTATATCTTTGCTTATATTGGTGGTTTCGGGAGAAATAAGTTTTTCAAAATTAAAGGCAATTTAAAATTCCTGCAAATTAGAAACTTCTATGCTGCAAGAGCGTATATCACATCTAGCTCTTACTTCAAATGAAAACCAAATTTGTGTCTCCAAAGACCAGACGTATTCCATTATAATTTTTGTTTGCATGTATTTGCATTTATTAGTTTTAGGGTTTTCAGTTCTTTTATTTTGTTACTTTATTTAAAACAAACTATATTAACTGGGTGTGCTTTATTTATGTTAAAAAAATGTGTTTAAAATTAATATTTTAAACATACATATAAGGGGCGGAAAAAATATTGTGCACGCAGGCGCGTGGCCCTCCAGGAATGGGCGTGATTAACAGTTATTGCATAACACTATCAGGTATAATGACCCAAGGACATCAGTAATAAATGAGAAAATTATGAGATAATTATCAATGTCTGATGGTTAAATATCCGATCAAAAATATTTTTGAATGTAAGATATTTAAATGCGTTTATTTACTAAAATTATAATTAGAATGTAGCCACTTACAAGTGCTGATGTTAAATGACCAAATTTGCATATTCGTCCAAATTAATTTAATAGGGTTCAGCTCACAATGGCATAAAGAAAATCGAAGAACTGTAAAATTAAGAGCTTTAGCAATTTCACCCACAACATATTTTATGGCTTTTCATTTTGCTCAATTGCTAATAACTGTATTTTTAACATAATGTCATTATATTCAAAAGGTTTCTCACTCTTTGATTTCTTCTTCTCTTCATACAGATGTAAAGCCATTATCTATGATAATCGCTGTACCAGATTCGATATGAGGCAAAATAAATGCGAACCATTTTTCAATAAATGATAATTTTCTGTTCGTCGCGACTCGAACACATATAAACCATTATCAAAAAATTGTATGTGTAATATACAGGGTGTTTCAAAATGAACATCGAAAAACAAGTGGGGTTTGCTTAATAAGCGTATGTCTTAGATCTACTCATTTTTAAGATACAGGGTGAGTAAGATAATTTCAAAAAATGAAATTTTGGATGTAATTTGTTTAATGACCAACAGGTTTGCTTAAAATTTGACAAAGGTATGTTTTTGGTGGTACAGAACACGCTGAATCGTACAAATTTGTACATTTGTGCTAGTTGCTAGCATTTTTGCTGACATTTTACTTTAGAAAATAAAATCGTGGTAACTAAAATGTAAAATATAACGGCAAATTCCCACACATGATTAAGACACTTACGCAAAAAAATCCACTCGTACCAATGCATTTTATTCTGTTAATAAATTGTAGTCAGATTAGTATTGTTCACATTGGCTGAATATTGTTAATTTCTTTATTCTATAAAAACTTCAACAACAGTGACAATCAAAATGTCAAACATTATCCGGCGCCTCAGATATGCAACCATCAACACAACAATTGCATGTCTCGCCAGCTGTAGTGGTGAAATATTTTTCGTGCTGTCAAAATTGTCAAAAACCATCGGAAGAAATGCATATATTACTATATAATATCATTTTTTATATGATTCTCCTTTGACGATGTATTTGTTTCAAATAACAATTTGAAATTTAAGCATTTGAAACAGCTGCTTGAATTGAGACTGCGTGAGTTCTTAAAGACTTGTAATGAGTAAGATTGATGTTCGAACAAAAAATATTTATTTGATTAGTAGATAGTAAAGAAAATCATTATTTTTCAAAACATTTTTCTTTTAAAACATCCTGTACTATGGAAATGTAATGTGTTAGTCTGAATTTGAAATATGAGTAGTATCACTTTATAAATTTAAACCCTTTTTGTTGACTTTTCCGTGTAAATCATAAAAAGGGTTACTACAAGGCGTCCTGACATGATTGAGTTTATGTATACACGGATCTCTTTCTCATAAATATTTCATAACTTCAACTCGCATCATAGAACCTTAAAAAACTAGAATATATATTGGACCGCTAGAATGGCTTGAATGAGCGACAGGAAATCGGTGAAGGGTGGTGTAAATCGACGAGATTTTTTAAAATATAATCCAAATTATATAACGGCAACGTACGAATTTAAAAAAACCGTCAAAGTTTACCTGTAAAATAGTTTACAGCACACCGCAAAAGTAAGTATTTTTTACGAAGGATATAGCTACATATATTGAGTTGAAATGAAATTATTGACAATAACATGTAGTGAAAATTTTGACAAACTAAGATTCATATACAGGGTTAACTATGACTAAGTATAAAGATTTAACCACGTGCTCAGGGAGGCCTAAAAGACAATAAAAAAATTATTCCAGAATTTTAGCTCGATATTTAAAAAATGGGGCAAAACCCTTTTTTCCTACGGATAGTCGGCGCCTGTGATAAGAATCGACTGAGATGGCTTAGATTCATAGATAAAGCTGTCAATAATGTCAACTACCATGCGGTCGTCTTTTTGTAGCTTTCTAAATGTAGAAACGACAAAAATTATCATTCTTATTAGTAATAATACCTGATAGATAGGTAACAGTTAATCCAGTTAGCTCCAGTATTTTGCATTCGTTTTTCATTATTTCGTTATAAACTGGTAAAACTACATATTCGCTCATTACAGCCACTCACTATCGATAAAAGACACTTCCCGTAGGTACAATTAGATAAAATGCCTATTTATTATAACAAAATCGAACGAAAGGAACAGATGATAGACAAGTTTTAATGTAACCGCGGCAGTCTTGTCCCATAACCTAGAAAACCAAACCGGCGAATTATATTGTGGGAAAGTATCTGCACCCAACACAAATGTCTTTATTTAATAACTATAAAACGTTTAAAAATTAAAAAAAGGCACTAAAAACTGAAGAAGAACACAAAATTACAACGTAAACACAGGAATTGAATTATGACATGACAGCGATACCGACTGAGCGAGCGACTGTTGGATGCTTGTAGAGTAGGCAACCAAGCAAGTTAACATTGGCGGAGTTAAATAAGGATTTAAAATAATATAAAAAAAAAATTTTTTTTTGGCTTTATAAAAAGTTAAAAAAATTTTTGAAGGGTGATTCCGTTAATTCTTATTTTTCCCTATCCCCTCTTAAAATATTTGTACTAAGCCATAGTTAACCCTGTATACAGTGCTTTCAAAAAGTAAGGAATAAATTCATTATTTTTGAAATTGAGAAGTTTTCGAAAAATTACCCTGGCACGTCGTTTTTGTTTTTAAAAAAGGTACTTTTTGACATACGACCCATATTTGTGAGATCATCGCTGTTCGAGATATGACGTCATCAACATTTTTTTTAAATAGCAACCCACAATTTTGACCGTGCCACTTGAAAGAGCGTGTCATTCTACACACATACATCATGAAAAATTATGGTGTTACATAACAAAAATTTCATCAATTTGAGAGTCCATGTCAAATTAAATGTCAGATATATAAATGGCTTTACAAGGTAAAAATCAACACACCTGAAAAGGGCATAAAAACATAAATTAGAGAATATTTTAACAAAAAAATGTCTAAAAATTGTTACTTAATTATAAAATTATATTGTAAGGATATACATAAACTCAGTGCAGTGTTTGATGCAACAAAAAGAAATAACTTAAAAGGTTGTGATACGTGCGAAGAGACCTTAACTAAAAGCGTGTGAAATCAAGACTGTGGAAATACAGAAAAACAAAAGTTGTTTACTTAGTAACGATGAAAATACAAGAAAGCAAGGGGATGCAACATTTTTGCAAAAAAAGATAATTTTAATTTAAATGGGAGAAAAGCATATATAATACTCTAAAGTTATACTATGTTTCACAAGGTAAAAAGGTAAATCAAAAATCAAAGGTTCTAGTGTAAAAATTAGAAAAAATTGGAGTTCAGCATTTCCAGAGACGAAACGTGGTATGAAAAGGCCTAATTCCCCGTTTCCAGTGCCAAAATAACCTGCCAACAGGAATTCCAGATAAAAATTGAGAGTCCTGAAGTAGAGATTCCAGTCTCCAGATTTTCAACGAACATCAATCGGAGTTCCTAGCTTCCAGCGAGAAAATTGAGGCAAATAAGTCAAGCTCAAGTTTTTCAGTTTGCCTCCAAGCAAAAGTAAGGGACCAATTATGTGCACCAACTACAATAGAAGCTAGCTAGTAAATGTAATTTAACAAATATTTGATAT
This sequence comes from Monochamus alternatus, assembly GCA_037114965.1. Classification (NCBI taxonomy): domain Eukaryota; kingdom Metazoa; phylum Arthropoda; class Insecta; order Coleoptera; family Cerambycidae; genus Monochamus; species Monochamus alternatus. The sequence goes on from CM073427.1 coordinate 76,338,773, forward strand.
CCTAACAAAACTTTAAAGAATAGCAAATCAGAACTTACCTGCATAAATTTTGATCCAATCAAAAGTTTAATTATTAATAAATTCAGCAAAAAAACATAATAATCTATCACAGTGGCCATTTTGCAGAACTAGAAAATTCGTAAGCAAATAAATTTTTATATGGCGGTAGTTGCCTAACCAAAAAGTAGGAAAAGGTATAAATTAAATTTAAATTTTAAATACAAATATGCTATACTGTTGCTTTAGTGTAACAATTATTGTTTAAGATAATATCTGATGGTAAAAGTTACAGAAAATGTTCCTTAATTGCTTTTAACAATAAAATTATTTGAAAATTTTCTAGCTTTCTATGTGAAATAAAATAACTTTTATAAAATTTACATGTGTCCTTTAATGAGTGTGAAGTATGATCTTTTGAGTGCTTTTAGGATACATGTTGAATATAATTGTCTAAAGAAAAAGTTTATTTTGCTCTGCCAGAACTCACTACTGAGATCAAAGTCATATCAGTCAGGGTAGTAAAATTTATAATTAAATAATATTGTATAGAATAAAACAAAATTTAATTTTACCAAAGTTAAATTATATTCACAAATGAATACAGAATCCACAGCTTAATCATAAATTACCCATCTAAACACAAACACATAACAAAAAATCATCAATTTCACAAAATATTGGTGCCCAATCAAATATATAAAATACAAATTAAATTCATTACATACACACAAGTAAGCACATATTCCCATCACAATATTTTATACTTAATAAAGTTCAAATTTGTGTACTAAACTTCATAGTACCTATGATATAAAGCAAAAATACATGCTTAAATAACATTGCTTTCACTCAAGACCCTAAACAGAAGAGGTTGCCTACAAACTGCTGATTGTTTCCGGTCCGCCCGCCCATAAACCCATGTATGACGTCACTGGTATTTGAAACGAAAATGTCAAATATGTTAATGAATTTGGATTTTTATTTGTATTTTAAAAGTAGTTATGTGTTACGTGTTACTATTTTTGTGTTACTGGAACTATTTTTATGTATTTGTTGCCGTTACGTTTTGGTTGTTATTTAAACGCTGTGGAGAATATATACTTTTATGTCAATTATCAAATTATGTTGCGTTATATTTTTGAGGGCAACATTTTTATTGTGGCTACTTTTAAAACTGAAATGGGAAAAGAAAACTGACGAATCTATTACTTTCCATAATGTCCCAAAAGATTTATTTAGATCACCACGAAATTTGCAATAATCATTTTCATACAGAAGAATTTAAAAATATATGTTGCAGAAGAAAAATGGATGCAGCTTCAAAGAAATTATAAAGTATAGGTATAAATTCTTGTCCTATGTTGTGTGCTGTATACAGCTATTACATTAGGTCAAATATTTTAGCAATGTTTTGCCTTAATTTGAAGGCTCCATCGTGCAATTGCACTAGGAAGACTGTTCTGCTACCAGTCCACTGGTTCTCCAAAACACCATGCACAAGAAGATAGTAAGTGAACTTACCCGCGATCGAAAGCCACAAAAAGGCAAGTATGGTCACCAGACATTCCAGTTACCAATGTAATTTTAATTTATTGAATGAAATAAGATAAATGTATACATAAAATCGTACAGACAAGTACCTACAATTAACTACTTTTATTTGTGATAATTAGTATACCTATTTTCATATTGCAATTCCTTTATATATTCTTAAGGTGGTCATATTTGTAATCCAATATAGTGGAATGTCGACGTAATTTTAAAGTTAGGAATTTTAAACCCTGTTAAAGTTATCAAAAATAATTATACATTATTGGATACTAAAAAGTTCAACTTAGGTAGTATTAGTATTTACATTGCCAATATGTAACGATTTTATGCTTAAAATTTTTATTGAAAGTGTCTCTTTTTATGGAATATTTACATAAAGTTCAATAATTAATTTTCCACATTTTGAAGCCAAAGTAAGAAAAATGATCACAAACTTTTCCTGAGTTCATCCTTTATGGGTATTTTGCTGCAGTCAAAAAAGTGTTGTAGAAGAGAAAGGTAGACTTAAAATTATACAGGGTTAACTATGACTAAGTACAAAAATTTTAAGCTCCCTGAGCACGTGCTCCCTGAGCACGTGCTCAGGGAGCCCTAAAAGACAATAAAAAAGTTATTCTAGAATTTTAGCTCGATATTAAAAAAATGGGGCAAAACCCATTTGTCTTACGGAAAGTCGGCGCCAATGATGAGTATCGACTGAGATGGCTTATGGCTTAGAGATCCATAGTTGACATTACATCTGTCAACAACTACCATGCGGTCATTTGCAGTGTTTCTAAATGCAGAAACGACAAAAATTAACATTGACAGTTGATGACAGTTAATCCAGTTAGCTCCAGTATTTTGCATTCGTTTTTCATTATTTGGTTACAAACTCGTAAAACTACATTTTCACTCACTACCGATAAACACACTTCCCGTAGGTACAGTTAGATACAATGCCTATGTATTATAACAAAATCGAAGAAAGGGATGAGTAGGTAGGTTCTAATAGATAACAGAAAACGTTTAACACCCGCGGCAATCTTGTCCCATAACCTAGAAAAACAAACCGGCGAACTATATTGTGGGAAAATATCTATACCCGACACAAATTCCTTTATTTATTAACTATAAAACGTTTAAAATTAAAATAAGGCACTAAAAACTGAAAAAGAACACAAAACTACAACGTAAACACAGGAATTAAATTATAACATGACAGCGAACCGACTCGACTGGACTGACTGCCGACTGTGGCCGACTGTTGCATGATGGTTGCTTGCTGGTTGCATACTCTGATTCTCGCATTGGCGGCGTTAAATAAGGATTTAGTATAATATCGAAAAAAACTTTTTTAGCCATTATAAATAAGTTTGGAAATTTTTTGAAAGGAAATTCTGTTAATTCTTATTTTTTCTATCCCCTCTTAAAATATTTGTACTTAGTCATAGTTAACCTTGTATATGTCCATATGCACGTCGTTTTGATTATTTTTGACTTAACCGTAGTAAGATCACATAATATACAGTTATCGCTATTTTTTGAGCCGTAACTAGTTTAGCTATTACTAGATAGCAGTATCTGTCAAGGGTTTAAAATTTTACTTTCTTGAAGACTACTCTGCTAATACAAAATTGTGATTTTTTTTAATGCCTCAAATTGCAACTTCCTGCTTTCTGAGCTGATATAAGTTTAATGTAGAAGTATAAATTCCTTATAAGGGAGTTTTTTTCAAACTAAATAAAAATAAAATTGATAGAAGCGTACTAATAATAATTTTAAGGTCAAGAATTTTTATATTTTTCATGGTGTTTTATTACTTAAAGAGTAATAATATATGGTATTTTACTATATCTGCTGAATTATGTATCACATTTTAAGTATACCTACTTACTTGTGTGTATAGGTAATGCTAATTGTGTCGAGCGGTTTAAGGCGTCAGTAATTGAATTGACTGCCTACAGTCCGTCGAAATATATTTGCGGAGAGGGTTGACACCCTCTCTGAAGTTATAGTAGAGTCAATGTGAGAGAGTGATACCGGTCGACGTTTGACCGTCTCCCTAATTAATGAGGTTTTCCAGGTTTGCCTCATTCCTTCACTGAATCATGGTTTGGGCCTACTAATATAAGTCGTTCCTGAGCATCTTATTTGCTACCTCTTAGACCGAGACATTTATGGACACACAAATATTAAGATATAACCCATTTATTTTTATATTATCTCTTTAAAGACAAAAAGAAGAAGAACACAAAGGACACAACGCTATACAAACGTATGTATAGAATATTTCTCTTGGGTTTTTCCTTTACTATTTTTATTTTTGTAAAACTTTGCAAATATGATTATAAGGTTATTTTGTCTATGTTATGAAGTTTAAGCGAATTTCATTTTTTTGCGAATATCCCTATTCATCTTCAAAAAAAAAACAAATAGAAAATTTAATTAATAGAACATGGGTCTAATTGTTCAAAAGTGTAACGATATTACCTTCTAAATGAGTGCAACATTTTCAATCCAGTATATTGGAAATTGGATAGAAATCTTTTTCATAATAATAACTTTTTAATATTATGTATCTGGAAAGTTAAGCGCCCAAATTAAAATTGACATAATGAAAGTCCCATTATTTTCGCTGAAGTAATCTGAGGTTTAACACTTTGACCTACTAATTTGTGACACGTGTAATTAACCTCTTTTATTTTATTATTATACAGAAAGCCGTGTCATTAGCTCCACTGAAATAGATAAATTTGTACTTGTGAATATATATTGCTACGAAAATATTCAGGAAACATAAAGGTCTGCCACGTGCCGCTTAATTCAGTGTTCTAGTTTTTCTATTATTACACCTAGCGGCGGATGAAATTAAAGGATTGCGTGTAGAGAATTTGTTATTGTCCACTATTCAATATTCAACGTGGAAATACATTTGAATTTTGAGGAAAAAAACACATTTCGTGCGTTGCATAAACTTAAACTGAAGTATGCACCAATAATTCAGAAGTTAGCATCCATCGTATATATCCAGTTTTAAATTGTTTAATAAAGCAGTGATGAGGCAATTCTTCGATATTCCAGTAGCAGCCAGATTCAAATACCGTATGAGGTATATATATTGGATGTATTATTATACCTGCAAGTTTCTTTTATGGGAGATAGATTATGGTTGGAAAGGAAGTATACTACTACCTTCCCTCGATAGAACGGTGGAAGCAGGCAGATGATATGTCATCCCTGGTATTCTACACGGATGGGTCCCGGGTAGAAGATGAGTATTCGGATGTAGCAATATACCTGAAAAATTGGGGTATCCAGCAAAGTTTTTCACTGGTTATATACGTCACGGTCTTCCTGGCAGAGGTCTTTGTTATTTTGATGGTAGCAGGCAAGGAAGAAGTAACAAACTGCGTGGAAGAGAAAATCTTCATCTGTTCAGACAGTCAGGCTGCACTCAGGGTTCTTAGCTCTGCAAGGACAAGATCTGCCTTCGTTCAGAAGTGTGGAGGTGTCCTGGAGTATCTGACCACACAGAGGTAGGTGGAGTTGGTCTGGGTTCGAGGCCATAAAGAAGTCTCTGGTAACGAGAAGGCTGACCATTGGAGAAGAAATAGAGAATGTAAGCAGGCTCATAATTTTCTCGATGAATCTAATAAATCTAGGACGGTGTGGCTGCTGAACCTCAGTCGAATATCCCTGAACCAAATGGAGGGAGTCCTAATAGGCCACTATAGACTTAGAAAACATTTAAGTTTGATAGGAATAGAGGAGGGTTTTTAATACCTGGAATGTGGAGAAGAGGAGGACACTTCCCATTCATTTTTTAACACATTGTGCGGTTTTCGGGGAACTAAGATATAGGCTCTTTGGTACTGGGGAGCTGCAAAGGGAAGAGATGAGGAGCCTATCATGGACAAAGAACCTAGCGTTCATTAGGGTGTCGGGTAGGTTCGAGAAAGACCGAAAGTAGATAGTGGATAGATGATGGGATGGGTAAGTAAATAGCGCCTACTTGTGCCCTAATTGCCAGGCTGTTACCGCCCTGTTCACTACTACTACTGTTTTCTTATACAGATTAATGTCATGAAGTATCTTCTTGAAAATATCTTTAAAACAAATCAATTGATGTGAGAACATCAGCCTTCTAAATATGGTAAATGAGAATTGAAAAATTTGGATCTAATAGTATCTTATTTTTCCACTTAGTTAAACAACATTTAATGTGAATTTATGACAATTATTATTTTTTAGTAATAGAAAGACATAAAAAGTACCTTGAAATTAGTTAATGATAATTTAATGTGAGTCTTCCAAAATGTTCTGATAGTTATGAATTGTATCTAATAGCGTCGGAAAATAAACTATATTTACTTATTTCTACATAAGTGTCATTTAAAGTAATTCCTTCTACACACATATTACACATGGATACACGTATAAAGGGAAAACTCAAATATTTGTTGACATCCACTATATCCATCCAGTATATCTAAAGAAACTGATATTGTTTTTGGATCTGCTGTAGTCGAAGAGTCAGAAGACGCGACTTGGCGAAACTCAGGCTGTATCAATCTATTCAGCTGTGGGTTCGAATTCCTCTACAGTAAATCTGCATCGTGGATGTTTGTATTTGTCAGAGGCATGTACAATAAGCCTAATAGGCTGTGGTATTCGGGACGTAAAATCATATATTTCTCCGAACATGCGCACAAGATGTAACTAAAACTTTAATCGAATTTTAATAGCAAATGCATCATAAATCTAGACAAAGGCGTGGCTTACTTTTGGAGACACTGACAATATGTTAATAGAACAAAGCATTAGTATTATAGGAAAGATTTCTTTCAAGTTTCGAACGCATTTTTATTTTTTGATATTCTAAAAACCCAAATCTATAACAGTTATTTGTATCATACTGACAATTTTTTCTTACTTCGTAAAGGGACTAAAACTTGACCAGTTATTTTAATTCTGTTCTGTAAAAGTACATAGTGCATTAATTTTCAAAATACAGTGGTTGTAAATAAATGCTTGTAAATAATACAATACAATCTGTTTTTAACATCGTTATATAGCTTAAACACATTCATTAAGTTCAAAAGTAGACTTATAGCTTAATATGTTTCCTTAAAAATTTCACTCAACTGTTTTTCTATTCTACTTAAATACAGAAGATAGTTATATTGAAGTTTATCAAAACGTTAAATAATAGCTAAACATTTACAAATATCGTAGAAATCGATATCTTTTAAAATTCGCTCGGTACTACTTGCACCTTCTCAAATTTCACTCTGTATCTTCAAAACAGAGCTTTTTCAGGCATTCTCTCTTGACATCGACAAGATTGAAAATAATTGGTAACTTTTGCCATTAACAGTTTCAAATAGAATCAGTGTTTGTTATTGAATTAAGAAATCTTGCTTGTCAGCCAATCCCAACTTCACTTAGTCGTAACTTTTCTAATAAAGTTTTTCTTTAATAGTTAACACTGATCAAACTTACAGAATTTAATTCTGTTCCTCATTCGTTGGAATTACTGAATTAATTAGAATTGTAACGAAAAGTCAGAGAAACTTGTGGTTATGGAAGACGGTTAATTAGGTTAAGACATTTTACTATTACATTGGTTAATGTGTGCATGAAGTTTAATAGCTACACATAACTTTTGACTGCAGCCACAAGTTTCCTAGGAACTGAAAAGTTAATAAAATGTTAAACTTATTTAGAAATTAATTCTCATGTATAGAATAGTTCTAAATGTGTTTGAACAAACAACAAATGATAAAGTTATTTTAATATAAATGTATGAATGCAATTCGAATTGTGTGGACGGCACACGAACTCAACGATAATCCTGTAGCTGTTGATTCACTCAAAACATGTCGCTATATACAGGGCGATTTACAATTTTTCTAAAAAAAATTTGGAAATATGGTGTCAATATCGTAAAATATTTTTTTGTAAAATCTTTATAATTTCCGAGAAGAAAATATTGAATTTGTAGTATTTTTTTAGGTGTTTTTTGTATTAGTAATGGGTCAACAGTTATAAGGCAACAGTATGTTAAATATCTTAGGACAGAAACTAGACTGATTTTTCTTTAGAATATATTAAACAAAAATATCCTTATTTTACAAAATATGCTAATTATATAAATATGATACCGCCGTATGCTTTTTCCCTGCGTTATACTAATGGCATTTAGTTTATATATGATAGCGTAGCTTATATGATCAATGCTACTGATAGTCCGTTTGGTCAGTAATTAGATTAACTGGTTAGTATCAGTGACTGACTTTTATATATTTTTAGGTATTAATAATATTGTGTGAAACTAACTATTCAGTGGACAAAAGCCCCAACCTACGTTGAATTACACCCACAATATCTACCCATATATTCCTTATTATTAGCTTTTGTAACATTTTTTAGTGTATTAGAAAGGTATTTTAAGCTAATATAAATCAAATATCCTACAATTCCTATCAATGAAGTCATATGTATGTTCTCTGATACCAAACATCTAGGTATGCTAATGAACAATTCCACAGACAAAGCTCTATTCAATAATTATCTAAAGAAATTAATCTAATTTACTAACCTGCTTTAATGATACAAATACTCTATAAATATCTAACTTCACTTTTTGCCAGTGGGAACACGACAATTCAACCACAATATATGAGATCTCTCACCTGATCTCTCACCAGTTAGTGAGGCAGGATAGACGTCATTAGAACTGTACACGCGGTCTTAATTTTAAAGGCAATTCTTATTAACAAAAGGTAAAAGTCAAATAGGATAAAGATTGTGTCTTGATCAAATCCTAGGATGATTACCTTATTGCATCTTTAATCACTGCATCTGCTTTCGAGAAAGATGTCCGCGATGCCGCGCGCGCTTTACGAACCTAACCCAATACAATTTTCCTCAATATAATTTAACCAACAACACAATTAATTTGCTCTAAAGTGTGTAGTATGCACTAATAGCGCCCCTTTTCCTATCTATCATCAATCAGCGGAGCGTACGCCTCATAACGAAGTTAGATGCACTGTTTCGCAAGACGCCCTTTGACCGACCTCAGTCAATAAATTCCACAGGGGAACTGAAATTGAAATTTCATCATCAAAGTTTAATAATGCGGAGCATTCTGTTCCAATAAAGAGTATCGCAATTGTGTCAGGAGGACGCTTCTTCCCACACTCGGTCTCTGGTGGCGCCATCCGGTGGGATTCGTTACGCTTGCCTTGAACTCTCCGCGTAATTGGCACCTGTCAAACTTCTCACCTTTTCATGAACGTGTTATGTACATGAGGGTGTTAGATATAATCGTAGGGCCTGATTTCTTTATATGAGCACGTATTCGTTGATAGGATGGAAAAGCTAGACTAGACTAGGCGTATCATGTGTAGTATTATATTCTTATTTAAACTATTTAATAAAAACATTGATTGCTCTTTACTTTTGAAACGTTTTAATATAAGAATATCAAATTTTAGTTCTAGGAAGACTGACACGTTTTATTTGCTAATATCGGCAACCAATGTTCTTAAAAAATCACCAGTATATGTATACTCGCGTCAAGAATTCAGACGACTTACGTCATGCGAACAAATGAATAATTCATTATATTTTCATCAAAATATTTAATAAACTGCAACTGATAATAATAAAACTATATACTACACTACAAGTTTGCATTATATATTGCACTGAATTGCAAAAAATGATTACTTTTAACGCGACCAAATATCGAAAATTACGTTGACAATAAAAACAAATGCGTAACGTCAGCCGTGACGTAAGACGTCTGAATTCTTGACGCGAGTATATATGTATATGTCACGTAATTTTAATATGATATCTGTCAATGTGACATCAACCACAGTGGTCATTCATTAAAATCAATTGTATGTAACAGCTTTCAAATATAATTTATTTCTTCCATTCTCTATTGTAATTTGTTTTTGCTTTATAACAATTTCTTTTTGTTTTTTGTAATAATTTCTTATTCCAATACCTATTTGCTTATACAGGGTGAACCTTAAATAAGTACAAATATTTTAACCAGCAGTACAGTTCACTGTGTAGAACACATAATTCACAGTCTTTTTACAAAAAAATCAGGAATAAAAAAGTCAAATTTTAAATAAATTTCGTGATTTTTTCAATACAAAACTTGTTGAGGACCGCTGTTCCGGGAGTCATGGTGGATGGGAATTTCACAGCGTTGCCAGTGTTACATTAGAATTTTTAGACATGTCAAAGAATGATTGAAATTTGTTTATTTATGAAAATATTAATGACCATCTCCTCCCCTTTGTCATTTCTATACCTGACCAATAAATTGAAAATATTAACCAGATTATCTACTCACAATCATAGTTATCCAGAATTTGTCCATTATCCATTTTTACTACACTCCAACTGATTTATCACAAATTAAATTTAATATGTTGTGTGAAAATCATAGTTTTTCGTTATTCTTCATAAAATAACTTAAGGAAATAAAACTAAATAAAAACTAAAATTATGCCACAAATAAATAGCTTCAGACAATAATATAACAGTACCTAATTATTCTAACTTATAGAGCAGTAGAGAACAATAGCAACTGCAATTTCTGTGGCATCCGTCTTGCCGTATTTACGAATTAAACGCGAAAACACTCTCGGCGAAACATCTCGGCGAGAGTGTGGATGCGGCATTAGATATATTGTTTTGTTGTTACTACCTACTGATTTTTTGTTTTCATTTAGCATACCATTTTTGTCATAACTTTTTTATCCTGTAAGTGGAAGTTTTCTGTTCTGTTCTGTTCGTCATCGTCATCGTCATCGTCATCGTCATCGTCATCGTCATCGTCATCGTCATCGTCATCGTCATCGTCATCGTCATGGTCATGGTCATCGTCATCGTCATCGTCATCGTCATTATTATTGTCATTGTCTTTGTCGTTGTCATTGTCATTGTCATTGTCATTGTCATTGTCATTGTCATTGTCATTGTCATTGTCATTTTCATTGTCATTTTCATTATCATTGTCATTGTTATTATCATTGTCATTATCATTATTATTATTATTAAAAGCTGTTGCCGGAAATTAATTGTTTGCTGTTTTAGGTAAGTAGTTTAGAACCTTCGAAATAATATTTAAAAAAAATAACATACCATATTTGCATTAAAAACAACAGCCATAAACCTGCTTATATCCAATCTGAAATCTCTATCAAATTCAGACCATAAAAAAGATATAATCAAATACAACCTTAACACCATCACGATTATGGATTTTTATTTTACCACAGAATAAGGTATACAGAAACGCAACTCTTTTGGCAGTTACACCGCAAAATTTGAAATTGTGAAAATTGCCATTACGAGACAATTATTATATAAATTTACTTAATAGTACAGAATTCTAAATTTAAAGAATAAATTTGTTGAACATTATTACAAAGGAAATTGTGAACACATGTGAAAATGTCATGGTCTTTATTGTTTTAAAATACCTTTCCAAGATATTTTTTTTTTGTAAAAAATTGTTGAAAATTGGAAACAAATATATTTTGCAATTAAAAAATAAAATTGTTCGTGCATGTAAGGATATCGATTCTGAAAAATATGTGTATATAATTTACTGTTAACTTTTCAGAATTGACTTCACTGACGAAGCTTTTTTCATCAAATATTCTCATATAGACAAAAATGCATTGTAAATCCTTTATCTTAGTTAAAACTAATATAAAATTTATGTTACATATTTTTTAGTTACACTGTTAGCCTTTACCACCACTTTACATAGATGACACTGATATTATTTCACAGCCAAAAACATAATTAAAGGGAACGTCTCTAGGCTTTAGCTAGAACTCTTTGACCTGCCCTTGTTGTTCCCTGTGGGTGCAGACCTGCTATCAGTATTTCAGGACCCGCACATATATTGATTTCGGATTCAGTTGTTGGTATTAAGACCGCTACAGTCGGAAGCATATAAGAACAACCAAAGCAGGTCAAAGAACCTCAGCTAAAGCTAGGGATGTGCACTTTAATTATGTTTCTGGCAGCGATCAGTTACCGAGGTCACGGTATGACAACCGGGAAATCGATCAAATCAATATCGTTGGCTAGCTTGAAAATTTAATATCCTCCCACTAGAAATAGACATTATTGTGGTATTATTATTATATACAAATATAACGATCATTCTCTATCGCACAGATGTCTATTGAATTGCTTTGTTCTCCTTACACAAAAATTATGGAAAAACCTGAACTTTCGAAACCTGTTTACAGGGTGTTAAAAGAGAGTGTAAAATATTTCAAAAGGTAATAGTATGAACCAAAATAAGCAGAAAAGTCTTAATAAACATGGGTCCGCAAAGTAACGGTTGCGGAGATATGGACCACTATTCGTTTTTCAAACATTGTATTTTATTAGGAATAAACCGACAAAGCAAGCTTATAACAAACAAAAAACAAAGTTACAGAAGATGTTCAAAGTACTCTCCGTCCATTTCCAAGCAGGCACGACATCTTCGTCTCAACGATATTCGAACTCTTTCGAAAACACTTTCCTTGGTTTGGATTTCTTGACACTTTTGATTAATCCGTAGCTGCAGCTCTTCCAGGCTATTTACAGGAGTACCATACACTAATCTCTTCAAATATCCCCAAACAAAGAAATTTAGAGGGTTCAGATCAGGCGATCTTGGAGGCCATAAAACAGGTTCGGCCCTTCCTACCCATCTATGTGGAAAAGTTTGGAGCAAATGCTCTCTAACGGCCATGGAAAAATGAGCTAGAGCACCATCATACTGGAACCACATTTGTTGCCTCTGATTCAAAGGAATGTCTTCCAAAAACTCATACAATGTGTTCTGCAGAAAGTTGAGGTAAGCAGCACCTGTTAATCGGTTTGGTAAAACAGCAGGACCTAGAAACCTGTCACCTACAATACCCATCCAAATGAAAAACGTGGCTGATGTCCAGATTCTTTTAGAGCATGAGGATTTTCAGCGGCTCAAATATGCGTATAGCGAAAGAAAACTTGTACACTGAGAACAACTGTCAAATACGTACTGTTTATTTCACTAAACATCAACCAACTATTATAGGAAAATACACAACGTTTTTGCAAAATAAAAAAGAGGCTAAAAAACATAAAACATTCCATATCTCCGCAACCGTTACTTTGCAGACCCATGTTTATTGAGACTATTCTGCTTATTTTGGTTCATACTATTACCTCCTTAAATACTTCACACTCTTTTTTTAACACTCTGTATGTATACCTACCTTTTATATAGGTACCTAAAATTTAGATACATTGATTAAGCAACCTCTTAGAATTAACTTAGAATTCTATTTCTTCAATCCTATAAGATTTTGATTTGAGTTTCAATTTAAGAGATATTGGAACTTCTATGGTGGTGCTAGGTTTGGCACAAATTAAATTTCACCTAGTATTAAAAGGTCTTTTCCATTTTATTCTGTAAATTTAAATAAACAAAACGACACAACTAACAACAAGGAGCAAAAACCTCAATTAAACTAAATGTTCAAAATGAGTACCACTACGTTCACCTGCACCCTGGAGCTCTTAACGAATACTTTGGAAACCTGTAATTTCAGCCTAAAGTGCTTTTCATCTTGTATAATTCATTAACTTAGATGTTGTTCAGTTAGTATTTGAACCATATAAAAATATGTGCCAAACTTATTCTTGCTTGGAGTGATATCAAACACAAATGTATATATTTAATAGTGCCACCCCTAGTTAATAGGTTTAAACAATATAAAAGAACATCTCATATAAAAGTTCCACCAAATCAATTTCTTCATCATTTAAAATACTTTTCGGCTATATAAAATGTCTTATTTCTTCTAAGGCTTACCTAAGGCTTGCTTCAGACTATGCGCGAATTCGCCATTTGTAATACGCGATGCTTGGTTTGTGAGGAATTCGTGATAGTGGCTCTCGTTCGTTAAAAATCCATTCATAAAACCCCTTTGTATTACTAGTGCCCTTGTATATTTATGTTCCAAATATAATGCAAATATTCCAGTGCCAAAGGGCCTAACCTTATCTTATTTTTTGATTCATGGCCCACAACTTTTTTATTTTTACCGCTTTATAAATTTGAACAGCACCTTGTTAAAGAGAATCAAAAATTATTTAAAAAAGTATCTCTTGTTGCGATACAGAAAAATGAACCATTTCTGAGAAAAACGACTTCAAGCATTTTCATGCGTTAACGCTGCTTTAAACTGATTTTTAAGATTTATAAAGGAGGCTTTGAAAACAATAACTTAATGCTGCATTAGCTACTTTTAACAGACAATATTTATGTGAATTATTTTATTGTAATGATTTGTGTGTAATAAGTATCGTGATTAAAACTGAGAAAATGAATAATAATAATAATAACAATAATAATTATAATAAATATTTGAATGAGGAGCTGCGCGATATACATTATTATTATTATGGGTTAGCTGCGGGAAATGCATCAACAGCAAAACGTTTGTATCGAGATGAATTTCCAAATAGAAGAATTCCACGACCGCAGTTGTTCAGTACTATCCATCAGAGATTAGGTGAGTTTGGTTCTTTTAAGACAAGGCGATTTGATGTCGGTCGACCACAAGGAGCTCGAACTCCTGGGGCTGAAGTTCGTGTTTTGGATGTGGTTGATAATAATCCTGATATAAGCGTCAGGTTAACTGAATCGTAGGAAAATATTCCCAAAATTTGCAGGAACAACTCCATCCATTCCACCATCAAAAGGTACAAAATACCTCACTCCCTAGAGATCCGATTTCACCATTGAATTTTTGCAGGACAATTAGAAATCTCTAATAACAACAGAAATTTCATCAATTCAATTCCTTTCATGGATGAAGCTGGATTCGGGCATGATGGTGCAATAAATCTACATAATATAAATTATTGGTGTGACGAAAATCCTCATTTAGTGGTGGAACGTGGGTTCCAGAATAAATTTTCTATGAATGTATGGACTGGCATCGTGGGAGATCATTTAGTTGGGCCACATTTCTTTCCTCAAAGACTGGTGAGGTTTACCTACACTTTCTACAAAATGATCTGCCAGTTGTGTTGGAAAACGTTCCTATTGGAGTGCGACGTGCAATGTGGCTGCTGCATGACGGTGCACCACCTTATTACAGTTTAACGGTGAGAGAGCACCTCAATGAAATTTTCCCTGAGAGGTGAATAGGGCGTGGTAGATTCATAGAGTGGGCTGTCAGATCGCCCGACTTGAACCCGATCGATTTTTTCCTTTGGGGCTATGTTAAGTCACTGGTATACAGAAGGTCTGTGAATAACGCGGAAGAGCTGAGGCAACGAATAATTGACAGTGTTGCAATAATAAGAACAAAAGAGGGCATATTCTTCAGGGTTCGTCGCAACTTTCTGAGAAGAATGAATTTGTGTGTCGAAATGGGAGGACAACATTTCGGGAACTTATTATAAGAGCATAGACTAAAGAAAAATGTTACTTAATAATCTAGTTAGTGAATAAATTTTGTATTGATGAGTTGAAACTGTGATTATCAGTTTAAAACAGCGTTAACACATAAAAATGTTTGAAGTCTTTTTTCTCAGAAACGATTCATTTTATTGTATCGTAACAAGAGATACTTTTTTAAATAATTTTTGATACTCTTTAACATGGTGCTGTTCAAATTTATAAAGCGGTGAAAACAAAAAAAGTTGTGGGCCATAGATCGAAGATTAAGGTCAGGTTAGGCCCTTTCGCACTGGAATATTTGCATCATATTTGGAACATAAATCTACAAGGGCACTAGTAATACATAGGAAAGACTTGGAAAAAATCAAATCACAAAAAAAAAAGTTATCTAAGAAAAACTAAAAACAAAAATTATTTTGACACCCTGTATCTCCGTTAATATTGAGGTTTCGAAAAATTATTTTAGGACTTTGTGACCCTAATTTTTTGTGAAGTCTTGACGCATAATTTCCAGACACCCTGTATATAAGAATAGGTGGATCTGGTCGAACATACAGACCTCTTTTTGTGTATGCCGGTGATAATTATTTACTATGAAATAGATTGCCCTATATTGTATTTTTTAATTTCCTATTGAATTTAGAGCCTGTTTCAGCAACAATTTAAAATTAATCGAACCGTTCAGGAAATCGAAGTTGTTTCGCCTTATATGTATTCGATAGAGTTTTTGTAATAACTGCACTCCTTCAAAAGGCTGATAGAGCTAATGATGTTGTTTAAATCTCTGTTACAACGCATGGAAAATAGTTTCTGTATCGTACTTACTAAAGGTCAAGCAAATTAACGGAGTTAGAAGAAGCAAATTGCGACTTAAAAGTTAAATTTTAAACCGCGTTTCTCAAGAGAACAAGATCTTAACTTTTAACTCGTTCCGTGAGTGCATCTCATTAGGCCAGCGGGTACTTCGTTAAACTCTGAATCTTATTGAGCAACACTGCCACATTTTCTATAAAGTTTTAATTGACAAACATGTCTTCGGCATTCGCGGTGTGCATGAGAGAGTTAGAGTTAGAGTCAAATAGGTCAAGGAAAATGCAAAGTAAATAAAAAACATTGCCATTAGTCCTTAATATTTTTATAGAAATCTAAAAGTTTAAAGGGTTACGCTAGATTAGACCGTACAATCTCGTACAGCCTAAGCCCTAAGTGCACTATAACCATATGCCTTCCCTTACATTTTCTATCTTTGCCTACCTCGTATCTTTTATCGCATGCTTCTATTTGAACGTCAGTGATTACCTAGCATTTTTTTGGTTCCAAAGTTATTATCAATTATTTTCAGGAACAGAGTGTACATAAATTAATAAAATAATTAGCAGCACATACGCACAATGGTATCTTCGAATTCTTCAATAAAAGAGTTTTGAATGCTTTTTGCAGCGTCAGCAACTAAAATCGTTGGCTTGAATCGTCTTAAAAACAGGAGCTGAATTTTTTCGTTCATGCTCCTGAATACCAGTTGGAGGTCGTCTTTTTGCTCTGTCGTAGAAACAGCCAAACATAAAGTATGAAAGTTTCGTTGTTTGTCTGTGGCGCCCACAATCAAGACAGGGTACTCCTACCAGATGAGCTTGTAAGTAGCATCTGCATCTTGCATCCACATCACACTTGAGAGAACAAATCGAAAGGCTGCATCGCTCTCAGAAATCTCACAGGCAATTACAAATGTCAGATAAGGATCTTCTGGCAAGATCGAATTATCTAGAAGCCACCGCTCTAATTCTCCCAAACTATTTGCATAATTTCCATATAAGGCATTACGTGGGTCGCTTAGGTAATTTCTTAACTGAATCATTTTCGGTATTTCAATACCCTCAATGGTGAGAGCATTCATTATAACCTTAGGCTTCATGCGAAGATCAAACAATTTGTTTATTTCAATTTTACTGCTTCAAGTAATCCGTGCTTTGACAAGACTTTACCTTCGTGATCATGATCAGTTTCTGTTTTATACATAAATACAGCATCTGCGGTTGAGTCATATAAGAGATATCTTTTAGCTGAGCACTGAGACACACGTTTCTTCACTTTGTTAGACCTGTAATCTGTTTTCTTACCCTCTTCTGATTCATTTGAATAGTGAATAGACCACGTATTTTCTTCATTTAAATATTTTTGAGCTTGGACTACATTGTCGAATATTTTCACGAAAAGTCAAGAAAGCGGAAGTTTTATTCTTAGTGGTACCTCATTATCTTCTTGTCCTCCACCGCTGCTTTCACTGTCGCTGTCCGATTGAAACAATGGCACCACAGCTTTATTTATCTCCAACGGGCCTGCTGCAGTACAATCGCTATTTATGTTTTTTTCCATTAAAAAATTAAAAAACAGCAAGTGTAACTTGAATATTTCACAACAATAAAAACACTCCTCACATAAGCTCCGAAGGGTCTGGCCCTTTTCAGTGAACGCGGCCGAACGCCTACAACTAGCAAACTATTCATTTCACCGCTCAAATAATAATTGAACTGGACATTTATTTAATGTACCGTTCTTAGATTTGTACTGTTACTATAGGATTAAGTAACCTACCAAATTATTTTTATTACTGACCATATTTTACTACCACAATTAATTAATTACTACTGCCCGTCCGATTTTTAAACTACTCGATGTAGCCATCTGAAAATTGAAAAAACTGCTCAAGTAATTACTTCTCGCGGTTTGTAATGTTACAGTAATTTTGCAGTAATTTATGTAAAAATTTGTTGTTGTACCATTTACATCACTACACATTTATTTTAATCAGTTCAGAACTCATTGTCTTACGGCATTTATTAGTTGAGTACACTTTATAAATTGAATTATCAACAGTTCAACATCCAAGCTTAAAATCCTCAAATCAAACAGTCAAATAAGATTCCACGTTCCGCTAATTTTCCGCTGGAAGAGGAACCGCTTATTTGAGAGTTATCAATTATTGTTTAATGTACCAAATCATCGGTGCGTGAGTTGAGCCGAGCTGATTAATCAAGTGGATAATTATGCAGCCATTAGTCCTCACCCTAAGGTAAGTCGTTTCAAAGGGAAGTTTCAAAACTGGAACTGGTAAGAGATAACCCAGAAACGTAAATGGGGACGATTTCCGTGACAAGGCCACACGTAGGATGTTTACTATAGCAAGGAAATTGGGGGAATGAGGTGAAAATCAAGATATTAATTTGCGTCTCGTGTTTCATGTAAGTAGGTATTTGACTTCTGAACTAATTCTAGAGCTAGTTTGGAGTTAGCATTAACACAATAATTATAATGAAAGTGAAAACATTAATTGGTTCATATAACTTTTGCAAGAGTAGTAACACTGCTTAAGGTCGCTGTATTTCTCGCCATAAAATGATCTATTTTTTGATTTTTTTTTTGGTCTAGAAATTTCTAAAAATAAAACCACTTTTACTATTTAAATTGTCTTCAAATAATATATTAAGTTTTAAGGGCGCCGTCACCGTACATTAGCAGAGTAGTCTACAAGACAGTAGGATTTCAAAAATTTGACAGATACTGCTATCTAGCAATAGTTAAACTAATTATGGTTCAAAAAACACCGATAACTGTATATTACGTGATCTTACTATGGTTAAATATGGTGATAATCAAAACGATGTCGTATCGGCGTAGATAATTTTAAGTTAACCTTTTTCTTCTACAAAAAAGTTAACACTGTTTTTTACTGCAACAAGATACACATAAAGAATGAACTTAGGAAAGGTTTGCGTTCATTTTTCTTACTTCGACTTATAAATGTGAAAAATTAATTGTTGAAGTTTATGTAAAAATTCCAAAAAAGAGCCACTTTCAATAAATATTTTAAGTATAAAATCATTACATTTTAGCAATATAAATACTTACACTAGGTACCTAACTTTCTAGTATCCAATAATATACAGGGTGATTCAGGTTTAATTTTGATAACTTCAGGAATCGATAGAACAGGTTAAAATAATGTTCATTTGTGATATAAACTTATTTCCTAAAACGCATCGTTTCCGAGATAGAGGGCGTTGAAATAGAAATTTTTTTCTCGTTTTTTCCTCATAACTTTTGAACCACTTATCCGATTTAAGTGAAATTCGGAACACAAACACTCCTTGTGATCTTACATAAGCTTCTTAGTTTGAACTACCTACCCCTCTTAGAAGTGTATCTTGTATGCTACCCCCCTGTTTAACGTTATAGTAACCCATGAAAACAAAACTCAGTGATTTGTGTAAACTGACGTTTGTGAAAATCATTGTCAAAAGTATTATTTAAAGAGCATTTTTAGTGCTAAGAAAAAATGCCAAAAACGTTTACAAATGCTGAATATGCCAATATACATTATGTTTATGGTTTCTGTGAGGGAAATTCCAACGCGTCAGTTCGAGAGTACCAAACATGCTTCCCTAATAGAACAATTCCAAATGCACAAGTTTTTGTAGATATACATCGTCGATTTTCGGAATATGGTTTGCACCGCTACAATTATCATAATCGTAATGTACCGCCAAGAAATAATCAGCGAATTCTTAATCTTTTTGATATCGATAGAACTTTAAGCACACGCCGAGCAGTTCGGCAACTCCATTTATCTCAGTCAAAAGTACTGAGAGCACTAAAACAAGATCATCGAAGGGCTTTCCATCTCCAACTAGTTCTAGGTTTGTTACCAAGAGATGCTGCAAAACGTTTAAATTTTTGTAGATGGGTTTTAGATTAAACAGAAATTAATCCACAATTTCTGCATAAGGTTTTATGGACCGACGAATCTAATTTTACAAAAGCTGGAATTGTAAATTACCACAACATTCACGTTTCAGCAACAGTTTAGTGTAAATGTGTGGATAGATGTTTTAAGTAATAACCTCTGTGGGCCTCATATTTTGCCTCCTCGATTAAATGGGGATTTATTTCATGAGTTTCTGCAAAACTACGATGTGCTTGACGATGTCCCCTTAAATTTACGCTAACGGAACTGGATGCAGTTGGGTGGTGCCCCTGCACATTACGGAAGGCAAGTAAGGCAGTGGTTGAATGAGAATTATCCTCGTCGATGGATTGGACGATAACCCAACAACCACCCAAATATGTGGACCAGTGATTTGGCCTCAGCGCTCGCCAGATCTGAATCCTCTGGATTATTTCGTTTGGGGCCATCTAAAAGCAATTGTGTGATGCAATGATACGCCAGTACATACCCGTGAGGAATTGATCCAAAGGATAAGACATGCTTGTGATGACATAAAAAACAATCCAGTTCAAATAGCAGCTGCGGTTAATACACTGTTCGTCGATGCCAAAAATGTATTGAGGCTGGAGGAATGCACTTTGAACAATTATTGTAATTTTTTAGTAGTTGATAAGTTTGTTATAAATCTTGTAATAAGTAGTTGTTACTAAATTTATGTTTGAGGTTATTGGCATTTTTTCTTAACACTAAGAACACTCTTTAAATAATACTTTTTACTATGATTTTCACAAACGTCAGTTTTTTTTTTGAGAGCCGTCCGACAGCCGTCCCCGGAAGCACCGCAACCTGTAGACTTATTATGCATCTCTCAAAGAGCACAAACATCCATGGTACTACAGTGGGATTCGAACCCACACCGACATAGCCGATCCAGACTGGTTCCACGAGTAGTCGTCTCCCAGCTACCTCGGCTATCGCGGCGCCCAAAACGTCAGTTTACACAAATCACTGAGTTTTGTTTTCATGGGTTGCTATATCGTTAAATGAAATTTCTTTGAATATCTCAGAAACAAGACCAAACGTCGAAAAAAAAAACAGAAAACGAAAAGGTTTCGAAATTAATCAGGTCAAAGTGTTGTGTGTGATGTTTTATTGAAATTATTTTTTTTTTTTTTTTTGTAGTTTTGAAATAAAGTAAGAGGGGGGTAGCATACAAAATACACTTCTAAGAGGGGTAGGTAGTTCAAACTTGAGAAGCTTATGTAAGATCATAAGGAGTGCTTGTGTTCCCAATTTCACTTAAATCGGATAAGTGGTTCAAAAGTTATGAAGAAAAAGCGAGAAAAAAATTCCTACTTCAACGCCAGTATTTTAACCTGTTCTATCGATTCCTGCAGTTATCAAGATTAAACCTGAATCACCCTGTATAATTCTTTTTGGTAACTTTAACGGCATTAAAAAAATTCCTAACTTTAAAATTACATCGACATTCCACTATTTTAAGTCACAAATATGGCCACCTTAAAATGCATTTTGTATGACATACATTATTTTGCTATTTCAACTCCACATTTTAACAATTATTTCCACACATAACCAAAAGAGAACAATCTTAATGCAGAACTGTGTAAGCTTATGTTATAACAATATTCACATTTACAGTTGAATTAAAAAAAACGTGTTTTGAAAGATTTCTGTACCTAAAAATTTGTTGGATAGACCGCTTTCAGCTGTTATACATTTGTTTTACTTCAGTACCTTTGATTATTTGCAGGTGACATGAGATAACATTCTTGTTATTTGCTAAATTCTATTTTGTTCATTTCTTAAATGTCTATTATTACTGGTATTTGTAGAAAACACTATTTCAAGAAGCCGGTGCCCGTAAGTGTCCCTCACCGATTGAAACTAAACTTTGCACATCGATACAACACTAAAAAATATTAATCTAGTGTTTGTTTGTGTTTTTTTCTCACTTTTTGGTGGTAGAAAACACCTCTTGATGATATTCAAAGCAACTTTCTAGCAACGATTTTAATCACAATTTTTAAATGAACAAATTGTGTTACATTGACCGTCAAAACGTATTTTAGGGGTAATTTCTTCCCCTACAGGGGGTAGAATACTTTAACTCAATTGCAGAGAATTTTAAAATCTGGAGTGTCCTGAACAAATATCTCGTATAATTTTTCTCTAATTGTGTTTATAGTTTTGTTCAAACTATGCTCTTTCGATTCCCGGTGTTAGTTTTTACCTACCTCCGATGAATTCAATATGACATCTTACATATATACATATACATTTTTAACAAAAAAAATGAGAAAAAATGTTTACGGAGTTAGAGTACTTATTCAAATTAAAAACACTGCAAATAAAATAATTTTCAACCCAGCGTTACCCTTATATAGAGGTGTTTCTTACGGAAAAGAGTGAAATTTACTTTAAGTAAAAAATAGTACTTTTCAAACAAAAAAAATATACAGAAATATTTTTGCGAGTGCTTATTTAATTTCTTCTGTTCAAAGTAATGTAATAAAATATTTACAAGGCTTTAAGAGTGTTAAATTCGTACAAGAAAAAATATGTATCTAGTAGAATTTGATGTTGTATTTCTTAAAAAAGGAGAGGCAATGAGATTTTCTAGAAGGTTTTTTATTTTTACTATGAAAAATGAGATGTTATGATTATTTAGAGGGTTTGCATAAAGGTCTTGAATAATCCACAAACCCCAAACATAAAGAATCTAACCTTATAAACCTTATAATCGTTATCATTAAAAACATGGACCCTTAATCTATCGACCCTTAATCTATTCTCTACTGATGCTTAAACCCTAAAACTAATGACTTATAAACCTTTAACTCATATACTCAAAGTCCATAAACAAGAAATCCATATACCTATAAATTATTTATTTTTTTATTACATTTACTACAAAATATTACTAATTTTCATTCCTGCAAATCTATAAATCTATAATTTAGGAAAGAATAACCTATTCTATAATAAATATTTTATTCATATTTCAACAAAATATTACTCTTAATTAAGTAAATCTTAAATTTAATGTCATTGCAAGAAAGAAAAGTGTTGACTTAAGTAGAAGAATGCTTGGATGTCAAGAATATGTAAATATTTATATCGCATATACTATATTACTGAATTAACATATGCATTTAAATATAGTTTAAAATTTATAATACAGATTAATTTTTTTCCTTGTAATTAGTCAAGAATTGTATACATATAACGTTTGTTTCATTTTAATTGAATTCTTAAATTTCATTTTTTAAATATTATTTTGTTACCATTAGGTTGTAAATATTGAAAATCGGAAAATATCGCATCATAAATAATAAATTTAACCATTACAAAGTCTATAAGGTAAGATCTCCTAAGAGTACATATCCCTCAAGAGTATGCATTTTTTTTCAGTAATTGGCTATATTTCCCACTTTATTGGTAAGTTGTTACAATTATGCATGTGTGCTATTTGCCACTCTGCGTTACTGTTAGCAACGTGTGACCCTAAGAGTGCGTACATTTTAAGTTATTAAATGTGAAACATGTGATAATTTTTCCGATAAAACTATAAAAGCTGTTGAGGGTTCTAGTTGGTAAAAAATGGCCTAATATTATTGTCCTGTTAAGTACAGACATACAAATTAATAAATGTGGATGCTATTCTTAAGTGGTGTTCTAATAGAATGTTTCGCCTTTTGAAATTGGTAACATGTAACCGGAAATCTGTTTATCTACTACATGGTGTAGTATTTAGAACAGCTGTTAAATGTATAAGGTCTTCCAAAACTCAAATCAAGGTAGTCTCTGAAATATTCCGTCATCATACAGGAGCCAGTATACATACAAAAAAAAAAAACGAATCTGTAAGTAATCCTGATGTAAGTGGTATTAGCATAGTCTAAGAATATTAAAATTCTTTGGACGATGGTATTATGGCAGTGAAGTCTGCTGCAGTTGGCAGGCGAAATGTATGTTGGCATGACAAGAAACAATTATTTAAATCGAATTATAAAATAATTTTGCAAACATGTCGCGTGTTTCGGATTGGCTTCGTGCAAACACTAGATTTTATCAAACGTGAAATAAGAGAACGACGAAGTTGTGCTATTAGCCACTTGGCACGAAAAATAAGCAAGAATTAAAATGTACATTGTAAATAACGAAAAATATAATTTTGCTCCACAATAATATATATACATAATGTTATATTTAATTTCATAACAAGCAACATAATCAATTTTCACTTAATTCGAACACTAGTTTTCTGTGCATTTAGAATATTATTCTCTGATTTATCGAAACATCTATAAAAAAGTAATAGATTGCTTATACATGATTAACTATGACTAACTACAAAAATGTTAACGTGCTCAGGGAGGCCTTGAAGACAATAAAAGAAAATATTTTGGAATTCTAGCTTGATTTTTACAAAATTCTATTTTCACCCGAAAAATCGATGTCTATGACAATCATCATCCGAGATGACTTAGAAACGTCAACTGCCATGCGGCAGTTTTTTACAGCGTTTTTTCAGTATACTGTAAAAAAAGTTGCTGTGTAAGCGAGATTTTCCAGTGTGTAATGTAGGATGTGTAAAAATTCCGTGTTAATAGTTTTACACACTACGACTTTTTGTACGTTTTACACAAAATGTGTTAAAATTACTAGTATTATAATAAAATAAGTATACTGAATTTGTGTAATATTGACCAGTTGTGTGTTAAAAGTACACCATTTTGTGTAAACTTAAAATGCACACAACTTAATGTTTGTTTGTTTTTTACTGTAATTTAATGGAATTTCAGCTAATATGTATGTTCTTTGATACAAAATATCTAAGCATACTAAGAAACAATTATATGGACAATATCGGTTTCAATAATTATCTAAAATAAAAATTAATCTAGCTAAACTTACTAACAAAAAAATACATATCTGTCTTAATTAAATCAACTTTCAACACTTAGATTCACTTTGAACATTAAGAACTCCAAAAGAAGCCAAGATAGACAAAATCTGACTTATTTATGCATTTTTAGGATTGCTTCTTTAGGTGGTCTCCTTTAAGTGAAATAAAATATCTAACTACAATTTTTGACTATTTATAATATACACTGTAAAAAAAGTTGCTGTGTAATCGAGATTTTCCAGTGTGTAATTTAGGATGTGTAAAAATTTCGTGTTAATAGTTTTACACACTACGACTTTTTTGTACGTTTTACACAAAAATGTGTTAAAATTACTAGTATTATAATAAAATATACTGAATTTGTGTAATATTGACCAGTTGTGTGTTAAAAGTACACCATTTTGTGTAAACTTAACTCGCACACAACTTATTTGTGTTCTATATCCCTACTCCTGACTGGTCCAGTACAACTGCGCAGCTGCAGTATATCAGCTAATCCAACACACTTCACTACGCCATACTGGTCACGTAGCGGTGTTGTGTACAGTTACCTCTCGTTCACTGTGTTCAAATGAAGAATATGTAAATTTAAATTGAGGTTTAATCAAGGAAATGGTAAGTACTTACCTAACTATAACAAATATTACTGATAATTGTAATAAAGCTAAAACTAATTAGAATATAACTATTAAAAATATTAGGAGTTTACTCTGACGTTTTAGATTACTCTGTAATCTAATTTTTTTGTAACTTTAGAGAAATAAAATTATATGTTCAGATCACTACCAGTTAATTTTCGTAAACTCCTGTTATGTAGTGCCTAAATACATCTTTGTTTGTTGTTTCATTGTTTATGATTTACTAGAATATTATTAGCATAAGTACTATTATACTATTAATTTTAATACATAGATATTTTGTAAGCAGTCTTAGTTGTTGTTCATTTGAACAGAATTTTATTTTTTAAATAAAATCATAAAAAGTAAAATATCTTTTATAAATACACTATAATTCAGAAATTTCTTTATATGGATACGGAAGCTCAACTACCTTGTTAATTATGTTCTGTTTGCTTTTGAAATTATAATTTTTAATACATATATTCTGCCGTTTAATAGAACATTCCAGGCGATATTTAATGCATTCTCGACGATAAGCAGAACCTCTAGAAAATGTCAAAATCAAAGTATTTCAAAAATTATATTTATTAAAAATTATTTCTCTGGGTCTAAAAGACCTGTAAACAGCTTTATTTATATATAAAAATTATTTCGAAAGTAAACAGGAACATAATTAACAAATTAAAAAGATAGGTGAGTCTTCCATATCAATACCTATTATACAATAAAATTAACATATTAATGTGTAAAGCCTACACCTTCAATGATACAAATAACATAGAAATGTGTAAAAGTTACACATTAAATTTGTTATATTAACACAGTGAATTGTGTTAAACCTTTAACACACTGCTACATACAGAGAAATGTGTACAAATATACAGAATTCCGTGTGAACCTCGATTAACACAGTATTATGTTCTTTTGTGTTAAAATGTGTTATTATTTTTTACAGTGTAGTGTTACCTACGCACATTTAGTTTTTTGTGTATTTTTTGTGTATTTAAAAACATGCAGAGATGGCAGATGCCTATTTTATAAGAAATGTGACAAGTGCATATTTATTGTGTGGCAGACTAATATCAAAGACATTGACAATAAATATTATGTGGCAGTGTTTTTATGTATTTTTTTTGCGAGTGTTTTTCGTTAGCCTTTTGATTTTTACCGACGTCCGACGGAAGAAAACCGCCCGAAAACCACGACCAAGGTCATAGAGCCACCTATTTCTATTTAAACAAAAGGAGTTTGAGGAAAGGTCTACAGTAAATACAAAAGTCTTTGCAAGTTTTGATGTAAACAAGTTAAAAAGCAGAACCTGATTCAACATTTTTGAAATCTCTCCATATATCAATACTGCAGATAAATATTAGTAAGATGGGTACCACCTCCCTGTGCTACCATATCTTGTTTCTCATTAGTTAAATCATGAAATATCTGCAAAGTAAAAAAATAGTACATTATACTATAAGGGAGAGAAATGCGTTATTTTGGCAGAGGTGCAATTTAAAGCCCGAGGGCTACAATGCACCGAGGACAAAATAGCATCTCTCCCGAATGGTATATACTATTTTTTCCACGGTCTCATTAACTTAAAAACATATTTTGTCATTATGAAGTAAGTAGAACCAAAATTATTGTATTGGGATTTGAGCATTTATTTAGTAGTCGTTAAGTTATTGTCATAACTACAAAATAAACAAACAAAAATAATTGTCAAATTAAGGTGCTAGTTTGGTTTAGTTTATAGTTTGTTTAGTGCACAATGAATAATTGTGAGTCGGAAGAGATTGTGGAGGCTGCAAATATTGCAATAAGCAATTTGCTGCCTACGAAGTCAAGATTTTTATACGATATAGCCTACAATCGGTTCAAAAGTGGTGCGCCGAGAAAAATGTTCAAGTATACAGCGAGAATGTTTTGTTGGCATACTTCAGTTAAAATGCAAAGAATTACAAGTCTTCCGCATTATGGGCGCAATATTCTATGGTTAAGTCATGCTTGATAATTTACGAAAACATAGATATAAGCAAATTCGCCAAGCTGATCGCATTTTTGAAAAGAACCGGTGACGGATATCAAGCGAAAAAATCGAAAATATTGACAAAGGGTGAAATCGACCGTTTTCTATCAAGTGCAGATGACAAAGAATTCTTAATGATTAAGGTAAGATTACTTTTGTTGTTAGGTATTTCAATTATTAAGTATTTTGATTTTTTATAGGTTGGATTAATTCTGGGGATTGCCAGAGCTTGTCGAACTGATAAACTAGTCAATTTAACTGTAGATGATATTGAGGATGTAGGCTCTTCCTTGATTGTAAAAATTCCAAACACTAAGACAAAGATTCCACGAACCTTTCTGGTTACCGATGTGGGAAATATGCTTGAATTGTTTCGAAAATACCTGTCCCTTCGTCCTCCCCACATCAAGCATAAGCTTTGTACTACAAAGCAGGAAAATGTAGTTCGCAGCCAGTTGGCAAGAATACCATGGGAAAAATTCCGAGTGTAGTAACTTCGTATTTAAAATTACCTGATGCTGCATGTTATACTGGTCACTGCTTACGAAGATCTTCAGCGACATTACTGGCAGATGCTGGTGTGGATATCACGACAATAAAGCGTCATGCTGGTTGGAAATCAACGACAGTCGCTGAGGGAAAATAAGACCAAAATTGCTAATCAGGCTTTAGTAGGTACCACGACTAGCGCAATCACAAAAACTGTAAATGTAAGTGAAAGTAATATTCCTTATAATATTAATTTTGAAAATTGTACAAATGTAACATTTAATTTAAATGTCAATAAATAATTTCAATGTTATCTTTTTTTGCATGAAAAACGTTCTCCATAATGTAAACTCCCTTGGCAGCATTATACTCTCTTAGGAATAATCGACTACTTCTGTTTTAATTTTGATGTCATAGAAACTGATTTCTACTCCCGACCGTGGAAAAAAGTTGTTTTTTTTTTAAAGCGGCGTAAATTGATACACGTGACAGCGTTCTGTCACTATCTTTGACACCTTTAACTTGCGGAATATAAACCTCGCGACTGACAGAGAGAATACAGTTTCGAAAAAGTTTCTTTTTGGCTTATAAAGAAGTTTGAACATTTATTGATGGACTATTCCGTTAATTCTTATTTTTCTCTGTCCCCTCTTAAAATACTTGTACTTAATCATAGTTAACCCTATATACTAAAATAATTATTCGCAAATTATTCTGGACAAACTAGAAAAACTGCGTTTCCTATAGAAAGTTATGTATATTAAATACAGTGAGTTGTATTTAAGTTCCTTTCTCTTGTCGTAGAATCCATTATCGTCATCATTAAACCACCTCCATCGAACAAATAATTTACTATTTTTTACGCTTGGCAAAGCAGTGTGTCAGCAAAAACGTTGATTTCCCCAAGGATATTAAATATCACAGAAAATATCGGGGTTGGGCTCTACTCTCGGTTATTCGTTTAAAGCTGCTCTTTGCTAAGGCAAAAAACAATCAGGAATTTGATTTCAAGTACCATCGAAGTAGATAGTATTGATATCTATATTTTATTGAAAGTACCTGTTCTAGCTTGGTTTATGATTAAAACAAGAAATTAAATCCGCTTTAGCAAAAAATATGTTCAAATATATGTATATCGACTATTATAGGAAAGTACTATACGTCATGTTAAAGCAAAGAACAGGAGATAAAGATGAGTTAATAAACAAAAGTCACTTAATTTGATTTTACTTGTTTTACAAACATATCCAAGAGTGGCGGGGATAGTGAGAAACTAAAGCCACTTCATGTGATGATGTATATATTTTTAATGTCATACTTTTTAAATAAAAAAACGAGTAAAAAAATTGTCAAAATCGGTTAAAAAATTGAAACTGTCCCTATGTGTAAAGTGCATGTGGGAATATCAACAACGTCATCTTGCAATGTCCTTGACCTTGTCGTTGGCATGTCAAGGACAATAAAGTACTAATGTCGGTCAGTAGTACTTATATACTGCAAGGATCAAAACTGTAAAACCGATAGAGCTACGGAAATAAAATT
The DNA here is from genome assembly GCA_037114965.1 of Monochamus alternatus. NCBI lineage: Eukaryota > Metazoa > Arthropoda > Insecta > Coleoptera > Cerambycidae > Monochamus > Monochamus alternatus. The sequence goes on from CM073427.1 coordinate 76,368,134, forward strand.
TAATATAAAGGGTACTAGTAACACTCAATCCAATAATAGTATTGGTGATATTGTCAAGTTAACCAGTTCTTTCTAAAAAAATAATAATTTACTTTTTTTAAATGGAACACTTCAGAGAGATTTTGTTCTAGTTTCTAATTGGTGCGTAGTGAATTATCTTCAACTTAATATTAAAAAATGTAATATAAAATTTTCGTTAAAATGTCATCCGGTAGCTGTAAATATACAGGGTTTTCCAACGAAAAGTAGCCACCCTTAGTATTTTTAAAACTGTCTTTGGCTGAAAATTACCAAGACATGTCAACAAAGATAACAAAGGGGACATCTTTTTAAATAAAATCCGCATTTCTGCCATCAACCCCTTAGCCGTCACAGCCACCCTCTCTACATTTTAAAATGGCGCCATACCATATGCGGCACATCGTTGCAAAAGTTATTTCATAGGGAATGCATTCTACTATTCATTTTGTATATTCGCATGAAATTGAGAGATAAAAAATAAAAAAACCTTTTTCAGTTTATTTTGGTTAAGCTACAGAATAATATGAAGTACCGTTAAAGTAATTGTTGAAAATGTCATCCATTAACTTACAATAACACTGACGACTTTGAAAGAGTTCACGAACTTTTGCGAGAATTTGCGTTGTCAATTGTCGACATTCTTCTATTATTCTTTGCCTAAGATCTTCAATGTTGGCTGGCTGGGTTGCATACACTTTGGATTTCAAATGCCCACATAAGAAATAATCCAACGGAGATAGGTCAAGTGATCTAGTCGGCCATTTGATGGGACCACATCTTCCATTCCATCGTCCAGGAAACCGACCGTTCAAAAATTCTCGAAAGGGAACCGCATAGTGAGGAGGTGTACGATCTTGCTGGAAAACTAGTTCATTTTCAAGCAAATTTTAGTCATTTTCCAGTAGTTCTGTTATGCGCGGATCAACAGCGGTATCAAGTTCAAGGTAAGTAGCGCCAGTCAAATTACCGTCAATAAAGAACGGGCCAACAATTGGGTTTTCTAGAATAACTGCCCAAACATTAAGTCTCTATGGATATTGGGTATGGGTTTCTCTAAACAAATGCGGATTCATGTCGGACCAATGCCTGTTGACTTTTCCATTCAAAAAAACATACACTTATTGCTGACGCAAATATAGATTATTAGACATAATTTCGCAAAACTGTAGTCTTCGATTATCGTCGTCATCGTTAGTTCTTGAACAAGTTTTGTCTTGTATGGGTGAAATTTGTGGTTTTTTTAAATTCTCCATACACTACTTGTTGAAATCTCTGATGCCAGGGAAAGTTGATTTAAAAGCTGATTGTTATCTATTGCAACGTGTCTAAAAACAGCAACTTCAACAGGTTCATTAATAATTTGTCTTCCTGCTTGATGTTTTTTGTTTGCCACTGATCCAGTTTCCATGAATTTTTGTATCAACTTTGACACATATTGATGACTAATGAATTTATCGAGATGCATTTCATTGAAAGCACGCGCTGCAGCTCGTGAGCAGTCGTTGTTTTTTAAATAGAAACGCACAATCTCGATTCTTTCGGCAGTCGTGTACACCATGTACCACTATTTATTGAAAATGAACTGGAAGTTGACTGACTGAGGTAAAAACAGGTGGAAAAAAGTATCGGTATTGTTATCAGTAGTTTAACCAAAATAAACAGAGAAAGGTTTTTTAATTTTTTTAACTCTCAATTTCACGCGAATATACAAAATTAATAGTAGAATGCCTATGAAATAACCTTTGCAACGATGTGGCACATATAGTATGGTGCAATTTGAAAATCTAGAGGGGGCGGCTGTGACGGCTTAGGGGTTGATGGCAGAAATTCGAACTATATTTAAAAAGATGTCCCTTGACATGTCTTGACAATTTTCAACCAAAAGATAGTTTTAAAAGATACTAAGGATGGTTACTTTTCGTTGAAAAACCCCGTAGATTATTCTGCTCCTTCTAGATCTAATATTCTGCGATTGTTATCCCACTGATGTAAAATTTTGGCGCTCTCTTAGTACTCTAACTAGTACTAAAATTTCGTGCTACGCTTCTATTTCTTTTGATAAGTTCAAAGGTTCATTAGATAAACCAACAAACGCGTGGTAAATGGATCATGCTATTATTTTGATTCTTAATCTTTTTGAAAAATAAACTTAATTTGACAATGCACAATATTAAATAACATGAAGGCCTCTTATTATTATTGTTTTCATGGCCTCCCTAAGTTATGTTTAAATAATTTAGGTGACTGTAAAAGTGCACTTGATCAAATAAGTCAATTTTGTTGTTAATCAGTATGGAATACAAAAAGTGTAAAGAAGCAAAAAGTGGAGATAATACAATAGTGATATTTTTTGTGGTACGATCGATGGTACTCACACCTCCGCCACCGGTAAGTTTCTAAATCTGATAATTTTTTGTTTTATATCTACTGTCATACTAAATATGCGCACCAAATTTGGTTAAATTATCTCAAGCGGTTTAGAAAAATTAAAAACATTTTTTTTATTTTTTACACGCTATAGCTGGACAATGGCTGTCCTAGAACCCCGCATTTATATATAAACCCTTACTTTTGGCCACAGAATACGCCTCCGGATTGTTGATCTCTACTGTACTTGCATACCTGTTGAAAATAAATGTCTTATTTTATTAACCATGAACATACTGTACATAGACTTGTTAAGTGATGGTACGTGTATAGCTGCTGTGGGATTTATGGGCCATAATATATGTCCCTTCGTCCTTCGCCGGAAACTCCCTTACACGGTCACATTTAGGGAACCGGGATTTATTGTGGACATTGAATGGTCCATCAAAGCTCCATTATAATAGTGTGTAAACGAATTTCCTGACCCCAATCTTTACCCAAGTAGCCCTGGAACTGTTATCAAATACATATTTCTACCCTTAAATATCTCTCTCATACAGTGCAAAACGCGAACAATTAACGTTTGAATATTTTCAGGCTAACGAGCTCCTCATTGTGCGAATGTCTGCTTTATAGCTGTCATAAAAAAAATACGGCCTCATATAGTGTCAGTCTCCATATTATTTTTATCTTATATGTTCCATTTGGACGTTTGTCCCTTTTCCAGGATTATTAAAAATACTTCCATTGAATGTTAAGTTCTTACTTTCAGATGTGGAAACTACAAGAGATAGAAGAATGCGGGTTTCGAACACTGGATTACCTTTTCAAGTAACTTTAGATGCTATAACTGGAACTTTCAAATTTCGTTTTCCAGATACACGGTAAAAATTAAAAAACTACTTTTAAGGGATTCCTCCTATCTCAGAGAATAGTTGAGATATCGCAATGGTGAAAATTACTTCTGATAGAGTTTTTCATGTGGCGTACTTGTAATTTATATACAGGCTGCCCCTTTTAAAATATGACCCAAACAATTTTTTTTTTAAAGAAGGCACCCTGTACATTTTTATGTTTTTCAATTGCATTAATTTTTTCCTTTATAGTGATATTTAATTGTTATCACGTTATATTTTGAAAACTGGTGCATAGTTGACAATACATTTTTATATAATTATAAAAAATCGGTTCATGAATTATTTCATTTTTATAATTCCAATAATTATTTTCTCTTTAATAATGCAAAAATAATTTTGACAAGAAAATTATATTAACCAATTAAGTATTTTATAAATATCTTTAATTGAATAAGATTTGAAAATAAATAGAAACAAACATAACAAAATAATTAATAAGAAGAAAATTAATGGATATGTCAATTAAAAATTATTTAAAAATTCCCTCTGGTGGAGATTTTAAATATGATCATGAAAATAGTCAGCATAGTCATATAAAATATAAAATGGAAGACATAGAATAGAAATAGATGTTCTTAAACCTACACCGCAATAATGTATTTTACATAACGTACCAAAGTTAACTCTCTTGCAAATGGAAATAATTTTCTCAACTGTCAATACTCAACGTACAGGAATTTCGAAACAGAAGAAAGGACATTATTTTTGGTAAACTGTATGTAGATATTGAAAATAACAATTTTTTAAAAAAATATCATTGGCGTAGAAGTTCTGTTTAAGAAAGTGATTAAGCACCCCGTTCACTCTGCCACTGTACAAGTTTTTGAAAATTTTTGACGCTTGTTTTATGTCCCTTATTTAATAGGCATTATCCCCCAAATATGAAAAAAAATCTAAGCATTCCTTTGTAAGTTATAATGAAAATTCGAGAAAAAAAAATATTTTCAACACCCTGTATCTCGGAAACGAAGCCTTCTACGACATATGTTAGGAACTTTTCTTCTTAAAAACATGTGATCTATCTTCTGTTAAAGTTTGTCTAAAATATTAACCGTGTATTTTACAGTGTTTACTACATGTGAAAAGTGATGTAGATGCTTATACCACAAGTAGTGAGACCCATTCTTATCAAACAAGGGGTAGAAATATTTTACAAGCCACTTACTTTCGACTGAATAAAACGAGAAATGGCACTAATTATTGGGGTATTAATTATTATAATACATTACCTGCGTATATCAAAATTTTGAATATTAATTCGTTTAAATATAAAATTAAGCAGTTTATTTAGAGTACAGTGTTTTATAGCAATGATGAATATCTTGGCACTAATCTGTCAACAATATAAACTTTATAAAAGCCTTTTATATCTGTGTTTAATATTAATTTGTAATTTATATTCTCTTTGATAATTTTTTTAGTTACATTTTTATTTACTTGTCTCACTATTCATATTGTTTTTAATACCTTATCTGTGTTGTTATACGTATATTTTAGTTATTGGATTTTAACGTATTTATAACTATATTCCTATTAAGCAATTTTTATTTTGCTATTTGACTTGTGTAAACACTTTGTATATGTGACACCAATAAACTAATACTAATACTACTACTACTACTACTACAAAAACTGACACCCTGTATAGCATTATTGATTATTGTGCTAAATATCCGCTATATAATATGGTTTAAATGTTTAAACAACTGTTTACTTTTCATATATTTTTCTTTAAGTAACTAAGGTAGAGTTCGTGAACCAGTTTAGTATAATTATACAGGGTGTCCGAAAAATACGTGTACAACGAAAGACCACAGACTCCTGGGTTCAAAATAAGCCGATTTAACCCAATTTACTTATTTCCAAAGTTGCTTCGTTAAGCCGCTAAAGAGCGCCAAAGTTCGCAAAAAATTTTTGTTTATTCCGAATATCTCGAAAATGACTTGATCGATTTTAACCATTTTTGGGTTACGCAGTTATAAGTCTAACCGACACTTTTTGACATTATTTAAAATCTTTCGCAATCATTAGAAATATAAGAAAAATGATGTATTATGCAAATATAAGCACATATTTTTTTAACCCCCTGTATAATTACTCTCAGTTTTTTTTTTCTATTAGTAGCTGACTTTATTTAGAAACTTTTTTTATACTTTCAGAATTTTGAATAGATGAGTAATTTAGGAAGAAAAAATATTTTTCGTATGTCAACAATATCAGCATTCGTTCTGCAACAAACAACGAAAATTCCAAAACTCTCATTTATATTTTATTTAATAAATACGAAATAATAAGATATTAATATAACAAATAAATCAAAGTAATGATCTCTATAATAAATGCTCAGTGACCACTGTTTTCTCGTACGCAATAAGAAATCCGTTTTACGAAGTTGTAGTGCAGCCTCTCCATGATTACTGGATTACCTCGTACATTGTTAACTGCGTCTTGGATTCGCCTAAAAAATTCCTCTTCATTATTAATTGCATAGGCATATACTTTACAAAAAATAATCGCAAGGGGGTAAGTCTGGTGCTCGAGGTGGCCATTTTATAGGAGCATCATTTCCTCTTCCAATCCGCCTGTTAGGATACAGATTATGTAAATACTGACTAACGGGTATTGTAAAATGGGGAGTAACATCGTGCATAAACCTCATGTTACGACGAAGTAGTAATGATAAATCGTCCAATAAATTAGGTAATACTTGCTGTAAAAAATTTAAATAGTTGAGAGGTGGACTCTCTACATCGGACGGAAAAAGCTAAGTCCTTTCCGAAAATGTGCCTTTTGAATCCACAATTATTGAGGTTTTACAAATTACTAGTACATACCATGTTACAGATATTACTAAATTGAATATTCGTTGTAATAAACCAAGTACAGCCGATAATCTAATGCTGCTATTAACATACCACCACAAGCGAGAATATGTGTATGAGTAAGTACCACTTATCCTGTAAAAACAATATTTTGAGCATATAGCATATTCCGTAACGATAATGCATTTAAGGCTATATAAACGTAACATTATTTCAATGTTTCTACAAGTGCTGCATATAGGATATACCTAAACGTTTGGTGAAACTTTAATAATAGATTGTGATAAATTAATAAAAATATCTCATGCAAATATATATGCCCGGAAACTGTTCCTTTTGAATATACAATTAGTAACGATTAATGAAAATATATGTTTTATAACATATTACAATTAACAGTTCAGGAGAGTTTAACATTGATACGAAAGCTCATGTACCTTTTTTGTTTGCTAATTAATAATAGTAATAATAATAAGCAGGCAGGAATGACTTACGTTGGTAGGCCCTAACCATCATTCAGTGCAGGAATGAGGGAAACCTGAAAAACCTCATTAATGAGGGGGGTAGTCAAACGTCAACCGGTATCAATCTCTCACATTAACCCAAGCCAACATTCTTCCAGAGAGGGTGGCATCCTCTCCTCGAATATAGCTCATATACAGTCTACCGGCTGCGGGGGTCAAACCCACAGCGATCTACTCACCTCGATTCAAGTACTGACGCCTTAAACCGCGCGACCACTGACTGATCCAATTCATAATTTTTGTAATACCTTTATCTCGATTTGATTCAAACTTCTAAAACTTTTGGTTTTCAAAATTAAACGAACGCTGTTTAATATCTAATTAAGTAGGCATGATTACCATTGATATATCAACTGACAAGTTTGTAAATAAAAGTTTATCAAATTTATTAATTTATGAAAATGAATGAAAACCTAAAGAAAAGTGTCATTTCAGGCGATTTTTTTACAAAAGGCTAAGAAATCTCGTGCCGCATTACTACCAACAAAGTCGGAACCAAAGTATAAAAGAGAATATGACAAATTCCTGCAGTGCTTGAAAGTTAACTGTATTGAAAACAAAAATATAAGTGAAATTATAATGTTGGCTTACTTTCAAGACATTGTATGTATTTATTCTTCCATGTTCTAGTATAAGCGATATTGATTTATTTCTCTTACAATCTGAATCCTACAGTACTGTGGACTAAGTGGTCAATGTTAAAATCAGTGATGACATTTTATAATAATACAGATGGGAGAAAGTTTCATGAAATGGAAACGTTTTTCAAATGAAAAAGTAAAGACTATGAGCCAAAAAAGTTTAGTGTTTAGTCGGGATGACATTGTCAAATTTTTGAAGGATGCTTCGGATGAAGAAAGAAGAACAACTATAAGAATTACACATTTATTGCTCTATTGTACAGGTAGTTCTGATTATGGGTTATTTCGGAGGCTGCAGAGGTCAAGAACTTTTAAATCTGAAGATTAATCATATTGAATGAGAAGCTCGGTTATGGTGATTGACATTCCGGAAAGTAAAACAGACCTACGTAAGAAATTTTTCATTGTGTTGCCCGTTGGGCAAAATACATTTGGAAAAATGCCAAGCAAAATTGCTAGTTTTTTGGATTTGCCAAATCCAGAAGCTTTCACGGGACATTGTCTGAGAAGAACTTACCCTATTGCCTCGGTCAATGCAGTAGCAAATATGCTGACGTTGAAGAGACATCATAGATGGCGAAGTTCAACAGTAGCAGAAGAGTAATTGGCCAACAGCATGGAATTGAAAAATAAAACTGCAAGGACGTTGGCTAACATGTCATATGAAAGAAGTATAGCATCAGCTTCATGTTTGATTACAGTCATAGGTAGTTACAACAGTTCAACGGATAATTCTTGCAATTCGGAAAATAATTTCATTGGAAGATTTAGCAATTGTCGATTTATTTTTGTAAATACATTAGAGGGAGTTAGGGCCGGGTCACCGGTTGAGTTTCAATTTCCGGTCAAACTGCAGTTTGATTATTATAAACGTCAACTGAAGGTTGAAGTGTCGGTTTAGTCGGTTTAGCAACATTTCACTCAGTTCAGGTCGAATTTCAACTGTCAGTTGAAATTATTATGAAACTGCAAATATCTAAATAAACTCGTATAAACAAAAACAGAGCAACTATATTAAATATATTCTTCCACGGTCGGGAGTAGAAATCAGTTTCTATGACATCAAAATTAAAACAGAAGTAGTCGATTATTCCCAAGGGAGTATAATGCTCCCAAGGGAGTTTACGTTATGGAGAACGTTTTTCATGCAAAAAAAAAGATAACATTGAAATTATTTATTGGCATTTAAATTAAATGTTACATTTGTACAATTTTCAAAATTAAAATTAGAAGGAATATTACTTTCGCTTACATTTACAGTTTTTGTGATTGCGCTAGTAGTGGTACCTACTAAAACCTGATTAGCAATTTTGGTCTTATTTTCAATGGAGTTCTCGACATAACCCTCAGCGACTGTCGTTGATTTCCAACCAGCATGACGTTTCATTGTCGTGATATCCACACCAGCATCTACCAGTAATGTCGCTGAAGATCTTCCTAAGCAGTGACTAGTATAACATGCAGCATCAGGTAATTTTACATACGAAGCTACTACACTCGGAATTTTTCCCATGGTATTCTTGCCAACTGGCTGCGAACTACATTTTCCTGCTTTGTAGTACAAAAAAGGCGAATATGCTTGACGTGGGGAGGACGAAGGGACAGGTATTTTCGAAACAATTCAAGCATATTTCCCACATCGGTAACCAGAAAGGTTCGTGGAATCTTTGTCTTAGTGTTTGGAATTTTTACAATCAAGGAAGAGCCTACATCGTCAATATCATCTACAGTTAAATTGACTAGTTCATCAGTTCGACAAGCTTCGGCAATCCCCAGAATTAATCCAACCTATAAAAAATCAAACTACTTAATAATTGAAATACCTAACAACAAAAGTAATCTTACCTTAATCATTAAGAATTCTTTGTCATCTGCACTTGATAGAAAACGATCGATTTCACCCTTTGTCAATATTTTCGATTTTTTCGCTTCTTTTCAAAAATGCGATCAGCTTGGGGAATTTGCTTATATCTATGTTGTCGTAAATTATCAAGCATGACGTAACCATAGAATATTGGGCCCATAATGCGGAAGACTTAAGACGTAATTTTTTGCATTTTCACTGAAGTATGCCAACAAAACATTCTCGCTGTATACTTGAACATTTTTTCTCGGCGCACCACTTTTTGAACCGATTGTAAGCTATATCCTATAAAGATCTTGACTTCGTTGGCAGCAAATTGCTTATTGCAATATTTGCAGCCTCCACAATCTCTTCCGACTCACAATTATTCATTGTGCACTAAACAAACTTTAAACTAAACCACCTTAGCACCTTAATTTGACAATTCTTTTTGTTCAACGACTACTAAATAAATACTCAAATCCGAATACAATAATTCTGGTGCTACTTACTTCATAATGACAAAATATTTGTTTTTAAGTTAATGAGACCGTGGAAAAAATAGTATATAATATTCGGGAGAGATGCTATTTTGTCCTCGGTGCATTGTAGCCAAATTGCACCTCTGCCAAAATAACGCATTTCTCTCCCTTATAGTATAATGTACTATTGCTTTAAATTTATCTTTACTGGTTAATATCTATTTAAAAATGATACTCTCTTGACACGTTTTAATCTATAATGCTATAATTTTAGAAAATAATTTATTTTATATTGTTTAAACCTTCAGAAAATGAGTTTCATTTGTAATGTTCAGAACTGATTTGTAGAAGTAACAATTAAATTATATCAAAAAAATATGAAGAAAAATATTTTTATCTTGCATATCATCATTCTCCGCACTTACACGAGCTTAAATTGTGGAATAAAATAAAATGTATTTCTCAAATTATAACATACATAAAATTATAAGTATCTGCAGTTTTGTCTCAAATATCATTGTGGAAGAAAGCTCATAAAATATCTACACTTTATAATATTTCTATAGTTAATGATTACATCTACTAGACGGAGGCAGTCTGTAGCAGAATAAATTACTCTCTTACTCTTTATAGTAGTAAGAGGTGGCGCAAAAGTCATCACTCTATCGGCTGTTGTAATTTTTGCAAATGGTGGCAAATTTCGATTCTGCTTTGACATTTGTGAAGTAAACAAATACAAAATACACGTCAACAAGACATGAATTGCTATACTCCTCAAGAACGCGGAATAATTGTTTCGATTTTTTTGCGTACTAATTCGTCGTCGGTGTCGGCGCAGCGTCGTCCGACACCATCTGGACAAACACTATGGCGTTTAGTCGCTCGCCTTGAAGAGTATGGGACGGCACGATATGCTGACAGGTCTGGCCGGCCCCGGAGCAGCCGTTCTGCTGAGAATATCGCGGCTGTGACTGAAGATGTTGCAGAGGTCCCAGGGCTATCGACCAGACGACATGCCAGGCAATTGGTCATCAATCGTCTCTCTTTACAGAGAATTTTGGTTAAGACTTGAAGATGTTTCCTTACAAAGTGCAGACAGTGCATCTGCTGTTAGCTGTTGACCGCCAAACGCCTGTTACCTACGTTCAGACCATCCTGAATCTGCCCCACGAGGAAGACAACTTTTCATCGAAAATCATCATGAGCGACGAGGCCCATTTCCATCTCTGTGGATATGTTAGTAAGCAAAATTATCGCTTCTGAGGCATCAAAAATCCGCATATAATCCACGAAGAGCCATTACACTCGCTCAAAGTTACTACATGGTGTGTTGTTTACGCTAAAGGCGTCATCGGGCCTTAATTTTTTGAAGACGCTGCGGGCCAAACGACTACTATGGATAGCGAGCGCTACAGAGCCATGCTCAATGACTTTCTCTTTCCTCAATTGAATGAATTGGGACTGGAGAATATGTGGTTCCAACAGAGCAACGGCGCATACTGCGCAACGCATAAGTAACCGAAATTCTGAGGGCTGCATTTCTGGGTCGCCTAATCTCTCGTTTCGGCGATTTGTACTGGCCGGCAAAATTGTCCGATTTATCGGTTCCAGACTTCTTTTTGTGGGGTTTTTTGAAGTCACGAGTCTATGTGAACAAGCCGTAGACTCTTGAAGCCCTCAAAGAGAATATCCGTCAAGAATGCGAGAACCTACCGACGGAAGTTGTGGCAAGAGTGATGGAAAATGCCATGAATCGGGTTCGTATGGTCATCACTTCTGGCGCCGGCCACTTGGCCGATATCATTTTCTTGACTTAATGGAAAAAAAATGTAAGACATCAAATAAACATAATCCAAAAGCAGAATCAAAGTTTTCATTCATTAAAAAATATATAACCAAAGAACATCGGGTGACAACTCTTGTGCCACCTTGTATCAAGATTAATGTCACTGTCAATAATTATAATTCACAAAAGATCAAAATAAAAGAAAGGTTATCTTTGAAAATTGGCGGGAAAGTATTCTGATACTTCATTGGCTAAAATTGAGTTGACAGCGTAGCACAAAAATACGTGACATTCAAAAATACATCTCAACGTCGGGTTGACGAACCGTGACATGAAATAGTGTTATAATACAGAATTTTTTCAACCACCGGTTCAAATTCAACCTACGGTTGGACAACTGGAGGTTCAACCTGAGCTTTATAATACCGGCCCAAGATTTATAACTACTTATAACGCTCAAGGGAGTTATGAAAATATTTATAGTTACGGTAACCAAGGATTTAGTTGTTTATAATGTATTAGTGTGAAATGAAATCTGTTCTATTACGTGAAATTCTTTAGAGGTTAATTTAACGAATAGGTCACGGTTATTTTAATAATACAGTAAAGCTCGGTTATAACGTACCGGCGGGGACTTAAAAAATCGGTACGTTATATCAGAAGTACGTTTTAAAAAAATATATTAAATTTTTAAAATTTCTATTAATTTTTAACAAAAATACAAACATATGGATGTACAAGTTTTACAAAAAACAGCAACGGATGAAGGCCCTATAATGCCGGGACTTGTTTATTCAGTACGTAACCATAAGTACGTAATAAGCGTGTAACGGAGCTTTACTGTACTCTGATTTGATTTACAACAAGACTGTATACTTGTTAATATGGAAAAAATATTATGAAAATTCATACAAGTATAGATGAAATACATTTTGGTTCAAAGTTCAAGTTGGTTCAAAAATACAATATTTTCATTATAATTGATTCTAGAATCATTATCGTAAGTGTGCTTTATTTTAGGATGCACTGAACTTTGAAAGATAATTTAAATAATGAAAATTGGAAAAGACAAATTTTCACTCATCTTGATTGTATCGTAATGTGGAGGTTCAGCGTAGTAACCACTCTAAGAATATTTGACTGCGGTACGTTTCAGTGAATCATCGATATGTTTTAATATGCTTCTTTATTTTTCTCACGCCATTCGCAGACATGGTGAGGTAAAATTTACATTATGCGCTAAATTTGTACTAAACAAAGAGTCGGAGCCTATACAGGGTTAACTATGACTAAGTACAAAAATTTTAACTACGTGGGCTAAATAGATAATAAAGAATTTAATTCGGAATTCTAGTTCCATGTGTAAAATATGGGTCAAAACTCTCTTTTCCTACGGAAAATCGGCGCCTATGACAATCATCGTCCGAGATAGCTTACTATCTACTTGACGTTTCCCACAGAATTTTCAAATGTAGAAACGATGAAAATAAACATTTTTATTAATGACAATTTTTATAAATAGCAAAACGTGATAAACAACAGTTCCGGTTAGCTGCAGTATTTTGCATTCGTCTTTCGTTCCTTCGTTGCATACTGTCATACATTTTCGCGCGTTACAGGTCCGTCAGAATTATCTACTAACCTACTAATAGAAAACTCAGAATACACCCGCGGCATTCCAGTACTTATGTAAAATGTAAAATCGTGTACGATTACCGTAGCTCACCTGCATGTCCTTGATGCTAGAAACACCAACAGCACACATCATAGGGCGAACTATGTTATAGAGAAATATCTGTATCCGACATAATTTCCTTTAGTTAATTACTATAAAGCGTTTAAAACTAAAAATTAATCACTAATACTAAACCAAATATCGATTATAATAACAACTGGACATTTTGCACTGCCAGCTGCATACTCTCTAAACATCAAAGAACACCGATCAAAATTTAGAAGAAATATTTTGAGCGATATTTACAGGGCACTGTAAACATCTCAGTTTAAAATAGTATTTTATACGATTATTGTTAATATTGTTGCTATTAATAGTATTAACAGAATTTAATTTCCCAGCAACACAAGAAGTTTCAAAATTCATCGACGTGAAGTAGATTTTGCACTAGTAGTCTACAGATGGTTACTGCAGACTGCATTAGATTCTGTCAAAAATAAAAATACGGTAATTAGCTTGAAATAATTTTCCAGTGGGTACTTTCCTTCGCAATTTTTCGCGTATTCTTTGTGCAATTTATGGAAAGTGTGACAAATGCATATTATCGTGTGGCAGCGTATATAAGTTTGGTAATTTTTTGACGAACGATTAACTTGTTTTTCTCTGTCCCCTCTTAAAATATTTGTACTTAGTCATAGTTGACCCTGTAGATATATGCTACAGTCATGTACATTTTCATGAGAATGCTTTTTCTGTTAAGCTTCTGTTACAATAAAAGAATTATGTATTATGAAAAAGAGATCTCTCTACCCTAATGTTGAGCATGTTTATGCTACACGAATTAAAGATAATTTGTTGAAATGTCCATCTGCTACCAAATCAATCGGACAAAGAAGTTTTCATTACCTTTCTCCTAGAATATACAGGGTTAACTATGACTAAGTACAAAAATTTTAACCACGTGCTCGGGGAGGCCTAAAAGACAATAAAAAAAGTTATTCCAGAATTTTAGCTCGATATTTAAAAAATGGGGCAAAACCCTTTTTTCCTACGGAAAGTCAGCGCCTATGATCTACGAAGTATCGACTGAGGTAGCTTATGGCTTAAATCCATAGTCGACCTTACATCTGTCAACAATGTACTACTACCATGCGGTCGTTTGCAGTGTTTCGAAATGCAGAAATGACAAAAATTAACATTATTATTAGTAATAATACCTGAGTAACAGTTAATCCAGTTAGCTCCACTATTTTGCATTCGTTTTTCATTATTTTGTTACAAACTGGTAAAACTACATTTTCACTCACTACTGATAAACACACTTCCCGTAGGTAAAGTTAGATAAAATGCCTATGTATTATAACAAAACCGAAGAAAGGAATGAGTAAGTAGGTTCTAATAGATAACAGAAAACTTTTAACACCCGCGGCAGTCTTGTCCCATAACCTAGAAAAACAAACCGGTGAACTATATTGTGGGAAAATATCTGTAAAACGTTTAAAATTAAAATAAGGCAGTAAAAACTGAAGAAGAACACAAAACTACAACGTAAACACAGGAATTAAATTATAACATGACACCGACTCCACTGGATCGACTGCCGACTGTTGCATGACGGTTGTTTGCTGGTTGCCTACTCTGATTCTCGCATTGGCGGAGTTAAATAAAGATTTGATATAATATCAAAAAAAAATTGTTTTCGCTTTATAAATTAGTTTGGAATTTTTTTGAAAGGAAATTCCGTTAATTCTTATTTTTTTCTATCCCCTCTTAAAATATTTGTACTTAGTCATAGTTAACCCTGTATAACAGATTGCCATTGAAATCAAAAACGTTAATTACTTCAAAGAGTTAAAAAAAGTTAATCATTGGACACTTGAACAGCCACGTGTTACTATTCATAATATAATTAAAAAATTCTACTATTAACAAATAAACAAAGTTAAAAAATAAAATATTAATTATAAGCGAAAGGACTTGACTTTGACTTGACTTTTTGTTTTATTTTTTGTATCTAGATTCTGGCATCATATACATATAATCCTGCGCACAAGGAGCAACTGTTCTTTTTGCGGGATATTTATGTTATTGATTATTATTTATGATAACTATTACTTGAATAAAATTTTATTCTAAATTCTATTCTATTATATGTATTACAAATTCCACTCCCAAAGCTAAGTCTCTGTATTAAAATCTTCTTATTTTCTTTTGTATGAGAAACGATATGCATGCTATATCCAACAGGATATAGCATGCATTATATACTGAATGTCAAATGCAATAGTCTTCTAGTGTAATCTATTCCGCTATTTTTCCACCTGAGAAAAAGAAATTTAATAACTACCCAAGCAAGTAACAGAGTGTAATTTCACAATAAACCTAGGTTTCTTTAAGATCCTTATTAACATTTGATTTAACACGATGTAAACCGATTCTGTCTTCGCTCGATAAATAAATCCATCTAAACAGAAATCCCTGCACGTTCTGTTTTGTTGGCATAAGCAGAAGCTTTCATGAAATTTTTATGCACCGATAAGTAGCCCCACCGTCATATTCATACCGGTAAACAGAGACGCAAGGGCATCATAATTTTCCATCAGGCGAGGGACGCTATTTTAAAATTTATAGCGACGGCTGCCACCTGTTCCTTTTGCCAGAAATTCGCACACAAATATTGCGACGTTCCCTGAAGCGACCAGCGATCTTTTGTGCTCTGAGTAGATTATAAATTTTAGTATGAAAATATATTTGCAACAGAAAGGTTTCCATCTTATAATTGATTAAAATTATATACTTATCTTGCTTTTTCTATTATCCGCTATGGAGAATAGAAATTAAACTAGTTCTGTCACTAACCTTCCTACTTTTATAAATATTTCTAGTTACGCTATAAAACAGATAGACTACTTCCAAAGGGTGGCCGAAGTATGTATATATTTACTTAACTGACGACGTTGTTTCATATTTTTCCATCTCTGTTGTCAATTTCCAATTTTCTAATATTTTTTTGTTTGATGCTTACTAAAAATAATTTCTGTCTTACTGTGGCTTGTGTTTATCGCCCGTCTAATTCGGTTATGGAAAATGATCTAATTATTCTGGAAAAGTTGAATGAACTCTCTGCCTATAACAATTTAATCATTACTGGAGACTTTAATCAATTCAATCTAGAACTGTCTGGTGCAAGAAGTTTTTAGACTCACAAATTTGCCAAAGTCAATCATGCACTTTCTAATTTTAATTGAAACTTACTATTTCGTGAGAATCACCGGATGTTGAACCAAGTTTGGAAAAATTTTATCAAATTACTGACACTTGCATATCTGCGAATACACAACTGGAAACAGTATAGAAGAACTATTTAAAATAGATAGATTGGAAATCCTCACGTATAGTTAGACACAAAATAAACCTCTGGAAAAAATACAAACGCTCCAAGGATATACAGGACAACTAACTAAACTGATTGGGTTATTGAAAATGACCTTAAAAGATATCAAAATCAAAGTACGAATAAAAGGTCAATGTTTAGAAAGGTTCATTATTAACACAGGGCTGGAGCATGGAGACCCATTCTCAATGCTTCCTTTTAATTTGGTACTAGAAAATGTCATATGACATATTGTTTAAAAGTCACCAAATCGTAAGTTATGCAGATGATGTGGCCATAATTACACGAGAAAACTTGTGGAGGAGGCACGTAAAGTAGAATTGCAGATAAATCAAGAGAAAAGTAAGATTTTGAGAATAGAACAAAGAGACACCAATTTCAAATTAAGAACGCAGTACGGAAAAATTGAGATTCAACAAGTTCAATAATATGCCAAGAATATTTGGGTGCGCTGATGACAGCTTAGTGACAAGAAATTAATAGGAGAATAATAAAAGCAAACAGTTCGGCAGCAGTCAACCACTTAACGAAAGTAAAAAATTTAACCAGAGGAGTAAAGTTTAGAATGAATCCTCAATAAGAAATAAAACCTGTTAATGTGGGAAAAGAAGATCTTTAGAAGAATTCTAGGAGCAAAAAAGACGGAGGAAGGCTATGATTTAAGATCATTAAGGTTACAATTATAAATATATATGTTCTTCCAGTTCTTATTGTAGGTTCAACACAGAAAATTTGTAGGCCAATTTTGCACCAAGTTTGTTTACGCTACTTCTAGATGGAACATTTTTATTTATGACAAATTTTCCTGTGGAACAGATAGGTTCAGGCAACGGATATGTTGCTACATCCGGACATTTGCTACACAAACGAAGGGAATTCAACTACTACGTGTATTTGGCGTCTATACCTACTGCTACACATTACAATGTCATTTACAATTGTATGAGTATTTGCGACAATTTTATTCCGTGAAATATAGCTATGTTTAACTTGCTACAGTGAAGCACCATTGAACTAATTCTAATTAATTTTTAACACTATACTTTTTTCTTCAAGCATTTATCATTCCCAGAAACAGTTTGCGTATTTCTTACATTTATTACATTATTTTAACCTCTATGTTGGGTTAGCGTAGAAACACGTCACGTAGACAAAAAAACTTTATTGTCACTCTTGATTATACAAGAAATATCCTTCAATAAATTCACAACTGTCAAACTATTTACTTTGACGTTTCAGTCATTCACGTCTCACTACTCAACACAAACTGACTGTGACGGCGAAACCGATCCGGTTTTTAAGGTTATAGAAGTTTTCGGCGGTCTCAAGAATCAAATGGAATGTGGCCGAGAATGTTCCAGAAAACGTCAAAATAAAGGCATCACAAATATTACAAATTCTAACGTAAACAAGAACATGATTAACAAACTAAAAAGGTAGGCGAGCTTTCGTAACAATATATGTCTATTCTTTTCATTTTTCTCCATTTCCTGGAAGTACAGCAGAATCCCATTTATTATTCCATTTAAATAAATCATTGCAAAGTTCGGTAGTTAACTCTGGCATCTCCACTGGGAAACTATTAATTGAGTAAACTGCTATTATTTGTTTTTCATTAGGACTAGCGGTAAAAGCATGCGGCATTATTTCATTACAATTTATGATATGCGACTTAGCGAACAAATATAATCAACTGTTTAATTGACTTGACTACTTTTTTTGAATGTTGTTAAATTAGTGAGCTGTATAAAAAATCGCGCACATTATGCTTCCATGGGTCAGTACAGCGCAAACCTGCAAACCTACACGACTTCACACACTTGTCCAGGACGGACCAGCAACTTTTTGTGCAGGTTCTATGTGTGGCAGAAGTTAAGTAGTAATCGAGTGTAGTTCAAAAGAAGACATCTTTATTTTACCGATATTGTATGAAGACTGGAAGAGGAAGAACCTCGGGAAGTGGGAAAGTTTTGGGTTCACCTTGTCAATAATAAGAGAAAGCTGTATGGTGAATTTCATCATTTGTTTTCTGAACTGGAGAGAGCTCAACGATTTTTGTTCAATGTTTCCGAATGTCAGAAAAAAAATTTCGATGTCTTAAATCATTCTCGCCTACAGTACCAAAACACAAGATTTCGCAGAGCGGTGTCGTCGCATGAAAGGTTTGCACTTTGTTTAACGTAAATAAATAGAGATTGTTGATAAGCGAGGGTGGCGGATAGTTCAGTAACATATCCACAACTTAAGGCTAACGGTGAAACACGTGATCAAGTTTTGTTAAAACCAGATATATCTCTGAGCAGAGTAAGACTATGTTGACGTGTTGTGACAAAAGTCTGAAATATGTGCTGCTCAACGGTCGCCACCGAGCTAATTCATTTGGAGACAAAACAAAAATATACGTAACTCTGTTAGTAGAGTAAAATAAATATATAATTATTAAACTAAATTAAACCTTTACCATCTTGTAGCGGTACAATTTGGGCATAATTTTTTCAGTAGAGCCCTACTTTATAAACATAAATCACGTTTGTAAATCAACGATTTAACGTATGATCATAATTTTTTCACAACACATATAAAAAACTTCAGCGCTTCTAATGGTATATACCAATTTTTGTTAACTTAAAACCTTTTCGATAAAATTTGTTCCAAAGTCGACACCAGCAAATTTGTGCATTAAAAACTTCACTATGCGGAGAACTACATTAATTATTGAAAATAGATAGTGTAGTTATATAGGCAAATGTAGTCAAAAGTATAAAAAAGTTTACTTCGCTACATGTTACGGTTTCCAAGAAATTGAATTTTATATATGCTTATGCTCCGTGAGCAAGCTAAGCTTATCCTTGCGGTGCAGAATATGTTTGCAGAAATAGGGCAATGCATTTATTCGGCAAGTTAGAAACATCTACATTTTCCATAAAGATAAAAATATTGTTATTGTATTGTCACCGGTTTCCTACCCGACTTTTACTACTGTCAGAAAAACAATCCGTTAATTAATCACTTATCTTTATTAACTACTCTGTACACTACTGAATACTAATTACAGCTCAACTAAACACTATTTCACTTTTAATCGCTCTAAACACTCCAATTCAAGACTGTAATACAAGACTAACCAACTAGACCGTTTATTCTTCTTTTATAGACCAAACGAATATTCCAGGTATTTTCTAGTATCTCTAAATTCATTTTCTCGAACGCCTCGAACGCTTCTCGTCGATTCCCCATTTTTCCAGTCCCACCTCGATACACGGCATTTTGTTTGTTTACCAGAATTACGTAGGGGCGATCGGAGCAATCTTAGCATTTCGCGGTACCACAGTCGTCGAATTGGGTGTGAGTGGGGCAAATTCTGTGACATTATATATTATCATTATGTTAGATAAATACATTTATGATATCGCTCACAAAATTAGAAAATCAAAGATTTGAGGACAGGTAATGCCAATGCAGCTCGTAATTCCTCAAGACAAACAATATTTTTTTAAGCAAGATGATGTTTTATTTAAAAATCAACAATAAAATAGTTGACAAGAATGCGTTGCTCCATCAGAACGACTGTAACTTCTACACTTTCTAACAAAAAATATCACTTTTATCAAAATTAATAACAAATTTTCTTGCGGT
The DNA here is from genome assembly GCA_037114965.1 of Monochamus alternatus. NCBI lineage: Eukaryota > Metazoa > Arthropoda > Insecta > Coleoptera > Cerambycidae > Monochamus > Monochamus alternatus. Next base: position 76,388,242 of record CM073427.1, read on the forward strand.
ATACAAAATAGTTCCAGTAATTATGCTAATTTTGTTTTGTTCCATTTACACTAAAATATAAATACTTTCGCGTGATATAGGTCTCAACTAATATCACAAAATATGAGAGAAAAAGATTATTACATTTGTAGAATAAAATGCGTTTGGCACATTTTTTCTTTTAATATGTCTACTAAGCTTGGATTTACAATGTATGTTATTGTATGTTATTATTAAATGGTAAAGCATCAATGCCATGTAAATAATAGTTTCCTATGCGACAAAAATAAAATTAGATAAACATAACCACATTTCAATATCATTTTGATTTTTATATATTCCATGAATCACAGAATATTATATCAATATAATAAAGCTATTAAACTACAATACGTAATCATTCCTCATAATCTTTTATATATATATATATATATATATATAGACAGTGTGTCCACGGATGGAGTTGTCAGAAGGAGAAACTCTTTTGTTTTTGACTTTATCGAAAAATGTCACTCTTTCTAAAAAGTTCTGCTTCTCAAAAAAAAATGAGAGTGCCATAGAAACTTCTTAGATCAGATATACAGGGTGCTCATAAATTAAGAAAACAAGAAAATACTCAAAAGAAGAATTGTATACAACATTTTTATAAAAAAAAAATCCGTTTATAACTTCAAATAGAGTCCTAATACAAGTTTTAAAATCAAAATTTAATTTTTAATATTTACTCTACCTCCCACCTCAACACATTTTTCCGCTAACTTAATAAATTTTTCGAATAGTTAGCAGCTCATTCAGTTCATGTATTCCTTGACGTATGTGCTCTTTTAATATTTCCCTATCATATGACAAACCATTTAAATAAATATTTTGTTTTAGGGCACCTCGAAGAAAAAAGGCAAGAGGTGTAAGGGTTAGGCTAAATCTTCCTCTGAGCAGGACAGCCGTCCTGTTGCCAAAACATTTTGGAAATATTTGGTTTACAATTTTTAAATACTTGAGAGCCAGAAGTACGCTATAACCTGTTTTGGCAACAGGACTGCTGCTCTGCTCCTTTTACAGCCTTGTTCAGACAATGGTAGAAGGTGGATAGGAAGATTTGGCCCATTATCCTGCTAGACCACCTGACATTACGCCCCTTGACTTTTTCCTAAAACAAAAGGTTTATTCAAATGACACATACGAGAAGAAATAACAAACATGGTAAAGTGTGCAGAGTAAAAGTCAAAATTGAAATTATGATTTTTAAATTTGTATTAGGACTCTATTTTAAGTTATAAACAGATTTACTTTATAAAAATGTTGTAAAATAATAATTAATGGTATTTCTCTCTTGAGTATTTTCATGTCTTTTTTTTAATTTATGAGCCCCCTGTATATCTTATCTAAAGCGTTTCTATGATAGTCTCATTTTTTCGAAAAGCAGAACTTTTTATAAAGAGTGACATTTTTCGATAAAGTCAAAAACAAAAAACTTTCTCCTTCTGCCAACTCCATCTATGGACACACTGTATAACTTGCTTTTAATAGAATACAAATATTATTTTACATCGACGCTGTTTTTTGACATTTTCAAAGTGCAAATTCATTTAAAAAATAATAATTTTACACTTTTTCAAAATTTCAAAAAACAGCGTCGACGTAAAATAATATTTATAGTATATTAGAAAAAACCGCATATTATCCGTTAAGAGTTACTGAGCGAAAACTAGATATCGTTTGATAGAGCGCTTACCGCAAGTCTTAATTGGTCGATTGACCTACTGTGAAAATCGTTGCGGGTAACGCCCAAGTTTATGCGTATAGGTTAAGAATCACCCTGTACCTACTTCTACTCTACTTGGTGCTTTGTAACCTGACTTGTTACTCCCTTTGTCTTCCTATTCCTGTTCGTTATTATACGGTATTTAATCAAACATACAATGTTGTCCCTCTTGAGCAGAAATAAGTCATATAAAGGCTATAATTATGATTTATTTTGGTAATAATATATTTTATCACAAAATTCGTCTGTATTTCTTTCAGGTCTAATTATCTTATTGGAATAAAATTCTTGCCTACATAATGAAAAAGGCCAATATAGGTAAACTTTTCTTCTACGGACTTGGTCATGAACATTTTTTAACCAATTCAGAGGTCACATTAATGTAATTTTAACTAAATGTTTGTTGGAACACGAATTAGTAATAAGGAGTGTGAACTATCCAGTTAATTAAAATATAGTAATTTAATTATGACGTCATACACGACCTTTGCCTATGGTATTTATGTGATAGCTGTAAAACACGCACACAAGTGGAAATACTTTTAAAGAGACACTCTAATTTGTTTTCTTCTTATCCGATCGTTAGAAAAAGCGATCTAATAAAAATTCTCGGTGCATCGGAGTGCGTATAATTAAATTTGAACGCACATTAAACAACACTTTGTTTTTTATGGGATGAGAGAGAGAAGAGGAACAATCTGTTTAAAATTCGTGCTAATTCGAGTTAGCAGCCATTCGCAACAAAAGCGCTTCAGAGCCTTTGTGAGGTATATAAAATAGAGCCGTTTCAGATATTAACGTAATTAATTGTATAATAAGTTCATTACAAATGTGTTCGTGTTTTAATAAATGTATCTGCCTGATGAGCCGGATACATTTTAATATATATATGGGCAATTAACAATGTTCTATTGTGCCAATTCATTCATTCAATTATATTTGTGAATATGTTCTATTTTGCACAGAAGCACGGACAATAGAGTAAATTTTTTCATTACTTATTTATTTATTTATTCATTTGGTACTACAACCAACAGCCAGAAGGCCAATTACAGGTTGAGAAAACAAAACAGTTAAATTAGATTTAGTTATAAATAGATAACAAAATATATAATAACATACAGTAAAGCAAACAAAAAAAGAACGGAGCTGAAAGACATTCAGTAAAGTTAGTTAAGCTATACAATGTTAAGAAAACATTCGTCTAATATCATTTTCAGTACAAGCAAATATATCAATGCCATTCTGCAGATTATTATAGTTGGTGCACATAATAAAAATTGGCGAAAATTTTAATAAATTCGTATGCGGGATCGGAAGGTCGAAATGTCATGTTGAATCTTCCTTCAATTCTGGGCACAAGAATGTTCAGATGTAACAAAATCTCAGGACAGTTGTTAATAATTTTATATAAAGATACAAATTGCTGCTTACGACGATCGACCAAACTAGGTAGGGAAAATCTTCAGAGAAGATCATTCTGAGTTACATCTATGGGAGGGTAGTTGACATCCAGCCTATAAGAGAGAAATTTCAAAAATCTTCTCTGTACATTTTCAATACACTGGATACCAAACTAAACTACTATTCACGTTTAGACTGTATGAAATAGTTAAAAAGAGAAAGCAAAACATACTGATTGGTGAAGCCGTGCGAATATATGACAAAACCTAAATTTTTAGAAGCCCAAGATACTACTTTTCTGACATGCTCTGCAAATGTTAATTTATGATCAACGGTTACGCCCAGATCGAAAAAGTGTTCAGGACGAGTAAGACTTGATTCAACCAGTTTATAATCGAACTTAAGGGCACGATCTCTTCGATGATAGGAAACAATATGGCACTTATCTATATTCAGCGCTCTGAACTTTTAAACAATCAATTGTAGATTCTATTTTCCAATAAAGTTTTATATCATTTGGAAACAGTGTAGATCCAAGTCAGCAATGATATCATTAATAAATATTATAAATAAGAGGAGATCTAGTACGGAGCCTTGAGGAACAACAGAAGTTGCAAAAATTTCTACGGATTTCCGTTCATTCAGCTCTACATACTGTTTTCTTCCATGTAAATAAGAGCTAAAAAACTGAAGTAAAGTTGACAACATACCGAACTAATTTAGCTTATCAATGAGCATACCTGTCGAACGCCTTTCAAAAATCTGTATAGGCAGCATCAACCTGTACGTTAGCATCCACAAAGTTTGTAATATACCGAGTGATATAGCAAAGATTCGTAACCGTAAAATGGCTTTGAACAAATCCATGTTAACAAGGCGTAATTTTACATTGTACGTGAAGGCATATTAATTCGTAAACAGCCGTTTCAAACACCATGGCAAAATTAGATATTAAGGTGATGGAAGGATATTTTCCAATTTTATTTTTATCTCCTTTTTTAAATATAGGGAAAATGCGGGAGGTCTTCCAATTACAGGTTATTTCTGATATAAATCAATAGACCGCATTATTGGTGAAGTCACAAATCAGACAACCAGCATTACAAGTGTCATAAGAAAATTTGCGCGATGTTTTACCTGTAGAATTCGATCCTATGGGAAGGTGACATAAGGATCAAAATAAAATCAACAAAATGACATTTATTTCCTTTTGTTATTCAATTACCACACTTATTTAACAAATATCATCTCATAGATTTTGTATATAGAAGATTAAGTTACATTTTGACCAGATTGGATTTTAATATAAGTTTAATTAAATCAGATAATGGGTTTGCTTCAACAACAACAAGAATTGTTTCCGAACCGTCCATAACTATTCAGTCAGTTCAGTTGTTAATGTACTTTCAGCGAATGCAACGTAAGTCGGAAAACAGTTCTGAACCAGTTCTCGACGGCTATTGGAACAGATCTAATACTTGAACAACAGATCTACTAATTTGAATGTGAATATACCGTTATATTTATTTGCACTAAACTTATAACATTGCAACCATATATTTAATACCACAAAGCATTTAAAAGCATAAATAAACTCACTTATACAAGATTTAATACACAAAATCAACATAATCTCAATATACTAACTTGCAAGTTGAATTTTTGTGACAGATCACAGAAAATCCAGATCAAATTAGTTGCTCCATTGAGCTTTAAGCCTCCTTCAGAGAACAATGTAGTGTTGCCAGCAACACTAAGTCACGTGATTTTCAATCAACGAAATTAATCGTATTCTACTCTTTTCGCTGTTGAAGTCGAGTGAAGTTCAAAATTTCCAACTTCAACTATCCAGCGGAGCAACATTTGTATAATAACAAAATCAGCTTTATAAAATAAACTGCTCCATAAAAGTTAAAGAACTTCACAAATGTCGAGATTTCTAGTAAAGGTTCACGTTTTTTGTTTTTCAAGTACAGTTGCTGTTTGGGGAGGCATTTATTTTAATGGACATACAGAGTTGTTGGTGCTCGATGAAAACATGAATGCACAGATCTACGTCGAACAAAGCATCAACAATGTTATTTCATGCTGCAATTGGACCAATTTTTTATTTCTCGACGCTAATGAGCGACTTCATTGAGCGAGAATTGCTGTCGATGCCCTGGAATTTTATGGCATTCCGCACTTGGCACTGTCACCTCACTCGCCAGATCTCAATCCAACTGAGCACGCATGGCACCAAAAATAAAACTTTGCCAAAAACTTAAAATGCTTTTGAAGAAGGAACAAAAAGAGCAACTCATATAAAAGAGTAGACATTCAAGATAGCATATCAAAAATATTTTTGAACGAAAGTTGTCAACCTTTAATAGAAACTCAAGATTTGTGAACTTCCTTAACTTTTGTGGAGCAGAGTATTTGTTTCATAGAAAAAAAAATGGTGTTGGGGATGTTGCCAGCAACACTACATTGTTCTCTGAAGGAGGCTTATTGTGCGTTTTGCGTCCCGGAGGTAGTGTCCTATTATGATGTAGACGGGAATGATTCTGTGTTAGTTTATATACAGAATATATAATTATATAACATGAATCTCTCGTCCGCAAAAACCCCCGATTTACAAATTTTATGTAAATATTTGGATTTCTTAAGAAGTTATTTACAAATATCGAAAATAAAATTTGAGTTTTCGAAAAATAGGACTTTGTGACCCTAATTTCAAAAGCCACTTTTATAAAATGGCTCTTTCTCTTCGGTATCTTGAATAGAACCTTGAAGATCCGATACGCATGATATGTTATTGCTTGTGGTTTATGGGGAAATGCACCAGCTTAAAATGATATAAAATAGAAGAAATAAGCATTAGTTCCGAAAAGTTCAGGCTAGCGTTATAATGACATCAGAAGTGGATAAAGTCAGATTCTTAGACATAATAAAATAGTCATATATCCTTTTAAGAAAAGAAAACAGTGCGTCAGAAGTCTGTACATTTAGTGAGCAATGATATGCTTAGCAAGACTAACTCCCTCCCTCCCATTATTAACTTTTTGCCACCAGCGATGATTCTCTAATCATTGATGACAGGCTCCATTCCTTATTCTGCTAAAGTTTTGACTTCATTCTATACGCCCTTAAGCCGCTCTCTTTTTTCCTTCTTTAATACACCTTTCTCAGCTAACTACTCTTCAGCAGTGTCATTCTCGTCTAGGGACGCTACTCCCTCTTCTGCACCATCGTCCTCTGGTCATTAACGACGACAATGACCTCCAAGTATTTATTCAGTAAGACCTGAAGATGCATCGACATCAAGGCTTCCACTGACCCACCTAGCGCGTTCCAAATGGTTAAAGGTTCCCAAAATGATCGAAAAATCCCTCCTCTACAACATTTAGTAAATAATAATTGAATCGTATCTTAAGATATCTTAAGATTTATATATTTAAGAGAAAAAATATATAAAAATGTTTTTAACATTATCTGCAGAAAGGCAATTACTGTTCTTCATAACGTACAGAATTTAGGTGAAGTACACAGAGAAAGAAAGTTACCAAGAGTAACATTTATACAAAATAATGGCGTAGATTATCATCATCGAGAACACTTTGAAAATTAGTTGCCAAGAGAACGGTGGAAAAAACAAAAGACTACGAGAACCAGTTTGAAATCCAGATACCACAACAACGAGGTTAATAAGTAAAAAAGCCGATTTGACATATAGTAAAATCTCGAAATACACAATTGACATTTAAAATTAATATCCCTGAATTATCCGAAGAGAAATGAAAACAGTAGTGTCAGTGAAAGAACATTTACGCTTAAATGCACGATACATTTTAAAATCTAAAATAAAACATATTTAAGTATAGTAAAAAAACTATTTAATAAAAAGAAAAAGAGAGTAATTTATAATTTAAGATTTACAAGGACAACTTATAATGTTTTGGTTAACCAAAAATTTATATTTATTATTAATAATTTTAAAATGTTTTAAAGTTTATACAATTTGGAAAGGTTAATTTATTTGATTATTCATATGTGTTGTCCAATTATTTAGTGCATATTTCCAATTTTCTTATTAATAAATATTTATGAAAATAAATTATTATCTCTTCTATTTTAAAAATAATTTTCTTTGATAATTAATTAAGAGAGTATAGCTTTATAGTGAAGTGATTAAATTAAAAGAATAATAATAAAAATAAAATAACTAAAAAGGAAAAAAGAATATATTAATTCCTAATTTTCTGAGAGGAAAGAAATATTTGGCGCCTAACTAACTGAACTTTGAAGTGTTATCAAAGTAAGATATAAAATATTCAATTAAAGTAAAAAATGTTCATATTGAAAATACTAGAATGAGCAGCTGAAAGCAAACAAAAAGGTGAGCTAAGGCAGAGTTTAACATATTTGGACTACAACAAAAAACAAAATATAATAATATTATTAATTAACCAAATTTAAAGAACTAAATTCCCTAATCAAATATGTTATTATTATTATATTCATATATTTTTTATGAGCAGATTATAATTTAGTACTCATTATTAAAGAAAATGCATAATCATATTGAAGTTAAAAAAATAATAATTCGTTTAAAAAATTTCTTGAGACGTCCTCGGTCTCTTTTTAAACACCTTTTACTTAACATCTTGCAGTGGAAATTCTTGACATCATGTTATAATTTAACATTTTCAATGTTTCGGATAAACGTATTCCATTTAGATTTTCCAGTGACAAATATTTGAATAATTAAATGAAGTGCAAGTCATAAGGCAGAACAGGCTTTTTATAAACTGAGACGTTAATTAATCCTGAAATTTAATAAGTAACATTAATATTTCAGTACCTAGACGCCACGTGAAGCATTATTAAAATATTTCTTGCTTGCAACAACCTCCTCTGTGCAAAAACTCTGCTTTGCTAGAATCCGTTATTTCATTAAACAGGTTACTCGTGTACATTAAGTTAATAAAAAAAGTTTCTAGCGGATAAAAAGAGTGTTAATTTAGTCTGCAGTTTATAATACGATCAAACACAATAAGGTTATATGGTTGAAAAAGTTTGTTTTATACTTTACAGTCTGAATCTTACAAGATAAAAAAGTTAGCTATGAAAAATTACTTAAAACATGGGTTATTACAAAATTTTGCAGTATATTTTATAACTTACTAATAAAATAAAGTGGGGTAATTATATTTATTCTTGGAAAATTTTGGAAATATGAATATAATTTGCCTAACACAAGCTGTATATTACTGTATGACAGTTAACCATATATATTGTGCGTATTATGTACTATATTGAATTGTATTGAGACAAGTTTTGTAAAATTAAATTTATAACGTAATGTAATTTTTTTAAGAAGCGATATACCTGCTACCTATACTGCAATTTTAATTTTACAGGACTTATTATGTATCAAGAGAATTCTACACTTATTTACATACAATTATTATAATCGTAAATGTCCAATTTTAGATTTAGCTGTCATTTATACAGGGTGATTCACAACTTATCTAAAAGAATTTGGGAATCATGAAACATGTAGTCGATATAGTAATTTTTTTTTTATAAAATCCTTATGGTTTCCGAGTAAAACATTATTGAAATTGTAGTATTTTCAACCTTTATACAGTGCTTTCGAAAAGTAACGAATAAATTCATTATTTTTTAAATTGAGAAGAAGTCTCCTGGCACTCGATTTTGTTTTTTAAAAAGGCACTTTTTGACATACGACCCATATTTGTGACGTCATCGTTGTTCGAGACATGACGTCATCGACAATTTTTTTAAAAAGCATCCCCCGATTTTGACCATGCCATGAAAGAGCGTGTCATTCTACATACATACATCACAAAAAAATTATGATGGTACATAACAAAAATTTCAAGAAAATAATGTTTGAAGATTTTAAAATCTAATTTTCACAATACTGTGCACCTCTCCATTATGCAACACCTGTCCGTGCTTATTTAGATGAGCTGTTCCCGAATCGTTGGATAGGGAGAAGGGGGCCGATTAAGTGGCCAGCCAGATCGCCTGATTTGATACCCTTAGATTATTTCTTGGGGATACTTAAAAAACAAAGCATACGTTACTAGACCGGTTAATTTAGAAGATTTAAAACTAAGAATTCGTCACATCGTATACCTCTTGAAGATATTCATAATGCCCAAAAAGAATTTATTAATCGTCTTGGCTACTGTCAGGCAGCCAACGGTGCACAATTTGAACATTTAATTTAGTTGATTTTTTACATAATCATTATCATTTTCAGTATTGTGAAAATTAAATTTTAAAATCTTCAAACATTATTTGTTTGTTATGTTACACCATAATTTTTCATGATGTATGTATATAGAATGACACGCTCTTTCAAATGGCATGGTAAAAATTGGGGGTTGTTATATAAAAAAAATGTCGATGACGTCATATCTCGAACAACGATGACGTCACAAATGTGGGCTGTATGTCAAAAAGTGCCTTTTTTAAAAACAAAATCGACGTGCCAGGGGATTTTTTCGAAAACATTTCAATTTCAAAAATAACGAATTTATTCGTTACTTTTCGAAAGCACTGTATCTCTGGGCCATTATTGTCTCTAAACAGGCGATCCAAATATTGAAATCCGATTAATTTTTTCTAGGCACTATAGATTTTTTTGTGACGTCAGTGTTTACATTAGTTTTTTAAGGGCCAAAAATGGCTTACGTGTATAGTAGCAACTGGAAGCTGATGGATGTCGTTTTAATTTATTACGCTGTGAAAATACTTTAGCAAAACGATTTCCCGGTAAACATGTGCCAAATATAACTACTTTTATCGTGGTGTACAGTGAGTGCAAGTGCAGTGCAACGCGAGGGATATTTGAAACCGGATCGTGGAAGAGATGGAGGTCCAGGCTCAATTATATCCGTACCACGTACGTACAGCATGTTCAAGCATTAACAACAAAGGATTGGACGAGGAGGACCGGTACCATGGCCGCCACATCTCACTTTAAATCATTTGGACTTCTTTTTGTGGGAATATTTAAAAAATGAAGTGTATCGCACTCAAGTGGATACATACTATTGATGATTTACGGAAACGTATCATAGTTGAAAGAATTTGAAATAATAAAATCCTATAAATTAACAGAAAAGAAAATAGCTGAAAACTATAAGAGGGCTATAGAACAAAGAATAGAGAAAGACTTTGAAATACTGGCAAATGGTAATATAGAGGAGATGTGCACCAGATTTAAAGACATAGTTATTGAAATTGCTAAACAAGAGTGTAAAGAGTAATAAGAAGAAGCAAACGGCATGGTGGACAGAAGAAATTAAAGAACATGTAAAGAGGAAAAAAAGGGCATGGAGAAATTATTTAGCAAAGAAAACAACAAATCGACGCGGGAAAAGAAGAACATCGTATCTCGATATTTATCGAAATTAAGATAGAATCATTTTCTTATAGGGAAAAATTTACTCTTCCCATAAAATGTATTATCATAAATGAATTTTGACCATAAACAGTAAATTTTTTCGAATATTTTAATAACGTATCCCGATTTATCCCATTTTTAACCCTAATAATATTCTATCTTTCGTTACGATAAACAGCCCCATAAATTAAAAATTAAATTTTATGCTATCTTTACTTGTGGTTTAATTATTGTTCCATTTTTCTCTAATTTTAGAATACTAATATCGTAACTAAGATTGGTTATCTTTAGCTAATGAATAAATTGGGCATTTTGCTTATTATATTATCGTATGTAAAGATACGATGTTAGTTAAGCTTGGTTGTAGTGAGATCCGATGATATTTTATCAGTTGTATGCGAGATACGATGATATTTTATGCTGTCAGCGTCACAACTTGTATGGGGCTTCTTCAGATAGTAATACATTTCATTTGTGTCTGTGTTTTGTTGTTTATGTAACACTTTTTGTACAAACATTTGACAATGTCTAGAAGGACAAAACTTATATTGGAATTAGCTAAAGGAAAGAAATATTAATGTAACCATGAAGATGAAGAAGAAGAAAATGAAATAAATCTTAACGAATCAAAAGCAACAAGTTCAAAAACAGTAAAAAATAGAAAACAAAAAAAACGAAAGGATAGAATCTTAAAACTGGATGATGGAAAGTGATATTATTAGTTTTGTATTCCTTTAATATTAATGAATATTTTAACTGTTTTAGTTCTTTTACTTATTTTATTTTTTCATTATCAAATCTAATATACTAGATACTACAACAATAAGCTGAGAGGTCTTTACAAAAATTACAACGTATCTGCAGATACAAATAAAGTGTTCAAACTTTTGTTGGAATTGTTTCATCGTATCTCATTAAAAATTACAATTTTATTGAAAAGAGATTTTTTTCATAAAATTGTTTATGATGTACAGTTACAGGGCATATTATCTAGTTTTATGTCACTATTTATTCAAATAAATAAAAATATGAGAATTACAATTTATGCAAACTTTAAGACCCTCTTCTGAAAGATTAAACTCTTTAAGTTACGATGTTCTTCTTTTCCCACATCGAAATAGTTATGAGATATATAAACAAGAAAGGAAACAGGTAAAAGAATTGGTGTTAGAATAAAAAAAAAGTCATGGGAAGAATTTGGAAATAAAATGGAGGAAAATAGTAAAAATAATCAGAAACTATTTTATTCAGTGCTAAAATCAGTACGGTCATCAGAAACATATAATACAATACATGTCAAAAGTAAAACAGGCGACATATTGACAGAAGAAGATGATATAATGACAAGATGTAAAAAGTACTTCGAGGAATTACTAAATGCATCAGAAAATACGGAGTCATATGAAGATAGTGCATTAAGAGGCCTAGATTAAAATGAAGAAGTAATAACGTTAGAAGAACTAAAAGATACAATAAAAGATGGCAAATTAAATTTTCGCATCCTTCCTGAAAACTACAGACCTTTTATTACGTATTACTTCTCAACAACTAATACAAATGTTTTAAAATTCTCTCCCATTTATTTAATTCTTCATTTATACAGGTAGATCAAGGGATACGATGGATTGGAGGAGGACTAGTACCATGGCCGCAAGCAACACTGTTTTTGAATGCAAATTGTTTTTTACTAGTTTTTATCTTTTGAATAATATCGTTATACCCGTACATGAAATGCAAACTTTAAAATAATAATAAAATAATCAGTGAGATATTAATATTATTTACGTATAATTTTTGGTACTATTAAAATCAACCATACTATATCAGTTATTTGGTACCTATCAGAAGCAACTCTGTATCTCAAAAAACGAAGATATCTATGAAAATTCTGATTGCGCATCTTAAGTCATCTTGAAAAAGTAGCCCAGTGTTGTGAAAACCTCCTTCTATTCGTTGTAATTTCCGTGATTACCCTGAAATTGCAACGAAATTGGGACACCTTGTATATGAAAATAATTTCCTCACTAACACAAGAAACATTGCATATAATCTTCAAGTAAGTGATACAACAATTTGGAAAATTTTGGATGAGCCGTTACTATATTTCTTGGACATACAACATGAGCAAGTACTTCTTCTTCATAATTTTCTCTACCGAATAAAATCCTTGATTTTTAAACCATATAAGTTTTTCTAGACGCAATTTTAGTAAAAAAAAAAATCAACCGACGAAGGTTCTATCTCCCGATTTAAATCCTTTGAACCTCTTTGTGTCTAGATATTTATAAAATTAAGTGCATGGCATCGAAGGGGACACTAGTGATGATTTACACAAACGTATCATAACTGTTGTCAATAACTTACGAGTTCAGAACGGGCAAGAACCAGACACATTTATGTTAGTTCGTAGAAACTGAGTAAAACGGGCCCAAATGTGTTTACGCGATGGTGAATAAAATTTTAAATATTTTTTACTGTATTAGAAAGGTATTTTAAGCTAATATAAATCAAATCTCCTACAATTCCTATCAATAAAGTGATATTTATGCTCTCTGATACGAAACATCTAGGTATGTTAATAAACAATTCCACAGACAAAGCTCTATTAAATAATTATCTAAAAATTGTTCTTTATTATACATAGATATTGTTAATGCCTAAAAATATATAAAAAACGATTACATAAACGAGAAACATTATTTAAGTAGGTATTTGTCATGTTTAATTTAAAATTCATTGACAGGTTAAAATCACTTTTGACATTGTCAATATTCAATTTCAAATAATTTTAATTTATTGGTATAATAATTTTTATAGTTAGATATTAGACTCAACTTCGTCGCGCGCTTGAAATAAACCGATATTTTACGCTCGGCCCATAATACTTATTTAGACAAAGAATAAATATAGCATAAATAAAAAAACAATCGAAAGACAAAGTTGTTTCCTAAGGCTGCTGCGTAATATTTTTTTCAAAATTAGTTTTTAATTATTTAAATTTAATGAGTAAACTGTGCAAGAAATCGTCATATTTACAATTTATTTACTTAAAAATAAAGGCTTAAATCGAAAATTGGTTAAACGAGGGAAGTAGGGGAAAGGCGGGCAAAATGAACATAGCAGGCAAGAGGAATCATCTAAATAATATTTATAATACTTTTTGTTTGTTGTTGGCAACAGCGTTGGATCAGTGCTGAGAACACGCGCATCCAATTCAAGCGGTTTTTTAATGTTTGCGGCGCGAATTGAAGTCAGTATCAGATCAAAACTGTTTAGTGCTACCTAGAATACTATAAATTGTAGTACTTTGACTTGTGTCACCATACTGTATATCATTAGATCTTGAAATTTTTGGTTTTCCTAGGATAAATAAATATTAAGGTAACACATAACCTCATTTATTTTTACTGTAAGAGCCGCAGCTTTCATCAACGTTGCCAAATATATTAAGTTGCATTGTGGGCAAAAAGGGTCGGGCAAGAAGGGTCATGATTCTTCTTGCCCTATATGACTCTTTTTGCCCTGTATGTACGCTGTACACTATCTTTATAGCGACAAAAATGTTTTTAGATGGTGTATAATTACCAAAGAAAAACCACACGCGGAGAAGGCTGGTCAGAAGAAGTTATGGCCAGAGCTATAGAAAGCGTAAGAAATAAGGAATGTTCGATTAGGCAAGCAAGCATTCAGTTTAATATAAAATATTCTACTCTGCAAAAACATGTACAGAAAAATAGCGCAACAAAAAGTCTCGGGCGCTATAAGTCAGTTTTTTCCAAAAATGAAGAAGACGAATTTTATGAACATATTAAAGAGTTGGATAGGCGCTTTTATGGATTAATGCGAAAAGATCTATGCGAATTGGCTTACCAGTATGCGGAAAAAAATAAAATAAAACATTCGTTTAAAAACGGGCAGGCAGGATCTCAGTGGTACACAAATTTCATGAAAAGGCATCCTACACTAAGCCTGCGTCAACCAGAGCCAACTAGCATTGCTAGGGCTCGTGGTTTTAATAAAACTCAAGTACAGTTATTTTTCGATAATTTAAAATCCGTTATTGAAAGACATAAAATAACATTAGATAATATATATAATGTCGATGAGACAGGAGTGCAAACGTCAGCTAAAAGACCTCCAAAAGTTATTTCATTAGCTGGAAAAAAACAAGTTGGGAGCATTTCATCCGCAGAAAGGGGCACACTTATAACATCCTTATTTTGCTGCTCGGCTACTGGTAAATTTATTCCGCCAGCTTTAGTATTCCCGCGAAAGAAAAAAAATCCTAGATATCTTAATGGAACCCCACCAGGAACAATATGTCTTGTTTCAGATAATGGATGGATAAACATAGAAACTTTTTTAGAATGGATGCAGTTCTTCATCTCCAGCGTGCGTCCAACTGCCGAGCATAAATGCCTACTAATTATGGATAATCATTCAGCTCATAGGTCAATCCAAGTCTTAGATCTTGCATCAGCAAACAATATAATACTGCTAACAGTTCCACCGCACACCACACACAAGCTGCAGCCGTTGGACGTAGCTGTTTATGGACCTTTTGGGAAATACTTTCAAAACTCTATTGATAAGTGGCAAAAATCTCATGCGTCACAGCACGTAACGTTATTTGATATTGGAGAGATATTTTGCGATGCATACTTACGAGCAGCAGTCCCAAATAACGCGATTAAAGGATTTCAAAAAACTGGAATTACTGACTGTAACATAGATGTCTTCTCGGATGTAGATTTCTTGCCTGCGGACGTGACAGAATGCGATATGGAAATATCGGGTTTAAATACAACCGATAAAAACTCAGCTCAAGGTGTCACATGTACTCAAATGAATGAGAACATTAGCCCCAATATTAATAACTGTCCTTCAGTAGCTGGGTGCAATCTCCAATCTGGAGATCATAAGAAGCTCTCGTGCTCAAGAAGTGATTTCAGTGAATCTCATAATTTAAAACCTGAAACCATTTTAACAACTGATAGCAGTAATTCTAAAAAAATTAAAATTATCGACATTCATATCATACCCAAGTGCACGAGACGTTCATCGACTGCAGTACCAAAACGAAAAACGCAGAAATCGGAAGTCTTAACATCCACACCCGTAAAAGAAGAAATAAGAAATAAGAGCAAAGCAAAAACAGAAACTGTAAAAAGGAAAATAGGAGCAACGTTAAACGAACCAAAAAAACTAAAAATGCCAAAGCCCCCTGTGGAAGTATTTAAACCAGAAGAAAATGCAGTGCCATGTCTTTTATGCGAGGATACCTTTGGAAATTCAGCTCCTGGTGAAAAATGGGTACAGTGCAACATATGCAGTAACTGGGCTCATAATCTTTGCGCTGATTACCAAAGTGGAGTCTATATTTGTGACAACTGTAGACAGTCTGTCATATCTTCAAGGAAGTAAAAAGAGTTCTCTATTTCGAAAATTGTACCTATGTGTTCTTGTTTTTTTTTAAATGCCTACCTAAGGTAGGTTGTTTTGTACTTGTGATTAAGCATATCTTGTATTGGTTCTCATTTACTTACATTAAGTTTTATTTTTATATACATATGCAATGTTTTGTCTTCTTACATAGAAGTATGTTTTTGTAGAAATACCAAAGTTTTTTATTTATATTACTTGATTTTAAGTTACTTATGTTTTAAATAAGGTATTTTACAGTATATTGGAGTGTCGTTAATGTTTTACTAGCCCATTACTTTAAAAATATTTCAACAACTGTACAAATTTTGTATAAATAAAAGAAAACGTTTAACATTTCTACGTGCGATTCCTCTTGCCCTATATGATTCCTTTTACCCAAATTAGTGATTCCTTTTGTCCAATCCAATTGGGCAAAAAGAGTCAATTGCAATATTTTATTTTTATCTCAGTAACATTTTAATATCAAAAAATAAAACTAATTTTATCTTACAGACATATTCCTTCTTTATCAACCTTTCCATTTTATCTATTATTTCTTTCAATATTAGAAAAATTTATTTTTAATAATTTTTCAAAACTAAGTGACCCCGGCTGCCCGCCTTTCCCCTAAGTCTGTCTTTTAGCTTTGTAACGATACCAAAATTATATCGAATTGATAAAAATTACTCAAAATTCTATGCTAAATGCCGAACGTCTACACCTTCAGAAACGAATATATTTTAAATGCTGCAACCACGTGTGTTTCACTCAGTGGTATGGGCTTAGAGATAAGTAAATGCGGACAGGACCGGAGTTCAAAGAAACACATAGTCACTTATAATCTATACGATCTCAGTTGAGACAGTATTGAATTAATCTATCGTATGGAGTTCGATGCTGACTCTTTTGTTCGCGATGGTATCTGAACATTTCTTATAGAATACATTTTTTCGTTTAGACCAACAGTTCCGGAAATATAAGAAGTTCTACTTGAACTCCTTAGGTATGCAATACATTGCTTATTAAGACAATGTAATTTTTTCGTAAGTTCCAAATTGAACAAAATTCTCCGCAAATTAAATACGTATTTTCCATATTAGAATAATAAAGAACATAAAACACTGAAATAATGTAGTCACTATATTTATTTTATATAAAAATTTACCTATTCTCAAATCTTTGTTCTTCTAATATTAAAGAGGGCAATGTCATAAATATATTAAACACAATCATAATATGTACAATAAAAATGTTTTTCTCATTATGGAAAATATAGATATTTTTAACTCGTCAAATGAATGCGCTGTTCTATTCTGAAAACATCTTCTGCATCACAAGTATGCACACGGCGCACAATTTTTTTTATAGTTTTGACTACATTTGCTCGATATAACTCCATATCAATAGTAAATATAAGTTTGTAATGCACAAATTTGCTGAGCCGACTTTGGAACATTTTTTTTCGAAAAGGCGCTAAGTTATTAAAAATTGGTGTGTACCGTGAAAAGTACTGTAGTTTTTTATATTAACTACGAACATAAGTAAAATCGTTGATTTACAAGCGCGATGTAACGATAAACGTAATAATTGTCAAATAATGTGCCAAGCATCGATAATTTGATTTTATTTTTATAAAATGCGGCCCTACTAAAAAAAGTCCATTTTGGATACTACAAATGTCCTTCTACAAGATCGTTATATTTTCTTAAAAACAAAACAGAATAATTGCTAACCGATTTTACTCCACTAAATCTAAATATTCTAAATACGTCCACCGTAAAGTCATTGGAGTGGGAGAGCGATAATCTCCGCCTCCAGCCGTAACGTCCTTACACCCGCCCTGGAGCGCTACCCGAGGAGTGTACAGAGAACGGACTCTTAAAGGAGGCCACCTGAAGAATGCAGAAATAGGTCAGATCTCATCTATTGTGGTTGAATTTTCGAGTTCCCACTGTTTCAAAAGTGAACTTATATATTTATAGAGTGTTTTCGTTAAACTAAGTTAGTATATTTAGCTAGATTATTTTTTTTAGATAAATATTTAATAGAGCTTTGTCTGTGGAATTGTTCATTAGCATGCCTAGATGTTTGGTATCAGCATACAGATGACTTGATTGATAGACATTGTAGGATATTTGATTTATATTAGCTTAAAATACCTTTCTAATACAGTAAAAAATATTACAAAAGCTAATAATAAAGAATATATCGGTAGATATTGTGGGTGTAATTCAACGCTGGTCGGGGATTTAGTCCGCAGACTAAAGACTAAACTAAGAGTTTCACACAATATTGTTAATACCTAAAAATATATAAAAACATTTAAATAGTTGTAACATCAGGTGTCAAATTATTTTATTAATTAAATCCGCAAATTAATTTTATTAATTAGTAATAACAGTAACAATTTGCTGATATAAAATAAAATGATGTTATAAAATTTCATTTATTTCTTTCCTTGGAATATTCTTTTAATCTTTTGTTCGTTCATTTTTCATTTCAATTTACAATGTATTTTTAAATCATTTTCGAATTGCCTTTTTCGATATTTTTTTTATAAAATTGTATTTATAAGAGTCAGCCTACCAGATTATATGTTTATAGAGGCATTAATATTTCTTTATAAGCAACAAAATAAAAAATATCATTGTAGTCAGATTATGGTTCTGATATCTTTCACGTTCCTGGTTCCCACACAATAACATATCGTTTTATCTTGACACCTCTACAGCAAATGTACTCAAATTTCCACCTCCCTATTTCATGTGCAGAACTGCAATATATTGTAAAACAAACTTGATATATTTAGTTGTACAACCAACCAACTAGAAAATAACACGTTCCCTATAGAATAAACTTAATATGTAGATGTTTTAATATATGTATATTCTGTTCATTTTGTTAATATATACGAATGTTTTTATATTCATGTCAGTTATGTTATTATGTACTAGTATATTTTCTATTTCATATGTATGACGTATCTTTTATTAACTTACTTTGACCTGCCTTTTAATTATCTACTTTTTAATAGTATATAGTTTTTCTATTCTGTAACTGATTCTGGCTGAAGGATGGTGGATGATATATAGAAAAATAAAATATAACAAAAAATAGAAAATATTTCATTTTCAAACACACCTTTCATCTCAGTATTCTATAACTTAACAGGAAGATAAAAACTGAATCTTAATCTAATAATAATAATAATTTTATTCCAGTAGACCATATAAACATAGCATAGGAAAAGTCAATGTAACACAAACACAAAGGCATCAATAATAGGTAAGATACAGGTTTGAAAAGGTAAAAATAAGTAAAATTTGATAATAAATGACCTGAAAATAACTTAATACAGAGATCACAGGTATAGTTATAAAAATTCACATATGTCCAAGAAATTCATGAGTGCTATAAAAAACATCCAATAAATATTGTTTTAATTTTTTTCTTAACAACTGCAAATTCGGTATATTTTTTATATCAGGAGAAAGCTTGTTGTAAAATAGGATACAAACATAGATTGGATTCTTCTCATACAGTGATAAATTTTGCCCAGGGATAATTAGCCATGATCTCACTCGTATGCTATAATTATGAAAATCCCCATTGATGGAAAACTGTTCTAAATTATTCCTGACATAATATATCATAGATAGAGATACCGGGCAAAGTTAATAGTTTTAATTTTTTAAAGTGTGTTCTACATGATGTTCGTTGGGATACTCCAGCTATAAGTCTAATAGCTTTTTTTTGAATTATAAATATCCATGTAATTAGAAGAACCCCAGAATATAATACCATATCGCATACGGGAAATAAATTGAGAATGATAGAAGGATATAAGAGTAGACATGTTAGTGATGGATTTAGTCTTAATAATGCATAAAACATATTGGTGTAAGCTTGTTGCAAAGATTATTTATGTATATTTTTCAATTTAATTTATTGTCTAAGTATAGACCAAGGAACTTAGTGTATTCAACCTGTATTAAGGACTTATGATCAATTTTTAAAAGAAGCGACTCATTTATTAAAGAAGTTCTTGGAGTAAAGTTTATGAAAACCATCTTTGCTTTGTTAATTTGTTTATTGCATTACCGCGACACTATCTTTTATAAAACCTTTGTTAGTTAAATAAGTATTATCATCAGCAAACATAATTAAATTGTCTGTACATAACACTATATTCGGAAGATCATTGACAAATAATAAGAAAGCTAAGAGTCCTAAGATGGATCCCTGAGGTGCACCAATATTTATAGTTGTTTCTTTGGAGTAATAACCGTTTATATCAACAGTCTGTCTCGTGTTCGACAAATATGAAGATATCCATTCATAAACTCTACCCCTAAGTCCATAACGTAAAAGTTTCTCTTTCAATAGATCATGACTAACTTAATCAAAAGCCTTGCTGAGGTCCATAAATAAACCAATACATATACTTTTTATTTTTGTCTAAAGATTTATATAAATTATTTATAAAAGAAAGTATAGCTGAAAGCGTGTTTTTATTTTTCCTAGATCCATGTTGGCAAGTATGCAAAATGTTTTGACTGTTTAGAAAATTCATGATCTGATCAAATACTACCTTCTCAAGTATTTTGGAAACAGAACTAAGGCGTGCTATAGGACGATAATTTTCTATATTATCCTTTTCTCCTTTTTTATACAGGGGAACTATTCGTGCTGTTTTGAATATGTCAGGAAATATATCTATTTCTAACGACAAATTAATTAAAAATATTAAAGGAGATATAATATAATTAACTGAAATCTTTAGTAAATTATAAGAGACGAAGTCAATAACCGTAGAATTAGATTTTTTATCAAATTGCACATTTGTTTTTGACGAAATTTCAGTAAAATAGTTATTAAATGAATCGGCGATAATTTTGTTGTTACCATAGTATCATTAACTAATATTTAGCATAATCCATTACTTTACTATTTATTATGGACCAGGCAGTTTTACATTTATTATCTGAAAGTTGATAAATTCTATCATTGTGTAATTTTTTTGCGGCAGTAATAACCTTTTTATATTTTTTTTGTATTTTTTTAGCACTCAATATCACGTTAATCTTTTGTAGCACACATATCCCTGTAGAGCATCTTTAACTTTTCGGCAGATATTTTAATACCAGTAATACCAGTACCACATTTTACCACGACATTTTATCTGATCAATTTTGGTTACGGGAAAAGATATATCAATGTAATACTTCAATATATTAATAAAACTACAAAAACCTTTATGAACATCATTACACCGATATATATCATACCACGGTTCCTTGCATAAATGATCAAAGAAAGTACAGTAAGTACAGTTACTGAAAACACTTTTATTAATTATTTTATCAGTATGAGGCTCCCAGTTACATCCTAAGTTAATGATTTCAGCAGAGTGATCAGAGATACAATTAAATATAACATCAGAAGATGTATCAAATACATCTTGATCAAAATTAGTACAGATATAATCCACCGCAGTAGACGAATTCAGAGTGCATCTTGTTGGCTTATCTATACAATTACTAAAACCATATAAATTGATAATATCATGAATTTTGTCTCTAAATGTGGAATTAGTCAAGTAATCAATATTTAGATCTCCACATAACACAGTATATGTATAATCAAATTTTTCTGCGTATTTTTCTGAAAATCTACTTAATTCAGTCAAAAATAAATTTGTGTTCTCTTTAGGAGACCTATAAATATAAACAATAACCAAATTAATACTATTTTTTAACATTATATCCACGCCACAAAAATCTAATAATTTTTCTGATAATGTAAAATTAAATTATTTCCGAAATATTTAGGCCACTTTCTTTACAAAAAATAGCAACTCCCCCATTTTTACAATTTGTCCTACAAAAAATACTAATTAAATTATATCCCTGGATTTTAAGCAATGATACCTGATCTTCTGATTGCGAGTGCTCCAACATATAAAATACATCAAATCATTTAAAATCGAAAAAGCTTCAACAAGATCCACTTTGTTTCTGATACATTGAACATTTTGATGACAAACTGTTAAATTATTTGTATTTGAACTTAATTGCTGTAATGTTTTATTTTTATTTTTTTGTTTATCTCTATCAATTTTTCTTTGAAGTACTACACAATTTTTGATATCGAAAGGTGAATAATTAACGTTTATGTTTAAATTTAATTTTCTTGTAGCCTTTGTACAATTTACACAACGAATTGTTTCATTATGACAATCTTCTTTTTTATGATCACTCTCACCACACTGCACATACCTGGACTTTACAGTCGCTTGATTTATGAATAAAGCCTCCACAGTTATAACATCTAAATAATCTAATATAGTCAAACACTCTGCACGAAGGTGACCCTCCGATGTAAGGAGATCCGTCCTCAAGAACTTTAGCATGTGTATACGGGTCACACTCCAGAATAGCCATATAACAATGCACCATTTTCTTGATTCTCATAACCTTCAGGTTCAAATTGTCATGCTTTATACAGGGATTTTAATTATTAATACATTCTAACGGCTCATAATTTTCTATGTTTTCTTCTATATCCACAACCTTCAAGCATGGATTCCGTAGTTGCGATATTCTTAACTGATACTGTTTACCTAAACTCTTATCTTCCTCACAGCGTACTTTTTCTAAATCCTCTGTAATTTTGCATTTTATCATTATCCCTCCATGTTTGATGTTTTTCACCTGAGTGATATTAACTTCCATTTCCGAAGGTTTTACTTTTCCCGTAACAATTTGTTTGGTTTTACTACTGTCTTGTTTAGATTTAGGTTTAATAACAACAGCTTCTCCAAATACTACATTTGAATACGAAATAGCTGGTCTGGCATTTTCCGATTTAGAGTAAATATTTTATTTAACCTTTATTTCTTTAATTTCATTATTCAAATCGGATTTAAGAACGGAGAAACTCTTTAGTAATGTTCATACAAAGGCAAACATCCTTTACAAAACCAATTAAGTCCTTGTAAGTTTTTTATAACATTAAATTCTTGAATGGTTACGTCTGGGCACTTTACGTGGAAAATATTTTCGCATACTGCACATTTGAAACCTGTGTCATTTTTAAATTTTTCTTTACATTTAGTACATATATTTTTATCCATTGCATTATACAAATCACTATAAAATTTGGAGGTGTATGGATTCCTTCAGATGGTATGCACTAAAGTGACATTTTATTTTGTGAGAAGGAAAACCCCTTCAAACAAAATAAAATCACCTTTATCACATATATCATACACTCTTCTTCCTACAAATTCCAATAAAAGTACAAATTAATACATTTTCTACGATATTAAATCTATAAAATAGCTATCATTTTGATATCGAATTGGCCAGGAAGTTTATTGTTGCTAAGGTAAAGAAAGTTCGATCGTTTGTTGACAAGTAATAGAAAGTGAAGAAAATGAATTTCTACCGGCGGAAATCGAAGAAGGTACTAATAAAGCCACTTTCAGGGTATTATCTAGTAAGTCACAGTAACAGTGTGATCTGAAAAATGTTAATAGTAAGTTCAGTGAAAAAGTACTTGTGGCATAAATTTAAAATATGGAAATTACCAACGCTTTGGTCAAAAGTACTTTACGTTGAAGGCGATGGCGACACAATTTTTTGTTTTTCACTGGCGCATCCGGCAAAATATAGAAAATGTTCATGTTGCGTTTAATACCGGTCAGTAACTAAAAATATTCAACCTATCAGCCTTCAGTGGTGTACACACTCTAGAGCTAGGTTCATCATACTTATTATTTTATAAATATTTATTCATAATAGTTATTTATAATATGTGCTAAAGTGACATAATTTTGTGAGAAAGAAAGTTCTTCGAGCAAAATAAAATCACTTTTGGCACATGTATCATACCCTATTTTTTCTACAAACACCATTAAAAGTTCAAATCAATGCATTTCCTACGTTATTCAATTTATAAAATAGGTATCATTCTGATATCCAATTGTCCATGAAGTTTATTGTGAGTAGCCACTTTTGAGTTATTGTTTAGTAATCGTTCTTTATATATATATTTAGGTATTAATAATATAGTATGAAGCTAACTACTCTGTGGACTAAAGTCCCAATCAGCGTTGGATTATACCCACAATATCTACGCATGTATTCTTTATTATTAGCTTTTGTAACATTTTTTACTGTATTAGAAAGATATTTTAAGCTAATATAAATCAAATCTCCTACAATTCCTATCAATGAAGTCATATGTATGCTCTCTGATACCACAGATACAGGTATGTAAATGAACAATTCCACAGACAAAGCTCCATTAAATAATTATCTAAAAATTGTTCTTTAGTATACCGAGATATTGTTAATGCCTAAAAATATATAAAAAACGATTACATAAAGGAGAAACATTATTTAAGTAGCTTTTGTCATGTTTAATTAAAATTCATTGACAGGTTAAAATCACTTTTAGCTAAATTTGCTAATCTGGTTTACTGAAAGCACTATAAACATCTAACTTCATTTTTGAAATAGTGGGAACTCGAAAATTCAACCATAGATGAGATCTGACCTATTTCTGCATTTTTAGAATTGCTTCTTCAGGTGGCCTTTTTTAAGTTAAGTCAAATATCTAACTATAAAAATTATTATATAAATTAAAATTATTTGAAATTAAATATTGACAATGTCAAAAGTTATTTTAGCCTGTCAATGAATTTTAAATTAAATATGACAAATACCTACTTAAATAATGTTTACCCTTTATGTAATCGTTTTTTATATATTTTTAGGTATTAATAATATTGTGTGAAACTAACCACTCCTGAAGAAGCAATCCTAAAAATGCAGAAATAGGTCAGATCTCATCTATTGTGGTTGAATTTTCGAGTTCCGACTGTTTAAAAAGTGAAGTTAGCTATTTATAGAGTGTTTTCATTAAACCAGGTTAGGAAATTTTGCTAGATATATAATTATTGAATAGAGCTTTGTCTGTGGAATTCATTAGCATACCTAGATGCTTGGTATCAGAGAGTATACATATGACTTCATTGATAGGAATTGTAGGAGACTTGACTTTTAAAATACCTTTCTAATACAGTAAAAATTGTCTAGTAAGTCAAAGCAACATTATGAGTTTTCGTGCAATAGTTTCTTGAGACGGACGAAATATTTTACTGGCAAGTTCAGTGAAAAAGTGGTTTTGGCATACTTTGAAGAAAAGTGCGAAATATGGAACACCATACACAGAAACTAATATTTTTCGTATTTTCGTTATTACTGCTACATTATATTTGAACTATATGAAAAGTACATAGCCCTTCGTCCAGTGTAACACTAATCATTCAAGAATTTTTATAAAAAAACATTAGGAATAAACGGCAGAGATCTGACCAGTTTGGTCAGATCTCTGCCAGTATTGCTGAATTTCTAAATTTGCCTGATTCTCACCTTTATACTGGACATTACTTCCGACGACCTTCGGCTAGTTTTTGAGCAGACTCTGGTGCTAATCTTACTACAATGAAGAGACATGGCATGGAAGTCCATTATAAAAGCGGAGGATTATATAAACCCATTACAAAATAAGAAGAGCACTGGCCAAATTATGAACAAAACTTCGGTGGATAACATGCCACAGAAAAAATTACTATAGCAGGTACTAATAAATTTGACTATGGAATTACTTATTCTAATTACAGTTTCTCTGGCTGTATATTTAATTAAGTAAATAAATATGTCTTTGATTTCAAATTTCTTAATTGTTTTCTATTTTCTCACCAGTGTTAATAGTAAATTATTTTTCATAAAACGACATTTTTGACACTAATAGCATCCGTTAAAAATTATACTTTTACTGAAATTTGTCGAAAATCACATCTTTGACATTAGTATTAATAAACTTTAATGTTCTTTTATAATATTAAGTTAATTCGAATTAGTTTTGATGCATGGCAATTACCAGAGAGTACTTTTAGTGTAAATCATAACACTTTATATTTCATCCTCACAGTTACATGGGAGGAATTAAAGAAAATATTTTTTCTCATCACCGAACCTCTTTACAAAATAAATGGAACAAAGCTTTGTTATAAAATTGCTAAGAAATTTATTCTCGTTTAATATTTTTATGCTCCGTCATATATCAAGAGAATTTTCATTACTTTCTCAAATTATAGTCCTGAGGAATCTGTTATAAAAACAAACTTTATTGAAACTGTAAACATTTTTCAGTATACCATTTAAAGAACAATAGATAGTCGAAATATGTATAAATAGAACAAAATCTGAATAATAATGAAACATGCCATAGGATTTATGTTACCAAATTGTAAGTACCTAGTATATTTTAAAATGGTCACTAATAAGTTTTTGTTTTACAGGGCGTCCCCATTATATAGATCTTAACTTAGGTAAATTATGGAACAAAAAAACAAAGTATTTTTCATTCAAAATTAATACACAGTAATTTTAATAAGAGATTAATCATTTTAACGTCAGTGGTTTTACCTGAAAAAGTTATTGTGGTGAATATATTAGATGATCTGTTATTATCAGCCGTTAGTATATTATACACCCGTACTTATATCATTTATAGGTCTACAGAAAAGAAATTTATTTATTTATGCAGTTAAAAAAAACTACATAGAATTCTTGCAGAATTTTGGATAATAGGGTTATACATAAACACACATATTTAAAGTAAGACAATATTTAAATTGGGGGCATAAGAAAATGTATTCATGTTAATGGTGAACATTTCGCTCAGTTGTTAAAGTAGTTTTACTGTAATGATGTTGGAAATTTGTTGTTCACTATTAAACTATTTATTAACTAATTTTTTGTAATTAATTTTAATGAATATTGTTGACTGTTCTCATAAAGTCAACGTGCATTGAAAGATTTAATTTCAAATATCTTGAAAAAGGAGGCGGTTTATCAAAATGAAACAAGTATACCTTTTTTACTTAAAAATGATTTGGTATTCATCTGTGTTATATAAAAAATTCAGTAAACATACCTGCAAAAGGCTTAATTATATCGGCAATACACACTGTAAACAGTGCCTTGTATGTAGTATATTGAAAGTAATCTTACGATAACACATGCCTCTCAAAAAAAACTCCCTATATCGAATTTCGAAGATAAGCCTAGAAAACATTTTAAATATTAAATATTTTCACTTCTACATCCTGTATCATTTTTAATATTGGACTAAGACAACATGGCTCACATGGTGGTATATTTTAATATATAGAATCTCCAGTTAGTGTATGGCATATTCATTACAGACCAGACCTTGTATATATAAAGTCTAAGGAAAGTAAATCAATAAATATATATTTTATATCAAATATTTCATTAAACAGATATTAAAAATGTAAACTTTTAATTGAAGTTTAGTTTTACAAAACACTATGTATAATAAGTCTCATAAAGATATATAAAATTTTACATCAAAAGATTCAATAAATATTTAAAAAAATATAAAGTCGACTGGAAATTGAACCAACGAACTTGAGTTTACAAAGCTGACACGCTTCACACAGATTCACTGAAGGCATTTGTCAAAATTGTACTTATTTGGGTATTTCAGTAGACAGTTCGTCACTCAATATAAACAAAAATTTGCAAATGTTCTTATTAAGGGCCGGTTGTATAAAACAAATCTGATCCTAGGTTCAACGGAACGCCGATCAACTTGTGAACTACGTTCATTCGTTATTACTTTGTTCTGTGTAAACTGAACTTTAGTTCAGCTGAACTATGATTAGTTTATGTTGGCACCATTAACATGTGGTTACTTTTAGGTTTTTCCAATTTTTGACATTGATATGACATTACAAAATGTACTTACAAAAAATTAGCTTTGGTCGCACAGTACACAAATTAGATTCCAATCGATCAGAGCGTGCGCATTCCAACTAAACAATGGATTTTCAACCTTATGGAGACATTATAAATAAACTGCGCATATGTCAGATTATTGGAAACGATTTCCAACTGTTGTGCGAACGATTGTTAAGAATAAAATCCAAAAGATCTCCATTTTATTTACGAACAACTCATGATATATCCACTGATATCAAACAAGTTAGATATTTTTGTTACATTGAAAGAAAAATAACCTTTCCGATTTCTAAAATTTTCTGGTTCTTCTTCACCTGGAGATTGAATCTTAATACGGGTCACTTTATTAATGACTCTACTTGCTGTTGATTTGTCTACACCAGAAAAATCTCCAACTACATGCAAAATACATCCTGTTGTGAGAAATCTTTAGGTTAGGAGTACCATTTCCGCAGCTGATAGAGCTTCATAGGTATAATACTTGCAATAATAAAAACAAACTATTTATACTTTCTGCTTGAGGAAGAAATTACTGGAGAAACACCTTTAATGATTTAAGCAATTGTGTTTTTTTGTTTAACGAAAATTCATTCTTTACATTTAGTAAAGTGATTATTACGTTCCCTAAATGTCCAGGGGCTCCTAGGATTCATTACAGCATCCACAAGGCCCAAAACATCTTCATCATCACTTCTAACTTCAAAAAATTCATACATTTTTATAAACTAATGCCACTCAAAAGAAAAGTTTATGACGATAGAAAATCACTTTGATCGACAGTTCAACTTCTATTCGGCCGAAATTGGGCGTTCATTTGAACTCCGGATTTGAACTAAGATCAGTGTGAAATACGATTGGTACAACAATTTTTTTACTTTGATCTACAGTTCGACATTGAACTACAGTTCAACTTGTTTATACAACCGGCCCTAGGAGTTAAAGTTGTAGTATTGTCGTGAAAGAACCCGTATAGGACCCGGATGGCAAAATAACGACTACGCTCTATGCAAAAAATTCGGAAAATGCAAATACAATACAAAATTCTTTCATAAATTTTGACGTTTCGCCAGTCGTTTGTCGGATTTCACAAAGAGGTGTAACCGATTCGTTTCATCCTTGTTCGACAGAGAAAAATCTAGATGTCAATTACTAGTTCGAAACGTATGTACGTTGAGTTTAAAAAAATTATACTGACATGTCGCAATTTGATAAAGAAAATCAACAACTTATTAAACAAGAAATTCAAAACCTAATACTAGATAACACTAGAAATCAAAAGCAAGTGTATGGAAACAATTTGTTGAATTTTGCAGGTATATCCACCATATTCCGTTAAATAAAAAACTGGTCAACTTTAGTTACATCAAATACTAAAACTTAGATGGGTAATAGTTCAATATATTGTTCTTTAACAAATTTAGATCACTAAAGGTGGTAGAAATATATTTTTTGCAAGTAACACGACGCAATTTTTAGAAGAAATTCATATGTAGGTATATCCACCATATTTCGTATAATGATAACATGCCAATGTGTAGATCATATATGTTTATCTTCTCAACTGTCAAAAAATTTCCACTTAATTACTGCCTCGCCCCGAAAAATTTTCTGGAAATTTTTCTGGTTGCCATGGTAACGAATTAAAATAACGGCATCTTATTAGTTTTAAAGAGGTGCGAAATTTTCGGAAACTTTCTCTGCACGCTCAACATATTTATTATAAACAGAGTTCCAAACTACACTAGCATATTCACGAACAAAAGAATTATATAGCAAAATCATAGATTTAGGACTAGTAAATGCTCTAGTTGTTCCCATAACGAAACCTAAATTGTGACAAGCTTTCCTGACAACCGCATGAATATAAATCAGAGGGTAATTTTGAGTCAAGTACAATTCACAAGTCTTTTGCCGAATTGACCTTCTTAAGTTGACAATTATGAAGTAATCACAGTCGATTTTAGCTAGAGGTCTAGAAAAAATTATAGAACAACATATATATCTATATTTAACAATAATTTGTTCATTTGATAGTATTCCCGAAATCTAGACAGATCCATTTAATAATCGATTAAATTTCTAATTTCACTATAAATCTTTAAATCGTCAACATTGAGAGAGAATTCGGAATGTGAAAAACAGTTATCCATTAGTCATCTACATCATATAAGAAATTGTAGAACACCAGACGTAAGACGAATTGAATGTTTATTTATATTTATGGTCGCTAGAAAAATTGTTTCATATAATATTTTATACCTATCTTCTACATTAGTAAAAGAAGTACACATAACCAAGACAAAAATATTAAAAATATTGTAATAAATTAATTAGTTAATTGCATCAAGTGACAGCATACGTTGATAAAATGTCAGATTATAATCATTTACATTCAGATGACAGTTGTGTGAACAGAATGGCACTAGAAATCAAAACTTTTTAATTAGAAATTATATTAGAGTGTAAATTCATTAACGGAAAAGTAAAATAGAACATACAGGGGTTTTTAAAAAGGCTGAAATTAAGTTATATCAAATCATAGCTTGAATGACATTGGTTGGAATATTGTATGTATTAATTGTAAATAATTAGATTTAAGACTGCGGTACAAAATTGTGGTATCTTAGTGGTCGAAAAAGAAACAAAGTTGTTGATATTTTATGAAAAAAACCACGAAAAAATATTGCTGTCACATGAAAAATTAAGTAATAGCTTTATACTATATAAAGCAGTTAAAAATTAGAGAAAGTTATCTAAAAGTATATCAAAGTGAAATATATTCAATATCAAGAAAGTAGTTGAGTCTGGTCTGGTATTGAATAAGGAATACATCATACAAAAATTAAACATTAAGGGAATTTTTACCAAAACCAAGATTTTAAAAGGAAATAAGGCAATAGTCTTCAGTCAAGAGTCAAGCAACAAACAAACCAAGGTACGAGATAAGCAGCATACGAAACAGGTTTGAAGAAGACAGGAATAGCAAGGAAGAAAAGAATAAGGAACAGTATAACGGCAGGCAGGAAGAAGCGGGAAAATCATATAGAGAGCAAGGATGAAGGAAGGACTGATTGGACTTAAAAAAGAAATGTTTGTACCAAGTATTTAGTATAATAACTGCACATGTGTGTAGAAATAAGATAGTTAGCGCAGGGTTAGGACCGATATAAGAAAATTAATTGATTGTTCATTCGTAAAATAAATGAAAATATGATATAAAATTCAATTTCATTAATATTTCAAAGGCAAAATTTCCAATTAATAGTAGAGCATAATTTTTAAAATAAAAAAATAAGACCTGTTTAGAATCTTCACAGGGACTAAACAATCCAATTTATTTATTTTTTAAATATCAGTTATTGAACAAAAATAAAAATATATACAGGGTGAGTCAGAAAGAATGGGTTAACACTAAACTGGAGATACTAGACACCAAAATATTATGTTTGAACCCACCATGTCTTATACGAATGTCGCTGGTTTTAGATATGCAGGGTGTTCAAGGTTTAAATTTTATTCTGAAATTTCTCAGTAACGCACGCAAAATACGCTAATATTTATTGACATGAAAATTTATCAGAAACCTACTAAGAAAAGAAATAGCGCGTGAAAAAAAATCATCACAAAATACATTGACTCTTTTAAATGCAAATAACTCAGAAACCCATAAAATTAGGTGACCTAAACCAGAGTACATGTTTTATGTAGAAGTGAACGTTCTTTTAGATTTTTATCTTTTTTAAGCATAGATTAACAGATAAAAAAACTTGAACACACTGTATTTCTTAAACCAGCGACATAAGGCATGATGAGCTCAAATATAACATTTTGGCGTCTAGTATCTCCAGCTTAGTGTTGACCCATTCTTTCTGACTCGCCCTGTGTATAACTTCAAACTACTTTCCGTCAAATAATTCTTGGAAACATATAACACATTAAAATTGTAAATTTTAATCAAAAATATTTTAAGTGAACACACAGGCGTCCAGAATAGAGCTATCCTGGTAAGTAAATGACATTTGAAGAATTTAAGAATGCTACTCAACATAATAATTAACAAACAAACAATAAAATAACAAAAGCACAAATATAAAACATAATATATGTATACCGGGTGTTCCCTCTAAGACTTTCAGTGCGAATATCTCAGAAACCATCATAGCCAGTGCGACGAAATTTGGTATACAGACACTAGATGGCGCGTAGAATCTGATGATAACATCAATTTTTATACAGGGTGTTCCATTTTCCAAGAAATCGATTTAATTTTGATTTTTTGGTTGTCAACCCTGCTAAAACTTATGTTTAAATTGAAATATACTTAATTATGAACACATTCTGATAAATAGACATTCAAAAATTTCAAAATTTAACATAAAAAAACGCCTCCAAAAAGTACCCAAATTTCATTGTTTTGTCATGTAAAATGTGTATAGCCTTGAGCCAGACTTACACAGAAGAAACTAACATCGGTGAACGTCAAAACTATTAATTGTCATTGAATTGTCAAATATTAATGGCATGAAGTATTTTATTTTACATAAATAACGCTAAATAATGGATTTAATGCAATTTACGTATGCACAATGGTGTTATTGAGACTTGTCGATAAAAATTTAGATTTGAGTTGAGGCTTTTGGAGCATTGTGGTCGCCGTGCCGACGTAGTTTACCGCTACAGCTAGAGTTACAGCGTGAAGATTGTGTAAAATATCTGTGAAAATTTTTAAATTATTCCATTATAATGTAATAAAACTTCAGTAAATTGTTTTTTTATGTTACTACAGTGTACAATAATAATTAGGTACACGTATTTTTTATGACAAAATAATTTACAAAATTGTGTAAGTACTTAAAGAATATCCCTGTTTTCCAACTGCTGTAATAATTATTGATTAGTTATTTAGCAACAAATAAATTCAAACAAAACCATTTCTAAAACTTTTAATTATAATGTGAACGTGTTTGTCGTTGAAAGTCAGATCTGAACCTACCCTAGCCCCACAAAAGAAAATATTACGAAAGCATAACCTAGAAATGATTGATTCTTGAATCCACATATTTCAGCACTTTACTTATGTACTTATGTTTAAGAAGAACTCTACATCTGTAAAATAGTAAACAATGAACTACAATTTCTGTATTTCATGATACAGAACTGAAATAAAGCAACTGGTTTTTGCTAGGAAGAATCACCTGCAAATGTACTATACCCAGTAGGTAGGTACCTATCAAATAGTCGTTTAAAGCTAGATAATAATTTGTAATTATTGTTTTTATCTTTCAGTTATGTATGTGCAGTGCCACAAATTACATTAAAGCAGACACTAGAAAGAATAAGCGAAAAATATTACGGACATTTTCTTGGAAATAATTCTAAACATAGAATGATGGATAATATTATAAAGAAGTCTGTAACTCACATTCTTTGAAGAGTATTCTATAAGACATTAAATTCAGTTGTCTGTCGTGGGTTTTAAAATTTCTAAACGAATAAAATTAAGAAAAATAAACTAATTTCATAATTCTATGTACAGTATGAAAACATCTTGTTAGAATATCTTTAAAATGTTGAAAGCTAACTGTTGTTACAACATATACACAACATAACGTAATAAGATAGGTATTGAACGATGAAACGGCAAGATTTGTTTCTAATCGTACATGCATGAACATTCCTCAGATTGAACGTTGCTCTGTAAAAGAAATTAGAATACAGAACAAGTGTTCAATATAAAATCAGATGTAATAGTGTAGATACTTAATGTAATTTTATTTTATTGTTAATAAATTGAAGTCTGTATTTGTTGTTTTTTATTCTACTCAAATTATTAAACAGAAATGTTTCAGAAATAGGTAATATAAAATTAATTAATACTTAAAGATGAAGGATCAAGTTATTCAATTTAGTTAATATTTAAAAAATAAGCCACAATGTAGGTACGTATTACTTTTTAATTAAAATTATGCTGGTTACAACTGAATCATAGCTATAATAAAATATAAAAAATCACTCCTTTGGTCTTTTTTGAAAATTTTGTTCTTTTGTAAAATACTCTCCAATGTGAGTTAGGAGACTTCTTAATATTATCCACCATTCCATGTATAAAATTAATTCTAACAAAATATCTGTGCAATATTTTTCGTTCATTCTGTTTGGTGTCCTATTTTACGAATCGTTTTGTTTCAATGTAATTTGTGGCACTACACACATACCTGAAAGATAAAAACAATAATTACAAATTACTGTCTAGCTTTAAATGAATTCTTGATTAATTAACAATAAAATAAATTTACATTATTACATCTGATTTTATATTAAACACTTATTCTGTATTCTAATTTCATTTACAGAGCAACGTTCAATCTGAGGAATGTACATGCATGTACGATTAGAAACAAATCTTGCTGTTTCATCGTTCAATACCTACCTTATTACGTTATGTTGTGTATATGTTGTAACAGTTAGCTTTCAACATTTTAAAGATATTCTAACAAGATGTTTTCATACTGTACATAGAATTATGAAATTAGTTTATTTTTCTTAATTTTATTCGTTTAGAAATTTTAAAACCCACGACAGACAACTGAATTTAATGTCTTATAGAATACTCTTCAAAGAATGTGAGTTACAGACTTCTTTATAATATTATCCATCATTCCATGTTTAGAATTATTTCCAAGAAAATGTCCGTAATATTTTTCGCTTATTCTTTCTGGTGTCTGTTTTAATGTAATTTGTGGCACAGCACACACATAACTGAAAGATAAAAACAATAATTACAAATTATTATCTAGCTTTAAACGACTGTTTGATAGGTACCTACCTACTGGGTATAGTACATTTGCAGGTGATTCTTCCTAGCAAAAACCAGTTGCTTTATTTCAGTTCTGTATCATGAAATACAGAAATTGTAGTTCATTGTTTACTATTTTACAGATGTAGAGTTCTTCTTAAACATAAGTACATAAGTAGTGCTGAAATATGTGGATACAAGAATCAATCATTTCTAGGTTATGTTTTCGTAATATTTTCTTTTGTGGGGCTAGGGTAGGTTCAGATCTGACTTTCAACGACAAACACGTTCACATTATAATTAAAAGTTTTAGAAATGGTTTTGTTTGAATTTATTTTTTGCTAAATAAGTAATCAATAATTATTACAGCAGTTGGAAAACAGGGATATTCTTTAAGTACTTACACAATTTTGTAAATTATTTTGTCATAAAAAATACATGTACCTAATTATTATTGTACACTGTAGTAACATAAAAAAACAATTTACTGAAGTTTTATTACATTATAATGGAATAATTTAAAAATTTTCACAGATATTTTACACAATCTTCACGCTGTAACTCTAGCTGTAGCGGTAGACTGCGTCGGCACGGCGACCACAATGCTCCAAAACCCTCAACTCAAATCTAAATTTTTATCGACAAGTCTCAATAACACCATTGTGCATACGTAAATTGCATTAAATCCATTATTTAGCGTTATTTGTGTAAAATAAAATACTTCATG
This sequence comes from Monochamus alternatus, assembly GCA_037114965.1. NCBI lineage: Eukaryota > Metazoa > Arthropoda > Insecta > Coleoptera > Cerambycidae > Monochamus > Monochamus alternatus. Next base: position 76,423,597 of record CM073427.1, read on the forward strand.
CCATTAATATTTGACAATTCAATGACAATTAATAGTTTTGACATTCACCGATGTTAGTTTCTTCTGTGTAAGTCTGGCTCAAGGCTTTACACATTTTACATGACAAAACAATGAAATTTGGGTACTTTTTGGAGGCGTTTTTTTATGTTAAATTTTGAAATTTTTAATGTCTATTTATCAGAATGTGTTCATAATTAAGTATATTTCAATTTAAACATAAGTTTTAGCAGGGTTGACAACCAAAAAATCAAAATTAAATCGATTTCTTGGAAAATGGAACACCCTGTATAAAAATTGATGTTATCATCAGATTCTACGCGCCATCTAGTGTCTGTATACCAAATTTCGTCGCATTAGCTATGATGGTTTCTGAGATATTCGCACTGAAAGTCTTAGAGGGAACACCCGGTATAGTATAGAAACTTCTTACGAAAAAAAAATCAGTTTTTGAACAAAAATTACAGTGATCAAATGAAATGAATTTATTCCATAACTAGCTATACTATTCACTTAATTCCTCTTACCGAAAGCAGATTGTGGAACACGTGTTCTACTGGAATTTTACCGAAGATCGTCCGACTCATAACCTACATTAGTATAAAAATTATATGTTGTAATATTACATCTGTTACACCAACATCCCAACAATAATACTCAAAGATAAAGTTAATTTCAGGCTTAATTAGAACACAATGTTCTAATTAAAATGCTAGGGAGATATCCGAGAATGAGCATTCCGTTGTCTTTCATAATGCAGGAAAGACGGCCGGCTATTGCAGGGCCGGATAATCACAAGACAAATTGATGAGATTCCTTAAACGACCAAGTCTGGTGTGGGCTTATGACCAACCGTATTCACAGGAACGTGGAACATAAAAACAATATATATATATATATATATATATATATATATATATATAAATGCATTGGTACTGCAGAAAAGTTATTAAAAAGTGCGCCGTATTCTTGAAATAGTGTTTTCTACAAAATACAAATAATTTTAGACATTTAATAACTGAATAATCTAGGGTTTAGCAAATAATAGGAATGTTAACTCATCCCACCTGCAAATATTCAAAGATACTGAAGTAAAACGGCAAGAAATATGGGTGACTTTTGTAACGTTCAGATAAACTTAACAGTAACGCCTTTGTACTGCAGTTGTATGGCAGAAGATAAAAGCATTTTAGCTTTTACTAATCCTTTTGCAGCAATCATACAAGGACCAATAAGAAAACTGCTTTTTTGACAGTAAACAGAAGATTCACATTTTTGCAGGTTAAGTTTTTAAATTAGATTCTAATTTAGATATTTAGTTTAGAATTGATTTGTTTCTAAAAAAATGGATGAAGAGGACTGTTTGGTTTAGAAACAGTTACTTTTGCTGCTCTTATTCGCAGCGACGTCAATATGTATAAAAACTATACATGCAAAAAAAAAATGAAAAGAAGAACTCGGAGATGGTGGGTGCGACCTATTAACCGCAGATAGCACATGCAAGGTGATTTCTATAATTTATATAAAGAAATGCGAAATGAGAATGCCGATTATTTTTTCATTTCACCCGAATGACAGTGGCAGAGTGTTTGATGACTTGCTGAAATTAGTGAGGCCTCATTTAAGGGCGTCTTGTTTTTGAAATAGTGTTCTACAAATACAAGTATATTTAGATATTTAAGAACTGAATAATATAGAGTTTAGTAAATAACGAGAATGTTGTCTCATGCCACCTGCCAATATTCAGAGGTACTGAAATAAAATCAATATATAACGTCAGAAAGCGATATTTCCAACAAACTTTTAGGTACTGAAATCTATCAAAATATGTGTTTTTTAAAATTCAACTATAGATGTAAACATTGTTATAACATAAACTTACATAGTTCTGCATATAAGATTATTCACTTTTGTTTATAAGTATGTGAAAAGAATTGTTAAAATGAGGGGTTAGAATAGCGAAATAATGTGTCATAGAAATGCTTTATAAAAGTTATTATATTGTTTGAGGAGAGTATAATTAGAAAAAGTGTATAAATAAAACATCAATAATTTTATTTTTGATATTACTTTTGCTCTACGTGTTTTATTTTTCGAGATTTCAGTACCTAAAAAATACCACAAATTTGATCATTTTACGGCGAGAAATACGGCGACCTTAACCAAACAGTCAAATACACCATCTATTCCTGCAGATTGTAGGCTTTTAATTACTATTCGGCAAATGATAAAAACCAACAATTTCCGTAGATAGGGACGTAGTTGACAAAAATATAAACATAACCTCTTCATCTGAAGGTCAAGAATCTTGAGTTTTTGCATGTCGCCAACTTACAGAGGAAAAATTCCCCAACTTCTTAAGTCTACAGTAATTTTATGTAAACAGAGTAAATAATATTTAATACCATACAATTACCATACAACAGTACAACTGCAGTGCCACTGCACTAACATTTATCTCAACGTTACTTAAAAGACAATAAAAAATTTATTTCGGAATTCTAGCTTGATGTTAAAAAAATGGTGCAAAACCCTCTTTTCCTACGGAAAGTCGGCGCCTATGTCATCAGTCATCGTCCAAGATGGCTACATATGTCAACTAGGCATATGTTCTGTGCAACTAGGTATCATGCGGTCGTTTCTCACAACGTTCCAACGTTTTCGAATGTAGAAACAACGAAAGTAAACATTTTTATTAATAATAATACCTAAGTACCTGATAGATAACAGTTAATCCGGTTAGCTACAGTATTTTGCATTCGTTTTTCGTTCCTTCGTTCCAAACTGCCAAAACTTCATTTTCACTCATTACAGGTCCGTCAGAATTACTCGTCACAAAATACACACTTCGCGTAGATGCAGTTAATAAAATTGCCCATTTATTTTAAGAAAATTGATCGAAAGAAATACTAACAGAAAACTTCGAATACACCCGTGGCAGTTTTTAATTTATAAAATTTTGTCCGATAACGGTCACTCCACTGCATTGCTCTCAACTCTAGGAAATATCTTCACGTACGTTTAGAGAAAATTGTGGAAAACTACACATGTCCCAATATATCGCAACCATCCATTATTTAATGAATAAAACGTTTAAAACTGAAACTGTCACTAAAAACGGAAAACTAAAATTACAATGTCAACGCCACCGTTCAGTCTTCGGTCCGCCTAGACCGAGAACTTAATATTCTTCAGATAAATATTCTTATGGCAATCAAGATAATCAATATTATCTTCTTTTATGTACGATCGTGGGTTTCTTCCTTCTAGTATTGTTTTGACACTTCCTCCGTGACATGGGGTTACACGCACATAGCACTCTTGTCAGTTGATATAAACCTATACTGTGTTGTTGGTTGCATTGTTTCTAATACTATACAAATGTCAAACAGCAGTAGTGGTCAGGAAAGTAATATTACAGAGCACTGTAAACGCTTCGGGAAATTTAAAATAATAATACTACAATATTATTTTGTTAATAAAAATATCTTAGTTTAAACCGTAGTAAAGTAGGCATAAATATATGTTTTGTAAAATGTAGATCCGAAAGAATGTAAGAAGAAGAAGAAGAGGTGTGTCAGAGTTGAGTTGTTGTTGTTGTAAAAATAGAAAGTGCGAAATAAAGAAAATAGTAAAACGCTATTGGGTATTTATTTCATTAACAAAGAAAATATTACCATAACAATTGTTAATATCGTTACTATTATCAGTTTTCAGTATTTGCTTTTCGTACATTCAAATTCGTGTAATCGCGGAAATTACGGATATGGTACTAATTTATGGGAAGTGCGACGAAAGTGCATATCGCGCAGCAGCAGAATATTAAATACGTTTTCCAAATAGACAGAATATGTCAAATCCTCGTACATTTGTACGAATTATACAACGTCCACGAATGTTGTTTTACACGTGCTGGAGTTTTAAATACGTAGGTATGTACCTACCTAACTTGAAAATAAAAAAAAAACAATTTCATACTTTTTAAAATTCCTTGAAACTTCTTTTGTACTTAGTGACATAAAAATAAAGAATTTTTAAACTACAATAGATATACTTACAGAAAAAAAGTATTTTTTTATTTATGAAATGGTCGAGGGAAACCAAGAGGTCCCCAGCAAGTACAATAATTTTTACAACCACAAGTTATAATGTAAACAAGTTAGAAAACAGAATATAATTTAACTTCCTTGAAATCTGCAAATATCAGTTCTGGAAGTATCAGTAAGGTAGGTTTTACTCTCAGTGCTACCATATCGTGTTTCTCATTACATAATCTAATATTTTATAAACAAAAATTTTTCTTTAAAAGCGCCGTAAATCGTTACATGTGGCAACGCGGTACTCTGTCACTACCATTGACAACTTTGACTTTGACAGAATATACCTAACCTCGCAGCTGACAGGCGGCATAGTCGCCGAGAAATTAGGGGTTAATATGGTTTTGAAAAAAAATTTGTTTCGCTTTATGAATAAGTTTGGAATTTTTTTGAAGGGTGATTCCGTTAATTCTGAATTTTCGCTATCTCCTCTTAAAATATTTGTACTAAGTCATAGTTAACCCTGTATATATATAGCACTAAGGTCGGCCACAAAATCATGAAATATATTTTGCTGTGATTTACATCAATTGAGATTAAAATTAAATAAATGTATACTGCAAACGAAGTTTTAACTATTACAGAGTGTTCAGAATGGGAGTGTTGAGTAAGGAAAAAAATATGAAGCATAATATACGGCACAGTGGAGCAGGGAATGCAGAAAGCTGGCAAAAATTCGAAAAATAAAAATGACTATATTGACATTCTGTTTACATTAAAAGACATATGAATATTCGTCTGAATATAGCCTAAGTGTTCATGGATTTCGAACCTTATCTATGTTTCGCAGGGGACAAAAGGGGAACTCTGTTAGTAAACAAAAACACGCCAAAAATAAACGCTGAAGAAACGAGAGTGTAGACAATTAAAAATTGTTTTAATAATAAGTTCAGAGATGGAACCCAGTACTTCCAGTAAGTAAACAAAGATTTTAAGATATTTATGCCTTTATTATACAGGATTAACTATGACTAAGCACAAAAACTCTAACCACGTGCTCAGGGAGGTCTAAAACACAATAAAAAAAATATTTCGGAATTCTAGCTCAATGTTTAAAAATTGGGGCAAAACCCTCTTTTCCTACGGAAAGTCAACGCCTATGACAATCAATCATCGTCCGAGATGGCTATATATGTCAACTACTATGCGGTCATTTTTATGCAGCGTTTTCAAGTGTAGACAAGACGAAAATAAACATTCTTATTAATTATAATAATGCCTAAGTACCTAATAGGTAACTATTAATCCAGTTAGCTGCAGTATTTTGTATTCGTTCTTCGTTCTTTCGTTGCACACTACCATAACTACATTTTCACTCCTTGCAGGTTTGTCATAATTATCCATTAACATATCCGACAATAAAATACTTTATTTAATTACTATAAAACTTTTAAAATTAGTCACTAAATGTATTGCTAGTTGCATACTCCTTAAACCTCAAAGAACATGCGAAGCTTAGTTATATCTAAGAGTCTAAGAAACATTTTTACAGAACACTGCAAACATCTTGGGATGTTATAGTTTAAAATATGACTAATTATTTTATGCAAACTTTGTCAATTACTGTTAATATTGTTGCTATTATTAGTATTAATAGAATTTAATTCCTCAATAACACAAGAAGTTTAAAAATTTATCGCCGTGAAGTGCACCTTGCATTAGTGGCCTACAGATGGCGTCTGCAGATGTCAAAAATATTGTAATTTTTCAGTAGTTGTTTTTGGCAAATTTAATTTGCGTATTTTTTAGTTTATTTACAAATGACGGATAAGGTGCTGATTTATGGGACTGTGACAAGTGCATATTATCGTGTGGCAGCGTAATACTAAAGACGTTTACCGAGTACACAAAATATTATTCTGAATACTTTTTGAGCCACATTGAACAACTGTTATAATGCCTTGACGGTAAACGTGTGGCAGTGTTTTTATGTATTTTTGTACATGTGCGTCTATTTTTTTTGGTATTCTTTGTGGCTTTTCCCAATGTAAGTAATCGACCTGGTTAGACCGCCGGACCAAGTAGGTACCTCTCTTTAGTAGTACGAAAATCTTTGCAATTCCATGTTTTAATTTAAACAAGTAAGAAAACAGAAAATGATACAACATTCGTAAAACCTCTTCAAATATCAATTCTGGAAATAAGTATTAGTAAGGTAGGTGCTGCCTTCCTGTGCTATCATATCGGGTTTCTTATTAAATTATTAAATAATAATCTACATTTAGTAATTTTTTTCTTTCAAAACGGCGTAAACTGATATACGTGTCAACGCGGTGACCTATCACTACGTTTGACACCTTTGACTTAGCCAGAATATACCTAACCTCACGGGTGACAGATTGTCAGTGACGGCGATAAATAAGGATTTAGTAGTTTTGAAAAAAAAATTTTCGCCTTATAAATAAGTTTGTAATTTTTTTGATAGATGATTCCGTTAATTCTTATTTTTCCCTATCCCCTCTTAAAATATTTGAAGTAAGTCATAGTTGACCCTGTATAAAGAACTAGTTTAATTGGAAATGAAGTCGATTGAAATCAAAATCGAAGTATTAATGGGTTGTCTATCATCGCAGTAGTAGTATCGTGAAGAAAAAAGTTGCACCAATTTGCGCCTTTTTTATTAAAGTGAAATACTTGACTCAGAAAATACAATTCTTACCCTACACAATTTATTTCATTTCAGAACAGAACTTTATACGAATAACTAGGATGGAGTTATTTAATATTATCAAGAAATCAACCTCTCTTCTTTACGAGGATTATTCGAATAAAACTGGATGTTCACCGAAAGATATAAGTAAATTTTTGGGTTTTTTATATTTTTTAAAAAAGTGGATTTAAAAGGATGTTCATTCATCACTGAAAAAATCAGTCCGTTTTTAGCTGAACATTTTTCTCCTATTTTTCCCGATTTCGGGACTCCGAAAAACATAAAACTCCAAAGTTTCTGAATTTTTGCCAACTTTCCATCCGTTAGAAGTTTTTGTGGTTGTAGTGATAATTTTTTCTCTGAGAATTCAACTCCCTGTATAATCGAGTATGATCTTTTCAATGAAAATATTTTCAAAAAGCTATCACTTTAAATTATACCGGAAGCCGTCACCAACTACGTTATTTTAAATGGGATGAAGTAATTTTATATCGATTTTTGAATTCCCCACATTATTTCAATGAGATTTTCATAAGAGTTTCCTATCCTTGTCGTTTCCGAGATATCTACGTTAGTAGAGCTAATTATCAATTGATGTAACTCTAAATACATTTATCCAAATCTCAGTAGTTTCTCTGATTTTTTTGAAAAAAAACCTGCCAACTATTATTATGAAAAGTCTTTCTTCGCTATTTCAGTTTTCCTTATTATTTTGAAACTTCATGTATCTAATAAAATTAAAATAAAATACCAGTTACAAATACTCTGTTGTAAAAAAACTGTCAAGTTATACATTCATATGTATGTAATTTGAAAAATGTGATAATACTTTAAGCGTACAAATAACTTGGAAAACTTTTCTGTACTGTTACCTTACAAATGAGGTAATATATTTGTACGGAATATCATCCTATTGCATAACTAATACGAAGATGATCAGCCTCGTCATAAGTAAGAGGAATTGGTATAATTAAATATGAGTGTTTTGTAACTTTTTACTAATTTCTAACATTTATAAATAATATTTAAAATGACTACCTCCTTACCTTGTGCATGCACATGATCATTTTCTTAATTGCGATGTTATTCTTTGGGGGAAAAATATTCAACGCAAATTAAGCTGCATATCTAATTCCGTGAAAATCCAAGGGCATTAGATCGTGGTTCCTAACTGGTTCCAATCCATAGATTTGCAAACCACTGATCTAACAGCACCCAAAGCAATACGTCTATTTACCATTGATCCTGTATATAGGATGTCTGGAATATAAGTGCCGACACTAAAAAGTATTCTATACCTGACTAAAAGTAACAAAAAGATCTTGTAACAAAAATATAGAAAACGAATAGTTTTTCTACAAATGTATTTCAAAAGTAAAATTACACCTACAATACAATACAAAATTTTTTTACGATACTACAGACTGAAGTACTATAAGCTTAAGCAAGAGTATTGTAACGGGCGACAACACTGCAATCCATTACCTCAAATTGTTAACCAAAAAACCCAATTTCCTAAACTAAGAAAAAGTATATTAATTACTTTTTGATATCATCTTAGTTTTTATTCAAAATGATGTTGGTAACTTACATTATATATTACTTATAGGTACTTATATTATTAATGATTTATTTGCCTGTTGTTCTAATTTGTAAGTATTGCTATTTAAAGAAATATCAAATAAATTAAAACTGGAAAAACTATAGTTATACGAGAAACATTTAGAAGCTGCGTTCGTTGTTTAAAACTATGTTATGGATACCTATGAATACGTTGTTAATTATTTAAATCAGACTACATATTGACTCTGCAAAATTTGGTGTTATTATATTTATACTACAAAAAACTGCTATATTTGTATGTGAGTTACAGGTCACCACCATGCGTTCTGTTCAAGAATATACCACTATTGACCGAACACCTTGTATACATTGTATAAAAATGCACTAAACTTCTAGTTAGATATATTTTGGCAGCAAAACGAAAAGTAGTTTTCAGAATATTTTTCTATAACATAATATTCCAAACTAAAATGCTTTATTTTTAATAGTAAATTGGTCTTTGTTCTAAGTGGTGTTATTTTGTTTAATTATTGTTTGTCTGTTTTTATTTATAGGGTATCTGTATATCTTCATTTAATTACTATTAAGATTAAAATTAGAATTAGATGAAGAAAAAGTATAAGCAGAAATGAAATTAGAAATGTATTTTTTTTTATATATAAAAAAAAAATTTATTAATTAATGCAATTTCAAAATATCCAGTAATTTAAAACTATCAACTTTAGAAAAACTGTGCCAAAAATATTCAGAAACATTATTTAAATATATTCTATAAAAACCTAATAAACCTGTTCTTAATTATTTAAACCACATATTGGTATTACAAAAATAAGGTATTTGTAAAATGATAATAAAAGAAAATCTTATATGTTAGTTTGAAATCACTATCCTTAGTAAGTTCCCACAAATATGTTTTGCTAAAAAAATTTTTAAAGCAATTTTCGTCTTAAAAGAAATTAACGCAAGGGGCCATAGGTTTGAATCATCAAGTGAATGGGCTTAGTCCCCGACACGATTTCTGGAGAGATATCAAATAAAGAATAATCACCAAGGTCAGTCAATAAAGAAAACGTTAAAAGGATAGTCCTTAAAGAGGCAAAGTGAGTTTCACACTAATTATCGGCCTGCTTTAACGAAACCATTGTTGAAAATCTAAAGATAACGGTTTCATCAAACCTTACGGATCTTCTTGAAATTTTGCGCATAACTATAATTTACCATTTTGAATATCTCATTCAAGTAATATTTTAGTTGTGTTTTCAGTGGATGAAACGATGGATTGAATATTTTACTTCAAGTTCAACAAGGTAGGTATACCTTTTTCACATAAAATAGGTAGGAGAATCGATTATTTCTATAACCAGATGGATACACTAGACCGCAAAAAATTCTGCCTCTTCTGCTCCTTATAAATATAAGGAGCATGATGGCTAAAAGTGGCGCCCTCTACTAGTGACGTAAGAATTTGAAACAAATTTAAATTTCTCGGGTCCAGAAATTGCCGACCTGCTAAATGTATGCAAATATTTGGATTTTTTTATAGTTTTAACTTTGATACCCTGTATAATTTTTATTAATTGACCTTATATTATGAAGAAGGAAACATTTATACATACAAAAGATGTACTTCGTTTATCTTGATATCTCAATTCGTTTAGAGATATTTGGAATTAAATATTGACCTACAAAGCAATTTTGTAAACGATTTGTAAACATTAACTTAAATTAACAGAAGTGGCTATGGTCTACCGTAGCATGCCACCGTGACAATTGCTGTATTATAGTATGCCTTAGTATAGTATGCCTTCACTTCCAGCACTTATATTTTTTTCTTTTCTAAATGAAATTGTTGTAGTATATTTAACCGAAGCTCTACGCCTGGCGGAAAATTCTGCTGATCGTATAATATTACGTGGCGATTTTAACATTGATATTAACACTCAAAGTTTTAACACAAAATTATTTAATGATCTTATAAATTGTTTTGAACTCACTGTAACCATCAAGGAACCTACTCGAATATTTACTTATGCTTCTGGACATACTACATGTAGTTGTTTAGATTATATGCTCACGAACTATCCATTGCAAAACGTTAAATGTGAAATTTATAACCCTCACATAGGAGATCACCGCGGACATATTTTATATATATATATATATATATATAATGTACAAGATCCTCCTTCTAAACCTGATGTAAGTTATTACAATAGGAGAAACCTTTCTGTACATAACATGAGCTATCTTAATCATCTTATAAATCAGACTGATTGGAGTAAAATAGAATATCTAGATATTAATGATTCTTTTAAATATTTAATTGACTCCATTGTATGGTGTTTTAATATAAGCTGCCCATTGAGGAGAATTAAATTAAATATTAACCAGTGCGCTACTAGAAAAGAATGGGTAACTCATAACATTATCCAGCAAAGCATATGGTTGAAAAACTTATACTGATTGATGAATAGCTTACAAAGTATTGAGGTTCAAAATTTGTACAAAAGTGAAAAACGAAAATATAAACAAAATATTATAAATGAGAAACGAAAATACTATTCCAATAAAATTGATAGTTCATCTAATAAAATTCGTGAAATGTGGAAAATAATTAATTATAAGTTGGATCGTAAAAAGCCACATATAAATCACATAATTTTGGATATAGACAATGTTAAAATATCTAGTACAGAAGTTGTAACAACATTATTTGCTAGGTCTTTTTCGACTGCCGTCACTGAAAAGTTGGAACTGCATTTTGGGTCTAATTTTTCATTACCTTGTACTCTCTCGTATTATAGAGAACAATCAATTTTTATGTCACAAATAACATCTGATGAAGTACTTGCAGTAATAGAAAAGCTTAAAAAAAAATCAGTAGGTTTTGATTGTATCTTATTGGACATTTTAAAAAGCATTAAGATTCATGTTGTGAATATTTTGGTCCAATCAATGAATAATTCACTTAATAATGGTTATTTTCCGGATGTTCTAAAGTTGGCTATTGTTAGGCCAGTATATAAGAGAGGCAATTGTGAGGATATTGATAACTATAGACAAATATCGGTATTAAGTATCATATCTAAATTATTTGAGAAGATTGTATATAATAGAATATGGTCTTACTCTGAAAAAGCTAAGCTCCTAACAACGTCACAGCATGGATTTACCCAGGGGAAATCTGTTGAGACAGCATCATGTCACCTATTGGAATATGTCTATGGGTCTCTTGATAATGGTAAATATGTTGTCTCACTATTATTTGACTTGTCAAAAGCATTTGACACTATTAATAAAATTTTACTAAAGCAAAAATTAGAAAACATGGGCTTTCGAGGGAACGTTTTGTCCTGGATAATTTCATATATGAGCAATAGATCTATGAGAGTTAAACTTGGAGAATCATTATCAGAGCCATATCCTTTGAATCTCGGAGTTCCACAGGGGTCCTCACTAAGTTCTTTGCTATTTTTGCTTTATGTTAACGATCTACCTGATTACATTACAAATGGCCACGTAACGATGTTTGCAGATGATACTACAATCACAATTTCAGCCAACACTCCTGAGGAACTTCAGAGAAAGGAAATGGGGGTTCTTGATGAGTTCAGTGCTTGGTGTGATCGTAATAAGTTTATACTAAATAAAGATAAGACATTGATAATAAATTTCGGCATACAAAGATTACTTCGAAATAACTTCTTTTTAAATGATGCACTTACGTTTTCACTTAATGTCAAACTTCTGGGCACATATTTTGATTCCACATTGTCTTATGATAATCACATTGACTATGTTTGCAAATAATTGAATAAGGCATATTTTGCATTACTACAACTGAAAAGTTCTCTTAACGAAAACTCTATGTTAAGTGCATATTATAATTTAGCGAATTCATATTTATCATACAATATAATATGTTGGGGAAGTGGAAGAGAGATAAATCGTGTTTTTGTTGCTCAAAAGCGATTAGTAAGATTACTGTATGGAATTCTACCTATAGATACCTGTAGACTTATATTTAAAGAGAAAAGACTTTTGACATTACCTTCATTATACATACTGAAATGTACTATTTTTGCTAAAAAAAATGAACATCTGTTTAGAACATGCTCATCTTATCACCAATACAACACTAGACATGGAGATTTGTTATTAAGCGTACCTAAGCATAATACTGCACATTTTGAACACTCTCCATATTATAAAGCCGTTGCTTTATTTAATATGCTACCAAATAATATAAAACACACAGCATCATACAATAAATTTAAATATGAAGTAAAACGTTTTTTATTAGATAATGCTTTTTACAGTATCTCAGAGTATTTAAAATTAGGAAATAGAGCTAAATGATTGTCATGCTTTCGAAATGCGAAGTCCACACTCTTTTGAAATGTTTGTTGTCTATTATGATGTGTTTATGTTAGTAGGTAATATTTCACTTTTCTTGTGCTTTTGTTATACTTTTTGTTAGTCTGTTAGTTCTATTATTTATTATGTATGTTTCACGAAATTGACTTACCATATGTACTATCTGTATCTGTAATGGTGAAGAGTTAAATAAATAAATAAAAATAAATAAATCATGTAATCTTTAACCCCAAATATCTCTAAAATAAATCTATCGAGATGGATAAAGCCCACCATTTTATTTATAAGTGTTCCTCCTTTCATATTTCAAGGTGAAATGGTCAAGAATTTACGCAACTACAATATGTAACTAGCGCCCTCTAATAGATTTCTTAAAACTAATTATAGAATCGAAATTTTTACACTCTAACCACTTTTACACTCGACCAAATTTGATTCATATCTGCCCAACCATTTTCTAGTTATTATCGATTTTCAGTACATTTAGTTTATTTGAATCATCCCGTATCTCTTTAACCGTAAGTATTTTATTGTTAGAACCGTAAGTATTTTATTATTAGAAATTAATCAGAAAGCGTCTATTTTGACGTCTACTATACATTGTTGCTGTATTATCCATTAGTTATGGACACCAAATTATCCTTCTTCAAATTTGGCACTCAGCTATTTTGCGAACATAGAATAATAATCGAATGATATTATTCTATATAAAAAACGTTCTAAGATGCCTAACCCCAACTAGCACAATTAGTCGCTGGAACGTAGCTGCGTAGGTATTTTGCTATTAGCCATGGATGCGTAATATAAACGTTTCCAGTACGTACCTGGGACGAAAATGAGGAATAAATGTTAGGTGCCCGCTATAGCGACGTTTCCGGAATTTGTACGGCGACGTTATGATTCCGTGGAGGTAACGTCGTAGCGTAGAAACCTCAACTATTTAGGAATTGCATCACTCTCTCGCTACCCTTTCATATTAGTATGTAGCTTTCTTTTTCTGACAGCTAATATTGTTACATTTCATTTCTTTATACACATTCCGCCTCCATTTCTTTAAGTTTGAATCAAGTAGGTATTAGACGGAGATATTTATGAATGCAGTACGTATTATATAACGTAAGTGAAACATAGGTAGGTACTTCGAAATAAATATTATTGTGCAGTGGTTTGAAGTTCAAAATTAAAACGAATATAATATTATTGGCACATAGTGATAAAACTTCCAAATCCAGTACTCGCCTTTAAAATGTATGTTTTAATAAAAATGTTATGTTTAAAATATCTAATAACAATATGTGTAGATGGTAAATACTATTTTTTATTATTCGTTGGAAATGATATTAATTTGTATACACCAATTTATTAAATTTGATGCAGAAATAACGACAAAGACTTTATTTGTGAAGTTAAGGTTAATATCTTGCAATAATGACGATTTAAGTCTTACCTGTCAAAATGGAGCGTTTCATATATCTTACTTTAAAGTTTGCTCAAAGAAACACAAATTGAAAGTCATTGATACTTTAGCATCCGCAACGGGAACTACAATATGTAACTTTCAAGTAATGTTTACTACAAAGTATCGAAACAGTCCGTAGCGTTATTTTAATGTAGCAGTAGTTGACTGCCCCACACATTGCTGAACATATCGGTACAATTTTTATCATGACCATGGACTTACTAGGAGTCTATGATCGTGACTGATAACTGACAGGAGGTAATTGTCATTTTTTTGTATGTAAAGACGTATATTATAATTTTAACGAAAAAAAAATGGAATTTAAATTTACATTTGTTGTTAATGGACGATGAAGCGATAGACCTTAATTTAGGCGAAGATATTAATTACCTAGCACAGCCTCTGCAGGTAATTGATAATGATGAAAGAAGGGTCATACCCAAATACGATTTTTTTATGAAGTTATATTCCATTATACAGGGTTAACTATGACTTAGTACAAATATTTTAAGAGGGGATAGGGAAAAAACAGAATTAACGGAATCACCCTTCAAAAAAATTCCAAACTTATTTATAAAGCCAAAAAATTTTTTTTCAAAACTATATTAATTCCTTATTTATCGCCCTCACTGTTCTTCTGTCAGCCGCGAGGTTAGGTATACTCTGCCAAAGGCTAAGGTGTCAAAAAATAGTGACAGGTCACCGCATTGACACGTGTATCAGTTTAAGCCGCTCTGAAAGAAAAAAAAAATTTACAAAATGTAGATTATTATTTAATGATTTAATGAGAAATGCGGTATAGCAGCACAGAGGCCACACCTACCTTACTAATATTTATTTCCAGGATTGATACTTGGAGAGATTTTAAGAATGTTGAATCATCTTCGGGTCGGTCAGTGGTCACGCGGTTTAAGGCGTCAGTACTTGTATCGAGGTGACTAGATCGGTGTTGGATCGAGCCCAGCTGCCGGTAGACCGTATATAAGCTATATTCGTGAATAGGTTTGGCGCCCTCTCTGCGGGTATGGTAGGGTGGAAGAATGTTGGCTTGGGTCAATGTGAGAGATTGATACCGGTTGATATTTGACTACCCCCCTAATCAATGAGGTTTTCCAGGCTTCCCTCATTCCTGCACTGAATAGTGGTTAGGGCCTACCAACGTAAGTCGTTCCTGGGCGCAAATGCGGCCTGCTTAATAATAATATGCCGCCCCCTCTCCCGCACAAGTCTTCGACTTCTGGGCTAATCCCTGTGATTAGAATGAAGGGTAGAGATATTATTATTATTATTACCTTCTGTTTTCTTACTTGTTTAAATTAAAACCTGCAAAGATTTTTGTACTTGCTGTGGATCTCTCCTTTCTTTTAACGTTCTTTTTGTTTAAAGATTCTGGATGCACGTAAATGTACACAAATACATAAAAACACTACCACACGTTTACCGCCATGCCATAAAACAGCTGTTCGATGTGCATAATATTTTGTATACTCGGGAAGCGTCTTTGACGCTGCCGCACGATGCACTTGTCACACTCCCATAAATCAGCACATTATCCGTCATCTAGGCGTTTGAATACGACATGTTTGTAAATACACAAAAAATACGCGAAAAATTTAATTTGCGAAAAGTACTGAAAAATTATTTCAAACTAGTCAGAGTACCCTAACCGTATACTTACTACTATTTAACATCTACAGACGACATCTGACAATATTTGTAGGCCACTAATGCAAGGTGCACTC
This sequence comes from Monochamus alternatus, assembly GCA_037114965.1. NCBI lineage: Eukaryota > Metazoa > Arthropoda > Insecta > Coleoptera > Cerambycidae > Monochamus > Monochamus alternatus. The sequence goes on from CM073427.1 coordinate 76,439,482, forward strand.
ACGGCGATATATTTTTAAACTCCTTGCGTTGTTGTGTAATTAAATTCTGTTAATACTAATAATAGCAACAATATTAACAGTAATCGACGATATTTGCATAAAATGACTAGTAATATTTTAAACTATAACATCCCAAGATGTTTACAGTGTTCTGTAAAAATGACCCTTAGATTATAACTAACTTCGCATTTTCTGCATGATTTGGAGCATGGAAAGTATGCAACTAGCAATGCAGTATTCATAACCTAGAATTTACTGTTACTTTAAATCAGCTAAATGATTAATTTTAAACGTGTTATAGTAATTAAATAAAGTATTTTTTATACGACTGCCTTGCAAAAGGAGGTTTTGCACACGGAAAACACGCTCTGAAGACGGTATTTTACACACGGTTATGTCATCTTTGCACACGCCTCTCGAGATTGTGATTTTTGTTTAATGTTGTCACCCAAATTATGCCGGCCACAATTTTAGTCAATTCTGGCTCAAATCTGCTTGCCCTGAAACGCCATGGAGGGTGGAAATCCAGAACAGTTGCCGAAGGCTACGTTGATGACTGTTTGAGAAATAAAATGGAAGTTTCGAAAAAGATAGAGTCTTCATTGTCTTCTGCTACCACAGAGCCATAACAACGATCGTCTACTGGAACACAGCAAGAAAACAACGACCGCACGCTGAAAAACTGCACTAAAAACACGGCACCAAAAATATTCTCTATTACCGAAACCAAGGTGCACAATAATACTGCTTGTCCCAGCGTAACCTTGAAGGAATGTTCAAATGTTACCATAAATATTAAATATTAGTTTCTTTTGTTAATGCGTTAGCAATTTTCTTAATAAAAACGAGTTAAATTAAAAGTTGTATTTAATTTATTTTGTTAATGCGTTGGCAATTTTAGTAATAAAAACGATTTAAATTAAAATTTCATAGTCACAGTTAACCCTGTATATGGACGATTTATTTAGGGTACATTATTCATTGTTATTAATGGTGCATATTCCTCTTACCATTTTTTAATAATATCAATACCATCTTCTGATGCATCAATCTCATAAAATTTATTATTATGGTCATAAGTAATTACAAAGTTACCACTTCCCGCCATTTTTGCACAACCGTTGCTTCTACTAAGCTCAACTTTTTTAAACTGCATAAAATGGTCACCGCTCCACAACACGTCCCGTGGTAGAACACCCGCCAGCAGAAAAATCGCAAACTGTCACATAAGATTAGTGCGGTTGCATTGGTACTGCAGAAAAGTTATTAAAAAGGGCGCCGTATTCTTGAAATAGTGTTTTCTACAAAATACAAATAATTTTAGACATTTAATAACTGAATAATCTAGGGTTTAGCAAATAATAGGAATGTTAACTCATCCCACCTGCAAATATTCAAAGATACTGAAGTAAAACGGCGAGAAATACGGGTGACTTTTGTAACGTTCAGATAAACTAAACAGTAACGCCTTTGTACTGAAGTTGTATGGCAGAAGCTAAAAGCATTTTAGCTTTTACTAATCCTTTTCCAACAATCATACAAGGACCAATCAGAAAACTGCTTTTTTGACAGTAAACAGAAGATTCACATTTTTGCAAGTTAAGTTTTTAAATTAGATTCTAATTTAGATATTTAGTTTAGAATTGATTTGTTTCTAAAAAAATGGATGAAGAGGACTGTTTGGTTTAGAAACAGTTACTTTTGCTGCTCTTATTCGCAGCGACGTCAATATGTATAAAAACTATACATGCAAAAAAAATGAAAAAAAGAACTCGGAGATGGTGGGTGCAACCTATTAACCGCAGATAGCACATGCAAGGTGATTTCTATAATTTATATAAAGAAATGCGAAATGAGAATGCCGATAATTTTTTCATTTCACCCGAATGACAGTGGCAGTATTTGATGACTTGCTGAAATTAGTGGGGCCTCATTTAACCCACAGTATACGAGTATACTGTGATTTAACCAAACATTCAAATAGCCCATCTATTCCTGCAGATTGTAGGCTTATATTTTATCTAGGGTAGGCTTTTAATTACTATTCGGCAAATGATAAAAACCAACAATTTCCGTAGATAGGGACGTAGGTAGTTAACAAAACATAAACATAACCTCTCTGAAGGTCTGAGTTTTTGCATGTCGCCAACTTACAGCGGAAAAATTCCCCAACTTCTTAAGTCTACAGTAATTTTATGTAAACAGAGTAAATAATATTTAACACCATACAATTACAACACAACAGTACAACTGCAGTGCCATTGCACTAACGTTTATCTGAACGTTACTTTACACAACTGTTGTGTCTGCTGAATGCGCTCGTTGTCTATTCGAAGTTCCCACTGCCACTTCTTAGCAACATTTTTCCTGTTGCTCATTCTGAATATGTACGTCCGACGTTTACATTCAACACACTTCTTGAATTTTATCTTCTAGTAGTTGAATACTCCCTACATTATTAATTGTATTACATTTCTTTCTATCTTTGTGGCTGTGCTTGCTACCTCTATTTTGTCCTTTGTATTTTTTGTGGTGTTTCGACCTAGATATTTAATCTGAGTCAAAATTTATAAAATAGTGACTATTTGAAAGTTCCAGTCTCAGTTATTGCTACTTTGGTGCTAGTTAGGACAAGATTCATTTAACAAATAAATAAATAAATAAATAACTTAACTTAATTAAATAATGGAATTAACTAATATACCTTTAAAACAAAGTAAAAGGATTAAGCTATTCCTCCTTAAAGCAATTTCGGTGGAAGTCTAAGATATTGCAAACCTTTTGCCCTTCACTAAACAATCGTTAATCAAATCGGATTTTTTTAATCCCCCACTTCGAATTAAAGTAGGCAATGGAGCCGATAAATTTTTCAAATGGAAATGACCGGATACTCGGCTCTGAATAATTCACCGCCAATTTTAACTTCCGAACCGAGACGGGCCGTTAGTGAAAGTTCTGGCTCGGGACAAGGAGTAAAGAACTTTGCGATTAAATTTTGGCCAGATTATAAAGCAGGATTCGAACTTCGCAAACTCTGCGTGCGGATAGGCCGCCAGAGCGGAGTTAATCAAATATAGATGGAAGAATTGTTCCAGGTGGGAGTTTAATTTCTTCCAGCAACGGGGTGTATGATTCAATATTTCGGATGGACGTTGAAGGTAGAAATAAGGGTAGGGGTAGAGGTAGGATAGAAATAACTTAATAAATTAGAAAATTATAAGTACGTATCAGTACTATTTATTTATTTATTTATTTACGTTACACTGTTCAACAGGTTCAAGTAAGCTACTTATAGAACAGGAAAACACAGTACAATATGCATATATAAAAAATAAAAGTTAAAAATACAAAATAAGCCTATACAAATAAACACTAAAATTAGAATCTAATCATTTTAGGTAAAAGATTTTATTTCATACTGTACTGTAATGAGTTATTTCCTGGACTCATTTAAGTCCAGGAAATAACTCGTTACAGCACTAAGTCCGGAAAATGTTTACTTCCCGGATTGCTTTAAAAAACACAATATTCACATTTTTAAAATATTTTATCTTTAAAACTACAAAATCAAGCCTATAAAAACTAATTATAATTATAATTAACAGTAACTGTGCAATGTGAATTTCCTTGCAGGCTGAATGCAGGAATACCTTTAGGAACAGAATCTTCACTAGACACGGTAGTGGTGGTGGATATAGTTTGTTGCTTGGTCTGAAGAACCTGTATAAAGTTTTCTCCATTTTGAATCATCCTTGCTGCTTTTGTTTTGCTTTCTAAGAAATCTTCAATGTATTGTTCCGCAACAGATGAACTTTACCATGCACCATGACGCTTCAGTGTTGATAAATCAGCTCCTGCATTCTCCAAAAATGTGGCAGATATTCTGCGGAAACAATCCCCCTATATTTTTCTGGGTGTTCCAACTTCAAATATCCCGCAATTTTTTTTGGTGCCCCCCCAGTGGTATGTATGCCCGCTCTTTGAGAAACACATGTTCCTCTTCTATAACCCAAAAAAAGAAAATCTTTCTTCATATTTTTAGGTTGGAGCTTAACGTATTCTATGAATATTTCCAGAAAGTTTATTCCTTCATTGTCGTCACTCAATACAGTGAATACCCGTTTTGTATTCGTCTTAGAAATAGGAATAGTTATAATTAGTTTGGTGCCACAATTTTCAATGTCTTTTAGGGTCATATGCTATAACTCTTCTCGCCGACAACCACCAGCAATGCCTATCATTGCGATTACCTGTAACAATAGAGAAAATGGTTTAAAACTGATTGTCAAATTGATGAAATTTCAACTAAAGAAACCAAGAAATGTATTTTTTTGTAATTAATTGACATTGAGTACCTATATCATTCAAGATGCACATTGTTTAATTTAAAACTAATGAAAAAGTTAAACTTGTTTACCTTCATCAAAAGATACTCTTCTGATGGGGCTTCCTTCATGAATCTATTAACTTCTTCTCTTGTTAGAACTTTTGATTTGTTTGCCTGATGACCAACTGCTTGCCTTTTTAAGAAAGCCACCAGTTTTGGATATTTTGAAATATCACCTCCTTCTTTTACTATCAGCATAGACTTGAGCATCGAATATTTTGCCCACATTGTCGCAGGATTCATCTTTTTGGAGATATCCAAGAAGTACGCCAAAAGGATATTCTCATTCAGGCCGTTTTCCACCTTATAGGTTTTTCTCCACACGTTCAAGAGCTGGTATTCCTTCTCATAACGAGTAGAAGACTTCGTAGGTACCAATTTACTGGTTGCTTCAGCACATTTTAGCTCGATTTCTTCCATTTTTTACGAAAATTATCACAAAATACGCACGGGATGACAAACTGTCAAATTTGTTATTTTTGTTTTCACTCATCACTAAGCTAAATAAAAAGCTATGCGATAAAACAAGAATCGAAACCACGCTAACACCTACATACAGGCAGGTTATATAAAATAAAACATTAAAATTTAATTTTTAATACAACACAGTATGAAATAAAACGTTGTACAATACACGGCCGTGAAATGTCATTAAAGTACTCATGTCGTTTTTCATCAAATAAAATACCAAGATCTCGAAAGACTCTTGGGCATGACAACACAATATTATCAATACTGTAATTAAATGTTACACCAATTAGTTTATTTGAAAAAGACATAACATTACACTTAGTGGTATTCAACAAAAGTTTATTTTTATCACGCCAAATTTTGACCTGGTCAAGATTCTTTTACAGTTAAATGCAGTCGCCAATAGTACGTATAAACTTAAATATTTTCAGATCATCTGCGTAAAGAATGAACTCTACATCTGGAGTGTCAACAAGATCGTTAATAAAAATGATACATATTGCGTTCCATTGTGAAGATAAGATTTAAATAAATTTAGTAATGGAGCTTATCAAAGGCTTAAAAGTGTTATCCATCGAATCAGCCAGAAATCGGGTTATGCAATTACAGTTTACATAAAACAAAAAACGGTACCAACCTATTCTTCCACGTGTTAACACTGGTTGATCTAAGATCTAAACCGTGATATCTGCGTGACGAAGATAAAAGATCTTTAGAACAGTTGATATACATGTTTATCTCTCTATACAGTAAAGTTGATCAGAACTGGCTTTTACTGTTGGCATCCAGTATATTATTACTTATTTACCACCTAAATTTAAATCTAGTGAAACGTAAACTATCATAGTTAATATATATTTTTTTAAATCAACCAATTGATCTCCAGTAATGACACTTCTAATTCAAACAATATTGATTCTAACTTCCAAGATTCACTAAGAACTTACTATTACTGCGTACTTTAGTACAAGACAATAGGGATCATATTTCTTGCTGAAGACATCAAAAATAGCCAGAATGAACATGAACTTAAGTAAGGGTGAACCCCAGATTATACAATAGTTGAAAAATCAGTTTTAGTCGAGGGTTTTATCTCAACAATGACTGATAAAAGCATGATTTAGTTTTCAAGGAATTATTGAATGCTTCTTAGGTAACACAAGAGTAAAATTTATAGAGATGTAGTATCTGATATGATCCAAAACGGCAGAATGGAAGCCTGATGAACTTGAAGTTGCGTTTAATGTATTTCTATATAGATCATTTCCCGAAGGTTTTACAAGATTATAGCATAGGGCAGGGTGAGCGTTTCCATCAAGATATAAAGAAGGAGAATATGAAATGTAAACATGATGGCCGACTTCTGTTGGCACAGAAAAAAGCAAAGAGGATTAAAACGTAAGAGAAACCCATTTCACACACCTTTTGAAAATAAAAGAGTATACTGAATATAATTAATAATTAAATTATTTTTTATATAGCCAATGTTAAAGTTGCCTTTCAGCAACCAAAAATTGTAGATAAAGTAGTACCTAACCGTAGGGATAAAATTTTACTTTAACGTCAAGGATAGATAAAGATCTTTATTTTTTAAGGTACTAACCACTAATTTAAATCATTGCCTACTATTTGCGATTACAAATATTAATATTACAATTAACATTCCCAGAAATTCGCATGGGAAGGGAAGAATCCCTTGTTTACTCCGACCATAATATCGATGTTTTAAAGCCAATGCTCTCATTTTCCACTCCGTTAAGTATGCATTCTGACACAGCAATCTTATTGACCACTGATTCCTCAATGTAGGTATGTCCCTGCTACGGAAGAAGACAACCACCCAATCGCTTGTTATCAAGTCTGGGGCAGAATTTGCAAGCATCGTAGCTGCAGAACGGTAGAAGCAATGTCCAGTACCTATATATTTAGATTTTGCGGCTTTCTCTAAAGATATAAAATTATACATTAAACTACGTTTTTCGATTAATATATAAGTACTTATTTGTTTTAGGACAAAATATACCAGCAACAAAGGTCTATAGTAATACTAAGAACATAGGATGCATTTATTAAATAAGTTTTGATTTACTGTTGCCGTGTGTGTCAGTGGTTACAAAGTGAATTTTAAAACTGTTTCAGAAAAAGTATGCTTGCAATTTGAATCCTACTATTACTAAAAAAGGAACTATTTATACCAAATATTGCAAGGAAAAATTGAGATTTCTAAATTTCGTGAGATTGTACTTCATTCATTGTTATGTTATAAAAATGCAAATTGCGCACATTTAGATAATAAATTAAAGGTACTTGAAACAAAACTTACCTATATGTTAAACCATTGTGTCAATTTAAATTGAAGATAAACCTGTTTTTTGTTTTTATAATAATATAGCAGAAAAGATGTTTCAGTTATATTTATTTTCAGTAGCTAACATAAATATCGACATAGCACAATGGTTTAACATTTTATTTACACTCAATAAAGTAACAAGTCATATACCTGTTTTTAAAAAAAGGTATATGGTTGGGGTATCTAAAATAAAATAGACATATTCTGGTTAAAATAAGATGATGCTAGATCTGCAGGATCGAATTATTGAATTATTGAATAAATCTAGATAGTAAAAACATACAATATTACCTCATGCTGTACATCAATTTTCTATCTGATTGTCTATCAATTTCTGATTCATCTCATTCGTTCGAATGTCTGCACGTTGCTGTTGGTTGAAAAATTAAATTTGTTGTGTCTTTTTTCCCTAAGCACTATCAAATGTTCCCATGAATAATACTCCATTTTTTGGTGAACCGCAGAGTATTAAAAGAAAAGCTTTTGAATCAACGGCAGCGACTCTTGGAAACCATCCTTTGTTTTAAAGGTAAGTAGATATAAGTACAAATTTACGAAGTTGGCGAAGGCTGTATGCTATATTTTACTAATATTTTCACCCTAGGACATTCTTTTCCGCCCGCTCGAAACAAATTCTACGTTTTGCTTTTTGCTACCACGATATTACGAAATGCCGCAGTGGAATCGTTAAGAAGCCTATATTCTAGTCGATCTATATCATGAAAGAATAGTGAAAATAAATGTACGTATTTCACCTTTTCTGAGAAGTTATAAGAGGAAAATCTATTTTTTTAATTCTCTTTGTTTAAATTGTTTCATATATTTTTATTATTACATCAAGTTATAACTCTGAACTGCAATAGATTATTCGGAGAAGACAGACTCCGCCAGAATTACATATTTAAAAATATTTTTTTCGGGCATGCTTTAAACAAAATATTATTTTTGAGAACTGGACAAATACCTATTACAATATGTTTTTACTAGTACCTACACGATTTTACAGAGCATGTACAGGATAATCGCACGTAAACGTTAGATTCGACTGTAATTTTATTTTAAGAGATATTAGAAAAATTAAAACGTGCATTTGTTGACTAATTTTTCACAAGGATTTTAATATTTTATCCAAAAAAAGTAATTGAGCAACGCCCTACAGATATATTTACATCAACATATTTTTTTCTTATGTTATTCTGTATATTATTATATTTGCGGATTCTCCTTGTTTCAATGATATAAACATGTAATGTACTGGTCGCGACATATTGATGATTAAGTAATTCCATAATTAAAATTTTATTTTTTATTATAAAAAATATAAAACTATATTCGAATTCAATTTATGGAGCAATTTAAATAACAGTATAATAAAATTGTTCAAACTCATTTTCTTGCTTTTCTATGCAAAACCTATATCGTTCCAAATGATTTAAACAATTATGCATCATTTTTTTGTGTTGGTCTATGAAATCTATAGCTTCTTGCATTCTATCTTGATCATTTGGGTCATGAAATAAATGATTTTATTATCCAATTTGATAGGTCGACGGGATGATATGGCAGCAAGATAGAGTTCCACCACATAAAGGAATTATTTATAATGGTAATGAAAATATCACACCATACGATGGCCGGTGAATAGTCTAGACTCGACATCGCCTGATACATTTTTGTGGGGCCATTAATAATGTTTATAAACAAACCAATTACTATTTTAGACATTCAAGATAGAGTACAAGAAGCTATATATTACATAGATCAACACGCAAAAGTGATGTATAATTGTTTAAATAATTTGGAAAAACGATATAGGTTTTGCATAGAAAAGCAAGGAAATGGTTTTGAACAATTTTTATAAAAATACATGTTTATATCATGCAATCAGAAAAAAGTGGAGAATTCAAAAATGTAATAACATAGAGTAATTCCTAAGAAAAAAAATAAGTTGATATCAATATTTCAGTAGTGCGATGCTAGATTGTTTTTTTACAAAAGTGAATTTGAGTTTACTTTTATACGGGGTTAACTATGAGTACAACAATTTTAATGCTCAGCTGCCATGCGGTCGTTTTTTACAGCGTTGTCAAATGTAGAAACGACAAAAGAAAATTGAAACTTAATGAAAAGAATACCTAATAACAGAAAACTCGGAATGCACCAGTTTTTAATTAAAAAATCTTGTACGATTGCCGTAGCTCTCTTGGATTTGCTCCTGACTCTAGAAAAATACTTAACATAGAGTGAACTATATTATAGAGAAATATATGTACCCGGCACAAATTGTTTTATTTAATTACTATATAACGTTTAAAACTAAAAATTAGTCACTAAAGGCTAATACTGAATCATAAGGCAGAATTTTACATTACTAGTTGCATACTCTCCAAACATCAAAGAACACTGATTAAAGCTTAAAATAATATATTCTGAATGCCAGTTAAAGGATTATTTTACAGAACACTGTAACATCTCGGGATGTTATAGGCTAAAATAATACTAATTATTTTATGCAAACATTATCGATTACTGTAAATGGTGTTGCTATTATTAGTATTAAAAGAAGTTTTAAATGGTATCGGTGTGAAGTACAGCTCGCACTAATGGTCTACAGATGGCGACTGTATCCGATTCTGTCAATAATAAAATATCGCATACGGTGTTTAGCTCGAAATAATTTTTCAGTATTTCGCAAATTTATTTTTTCTCGTATTTTTGCTGTATATACAAACATCTCGTATTGAAATGCCGTGATGACGGATGAGGTGCTACTTTATGGGAAGTGTGACAAGTACATATTATCGTGTGGCAGTATAATGACAAAGACGTTTATTTAGTAGGCAAAATATTATACCGAATCCTTTTTGAACCACATTGAACAACTACTGTAATTCCTTGACGGTAAACGTGTGGCAGTAAATGTATATGTATTTGTGTATATTTGCGTGTGTTTTTTTACGATTTTTTTGAAGTTTCTCCCGACGAAAGAAATCAACGTGGTCGTGGTCAACCCGAGTACGTTGTTAAAACGATCAATGGAATGAGAGGTTTCTAGCAAGTACAAAAATCTTTGCAATGTAAACAAATCAGAAAATAGAAAATGGTTCAACATGTTTGAAATCTCTCCAAATATCAATCCTATAAATAAATATAAGTAAGGTAGGTGCTACTTCCCTATTCTGCCATATCGAATTTCTCATTGAATCATTAAATAACCATCTACATTTTGTAAATAATTTTCTATCCTTCAAAGCGACGAAAATCGATACAAGTGACAACGCGGTGCGCTGTTATTATCTTTGACTTTAACGGAATATACCTAACCTAGCAGCTCACATAAAGCCAGAGTCAGCGGTAAATAGGGGTTTAATATAGTTTCGAAAAAAATGTTTTCCCTTTATAAAATATTTTGACAGACGATTCCGTTAATTCTTATTTTTCTCTGTCAGAAAATTAATATCAGATATGGATACCAACCAATTCATTTATCTGGTTTACTTGGTTATACAGGGTGGGCCAATAGTGCGTGAACAGAAGATTGTGGTTAGTATAGTGATACAGATTTAAAAAATCTGTTGTTGGTGGTTGGTGGGGGGTAGTAAGAGCTACAATATAGGGAGGTTCATATTAAAGTTACATTTTTTTAAATGAAACCCCTGTATATTATTGCATATTGCACATACATTTTTCACGTCACTAGATAACACATTTCATTACCTTTCACCCGATATAAAGTTATTTATATTTATCTCTAATACTTTTCTTCTAATCCACAATTACTTTTTACTATGATGGATTTATGCAAACTAATTAATTTAAACTAAATTGAAAAATAAATAAATATGATGGCAGCATTTATCCATACGAATTAATAATTAAAGTGATTTTTTATTAAAAATGACTTTGTTCATAGTGTATTGGTCTCCATAATTTCACATTTAGTTTTTTCAAACACTCGGGAGTAAAGTTGGCCATGGAAAACAAACAGTAGGTTTCATTATAATTATTTATTAAATAGTAACACAAATAAATGAACAAGAATTACAAAAAACTTCACAAAACCTACAGTGGTTTAGTAAATAAACAGTAAATGACAATATAACTTCAAAGTAAATGTTCAAAGTGATAGTACTTGTATTCACGCATATACAGTGTGTATTACTGCATTTGTGGATTCTACGGAAAATTTTATGTTCGACTGGTAAAATATCAAACGAATTAATATATACAGGGTGGGCCAATAGTGTGTGGATGGAAGATTGTGGTTTTACTGATATATACTTTTAAAATCTGCTGTTAGTGTGGGGTGGGCAGTAGTAAGAGTTACAAATTAAAAATATTTTTACCGGAATTCCTAGACATATACAGGGTGATTCATATTAAAGTTGCATTTTGGTCGGGATAAGTTACAATTCCAAATTAAATTATAAGCCACATATTATTAGAATTACCGCCGAAGCTTTTAAATTATTGGAGTTTATTATGAGACAGAGTAAGAATTTTGATAATATTGTGATCTTAAAAGAAACTGTACTTTACTTAAATACGGTTAGGCCATTTGGTTTTCCCAAGCGATTGCGCATACGATGGGCGTTGAAAAAGTACATAATAAATTTCTGTGATATATTTATTTTCATATTCACAGCCCGTACGATAGGAGCAATCTAATACTATGCTTTTTTGTTATAAATTAGTTAATAATCTTGTGGATTCTAAGCAACTTGTGTTACTATTGCTCTTTTCCCACTTAGATTTACTCGTTATGTAACAGTTTTCTCCTTGCCTTTGTTGCCAAATACCTCACCATTTTTAATGATGCTTAAACTGATTAATCAATATTATTACCTTCTCGATCTGGATTTCTCGTAGATGCCAAATAAGTTTATAAAGACAATATCTAAGCATTTTTTTTTTGTTACTAAATTATTTTACTTCAATGTGTGAACTGATTAACTTATATTAGGTATGTTAATTATACTTATTATATTCTTCTGAATTGTCACGATTGTATGTACTATTAATTATAATAGTATTAATTATTATAACAACTTATTAGAGTTATTATTGTTAGTAATCCCAACTCTTGTAATTAGGTAGTAATACCTGATAGGGTTGTTGTTTAATAAATAAATAAATAAATAAATATGACTGCATATTTAAAATAATGTTGGTTTCAACTAGGTAGAACTAGGAGAAGTGGTGGAGAGAGTACTAGATAATTTAATTGAGTTCACCCCAGAAACTTTACCATGTTGCCAATGTTTCATTTTTCCAGATAGCGATGGACTATGGGTGATTACGAAAAATTTGAGTTACTCTGTTTTTTTTTTTGTTAGCTACCTCTGTCTTAAATATACCTAGGCTTTTTAACTCAGTTAAACATGTTACCCATAAGTAACCAGAGGCCAAGGAATATATGTAAAGGGATTGTGGAGCAGCGCACCAGCGCTTCAAACAGTAAACAACCGTTGACTGTTCCGGGTATCCTTTAAATGCTAATGAAGTGCCCTCTCGGCTAAAATAGGGACAAAGCATTTGACCCATATATAAGCAGTGTTGAATTATCGAGGCCATATGGGTCCAGAATGAACGCAAATTAGTGTTTAGTCACAAAGGTAAAGCTTTATAACGACAGCGGTAAGTGCTACGATGTCCTGTTCGTCTTTCTAAATCACATTATGTTATATGCAGAACAATATTTGAGGAAAATATAGGTAATAATATACAGGGTGTGCCATTTAACACTCCCGCTGCCAATATTTCGAAAATGAAGAAATTTATTTCGAATAGCTTCAAATTGCTGTTAGAATTATTTTTATATAGATGGCGTGGCTATACTAAAAATTGGTTTGTTTTCTGGAACGTGGAAATGCGGTTCATCTGAAAGATTAAATTTTGAGTATTTTTTGTAATATAAAGTTTTTCCAAATATTTACTTGTTTTCGAGACATGTCGACTTCAATATGCAATGTATGATGTAACATGAAATCAATCATCAATTTTTTTTATCTAACTCACACTGAGAAAATGTTCTTTTAAAATATTCACACCACACACTACCTAACAAATAATAAAATATTAAAAAAAAAACATGATCAACTACAGAAAAATTTAATAAGGAGCATAGACGAACTGTATTTTATCAAATATTATGAAAAAAATCAGTCTTAGGTGGCTCATTTAGATCGTGACATTTTATTAAGAGCCTGTAATTTCGAACTAACGAGAAGACTAACATTGTGTATTAATGATGAAGGACGTAATTTTGAACATTTATTATAATCTTTGTTTTAACTTACTTCAGTTACTACATCTACATCCCCCTTATTATTTTAAATAATTTCTGTTACTTTTTCTGTAGTTGATCATTTGTTGGTTAGTTAGTATATGGTGTGAATAAGGCCATTATAATAATATTTTAAAAGAATATTTTGTCTTAGTGTGATTTAAATAAAATAATACTCATGTCACATACATGTCTCGATAACAAATAAATATCGGGAAAAACTTTTATCTCACAAAAATTACTCAAAATTTAAAGATCTTTCAGACGGGCCACATTTCGATGTTACAGGAATCAAAAAATGGTTTCGCCATGCCATCTATACAGAAAGATTTGAACTAATAATTTTAACTGCAATTTGAAGCTGTTGGAGGGACCTAACAACCCCAGTTTTCTGAACTAAAATAAATGTCTTCATTTCCGAGATGGTAGCTTGAGAGTTAAATGGCACACCTTGTAGATGAGGGTGACTCGAAAATAATTAAGGAAAATAAAACAGTAAATTCTTCCGATTTCAGAAGTGGTATTTCATGAAATAAATAAATAATAATTTTAGCATTCCCTAAGAACTTACAACTCTTTAGAAATAAGTGTTGCAATCAAGTTTCTTTGGGTTTTTTAAGTGTCAAAACACCAGCTAAATTTATCATATGAATGATAAAAATTAATTAAATAAACTGGTAATAACGGCTGACAACTACTATAGAAAGAAACGTTCGGAGAGTCATAGGGTTGAGATATTGGCTTTTATTTTTATTTAATTTTTTTGTAGGAAAAGGAGAAGATATTGCGTAATTTGTGTAGACAAAAAAGTTTTGTTCTGAATGGGGTGTATTATTTCATCCCTTTGCTGTAAGAAGGCAACGAGTGGAATAGGTCAGGAAAGAGACATTGTAATACAATTGCATCCACGCAAATATTGAAGTGTTTAATTTGGGCCGGTTTTAAAATAGCCCATGGAAAGTTGATTATAATACTCACTTTTAAAGGGCTGTAACTTTTTAGGAGATGCTATTTTTTTTTTTTTTTTCATAAAACACCCCTCTAAAATCGGCTCAGGAATCTACTGTATAATTTTCCTCAACTATACTTTCGAAACAAATTTTGAATCGTGGACCAAAATTTTTTTTTATATAAATATTATTAAACTTTCATTTTTTGCATTACATTACTTAAATCAGACAGACAATATTTTTATTTTTTTTTCTTTAGAAAAAATAACTAAATACTATACTGGAATTATTGATGTCAAAACGAAAGGGACTATTTCTCTACAAGGTGATTCAGAACTTATCTAAAAAAAATTGGGGAAATTTATTAATAATTAATAACAATCACGACAAAAGCAGTTGAATTTTCTGTATAATAATTAGAGACCGTATATCGTTCGCACATGACGTCATTATCAGGGGCGCACTTAGGACGCTAACGTTAACGTTTGTGGAAGTCAAGTAAATACGTACATTTGTTGTCAAATACAGTTAATATCAACGTCTTACCTTGTACTGGTGATATGTATATTGTTCAATATAGTCCATATTAAGCTGTGTAGTTTATAAAACACTATACTATTCACTTTTAGTACTGAAATAAAACTGAATAACCAGCAACTGTTGTAAATGTTTAGTTGTTAAGTTGTGACGTTTATCGCTTAAAATCCATTTTAATTTCCAAAACGTACGTTCAACGTCCACAGAGGTACAGGGGCATATTTAAAATATGCATAATTTTTCACTGGTGCCACATTTAGAGTGGATTCAGCAAAATCTACTCCTTTATCTTCAAAAAGGTCTACTATACGGCATACAGTAAAAAATCCCGGATTGTTCTGCACGGTATTAAATTTCTTCTTCACACATTCAGTACTAGATCCTGGTACCTGAGAAATAAACTGTCGCAAGTTTAAAACACTATTTACGGCATTATTTATTGAATAGCCTGATGCTATCACAGGTTCTTCAAGACAACGAATGACTAAAGGTATGCATGAATAATGAAAATGTATATTCGCTAAATCTTCGTAAAGACTAGGATTATTAAATTCTCTTTGAGCATTTAAAATAGAAGTAGCATCACTTGCATCTAATTGCTGTATAACACTTTTTATGCCATCAAAGTTAATGAAGTATGATGCTGCTTCTAACCACGTACCCCACCGTGTCAAAATGGGTTCTGGAGGTAGTGGTACATCTGGAAGAATTTCTCTGAATAACTGTATTCTGGTGCTTTCAAAAATATTATCTTTACATTCGCTATCAAGTTGTCGACATTTGGATAGCACTACCTAATTGTTTCAGCAACTCGATGAAGGCCATGTGCGAGACATGTCACATGCATTGAAGTAAATCTCACGAAACCGTTTTCTCTCTGCAACCTTGACACGTGCCGGTAAATAAACAGGGTGAGGTTCGTCAACACTGGCCATTATTTTGAAGATGATATTTGTTTTTAATTAGAATATTTAAATATTACGATTTTCAACCGACGGACCTGAGTACGGACCTGAGATGTGCGAACGACATACGACGTTTAATAATAATAGGTATTCTAAAATGTAGTTTATTTCTCTCCATTCAATTTTTTGTTCGGACACCGTTCGGCTTTAGGCCCGCTACAGACTATGCGTGAATTCGCGATTCGCGATGCGCGATGCGCGATGCGTGGTTTGTCAGGAGTTCGTGCATCGCGTGTGGGATTTTTATGAATGGATTTTTAACGAACAAGACCCTACACACTATTCGCGAATTCCTCGCATATCACGCATAGCGCATAACGAATCGCGAATTCACGCATAGTCTGTAGCGGGCCTTAAGCAGGCCATTCACTAGGCAAACTCAGACCCGACTTACGACTGCGACCAGACCCGGACCGATCCTTTCTGCTCCATACACTAAACGGGCAGTTGTGGTATTATCAGTATTTCTCAGTTGACGACGAACCATTGCGATGCGTAGATATCATGCCGCCGTTATCACGAAAAATCTAAATTGCCGTAATTATCGGAGCAGTAATAATTTTTGCATAGGAAAAAAAAGAAACGAGTATGGACAAAGAAATGATTACGCAAAAGAAATCAGTTTACTCATTTACGTTTGCTACAAGATATCCAATCATGTGAACCTTCCCGTTTCGTAAACTATTTTTGAATGGACAACTGTTTTCTCTATAAATACTAATAAATTCTTCCCAAAATTCACGATTATCTTAGAAAGACATTTTTAGAAAACAGTAAAGAGACTCCAGTCGCAGTCGTTGTTGCAAACTGCCCACACATAATGAATCAGCACGGATCAGTCCGAGTCGTGTCGTGAGTCCGTTCGTTGATTCTGCGGACCTGCAACTATACCACGACATGTCGGTGCTATTACATTCACAATAGGATGCGTCGGCCGACTGGGTGCAACGGACTCGTCCGGCGGACCGGTCCGCCCGTGAATGGCAGGCATTATCAGGTTTCCACTGCCGTGCGGAAGTGTGTTTTAATCATTTTTAAACTGCTCTTTCTGATTTGTAAATCAACTTGTTGACACGCCTTCCGTTTGTGAAAACTGTTTTGTACTTTTTTTACAATAAACTTTACCTTACCAACAATCAATATTATTATTTTATTTTTACAAAATTGTATTTGTAAGAGTCCTCTGTACATTCAAAACGTGTTTTTAGATAAGTTCTGAATTGCCGTGTATATTATAAAATATCTATTTTAATAAAATTATAAAAACCATTATATTTTGAGAAATAGCGTCAAATTGTTGTAATTCTCGAGAGTTGTCTTCATAAATAACTCTGAAACTGATTTTTCAATTTTTATAATAGAGGCAGCTACTACTCCCTTTTCCACGACACTAATACAAATGAAAAAAAAATAAATACATTTAAAAATTGCATTATCAAAAATTGTGTAAATATTGTACCTTGATAAATACGGATATTAAAAAAAAAGGTTTTTATGAAGAAAACTTTAACATTCTGTCTTTCCAAAACTATAATTTTTTAATATATACTTACATATAACATTGAGTTTATATTAAAATGTAGTTTATATAACTAAGATAAGTTGTACAAAATAACATTATTCCCTTCTTAAAGTTTAAAAAATAGTAAAATAACTGCCTTTTCCGTGTTATTTTCTGCAGAATAAGTAATAACAATTTACCGTAATGGCTACTGATTTCATTTCTGGATATTTACCTGTCCTAATCGACTAAAAAATATTTTTTTAGCAAAATAGTCCATAAAAACTTACATAATTACGCAATCGTACAAACTTAATACTTGTGAAAGTAAAGATTATTCAGTGAAAGAGTAAGTTCACATTCCCCTATCGCTTTAGCTTAATTTTCCCTCCAATTGTCTTATTTAAGCGAGACTTAACATCCATGTTAACACTTGTTCGTCAAGGACGGTTTAAGCCCATTAGGGTATATACAAGTTAGGCCGTATTCATTTGTCAAAATGTACGACACATCTTCTCGAGTAAAGCGGAAATTCTGAACGTCATTTCTAGACAATAGCCAAGGATACTGAAGAGGATTAAGTTGCCTACGTTGTAAAAAAATGATGCATTATTTGATATACCGATTGCCAACACTGGAATTTGCGTGAAATTTTCGTATTTTGAATATGGGTGATATAGTTGTCATTTATTTCTTTACATTAAATCTATAGTTATTTTTTTCTATTATTTTTTCAATTTTTTCGAAATACTGTTATTTGTATGACTGGAGTAATTTATCACTATTGCTGTTTACAGTAGCAACTTTAAATGCTAAGCAATGTTATGAAAATACGTTTTCATTGTGTAATTGTAATTGTGTAATCTTAATTTGCACTTAAGAATATTCCAATATTCTTTAACAATAGACCTTTATAACTTGTGAAATTTTCATCCACCGTTGTCAATATAGATTAAAATGAAAGCGTAATATCTATTTGTAAATCTGTATTTCACTCGTATTCTGAAATAGTTCACACTATATAATTTATATTATTGTTCTTTCAACTTACTTGTGTTTACTTTGCGATGACTACTGTACATGTATTAGACGAAT
The DNA here is from genome assembly GCA_037114965.1 of Monochamus alternatus. Classification (NCBI taxonomy): domain Eukaryota; kingdom Metazoa; phylum Arthropoda; class Insecta; order Coleoptera; family Cerambycidae; genus Monochamus; species Monochamus alternatus. Next base: position 76,458,024 of record CM073427.1, read on the forward strand.
ATGATGATTTTTTAAATATCTAGTGTAAATACTGTGAGATTTTATTTGCTTATTACCATTAATTGTAAAGTTTTGCCAAGTGAAAATAAACAAATATATTGAGGTTACTTCAATTTTGACAAGTGTCAAACTCTTGGTTTCCACAGCCGACACTGTTGCAAGATAGCAACACTTATACTTTATACCTGTTTAAAATTATATTTCTAAATTCCCTAAATGGTTTCGAATCTGATAATGAATAGCCAATAATAACGTTTTAATTTTTTTTGTTGAGAAAATTCTAATAAAACTAGAAGGGAACTAGCAAACTGCCCTTTTCCTGCTTTGTTTCTGGTAGTAGTCAGTGTCGATTTTAATTATCAGCAATCATCGTTCCTTTGTGAAAATCGACTCAATAGTGATATTTCATCTTAGGAGGTAATTATTTATTATACTCATACATTATTTATTCATTTAACAGTTAGTATCAAATTTACGTAAAATCAGTTCTACAATTCATTTGCCATTAATTTAATGATTTTATTGTTTTAAATTAAATTTCATTTTTATAACCTGCAATTTTGTGAAAATCAAGAACTTTATATTTTGTTAATAATTCAATTCTTGATTAATGATTAGATACTATTTCTTTTAATAATTATTATTAGGTAATTTACAGTTTATATTAATTAACTGTTTGATAATTTCTTTGAGAATAATTTCTTTCGATCTAGTAATTTTTTAGATTTACTTTATTTGAATATTTCCTAGTAAGGAAAATTCAAGTCACAGATAATTTCTGTTTTCTGATCTGGATTATTTATTCTTTTGAATATTTAAGTAAATTTATATCGAGTTAGTACTTAATGTTGCTAAAAGAGAGTACGTAGATTTTACATCCATTTGACAAAATTACACCGTGAAGGTGAGACATATGTGAAGTCGTACTACTAGATCTGCAGTCAGCTCTGTCAGTTTTCACCGATTTCTGTCATCTTTACCACCAGGTTCATAGTGAAAAATAAGTATGTGAATTTTATTTTGTAATATCTTTATTTAATTGCTCTATTCTCAACCTATAGAGAACAGAGATACTGAAGGAGATAGTAATTTCATGTTTTTATATAGGTTGGCGCTCAAACGAAAATCTAAATTCCTTCCTCCTTCAATGCCTCTCAAGTACTCGATTCTTCTGATTGCTTAAATCGCAAACTGGCGACCACAATCTAATGCCTCGAACACGGAAGTTGCTGTTCGTCTATTACCTAACTCTTTAAAACAAAGGTAATAATTGACAGCTGTCAGCCACTAAAGTGTCACATTTAGCGTTTAGCCATGAGAATCATTTTTACTGCCACTTAATTTAAATTTGTTCTTTAACGAAAGTAATTTTATTTATTGTAAACATTTATAGTGAAATTAGAAGAACCTGTAAGAGATATCTCTTATACTGTTTGTTTTGAAACGTAAACTGTCAAAGATATCCAAACGCAATTTGGTGCACACTTTTGTTAACGGTACCTAATTTTATACAAGATTAATACTCACGCTTACAAAAATTCGATTTGTACCACGCAGCATGCAGTTGCAGCTTACCTGAAACAAAATTGAAATGTATTTAAGAGCATAACCATTTATTCAACAGTTATTACAATAAAAATTTTAGTAGGTTACTTAAATTAAAATATTGAGAAATGACTAAAACAAAAACAAATGCACTTTAAAAATAATACTCTTATATTATAAATAACAAAATAATTTCATAACTACTCGAAATGGATATTTTGACATTTTTGTCAAATTTTTTATCAACATCATTTTAGATAAAAATCAGGTAAGATAATTTAATTGCTATTTCTGTACTAAACATTGTAAATCATTTTTCAAGTGACCTTTTAAAAATTATGTTAATAAGATATTATTAGAATGTAAACTACAAATTGTTGTTAATACGTAGTATATTCTATAGTAATATCCTAGCGAGCTCTAACACAACTTGTATTTGGAACTATATGAGCTACAGTTGTATGCATATTCATGACAATTATGTGGTAGACATTCTTGAACACGTAAGATATTATCAACACTTCCACCAATCAGGTCTTGCTACAAATTCTCCTTGTTTTTTGCTTTCAAATCAGTATTCTTATTTGCTGTCTCTACAAACAAATTCTTCCTGCATCATATTTGCCTTGGAAAAGTTAATATTTATTTATTTAAACTACAGTCAAACAACCAATTACAGGATATATATATATATATATATATATATATATATATATATATATATATATATATATATATATATATATATATATACGTCATTCTATCAAACCTGAGCCATTTGGCTGTCCATACAATCCTGATCCACCCGCTTTATTGGTGTAGGGTAAACAAAAAAAATATAAGTTAATGCATATATCTTCTAATTGGTCCATATTCTACCTACTTTTTGACATATACAAACTATACAAACAACTTTATTTATATTTATATACAACTACTTAAACACACAATCCTGAACCAATACACATTTCTAACAAACCTGAGCCAAATACGTAGTTCTACGCTCAAAGCTGAGCCAATACAATGTTGCCAAAGTGGATCTAGGATATGATGGTATTGAAATAGATAAAGACAACTGTAGCCGTTATAAGATGAATATTTTTAATGTGAAAAAGACACTTTGCGTATGAGTTAGGACATTAGGAACAAAATTTTCCTACGATCGAGAGCAGGCAAATATTTAAATTATTATATTATTTTATTTATATTACAACATCAATATTAAGTACTACTTATTAAACTACATTATATTAACGAAAAATATTGAAATTAAAAGTACAATTTTTATTTTTAAAATTTTTTTCTTCATTCATTTTGATAATAAAAAAAAATAAAAAAAAAAACTGGGCTATATTACTGAAGTGACTGAAAGTTTGTCTTGTAAAATAACAATAATAAGTCGTATTGTTATGGAAATGAAAATAAAAATAATAATAATTTGTATAGTACAGGTATATGGTGATCAAAAAATTGTGCAGAAAAGTACTACTTTCAATATAAACTGCGTATATTTTGCAACTTTTCCTAGTGGTAGTAGCAAAAATAATTTTTATTTAATAATAAAATCTGTTATTTTTTTAATGGATTGGAAAATTACAAATTTGAATTAATCACAGTGTTTTTCAAAATTTACTCTTACGTTCAGATTAGACAATTTATCTTTTTTCGTTCTTTTTTTATATTCAGAGCCAGGTGTCTCTTTTTGATTTGAGCGATCAACAATTACTGTCAGTATATAGGTACGATGCATGTGTGTTTATTTCATTTTGCGTTAGAAAATAGTATATTGTATAACAAGTGCTAAAAAGTGCCAATTTCGAACGAGTGAAATTTTTTGCACATATTGAACACTATACTTTTCTATCATTACATTAAAATTACTTTTCATTTTTGAACATTTTTGTTTTGTAAGTAGATGGTAAAAGTAAATACTAAATATATTTTTTTGGTGGACCCATTAGTAAACATTATGAGTGAAATTGTAGTGCTAGTTCGGTCTCAGCAAATTTATTATTTTGTTTATATTATGTAGATACAACACTCTCAAAAATATTTTCAGGATTTTGAAGAGAGTAAAAATAGTCGAATTTATGGTGAATTTGCCACAGTTGCCCGCTTAAATATGGAGATACGATGTGCGTGAACTTAGCCCCCATTTTTGAATAAAATAAAAAATAAAAATTGTGCTGAATTGTGCCGGATTTGTGCTACATTGTGCCGTAAAAGTTTTAAGAAAAATATTAGGCTATTTTCCTAGAAAATGGAAAAATCACGTTTTCCAAGTAACTCCCCCGACTTCGCGAAAATCATATTTTTAGTTAATATGCTATATTGTGCCGTTTAAACAAATTTAATATCTGCCTTCGTTCTCCGGAAAATTCGAAAAAACTAGAATATCCTAGCTCCCAATTTTTCCACAATCCGTTTTTTTTTTCAATGTGCTGAATTGTGCTAATTATTATGAATATTGTTCCGTTTAAAAAATGTTGATATTTGCCTCTGTTCTCTGGAACATCTGGAAAAACCGGAATTTCTTAGCCCCCCCCATTTTATCACAATCCGATTTTTTTTCAATGTGCTGAATTGTGCTAGATGTTCTGAACATTGTGCAGTTTAAAAACAATTAATATCTGTCTCTATTTTCCAGAAAATGCAAAAGCCGAAAATTTTGGTGTGACCTTACTGTGCCCCCTACTTCGCGAAAATTCATATCTCTCTCATAACGGGATTGTGTTCAATTGTGCTAGTTGTCGTAAACATTGTGCCGTTTAAAGAAATTCAATATCTATCTCCGTTCTCTAGAAAATTCGGAAAAACCGACAATTTTGGCATGCGCCTCCACTTTTTCCCAAAAATCGGAAAACGTGGCTGTGCTGAATTGTGTTGGTTGTGTCAAACGCTGTGCCGTTTAATAAATTATGAACAGACACAACAGCACAATTCGACATAATCCCGTTTTTTAATATTCGAAAAAAATGGAGCGGCTAAGTTCACGCTGAAGTTTTCAGCTTTTCAGGATTTTCCGGAGAATGGAGATAGATGTGAAAGTTCTTTAACAACCAGCACAAATAAGCACATTTAAGAAAAGCACGACCTTCGCAAAGTAGGGGGCGCAGTAAGGTCACACCAAAGTTTTCGGTTTTTTGCAATTTCCGGAAAACGGAGACAGATATAAACACTTTTTAAACGGTGCAATGTTCGGATCATCTAGCACAATTCAGCACGTCGAAAAAAAATCAGATTGTGATAAAATAGGGGGTTAAGAAATTCTGGTTTTTCTGAGAACGGAGGCAGATATCAAATTTTATTAAGCGGCACAATGTTCGGAACAACCAGCACAAATAAGCACATTTAAGAAAAACACGATTTTCGCAAAGTAGAGGACACAGTAAGGTCACCCCAAAATTTTCGGTTTTCTGCATGTTCCTGAAAATGGAGACAGATATCAGTTTCTTTTAAACGGCACAATGTTTGGAACAACTAGCACAATATAGCATATTAAAAAAATATATGATTTTTACGAACTGGGGGGCTACGTGGAAAACATAGTTTTTTGATACTCTAGGAAAATGGCTATTATTTTTCTTAAAATTTTTACGGCACAATGTAGCACAAATCTGGCACAATTCAGCACAATATTTATTTTTTTATTTTATTTAAAAAATGGGGAGCTAAGTTCACGCACATGGAGAATCGGAGGGGTTCTACCGATTTTGACTATTTCTTTAATTTACTATAAATGGTGAACCACTGTATGAATATGTGATATTTGGTATGAATACTCTACTTACTTTGGCAAATCAATCAACGTCATGATGACCGAAACTGATATGCATGTCCGGTCTCATTAAATTTATTACTTTATTTATAGTCAGAGAAAACATCCTGTATAAAGTAATTTTAAAAAATATGTTCAATATTGGAGAGAGTAAAAATATTGGTGTTTATAGTGAATTTGCCATAGTTGCGCATTTAAGTCCTGTTTGATTCTTTGATCGAATATTTGTCTGTGGGATTTTTTTCAAATAAAATGACTACATCTTGTGTTACTAAATTTATAATTAATTTATATTACGTAATATTGATAAAATCGTCGAACTCCAGATGTTCAACTCAAAATTTTATCAGTGATTGCAGTTGGTCGGACAAAATCTAGAAAGGGCATCTGGGAGCAGCGCCATGGCCGATCTGCCACTGGGGCCCTACATTGTCCCTTTAGATGATGCGTCTGCCTACAGTTCCAACATTGAAATGGGCGATTTTTTCGGCTTCAGGTTGTCCTCTCTTTGATATGGTAGTTAGACTGAGTTTATCAATGGCCTCCTTCAGTGTTTTGATTATCTCTCTATTTCCCATACTATTGCACTTTAACATGGTCCCCGGAGACTGCCGCTTGGAAGTCGCGTCTTTGTTGATCTGCAACTGGGGCTTTACACTGTCTCTTCAGATGTCCCGTCTGCCCACAGTTCCAACATTGAAGAATGCGATCCTTTCGACTATCAGATTGTTCTGTCTTTGACCTAGTAGTTGGGCTGAGCTTATCGATAATCTCCTTCAGCGTCTTTATTATGTCTCCATTTCCCATATTATCGTTGTTATCACTGATGGCCCGAACTTTAACATGCCTACCGGATGCCATCTTTGCTGCCTCGAATTCCAGTGCATGCGAAAGAGCGTCGTTCAGTGTTTTAGGTCTGACGAGTCGTAGTGCCTGCTGGGTTTCACAATCTCTTAGGCCGTCGGTAAAAGCTTGGATGCAAAGCTGATCTACAAATTCGGGACGGGGCTGTTGAATAAGCTAATTGAACCAGTCTGACAACATCGGTCTCAAAATGTTGTAAATTCTCTCCACTCTGTTGATGATGATTTTTCAATTGTGCCTGTTACACTTGCTGCAGGTGCTTATCCCCATATCTCATTTCCATATGCTGTTTTAGAATGTCGTAGTTATTCTGCTGCCCAGCAGGAACTCCTTGTAAAACGTCAAGAGCTTCCCCTTGTAGAGCAACTATCAGAGCAGTAGACTTTTCACAATCAGACCATTCGTGTGCCACAGCTGCCGCTTCGAACTGACGCAGATAGACGTTCCAAGAGATCTTGCCGTCGAATTCAGGAGGCTTCGTTTTCTGAGTTCGGATAACAGGTCCTTCTGAGTTGATCATGCCCTCCTTTGTTACCTTGTCTAATTTATGTCTAAACTTTTCGCAGGTTTCTCTAACCAAGTTTATTTCTTCGCCTATTTCCTTTTTTTGTGCTAACGTTTTCTCTTCTAATCTTAATCACTTATCTTTATTAACTACTTTGTACACTAGTGAATACTAATTATAGATCAACTAAACACTATTTCCCTTTTAATCGCTATCTAAATCGCTCTAAACACTTCAAATTCAGTCTGAAATACATGACTGACTATCTCGACCATTTATTCTTCTTTTATAGACCGAACGAATATTCCAGGTATTTTCTAGTATCTCTAGATCCATTTCTCGAACGACTCGAACACTTCTCGTCGATTCCCCATTTTTCCAGTTCCGCCCCGATACATTTTGTTTGTTTACCAGAATCGCGTAGGGGCGATCGGAGCAATCTTAGCATTTCGCGGTACCACAGTCGTCGAATTGGGTGTGAGTGGGGCATCAGAGCATAACAATATTCAAATGTCTATAATAAAAAACATTATTATAAAAATAATTAAAAACTATGCCATATCAATGATATAAATGTATACTTATCAGTACGGAAAATTAGTGTTCACTTCACAGCGCTGTAAAACCCAAACTAATGAATATAATAAAAAAAGTATATCATAAAAATTCTTTGTTGAAAACCACTCTACAAAAATGCTCTGATGTCATTTTTTTTTAATGAGAAAATAAATAAATTATGGCGTCCAAAAGAAAATTTGTCCAAAAATTTTGATTGTTTTTCTTTAATATCTTTGTTATTTTTGACAACAAAAAGTTACTGGACTAAAATTGTAGAGGATTCAATTTTCAATAAAAATTGTTTTTAAAAAAATTTTGTATGAGCAATAGTTTACCTGATAAATGCTAAAAACAATTTAACCTCCTTTTCCAACATGGCGGCCGAAGTTGGAGGGTTGTGACCCCACAAACTTCAAGTTCAGCTTTTTTTGACCCTCCCCCCTCACAGCTAAACAATAAAATTGCGTCCTCTAAAAAATGCAACACCAAATGTAACTTTTCAATGGACTAAATATATTTTTACAATCTTAAAATCCTTAACCGTGTTGCCGCGCTTCCGTGGCTCAGGTTTGTATATAAATACGAATATATAAAATAAGCGCCACCCCTACACATGGACGATTGTGGAACTACATTTTCACGATTCTATCTATCCTAAGCCACTATTCTTCTCAAAATTGGCGGGAACCGAATTTATGTAGAATTTATGAGTCATACTAAATAAAGAGAGAACGAAGTGGTCTATCGACCAAAAGGAGTAGTTAAGCTGGGTAAGTGAATAGTCTCGAAATATAAAGCAAAACAATCCTGAGCCACATATACGGCTCAGGATTGTGAAAGTGGTTCAGGTTTGTGTATTCAGTTTACTATCGATGGCTTAGAATTGTATGGTTCCCGTATATATATATATATATATATATATATATATATATATATATATATATATATATATATATATATATATATATATATATATATATATATATATATCGGGAAGTAGAAATCAGTTTCTATGACATCAAAATTAAAACAGAAGTAGTCGATTGTTCCCAAGGGTATAATGCTCCCACATAACACTTACAAATATAATGAAAAGTTCATGGTTTATTTTGAAAGTGTTTTTGGTATGCAGCTAGAAATACACTAAATAATTAGTTAGGCACATATCCATTGTAGGGCGCTAGTATCTCAAAATTCTGTCATTTGATTGGACGTTACTAACGTTACTAACAACAATGTTTGTATTTGATGTTTGATTCTTTTGACGCATAAGAAGCTCACGCTCTCAATTTTATCCATTTTAACTTATCTAGGATTTTATAGTGGTATAATTTTACGGTGAAAAGGAAGTGTTTTGTGAATTATTTGCTTTGAGGTGTTCTGAAATGCCTGATAAAAAGAATGGAATTGGAGAAAATGTAAATTTACAAAGCTGATGGTAGCAAATGTAATCGTAGAATAGTTTTGAGATTTACTTTGATATTCTTATTAGCTTTGCTTTGAAACCTTAACTTTATGTACGTTTACATGTAAGAGTTATGTTAATTATGGCATTAAAAAATGTATATTTTAGTTGTGCTACATCATTACTACTATCAGCTTTCTACATTTATGTTTTTTTTTTTAATTTTGTTGATACAGGATTAGTTGGGAGGAGCACGCCAAACTTCAGGAATAGATTCTACAGGTGAAAATAATAAGAAAAATTCAAATGTTACGTAATTTTTACTTGTTTTCAAGGCACTAATTCGACATCAACTCATGCATCAACAGCTACAGACGGCCTTCGTTGACAAAGCAGAAAGTGTTTAAAGATCAATGGTGGTGTTTTTGAACATTTAATCATTACGAATGCTATGATTAGTACGATATCAATAAATATATTTGTTTTATTGGAATGTATGTCATAACTTGAAAATGAATGAAAATCGCATGACAGCATCTGAGTTTTTTCTTATTATTTTGACGTGTAGAATTAATTCCTGGAATTTGGTGCGTTTCTTCCGACCCATCCTGTATATTTTAAAATAGTGTTGATGAGGTATAGTGTTTATCATATAGGTGGCGTTGTGGTCAATCAAGTTAATAAAGAGATCTATAAATTGCATATTTAGTTAGGTACATATCCGTTGGATGGCGCTGTACACAATATGCAAATTCTCCAACAAAATTTCACCCATACAGTTTCCATTATATTTTAAGTGTGTAAATGCTTCCAAGGGAGTTTACATTATGGGGAACGTTTTTCATGCAAAAAAAAAAGATAACATTGAAATTATTTATTGACATTTAAATTAAATGTTACATTTGTACAATTTTCAAAATTAATATTAGAAGGAATATTATTTTCGCTTACATTTACAGTTTTTGTGATTGCGCTAGTAGTGGTACCTACTAAAATCTGATTAACAATTTTGGTCTTATTTTCAATGGAATTCTCGACATAACCCTCAGCGACTGTCGTTGATTTCCAACCAGCATGACGCTTTATTGTCGTGATATCCACACCAGTATCTGCCAGTAATGTCGCTGAAGATCTTTGTAAGCAGTGACCAGTATAACATGCAGCATCAGGTAATTTTAAATACGAAGGTACTACACTCGGAATTTTTCCCATGGTATTCTTGCCAACTGGCTGCAAACTACATTTTGCTGCTTTGTAGTACAAAAAAAGGCGCTTATGCTTGACGTGGGGAGGACGAAGGGACAGGTATTTTCGAAACAATTCAAGCATATTTCCCACATCGGTAACCAGAAAGGTTCGTGGAATCTTTGCCTTAGTGTTTGGAATTTTTACAATCAAGGAAGAGCCTACGTCCTCAATATCCTCAATATCATCTACAGTTAAATTGACTAGTTCATCAGTTCGACAAGCTCCGGCAATCCCCAGAATTAATCCAACCTATAAAAAATCAAAATACTTAATAATTGAAATATTGAAACAACAAAAGTAATCTTACCTTAATCATTAGGAATTCTTTGTCATCTGCACTTGATAGAAAACAGTCGATTTTACCCTTTGTCAATATTTTCGATTTTTCGCTTGATATCCGTCACCGGTTCTTTTCAAAAATGCCATCAGCTTGGGGAATTTGCTTATATCTATGTTGTCGTAAATTATCAAGCATGACTGAACCATAGAATATTGCGCCCATAATGTGGAAGACTTGTAATTCTTTGCATTTTCACTGAAGTATGCCAACAAAACATTATCGCTGTATACTTGAACATTTTTCTCGGCGCACCACTTTTTGAAGTGATTGTAGGCTATATCGTATAAAGATCTTGACTTCGTAGGCAGCAAATTGCTTATTGCAATATTTGCAGCCTCCACAATCTCTTCCGACTCACAATTATTCATTGTGCACTAAACAAACTTTAAACTAAACCAAACTAGCACCTTAATTTGACAATTCTTTTTGTTTGTTTATTTTGTAGTTATGACTATAACTCAACGACTACTAAATAAATGCTCAAATCCGAATACAATAATTCTACTGCTACTTACTTCATAATGACAAAATATGTGTTTTTAAGTTAATGAGACCGTGGAAAAATATTATATACCATTCGGGAGAGATGCTATTTTGTCCTCGGTGCATTGTAGCCCTCGGGCTTCAAATTGCACCTCTGCCAAAATAACGCATTTCTCTCCCTTATAGTATAATGTACTATTAATAAATTATAATTACATACTAACTATAGTTAGCACTACATAGTAAATAGTTTTTTTTATAAAACGCACATTGCAATGGAAAATATCCAGAGTATCTTGCAAGCGATAGTAAGATAAGCACATGGAATACAGCGAAGAAAATTTAAGTACATTAGTCACAGGATAGATAAAATGTGATATAATTTTGAGATTCCTATCTAGCACGTGAAAATAAAGATTATCCAAAATACAAGAATATGAACGCATGGAGTATTTTTTGGTCTATTAGGCTAGTTATAATAAATCTGTTTATAATATTATATGGACAATCTATTTCGGGACAGCTGCAAAAAACATAGGTATTTAACAAATCTTCGCTGTATTTTTTTTATAGTAATATTAAAACATAATATATATAAAACCATTACTGTTATCACAAAACCCAGAGATTTATTAGCAGATGCAATTCTCGTATTTATATAAGCATTAAAATTTAGTTACTTATTGAAGATGACACCACGATCTTTAATAGTAATAAATGTTTAAATCGTCTGCATGTAATAGGTTACCCACATCAAGTTGAGAATTAATGTCATTAGTAAAGACAATAAAGAAAAGAGGACAGAGAGCTGAACTTTGCGGTACATCAGGTGTAACAATAAAATCATTAGATTTATAACCACGATATTCTACAAATTGTACTCTGTTGAGCCAATAGGTTTATGAACTACTGAACCCTCCAAAGTGATGAATTATTTAAAAAATCGCTTCCAGTAATTTGTAACATCTTTTTTGATAACTATTTTACAAGTTATGGACTCCCCAATATAGCCTTCAGCTACCGTTGAAGATTTCCATCTTTCATGCATTTTTAAAGTTATGATATCAACTTCTGGATTTATTAATAGTGTAACTGAAGTTCTACGAAAACAATATTCGTGAGCATCCTTTAATTTGAGAAACGCATCAACTTGTTTTAGCTTTTTCCCAAATGTATAAATTCCTATTAATTGGTCATATGCTTTACCATTTGAATATTAAAAAAAAAATCTGTTACTATCTATTTGTGTATATCTTGCGGGACTATATTTCCGATATATGTTTAAATATTCGCTTACAATAAAGATCTTTTCTTTACTTTTGTAGTTGGCACAGTGATCAGTAACCTATTTCTCATATATTCAGTATCTCCAATTTTTATTTGATGTCATTCATCGCATCGACACGCCCCCGATATGGCAAAAATTATTGCCACCTAAAATAGTATTTAGTATTCTTCGTTTACAAAAATATTGTTTTAATTGTTCATTTTCTAAAACGCATGATTTTTTAACCCGATATCCATCCGATTGTCGTTTAAGAATGCTCTAAGAATTTCATTTATTGACCATAATGAAGAAGATTTCATACTTTTGTTTAATTTAGCGAAATATACCAATAGCACATTTACTGAAAAAGACATAATGTTATGGTCAGCCAAGTTATCAATATATTAATTTGTTATATATTTGCTGATATAATCTTTTTCGATTTTTCTGGTCTAAATTACCCTCTATTTGCTTTGCTCTTTCGATAATTTCTGGCGGAGTTAATGTGAATTCTTTCATCTCAAATAATAAATAGTTGTTATTATGGAATTAAATAGGAACAATATGGTGATTACTGTATACATAAGTTATTTACTTAATAACGCTCGTCTCATAGCAACCACAGACTATTTGATGAAATGATGCTAAAAAGCATTGTTTGCTATTATGATAAAATTAAAATTAATCGAAGAAAGAACTTATGTATTTAACTTGGCACTAAAGTATATTTAATGCCTTGGTTGCTTTAGTAGACTCAGCTACGCTTCGTTTATTAAATACCACCCCGTTAAATAAATATCTATTTTCAGCTTTCATAGAGACAAAAATATTCAGGAAAAGTGGACGCAAAAATGTTTTTAAAAGGATAAGATGGTTCCAACCAATAAAAGACTTGGAAACTTCTTTGTTATTTCTTTATACTATGGTTAAATAACTACCACTGTAATTTTACATGATTCTTCTTATTAAACAAAAACTTTTGACAGTAAGATTTTTTTGTAACCCTGCTATAAATTATCTGTTTTCGTTAGCTCGATTATAGGTTAATAGGAAAACAAAAACACCAATTTTATAATCGCCTATTTTTTTATTTGGTTATATTATTTCAACATCTTCAACACTGGAGAAAATTGACAATTATAATAAAATAAAAAAAAAGAAATACACAAACTATATAAACATCTTATAAAAGACAAAATAGATTTAGGTAAATTTTGATGTTTTAACATACTAATCTTACAAATAATAAAAATTCTATACAGAGTAAGTCAGTCATAATGTCATTAATTTTAACCACGTATTCGGGAGGCCTAAAAAAGCAGAAAATAGAAAAAAAAATGTTTACTCGACCTTTAAAAAAATAAACAAATCACCCTATAAAAATCAGTAACACGACGCTCCTGGTGCGCTACGAACTTTCTGAGGACGCACCCATACGACAATCGAATGCCGGATTAAACATCGTTGCCACATCATGTTTACATACATAATATCGTCTAACACATCAGCGTGTTATTTAAATTTACCCGCATTTATTTCCCTCCAAATTTGTAGATCACGCCAAATATTTGGCATTGGAGTGTTTACGAAATGCGACTGACCCTAATTTTATTAATAAAGTGCTATAGACGGATGAGTGTAGTTAACAGGTTAGTACCATACTACTTAAAAAACAATAAATTTATAGGCTAGATGTACGTAACTACAAACTGAATAATTAACTGTACTTACGAGTAATACTAAAAATTCATATTTATTTGTAAAATGTAGTGAAAACGTAATATCAAAATTATTAAACTGTAATAACCTAACATTCAAAAACATTTATTTATTATCTACATTTGTTTTTATTAACAAATAAATCAATATTTAAGGAAAATTCATTCATGTATCTACATTTAAAAAAATAGTTTTACTCCTTGTCATTAATTAAATAACAGTACAAAAACTAGGTAACTAGGTTATTGACCTAATAATACGGTAGGTCAAGGTTCACTCTCGATAACTTAGATTAGCGGTGTGCCATTTCGGTCTTGGACAGTTTTCTGTCGACAACACGATGGTTTTTTATTATTTAGTATTTAAACACGAAACACTTTTCAGCTTCCCTTAATAATTTACCCATTGGGTATAGGTTTTTATGTGTTGTACGTAAATAGTTTATTACTTGGTTTATTATTAGACACGTTGGAGTTTTGTTGCAGTCAGCTACATTTGCTCAGAGAAAAATCCACACGCTACTTGTCGGTTCTGCTTTCAGATGCGATGGGCAGGAGTGTACGGGTATCATTTGATTGGGCCGTATTTTCTACCGGAAAACCTGAGTGGACCGCGTTACTTGCAATTTTTATATTTACATTTTAAATTAAAATTGGCTGAAGATGAACTGAGCAAGAAAAAATGATATTCTAAAATAGTCAGTACAAGCGTTTATTTGTAATGTCTAAAACCTAGGTAGGTAGGTACGAGAAAAATATTTCAACTTGACAACATTGCATCAGATCAACATCGAGTTGAACTATGAGCTGTAAACGACCAAGGATTTGAGCGGTCAGTAACAGTCTGAAAAGGGGGTTTAAATAATAATTTGAAAATATTTTTTCGGCGTAAATATGCATTTAGATTTTTTTAAATCGCGTATTCGCATTATACCCATTATTAGTAATTATAATATGAATATAATATAATATAATATAATATAATATAATATAATATAATATAATATAATATAATATAATATAATATAATATAATATAATATAATATAATATAATATAATATAATATAATATAATATAATATAATATAATATAATATAATATAATATAATATAATATAATATAATATAATATAATATAATATAATATAATATAATATAATATAATATAATATAATATAATATTATAATATGAATTTATTCGTAATTATAACTGGCAGAACAAAACTTTTTCTCATATCTACAACCCTTATTATTTCTAAGATCAGTATAATTAAAAAATATCGCCAGCATGGTCCAGCACGGCCTTGCATGGATCAGCACGGACCAACACAGCGTAGATCTGCAAACCTGCAGGATCTCGCACACTTGTCCAGCACGGACCAGCAACTTTTTGTACAGATTATCTGTGTGGCAGACGTTTTTAAGTAGTAGTTGAGTGTAGCTCGGAAGAATACATCAATAAAAAGAAAAACTGTATGGTGGATTTCATCAATTATTTTCTGAAATGGAAGGATCAAATTTTTTTCAGTATTTCCGAATACCACAAAAAAAATTTGAGCCCTTGGATCGTCCTCACCACCACTTATGTTTTATAAGTCTTAGCAGCGCAGTCGCATCGGACAAAATATTTACAATTTATTTTAGGTAAGTGAATAGAGGTTGCTGATAAACGAGGTTATCCGACAGTTCAGCGACACATTCACAACTTAACTACAGTTCTAACAGTTCGAAACCAATCCCTGACTTTTGTGGGAACAGAACTTACATTGGACCACAGATTAATTATATATTAATTTATCTGTGGTTGAACTAACATGGCCAAGCATAGAAATTGCAGGCCACCGACACGGCCTGCAGTAACGGTCGTTGCAGGTGCTGGTCTAGAGTGCGATGCTCCATTAAATAACATGGAATTCTTCATGAATAGGCTTTCTAGGTCCGTGCTGGCCCATGCAGGCATAATATGCACGATCTTTAAAGCATCAACATTTATAGATATGTATCTGAAGTTGTTGATTTAATTTAAAATGTATTAATTATAAACGTTACAATTGGGAAAACTACTCTGTAAATGCTGAAGTAATCTAAACTATTTTGACTGGATTAGAACGATGACACACAGCAGTTTGTTAAGTACTATATAGACTAAGACACATGCATGCAGTTGTTTTTACCGCCTCGTTTTTTAAAAACGTTTTACCCAATAATATGAAAACGGCTATGTGTGTTATCCTTCATAAATTGTGCCGATTCTGCTGCCGAGTCGGTACAAACCACTATTTGTGTTATCGCACTTACTATTACAAAAAAATAAGAAATAATAATTAATTAACGACTCAATGAATAATTAGTTAAAAATCGAAGAAAATTCGCCAACAATCTCTTATATTCTACTTAACTAAATTCAGTTAAGAGCCTATCTCCAACACACGCTTAGGATGTAATAGATATCAATTAAAACCTTGCGTAAACAAAACAACATAGCAAACAGACGGCTGTGTATGTTTCACTTGATTCAAAACAAAAAGACGTTTCTTTGTGTGTTACAAACACGAGAAACATTGATGTTATCATGCATGAATGCCTTTGTAATAATTTATGTAGATAATAAAGTTGAATAAAAAGCAACGTATCTTTTTAGAGATTCTACGTTCCAAGTATTTGGCTTTTTGAATGGCGTCGTCTACATTAAATTTTTAAAATGAAGTACATAAGAATGAAACTTGCTTAGAAACATGATATCCGCAAAATGGAACGTGTTTAATAATAGATAAAAATGAAGACACATATTTGTATGTTGCGTGAACACATTTATTGTACTGTGTTAATCAATAGGTAACGTTGGTTTGAAGTAGGCAATGCAATTGATAAAATACGTACAAGTTGTTTAGACATCTCTCTTTGTTGTCTTGCACACTATATAAATATAAAAACTCTTACTGAGCTTAGGTCAAGACATTGTTGTCGTCGGGATCGCTTACTGGTATGCAGCTCTTTCAAGCTCAGACCCTTATAAAAATAAAGAAAAACAAAAGAGTACCCAAGCAAACCCTCACATTCTCTAAACGTAAACATGTACTACATATCAACTTTTACTATGTTTGGGATATATTTTCCCTGAGACTGCAACTGAATGCCAAACTAATCATGCACGCTGACCAGCCACCTGCAGAAGTAGTTTGTAGCAAAATTAGGTCTTTAGCCAGAACACCCTATATCTCATGTTATGCCACACAGAGCTAACGGCCTTCACAAATAATCATGAAACACAAAGCAATAATAGGCAAGTCTCGTCAGCAGCAGATATCCATTCATTATCGTAAATTAATAGTCAAATACTAAATAAGTCAATAAACAAATAATAAGCATCACAAGATACTCAGTTATAACTCACCTAATAATTCATTCACCACTGTAAAAACCATTTTGGTTCCTACTGAAAACTTAATAAAACGTCCTATTTCATTTTTATCAATGTTTATGCCAACATCACACTTACTTAAACCGTTTAACGCAACGTCAAAAGTCTTGGACCCCCCTCATTTTTGTTAAAAAAATCTTTTTGTCAGAAAAACAAATACATTTATAAAAGTATATTGTTTTCTGAATCTTTTTTTTTTGTGAAAAGAATATGATCGATAAACTGAGTACTTAGAAAATTAAAAACCAGGAAATGTGTGACATTTTTGGCAAAATTTATTAAATCAAAAAGAAGTAACCAAGCAAGTTTTCTACTTGATTAATAGTCGGTATGACCTCCACCATGTTCCAATAGCATATTGACACGTCTGTGCATTGAGATAATCAAGCGGATAACGATCTCTTGCGGAATATTGTTCCATTCCTCTTCTGCCGCCACGACTAACTCATCTGCAGTCTGACGTGGAGGAATATGATTATGAATGGCTCTAGCAACGAAATCCCACGTTTTCAATTGGATTATTGTCAGGAGAGTTGGCTGTCCAATCTAATTTAATGATATGTCCTGCTTCGTGTATGTCTTGAATCCTTCTTGCGCGATGTGGTCGAGCGTTGTCGTCCATAAACACAAAATTTCCAACTAATTCATTACGTAAGGGGTAAATAATGGACGTAATAACTTGTTCGATGTAAATTTGACTGGTCATATTCTGTGGTATGCGAATTAATGAGGTGTGGCATTTGAACATTATTCCACCCCAAAACTTCACAGGGAAAATGAAGTCGCTATTGACGACCTGGTTCTCTCTAAACTCTTTGCTCTCGCGCCCACTGGAGACGGGCAGCACAATGCCTTGGAAATAGAGTGGGGACCCATAGTGGTCTTCTAACACGTAAATTTGCGTTGTTAAGTCGTCTTCGAATAGTAGGTGTCGATCTAACATGCTGAAACGTACCTTCGAAGTGGGCCCTGAGAACTGAAGCTGAAGATGTGCGGTGTCTACGGGCATATTGCACCAAATACCGATCCTCCTTTCATTAGATACTCGAGGACGTCCACTACTTCGTCTGTTTTCCACTGTATCAAATTTTTCATATCTGTGTATTATTCGTAAGACAGATGATCTAGGAATGCCCAACATGTTCGATATCTGATGAATAAAATGTCCTACATCATGTAAAGCAGTCATTCTTGCTCGGGTAAACGCAGAAATTTCACGTCCTAGCATTATAATGTACAAAAATTCAAAGGAACACTTGGCTGAATACACTGTCAAACTGACCAGATTTGTAAAAACATTGGTAATAAGGTAAAGGTTCATGTTTCGAAATTTTTTATTGTCTTTTTTATTCCCTAAGTACATGTACTTTTTTAACACATTAAGAAAAACCACCAGGTTTAATCGAATCATTTTATATACAGGGGGTTCAAAACGTTGTGTGTAGTTTCGCTTATTAAAAATATACTCTTAACAATTTCTATATAACTTACTTGAAGACTATCCATACTTATTGATTAAACTGGTAGGTATATTGCCATATTGAATAAGTTTTTTCTATTTCTACAATCAATACTTTTTATAATACTTTACCTACCTCCTCACATATATACTTAATAATAAGCTTGTTCCAACAACAGCAAGAATCGATTCTGAACTGTCCAAAGCTATTCAGTTAGTTCAGTTGTTAATATACTTTCGGCAAATGCGACGTAAGCTGGAGTTGGTGTAACATTTCTGACAGTTCTCAACGGCTGTTGGAACAAATCTAATATTTTCTCTTCAAATTCGATGTACTAAAGCAAGATGAAGAAAAGGATTTTTTCTGTTAAATCTTAAATAGAAAATGTTTTGCTATTTTTCCATTCATTAACTGCTAAAAGTACGTTATAATGTAACTTACGAATAACAGGAGTTGAAGAGCATTTACATTTCTGTCAAAAATGTACTTTCATCATGATGTTATTTTTGCCATTCTACTCCTTATTCGCAATCGGTGACATCATATTTATAACAATAATGAATAAGTATATAGATCTAATCTTTGGTCATTTCAGGATCTTGATTTGAATATTCGCTAATCTACGAAGGTGCTGAAGGTGGAAGTGGTATTGATTTTGATTTTATTGAAAATAGTACTTCTAAAATTTTGCTACATGAGGTAGGGAACTGTCTCGAAAATTAACCACATCCCTTTTCACCTACATCACATTTGCTTATTTAATCAGTAGCTAAATTAAAGGTACCTCTGAAAATGTGATTATATTGACGAGCATTTTTTTATGAAAAATGGCTACGAAAGAAATAAACGGAAAAAAGCTTGTAAAACGCAAAAGTAAAATTAAAGAACAGTTCTTAGAACTCAAGTGTATATTTTTAATTAAGGTTTCAATTACACCAGTTAGCTCATATTTTTACCGTAATTGATTCATAAAAAAATATCATTAAAATTATACTACTGTAACCATGATTAATCACTGCGAAACATGAAATTCCACAATTAGGATAATAAAGAACAATATTTCCATAAATCCATAAAGCCAAAATAACTGTTTTCCTTTGAAGCCCTGTAACTTCTAAACGAGGCACTTTTAAACTAAGCTAAGATTGTCTAAATCGGTTCTATTTGATCATAGGAAGCTGGGTTCCATTACTTTCCGGACACCCTGTATATTACACAATACTACTTTTTATTTAAGATTGTAAATCACTCTCAGAGATACATATTTGGGGAATGATTCCATCTATAACGTTTTTTAGTTTTTGCATCAAAATGAAAGGAATGGATGGATGGCAATTTTTTGATAGTCCACATTGTAGATCCAAATTAATCGTCGTACATTATCATTATTGTATTGTTGCGGAAGATCGCCTACCTGCTTAGTTTGTTAATTATACTCTTGTTTGCTTTCAAATGTATAAATTTTATAATACCTATATTTTGACGTTTTCTAGAATATTTCAGGCTGTATTTGATTTGGTTCTAGACGCGTTCTTGAGACCACGGAAACTTTGAGGACCTTAAAAATATATATAAGCAGATCGGTTTTGCCTCCACAGTTGAGTAGTGGAACGCGGATGTCAAAAACGTCAAAGTAAAGTTTTGACAAGTGCGAACTGTTTGAAATATATTTGTTATGTAATCAAGTAGTGCCAATAGTGTTTGTTTTTCTACGCGGAGTATATTAAAGCAAAGTCAACGTAGAGGGTAAAATTTTACTGACCATAATAATCTCATGAATAATTTTCTTTATAATTTACTGTGCTCGAAGTGAAGAATGTATTTCAGTTCATATTTGTCTAAGCAAAATATTTATAGAATTTTTGATAATTTAATACATTTACCTGAAAAAGGATCATCAAAGACAATAAACCTCTTTTCAATATCGATACCCTGCACCGTATTCGAGAGAATCGATAGTGCCTTGGATTGCTTCTGTATCTTACCTGTAGCAATAAGATCAAGAAAGAAATATAACTCCCGTCAACATTAAATTATTAAGGCGAGAGATCGCTTTCAATTAGATCTTATAAGGAATACTCCCTCTCCGTTTGCAATAAGAAAAATTGGCTTCCCTCGTTTAAGACCAATTTATATGTTAATGAAATGTGCGGATTTGAGGGTTGGCCCGGAGATAGAGATGCTGATTGCGGTAATAAATCATTTTTCTGGAATTGATAGCCCCGCTACCCTTTAGGTCGGACATACACACACATCGCGCGAAAGATAGGATACTGAAACAGTCAAAATAAATATGTGTTGACTTTAATCGAGAATATGTCACAACACTTTAAATACTATGTTTATATGGAAACCATCGAGTCGATTTCCGTATGTCTTAGGAGAGTCAATTTGTATATCCTCATATTGAAGGATAATTTGCTGCTACCTAAAATGATCTAATAACGTAGCCAGGTTGCTCGTGAGAAGCAAAGTTTGCAAAATAAAATACAGGATGTGGCGTTTATAATATATAAAAGTTATAGGACATCTTGCCAATATTTGGAATTAAAAAACTCGATCTTGTCGTATTTCCATGTAAATTAAATTTAATTTTTGCAACCAAAAATTGTTCCTAAATTTTCAATCCCCTCCTACAACACCTAAGGGTGGAGGGGGGTTGAAGGGGTTGTTTTTTTTTAAACGAACTAAAATAAATAGTAAATATTTCAGATTAGTTAGAAAGAACCCTGTATATTTTTATATATTTTTAGGTATTAGGTAATAATATTGTGTGAAACTAACTACTCTGTGGACAAAAGCTCCAACCAGCGTTGAATTACACCCACAATATCTACCCATATATTTCTTATTATTCGCTTTTGTAATATTTTTTACTGTATTAGAAAGATATTGTAGGAGATTTGATTTATATTAGCTTAAAATACTTTTCTAATACAGTAAAAAACCCTGTATACAAGGTTAACTATGATTAAGTACTTACTAAATTTTAACCAGGTGCTCAGGGAGCCCTAAAAGACAATAAAAAAGTTATTCCAGAATTTTAGCTCGATATTTAAAAAATAGGGCAAAACCCTTTTTTCCTACGGAAAGTCGGCGCCTATGATGAGTATTGACTGAGATGGCTTATGGCTTAGATCCATAGTTGACATTACATCTGTCAACAACTACCATGCGGTTGTTTGCAGTGTTTCTAAATGCAGAAACGACAAAAATTATTATATCATTCTTATTAGTAATAATACCTGATAGGTAGGTAGATAGCAGTTAATCCAGTTAGCTACAGTATTTTGCATTCGTTTTTCATTATTTGGTTATAAACTGGTAAAACTACATTTTCACTCACTACCGATAAACACACTTCCCGTAAGTACAGTTAGATACAATGCCTATGTATTATAACAAAATCGAAGAAAGGGATGAGTAGGTAGGTTCTAATAGATAACAAAAACCGTTTAACACCCGCGGCAGTCTTGTCCCATAACCTAGAAAAACAAACCGGCGAACTATATTGTGGAAAAATATCTGTACCCGACACATATTCCTTTATTTATTAACTATAAAACATTTAAAATTAAAATAAGGCACTAAAAACTGAAGAAGAATACAAAACTACAACGTAAACACAGGAATTAAATTATAACATGACAGCGAACCGACTCGACTGGACCGACTGCCGACTGTGGCCGACAGTTGCATGACGGTTGCTTGCTGGTTGCATACTCTGATTCTCGTATTGGCGGCGTTAAATAAGGATTTAATATAATTTCGAATAAATTTTTTTTTTCGTTTTATAAAGTTTGGAAATTTTTTGAAAGGAAATTCCGTTATTTCTTATTTTTTTCTATCCCCTCTTAAAATATTTGGACTTAGTCATAGTTAACCCTTTATATAACACTGAAAATTTTTAGTAGAAACATATCTATAATTATAGAGGTTGGTTTAATTTCCTTTGGCATTGCAGGATACAGAAAAAAAACAATGATAGAATAAGCCTAATATATGTGACTTCTGTTATTTCTTCAGTTCGATAGGTGGCACATTAGTTATAAAAAAATGTTAATGCAATCATTGGCATGAAAGAGTAGATAGTGTACTGAACCACCATATTGCATAAATAATATATTTTACCATATTGCCGGTATTGAAAATACTTGTTTAAGCCATTTAATATATGTTTAAGGATTTCTCATTTTGCACGCTATTTATAACTACCTATACATATGTATACGCACATATACAAATTTTATCGAATTGTAGAGTAAAATGGACTGCTATTTATTTAGTTGTGGTTGGCTGGATAAGTGACCTCGAATGAGCGGAGCGAGAGGGGCTATCTCTTTTATCCACTTCATCGCTGTAGGTCTGGACGCCTCGTAGAAGTGGGTTCCTTTCTCCGGTCAGCTGGCAGCTCGGAGAACCTGCTCCTGTCCTGGCAAACCTCGTCGGCGACGCTTCTTCCTTCGCCGATTCGTATAACCCTCGGAGGTAGTCCAAAAACGGCTTACGTATATAGTAGCAACTCGGAGTTGATGGACATCGTTTTAGCTTATGACAAACTCCTACAAATGTACGTCGTGTTCAAGCTGGACGAGATGAACCGGTACCATAGCCGCCATTGCCAGTCATTTGGACTTCTTTTTGTGGAGATATTCAAAAAATGAAGTATATCGCGCCGAAGTGGATACATGCTATTGATGATTTACGGAAACATATCATAGTTGCTACTAATAACTTACGAGTTCAAAACGAACAAGAAACAGAAACATTTTTGTTAGTTTGTAGAAATTGTGTAAGACGGGCCCAAAATGTTGTTTTAACATCAGGTATATCAAACTATTTTATTAATTAAAACTACAAATTAAATCTATTAATAATTAATAACAATAGCGCTAAAAGCAATTGAATTTGCGGTATAAAATAGGCGCTATAAAATGTTCCTTATTTCTTCCCTTGGGAATTTCATTCCATTTTTTGTCCGGCCGCAAATTGCATGTTTTGCTGTCTTATCAGGTTTTACAGTGGACCAGTTTCCAATACCGTTCTGAGATGTATTTTTAAATCATTTTCGAACTACCCTTTTTGATTTTTTTTTACAAAATTGTATTTGTAAGGCCCCTGTCCATCCAAAAAAAAAAAATGTTTATGAGTTCTGAATCACCCTGTATATATTTACATATTCTTGACATCCAAGTATTATTGTTGTTATGTACGGTAAAAATTATAAGAAAGTACAGCAATTAATGGCACTTACCTATGTCTCGGTGTTATTTCTTTCTTCTCGTGCATTCTCGTGGACTGTATCTCGTACAAATATATTCTATGTGATAAAATAAGGGCGAGGAAATTGATAGATTGAGAAAGTAAAGAAAAGTAGGAAATTTTAACGTAAGAATTGCGAAAAATAACTAGAGTCATATAGCACACGACACTCGAGTCTAACTATCGAGCCGAACTCTCGGAACAAACTATGTTTTTAGGCTCTTGTTTTTCTCAGTAAGTGCCATCTTTTTGCGAATGATAAATTTTTGATAATTAGTAGAATATTAATAACAAACAAAAAAAATATTATTATAATATATTCACTTAAAACTACGTAGTGGTGCAGTAACAATTGTACTCAAATCTTTTCACACTTTTCTGCCTTAAAATGTTAAATATTTTGTTAAAATATGAATAAAATATTATTAATTATAGAATAGGTTAATCTTTCTTAAATTATTAGTTTATAGACTTGCACGAATTAATAGTCTAAGATCCCACTATAAAACGACCTTCACCGAGCTGGTTAATGGACGAAAAGTATTTTATATCCAATTAAATGTCAATAAATATATTGCAAATGGGTTGTCTAAAAAATTTCAATCCAGAATATGATTAATTAACAATTAATTTTTTTTAACATTTCACTGGTTTGGTTGATAGACAAATTCCATACCAATCGAAAGTATGAAGCCCATAGAATATGCAAACGTTAGGTTGACTATTTTTTTCCTGTCATAACTCTTGGGTAGGCAGATATAAACAGGTAAATCGATACTAGTAACTTGCAGGGGTGTGGTTAATAAATTAAAGTTAAATTAAAATAAAGCGTCTGCGAAAAATCAGTCCTGAATTCCGGTTGTCGAGTTTTAAAAAGTGAAATATTGCTGCGAGTGAATACGTGCGACAGAGAGGTCGCAGCGAACCATTTCATGCGATAGAAGAGTACACAGCATTGCAGCTGGGTGTAGTTCGTCCATTGAAAGAAAGAGAGTGCGCATGCTATTTGTCCTTGAAAATGAAAAGGATAGCGATAGAGTCGTAAATGCTGTGCGTCATTTTGGAGTATATTGTTGTTATAGTTAGAACTGAAAAAACGTGCTACTATTTATTGTTGTAAAAAAATGGCCAGAAGCTAGACAATTATACGCAGAAAACTTTCGTGGGAGAAGAATTCCTGACCGAAGGGTATTTCAGGCAGGTGACGCGCGTTTAAGGGAAAGAGAAATTCGTATAGGGGCTATTGAGAGACCGCGACTCCGGCAACCAAATTTTGAAGATCAGATTATTCAAATGGTGAAATGGGAACCAACGACAAGCACCAGAAAAATTAACTCTGAACTGGGCCTAAGTCATACAACGGTCTGGCGCACAATTCGTAATCAACAGCTGTATCCATTTCACTTTCAAAAGGTGCAAGCGTTGATTCCAGCAGATTATCCACCTCGTCAACAATTTTGTCGCTAACTGCTGAACCGTTGTGCAGAAGAGCCTAACTTTGTAGCACACATATTATTATTTACTTATGAAGCCAGTTTTGCAAGAGATGGCATAATGAACTCACACAACATGATTTACTGGGCTGACGAGAACGCTAATTGGACTGTCGCTGGTACGCATCAACAGCAGTTCTCGCTAAATATCTGGTGTGGTATTATTGGCGATATTTTAATCGGGCCACATGTTTTGCCAAACCGCTTAACCGGCCAAACCTAAAGGCATTTTTTAGAAGAAATCCTACCAGAATTGTTGGAAGAGGTTCGACAGTATTGCTCTGGTTTATGCAGGACGGGACATCTGCCCACTTCAGTTTAGCTGCCAGAAATTATTTGCAGAACACCTATCCAAATAGGTTGGCCAGCAAGGTCGCCTGACCTGAACCCCCTTGACTTCTTTTTTTGGGGTCACTTAAAAAGTTTGGTATACGAAACAGAGGTTCAAAGTATTGAAGATCTACAGCTTCGCATACAAAATAGTTGTAGAGCAATTTTAAATACCCCAGGAATTTTCGAACAAGTTCGGAGATCGTTATTACGTCGAGCTGAAGCGTGCATTCTAGTTCAAGGAAGGCACTTCGAATTATTGTAAATTTGTATTAGATAGAGGTCTAATATTTAATAATAATAAATTATATTGAAACAAGTTTTGATTTTATTTGACATGAATTTTTCTTATAATAATTTTGATCATATGTATATTATGTTAATTAAATAAAAAAAACAAATAATGTGTTAAGTACTACTACATACTTCTTAAGATTATGGCAATAGGATGCATAAATTATTACTACGCCAGAAATTTTCAAAATTAAGCAAGATATCATATTACTTATTGTAGTTAACGTGTTCAATAGCAGCTAATAATCGAATAGCACAATTTTGCTCCACATAATTGTAAAATTATAAAATGATCACTTTTTTAATTTAACCAGTGGCATCACATATTTATTTTGCCCAGGGTGAGTCTGTATCTTCGCTATTGTTTAATTTTAAAAAGCCATATTTTGGCAGCAAATGCAATATCCTCGGCTTACACAGTACAAATTTGATAACAATATTTTAATCCACTTAAAAGTTTTGAAAGAAAATTTTAATTTATTCAAAAAATTCAACCCCCTGTATCTTTATAACGAAGGGACTTAGAACAAAAGTTTACCAGACTTTTGTTCTTATTTTTATTCCCAAAATATGCTCACGTGTTTGTGACATATCAAACTGAAGCACCCTGTATATGAAAGTGAGGTAAAAGGTGCAAACTTTAATACATTTATGTGGTCAGGATCATATATTCCAAAAACAATGTCAGTTTTTTTGTTATGACAATTAATAAGGAGAAGATATGAGAGAGGAGTACATACCATACATTAAAATATCTCATGTGATAAAACAATACTAAAAATATCGTTTTTCTCCTATATACTTCTTATATTTTGAACAAAACAAACCCCATAATATATAATAAGAATCACACGTTCTTGTTTTTCCAGACTGACATTTGTAACATTTCCGATTTTTTTTTTTTTTTTTGAAAGTACTTATTTTTAACTATAAGTCTCTTTTATACGTGTATCATAACCAGCAATTATTAGGACAAATAGAATCTGTAGAAAAATATTTTTATTAATTTATTAAATGAAATTAAATTCTGGTTTTACTAGACAGTCTGAAAACACGCTCATTTTTGAATTCAGAACCCCTTCTTCATTAAAAAAATTGGTGGACATTTCTCTTACTTCCAAACCAGCTGCGTTTGCACAACCTTCTGCTCCTACTAATGGTGTTATATTGTTTGATAACTGAATGTTTGAATCATATTCGTAGAATAGTCGATTATTTTAGCAGACCAAATGCATTTTCAGCACGTCGAGCCCTGCATAATCTATAATTATAAATAGTTTTTCTTGTATCACTTGCTATACGGCTTCATAAGATGTCTATGTAATCTAAAAGCTTCATCACCCACCAGTAGTAGTATTTTATTTGAATTAGGAAGAACTTTGTCTACTGGAAATAACTTATATACTTGATGGCTCATTTTTAGCTAGAAAATATAGAACTGTCTCCTTCTTTACCATAGGCACCAACATCCACAAATAAAAAAATACAGTTGGCATCTACCATTGCGAGCAAAACTATAGAAAAATAATCCTTGTAGTTAAAAAATAGTGATCCACTTTTCTTTGAGTAAAAAATACAAATATGTTTACCATCAACCCCCGCGACACAATTAGGAAAATTTCATTTATTATAGAATTCTAATGCTTTCTCTTTCATATTAATTGATTGTTGTAGTGGAAGTAATATAGGAACTAAATGTTGATACATTGCTTCTATTGTTTCTCGAAAAATAATTGAAATATAGCTGGGGGAGGTTCGAAAAGCGAATGCAATCGATCTAAATGTTTCTCCTGTAGCCAAAAATCTAAAACATTATTATGATTTAACACTTTATTAAAATATTGTTCGAGAGATTATTACATAATTTTGTTTTTAAGCTGAAGAATGTAAATCACGATGGAAACATATTAGAGACAATTATTTGAAACATAAAAGAAAAATAATCTGGGAGCCGGTTCTGCAACATCTTCCCGACCAACAAAATGGCCTTTATTTGAACAATTACAATTTTTTGAGACAGTAAAATCAAATAGAAGGTATATCTACAAGCTATCACTACGTTTATATTTAACTACTATATTTTAATTTTCAACCGCATTCAAAATTGTGACGGCGGGAATCAAACTCAGGAATCCTGCACTTCGTATAGTTTGTGCGATGACGAAGTTAGTGATTCGGGATCTCAAAATCGAAATGAAATCGAGTGTGAACCTAAGTCGCCCGAATTTCCGGGTGATTTGGGTCCAGACACTCCAGACCCTAAAAAGATGAAATTAAATGATACAAATATAAATCGTTCGTCATATAATCCACGTTCGGGAAGTTCAACCCCCAACTGTATTTCAGGAAGAGCTAAATTATTATA
The DNA here is from genome assembly GCA_037114965.1 of Monochamus alternatus. Taxonomy (NCBI): domain Eukaryota; kingdom Metazoa; phylum Arthropoda; class Insecta; order Coleoptera; family Cerambycidae; genus Monochamus; species Monochamus alternatus. Next base: position 76,486,360 of record CM073427.1, read on the forward strand.
TAATTTAGAAGAACGCTCTAATCAGCGCATGCAAATTTTAAAGCAACTAACAAATAAAAAAAGGAGGATGACGTAGATTTATTCATAAGAAGCGCATTAACAATTAAAAAGCTGCCTGCACATATAATATCACAAGCCAAATTGCAGATATTAACTTTGGTTATCAATCTTCAAGTCTTCTGATGGACAACAAATTCTTCGTTTGATGCTTCCACTGACTCATCATGTATTATTACAACCACACCTAATGCTTATATGTCAGATACTTCCTCATATGCTTTGCGTTATTTAGACAACTTTCAGTAAATACCTTTTTAAAATAATCGATGTAATATTTTCAATAAATACTTTTCATTTGTAGATACCTATATGTATACACTCACCGGCAAAAATAAACGACCACTAAAAACTAGACCTAATTTTAAAGTCGGCTTTCTCGCGAACCGCTCATTTGATTTTGATGATCTTTATTTAAATTGTACATTAATTTCTCAGGAACAGTTGCTATGTCGGAAATTTTGATTCGGAATTTAATTTGAACATATGCGGGGTTCAACAAAAAGAGGCGTTCGTTTTAAAACAGTATATCTCCAATAAAATCAGAGATAATGTCGTGATTAAAAAAACAACTTGTTCACAAAAGATGAGGCTACAATGTGACTCAAGTTAACAACAGCGTCTGTGGCTGCTGCACCCCACAGGGAGTTGCAAATTTCGGGAAAAAACTTCGACTTTTTGTTTAATCAAGGCAAGGAAAAAAATTTTAAAATTGTGGCTAATTTTTAGTGGCCGGATTTTTTTGCCGGTGTGTATGTTCAAAAATTTTTCTTAACTTAAAGTTAAGAACTTCTCCTTTGGAGTAATTGGGATTTGTACACGATTTGTAGATGGTTTCTCCAAATCTGCATAAATGAGGTTCAAAACAAAATCATATATACATATATATATATATATATATATATATATATATATATATATATATATATATATATATATCCGTCTTGGATCCTAGATTTATATAGTTCATGAGTTTTTTCTCGTATAGAGAGCAATAACCTTAAAAACTCATCATCTTCTACGACAATCAATGTCGCTAATGTTTCGAAATCCATTTTTATAAGAACTTTTCACTTTATATTTTAAAATGCGACTGCTAAAACGTAAACGCTAGACGCTTTCAGGATAACATGCGAACAGACGTTGCGGCGGACCGCAAACGCTAGGAAATCACACCTTTAACCGTATAAGACGTCCAATAACTCTCTAATATTTTGTAACAAACATCATTGTAAAACGCAGCTATAGCGCAAAGCAATAACTATTATTTTCATTACAACTATTATTATTTTTATTATTATTATTTATAGCTGATAATACAACACTTGTGGCGATCATTACCAAAACTATAGAGACACAATTGTACGGTTATCTTCTACAAATTATATTAAAGATGTGCCTGCAGGTGGACCACCAGGTTCAGCGTGTGGCTGATATAGTTATATGTCGCGCGTACTCGTGATTAGAATGAGGGGTAGATATCTTAATATTACGTCACCGTCTGCCGCTGCTGCCTGCGAAGTTTATTATTCAATTCTGTTTTTCGTTAATAACTGTTTATTACTACTCTGATACGTTGCCCTGTAGGTGTTGAGAAATGTTTCTTGAGGAAACAGTAGGATTTTAGTCAATAAACCATTTCATTTCTTCCATGTCATTTGTTAGAACATGAAGGGCTCGACCAGCACTATTATGTCTAAATTTAAAAGAGCCATTTATCCAAGATTGATATTTAATATTCCTACCCACGAATTACTGTAACATTCGTCTAAAGTAAGTCAGATATTTGTCTGTTCACTAAAAGTAAAATTATAATTTTTTCATAAGTTAAGCTAAAACTTTTTATAAACAAGTATGACATTTAAATAGTTTTAATAAATTTGAGAAATTCTTAAATTATATTCATTTCATGTTTTTTTAAATATTAATCGCATCAACAAATTTCAAGGGAACACTAACTTTTAAAATTACATTTTCTGTCCACTAATGCAGCACCATCCCAAATATGGAACGTTAAAAAATAATGTGACATTAAGTGTGGCTATTCTCCTCAGAAGATGAATATTTATTAGGACTGGTTGTGCACCAAATTTTAAAATATTTAAAAAATATCTTCAGACATTTAGCAATGATAGAAATTTGTATTTTTTAGCTTTTTACATATGTTATGCGAAACTAACTAATTTGAGAATTAATACTACTGTAATAATAATATTGAATTGCTCCCACAATATTTATTCATATATTCTTTATTGCTAGTTGTTGCAGATTTTTTTAGCTGCGTTGTAGTATTGTAAAGATATTTAAGCTAATCAATTTTCAAACAATGTCTATTAACAATGTTATATGTACCTATGTTCTTTGATACAAAATATCTAAGTACTTATACTAATGAACAATTTCATAAACAACGTTAGATTATACAAAAATGGGATAAATTTTGGTATCTAGAAAGATTATAAAAAACAACAAAAAGCCGTGGAATTTGCCTTGTAGTTTGGCTACATATTTTATCTCCTGTACTTCTAAAACTAAGTAAGTTAGATAGATCCGTTTTTTGTAATTACCACAGGGTGAACCTTAAATAAGTACAAATAGTTTAATTGCAGGTGTAGTTTGTCATATAGATAAGTCTAATTAAAGTCATTTTTAACAATTTCAAATATTTACGGAGATATTAAAGTTTCTTTTAAAATACCCACATTTTGAGGATCGCTGACCAGATGATGTAACCTAATAAAATAAACCATATGATTTACTGAAGGCGAGGTTGCCATATCGTCTGTAAGATAAATAATTGTTTAACGTAAATTCAATTTTTGCGGTTGTTACTAATTTAAAAACACTTACCCATAAACATGAATAAAAGCTCACCTACTTACTGAAAAACAAACTATTTAAACAGTTATCCACATTTCAGAAGTTAATACCATTGTACACTGTTAGAAAGATTATCACAAATTATACCCTTAAATTATTTTATGAAGAATAACAAAGAAATATGATTTTCAAATAACACCTTAGAGTTAATTTTCGCCACATAACCTCAAACAACGTGTCAGTGCTAACCATTTCGTACTTCGTAGTGGGTGAAACAGATTTTAAAAATAAACACTAAACATGGAATAACAAAATAACTAGCTTGATGTATGCGTTCAATATCAACAGGAGACAAAGTAAAATATTTAAATGTAGTGTCAATCGCATACAAAAAGGAAATTAGTGCCGTAGGCACAGGTAACAGGTAGATGTCTCAAGCAGTAAGTGAAATGTCCCGTACCAGCCCCACTCTCTAGGATTGATAGTCGAGGTCGGCAAAGAGGTTATGTTGATACCGGTCCACAAGTATGGTCCAGCGCAAAGAAATAAACTGTGTGCAAGTTGCAAGTGGAAACAGAACATGTAATATTTGTGGAAAAGGATTTGATAATTTCAATACACGCAAATTGAAAGTTAATATGAGATGCTTTTGCATCTTCTGAAACCGAACTAAACTAATGGTTTCTTTAAGTAATACTCTGCTTGACACATCTGTTCTAAGTTGCGGCACTAACGTATAATAGTTATTTATGCAACAAGTACAAAAATAAGTGTTTATTGCATGCGACGTAAAATTGTCCAACGAGGCCGTCAGGAAAATATGACGTCGATTTGAAAGTTTATGTTTGTCATAATGACAAAACGCTGTAGTAGAATAACAGATGAATGCAATAAACATTTTATTGCACTACTGCAATAAGGAACCACTTTTTCCACTAAATATAGTTCAATAAAGTTTTGTTTTTTGCGTGACCGTAGAAAAAACGTATTTAAATCGTTTTATTATTTTCTCAAGCAGTATTTTTCTCTTGTGTATTTAAATAATATTTTTCGTAAAATACAGTGCGATTAAATAAAATATGGCGCATAATTCAAAGAGTTAAAACACATATTAAAAGTTATTTGACAAGTAGTGATAATCAGTGATAGTGACAACGATAACGTATTGTGATAAACCAGTTGGAGTGTAGCAAAAATGGATAATGAACAAATTCTGGATAACTATGATTGTGAGTAGAGAATCTGGATTATATTTTCAATTTATTAGTGAGGTATAGGAATGGCAAAGAGGAGGAGATGGCCATTAATATTTTCATAAATAAACATATTTCAATCATTCTTTGACATGTCTAAAAATTCTAGATAACTTTGTTGGAGCCTATTTAAAGACACTGGCAAAGAATTTACATCCACCATGACTTCCGGATCGGCGGTCGTCAACAAGTTTTATATTGAAAAATCACGAAATTTATTTAAAATTTGATTTTTTTATTCCTGATTTTTATGTAAAAAAATTATTAATTATGTGTTCTACACAGTGAACTGTACTGGTGGTTAAAATATTTGTACTTATTTAAGGTTCACCCTGTATATCTTGCTCTCAACTAAGATGGTCTATTTTGATTGCCTCAACTTTTGAAAATGCGTTTATCGAATTTCTAAGTTAACAATAGATATATTACAAGAGTAATTAAAAATTGAGCATTTTGCCCCTGTATATCAGAAATGAAGAGTCCTATATACATTTCAGCAATTTCCGAGATATTCATGAAACCATCGAAAATGGGACACACTGTACCCCTGCTGTATAATTTAATTTTTTATCAACATATAGAAGGTACCAGTTAATTCTACATAAATATTAATTTACAGAACATTTTATACCCACACATAAGATATTACAAAGTGATCTGTCACGGCTCAAAGAAATCTTCGTATTTTCATTGGAAATCAGGAAATCCCATTTTGCAGGTACATGCTTTGAAAGTGGTTTATTTTGTTTCGTAAAAAAAGCTCGGTTAAACCCTCGAGCTACAAGGATTAGAACGCTCTGTTTTTTACTTCGAGGAGGGATATTTGTCTTAAATTTGTTTTTGTGTAGCCCGACTGAAAGAAATATTTTCCTCGAATTTTAGGAAACGACGGCAACGTAAACTAAATTCAAGCACGCTATTCAATGAAATGGAAAATTACTAGATACCGACAAAGTAAAGCATAAATTCTATCATTTTCTTTAGATAAAGATTTGTGGTAGCTTACTTGTGAGTATTATTTAAAAAAATATGGCCATGTTATGGAATGTTACAAATATAATGAAAAATCCATGACATCTAATTTATAAAAAATTAAATGCTAATAAAATTTATTTAACTAGCAAATCTAAAAGAATTATTATTGAAATGTTTATTATTATTAGTGTAAAATATAGGTAAATTGTTTCTTTTGAAATTATGTAGTATAAAATATATCTAGAAAAACTTATTATAATATTTAAAGACAAAATTTTACAAATTTCATTAAATTTATTTCAAAATTTCTATCAAATTTGTTGGACATGACAACATATAAATGAATAGTACATAAAGAAAATGAATTAAAAACCCAGACATAGATACATCAATAGAAAGCTTAAAGATCAAAGACTAATTATATGCATATCGCCAGACGGAAACATCGGTAAATAAATATATTTGTATAATAAAATGAAAATTTCTAATATAAGAATTAATGACAAATAGAACTGTCAAATATTGAGATGGCTATACAATATAAAAAGCAACATATCTGACAGGACTCTAGAAAAATCCAAATTAAGGAATATTTGAGAATAAAAATGAATAAAAATTGTTATATATTTGCAAATTTAGTTTATAAGCTTACAAAGACAATTAGTGAAGTGCAAAATGCTACGAAAAGAATAATTTAAATATAAAGTGACACGTGTATTGACCTTAATAAAAACTATTAGAAATCAAGAGAGTAAAAATACATGGAAACAAAAGTTTATTTACTTAGTTACGAAAAAACTGTGAAAACAAAAATATGTACAAATTTTGGGCAGACAAGAAATTTAGTTTTAAATAGCAAAAAATTAGTTAAACAGTATATTTTCATACCCACCATTTATTCAAAGAAAAGTAACTCAAATTTAACATCTACAAAGACAAAATTCAAGAAGTTTGGTAGAAATCATCTCCATAGCTAGAGCTGGGGTTTGCAGAGGGTCCTAAGGCACAGGCTCCAGTGGAAAATAACCTCCAAAATTATATCAAAAGTATCACCAGGTAGAACTTCCATAATTTGAACATCATATCCAGTCCAGGGTATCAACGGCATCCTGGGACTTCTACGACTTCCATAGAGAGGAAATCAACTTCGAAGCATCGTCTACAGAGAGTAAGAAAATTCATGTGTACACAAAAAAAAATTAGCTACTAGCATGCGTAATAACCAATATTCAAATTCTCTGATGATAAAAGTAAAATATAACATATAAAGACTTATCTCTATAAAAATTTGAACCATATGAAAAGTTTAAACTTTTAAAATTCAATTATTAACTGTTTCACGAAATAATACCGTCAGATGAGACGGCCATTTTAATTTGATAGAACATATATGACATGATAAAATATAGGCAATTTCTAGTTGCATAAATTAAAATAGCATTGCCAGAAATATAAAATTAAATGAAATATACATGTATGTAACTGAAAGTAGAAGTAAAATTTCTTGTTTAAATATTAAGAATAATTGTTAGGAAATATTCTTTAATGTTTATTGTTTATTGAAACTATTTCGTATTTAAATTGAGAATTTTCATTTTGTGCATGAATAAAAATAAGTGTATAGTTCCATGTATTATTTCATGTATACTGAGTGGTCGCAGAGTGGAAGAACATTATAGATAAATAAAAAAAGGTGTTATTTACTCTGCTGGAATTCACTCCTGAGGTAAAGAGTAAAATCATAGCCAGGGTATAGAAATAGCAGGTAAAACAATATTATCTTTAATAAAATCAAAATTTAAATTTTCCAATTGTATATTTCTTAATAAATCAAACATTTAGAACTCACATATAAAAATTAGCATAAATAAACTTCTAAATAAAATTAATAAATAACGAAGCAAAACCAAGAAACCCTTTAGAAATTATGGACAATATCCATTTTTCAACTTCTTACTTTGAGTGACAATAACTCCTCAACAATGGCACCTAGGTAAAAAGTTTACATGAAGTACTAGGACTCGTGCTAGTGCAATAGAGTAAAATTCGACTTGTGTTTAGTGACTATTGTGCCAGTGGATATAATATTGTTTGGGTAAAATGTCGAGCTTATCAGATTACGTACCTGCTAAATGCGTGAAAAGATGTGCGCTGTCTCAGAATGAGAAGATTATTATATTAAATGTATTTAATGCATTGAAACACCAAAATCCTACCAACAGTGTTGACCACATCGTGGAAAAGTGTTCCAAAATGACAGGGATTGGAAAATCGATTATATACAGACATCTAAAGGAAACAAAAAATGAACAAGATACTGTAAATCCCCCAAAATCATCTACAGAGAGGTCAAAAGGCGTTATAGATGATTTATTCAAAAATGTCATTCGCAGAAAAGTACACCCATTTTATTTTAAAAAAGAAATACCAACGCTAAACAAAATTTTAAGTGAACTTTCAGAGGACAACAATTTGCGTAAAATCGGTAGAAGCAAATTATGGGCCGTCTTACGAGAGTTGAATTTTTGCTGGGAAAAGCAGAACAGGAAGTCAGTTTTTATCGATAAAGATGAAATTATTTGTTGGCGAAGATCCTACTTAAGATCAATCAGAAAATTCCGTGACGAAGGGAGGAATATTTATTATCTAGACGAAACTTGGGTCAACGAGGGATGTACTGTAACAAAAGTATGGCAAGATAAAAATGTAAAAAATTTTCGAGAAGAATTTTTGGATGGACTTTCAACAGGGTTCAAGGCACCTTCAAATAAAGGGCGAAGATTAATAGTGACACATATAGGTAGTGCTAGTGGTTTTGTAGATGGCGGTTTACTTTTATTTGAATCTAAAAATACAGGTGACTATCACCAAGACATGAACGCAGATGTTTTCGAAGAGTATTTTACACAGATGTTGGATCTTATTCCTCCGGGGTCTGTAATTTTCATGGATAATGCCAGTTACCATTCACGGCAGACCGAGCGGACGCCTATGACTGCTTGGAGGAAAGCCGATATAATTCAATAGTTATGCGGAAAAAACATTTCTTTTGAAACAAATATGGTGAAAACGGAACTTTTGACACTTGTCAATTTTAATACAGATCAGAAAAAATATGTTATCGATGAAATGGCAACAAATCGCCAAATAACGGTACTACGGTTACCACCTTATCGCTGTGAACTTAGCCCAATCGAATTAGTCGGGGCGCAGGTAAAAGGAGATGTAGCCCGAAATAATACGACGTTTAAATTAAGTGACGTGAAAAATTTTTCCCGTAGTTACCGGATACCCTGTATAGAGTATCCCCGTATAGATCGAACGACTCTTTTAAGAGACGAACAATTTTGATGTTAAAAGATGGCCTTCTGGTATTCAGCTTGGATTTTTCAGGAAGAAAACTTACCATGATTTGAATTCATTAAATCCAGTAAATGTTAGAAATTTGATAAGTTTTGTTTCTGTATGAGAAAAGACAAAATGTTATTAAGAAAAGTTTCTCAGAATAAAAAACTGAATATATGTGCAAAATTTAAATGTATAATTGACTGAATTAATAGGTTATAAACAGAAAAAAATCACTGCTGACAACGTCTGGTAACGTTAGCGTAAATATTTTATATTAAAAAACACACAGAAATTGTGTTGCAATATGCTGTTGCACTTACAATATTCAGGTAGGGTAGTGGATTCAATTCCATTTGTCACTAATAAAGAACGTTTTTATATATTTTTAGGTATTAATAATATTGTGTGAAACTAACTACTCAGTGGACAAAAGCCCCAACCTGCGTTGAATTACACCCACAATATCTACCCATATATTCCTTATTATTAGCTTTTGTAACATTTTTTTACTGTTTTAGAAAGGTATTTTAAGCTAATATAAATCAAATCTACAATTCCTAATAATAAGGAATATATGGGTAGATATTGTGGGTGTAATTCAACGCAGGTTGGGGCTTTTGTCCACTGAGTAGTTAGTTTCACACAATATTATTAATACCTAAAAATATATAAAAACTTTTAGATAAAAGGTGAACATTTTTCAAGTAGGTATTGTCATATTTAATTCATTGACAGGATGTCACTTTTTTGTCATTGTCGATATTTAACTTCTAATAATTTTAATTTTTATAATAATTTTTATAGTTAGATATTTGATTCAACTTAAAGGAGACCACCTGAAGAAGCAATCCTAAAAATGCAGAAATAGGTCAGATCTCATCTATTGTGATTGAATTTGTCGTGTTCCCACTGCCAAAAAAGTGAAGTTAGATTTTTATAGAGTGAGTAAATTAGATTATTTTCTTTAGATAATTATTGAATAGAGCTTTGTCTGTGGAATTGTTCATTAGCATACCTAGATGTTTGGTATCAGAGAACATCCATATGACTTCATTGATAGGAATTGTAGGAGATTTGATTTATATTAGCTTAAAATACCTTTCTAAAACAGTAAAATAATAAAGAACGATTGGAAACTATTGAATCGGATTTGTGGGATCAAATAAAGGTTTTGCTTTGTGCTTTTCAGGATGCGGTTTAGAATTTTCAGTTATCAAAATCATTTCAGTATTTTTACCGACAATACATTTTGAAATATTATTTTTACTAATTTACTTTTATATTATTCATATTCAGATGCGAAGAAGAATATAGAAGTACAACTTAAATAGATATTTTGCCAAATAACTGATGCCGTATTTATGTTTCACCTTTTCGTAATTAGATCTAAGAAATGAAACATGTAGTTTTTAAAGTAAATTTAAAGTATTCCAATTTTATAACTATTATTTTATATCCAAATTTATTCTCTCTGTATAAATGGCATATAACAAATTGCTAACAGAATATATCAAAGATATTCTATGCATGGGATTTACTCTTATCTATGAATTTATAATTGGTAAAGAAATGTGTATTGAGGCTACAATGTCTAATGTTAAGTTGCATATGATGCCACTAATTGACAAGATGAAAAAAAAAATAAAAAAATAGAAAAAAATATGTTTGTCGTTAAATGCCGTATTATTACATAAAAAGTACAATAAAAGTTAAGCTTTAGATTCAATGAAATAAAGAAATGAAAGGAATCGATCATAAAAACGAATGCATTACTTTATAAAATTCAGGTTATATTTAAAGTTACTGATATGTAGAGTTGCCAAATGACTAGATTTTTTAAAATCCTAGCTGTTATTATTTTGAGTTTTTAAATATCAGTATTATATAGATACCATTATTGTAGCTAGAATATTAACATGACATTTCTGACAGTTCTGAACCAGCTCTCGGCGGCTGTTGGAACAGACCTCAAGTACTTCAAATGTAACCTCAACTTTACCCTCTTTTCATCTAGTGCACTGATATCTAATTTTATATTATGATGACTGGAATGCTCGAAAAGCTACGCGAATGGGATTACTCATGATCAGCGCCATATTTGTTTTGTGCCTCCTAGCAATGCTCGAGAAATAAAGATTTAGCTGATTGTGAATTGAAATGAAATTGAATTCTGGATATGAAGAATTATTTGGTGCTATATGCTGGTTAATTTTACAGTCCCTTATAAAACATGACACTTTACAACAATAACACCTATAAAAATACACAAAGAATAACACTATCGAGATACGACATAAAATAATGTACTGATTAACCTGATTGTACGCCAATGACGTGTTTACAAACAAAATAATGGGAAATTAAGAACATACATAGTTTCATGTGCCTCCTTTTGTCTGCTCCTAGGTGTGGTACCTTTATTTGGATGCGCAATAGAACTAAGAGCATTCCATATCGTAAATTTCAGTGATCTAGTGATAATAATATTGCGGAAGTTGAATAAAGAAAGTGCAGGCTCAGTCTAATTTTGCATAATACTTTAAACCACAGATTATGTAATGAGAACAATTTATTTTCACATTGTCTATAACGGCATTCAAGAAACGCACTTATTTTGAAAACACCCTATACAATACTGGTCTGTATATTATTGTTTTTATTTATAGTAGAAAAACTTTCTATTAAATTTGACAACTATTTTTCAGTTCTGGAAACAAACAAAGAATTTTTAAAGCTCTAAATGAGCTCTCAAATTATAAAATTTGCACTTACACTTTTTTCCTCAAATACTCTAAGGACTACTTTCCTTTAACTCTTGAACTTCGTGCTACAAAAACATAAAAACTATGAGTACAACATAATCAATATTGAATTGCAATAAATCTGAATTATCCACACTATAGGTATTTACGTATTTATTTCAGAAGGATTTTGGTGGCATCACTAATTAAATATTATTCGAATCTGGAACCAGTTATGCGCTACTGTGAATTGTGCTGTGGAAACAATTTCGATTATAACATTTTCAATTAACTAGTATTAAATAATACCCTACATAAGCAAAACGAAATAATTCATGATGCTCGGCTTTATCAGCTTGAACAATTTCAAAGTTTGCAATCTACAAATGGTGTTCTTAAAAATATCTGCATCAAATTATGTAAACGATTTAAAGGCATATAAATTATGTAAATTGTAATATCGAAAACCAGTCTGCAACAAATTGTAGACTTACTTGCAGAAAAACTATAATGTAGACGTAAGTAGTTTACAAAACGTGAGTAAATAAGAGTGACTTTACGGGACTTGAATGTGAACCGGCATAATCAAGTAATTTCTAATGTATACATATGTATTTATTATTTCTCAAAATATAGATAGATAGTTTATTTGACTATTTTACACAAGTACATGGTTTATAGCAAGTCAATACAAGAAAACAGAAGGCATAGTTTGTATATATACAACACACAACAGTCAACAGTAAAGTGATTTAGAACACTAATAAAATAAAACCTAATAAAAATACAAACAAAATAAAAAGATAGACGAACTTAGCAGAAACGACGTAATCTAGAAAATATTAGATTGGTAATACTCATCTACAGAGTAAAAACAGTGAGATAAAAGACTTTTTTTAATATTAACCTTGAAGCATCCTTCATTCATATCCGTTATATGACAGGGTAGTTTATTATATAAATTAATGTTTAAAATATTTCTTTCCGATTTGACCAATCTGGATCGAGGTACAAGTAGTTCATCCGCCACAGCGGCTCGTGTATTATAATTATGGCGATCAGACACCCGGGGAACGATATTCCTGCGAGCATGTATTTCTATTAAAGTTTGTAATATATATATATATACAGGGCAGTGGTAATATACGAAATTTTTTAAACAGTGATTTGCAATGTTCACTGTTACCCACATTAGCTAAGATTCTTACTGCACGTTTCTGAAGACAAACATTTTTTTTAGAATCAACTGCATTGCCCCACAGAACAGTAGCGTAGCTGATCAGAGAATGAAACAAACCGAAGTATGCATTTATTAACATATGTGGATTCAACAATTTACGAAGCTGTCTTAAGAGAAACAGCACTTTAGATAGTCTTGTGCTAAGGTCGGTTATGTGTTGATACCAATTTAGGGTGTCATCTAGTGCAACACCTAGTAGTTTGCAATGGCTACCGTTCACAAAACGCCTATTGCTGGAGACAGTCAAATATTGGGTTTTAGATTTATTAAGCTGCAATTTATTTGCCGAGAACCATGTTTCTGCGTTTGCTAGTAAATGAACTGCATACTGATTTATATCTGCAACATTCGCATATGAGCTTATAAAAGTGGTGTCATCCGCAAAGAGTACAATATTACAATTTCTCTCCCCAAAATAGCATAAGTCATTTATATAAATAATGAAGAGCAAGGGTCCTAAGACAGAACCCTGAGGCACCCCATGTTCAACACTCTCCAATTTTGACTCATGACCATTAGCAAGATCAACAAATTGTTGTCTATCCTTTAAATAAGATCTAACCAAATTCAGAGGTGTTCCCCTGATTCCATAAAATGAAAGCTTGTTTAGCAAAATTTTATGCGAGACACAGTCGAAAGCTTTCGACAGATCGCACATTGTCAGGAGGGAATGCTCATGCCTCTCAAATCCACTAACTATCCTCTCTACAACCTCTAATAATGCTTTGGTAGTAGATTTTTTACTACGATATCCAAATTGGGCAGAATGTAACAGTTTGTATTTTTCGAAATACTCAAGTAACCTATTTTTTAGCATTACCTCCATGACTTTACCAAATATGACAATGATGGAAATTGGTCTGTAATTACCAATTTCATTTAAATCACCTTTCTTATGCATAGGTAATACTTTTGATATTTTAAAAATATCAGGGAAAACACCGCGACTAAAACAAATGTTTATCAGAGATGTCAATGGCTCAGCCAAGCTGTCAATCGTTTCTTTTAGAAATTTATCATTTAGACCATATGCATCAGTTGTTGCAGATTTTTTTAACCTAAGGATTGTTGAACGAACCACATCAACAGTTGTACCGAATAAAAAAAAGTTACAACTCACGTGGGGGAGAAATTTGAAAAACGTTGAATGCGTATCTGAGACAAGTGGAATATTCTTAATTATATTGTTTGCTATCGAACTAAAATACATGTTAAAGTCATCTGGAGTTAAAGTATTACTAACCTTAGTACGAGATATTTTATTGCACTCAAAATTCACCAGTTTCCATGAGGCCCTATTTATGTTGTTGGTATTTATCAAAAAAGAGTCATATGCTCTTCTTTTCGTCTGGTCAACTACTCTTCGATAGTGTGCCCTAAAATTCCTGTAGAGGGACCACCCCCTCGCATCTCCAGTAACATCGCAGACAATTTTTAATGACGACAAGTACTGTCGCATATCACGTAAATGTTCATTATACCATTTTACGGGTGGACCGTGCAAATGTGATTTCCTTAGAGGAAAGTGACTTTCTACCGCGGTTTTGTATATACCAACCAACCAAGTTGCCATTCTGTTTATGTCCCCATCTCCAAAAAATTCAGGGAAAGTCACACAAGAAATAAATGTTTTGAAAGCCCGCAAACTATTCTGACTCACAAATCTCTTTTTTATCACAGTTTTGGTATCTCTGTATATTTTATTGCCATTGTTATTAAAAAGTACAATATATTGCCCCCTATGATCAGCTACGCCCGGTTCATATACCCCCACATGACGATCTTTTTCATCAATATTAGTGATAATGTTGTCGATACACGTTGACGAATATCGTGTAACTCGCGTATATTCAGAAATGGTTGGAGTCATGCCAAAAGAATTGCACAAGTTTGTAAGCCGTACAAGATTATCAGAGTTAACCCTAAAATTAATGTTAATATCACCGACAAGGATGATCTTGAATCCACCCCTCGACAGATCGGTCAAAACGCCTTCAAGATTCCTTAGATAAATTAATACGTTCCCAGAACTAGATAACCTGTATGTCACTAGAATAATAATTTTATGTTTAGGAATCTTAATAGCACAAAATTCCGCGTGCAGTTCTTCACAATGGTTAGAAACTGACACTTCTACTACATCAAACTCAACAGAATCCCTTACAAAAATACAAACCGCGCCCCTGTCTTTTAGCCTTCTACAGAAGGATGCAGCAAGAAAAAAATTATGTACATTAATCGCTGATATAGTTGATTGTGTTAACCAGTGTTCCGAAACACAAAAAATGTTTATTTTATACTCAGAAAGAAATAAATTAATCAGGTCTACCTTGTTCGTCAGTCCTTGAACATTTATATGAAATAAATTGATTGTATCATCTTTAAGTAAGTTTTTAAACGAATATTTATCATTAACATAAACAGCCCTCTCAACACTCACTGGTTGATCTTGATGTTCGGTCGTCTGTATAAAAAAGGTCTGATACAAGCATCCTTTGGCCACAGTAATGGGTCCATAGCCTTGTCTAGATTTTTTTCAAAAATTCTGATTTTGAATGAGGAGTACAAGTCTGGATACCTTGGAGTAAGAGCCTGACATGAGACTTCTGGAAAACTTTCCTTCAAGAATTCTGTAAGTGTTGTCACATCTGTATTAGGCGCCAGCCTATATACATGTAAATCAATTTGCT
Organism: Monochamus alternatus; assembly: GCA_037114965.1. NCBI lineage: Eukaryota > Metazoa > Arthropoda > Insecta > Coleoptera > Cerambycidae > Monochamus > Monochamus alternatus. The sequence continues at coordinate 76,501,484 of CM073427.1, forward strand.
TCGGCACACCCTTTAGGGAGTCTGCAGCATTGGAATTTTTCCCCACAATAGTCTTTTTCTTAATAGTATTGATCCCTTGTTTAGCTTTCTTATGTTTAATTTCCACCCATTTCTCATTCAGGGCTGTCTTAGATTTTGCAGTCCCCGAATACGTCGCTTTCGAATCATCCTGTATATGAATATACTTATCCATTGTCAATTTAGTCTGAGTGTTTAACAAAGCAGCAGAAAAATCCTTTTCAATCGTTTGCGAATTTTCTTGGCTTCTAATATTTGCAGGAGGTTTTACAGGCTTTTTTGTATTGTCACCAGTTTTTGTTGACTGTGTCTTATCATTTACTGATATTAAATTACTCTTTAGTAAATTATTTTCATTTAGTAATTCAATATGTTTATTTAATACATTTATCTTATAAGAGAATACAACAACAGAATACACTTTGCTGCATGAACGGACCCATTGTTTATTTTCCAAGAAAGCACACATTGATTCAACTCCTCCTTGGATGTATATTTCCGTCCTGTTCGCAGCGACTTAGCAAACGAAAAAAAAAGACAAAATCACATGGTGCCAAGTCAATATTACAAGCTGCATGATTCATTACTTGCATTCCAAATTCTTGGAAAAATTCGAATTATCTCACAAGTTGTATGTTTTTTCGATTACAACTTTGAGCGGTCAACCTGATCGCAGATTATCTTCTATTTAAATACCAGCTCTAGATGATTGAAATGGATGGTCCTCTTTTGAGTAAACACTGTTTTCATTTCCTTATCGTACTCCTTAGCATGTGGTGCAACTTATAGAACTAGAAAATAACGCGATAGCTTGTATCTGAAAATAGCAACGTATTTAATATAGACTATGTATTTTATATCAAACGCTAACCACACTCACATTCTTTATGTAGACTACACAAGTATGGTGTTTTGTAAAAACACACTATATTAAATTGTCGTATGACAAGATTTAATACAATTAATATTTTTAATAATTGGTATATTGATTGAAAGTGAAATGAAAGATAAATAGGAATACTAATTTGAAATTTTCGATTTGTTTTGAAAAATAATCTAATGTAAATATTGTAGAATCTTTCTTTTTATCTGACTTTTTGTAAGTTCTTGTTAGTTCCTCGTTGGTATCAAATATTAATTGACAATCACGACACTCCGCCTAAAATCACGATAAAAATTTAAAACTTTTATATAAAATTATTACACAAAAATATAATTCTTTTTGGTTGATGTAAAATGAAACATTACATAAAATTTTGTTCTGAACAATTTTTTGAAAAATTTTAATGGAAAAAGAATAATATATTTTTTTAAATAAATGCACATGGTACGTATATATTTTTTCTTTTTTAATGTTAAATTACTTATCTATTTTAATAAGAATGAGGCTGTCTGAAGGTTATTTTATTGATATGACCAAGGACATATACAATATATAAATAAATTTATGGAGAGGAAAAGTCTACAAAGAAAAAAAAATAGTTAAATATTTAAAAGGTATATTTCTATTTTAACACATATGCTCTTCCACAATAAATTTTCAAACATCAAATCAATTACAATTGTAACAAACCAAGCAATACCTAGTGTTTAATCTAAAATTAAACCATTAACAGCATTCTATATTGTATGAAATAGATTAATTTCATTTCAAATATCCGTTTAATAACGAAAAGACTTCTGTCTGAAGCTATTTATTTGTGGCATAATTTTAGTTTCTCTCTAGTTTTATTGGGTTTTTTACCACACTTCTGAAAAATAATAAAAATTAATTAAATAAGCCCTTGCGCCAAACGGAACAGTCAAGGGTTATTTTTGAAACCCAGTTTGCCTAACCAAAAAATCTCACACTGAAAAAAGCAGATAAGTAAAAAATATCAAAAATCACATCACTATCGCGCACTTCCGTAATATTGACGTTTCGAAAAACTCTTTGTTTTCGTTTTCAAAATAGTATTAAAAATATTAAACGTATGTCAAGTTTGACAGTTTGCCAAGTTTGCCTAACCAAAAAATCTCACACTGAAAAAAGCAGATAAGTAAAAAATATCAAAAATCACATCACTATCGCGCACTTCCGTTATATTGACGTTTCGAAAAACTCTCTGTTTTCGTTTTCAAAATAGTATTAAAAATATTAAACTGTCAAACTTGACATACGTTTAATATTTTTAATACTATTTTGAAAACGAAAACAAAGAGTTTTTCGAAACGTCAATATCACGGAAGTGCGCGATAGTGATGTGATTTTTGATATTTTTTATTTATCTGCTTTTTTCAGTGTGAGATTTTTTAGTTAGGCAAACTGGGTTTCAAAAATAACCCTTGACTGTTCCGTTTGGCGCAAGGGTTTATTTAATTAATTTTTATTATTTTTCAGAAGTGTGGCAAAAACCCAATAAAACTAAAGAAAAGAAAAGACTTCTATTAGGATCTTCTTTTTCGATTTGATAATATAACTTCGAATTGATCTTATTTCTAGATGCATTTGTTTCTAATTTCAAATCTTCTGTAATAAGTTAATGTTCTTAACACATATAATACCATTTTCACTAAGAATTTATTGAAAATTGGTTTAAAAAATAACCAATTCTTCAATTGTTATAACAAGAGTGTCCTAAAAAATACAGCGCAACCGGTTTTAAATTAATTACGAGATAAATATTGGTTTTCTGGTAAACAGTAAACATTTTTCTGCAATTTTAGTACATTAAAAAGTAGCATTTCAATATTTACACTCAAATATACTTTACCGATTTAATATCCAAACAAACATCCGGCACTGTTTCACGCTGTTGGATTCGGCTATTTATTAACTGCTGCATGGAGATTAAAACGGATAATGAAAATGTGCCCACTGATTTTCCACGGACTCGTGGAAAATCCGCTATATTTTTAATCCCAACAATAGCAATATAGCAGCTTAGTTAAATCCAAATTTTGTCTTATTTTATAAAAGTTGGTACACTAAATTAAAAGAAGATACACGTTGTAATCAACCAAATAGGAAATTGCAAAAAATTCTTGTAAGGTCCATTTCCACGCCCATGCAGTTTGTCTAAATTGACTTGTGAATGGCAATTTGTACAAGTAAATTGTATAATGAAAACCAAAATCGTTCACTTGGATAAGGCAGGAAAGATGACTTATATATAAGATCTGGCTGATCAGATAATTTTCAAATGGTTGGCGCAAATACAAGAACTTTTAAACAGCACTCCAACTCGACGAATGTATGGTAACAGCGGATTATTGAATTGATCTGAACAAGGCTTTGATTATCGGTGGTCTGTGACATCTTATATGTTACAAAACCAACGGCCCATACATGGTGTATTACAAACTCTATGTCATACTTTGGCAGATGGTAACTAGGTTAATGTCAAACATTTTTTCTTGCATGAACACAGGTCCAATTCGTTTTTTGTAAGAAGTTACAAGCAATATTATTTCATATTTCAAAGTAGCCTGATAAATAACAATGATGGTTGCTATAACAATAATTATTATTTCTGTTTATAATTTAAGTATTACCCTTAACCTTTATTGACCAAAGTATTAAAACTTAAGACTATAAAATTTGTTCAAAATACCCATCTTCGGCTCGAATGGAAGCCTCACAACAGTGAAATTAAAATTCTGTCACTCAACGATAAGATTTGGATCATTTCTTACTTGGTTAGCTTCAACCTCAATTTTTTCGAGTAATTGCTGACGGATAATGATTTTAACATGGTAGACAAGCTGCTTCATATTTTCTCATAAGTAAAAGTCCAAAAAATTTAGATCTGGAGAACGCGGTGGCCATGCTATTGGACTTTGTGAACCTATTCATTTATTCGGGAAATGATCATTTAACCAAGCACACCATCGTGATAATACCAGTATTTTTAACAATGTTAAGCTCTACACCATCAATGAAATCAAAAAGGTTGTTGTCCAAGAAAGTTCTATATAGATCTGCATTTAAACAATCATTTAAAACATGAAAATGATACCCCAAATGTTGACATTGAAACGTTGCAGAAATCATCTTGATCTAATTGCATGTGGATTTTGTAAGGCCCAGATATGTTCATTATGATTATTATTTATGCCGTTCTTAGTAAAACACACTTCATCAGACGACATGACAAGTGAAAGGAATCTATCATTTTGTATATGTTGTTGAAGTAACTAGCGACAACATTCTAATCGCTGAGGAACATCTGCAGCATGTAAAAATTGTACATTTTGGCGCTGAAACTTTTATAATATTTCTCTGTTCAATACATACCGTACAAAATTCGATGATAAATGAAGAGTTGTCAATGACAGAATCTCTTACATCTTTTTCATTTTGTACATTGACTTCAGTAAAACGAATTACCTTTTTCGCAACAGGTTACCTTCTTCTCGAAGTCTTCGAAATCTTGCACTAAAGAATATGTCGGCAGGTTGATGTCTATTTAGCTATCTTTGTCGGTATTCTCGTACTATTTGTCTGGCGTTCTGCATATTCTTCAATTGTAAATAAATGCATGTTTATTTAACACTTTAACAATAAATGTTAAATAAATAAACAAAATAACAAATAATAATTATTGTTATAGCATCCATCATTTTTTTTATCGGACTATTTTGATTGAAATATGAAGTTATATTTTTTTAAATGTTTGTAACTTCTAAACAAAAACGAATTTGATATATGTCTATATCGGAAAAAATGTTTGACATCAACTCAACTAACATCTGCCAAAGTTTGTCACAGTGGTTGTAAAACACCCACAGATATTTTATGTGACAATGCACATTTCAGGTATCATATGACTGAGAACGGACTTGGAAGTACATGTAGAAAACTTTAGATCTTCATAGGATCCCCCATTGCAAGAAGCTTCAAAGTTAGGGTTGATCGTTTATGATGTACAATTGAACATTTAACAGCGGTATCATTTCTTTTTATCAATTGTGTAACTAAATCTAATAAATAACAGTAATGGCTGATTTATACGATGCAGTCGACAGTTGCTACCTTTTATTTTGGAAATTGCCAAAAAAACATTAAATTTATAAAACTGATGTTGCGTGATGCACACTTGGTGAAGTAAAAAAGTTTGTCAGAAGAAAATTTCACCATTGCAATATGTCAGCTATTCTCTGAGGTACGAAAAATCCCTTAAAAGCGGTATTTTTTAAAGGACCCCGCAATAATCTTATGGAAATTGGATTTCTGTCAAATTGTCTGAATTTTTGATATGTTGTAGATTTTGTCATCCTGAACAAAAGTCTCCATGGGCACAAAATGCCAAAATGAACATTTTGGCAGTTACGGAGCTGCCAAAGCTCCCCTGGCCCGTTGCAAAACTATTCATTTTCAATACTATTTACAGATGTCAAAAGCATATTTTAATTATTCTAATATATAGGGTAATGTTTTTGAGGTCACTGGATTCAACCCTCATGTCAGATTGGACAAATTGACCGTTGACAGCTGTCAATACACTGTCAACGAAGAATAGAAAAGTAAATATTCTTTTTTCACATTGAGAGTTTGGGCTTTTGAGGAAGTTGAATTCAATTCTCATGCCAGATTGGCAAAATTGACAGTTGACAGCTGTCAATTGACTGTCAACGAGGAATATAAAAGTAAATATCCTCTTTTCACATTGAGAGTTTGGGTTTTTGAGGTCGCTGAATTCAATTCTTTTTAGAATTGGAGAAAATGGTAGTTGACTCTCAATAACAAAAGAGAATATTTTCTTCTTTATTCTACTTTGACAGTGAATTGACAGCTGTCAACGGTCAATTTTTCCAATCTGACATGAGAATTAAATTCAGCGACCTCAAGAACCCAAACTCTCAATGTCAACAGAGAATATTTACTTTTCTATTCTTCGTTGACAGTGAATTGACATCTGTCAACTGTCATTTTTTCCAATCTGAGATTAGAATTGAATTCAGCTCACTCAAAAGCCCAAACTCTCAATGTGAAAAGAGGATATTTACTTTTATATTTCTCGTTGACAGTCAATTGACAGCTGTCAACTGTCAATTTTGCCAATCTGGCATGAGAATTGAATTCAGCTCCCTCAAAAGTCCAAACTCTCAATGTGAAAAGAGAATATTTACTTTTCTATTCTTCGTTGACAGTGTATTGACAGCTGTCAACGGTCAATTTGTCCAATCTGACATGAGGGTTGATTCCAGTGACCTCAAAAACATTACCCTATATATTAGAATAATTAAAATATGCTTTTGACATCTGTAAATAGTATTGAAAATGAATAGTTTTGCAACGGGTCAGGGGAGCTTTGGCAGCTCCGTAACGAAAATAACTATGAAAATTCGGATTGAGGCATCTTAAATGGAAAATCTCTTGTAGTTTCCAAGCAAATACAATAATATTGAAATATCCTGTACAGTTTCACAATTTCTGGGCTGGTTGACAAGTTATCGGTTTTGGTTTCTTGACGTTTGAAAAGGCAAATATCTTTAATACTGAGAAATAAATATAAAAACAGTTTTGGAGTTACTTTTGAGGAAGAGAGCGACATGTCTCTTTAAATGTCCACAAACCTCAACCGACGACGTGGCAACCAGTCCTCAGAAACCTGCAAATAAAACTAACCTGATGTATAAAATCTGAACACAAAAGAACAAATCCAATAAATTGATTTGAACTGTTTCTTGTTATAAATCGGAAACTAGAGAAGTCTACAAATAAATACGTCGATCAGTTGTACCATTTACATACTTAAAAATAGAAAAAATCCAATCAGGATACAAAACAGACTTGTTTTTAAGAAGTTATGTGTTGCACGTACTTGGGGAACAATACTAGTTTCCGTTTTCGTATCAATATGACATCTATTGGGAAATTTCGTGACTTATCTACAGCAACTGCCACAAGAACTTTTCATTTCCGCTGGAGAGTGGAAACTCCTTTAGAACATTATCAGCGCTTTTACTTGTTCTGAATCTTAACAGCTCCAGGAATTTAGGCCTTTGATAAATGACTATTATGACTACCTAGACAGCATTGTTTACTACGTTATACTCGTTGGAATTTGTAGGCCTTAGATAGCTTTGAATAGGCATTATTCTGTTATAGATAATAGTTTAGCGAGAACTTTGTTATGTCTACAAAGTGACTCCTTGTAGCGTTTTGCAGTCTGTTTTTTTTTTGTGGACTGCAACCAATCAGAAGATCATTTTCCGCATCTCAATATCAAAATTCACTTAAATGATACACAACATTAGAAAGGAAGAAGAGTTGTAACTAAATTTCAAACAACTTCAACCTGCATTTGAATAGATTATTTTCAGTTATAACTTTTGTGCCTTAAGAGTGTTTTTCGTAAAATGGACAAGGGGCAAAATATGTTTTTTCAAAAAAGTGGCGCATTAGCCAGGTTCAAGACCTAACTTTCGTACCGATTTACCGATTTGAAAATATTTTTTTTGCGTAGCATAACTTATTGCTTATCATTTTTTATTATATAGCCTGAAATATTTGTTACCTGACTTGGCTGCAAATGTGTATCGCCCCATCATACAAGTCATACAAGGTGGAGTTGAATCTCTAGTATTGAATTTGTATAAAACTTCTATTTTTATTAGAGGATTCTTCCGCTGATAGAATAATGAACCTCCATAACCAATAATTATGAATGAGGCAAATATTTTGTACATACTGTAATCAACAATGAATAAATTTAGTACTTATTAGTATGATCTTATTTTTAGTAGTAAATCACAGGGAATTATACAGAGTGAACCATAAATAAGTACAAATATTTTAACCAGCAGTATAGTGCACTGTGTAGAACACATAATTAATATATTTTTTTACAGAAAAATCAGAAATAAAAAAGTCAAATTTTAAATAAATTTCGCGATTTTGCAACAGAAAACTTGTTGAGGACCGCTGATCCGGAAGTCATGGTATATGTGAATTCCACAACGTTGCCAGTGTTACACTAATGTCTTCGAATAGGTTTCAACAAATATGTTTATTTATGAAAATATTAATGGCCATTTCCTTCCCCTTGCCATTCTTACATCTCGCCAATAAATTGAAATTATAAACCAGATTATCTACTCACAATCATAGTTATCCAGAATTTGTTCATTATCCATTTTTATTGCACTCCAACTGATTTATCGCAATACGTTATCGTTATTACTACCACTTATTATCACTACTTGACAAATATGCTTTTAGCATGTCAACCTTTTCACTCATGAATAATGTGCCACATTTTATTTAATAACACTGTATTTCACGAAAAATACTAATTAAATACACAAGACACTTAAGAGAAAAATACTGCCCGTGAAAATAATAATACGATTTAAATATGTTTTATACATTAGTACCGCAACTCTTAAAACAGATGCGTCAAACAGTGTATTACTTAAAGAAACCATTAGTTTAGTTTGGTTTCAGAAGTTTCAAAAGTATATAATATTAACTTTCAACTTACGTGTATTGAAATTATCAAATCCCTTTCCACAAATATTACAGGTTTTGTTTCCACTTGTAATTTACACAGCTTATATCTATGCGCTGGACCATACTTTACATAACCTCTTTGTCGACTTAGACTATCAATCCTAGATAGTGGGGCTGGTACGAGACATTGCACCTACCGCTCGAGACATCTACCTGTTACCTGTGCCTACGGCACTAGTTTCTTTTTTGCGTGCAATTGACACTGCTTCTAAATATTTTACTTTGCCTTCTCTTGATATTGAACATACATCAAGCTAGTTATTTTGTTATTCCATGTTTTGTGTTTATTTTTAAAATCTGTTTCACCCACTACGAAGTACGAAATGGTTGGCACGGAGACGTTGTTTGAGGTTAAGTGGAGAAAATTAACTTTAAGGTGTTATTTGAAAATCACAGTTTTTTTGTTATTCTTCATAAAATAATTTAAGGGTTATAATTTGTGATAATCTCTCTAACAGTGTATAATGGTATTAACTCCTGAAATGTGGATAACTGTTTAAATAGTCGGTTTTTTAATAAGTACCTAGGTGAGCTTTTATGCAGGTTTATGGACAATTTTTGGAATCATTGAACAAAGTAACTTCTTAAACACTTTAATTGATATACTCGCGACAAGAATTCAGACGACTTACGTCATACGAACAAATGAATAATTTATTATATTTTCATCAAAATATTTAAGAAACTGCAACTGATAGCAATAAAACTATATACTACACTAAAAGTTTGCATTATATATTGCACTAAATTGCAAAAAATGATTGTTTTTAATGCGACCAAATATCGAAAATTACGTTGACAATAAAAACAAATGTGTAACGTTAGCCGTGACGTAAGACGTCTGAATTCTTGACGCGAGTATAGTATCGAACGTGCGGAAATTCATATTTTAATCGTTTATGATAAATTTTCTTTACTTATTGTTAAAAACAAGTATTTTTAAATTAGAAACAACCGCAAAAATTGAATTTACGTTAAACAATTATTTATCTTACAGACGATATGGAAACCTCGCCTTCAATAAATCATATTGTTTACTTTATAAGGTTACGTCAATGGTCTATCTGATCAGCGGTCCTCAAAATGGGGTATTTTTACAAAACTTAATATCTCCGTAAATATTTGAAATTTTTAAAATTGACTTTCACTAGACTTATCTATATGACGAACTACACCTGCAGTTAAAATATTTGTACTTATTTAAGGTTCACCCTGTATATAAGTTAATAGCATGTGACGGTTTAAACATTTGACATATATAAAAATATCTTTGTTCCTAAGTATTTCGAGTTGCCTATTTGATTAGTATCGCAATCCGAAAAGTGAAAGAAATCGCCGAATTTATTTATCCTCCTCTTGCGTACTTCACTGTTCAGCTGCCGTTTGATTTCCAAAAATTGCGAAAAAAGGTATTCTAAATTCCCTGCAGTGAGTGTAGATAATGTATTCGTTAATGGGTTGGTATCTCTGAAATTATAGGTAATTATTTTATTTTCTGTTAATGTATCTATTCATTCCCGCCAATATATATTTTTAAATAGTTTGGTACCGTTGGAAAAATAGACTCAGGTGTTTTACTTTTCAAGGAGTACATTTCAAAGTGACCAAAGTCTTTTGTGAAAAATTAGAACCACCCTAATTTTCGGATTTAAAATGCTACTTCTATTGTATTGTTATTCAAAGCCTTTTTGGGATTTTGTTTCGTCAACACTAGTACAGCATCTGGGAGATAAATTTCCGGGATAAAGAGACATGTTTTTTCTCTATGCATGTTACCATCTACGTCGTCTTACCATCTCCTGATACAAGAAAACCCTCTATGCAGGGTGAGGCATTAATAATGGTACATAGTTTAAGGTAGTAACCGATTGAACCCAACATGCCTTATTCAATTATTGCTCCTTTTCATTCTACAGGGTAATAAAGTTGAAAACCTGATTTTGATTTTTTGTTATATTTTAAGAACGTATGGACCGATTGTTTTAAACATTTGTAGTCCTATGTTTTATGAGGTACGAATATGTAAACAATGAGGTCATGCCTAGCAGGCGTTAATTATACTGTACTGTCGATGTAAAAAAATGTCTGTATCTTTTTGTATTTTACACTTTTGAATTTTTTAATAAGAAACTATTGAACTACCTTCAATTCTAAATAGAAAATACATACATGTTTTCGAGAAAGAGACGATTTAAGTGTTGGAGATTCGGCGGAAATTAAATTAGAAAATTATTTTTTCCACGGTCGGGAGTAGAAATCAGTTTCTATGACATCAAAATTAAAACAGAAGTAGTCGATTATTCCCAAGAGAGTATAATGCTTCCAAGGGAGTTTACATTATGCAGAACGCTTTTCATGAAAAAAAAAGATAATATTGAAATTATTTATTGACATTTAAATTAAATGTTACATTTGTACAATTTTCAAAATTAATATTAGAAGGAATATTACTTTCGCTTACATTTACAGTTTTTGTGATTGCGCTAGTAGTGGTACCTACTAAAACCTGATTAGCAATTTTGGTCTTATTTTCAATGGAGTTCCTGACATAACCCTCACCGGCTATCGTTGATTTCCAACCAGCATGACGCTTTATTGTCGTGATATCCACACCAGCATCTGCTAGTAATATCGCTGAAGATCTTCGTAAGCAGTGACCAGTATAACATGCAGCATCAGGTAATTTTAAATACGAAGCTACTACACTACCCATGCCAACTGGCTGCGAACTACATTTTCCTGCTTTGCAGTACAAAAAAAAAATTCTTACTTTCTTACTTTCTTAAATCTGTACTTGATATAAAACGGTCGATTTCACCTTCTGTCAATATTTTCGATTTTTTCCCTTGATATCCGTCACCGGTTCTTTTCAAAAATGCGATCAGTTTGGGGTATTTGCTTATATCTACGTTGTCGTAAATTATCAAGCATGACTTAACCATAGAATATTGCGCCCATAATGTGGAAGACTTGTAATTCTTTGCATTTTCACTGAAGTATGCCAACAAAACATTCTCGCTGTATACTTGAAAATTTTACTCGGCGCACCACTTTTTGAACCGATTGTAGGCTCGTATAAAGATTTTGACTTCGTATGCAGCAAATTGCTTATTGCAATATTTGCAGCCTCCATAATCTCTTCCGACTCACAATTATTCATTGTGCACTAAACAAACTTTAAACTAAACCAAACTAGCACCTTAATTTGATAATTCTTGTTGTTTGTTTATTTTGTAGTTATGACAATAACTCAACGACTACTAAATAAATGCTCTAATCCGAATACAATAATTCTGGTGCTACTTACTTCATAATGACAAAATATGTGTTTTTAAGTAAATGAGACCGTGGAAAAAATAGTATATACCATTCGGGAGAGATGCTATTTTGTCCTCGATGCATTGTAGCCCTCGGGCTTCAAATTGCACCTCTGCTAAAATAAAGCATTTCTCTCCCTTATAGTATAATGGACTATTTTTCGAAGTAGTAGACGTGGAAATAATAAGTAGACAGTTGTCACTACAATATCATATTTTTTCTGTCAATGTCACTCAAAAAAAATTTTAATGATCCTCCGTTAGCAGAATACTCCACAAAGAAAAATAGGTTCCTTATCATTGTACTCCAGTTCATCAGTTTTGACATTAACAATCTGCCTTTAAGCTATGTACCATTATCAATGACTCACCGTGTGTATAATAATTTTGAAATTTGAATCATGTGCTTGGGTGTTAATTAATGTTTTTTTTATGAGACTCTCCTTCCCCCGCTAAGGTTACTCCTACGCTACGCGTCAGAATAGGGTTGCGTAACCTGAGGGCCTAAAATTATATTAACCCTTAGCAGTGTTAGCAGGTCAACTTTCACCCACTGTCTTCCGCCACGTGAGAGAATACTTACCTTCCACCACTCAAGTTGAATTCCATCCACCCCAAAGTCTTGTCCTCATGGACGCGAAATTCGCACAAATTATTTACTGGCGGAAAAAAATGTTATCATAAAACTGTCACTGGTAGATTATCACACATAATGATAAAAATAGTTATAATATTTGTTTTGCAAAATTCTCTAAAAGTTGACACTTTCCCGCCGTAAATAATTTAAATCAAAATCTGCGAATTATCTAATTTAAAATATTTGAGGCATTAATATTTAAGAATAGACAAGCAAAAATATTTCCAAAGCAAGGAATATCTGGGATTGTGCGTATTTCGCAAGAATTTTCGATAATTATCTAATTTAAAATATTTGAGGCATTAATATTTAAGAATGCAGAAGACAAATATTTCCAAAGCAAAGAATATCTGGGTCTGTGGTAGCTACTATAATAAGTTACCACTGCCGTTAAATTATAATTTTTGGTTGACCTGTAAAAGCAAATTGCGTAATCAGAATCAGTTGGTGTTCAAATAGGTTTTTAATTAGAGGGAAATGTAAATATTTCTTTTCATTAATTTATTTCCACAAAGATTTTTAATGGTTTATTTTTATTCGATTCTAAAAGTATAATTTTTGGCACGAGAATTTTTACACTGGATTTATCTCATTTATCTTTTATTTCAGCCCATTATATTTCATATTTGATATCATTTATACAGTGGGTGTGTTATTACTATTTACAGAATGAGAAACTGACAGAATTGGAGGTATAAATTATATTTAATGGTTGACGAGTGTGAAAATGAACCGCATTCAGGAAAGTAAAATTTGTCTTGGAATAAAACATGGCACATGATATAACAGCAACATTGCGGCAAACTTTTAGAAATGATTTGACTGATCAAAATATTAGTTTAATATTAAAATACTTGCTACACTTTGAAACTATAAAATAGTGGCCACATAAGGTTACGAAAAAGAACTATCCTTATCCAGTGGTCAAACTCCAGTGATAAAAATGATGACTTGTACAAATCTTTGTCCCACAAAACGAAGTAAAAAAGTGTAAATAGCGCCTAAAAGGTTTTCAACTGTCGTACCTGCGTATTTACATTTTTTGCACAAAGACGTTAATAGTTCCAACTAGGTCATTGAAAATAAAATATGTACCCACAGTTTGTATTGTTTCTCCAATATTGAGAATGGACTGCGCACGTATTTCCTTTTTCGGCTCTCCTCTAAAATTTCAAAAATGCAACACTTCATGAGAAAGATGACGATATGTAGGTTCGGTATAACAGGGGGACCACACTTTCTACCCATAATTTATAATGAGTTCAAAAATGTAAGTAAAAGCTGTCAATTTAAGAGGCCAGTTTGTCGCTAAAATCACTCAAACAAATAATCTATTGTTTCCATTCAAATACCTTCGGTTTACAGAGAAATAGAACTAACGGCCTCTCCAGCCATGTGGTACCCTTTTGACACCGTCAGAGAAAGATAATATTCTATACGAGGCGTAGGAATTCTGGAAAAACAAGGTTACATAGTGTAAAATGGAAAGAAAGCCCAACATGAGAAAGCAATAGCTACTAAAGAAATCTTTACAACATTTCAAAGATCTCTCAGGTAATAAATTCAAATGAAATTTACGTATTTTGCTGTATTTCAATCAAATTAAAGTCATTAAAGTACTGGCCGTAACGACAATTAAATAACATTCCTCATGTTTCATAGGAGAGGGGGCATTTTCCAGAGAAAATAAGCCTACACGGCCAATATTTCTACAGAACAAAATATTTCAGAGTTTTAAAAACTGAAACTGAATAGCCATATTCCAGAAACAAGGTATTGGGCTTACAGAAACGATTTGGGACTTAAAATGTAGCGAATATATTCTACTTTGAAAACATACTCGTAGTTATAGTTGAAAAAACTAGTGCTCTAGGGTTAAAATCGCTGAAAACTGAAGAAAGGTGGAAAATTTTGTGGTTTTTTGGATTTTTCACAATGTTGAGCTTGACGCTCAAAGGCGGAAACTTGGATTATTTATTGAGTCAACGTCATAATTGATGTAGGTATATGGTTACTGGACTATATAGTGTAGGTGAAAATCAATTTAATATAAACTTTTTCACAAATTTGGGATTATTTGACTCATCGATAAAACATTAGCATTAATTGTAAACCGCATCCACACTTTCGGGGAGACATCTCGTTCGGACTCGAGAGCATCTCGAGAGAGCTATAGCGAGCACGATACTCGATACGAGGGCTCCATCCACACTCTCGTGCTCGACCGGTCTCGGACTGTCTCGCCGAAAATGTGGATGCGGCATAACAATTTAGTGTTAGTTGACGTCTGTTAGTATTTTTTAGTTGTTTTTTAGCAGTATTAATACTCGCGACTAGTATGATGCGTTAACAAGAAACCACAAAAAATAGCAAAAATCATAGTAGTCTTAACTTCACTAGTATACTTAAAAAGAAAATGAGGTAGGAACATAAAAGAGAAGAGAGTAAAAAAGTACCAAGCTGAAAAAAACACAAAAAAGCCAAGTTATTAGAAAACATAAACAATATAAATGATATTCCTCTTCTTCAGAGTCAGATGATGGTTTTGAATGATTCATCCGATGGAAATAAATATATCAAAATTTCAAAACTCAAAAATGTTTTTTTTATCATAAAACACTTTCATATTGTCACGGTATAATAACCATAAAATTTAGTAAATATAAACATATAATTTTTCGTTAAGTCACAAATATTTGTTAAAATTAGTAATTAAAATATAATTATGGTACCGCAAAAATAACAAAGTAATAACTGACAAAATAATATTACTTGCACCTACTTTAAAACTGTTTAGGTATATTTTGTAATGTGAGGATTTATAAAAGAAATATTTTAAATTTATTGTATATTAAATGCTTGATAATGATAATGGTGGTTAAAATAAGGGATAGTTTTTTCGTAAAAATGACATCAGTAATTACAGTGAATAGAGAGTAGTATTGACTCCCGGTATATACTCGCGACAAGAATTCAGACGACTTACGTCACGGCTGACGTTACGCAATTGTTTTTATTCACAGCATAATTTTCGATATTTGGTCGCATTAAAAGCAACCATTTTTTGCAATTTAGTGCACTATATAGTGCAAACAGTTAGTGTAGTATTTGCCTACTTTCATTACTCTCAGTTGCAGTTTCTTAAATACTTTGATGAAAATACAGGGAGTCTTGCAAGTCGTCACAATAATGAGTCGATTGAAACAAACATACCTATATACCAAGTGTTACAATATTTGTGACAATAATTTTTTTAAAAAGTATGGAATAAATTCAATAAAAACGAAACAATTATTTTTTGGGAAAATCCTCGAACAGGTCGATTTTTAATTTAAAAAATATATATTTTAGCGTAAAATGCGATTTTCAAATGTCATTTGTTTTCGAGTAATGACGTCATCAATTTTTTTTTTAAATAGCAACTCCATATTTTTACATAGGAAAGTTTTCGTGTAAATGATGATTGAATGTTAGAAAACGTAAATCAATTAAAATAAAGCAAAAACGTTATCAAGTTTAGTTTTTCGAATTCCATAGTTCTTTTATGGATCACGTAGGTGAAAATCTTTGCAAAGTGTCATTGTCACACCGACTTTCTAATAAGTATTGTAAGCGACATAAAAATTATTATTCAATTTAAAGTATTATGGCACATTTAACTGTTACTCAAAGAATTGAAAGTTTAATTCTTATCGGATGCGGGAATATGACTAGAACTCAGCAGGAAGTTTGCGATTTATTTAATGAAAAATATCCAGATCGCCCTATCAGCCAATCAACAGTCAGTAAGGTAGAGTCTAAATTTATAGAAACTGGCAATGTTGTAAATATTCCAAAACCTGGACGCCCAAGCATTAATGAAAATCAGAAACAGAACATTTTGATAAATATGTTGGATAATCTTCATAATTCTACACGATTGGTTGCATTAAACAATGACACTAGTCAGAGCACAGTGCTACGTATCTTGAGGAAGGAAAAATATCATCCCTACAAAATTCAACTTGTGCAGGAACTCAATGAAGATGATCCCGATCGCCGCTTACACTTTTGCGAAATTCTAATGGATTTATGTCAAGGAAATAGAAATTTACACCGGCAAATACTTTTTTCAGATGAGGCCACATTTTGTCTGAATGGTACAGTAAACCGTCAAACTTGCAGATATTGGAGTCGGGAAAATCCTCATTGGATGGCAGAGGCACATACCCAACACCCTCAGAAATTAAATGTGTGAGCTGGAATAGTTGACGACAGAATAGTATGGCCTTTCTTCTTTGAAGGAACCCTTACAGGACAAAGATATTTAGAGTTTCTAGTAAATGACCTTGTTCCAGCCCTTGCAGTAATTTTTCCTAACGATAATGACCCTGACATTCCTGACGATACCATATGGTTTCAGCAAGACGATGCACCTCCGCACTATGCGCGCCCTGTACGAGATTTTTTGGACAACTGTTTTCCTGGGAGGTGGATCGGCAGACGCGGACCGATAGAATGGCCTGCAAGATCGCCAGATCTTACACCTCTTGACTATTTTTTATGGGGATACTTGAAGTCAAAAGTGTACATTAATAAACCACGTAATTTAGAAGAATTTTAAAATCGCATTCGGGACGAAATACGCAGAGTTACCCCAGAAAGTATTCATAATGTGCAAGAAGAATTTCTTCACAGACTTGCGCATTGTCAAGAAGTTAGTGGATGGCAATTCGAACATTTAATTTAAGTATAAAATTTAATCAATTGTATTTTATTTTACATACCTTAGAATTGTAACTTTTTTATGGATAAAATTTACGTTTTCTAACATTCAATCGTCATTTACTCGAAAACTTTTCTATGTAAGAGGGCAAAATTTTAGCACTGTCGGATAGAGAATTGAACGATCTTTCAGAATCAAGGAAAAAAATATGGTGTTGTCATTTAAAAAAAAATCGATGACGTCATTACTCGAAAACAAATGACATTTGAAAATCGCATTTTACGCTAAAATATGTATTTTTTAAATTAAAAATCGACCTGTTCGAGGATTTTTCCCAAAAAATAATTGTTTCGTTTTTATTGAATTAATTCCATACTTTTGGCGCATACTGTATTTATGAATTAAAGAGTACTTAAATTTATTTAGGAAAAATTATTAGCCTCTGAGTCATAACTCAGTGTCACTTTTATCCCGGATCTCAAAAACAAAGCGGACTTTACTTCCTCCTCTACAAGATTTACTTTTTTATTTTGACACATTGAATTGGAATTTTAAGAGACTAATCAATCTTGGAACACTACATATGCAGAAATAGTATCTTTTACAAACAGACATTTGGAATTTAAATTGAAAAGTAAACTGTTTGGGAAACGCTGTCTAGACGAAAGAGAGTCCTACTGGTTTAGATTACTATTGACTTTGGATATTTAGTTTGAAACCCTGTTTAAGCATTATTGTATCGGATAAAGTACGGTGGAAAAGTCACGTCTTCGGAAGGGTGAAAGAAAATCGTTTAAAAACCATTAGTGCAAAGCCATGTTCTTAATTAAAGTGATTGCATGCTAAACGGGTTTACTGCTAATGGTTGGTTAATGGTGATGTTTTTAAATCCCTGCTAATCATTGCGACGAGATTAAAAATTCGAAACGGTGGCACTAAAAGCTTCTACTGTGAAATTACACTAATTATAAGATAGACAGAGAGATCTAAATTCGATACATCAACATTAATATCTCAGTCGTTTTAAGTAGTGGCGTAGCCACGTGGGGTTTTGAGAATCAGAACCCTCCCCATGGGTCGGGTTGGTTGGGTCATATAGGTAATGTCCCACTACAAACCTGCAATCACTCTATCCGCCAAGATTTGGCAACGCGGTCAGTGAACTAGATCTACTACGGCAACCCTACACTAGTATACGGTTCAGCTGCAACTGTTCTAATTTTATTTTTGTCATTTTCGTAACAAATATTGTTCGTACCTGTTAATTATTTACATGTTTATGATGAGATCGTTTTTTATTTACTTTTTATTGTTTCAGTTTATTAAAAATTATTTATTTTAAATCTAGTTTGAAATACTTAACTTTGATCACTGACAGAGAACAGAAAGAGACAGAAATTACTAAACATTTGGTTAACTGTCTTCAATTCGTTAGATATTGCATGTGCTAAATGTGCTACATATTTTATAAGGGAAATTATTTAAATTTAATGAAATCAAATCTCGAAATATTCTCACATGGGATGTAAGTGTAAAAAGAAGAAAACAATAAAACCATCTCGAATGTGTCACTTCTATTAACTCGACCCTTTAATTTTCAAAAGTGACATTTCCATTTAAATAAATGTAATAATTTGTTTTTTTCAGCTTCATCCATGCAAGATTATAAGACCTAATAACGTCTGTTACTTAAGAATAGACACACCTCAAGTTACTAATTATATATTTAACGGCGAAGTTAAAAATAAATGGGCAGACTTTGAGCACTTATTTAGAGATTAAAAATAAATAATCAAAAAGGGTGTGCATTTTACTATATGAATAAAAAATATTGCAAGGGTTTTAAACTTTCCGCAACCCCTGCAAAAGTCTAGTAGACAAACTTCAGTCATCTAATATGCTTCAGAAAATCGACAACATTCTTACGCTATTGAAAAATAATAAAAAACTGGAAATAGTGTGGATCAGAGGTCATTCCGGAATAAAACCAAATGAAATAGTGGATGTACTAGCAAAAACGGAAGAAGGACCTGAACAAAATATAAGCCAAACTGGAAACCAAAAACCAAACCAAAATAGAACCAAAAATTCCAGAGGAAAAATGGTACCATTCAATTTTCACCCGCCAATTTATCAATAGCCTCATCAGATCAAACTGTGCTTTGTGTAGAGGGAAAAATATCCAAAAGAGCAGGTTAAAAAATGATTTAAAAATACAGTTGCCGTGATTCGGTTTCAGATTTTCCCTGGCACACTCGTGTTGCAGTACACTTGCACTCACTGCACAACGCGGTAAAAGTAGCTGCGTTCGGTTTACCGGGAAATTGTTCTGCTAATGCATCTTCACTTCACTATAAATTAAAACCATATCCATCAACTCCTAGTTGCTATACACGTCACTTGAAAAACTAATGTAAATTCTTGCATCTCAAAAACATTAAAACCTGCTAGGATAAATAATCGGTTTTTACTATTCGGAATAGGTGGGTTTGGACATAAGAGCAAAAATTTATTTTTATTGTAAAATTATGATTTGTGGATTTATATGACATATTTGTAAATCATTTATTTTAAACAAAAATATGTAACGGCTGTAATTACCAAACTAAAGTTCTGTCTGTAGGGAGATCCACGAAACGGTTTCTAAGTGGTCTGACGTCACAAGCCTACTACAAACTCCGCCCCGACTCGGTAACCGCACTTATCTGTCAAAGTGGGAAACAAGGAGGATTAAATATAATTACCTAACTGTTAATTTAGCTTATGTTTAATAAAATTTGATATTATAGGGTTAACTATGACTAAGTACAAATATTTTAAGAGGGGATAGAAAAAATAAGAATTAATGGAATTTCCTTTCAAAAAATTTCCAAACTTATTTATTATAAATTTTTTCGATATTATATTAAATCCTTATTTAACGCCGCCAATGCGAGAACCAGAGTAGGCAATCAGCAAGCAACCGTCATGCAACAGTCGACAATCACTCGGTCCAGTCAAGTCGGTGTCGCTGTACTCGCTGTCATGTTATAATTTAATTCCTGTGTTTGCGTTGTAGTTTTGTGTTCTTCTTCAGTTTTTAGTGCTTTATTTTAATTTTAAACGTTTTATAATTAAAAAATAAAGGAATATGTGTCGGACACAGATATTTTCTCACAATATAGTTCGCCGGTTTGTTTTTCTAGGTTATGGGACAAGACGCGGGTGTTAAAAGTTGTCTGTTATCTATTAGAATCTATCTACTCATTCCTTTCTTCGATTTTGTTATAATACATAGTACATAGGCATTTTATCTAATTGTACCTACGGGAAGTGTGTTTATCGGTAGTGAGTGAAAATGTAGTTTTACCTGTTTGTGAAAAACGAATGCAAAATACTGGAGCTAACTGGATTAGCTGTTACTTACCTATCAGGTATTATTACTAATAAGAATGTTAATTTTTGTCGTTTCTGCATTTAGAAACACTGCAAACGACCTCATGGTGGTAGTACATTGTTGACAGATGTAAAGTCAACTATGGATCTAAGCCAGAAGCCATCTCAGTCGATACTTATCATAGGCGTCGACTTTCCATAGGAAAAAGGGGTTTTGTCCCATTTTTTAAATATCTAAAATAAACTAAAATTCTGGAATAACTTTTTTATTGTCTTTTAGGCTTCCCTGAGCACGTAGTTAAAATTTTTGTACTTAGTCATAGTTATCCCTGTATAATATAGGAAGGATATCACAAAACTGATTCACATAACTACCAGTAGTAAATGTACAAATGGTGTTTGATTTTTTAGGTAAACAGTATTCAACGCAACGTATCACTTACTCATCATAGTCTTGTACAATGTAATATAAAAGTAGATCAACATTCATTTTTATAATTATTATTATAAGAAAAATAATTACAACATAAAAAATAAGTCCAAGTACATACTTATAGATAGGTATACTTGAAAAGTGTCGCTGGAGAAAAGTGATGTTAATTTGTCA
This sequence comes from Monochamus alternatus, assembly GCA_037114965.1. NCBI lineage: Eukaryota > Metazoa > Arthropoda > Insecta > Coleoptera > Cerambycidae > Monochamus > Monochamus alternatus. The sequence continues at coordinate 76,522,640 of CM073427.1, forward strand.
ATAAATGTCATAGTCATTAACACCCATTTATAGATCGGGAAGGAAGATTATGAAGATTCGGCTACCTATGTTGCGTCTCACTAATTTATAAAAGCCGAGTTTCTTGAACTTTAAAAGAATCTTTTATTGCCTTTCCCGCCATTACCAATTTTTTAGAAGAAGTATCGGCTATTCAATAAGCACAACAACTACCTTGCCTTGCCTTTTTATTTTGATCATACCTAAAGCGCTACCAAGTGGTGTTCGAAAATCATCAGTTCATGAAGCGATGATCAATTCTATTTCTATTTATTTTTTTGCTCTCTTGCTCAGACACTCCTACACAAAAAACGTTGTGAATACAAATTCTCTGCACCATATTCAAAGTGAACTTCGGTATACATCAAAATTTTATGAAACAAGTGTTTGTAAAATTGCAACGGGTTTTTTGGTAAACTTTTTCTAAATACATTTATCACTTGAGATTTTTTTTTAAATGTTTTGCACAAATAAATTTACAATTGCTTAAAAAAATTTTCAAAAATTGAATATATTTTATGTAGCTATCACAATTTCGGATCTTCCAAAAAATGTACCAAAGTGCTTGAAAATGTACCAAAATGTACCAAAGAATACGATGGTGAATTTACATAACATCTATTTTAGTGCCCAGTTGATTTTTTGACATATTTCCAATATTATATTGGCAGTAATTGTAAAACTTTATTTAGTATATATCTAAGTCTACGTGTTTTTCAATGAGTACATTCGTGTTATGTAAGAAATATACTCTAATTTTATTCACGTTTTTTATGAATATGAAATATTGCCCCAGACGCTCTAACTTTCGTCACCTACCTATACAATGATAAACATTATACCTATATTATTTGATTTAATAAGAGCATAAGAGATAGTCAGTTGAACAGAGAAGGACACATTGTTTAATAAAAGTCACCAAATAGTAAATTATGCAGATGATGTGGATATAAATGCTAGAGATAGTAGGGAATTAGAAGAAGTAATCAGAAAACTTGTGGAGGAAGCACGTTGAGTGGGACTGCAGATAAATCAAGAGAAAAGTAAGCTTTTGAGAATACAAATATAAAAAAGATTCAGATTCACAAATTTCAAATTTAGAACGCAGCATGGAGAGATGGAATTTGAAGAAGTTCATGAATGTGTGTATTTGGGGCGCTGATAACAGCTAATTGTCATAAAGAGCAAGAAATTAATAGAATAAAAAAAGCAAACAGAAGTTCGGCACCTGTCAGCTACTTAATGAAATCAAAATATTTGTCCAGAGCAGTAAAATGTTTAAAACAATTTTGAGACCGACAGCGCTGTATGGCAGTGAAACCTGGATCCTCAATAAGATGTCAAGAGAAAACCTATTAAGGTGGGAAAGTAAGATCTTAAGAAGAATTCTAGGGGGAAAGAAGACCGAGGACGGCTATGCAAGGAGAAATAATGATGAAATATATGCAATGTACCAGGCACCAAAAATAGACGAACTTGTAAAATCCAAAAGAGTGCAGTGGCTAGGGAATCTAGAACGTATAGAAGATGAAAGGACAGTGACACATGTATTCCCAATTTTTTTAGATACCTTGTGAATCATCCTGTATGTGAATCAACCCCAACGGATATGTTTCTCGAACGTTTAATTAAAAGTTTTTACATACGAAAGGAGCTTTTAATTTTCGCTAGTCAGTCGCTATATTTACTCCGGAACTCCCTTGCCCTTTAATTAAAAAAGCATAATAATGATGCTGATATATTACTTGCTTTGTTCAGGGAATTAGTAGCAACCTTTATTAATTCCGAAGAAGACGAGCTTTGCTTTTGTAGGATGTGTAACTTTGCGTCTAAGGAGATTTAATCGCTTTCAGTTTTTCCATTAATATTTAAATTCTGCTTGCTTTTCTTTAAAGTGTGTATTTGCTTGTTTACTTATTTACTTCAGAAAAAATTAACAACTGAGTCTCTTCTTAAAGTTAATTAAGCCCTTTTCTTTTAATTAATGACTCGCAAAATACAGTGTGTTTAAAATTAAACGAGAGCATACTGCTATCACAGATCGTATACAGAATGTCATGTACCCAAGCAAAATACTTCTGTCAAAGTAATCAATATCAATGTAAATTTAATAAGCCGTCCATTTTCACAATTCAAATAACACATACGTTAAACTATAGTGACACATCACCGTTATTTCTTAACAGTTACATGGATATACACACTACAAAAATTTAAGGTGATAAAATAAAACATTTAACCTTGAAATAATGTAAGTGTTAGTATAACCAACATGGGATACATACTTGGGCTGAATGTCTATTTTTGATATTTTCCTCAAAGAAGAAGACACCGAGTCATACTTGTTTAGTACACAAATGAAACGAACACAGCTATTTTGTATAATTTGCAAAAGCTTAGCATCAGACTGTCTTAAAAATGGATAATAAACAACAATTGCATAATAATGCTTGGCACAAATATTTATTTGTTTGTTTACTTACTGGAATAAATTTTAAGCTAGAAAAAGCCTCTTTTACAAAAAAACATTTTCTGTAAATTGAAGATCTATATCAATAATTAGTCCCAAATTTACGGCTATTACGTGAAGATTTTTTGCCAAAAAGCATAACCTTGGATTTAGTTGAATTTATGGACAGTCCAAATTTATTAGATATCTCAATAAGAGATGCAATGGCATCATTAATAAGGCGGCCAACATAAAAAATATTATTTTCTTCAAAAGAATAATATAATTAGATTTCATCGGCATAAAAATGAGCGTTATAAGATTTTAAAACATGACGAAATTCGGCTGTATATAAAGTAAATGAAATCGGACCCAAAATTGAGCCTTGAGGAACATCCATATTAGTTGCTAATACATCAGAATGTTTACCATTAAGGATAACTCTTTTCCACCTTTTAGTGTCGTACTGTTCAATTAACTTGTATTGTATTTTCATGAAATCCAACGTAATGTACAACAAGACTAATATTGTAAGCTTATTATTATCTGATTAAGTAACCATCTCATAGGTTACTCCTAATAGAGTGCTTGCTGTACTGCAACCTGCCCGAAACCAGACTGGTAACTGGTAGAATACTATATTCGTTTGCATGATTCTGAATTTAAAAGTTTAAGATGATTCCTAAAATGTTTGAAATGGCAAGTAATATAGTAATAGACACAGTTTGTCATAAAGAACTTCGGTTAGCTTTAGAAAGAGTTGGTTTCCGAGAAGTACAATATAAATTATTGCAAAGTTATTTAGAAAGAAGACAACAATATGTGAAAATAGGAGATAGTGTTGGTAAGGCCAGGACAATTACTTGTGGTGTTCCGCAAGGTACGGTTTTGGGGCCAATTTTATTTATTTTATGTATAGATGATGTTTTAAAAACTGAACTTACAGGCAAAATATTGTCGTTTGCAGATGACACAGCTATTTTCTATGAAAGCATCTCTTGGGAAAACCTGAAAACATTAGTGCAAAAATACCTTAAACATATAAAAAACGTATTTGATTATACAAAATTAAGAATTAACTATGAAAAAACATTTTACCTACCAATCGAGTCATATTCAATACATTTGCCGAATTATCACTCTTTAGAAATTGAGGACACAAGTAATCAAAAAGTATATATTGAGGAAAAGAAAAAAGTTAAATATTTGGGTATCATTATTGACTGCCACCTCAGATGGCAAGAACATATAAAATACGTAATGCAAAAGATACGGGGATTAATATATAAATTTAAACAGTTAAAATCATTTCTCAGGCATAGGGAATTACTAATGTTGTATAAAGCATTAGTAGAGTCAATAGTAAGATACGGAATTATTGGATGGGAAGGTGTAGGGAAAACGTTTCTTACACCTCTAAACAACCTGCAAAAAAGGATTATAAAAATTATTTTGAATAAAGATTACAGATATTCAACCGAGCTTTTGTTTAAAGAATCAATTCTGTTCACTATAAGACAAATTTATTGTTATACTGCTTTATTGTATAAGTATAAATAACGAACATAATAATATATTACATAATTACAATACAAAATGTAAAGAACAAGGAGTCATTAGGATAAAGAGAACATATAAAGCAATAGGACAAAAATCATTTGAATATATAGGCACAAAGTTATTTAATTTGTTTGACAGGGATGTTAGGGAAATTAAACATATTAACAAATTGAAAAAAACTATAAGAAGTTGATTAAATTAAATAAATATTACAATTATATGAGTAACTAATATAAGTAAATAAGTGCTATGCTAGGGAAATAAAACTTTATATTATTTGAAATTTTCAATTGTGTATCTGAATTATTTTATTTTGTATTATTGTATTCTATTTAGGAGTGTAGTTATAGAACTGGAACGAAATAACATAGTAAATAGTGGATAGATGAGGAGCAAGCAGGCAATCAAGTTTACTTGTAAAACTTACGCCTGTTTACTTTAAACATTTATTTACACATACATGTACCTAGTTACTAACAGTAAACCGAATAATGTAAACTAAACTTTTGTGAATAAATATATTATTATAGTATTATAGATCTGAGATCTTTTACATTACAAGATTTATTTATTTTAGGCAATGAAATGACATTAGCATATTTCCAAATAAGAAACACATTATTTTCAATACAGTAATTGATAATATGAGTAATTACAGGCAAAATATCAGTACATAAATATTTAATATTATCTACACCTAGTGCATTGCTCTTAATTGATTCTAATCCATACACACACATCATCAGTTGTTGCTAACTTAAGACTGAAATAGCCGATATTAGTCTTGATATTATTTTTATAAATAATGAATGAATAAAATAACTTTTAATGATATTTCCATCACCGATATTGCCTGGAATAATAACGGTAGGTTTCTTGCAATACAGGCCATAAATTTTATTTTTATTTACTCTCAATTTATAATCAGTATAGATTTTCGTTTCTCTTTTGATTGATATTGTTACATAATTAAATGTTTGTAGTAATCCCAGAGCATAGGTAATTTAGTTTTTTTAAACTTTAGTAACGATTTAGTAATAATCATCTTAGATGATTATTTTTGAAAGAATACGTTTCTGTCGGGTTGCCTATCAAAATACGACTGTAAGTATTTTTAATTACATTTTATTTAATTAATGAAATCCAACAAACGTAATTCGACATGTCAAAATTTATGAAAAGCATTCTGTATTCAGATACATTTTCCGATTCGTTCAAACAACCACTAAATTGTATTTTATGGTCTACAAATGTCATCATGGAATTGATATTTGACAGCAGCAGAATTGATTTAAATTAATTATTGGTCTTCTTTGAGTAAATTGAATTACTACAAGGTATTCATTGTTATACTAATATATTTTTCCCATTGATCGATCGATCCATCCCGCGCTGAATATAATTTAAAACACTTTTTTACTTGTTAATTTAAACAAATATGTTAAGATTTTCGAGAAAAAATTAATTAATTAAAATAAGGTTTTAATAGTGTATTAGAAGAAATGAAAAAGTCATTAGTTGGGATGTGTCTCAATTCTGACAGTCAGTAATAAGACTATTTTATTTCTGCTAATGTTTGTTGTAGAATATGACTGGAAAATTTACATTCAGCAAACAAATTGATATGTTACTTATGCTAAGTTTGTGTCAAGGAAACTGTAGAAGTATGGAAGAATATCGTAGGAGATATCCATCCAAATCGAGTGATTTTCCATATAAAAGGTGTTTTTTATCAAATTCATGGTAATGGCCATGGTATAGGCATTATTGGAGAGATAATTTAATGCCATTAGTGCTTAAATATGACTTCGGGCATATGAGCGCCGCAGCTGGCTCGAATGAAGCGTAATCTGGAAGTCCAATTCTCGACCACTTTTTCAATCAGCAGTGGCCGTATATCGGTAATAACGCGGCGAATGTTGGCTTCCAAATGGTCCAACGCGCTGGTTTATCAGTGTAGACTAGCGACTTCACATATCCCCACAAAAAATAATCCAGAAGCGTGATGTCACAGGACCGTGGAGGCCAATTCACAGGTCCATTACGCGAAATTATGCGGTCATCGAATGTTTCCCGCAATAAATTGATGGTGTCGCGCGCAGTGTGACATGTTGCACCGTCTTGTTCGAACCAAAGTATTTCCACATTAATGCCATTCAGCTTGGGAGCAAAAAAGTCCCTAATCATGGATCTACAGCGTTCTCCATTCACTGTAACATTCTGGTCGGCATCATCTTTGAAGAAATATCCATTGATTCCACCAGCCTATAAAGCACACCACACAGTGAGTTTTTCTGGATGTAACGGCGTCTGAATAAAGTCTTCTGGATGTTCGTCAGTCCAAATCCGGAAATTTTGCTTATTTACGTAGCCATTAAGCCAAAAGTGAGCCTCATCGCTAAACAAAATTTTTTGGGCGAAATAAGGATCAAGAACAATTTGGTTTTCGGCCCATTCATCGAACGTACGACGCACATGATGGTCACGCGGCTTGCACAAGTTGGATCTTGAAAGCTCGTAGACCAAGATCTTCCATAAGGTGGATGGACAGAGTCTCAATTGTTGTACACGATGGCGTATAGACTCATTGGGATCGTCTTGATCGTCTTTGGGGATGCGCATTGTCAATTAAGGTAAATGTAGTGCGAAAACGCTCCATGATTATTCGAATAACTTATTCAGATGGACGATTATGTCGACCGTAAAATCGACGTAGCGCTCGATAAGTTTTGCGAACTGAACCACGATTTTCAAAATAAATTTGCACAATTTGCAAGCATTGTTCTGGCGTAAGTCTATTCATGATACATACTGAACACAAATCAGCCGTCGCCTATCAAATTGACCTCCGGTAGAAGCAGTGTTGCCAAATCGAAAAACAAACCTCTAAAAAACACTTTTAGAATCATTGTAGGTACTAAAGGTTTATATCGAGAAACTAGATTATCAAGAACTTCTATACACTGAATTCTTAAACGTAAACTACTACATCCACATCACATTAAAAAAGTGCAAGACCTATTGCCTCAATATTTTGATCGATACTTTTTGCAAGTTTGTCTTTATTAATTTTGTCAAGAAAATTATTTTCACTGGAGAGGCTTGTTTCACTCGTAGAGGAATTATAAATACTCATAACTTTCATGAATATTTCCATGTAAACCCTTATGCAATAACTGCTAGACATTTTCAACGTGAGTTTAAAGTAAATGTTTGGGCCAATATTATTTATTGTTTTTTGATTGGACCAGTTATTTTGTGAAAGTTATTTGGAATTTCTGCAAAATACTCTTTCTGATTTAACCTTCCGATTTACCGTTGCAACTTAGACAAGAGTTTATGTTTACGCATGATGGGGCACCGCTTTACTTTAGTGCTACTGTTAGAGATTTTTTGAATTTTAAGTTTCCAAGTAAATGGTTAGGACGAGGAAATAATTGTCCTCAAAATTGGCCACCACGATCAGTAGACCTCAACAAATGTGATTATTTTATTTGGGGAACAATGAGAAATTTTGTTTATTCCTCGCTAATTAAATCCTGAGAAAATTTGTGGAATCATATTACGAAAAAATTTAACGCTATGAGAAACACTCATCATGACAAAAATGATGCCCATTTTGGACAATTTCTTTAGTTTTGATTTTATGTATTTTTTTATTTTTATTTTATTGTATAGTTTTATTACTAACTGTCAACTTTTAAAAACAAAGCCTGCTGCTGACTTTTTGATTTCTTCTAATAAACAATATTGAAATCATGTTTTAATTAATGCATTTTCGTCCAGCGGAATTTTCTGATTAATGAATCAATTTTCAGTGAAAATTCAAGAAAGTTTTACAATTAAGTAATCAAAATACCATCAGTTTTCTGAAGTTATATAATTCATATACACATCAGTGCGAATACACACACTTCTTATCAAACAGTTGCTCACTTCTAGGTTTTGACTTTTCGCCCAGCAGAATTTTCTGATTGATGAATCAATTTTCAGTGAAAATTAAAGAAAGTGTTACAGTTGAGTAATCAAAATAACATCAGTTTTCTGAAGTTATATAATTCATATACACATCAGTGCGGATACACACACTTCTTATCAAACAGTTGATCACTTCTGACTTTTGACTTTCCGCCCAGCAGAATTTTCTGATTAATGAATCAATGTTTCTTAACATCATACCAAAAGTTTCAAAAGCTATCCGTGATCGCAGTTCTAATTAAAACTTTACCATCGCGTAATTATAAAAACGTAGCGGCCTCCTGCGACTGACGGCAAGCGAAAATAACAAAAGAAACTGGCGTGTGCACTTCGGGGGTTCAATGAATGCACACCGGCTTTTCCGTTCAGAATCGCGTTAGAGAAATTATCGGGACAACTTTCCTCACACTTGCGGTTTTCCGAGCGGTGGCGCGTCCACAGTTGCGGAAGTTGTCAGTTCCGGCAGGGATTAGATTTCCAAGTCGGAAATCTCTTCACTGTACTAATAAAATTGAGGAGTTTCTATTTTTCTTTCTCAGTAAGACCCAGTAAGTTATGCGCAGTTGATACTGCATTACGTGGACATGGTTTGCTAGAAAGTAGGCAGGTTTGTCAATTTTTGTTTTTCATTAAAATCAACTGAATATACAATAAAAAATAATCTTGCCAAATTTAAAATCAAAATTTAAAAAATAAGACAGTTTTTGAGCATTTTAAAATCTCCAACCGATGCGAGGCCACGAAACGTACCTGTATACAGGGCTAGTATGCGTAACGTCAGCTACCTACCTCTCGTCGCCTGACGTGGATATTTATTACAGGTTACGCGACCGATTTGGATGGTTTCTTGAAAGAAGAAGTGATATATGCCAGCAAAACAGTGGAGTTTTGTACATAAATGTGCTATATAGCTATTAAATCAAAATGATATAGGTATATTGTTTATTATTATATAAGAAGTTAGAACGTCTGGTTTATATTAAATTTAATATTAAAAAATGTGAGCAAAATATGAGTATTTTTCTTACATAACATGAATATACTCATTAAAAAGCACATAAACTTAGATATATATGTACTAAATAAATTTTTACAACTACTACCTATATATTTTTTACTGTATTATAAAGGTATTTTAAGCTAATATAAATCAAATATCCTACAATTCCTATCAATGAAGTCATATGTATGTTCTCTGATACCAAACATCTAGGTATGCTGAAAAGAATTTCACAGACAAAGCTCTATTCAATAATTATCTAAAGAAAATAATCTATATAAATTTACTAACCTGTTTCAATGAAACAATATATAAATATCTAACTTCATTTTTGGCAGTGAGAACACGACAATTCAACCACAATAGATGAGATCTGACCTATTTCTGCATTTTTAGGATTGCTTCTTCAGGTGGCCTCCTTTGAATTGAATCAAATATCTAACTATAAAAATTATTATAAAAATTAAAATTATTTGAAGTTAAATATCGACAATGACAAAAAGTGACAGACTGTCAATGAATTAAATATGACAATACCTACTTGAATAATGTTCACCTTTTTTGTAAAAGTTTTTATATATTCTTAGGTATTAATAATATTGCGTGAAACTAATTACTCAGTGGACAAAAGCCCCAACCTGCGTTGAATTACACCCACAATATCTACCCATATATTCCTTATTATTAGCTTTTGTAACATTTTTTACTGTATTATAAAGGTATTTTAAGCTAATATAAATCAAATATCCTACAATTCCTATCAATGAAGTCATATGTATGTTCTCTGATACCAAATGATTGTTTGTAAAACTGCAACGATTTCTTTAGTAAACTTTTTCTAGATACATTATTATCTCGGATCTAAAAAATTAATTTACTTGGTTCTAATCAGTAACGATCGAATCGATCATCGTTCCATGAATTAATAATTTCCGAACACCACTTCGTAATTAGTAGATATGATTTAAAAATGTAGTTGTGCTTTTTTAACATCCGAACTACCTACTTCTTCTAAAAAACTGGTAGTGGCGGGAAAGTCAATAGAAGATTTTTTAAACGTTAAGAAATTTGGCTTTTATAAATTAGTTTAACCAACTTGCGCAGAAACAGCTTTCTGAACACTTTTTTGCGAGCACCAACTGTTGAAAACATCATTATCGTACCTTGCACGTGACTTTTCTTAGGTACCAAATCTTTTCCCAAATTTTGAGCAGCTTCTCTCAGTTGAGGAGGAGTGCAGAAAACGCTATCCTATTCCCAATTATATGCCTATTCAATCAATCACACACTATGCTCAGTGTTCCTCAGACATAACTTCGTTCAGTCCAAACATAACCTTGCTAATTGAAAACTAAAATTAACATGTCATTGTTTTAACTATAAGCTTCTTTTGAAAATCATTAACGATTCAATGGAATACTATCATTCTTTACCCTATTAACAATTATTGTTTTAATAATTCAGTCAACTATATGATATTTTAGACAGAACTTGTAATATTTTTAAAAAATATATATTTGTCTACTGTCTTAATGATAAATTATTATTGCCTGGAATATAAGATATTATGAAATGTATACGTTTTTATATCTGTCACATTTGTTTGTTTTATTTTTTCTAATCATTTCCGACATATCCAATAAATTCAATTACATATAAATATACTTATAATTTATGAATATTTGTGGATTATAAAACATTAAAAAGCATTTAAATGACAAAAATTTTATTATTTTTAAATTTTGCAATACATAGAAATAAAATACATCAATAAAAAAACAAAAATTGATTATGTACAGTAAACTATATCTGATCATTCTGATGAAGCCGTAGAATGGCTGCATATGGCGGTACGAAAAATACAATCTTTATAAAAAAAAACTTAATTATATTCTTCATCATTGCCATGAGGTTTAATTATTAAAAGCATTTGTCGAGTGTTACTAGATTTAAATTATTTAAGGAATGGATAATTTTAAGGGAACAATTAATAAAATCTAATGGCAATTCAATCTGATAATAGTTTCATTTTATTTCATTAAAGAACATGCTGCAATTGCTCTTTAATATGAAATAATGTTTTTAATCTGCATTATGTTTAATTATAATCGTGAACAAACACAATGTAATTATATTATTGTAAATGTTGTACGTCATTGTATAATTTGATATATATTGTAGTTTCTTTGTTTTTTTGGGCATAATAGGTTATAAAAATCTCTGCCCTTTTCCATATTGTAATAATAATAATAATAATAATAATAATAATAATAATAATAATAATAATAATAATAATAATAATAATAATAATTGTTACCAACAAGTTACAAGTAAATTGCAAAAATAAAAAAAAAACAATGGAAACGTTCAATGCTAAGGTAATAAATGTAATACTTGTAGAATTAGACCTCCTACGGATTGGTTTGTGGTAAACTTCCAGTAGTATTTTCCCTCTTTGGCCCTGCTATTTGGAGGAAGTAACAGGTTTATAAAAATACTATTGAGTCTAAAAAAAAAGTAAAGGGTTAAATATAAGATTACATTTTTTATCGTTTATTGTATCCTATTTTATTTTTACTCAACAACAGAACATGCTGATGCACTTCAGAAAACAGTGATACCTATTTTAAAAAATATAACTAGTTACCTTCAGAAAGGTTTTCAGAATTTCCTTCCAGAATATTACTGAAATCCTGTAACACTTTTTCTTCTGTTTTAATGTACTTTAAGTCCCATTTAGATAATAACATTTATTCCTTTCTAAGATGAGGATATTTAAAATCACCTTTAATCTACATCACAAAAAATATCCATTTATATGTTTTAATAAAAAATATTGGCAGATATTATAATTAGGTGTAGAGAGATTGGAAGTATTTGAACAAGGTATTATAACATAAACTAACATATTATATAGTTCTGCATCTATGTGAAAGTATTATTAAAATGTGAGGTTAGAATAGCAAAATAATGTGTGTCTTACAAACTGTCAAAGTGGATAAACAAAACATCATGGACTTTAATTTTGATATTACTTTTGTTCTAAGTGTTTTATTTTCCGAGATTTCTGTACCTAACAATCACCACAAATTTGATCATTTTATGGCGAGAAATACGGCGACCATAAACTTTCCTAATATTGGATTCTTGTGCAATTACCTTCGATTTCAAAATACCAAAACGTTTATATTATATTACTATTTATTTGTTAACTAGTGCTACTTATACAGTTAATGCTTACCAGCAAACACAGGAATCAACTCCTCTAGATTGTGATCACTCAATAAATCCTTCATTTTAGATTTACCCTATGTATTTAATTGTTACTGGTAAATACTAATTACTATTACTAAATAAGCTTTTATGCTTTTATAAAACGTTATGAGAACGTACAATACTTAACAAATAGCGGTGATAGCGGGTACCGACTATGCTAGCAGCGCGGCGTAGGGGTAATGGATGATGGCGCGATTCTATAACTATTTATTTCAACAATAGCAATCATTGAATCAGAAGTCGATATACTTGAAGTAATAAGAGTTACATTTCTCTTAAGAATACTACGTATTAATAATAAAGTATTACTTTGTTGTGATTATATTTTAAATCTGAATGGATAAATATTTTATTGATGAAAATAAAAGAAATATTTCAATAAATCCCAAATAATTGTTTGATCAATTTTTAATTTTTTTTATTGAATTAGCAATAATTATCTTTTATGTAGTCACCACAGTTAATTTAATCTATTTTACAAATATTTAGTCTCTAATGGAAAGTATATTTTTAACTCAAAATTAAATATTTCATTGTACGTATTACATGCAATTAAATCAACTATAATTAATATTAAGTGAAACTAATGGTTGCCAAGTATACGTATTTCATTGACAATTATATATATTTTTTTTCCGTGTAGTAGGCAGATAATAAAGAAAATAAAATATTTTTCTAAAAGTTCAACACAAATCACAAAAACGAGTATCAGAGAAATGTTATAGGTTCATAGTCTATCCTTTACCAAAGATAAGAATGAAAAAACAACAGATTCTACATAATGAAGGTAGAATTTATATTTATTATAAGCCAAAGAATAGGTATTGTTCCTGCACAGAAACGCAATTGTACTTAATTGCAGTTAAATAATAATCACGTCAGCGCAAACTGTGGATTCCTGTGCTTACTCTACTACAAATAGAATTTCAAATACTAACCACGTGTGAGCAATTTGTGTACCAATGTGAATTGCTATTTGTTTATGCCACACAAATGTATAGCATTTATGAAACTTTTACACCACCTTTAAAATATAACTAATTTAGAATACATTTTAAATGCTGTTTCTTTTATTGTTCTGCCTACTGTTCTACATTTATCTATAAGTAAATAATATGTTTCTGTTGTGGCATAAGTTTATACGGAGCTGAACTTTTTATAGGACTTATTTTCTCTCGCATCGAATTTCTGATAAGTTTTATACAGGAATGAAATTTGTCTGTTTTATTAATAATTTCGTTCGCCCATATTTCGGATGATTTTGAGATTTCTGGAAAAAGTTACTTGACGAAGTTTTTTTGAGTTCTATGTTGCGTCAAAAGTAAAATCTCTACTTAAGATTTACCCTGTATATCCTATGTGAAAGCGATAATTTTCAAAAATACATGTTAAAAAAAATGATACATGATAATAAATAGAATGAATAGTGAGCAGTGTTACACAGAGAAACTGTTAACATAGCAGATAATGTACAATTAGATGCAATTAAGAAATAATAGGAATCAAAATTGTACGAATATGAGTTGCAACACAAAATATGATTAAATATACAGATTTCTCGCTTACCAGTAACTCGCGCTTATCAGTACTGATTTGCGGAGATGGCATACAATAGAAGCTGTTAAAAGCGGAAAGATAAAAATTTATTCGATACGTTTTAGGTATTTTCTTGCAAGATATCACCATCTGACGATAAACTGATGGTTTTGGATTCCATAATTATTAAGCCAAATTTGGAGTACACCCATTAATCGCAATAGAAGAAATTCATCATTTATTTAAAATTTCTAGAGAAGTTCTTTTCAATATACAAGGGTTACACAAGAAGCAAAATTATACCAACGTACAGTGTGAAAGAAAAGTATGGAATAAATTCTTCTAATTCTTCTAAAACAACGAAGTTTCATGAAATTTCCTCAGGTGATGTTTTTCCAGTGATTATATAAACTCAATTCATTATAATTTGGTATAATGTCTTTGGAGAAAAACAGGTCAATTTTTATTTTCGAAATATCATTCTTTTAAGTTATCAACATTTATAGGCACTTCCGGTTTTCCCGAAAATGATTTCACCTCTCATATTTTAAATGGAACACAAATATTTTTGTTACAGATATCGAATCTTTGGTAAATTCTGAGTAAGATAATATGGCACAATGTCCGTCAAACCTTGACAGGCACCCACGTAGATATATATATATATATATATATATATATATATATATATATATATATATATATATATATATATATATATATCTATATATATATATATATATATATCTTACTATGTATTCTGCGTCCGTACATTTTAAATTTACATATCATTCAGCGTCCACCACCTTTCTACGTCCATATACGGACGCAGAAAAAACATTCGTCTTTATTGCAATCGGCAATCATCGCTGGATGATGTGGTACAACAGAAATGATGCAGTTTTATACCTAATTTAATATCTACCGAAAAAGAATTCTGTAAGTTATTTTGTGTAGCTGTACACAATTTCTGGTCGGACGCAGAAATATTAGTAATATGTAAAATAATATACATTTTAAGGTTCAGCAGTTTAACACCAGTTGGCGTTGAATAGAGTGGCGTATATATCCAGACCGTATAACCATTTTAATTATCTAAAACATTTTCAGATGATTGTGCGTCCACATCTTGGCAACAGTGTATTTAGTTTATTTTCTGCATGTCTCCACCAAATTGAACCAGTACTCTCGTTCCTCTTTTACCGCGCATAACTAATTTAACGCTGTTTTAACAACATTTTTTTCTGATGGATTCTGAAAATTTTTCATAAATTTTAGAGTTGAGGCCAATTCATATTTGGCTATTAATTTTATACTCACAACAAACAACGATAAATTTTGAAACATTGAGTAAATTTTTTGAAATTCAATTTCAATAGACTTTAGTCAGTTCCCTGGAGCAAATATCAATATGCTGTTCTCTATATACACAGTGATTTAACTTTAAATACAGAAATTGCAGGAATAGATAACTTGCCAAAAAATAAGTGTGCTCTATAAGCTTTTTTCCTGGGAGACGCGGTATTAGACATACAAGGTGTTAAAGTTTACAAAAAAATATATTTTCTGTAATATCTTCATAAGTACCATGCCAATAGTTAAAACCACGAGGTTAATATTACATTCAGTAAAAGGTAAACTTATTTGAATACGATGTAATAAATTTCATTCAACGTCAGCGCAATATGAAGATATTACAGAAAATATATATATTTTATTGTAAACTTTAACACCCTATCTCGAATACCGCTTCTCCAAGAAAGAAGTTTATAGAGCAAACTACTTATTTTTTGGCAATTAATATGTTTCTGCTTTTTCTGTATTTAAAGTGAAATCACCCTGTATATTAAAACACCATGCCCCTAACGCACAAATGATGGCATCTTTTTTGCGATAGAAGATACTAGATCAGTCTCAAAATACTTTTGTTCCTATTTCGGAATAAATGTTTCATGTTGGGAGTAAAATCTTTTGCGAACTACTGAATTTTTATTTTTTGGACAGGTTTGTTTGAACTCTACATTAATTCGCGAGAGTTAAGACCAAGACAAAATTTATATGGGACATAATTGCATTCTAAACAGTCAACGTTAACTTTTGTACACAGATTTATATAAAATTTGTGAATTTGTTAGAAAATTCCCTTACTCATATTTGCTATGTTTTAGTAGCAAAAATAATGAAGCAAATACAAGCAATTTTTATTAGTAATTGCAATTTTTGTTGGTTATTTTTTCATGATTTTTAATTAGAACTATATGTTCCTTGTTTTGTTGAGCAATTGTTTTCTTAAGAAAGCTAATATTAATTTATTTCCGTCACTATTTTGTGATATTCGTATTTAAAATCAAAATTTGTATCACCATAATTAGCGTTATTAAACTCCTAACATTCAGTATACAAATAATTATATTAAGTCTCAGTTTTTACCTTACGTAATATCCGAATACCTAATTATAATAAACAATACTTGTAATGGAGTAATAGTAATAATAAGTTTTATTTTGCTCTACAGGCCTCGTTTAAAATTTGCTCTGCTTGCATGTCTTCCCCTCATTTCTTCACAATCACGCAGTAGATGTTCTATCACTTCTCTCTCTTCCCAACAGGCCCTACATCTTCTCTCACTTTCATCTGTCCGCCAATTATTATTTTTTTCCTCAAATGAATCTTGCTAACATTATCCTTGCCTTCTTACTCTCCCTGTTTAATTTTGTTCTTCTTTCTTGCCTTTCTATATCTGTGTCTCTTAGCTGTAATTCTTTCCTCATGTGTCTGCCTCCAGTTCTTAAGCGTTCTATTTCTGTGATTGCATACCCATTTCGTCGGAAGTATATCTCTCTATCTGTCCCTATATTCTCTCCTCCTTCCTTCTTCTTTTCTAACCCGCACTGTTGTAGTATCTTGCAGTATTTCCTTCTCATTATCTTTTCTTCGTATTTTACTGTTAGGTTTCTTGCTTTCACCCTCATTTTATCTCTTTTGCTTTCTTCTGTGACAATGTAGCCCGGAGTTTCTCTGTCTGTTCCTAGTATCCACCTTAGATACTTCTCCTATACTTTTTTTATTTCTTCAAATTCTATCCATCCTCACACATCAGCCCCATACAGGAGTATGTTCCCCACTAAACTGTCGAATAATATTAGTTGTCTCTTATGTCTGAATTTTCTTTCTCTCTGTCCCCCAAGCTATCCCCATTGATTGATTTACCTTCCTTATATTTATATGTGCTGCAAATGTATTCCAAAAATCATCAGTTTTGTGTTCTCCACATTCACTTGTTTTATCATCTGTTTCATTTCGTTCTCTTCATTTGCTACTATAATGATGTCATCTGCATATTATACCCAAAGTACCCAAACCTTTCTCTGACCCACTACTGCTCCTCCTGCCTGAGCCATCCTCAATCTCTCCTCAATGTCGCCAATTAATGCTGCAAATAAGGAAGATCTTAGTGGGCACCCCTGTCTCACTCCTTTGTTTGTATAAAATTCTGTACTTTCCATCCCGTTCACTTTCACTCTATTCAACGTTGTTTTATATATATCCTTAAGTTTTCTTATCAGGTGTTTATCCACTCCTCTGTCCTTTAGGTGTTCCTACAATTTTAGTCTTTGTACATTATCAAAAGCCACTTTTAGATCTATGAATAACGCATACAACTTTACATTTTTCGTCTGCGCTTCTTTGTTAATTAGATGATGCAATATGTATACATTGTCAATTGCACCCTTTCTGTACGCTGCCTGCCCGTCTGGTATAAATTCTTTTCCCTCCATTCCGCCTTTAGTTTTTTGTATAGCAGCTCTGTAACGTTTTATTTCTTAGTTTATCCCTTTTTTATAAATATGGGAGATTATTCCTTCCCTCCAGCTTTTTGGTTTACTCTTTCCTCATTGATAATTTCACAGAGACTGTTTACTACAGCGTCTGTGCCGTAAATCCTGGCCTCATTTTGTATTGTGTCCTTTCCAGCATTTTTTCCTTTCCATAAATTTTTATTCTGTTCCACTATCTCTTCTCTATCTATTCTTTGGTTTCCATCTTCTATTTGCACAGTATTTTTTTCGTTTCCATTTAATAATTCTACAGACAACTTTTCCATTCTTCCATTTTTATCTGCTCGCTCACTTTTTCCGCTTCTTTCTCCCTTTATTAATATACTTCCACGCTTCTGTTTCCGTTTTTATTTTCTTAATATTCTTCTCTTCCTCTGTCTGCTATCTCTGTTTCTTTTCCTTACAACTCTATAGTTGTTTTTCGCTTGCATATATTCCTCTTTTGTAGTTTTGTTCTGTCTACATTTTCTCAGTTGTCCTCTGGTTTGTCGATTCAGTTCTCTGCATTCTTTATCCCACCAGCTGTTTCTTTTATCCCTTTTAAGTATTTTCTTTTTCTCTGTTGCTCCCCCTATCCATTCTGTCAATTCCCTCATCTTCTCATCGACTGCCTTTTCCTTAAAGCTCATCATCTGCGTTCTTCCTCTGTACTTTACTATTTCCTCTTTTCCCCATTTCGTTATTTCTAGTTCCTCTCTTATTTTTGCTTGTCTCTCTGTTGCTTCTATTACGTTTTCCGGTCCCCTTAAAGTTATTTCCAAAGGCATATGATCCGACTCCACCCTGTCTGCTATTTTAAACTTTCCACTTCCTCCCAAGCATCTTCATAGACTATTGCATAATCAATTACCGACTCTCCTCTTGGTCCCAGATATGTCCAGTTTCCTTTCTCGTCTCCCTCCTTATTTCCACTCAGTACATCCCATCCATTATCTTTTATTATTTCCTCTATTAATCTCACCTATTATCTATTTTATCTTTTCTCCCTTTTCCGACTCTTCTCTTCTTTTTGCCATTTATACCATTCGACCATTAAAATCTCCTACATTTTGTCCTTGGAGCGGTCATTTACTTTTTCCTTAATTTGCGACTTCAAATCTTTCATCCCTGTACTATATACCGTTATTATTCTCCATGTATTCTTTCCTATGTTTACTCTGCTACTTATCATGCTCTTGTGTTTTTCATTTCCTTATTACTTTTATTCCCCCGCGTATCCCCATTATCAACCCACCCTTCGCTCTGCCTTTCGTCTTTACCCTTTCGGCCCCTTGGAGTTCCCATTTGAAGCATTTTGGTATTCTGTACTTAATTTTTTCTCACGATTTCTCTTCTGCTCATGTTTCCATCATTTCCACTATGTCAAACCCTTCCACGTATTCCCTTCTTATCCATGTAATGGATTAAAAAGTTAATACTATTACACAACAAAATGCCATCTTCTTCAAATTTTAACCTACCTGTGTTTTTCCCATCTTTTTCCCTCAGTTTGTTCCTAAAATTACTTTCCTCCTTCTTATCCATGTAATGGATTAAAAAGTTAATACTATTACACAACAAAATGCCATCTTCTTCAAATTTGAATTTAGATCAACGTGACACGTGTACTTTAACAAATGATTATGCTTATACAGTTTTAAAGAAACGTATTTATTATGCAGTAATTAGATAATCTTTAGTTGTTTGCATTTTTCTCAAATGTGTTTCAGTAGGTGTGACTTATATTGTTTATTTTTGCGTGGATAAGAAACTTGTTTTTTGTTTTTCTACTACGCAGCGCGACGATAAATAAACAACGATTTTATAAATAAACTATTTTTTATGTTTTAAATGTATAAATATTTTTTTAATATCACGTTTAACATAATTAAAGATTATCTAGTCTGTCCTGTATCAAATAAAATTGAAAAGTTCAATGTTACCAATAATTGGTTAGTGAGCAAATTAATTATCTCAAACATTTCTATATCGCGTCGTGTCAGACCCAGGAAAGAATATACTATATAAATATTAAAGCTCGAAGTTCAAGGAAGTGGCAACTATGTCGGACGCTGAAACATTGTTACTAAGTATTATAATATACTATTGGACGCAGAAAAGATACAAACATATAAACGTATATCGGACGCGGAAATAATAGCAAAATGTAAGGACGCAAAATCATTGCAAAGTAGAAATCTTCTATTATTTAAGGCAGCAAAAAGATTTCTATTATATACTCTGTATTTTCAATTATAAAACATTTAAGACGCCACCTATGTCTAAAAATATTTCACTATACTTTAACGGACGTAGAATCGTTGTAATATGAAAAGACGCAGAAAAGATAAGAAGATGTATATATATATATATATATATATATATATATATATATATATATATATATTGTAATAAAATTAAAAATTCAAACAGTTTTAGAATAATAATAATAATTGTCACATTTTGTTGAGACAGGGTAAATTTTTTTAAAATAGTTATTGATGGTAAGAAAAGGAGGTAATTTTGAAAATAAGTAGTATCTACAACAATTAAACATACTGTATCATAATAATCATATAATAAAAATTAAATCATTTCAATTTATAAAGTCAATACCAGTAAAATTTATTAAATATATGTACATAGACAAATATAAAGGCCAAGTACATAATTAAAATCAGAATTTATCATAGAACTAGGCATATCAACAGACAGCTAAAAACATAAGGATGACACTTATATGCATTTAGTTAACATGCGAGTCAAATATAAAAAGATTTGTTAAAATAAATAAAATTTCCAACATCAGATTTTAAATTTCAAATAAATAATAATTTTAATTTGACATCTATCAAAAATAAGGACGTGGACACATGTACCAGATAGACACACTTATAAAAACATGATTAATTAATTTTCCATATTAAATATATTGAAATTGTATTTTATAAATCATGAACATTATTGAAATATGTAATTAGTAATAAATAGTGCAGTGAAGTGACTAAATTAAAATCAAAAAACGATATTTTAAAACATTGTGAAAGTGACTTAACAAACAAACTGAAAATCTAGACTTGAGAAACAAAAAAAGTTATTGTCTGAAGCTATTTATTTGTGGCATAATTTTAGTTTTTATTTAGTTTTATTGGGTTTTTGCCACACTTCTGAAAAATAATAAAAATTAATTAAATAAGCCCTTGCGCCTAACGGAACAGTCAAGGGTTATTTTTGAAACTAAGTTTGCCTAACCAAAAAATCTCACACTGAAAAAAGCAGATAAGTAAAAAATAACATCACTATCGCGCACTTCCGTAATATTGACGTTTCGAAAAACTCTCTGTTTTCGTTTTCAAAATAGTAGTAAAATATTAAACGTTTGTCAAGTTTGACAGTTTAAAATTTTAAACTTTGTCTAAGCTTAGAAATTAAATATCAAATAGATACCAGTATAAAAATTTGATTATACCATCATCTGTTTAGTTTAAGAAAATCTGTAAGAAAAGCCCATGTTTTTTTTTATTCCAAGGTTTGTAATTTTAATGTGGAATATTATTAATTATTTTTAAAGTTCATTATAAAATATTTGATTTCCTCCTTAAAGAAAATAAAACACAAAATTAAAGATAAATACAAAATTTTATTCTGTGTTTAGTGAAAGCTATAGTTCAAAAAAAAATTAAAATATTAAAAAAAAATAAAAAATAAAAATAAAAAAAAATCAACAAAAATAAGTTTTCTCTCTACAAGAACCGACTACTGAGTGGAGTGAAAGTGCTAGCCAAGGTAAAAGATATAAAAGAATAATAAACAAAGGTAAGGAAAGAAATTTAATTAGCGCCATAAATTTCACATAAACACATACACATTCACACTAAAATAAAGATTACAAAATTATACACTCAAAAAAAAATTCAACAATATATATATAATATCACATCACTCGGTTTTACAGTTGTATAAACAATTGCAATCAGAAACTGCACACCTTACTCTCGGCATTTTTATGAACCTATTGACTAAATATTATTTATCTTTCACATAAATTTATTTTTATTTATTTTTATTTTGTTTAGTGACTTTTATTTGTTTTTTTAATTCTTTTGCGTTTTTTATATTATCTGACAATTTAACTTTCAGGTTTATTATTTTATATTTTTGCTAGATTTTAAACTGTTTTTATATGTTTAGACTTTTATACTACTTATATTTTATTTTATATAATCGATTTTTTATCTTAGGTATCTTTTTTTAAGTATTTTTCTCTCTTATTGCAATTTTTTTAGTTTAACTACTTACCCTTTAAGTGGGTTATACCCGTTAGATATTTTAAGAGTAAATAAATAAATAAATAAATTCAAATTGTAAAGTGTTACCTACCTTCCGATAAATATAAAAAAAATGTATGCACCTAGTTCACTACTTGTCAATCATTCATAAATCCTAAGTATCCTAAATATCTAACCGAAAAATCACAGTCAACACCCTTCTGGTTTTTTTTGCAATAGGGGTAGCTTCTTATTTATTTTTTTCCAGCTTCTTACATAATATTCTCTAAAACTTTGCTTTATAAAATTTTTTGTAACTTTCATATTTGACGCCCCACTGCCCTTTATATGAAGAAAATTACTATATTGCAGGGTTCTTCGATGCCTGTCTCCACCCAAAAAAGCACAGTCAAAACTCTTTAATGTTTTGCGCAATAGGGCAGGTTTTTTATTATCGTGTCATTTCTAAAATAATTTTGTTTATATGGAAATATTACAATGTTTCCTTATGATTTTTTTTAATGTTGATATTAACAAGTTGAGACCCAATTAATGAAAAAATTATCCGGCTCTAATATGCATTTTTATTGTAGGAAATATGATTTATATTAGCTCAAATACCTCAAATATTATATATTTGTGTTTTTAATGTAATGCTGATTTCTTATATTATGCAGGGTCTCCGGAAATTAAACCGGCAAACGAAAGCAGCAAACTATACGAATTGTTTCATATTGATTATATAGGGCTCTTTTTTATAGATTAGACAAATCACTTTAAGCATTGAAAATAATGGTCAGTCGCCTGTAGAACATATTTTATTAAATTAAAGTATAGTTTTATTAATCGCCGTTGTTAAAAAACAATGTCAAAGAACCTCCCTTAGGAAGCATTTCTTGATAAGAAGATTTATGTCAAATCGATATGAAGTCATCCCTAGAAATTATGTGCATGAACTTAGCCTCCTCCTAAAATAAATAGTAAAGGTTGTGCTGAATTGTGCCGAATTTGTACTGCATTGTGTCGTAAAAGTTTTTAGAAAATGAATGATTATGTTTTTGACTTAGCCCCCCATTTCGCATTTTTTCGTATTTTTCTTTAATGTGCTATATTGTACTAGTTGTTCAGAACATTGTGCCGTTTAAAGAAATTTCATATAATGCCTCCGTTCACCGGAAAAACCGGAATTTTCTAGCTCCTCATTTTACCACAATCCATCCAATTTTTTTCGATGTGCCGAAAGTTGTGTTGTTTAGAAAAATTTTTATATCTGTCTCCGTTCTCCGGGAAATTTAAAAAAGACGGAAAATTTCTAGCACACATTTAGAAATTCCAATTTTTTTTTTCAGTGTACTGAGTTGTACTAGTAGTTTCAAACATTGCACCGTTTAAAAATAAAATTATATATGCCTTCGTTCTCCGGAAAATGCAAAATATGAATATTTTAGTGTGGCTTTACTCTTCTCCCCTACTTGCGAAAATTGCGTTTTTCCTTAATGTGCTGAATTGTGCTAGTTGTTTCGAACATTGTGCCGTTTAAAGAAATTTAATATATGCATCCGTTCTCCGGATAATCCTGAAAAATCGAAATTTAAGTGTGCTTCCCATTTTTATCGAAAATTAAAAAACGAGATTGTCCTGAATTGTGCTAATTGTTCTAAACATTGTGCTGTTTAAAGAAATTTGATATCTATTTCCGTTCTCTGAAAAATCGGGAATAACCGGTAATTTTGATACTGACCTTACTGCGCTTCCCATTTTGTCCGAAAATTAAAAAAACGTGATTGTACAGAATTATGCAAGTTGTGTCGAATGCTGTGCCGTTTAAAAAAATTTCATATCTATTTCCGTTCTCCAGAAAATCCGGAAATTTTAGCGTGATTTTAGCCCTCCATTAAGGTACGGATTCGCTGGTGCGACTGCGGCTGCGACTGCGATTGCGACTCGTTGCCGGCCAATAGGAAGTCTAAATGCTGGAGTTGATGAGAACATTCAGACTGTCTATTGGTCGGCGACGAGTCGCAGTCGCAGTCGCAGCCACAGTCGCAGCCGCAGTCGCACCAGCGAATCCGTACCTTTAGTTATACTGAATTGTTCGAGTTATCCTGAACATGTTGTCGTTTAAGGAAATTTGATATGTATCTCCGTTCTCCACAAAATCCGGAAAACTATATTATATATTGTCTAAAAAAGTACCTTAGGTTGCCATTTGATGCTTTCACTTTGTCTATCAATTCTTTCTTAAGCTTCCTGGTAAAACTTTCCAAATCCATCTCGCCACTTTTGTTCCTTTCAAAGAATGGGTGATGCGGTGCGATGCACTTCTTCCTAACAGTGTGACCTCTCATCATAACGAACTATGGGCATCTCATCAAAGTGTATCGCTAATTTATTATCAGCAGAAGGCAGCAGCTTCACACTGAATTTGTTATATTTGCTGCGCTCCATAGCCAGCACTGTTATTGAAAAAAATTTTTGCAAATGTAGAACGTACACCAAGAAGTGCTGTTTGTCTATTTGTGTCAAAAATATGTAATCGCCTTGGTCAGTCAATTCCAAAATGAAATCTGCTTCTCTTATATTTTTGGAATGCTTGAATTTGAAATGATCCAGAAGTTTATCTACTACAACCACATCGGAACAGTTCTGGTAGTATATCGGACACTTCATTCTTCTATGGGGACAGCTTCGTTCATGTTCCTCCACTCTACCCCAGGATATATTCTTGTCGCAGTTGACGTAGGAACAAGGGAAAGAGAGGTGCTGGACTACATCTTCAAATAGGCGGACCCTTGTGGAAGTTTTACATTTGACTTTTTCGCGTCTGCCACATTTGTAGCGTTCATTATCCAACCCTGTGATCATGATCGGTGCGACCGATAGCAGATGGCCACAGAGGCAGCATCTGTATTTTCTAATGGCGTCTTCTGATATAAGACATTTTATGCTCATTTTGATTGACTGGCTATGATAGCAAGAACAATTATGGAAAATGTAAATTTTTAATAGTTTAAAACTAATTTTGGATTAGAGAATACAATTACTTCATTAGAATAAATATGTAATGATTCCTTCAATGATTTCAAGGAAGAAAAAACATGTTTTAAATCGTCGCGTGTCTGAGATACAAAAAAGTGTATCTCAGACACACGCTGTTAAAATTGTTTAAATATACGTATATATCCCTGTAGATTAATGGATTCTGAGTTCCAATTTCGAAGTGATTTTTTTCCACTTTTAACAGCAGAAAGCAAGTCTCTATAAAACTTTTTTAATTTTGAATTGCATTTTAAAATTATATTTACAACAATATTTTTCTACATATTTATGAATGAATAGTTTTCGATTTTCAACTATGAAGTGAACTTATTTAAAACTAAGAACACAGTAATACAGACATGAGTTATTTTTAAAATACAACGAACTTACAATTATTTTCCAACAACTACGCTAATGTGATTTCTAGGTGTTATTTCTTTCGAGATCCTTTAGGACCATTTTGCTTACAACTTTTAAACGGGAAGTAAGTAAGCAACATTTCAATTTTGTAAAATATGTTTTGTAACTTTAACAAGATTAAACGTATTACTAAATTCAACTAAAATTCTTGCCTTATTTTACATTAAAATATAAGTGATTTTATGAAGAAGATTAGTCTGTTCAATAATATGGTATTTAAAAAGATATGTCAAGCTTCAACCCACGTATACTTGTAAATTTTTCATGAGAATATGATATCTGCTCGATAAAGGAACGTGAAAATCGTGCTAGAGAGGCCCACGTAACTGCAAACTCATATTTTTAGGGAATATATAAAATTTCATCTCTTGCTCTATAAATATTTCAAAGTGCGAAAAAAATGTTTACTGAGAAACATAGATGTCTAGTGATATACCAAAAAATCAAAACTGATGTATTTATGCAGTACCTGTAGTGTAATACTTACAATTTACCAGATAAATAAGGCACAATATTTAATTAACTAAATAACTTTAAAAAACATTACATTTTACGAAAAGAAGTTGACACTGAAAGAAATACTACTACTAT
This sequence comes from Monochamus alternatus, assembly GCA_037114965.1. Taxonomy (NCBI): domain Eukaryota; kingdom Metazoa; phylum Arthropoda; class Insecta; order Coleoptera; family Cerambycidae; genus Monochamus; species Monochamus alternatus. The sequence goes on from CM073427.1 coordinate 76,548,593, forward strand.
AAATTTGTGCTTACAATTAATTATATCGTAGAATAAACTACAAATGTAGTAAACCATGTAAGTTCATTGTGGTAAATGGAAAAGTATTAAAGTAATTAGGTTGTTGTAAATTTTATCATAATTGTAAAACTTTTTACTATATTTTGTAATAAATGAAATATTCTCTCTTCTGCACATCTACAATTTGATTTTGTGTACCAATCAATTTCTTGACTGTTGGAAAACTTTGCTGGTTAGTCCAATACATAAATCGGGGGATAAATCTATTGTTAATAATTACAGACCTATTGCGGTTTTATCAGCGCCTGCAAAAATTTTTGAGCAAATATTGTACGTTTACTTATGGAATCATTTTAGCTCACTTGTTAAAGACTGTCAACATGGATTTGTGCCTAAGAGATCAGTATCCACTAATTTAACTATTTTTGCTGATGATATACTTGGCGCATTTGAGAATGGATACCAAGTGGATGTGATTTTTATCGACTTTCAAAAAGCTTTTGACAGGGTGGACCACGACGTGCTTTTAAAAAAATTGGTTATGTATGGGGTAAATGATAACTTAATTAGATTGATTGTTTCTTACTTGCAAAACCGTACATATCAAGTTAAATGTCATGGATTGTTTTCAGATGTGTATAATGCGAATTCAGGGGTTCCGCAAGGTTCCAATTTGGACCCACTCCTATTCTTGTACTTTATTAATGATCCTCCTGAATGTCTTTGTTACTCGGACTATTTGACGTTCGCTGATGACTTTATATTTTAATATTAAAAAGTGCTACAATATTTTCTTTACTCGTAAAAAGAACGTTATATGCATATAAGATGGATGGCACTCAGTTACCTAGTACTAATGTTAAAGATCTGGGATAGACAGTGCAATGGCATATAAACTTCATTTCGATAAATTTATATCAAATGCTTATAAAGCTCTTTGCTTTCTTATGATCCATAATCTACAGAATATTCAAACCCTAATTAAATTGTACTGTACATTTGTTAGGCCAAAACTTGAATATGGCTCATTGTTATGGCACGGTCATCTCAAAAAATATACTGATCGGGTTGAAAAATACAAAAGAAATTTTTAAGGTATTTATACTTCAAGAAATATAATAAACCACCAGATTTTACAACCATAAGAACTAACCAACTATGTCGAGATTTCAAAATTAACTCTCTTTATCACCGTTGTATTATTTCCATAATGCTATTTGGTTATAAAGTTTTAAATTGTTTTATTAATGCGCCAAATCTGCTTTTCCGTGTGTATATTGTCACGGAATTTGCCCCACTCACACCCAAACCTACGACTGTGGTATCGCGAAATGCTAAGATTGCCCCGATCGCCCCTACACGATTCTGTTAAACAAACAAAAAGCCGTGGATCGAGACGGGACTAGAAAATTGGGGAATCGACGAGAAGCATTCGAGTCGTTCGGGAAGATGAATCTAGAGATACTAGAATATACCTGGAATATTCGTTGGGTGTATAAATGAAAAATGAACGGCCGATTAAGTAAGTCTTGTATAAGTCTTGTATTACAGTGTTGAATTCAAGTGTTTAGTTAGAGAGATCAAAGCGATTAATTAAATAAGTGTTTAGTTGAGTTAGTAATTAGTGTTCAGTAGTGTACTGAGTAGTTAATAAAGAGAAGTAATTAAGCAACGGATTGTTTTTCTGGCAATAGTAAAATTCGGATTAGGAAATCCGTGACAATATTAATGTTCCTTCCAGAGATACCCGTCAGTACCAGTTACTACATATTCCGATACGTAAAACATCATGCTCTCCTCTTACAATTATGTACCAGTTAATTAATAAAATCTCATCATGTGACTCCATTGATCTGTTCACTCCCCCAAAAATATTTCTAAAAGAAATCAAGTAAATTTTTTCTATAGATAATTTGCAATAAATTAATATTAGTTTTTTTGTGCGTGACTTGTTGTTGAAGCAACTGTATGGGTGTTGTTCGTCCTTCTTGAATAGTGCTTTGTATTCTAGTTTATTACCTTTTTATTCTAGTGTTTACATTAGGTAGTGACATGTTATATAATTTATTATAATAATTATTTCCCTGTAATTAGGTACCCATGCCTGTTGGGAAAATAAATAAATAAATAAATATTGTGAATTTTAAAATGCCGGTATAGTGCAAAATATCAATAAAAACTACAGAGACACAATTGTAGTATTATTAACTATAAATTGTATTAAATTAGTTTTGTGGGACCGCCAAGTCCTGCATGGAGTAAGCCAGTGGCCGCTAAATGTAGACACTTCGCATTTTTGACCTTCCATCACATATGACAAAGATCGAGCAGCGACCAGGGTTATAGTTGCGGCAACAATTCAGACGACTTACGTCATACGAACAGATGAATAATTCTTATATTTTCACCAAAATGTTTAAGAAACTATTACAGAGAATAATAAAACTATATACTACACTAAATGTTTGCACTATATATTGCACCAAATTACAACAAATTTTTGTTTTTAACGCGACAAACTATCGAAAATTATGTTGACAATAAAAAAGAGATGTTTCAGGTGATAATGGTGATCGGAGCAACAGAAGTAGCAAAAAAATTTTACTAGCAGTGAGTAATTTTTTAAATAATTCAGTGATAATTATTAATGTATTTAACAAACATTTGTAAAACCTTAGTTGGTAATGGGGGTTACAAAAATGCTGATAAACTATTGCAGTCTTTGCGTTAATGAACTCACAAAACTTTTAGTAAATGGTACAACAATGCATGTATTTAATAACATTTCTGTTGCAGTAAGATAGTGTTTAGAGATTATTACTACAAAATTGTGAGAATAGAGGTAAGTGAAGTAATACTACAAATTGCGTTTGGAGCTATAATTACAAATTGTAGTACACAGATCTACAATTGTATAAGCGTTTAATATTCTTTTTCTACAAACAAATGTAATATTTAACATTGCCTTGTAGCATTAAAAATATTGCTTTAAGGCACCAGTGCCTTAAAAGGATCACTTTAAAGCACTAGTGCCTTAAAGTAAATGTCAGATTGTGACAGTAAATTACATTTTACATTTAGTATATTTCAATTCACACAATTTGAAAAATTAAATCCTACCACTATCAACTGAAACGACCCCATTCCTAGTTGACGTTTGAGTAGAATCCGCTGATATTGCAAGCAGTTTTCGGGCAATCGAATTTTTACTTTCCAACGAATCTTCGATGCCCTCGGCGAATGTTGAAGATGTTTATCCCTCATGCCTCTTAATTGTCATTAATATGCTCCACTATCCACTAGTAAGCACGCCGACGAACGCCGAAAACAATATCCAGTATAGAGGTTAGAATTTGGAAGTTGTAGAAATTTAGCAATAGCAGCAGGAAATTTTCCAAACGTATTTATTCCCACAGGGTTTTTCGTAGACTTAGCTTTCACATACTTTAGGAAAAGCCTCCGATGTCCCACACTTGCTGGACGAAGAGCCATATATCTCCGGTAACAGTCCAAATAAAATTCTTCAACGATAGTGAAATTTCGTGAAACCTTGGTTTTGGTATCTGATATCTTAATCAATATTGAACTGGAAGTTGCTTTTTGAAACATTAGAACAAGGTAATTTTGTAGTACCTATAGTTACATTAATATTGTGTCCCATAATTGACAAATTATCTGAATTTAACTTAATTGTTTTCAATAATAATAATTCAATACATTTTTTATAAGAAATTTCGGAATAAAATTTAAACCTTGAAAACCCTGTATTTCTTAAACCAGCGATATTCGTATAAGGCATGATGAGCTCAATCATAATATTTTGGTGTCTAGTTTCCCCAGCTTAGTGTTGACTATTTTTTTCTGACACTCTGCATATAATTGTAGTAATATCTTTCAATTCCGCAGCAATGAAAGATACGTATACTTAAGTATATCAGCATATAAATTGGACTTCAAACTGTCAGAAATATTCGACCAGTAACGTTATGAATTTGTTTTCAATAACTATCGTGCAAGAATTTGTTGGACAAACGTTTTTAACAGCTTGGAACCAATCTGGATTTCTTGCTTGAACAGACCTTATATGATACATGCTTTTTTCATTATTTTCGGTATAAATTAACATTAATGGTTACGGCTACTGTTATGAAAACTTGATACCTTTTTCTTGATACCTTTTTGTAAATAATACCCTAATGGTAAATGAAGAAATTACATTTCAGAAAAGTTATGCATAATCATAAACATGGATTTTACAATGAAAAACATTTGTGTATAATATTTTACCGTTTCCAGGAAAAAAAACGCATAATGGTCACGTACTTAAAAAAAATATGTAAAGCTCTTGTGGCATAAATGCCCGACATATTAAATTTTTCATAAAAGTATGAGAACTTCTCAATAAAGAAAACAAGGCAATCGTGTCAGCGGAAACACATAACTCTTCAAATTTAGCATCAAGGCGGTTTTCATATTTACATTCTTCTGTTTTTATATAAGAATTTCTTGTAATAAGTTATAAATCCTTGGAATTTGTTGTTAAAATTCGAATAAATATTTTTTAATTAATAAATTTAACTAAAATACATATAGCCATTTCATAGAAAGTAAAAATTGAGTTGAGATTTGTTATGGTAAACAAATTGTTAATTTGTGTAAATTGTAATATTTAAAACCGAGTACAATTCGTACGCTAATTTTAGTTATTCGGATATTTATAGATTGTCTTAATTCATATGTATTACGCTTAAAGCATGTAAAATAATATTACGAGTGTTTCAAAAAAATTTAAATTATCAATTTTTGACAAAAAGGTGCCCAGATAAACATATGTGTTATATCTGTTTCATCATAAAAATTAGATCTGACGCCCATAAAAGATGAAAAGTTGATGAATTGATGAAAATTTGGGCATCTATTTGATAGAATAGTTTCCAATTGCATTAAAGAAATATAAAAACATCAAACTTCATGACTCTAAATTCCTTTAAAATTAAAAAAGTTATAAAAGGAAAATACATTTTTTCTAAGCCACCCTGTATAAATTATAGTACCTGTACTAGGTGTAGTACAAGTGACCACCCTGTAGAACCATTAGCACCTGCATCGATATGCTTTTGTTTAGTGGCACCGATACCATAAGTTTAATAGTGTCACGCTAATCTAACTTTCATGGCAATTAAGCTTCAGTGCATTAAGACTGGAATTGAATTATGTTCTCATGGCTAATTATTTCTGGTCAAGTTTTCACTAATCCTAACTGAATATAGTACTAGAGTATGGATTCTCAAGATGTTCTTCGGTACAAGTTCAACAGTTATATTATTTATCCAATACATATAGCAGAGTTTTCAGCAAACCTTCTCTGCTTTGATCGATACCTTTACAAGAATTTAATCTGCCCTGACCGTCTCTAGATGCTTATTGTGTGTGGCTTCAATTTCTAACGCTTTGGTCGAAATCTCAAGAGAGTGTTTAACCTCAATACTTACTGATCTCAAGGTTCACCAGGCCATCGATAAAGTTACTTATTGTTAGTTGCACTTGAATTCTGTTGGGTCAGAGGGATAGGTGAGTTTCTACCCCGGTAAAGATATTGCGAAATAACTTTATTGTTATGTTCTTTCTAAGCAGCATTTAACTTTTGACAATCATTTTGGTTATGTATCTTTAACCATGTTTCCTAAACACGTTTCCATCAAACGTAGAGATTCATCAAATCAAGCAACTTGTTCTTATTTAAACGAGTTAAGCTTTTAAACAAGTCGCTGTTTAACTTCATTTCCAATAATCAATACATGATTTCGAGTAATTCAGACACAGAACCTCGCGACGATAATAAGTCACAAGGGGAAGGTTTTCATCCATTCTTTCCTATTTTGCATTAGATCCATTGCTTCTCTTCGTGTTCTATTCTTCTTCAAGATTTTCCTAATTAAATTGTAACACATATCTCTTCTATTCTTTTTGGCCACTACTTCCCAGATCTCATCTGTTCAAGCTCATTATGTTTTTAAATGTCCCCGCCAGCTCAGTTGTCTTTTCTCTATAAACTCTAGTATTGATTCTATTCGAAATTATGCGCTTACTAACTCATTTCTAATAATGTAACGTCTAGTTATCCCTTTAACCCTACCTAAATACTTCATTTATACTCTTATCTTGTTTTTTTGATATCATCACACACATGTGTCAAGATCAGCCTATAAACTGCTCTATATATCTTCATTTTCGTGTTTTTGTTACTTCCCTTTTAGTTATAAAATTATTGTTCATTTCATAATTGATACTTAAAGTATTTTCTATTTTTTCTTCAATTCTTCGAAATTTTGTCATCATACGTTCATCAATGGTCGTACCTATATACCTGAAATTTATTTTTTATACTTTTATAATAATAAATAATAAGAATAATAAATTGATTTATTTACTCTTATTTACAATATATCATAACAATATTAATAAAATTTAAGAACAATAGTAAATAAACATTTAACTCACAAAAGTGTAAACTTGTGCGTGAGTACAAATATCACAAATACAACATACATTTTACACGATATTATACATATACGTAGATTTTTTAAATAAAATAACACATATACTGGTATACTAATTGACAATAGACAAGCTATTCAATATCAAGTGAATCCTTATACTAGAAGAAAAAGCAAAATAGAAGAGTGAAAAATATGAAGTGAAAAAAAAGATGAAAAAGTGACGAGGAGTGAGTGCAAAGACAAGACTATATTTATATAAAAAATTAGTACATTCAAAATGTCAAACATTTATTAAGCAATTATTTTATGAATATTAATTCTACCATATTGCATTATCCAATTTAGTACCCATTTTTTAAATAAAGGGAACGACTGAATTGCTTTTATACGTTCAGGGAGCATATTAAATATCTTGGGACCTAGGTAAGTAAATGTTTTTTGACCAATAGCCTTTTCTCTTTTAGGTATTACTTTTGAATAATTTCTGTACCTGGTCGCATATGGATGGAAGATTTCCTGCGCAAAATGGTTAATTTTAAACTGTTTCTGTAGTAAAATATGGCAAAATAACTGCCTAACATCTAATAGTTTGCATTCTGCAAAAAGTTCTTATTCGTATATTTTTTACCGTATATGATTTTCAGTATGCATTTCTGAATCACCTCAACCTTTTTTATGCATGTACTGGTAGCGCCACCCCAGGCTATAATGCCGTATGTAAGGTGAGATTGATAGTACAGTACTCTTAAATACGTTGTGTCCAGTATGTTTTTTAGGTTTTTAAATTTGGGTAATAGATGTCTAATTTTTTTTAATATATTTTTTGTTTGATTATTCCAGTTTAAATGGGAATCTATAAAGATGCCAAGATACTTAATAGAATCTGTTGATTTTATACTTATTGATGTTCCATTAAGATTAATATTTAGAGTAGAATATTTAGGAAGATTTGTTGAATAGCTGGTGAAAGGCATAAACCTGGTTTTTAATGAGTTTAGCGTCAGTAGTTTATTATTAAACCATTCCACAATAATTCGAAAATCGTTTTCAGTTTTTTGCTTTAATTCCTTCCAGGTGGAGGCTTCATAAAATATTGCTGTATCGTCCGCAAAACTGACGATATCTCCTTCTGTAGGTAAATCACAGAGATCGTTTATATATATGTTGAACAGAACTGGACCCAGTACTGTGCCTTGCGGAACACCACAAGTCACAGTTCTCATTTCACTTTTTGTACCATTTATGTCTACACACTGACTTCGTCTGACTGACTGACAGTCAGGAAAGATTCACAAAGGAAGTATTTATAAGATACACCATGGGTAAACTAATTATACCATTTATTACTATATTTATTTTTAGCATTCCATCTTCAACATCTATCACTCTTATTTCCAACATTTTTTATTTCTAACAATTTTGATTTTCTCGTCTCAAATCAATAATTTTTCTTGCATGTTTCGTTCGCTCTCCTCCATGATTACAACATCATCTGCAAAAGCACATTTGTTCAACTCTACTTTCTCTGAATTTCTGTACCCTACGTAAAGGATTCTATACTCATCGTTACATTTTTTTACTATGTTATTCATGAAAAGTGAACAATGAACAGCCTTGTCTTAAACTTTCCGTTGTTTTGGCCGCATATTTTTTACTTATCACATAGTTCTGTTTGGTACTTACAGACTAAAAATTGATCTCATCAGCCCATATTTTTGGGCTAATAAAGCCCAAATATTTCTTTTCGATCTCTCTGTTAAAGACATTTTCGATGTCTATAAGTGTCAAGTATGTTTTCCTTTCTTTTATTACTTTTTCTGCTGTGTAATGGTAAATATATGGTCCTGTACCCTTCCAATACTACGTCCACTTTGGGATTCGCCCAGGCTGGATTCGATACATTGCTCCAATCGTTTCTCTAATTTCAAGCTTGTACTAAGTAATGCAATGTCTCAATGAATATTGCAATCTTTATTGTCTCATTTTTAATTTGTCGATATTTAATATCTTTGTCACTTCTTTTATAATTCTCTTTTATTTCATTCACAATTTAGCCGTGATTGGAGGTATTGTTTCCACCTCTTCATGCAACATCTTTATTTTTTCTTGATATCATTTGGCGTGTATTTTCATTTCTTAATGATTTTAAACCTTATAGCCAATTATGTACCAATATTAATTATTCTGTTCCCAAAATATACCTTCTCTGCCTCCTATATTTCTCCTTGACTATCGTTCTTTGCAATTTATATAGATAGTTATTGATTTCCTTCTGTTCGTTTCGAATATAGTTTTTCAACATATTTAATTCAAATTTTCTTATTTATTGATCTTTGTGTTCCACCATATACTTTGTTTCTGTTGCATACTTAGCCTGCTTATTCTACATGAATCATTTAAGGTACAGTTTCGCTGGTGCGACTGCGGCTGTAGCGGATCCGTACCATTACTGTCTATATTTTTTTCTTCAATTCTTTGCTTTCTTTTTTTTATCTGTTTTATCTTTTTTATTTATTTATTTATTTATTCATTTGGGATACTTACAGGACAAGCCCAAGAATAGGATCCACTAACATAATATAAAAGTTATTTCATATATAATAATACACAATAATATAAGTAGAGAAGTATACAATAACATATTTAAATTAATATTCTAAATAAAGTAAACAAGAAAAGAAAGGAAAAAGTGCATTATTGCAACTAACAGAAATAAAAATTACAATACTAAGCAAAGTGAATGAATAGAGAACATGAATATTTAGTTTTCTATGTTACATAAGATCTTTCTTTAATTTGCTTTTAATAGCAGCGTACGAAATTGTTTGAAAGTCAACATCAGAACAGTAGCGGTTCGCCAATCTCATCATTCTACAAGAAGGTGCATTTTGTGAGTTATTTGTTCTCCTAAAAGGGATATTAAAGAGATAGGTGGATCTAAGGTGCCGAGGGGCAACATCAAAAATTAATACTGGCCAATATTTGAGGAGCATCAATAGCATTAGTGACTAGTTTATACATAAATATATCATTTAAAATTCTCCGGTTCTCTAAACTTAATAGATTAAAATTATGTCTCACAGCATCTATATTAGCGGCAACTAAATTATAATTATACTTATAAGCTAGGCACTTTAAGAATTTTTGTTGAACAGTTTCAATTCTGTGAATATATGAAGAATACATAGGATTCCAAATTGTAGATGCAAAATTTATTCTGCTATAAATATATGCACAATGTAAGTGTAAATATGAGTTCACATTTCTGAAAGGTCTCGTCTGTCGATTTATAAAGCCTAACAACTGAAAACATTTAGTTACCAAATTATTAACATGCGAATCAAATATTAATTTCTCATCAAAAATTACACCCAGATCCTTAATCTCTGAAGCTTTTTTTTTGTGACAACCGTTGATAACGTAATTGAAATTAAAAGGTGATCGACTTCTTGTAAAGGAAATGCATGAACACTTATGAATTAATATTTATGAAAAGGCTATTCTCTTCACAGTACTTTAAGAAACGTTGCAAGTCCTCCTGCAAATGTAGACAGTCAGATAGAGATTTAACTGTTGTAAATATTTTTAAGTCATCTGCATATAGAAGATATTTACAGTAATGGAAACATTCACTAATATCATTAATATAAATCAGAAAGGAAAGAGGACCCAGATGGGATCCCTGAGGGACTCCAGATATAGTAGATAAAATGTTAGATTGTACTCCATTAATTGCCACATAAAACTTACGATCAGATAAATAAGACTTTATCCATTTGAGGAGAACTCCATCTACGCCAACCATTCTTAGTTTAATAATAAGTATATCATGATTTATTTTATCAAAAGCTTTACTTAGGTCAGTGTAGACAGAATCAACCTGCAATCTAGAATCTAAGTTATTACGTAAATATTCGCTATAGGTAAAAAGATTAGTTTCAAGAGACCTTCCAGAGAAAAACCCATGCTGTTCGGGAATTATTTGACATTTAACTAATGCAAAAATATATTTATAAATTAATTTTTCAAACAGTTTGGCAAAAACACATAATTTACTTATAGGATGGTAATTAGCAACATTGTTTTTTGGTCCACTTTTATGTACAGAGACAACAGAAGACAATTTCCATTTGTTAGGAAAATGACCATTGATTAAAGATTGATTATAGAGAGATATAGAGATCTTAAAACTTATAAGCTTTAATTACATATAGCTTTTATCAGTATTGTTTTTTACGTGCGTTTTCACATTTCCTAAATTATTATTATTATTTCCTTTTATTTTTGCTACTAGAAGGTAATGATCGCTACTAATTTCAGCAATTCTTTTTACTCTGACGTTTTTCTCTGATCTATTTTGTTACTAAGACGTAATGTATTAAATAGACTTTGCATTTCTTTTTGGTTGCTCTCATGCAAACTTATGTATATGTATATTTATCTTTATGAAAAATATTTGTAATTATTACTAAATGCTTTAATTGAAAAACTTTTAGGAACATTATCCCATTACTGTTTTTTCTTCGTATGAGGAATGGGGGGTATTAATGACTCTTCTATTAAGATCTAAGTATACATTATGTGCATTTATTTTTCTTGTCACTTCTGACGACACACTGCTTATTTCTGTAGATTAATGTAACACAAATCAAATTCCTTTTATATACTTTTACAATTAATTAACTAAATTAACTGAACAATTAGAATTCACATACATGTACTTAGCATTTATACAGCTGGTTTATCAGCGTACGAAGTTTATTAGAACAAAAAGAACTACGAACCACTCTACTGAGTTTTCCAACAGGAAATGCAGATGTTAGCGAAAAATTAATTTTATGCGCTACTTTGCATTCATTTAATTAACTCAACAGGTGCAAGTTTGCACCCTTATTTCCTAGTCTCGCTTTTTCCCCGGCTCTGAGGTTCCCTTCACATCCTACATTATCAGATTGAAATATTTAACGGTTAGTACAATCTCTGAACGCTGCAGATAGTTTTTTTTAAGTGCGGTAGTGATAATTAATATTTACTATTGAAACAACAAAAATGCTTTGAATATAACTTTAGCAATGCTCTTTATAATTAACATAACAAATTAATTAGAACAAATGTAATATTTCTTTAAATTTTTATTTGATTATTTCAGTCGATGTACCGAGGGTTAAGATGTTCCTATTTAAAGATTACACAGTGCTCGAAAAGTAACGAATAAATTCATTATTTTTGAAATTGAGAAGTTCTCGAAAAAATCCTCTGGCACGTTCTCAACTTCTCAATTTCCAAAATAATGGATTTATTCGTTACTTTTCGGAAGCGCTGTATAGAGTGTTCCGCATAGGAACCGACACGGAGGGAGGGAGACCGAGAATATTGCAATTTAACTAAACATACAAGTTACTCACACGCCTTCAAAGTGAGGCCAAATATTTAAAAAAAAAATGAATATCCCTGAATTAGTTTAACTTGGAATAAGAGGCCTATTTCCACGATATTGCAAAACGTGACTTTCCTTCAACTGTATGGTCGAAGTATTCGATGTTGAAACTATGCTTAAAAGTAGAGGACATTGATATTGGAAAATACCTCAAGCTAACGGCATCTTATAAGCCAAAGAAATCAAAAGTATTAGAAAGAAAGGAAATAGAATTTTTTCTCTTAAATGCCCCAGACACCCGTGTGTGCGCAAATACGATATAGAAGACAAAGAGGATGTACTTATTATTACCATACCAAACCATGTTTCAAGAAAATTTGTGGTGATCAATTAAATATGTCGATATCTATCGAATTTATGCTATTTTGCATACTCCTCATATCCTCCTCACGGTCGGTTTTTATTATTCCATAAAGGGAATAAATGTACTAAGCAATATGTGGGTATCATGTGGTACTAATAAACAAACTTCAGAGGCTCTGGCTATCACATTTTCGAAAGTTTTCACTAATGAACCTATCAATGATAAACTTCCTGCTATTTTGTGCCCTCGTGTGATGTCCACTCTAGACAGAATAGAATTTCCTCCACAGTTAATTAAAAAACATATATTAAAACTTCGGAAGTTTTCTTCTCCCGGCCTGGATGGGTTCTCTCCTTTCTTCTTTAAACAATGTGCCGACAACATTACTCTACCGCTATCCATGATAATGTCACAATCTTTCTTACAAGGACATGTCCCATCAGTTTGGAAGTCGGCATCCATCACTCCAATTTACAAAAAGGGAGATAAGCTAGATCCCAATAATTATCGTCCCATAAGTTTACTTCCCATTGCCTGCAAAGTTATGGAATCCGTAATTGCTGAATCTATAACTGAGTTTCTTTTACGGGAGCACATCGTACCGAACCAGCAGCATGGTTTTGTTCCGGGCAGATCAACTTTAACTAATTTGCTACACTGTGTTAATGACTGGTCATTATCTTTAGATATGAATAATCCAGTAGATATCATTTATCTGGACTTCTCGAAAGCATTTGACAGGGTGCCGATAAGAAGACTCTTACACAAACTTGAACACTTAGGAATTCGAGGAGACCTGAACCGATGGATTGGAAACTTCTTATCTGGCAGATTTTTCAAAGTTAGAGTAGGCGATGTATATTCTGAAGAAAGACCGGTTACGAGCGGTGTCCCACAAGGTTCTGTACTAGGTCCTCTGCTTTTCCTCATTTACTCCAGTGACATCCAACATCTCCTCGGAAACAAAACATCTTTTTATGCGGATGACACCAAGATATACGCTAACCCCATCATTCACCATCAGTCTCTTCAAAATGATTTAACTTCTATAAATAACTGGTGTAGTGATTGGCTTCTTCCATTAAATATATCTAAATGTGTAGTGCTTCATCTTGGCAAGAACAATCCTCTCCTATCATATCACTTAAATAAGCAACTGATCAACACAGTGTCAACACACAACGATTTAGGTGTTATAGTAAACTCTAAATTATCATGGTCAGACCATATCAGCTCAGTGTGTAAACGCGCTAATACCAGACTATTTTTATTTCGTAAGACGTTTTTCCATATATCTTTTGAAACCTCTTGTAAATTATATACAACTTATGTGCGGCCAATTCTAGAATACGCCGGTCCAGTGTGGTACCCCGATCTCATCCGTGATCAAAATTTATTAGAGAATGTTCAACGTGCAGCAACAAGGCTTTCATTTGGACGGTTGAGACCCTCATATACTGAACGTTTGTCAATGGCCAAGGTTACTGATTTTCAACAGCGCCGTCTTCGGGGTGACTTAATTCTAACTTTTAAGGTCTTCAGACACAATTTTGGAAATCTGTCTTTTCTGTATACACTTAACACAGACTGCCGATTACGGGGCCATGAATTAAAATTAAAAAAAGAAAATTTCAAATCCAGGACAAGACAATTTTTCCTGACAAACAGAATATTCACCGTCTGGAACAATTTACCAGTATCGATTGTCACTGCACCATCTGTGAACATTTTTAAGAACCGATTAGATGCTTATTTATTTTCCAATTAAGACTTTATTAATGTTTTTATGTTTAATTATAATCGTGAACAGACACAATGTAATTATATTATTGTAAATGTTGTACGTCATTGTATAATTTGATATATATTGTAGTTTCTTTGTTTTTTGGGCATAATAGGTTATAAAAATCTCTGCCCTTTTCCATATTGTAATAATAATAATAATAATAATCAACAGTTTCGAGAAGATGCCATCTAACATCGCTGGTTACTTAGGCCTCCCAAACTCCAAAGTGTATACAGGACATTGTTTTCGGCGCTCTTCTGCTATATTATTAGCCAACTCCGGGTCCAATATTACAAACATAAAACGGCATGGTGGGTGGAAATCCACAGCGGTAGCTGAGTCATCCATTGAGCGTTGTTTGGATCAGTAGCGGCTGGTGTATAGGTGCTGCAGAGCTGCAGAACTGCCTAAAAAATTAAATATTTGTTTTTTTTTCGCGGCGTAATAATTACTAAAATTTATTAATAAAATAATTTGATCAGTTGGTGCAGCTAAACAGCATCCTACGCCCGCCGACGCTGTCCGCTGTGTCGAGCCGTCATGCTTTCGTTAAAATCGCATTCTGCCCGCCATTCTCTATCGAGTAGTAGACCAGATGAATTATTTGGGTCTCTACGCGAGTGCGTCGCGGTACATTGAACTGGGCCACACGAGGTGGTTCTGTGCACGGTCCAGCACACCCGTTCTCCCCCTCAACTCCCGCGATGATCCACACCACAGTAAGGAGTATAATAAGCAATCAGTAGGGAAACTCAGCTTTCCCGCGTCTTCCAAAAATCCGCCATCTTGTTAGCGACTGACAGTTATTACTATAATTTCTGTGTCAGTTAGGTTTTTTGAATTTTTGACATTATTACATGGTTAACCACTCGTTATCGTTATTGTACTTATATTCCTGCTTTGTATGTCGTGTTCAGTGTTTAGTTATTTGTGTTTTTATACTAGTTATTATTTATTAGTGGAACTATACCCAGTAAATAATAAACTATGGGAGGAATGTTACCTATATATATATATATATATATTGTAAACCTGTAAATAAATTGTACCTAATATTCACGTTTTAATTTCATTTCGTACTTTCCTAAAAAAATGAGTAAAAATATAAAAATTACACTGGGCTTAAATTTGATAATCTGCTAACAAAATAAGGTAAACGTATACATCTTGACATAAAGGCAAAAGTGCTATAAAATAACTACACTACTAGTCGACCTAGTTTCCATGTTTACGCAAATTTTTTAAATAAATTTAAATTCATACCGGTTTTATAATCAAATTCAAATTATATTTGCTAGAAACCTAAATTAAGACAAAATGTGACCAAAACCTCAATTTACATGACACTACACTGGATTACAACAGTTAATTAAGAATTAATGCAAAAGTATTAAAACTACGAACAACTTTGGTTATGTTTACGCCAAATTATTAGCTATTTTTTCGTATGTTCTCTGGGATCCGCCATATTCTTGGCGACTTTTTTTAGAGTGGGGGTATTTAAAAACTGCCAGACGTATTTCATTCATAAATTGTCTAAGATTCCGTACTGATTGCTTAGTATACTGTGATCCACACTGAGCTGCATTTTTTCCAGCAAAGGCAGCATCAGTGATTGTTTACTGGTAGAATTGCGGGCGTAAATCGTACCTGTTTCGCATTTCGTGTTAATTTGAGATTTTAAATACTGTTTTGGTGTTTTGTGAATTTGTATAGTGATTTATTGTACTAATTATTAATATTTATATACTGTGATAGTGACAATGGATTTAGTTTATAATTTAGTTCATGTGAAGCGATTTTTTAAATACTCTTATGAAGAAAAATAGATTTAAAAAACAATGGTAGGCCATTGCCCGATATTGTTATTGAGACTGCAGGTGTTAGCCGCGGAAAAGCATATAAACGTCAATTTAATAGAGACATTTATTCGAAGAACAATTGGATTTGTGGGTGCAACAAAAAAAATGCGTTATTTTATTTTCCTTGTTTACTTTTTGGCGGTAATAAAGCACGGACGGAAGTAGGGGTGACAAATTTGTTGCAGTTAACTGAAAAAATAAAAAAGCACGACAACTTCAAAAGCCAATTACATAATATAATGGAATTAGCTTTATTAGGGACAATTAATATTAAACACAAAATAATTTAGACAAAACATTTCTGGAAACAAAAAAAATAGAAATTGTTGTAACAACACCCATGTCAACATCAGAAGCTGAAAGATGCTTTTCAACTTTAAAAAGAATCAAGACTTCGAAATTCAATGTCCCAGGATCTTTTGACAGCTCTATCGATGCTTTCCATTGAACAAATATTTATTTCACAAATTGATGGCATCAACGAGAAGGTTATAGACAAGTTTGCTTCTATGAAGGATCGCAGGATTGAATTGATTAAAAAAATAGGTAAATATTTGCAGAACATCCGTTTCATTTCATTACGATCCGCCACTGGTTTGGATAACAAAAAGAAAATAGTCCACAGCATTCTCAAAGCATCAAATCCCTCATCAGAACTTCAACAGAACCGTGCTAAAGCACGTAGTACATCAACAGTAACAGTAATGGTTCGGTGACCGAAGAACGCATTTAGCCGATATTCCCTCATCACTGAAGTTACAAGCTAATCCTGTAGCACATTATTTGTCAACAGTGAATTCCACGACTGAAGAACAATATCAAACCGATATTACCCTCAGCACAGAATTTATGAAATGCCACAAAGTGTGCATTTAATTTCAATGTTTTTCGTTAACATATTCTATTAGTTTAAACAACTACTTAATAGATGTTAATGTTGGTTAATTGGTAACTGTTTTGTCTCATTAGAATTGTCATGATTGTGCGAAAAATAGTGTACCTAACACGTGGGAGAAGCGTCTTTCTGCACTAAATTGCACTCCGCTTGGCGTCGTTCGGTCAACCGCAATCAGTGTGCGGGAAAGTATCACTCTCCTAAGTCGTTACAATAATTTTAGGAAGTGATAGAATACTTGATCTTGAGTCGATTGAAACAAACATACCTATATACCAAGTGTTACAATATTTGTGATAATTAGTTTTTAATATTTTTTTATTTAACCGTGCTTTTGTACAATTATTGAAATATAGAAGAAAAACAAACCTTTTTATAACAAATATTTCTATACTTTTTTTTATTAGTAATGAATGGATTATTTAACCAATACAATCCAAAGTTACTTACCTAGAACGTCATAAACATGGTTTTTCAACTTTAGAAAAGCGAAGAGTCAAATTTAAACGTGGATTTTATTTAAATCTTTGTGTGTAGGTTTATTCAGATATTATTAAACAATTACCTAAGCAATGCTCTTTCAGTTCTTAGGAAAAGTTTCTTGATAAATATTCTAAAACTTACAGAAATTAATCTTAACACGTTTAAACATGCAGGGTCTAAGAGTCTAAGAATAGTACACTTTAACTGAGATTCGAACGTAGGTATAGTTTGACAGATGATCTATATTTACGGTTGTTATGGAAACTAAAAACAATTTTTTTCATGGCATACCAAGTTATTTTATAGAAACATTGCTTCTCGTTGTTACGACGTAACTTTTAAACTTTGCCGCAGCTTTTAAGATTTGAACAATTGAAATAAATATTTATCTTTTTGAATTCTCCGTTATATTAATATTTTCTAAAGATTGTGTTCTTGTTAGAAAATATCTTTATTTCTTAAACCATTGTTAAACCTTTTTATTACACACTAAACGGCTATTCTCTGTTTTGGCGAATGCGCTCCCTGCATACTTAAAAGTGTTAAGAGTAATTTCTTTAATTTTTAGAATGTTTATCAAGAAACTTTTCCTAAGTACTGAAAGAGCATTGCTTAGGTAAGTTTTTAATAATATCTGAATAAACCTACACACAAAGGCTTAAATAAAATCCACGTTTAAATTTGACTTCGTTTTTACAAAGTAGAAAAACCATGTTTATGAAGTTCTAGGTAAGTAACGAAGCCACTTTAAATTTTATTGGTTAAATCATTTAAATAATCCATTCATTCCTAATAAAAAAAAGTATAGAAATATTTGTTATAAAAAGGTTTGTTTTTCTTCTACACTTCAACAATTATTATAGAAAAGCATAGTTAAATTAAAAAATTTAAAAAAATTAATTATCACAGACATACACTTGGTATATAGGTATGTTTATTTCAATCGACTCAAAATCAAGTATTCTATCACATCCTATAATTATTGTAACGACTTGCAAGACACCCTGTATACAAATAGCAAGATGAATTCTTCTAAATATTCTTCCGAATTGTTTGGCAATGACTACTGAGTATATCGAAAGGATAGAACATTTTCTAGAGGAGGTGGAGTCCTTATTGCAGTCGGAGAAGATATTAATTCTGAGCAACTACTTCTTACCTCACCAATTCCATCTGTTGATTTGATCGCGATTAAGGTCATTTATTGTGGTGCTATACTAGTTTTTCTTAATTTATATATTCCCCCTCTCTACCAGACCCAGAGTTTATACGTTTATTTGAATATTTAGAAGAGATACTGCTAGATACAGAATATGTGGTTATTAGTGGTGATTTTAATATCCCTGATCTTCAGTCTTTTTATATAACCAATTTGGCTACAAAGAAAGTAAAGTGGTTACTGATTTTTTTAGAATTGACTGCTTATATTCAACACAATGATATCTTGAACATGAACTCTCGAATGCTTGACTTAGTTATATCCTCTTCAAATGTTCATTGTTCTCTCAAAAAATGTGAAGAGCCTCTTGTGCATGAGGATATGCACTACCCAGCTCTACTGATTTTAAGGTTGCTGCATCCGTTGTTGCTTTAGATTTAAACAGTGTAAGCTATAACTTTAGGAAAGCAAATTTCCCTTGTTGTACGCTTCTTTATCTGAAGTAAACTGGGATAACCTACTTGCCCTGCAGAATGTGGATGATGCATGTGACTGCTTATACGATACTATTTATAAATTATTTGATTCTCATATTCCCACAAAAGGAATATCTTCTGTTAAACGGCATTATCCAGCCTGGTTTAATAAAGACATAATTTTCAATATAAAGCTCAAGTCTCATTATCACAGATTGTATAAGAAGACGAAATTAGAATATCATATACAGCGTTTTTCACGCTTACGGAGTACAGTTAAGAGAGATATTAATGGTGCATATAATGATTACGTTAATTCTGCAGAAACTAATATTCGTAGTGATCGGAGCCAACTGTGAAATTATATTAATGCAAAGAAAATGATGACACGTATACCTGGGTATATGATATAGAGTGCAATTCTCCAAAAGCTATTGTTAACAACTTTGTAAAACATTTTAGTTCAGTTTTTGTGGATGTTCAATATAATGACAACTACCAGGGCCATCCAGTGTTCAACCATAACATGTTGTCAATTTCTCATTTGGGAGTGAAGTGAAGTGTTGCGTGCTGTGAGGGATATTAAGCTTAAGTTTACTGCTGGACCTGATTCAGTGCCTGCTTTTATTGTGAAGCATTGCATTTCCAGTTTTGTAAAGCCATTATGTCATATTTTTAACTTTAGCCTTAAGTGTTTTTCCTGATAAGTGGAAGGTATCCAAAGTTGTCCCGGTGCACAAGGCTGACAGTAAGAGCAAAATTGTAAATGATCGTCTCATTGCAATTATATGTAATTTTGCCAAGTTACTTGAATCAATTTTATGTTATTTACGCCAATGTGTCAGTCATTGCATTGCGCCGGAGCAACATGGATTTATGAAAGGACGGTCTATAAATACTAATCTTTGTAATTTTACACAATTTGTGTCAGACGCCTTGAATGAAAGGCAGCAAGTTGTTGTAATATATACTAACATATCAAAGGCGTTTGATCAAATTAATCATGGTATTTTAATTAGCAAATTTGAATCTTATGGGTTAGCGTTACATCTTATTAATTTATTTAAATCTTACTTATTGAATAGGTTCCAATATGTTGAAATTATGAGACATAAGTCAGAGTTGTACATGGTTAAAAGTGGTGTTGCGCAGGGTAGTAATTTGGGACCGCTGTTGTTCTTATCATTTTTTAATGATATCGTCGGAAATCTTAAGTGTTCTAAACTGCTTTATGCAGATGACTTAAAAATCTTTAATGTAGTAAAAAATGAAACCGATTGCATGTTACTTCAAAATGGTCTTGATATAATTCATGAGTGGTGTCTTAATAATATGCTGAATATAAATGTTAGTAAATGTAAACTTATGACATACACTAGAAAGTTAACATTATTTTCGTTCGGTTATAGTATAAATGGTATTGAGACTCCAAGAGGTAGTTTCATTAAAGACCTTGGAGTGACGTTTGACCCTAAATTATCGTTTCGGCAACATTTTGATGTGGTATGCAAAATGTTGGGATTTGTAATCAGAAATTCCAGAGATTTCCATATCACAACAATAAAAACCTTATACAATGCTTATGTTCGTAGTAAGATGGAGTATGCTTGCATGGTGTGGGTACCTTTTTATAACATACATGTTCAGTCTTTTGAGATAATTCAGCGCAAATTTTGTAGGTTTTTAATTTTTAAACAGTTTGGATACTACCCCAACAGAGATATATCTTACTCTGATTTGTCACCACACCACAAATATTGATAGTCTTCAAAAGCGTTGGATGATTCATCAGATAATTTATTTATATAAAATTCTTAATAATGTTATAGATGATATAAGATTATTGTCAATAGTTTCATTTCATATACCTCGGTATTCTGTGAGAAATAACGTCACATTTGCTTACAACAGGTCAATTACAAATCAACATCTTTCTTCACCACTTATTTCGATGTGTAGGCATTACAATCATGTACAATATTGTATTGATATTTTTAATTGCACAGAAAATCTGCTTAGGAATACTTTAAAAATGGTATTATAATTTTGTCATATAGGTGACATTTTTCTTATTTGGCATTTTTATATCTTATATTGTTATTACTCCATTTTTATTACTTTTTTATTAATTATGTGTTTTTTTATTATTTTTATCTATTTACTCAATTCTAATCATTGTTTTTATATGCTTTATATAGTTTTACTATTATTATTATTATTATTATGAAGTAAACTTATTTGGAAACAAGATGCAATAATAAATAGATAAGTAATGGTTTATTGCTTTATAAATTACTACTGAAGGCATTATTAGCTATTAAATTTAAACATGTTCATTACAAAACCTTAATTTTAATGTTTAGAAGTTGAGCTGCACTGGTGCAATAATACTTGGTATTTCTTAGTTATTAGAACAACACAAAAGTTATAGAATGTACTGCCTTGAAGTGGAAACCATTACCACATAGTGCTTGATATATTTCGGCTTTATTGTTCACTTATAGCAGCAATATAATTCGTTGTGGTACCGATCTGTATCACTGTGACAATAATATGGTTAGTTGTAGCAATAATCTATGTTGCAGTAATCATATTTACAAACTATACTTAACTGTGAAATAGTAAACTAATGACTTGCTGGTAGTGAATTCAATAAAATACCTTACTGGTCACAAGTGATGTAATGGCTTATACATGCAAGAAAATGTTATTTTACTTATGGGTAATATTGGAGATACCTACACCAGATAGAAAAAGAATTACAGTAATTACTTATTCTGTTATTGGGCAGATAATAAAGAAAATAAATTATTTTTCTAAAAGTTGAACGCCCTGTATCACAAAAACGAGTACCAGAGAGAAATGTTATAGGTGGTATCCTTTACCAAAGATAAGAATGAAAAGCATAACATACGAGTATATGCATAATGATTAGAATTTACATTTACATTTATTGAGCATTGCTCCTGCACAGAAACGTTGTTGTACTTAATTGCAGTTAAATAAGCGCAAACTGTTGATTCCTATGCATATTCTATAACAAATAGAATTACAAATACTAATCACGTTTGGGCAATTTGTGTACCAATGTAAATTACTATTTGTTTGTGCCACACTCCATTACAAACGTATCGCGTTTATGAAACTGTTACACCACTTTTATAAATATAGCTAATTTAGAATGAATTTTTGATATAATTTCTTTTAATTTTTCTCGCTACTGTTTTACATTTATCGATAAGTAAATCATATTTTTCTGTGTGGCATAAGTTTCTACGATGCTGAACTTTTTATAGGACTTATTATTCTCTCTTACATTGAATTTATGACAAGTTTTATACGGGAATGTAATTTTACTTTTTTATTAGATAATAATTTCGTAAAAGTTTCTTAAAGAAATTTTTTAAGTTCTATGTTGTTAAAAATAAAATCACTACTTACGATTTATGCTTTATAGCCTATGCGAAAGCAATGTTTTGCCGAAATACATGTTGAAAGAAAATGATACCAGATAATTATTAATACAATTAGTAGTAAACAGTGTTACACAGAAAAACTGTTCTCATAGCAGGCAATATTTAATTAGATGCAAATGGGTAATAATAGAAATAAAAATTGTACAAATATGAGTTGCAACACAAAGTATGAATTATCATGTATTCATGTGATAATGATGATACTACAAGGCAACATGATGGAATATGGTATCGCTAGTTTATTGTAATCATTGATAGCATAGAAACAAGAGAGATAAGTTGTTGTACATTATATTTTGACCTCGATTACTCAATTGTTTTAATCGACAATTTTTTCTGATGTTGTATGAAGGCATCTACGGTTACTACGTTTGGCTCATGTGTAAAGGTGTCGCACTTCGTTCACAAATCTCAGATTCAGACTGGGCGACGTGTTTAATATTTAAATATTCATTATTTATATTCAAACAAATTTAATTTTATTCATACCAGCTAATCGACAGACACATGCTATGCAGGGACTCTATTCTCGAGTTTAGTGGAAGAGGTTCCTTCAGAAAGTGATTAAATTCTCAAGGGAAAATGCAAATCTTACTTTTGACCATTCTCAATGTAGTTATTTCCCATAAAAAAGAGGATTGGAGAATTATTCCACATGATTTTTGCTAAAGGAATACGAAGCTTCAAGAATTGTAAATATATAATATACATTGATAATAATATACTCAGGAATTTCTTAAATGAAATGAATTCCCACTCGAATTTATTTCACTGCATTCGAGGCCCAGGCGCATTGTTTCTATTCAGACATATTTAGACTTATAGCAGGTTACTACTCACAAAACAAATCAGTTGCAATGGAACCGTACGTTGGGATACGTAGTTAGAATCAACGTCATATTACTATTATACTATATTTCACCTGCACTCGATTTATATGTGATCCTACATATGAAGGAGCAGCCAGTTCAATTGTCGGTCATCTCACCTATGGCATACTAATGAGGGCTAAAAAGCCCGAAACCGGTCTATGACTGGGTGGCCGACAAGTGTTCTTGGCTGTTCACACAGTACTGCAGGTGTAATTAAATGCCGGTCGCGGCATTAGTCCGCGGAGTAGTTGTTTCTTGCAGTATCATTTATAGTCATATTACTACTTCCATTTTGACGGCATAAAAATTATTCTACAGCGACTGCACTCAAGTGATGCTACTTCTATTTTATATTTAACGATCCTAGAATTCGTAAAGATTTAGCATATATACATTTTAATTATTCACGGATACATTCAGTTATTCACCATCTTGAAGCAACTGTAAGGACCTAGCGCTGAACGTGTGAAGAATAAAATTGATACCGTTTTGCAGAACAATCTGGGATTGCTTTGCTTTATGCCCTGTAGTAGATCTTTTTGATGGCAAAAAAGTAGATTTTTTCTGAACCCACCCGAAATATGCCATCCGTGAAAAATTATATATACTCCAGTCACCTCTGTGGACATCGAACAAGCGTTTTTGAATCCGAAATGGATTATTAGTGACAAACGCCACAGCCTAACACCTGAACAGCAGTTGCTGGTTATTCAGTTATATTCTCAAGTACTACAAGTGAATAGTTAAATAGTGTTTTGTAAACTAATAAACATAATATGAATAATGTTGGATATTATAAATTCCCAGTACAAGGTAAGATGTTGATTTTAACTTTTTGTTTATATGCTTGCACCTTGGTTTCTACAAACATTAACTTAGCATCCTAAATGCGCCCCTAATAATTTTACTCATGAGTTCGGGTTTACTAACATGGAGTTGTTTATTTAGCTTACTTAGTAATATCGGAGTGTTTTTTATGTCAAAGTGAAACTGATTAAAACATAACTTCATATACTATAATAAAATACAAAACGTAATAATAATAAAAACATATGTAATTATTTTGTTCTAATTCTACAGACATGTTCTTCCTCAAGGTTATTCTCTTAGCAAATTACTAAAGGAGCACTCCTGTTCGTGCACGTACATTTTGGAAGAATTGCCTGTGAAGGTACACCCCTTAGAATCGTACTGACAAGGTACTTCAGTATTCTTAGCTAGCTCTTCCAAGGTGTAGTTTCTAGACTTGGCGAAAGGCTCCGCACACGTGGGACACTTTGCAAGTCGTGGTCTGCATACATTGCAGATAGTGTGGCCAATAGGACAAGTGAAAATCGGAGCTACCATGTACGTCATACAATACGGACAACTTAGGGCTCTTTTCAGAGCGTCTCCGTTGACGTCAGTTGAAATGTTGGTCACAATATTGCTTGGCTCTTCTTCTTGTTCTTTTTCCTCTTCTGCTGGTTGCTGTTCTGGTTGTTGTTCAGTAATAGGATCATCTGCTGTGAGTATTATGCGATATCTGTAATATTATTTACATACTATGAATTATGCACGATAAAAAATAATGGTAAGTATAATGACGTTTTTAAAGGGGGAGCTTTAGTGCAAGTTCTACCCATACGTCTCACATACAAACTTAAATTCAACTTAAAAAATTATTGGAAACTTGCAGACTATTTTTTCAGTTATTTCTGTATATATAGTGATATTGGACAAATGTAAAAAATCGTTAAAAATATATAACTTTGACCTGCTCGTGGCCGAATCTCCGTTTTAATACAGTAACATTAGACGCGATGCATAAAAAATTATGCGGACATGCTGATTTTTTTAGGGTTGGTGGGGGACTGTGTCCAAGAACGATAAACTAGACAGGATTGCTCAATCAACCAAAATCTTTCCGCACGCTGCTGTTTTGATGTGACGTAGTCGAGATACCTCAACCAACCCGAATAGTAAGAGGGTGTAATTAAATACAGTGTGGCGATAAAGTCTTGTCTCCCCTTGAACTGATAAACGGTTGGTAAGATGTCTTTGGAAAAAAAAACAGGTCGATTTCTATTTTTAAAATAACCTCATTTTAAGTTATCAATATTTATGTGGTACCTCCGGTTTTCCCAGAAGTGACGTCGCCTCTCTTATTTTAAATAGATCACTAATATTTTTGTTACAGATATCAAATATAAATTTGGGTACACACTGTATATTCTGTTAATATTATATATTTGTATTTTCTTTGTTAAGGGAGGTAATTTACTAATGAAATAATTTGTAATGCTAATTGCTTGCATTATATAGGGTGTCCGGCAACTAAAACGACAAACGAAAGCAGCAAACTATAGATATTGTTTCATATCGATTATACAAAAATCGTTTTATCCAAAATTTCTTCCTAAGGGATGTAGGGCTCTTTTTTAGAGATTAGATTAGAACAAATCACTTTATGCATTGAAAATAATGGCCGGCCGCCATGTAGAGCATCTATTTTTAAATTAAAGTTTGTTTTTATTAATTGTCGTTTTGTTATAATTTTTGCCAGTTTGTGATATTATTATTATTATTTATACAAAATTTTAACTTTTTATTTAATAGAACTTAATATGTTTCCTTCCACTAAATATTAGCAAAGAATTTCTAATTTTATAATTATGATGCAAAAAGAAAACTCAAATATTTCAAATACATTTTTTCTCGCATAAGGATGTGCACCCTAGCCATCCAAGATAAGAGCAGCTTTTTAATCTAGAATGGAAGATTTCTATTTGATATTAAATATCAATTGACCCTCCCAAATATGATATGGTTATAATTAAAAGGTCATTTTTACATTAAAAAGCTGCTATATAATCTACGTTTAATCCTTCTAAATAAACATTTGATAAGACGATTTATATCAAATAGATATGAAATCATCCCTTGCATTTGGTGTCTTCGTTTGTCGGTTTAGTTTCCGGACACCCTGTATATTATCTACAGAGGTACCTTAAGTTGTCATTTGATGCTTTCACGCTGAGAATCAATTCCTTCTTAAGCTTGCTGGTAAAACTTCCCAAATCCATTTCGCCATTTTTGTTTCTTTCAGAGAAAGGGTGATGTGGTTCGTTGCACTTCTTCCTGACACACATATAACAGTGCGACCTCTCATCATAACGAATTACGGGCATGTCATCAAAATATACCGCAAACTTATCATCCGTAGAAGGAAGCAGCTTCAGACTGAATTTGTTATATTTGCTGCGCTCCATAGCCAGCACTGCTATTGAAAAAATCTGTTCCAAATGTAGAACGTACACCAAAAAGTTCTGTTTGTCTATTTGTGTCAAAAATACGTAATCATACTGGGCGTTCAATTCCCAAGTGGAATCTGCTTCTCTTATATTTTTGGAATGCTTAGCTTTGAAATGATCCAGAAGTTTATCCACTCGAACCACATCGGAACAGTTGTGGTAGTATATAGGACACTTCATGGTTCTATGGGGACAGCCTCGTTCATGTTCTTCCACCATACCCCAGGGTATCTTCTTGTCGCACTTGAGGTAGGAACAAGGGAAAGAGAAATGCTGGGCTACGTCTTCAAACAGGCGAATCCTTGTGTAAGTTTGACATTTGACTTTTTCGCATCTGCCACATTTGTAGAGTTCGTTTTCCAATCCTGCGGTCATGATCGGTGCGACCGATAGCAGATGGCCACAGAGGCAGCATTTATGTGTTCTAATGGCTCCTTCTGATATAGGAAATTTTCGGTTCATGTTTGATTCGCTGACTATGGTAGCAAGAAAAGTTCTGGAAAATATACACTTATAAAAGTTTGAAATCAATTTTAGAATAGAAAATAAAATTATTTCAACAGAATGAATATATTTCGATAATGACTGAATAGATTATTCTGATGATTTTAAGAAATAAAAATACTGCAAAAATGTGGCGTGTCCGAGATATAAAATTTTGAATTTTTTTAAATCTATGCATGTCTCTAAATTTGACGTGTATATTAATGGAATATGAGCAGCAGGAGGCAAATTTCTATAAACTTATTTTTTTATTTGTATATATTTTAAAATTATATTTACAACAAAATTTTTCCGCATATTATTTTTGTGAATGAATAGTTTTCTATTTTCAACTATGATGTGAGCTTATTTACTAAGAAAACAACAATATAGATATGTTTTAGAGTCCTTATTGAAGATGTTTGCAGTGTCTTAATTGCTGATTGATATAATCAATTACCATTTCTTATCTAATAGTAACATTAATAATGAAAATGTTTCATTTGTAGCCAGGACCGTAACTAATGAGCTGACAATGCGTGATTTCACGTAGACGTCTCTTATGAAGGGTGCTATATTTAAGTTTAATTACGGTACACCGTAGATCAGCTATATTCGTAGAGAGGATTGACACCCTCTCTGCGGGTATGGTACGGTAAAAGAATATTAGCTTGTGCCAATGTAAGAGGCTGGTACCGGTCGGCGTTCGACTACCCCCTTAATTAATGAGGTTTTCCAGGTTTCCCTCATTCCGTCAATGAATGGTGGTTAGGGCCTAGCAACGTAAGTCGTTCCTGGACCTGAGATGTGACCTGGTTAATAACATACCGCTCCTTCTCCTGCACAAATCTCCGACTTCTGGGTTAATAATTGTGAGTAGAAGAGGGGTAGAGATATTATTATTATTTACTTTCTGTCACGCCTAGCACATGCAAAAAAGTTGCAATATCTCGTAAACCGAGCCTAAAATCAAAATCTTATAAGAATGAAAAAAATTAAATAAAAACACACTCTATTAAAAAAATATATTGAAACCATAAGCGTACTAAAAAAAATAGAGGATGTGTGGATACTACAGCCCTGTGGGAATCCACTTAGTTAAATATTATTTTGTTATATCTGTACTGCTGAATGAATAACACTCTGTATAGAATATTATATACGCATTAACTTAATGGCAGACTGCAGACGAAGCAATATTAAAAACGAGAACGCGGATAGTGAGTTGAGTTTTTAAGACTTCGGCAGGTTGGCTGGAAGACACTGAAGGTTGATAAGTGGTGCTTCTGTTCTAATGTTACAGGTCAGTAACTTATTTTTGTACATTGTATTTAAAAATTGAATGCAATTGTGTTCCTTTTATTTTTCTTGTCTGTTTAATATTTTATAACAGTTTCACTATATTTTATTATAATTTTGAGCTAAGACAATACTTGTTGATTTATTGTTTAAATAATATTATGTACAACTTTAGCTTGAGTCTAAGTTATGCTGTTGCAAATAGTATTGTAAATTATTATTATCAATAGAATTTTTCTGACCATGTAATCAATATTATACATTCAACATTCTGGGATAGTAGGTCATTTGAGAAAAATATACAACGAAAACTTGAATTTAACATACGTTTCGGGTTTATTTACCCATCTTCAGAAAATATATATGTTCTTATGCTAACATCGTATAAGAAATTTAAATTTTTATAATAGTTTTTTCAAAAAAAATATTTTAGATTTATTCAAAACATAAATTTTTATTATAGTTTGTCTTGCGGTACAAAGTGAAATATTAAAAAAAATATATTTAATATTTCATTTTGTGTCGCAAGACAAATGACCTACTATCCCAGGATGTTGAATGTATATAATATTATTAATCATCTACTTCTTCTTTATTACTTGAATTAGCGGTTTGATTGTCAGGTGTTTGTAATATCCTTGGTGAATCTATTAATATTTTCTCCCGTATCTGGACAAACATCCGATAAAACATATGATGCATGAGATATGATTTGAGATTTTTGTCCAACCCCTCAAGTACTACCTGGGTAACCTCCCGTATGGGACCTCAGTACCTTCTGGCACAAGTCGGCTAACTAATCAAAACACTCTTCAGTTTTATATGTAGAATTATGATTATATTACCGTGTATTCAAGTACTGAAGTACAGATACATTTTTATTATTGTTATCATTATTATTACCATTGCAATAGTGACAGTGATTCTTTGAAATGGGATCGAGGTTTTCTCTGTCGTGCTCTTTTCCCCCGTGAATTTAAAGCTGAGTACGGTCCTGATAGGCGGTTAAGTAGGTTATTGCACCATTGACAGAAAACTAATAAACGAGATGTATTTAATAATTTGTTTTATTTAAAACTACTCAAATCTCCCTAATTTCGTTAATATGTAGCACATTCGAGGTAAGTTAATAAATCATATAAATAAACACAACGTAGGTAAATTTTATCGATTATTGGCCAAATACTTCCTCTTTCAACAATGCTGATCGAACCGGGTATGTTACACTATAGCCCCCTTTTCTCTTTCATGATGTGATATTTAGACCAAAATTCCACAGAAAGTCGACTTAAGATAAAAATATGTGCCAAATTTCAAACAAATATGTCTGAAATCATCGGAGCTATCAATAAAAATAATTGTGGCATAAGGAGAGTTTCATTATTTTCCCAAAGAATATGTGGTTGACCTGCTACACTACTACTACTACAACGCCTTGTATATTATTTTGCTTCCTGTATCATTAGTATTTAAGAATAATAAACACAGGCTCAGTGTTTAATAAAGTATAAACATATCTAGCATGTGTAGAGAAGGGACTAGTCGAGTATTTTATTTTTATATACAGTATGCGCCAAAAGTATGGAATAAATTCGATAAAAACGAAACAATTATTTTTTGGGAAAAAATCCTCGAACAGGTCGATAATTAATTTAAGAAATACATATTTTAGCGTAAAATGCGATTTTCAAATGTCATTTGTTTTCGAGTAATGACGTCATCGATTTTTTTTTAAATGGTAACACCATATTTTTTTCCTTGATTCTGAAAGATCGTTTAATTCTCTATCAGACAGTACTAAAATTTTGCCCTCTTACATAGGAAAGTTTTCGAGTAAATGACGAATGAATGTTAGAAAACGTAAATCAATTAAAATAAAGGAAAAACGTTATCAAGCTTAGTTTTTCGAATTCCATAGTTCTTTTATGGATCACGTAGGTGAAAATCTTTGCAAAGTGTCATTGTCACACCGACTTTGTAATAAGTATTGTCAATTATTATTCAATTTAAAGTATTATGGTACATTTAACTGTTAGTCAAAGAATTGAAATTTTAATTCTTATCGGATGCGGGAATATGATTAGAACTCAGCAGTAAGTTTGCGATTTATTTAATGCATAGACCTTATAAATCATGGACCGGCCCTAGAAAGAGAGGTCCGCTGCCCTGATGTGTGCAAGAGGGATGAAGCTAGTCCGGGCAAAAACAGATATTGTATGACAGAAAAATATATAAACATAACCTGACAAAACTTTTCCTGTTACTATTGTTAATGATTTGTGTGCCTTTTGTGATTTAGTTGTGTTTAGTGTGTATATTAGCAATAGTTTTTAAAGACTCATAAACTATGGTGGAGTCGGTCTGTCACCGTAAATGTCATACGTCTGTCATTTACGGTTTTTGTTTTTTTCGGCCAATGATCTGTGGGTTTTTGCCCGGACTAGCACTATCTCTGTCGCACACATCTGAGCATCAACGATTTGTACAGGCAGAAAACGGTTTTGGGCGCGTCCATGATTTATAAGGTCTATGATTTAATGAAAAATATCCAGATCGCCCTATCAGCCAATCAACAGTCAGTAAGATAGAGTCTAAATTTAGAGAAACTGGCAATGTAGTAAATATTCCAAAACCTGGACGTCCAAGCATTAATGAAAATCAGAAACAGAACATTTTGATAAGTATGGTGTATAATCCTCATAATTCTTCACGATTGGTTGCATTAAATAATGACACTAGTCAGAGCACAGTGCTACGTATCTTGAGGAAGGAAAAATATCATCCCTACAAAATTCAACTTGTGCAGGAACTCAATGAAGATGATCCCGATCGCCGCTTACACTCTTGCGAAATTCTAATGGATTTATGTCAAGGAAATAGAAATTTACATCGGCAAATACTTTTTTCAGATGAGGCGACATTTTGTCTGAATGGTACAGTAAACCGTCAAACTTGCAGATATTGGAGTCGGGAAAATCCTCATTGGATGGCAGAGGCACATACCCAACACCCTCAGAAATTAAATATGTGGGCTGGAATAGTCGACGACAGAATAGTAGGGCCTTTCTTCTTTGAAGGAACCCTTACAGGACAAAGATATTTAGAGTTTCTAGAAAATGACCTTGTTCCAGCCCTTGCAGTAATTTTTCCTAACGATAATGACCCTGACATTCCTGACGATACCATATGGTTTCAGCAAGACGGTGCACCTCCGCACTATGCGCGCCCTGTACGAGATTTTTTGGACTGTTTTCCTGGGAGGTGGATCGGCAGACGCGGACCGATAGAATGGCCTGCAAGATCGCCAGATCTTACACCTCTTGACTATTTTTTATGAGGATACTTGAAGTCAAAAGTGTACATTAATAAACTACGTAATTTAGAAGAACTTCAAAACCGCATTCGGGACGAAATACGCAGAGTTACCCCAGAAATCATTCATAATGTGCAAGAAGAATTTCTTCACAGACTTGCGCATTGTCAAAAAGTTGGTCGATGGCAATTCGAACATTTAATTTAAGTATAAAATTTAATCAATTGTATTTTATTTTACATACCTCAGAGTTGTTACTTTTTTATGGATAAAATTTACGTGTTCTAACATTCAATCGTCATTTACTCAAAAACTTTCCTATGTAAGAGGGCAAAATTTTAATACTGTCTGATAGAGAATTAAACGATCTTTCAGAATCAAGGAAAAAAATATGGTGTTGCCATTTAAAAAAAAATCGATGACGTCATTACTCGAAAACAAATGACATTTGAAAATCGCATTTTACGCTAAAATATGTATTTTTTAAATTAAAAATCGACCTGTTCGAAGATTTTTCCCAAAAAATAATTGTTTCATTTTTATTGAATTTATTCCATACTTTTGGCGCATACTGTATATCCAATATGAGCAACGCAAAATATGTAAAAATTTGGACGTGTTAAATATTAAAGATTTTTTTCTGCGTACCTGCGCACATGAGCACCTTATGTGAATATATTTATATAAAAAAAATATTGTTATGTTTACGTTACGTTTAACAAAATTTAATAATTATTTTTATAACAAAACACCTCTTTTGAGATGTAACAAGAGCTGGATAGGGACGATATACAGTAATAATAGCTAGGGCCCTGTTTGTAGCTTTAAAACTCTCACCAAGTTATTTTACCGTGTCTTTTATTAATCACACAATTAAACTTTTGTGATTAAACAAATTAATTATAAATATTTACTTTATCGACATCGTCAAACCACACAGCCACAATGAGGAAAATTTATTTATAATAGAAACGTAGAATAATTTAATAAATAGACAAGGAAAAAATGCACCGGTTCGATCCAGTTTTATAAACAATTTATAAAACGGTTTAAGTTATTAAAACATTGTAAACATCAAAACATCTACCTGCTTACCTGATACTGTCAATGAATGAACTCTATCATGCTGGATAGTAAAGAGAACTAATACTAATATTGAAATTACTGGCACCTACACCTCGTACTACACTCTTAAACTGCTGACGTTCATCTACAGAAATGGGAGATACGTTTTTAGAAATAACATTCCCATTTTATCTTATCGTTGGCAAGTGGCGTATTCGTCTAAAGTAGTACTAAATCGGCTAGATAATTAATTAGGTAATTAATATGTTAATTAATTTAAGGTGAATTATCCCTCATAGATTTCAATTTGGAAAACGAAGACTTTTCCTGTCTTTATGTGCAGCAGAAATTTTTATTTAGTTATCTTTTAGCAGGCTATATCAATGAAATTTAAAATTTGATGATTGATGTTCACTGTGTATACACAATTACAGATATTGTTGAAAAATTTTATTTGATTACTGAAAAACTTGATAGTTTAAGTCAAGCCGCACAGATTTAACCAAGACCAGAGATAAACTTGACCATAGTATCTTATAGCTTAAATTAGATGGTCTTTCCACTTGCATTCATACGATTGTATCAATATCACTTTAACTCTGATCAATTTCTTGAGGTACCACAGGGCTCGATTCTCGGACTTCTACTATTTGCTATATTTTTGTCACAGAATTTGCCCCGCTCGCACCCAATTCGCCGACTGTGGTATCGCGAAACGCTAGATTGATTGCCCCGATCGCCCCTACGCAATTCCGGTAAACAAACAAATAATGCCGTGTATCGAAGGGCAACTGAAAAATTGAGAACGACGAGAATCGTTCGAGACATGGATCTAGAGATGCTAGAATATACCTGGAATATTCGTTGGGTCGATAAAAGAAGAATAAACGGCCGAGTTAGTTAATCTTGAATTACAGTCACGAATTGGAGTGTTTAGTTGGAAATTTCCTGGAGATTCAGAGCGATTTAGATAGTGATTAATTAACTAATGTTTAGCTGAGTTGTAAGGAATGGCATTGCAGCTAGTTCAGACACATATTATTTAATTTATAGAGATAATTTTCAGTACTGAAATGCACTTGATAGTTTAAGCCACCTATATACAAGCAATACTTTATTTTACGATTTTACGATTTATCCAAGCGTAATAATGTAACGTCCATAGGAAGGGGTCTAATTGGTAGATCTATTTTATGGACCATTTTCAAAAAAATATAGTCAGCTGCTTCCAAAGTTCCAAGTTTCGCTATAATTTTCTAATGTTCCTAATCTTATATTCCTATTTAATTTCATCACTAAGAATGTCATATATTCAACGACAATACATATTTTGGAAATTTGTGTACAATTTTGGATATCCTATAAAATTATTAACTGATTCCGTTTAAATTCTAAATTATTTTAAGTAATTCGCAAGTATTAATAATTTGTAGAAAGTACAAAAATATTAGAAAATAATTAATTAAGACTTACCTATTTACATAAGTAAGTCATGTAGACTTAGAGCAAAAAATGTTGGTGGTTTCATGAGGACAAATATCTTGATTGCTATTATAGCCTTTAAAGCAATACCTGAATAAGCTGTAAACTGCTTTTCTTCTTTATTCTTCGGCATAATGACGTCCACTTTTTAGTAATTATCTATGACAGTCTCCCGTTATAACATTGTTAAAAATTTCAGAATAAAATAATAATTTCCCAAATAACTCGACTTTAGTTATGCTAATAAGCAGAAATTCAACCATGCTGATATATTTTTGTATAATTTTTCATGTGTCCAATTTCAACACATACAAAAATAACAGAGCAAAATCATTTACTGCTTTCTAATCATTTCTTAAATGTGCTGTATATTTAAATGAGTACGTGAGATATATGAGTGGGATTTCCAATGTGCAATGCAAATTCACGAAGACGTTAATTTAACACAGCTGCACCTAGTTAATTTTTTTGCTATTTTAATATTTAATTAGGCGCTATCTCCAACTTGTCATTAATAAGGGTATAGGTTAATTAAAATGCTAAAGAAATATTAAACAGGAGAGCATTATTTCAAATGTGGTTAGATTTTCGAAAGTAACTAGGAAAAGATTTGTCTTAAAAGTTTGTAAATTAACTATACAAAAAACTACAAAGAGTAATACGACAGTCGAATTCACAAACTATGATTTCAGTAGTATATAAGTAACAACATGGTAGTTATAATTTTGGGGCTTTATAAGGATGATATAGGCTGCTAAATTTGAAGAATAAAATTTATATTTTGGTATAATTACTAAAGTAATGAAGATATATAAGTCATACATCGTACAGAGTATAGTTAGTTAAGTTCTCATAAAATGTGAAAATATCAAGCACTTTGAACAACCAGTGACGGAGATATAGGCAGTTCATACCTTTAATTTAGGAAAAAAGTTCATATCGCCCTGTATAATGTTAAAGTTTATGACAATTTTAAATGTGTGTTTTAATATATAACACAAACCCTATCTTACATTTTTTTCGCCTCTTCTACGGTTACATAGTAAATTTGACTTATAAAACAATGAAATGAAAATAACACTTTGATACATTTAATTGTAGGTAAGTACTTTAATTAGTTTATGAATTAATTTCGTAGGTAGGGTAGGGTAGGGACAAATATAATTGAAAACACAGCAACATAAAAAAAAGTGGTCTATGCGACGGACTAGACCTATGTATTTTCACACTCTGAATCCAAATCTGGGTTCGAGGTCATACCAAGGTCAAAGTGGATAATAGATATACAATTGGACCAGACTATCGTAATTTTATGTTTTTGGGGTCACTAAATCAGATTCCAAAATTCATTTTACCCTATAGGGTAATTTTCAAACTTATTTCAGGTCATCGTTGATTTACATTATTGGGGTCGCTGGATCTGAATCGGGGATTCAGTTAACTCTATTAGGTCAGTTTGAAGAGCAAGCAGAGCAAATCGGCAAAACCATCCTACGTCTACATCTTTGGGGTCGTTAACCATTTAATCAGCCTGACAATCTTAAGACTCTAATACCTAACAATTCCCGTAACTAGCTACTTATTTTGAACGGTTAATGGAAAAATTCAAAGCTAGATGGTACCAGGCTAATAAATAGAGATTATCGATTGATTCTTCCAAGGGAACCCTAAAAGCCGTCCCTTTCATAACACTAATGTATACCCCTCCTATTCCAGTTGTTTGAAAGAAGAATTTACGGTTATCTGAAAGTTGTACTTTTTATCAAAGACGTCGATCATCTTTCACAAAATATGAATCTTATGTGAATGGAGCAGGAGATACCGAAAAAACATTATGTAGTAAAAGAGGAATCAGGCACCTACTAAGAATATCAATAGAGAAGCATCAAGTTAGGTTAATGGGTGAAAGATCTTAACGAAAAACATAAATCTACAATGGTCTGGTTCACTTGCATATCTATATTTCGATTTAACCTTAAAATAACCTTAAAACTGACCTGAAAGGGTCAATTGAATTGCTGATCCAGATTCAGTGACCCCAAAAACATGAGCGTGCGATAGATTTCTATATCTTTCGCTTTGACTTTAGAATGACCTTGAACCTAAGGCGATGAGTTTAAATGAACCCCAGATTCGGTTTCAACGTGTGAAAATATAAGACAATAGAACATATGAATATTTACATAACACAAGAATATATTGAACATTTCGAATATACAAAAAATGTTTATTTCACTCAATTGCGAAACCAGCCTTAAAAGTAAAACAGGATAATAATGCTTTTAATGGACGTACATTTAACAGGAAAAATTAGTTTTGCTGAAATTTTTAATTAGTTTATTAGAAGTTACTGTAAAAGCACAGAAATTACTTTTGCCGCATGTGACGTCGAGGCGCTTCATACATTTTTCTTTCAAACAACATTCATTTCTTATTATGTCATTACAAAGGTCTCCTAATTTTAGACATTTTTTCCATATAACATTTTTATGCTTCTATTATTTAAAAAAATATATTACCGATTTCCATATCGCTACATTGTTAATAACACCATCAAAAAGTATAAATGACACCTCCAATTCAAAAGCTTTACGATAATCCTTCAATGCAACTAAAATGTGAAAAGCAGCTGGTAAATTTTTATCTGATGTGATAAAAAGTTTTGGCAGGTTGAGCAAAAAGCGATATTTGTTTTGGTATTACATTGTAACGTATTTTACGCTAAATTGTTTTAAATATATGATGGAGTCATGTAATTATATTTTAAAAATACTTATACATTTTTAGTGTAGATCATGTCATCTAGTGTTCGTCGGTTGCTTTACAAATTTAATTTGAATTTTCGGTATGATAAAGAAGAAATAATGAAAAAAGTTAATAACAAAAAAATTATTTTCGCTGTCACGATTCACTGGTTATCGATTAGTATAATATAACAGGCGATTAGTGAAATTATAAATATATCGTTAAATAATAACGCATTTTCATCAATTTCGCAATAAAAGGCTGTGTTTTTGGTATTCCTGTATTTGGTTCATTGCTCTTCTTGTCCGAAACGAGTATATGGAATGCGGTTAGATGAAAATGCAAAAACATCTCGGTGCATGGGGAAATTGGTACCCAAGGTGAGTTTCTTTATTTAAAGATTGTTGTTCGTTCAAGAAATAGAAGAATAGTTTTTTTGGTTGCGAAGTCAAACCTTTGGTGAAGTTCGCCAGGAGTCTAAGAAAATTATCTTCTTTCGTCATTTTATCCCTGGTTTAGGCTATGGGGTCCACTAGATTTTATATTGCTAGCTGTGATCCTAGTAAATATTTAGATACGCTGCAATTCGAGAAGAAAACACCTGCACTAGGAAAATCCTACGCGGCTGAGCCCGAGATACCGATATAGCGGCGATAAGTACCACATAGTGATTTAAATTACTTTTGCCTCTTGACTCTCATTAATGTAATTTGTTATTCAATAAACAAAGATATTAATTATTATTGTCGTACTGTGAAAGTACGTTAACATATAAGTATTATCTATTTACCATCTATTTTTCATATACGAAGTCGTTTAGTATATGTATTATTTCTAATTCTGTGTTCTTTTTATAAACTAGTTTACCACTACTACTTATTTATATTTACTTATATTAGTTACTTATAATTCCAGTCATTTTTTTACCACTCAAATTTTTTTGCCTGTGATTTAGTGATTTTAACAATATCAGGATGGCTTAGACAATCACTTGGCGCCCGTAGTAAGAAAATTAGTGAGAAAAAAAATATACCTAAGTTTATAAGATTTGAATCCATCCCAACTCCACTGTAGCTTAGTCGAGGCTTAACATATGTTCTAATTTGTTAATTACGTAACGTAAGCTGTTAGTTTTCGGAAAAATTCAGAGGAATTCATTACCAGCAAGAAAATTATGCGCACTGAGATATCCCGAAAGAAATTTCCCATATTATCAGACACTTTGCAAATTAGAAAATGTTGTTCGTCAGAATAGGAAAACAATGTAACGGGGTAAAACAAAAAAAAATAAAACTATTTTCAAAATCATCCTGCAGCATCGATTAAAAAGGCTTCCAGATAATTAGTTCTGACATATAATTTAATTCAAAGAGTTTTAAACATTAACAAATTTCATGGTTATGAATTGCATATATAATGTGCAAGAGTTACATCCTGGAGATTTTTAACGAATAGGAAATTTTACTAACCCAGTTCTTAGTTGCGTTAAGCAGTAATGGTAATTTGTAGTCATAGCATTTCAAACTAGAAAAATTAACCAATCATCATTGGTCGAACCCACATAATACTATAGAAGTTTAAAGGTATGATCACTTTATTGTCAATGTATGGTGTGAAACTGTAGGGTACCTATTAGTATGTCCATATTTTTATGATGGTGTCTTAACGGAGCAAAGATATTATAAATTTCTTGCAAATAAAATTCCTATTGTTCTAGAAAATGTGCCTCTTCTGTGGTTTCAGCTGGACGAGGTGGCATCTTACCATAATGCTGCATTGTTCAAAGCTATTTCAATTTGTATTTCGAATTCCTCTAAACGATCCAGACCTCACCCTCTTGATATTTTTTGTGGCGAGTCTTGTGAATATAACGAAAACAAATAGCATTGACTATTTGAAACAGAACAGAACAACTTGTTCTGAAACACGTAACAATATTGTAACAAAAGTAAGATGGAATGAACTGAGAAAGCATTACGTTTTTACATTACAATGGAGCTTACGTTGAACACTTATTAAAACATTAAGTTTTGTGCTTCAGAAATATGATTGGTATGTGGTCAAAGTTAATAAAAACCAATTTGTTGACAAGTCGTTTCACCTGTATTTAAACTTTCTTTATAATAATCCAAGAAACGTTTTCTGTGTAAAATACAATAATAATATAAAATATGGAATAAAATAGGTGATATAACATATTATATAAGATACAATAGTACATAACAATGTTCAGAATAATATTGTTATTCACGTTAAGTTTTGGGTATATTTACTTTTGTTATTCTGTTTACTCAGTTGTCCCTTTTCTATTTCTTTTGTAAAATATACATGTGTGTTAACAGAAACATTTTTAAGCCTTGCAATGCTTGGTATTGCAAAGAGTCTTAGATGATTTCTTTATTTCTACCCTATCTTTTTATACAAATATAATATACTTTTAAAAATAATTTTATTTTTCTCTTCCGCTTCACAGAAAAACTTATTTATCAAATTAAATTGGTCACCCTGGACATCTCTTTTCACCAGAGGCCTTCGAGAAGGGCTGCTCAATGCGTTATTATCATTATAGCATCCTTGATACGTTTATTGTTATAATTGTTTATTGATTTCTACCAAATCCTTTAACGAACATTTCAGTTCATGGCTATAGATTTTAGTGACACTGCCCACGTAAGTGCATCCGCCGTTGCTGAACTGACAAGGCAGTTCCATATCGTTAGCCATCTCTTCCAGGATATAATTTCTTGTTTTTTTGAAGGAGGCCATACACAAAGGACACTTCTGCAGTCGCGGTCTGCACACTTTACAGACAGTATGTCCAATACGGCACGTGAAAATTGGAGGAACCATGTATGTCATGCAGTAGGGGCAGGTAAGAGCCCTTCTAACCACCTCCAGGTTCATCTGTGGTAGAATTTTAATTTCTTCTTTTTCGTTTGCAGTCTTCACTTGACGTAGGTTTTTTGGCAGAATATTTTCATCAGCGATAAGTGTGATATAGTACCTAAAAATATATATATTATCTTTTTCATAATAATACTTAGGACATACATTTACAAGTACTTAACATGTTTCAATCTATATCGATACATGTTTCAGAGTCTTATACAATGTGGGAAATGGAAAACAAACACTCAGACCCGTCAATTTTTATTTAGATGGAGACGTACTTTATGGATGTACTCGTTCCCCAAATTTCTACCCCCAAGTGGAAATAACCTTCACACTTAAAATCATAAATGGAAAGTATTATAGTGTGATCATCATTTTAAATCTACCCAATATCGTTCATTCATTCATTTACACACGTTCAATATAGAAAATTCTTAACAATAAAGATACTAAAACAGTTATATACAAACTATACTCTAAGATCCCACTGTAAAGTATCTTTACCCAAATGTTAATAGAAGGAATTGCATTTAAACATGTATTTCATGTACATAGCACGAATTAGAATTCTAGAGGCATTAATTATATAATAAAAATATTAATTATGGAGGTGAATTACAAATTAGTCGATTCCGAAAAAAAATATTGAAGTTCTATAGTCTGTTTAGAAATGAAAGAGAGTAATAAAATATTATGTATGCAAATCGTAAATAATTGTGGTACTGGTGCTTATATTCAATAATTTTATATTATGTATTATCGGTATAGATGAGGTGTAGGTACTTTTAAAAAAACTTTGTCTGATCGGACCGCACTAAATTGTAGCAGGTAGCTAAAATTTAATCCTCGACAATCCGTCTTTGTCTATGCTGCTTCAATTTCTCGGTCCATTTCTCTTATAAGTAAACAATATAAAAACAGCATTTCAAAACATGAGGCTACTTTAAGCATCATAACTGGGTTAAGAGGGTTTTTTGTAATTCAAATAAAATTATACAATATTATTATCAAAATATTTATTTAAATTTAATGAATAGAATTTTATTCCACACAAAAATATATGTATTTTGAAAATTCAAATTATGGTGAGTAAATGTAGTGTTGTATAAATGTACAATAAAGAAAATAAAAAAGTAGGTATATTAAAATTCATCCTCTAAATATTCTGATGAATGATCTTCGTCTCCTAGATTGATAACGATAGGTTCCACAGTAACGTCAATTAAATTATCGAGTTCCTACATTTTCTCCTCTTCTTTTGTACATGATGTATATATCTTTGCCAGTTATCTGCAGTTACTCGTTCCAAGAAATTTTTTAACAAAATTTTCACGTCACTTAATTTAAACGTCGTATTATTTCGCGCTACATCTTCTTTTATCTGCGCCCAGACTAATTCGATTGGGTAAGTTCACAGTGATAAGGTAGTAACCGTAGTACAGTTATTTGGCGATTTGTTGCCATTTCATCGATAACATATTTTTTCTGATCTTTATTAAGATTGACAAGTGTCAAAAGTTGCTTTTTCACTATATTTGTTTCAAAAGGAATGTTTTTTCCGGATAACCATTGAATTATATCGGCTTTCCTCCAAGCAGTCGTAGGCGTCCGCTCGGTCTGCCGTGAATGGTAACTGGCATTATTCATGACAATTACAGACTCCGGAGGAATAAGATCCAACATCTGTGTAAAATACCCTTCGAAAACATCTGCGTTCATGTCTTCGTGATAGTCACCTGTATTTTTAGATTCAAATAAAAGTAAACCGCCATCTACAAAACCACTGGCATTACCTGTCTGTGTCACTATTAATCTTCGCCCATTACCTGAAGGTGCCTTGAACCCTGTTGAAAGTCCATCCAAAAATGCTTGTCGAAAACTTTTTACATTTTTATCTTCTCTACTTTTGTTACAGTATATTCCTCAATGACCCAAGTTTCGTCTAGATAATAAATATTCCTCCCTTCGTCACGGAATTTTCTAATTGATCTTAAGTAGGAAACAGAGAAAAGGCAAATGTGCAGAGAGACCAAAAACATGAGAAGGCAAAATAATAACCCGATCGTCAAAATGAAAGTTATCTTGTAATTTATAACGAATTTTCTAGCAACTCATAGCACTAGATAACTGGACGCAAATTTTGGTTTGGTAATTGTTTTATACCAAGGTTGTACAAAATGTGATTTTTATCTAAAAAATAAAAGTGTGCACGATAAGTATAAATTTTTAATGCCAATGTTCATTTTTGTAAACTATTTTAGTTTTACGTATTTCATACACTAGTGAATATTAACATTATTAATAAATTTAATGCACGTCTGCCTTTCAAAAATATATTTCCCGGAAGAAATTACCTCAATAGAATTTAATGATGGCTGTCACAGGCTGATGATGATCCAGAAATCAAAAAACACATACCTGTGTTAAAATAATTCTTTGTGCAACTGCTTTTTCTACGTCAGTTGAATGAATTCCTTTTGACTGGTATATTCCGAATTAAGAATATGAGTGGGGGTTGAAAACCCAAGAAAATTAGTATTAGTAGTAGTAACGAAAACATTAACTATATTAATGTGATTATCAATATATATATCGTTATATTTTCGCATAGGATTATCTCACTTTACACCCGAAAATATACAGATAACTTTATATATTCTGAAAACGCAGACTATGAGCTTTCGATTGGTATATATTTTATTTCATTAAACAGCGGGTGAAGCTATATGCCAACAATATGAACATGTTTAAACAACCAATGTTGAGAACAACCTAAGGGGTTCCACCTTTATACATTTTTACTTATCGGGTTGTCAATTACCAAATGGTACAATATTTACTTTATTAAAATTAAATTGTAGTTCACCTTCATAATTAATATATTTAATGCATAAATAATGCCTTTAGGACCCGGATTTGATTAGCCAACCTAGCCAATTTGTGTTAGGATGTATGCGCCAAAAGTATTGAATAAATTCAATAAAAACGAAACAATTATTTTTTGGGAAAAATCCTCGAACAAGTCGATTTTTAATTTAAAAAATACATATTTTAGCATAAAATGCGATTTTCAAATATGTCATTTGTATTCGAGTAATGACGTCATCGATTTTTTTTTAAATGGCAACACCATATTTTTTTCCTTGATTCTGAAAGATCATTTAATTCTCTATCAGACATTACTAAAATGTTGCCCTCTTACATAGGAAAGTTTTCGAGTAAATGACGATTGAATGTTAGAAAACGTTAATTTTATCCATAAAAAGTAATAATTCTGAGGTATGTAAAATAAAATACAATTGATTAAATGTTATACTTAAATTAAATGTTCGAATGGCCATCCACCAACTTCTTGACAAAGCGCAAGTCTGTGACGAAATTCTTCTTCCACATTATGAATGATTTCTGGGGTAACTCTGCGTATTTCGTCCCGAATGCGATTTTGAAGTTCTTCTAAATTACGTGGTTCATTAATGTACACTTTTGACTGCAAGTATCCCCATAAAAAATAGTCAAGAGGTAGGTGTAATATCTGGCGATCTGTAATTCGAAAAACTAAACTTGATAACGTTTTTTCTTTACTTTAATTGATTTACGTTTTCTAACATTCAATCGTCATTTACTCTAAAACTTTCCTATGTAAGAGGGCAAAATTTTAGTACTGTCTGATAGAGAATTAAGCGATCTTTCAGAATCAAGGAAAAAAATATGGTGTTGCCATTTAAAAAAAAATCGATGACGTTATTACTCGAAAACAAATAACATTTTAAAATCGCATTTTACACTCAAATATGTATTTTTTAAATTAAAAATCGACCTGTTCGAGGATTTTTCCCAAAAAATAATTGTTTCGTTTTTATTGAATTTATTCCATACTTTTGGCGCATACTGTATGAAACTAATGTTTAAATGCAATTCGTTCTATTAACATTTGGGTGAAGGTATTACCTTAGTGGGTAGTCTAAGAGCCCACTTTGCAGCAGGTTTAGTACTGCTATCAGAGTACTTGCAACATATGTATCGATATAGATCTCAACCTCAAACGGTTCTCACAAGATACCTTAAAATTCTGTTATTGGAAAATAAGTTCCTAGTAACTTCATTACTAAGGTCGCCAGTGAAAGTACGGACATCAATTTCTCCCTTTCGGTCCTTCAAATAAGTGTAATGGGTTTCATTGCACATATTAAATATACATGGTGTGCAGTGAAATTTAACGTCGTAAAGAACTATTGGCAGATCATTAAAAAATATCTCAAAGTTATCTTCTAAACTGAGTTTCAATTTTACATTGAACTTTACGTATTTACTGAGTTTGGTGGCGAGCACAGCTATTCGACTTCCATTCAAAATGTAGACAAAGAAATATTGATTCTCCATTTGCATCAAAAATAAATAGCTATCCTGACTATTCAGCGCCCAACCATTTGTCATCGTGTCGTTTGTTTCAATACTTCTGTTATGTGCAACAGTAATGTGTGTTCCAATTTGATCTACTGAAATATCCTCGAAACATTTGCAATCATTGGATAAGGGACATTTTATGGTCTTATAACGACAATGCCCTTCATGTTCATTTGCTCTACTCCATGGTATACCTTTCATGCATGGATAAAATGAGCAAGGAAACGGTAGAAACAAAGCCACTTCTTCAAAGAGATGATTTCGATTCCAACGGTGCGCCTCCAACATGATCTTTTTGCATCTACCGCATTTATAGACTTCATTATCCTGGTCTATATTTGAAACCATGATAGGTGGGACAGATAAAAGATGGCCGCATACGCAGCATTTGTACTTTTTGATGACTTCGTACAATTT
This sequence comes from Monochamus alternatus, assembly GCA_037114965.1. Taxonomy (NCBI): domain Eukaryota; kingdom Metazoa; phylum Arthropoda; class Insecta; order Coleoptera; family Cerambycidae; genus Monochamus; species Monochamus alternatus. The sequence continues at coordinate 76,593,236 of CM073427.1, forward strand.
GCTGTGGAGAAGATCTTCTACGGAACTATGAACTCTGAAAATTGGAAGACTGAAGTTACTCCAGTGTAAAAATAAATATATACCTAATAATAAAAATATATATTTATTTAATTATTTTTAAAAAAATCAATCAAATGAATTAGAATGCAAATACCTAGGTTTAAGCATTATGTACTGCTTTTTCTACAATCGTGTATTTTTGTGAAATGGTTTAATTGATTTTTAAATATGACCCTTTAAAAACGTTACGCCATTTACCATGGCCTTTTGATATGGTCTGTAATTTTTCATTTGATGGCAAATCATTAACAATAATACTAGTTTTCTTTTATCCTGATTAAATTGAATTTAGTAACATAGTGATTTGACGTGATAGTTTGCTGTTTTGTGGTTTGCAAAAAATACGTCACAACGGTGTCTTCAAAATAATTTATAGTTATTTTCCTAACAAATGTGGAAAGTGACACTTTCCCACAAGCGATTGTCGTAACACAACTATAGTGAATACATTGGAATAAGATAAGTATTATCTTCTTAGTTATTATTAGTGATATGAATTGTAAATGTACAGTTAGACGCGTTAAATAAGTTGATTGCGGAAGACAGCACGTGGGTGAAGTTAGCTGCTTCTCGGAAGAAGATTGCAATAAATATTGGAAAGAAGTTTCTTCAGAAACAGGCGTCAAATTGCGGTTATTGATTACTGGGTACTGGGTACTGGGTACTGAGTACATCTGGGCAAGACGTTAAAGGCTGTAAATTGCAGTTCGAAGATGATGGGGTGTTCAGATGAAGAATTCTGACATTTATTTTTCCGATTTGTAGAGTCTTCTAAGTACCCCTTAGCAGCAACAGAAGTTGATTTGCACCTTCCTGAACGTTTAATATTTGTGATACCTTCCCTACAAGCGGCAAGAAAAGTGGCCGAAAACCGCCTAAAACTGTGACCCGTGTATAGTTCCAGATTTGGAAGGTGTAAATAAGCTGCGATTTTGGAGGATATTCTTCCTATTGAGTTGGTACCTGTAGATTGGACAGTACATTTTCCATGTTTGTACTGTATAATCGGCGATATGGAGTTTCTTCTGAACGTAAGCTTGTATATTTTATGTATCTTTTAAAAAATATCCATTATTTGTTTTTTTACATATTACAAAGGATCTGGCGGAATGATTTTTGGAGACCTTGATATTTACAATTATTAGTTCTTCTTTATCTTCTATATCGTCGATGGTGATTTTCGTTATCTCCTCTCGTTTGCACGCACCAACCAATCGTTACCAACTTAATCATCAGGTAAGTTTTATCGGGTCACTCATAAATTTCTTGATTAAACATTTTTGCTTTTTCTGACGAAATCCAACATCTTTTCTTTTTATAGAGGCAGCTGTTTTATGAAATTTGCAAATATCCAAATGTTGTTTAACTTTACAAATACTTTCTATCATTGAATATCTGGACCATAACGTGTTTACTTTCCAGGATTTAGACATTTCCAAAAAATATGCTAAAAATACTTCCTCTTTTGTTGATTTTACCTTTTTACACCAATCAATAAAATGGGAGTATTGCTTTTTATATCTTTCTTTTGACTTTACGGATAACAAATTTGAATTTGCTTCATTAGCTGCAACTAAAATTTTTTTAGAAAATTCTTCATCTGAGGAATTCATTGTCGATTTCATAAAATTAAATACACAGATCGAAATTTACTGTAGATTGATATGTCAAGCACATAAATAATCAAAACCAAATGTACTACAGCAACAATTATGTGTTCTTCAAATAAAATATTTACAATTTTTTTTGTTAAAAAAAAAATTGAAATTATCAAATTAAACAAATTTTATAACTTTATGAAGAAACAACCTGAGATTTTCATATTTTATCACCACCTACCTAAATGTTTCTTCAAAATTATACTCAAATATTCGTTCGGGGAAATGACATTTTCTGAACTAAATTGCGTGCGATAAAGACGTTAAATACGCACACTTGTAGAAAAAGTTTTTTCATGCTTTCCTCTAACAAATATTTCATATTCACTGTCTACTTCAAGAATACTACCATTAGTTATTGAACTACTGCTTTCCAGCATAACAGAGGCAACCATGAATGCCTATAAACTGTATTCATTGATTTCCTTTGTGCCCATAAAGAAGGATCTACAACACAGCTAACCTTAATGGCAACTGTCAATTTTAAATATTTTGTTCTTTTGCATCACTCACCCACCCCTCATCTGATTGCAACTGATTTTATCAAATAAATCTCATCACTTTAATCGCGCAAGTTACATCATTTAAATCAGGACGAAAGAAAACTAGTAATAAAATCACCTAATCTGACCAACCTTTACCGTTACATGTATGGGAATAAGAAGTCTATAAATGATACTGCAGTAACAACTACTCCGCGGACTAATGCTCCGACCAGCATTGAATTACACCTGTAGTATCTGTATGAACAGCCAAGAACCCTTGTCGGCCACACCACCAGACATAGACCGGTTTTGGACTTCTTAGCCCTCATTAGTATGCCATAGGTGAGTTGACGGTCAATTGAACTGGCTGTTCCTTCATATGTATGTTCACATATAAATTAAGTGAAGGTGAGATATAAGTGGTCTGCTTACTTCCTGCTCGGCCTAAGTTGGGTTTTTCCCATTCTAAGTCTCGTGATTATGTAAACTTATTTTTTCGGCAACCGTCCGGAAAATTTCTCATTTCCCGAGTGGCATACGTTTATTAAGAAATTCTCACTTATTTTTCAGTATGTCATGTCTTTTTGAAACACCCTATATAGAAAAAAGAGAATATGCATATGTTTAATTATTGATATTGCTTGCAACGTTTGACATTTGTCGGCCATTGGAAATGTCTGACATTTCTAATAACCTGTGACAGAAGAAGAAACAATTTATTACTTAAACTAATAAAATACTGGAAGTAATAAATAAATAAAAAATAATGAAAACTATTTATTTTATCAGAATTCAGGCGACGATCGCAATAGAGTTTGGATCTGGACGACCTTCCCGTCAAAATATGTCGTGTGTACGACCACTTGGTATAATACTTTTTATATGGATACAGTTAATACTTATACTATTTTACTAAATATTACATTTTTCCAGTGCTATGATGACATATTCAATATGTTGTCTTGTTTAAAGTTGATATATTTATTTGTATCTGTTGTTGCCTTGTACTTAATTTTGAAAAAAATAGCTCAACCGATTCTGAAGAGGAGGTGTGACAAATAGTGAAGGAAGCAACAGAAGATTTACTGCAGGAAAATATGAAAATTAATACATTACGTACTCTCCATGAAAGCATCAACCTAAGATGTAGTCATGATGGAAGTAGGATTTGTTCTATTAATTGTTAAGAGTTATCTTCATCCTCACGCAAGAAAATGTAAAAGGTTTCATATACTTTTTTATTATTGTGTCATGTTGCCTTATAAGGTTAGCGATAAGCTAGGGGATTTTTTCGAAAACTTAACTTCAAAAATAATGAATTTATTCGCTACTTTTCGAAAGCACTGTAGACTATAAATAGTCAGTTGTGTGATATGTACACATATTTGCTGAAATTCTTCCCTGAAGTTTATTCGAATGGTAATAACAAAAATATATATTCTGTTGCTTGATAACTTAACATTATTTTGGCCGAAATTTCTCGAGGAAAATTTAATTTTAAAATCTTCAAACATTATTTTCTTGAAATTTTTGTTATGTAACACCATAATTTTTCATGATGTATGTATGTAGAATGACACGCTCTTTCAAGTGGCATAGTCAAAATTGAAGGTTGCTATTTAAAAAAATTATCGATGACGTCATATCTCGAACAACGATGACGTCACAAATATGGGTCGTATGTCAAAAAGTGCCTTTTTTAAAAACAAAATCGACGTGCCAGGGGATTTTTTCAAAAACTTCTCAATGAATTTATTCGTTACTTTTTGAAAGCACTATATATAAAAGAAAAATGGACCTAGGTAGCTATTAAACTGTTGGATTCCATTGCAATTAGCCGGATAGCTTTTTACATGCAATTATCAAGATCTAAAACTACACCGGGCACGGTTTTGAAAGATGTTCGCAGAATCGACAGACGCTCAAAGAAATTTCATGACTTTGAAACGCTTTGAATGACGAAAGTCGTCCGTTATAGGAGAAACAAGAGAAATACTGAAGAAAATCAGTGCAGTTGAAAAAACGATTGAAATGACAAATCAGCAATAGAAACCTGCCCGTTAATCGAACTCCTCTGCATACATTCTTTAGCAAACATAACCCATATATTATGGATATTTTAGAAAAATATAGTAAAGAGTTTATTTGAAAATAAAAGAGATTTAGTTTAAACAATAGAAAATGTAATAATGCACCTCATTACCAACTGAAGGGGCTAGCCTAGTCTACATAATCTTACCACTACCCAGCTTTCATGGTGGCAAGGGGGAGCTGGGTGCACTTTTAAGATGATAACACTAACACGCCACAGCATATAAAACCCAACTGACTTTCTTTTTTCTACTTTCTAAGCACCGACCCCTTTATCAACCATTTCGCTGCATTCTCAATGTACCGGACTATGGCCTATGATCATTCAGCAACATTGCACTGTATGTAGGAAATCATTGGTCTCTTAAACTGGGTCGATGCTTCTGTGTATGATTTCCAAATTCATTCGATTATTAAATATATTTTTATTTAAATTTCCATTTGTAGCACTATCTTGATCAACAATTCAATTAAAATAGATATGTTTATAACTCTGTCATATAAAACAATAGATCAATGTTAACATATTATGTATAATTACTTACTACGTAAGGAAAACTAGTAACGAAAAATGCTGACATTTTTTTTAAATTCAGACATAGGAATTAAATAGAAAAATGTAAGAATTAATATTTAATATCAATAACTTATTAAAATTCAATATAATAATATAAAATAAGTTAGGAGTTATGATTTTGTTCAACTTTGTGCGATTATAGAATGCAGCAGCAAATTTCACACTAGTTACACAACATTGCATTTTTCCAAACTCATTGTTTTTTTTATTATCCAAGCAAGTTCTTGAACTATGAGTGATACTGTTTAGAATGCTTTATAATGTCCACAGTGTGCAATTAGCGTGCAAAACATTATAATGAAACGTACCAGGTAAAAATATGTTTCTTTTTCTTCTTCTAAAGGACTTATAGCCTGTAAAGTGTTACTCTTGAATGATGTAAACCCAACTTAATGGGACACAAGAGTCAAATTAAAAAAATATATGTAGATACATATATATTCAAAGACGTTTTGATACTGATATTGCATTTTAGTAAATTATCTAGAATTTTATTTCATTAAATAGACATTAATAATAATAAACTAAACTCACCCTAAATTTATAATTGTGTTTTCTTTTCTTTCACCTTCTTTTTCAGTAGCTTGTTCTTCCTCCCTAGGCTCTGGATCTTCAGTAACAATTTCATCAGCGACAAGTTTTATATAATACCTACAAGAATTGCTAAGATACCATATAACAATATTGATTGACTAACAGTAATTACAGTTATATAACGGAGTGGTCAAATCTTGACGTCTTAGACTCAATCTCACAGTTGTCAGAGAAATTACAAAATTAGGGATTACCTGTCAGAAAGAAAATTAGACAGGGTGGCAAAATACACTCGCGCTAAACAGCTCATTTAAAAAAAAATGCAATGCAATACATTTATTTTTTTTCTCATATGTCCTTATTTTTTCGAAAAAACTTGAAGAGATCAAAAAAATAAATGAATGGGGATTTTTAGGCATTTTTTAAAAGAAAAAAAATATTGAAAAAATAGATAAGAAAAAATATGATAAAGGTTGATTATTTCAATCCCTTACAAAAATACTTGAGGGTTGAAAAATTTTCAAAGAGTGTAGTTTTACTGACAGATAATGCTCACCAAGTTTGGTTTCTTTAGCTTGATATGCATGGAAGCTAAAAAAAGAAAAACATTTTTTTTTATTTTTGTAAGGTGTAACTTTTCAGGGAAGGGTGTTTTAAAAAAATGTTATACCAGGGCCCTCTATTAATTATCAACAGAGATTTGTCCCGTATATTTTTTCGGTGTTATTTAGATACACTTTGTATAATTTTAATTTTTAATTTTAATTTTGTTTATTTAAAAAAAAAAACAATAAAAATTTAGATAAAAAATCAAGGATTACATATTTGCGATTCCATTTTCGATTAAAAATCATTGTTTTTATAGTACATAATTAAATTGTTAAGTATTTACTGTATATACGTGTATTATTAATACGGATATCGCACACAAGTTTTTATAAAACTTAAGCAAAATTTATTATTTATATTCAAAAGTGTATACTTACTGTAAGCTGTAAATTATAATTGTTATATTGTATGAATATGAATAAATTATTATTATAATTTTAATATTTTGAACGAACGCTAATCCGAAGTTGTTTTGAGGGAAGGGAAATTCATTAATGATTAAACCAGTTTTCTTCTAAGAATTGAAACAGAGATATTTTAATTTTAAAAATTATTATCTGATTTCGACAGAACAATGTTAATTAAATTTATTATATTTTACGGTAATTTTCTCATTATTTGGATAATTGTTCGTTTGTAAATCACCCTTATAATACATATATATATATATTATATATATATATATATATATATATATATATATATATATATATATATATATATATATATATATATATATATATATAGGTATTGAAACGGTATTCTCTTGCTTCTAAATATCTAGGTTTCATTAAGAAGCTCAAAATGATGGTCTTAGATATGATCGATATGTAAAGTAAAACAGATAGGTCAAATTAAAGTATAATTGCAGAATTATGATTAATTTTTATCATTATGATAAAAATGCTTGGAAAATAAATACTGTTTGTTTAATAAGTGTAAGTGCATGTTTAATTTTCTAAACTTTGATGTTAATGAAGATTTCTTTTGAAATAATAATTGGAAGTTTTGTTTTCAATATTGTTTGTTAAAATTGTATTAAAATGGCGAAATTTTGTATTTGGACGATATTAAAAATCAGGACAGCACACACGAGAAAAACACTTAATTGTATTTTAATATTTTCAGTAATAAAATATAAAAGAACTCAGCAAGAAAAAAAAATAGTTTTTTTATGTTCCTTAACATAAATGAGATAATAGTTTAATGGCGATCACACGATATACAGAGTGTTCCAGAAAAGAAAGCTAATGCGGTAAGCACAGACACGCAGAGGAATCAAAGTAATTTAATTCATTTACGTAGGCTTACACAGAGCTTATATAGCGTGGTCCATAATGAATGGGTTATATAGTATCTGTAGGTTGTACGAGTAGGTACACGGAAAAAAACTACACTAATATCAAGATTAATATACTTGTTCCAAGACAAGCTTAGTTCCTCAAGTACCTCGTCAAGTACAATAACACTTCATTGAAAGATTGATCTTAGCTACGCGGAGTAGCACAACTACCTCTAGCGGCTATTTGCTACTCCATGCCGGACTAACAACAACAGATACAAAGCGTTCTACATCACAGTAGAAAACCATTGAAAGCTAGCGACCTCTATAGTGATTCGGCGGTAACGATATGTTGCAAACACGGAAACAACTACTCTGCGGGCTAATGCCCCGACCAGTATTGAATTACACCTGGAAAACCTATAGCAAATAGCTAAAGTCACTCGTCAGCAGCCCACCAGACATATACCGGTTTTGAGCTTATTAGCTTTCATGATAATGCCATAGGTGAGGTAACCGACGAATAACCTTAGCTGTTTTAAATCTGTCTAAGCCGACAATAGCAAATATTTGAAATAATATTAAATAATTTTGAATAATTAGTATTTTTGCTTTAATTTAAATACATATTGTATTCCTTTCTAGAGTAGTATTTAATTATTTATACAATGTAGGTCACAGAAAACAGATAAATAAATATGTATAAACACCTGAAATATATTAAACTGCCAAGGTCATTCTTTAGCGGCACACCAGATGCTTTCGAGCTTATTAGCTCTTCGCAGTGTACCATAGGTGAGGCAACCGAAGACATCACAGCTAAGCGAACTTTAGAAAACATAATGCAACACATAGCTACATCTTGTGGCCACATACTGAACCTGACGGTCTATAAACCCATAATAATTTTAGGAAGAATAACCTATTCTATATTTAATAATATTTTATTCATATTTTAACAAAATATTATTCTTTACGTAGATCTTAAATTTAGTGTCACTGTTTGGAATGCTTGGGTGTCAATACGTAAATAATTAATAAGTAATTATAGTAATTAAGTTAATTATAATTAATATAGTAATTATATCAATATATTTTATTACTAAATTAATACATACACGCTTGAGTAAAGTTTTAAGTATGTACTTAAATACAGATTAGATTTTTTCCGTGTATGAAAATAATAGGATTTAACCAAACATGTCATAAAATATAGCTTGCTTGCAATCTACAAGTTTTAAAATTGAAATTTATTCCATAATTTTGACACCTTTAGTAAGAATGGTGAGAAAACTTGTTTTAAATATATTGTAAAGAGCGCTAGTTACGCAATGTCACATAGTTATCTTATATCGTAGTATTTTCCAAAATCCAGATGAACTTTTGTATAATTAGCTAGATAGGCCTATTAATTTTAAAGGAAAAGGATATACCTTTTGATATCGATAAAATTGTCCTGTTTTGACTGTTACTATTATTTACACTAATCTAAATAGGCTTTATCTAGTGAAAGTGATGCTAGGATATAGACAAATTAAGTTGAGATTTGGATTTGGCACTATCAAGAATCCCTTAAAGTTTACAATTAAATTATGTACATCGCGAATTAGAAGTATTTATTAAGACAGTTATGCTCTACTAGTTAGATGTCTACAATCTACAGTTATTCTATGACCCATTTATGACGAACCACCCAGTATATAAAAATTCATTCCTTTAAAAGAAAAAAATTTTTTAAATATTTTTTTCTTATTATCTTCCAACATTTCGATATATTAATTTCTACACACACTTATCTCCGTTCAGCAAAATAATCGTGGTTTCTTTTAATTTTCTTTTTGTTGCGTTATCTTCCTTCTCTAAAATTTTTGCCGAACCCCACTGAATTAAATGACCGTTTTCCCAAGCGTGTTCGCAAATTTTGGATTTTTCAAATTCCCGTTTTTTTATATAATTTTTATGTTCCTCAACTCTAACATTCATAGGCCGAGACGTTTCTCCAACATAATGTTTATTGCATTCACAAGGTATACTGATCCGCTTGGCGCAAGGGCTTATTTAATTAATCTTTATTTTTTTCAGTGTGACAAAAACCCAATAAAACTAAAGAAAAACTAAAATTCCACAAATAAATAGCTTCACACAATATTAATTTCTAATTTGACAAGGGTTTTAACGCACTCTATCGTTAAGAGTATACATTTTTTTTGGATTTTATTTGCTTAAATTATCACTGATTGATCCGACGTTTTTTTGGTTATTCCTTAATTGACCTTCTCTTCTAGAACACCCCATAATTATTTCAATTTTTTAAAATAAAAAAACATAAAAGTATAAACATGTATTGCTAGGAAAACTTAATACCTTAACTTGCCACAAAAACTATCTGCGTTACCCAGTAGTTCATTCTTAAGGTTGCTTGTGAAATAATCAAATTCCACGTCTCCGCTTTCATTCTGATTCAGATAAGCATCTATATGCATAATGTAATGATCGTAAAGACGCACAGGCAGGTCGTAGAAAGATACCATGAAATTATCCTTGGAACAGATCTTCAGCTTCACGTTGAATTTGATGTATTTGGTACTTCTGGTCGCCAGCACGGCTATCCTAATCCCTTGCACAATGTAGACGAAGAAGTACTCATTTTCTATTTGTAACAAAAATATATAGTTACACTTGCTATAAGCTTCCCAACCACGTGCCATTGAATCGGCTGTTTTAATGTTCTCTTCATGCCTGTCTCTGAAATGTTTCCCAATCTGATCAATAGGAATCTCTTCGAAACATTCACAGTATTTGGATAAAGGACACTTTATTGTCTTATATAAACAGTCTCTTTCGTGTTCTTCTACAGTACTGAATGGTATCCTCTTTTTGCACAACGTATAAGTACAAGGAAAATATAAGAACTGAGCCACTTCTTCAAAGAGATGGTTTCGATTCCAGCAACCTCTATTCAAATTGATTTGCTTACACCTACCGCATTTATATAAAATTGTATCCATTTCCTTTGAAGTCATAATAGGTGGCATAGTCAAGAGATATCCGCATATGCAGCATTTGTACTTTCTGATGCTGGTTTCATAAAATTTGTCCATCTTGATGCTATGTTCGCAGTCAGCAGGCAATTCTGACAGTGAACTATAAAAACATGCAAAATAATATTTCAGTTATTTTCCCATATATATAAAAATAATGGTTGCTATAAAAATAATTATTATTTGTACCATTTTGTTTATTAATTTGACACTTAACTTTATAGTGCTAAATAGAAATACATTTATCTACAACTGCAGAGTATGCAGATATTGCCTTTGTACTCGTATATGGGTATTCCAATGGGAACGCCAGAAAAGCAGTTCGAGAATACCGACGAAGATACCCAAATAGACCTGTCTACACAATCTTTAGTGTATCATTTTGTACACTTCGAAAGCAAGATAACTCCGCTCCAAAAAAGGCCATTAATCCTACTGAAATGAATGTACAAAATGAAGATGATATAATAGATGCTGTCATTGACAACTCTTCAATCCCCGTCTATTACCGAATTTTGTATAGCGTGTATAACAAAGAAATAGGTATTACATCCGTTTCGTCACCAAAATGTAAAAGCATTACATGTTGGAGATGCTCCTCAGCGATTAAAATTTTGTCGCATGGTTACTTCAGCAACATGCACAAAACGATAGATTAATTTGACTTGTCATGATGAAACGTGTTTTACTAGGGACGGCATAAATAATATCATAATGTGGGCGTCGCAAAATCCGCATGTTATTAAATCAAGATGATTTCAGCAAAGTTCCAATGTGAACGTTTCGGGTAACATTTTCAACAATAATTTACTGTCTATACAGAGAAATAAAATTTAGGATACGTGGTATTAAATTGGATGAAGTAAGCTTCATTTTCAATCGGAAGTATTATCTTTGGGATTTGACAGAAATGACGAATGACGTCATCAATAATTATATTTTTTCCAGAAACATACTCAAATTTTTCCTGTTAAAAAGCTCTCTTATTTTCTAATAACCTTTCATTAGAGGAATTTTTTTGTATTACTTCCTGTTATGGAAAATATATTTGCTAGAAATACTCGGGCCGATATAATAAGGCGCTCATAGCAGCTCGCGCATCCATTTCAAGCTGCAGAGACCTCAGTTTACATCCAACTCTGGGAGTGCGAACATCGGTTATACAGAGCCGTATTAAAGTAATATTTTGAGTCTGATCGAGGAACGAGTCGCTGCGCAGCAGTTAGATGTTTAAATATATCATCTATAATAATAGTAAAGTTTCTTTAAATTTCCTAAAGGCATAAATAAGTAATAAGTAATCTATAATATACTGTACAAACCATAAATGATATTTTACTGCTATTGCCTTACCTATTAACTTGTTTCTTAAGTATAACATTGGAATGTAAATACTTCTCATGAAAGAGAAGTTTGTTTAAAATATACATATTTATATTTTTCACAAATACAAATTTTTATTTTAGAGCAAAGTTCTGTGCAGAGGCTTCTAATAGAGAAGATTTATTAGAAAAGCTGCTCAGAATTAGTAATAGTTCATACAAACTATGCCAAATACATTTTTAAAATAATATGTTTTCTAACGATTCGCGCAATAGATTACGCAAAGAGGCCGTTCCAACGTTTCCTGTACAAAACGGCTCATCTTCAAATTATGTAGATGATCATATTTCTTGTAGTCGCTATAATGAGAGTAAGTCTCGAAATAAAATAATAATAAATTTACATTTTACTGCACTTTTATCTCCAATTTAACAATTTTCAAAGTCTTCTGGTGTACGTAGATCATTTAAGACAAAAAAAAAATCATAATAAATTATTTGTCCACTAAACTTCAAACGTCAAATTTTAAATTTAAAAAAATCCAAAAAAATTTAATTATCGCTATTAACAAAAATGTAAGTAAATAAATAAAAATGTTTTGTAGTGCAATATATATTTTAAACTCTTTTTTTTAAGTGCCCAAAGAAGTAAATCGAATTTTCACACTGTATGTTAGTAGCAGTAAATGATAGTATATAATACATGTTGAATTACCCATTTATAACTGTATAATGAATTATTACATAATGTGGATAGATATAACGTAAACTTGCATGTGGAATAACTACGCTTTCACGCGCAAATAAAAAATTCTTATTCCGGTCCTGATCACCGATTCTGTAAATTCTATCGGATGCGCTATCGCACTCACATTTCGAGGTCACCGCAGAAAACTGAAAGCAGTTCAAAGTGCCGACAACGGAGTGAAACTGCTGGTCTACCTATGCTGTGGCGTAACTTTGTGTATATTAGAAATTAGAATTATGTGTTCATATAATTTATAACCCTACTACGCTCGTCGCCCCATTAACCTCTTTTGTTTAGATTTGACGACGACCGAGAGTCAAGCCCTTAACCTTGTAAAAATAAATAACGAGATAGTCTGTAAGTGTGAGACAACCACAATTTTGTAAATTAGTCTCGAATATACTATCGACTAATCAGCCTCGTGTATTATTTTTTAGAAGCTCTTATACCTTTATATTACTCATATTTTCTTGGCCAGTAAATATTTACTAATCCGCATCTATCCTGACATTCCCGTTTAAAAGTTATATGCAATATCGTGCTAAAGAGTCTGAAAAGAAATACCACCGAAAAATCACATTAGCGGTGGAAGGATCAAGTAGTCGTTGAAAAAATAATTGAATGTTCATTGTTTAAAGTGCATAAATGCCATTAAGAATAAATAAAAGGATTAAACTCGATAATTCTTTAATACAGTTAAAACAAAAAGTAATGATAACAATAACTAAACTTAAAAAATGAGGTAAACGCCCTCATACTACATAGATATTACAGTCTATTCTATATCTGACCTCCTCTAATTTCAAGACACATATTCAATCTACACCTAACTTCTTTGTGGGCTGCGTTTATAAACATTTCGCCATTGAACTCATTACAAGCGTTTGTGATTTTTTCTATCCAATGATTAATATCTCACGGAGGTGTTTTGTAAACCTTATTTTTTAAAATCCCCCCATAAAAAAATGTAGTGACGTTCCACTGAATAGGTCTATTAATCCCAAGCCATTTTTCTGGGAAAGTGTTATCTAAATATTGCTGCACAATCCTGACCTTGTTGAGTGGAACTCCGTCGTGCTGAAGCCACAGGATTTTCCTTAGCTGCAAAGGTACATTCTCCAGAAGTACAGGAAGTTCTTCTTTTAGGAAATTTAGGTAACTCACGCTGTTTAATGTATGTTCACTTAAAATAAGGCCCAATAGAGCATTTACATGTAGGCGGCGCGGCGATCAATGTTAGGTATTAAATCTAACCTCACAAATATTTGTTATTTAATTTTTGTTGTGTTTCAATTTCTGTAAGAAAAGTAGCCATATAACTGTTGTGTACCCCAGTGCTTATCTGTTGCTAATAAAAATAAAGATTTCATATTTCGTAAGTTCCCTAATAATGTTGAAAATAATGATTAATAGGATTCAGCAAGAAACCAACCCAGTACACAAAGATCTGCTCAAAATATTTTACAGAAAATTGTTATACTATTACTAGTATGGGTAAGTACAAGCATACATGATCTATTTTCGGTGTATATTTTTCATTATTTGATAAGGTTTCATTCTTATTTTTAGGACAATGGAAAATTCTCAAAAAATAGCTGTTTCAACATTATACTTACCCGTACACAAAAATACGATACCAATATTGTAAAAAATAATGAACGCAAAAGGCTAAAACAGGATGAAAATGTAAACAAACTTGCAGATGGAAAAAGTAGAAATGTGACACGAGTTCATAGATTTCTAAACTTGCACGAGTTAAATGTGATAATACGATTCCTCAAATTGAAAATTACTTGAATGATAATAACGTCGGTAATCCTGAGAGTATAGCAGATGCATCTAGTAGTAGCAAGTTATTTTACGATATGGCGATTCAAAATGTTATTAGTTACAAAAGGGCACAACTAATATCACTCAAATTTTTAAATGAAAACTATTTAAAACACCTATCAGGGTTTTCAACTTTTTCTGTATTGTACTTGTAATAAAAATACCAAATAAAAACTGCATATGTTTATTATTTATTTATGTCACATGTACATTATTTAAAACACTGATTTTTTTTCAGAAACTGGGTAACGTACTTCTTTATTTACTAGGCATATTACATGCAACATTTTTGCAATCTGAGCGACAACCCGACAACTAACCATTTTTCTATCGATTTGTAATATATAAAATTTTAAATTCTTTCAAAACAAAGATGTTTAAATTAAGAATTACCAGGAAATTCTTTAGGCACTCCAACGTTAACAATTTCTGTGTTAAATAACGTTTTATTATTTCTCTTTCCAAATTGCTAATGTCAAATGCAAACAAACAAGGTTATGTGAGGTTAATATAAATAAAATTTAATATATCTTTTCAAGTGACTTTTTTCCTGTTGTCTGTGTGTTTACAAATATTTTATTGATTTATTATAAGTTTTATTTTGATAATACGTATGCAAATTAGATTTACAATCACTATTTGACATACACAAATTCAAATCAAAAATTGTCAAATCATAAACTAGACCATAGAACATTAATATTAAACCTAACTTTGACGCTAGCACCCCTAGCGGAATTTAATGACACTGAGTTAATGTAAATGCTCTATTATGCCTACCGGTGATGTCGCACCATGCATTTACTCCAAAATGGCCTAGATTTTGGACTGAATTTACAATGTGGGAATTTTCAGTGGACCAGTAGTGTTCATTGCGCCTGTTTGGTAAACCATTACTAACAAACCGACTTTCGTTCATCCAAAGAACGAACGTGCTGAAAAAGGTTCTGATCAACAGTTTCTACATTTACCATAATTTGAACTATAAAATTAAGTCTGTTTTCAATATGACGCTCAGACAAATACTCCAAATTGTGAATTTTGTAGTCATGATAAAAAAAATTGGCTATGTTTCTGGAAAAAAATAGAATTGATGACGTCAATATTCATGTCTGTTAAATCTCAAAGATAATACTTATGATTGAAAATGGAGCTTATCTCATCTTATTTAACACCACGTGTCCCAAATTTTATTTAAATTTTTTGTCTCCTCATAGTAAACCCATCGATATCAAGTTTGAGACACCCTGTACATGTTTTAAACGGCCGTTTAAAAGACAGATCTGTATTGAACTTCCTTGGAAAACACTTTTTTGATTTAATTGATGACATAGGGCGTAATATTATTTAAAATATACAGAGTGATTCAGTTTTTAATGAACAAACTTCGAGAGTAAGTAGAACTTTGAAAAATAATGACAGATTGTTATATAATAGTTATAATTTTGGGTCTTTATAAAAAAGATACAGAGTGTTAAAGTTTGAAGAAAAAATTTGATTATTTAGTATCATTACTAAAGTAATGGAGATATTTAAGCCATACTTGGTACACAGTCTAGTTAGTTAAGGTCTCATAAAATGTGAAAATATCTAGCACTTTGAACAATCAGTGGCGGAGATATGGGCAGTTCGTATCTTTAATTTAGGAGAACAGTTGCATCGCCCTGTATAAAGTTTATGACATTTTTAAATGTGTATTTTAATTTGCAACAAAAACCCTATCTTAAATTTTTTTCGTATCTGCTGCCCATATCTCCACCACTGGTTGTTCAAAGTGCTTGATATTTTCACATTTCAAGACATCTTAACTAACTATACTGTGTATTAAGTATGGCTTAAATATATCCATTACTTTAGTAATTATACCAAAAAATCAACTTTTTTCTTCAAACTTTAACTGTATCTTCCTTATAAAGCCCAAAAATTATAACTATTATACAGGGTGTCCGGAA
This sequence comes from Monochamus alternatus, assembly GCA_037114965.1. Lineage (NCBI taxonomy): Eukaryota > Metazoa > Arthropoda > Insecta > Coleoptera > Cerambycidae > Monochamus > Monochamus alternatus. The sequence goes on from CM073427.1 coordinate 76,609,425, forward strand.
ATAATGAGCATAAAATTCAGGGGATAATTCTAGATCGAAAATAAGTGCTACCTCTTTCTATTACATTTTTTCCAAAATTGATTATTAACGAAGTTACAGGGTGTTAAAGTAAAAATTTTATTTTCGATATTTGTAAATAACTTCTTAAGAAATCCAAATATTTACCAAGTAACTGCTTGGTTAAGTCATCATTTCCCGAATAAATGAATATGTCAACAAGGTCAAATATGGGAATCACCAGATCTTAATCCTTTGGACTTTTACTTATGGGGACATATGAAACAGCTCGTCTATCATGTTGAAATCACTACACGTCAGCAATTACTCGAGTAACCAGATATCCTCAAGTGAAGGAATCCTTAGTTCACCGATGCTAGCTTTATATTTTTTAATTTGGATATTAAACTTTAAACACAAATAATAATTACTGTTATAACAACCATCATTTTTATTCATTTTAAAACTGGGTGTTTGTAACTTCTATACAAAAACGAATCGGACCGATATTAATATAAGAAAAAAATGTAAAAAATGACATTAACCCATCTGCCATCTGCCAAAGTTTGTCATAGAGATTCTCTGTAGATATAGATAACAATAAATATAACAATAAATTCATTAAAAGCGTTTATGGTTGACTATAAAGTATCACAGAAGAATATACAATTTAGTTAATAGCTATTTCAACAACCAAATTTATGATTTTCTGAAGATGTGACCTTTTGGATAAAATATTTAATTCTGCCTTTTATTAAGTATAAAATTATTATATATATGTAGTGTTTTTTTTGCAGTCTCATTTATCTTTTTCTCTTAAATGTACGTACAATCGTTTGCAATAATAACGACACTCTTTAAAATGAATTTTGTGTTTATTTTGAACTGCTGACGTATTTGTAATGAAATCTACTTTCAATTTTTAATATTAGTCCGTAGTTGTTTCACTCACCAATACAAGTTTGATGAATTTTCTACTCTTCTTATTGCAAAAGCATGTACCTATGTAAATTATAATGTTATGTTTGTTCCTGCCCTGTAATTGGATTTCTGTCTGGGCAGCAGTATTTCTAAATAAATAAATACACTGATTTTGATATTCGAAAGACTGCAACCCGTTAATTAATATAATGAATAATCAAAATTATACTACCGCTATTAATGTTGCTAAACAAATATATATTTGCTCAATTAAAAAAAAAATTGATAACAAGTTAAACTTTAATGCTTAAGTTCATAAATAACTATTGCTTTCCTCTCTCTTTCTGAACAAAGATATGCATTAAATAACAAATAACAATATAGTGAAATGAAACGTCATCAATGTATTTATATCTAGATAGAACAACATTTTGGTAGTTCCCCTGTCTATATTTTTCATTACAGTTTAAAATAAATAAATTAGTTACTTACGTATATAGTTAGTTTGTCTAATCCAATTTTACATAAAGTTAACTTATTTGTTAATGTCCATATAAGTACATACATACATATAAACAATAACTACACCCAATGAGACTTAAATAATGTCTTAAAACTTTAACCTAATTTAAAACGGCTCAGAGTACTGTACGTGTACGTATCTGATATAGTTTATCTTATCTTTGTTTTGTAGAGGGGACATGCTTGGACTGCAATAATTTTCCGAACAGAACTATTTATTTGTAGACAAAAAGGGACGTCAAAATCCGCGCGCGACAGATTTTTTCGATATGTCCTAATCCGTAATGTAAAGGCGCGTTATATATACTGGGCGTAAAACATTGAATGGGCTGTTTATAATTTATTTTATACAGTGCGTCCAAGTAAAGCATAAATTCATTATTAGCTAAATAAACAATATCATTAAAAATTCCTGAAATAGGTCGATTTTTGATTGATTTTAATTTACTGTTTTTCTAAATAATTTAATATACAGGATGACCTACCTTCGAGTAATGACGTAATCACCAGTTTTTTAAATGGAACACTCCTTATTTTCCCATTTCCGGATTTTTCTTGCTGAACTGATTCCAAAAATGTATCACAATTTACTTCAAATCGGTACAGGGTGGACAACAATACCAAAATAACAAGTTATTTACAAATGAATAAACGTTAGTTGAAAGTGCACAGAATCTTTACAGATCGGTAGATAGAGAGAAGGAAACCAGTGGAATGGCCTGCTAGACCACCGGATCTTAACCCATTAGACTTTATGGGGTTATCTAAAGTCTGTACTAACAGACTTGGCAATATGCGTGAGCTAAAAGACCGGCAAGAAATGCTGCCGTTGTGCCACAAAATGTCAAAGACGAATGTAATGCGGTCAATGGAGAATTCCGGTCAATTTGAACACTTATTGTAAATTTTCTATTGTAAAAATGCAGCAACATTCGCACTTTCTAATAAATTTTTATAAACACCTTTGGTATTATCGCCCACTCTCTACCAATTTGAAGCAACTTGTGAGACATTTTTAGAATCAGCTCAACAAGGAAAATCCGGATATGGGGAAAATGTTTTATTTAAAAAAAACCGCTGATGACGTTATTACTCGAAGATAGGTCGCCCTGTATCTTAAATTATTATTTGAAAAAAAAAACTAAATTAAAATAAAAAATTGACCTGTTTCGGGAATTTTAATAATATTGTTTATTTAGCTAATAATGATTTTATGTGTTACTTTATAGACGCACTGTATAATCATAAACAAAATAAATAAAAATTCTCAGTAGTATCTTCGTCTCCTAGATTGATAACGATAGGTTCCACAGTAACGTCAATTAAATTATCGAGTTCCCACATTTTCTCCTCTTATTTTTGTACATCTTTGCCAGTTATCTGCAGTTACTCGTTCCAACGAATTTTTTAACAAAATTTTCACGTCACTTAATTTAAAAGTCGTATTATTTCGCGCTACATCTCCTTTTACCTGCGCCCAGACTAATTCGATTGGGTTAATTTCACAGTGATAAGGTGGTAACCGTAGTACCGTTATTTGGCGAGTTGTTGCCATTTCATCGTTAACATATTTTTTCTGATCTTTATTAAGATTGACCAGTGTCAAAAGTTCCTTTTTCACCATATTTGTTTCAAAAGAAATGTTTTTTCCGGATAACCATTGAATTATATCGGCTTTCCTCCAAGCAGTCGTAGGCGTCCGCTCGGTCTGCCGTGAATGGTAACTGGCATCCATGACAATTACAGACCCTGGAGAAATAAGATCCAACATCTGTGTAAAATACTCTTTGAAAACATCTACGTTCATGTCTTCGTGATAGTCACCTGTATTTTTAGATTCAAATAAAAGTAAACCGCCATCTACAAAACCACTGGCACTACCTATATGTGTATTAATAATCTTCGGCCTTTACCTGAAGGTGCTTTGAACCCTATTGAAAGTCCATCCAAAAATGCTTGTCGAAAACTTTTTACATTTTTATCTTGCCATACTTTTGTTACAGTATAACTCTCGTTGACCCAAGCTTCATCTAGATAATATTCCTCCCTTCGTCACGGAATTTTCTAATTGATTTTAAGTAGGATCTTTGCCAATAAATAATTTCATCTTTATCGATGACTTCCTGTTCTGCTTTTCCCAACAAAAATTCAACTTTCGTAAGACGGCCCATAATTTGCTTCTACTGATTTTTGGCAAATCGTTGTCCTCTGAAAGTTCACTTAAACTTTTGTTTAGCGTTGGTATTTCTTTTTTAAAATAAAATGAGTGTACTTTTCTGCAAATGACATTTTTGAAGAAATCATCTATAACGACTTTTGACCTCCCCGATTTCCCTGATTTTGAGAGATTTACAGTATCTTGTTCATTTTTTGTTTCCTTTAAAAGTCTGTAGATAGTCGATTATCCAATCCCTGTCATTTTGGAATACTTTTCCGTTTATATTAATGTTTTATTTTTATTAATGTTGTTAATCAAACTACCCACGATGTTCTAATATAAATCCAACTTAACATTAATATTAATAAATAAGTAAAATATAGGATACGGAATCATTGTCACTATCAGTTAATATCAACAAAAATCAATGTCAAATACAACAGTCGTAAAATGAATCATATCAATTTTTATTATAAATATAACTTGCAATCAGTATATCCTCTCAAACTACAGAACGAGTGTTTAATGTTCTAGTGTCATTGTGCTGATCCTTTAATAAAATAGTAAGCAAATCCATATTTTAATTATCTCAACATGCAGTTCAAACTTGGTTTAATCGTTTATCCAATAGATTTAGATAAATTGTAGTTTTAAATTAACATATTCTTTAATTGAATGGAAAAAAATATGGGTGTATCTAAATAACACCTAAAAATGTAAGGAACGATTCTCTGGTGAATATTAATAGGAGTCTTTGGTATCAATTTTCTTGAAAAAACCCTTTGTTGAAAAGTTACGCCCCTCCAAAAATTAAAAAAAAATGTTTTTTCTATTTTCTTCTTCCATGCATATCAAGCTAAAGAAACCAAACTTGGTGAACATTTGTTAATAAAACTGCACTTTTTGAATTTTTTTCAACCCTGAAGTATTTTTGTAAGGGGTTGAAATAATCAACCCCTATGACATTTTTTCTTATAACATTTTTTTCGATAGAATTGTTTGTTTTTAAAAAAATTGTCTAAATAAGTTACGGATTTGTGGGAAAAAAATTAATGTATTGCAATGTATTTTTAAAAGAATGAGCGAGAGTATTTTGCCGAAAGATCTGTGGTCTGTTCTTTACAATGGAATCCATAGAAACAAATCAATGTGTATAAATGATAACATCTCACAAATGTCAATGTCATTTATTGTTACTATCTCTTACTCTTTCACAAGTTTTATAATTTTGTGTAGAAAATATTAATTGATAAAACAAAAATATGGTCACTTGATCTTTCAGCAAAATACACTTGCGTTAAACAGCTCGTCTTTTTAAAAATTCATTGGAGCTTTTTAGACATATTTTTTAAAATGAAAAAATTTTATCAAAAAATATATTATAAGATGGGTTATATGGGTTGATAACTTCATTCCCTTACAAAAGGGTTGAAATAATATCAAAAAATGTAGTTTTATTGATAATGTTCACCAAGTTTGATTTCTTTAGCCTGATATACATGGAACATATTTTTTTTAATTTTTTGAGGAGCGTAACTTTTTGGGGAAGGGTTTTTTTAAAAAAAATTATTCCAAAGACCCTTATTAATTTTCTTCAGAGAATCGCCACTTACATTTTTTCGGTGTTATTTAGATACACCCTGTATAAACATTGCAAATAAATATATATTGTTCGAAAAAGGATACAACATGCTATTGAAAAATTATTTTGATTAATTTGAGAAAAGTAAGAGTAAAATTACAAATACAATTTCTAAATTGTTTATATGAACAAATAGAAATATGCAGAGACGTTTACCGATATGCCTATAAAAAAGTTCTTTTTCAAATTCTGAGACAACATTGGGAAATTATGTAAATTGGTCATATGTATTTATTATCAATGTCTAATATACAGTGGAGCGATAAATAAAGTCTTGCCAAACCGCCCCCCCCCCCCTTTAAACTACTAAACGGTTCGTAGGATGTGTTTGGGAAAAAACAGAACGATTTTTATTTTCGGAATAACCACCTTTTAAGTTGTCAACATTTATGTTGATAATTTAAAATATGTGTATATATAATATAAAATTACATTAAGTAATTACATTATTACATATGGTTTTATATTAAACTGTTGTTTTGTATTCTAATATTTTTTACAGAGCACCATTAAATCTGAGGGATGGTCATGCATGTATGATTAGAAACGAATCTTGCCATTTCATTGTTCGATACCTTATTACCTTACGCTGTGTATATTGTAACAACAGTTAGCTGTCATCATTTTTAAGATATTCTAACGAGATATTTTCGTAGTATACATAGAATTATGAAATTGGTTTATATTTCTTAATTTTATTAGTTTAAAAATTTTAAAGCCCAGGGCAGACAGCAACTAAATTTGATATCTTAATAGAATCCTCTTCAAAGTGAGTTAGGGACTTCTTTATAATATTATCATCATTCCATATTTAGAATTAATTCCAAGAAAATGTGCGATATTTTTCACTTAATCTTTTTGATGTCCGATGTTATGAATCGTTTTGCTTCAATGTAATTTGAGGCACTACACACACATTCCTGAAAGATAAAAACAATAATTACAAATTAATATCTAGTTTTAAATGACTATGTGATAGGGACCTTCTGGGTCTAGTAAATTTTCAATTGCTTTATTTTAGTTCTGTATCATGTGAAATACAGAAATAGTAGCACATTGTTTACTATTTTACAGATGTAGAGTGCTTCTTAAACATACGTTATCCATCAGAAAAATAAATAAAGTACTGAAATATGTGGACACAACAAACATAAATGATTTCTGGGTTATGCTTCAGTGAAATTTCTATTGTGTGGCAAGTTCAGTTCTGACTTTCAGTTCAAGGACAAACATATACACATTATAATCAAAATAGTTTTAAGAATCGTTTTGTTCGAATTTATTTGTTGCTAAATAAGTAATCAATAATTATTACAGCAGTTTAAAGTTTAGGTAGTTACACACGTTTGTAAATTATTTTGTAATAAAAAATACGGGTAGGTACCTAATTACTACACTGTAGTAACATAAAAGAAACAATTTACTGAAGTTATATTACTTTATAATGGAACAATCTAAAAATATCCACAGATATTTTACACAATATTCATGCTTAACGGAGCTGTAACGGAAGACTGCGCCAGCATAGCGACCTCAATGCTTCAAAAGCGTCAACTCAAGTCTAAATTTGTATCGACAAGTCTCAATAACCCCAATCTGCATACGTAAATTGCATTGAATACATTATTTAGCGTCATTTATGTGCAATAAAATACTTTATGCCATTAATATTTGACAATTCAATGACAATTCATAGTTTTAACGTTTACCGATGTTAGTTTCTTCTGTGGAAGTGGCTCAAGGCTATACACATTTTACATGACAAAACAATGAAATTTGGTCACTTTTTGAAGACGTTTTTTTATGTTAAATTTTTAATTGTTTATTTTTCAGAATGTGTTCATTTATAACGTGTGTATTTTAATTTAAACATAAGTTTTAGTGGGGTTGTCTACCAAAATATCAAAATTAAATCGATTTCCTGAAAGAATTGATGTTATCAGCAGATTCTAAGCGCCATCTAGTGTATGTATACCAAATTTCGTAGCGCTATCTATGATGGTTTCTGAGATATAAGTCTTAGAGGGAACACCCAGTATATTGCAGTCGTATATACATGGATATACATAAATGGTGTTTGAATACCTGCTTTCCTAGTATATTAAATAGCCAGTTAATATTTTTGTTCTTTCACAGATCGTCTTAAACATGGCTAAAGCACTATCTGCCTCTCACCATATATCAGGTAAAACTTGAAAAGTGTAATATTTTTAAATCTCTTAATAATAGTATCATAGTTTTTTGAGGTTTTCATGTTCAGTGTTGTTATTTCATATATAGTAGTTCTCCCGCTTATTATAGCTTTAGCATATTCCTAGTTTTAACTGATATTCATATTCTTTGGCCTGCCCTTATTGTTCTTGGAATAGGCTCTGTAAGGACGGACCCTGTGTTCTTACGTCCGCCCACGTTAATTTTTGAAATCGTTTGCATATGTATCTAGTTTTACCAATTCGAATGTATATTATAACAGTTAAATTTGCGTAACTAATTTATCTGTGATATTACATACATATTTAGGTACATATCATATAAAGTGATTTCTAAGACAATGCCAAGATTACAGTAAGAGTTTGTTAATTGAATTTAATTATGAAACAAAGGTATGAAGCCACTGATTTTCGATATGCAAGGTGATCATTTTTAAAAATATATATGTATCACATTAAATATTCTTAACTATGTTACACCTAGATTGATGAAACTTTTTATAATAAAGGTTAAATGATCATAATTGCTATTCAGTAATAAATAATAATGAGATATTTTCCATTTTACTAAAGAAACAGACCATTTCTTAATAGTTATTTATATTATTGGCGTTTTAAAACCGTTTCAATATAAATATAAAAACAGAATTATTGGCGTAGCAATTTAATTTTTTTTTTTTGATAGCTGTTTTTCTATGACTTCTCTATAGAGTCTTATCAGAATCTTTATATATCTTTTTCTCTGTCTTTCTTTCTCTCTCTCTCTTTCTCTCTCTCTCACTATAATATGGATTTTGTCCAGGACTACCGAATGTTCTGTATACGCAACTGCTGACTTCTCACTGTTTTTATTCCTTAGATATTACTTCTTGTGCTCCTCGTCCAACCTCGTCCTGTCGTGTCTTCTCATTTGTTCAATCTATATGTGCACGTAATGCTGTATACACCAAGGCCTTGCAGTATATTAATCTTGTCGGCATATACTTGCATATAGGATACATAAGTTTTTACCAGATATTGCTTTTTTTCCTCTATTTTATACGTACTTCTGATGGTTCTTACAGTATTTCTGTTTCTGCATCCATTCGCTCTAAGAACAGATCTAAATGGTGCAGTTTTTCTCCAACTGTCATGGCTCACAAATAATTCGTAGCTGATACACGAAGGCGTTGACACCTTGTTTCTGGGTCAGGTGGTGATGAGAATTCAAATACCTATCAGTGCAAGTGGGCTTTCTGTAGACACTGTGTCCTGGTGTACCATCAAATTTTCTTTTCGCAAGAATGTTTAGGAATGGAACGCAACCGTTTTCTTTCAACTTCATAGTGAAGCTGTCAGAATGTATTCCATTAATGAAGTCATACAATGTATGGTAACGTCAGCATATTTGAACCTGTTTCTTAAAAGTTTTCATGTAAGTGTTTGCCAAAACTAGAGGCAAGAGTAAACTCATAGCTGCTCCTTCAGTTTATTCATAGAACTACTTCTTGTACGTACATTTGGTGCACACTTTAAACAAATTTGTGTGTTTGAATCTAGCTCTCTGCGATGAGCCTTCAGTGAAGTTCTTTCAAAACTTATTCCACTGAAAACTTTTACTTAAAAACCAATGAGATGCCTTTATTTTGACTCGTTACTGTGGCAACCAGAGAAATTTCCGGGTTTTTTTTCGTGGCCAGGCGATAACTAAGTGGAAATTTTTTGACAGTTGAGAAGATAAATATACATGATCTACACATTGGCATCTTATCTATATAAGAAATATGGTGAATATACATACATGCAAAATTCAACAAATTGTTTCCATACACTTGCTATTGATTTTCTAGTATTATCTGGTATTAGGTTTTGAATTTCTTGTCTAATAACTTGTTGATTTTCTTTATCAAATCGCGACATTTCACTATACTCTTATTAAACTCAACATACACACGCTTCGAACTAGGAATTGACATCTACTGTGACAGAATCGTTTAAGTAAGAATAATAAATCAACATATTACGTAAACAATAACAATACCTTGGCCGAGTCGAATTAATTTAAAATGTCATGTGTGATTTATACTTGAGGTGTGAAATTTTCTTACCGAATACCACACGAGTGTAAATTATTCCTGGAAATAATTTAAGCTTTTGTGATATTATAAGTGACAATTTTGTGATAAGTGACGTCACGTCAAAGCTCACTAAAATATCATCTGATTGGAACTGGATCCCGTTACTCATATTGGCAAAATATTCAGTTACTGACATTCTGTTTTGTCTTTCCCACTACCTACATACGTGAACAAAATTAACATTTTTTTTGTAAATGAGATAATAAGTTATTAAAGTCAGATAATCTATAAAAACATTAACTCGAAACTAGCCTGTTCTTTGAGAAAAATAAGAACATAATAAACATCGTCACCCATTAAGTATCACCGTTATTGGCTGACCAATTTCTCTACCAATTCGGCAAATTTTTGTCGTAAGTTTATTAATTAAAATTGCATCCATTCAGCGACCATAACCAAGAAATACGGAATGTACTCATAGAATCATCCATTGACATATTTTTCAGTTTCGAGCACCAATTTGGCATACTGATTTGCAACTGAGGTCCTAAAGGAGCTATGAAGAAGCTTTGCAAATACGCTTCCGACAGAATATTCAACTACTTCCTAGAGAGTGAACAAAATATTACACGCACAGAAGTAACAAAAGGAGTGTTATTCGGAGGCTCAAAAAGAAACAAAGCAGGTATAAAACAAGTAAAAATTGTGACGAAAGACGAAACAAAATGGAAAACTTGTAAATTATACCAAAAAACAGGCATCGTGATTGTGGAGGAACAATCCTTTTTAAAAATGCAGACTGTAATACAAATAAATACGGACACAGGCGATTACTACCTTGGGAAAATCCAGAACACATAAAAAGTGTATGGGAACCAGATACTGGCTTCGAAGTAACAAATTACAAGCTGACCGTTAAAGACGATATTTTAAAAACTGTAAGGGACTATGTTATGTCCAAAAATCCATTTGAAAATGCAAAATTGGAAAGAGAAAAGTATTTCGAGAACATTTCAAGGAACTATTAGAAGAACTAAAACAACAGTATAAAGTTATAGCTGATAGGCATAATGAAAGTAGAGAGTAAAGTATTAGAAATTTCAAAAAACCAAGGAGAAGATAAGGTTTTCCATCAGGAACTCAGTACCAAGCTTGAAGAAATCAAGAAAGATATAAATAATACTAAGATTCTAATAGAGCGCAGTGAAATTATTCGTACAGAAGCTTCTGTAGTTCAAAAAGGATCAGATCAGAAAAGGCTTCTGTGTTGAACTTAGAATAAGTCCAGCAGATAATAAAAGAAGAAACAAACACAGAACTACAACAACAGATAGTTGAAGTAGTGAGAGAAAAACTGGTAAAAAACGATCCCGGTCCAAGAATTATAAACGAAATTAATAGAAATTTAAGAAAATTGAAATGGTAGAAAAATTACTGTAGCTTTCATTGACTTACGCTAATTTTGAAATTATATCTGGGTTTGAATTAAAAAATATGTCAGCAAAATTATTTTAAATGTAAGTTGAATTATGAACTACAATTTAAAATTGACTAAAATATATTAATTAACCGTCTGTATTTCTTTAATATCTTTCCACATTAGCAACTAATTTATTTTGCGGAGGACTTATTTCCGAGCTTATTTCACCATCATTCTGATCACGAACTTTCCCAATAAATTACCACCAACTTGAAGAGTTTAATTTTGTAGGACAAAGCAAAATTAAATAATTAGCTGGCTGATTTTTAAGCTTGTATTAAGTTGAAAGAAAATATAAGTTATTTAAATAAATCATAATTCATATATTTTAGCTTGCTTAAAAAAGGATTTGTAATGTAGACTTGTGGCATATAATTCGACCCATTCAGCTGGGACTATCTGGCAATTACTGACCGCGCGTTATCCCAGATAAACCGTCGCCAATTTCAATTAACTGAAATCTCTGAAATGTAACGACCGCTGCCAATAATGCAATTATCGGCTATAGATAAAATCTTTCGTGAATTCATAAATTCATATCACAGTTCACAAAATTTGTCCTAAAATTTTTAATATAACTGGGAAAAATTACTATAGTCTATTTGGAAATGAAAGAGAGTAAGTAATAAAACTCCGAGATAAGAACCGACCATGGGCGTGGTAATATTTCGTTTCAGGTAATTATCGGGTAACACTAATGCTAACAGGTAATGGGTGTACATTAGTATATTTTATTAGATACATCATAGGGCAGGAGCCAGTGTATTGTGACAGATCAATCCAGTCTTAGAGCTGAATATACGAAGACGTGCTAGTGCAGTAGAGTAAAATTCGACTTGTGTTTAGTGGCTATTGTGCCAGTGGATATAATATTGTTCGGGTAAAATGCTTATCAGATTACGTACCTACTGAACGCGTGAAAAGATGTGCGCTGTCTCAGAATGAGAAGAATGCATTTAAACCCCAAAATCCTACCAACAGTGTTGACGACATCGTGGAAAAGTGTTCCAAAATGACAGGGATTGGAAAATCGACTATCTACAGACTTTTAAAGGAAACAAAAAATGAACAAGATACTGTAAATCCCCCAAAATTATCTACAGGGAGGTCAAAAGTCGTTTATTTTAAAAAAGAAATACCAACGCTAAACAAAATTTTAAGTGAACTTTCAGAGGACAACGATTTGCCAAAAATCAGTAGAAGCAAATTATGGGCCGTCTTACGAGAGTTGAATTTTTGCTGGGAAAAGCAGAACAGGAAGTCAGTTCTTATCGATAAAGATAAAATTATTTGTTGGAGAAGATCCTACTTAAGATCAATTAGAAAATTCCGTGACGAAGGGAGGAATATTTATTACCTAGACGAAACTTGGGTCAACGAGAGATATACTGTAACAAAAGTATGGCAAGATAAAAATGTAAAAAGTTTTCGACAAGCATTTTTGGATGGACTTTCAACAGGGTTCAAAGCACCTTCAGGTAAAGGCCGAAGATTATTAATACACATATAGGTAGTGCCAGTGGTTTTGTAGATGGCGGTTTACTTTTATTTGCATCTAAAAATACAGATGACTATCACGAAGACATGAACGCGGATGTTTTCGAAGAGTATTTTAAACAGATGTTGGATCTTATTCCTCCGGGGTCTGTAATTGTCATGGATTATCCATGACAATGGATACTGACCAGTTACCATTCACGGCAGACTAAGCGGACGCCTACGACTGCTTGTAGGAAAGCCGATATAATTCAATGATTATCCAGAAAAAACATTTCTTTTGAAACAAATATGGTGAAAAAGGAACTATTTACACTTGTCAATCTTCAGATCAGAATAAAGATCAGAAAAAAATATGTTATCGATGAAATGGCAACAAATCGCCAAATAACGGTACTACGGTTACCACCTAATCACTGTGAACTTAACCCAATCGAATTAGTCTGGGCGCAGGTAAAAGGAGATGTAGCGCGAAATAATACGACGTTTAAATTAAGTGACGTGAAAATTTTGTTAAAAAATTCCTTGGAACGAGTAACTGCAGATAACTGGCAAAGATATATACATCATGTACAAAAAGAAGAGGAGAAAATGTGGGAACTCGATAATTTAATTGACGTTACTGAGGAACCTATCGTTATCAATCTAGGAGACGAAAATAATTCAGAGGATGAATTTTAATATACCTACTTTTTAATTTTGTTTATTGTACATTTATACAACACTACATTTACTCACCATAATTTGAATTTTCAAAATACATATATTTTTGTGTGGAATAAAAGTCTATTCATTAAATTTAAATAAATATTTTGATAATAATATTGAATAATTTTATTTGAATTACTAAAAACCCTCTTAATCCGGTTATGATGCTTAAGGTAGCCTCTAGTTTTGAAATGTTGTTTTTATATTGTTTACTTATAAGAGAAATGTACCGAGAAATTGAAGCGGCATAGACAAAGACGGATTGTCGGGGATTAAATTTTAGCTACCTGCTACAATTTAGTACGGTTCGATCACACAAAGTTTTTTTAAAAGTACACCTCATCTATACCGATAATACATAATATAAAAATATTGAATATAATAAACACCAGTACTACATTTATTTACGATTTGCATACATAATAAGCTTTTATTACTCTCTTTCATTTCTAAACAGACTATACAGTAGTAGGATAAATAAAACAGCAATATATTACCAGCAGAAAGGTTTCATGTTGACAAAGCCGTAGAGTTGGTTGCCTACATCTACACAATTCTAAATACCTATTATTTACCCTAACAACACTCAATGTGTTGTTGATTCAATGTCTAGTCACTAGTCATAAATGAATAGGTCATCTAACTGTGGCCAACACCAATGACTAAAATTTCTTGCTGGAGTACCTGAACTGTGTTGCTATAGTTATTAAAACTTTTAACTAAATATATTTCTGATACATTAAGGACAAGTGAACTATACATTTAGGTTAGTTAACTTTAATGCAGTAATAATAACTGAACATGCTATATTGCTGCAGTAGTACTGTTTAACTATTGTTTTAGATAATACAAGTATAAATTTTGTACCTTAAAGTGCATACTCATTTAACATAAATAAAAACAACAATTGGAGCATAATTCCAAAAATTAAGCAAATTATGTAATGTATATAATTCAAAATAGAAGTAAGGTATTACTGAAAAATATTTATAAATCGATCACATGCCAAGATGGCACTTTTTACTAACTGTAGGTTTTTTTTAAGCATGCATTTTTTTCTGATAACATGAATTTACTACATTATAATAGTTTAGAATTCAGAAATGTTTTTCTACAATATTTTTGCATACTTATTTATACAAATCACAAGATAAAGGCATATCACAATAAAGATACAATACTTACATAACGGTTTATTTTACAATAGACAATAGAAAATGGTTGATAATACACTGAAAAGTTAAATGATAAAAAAATAAATCGAAACTGGTCATACCCGCACACGAAATAACAAACTCAGGCACTCAAACTAGCATGGTGACGATCATAACCATTCTTGAATGAACTGATGGAGGATGCAGCAAGAACAGAGCAGGTAGATAGTTTAATTGTAAAACTATACTGAAATGTTACAACAATGCAAGTGCAAGTGTAAGTTCACTTACCGCAGCAACATAATTATTTGTGGTACCAATCTGACAATATTGGGTTTCAACAACAAGAATAATTTATATTTCAGAAATCATATTACTAGCTACAGTTAACTGCAAAATAATTACTATTAAACTAATGACTTACAGGAAGCAAATTTTAACTATATCGCATAATCTTTGTATTTTGGTAACCCAGTGTTTTGACTTTAAAAAGTTACTGAACTAACCAAGCCCATCAAACACATATTTGAGTAAGAGTAAGACTAATTTCAATCTGGATATCATGTTACTGCGGAAATGTGCCATTAAAATAAATTCGTCTTCTTGAGCAACATTTATTAGAAAATAAAAAATAAATTACACATACTAATTTTCGTTTAATTGACGTAAAACATGACACAAAATTTCAGTTTCAATTGAACAGATAGAAAACTTAGTTATTTCTTAAACATCAACTTATTTGTTTGATGTCAAAAGCAAACTGATCACGAGAACTTGACCACTTAAATATTTGCCGAATGCGCCAGTGTTAAATTTGTACCTAAAATATTTTGTATAATTATTAGAAAATTAGGTAAAATAAGTTTTACTACATACAGAAAAAGAACTAAACAAATCAATATTTGACACAAACAAAAAAGTACCACACTCACAATTACATGTGTAGGTTAAGTGAAACATATATTTTCTTTGATTATAAACATATTTGGTTATTTAATGTAACAAAAATTACTGTTTCAGGTAACAGAATATGTCGTTGTATTTTTACCTATAATATGACCGAAATGAGAGATACTTCTGTTGAATGACTTAAATATTTTAACAAATTTAACAGTAATATTTTGTTACAAATTATGTAGTCACATCCATTTATTTGGTTAAATTAAATTAAATATTTGTAGAATTAACGTAAATGTCAAAACTAGTAGAATCATTTTGTTACTTGGTAAGATACAGATTTTATACTTTATATCTTTATAGTAAAAATTATTATATTATTATAAATATCTGAAGGGTTTAGAAGTTAAGAATTTTAAATTGATTTTTTTAGCAGCTTTGGACACTATATCTGGAAAACGACTCCTTTGGCACCCTATGCTTATTAAATAACATTTCCTTAATCTTAACCACATAATACGCACATAGATTTTCTGCACACAATTACAAACACCCTGCATATGATAACATGAATTTTATGTTAAGAAAAGAAAAAGTAACGGATACTTCTCTTAGTTTATGCTGACGCCATATTGATGTTTGCCAAAATTTGCTTATTACAATTAATTGCGTTTATGAAAATGGGGGTAAAGTCGTATTTATACGGTTCAGTATTTTGCCTTTATCAATAATATTATAAGAAACACACACAATTACAAGTTATTTGTGTTTCCAGGTACTGTAGAAGAAATAATACTTCACTTAGTAATAACAAGTATGTAATAAGCAAGGCACAAACAATATTCTCTGTTTCAAGGGTATTAAGTACTAATAACTTGATAGAGAATATAGAATAGGGTATTCAGTGCATGTTATTGCTCATTGTTTCGTGATTGGGTGCTCACTGGTACACTAGCTTTATATCAACAAAATTGTATCATTTGACTTTGTCCTTTTGTGTTAGATTCAATAAATTATTTTATATCATACTGTTCAATAATAATGCATTTTTTGAATAATTTTTAGGGCCAATAATGGAATATTAAAGTAAAAGTCGTAGCACCTTAAATAAATTTCCATCGCAACTCACGTATTACGTGTTATTAAGAATATTCTTTGACGTTTCAGAAATATGACATGACAATTTGATTTTTTAAATAAAAAGTCATGAAAATATTGATAGCTCGAAACCCAAATAAAATATATTTGAATACTTTGAATGCAGTATGAAATAAAATAGTGTATGTACCACTGACAAAAAGTATATAACTTTAAGGTACGCGTACTCGTAAAAAAAAATATCATGCCTTAAAGTTCCACTTATACACGGGTGGGCGTTAAATTGCATTTTATAGTAATATTTATAGGGCGATAAGTGTCACTTTAACGTCCGATGGCCTTATTAACGCTCTGGGGCGTTAATTAGCTAATGCACTAAATATTCACTTTCCTTTAACTAATGGTGTGTACTCTATTTTTATTGAAGAAAAATATGATTTTGTGTATTTTATGAAAAAGATAAACAGCTACAAATAATAAATTACAATTTACAAATTACAATAGGACTACTTTTTGTAACAGTGGTATTTTTGGAAAATTATGCGGAAGATCCAGGCACCTACTAGTTGAAGGCATATTAATGCCAATAATTTTTGTTGCTATTTTCACTTTATTGGACACTGAATTTTGAATATAGCCTTCAGCAACACTGTCAGATAAACAAAGAGAGTAAGATGCATTTCTTCTGTACATATCTAAAGACCTTGCTGACTTGTTTTAATTCTCAATTATACCAAATATGCGCTGTATTTTGGTCTTGGATTCTTTAATGAAGAAAGGGTCCTCCTTTATGTTCCTTTTGTGTATTTTATTTAACGTGTGAAGATGGAAACTTATCTTGTAAATATATTTCATCGGAAGCATCTCTCAGAAAAGTGTCAATTTCCTCTCTAGTCAATATTCTTGACTTCATCGGTCTGTAACCATCTTTTTTTATGTTTAAGAATGGTATTAATCTTGAATATTTGCTAATGTCGATGTTATGATTTAAAAATACTGTTTCCTTAAACATGGAATAATACGACAACAAATAGGACAGCTTACAGTTTTCGCATTTTTTCAGTAAATATGCTAGGAGCATATTTTCAGTGTAGTGTTTAAAGTTTTTAAAGAAATATCATTTATCAAAATCATTATAAGTTTTGTTGTAAAGTTTTTTTTTTATTTTCTCGGCAACAGACCTCCTTTCGCTTCCATCGCCGCTTTAAAAATTTCAGGGGGCGTACTCAGCCTTCTATACTACTTTCACTATTGAAGTACATGTTTTAGCAATTATATATGAAAAAACCTGTAACTTTGCTTGAGGTTTTTCATGTATTAAATATAGTGTACATGAAAACAGCGTTTGTTGATATTATTACTAGGCATCCATTACAACTGTCAATTCGGCTCCAACAAAAATTACTTGATTTTATTTGTAGAGACACTTATTTCCACAAATACATAATACAATATATAACAAATTTAAGTGTTCTAAATACGGGTCGTGTATAAAGTTTTGTATAAATCTCGTGCGTTATAATGCGTTTTGCAGCTTAAGTCTCAGGCTATTATCAGGTTATGGATCTTAAACGCCTACTTAACGCCTTTGATATATAAATAACTATTTTGCAACGACTTACTAAGTTTTTAATTATAAAATTAATAGGTTTAAACAAAATAAATAAACACATTAATTAGAACATATAGTTCAATGTTTTAACTAATAAATTGCGTATTACGATTTTATGAAATTATTGTATTTATTCTAAAAATACAATTATGTTATTTGATTGTTATTAACCTTAAACTTTTGCTAATAAACAACGCTTTAAAATGCTTGCATCCGTATTTTCAGATATAGATTATTGAAGGTTATTATAAACAATTTTTTTTAAATATGTCCCAAACAAACGAGAATATTAATCACACATTTGGCAATATACATGAACTCTTGAAGCACTACAACTTCGTACTACAAAAGTGACATAACGAGTAGTGTCAACTAAAGGGAGGTAATGATCCTTTTTATACATATTCTTCTATCCCAAAAAAAAATTTGATCAAAGATTTTGCCCCACATTCCACTTTTTTAAATTTATGACTTTAATCACTTCTGCACTACTATAAGATAAAGGCACGTTGTTATATTTTATCGAAAATACATTGATTTTGACGTAAGTACTACATTTTGAACAATTCCTTTGATTTATATTTTTATTATAGAAATATGCTACTGTTATTATTATTGGTGCTATTCTTGTTAATTAAAAATACATGGAATACCACTTAAAAGTAGTTGTGCCGATATTTTAACTCATAGTGATGTGGAAATAGGTATTTGTAATAAAAGCATATTTTTTAATACTTTTGGTATGTAAAATAGGGTGATTTTGATTTAATTGTGAAATATGCAATTTCTTATTTAACTTAAAAAATTTATACATTTTTGCTCTTATGATACATATTCAAAAAAAATTAAATAAATTACTACATAATAGGTAACAGGAAAAAATATATACAAATAAAATAGCATATACCTAGCTTAATTAAAAACATTAATTAACATATATTAACGTGAAAAGGGTTTATCCTGTTTTGTGTAAAATACGTTATATAAAAAAAGAAAAATTATGAGCTAGAACGAGAGAGGTAGAAAAATGAGTTATGTCCCTGATTGGCGCTACTGGTAATGACTTTTGTAAAAGAAAAATTTTACCTCACGAGATATTTTACATTTCCAAAAATATGTTCATACTTTTTAAAGATATTAATAGTAAGCAAACTCGTATCATTTTTAATGTTCTTTTCCTTTCGATCTTGGAAACTAAATCACCCTGTCTAATTTATTGTTCTATTACACTACATCTAGGTGACTTTAAACTTTACGGCTGGCTACCTAGAGAAAAATTAAAAAAACATTTTTTTTATTTTTAAGAATTTTCCTAGATCCTAAATTGTTAAATAACTTCATAATGATAATAAAATTTCATTAAATTAAATACATTCATTAACTAAATATAGTTATTCGGTAAGTCGAAATAATATTGCTTGAAGAGACAATAGTGGTGAATTGAGTATTTTAAGTTTGTTTTATTTTATTTTTTTTTTTACCCACGACGAAACGGAGACGGTATATGCGTTTTGGGTGAGAGAATGTGTGTGCAGGGTGTGTGCAAACCAATGTTGCCATTTATCTCCAAAACTACTAGTCCGATTTTGATACGGTTGTCAGTGATGGGTTTGGATTTGATTGGTGAATGTTCTTTGATAGGTGTTACTGTGACAACTCACCAGGGGGCGATGCAGTTAACATTTGTTTGTACAAACCAATGTTGCCGTTTATCTCCAAAACTACTAGTCCGTTTTGGATGTGGTTTTCAATGATGGGTTCTGGTTTGATTGGTGCATGTTCTTATAAATGTTACGGACGAAAATTCACCAGGGGGCGCTGCAGTAAACATTTGTTTGTGCAAAACCAAAACTACTAGTCCGTTTTGGATGCGGTTTTCAGTGAAAGGTTCGAGTTTATTTGTGGTTCATATTCTTAGATATGTGTTGCGGTGAAAACTCACCAGGGGGCGCAGTAAACATTTGTTTGTGCAAAACCAAAACTACTAGTCCGCTTTGGATGTGGTTTTCAATAATGTGTTTGTGGTTGATTAGTGAGGATTCTTAAATAGGTGTTACGGTGGTAAATCACTAGGAGTAGGGTTTTTTTTAATTGTTTTATCCTTTTTCAATTACATTTCAACCGTCGTGGGTTTTTTCAAAATTTTTAATTTTGCTTTTATTCCCAAATAAAATTGGTTCGTTATACATGGCATATGTTAGATAACTGTAGTTTCGAGTTGAAGCAGTTTTTAAAGATAAAACTGAAATGTAAATATATTTATAATCAGTTTATAATAATTTTTAGACAAAATAAAAGCTATATAATTTTGAAGAATGAAGTACACTCGCCGCAACATAAAAGTTTCTACTCCAAATCAGTATCATATCTTCTAAAATTCCAACCAAAATAGTCCACTCCTTTAAAAGTAGTATACGTGTTAGGTTGAACACCTTTATGTTGCAGTCACTGTAAAGGGTGATCACGTGAAAACGTTACATTTGACTGCAACTATGCTACCTAGGAGATGACGGAAAAGTGAAACATGTATATCTTGACCAGTTTTTCACAATGATTTCACTTTTTTTATCAATTTTTATCAAAAAACAATCGAGCATCTCACTATAGTTAGGTATACGTGCTTTATAATAAAAAATACGACTAAATATGGAATTATTTTATCAACAATATCTCGCAAATAATAGAAGATAATCTATGACAAGTTTATATCAATACAATCAAGAAAAAAATGTAGACTCCAACAATGTAGTAACATACAGGGTGTTTAATAAGAAAAACATAGTTAATATCAATATTACTGTAATGCGATGCTGTACTAATTTTTTATTTTTTTTTTTATAATATAATTAAAATCCTAAATATAAATTATATTTTCCTACCACGGAGAAAATCTTTGGAAGGTTTCCGTTCACCATTTTTTCTTGAAAGGTAACTTGTTAAACACAGAATAACTGCACAAGCACCACAAGTTGCCGAGCTAATGTGATATTTACATATATAATACAAAAATATTAGCACTCTGAATGTCAGAAACGAGTGTTCCCGTATCTTTACTTCTTAGTTTAACTTAAGAACTAACCTTCTAAAATATTTTCATTTAAATCCAACACCCTGTATAATTTTGAAATGTAAAAATTAAACTAAAAATTGTGTTTGTTACATACCGTTATTATCTAACCCGTAAAATTATTAGTAGGATCCATTTATTAGGTACTCCATATCAGATCAAAGCAGTTCTATAAATATGCTCAAATAAAAAACAGTTGGATCATACATAGGGCAAGAAATGCTAATATAAATATCATTTACATCTGGGAAAATTTAACACTGCATAGTTAACAAAACTATATGAGCGATACTAAGCAAAATAGCTACTTATGATGTGTGTTAAAAGTGTATTTTTAAGGCACGCATGTAAAAATTTGTAGAATAAGCGCAGCAAATTCTGCAATATATATCAGTGCCTAAAAAACTCTTTTAATACAAATATCATACAATATTTATTCTACAAAGAGCATTAAAAAGTGCAGGTGAGATATAAGTGGTCTGCTTACTCCCTGCTCGGCCTAAGCGGCTCGACTTACAGGAAGCGACCTACATTGCACCAGGTACTTAACGCAGACCTCTCGCCCTGGACAACGATCCATTAAATCTATAAATGATACTGCAGGAAACAACTACTCCGCGAACTAATGCCCCGACCGGCATTAAATTACTCCTGCAGTATCTGTGTGAACAGCCAAGAACCCTTGTCGGACACACCACCAGACCGGTTTCGGGCTTGTTAGCCCTCATCAGTATGCCATAGGTGAGATGACCGACAATTGAACTGGCTATTCCTTCATATGTATGTTCACATATAAACTGAGTGCAGGTGAGATATAAGTAGTCTGCTTAGAAGAAAAAGGCGTTCCTGGAAAATATACTGAAAATGTATTCTTGGTCTATTTTGAGGAGAAATTGGAAATCTTCATCTCTATGGTCTAATTATTCTATGAGCTGTTACGAATAAATAGCGACGTAGATATCAGCAAGCATTTTAAGCTCATTGCGTTTCTGAAGCGTCAAGGAGAAGGCTATCAACCCAAAAAACCCTGTGGAAACAAATTTTTTACTGCTATTGCTAAATTTCTGCAACTTCCAAATTCTAACTTCTATACTGGACATTGTTTTCGGCGTTCGTCGGCAAGCTTACTAGCGGATAGTGGAGCAAATTTAACGACAATTAAGTGGCATGGGGGATGGAAATCTTCAACAGTCACCGAGGGATACATCGAAGATTCGTTGGAAAGTAAAAATTCGATTGCCCAGAAACTGCTGTCAGTGCCGTCAATATCAGCGGATTCTGCTCAAACGTCAACTAGGAATGCGGTCGTTTCAGTTGATATTGGTAGAATTGTGGAAGGATTTAATTTTTCAAATTGTATTAATTGTAATATAAGTATTTATGTTAATAAAGAGAATACAAATTAAATGTATTGCAAATTTACTGTCACAATTTGACATTTACTTTAAGGCACTAGTGCTTTAAAGTGATCACTTTAAGGCACTGGTGCCTTAAAGCAATATTTTTATTGCTACAAGGGAGTGTTAACAATTGCATTTTTACCTGTTTGTAGAAAATAGTCATTTATTTCATTTAGTCTTTGCAAGCACTGAAGTAACAAAGCATTTTGCAACTTTTTTCTTATTTAAACAAATAACACTTAAATGTAAAATGTACTAAACATTCTTTTGATACTCTTGTATACCCATATTTAATTATTTCAAGAAAAATTTGATAATCTAACTTATCGATCGATTATATTTCGCTTGCTGCAGGCTGTTTAGCAGCTACCACTATTCAAACAAGATGCTGCAGTATGCAGCACTAACCGCCGTGCTCGCCTTAGTTACTGCTATTTGTTTATTTGAACACAATAGTTATCTTTATTACCGAGTAAAGCACTCGCCCATGGCGAACAAACTTGTACAGCAGCAGCAATCATATCTGTACTGATTACTAAAGCAGCTTCATAGTGAGAAATTTTCAATTTCAAGTCTTATGTTAGTAGTGTCAGCGGTTTAAAGAAGTCCTCGGATTAAATTCCGCCCATGGAATTTAATATATGTATATAAATTACATCCATTCAATATCTTCTGGATGTTAGGAGTTCGCCTAAAAATGTATGCGCTCCATGAAGTGGCTTTGATCGACTCATATAAGTTCAACGCTATTTGTCCAGGAGCGTACGTACCGATCTAAAATAGACTTCAAACGGACGTCCCGTGGATATCATGTGCTATGTGGGCATGGTACTCTCTAGTAGATGGACATGATACTTATAATCAGTCAATAAAATCTTGTTAATTTTCATTAAGTTATTTTTCTCAAAAACCTATTTTAGTTTTAGTTACAACTACAACGTAATAGTATTGTCAAAATTCAAACTCATTTATAAGTGACATTATTTTGATATCGAGCGATATTATTTCAATGAATTTTCCTAATATTTCAAGAAAGAATTGAACTTATCAACACAATTTTTTGATAGAAAAAAATGTCAAAATATGCATGTGCGAATATAGTGCGTAAATAATATATTGCGTAAAGTTAACTCCGCCCATTGTAGGTCTCACACATTTCACACAAGTCAGATAGTAACGTAACATTTTCAGAATTTTATTATTATAGTCGAGGCCCAAAATAATAGATAGTGATTCATTAACAGTACTTAGATGAGCACGGGAGGTGAGGGTTGCAAGATACAAGATTCCATAGGCGTGCCACTTGAGAAGGGTTCAAAGAGTACAAAATTACCAAAAATAAGTTGACGTTGAGTGAATTTAACAGTTTAGAAAGTTTATACTTATCCATACAATGGGGTCTTCTTGGATGGCTTACCACCACCCACTTACACAGGATGCGCATTCTGCCGATATTACACCTTTAACACATAATACCCTGCACTATTCATATACACAGTAAACACGACTGGTTACTAGCACTGTTACTATAACGATCACACGTTAACACTTATTGTTGGCTATTAGCCTGTTTGTACAAGTTCCAACCGGCAGACAAATGCGCATTGCGTTTATGATGCCCACATATGGTTGAAAATGTTTTGTCTTAGATGCAGTGCGCATACTTCTGATGGTTGAAAACTGATGTGTACTCCGAACAAAACTATTGTAGAAAGCATTATCCATACAACTACGATAGCATCATATTCCATATGTGGCAAAACAGTGCTACACTTTTGTCAGTATATGGTCTTTGTATATCCATGTTTTGTCAGTAGTTATATAAGTATATAAAATATATTCTTTCATTCAGTCTTTTCGACCTTCTAATATTTATCTTAAATTGCCATATCATTATTTCATCTGTTTCTATCAACACAGTATTTCTATGTCGTTTCATAAAAACTAACTTCATTCCATACATAGTTTGCAAAAGTACCCCACTAGATATTTTAGGCAAAGTTTAATTTTGTCGGAAGCTCATTTTTAAAATACCATTCATGAATTGTTCCCGTATTTTGTATCATCTGTCTTCTTTGCGCGAGTTTCTACTATTTTCCGTTTGGTAGTATGTTCTTCTTTATCATTTTTTATTGCACTATATACACTACTCCCGAACATTCTTGATGAACTACATATTTCAACCACATCACTCATACTGTGGTCTCGCGTCCTAATCCTTCATACACGTCATCATCCGATATTGCTCTCTTGCTAGATTAGGGCTTTTACGATTTTGAGAATACGCCGTAGAATTATTCTCCATTTTTAAGAATACAAACACAAAATCACTAATAAATTAATTACATTCACAATTCAATTAAACAGAAAGATATACCCCAAATTTTCCAACGCATACGCCCATGGTAGCTGGGGTGTACACGTGGTGGGTCCTATTAAGGCATGATTACCAATAGAAATCGAGCATTCCGACCTGACACATGCGTATTTGCTGCAGCAGAAGCTATTTAAACGCGTATGGTCTCAAAGATATGCGGCACTTAAATTTTGTACGATAAATATAGGGCTGCCTGTATTTATCTTTGTGTTGACTACTTTAAATGGTGAGCTGAACATAATTAGTTCTATTGTTATAGAAAGAGATAGGAAAACCACTAGGCTGTGCTCAAGCAGATAGAGCAAGCTCCATCTCTCGGTATAATGCCTTACCTAGTATATCAAATATATTTTACGATAAAGTTTAGCCTAATATAGGTATCTATTTACTAACAAATAATACAAAAGTAGTAGTCGACAAAAGAGAAAATAAAAACAAAAATGAGCAGCAATTTATGGAATCTTAAATCTAGCAAAATATTGTTGGTCACTGATTACTAAATAAATATTTTGAAACTTTTGTTTTAAAATTTCTTAAAGACATTGTTTTAAAGTCATCTGGCAGCGCATTGTAAAGTTTTGAAACATTGTAGGTAAAAGATCGTTCGTAGAAATTAGTTTTATGTAAAGGTGGTGTTATAAAATGCTTATTTCTAACATTTATATTATGGACATCAGTACGAAAACAAATTTTATTATACAGATACGAGGGAGTTTTTGTACAAATTATTTATTTACTATTTACTTATAGGCACAAAGTTTGCAATCTCAGACGATTATTCATATTTAACCATTTCAGGTCTTGTAATTTATGAGAAATGTTATCTCTACGTCGAATGCCAAATATGTATCTTAAACATGAATTTCTGACACATCTGTATTCTTCTTTTCGCTAAAACATCAATACATGGATGATAAACAGGGGCACAGTTTAAAAAGTTTGATAAGATAAGGGTTTCGCAAAGTAACGTTTTTATTTTTATCGACAAATAATTTCTCTGTGGATAAAGCAACTTCAAAGCCATATATGATCTTTGTATGTATTTACTAACTTGTGAATAAAATCTAAATGTATTGTCAAAACTCAGACTCAAGTTAGAAGCACTTTGCACTATAGGAACAGAAGTGTCATTAAACACAACTCTGAAATTTTCGGAGATTTCAGTTACAGCTAATTTATTACCAAACAGAATTAATTTTGACTTGGATGGAGAAATAGGGAATGTGCTTCTGATTTTTGATAGATAATTTTAAGATCCGAATTAATTTTATTTAATGCCTCATTATAATTAGTTTTGTCAAATGATAGATGCAGTTACATGTGTGGACTACAGTATTTCTAATTTTTGCAGAGATTACTGGTATATACACAAAATAATAGAGGTCCCAGAATAGAACCTTGAGGAACACCTATTTTAAGCGAACTCACATTTAACAATTCATTTCCAATTTTTACTCTTTGTGTACGATTTCCTATATAACTAGACATTGTATTAAGTGCACTATCGCCTAGTCCAACAAAGTGAAGTATTGCTATAAGTAATTGATGTTGAATTGTGTCAAAGGCTTTAGTAAAGTCTGGTAATACTAAAGCACTAATCTTACCATTATCAAATGATTCAAAAATATCATCTGTCACTTTCAATAAAGCAGTTGTACAACTGTGAGATCGCCTAAACCCAGATTGAAAAGATGGAATAATGTCATATTTGTTAAAATGTTCTATTAATTGTGTATACATCACTCGCTCTAGAATTTTCGATAAAGTAGGCAATATGCTTATAGGACGCAAGTCAGATAGTGTTGAAGGATTAGTAATTTTTGGAATAGGTATAACATGGGTTTGTTTCCATTGAATAGGTATAGTATGGGATAACAGACAGTAATTTATTATATGGGTAATGTACGGAGCAATATAGGGGCAACAGTATTTCAACATTGTCAAGTTTATATCATCTGGATCCATGGCATTTGTTTTAATATAATATAAAATTTTATGTCTACTAATGAGAGAATTCAAAATTTGCAGGAATGTCCTTATATGTATTTTTCTCGTAATAATTTATTAAATGACTTATCATAATTTGAAATTGGTATACTATTGATAAAATGATTATTTATTATATTAGGGTCTTTAAGATTAATTGGTAAATCACTATTTTTACGTTGTTTTAAGTTCAAAGATTGTAAGCCCTTCCAAATATCCTAAGGATCGTTTGTTCTGAATTTTGAATTGAAATATGCTCACTTTTTGTCCTTAATTGCAATCTCCGTCTAATTTCTTAATTGTTTATAATAGTTCCAATGTGCCTCCAATTTAGATTTTCTAAATTTTGATTTAGATTTATTTCTAAGAGATATTAATAATCTGGCGTTATCAGTCATCCATGGCTTACGTTGCTTTGAAATTTTTGCAGTTTTGTAAGGAGCAGGGATATTAAATAAATTAGTCAAACAATCATTAAAATAACAAATATTGTGTTCTACGTCCTCAATATGGAATAATAATTTATAACATGAATCACTCTCTATTATTTTGAACCTTTACTATAAATACCAACAGAATATATTAATAATATAACTCAATTTTCTGTTTGTTACAGTTTAGTAAGCTGTTGTAGCCCTGAAAAAAACTTATCCTAATATAATCGTCTTGTAACTTTTGCAATATAAGAATCATGTATCTTGAAATAAAAATTTAAAAAATAAACTCAAAATTTATTAGTCAGAGAACAAGTTCGTGTTCATATACCAAACCATGTTAACTCGGGATTGCAGTGATGAGGACAGAATTTAAAATGAACCTTTCTCGTCTTATTAAAATGTTGCGCAGTTTTTGAAACACGTTATGTGCATTAAGTAGAGGAAAATAACCTGTGGGTGCACTGGAAAATTCAGGTCAAGTAGTTTTAAGCAAACGACGTGGCTTTTCACTCCGCTCTTTCAATCTATCTGCCGAGCAATTGAACTAAGAGATTCAGAGCGGTGTGTAATTGGGAAGAAATGAGAGTTAAGAATATTTTCTAAATGACGCTCGGTCGAAGAGTAACAAAGGATTTTTCGCTTCTGTTTACTCAAACAATGATCCTCTGAAATATGCTGTCTTAAAGGAAATTGTATTTTAAATAGTGCATCCATAAAGTAACGTACAGATGAAATGCTAGGCCATTTAAGAGAAAACTTTCGAAAATATTGCGTTTCATTTCAAATATGCATTTTTTATAACAATTATATATACACAGGGTGATTCAGCTTTAATCTTAATAACTTCAGGAATCGATAGAATAGGTTAAAATAATGTTCAATTGTGATATAGTTATTTCCTAAAACGCATCGTTTCCGAGATAGAGGGCGTTGAAGTAGGAATTTTTTTCTCGTTTTTCCCTCACAACTTTTGAACCACTTATCCGATATAAGTGAAATTCAGAACACAAACACTTCTTATGATTCTACATAAGCTTCTTAAGTTTGAAGTACCTACCCCACTTAGAAGTGTATTTTGTATGCTACCCCCCTCTTACTTTATTTCAAAACTACAAAAAAAAAATTAATTTCAATAAATGGTGACAGTGTAGCGCACCAGCTGCGTAAATTTCATTTAACGTTATAGCAACCCATTAAAACAAAACTTAGTGATTTGTGTAAACTGACGGTTGTAAAAATTGTTGTCAAAAGTATAAATTAAAGATATAATATACATTATGTTTATGGTTTCTGTGACGGATATTCCAACGCGTCAGTTCGAGAGTACCGAACGCGCTTCCCTAATAGAAGAATTCCAAATGCACAAAATGTACATCGTCGATTTTCGGAATATGGTTTGCACCGCTACAATGATCATAATCGTGATGTACCGCCAAGAAATAATTAGCGAATTCTTAATTTTTTTGATATCGATAGAACTTTAAGCACACGCCGAGCAGCTCGGCAACTCCATTTATCTCAACCAAAAGTACTGAGAGCACTCAAACAAGATCGTCGAAGGGCTTTCCATCTCCAACCAGTTCAAGGTTTGTTGCCAGGAGATGCTGAAAACGTTAAAATTTTTGTAGATGGGTTTTAGATTCAACAGAAATTAATCCACAATTTCTGCATAAGGTTTTATGGACCCACGAATCTAATTTCACAAAAGCGCGAATTGTGAATTGCCACAACATTCACGTTTGGAGTGAAGTCAATCCCCGATGTGTCAGACAATATTCATTTCAGCAACAGTTTAGTGTAAATGTGTGGATAGGTGTTTTAAGTAATAACCTCTGTGGGCCGCATATTTTGCCTCCTCGTTTAAATGGGGATTTATTTCATGAGTTTCTGCAAAACTCTCTCCCCGATGTGCTTGACGATGTCCCCTTAAATTTATGCCAAGGGAACTGGATGCAGTTGGATGGTGCCCCTGCACATTACGGAAGGCAAGTACAGCAGTGGTTGGATTAGAATTATCCTCGTCGATCGATTGGACAGCAACATAACAACCACCCAAATATGTGGATTCCTTGCGAAGGACCAGTGGCTTGGCCTTCGCGCTCGCCAGATCTGAATCTTCTGGATTATTTCGTTTGGGGCCATCTAAAAGCAATTGTGTATGATACGCCAGTACATACCCGTGAGGAATTGATCCAAAGGATAAGACATGACATAAAAAACAATCCTGCTCAAATAACAGCTGCGTTTAATACACTAGTTCGTCGATGCCAAAAATGTATTGAGGCTGGAGGAATGCACTTTGAACAATTATTGTAATTTTGTTAGTAGTTGATAAGTTTGTTGTAAATCTTGTAATAAGTAGTTGTTACTAAATTTATGTTTGAGGTTATTGGCATTTTTTTAACACTAAGAACAGTCTTTAAATAATACTTTTGACAATGATTTTCACAAACGTCAGTTTTTTTTTAAAGTCGTCCGACAGTGTCCCCGGAAGCACCGCAGCCTATAGACTAAGGCCCGGCTCAAAATGAGACGCAGCTTGGTGACGTGACGCAGCGTGAGTCACGGCAAGTTTTATGTGGGAGGAAACTGCTAGCGCGGGTACCGCGCACATACGATTGCAGTTTTCACTTCGCAGGCAAGCCATATTACTGAAAAATGGCAACTACTACTGCACTCATTGATTATTGGAATAGGTTGATCAATTTAGTTCTGAATTTGATTCAGAAGATGAGTTTGAGTGCGAAATGGCATCGTGTATCACCCAGATGGGTAGTAATAAAAAGTCAGTGAAAGAATTTGCCTTAACTAAAGAATTTAGTGACGATTTTGTTCTCATGTAGTCTACATGGCTTGTATCGTACAAAACTTGTCGAATTCGTACAGTCTCGATAATTTTTTCCAATATTTTCAAACACGCGCCGTGATTTCTAAAACTGCGGCAACTATACTGCGTTCCGCAGGATCACGTTGAGCCAAAACTGCGTCACGTCACGCTGCGAAGAAATACGCGGAATAACTACGAGGGTTGTCCGTAAATTAAGGTCTCCAACAAGCTCTCCTAGCTTAAATCTGACAACAGCACCGTGTTCCTTGCTTCCCCCACCACTAATCTGACTGGTCACTGCCTCGCTGTGACGGTCAATCTTGGAATCTTGGCCAGTGTTGTTAACACGTAGTGAAATTCCCTGCTTGTAGGAAAAATTTGTCAATAAATCGGTTGGTAGGCAAAATATTCTTATTTTGTAGGGGAAAAATAACTTTAACAAAATAATAAGTTTCGCAAATACTTACTATTTTACCATTTAAAAGAAAATAAGATTTTATGGATCATTTCTCATATTAGTTTGTAAACAATAATATGCCAACACTACTTTATATTTTATACAGAATTTTAACATTTCTTAGGCTTGGTCTGTGGCTTGGGCAGGCAGCGTAGGAAAATTTATAATAGAGTAGGGGAATTTTATACTTCGTCGTAGGGAGACAAATTTTAAAAGGTTAACATCACTGGTCTTGGCTTAGCAGCTGTAACGATGGAAGGAAAAATCGACGCTCCTGCCAAGTGTGAATTGCGTTTGGTGATTAGATTTTTGTGATTTAAAGGGTCACCCCCTATTGAAATTCATCGTCAGTTGACCGATGTGTATGGAGGAAAGTGTATGGACACAAAAAATGTGGTGTAGAGAGTTCGCAGCCGGTCGTACAAACGGGCATGACGAGGCCGGCCGCGGGCGTCCATCAGTTTCGGACGAGTCAGTGACGAAATTTGAGGAGCATTTGTTTGTGGAAATCATAGACCATCCTCCTTACAGCCTTGATTTGGCCCCTAGTGACTACTATTTGTTTCTCAACCTGAAACAACACTTAGGAGGAATAAAATTCTCCAGCGACGAAGAGCTGAAGGCAGCCGTCGATACCTTCCTGCGCGAGTCGGTGGGAGAGTAGACGATGCGGGTATAAAAAGCTCCCAGAACGACTCCAAAAATGCATTGATCGTGACGGGGACTACTTTGAAAAATAGCTAAAAGCCCAAGCTTTCAGAGTATGTACTGCAATAAAAAGATGTTTACTATTTGAAAAAACATTGGAGATTTTAAATTACGGACAACCCTCGTATTATTACTTAGATTCACAAAAACTCTCCGTGACTCACGCTGCGTCTCATTTTGCGCCGGGCCTTATTGTGCATCTCTCGATGAGCACAAACATCCACGGTACTACAATGGATTCGAACCCACACCGACATAGTCGATCCAGACTGGTTCCACGAGCAGTCGTCTCCCAGCCACCTCGGCTATCGCGGGGCCCAAAACGTCAGTTTACACAAATCACTGAGTTTTGTTTTCATGGGTTGCTATAACGTTAAATTAAATTTACGCGGCTGGTGCGCTACACTGTCACCAATTTATTTGAATATCTCAGAAACAAGACCAAACGTCGAAAAAAAAACAGGAGACGAAAAATTTTCGAAATTAATCAGGTCAAAGTGGTGTGTAGATGTTTTATTGAAATTATTTTTTTTATGTAGTTTTGAAATAAAGTAAGAGGGAGGTAGCATACAAAATACACTTCTAAGAGGGGTAGGTAGTTCAAACTTAAGAAGTTTATGTAAGATCATAAGGAGTGT
Organism: Monochamus alternatus; assembly: GCA_037114965.1. Lineage (NCBI taxonomy): Eukaryota > Metazoa > Arthropoda > Insecta > Coleoptera > Cerambycidae > Monochamus > Monochamus alternatus. The sequence continues at coordinate 76,641,275 of CM073427.1, forward strand.
GTGTGTTCCGAATTTCACTTAAATCGGATAAGTGGTTCAAAAGTTATGAGGGAAAAACGAAAAAAAATTCCTACTTTAACGCCCTCTTTCTCGGAAACGACGCGTTTTAGGAAATAAGTTTATATCACAAATGAACATTATTGCTGTTCTATCGATTCCTGAAGTTATCAAGATTAAACCTGAATCACCCTGTATATAGTATTATACCTATGTCGCTTTTGTATCAAGGTATAAGTAATTCATTTCCTTTAGAATTTTTTAACTGTTACCTAGTATTTATCTCTTTCGATACCACCGGGACATATACAGGGTTTTGCAAATTAGTAGGTCAAGCCGTTAACCACATTATTTGAACCAAAATAATGGTACTTTTCTTATGCCACTTTTCATTGAATGATCCATTTTCAAAATACAGGGTTTCAAAATTATAATTTTAAAAATGATTTTTATTGATAGCTGGGACAGCTAATAAATATTTAGTGATTTTTACCTTGTACCACACTCAAAAAAAAAATTGGGGAGATCCGTCCCATTACTTTTATCCAAATAATGTGTCATTAACGGTTTGACCTACTAATTTATAACATTCTGGATATCCCATGCTAAGTCCAAAAAATACTTGACTTATACTGATAAAAATATGCATATGAAATGAGTTAAATATGTTCCATTTAGTATTTTATGAGAGCAGTATGAGTAGTTTTGGCAGTTTTTTTTTGCAGATTGGTGGTTACTTTCATTGTAGTTAGTAATATATAGTTTTACAATATTTTCGGTACCTACATAGATTTTTATAGTACCTATTTAGTATTGAGAGAAGTTTACCGTTATGGGACATATTATTCCAGTGGTATATTTCAGCGAACTAATAATTTCCAATGGCATTTTTCAGTTCAATAAAGAGTGCACTGTCAAAAAGAGATTTCAATATTATGCTAAACATTTGTCTTGTCAGATGTATGAATAAAAGATAATCTTTTGTGAAATAATGTTTATTATGTATACCAGCATATCCCATCATAGAATACCACTGGGACATATTTGACCCATGCCCATGTGGGCAATTCTGGTAAAACAAAAATTATACATTATCCTCAAAATCAATTGTTTATTAAATGGCTTTCCTTTAAAATGTTATTTTGAATTTCTGCAAAAGCGGTCCTGAAATGGTTAAAAATTAAGAAATTAGTATCAACTGTTAGGCTTTGTAATAACCTATTTTCTTCAAATAAATAGACATATATTTCAATTACCGTTATATAAGAATATGTCCAAGTTAATTTTTATATTATACAAATTAATTGTATTTTTTAAATAACATTTTTTACTAATAATCCTATCACCAAACTTATTTTTAAACTTAAACTTAACTCATAAATATAAAGAAGTGTAACTGAAACATTTTAAATAATAAAAACGTACGAGATGAGAAGAGTCGACATTGCTACAAAATATTGATCAGATAGTTCTAGAACATATTCTACATGTAAAAATATGAAAGAAGTTCCTGTAAACCTAGATCCACAAATGTTTAGTTTTTGAGATATAGGCTGTCAAAGAAAATAAATAAATAGTTTTCTGTTCTAAACTTTTTCTTACAAATTGTATAAGTTTGGGTCAATACATTTTTGATATGTAGGCTATAATTTGTTATAATGTAATTTTGCGTATATGTCGTTTAGAGAATGGATTTCGATTTATTGAAGATTTGTACAAAACAAATTAAAAATTAGAAAGACTTACCTGTTGCCAGCCTTGACTTTGAATTGTATTTTTTTTGACAGCCTCAAAAAACTAAGCAAATGTGGACCAAGATTTATAAAAAATTTTTTTTGGTATTTTGAATGTAGAATATACTTTACAATTTTCTGAACAGCATTTTGCTACATCCTGTAGATAGATATAGTACTCGTGTTTATAATATATTTCTGAATAATAACAGCCAATACAAGTTGTATAATCTCTACAACTAGGTGGCATTGAAAGAAGTTAGTTTATATGAACTATACATTATAATATTGAGTCTAATTTAATTTACAATGTCATTATCGCAGTGCGTTAAGCACATGTGGAATAATGTAACTCATTGTGACATTCGAAACTGTCAAATAATAGTTATTATGTTATAAACAATAATATGCAGCTAGATTGGTTTCAAGAAATCTTAAACATAGTATAGCCAGTACCATTGTACTATCAAAGCCGATCATAATTTGATCAATTTTTACAAAACTACATATAAGTTCGTATATCAAATTAATGCTCTTTGTATGGTCTCTATCGCATAGTTGTTTTGTACAATGCATTAAAGAAATAATCTACCCGATAAAATAAATTTTCAATACGACCATTTGGTAAAAATAATTTGTTTTTAAAATTATTTGGTTGGCTTAAGAGGCCTTGAATATATTTACAAAATGATACCTTGATTAATAAGATATCTAAGAATAACAGAGATACAGACCTGGAGAGTTTTTGAATTGCGGACCCTTTATAAACGAATTTATTTTTAAGATAAAATAATTTAAAAGCAATCCTCAAAGAAAATAAATGATTTCATTCATTGTGGCTAAATTTGGATTGGTAGCTGTGCAAAGAATCCATAATTATTGGAACAACGATAATTGTAACAATATTTTGTTAGAAGATTTACAACAATATTTAATGAGTTAAGTATAACATTTGTTTTTGAATTAGTTCTTTTGGAAAGATTTTTTATTGCTTTAAATAATCACTAACTCCTGACGATGGAACAATTTCTTCCACCAGCTTGGCTGTCAAATTTAACTAAGTCAGACAGTGCATATAAAACTTAGAAGGATTTTAAAAATGAAAATAAGTCATATCCCATGTATAAAACATTTAAAATTACTCACCTGGAGATAGAGGACGATCTTACACATCGCGGTCCCAAACCACCAGGTGCTGGTGACGTCCCACACTACAGAAGGAGGTAAGCAAAACAGGATAACCAGGAAGTCCGCCACTGCTAAGTTCACTATAAAATAGTTCGTCACGGTGCGCATAGTGTGGTTGCGGTAGACCGCCACGCACACCAGACAGTTACCCACCAGACCGACCACGAAAACAACGCAATGGAAGAAAATCAAAGCCCACGTCCAACTTCTAGGATGGATGAAGTCAAGGAATTCCTGGGTAGTAGGGCCTTCGTCCTCTTCTTGCAAACTACCGTTAAACGGGTAAGTTAAATTTTGCGAATAAATATCGATATCTTTTATTACATTTTGATCGTTGTCGAATGCTTCCAAGTTAGACCGCAATTGGTTTATCGAGTTGTTATTGAGCAATTTCATATCTACCGATATCGCGGCGACATCGTTTAACTCGCTTTGTTTCACGTTATCCGGTAAACCGAAAGAAGAGTAAGCGTAGACCGTGATAAGAAAGATAATTGACGGACGTAACGTCTCTCTTATGGAACTCATTTTGACGTTTTGTTTTATTAAAATCTAGGTCTCTAATCTTGATTGTACCGCCATGTTTCTTAACCTGAAAAATAAAGAGAAAAATAATTTTCATATTCTTTGGAATGAATTATAGTCCAGTCAAATGGTGGTTTTCCTGTAACAACATTTTGGAAGTTTTTTCTCAACGGTTCTATATGTTTTTTGGTGCGCTGAATCCGAATTTTAAGTTGTCTTCTTGTAGGAGGTGGGCTTCACAACGAAAAATACAAAAAACTTTAAAATATTAGCATTTGTTTCAGGTTTTCGCATATATATCGAAAACTATGCGTTTTTTTGAAAATAGTCATTCTATACAAAATTAAAGTAGTAGTGAATGATGAGTCGTGCTCTAAAATCGACGACATTTTAGATACAGAAGAGAAAGACAACCTGGACGAACTCCTTGCAGTACCACTGTCTGAAGCAGCTGAGGTGACTAAAGGTGTTATTTCAGGTAATATTTTGCAGCATTGTACATTTTTACTCAGTGGCGGCTCGTCGTATGAAGCAACTGAGGCCGGGCCTCACTGTAAAATTTGGCTCTCACACTGTATATTTTAACACCCCATAATTTCCAATTACCTATTACATTTATCAAAAATCAATATAAAATAATTATTGCTTCAATTGTAACCCTCGTAAGTTATAAATAACGGATCTAGGATACCAGAACGGGAGTCACGAGTCACCCGCCAATCCCCACCACAGTGACTCCCAATTTGTGGAACTTCAAATTTCTTTATACATGCTTAATACGTTATGGCTTCCCCCATCACGCGATACGGTCAAAGTCGATGTCTTCCGTCCTAATTTGAGGCCCGATTTCTGACGCCTCTTATTCTCTCTCACTGTGTTTTCCGGCAAATTGGACGGCGTAATGTGTGTCACGCGATTAACCGATTGTTTCAGTATTAATATTTTTAATTGTATTTTCAATTTCCAATGGTTGATAAGGTTTTAAAGACAAGGCAACTATTAATTTAAAGTAAATAAAATGTAACTTCATTACAGGGTAAGACTACATTTAACATACCCAATATAAATATATGGTATTATCGATAGGCTCATCGATAGGTAATAATGAATCTCTCTCACGATATTTAGATTTTTAAAACAATTTAAAGACATTGAATTTGCAAATTGACCAAGATATGTAAACGAAATTTTAGTGTGCACAGATTTACTTTCCCAAATTTTGCAAATTAAACGCTTAAATGTAAACTACTGCTCTAAACAAATCAAAATCGCTAGTCAAAGAAATTCTGAAACAAAAGACGAAAAAAATTTAAAAATATTTTTGATAATGCGAAAAATATTACTGAATTAGGAGTAAAACGGGATAAAAGTTGTGTTTAGTGTTCTTAAATGAATTAGGAACATTTTGGATTATTGGATAAATCTATTTTTTTTATTATAAATAAAATTCTAAGTTCTGATGTCATTTAATTTTTTAATTTATGCTTATAATAGTGCTATTGGCGAAGATCTCCATAATAAAAAATGATATACGCGTCAAGGAATACTGTCTTTACTAATCAGTTTTTCTCTATCATAACATTAATCATTCTGTTACAATATTTCCAGTTGAAGAACAGTAACAACTCACCGTTCAGCCTGAATCTTCCACAGCCACTGGACCTTCTAGTGCCCAAGAAACATTGCCTAGAACACCGTCGACCAAACTGAGACGACTAAAACAGGTAACTAAGTACATGACATAAGGTACCTCTTCAGACATCAATCGTTCAAAACAACTTATCTTCCATTTATAACCATATTTTACCACTAAACGCTGTCTTTCTTTTCCAGATGAAGAAGTGATGACTTAATCGAGGGCTCAACTTCCACTTATTTCATGGCACTTTTACATTACTTCATATTCAGCTTTATCGTCATTGTAATATGTTGTAAATATAATATGTTAATGTTTTCATCAAACAGGCTTTGCTTTGCCATCAGTTAATTCAAAACAACCTCTTTTAAGCGTCATACATCGAAAGTATAGTAGCGCTTTACTCCCTCTCTCTTATGAAACAATTGAATGCTAGAGACGTCTTTTGCAGGAAATTTGATATACTTTCACGTGGTATCAAGGTTTTTGTTGATAATATGTATATTTTTCGAGTTGTAGGGAATACGAGTGGGCGTTTTTGTGGTTTTTGCAAAAGAGTAAAAAAATCGCTGTTCTTCAGCGTGCTTTAGCGCCAATATCGCTGAACAAATAATAAAATCTGACTAGTGCATTCTGTAGGAAGTTGTATGGTATGTCTACTTTTTTTTTGTATAGAATAGCTTCCTTAGGAAAGCGCATTTTTTTTCGATATATGTATGGGAAAAACTGTAAAAAAAGGGAAAATTTTGAGGGTTTCTGTGTTTTTCGTTGTGAAGCCGACATTCTTTAAAGCAGCAAATTTGTAATTCGGATTCAGCACTCCAAATAACATATGGAACCCTTTGAGAAAAAAAACTTCCGCAATTTTGTTACGAAAATGGCAGTATTGGCAGGTGACTTGATTATTATATGAATTTTAGTTTTGTTCTATTTAGTACATATTTTACGAAGGTGCGTTGCATTTTATTTTAACACTAGCGGGGTACAGCGAGTGACGCAATATTTTGATATATGTCTATTAGGGGGGATGCTAGAAGGGAAAAATTTTATTGAATCGACTCATCAACGTTAAGGCCAATTCACCTTACCGTCAGTAGCACCATATCTGAACAGATTGTAGACACACCCGTTGAACAACACATTATTATTAAATTTCTGTTGAATGAGGACGTAAAAAAATGTGTATCGTTTGTTGTTGTAACTGAAGGTGTGAGACATTTCATTGTATTTTATATAAAACTGAGTGTTTGTTTGAACACTAGTTATTTTAAAAAAATAGTGTGAGAAAAAATTCAGCAGTTATGGATAAAAGTAAGAAACTGTATAACTATTATTGTTCAGTTCTTGCATGCTCTTCATGGTCTAAGAAAAGTCCAGAATTAAGTATTCGTCTTTTTCCGCCAGCTGGTACAATTAAAGTTTACTGGACAACAAAATCTGGAAACAACTTATAAATTTAAAGAAAGTATGAATATTAAGCCTCAAAATTGTAAAATCTGTTTAAAAAATGTTGTGTGTCTGCTCCCGTCATTTTAAGAAACATGATTATTTCTATAATTAGACTTTTCTTATGTCATGCAATAATTAATAATGTGTACTTATGTTTTTCAATAAAATGTTTACTGATAAAATTCTGTAATAATGAAAATTAATGTATATGTACAATGTACATGGTGTTAATCTAAACTATACTTTCCAGACCGTTGCGCATGTACTTTGTGACTGTCCAGCTCCAGACTACAGATTATTTAAATAATTATTGTTTATTTTATAGATTTTCATCAGAGAAGAACAAGGTGTTTGACAATGAAGAGCACTAGTTTGAAGACATAATGAATAAATTTGTAAATTTTAATCACTTTGCCCAATTTCCTACATAGTACTACATTACCAGCATTAAGAACGATCTCCCCTTTCGATATACAACGAGAGATTTTGTTGGCATTTAAATATAAAATATATTCACAAGGGATAACTTCAAAAATGTACATTAAATAGAAATGTTACAAACAAACGTCGTCGACATAAATACTTGCCTTCAAATTTATTTATAATATAAATAAACAAAATAAAATGTTTCGCCGCTCTTCATCAGATGACGACAATAAGGGGCGCGAAACGCTTGGAAGTATGGGATGCGACTGAGAGACGTCTTGGAAGATCACTAGATCACTGTTACGCGAGAAAACGGTGCCGGCCGTAATACCAACAATAGGATTCAACATCAATACCGTGTGGTCCATTTAACTTGGGAAAGCTATATATTTCGGCGTATTCTATGAAAAAATGTGTTGAATAGAAGTTAAGCAATGCCGGGAGGCAGGGGGTGGGCAAATAAAATGGCATTGCAATTTTTGGTTCTTGACCTTGGATCTTGTTTTCAAGGTTATAGCGAGGTTAACTTTGGATTTTCAAATGGAAAGCTATAGTTTTTAGTATATTTTTTTATAGAATCTGTTTGGTAAATGCACCAGGAGAAATTTTTCGACGATGGGAGTAGCGCCAGTATGTGCCGCGAACTTAAGAACAACACGTTGTCCATATGGACGAGACGAAATTACGAACACCAATTTGTTAACCTCGCTATGACCTTAAAAACATAATCAAGGTCAAAAAACTGCAACGCCATTTTATTTGCCCCCCGATACTGACTAACTTCTATTTGACACATTTTTTCATAGAACGCGATGTTTTCGAAATATATAGCTTTCTCAAGTTAAATGGGCCACTCGGTATATGGGCGGGCTCAGGGGTACTGAGAGCGGGAGCGCCTCCACAGAGAAAAACAAAAGCAGATCAAAAAATTCCACCACCAATTTGAGAAATAGCGTTAGTGTACGTATGTATTTAATGGCAACTAGAAAGTATTAATAATCGTGACTAGAAGAGCAAGTCCTTTAACACTGACTTGACCTTTCGTTCATGGTATCACTGAGTATTAACATAATAATTCTAAAAAATATTACTTATTGTTACAAAAAAGTTTTCATATGAACACGAAATATTACGACAATTCTCATTATGAAAATTTAAGCTGCCAAGCTAATTACGTGTATACCTAATGAACATCATTTTGGAACTTCCGAATGCACTTCCAAAGCAAAGCGTGCACTAAAGCTCGATTGAGATACAATAACATTCAACGGCCTTTGATCAGTAGCACTAGGGGTGGCGAATCGAACTAATCTCTTCAGTGAAAAGTTGGAAATTGCCATGTTGAATGTTTGGCAACTGCTGTTGCAAAGCACACGACTACTATAATAATTGGTAGTTAAAAGCTCGAGCCAGGGTGTTGTCCTACTCGGCCTGACGGCCTCGTTGGACAATTTCACGTCGCGTGCAATAAACACTTTTTGTACGAGTTGCATACAATATTTTTTCTACGTTCATGAAAAAACCAAAAAATTTTATTTAGATGACACTAAGTGTAGGAAAATATGACGTCGATTTGAACGTTTATGTTTGTCATAATGACAAAACGCTGTAGTAGAATGACAGATGAATGCAACATGTTATTGCACTGGTGCAATAAAGAACCACTGTTTCCACTAAATATAGTTCAATGAAGTTTATACTTTTTTAGGAAACTAAACAGAAACAAAGGCAAGAAACAAAACATTTCTAAATTCAATAGCCTTTCTAAAAATCTTGTGACATTTTCTGTAAATTTGTAGGTTTTTTACCAAAAAATAGTATACAGGGTGTTCAGCTTTCTAGATTTTATTCTTATCCACATTATTAATGATAATAATAATAATTTTATTCCAGTAGACCATGTAAACATAGCATAGGAAAAGTCAATGTAACACAAATACCAAAGCTCATTAATAGATAAGTTACAGGTTTAAAAAGGTAAAAAAAGCAAAATTTAATAATAAATAACAAAAGACAATTCATTAAGAGCAGTACATAAAACAAACGAATAAAGAAAATACATAATACAGAGATCACAGGTACGGTTATAAAAAATCACATAATAATATGTCCAAGAAATTCATGAGTGCTATAAAAACATTATCCAATAAATATTGTTTTAATTTTTTTCTGAACAAGTGCAAATTCGGTGTATTTTTTATATCAGGAGAAAGCTTGTTATAAAATAGCTTACCAACATACATTGGATTCTTCTCATACAGTGATAAATTGTGCTGCAGGATAATTAGCGATAATCTCACTCGTGTGCTATAATTATGAAAATCTCCATTGATGGAAAACTATTCTAAATTATTCCTCATATATATATTAATATATCATAGATAAAGATACTGGGCAGAGTTTATAGTTTTAATTTTTTAAAGTATCATGTAGAAACATGATGTTCGTTGTGATACTTCAGCTATAAGTCTAACAGCGTTTTTTGAATTAGAAATATGCTCTCCATGTAATGAAACAAACGGAGAATGATAGAAGGATATAAGAGTAGACATGTTAGTAATGGATTTAAGTCTTAATAATGCATAAAACATTGGTGTAAGCTTGTTGCAAAGATGATTTATGTGTATTTTCCAATTTAATTGATTGTATAAGTATAGACCAAGAAACTTCGTACATTCAACCTGCATTAAGGACTTATGATTAATTTTTAAAACAAGCGACTCATTTATTAAAGATGTTCTTGGAGTAAAGTTTATGAAAACCGTCTTTAATTTGTTGAAGACCGGTATGGTCTTTAGCATGTCCGTTAGAGTCTTTTGGATGTTTTCTAAAGTCCCCAAATTACATCCTTTGAGGACATTTTTCAGTTTCGGAAAAAAGGAAAAAGTCACCAAGACTGAGGTGAGGTGAATAGAGGGGCTGGGGAATCACAAGAATGCATTTTGATCGCTAAAATTCTGTGACGGAGAAGACAGTGTGATATAGGGCGTTGTCAACGTCTTTATAAAAAACTTGGTTGACAGTTTCTCCTGGAGGAACAAATCCTTTATGGACAATTCCCCTTCTTTAAAAAAAAAAAACAAATCAGCATTGATTTGATCTTCGATTTGCTCATTCGAGCTTTCTTTGGTCGAGGAGAGTTCGCAGTGTGCCACTCCTCACTTTGTCTCTTGGTCTCAGGATCGTATTCAAAAATCCATGATTTATCACCTGTGATCACACGACTAAAGTAATCTTGCTCATTGGCGATTCTGTGAAGAAGATCAAGACACTTGTTTTTTTCAATTATTCTTCTGCTCAATTGTGAGGTTTATCGGTACCATTATGGCACAGACCTTTCACATGTGCTAATGTTCAATCAAAATTCTTCAACGTGTTATCTGCCTTCCAAAAATGATTTGTACCAGCGAAAAACTTGAGCTTGGGATAAATAACGTTCCCATAGGCTTGTTTTAACTTTTCAAACGTCACACTTACCGATTCTCCAAGCTTAACACAAAATTTAAAGGCACAACGTTGCTCCAAATTCCGCTGTTCCATTTTGCGTGGCTCACAACCAAAACACAGCTTCACTAATAGCAGTCACAAAAATCACGTAGTTAACGGAAGGAGTTGAAACTCGCATTGAGCTATGGGAGGGTACTGATTCACATGCTCTATCAAGGACAACCACGCAGCCTTGCCAGATCGCTTGCAGTGTTGCTAGTCTTATTACTTTTCCGCCACACCTCGTATGTCTGCTTTTGAAAATAGAACTTTGAAGTAATATACTCTACTGTACTACTAAAATGTATGCTTAAAGTGGCAGAAACTAAAAATATCTAACTCTTTAGTTACATTCATCAAGCAAGTGGCCAATGAAGCTAACCCACCAACTTTCCTACCACTTAAAGGTGGTAGCAACGCTACAATAACGTTGTTTCACCACTTTAACTTTACCTTAATTCGCCATAACCTCAAAATTGCAATATATGTAGATTATATCATCTGACATTTCGCATATTTATATGTACATGTATAGGGAGCCCCGCTTAAAAGTGGAACAAGCCTGTAACATGCCTATCGTTTGATCTACTTCAATACTTTTTTTTTGTTGAATACATCTTTAAAAAGTCTCTCTCGGACATACCTGGTGTTCACTAAAATTCGAAACCGTGGCCGACTACGATACAATTTATGTGGGTTATAATCGGAATTTCATATAAGGGATTTTTTTATTCGAAAAATTCCCACGAATTCTTGATCAGGACCCCAGAAATCTCTACCAACCAAATTTTCGTTGCCACAGTATATAGGGTGTTCAGGATAACTTGGGTGTCTCGCTTAAAAGATGAACAAGCCTGTAACATGCCTACCGTGCGACCGATGTTAATGAACTTTTTTTTATTGGATACATCTTCAAAAAGTCTATCTTGGCCATACCTGGTTTTCTCTAAAATTCCAAACCGTGGCTGACTACAATACAACTTATGTGGCTTAAAATCGAAAAATGATATTAGGGATTTTTTTTATTCAAAAAATTCCCACGGATTCTTGATCAGCACCCCAGAAAACCCTACCAACCAAATTATCGCTGCCACAATATACAAGGTACTCAGGATAACTTGGGTGTCTCGCTTAAAAGTGGAACAAAACTGTAACATTCCTACCGTTTGACCGATTTCAATAAACTTTTTTTTGTCGAACAGTAGGCATGTTACAGACTTGTTTCACTTTTAAGCAAGACACCCAAGTTATCCTGAGCACCCTGTATACTGTGGCAATGAAAATTTGGTTAGTAAGGTTTTCTGGGGTCCGGATCAAGAATTCGTAGGAATTATTCGAATCAAATAATCTCTAATATGATTTCAGATTTCAAGCCACATAAATTGTATCGTAGTCGGCCACGGTTTCGAATTTCAGACATCACCAGGTTATCCAAGATAGACTTTTCGAAGATGTATCTAACAACAAAAAGTTTATTGAAATCGGTCGAACGGTAGGCATATTACAGGTTTGTTCCACTTTTAAGCGAGACACCCAAGTTATCCTGAGCACCCTGTACAATGTTTCAACAAAAATTTGGTTGGTAGAGTTATATGGGGTTCTGATTAAGAATTCGTGGGAATTTTTCGAATAAAAAAATCCCTAATATGATTTTCCGATTTTTAGCCACATAAATTGTATCGTAGTCGGCCAAGGTTTCGAATTTTAGAGAACACCAGGTATATCCAAGATAGACTTTTTGAAGGTGTGTCCAACAAAAAAAAAGTTTATTGAAATCGGTTGAACGGTAGGCATGTTGCAGGCTTGTTCCACTTTTAAGCGAGACACCCTGTATGTAGGTATAATGAGTTTTAAAATAGTGTCATTCCATACTAGTGGAAAATTACAGAACATTTCTGGTTAGAATATTTAAACTCTTTTTTTTATATTTTTAGGTATTAATAATATTGTGTGAAACTAACTACTCTGTGGACAAAAGCCTCAACCAGCGTTGAATTACACCCACAATATCTACCCATATATTCCTTATTACTAGCTTTTGTAACATTTTTTACTGTATTAGAAAGGTATTTTAAGCTAATATAAATCAAATCTCCTACAATTCCTATCAATGAAGTCATATGTATGTTCTCTGATACCAAACATCTAGGTATGCTAATGAACAATTCCACAGACAAAGCTCTATTCAATAATTATCTAAAAAAATCTAAATCTAAAAATCTAAATCTATCTAAATTTACTAACCTTGCTTTAATGAAAACGTTCTATAAATATCTAACTTCACTTTTGGCAGTTGGAACACGACAATAATTCAACCACAATAGATGAGATCTGACCTATTTCTGCATTTTTAGGATTGCTTCTTCAGGTGGCCTCCTTTAAGTTGAGTTAAATATCTAACTATAAAAATTATTATAAAAATTAAAATTATTTGAAGTTAAATATCGACAATGACAAAAGTTACAGCCTGTCAATGAATTAAATATGACATTACCTACTTGAATAATGTTTAGATACCTTTTATGTAAAAGTTTTTTTTATATTTTTAGGTATTAATAATATTGTGTGAAACTAACTACTCTGTGGACAAAAGCCTCAACCAGCGTTGAATTACACCCACAATATCTACCCATATATTCCTTATTACTAGCTTTTGTAACATTTTTTACTGTATTAGAAAGGTATTTTAAGCTAATATAAATCAAATCTCCTACAATTCCTATCAATGAAGTCATATGTATGTTCTCTGATACCAAACATCTAGGTATGCTAATGAACAATTCCACAGACAAAGCTCTATTCAATAATTATCTAAAAAAATCTAAATCTAAAAATCTAAATCTATCTAAATTTACTAACCTTGCTTTAATGAAAACGTTCTATAAATATCTAACTTCACTTTTGGCAGTTGGAACACGACAATAATTCAACCACAATAGATGAGATCTGACCTATTTCTGCATTTTTAGGATTGCTTCTTCAGGTGGCCTCCTTTAAGTTGAGTTAAATATCTAACTATAAAAATTATTATAAAAATTAAAATTATTTGAAGTTAAATATCGACAATGACAAAAGTTACAGCCTGTCAATGAATTAAATATGACATTACCTACTTGAATAATGTTTAGATACCTTTTATGTAAAAGTTTTTTTTATATTTTTAGGTATTAATAATATTGTGTGAAACTAAGTACTCTGTGGACAAAAGCCCCAACCAGCGTTGAATTACACCCACAATATCTACCCATATATTCCTTATTATTAGCTTTTGTAACATTTTTTACTGTATTAGAAAGGTATTTTAAGTTAATATAAATCAAATCTCCTACAATTCCTATCAATGAAGTCATATGTATGTTCTCTGATACCAAACATCTAGGTATGCTAATGAACAATTCCACAGACAAAGATCTATTCAATAATTATCTAACGAAATCTAAATCTATCTTAATTTACTAACCTTGCTTTAATGAAAACGCTCTATAATTATCTAACTTCACTTTTGGCAGTGGTTGAATTATTGTCGTGTTCCAACTGCCAAAAGTGAAGTTAGATATTTATAGAGCGTTTTCATTAAAGCAAGGTTAGTAAATTTAGATAGATTTAGATTTCTTTAGATAATTATTGAATAGAGCTTTGTCTGTGGAATTGTTCATTAGCATACCTAGATGTTTGGTATCAGAGAACATACATATGACTTCATTGATAGGAATTGTAGGAGATTTGATTTATATTAGCTTAAAATACCTTTCTAATACAGTAAAAAATTCAAACTCTTCTCAAAGAGATTTTAAGACGCAATCCAACAAGTGCTCACTTAGGTATATTTTAAAATTCTCAAAATTAGGAAATTTTAAAGATGCTCTTCAACTCGAATAGCAATAATGTTTAAGAGTTGTAGCACACTGTTTGTTGTTTTAATTTTCTTTAAGTGTAGAAATAGGTCAGTATTGGGTAAAGATTACTCTGTAGTGGATTTTAAAGGTAGTACAACTGTAGTAATTTTGATCCAATGGATAATGTAAAAATCACTTACAGATGAAGCAATAGCGTAGCAACAATTGCCACAATTAAATAATCAAGTACCACCACATTAAAAACTTGTTAAAAGTTTCCAATACGTCGCCAAAACTATTAAACACTTTAAAACTATTGTCACATCTAAGTAATATGTAAATGATATGCCTTGGTTACCGTTACCTTTAATATCAACTTTAATGTTTGGGCAACTTTAAGGAGCTTCTCCTTAGTTTTCATAACGTTCCAAACACCAAACGATCCCACCGAAAGTTACAAAATCATGAAGTGATTTTCAATGGTGAGGATTACGTATTTACAAATATGCTAACATAAACTTTACTTATGTGGAACAATTTTTAATAGATTACCCGTGAGTATTAAAAACAATGCAAATATTAGGTTATTTAAAAAAGAGCTACGTTCCTTCCTTGTCGGAAACTGTTTTTATACATTACAGGAATTTTATGATTTTCCTGCTGCAAGGTGAATTGTTCTTGTTAATATGTATAGATTTCTATTATTTATTAATTGTCTATTGGTTTGTGCTGTTTATGTTGCTACGCAACTAGTCTAAATTTGTATGTCACACGTTTAGTAATAATATGTATGTTAGACTAATTTATATGACGTTTCATATCTTGTGATAGGCCTACATGAATAAAGATCTATTATTATTATTATTATTATTATTATTATTATTATTATTATTATTATTATTATTATTATTATTATTATTATTATTATTATTATTATTATTATTATTATTATTATTATTATTATTATTATTATTATTATTATTATTATTAAATTGGAATTATTTTGACTATATGGTGGTATATTTAGTAATTACTACGCAATAGCCACTTAATTGAAGTTGTAGTGCCCGTACTATTTTTGTAGTTGCACCTTTTAAGGTCTATAACTGGAAAACAGTGCGTTTAAGAGGTTATGTTTATTAGTTTTCAGTCAAATTTTGTATGTACTATCTTCACCCTGTAGAATAATAAAAAAAGATTAACCAGTTGCTAATATCTTACTATTTTAGATTTAGCTAAATAAATAATTCCATGTTGTCATTTATCTTCCGTTGACACTGTTTAATTTCCTTTACATCGTACTAAATAAGCATGTTCCTTATTGCTCCCTTGCGTCTCTTGAAATAAACTGGGCTGATTTATAATCTTTCGCATAAAGCTTTACACCCAAAAATTATCTTCACAAACATCCACTGTTTTTATGTCGCAGTACACTTTGTGGAAATATATTCATAGCGCAACGGAATCGGATATGAAAAGAGACCGTCTCGTCGCGCCGTTGACCGGAACAACTTGTCACCAGTAGCGGTGCTCGATTGTCTCGGAAAGGAACCTGAATATAGATATTTACCCACAGGCTTTGTTTGCAGAAAAGTGTAACCGGTATTTTTGATTTCATCTTTTTCTCGAAGAACATTATGAATACGCGACAAAAATTTCCAATAGGATATTTCAATAACGGTTCAACATACAGTATGCGCCAAAAGTATGGAATAAATTCAATAAAAACGAAACAATTATTTTTTGGGAAAAATCCTCGAACAGGTCGATTTTTAATTTAAAAAATACATATTTTAGCGTAAAATGCGATTTTCAAATGTCATTTGTTTTTGAGTAACGACGTCATCGCTTTTTTTTAAATGGCAATACCATATTTTTTTCCTTGATTCTGAAAGATCGTTTAATTCTCTATCAGACAGTACTAAAATTTTGCCCTATTACATAGGAAAGTTTTCGAGTAAATGACGATTGAATGTTAGAAAACGTAAATTTTATCCATAAAAAAGTAACAATTCTGAGGTATGCAAAATAAAATACAATTGATTAAATTTTATACTTAAATTAAATGTTCGAATTGCCATCCACCAACTTCTTGACAATGCGCAAGTCTGTGAAGAAATTCTTCTTGCACATTATGAATGATTTCTGGGGTAACTCTGCGTATTTCGTCCCGAATGCGATTTTGAAGTTTTTCTAAATTACGTGGTTTATTAATGTACACTTTTGACTTCAAGTATCCCCATAAAAAATAGTCAAGAGGTGTAAGATCTGGCGATCTTGCAGGCCATTCTATCGGTCCGCGTCTGCCGATCCACCTCCCAGGAAAACAGTTGTCCAAAAAATCTCGTACAGGGCGCGCATAGTGCGGAGGTGCACCGTCTTGCTGAAACCATATGGTATCGTCAGGAATGTCAGGGTCATTATCGTTAGGAAAAATTACTGCAAGGGCTGGAACAAGGTCATTTCCTAGAAACTCTAAATATCTTTGTCCTGTAAGGGTTCCTTCAAAGAAGAAAGGTCCTACTATTCTGTCGTCAACTATTCCAGCCCACACATTTAATTTCTGAGAGTGTTGGGTATGTGCCTCTGCCATCCAATGAGGATTTTCCCGACTCCAATATCTGCAAGTTTGACGGTTTACTGTACCATTCAGACAAAATGTGGCCTCATCTGAAAAAAGTATTTGCCGGTGTAAATTTCTATTTCCTTGACATAAATCCATTAGAATTTCGCAAAAGTGTAAGCGGCGATCGGGATCATCTTCATTGAGTTCCTGCACAAGCTGAATTTTGTAGGGATGATATTTTTCCTTCCTCAAGATACGTAGCACTGTGCTCTGACTAGTGTCATTGTTTAATGCAACCAATCGTGAAGAATTATGAGGATTATCCACCATACTTATCAAAATGTTCTGTTTCTGATTTTCATTAATACTTGGACGTCCAGGTTTTGGAATATTTACAACATTGCCAGTTTCTCTAAATTTAGACTCTACCTTACTGACTTGATTGGCTGATAGGACGATCTAGATATTTTTCATTAAATAAATCGTAAACTTCCTGCTGAGTTCTAGTCATATTCCCGCATCCGATAAGAATTAAAATTTCAATTCTTTGAGTAACAGTTAAATGTGCCATAATGCTAAATTGAGTAATAATTTCTATGTCGCTTACAATACTTATTAGAAAGTCGGTGTGACAATGACACTTTGCAAAGATTTTCACCTACGTGATTCATAAAAAAACTATGGAATTCGAAAAACTAAACTTGATAACGTTTTTGCTTTATTTTAATTGATTTACGTTTTCTAACATTCAATCGTCATTTACTCGAAAACTTTCCTATGTAAGAGGGCAAAATTTTAGTACTGTCTGATAGAGAATTAAACGATCTTTCAGAATCAAGGAAAAAAATATGGTGTTGCCATTTAAAAAAAATCGATGACGTCATTACTCGAAAACAAATGACATTTTAAAATCGCATTTTACGCTAAAATATGTATTTTTTTAATTAAAAATCGACCTGTTCGAGGATTTTTCCCAAAAAATAATTGTTTCGTTTTTATTGAATTTATTCCATACTTTTGGCGCATACTGTATATGGTGGTATATGTATATGTATGGTGGTATCTCAGTAATGCAAAAGAATCGTTTTTTATTTTAAAATACGTCAAATAGTAGGTATATAGGAATTGTCGTTTTGTCACTTTGATCAAACTTTTTTTGCGCTATATTTCACAAACCGACGTCATCGACATTTTTTTAAATAGCACTCCCTATTTTTTATAGCATAAAAGAATAACCCTTTTGAACGAAAGTGCGTTAATATAGGGGTACTTTACTTTGACAGATGCGAAAAAAAGTAGGTATCACATACTGATGCAAGAACAATGATAATCCTAATAATAATAACAATAATAATATTTCTACCCATGTCATTCTAATCATGAGGATTAGCCCAGGAGTCGAGGACTTTTGCGGGAGAAGGGGCGGCATATTATTATTAGGCAGGTCGTATTTATGCCCAGGAACGACTTACGTTGCTAGGTTCTAACCACCATTCAGTGCAGGAATGAGGGAAACCTGGAAACCGTTGCTGCAAAGACAACCCAACGTAAAGAATCAAATTTTTTATTTTTTTTCATGAAGCAACATTTTACTTACATGACACTGGCAATAGCCAAACCACTCGATGGTGGAGCCCCGATAATCCACACTGGGTGAAAGAATGCCATACTCAAAGACCCCATAAAATTAATATTTGGGCTGATACAGTTGGTAATAGGATATTGGGGCCGTATACGGCATCTTAATAGCTGATATGTACTTGGAGTTTTTGAAGTTTGAACTAATTCCAGCCCTTGCAGTTATTTTTCCGAATCACATAGATAACGATGTTCCAGCAGATAGTATTAGGTTTCAACACGATGAAGCCCATCGCCATTTCGGAATTGTGTAAGAAATTACATGCATAAAATTTTTTAAAATAGATAGATAAGTCGAAGGGGATTCATCGAGTGGCCACCACGTTCACCTGATTTAACTCCCCTAGATAATTTCTTGTGGGGCTATTTAAAAAACAGGGTTTATCATCGGGATTTAAAATTGCGCATAAGAGAAGAAGTTAATCAGATAGGTACCACTAGAGGCAATTTAAAAAACCACGAATTAATTCGATCATCGACTCGCCCATTGCCTAACTATTAACGGGGGTTATTTTGAACATCTTCTTCAAGTCACATAACATTGTTTAATTAAAAATACTTAAGTTATTGTTTTTGAGAAACTCTTACGCATTCTTTACATTAAATTAAGTAAATGTCTAAATAAAATATGCTATAAAAAATAGGTAGTGCTATTTAAAAAATAAAATTACGGAAAAAAGGTATAAGTAACGACACTTCCTATATACTAATTCACGTGTTTTAGGGTTTTTTTTTATGAAAACGCATCACAGAATAAAATAAAGTTCTTTTTGCATTACTTGGGATGTAAATGATGCTGTTGTATTTCTTTGTTTATTTGTAAATACAAATGACCGTCACGGCTTCGACTACTAACACGAAATGGAAATGTCCAGTTCTCGAAAAACTCTCATACAGAGCTACTAAAAATGTATCATTAACTCTACAAATAGTAGTTGTAGTGAGTTTCAGATAACTTCTAACCAACAAATGATGTAAGGCCGTTAGATATTGGCACCTATTTTCAAGCTATTGGATTCTGTGATCAAAAAGTTGTTCTTTGCTCTACTGGGAGAGCCATTAGTAAATTTGGATTCTTATATGAAATAGACATACTAATTTCAAAAGTTCGCTCATGCGGAGGTAAATTAAATTACAACAAAACCATTGCAACAAAATTTTGGGCCCGTCTTACCTAGTTTCTACCAACTAACACAAATGTTTCTGCTTCTTGTCCGTTTTGAACTCGTTAGTTATTGGTACATTTGCGTAAATCATAGTAGGCACCCACTTTGGTGCGATCAGGAGAAAGTCTTGGTGGCCATAGTACCGGTTCTCCTCGTCCAATCCGTTGGTATTAATGCTTGGACACGCTGTACATGGTACAGATATAATTGAGCCTCGTGTATGATACGCCACATCACTGCAATACACTGTGGACGTCCTGGATCTCCATCTCTTCCACGATTCGGTTTCAAATTTCCCTCGCGTTGCACTACACTTGGAGTTTAAGAATTTTACAAAAATAAATAGTACAATATTGACTCTATTTTTTTATGACGCATCTATTCCCAATTTCTTTTAGATACGTTCTTAATCACCCTGTATAGGTGCTGTTCACCAGGATCATAATAGAGCACAGGAGAGCTACTCTCACTTGACTATTTGGTCAGAACGCAGCTTAAAGAATACATGCTTGTAGATATTATAGGGGAGATTGGGGATCATTCAACCATGGAGTAGATACAACCTTCGCTTCTCAAATAAGCCATTTTTAAATTTCGCGGTCAATAAGGATTCTCGCACTATCTTTACAGTATACATTTCTTTGAGTCAACAAGTGAACCGGTTTTTATCGATCCTTACAGAAATCGGAGAAAAATTGAAAATCGCCGTTTTCAAGGTAAGATTTTTGCCTGTAGCTTTTTAGGTGATACTTGTAGATACACCAAAATATCTAAATTTGGAATCGATTGTTAGAAAAGCTTGTTATTGTTAAATAATTTACGCATAAAAATTCTAACCTAGATTTTATGTTTTTATTTAATATAGTATGTACCACTGTTTAGGCCACATTGGGGTACATTCAACCATTTAAGATGGGGTACATTCAACCGGTGGTTGAATGTACCCCATAAATGAAAGTACCCCATCGACACGATTGGAATTTGACGTTTTCATTTACATCTGTTTTCTTGTTAATATTCTAGATGCCTAGAAAATATAGGTGTAAAACTGACAGGTCTATAGACGAAAAAATCATGAATAAAGCTATTAGAAATTATTTTAAAAACAAAATTCCGATCTGTGAGTCGGCAAGATTGCACAATATAAACAGAAATACACCCATGTCAAGGATTAACGTAATCAGAAAGAAAATCAACAAGACATGTATTTAAAAGACTCTGATTCAGGAATGTCCTTAGGCGATGAGGACTCAAGGAAGTTTCATAATAAATACACTGTGAATCAAGTATTTTCAGTTTCAGAGGAAACTGATCTCGCTAATTACATAAAACAATGCTCCAATTTACATTATGTGCTATCTTATAAACAAATTAGGCTCGTTGCTTTTGACTATGCATCAAGTATTCCTGACTGTAAGGTTCCTGCTTCTTGGAAAAATTACTGGTAATAACTTAATTTCCATAGGTATGTTTATCAATACTTTACCATAATTCTTTCTAGGAATGGACTGGTTGTTTGGTTTTATGTCGAGTGAGTGAATTTTTTGAAACTTACGTAGCCGTGTTAGAAAAACACAAATTTAAGGCAGAGAAAATCTTTAATTTAGATTAAACAGGCGTTAATACCGTGATGAAACCAGTAAATGTTGTTTCCCAAAAAGGAAAGAAATAGGTAGGGCAGGTTGCATCTGGTGAACGTGGAGAAAATGTCACCTTTGTTGGTATAATAAACGCTATAGTAAATACAGTCCCACCTGTATATATAGTACCAAAAGTGCGATCACCTGAAGATTATATCACCGGTGCCTTCGAATCTTCTTTAGTTTTGGGGAACAAATCAGGCTGGATGACCAAAGAATTGTTTCCTAGAGTATTGAAACACATTAAAGAGTATACGAACTGTTCCAAAGAGAATCCTATACTATTACTATTGGATAAACATAGCTCACACATTTCTTTGGATGCAATTAAATTCTGTAAAAGCTCCGGAATCTACCTCGTTTCTTTTCCACCCCACACCACACATCGAATGCAACCCTTAGACATTGGGGTTTTCGGTTCATTCAAATCAGCTCTCACTGTTGCTTTCGATGATTGGTTAATTTCAAACCCGGGGAAAACTATAACAATACGAAATTTGGGAGAACTCACCAATAAAGCATATAACAAATCTTTTATCAGCTCTAACACAATCAACGCTTTTAAAAAGCCTGGCTTATGGCCTTTAAATTAACTTGCATTTTTCGATGAAGACTTTCTAGTGAGTACCGTAACAGATAAAATATCTACACCAAGTAATAGGTCGGAAGACAAACCAAGCGATGATAACGGGAACATTGTAGAGCAGACAAATGACAGTATTGAGGAATCTGCACCTTCATGCTCCAAACAGGTCTCACCTGCAAGGCGTAAACTCAAAATTGAAGATATAAGACTCTATCCAAAGTCTGAAAATAAGAAAAATTAGAACAAAAAAATTATCAGGAGGCAAACAAAATTCAAAATCTACACTTCTACTCCCATTATGGATGAATTAGAAGAAATTGAGTGAAACAAAGAAAAACGTCAATATGTTTACCAAAAACAACAAAGCGAAAGATAATGCAAGAGGATAGTGATAGCAGCGAATCAGCTAATGAAGAAATAGAATTAGCAGATTTATCCAGTGATGACTCTTCATTGGACGAATATTCCATCTCTATAGAACCAAATGTAATAATATGTGAAGGTGACTTCGTACTGACTAAATTTCACACGAAGACAAAGGTGATACATTATATTGGCTGTGTCATTGGAAAACACCAGACAGACTACGAAATTAAATTTCTTCGTCGAAAAAATAATTCAAATACTTTTGTCTATCTGATTGTTGACGACATTAGTATTATAGACAGGACCGATATTGTAAGTTGTCTGCCAAAGCCACACAGCTATGGTACTGCCAGAACGTCCTCTTTCTACAAATGGAAGATTAACCTCAGAGGATGGAATATCTCATAGTTATAACTCCAATAATAATATTGTCCAATGGTAAGTTCCGAGTTCTGAGTGTATTGTTAATTTTAGTATTTTTAATAAAGATCTTCCAACCGTTGTTTATTTAAATATCTTTAAATTATAGTGTGGTTGAATCTACCCCACCTATGTGTTGAAGGTACCCCAGTATTTTGGCAGATTCAACCAAACACAACCTTTCTTTCAAAATGCTCTCTAATCAAAAGTTTAACTTTTATATGAATATAGTTTACAGACTGTGATGGTAAAGACTGTAGATAAGAGGTATGCAACATAAAAGATTTTAAAATAATAGTTTTTAGAATATTATAGCTAATGAACTATTAAGCGGTTGAATGATCCCCAGTCTCCCCTACTAACAGAGGAAAAGTTGATTAAAATCGGTCAATAAATAAAAAAGTTACGGTACCGTTGAATAAAACACCCATAATATTAAATATTTTGAACAAATCTTGTGGAAACAGCGACAAACTACCTTTTTTGTCAATATAAACTTGTCAATAAATAAAGAAAATTTTCTTACGACACCTTTTCTCCGCCACTGCGGTAACAATAAATCCAAGGAACATTTTTTAAGTATCGAACACGCAAGCAAGTAGTTTACGATGCAACATAAATCAAAACGCTGACTGCTTAGAAATGTAAACGTTCCACAAGACGCAGGGGTCATTGTAATAGGATTATGATACGGCAAAACTAGTTTTAATGGCAAGCTTTGAAATGGCGAGGAGATGAAGGTGTCATATATCATAATTTATCAAATGCACCTTACGCGAATTTCCTCTAGAGATAGCTCAGGAATAAGGTCATGGTAATCAGTGCCGGATTGTTCCTATTGGGACGTGAAATTTGCACAGCGGATTGAAGTACATGGAGTTATGCTTTTTTATTATTTATGACGTTGTGAAACGAAATAGTCAGTAAATTTGTTAGCGCAGATTAAAATATTAGAGAAACTTAAATTTTCCAAATTATTATTATAAGAGTGTTTAAAATTCAATATACTGGGTTGCCATATACACGGTGTTTTAAAAGTTATTTAATTCAACCTTTGACATTACTTTTAGTAGCATATGCGCCATTTAAAAGACCTATTTTAGATACTTGGCAACTTCTATTTACAGCGGAAGTGCCCATCAACTTACTTTATTTCGATTGGAACAGTATATTTTTGAATACCTCATGTGATTTTAAACGTATTTCATAAAACCTTCTCTATACATATCTGTTACCATTTTTGCAATATTCACCATAAGCGATAAAATAATCTAGGCATCCGTTAACCGCCATATTCGTAATGTAGAAAATGGCATATTGATATAATTTCCAATTTCAGTTTCGATGTTTTTGACAATTAAATCGAATATTACTAATATGACGGTTAACGAATGGCCTCTCCTAATGTTATATCATGGCTTAAAACAGTTACTTGTTTTAATTTAACACCCTGTATAGTAATACTATTTTGTTCGAATATATAAATTTTGTATTCCAAAATATATCTACAACCAAACTTATATGGCGGAAACTAAAAGTTAAAATAGATTGTTTCAACCTAATTTACCTATGTAGATATCAAAATTAAGTCCTAACAAATTAAAAAAAAAATTAAATATAACCACGCATTGAAGTGAATATCAAGAAAATCCTTTGACGATGATGAAAAATATACGTTATTTCATTCTTAATTTTTATAATCGTTATTTTGATAGTTTGTACAGTATCAGTGGACAGATAAATTAATTCCAAAAGATTTTTCTCTCAACATTTCTTTATACGGTTATTATGAAACGTAAAAATTGGAGAGTGAATTCATCACACTACATTTAATAGTGTTATTTAATATTATAAAGTATTTCCAACATATATACAGGAGGATTATTCCATTATGTTTAGGCCATCCTTTATTATCGTTATTAGAGATACAAAATAAAATTTTGAATAAGAGTTGTAGGACTATAATAAGATAACCCCTTTAATAAGATAATGAAAGTGCAGTGGCGTGCAGAATTTGAGGGGTACAAGAAGCAATAATATAGGAACACCATGTATATTGTTGAATTTTTAAATTATTATTTCTCTTCTAATTTCAAAAATATGGCATATGATATCATTAACCGTTTTCGATTTATTAAACGTTGATAATTAATAAATTATTAAGAAAACTGCAAAATGTTTTGCAAACAATACATGTGTATTTCAATTTCAATTGACTTTATTAAACAAATGTCATAGAATACTTGCCATTTTCATAGACTACTTTAATAATATATGCCCAAATATGATTTGCAATGTACAATAACATAAAAATTCAGCAATACACGGCGAGTTTCATTAAAAAATATATTATTGCTTCTGCACGACACTGTGCTTCCATTAACTTATTAAAAGGGGTTCAGTTACAACCCTTATTCGAAACTTTATTTTGTATCTCTAATAATAACAATAAAAAAGTTGACCTAAATATAATGAATAATCCTGTACAATATAAAAATTAAACAACTCAAATAAGCAAACAGAAAAAGTAAATAACAAAAGTAAATAAAGTAAAGTTTTCACATGGTCAATACTGTGTGTTTTATTTTTATACACCTTATTTTTAGCGCTTTCCCACAAGAAAAAGTCAAGAAGGGTTAGATCGAGGATTCTCGGAGGAAACTGTAAAGAGCCATTAGTCATATCTACTAATTATTAAATTTTGAACAACTGCAGGACTGTGATAGAACACTGCGCCAGTTAACACCACGGGTGTCATATGTTAAAATGGCACATTTTCATGTTTCATGTCAAGTTTTTCATGTCATCTTTGTCGCGTGACAACGTCGTCATAAAAAATGTGAACCTATTAAGTGGCGCTCTACAACACCACACCACATTTGAACACTAAAGTGACCTGACCTTTAAATTTATCTAGTATTATATGGGTTTTCGCCCAATCAATGAGGAGAGTAAATGTCATGGCTGATAAAATAACTTTTTCTGTCTGTTAACAAAATGATATTATATAAATTAGGATCATCATCTAATACAAGTAATAACTAAATAATAATTAATTTGTTCACGACATTCAAACTCTCTCGAATGTAAATCCTGCATATTAAATATTTCGCAATTAGGTATTGTTAATTTTTAAAACTCTTTGAATTGCATTATATGTAAAACTTTTCTCTCTAGACAAAACCAAAATCTAAGTGAAAGATTCTGGCCAATACTTTATAAGTTTTTATATATTTTTAGGTATGAATAATATTGTGTGAAACTAACTACTCAGTGGACAAAAGCCCCAACCTGCGTTGAATTACACCCACAATATCTACCCATATATTCCTTATTATTAGCTTTTGGAACATTTTTTACGGTTTTAGAAAGGTATTTTAAGCTAATATAAATCAAATCTCCTACAATTCCTATCAATGAAGTCATAAGTATGTTCTCTGATACCAAACATCTAGGTATGCTAATAAACAATTCCACAGACAAAGCTCTATTCAATAATTATCTAAAGAAAATCTAATTTACTAACCTGGTAATGAAACACTCTATAAATATCTAACTTCACTTTTTGGCAGTGGGAACACGACAAATTCAACCACAATAGATGAGATCTGACCTATTTCTGCATTTTTAGGATTGCTTCTTCAGGTGGTCTCCTTTAAGTTGAATAAAATATCTAACTATAAAAATTATTATAAAAATTAAAATTATTTGAAGTTAAATATCGACAATGACAAAAAGTGACATCCTGTCAATGAATTAAATATGACAATACCTACTTGAAAAATGTTCACCTTTTATTGATAGGAAATGTAGAAGATTTGATTTATATTAGCTTAAAATACCTTTCTGAAACCGTAAAAAATAATAATAAGGAATATATGTGTAGATATTGTGGGTGTAATTCAACGCAGGTTAGGGCTTTTGTCCACTGAGTAGTTATAATAATAATAATAATAATAATAATAATAATAATAATAATACACATTTATTTACCAAAAAATTATAAAATCATGTTGTAGTAGGTACATACATATAATAATGTGAGTATTTACAATAATTGGTAAAAAGGAACCATAAATTTACCTAATGGTGCTCTTCCTGTGGACCCTTAACTAAACTAAGTAAAACTAAAAAATAACAATTTTAGGCAAAGATAGCTAATATGTGAAGATAAAAAAAAGAAAGACTGGAATTGATATTATAACTTTATTAAAAAATTCGCGATTAACGATGTAGACACGACGGAGAGGGCAATGAGGAAGAATAGGTGGCATGCTTACAGAATATATAAGGATAAAAAAAAGAAAAAAAAATACAACAGGCAGGCGGAAAATCACACATCCTAAGCAAGCGAAATCTGATTTTCTAAAAGCATTTTTTTTTACATGAACACTGAAAGTCTGTCTGCTCGTTTGTTTAATATTGTCATTAAGTTTATTCCATAAATGAATTGCATTGAATGAAAAAGACTTTTGAAAGGCTGCAGTTCTGTGCTGTGGAACCCTAAAAGTATAAAGATGCCGAGTGTTACGGTGGTGCGGAGCTAATACAAAATATTGTTTAATGTAATGAGGTTCACCGGTTTCAAAAATTTTGTTTAGTAGATTATATGTATGAAGTAAGCGGCTATTTTTCATATTTAAAATGGAATGTTTATTTAGATGTGGTGTAATATGATGTCGGAATGGAATATTGTAGGAAAACCGCATACAGGCATTCTGCACTTTCTGAATGAGACGCGAAGATTTTGAGTTGATGTAGTTGTTATATACCACGTCTCCATAAAATAAAATTGATAATACCAAACTTTGGCATAGATTATATTTAGTATCCGGTGACATACAATGTTTATAACTGTATAAAACTTTGAGACGACCAAAAGCAATTTTTATTTTATTTGCTATGTGAGCCTGAAACGTTAAACCCGAATCAATCGTGACACCCAAATTTTTTACCTCGTTAACTATAGGAATTATTTCATCATTTATACTAATCGAAAAATTTTGTAGTTTGTACCTATTTTTTTTTGTACCAACAAGGAGTGCAAAAGACTTAGAAGCATTTATTTTTAAACCATGATCTAGAGAATATTTATATAAACTTTGTAAATCTGAAATAATATTTTGTTTAGCAGCGTCTAAATTATTTGGAGGAACCGCTATAGATAACTGAGTCATCAGCATACTGTTGTAAGTTAGAAAATTCAATAGCTGTACTCATATCTGCAACATAAATAGAGAATAGTAAGGGAAGAATAGTAAGTTAGTTTCACACAATATTATTAATACCTAAAAATATATAAAAACTTTTACATAAAAGGTGAACATTTTTCAAGTAGGTATAGTCATATTTAATTCATTGACAGGATGTCACTTTTTGTCATTGTGGATAATAATTTTTATAGTTAGATATTTTATTCAACTTAAAGGAGACCACCTGAAGAAGCAATCCTAAAAATGCAGAAATAGGTCAAAACTCATCTATTGTGGTTGAATTTGTCGTGTTCCCACTGTCAAAGAGTGAAATTAGATATTTATAGAGTGTTTCATTACCAGGTTAGTAAATTAGATTTTCTTTAGATAATTATTGAATAGAGCTTTGTCTGTGGAATTGTTCATTAGCATACCTGGATGTTTGGTATCAGAGAACATACTTATGACTTCATTGATAGGAATTGTAGGAGATTTGATTTATATTAGCTTAAAATACCTTTCTAAAACCGTATAAAAACAATACTTTATAAAGCCGCAAAAGAAATCCTGAAAAATCAAAACAGTTTCAATCGATTCTAATTTGGAAGCGATTAATCCATCAGTGACTTTGAACGATGCTCCAGATATGTCTCTCGAAACGTCAAGGAACCAAAACTAATACGAGTGAGAGCCCATCCAACGAAAATATTTATTATCATTACCAATCCTTAGAAAATTCATAATTTTTACTGCCAGAACGTAGAAAAGGCATTTCCCAATATTAAATAAACAATAACTCTTTCAGATGCACTGTACTACATACTTCTCCAGTTTACTTCAATAAGAAAAGGAAAACAAGTATTGTTAGATGCTTTTTTAAAGAAAAGCGACAGTCTCAAACAAATTACAATAAATATTTAATAGTAAAGCACTGTTTCTTTTTTTTAGAGCTTTTAATGTAAGGTTTATATTCAATCCCCGAAACACTTATGAACAGTTCCAAAAACAACAAGGGCTGACATTTGATTGATCGATGAGTGATTTTGGAATAACTTTAATATTCAAAGGCCTACCCGGTCTTTAATACAATCCAGTTTGAAAACCACTTTGAGTCCTATACAACTTTCACGCTACCCTAAAAAATATTTTCGTGCTCTTTAAATTAAAAAAATATTTTATACAAGAATTGAGTTTCCGTGTAAAAGGTCGTCCCACAGCAAATTGGGCAAGATAATAGAACGACTATCATACTGAAATTTTGCCCGTACCTCGCTGTCATCCCGTCTCCTCGTTTCTCTTGCTTGCTTCAGCTTCCTACGAATAATTTTCTGTCATATGCACATGTTAATAATGCCTTTTTTCAGCGAGAACTCTATCAGATATACCGGCATACAAATATAATGGGTTTTGAGCTCGGTGCGCAATCTAATTTTACTCTACATGAATTTCACCCACAAAACTATCAAACTGGATATAATTCTAATAACCTGCCTCGCAGGGAACTCCTGGTATAAGCGTACCTGATAAAATATCAAGATAATAAAGAGTCACGAATAAGACAGTATTAAGCATCTGTAATAAAACGAATATTCAAAAATAATTTCATTGTTCACGGTACGGTAAAAATATGAGACGGATATTCGTAAAATTGCAGCAGTAGAAAATCCTGCTACAAGTTGTGACAACTTTTGTTTAAAAATATTAAAATAGAACATTAATATTTTGATTATTTTTAGAAATTAAACAGTATTAACTACAATTTGTAGATTTTGTCACATCTCCAAATTATATTAAAACAGTTTATTAGTGAGATCATTGATAGGCCTTTGATAAAATTGATCACAATATTTTACTATTAAAACTAAAATCTTATAGTTTCTCTTAATTCATCAACTTTATGTGCAGCTTCGAGAATTCAAGTTTCGTAAATTTTTTCAATCATCTGGGGTAT
Organism: Monochamus alternatus; assembly: GCA_037114965.1. NCBI lineage: Eukaryota > Metazoa > Arthropoda > Insecta > Coleoptera > Cerambycidae > Monochamus > Monochamus alternatus. Next base: position 76,671,076 of record CM073427.1, read on the forward strand.
CTCAAGGTTCTATACTCGGCCCAATGTTTTTTATTGTTTACAAATGATATTATATTATATATTGTTAAATGTTTGATATACGCAGATGATCTAAAAATGTTCCTTGAGGTAAACTCGCTGCAAGATTGTGTAATGCTTCAGAGTAGTTTGAATCGAATTAACGAGTGGTATCCTACCAACTTCTGAACTCTCATAAGCGTAATGTTATATCCTACACAAAAAGAAAACAAGTAAAATACTATTCGATTAAATGCTGGGCATCATTACCCTTAATAGGCCTGAGTTTCCTAAAGATTTTGGAGTATTGTTTAATGAAAAGTTATCCTTCAATGAACATATGTTTTGGACTATAAAATCTACTTATAGGAGCCTGAGATTTGTTCCTCGCAGTTCTAAGAATTTTAACATGGACACCCTTAAATTTCTCATTTGTACGCTCGAAACTCGAGTATGCAGCTATTATTTGGTCACCAATTTATAATAACTATCAGACTGCGATTGAAAAGGTTCAGCGTAGATTCATGAAATCTGCGCTTTACATAAATGATGTTGAGTTTGTTCCCAGGGGGATAGCAAACGACATTTTGCTGCAGCGTACTAAACTTTGCAGTCTCTCTTCGAGAAGAATAACCTCTTGAATTATTCACTTACATAAAATTGTACACAGCTCCATTAAATCGGAGCAACTTTTATCTCAGATCGCTTTTAAAATACCATCTTTTAATTCACGGAACAGTGCTGTTTTTTAAGTTGCCTCAGGTATGGACAAATTCTATGATTGTATCCCCATTATATCGAAGGATCATGCATTATACAATCATCGAAAATTCGCCGGATATATTTTCTACACATTCAACTATGCTGTTGTTTATGAGAATGATTACTATTTGCAATAAATTAGTTTTTGTACACAAAAGTCGTTGATACCTGTATGTAAAACAAGGGACAGTCAAAGTATTTAACTCAATAATACATCCAAATATTAGAAACCATACATTCAGTTTTAGTTACATTGACAGTTATTTTACTGAGGTACATAAGATTATGTATTCGATTTCCAAATTTATAAACGTTATACTCGCGTCGAGAATTCAGACGTCTTACGTCACGGCGTTACACATTTGTTTTTATTGTCAACGTAATTTTCGATATTTGGTCGCGTTAACAACAACCATTTTTTGCAATTTAGTGCAATATATAACGCAAACTTTTAGTGTAGTATATAGTTTTATTACTATCAGTGACAGTTTCTTAAATATTTTGATGAAAATATAATGAATTATTTATTTGTTCGTATGACGTAAGTCGTCTGAATTCTTGTCGCGAGTATACCAATGTTGTCAATTGACAACAATGTTACAGTACTGCCAATAGACTCTCACGTATTCCATATTGTTGGGATGTACAGTGGTAACTTGTATTGCTTTCAAGATTTGATGGACAGTAATATAGTAATCGGTCAATAGTTAGAACAATCGTTAATATTTTCATTTTTAGAAAATTTTAAGTTACATATTCAGAAACATTTTATTTTTAATCGAGTTGTTGACCAAAATTAGCAAGACATTGTGGTTAATAAATATTGGTCCAAAATGTTTGTATTATACTTCATCCACATATTTATAATCTATAAGTCGTTACTGATTATATGAATATTATTCAAACGAGAAAATTTTAATATCACTGGAGACGCCAAATCCACTATGCGACATTACCATAACCGGCAGGTTAATTATACGTTGGCTTCTGATCTAGATTGGACATTCGCGATGAATAATTCACAGAGACTGAGTAGTGGAATTGAATCGGTTATGAACCTGCAAGGAAATAATGCTAAATATAATTAAAAACCAAGTTGATCCACGAGTATTTCACTAGTTGAATCGAAGAAGCTTTAATGAGCCATATATCGAAATTTTACGCATACAGTTTCAAAGTTTAGTAAAAATGCAAGGCAACGAAAAAAGTTAGTGTTGAGATATGGCCTAGGATTTACCTCTACTTACTTGTAGAACAAAATGCGTTCATTTCAAATTCATAACATCAAGTAAATTTTGAAGTAGGTTTTTTTGAAAACTAAAGACTTTTTTATAAGAATCGATATAACGTTGTTAAAAAAATATATCAGAAGGAAAATGGAATAAATATAGAAAATTTCAATGTCCTAAGCCTAAATTGATTTTTTGTTAACACACAGTAAATTAAGAACGAGAATTATAATTTTTGTGAATTAAACAGGAAATGCCGAAGGTCAGCTAAATAGATAAAAAAAATCAAAAGTGAATGACACAGTGAATAAGTTACACCTACAGAAACAAAAAAAAACAAAAAAACTAAATATTAACAAGAATACAAAATAAATAAAAGAAGCAAGAATACAAACCTCAGGCAGCCCGTTCTAGTTGGATTTATAAAGAACCCTCATTTTAAAAGCTTTTTTAAAGTGTAAATCAGATTTTAATTTCAAGGTCTTAGGCAGATTATTATAAATTTTAACAATTTGATATGAGAAAGAACACTTAAATAATTCTGTATGATGTGCAGGTGGTGTTAGTCTTCCCCTGAATCGGACATTAATATTATGAACATCACTTCTAAAAATAATTTTTTTGTATAAGTACTGAGGGACCTGTGATTTTATTATTTTTAAATTGCAAGCAATATGCAGTAGTCTATTGTCAGACATATTTAGCCATTTAGCATCTCTTAATTTGTGCGAAATACTCTGCCCCCTCCTGATACCAAATATCAGTCTTAAGACATGCATTTTGTAGTGTTTGAATTCTTTGAGCATCCCTGTAATCGATACAAGGTCCATATATTACGTCACAAAAATTAAATCTCGATAAAACTGATGAATCACAAAGAAGGGTTTTTACTTTTTTATTAATCTACGTCTATGACTATATAATTTTTAAATTTATATAAGCGTTGCGTATGTTGTTGTTAATATGTAGTTTAACTTTAACGATGAGTCCATTATTAATCCCAAGTTTCTTGCAGTATCAACAGGTGCGATCTCTTCATTATTGAATTTTATTTTTATATTTCCTTTTATGTTATCTCTAATTTTTTTGGTCCAAATACTAGTACAGAAGTTTTTTTTGAATTTATACTTAAACTATGTTTATGCGACCATTCTACAATATTAATTGTAGTAATTAATTATTTATGCCATGCAAGGTTGTATCATAATCTTGCGGAAAGAAGGAATTATAGATCTGTGTGTCATCAGCATATAAGTGAAATTTGCATTTTCGAATTACTTTTTCAATAGTCGAAGTATATAGCATAAAAATCATAGAACCTATAATTGAACCCTAAGCAACACCTGATCTTATTTCTAAAGATGTAGATACGTTATCCCCTATTTTAACGCGCTGATATCTATTTTTAAAATAATTTCGGAAAAAAATAATAGAGAGTTCATCAAAACCAAGGTACCCAAGCGACGCAAACAGAATATTAAAATAAAAGTCAATAAGTGTTAAGATTGTTACTTTCTTTTCCACAGCTCTTAGAATATAGTCAGTGATGTTCACCAACGAAGTTTCGCAGCTATGTTGAGGTCTAAAGCCCGACTGAACTGTGAAATTATACTGTACTTATTTGCATACTCGCGAACTTGAACATCAACCACTCTCTCCAAGACCTACGACAATGTTGGTAAGATGCTTATAGGGCGCAGGTCTTTAAAATTTTGAGGATTACTGCTTTTGGGAATGGGTCTTACGAAAGCTATCATCTTCCAACCATCAGGAAAAGTGCCCTGCAAGAGGCAAGTATTAACAATGTGTGTTAAATAAGGGATTTTATAATCCCTTATTTAACACACAACAATATAACATTTTAATATTCAAACCATCTTGCCCTTGAGCATTAGTTTTGATATTATATAATAATTTTTGTACTTCATCCTCGGTAACTGTAGAAAATTTGAATGGTTCAACAATTTCCCTAAAAGTGTTGTTTAAGTAATAGGTAACGACATTTTGATCACAAGGTAAGTCCGGAGTAGTAGTAAAATAATAATTCACTTATCATTTACATTTTGCAAATGTTTAGGTAAAACAGATTCAGATTTATCAGAGTTCAGCCTTAACCTTTTCCAAACCGTGTTTATATCATCACGTTTCAGTTTATATTCTAAATAGGTTTTCTTTTCACGCCTACAAGCTAAAGTAGTGTAATTTCTCAACATTTTGTAATAATTATAGTGATGCTCACTTCTACTAAGCCTCCATCTACGCCTGGCTTTATTTCTAAGCGACATCAGTAATCGAATGTTGTCAGTAATCCATGGGTTATATTTTTTTGTAATTTTTATAACTCGTAAGGGTGCATATTAATCAAACAGTTCGAGTAAACTAGTTTTCAAAAAGGATACTTTATCGTTAATATTATCTAAGCCAAAAATAATTTCTAATGGAATGGTACTCAACTTTAACAAGAATTGATCGTAGTTAAAATTTTTAAAAGAACGTACTGACTTATATTCAGGCTCAACCTTTCGAGTGGTTGTTAAGACACAGTAAGTCAATTCATGGTCAGACATATGATCAACGGTAACAACATTAACTGATTGGATTATACTTTCATTAGTAGCTAGTACTAAGTCAAGTAGGGTAACAGATGTAAGTGTAACTCTCGTTGGAGAATTGACAAACTGCTGCAGATTTAAACTTTCAAAGAGTAAATTTAATTTATGGGACGCAAATGTGTCAGTCATCAAATCAATATGAAAATCACCTAGGCAAAGTACCTCATCACAACTAAACAGTAAATCCGCAAAATGTGATTCAAATAAATCAATAAAAACATTAGTGGAGAAATATCTCATTCTGAAACAAATAGTTTGTCGTATCTAATAAAGAAAGGGCACTTTTAAGAAGAATAGTAATAGAAATACAGAAAAATCAAAATAATTTCAACCAGGGCGAAGGAATTCAAATTTGGAAACGTTTCATAGTTAAACATAAACCTCCATAGACCACAAGCCAGTGACTTTCAAACCATGCACGAAATGTTATGAACCAGTATACATCAAATATACTTGAAAAGTCACCTGCCAAATGTGTCTTGAAAACTAAAACACCTATTTTAGAACGTTGAAGGAAAGCAATTCTCAATTAACAGGTACAATTTTCTTCATATTTTAATAATAATAATAATAATAATAATAATAATAATAATAATAATAATAATAATAATAATAATAATAATAATAATAATAATAATAATAATAATAATAATAATAATAATAATAATAATAATAATTTATTAATCCATAAAGATCATATAAGATGACATTGGATAGGTCGATACAATAATTCATACTACAAACGTATATATCAAGTAAATAAATAAAAGTAACAATCACAACAAATCACAGCTACTTGGAAACTCAACTCATTATAACCATACTTCATATTATGAGATGAACAAAACAGTACAGTTTACAAATAAATACACACACATATATACATATATATACATACATACATACATACATACATACACACATATATATACATACATACATATACACATCCATACATACATGGATATACGTATATACACACATCAAATAAATAAATCAATATAATAGAACAAATAACAGAACAGCTACTTGACAAACTCGTCCACACTATAAAAACACTTCCCAATTAGGAAACTCTTAAGTTTACTCATAAATTTGATACCCATGTAAGATGGAGCTTTTTTATACAGGGATGTTCTGTGGAGAGGTATTCTTAGTAAATTGCCACATCTAGTTTCGTAGCTATGAAGGTCAGAGTTCTTGACAAAGCAGCCATGCATTTTGGCAACATGCAATATACACTTGTAAATATAAATACACGGAAAAGTTAATATATTTTCTTCAATAAAGTAAGATTTACAAGAAGTTAAGGGTGCAATTCCAAATATTAATCTGATAATTCTTTTTTGGGAAATAAAAATTCTATTAACGTTGACACCACTCGCACCACCCCAAATAATAACATTAAAAGACAAATGGCAGTAAATCAATGAATAATAAATATCAATCATCTGTTTCTTGTTAAGTATAGACTTTAGCCGGAGCAAAACGTAGTAGCCGCTATTTTTACTTTCATTATTGGCGACCCTGATTTGATTCGAATTTGATTTTTTTTTCTATAATGTAATATAACTCACAGCAGGTGTGAGTGTAATTTATTTGCGTTTCAATTCGAATAGAAATGTATTTGGACACGCGAAATATTTGCTATTAGTAAAGTAAAAAAGTATGAAACAATGAAAAACTTCCGTAATAAAAAAATAATTTTACTCATAAAAAAGCTCGATGTATTCTTCTTCCAGCTTCCAAATTGTTCATTATATTTAATTTTAATAATAAATTCATTGGATTCATTGAAAATTACAAATGATTACGCGCCTTCAGACTGTGAATGACAGTGAATTAAAACACCGCGCATGAGCGTGAGATGACATTTGATTTGGATAATGATAATTCGTAGAAAGTATTAATTCCCTCGATAGAACTTTATAGAATTATTTCTCATGATACCTGGAGAAAATATTCCACAAAGAAAGCCGCATTATCTGTGTGTCAAATCAAAATTCCGTAATTTGCTGTTTTGAAAAATCATATCCCAGAGGAGATAATTTTCAAGTCTAAAGTTCCTTCTGAAGAAAAGAGCAATATGTCTCTCGAAGCTTCAAGAAACCTAAAGTAATCACATCCGAAAATTTTTGAAAGAAAATATGTGCTTTCCATTTCTTAATTTTCCAATTAGTGCCCAATGAAAAACAACTCTTGGTTGGTTGGAATCTAAAAAAAGCTTTATTTGATATATGGGACGGTAGGTTTTTGTTACTGTAATTTTATTCAAAATAATCAAATCATCTTTGGCTTTCAAAGTACAATGACATGAAAACAAAATACTGTCGGACATATTTATGGGACCTGAATCTTCTATTTAAAAATTAAAAACTAAATTGACATAGAAAACTTATTTTATTTTAAAAACGAATATAAACAGCACGAAACAACCTGTTTTTTTAATCACAAGTTTTCTCCAGTATGACCAATGCAAAGGTTTTATTAATTCTCCGTTTTTATGTAAGTGCATAAACAATTACTAATTTTATAGATAGCCTACTTTAAAACTAAAACATAATTTCACAAATATGTATGAGAGACCACTTCATTTCGAAGATATTGTTCGGCTTCAAATACAGCAATTTAAATAGAAACTGCATAAAACGATATTATGAAGTTTAGGCATTTTGGCAAAATAATTCGCATCAACTTAAAAGCTACCCAGATACTAATTTAACCCTAGAATATAACTCAAACTGCAAGACAAATTGTCGTTACTCGAAGGCGAATGATTTTATTATAAACAAACAAGTAAAATTGAGCGTGACAAATTATCGATTCGTTTGTAAATAATGTCGTTTCCGCGTAAATACATATTGTAGCGTAATGTTGAAGTTATAATAAAGAAATAAATCTCTGCCGAGCATTATTTTAAAGCACTGTTATTGCTACTACAAATATTTTACACTTGAAATTCAAATAGCTTTATTTGGGACTGAAAATAGATTTTGTTTTCATATTTAAACGTTTCTATTGATTTTTTCTAGTACATGCCTACTACCATTACCATCTATAATGCAAGCTGCTTTTATCATCGTATGCCTAATTTTAGCTTATGATAAATTAAATATTATTTCCTTATTTAAATTAGTGAAAATAGTTATATTTACAGTGAAATTTCCAATCAACATTAAAAAAATTTTCAGTCCGATATCAATACATCGTTGGAGATAGGAGCTACTGATTACTAAACTTTTAAAATATTATCAATATACTAACATATCAGTTCATTGCAAGTGTAAAATGCAACAAATGTAGAGATATTATCTGAACATGAATAATAACAGGAAATATATATCACCGATGCACTTTCCTCATAAACCAGTAGCGACTCATCTTATGTGGTAGGGGAAGCTAATCCCATAAGAAGATTTTAGGATACTCTAAAGTTTAAGTAATAATATATAACCTATAAAAATGAGTTTCACCAGTAGTACTACTCCAAATTTGCAAAAATTTGCATCTTGAATTTCTTTATTAATGTGTAATTTTTTGTGGGTAACACGATCTATTAGACCATTTTGAATTGACTCCCAATAAAACATTAGGTACCTCTCAAGAAATTATTGAAATCTGAATTTTCTAAATAACGATAATCTTTATAATTGAGAAGATTTACCAATTCTCTTATCTCGTCATGCCCTCAAAGAGCCAAATTTTGTCATTCTAGAAACATGAAAATGTTAACTAGTTTCTTGCAATAATATTTTATTTAACAAAAAATCATCACATGTTTACACATTGATCGCAATGGATCACTTGCAATTTTTTTAAATCTGCGAAACCTATTTTAGACCACGGGTATGTGCTGTTTGTGAAAATCAGAACGGGCAACAAAAATATATATTTCGTAACACCATCAACCATCAATATTTCTCATATCAAGTAAAATATTTTTTTTTGATAATTTCGCCGTCCTAAGATTTTAAGGTTATTAAATTTGGACGACCGCATGCTCACAACATTTTATTTCTTGTAGATAGTTCATTTTCTTATGCGTTTACATTAATTACTTATTAAAATTAACGTTAAAGAACGATTAACCAACACTGTTTTCGCTCCATTTGAATACCGTCAAAACGTACCACACCATATATACTCTCGGTAAGAATTCAGACATCTCACGTCATGGCTCCCGTTACGCAATTGTTTTCATTGTCAACGTAATTTTCGTTATTTGGTCGCGTTAAACACATCATTTACTACAATTTAGTGCAATATACAGTATGCGCCAAAAGTATGGAATAAATTCAATAAAAACGAAACAATTATTTTTTGGGAAAAATCCTCGAACAGGTCGATTTTTTATTTAAAAAATACATAGTTTAGCGTAAAATGCGATTTTCAAATGTCATTTTTTTTCGAGTAATGACGTCATCGATTTTTTTTTAAATGGCAACACCATATTTTTTTTCCTTGATTCTGAAAGATCGTTTAATTCTCTATCAAACAGTACTAAAATTGTGCCCTCTTACATAGGAAAGTTTTCTAGTAAATGACGATTGAATGTTAAAAAACGTAAATCAATTAAAATAAAGCAAAAACGTTATCAAGTTTAGTTTTTCGAATTCCATAGTTCTTTTATGGATCACGTATGTGAAAATCTTTGCAAAGTGTCATTGTCACACCGACTTTCTAATAAGTATTGTAAGCGACATATAAATTATTATTCAATTTTAAGTATTATGGCATATTTAACTGTTACTCAAAGAATTGAAATTTTAATTCTTATCGGATGCGGGAATATGACTAGAACTCAGCAGGAAGTTTGCGATTTATTTAATGAAAAATATTCAGATCGCCCTATCAGCCAATCAACAGTCAGTAAGGTACAGTCTAAATTTAGAGAAACTGGCAATGTTGTAAATATTCCAAAACCTGGACGTTCAAGCATTTATGAAAATCAGAAACAAAACATTTTGATAAATATGGTGGATAATCCTCATAATTCTTCACGATTGGTTGCATTAAACAATGACACTAGTCAGAGCACAGTGCTACGTATCTTGAGGAAGGAAAAATATCATCCCTACAAAATTCAACTTGTGCAGGAACTCAATGAAGATGATCCCGATCGCCGCTTACACTTTTGCGAAATTCTAATGGATTTATGTCAAGGAAATAGAAATTTACACCGGCAAATACTTTTTTCAGATGAAGCCACATTTTGTTTGAATGGTACAGTAAACCGTCAAACTTGCAGATATTGGAGTCGGGAAAATCCTCATTGGATGGCAGAGGCACATACCCAACACCTTCAGAAATTAAATGTGTGGGCTGGAATAGTTGACGACAGAATAGTAGGGCCTTTCTTCTTTGAAGGAACCCTTACAGGACAAAGATATTTAGAGTTTCTAGAAAATGACCTTGTTCCAACCCTTGCAGTAATTTTTCCTAACGATAATGACCCTGACATTCCTGACGATACCATATGGTTTCAACAAAACGGTGCACCTCCGCACTATGCGCGCTCTGTACGAGATTTTTTGGACAACTGTTTTCCTGGGAGGTGGATCGGCAGACGCGGACCGATAAAATGGTCTGCAAGATCGCGAGATCTTAAACCTCTTGACTATTTTTTATGGGGATACTTGAAGTCAAAAGTGTACATTAACCACGTAATTTAGAAGAACTTCAAAATCGCATTCGCGACGAAATATTTCTTCACAGACTTGCACATTGTCAAGAAGTTGGTGGATGGCAATTCGAACATTTAATTTAAGTATAAAATTTAATCAATTGTATTTTATTTTACATACCTCAGAATTGTTACTTTTTTATGGATAAAATTTACGTTTTCTAACATTCAATCGTCATTTACTCGAAAACTTTCCTATGTAAGAGGGCAAAATTTTAGTACTGTCTGATATAGAATTAAACGATCTTTCAGAATCAAGGAAAAAAATATGATGTTGACATTTAAAAAAAAAATTATGACGTCATTACTCGAAAACAAATGACATTTGAAAATCGCATTTTACGCTAAAATATGTATTTTTTAAATTAAAAATCGACCTGTTCGAGGATTTTTCCCAAAAAATAATTGTTTCGTTTTTATTGAATTTATTCCATACTTTTGGCGCATACTGTATAATACAAACTTTCAGTGTAGTATATAGTTTTTATTACTCTCAGTTGCAGTTTCTTAAGTATTTTGATGAAAATATAATGAATTATTCATTTGTTCGTATGACGTAAGTCTTCTGAATTCTTGCCTCGGGTATAATACGAAATACAATAGCTCCTTTCCAACACGGCACCTGACTGGTTGGAAACCTGTCCCAAGTGGATAGCCAAATCGTGCACCGACTTACTGCAGCGGAGTTGTATCTAATATTAAACTGACTGACGGCTTCGGACAGGTTTCAAACTAGTCAGGTGCCGTGTTGGAAAAGAGCTAATGAAAGTACTCGATATGTAGCTTAGGTAGTAGTTTCCTCTAATCTACAAATGTACGGCGTGTACCGTATGTAATGTACTTTAGGTTTAGTTTTGCATCTGATTTCTGTATATCAAGATGCATATTAATAGGTTGAAGATTCAAATTCAATAGAAACGGAAACAAAATAACGAAAGATTCCAATTTCCTTTATATTTATAAATGTAAAAATATGCTCCATTGGTTTATTTAACATGGAAAAATGGAAAACTAAAATACAAATATTACTTCATAGTAACAAATTTTATTTAAATAGTAAATAATAATAGGTTAATTCCTCAGAATTTATGAGAGAGTTTAGCCTCCATTGACGATCCACGACTGATAAAAACACATGAAAAACGTTTAATGAAAAAGTATACTTGATGGTTCAGAACTTACCTAAAAAAATCTTTAACGTACAGAGAACTCTTACAAATAAAATTTTGTAAAAAAAAATGTTTCTCCTATTTGTCCGTTTTGAACTCCTAAGTTATTGGCACCAACTATGATACTTTTGCGTAAATCATCAATAATAGGTATCCCCTTCGGTGCAATACACTTCATTTTTTAAGCATCCTCACAAAAAAAATTCAAATGATTTAAAGTCAGTCACATAAATAGCTATTATGTAATCTGTTATGAAAAGTATGATTTTTCATAATGTATTACATACAACATTTTTTCTAATTTTGACGACAAATGGGAAATACCTAGTTTTTAATTTTGATCATTTACAAGTAGTATAATTTAAATAACAATTATCTAGTAGGTCAGTGTCAGTTTAAATTTTCTTGTCATTTAGCTTGACATTTAATAGACGCTGATCTATTCTGTGACACTGATTGTTACTTATACCATCTATTAGGAAAAATGTGTGATTTACATTCAGATTCTAACGATATCGAAGAAGCGAGGCGGTAAGAAATGCCTGAAAAATACAAAGCGGTATATCACTTGGCTACTGAAAAATTTGAGAAATGGCATAACAGAAGAAAGTAAAACACGTCAATGAGAAAGTACTATTGGCATATTTTGAAGGTAAGGAGAGTTTGAAGGCTTCTACGCTATGGACACAGTACTCCATGTTGAGAACTGAGCTGTCTTTAAAAAAAGGTATAGATATTAAAACATACAATAGTTTGATAGCATTTTTGAAAAGGCAGTTCGATGGATAGCACGCTAAGAAATCAAACGTTTTTTCAAAAGTAAATATTGCGAAGTTTTTGACGGAGGTGGATGAAAATAATTTTTTAATAGCTAAGGTAACTAATAATTGTTTCATTTATTTGTCAGTTTACTAATTTGCATTTTTTTCTTTAGGTTGTGGGAATAGCCGGTGCATGTCGGAAGTCAGAATTAACATTTTGTTTAGTTTGTAGGCTTCCGTGGCTGTCGCTAATGGTCAGGTGATTTCGAGAGACATATCGCTCTCTTCTTCAGAAGTTACTCTGAAACTGGAGATCTACTGGTCGTCGCACTATTTATATCAGGGGTGGTCACTGATCCATGATGTTCCGGCGGTGTGGTCACTGATCCATGATGTTCCGGTGAAGTGGTCAATGATCCATGATGTTCCGGTGAATTGCTTTCACGGATGAATCGTTTCCAAATACCGGGCAGATCTACGCCATGCCTGTTGAAGTTGTTCGGATTTTTATGAATTTCTATAGCTTTTCTGTATAGTTGGGGCGAAAATCTTCTCTCTCTCTTACTAGCATGCTGGCTTCACTTAGCTCCACCGTGTGTCCCGTGTCCACTCTATGCTCTGCTACTGCCGATTTTTCCCAGTTGTTATTTTTGAGGTGACTCTTGTGTTCCTTTAACCTTGTGTTGATGTGCCTTCCTGTCTGTCCTATATAAACCTTTCCACAAGAGCAGGGGATGCTGTACACACAGAATTAACATTTTTACGTGTTGTAGATGTTACAGATGAGGAGACGTATTTTCGAGTAAATATTCTAAATACAAAAACTAGAGTAATTCGTGAATTTATAATCACCCCGAGAGATATAGAAGGACTAAACTTTGTTGATATTATTAGGAAGTATAGAAACCTACGCCCGGAAAATATTAAACACAGTATATTCTTAGTTAGATATAGAAATGTTAAATGTGGTGTACAACCAGTAGGAATTAATACTATTGGCCAATTGCCAAAGATGATTGCTCAAATGATTGGTTTGTCAAATTGTGCATTATTCACGGGGCACTGTTTCAGAAGATCTTCGGCCACTTTTCTTGCAGATTTTGGGCCAATATTTTAAAACTAAAACAACACGACGGCTGGAAGTCAAATTCTTTTGCAGAAGGATTCTATAGAAAATAAAAAATAAACAAATTCCGGTGATATTTTTGGAGAACCGAGTAATACTAATAACATGTCATGGAATATTGTTGCAAGTTCAACAAATAAGATTTCTTCTGGAATTAGTTTCATTAACTGTACCTACTGCGCTGTGAATATTTATAATTAAATAATAATAATTAATAAATAATTATTAAGGTCTTATTTATAACATTACTGACTTCAATAAAAGTTACTTTATTAGTTTGCCTTTATTTTGTTTAATTCTTTTTTGCATTTAGTGACATAACGAACTTTTCGTAACCAGTTGCATAATGGTTTTCATTATGTAACTAATTACATAAAGTAGAACGTTTTGACACTTGTTTCGATAATAGAAGATGTTACTTTATATGCCAAAATTTAAAAAATAGCTATTACGATATTGACCTCATTTTTCATAACGCATCTATTCCCAATTTTTTTAAATAAAGTTCTGAATCACCCTGTATAAACTTAATACTTGTAACACGTTGCGCGTCACGAGTTCATCATATGTTAAGCAAAGTCGATTTACTATTATTATTAATATCTACTTTAGCTATGGAACAATACATATTTTATTTGAATTTCATTTCATGTCACTACTTAAAGAATTGACGTGCCTCTCGTCGAATCATTGGAGCTTTAAGGCTAATCCTCAGTTGATCAATTGCATTTAATAACAATTAAACAATCCTAAACATCTCTTACTGTGACACGCAGAGCCGCGTTTATTCATGAAGCTCAAGCGAGAGCAGTCTTTAAACTGTAGGTAGCAATTTGTTAGTACTTATTTTGGAGTGCAGGTCCACTTAAAGAAAACTCTTTTTTTTTAAAGTCGACGTTTCGGTATTTTATTATACCATGCTCAGGGTGCTACAAATTAGACACAACTTACGAGTATGAGTACTTTGTTTCTATAGCATACCAAACAAGTTACATTAAATTTATGGTTTTCCGTATTTTGGTTACAAATACAAAAAACTGGATTTTCCTAGATACCTTTGTTTTCTGCTCTCCTCCTCCTCTTTTTTAGAAACAAAACTTTCACATGTACACATAACAATGTCCATATATAGATTTAAACAACCATACCATGCAAATATAAAGTTATTTTCTCATAAAACAATGATACACACGGTTGGCTTTCTCACAAAATATTGATATTGTTCACATTTACTTAAAAGCAGAATGGCAAAAATTAAATAACACAAAAAAAAGAAGAGGAAAAAAACAAATATCTATAAATTCTATACTTGTACATATTTGGCTGTAAGACAAATATAAAGAATCATATACATAAATGAAGGGTACTGTTACTGTATTAATATTAAAATAATTGACCAAAAATATTTAATAAAAAAAAACTTCATTATTTTACATATTGATGAGATTAAAGTATGCCGAATTTAAATTTTCAACATCTTTCCTAGAGTTAACTTAGTTATATTTTTTATGTAAACCATTTTCTGAAATTTAAGTTTTTCAAAGTTGGATTGCTCTACCTATCACTGTAGTCGTATTTACAGTGTTCAACTAGTACTAGTAGTTTTAATTTATTTTTATTTTTTACGTCCCTAATATGTTCTTTTTTTCTTATTTTTAAATAACTACCAGTTTGCCCAATATAATTCTTATCACAACTTTTACATGGAATTTTATATATTATGTTAGATTCTAAATTTAAGGGTGTTTTTCATTTGATTTTAGTATAAAAATATTTTTATTGTGTTCTGATTTTTTAAAATTATGTCAATTTTTTCAGACGTCAATATATGTTTAAGATTTTCAGAGATTTTTTACACAAGGCAGTTTAAAATAATATTTTTGTTCTATCTGGTGATTTATAGATCTATTATTGTAAAAATTAGTATTTTACCAAATGTTATTAATAATCGATACAGGGTACTTATTTTTTTATCAAATAACTTTTTTTTTTTCATGGAATTGTGGGCTTGCTAGATTGATAACAGTCTAACAGTTCTTGCTGTTTATTTTCAGATATAATTTAAAAATTGCCGTCTACATATCTCTTAAAAAGTCAAGTTACTAGGACACACTTTTGTAACTGCGCCATAACCAAATCTGAGGAAACTGGAGACTGGATATTTGTAACCAAGTCACGGAAAACCATAAATTTAATGAAAATTAGTAGTCCTCCGAATCTGTCTAATTTTCGTCCTATAAGCATACTACTTTATCCAGGACTATTGAAAAAATTGCGTACGAACAGCTGTCTGATTATTTTCAAAAAAGTGATATTTTGCCTGTATCTCAATCTGGTTTCCGTACTAATCATAGTACGCCCACTACATTATTACAAGTGACTGATGAATTGTACAGGACATTCGATAACAACCGTATCTCCTATTTGCTTCTTTTAGATTTTAGTAAAGCTTTCGATACTCTCTATCACTCTATTTTTATAGTCAAACTTAAGTACTCTGGGTTGAATAACGTAGCCGTTGACTTCTTTTCTAGTTATTTGCAAAATAGAAGCCAGAGTGTTTTGTTGAATGGTCTCATGTCTCGCACTATTAAAATTAATAAACGAATACCGCAAGGTGTTGGTCCTCTATTGTTCTGTATGTATACAGATTTTTCTAATTTTCTACGGTACTGCAATTCACATCAATATGCTGATGATTTTCAATTGTTTCTTAGTTTCTTTTGTCAGTGATCTAGCTCAACATAAAATTTATGAGGACTTAACGGCTATTTATGTGGTGTCGAAAGCTCACGGCTTAATCTTAAAACATAATTTACCGTTATTAGCAAAGTTAATAATATTATTTCCAATCCTCAATTTTGTATTGAATTTAACGGAGCAAATTTAAAACCTACTAGTGAGTGAGCAAATTTGGGATATTTTGATCTTGTCTCAGATTTCGTAGTCATGTTAATTTTTTACTGAATAAATCATTTGGTAAGTTAAGAATTTTATACATGCATAAATATTATCTCACAATAGAAGTTAAGCTCAAGCTTTGTAAATCACTAGTCCTTAACCACTTGGCTTATTGTGATATAGTATACTGGTCTGCTTTATTACAGGCAGATAAAAGTAACCTTCAGAGACTTCAGAATAGCTGTCTTAGATTTTGCTATAACCTTAAGAAATTTGACAATATTAGTCAGTAGTTCAAAAAATCCAGTTGGCTTAACTTAGATGAGCCTTTTAGGGTTAATATGGTTTGTCTCGTTTATAAACTGAATGAGTTCAAACGTCCCAAATATCTGTATGAGAAATTAGTAAAGTGTTCATTAAATCATCTGTCACCTTGTCATCGTTCAGCAAATTTGTCAAGGCCTAGTTATTACAATGTAGAAGTGACTAAGCAATTTTATTATTATTTTATTTGTTTTAATTGTACGTAGCATTATATTGTTAATGATATTTAGTATGGGCTGGTTAAGTGGAAGAGCGTAATTATGTATTTCTAATTTTTGCAACTTTTAATAACGACACTGTTATTATTATTTATTATTATTATTAATGTAAGTTGTTCGATATGTTATAGAAATTTGTAGCGCCCGGAAGATGGTATATTAAAATACCGAAATGTCAGCTTTTTTAAAAAATAAGTTTTTTTTAAGTGGGCCTACAACCAAAAAAAAGTACTAACAAATTATTAAAAACTGGTCAAAAGTAACAAGAATTTAGGTAGTAATGTCAATGTATGTCATCATGCTTTCAAGTGTAAGTATTTTGCCATATGCTAACAGCTTCCCCATTCCGTCTCTTAACAGGGGAAACAGTTTTTCAAATACGGCAACGCGGCCATCCCGCAGACCGCCTCATTTCCGGGCGTCGAAATTAAATGAGCCAGAGCACCCCCGAGCGTTACCGCCTCATTTGACGCCCGTGACACTCGTCACCAGAAGTGACTTTTAACTCGTGCCCTGAGGGCGACTGGTTACATTATGCGCGTTGAATGCATGAACGCATCGTTATAAATTCAAATAAGTTGATGGTTGAATGGATAATAGAACTAACATTCGAATACAGTTACTTGATGAGCCAGAACCTTTCCGAATTATTGATTTCTCAAATATGAGAGAAAAAATAATTTTTATACGGAATTTAATATCTGTTCATATTCAGTATCTCATTATTCTATATTTTTTAAGATGATCACTTGGAAACCTTAAACACAAAAATAGATTATGGCAGCATCATAATTTTAACGCAAGTGAGGGCTTATAACCACCTGCAATTTGGAAACGATTGATATGTAAAAATTAAGATCTGAAACGTCACATTTCAGTGACTTGAACTGAAATATCATGGACTAGTGCACGACTCAAATATTTTTCGTAGAATACTTACCTGTAGCTCATACAAACGCTATGATATCATCACTGTTATACCAAATGACTAAACATTATCTTGATGTCGAAGATTCGCCTGATGTATTTGTTTGTTCTATTTAACAAATCAGAAACGTTTATTCGTAGATATATTGTGTAATGTATTTTTTAAAGGAATATTTGTTATCCAGTTGTGTCTTTTTTATTACATAATTATTTTCCTATACGTATGTGACTTTGACTCTTTCCTGTTATAGTTATGTCCCTTTTTCGACTTTAAGCTTTGTTTGTAATCTTATTATAATTTCGTTACTTATACAGTACTGTGTCCTCATCCCGTAAATAAATAAATTCCATCCAGAGAACTTAATCTCCACTTTCATAGTTAGAATACCCATCTCTAATAGCAACATCAACATCGAAATATAAATGCATTTGGGTCTAGTTCCGACACATTTCTATTGCAGCATTGCATAAGCCAAAGGGCAACCCATTAAATTCAGTCACATGCGTCCAGGCACTACAAATACTGTCGTTTCACACGACTGGGCATATCAACTGCGTGTTATTTACTCATACCACATTGAAAGTCTTGCTGTGTTATTTATGCTGCCATCTTATGTACGGTGTTGATACTACAATGAGAAGTGTGTCTTATTACAATAAGCTTAAACGGAGTTCAAAAAGTAATGCATGTGTTGCAGAGCTTTATAATGCAACGATGACAAAGTTGAAACTGAACATTGCTAGCAAAACACGTTTGTGTAACGTAATAGATAAATAAAGAGTTTTCAGGCATGGCTATTCGAATGCCATTAACTGTCCGTTTAGTTTTAGTAGAAGAATGTATACTCCGTTAAAGAACATTACAAAACACCTACCCTGAATACCTATGTCCTCATAATCTGCAGGATTATTTTCAAACCACGTTTTCGTAATTTCAGTTTATCTCGTCTCTCTTTAGCATTTTAATTCACTAATACTCTCAAACAATACCTATATTTATTTGAATACAAACAACGACTACCACTTACGATAGTAAGTATACTTGCAAACACATAGGCGTCTAATAAACAGATGAAATGCCAAAACCAACATAAAACTCGGGATAACGGCGTGAATCGGTGTTCTAGCATATTTGTACTCTAAGGGCGGTTTCACACAGGACGAAATTATCGGTGTCGGTATAGTGTCGGTATCGGATATAGTACTGACACACACCGACAATAAGTCTCTTTAATAGGCGATCTTGCAGATTTAACATATTTACTAAAGTTTAACCAGTGGGCGTAGAAATTATATTGTTTGGCTTGACAACAATTTGATTATTGCACTGATCTGTACGATAACCATAAACTAGACAGGATTGCTCAATAAAGCAAAATCTTTCCGTGCGAAGCTGTTTTCTTGTGATGCAGCCGAGATGCCTCAACCGAATAGTAACACGATGTAATTAAAATATAATAATAATATATTTAAATTTGTTGCAAAAACTTTTAATAAGAGATTATGTAACGTACGATAAATTAGGAAGAAAATTTCGTACAAATATGTATCTGTAAATGCTTTGTTTACAAGATACAAGCAAATTTAAAGGAAACATTTATTTGAAACTACAAAAATTTCAACAAGACGACTTTATTCAAATTGTATATCTAATATATAAAATTCTCGTGTCACAGTGTTAGACGCCATACTCCTCGGAAACGGCTTGACCGATTTTTATAAAATTTTATATGTATATTCGGTAGGTCTGAGAATCGGTCGTAATCTATTTTTCATACCCCTAAGTGAAAACGGTGGTCTACCCCAAACAATTTTTTTTATTTTTTGGAAAAAAAAAATATTTTTTTATGATGTGGCATTAAAAAATACATACAACCCTTAATTTTCATCCTTCTATCCCAAACCCCTATTTTTTAATAACTATTTTAGTAATTTAATCATTTTAAACCCTGTTCGACAACTGATCGATTATCACTAGATCAGTTATCACCGCCAGGCATCTACCGGTGTCACTTCTCACCCAGTAAACAGCACGGAGTAGGCATGAGAACGAAGCCGGTCTCCTGTCTCTCTCACACAATAACTCTTCTCTCACTACCTACACAGTTTTTGACCATTATTATTGTGTATGAATCGGGCGTAGTAGTGACGTTTACAATTATCATTTTACCTTCTAAGTGTAATTCTCAAGTAAATTTATTAATAATTTGCTGGGCTATAATTATTTATTTACTATTTTATCAATAATTAATAAAATTATTGATTTTAAGTGTATTTTTCATTATTAGTTAATTAAGTGATCTACTTAACCTCAAAAGTACGCAACACGTGTCACGAGCTCTCGCCAACAACGGCTATTATTTTACTATATGGCTATTTTTTTGTACAGTGAACAATGCCAACAAGACGTAAAGGAGCTAATTTGGGCCGTCAAACAAGTAAAATTGCAGGCACGCGAAATAATTCAAAAAATGAATGTTTCTTGTTTTGTTATTCTTATAGGCCGTCATCATTCACAGTGCTCCATTCCTCTTTTAGTCATATACCACATCTTCACACACTTACATTAAGTTAGTTATTTTTTATTTAACTGCCAAAATATTCACTAGAAATAATTCATATGGCAAAACAACGTTTGCCGGGTCACCTAGTTGGCATATATAGTTTTTAACATTTACAAACTTTGCTGCGGTTTATGTACTTTTTGACACGTTTTTCACGTTTTTGACATGCTGCCATCTTCTGCTGCAATTTGGTTAAGCATTTTATTCGCTAGTCATCTGTATATAGTTATATATTTTTAATATCGCATTACTTGACATATAAACTTCTGAACGAAATTAACACACCATTAATATATTTTAAAAACATTCAGAGATAATGATAGCATTTTATCCACTAACTGTTTTACAAATAAGGTGATGTTTTGCTGATTTATTTTACAAGGGATTGTATAAACCAAATTTGTAAGTTGTCATTATAATTTAGTTTAATTTTATTTTCATTTTTGTCCCTGAATATCCATATAGATCTTATGGTCTTTGACTTCATATCTTATCATAGGTTTTGCAAACGTATGAAAAGCAAAGCTCTGGGTTTTACATTTGTAGAATCTGTTGTTGCAGCCATAAACGGCACATTTTACTCTCGTCATTTTTTATTAACCTATTGACTAAATATTACTAATCTTTCATGCCGCATCCACACTCATGACATCTCGGCGAGAACCACCGAGAACTATTAAAATACTCACAAAATACTGGACGAGTTCTGCATCCACACTCTCGTGTTATCGCGTTAATTTTATAAATACATCAAGACGGATGCCACTGAAATTGCAGTAGCTACTGGTCTTTATAAGTTACTATAATTAGGTACTGTTATATTATATAAAATTGTCATGTAAAAAAATCGAAAACTTTGTATAAGAAGTTAGTGAATGACAGCAACACATTGCAGTAGATAGTTTTTTTTATTTCTTAAATTATTAATCATCAGAGAATTTCAAAACTTCACTATTTATTAAACAAAATTTCGCCAGTTGTATCAAAGCAAAATACTATTCCAGTCAAAATGTGATTAGCAATTACTGTGAAGATATCTGGCGACCGGCGACACCTATAAAAGTATTTACTATTTATTCAAAGTGTCACCCCAAATAAATTGAAAAATTATACCTTGATTCTAGTAATATTCCTATAATATTTACATACAGAGTGTATCAGGTTTAAATAGAGAAAATTTCGGAGTCGATAGTTCAGCGATATATAATATTTTTTTGCTCTATAACATTTTCTTTTAAGATGCTTAGTTTTTGAGATACTAGACGTTGAATATTATTTTTTAAAAGTTTCTGTAGCATAACTTTTTTTAGTTTCATATACAGGGTGTTAAAAAAAGAGTGTAAAATATTTCAGGAAGTACCTAATAGTTTGATCCAAAATAAGCAGAAAAGTCTTAATAAACATGGGTCCGCAAAGTAACGGTTGCGGAGATATGGACCACTATTTGTTTTCCAAACATTTTATTTTATTAGGAATAAACCGACAAAGGAAGCTTTTAACAAACAAAAAACAAAGTTACAGAAGATGTTCAAAGTGCCCTCCTTCCATTTCCAAGCAGACACGACATCTTCGTCTAAACGATATTCGAACTCTTTCGAAAACACCCTCCTTGGTTTGGATTTCTTGATACTTTTGATTAATCCGTAGCTGCAGCTCTTCCAGGCTATTTACAGGAGTACCATACACTAATGTCTTCAAATATCCCCAAATCAAGAAATCTAGAGGCTTCAGATCAGGCGATCTCGAAGGCCATAAAACAGGTCCGGCCCTTACGACCCATCTATGTGGAACAGTTTGGTGTAAATGCTCTCTAACGGCCATGGAAAAATTAACTAAAACACCATCATGCCGGAACCACAAAAGCACCATATAGATGGGTAGGAAGGGCCGGTCATTTAATAAAATCTGTCGAACTACCATCTAGACTAAATGAACAAAGAAATTTACAATTTCGCCAAGACCAACTACCTACTTTATTAGAGGATTTTCCCCTACTAACATGCTTTAATATGTGGTTTATGCACGATGGTGCTCCTCCTTATTTTAGTTTAAGAGTTAGGGAGCACTTAAATAGGGTTTATCCAGATCGATGGAAAGGCCGATCAAGACCACTACCCTAGCCGCCTAGATCACCAGATTTAAATCCTTTGGATTTCTACTTCTGAGGTGACTTGAAAACACGTGTTTACGCTACTCCTGTGGTAAGTGAAAATGAACTGCGGCGAAGGATTTTTCACCATAGCCAGGAAATAAAAAATAATATTCAGATGATTTGGAGAGTACAACTATCATTAATTAGACGTGCTCCTGAGTGTATTAGGCAAGGCGGTGCTCATTTTGAACAATTTTTATAGTAGACATTTATTAATTTTTAATCATAAGTAGATATTTTTTAAGTTTCCAATTTTTTCTGTTTTGTTTGTATTTTCTCCTTAAATGATTTCTGTTCCCTTTTTCCTTTAAATTGCTATTTAAAAAACTGTAAATAATTTGCTTCACACTAGCCGTGAAGACGCATTAATTTAATTTAAGGATTACAAGTTTTTAAAAAACGAAATGCATTGAAATTAACCAAGCGAGATATCGAAATAGAAATTATAAATTAATTGTTCGATCCAACATGTACAGCGATATTGGTGACGGTTTTTCTATCCGATCGAAGAATGTGTGAACATCTCCATGTAAAGCCATGTATTACTCTATGACGCCGACACCGATAATATCGTCCTGTGTGAAACTGCGCTAAGGCTACACAAATCATATAGGGTCGGTATTACACCAGAGTGCCTGTAGCGACACCAACAAGATGCCAGCATTGTTGCTATCCGCACTGTAAAAATTAGTTGTTTGCGCAGCCAAGATCACCCTGTATGTTGGAATTAGTTCTGAACCGTCTTGAATTTGCTCAAAATGATTTATTATGTTGTATCTAGCGACCTTTCATAAATTATTGATGTTGTTTCTTGGTCTAGTAATAGGTCAATTTCAAGTAGAAAAACCAATTTTTTACATATTGCCTACGTTTCGGCTTATATTTAAGCCATCTTCAGGGCTCTAGAAATGCAAATGCGTTACATAAATAATATAACATTACAATAAATTAAAACAAAACATATTGAAAATTACACATTAAAAATACAATTTTTAACTTAATATTAAAGCAAGCTAAGCACTTAGTATAGAATAAAATTAGAATAAAATAAATATTACTAAATGGCTTAACTTGCTTTAATATTAAGTTAAAAATTGTATTTTTAATGTGTAATTTTCAATGTGTTTTGTTTTAATTTATTGTAATGTTATATTATTTATGTAACGCATTTGCATTTCTAGAGCCCTGAAGATGGCTTAAATATAAGCCGAAACGTAGGCAATATGTAAAAAATTGGTTTTTCCACTTGAAATTGATCTACCACCAGACCAAGAAACAACATCAATAAAATGATTTATTTTCGACAACAACTGAATTCATTTTGAAACTTTCTAATACCCAACAAGTGTACTAGCAACAATGAAATTATAGTGGTTTCTAGGCTTTCACGACCAGTACTATCACTTGATACATAGTTATTTTCCGGGTTGATATGCCGTGACCTCGGTAACTGGTCGCTGCCATAAATAGAAATCAAGTGTACATCCCTAGCACTAGTTGGGATTCTTTTGCTTATCCCGGTTGTTCTCGGACTAGGCTCTGTGGGGGGGATAGACCCACTATCGGTGTCTCTGGGCTTGCCCATATATTGATTTCGGTTCCTATTGTTGGTATTACGACTGCTACGATCGGAACCGTTCCTTGGATAATGGTGGTTCTTCGAGGCGTTCCATAGCCGCCGCTGTAACTGGTCGCATGTAATGCTTCCAAACATTTCGCCGCTCTTCACTATTGGCATTTTTAGTGGTGACTCCGAAAAAGCTTCGCCGCGACTGAGCCTTCTTTTTAAACTTCTTGTGTTGTTGGGGAATCAAATTCCGTTAATACTAATGATGGCACCCAACAATATTAACAATAATCGACGATGTTTGCATAAAATAATTAGTAGGTACTATTTTAAACTATAACATCGCGAGATGTTTACAGTGTTCTGTAAAAATCATGGCCCTTAGAATATAAATAATTTTGTAAACTTTGACCAGTGTTCTTAGATGTTTAGAGAGTATGCAACTAGCAATGCAAAATTCTAGATTATGTTATGGTTCAATCTCAGTATAGATTTGCTTATTACTAGTGACTAATTTTCAGTTTTAAACGTTTTATAGGAATTAAATAAAAGAATTTATGTCCCCTATAGATATTTCTCTATGATATGGTTCGCCCTATGCTATGTGCTGTTTGTTTTTTCTGATATCAAGAGTAAATCCAACGGAGCTACGGTAATCGTACAAGATTTTATAATTAAAGACAGTTGCGGCTGCATTCTGAGTTTTCTATTAGCAGTGTTAGTAGCTATTACTTACATTAAATTTTAATTTTCTTAGAATAAATCGATATTTTATTTAACATGGATTATGTATTCTATTAGTGGATAATTCTGATGAACCTGTAATGAATGAAAATGTAGTTTTGGCAGTGTGCAATCTATCAAGTACTTTTTTAAAAATCGAAGTAGAATTCTGAAACAATTTTTTTATTGTCTGTTAGGCCTCCCTAAATGCGTGGTTAAAATATTTGTACTTAGTCATAGTTAACCCTGTATACAAACAAAAAAGTAATAACTAGAAAATGATCTATTCTATCAAAAAGAAATGCAAGAGACCTGCTGTATTAGAAATATGACAGAAAATTAAATGCCCGAAATATTAATTTTTCTGAAAAGCCGAGAGTGTAGTTTGTAATGAACCTATTTTATTTTGCTCACACTGTACTTTAATTCTTTGGCGCACACGGTACTTTAAATTGCTTAGCACACCGCGATTTTTGCACACGACACTACCCACCGTTCTGTATAAAAGCCGGCGAAATCGTCTTCACTGGCAGTGCTTAGCAGGTTCTCTCCGCGGCACTCAACCTTCCTCTACCTCAGCGTGCTTAGCAGGCTCTCTCCGCGACACTCTACCTTCCTCTACCCCAGAGTGCTTAACAGGCTCTCTTCGCGGCATTCAACCTTCCTCTACCCCAGGGTGCTTAGCAGGTAACTTCCGCGGGACTCTACCTTCCTCTGGGTGTCCTGAGCGTTTAGCAGGTAATCTCCGCGGCGCTCGAGGTCTTGCCCGTATTCCGCCGTAGAGGTGGGCACTTCGGCTCTTTTCAAGGAACCGGCTCACCGGCTCTCGGTCAATAAAAAGATCCGGTTCACTGAACCGGCTCAATTGAGCCGATTGATGTTGTGATTCGCGAACGAAATGAACGAAGAACCAGACCACAGTATACTAACCAACTAACGAGACAAACGAAGTAATTTACATTCTACTAAAATGTTACAAATTGTCACAATTTAAATTTACTTTTGAATGTAATTATTATTTTCATCAAAAAATTTGTATTTTTGTTTAGTACCTAGCTACCTTTTTCAATAACTCTTTTATGTACATAAAAAATAATATACCTGCCGGCAACGAATGCTTTAATAATATTACCAAACGATTCAACTGAATCGATTCAAGAAGCAAAAATGCTCATAACTACCGTGGATCGTAAGTGAGCCGGAACTGCCGAGAGTCGGGAGCTGGTCGAGAGCCGGGAGTCGGTCGAGAGCCGGGAGCCGAGAACCGATTAATTTGTATTCCGCGAGCCGGTTCATTTCGTTCGCGAGTGGGAGCCGGTTCAATCGAACGGGTCGTTCGCGAACGACACATCTCTATTCCGCCGACTCCGAGTACTTAGCAGATGTTACTCCGCGGTACTCTACATCGTCCCCGTGGTGTTCGACACTGGGTGTTTAGCAGCTCTTTCCGCGACACTCAGCGTCTACACCGTATATTCCTTACCGCCTTATTTGTTATTTTGTAATTTTGTATTATTATTTCAGGATTTATTTTATTTATGTTTGGAAATTATTATTAGTATTATTTGTTCACAGGGTGACATTTTATTTTATGAAATTAATATTTTATTTTGAATACCGACTCTTTTAATATCCCTGAACCTTGGACATAACTTCTCACGTCACAAGTTTTTCTAAGGATTTTAATGCAAGACTCATTAGGATTTACGCTACTGGTTGATAGATTTACATAGAATTACACCGATTTATTATCTTTAATTAGTTACATTTCCCCAAGTTTCATCAATAAATAAATTTTGAATGCGATATTTTTCAAAAACATGAACACTTCTCTCTTGAAAACCAGTAGGCTACTGGTTTATTACAGAACCACAAAATGACTCCTTTCATTAATAACATCAACTTAAAACACACTCTGTATAATTGTTTTGGCAAGTTCATGATAATTTTGAACTTCAAAATATCACGGATTCTGTATCTTTGGCTTCTCTTGGATTGAAGTTCCTATCTTAACAGGATTTGGATTTAATTTGATTTGAGGTAGAAACTAGTTATGCATTGTTTATTCGACACGAAGAACCTTTTCTATTATACCTAAATCATAAATTGAGGAACTACAATTAAAGAAATTAGAGTCATCGGCAAACTGAATATGTAGATGAAACATGATATTTCGCCAACAAGAAAATACTTTTAGGGAACGCCTCTATAACAATCAAATTTGAAAAATTAAAGTTATTATATCCACAAACCAATGTGTACGTAGTGTGTGGGAAATCAGAACCCAAAGCTACGTATATACCTATTAGTAGTTTGAATAAAAACTATTTTAATATTTGTGCTAATCTAAATCATGCACAGGATGCATTTGGTTTTATTAGCACAAGTTTTTTATTATACATATACCTACATGCATATATTTAACCACACATTATTATTATTATTATTATGTATTTAAACATAAAATATTTTACTGGTTTCATAAAATCTGAATCGAGTCACAATAGCGAATTAATTTTGAATAACACATTCATATTTTGTTTTCAAAACAAATGAATTATTGTTTAACTAAACTTATTTTTCGTCATTATTAAGTCTTATCGACAATATCCCATTTTTTTTAATAATAGGAAAATATTTATCATTTTTATGTACGGTTTTTTATTGATATGCAGTTTTATGTACAAACGCATGGATCGAATTATTTTTTTAATTAAAATATGCATGCACATTTGAGTTCCGACATGAACAAAAAACATGGTATTATAAATCATAAAATCAATTTGCAAAACCACAACATTTCCAATGCTATCTGGAGCTTAAAATTTTTATTATACTAACTACAATTTTATTGTTGTTTGATGAACATTGAACATCGAACCTGTCCCATATATTGGATAGGTTTTATTATTATTGTTTTCATTTTATTATTTACAGCCGCTATGACATGATATTCCTGTTACTATACGTATTAATTCAAGGATTGTATCGTATAATAATATTTAAGTTTTGGGCGAGTCTTCAGTAAGAAGTTCCGAGAATAAATGTTATAAATAGTCGACACTTCAATTTGTCCATTATATTTCTTGACTAAAATTATCACAGAAAAATTAAGCAAAATATCACAGCTTATACAGGTATTTCTGTAGTAAGCGCGCTTCTTCAAAGGAGTAACAGGGGATATGAAAATAAACATGTTTCATTCAGCGTCATGCGGTCGGAAACGTCATGTGTTACAGAAAATTAATCAATAATTATGCCAAACTTAAATCGACCCTACTTCGACCCACTTATTCAACTGTTTACGATGCAGCGCCGTAACGTGAGCGTATGAAACATTTTTGTGGGCTCTCCTGTCAAGAATATAATTCAAATATTCTTTAATGCAGGTATTGAATTTAGTTTTTTATTATACGTATTTATTTAATATTTATATATTTTTACAACATTTTGCAAACACTATTCAAAACCTGAAACTAAAACAAAAGAAAAAACATTGTTTTTATTCAACCTAAAAATAGTTTCTCTAGCTTTTTTGTTTGCAAACACGTCAATTATTTTCGAAGTGTGTAATTTTCTGCTTTGGACAGAAATTGGAGTCAGAGATATTAATCTTTATTGACCCAATTTCAAAGGAAATTGTTTATTATCTAATTGCTATGAAGGCTTAGCAGAGGTTACGGAAACGGAAATTGTCAAACATAGAAGACATGCCGTTAAGATTTCCGTAAAGCTACTAAATGACGAACAATTCTTAATTAATATAAAATTTACCAGTTTTATAACAGAAGTAACAGATTGTTACAATGAACATCATTGGTCAGATTAAAATCCGCACGCCATGGTGGAATGTAACTTTCAGCATCGGTTCAACATTAACGTGTGGTGTGGTATGATTAATAATCAATTACTTTGCCCAGTTGTGTGAGATGGTCATCTTACTGGAACTAGATGTGTAGAATTTTCAGAAAATAATCTGACAGATCTACTGGATGATGGTCCATTGGATATTAGACAAAACATGTACTTTCAGCATGGTGGTGCCCCTGCCCATTTCAGTCGTGTTGTGATCAATCATCTTAATAATCGCTTTCCACAATGCTGGATTGGCCGAAGTGGTTTCCAAAATTGGCCACCAAGGTCGCCAGATTTGACTCCCTTTAATTAGTGCCTTCGGGGATGGCTTAAATCATTGCAACAAAAGTGCACACAACAACAATCGAGTTAGTTTTTATTTAAAAGAAACTAGTCATTCTGCTGGATAAATTCAAAAATTAACAATAAAATTAATGGTATTTTTTTTTTTTGTAAATCCGATTTTGAATCTTTATTTGAGTATTGCCCCTAAAAAATATACGCCAGTATTTTTCCGAGAATTTGATTACCACAAATATTTAAAAATGTATTTCGAATAAAGAAACCTTTCAGTTTATTCACTTGTGTGCAAAACTTATTTTATTTAAAAAAAAAAAACATTTATCATAGAAAATCAACAATAGATTGTTATCCAAAGAATTGGAACAGGTTGTGTTGGCATCAACCAAATACACTAATCAAAATCTGTTAGTAGCAGTGTTTACTGGTTCAAACATCATGAGTCTTCACGAAACACATGTTTATATAAATATTTTGTTTTTAATACCCTGTATTTTTAGCTAGATTTTCTTTTTACAAAAATCCACACACACACCTCCCCTGGTTACACCCCTTATTCTATAATCAACGGATTCGGATATAGTGCACAATGATGATGGAGGCACGTGTCTAGAAATACAAAAAATCTGAAATGGAACTACAAATATCATTTTCGATTAGCTAATGAATACCTACAACATTAAAAATTGTATTTTGTAATATTTTTTACTGCATTAAAAAGGTATTTTAAGTTAATATAAATCAAATCTCCTACAATCAATGTATGCTCTCTGATACCAAACATCTAGGTATGCTAATGAACAATTCCGCAGACAAAGCTCTATACAATAATTATCTAAAAAAAATAATCTAGCTAAATTTACTAACCTGGTTTAATGAAAACGCTCTATAAACATCTAAGTTCACTTTTAAAACTGGAACTTGGAACTCGAAAATTCAACCACAAGAGATGAGATCTGACCTATTTCTGCGTTTTTAGGATTACTTCTTCAATAAATTTAAATTATTTGAAATTAATATCGACAATGTCAAAAGTGACTTTAACCTGTCAAAGCTTTTAAATTAAACATGATAAATAACTACTTAAGTAATGTTTATCCTTTATGTAATCGTTTTTTATATATTTTTAGGTACCTATTAACATTGTGTGAAACTAACTACTCTGCGGAGTAAAGCAGATAAGTAGATAAATATTACTCAACCCCCAATGCCATTTAAATATTTTGGGGTGATGCTTACCCTTGCTTGGGGGTGAAAATGGCGGAGTCAAAAATACCAGCAAAGAATGTCCCCCTTTAATCTAAAATCGACGGGTCTGAGCGTTTTTCTACAATCTTGACGCAGTTCCTGAAAATGGCTCTATTTCGTTTTCATCTGGCTACCCTGTATATATATATATATATATGATAAGGTACCTAAATAATTTTAAATCTTTAAATAAATTTTTACATGAATGATATTTAGGTATCTATGCAAGCTATACATCTGAACCTTTGAATTTTAAAAACTTTCTATATTTAAGATGAAGATCCTTAAAATAATATTAATGAGATGAATAATATGCTAATAGTATTTTTCTAGTTGTTAAATAGGCGTTTTTCGATATCACTTGATTTTGTAAACGCCCTGCAGTTCGAAAACGGTAAGCGATAGAGAGATGAGTTTGCCATTGTTATTTTCTGGAAAAAAGTATCCAGAACTCGTTCATTAGATTTGCTCTATGACAGAACTACTCGTAATCTCCCTCAAAAACATACAAATTTGAACCACCCTGTACAAGAGTGATATTAGAGTGAATTAATAATAATAATAATAATGCCTTTATTTCATACCAACAGAATATGATAACTACAAGATATAATCAAAATATCAGGGAGCGAAATTCAGATTACAGCCAGAAGCTGTATCTGTTCTTCCATTTAACTCCGGTATTCTAATACAAAACAACAGTGCAAGAGAGCTGACACAGTATTTCAAATTCAATCAACATGATTTAATTTTGCTGATTTTGCATGTCTTGAAAAAAGTTCCGATAACAAGTTTTAAATTTATGTAAACTGTACGACTTAAAATTTTCTGGGACTCTGTTATATACTGTAGAAGAAACGTAGGTAAAAGACCTCTCATAGCAGGTGGATACATGGGAAGGGATAACAAAATTTGCTTTATGCCGGGTATTTATTTTGTGGATATTTTCGTGAGTGACCAAATTATCATATAAGTAATCAGGCTTTTTATTTATTTTAATAGAGTGTATTAGTGAAGCTGTTTGCAGAATAAATCGATTCTCCATGTTAAGCCAGTTCACCTCTCGTAACTTATGCGATATATGGTCAAACTTCCTGATGCCAAAGATAAACGGTAAACAGGAGTTTTGAACCTTTTGAATTTTATATTTATCTGCAGCATCCATACATGAACCATAAACAGGAAGACAATAACTAAATTTAGATAGGACTAATGCCTGGCAGAACATAGCCTTAACATCAATGCTCAAATCGTGTCGATGTGGGTACAGCATTCTAAACGATCCGTATGCAGATTTAACACATTTAGACACATGAGTGTGAAACCTGAGAGAATTATCAAATACTAATCCTAAATTCCTAGCTTCATTTACTAGAGTAAGCTGGGTGTTATCCATTATTAAAGGAACATTACTATCACCAATAACGGAACACTGATTTCGGTTACCAAATAGCATAATGTTTGTTTTTCCAGCATTTAAACTTAAACCATGATCTTTGGCCGCACATAGAATAGCTTCTAAATCTGAATTTATTTTATTCACAGACTCATCCAACTCCTTGAATGGAAAAGAAAAATACAACTGCGTATCATCCGCATACATGCACATATTACAACACGTAACATAGCTAAAAAATTGTGACGTGTAGAGAGAGAATAAAAGTGGACCTAATATGGAGCCTTGTAGGACTCCTTTACCTGATAATTTGAACTCAGATCTGTTATTATCAACTTTCACACACTGTGTGCGATTAGATAAATAACTGCATAATATACCTACTGACGTTTTATCAAATCCTAAATATTTTAAGACAGCAAGCAGCACATTGTGATGTATGGAATCAAAAGCTTTGCTGAAGTCCAGCAAGATTAAGTATGATAGCTTAGAATCGTCAATTACTTTGAGTATGTCATTAGTCACATTAAGTAATGTCGTAGTACAGCTATAATGAGGGCGAAAACCCGATGGATGCCTGGGTAAAATATTATATGTACCTAAGTATTCACGAATTTGAATGTTCATTATAGATTCTAAAATCTTTGATAAGGTAGGAAGTAAACTTATTGGTCTCAAGTCTTTATATTCTTCAACTACAGGTTTTTTTGGTATTGGTATTACAATAACACTTTTCCATTGAGAGGGAAAATAGTTGTCCAAGATGCAGCTGTTCATGATGTTTAATAAATGTAGTTTTATTTTAGGATAACACATTTGTAACATTGTTAAATTTATACAATCAGTTCCAAAAGCATTTGATTTAATTTTATTTAAAGCTATATATATGGATTCGCAATCTACCAATTGAAATTTAAATACTTCTGATTCTCCACCATCTTTTACAGTGTTATTTTAAAAATTTAACAAATCTAAATTTACGTTAATATTAGGAACACTATTTAAAAGATATTTGTTAATTTCATTTGCATTACTTAAAGGTGACGGAATTGTGTTGATATTTTTTGTAACACATAAGTTTCTTAACTTTTCCATATTAGTGAAGAATCTTTGCTCTCAGCCACCTGCCTGAAATATGCTTTTTTTTGCAACTCTAATAGAAGAAGTAACCTGAATCCTTAATCTTCTATAGACGTTACCATCTGTCAAGGATTTTGATGTTTTAAATTTATGCCTGGCTTTGTTACGCCGCGACATTAAGGCTTTAATTTCCATATTCAGCCAAGGAGCCGGAGGCTTTGTAAATCTTAAAGTCTTTTCAGGTGCATGCTTATTAAAAATGCAAAGGATAGTGTCGTTTAAAATTTTAACCTTATCATCAATAATTTTGACAATTAGGATTAATAATTGACAAACCTCACCAAATCAGTGGAACTAGTAACAACGAGAAACACGGTAGAATGATTCTTTATCAACTCCGCTTTTACCGCATAGACCACTAGTATTGATGAAGAATTGATTAAAAAGTTTTACATACTTCAATGTCATGCGGTGCGTTGATCAATGCTCAAAATTTTAGAGAAAATGCTTTTAAAACACTCGAATTCTACTAAACATAAAATTCTCATTCATGAAGAAAACATAATCCGCTATACCACTTGGATAATTCCAAATATCTAGAAAAATCAAGAAATAAAAATCCGTTATCAAACAAGAGCACGGTTTCTATGTAAAAATGAATGCTTTTAAGAGTTTCAAAGAAATTTAATCGATTACCTAAATATTCGAGTGTAACTAGCGCCCTCAAAGAGCAACATCAAATTAATTGGAAATTATCATGAGGCAGAACATAAAAGTACCAATATTAATGTTGGTACCATTAAAACCTTCAAAATTATTCCGATATGTCAAAATAAAATTTCAACTTTGAACACCTTGCCATGTTGGGCTAAAACATCATATTATGATGTTGCCTATCTCCATTTTAGAGACTGAAAAATATGTTCCCACACTTCATACCTTTGTTTATACTTTATATACCAAATTTCATCATTTCATGTGCATACATGAGACGTTGCCTCCACCATCAATCCATAGTGCAACGCTCGTTTTTTTACAGCTATATTTGACAGTAGTCTAAAGTCCTAGCAGTATTATCTTGTCAATAAATATAAATGTTTATTTACTTTATTCAATCAGCAGTTACAATTTTAGAATACTGCTTCAAAGGTAGCTTCTTTGAATGAAAATAAACCGATTTAAATTCAGTTAACTTAATACAGTTTTGCTGCCTTGAAAAATTGTGAACCTCTTTTTTAAGTTACTTCAATTAAATTTAATATAAGTAGGTAGGGTTTTCTAATGGAACAACGGGTAAGTTATTTTTTACGTAACACAAGATTGTTGAAAACTAAATTATTTTGTCAGTAGTTAGATATACCGACTCTAAGAAAATATGTATCACATTGTTTACTGTAAAGCCGGTTACGAACGGTAAGCGATAATATATATGTGATGTATTACAAAATTATCGCTTATGATTAAAATGTATAGAACGCTACGCATTTGCCCTAAAATATATATTTATATCTATGCGGTTTATGTGTCCGTAGGAGTATATCTCATTGCAAAGATATAAATATACACACGTCAAAAGTCTTGGACCCCCCCCCTCATTCTTGTTAAAGAAATCTTTTTATCAGAAAAATCAAATACGTTTATAAAAGTATATTGTTTTCTGAATATTTTTTTTGTGAAAAGAATATGTTCGATATACTGAGTACTTAAAAATTTAAAAAATGTGTCATTTGCTGGTTTAAGAAGTAACAAAGCAAGTTCTCTACTTGACTAATAGTCGGTATGACCACGTTCCAACAGCATATTGACACGTCTGTACATTGAAGTAATCAAGCGGTTAACTATCTCTTGCGGAATATTCTTCAATTCCTCTTCTGCCGCCACGACTAAATCATCTGCAGTCTGAGGTGGAGGAAAATAACTATGAATGGCTCTAGCAACGAAATCCCACATGTTTTCAATAGGATTCATGTCAGGAGAGTTGACTGACCAATCTAATCTATTGATATGACCTGCTTCTAGTGTCTCTTGAACCCTTCTTGCGCGATGTGGTCAAGCGTTCGTAAACACAAAATTTTTACCTAATTTATTACGTAGAGGGTAGATAATGGGCATAAAACGTGTAGAGTCGTCTTCGACTAGTAGGTGTCGATATAACACGGCGAAACGTACCATGACAGTGGGCCCTGAGAGCTGAAGCTGAAGATGTGCGGTGTCTACGGGCATATTGCACCAAATACCGATCCTCCCTTTCATTAGATACTCGAGGACGTCCACTACGTGATCTGTTTTTAACTGTATCAAATTCTTCATACCTGTGTACTATTCGAACAACTGATAATCTAGCAATGCACAACATGTTCAATATCTGAAGATTAGAATGTCCTGCATCCTGTATTTTTTGTTCCTTAAGTACATGTACTATTTTACTACATTAAGAAAAACCGCTAGGTTTAATCGAATCATTTTATATACAGGAGGTTCAAGACTTTGTGTGTATATTATATTATCGCTCACCGTCCGTAACCCGCTTAAAAGAATATGATATACAGTATGCGCCAAAAGTATGGAATAAATTCAATAAAAACGAAACAATTATTTTTTGGGAAAAATCCTCGAACAGGTCGATTTTTAATTTAAAATATTTTAGCGTAAAATGCGATTTTCAAATGTCATTTGTTTTCGAGTAATGACGTCATCGATTTTTATTTAAATGGCAACACCATATTTTTTTCCTTGATTCTGAAAGATTGTTTAATTCTCTATCAGAGAGTACTAAAATTTTGCCCTCTTACATAGGAAAGTTCGTAAATGACGATTAAATGTTAGAAAACGTAAATTTTATCCATAAAAAAGTAACAATTCTGAGGTATGTAAAATAAAATACAATTGATTAAATTTTATACTTAAATTAAATGTTCGAATTGCCATCCACCAACTTCTTGACAATGCGCAAGTCTGTGAAGAAATTCTTCTTGCACATTATGAATGATTTCTGGGGTAACTCTGCGTATTTCGTCCCGAATACGATTTTGAAGTTCTTCTAAATTACGTGGTTTATTAATGTACACTTTTGACTTCAAGTATTCCCATAAAAAATAGTCAAGAGGTGTAAGATCTGGCGATCTTGCAGGCCATTCTATCGGTCCGCGTCTGCCGATCCACCTCCCAGGAAAACAGTTGTCCAAAAAATCTCGTACAGGGCGCGCATAGTGCGGAGGTGCACCTTCTTGCTGAAACCATATGGTATCGTCAGGAATGTCAGGGTCATTATCGTTAGGAAAAATTACTGCAAGGGCTGGAACAAGGTCATTTTCTAGAAACTCTAAATATCTTTGTCCTGTAAGGGTTTCTTCAAAGAAGAAAGGCCCTACTATTCTGTCGTCAACTATTCCAGCCCACACATTTAATTTCTGAGGGTGTTGGGTATGTGCCTCTGCCATCCAATGAGGATTTTCCCGACTCCAATATCTGCAACTTTGACAGTTTACTGTACCATTCAGACAAAATGTGGCCTCATCTGAAAAAAGTATTTGCCGGTGTAAATTTCTATTTCCTTGATATAAATCCATTGGAATTTCGCAAAAGTGTAAGCGGCTCATCTTCATTGAGTTCCTGCACAAGTTGAATTTTGTAGGGATGATATTTTTCCTTCCTCAAGATACGTAGCACTGTGCTCTGACTAGTGTCATTGTTTAATGCAACCAATCGTGAAGAATTATGAGGATTATCCACCATACTTATCAAAATGTTCTGTTTCTGATTTTCACTAATGCTTGGACGTCCAGGTTTTGGAATATTTACAACATTGCCAGTTTCTCTAAATTTAGACTCTACCTTACTGACTGTTGATTGGCTGATAGGGCGATCTGGATATTTTTCATTAAATAAATCGCAAACTTCCTGCTGAGTTCTAGTCATATTCCCGCATCCGATAAGAATTAAAATTTCAATTCTTTGAGTAACAGTTAAATGTGCCATAATACTTTAAATTGAATAATAATTTCTATGTCGCTTACAATACTTATTAGAAAGTCGGTGTGACAATGACACTTTGCAAAGATTTTCACCTACGTAATTCATAAAAGAACTATGGAATTCGAAAAACTAAACTTGTTAACGTTTTTGCTTTATTTTAATTGATTTACGTTTCCTAACATTCAATCGTCATTTACTCGAAAACTTTCCTATGTAAGAGGGCAAAATTTTTGTACTGTCTGATAGAGAATTAAACGATCTTTCAGAATTAAGGAAAAAATATGGTGTTGCCATTTAAAAAAAAATCGATGACGTCATTACTCGAAAACAAATGACATTTGAAAATCACATTTTACGCTAAAATATGTATTTTTTAAATTAAAAATCGACCTGTTCGAGGATTTTTCCCAAAAAATAATTGTTTCGTTTTTATTGAATTTATTCCATACTTTTGGCGCATACTGTATTTCTAAGATGTCGCTAAATTATTACATTTTAAAGAAAAGTGAATTTCAATTACCGATTATTATGGGGCTATATTAAATTGAATTTAAATATATTTATTTTTCTTTTTACGTATAGGTATTTTTCAGTAAATTAAAAAAAAATTGTAAAATTTTCCTAAAATCGCGATTAACAAATGTTACAGGAAAATAATCGACTACTTATAATTATAGCTTATATTTAAAAAAATAATAATAAAAATATTTATTCAAAACTAAAAACAAGTGAATCAGAAATTGTTTCTAAAGGATCCTAACTTTTTAAGGTAGCAAGTTGCTAACTTGACGAAAATATATCGAAAACTATGAAAACTAGAAAGGGTGTGTTTAGTTTTGGAATGGTTTGGACCGACATAGTATTAGGGAATTATTTCAGAATTTTACGACTTTTTGTTGTCAAAAAATAAGCCGTGTGATTATTATTAGCTTACAGATTTGGAAGAGCTGTGAACAACAGGTGTGCTATTCTGCCTTCTACCTTATCTCCAGATGAAAAATGCTTGGAATTGCTAGAACAAATTATGTTTACGTGATACCGATTACTAAGCAATGCACAAAAATGCAGGTTACTGTCGTGCTGTCAACAAACTGGATAAAATGCGATGTAGAGTCCAATTAACATCATTATTGTATTGTTTTTCCAACTTGTGCCGAATCAGTGTATTGTAAATATTTTAATTTAACTGTCAGTTTCTGTCTTGTTAATTAATTTGTTAGAATAGAACAAAATAAAATAAAGAAAATTGAGGAGATTGAGAACAGAAGTGCAGTCTCAGATTTAAATTTAATTTCAATAAACAATTCTTCTGAACTCTGAACGATATAATGTCAAAAATAATTTAGAATTACGTATTGAAAACTGCAAAATCTCATATAGGTATCAGAAAGAATCGCAAAATTTAAACCTGTAAAATGTGATTAATTTTACACAATTTGAAAGAAATATAGAATTTCTTTTACATTTTGAAAATTTAAAATATAATCTGGAAAAATAGAATAATTAGTAGGTACCTATACTATTTTGACCTTAATTGACAATTAATTATATGAATTAATTAATTACCTAATATAAAAATAACGCATGAGTAGATTTTAACATATTTTTTTAGCCTTCGATAAAATCACCACAAATATATTTTTTTAAAACCTAATATCATGGTCTAAAAAAGTAAAGAATTAAATTTCACCAGATCATACAGGGTTTTAGTTTTAGGAAGTATAGCTTATAAAATGCAAATAATAAATTAAAAATGTGTAACAAAAGATAGTCTTTGTACACAGCACAGCTAAAAATTCTGCCAGTTATCAATAATATACAATGTTTTGAACGTAATACAATGACGTTTTATTAATATATACATACATACAATCATTTTCATTTTGCATTAGCTCCACAAGCAGGTAATAAGTTGCAATGTTGCCTCATGTTGCAGTTTATTGAATTTTTAGGAAAGTTTCTATAGTTTACTTCATTAATACTCATACAAAAAACAGGTTACAAACAAATTACTTTAAAAGGATGTTTGCAATTTCGTAACACAGTTTTGCATTTTAAGGTAGCTGTATTTGTAAAAAAGCTATTCGTTTTAGATATTTTTTTCATAATAGTTTTTTTTGCTGCTTTTAGACAGATGCTGAAGCACTTTGACTATTGACTATGAACTATGCCCTTATGTGCATTATTAAACATTTATTACAGCTTAGTCTATAGCCACCTCTCCTACAATATAATTTTGTGGGGTAGTGCAGTTAGGAGTGGGAAGATCTTTATAACTCAAAAACGGATACTTAGAAACATATTTGGAATTAATCCCCGGGAATCGTGTAAGAAAGTTTTCATTAACAATAAAATACTGACACTACCCTGTATTTATATTTATAAAACCTTATTATATATCAAAGAAAATATTTCTTCTTTAGTTAAAAATTCTCATTTTCATAACTATTCAACACGCAATAGTGATTTGTTGTGTATTCCGAAACATAATTCAAGTAAATACGAAATGTCTCCCAAGTACTTGGGATCCAAGCTATTCAATGTATTACCAAATAAATTTAAATCCCTTGACAATGCATCATTCAAAAAATCTATTATGGCTAGGCTACTCAGCAAATGTTATTATAGTATTGATGAATTTATCAATGACAATGACTTTTAAAGTATTTGTATGTATTTTGTCTTTTGTTTGTGACTTATCCTATGCATTTTATATGTCTTAAAGGATTAATAAATATTATTATTATTATTATTATTATTATTATTATTATTATTCCGGACATCCTGTAGTAACTGACCGCATTTATTTGTCGTTGAGTACAAAGACCAGAAGCGCAACCCAACGAATTCAAATAGAGTTGATAGTGGTCAGTGGTTTTTATATAAATTTGCTAAATATCTCTATGCATAAATTGTATTTTGTCATTTTCATTCAACTATTTTTCTTTTTCTAGAACATTTTTTTCTATGAAGTATTGCCTATTGCACATAGAATTATCTTTTGGTAAAATTACTTCAACGCCTTCTGTTTTGTAAGAAGATGACAACAGACTCATAGTCCACAAGAAAAAATCGTGTTATTTATATATTATTTATTTTTCCTAGCATGATTGATGCGTTATGTTAAATCATATAGGTATTTCATATACCATTGAAACCTCGGATATATTTTTTTATAATCTTTAATGGTTTTAAGGATTGGGCCTTTGTGATTGCACCGCTGATTAAAATCGGTTTTTGTTCCAAACAATCTTATAAAACAAGTCCAGATGAATTATTGAATTTAAACAGGTCTTAAATACAGGGTATTTCCAAAGTAGTTGAGAAAAAAGAAGCAGTTAATTCTTTTTTAGAAGTGTTTCATGAAAAAAAAAAGAACTTTCCCTAAGAAGTTACAATCCTTTAAATTTAAGTGCTGAAATCAATTTTGCATGGCTATTTTTAAACTTATAACAGTTTCAAAGCATCAGCCAAGCTGCTAATAAGGATCATAAAAAGTAGTTAAATAAACTGGTAATAACTCAACGTAACTACAAGGGGTGTATTATTTCATCCCCTTATTGTGAGGTGACAACGAGTTAAATAGGTCAGGAAAGTGACGTTTTAATAGAAATGCATCCATATAAAACAACATCTACTTTTAAAGGGTTGTAATTTCTTAAGAGAAGAAATTTTTTTATTTTTATATAACACCGCTTCTAAAATTGGCTGAACAATTCACTGTTTCATTTTCGTCAACTATTTTCGAAACTCCTTGTATAAAGAGTGTGTAAGTACCTACGTGTCTCAAATCCAAGGGCGTAGTTGATGAGTATAATTTGGCAATTTGGTTAAATAAACATAAGGTCTTAAGGCAATCATTTTCAAGTTCCAAGATCTCAAAAATTTTTAATTTCTAAATATTTAACAAATTTGGTTGGTTCGTAATAGAGCAAACAGTACAAGTTTGTGTAAATAACTAGTGGATAGTTGATCGTTCATACTATCAAGTCTTTTTCACAAAATTAGTATGCCGCTCTATATAGTAATAATAATAATACCTCTACCCCTCATTCTAATCACGAGGATTAGCCCAGAAGTCGAAAACTTGTACGCGAGAGGGGGCGGCATATTATTATTAAGCAGGCCGCATCTGCACACAATAAGATTTGATTTCACATATCCACTATATTCGCTTTATTTTTTTATCCGTGCATATTTTTTCTTATCCTGATTAGCGTCAAAATTGATTTTCTTAGCTGTGTATCTTTTTAATATATCATAATTAGTGTTGGGAAAAACCGAGTTATTTCAATAACCGATTACTGAGTATTTAAGTGACTTCAAAACCGATTGATAACTCGAGTTATGGTCACTTGAATTCTCAGCAGCTGACATATTCTATTCTTGTCGTTTGCCTATATATAAATTGAAATATATACTCTTTGTATATGTATATCTATAAATCTTAGATATATACCAATACATATTGCATAACACAATGTAGTTCAGTATACAAAAAATTTGTTAATTTATTTTTTTTTAATTTTTCAAAAATTATTTTACGACTGTCCTGCATTCCGTCAACATAAAATTTTATTGTAATCTATGTCTACGACTATTGCAAATACCGAATTACAAATATGAATGATGATTATTTCTAAAGTTATTCAATTCTAGCGTTATTCAATTTTTAGTTGTTTGTTAGTCGTTCTTGTAATGCGTATCTATTATTATACAAATCTTGAGCTCGAACACATAACTTTTAAGTGAACAGTAGGATTGCCACCTGTCCTTACTGCAGCCTCTGCCCTTCCGTCCTTTTATTAGAAATGTCGTTACTTGTTCATATTAAAATATAATTATCGGAACAGACAAAATCAAAAT
Source organism: Monochamus alternatus (assembly GCA_037114965.1). Classification (NCBI taxonomy): domain Eukaryota; kingdom Metazoa; phylum Arthropoda; class Insecta; order Coleoptera; family Cerambycidae; genus Monochamus; species Monochamus alternatus. The sequence continues at coordinate 76,712,511 of CM073427.1, forward strand.
ATGTAAAAAAAATGTTGAAATACGACGTAAATTCATGTATACAACCCCTGCTATTTGATAAGGCAAGTAATGTGCTTACTCGAGAATTTAAAAAGATAAAATTGTCCTTACTTGCACATATAAAAAGGTGACAAACCTACTTAGTAAACAGTAAATAAAATCAAAAAAATAATTCGTTACTCATATAACTGATAACCGAGTGATTTCGGTAATTGCAATAACCGAATAATCAGTTATTTTTCACTCGAGTGATCCCATCATTAATCATAATATAAGTAGTGAATTTTTTTTTATTAAATATTCTAATAGATTATAAATTTCAAGGCGCTATAAATTCTATAAATATTTTTAATTTTTAATAAAATTTGAAATACTTCGATAAAATTACATCTAATTTATGAAAAAAATAGTTCACAAAAATTAATGAAGCCAATCGCGAGGCAGCGATTTTTTTTAACTTTTTTTAGCAAACTCAATAAAAATTCTCGGTCTACAAAAGCTATCTATATAGCCACAGTACATATCCTATAGTTTGGTTTGGGTCCCATGTCTGATTAAAATCTCACCAGCCGCCACATATATATATATATATATATATATATATATATATATATATATATATATATATATGTGTGTATTTTAAAAAATGTACATGAATTCAAACAAATTAAGCTTTCATTTTTTTCTTAAAAACTACTGAATATTAATTTTTTCTGAGGAAAATAATGTGTTTGTTTTTAATTTGTAATAAAGAAATAAGTAATATTTTAAAAGATCATTTTCAAAACATTAGACTATTTTATTAGTTTTAGTGGAAATTCAAATATAAGGTAAAATAAATAAATAAAAAATAAATAAATAAGTAAAATAGTATTATACGAAGTCAATAACATTTATAACAAACGTTGAATAAAGATATGTCTACTATTTTAAGCGAAACAATTAGAATTTTGAATTAAATAGTTATCCTATAAATATTATTTTATAAATTAGCATAAATAAGTGACTTATTTAGACATTTAATTTTTTTTGAATTAGGTAAGATAAAATAGTACTTGAATGATTTAACACATAAAGTAAAGCACTGCTAAAATTTTATTACCTGACTTTACTCATCAAACAACAAAACTTGCACTAATTAAGTCCCCGAAGCCAGCAAAGTCACTTGAAACAATTAAATATAATAATTTTACAAGAGAGAGTTACAAACTCGTTCACTTTCAAACCCAAGTTCGTTCTATAACAATTTTCCAAAGCCGAACTCGATTAACGAGCACAACTTTTGATAACTTTCCCCGCAGCGCATCGAAGTTTTCCCGCGAAAATCACCGTCGACGGGGGTTGTGCGACGCTGGAAACAGTTGCCGGTCGAATACGTGGTATTTTCGAGACGCGCCGGTCTCAGTTGGCGTGCTTTCTGAGACGCGCGCGGCTATCGCGATCGCGGTTCGCAATAAACAATAATTGTCGGATTTGGACGGCAATTATTGCCGAGATTTTATTGCCGGCTCGTTTCCCTCACTGTTTTTCTTTTGTCCTTAAATAACTAACGTATGCCATTCGAAACACCGAACACGAGTCGTGTCACAGGTAGTAACCTACAAAGAACATTTATTTTAAATTCACCAAAAATATAATTTATTTTCATCCAATTGAAAAATTACTAATATTATATTTATACAGGATTTTACTAAAATATGGTGGAAAATTTAATGAACGTCCTGAATAATAACATTTGATAGAACAGGAGAGTATGTTTCAAATAATTGAACATATATCAGTGTCATCAGATAACCTTATCATAAAAATGATAAAATTATTTCAGACATACCTCTGTAATCTATCCCAATATGGGCAATATCGTGGATTCAAATTTGACGTCTTCAAACATCATGTGTTCCTCAAGGGTCCAACTTGGACCTCTTTTATTTGATATATTTATTAACGATATTGCGGAAGATCTTAATATACAATACCTATTATACGCTGATGATGTAAAATTATTTCGCCAAATTTTTGTGACTGTGAGAATTTTCAGAATAACCTTGTTGCACTTAATGACTGGTGTAATTGCCATATTTTACCTCTTAGGTAGGGTGTTATTTTTGACTCTCAGTTGAGTTCCTTATAAAACATCCACAGTTCCTTATTCAAAGCATACAGGAGTTTGGGATTTATTTTACGAAACGAAAGATTTCAAGAATCAGACTACTTTACGATTATTGTATACAACTTTTGTAAGATCTAAACTTGAATACGGTTTATTATATGGAATCGAATTTATATTACATATACTTCATTACTGGAAAGACCAACGAATTTTTTTAAATCTACCGCTTTTCTGTTAGATAGTGTTTATCCTCACAAGAATTGTTTTGTGCCTGTTTCAACCTACAAAGTCTTGCCAGTAGACATACCATGCAAAGTATTATTTTATTATACAAAATTATCCATTTTGAAATTAGTTGTGAATCTATTACTAAAGATTCATCGTTTAGAGTTCTCAGATTGAACTCTAGGAATAGTACTTTGTTCATGTTCATGTTATTGAATGTGTGGATGTGCAGTTGGAATATTCTAATGTATTTTGAAGTGAGCAATCTAGATCAGTGGTTTTAGAAAGTTCTAAGTCAAGTTTATTTGATAAGTGTGCACTAGTTGGTATAATAAGTATTCCATAAACCACTGCAATTGAAGGTATGTGCTCCAACGCAATATTTTAGTATGTACTTGAAGCTCTATTGAGTACTGTTCTTTGGCAACAATTCCATTTCTTAAGTTTTTGCTGCCTTCCTCATTCGGGCGTATATAAATTGCACACATTTTGTCTATAAATAAATTACGATTAAAAATGTCGGAATGTGTTAAATGTCGACGATCCAAGTCAGATTGTTTGGTCGGCTGTGAGGGATCGTGTGGGAAGTGGTTCCTTTACTCTTGAGTTGGATTGACCGATTGTGATCTTAAGACTATAAAGAAACATAAAAAATCTTTTGTATTTGTTTGATTCCTGCCATAGGAAACATCAAGTTGTAGAAACAGCTAATATATATAACTTAATAGATAGTGTAGTTAATATTGACAGCAATCTGGTGGCTCTAAAGAAAAACTTTAATAAGGATATTTTAAGTTTTGTTGAAGATCAGATTCTTTTTACAAGAAAATTAATGATTCTTTTACTTCATTAAAGGATGACTTACATGTAATTGTTGAAACTGCTGTTAAGAGGATGCCTGACTATAGTCTCGCAAATAAAGAAAAATTGTCATATTCTGCAGCTGTGAGGAATCCTAATTCGAACTGTGTTATTATTAAACATTAAGACTTTTCACAGACTTAAGCTAAAACTAGGTCTGAAATTGTTCAAAACAAAAATCCGGTTGAAACGAGCCTGAACGTATCTAAAATTAAAAATGTTCGTGATGGTGGTGCTGTCGTAGGTTGCTCCAGTAAAGAAGAAAATGTAACATTTAAACAGCTAGTTGACGACAAGTTAGCGGCAAACTATGTTGTTAAGGAACTTGGATCATTAAACCCGCGAATAACAATATATGATTTTACTATGAAGCATGAACCTGATGAATTGTCAATGTTATTGAAAAAGCAGAATCAACATATTTTCGTGGAAGGTTCTGCTCTAAGCATTATTGAAATTTGTCAACTGAAAAAGAACAGAAATATGTTTCAGGCTAAACTGTCTCTGGATGTTGAGTCTTATAGTAGGGCTGTGCAGAATGGTTCTTTGATTGTGGGATAGGATTACTGCACTGTTTATGACGCTATTGATATTCGATTATGTTACAAAAGTTGTTCCTGGCATTTTACTAAAAACTGTAATAAGGTTGTAAATTGTTCAAAGTGTAGCGCGGATCATAGTTGTTTCCAATTTTAAATATATTAATTGTATTTTTCAAAAACTGACTAATGTAAATCACGCGGCTTGGGACACTTGTCATATCTATCAAGAAAAACTTGCTAAATTTAAATTACACATGTTTAATATAAAATAGCAATCCCAACAAAATTATTATATTCCAATAAAGTCCCTGGAGAATTTTGCACCTGATCAATTACTACAACAATGTAGTTATAAAGATTTTGTTATTTATTACCAGAACGTTCGAGGCTTAAATACTAAATTAGTTGAATTACGTCATGCTCCTGCTTAATTTTGTTTTGATTTTATTGGGCTCAGTGAGACTTGGCAGAGTGCTTCTGTGCTTGATTCTGAAATATTTCCCAATGATTATATTCTCTTTAGGTCTGATCGTAATTTTGAAAGATCTAACACTAAGACTAGTGGCGGAGTATTGTTAGCTATAAAAAATATGTATAATGGAGTTCGTATTTATTTGTCAAACGTATCCAACGATTTGTTTATGGTTGATGTTGTTGGTGTTAAAGTTTCTCATTTTACGGAAACGTGGTATATTCTCGTGGTATACTTTCCCACGAATTTAACTGCAGATTCTTATGATACGTATTTTGATTATGAACTCACTGTTCACTTCTTAAATGAAGATAATTTTATTATCATGACTAACTTTAACATTCCTCAGTACTGTCACCTCACAGGGTGACTTACTACAAAACAATAGATTCATGGTGTCCTTAAATAATTTTTTGGATTTTTTTAACATGAAGCATTATAATGAAACAAAAAATTTCCAGAACAGTACACTAGACTTGATTTTAGTCATACTAAACTATCTATTAATCAGTGTATTAATCCGTTATTACATGATGACAGGTATCATCCTGAGCTGGACATAAATGTGAAACTGGAACGGTTCTCGGCCCGTTATTGTTTCTAAGCTTTATTGATGGCATTGTCCAGAATCTGAATTGTGAGACCCTTCTTTATGCAGATGACCTCAAATTGTATTTGTCTGTGTCAGATATTAATGACTGTTTCGAGCTTCAGTCAAACGTGGACAAAATTTCTGATTGGTATTCTAAAAATATATTGCCTCTGAAGTTTTCAAAGTACAATTATATGTGCTTCACGAGGAAAGTAAATACTATTACTTTTAATTACAAAATTGACAGCAACCCAATTAGAAAATGCAATAGTTTTAAAGATCTCGGGATAATCTTTATCCCTTATTTCTTATCCACCTCAAGGAGTACCACTAAGCACTTTACTAAGTCGATTGCATTTTAATGACCTAAACATACGACGTATATGTAATTCATTGGCCACTCTACATAAAATTGTAACCAGAAAAATCCGGAAAGTATCCAGACTTACTTTCACACTCCCCATTCTGCCACCCGTTTTTCAGGACCTTTTTATTTTCCCACCCTTAAAACTAATCTATTAAAATATTCACCTTTGTACCTAATGGATCTTAATTTTCATCAGATGCAAAATTCTGTGGACATTTTTCATGATACTAATTAGATGCATGAAGAAAAAGGTCTTTACAACTTAGCAAATCATGTTATATTTATTTAACTATAAGTTAATTTGTTTTTTTATTCGATTTCTTGTTTATATTTCATCTGTAATTCTTTTGTTACATATGTATAACTTTTTTCTCTATATTATCTGTGTTTATTTTATATATATATATATATATATGTTAGTTCGTAGGCTTCCACGGGTATTATATGTGGTTATAAAATTTCTCCGGGTTCCTTTCCGCGATGAATCTGCATGGTCTTCAAAAGAACCATTTGTTTGACAACGTTTCGGTAAAATCTCATTTACCATCTTCAGGTCTTCTTACTTCTGCTTCGCGTTACTACAGTAAGCCGAACGTAGTATAGTAGTATATATATATATTATATATATTTAAGGTTTTTGTTACTAATCTTACTTATATGTTATTCCCACCCATTAATTGGCTTAGGCTGTAGGGTGGTGTATACTAAATATAAATAAATAAATAAATAAAAATAAAATAAATAAAATGTTACCCTTTGCCCGTATAAATATGTTGTAGAAGTCGCCTTTGTGTCAAATGCTGAATAATAGTAACAACATGGAGAGTTTCGACATTAACTTTTGTAGTATGCGTTCTTTGTTTCTTTTTAGTCTTGTATTTTTTATTCGTTTTTTAATGTTACTGTTATTTTTATATTATTAAGAATTTCACTTTCAGGTTCAGTATGTTTGTTTTATTCTCTTATATTTACTTTAATTAATGGATGTTTACTATGTAGGTATTATTTTATAGATTTTTTTTCTCTTATTGTAATTTATATGTTTAATTATTTATCCTTTAAGTGGGCTATAGCGGTTGGATATTTTAAAAGTTAATAAATAAATAAAAAGCAATTAAATAAACTGATAATAACGGCTTACAACTAAAATGACAAAAACCTAATACAAATCAGGAAAATATTCTGAAAATAATTGAACATAGTCTATATAATCACCAGAAGAATTTTAGCATGTAATTTCAGCAGTTACGAATGTTTCACATCGATTAATAAGTCGACTGTCACTTTGTTTTTTTAAGAGACATCGGGAAATTGAAAGGAATTTCAATTTTCTTATCAAAAAAATAATGAAACATCGCACTATAGAGATATTAATATCTACTTGGTGCTTTGTTCTGAAACACCCTGTGTAGTATTATATTTCTTAGATTCTCCATTTTTCCTAATTGCATTGACATTAACATGTATTTTTTTTACTGTTCGCTAGACATTGATGATTATGTAATTCCATAATTAAAATTTTACTATATTTAATTATGGAATTAATTAATTAATTAATTTTAAATTCAATTTAAAAAATAAAATTTATAAAAATTGTTTTACTTATCTCATCACAACCTGACACATTTTTGTGGGGTTATTTTAAAAATAGTGTATATAAAAATAGATGAATCAGTATTTTAGAAATTCGAGAATACTAGAAGCTATAGATTATATAAACCCAAAATGATTCATAATTGTTTAAATAATTTGGAAAAATATATAGCTATTGCATAGAAAAGCAAGAAAATGTGTTTGAACGATTTTTATACACTATTCTTTAAATTGTTCCCTAAATTAGATTCGAATTTAGTTTTTAGTCTTTATAATAAAAAATTTAAATTTTAATTATGAAATTAATTAATCATCAATATCTCGCGAACAGTAAAATATAACCCATTACATGTTTATATTAATGCAGTCAGGAAAAGTGCAAAATCCAAAAATATAATAATATACAGGGTTTCATAAGAGAAAACCAAGTTGATATCAATATCAATATCTCTGTAGTTCGATGCTCGATTGTTTCTTAGATGAATGCATGTTTTCGATATCTCTTAACCTATACATTATAACATTTATACTCAGGAATATGTTCCTTAAGTTTGTCCAGTATATCATGCAACACCCTCTTAAAGGACTTTTTATCTTTTATTAATTTTCGAAGAAAACGTCGAGAGAAAATTAGTCAATATACAGAGTAATATTTTGCCACAGTAATATTTCCCTCAATTCTGCATAAAATTTAAAAAAAGGGTTTCGTGATATCAGCACAAAGACATGTTTATAGACATTTATTTTAATCATCCCGAATCAATTTATGTAGAACCACAAATCTTGTAACTACAGAAAGCAGATTCGGAATGGGGAGATAGACCCACCTGTTGCGCCCTCTGAAATGATGAATTGCCGCTTGAAATAAAACCGGGACGAGAGTCTGTGCAATATTTAAAAAACTGAGGTATCATCCATCTTCCACAATAAAAATATTACAGCTGTTTTAATGGATATTAAAATGAAAATTGCAAAGTAATTTGCTAGAAGGACTCGTACTTTTCTCAAGTCAGTCTAAATATATGAACTAGAATTTGTCATTATAAGATCAGAAGACCAACTAATTCTGCCGTAACAAATCTATTAGTAGAGTGAAATTTTCGCCACAAATGGGCAGTTAATAAATAATACATGTATCATTCATATCAACCCAAGTGAATAACTTTTATAAAAGATCTACAGGGTTTTTGCAAAAGAAGTAGCATATATGGTATATGTATAGTCTGTTTGGAAATTAAAGAGAGTAATAAAACCCCAAGATAAGAACCGGTCATGGGCATGGTAATATTCGTTTCAGGTAATTATCGGGTAACACTAATGCTAACAGGTAATGGGTGTACATTAGTATATTTTACTGGATACATCATAGGGCAGGAGCCAGTGTATTGTGACAGATCAATCCAGTCTTAGAGCTGAATATACGAAGACGTGCTAGTGCAGTAGAGTAAAATTCGACTTGTGTTTAGTGACTATTGTGCCAGTGGATATAATATTGTTTGGGCAAAATGTCGAGCTTATCAGATTACGTACCTGCTAAACTCGTGAAAAGATGTGCGCTGTCTCAGAATGAGAAGATTATTATATTAAATGTATTTAATGCATTGAAATACCAAAATCCTACCAACAGTGTTGACGATATCTTGGAAAAGTGTCCTGAAATGACAGGGATTGGAAAATCGACTATCTACAGATTTTTAAAGGAAACAAAAAATGAACAAAATACTGTAAACCCCCCAAAATAATCTACAGGGAGGTCAAAAGTCGTTATAGATGATTTCTTCAAAAATGTCATTCGCAGAAAAGTACACTCATTTTATTTTAAAAAAGAAATACCAACGCTAAACAAAATTTTAAGTGAACTTTCAGAGGGCAACGATTTGCCAAAAATCAGTATAAGCAAATTATAGGCCGTCTTACGAGAGTTGAATTTTTGCTAGGAAAAGCAGATCAGGAAGTCACTTCTTATCGATAAAGATGAAATTATTTGTTGGCAAAGATCCTACTTAAGATCAATTAGAAAATTCCCTGACGAAGGGAGGAATATTTATTATCTAGACGAAACTTGAGTCAACGACGGATATACTGCAACAAAAGTATGGCAAGATAAACATGTAAAAAGTTTTCGACAAGCATTTTTGAATGGACTTTCAACAGAGTTCAAGGCACCTTCAGGTAAAGGGCGAAGATTAATAGTGACACATATAGGTAATGCCAGTGGTTTTGTAGATGGCGGTTTACTTTTATTTGAATCTAAAAATACAGGTGACTATCACGAAGACATGAACGCAGATGTTTTCGAAGAGTATTTTACACAGATGTTGGATTTTATTCCTCCGAAGTCTGTAATTGTCATGGATAATGCCAGTTACCATTCACGGCAGACCGAGCGGACGCCTACGACTGCTTGGAGGAAAGCCGATATAATTCAATGGTTATCCCGAAAAAACATTTCTTTTGAAACAAATATGGTGAAAATGGAACTTTTGACACTTGTCAATCTTAATAAAGATCAGAAAAAATATGTTATCGATGAAATGGCAACAAATCGCCAAATAACGGTACTACGGTTACCACCTTATCACTGTGAACTTAACCCAATCGAATTAGTCTGGGCGCAGGTAAAAGAAGATGTAGCGCGAAATAATACGACGTTTAAATTAAGTGACGTGAAAATTTTATTAAAAAAGTCCTTGGAACGAGTAACTGCACATAACTAGCAAAGATGTATACATCATGTACAAAAAGAAGATGCAAAAATGTGGGAACTCGATAATTTAATTGACGTTGCTGTGCAACCTATCGTTATCAATCTAGGCGACGAAGATAATTCATCAGAATATTCAGAGGATGAATTTTATTATACCTACTTTTTTATTTTCTTTATTGTAAATTTATACAACACTACATTTACTCACCATAATTTGAATTTTCAAAATACATATATTTTTGTGTGGAATAAAAGTCTATTCATTAAATTTAAATAAATATTTTGATAATAATGTATAATTTTATTTGAATTACTAAAAACCCTCTTAACCCAGTTATGATGCTTAAAGTAGCCTCATGTTTTGAAATGCTGTTTTTATATTGTTTACTTATAGGAGAAATGGACCGAGAAATTGAAGCGGCATAGACAAAGACGGATTGTCGGTGCTTAAATTTTAGCTACCCGCTACAATTTAGTACAACCCGGACACAAAGCCTTTTTAAAAATACACCTCATTTATACCGATAATACATAATATAAAAATATTGAATATAAGTACCAGTACTACATTTATTTACGATTTGCATACATAATAAGCTTTTATTACTCTCTTTCATTTCTAAACAGACTATAGTGGTGAATAATAATAATAGCGTTTATTGTCCAACTGTCACCCATTTATAGAGCAAATATACAAACGAAAAAAACAAATTTAGTACAATCAAGTGTAAGCAGTATAAGAAACAAATAAAATAATAATTGGAGTCTATGAAATATAACTATAAATACATTTCATTAAGGCAGTTACTATGTCAAAGATATTCCCGGCATTTACTTTTTAATTGAGAGATATTGCAGGAAAAGATCACACACTAGCAATTTTATATAGTAAATTAATGTGCACCCTTTTACATACAAGAGAGCTATTATGTCTAGATGTAGGACGAGGAACAGCCATATCAATTTTAGAGAGTAATATAGGACAGTCAACTTTACCATGAAATAGTTTGTACAAGAATAAAACAGCTGATTGTCTTCTATGTATCTCACGAAGTTAAATCTGTTTAATAAATCCAAATGTTCACAACTTCTTGGAGGATATATTCCATTGGTCCCATAATTTACAAATTTTAGAAAAAATTTTTGAACTTTATCAATAGCAGTTATAAACTGAAATATCAGAGCAGGAATGTCATTAAAGTTTTTATAATTACATATAATGCTTGTGTATTGAATGCCGACTTTACAATATTGCTAAGACTATTATTAATCATAATCAAATTGAACTCCTAAATCTCGTATGGAGTCTGTTCGTTCTAATAAAGAGTCATCAATGTTATAAGGAAACCGTATTGCGTTAGATTTAAAATTGACTGATATCATTTTGCATTTAGAACTATTCAAATAAAGATAATTTTTTTATACACCAGTTGTTGAATAGGTTAACCTGTTTCTGTAACATTATACAATCATTTAGATCCGTAATAGAAGCATATAATTTCAAGTCATCAGCAAACATCAATCTGTTACAATTCAGTGTATCACATAAATCGTTAATAAAAATTAAAAACAATAAAGGCTCCAAGTTGGAACCTTGAGGAACGCCACTGGTTGCAACGTAGTAATTGGACAAAAACCATTATAACAAACATACTGTTTGCGATGACTCAAATAAGACTGGATAACTTCTAGATAATATATCTTATTAAGCCCCAACAAAGAAAATTTGTGGAATAACAATTTATGACTTATTTTATCAAAAGCCTTGGAAAGTCCGTATACACTGCATCAACTTGCCCTCTGTTGTCTAATGTTTCACATAGGAACTGACTAAGAACTGCTAGGTTGCTTTGGGTTGATTTGGCATTCATAAAGCCGTGTTGAAAGAACGAAATACAATTTTTGGTAGATATATAAATGCGGTTATACAGGGTGACAACGGAAAGTGAGGACACGCCATAACTTTTTTATGACTGCTGATAAAAATTTGAAATTGAGTGTGTTTATACTTGATGATGCCATGAATTGTTTGAGGTCATTTCGGATTTCATGATTTTTTTGTTTGTAATTATGGGAAAAATTCTAAATTTGAATATTTTTGAACATTTTTTAGTTATTACCACTAAAAATTTCGAATTATTGTATTTCCTTAAAAACTCATTTTTTCACATGTAAAGAGGGTGGGCCCTATTGATTTTTTAATAAAGGATTTTTTCTGAATTTTATGGTATAACAATTTTTTAAATCCGTCAAAAATTCCTATTACTTCGGAACATATTTACGTAAAAATACACAGTATAAATGAATAAATATAATTTGTGCTTCCTACTAATACTCGTTATTTTAATTTCAATAAATTCTGAAACATTAAAATAAAAAAAACAATTCAAACATAGCCAGATCGAGTTGAGCGTATTCGATATCTAAATTCCGTAAAATGTTTCTTTAATTGCTCTCTTGCGATATTCTCAATAACTTCTCTAATTTTATCTTTCAAAACATCTGTTATTACTGAACTTGGTTTTATGCAAATGTAAGTGCATAATTGTAAGATCGGGACTCCTAGGTGGACACTGATTTGGACCTCTTCATCCGATCCATTTGTTTCCAAACTGATGATTAAGCCAATCGCGAACAATTTTTGTTGAACGAGCGAAACAGCCATCATGTTAGAAATACAATTTCCTGCGATTAGATTATTTTCCAAATGATTATAAAAAATATATTAAGCATATACTAATAATTTAAATTGTTCTCATACCGTCTTCTTTTGTTAACTAACTGTTCTGAATTTTATTGACCTTGAATATTTCTTGTAGTAAAGATTTTTACATTTCCAATTTCAGATCTCTTTCTTAACGATAGATTGGAAAAATTTATTACCGAATCTATTATCAATAAACTCATAACATCATCTTCAATGCACTCTTTTTTGTTTTTATTTTTGTATTAAAAACTACCACTTTTGATGAAGTTTATTATATTTTTTTACTCAGTTATTCGTGAAACGGACATCAAGCCATATCTCATGGAATTGTCTCACAACTGCCATATAGCTTATTTCATGTCCTAAATCATAACATAGGATGATATAAATTCTTTGTTCTAATGTAAGCATATTTTTTTGATTTCACATGTGCAATTTAGGACAAAATTATAACAAAATTATCAACAATTTGACAGATCGTAACTAAAACATTTAATTTATTTAAACAGGCTATTTGCTTTTGCATTATTCTAATATTTCTGATTGATTGAAAGCTAGCTTACTTGAAAATCAAAATAAAGAAATGATAATTTATTTTATTTTTTAACTGGCTACGAAATTGCCTATACTTTGGAAAAATATTTATTATAGTAGTTTGTATAATTCGTGTAAAAAATCACGGTTTTGAAAGTAATTTTATAAATTCGAAAAAAACAAAATTGAAGCATCTAACAATGATATTTTTTATGTACCCTGAATAGCAATCTCAAATCTGGTGTTTTAAATAGAAGTTTCAAGACAAGCAGATGAAGAATATTTATTTATTCTACACTTACACATAAAAAAATTTTCTCTCTTTTAAAATCTACTCATAGACACACTATTTGCAGAGTCGCACAGGACATTTCGGAAGACCACCACTATCCGCGAAACGGAGAGTCATATTTTATAAGAGACATCCTGTAGAGAAACTGCAAGTACGCCACTGAACTGTACATAAAAAAGTCTGCCAGAAGTAAGTTTCACCATTTCAATATAATCTATTCTGTGAGATACGAAGAATTGCTTAAATGTACTATTTTTTTAACTTCGTTCTGATATCAAAAATGAGGTGTGAATGTGAAAAACAGCAATTAAAATATTATATTCTCTATTGGTAAGGAAAAACATGGAAACGAATGAAATCATATTAGTAGACTGAATATGTAGGTAAATTATTGACCGTAAATTAATGTGACAAAATAACTAATAGATTACTTACATATTTTAAACAATTGTTTTATAAGAAATAGTTCAGTAGAATACAGATAAAATTTTATACATTATAAAGTCCTTAAGTCTTTGTGAGATGATCAAAAATTATAAATAATTAATAATTTGCTAAAAATAGAAAAGAATACCACAATCGGCAAACAGACGCGAACAAATAGCTTAAAACTTTTTAAATTACTATACGGAATGCTGTCAAATTAGAAATAAATCTTAGAGTGCACTTAAAAAATACCAACTACGTATTTTTTATTTTTATTTTATTTTTATTTTCAGATTACACCAACCTACAGTACACTGTACCAATTACAGGCGGGACAACAGATAAAAATACACATTTTATACTATAAACATACGTTAAGACAATAAAAACAGTATTAGCACAAACAAAGAAAAGTAAATTAATTCAAGTTAGCTACAGAAACTGCGGACATACTGATCTAATATTAGCTACTGAAGAGTTAAACAGGTCAATTTTGTTTTTAAATAAAGTATTATATGTGTCACACATTACATACATTGGGGAATGTGAGAGTAAGTTGGTCCTTGGTGTCTTAAAGTAAAACAGTGCATCGTTCCTCGTATCCACTCTAGGAACATGGAAACTTAAAGTTTTTAATATAGTAGGACAATCAATTAAATTGTTAATCAACTTAAAAAGGAAGTTTTGGGAGTGCATAACAGACCTATTTTCAAGACTATGTACACCATGCCGCCTTAGCAACATATTGTAATCAGTGCCAATTTCCGGGTAAAATCCAAAGACAAGCTTATTAATAGTATTTGAATAGTATGGACTCCAAACTGTTCTAGCGTATTCTAACGTAGGAAGAAGAAAATCGTGATATAAGCTAAGTAACACACGACAGTCGGTAAAAGAACGTGAATTTCTAATAACAAATCCCAAGCTTTAGGAACATTCAACTGTTAATTTGTTAATATGTTCTGTAAAGCTCAGACTCGAAGTAAAAAAGCCCACCTAGGTCTCTGATCTCAGTAACTCTAGATAAAGGAAGCCAGCGATGGAATAACTGTTATTGAGATAATTAACTTTCCGAGTAAATGTCATAACATGGCATTTACTAATATTAAGAGGAAGATTGTTATCTATATACTAAGCATTTATATTATCTAGCGAAATTTGAAATTTCTGGGCATCGCGATATGAATAAATTTTAGTAAATATCTTCATGTCATCAGCGTACATGAGACTGTTAACATCATGTGATTGAAATATATCATTGATAAAATATAATAATTGCTATATAAAGAGCAAGGGCCCTAAACAGGATCCTTGGGGAACCCCTGACGACGATAAAAACTTTAGAGATCTAAGACTGCGAATTTCGACAAATTGCGTGCGCAATAAAAGATAAGATTTGAGTAGCCTAAGTAAGTTATCTGGAAACTCCATAGTGCCCAGTTTATTCATCAATATTACATGATCAAGTCTATCAAACGCTTTGCAGAAGTCTGTATACACAACGTCTACTTGAAGACCCGCATCCAGGGCTTCGCTAAGATATGAGAAAATAAGTATATCATTCACATTACTCATGACGATAACGTTTACTCTGAAGTGAAAATAACTGATGTTCAACAAATATTTTAATACAAATCAGTAATTGTTGAGATTTTGATATGTTTAATGCCGAATCCACACTCTCGGCGACAGTCCGAGACCGGTCGAGCACAAGAGTGTGGAGCCCTCGTCGAGTATCGCGCTCGCTATAGCCACAGCATAAAGTCCTTTCGCCTGCTCTCGCCGAGAGTGTGGATGGGGCATTACAAATTACTAATAATTTGTGGCCTATACTATTTTTTTTTTCTTCAATATAACTATATAAAAACAGACATATTAAAGAACTGTCAACATTTGTATAAGTGGCATAACAGATACAAAAAAGTATTTGTAATAAAAGATAAAAAAATGTTTTATTATCAAATACGTCTGTTTCTGACAATGAATTATTTATGAAAATGGGTATCATAATCATAATAAATGTAACACTGATGTTTCCCTGACATAAGTCAATCAGTAACGAAGAACAGGCAGTCTTTGCGTAAGCAAAATTTAATATTTGCTACCTCTATCTCTTCCAACCTCTTTCGGTTAGATCCTCATATGTTAGTCTCAGTAATGTGTGCTAATGTTTTGTACAGACCTTTTAGAGACACCCTTGACATAAACAAGAGTACTACTACAACATTATTACAGAATTGCGTTAGGATTGAATTATTTGATGGAAAATCACTTCACCTCGTATGTGATATTGGTTATGTGTCATACTCGGTTTCTTTCACTAACAGTATTAGAAACAGAATATTCCATCACTTACATGTAGTTTAAACTTTTTTAAAAATTCTCTAACAATTTTTTATCTAATATCCAGTGCTTTCGAAAAGTAACGAATAAATTCATTATTTTCGGAATTGAGAAGTTTTCGGAAAAATCCCCTGACACATCGATTTTGTTTTTAAAAAAGGCACTTTTTGACATATGACCCACATTTGTGACTTCATCGTTGTTTGAGATATGACGTCATCGACAATTTTTTTAAATAGCAACCCGCAATTTTGACCATGCCATTTGAAAGAGCGTGTCATTCTACATACATACATTATGAAAAATTTTGGTGTTACATAACAAAAACTTTAAGAAAATAATGTTTGAAGATTTTAAAACTTAATTTTCATAGTACTGAAAATGATAATGATTATATTAAATTAAATGTTCAAATTGTGCACCGTTGGCTGCCTCACAGTAGCCAAAACGATTAACAAATTCTTTTTGGACATTAGCAATAACTTCAGGAGGTATACGATGTATCTCGTGATGAATTCTTGCTTTAAAATGTTCTAAATTAACCGGTCTAGTAACGTATACTTTCCTTTTTAAGTATCCCCACAAGAAATAATTGTGAATTTAAATGAAATTGAATTCTGGATATGGAAAATTATTTCGTGCTATATGCTGATTAATTTTACAGTTCCTTATAAAACATGACATGTTCCAACAATAACACCCACAAAAATACACAAAAAATAACACTAACGAGATACAAGATAAAAGAAGAAATCACACTGTACGCCAATGACGTGTTTACAAACAAAATAACAGGAAATTAAGAACACAATTCATATCGTACATGCAGATGGTTGTCTCTCTCGCACCCACATACATAACCAATGAAGTATGTCTTTGCTAAGTTTCATGTGTCTCCTTTTGTCTGCTGTAGGTTTGGTGCCTTTATTTGGATGCGCAAATGGACTAAACGCATTCCATATCGTACATTTCAGTGGGAGCACAGTATTGTGAAAATTAAATTTTAAAATCATCAAACATTATTTTCATTATGTAACACCATCATTTTTCATGATATATGTATGTAGAATGACACGCTATTTCAAATGGCATGGTCAAAATTGGGAGTTGCTATTTAAAAAAATTGTCGACGGTGTCATATCTCAAACATCGATGACGTCACAAATATGGGTCGTATGTCAAAAAGTACCTTTTTTAAAAACGAAATCGACGTGCCAGGGGATTTTTTCAAAAACTTCTCAATTTCAAAAATAATTGATTTATTCGTTACTTTTCGGAAGCACTGTCTATTGAAAATTAGGCAATACTGCTTCTAATTTAATTAACCAATACTGGTCGAGGCCCGCAGTAGCCGGGTAGTTGCTTCCTGGAATTCCGTGTTCCGAGGTCGACAGCTTTCAATGGTGTCTACTGCATATAGAAATATTCGTGTCTGTGGCTTTTCAGCCCGACATGGAGTAGCGAATTTCCGATAGATGTAGCTTTTCTACACCGCACCGCATATTTTTTTGGATCACTTTAAAACTACAAACACTTCAACGAAATTCACGGATGCTTGAAATTTTAATTTTTATGTAAGGTGATAAGGAAATAATATAATATGATAATATGATGGATACTACAGTTGTTTAAAAGTGGTATAAAAGATTTAAACAAATTTCAGAAATTGTTGAAAATATTTCTTTCATTCACGTTTCTAAGCAGCTTTAAATTTAATTACAATTTATAAGCACATATTCTAATTAAGCAACTCACTCACTTCATGAGTTCCTATAAAGCCTACTATAATTATTATTGAAGATGGATTGGACTGCAGAGACACCTGTTGTCAGGTAACGAATAGTTTGCATAATTTACAGGGTAAATTTTTAGATTTCTGAATCCAAAACTGTAACTGTGCTACTTTCCGCTGGAGGGATGATTTATTATTTTCCTGATGTGTATGCAACTTATTATACATCACAATAATTTAATCAAGGAAATTTGAGCTATATTGTGTTTGTATAATAAGTTGCATATGAATCATATGAATTGTGTATATTTGTAAATTATTATGTAGTATACAAATATGTACTGTTTAGATATAAGAAACAATACATGTAAAAACTATACATTAGATACGTATACATAATTTAATAAAGAAAATAATTATCTCTTTCCCTTTAGTATCGATTACCTTTACCTATCAATTTTATATAAAACGTATACTAACATACAAATATAACCATGTCGACATTGTAAATATTTCCTTTTTTTATAGAAAAAGAAATGAACATGAAGTAAATTTCCTCACAAAAAAATCTATCCACTTGAGGCCCCGGAGGGATTCGAACCCTCGATCTCCTGTTTACTAGACAGGCGCTTTAACCAACTAAGCCACGGCGCCTGTAGAAAAAACAGTCTTTAAGGTAATAAATAAACACTTTTCCACAAACTCAAAATATTTGAAAATGTTCAAATTTAAATCATTAATTTTTTAGTCATTTAAAACGAATAACATTAGAAAATAAAATAGTGTACACATATTACCAAAATGTGTTCAAAAAGACTCTTTTTCCCTAATAACTTGTAAACTGCACATTTTTCTAAAATAAATTTGGAACAATAAGTATAACTCTAAGGCTTGTACTTTGTTGCTCTTTTTCCTCTTAAATAAATTCAAGAATTTACTATCCTGCCCAATTTTTTTGTGCACTTTACTCGTTTCTGTAATTTTTATTTTATCCGTACCCGCAAACATTTTTTTAGTATCAAATATACAATATCTTGTTTTCTAGTAATAACTGAATAAGAAAGGACAATCGGAAAATTTTCCACCTTGTATGTTCGATCTGTTTTAGTCCTCTGAATAAAAAGAAACTGATGATGTATGTAACAGAATCCTCTGCTGTGGTATCTAATCCAGCAGCCGACCGTATATCAGCTATATTCGTAGAGAGGATTGGCATCCTCTCTGCGGGTATGGTAGAGGGGAAGTATATTGGCTTGGGTCAATGTGCAAGATTGATACCAGTTGACATTTGACACCCCGCCTAATAATTAGGTTTTTCAGGTTTTCCTCATTCTTGCACTGAATGGTGATTAGGGCTTACCAACGTAAGACGTTCCTGGGCGCAAATGCCCCCTTTCCCGCACAAGTCTCCTTCTGGACTAATCCTCGTGATTAGAATCAGGTGTAGAAATATTATTATTATTATAATATATTGAATGAATATGATGCACATAAAAAAGCAAAGTTATTGATGTTTTCTCTGAATTGAAAGGTTTTACGAATAGTCCAAATCAACAGAAATTTTTTTTAGTAAAATCTGCCATCATGATTTTTTTTAATGAAAATTCCTTTTATTTCAAACACCCATTAAACTACTAATAATTAAAGGATCCTATTTTTTCCATATAACCGTTTTTCTTTTCTTTTCTTTTTTTTTGTATATTTTCTCAGATTCCAATACATATTTCAACAAAATGTCGTGTTCAGTAGATTTAAATCCATTGAACATGACATACTGTTTTCTACTAGGTAAGAAATGAACAGATTAATTAAATTTAATGACAAACCACACCATAATAATTTCCGTAACGATATACCATGATCAAGTTGGTCGAATGCCTTGGTCATGTGCATACGACATCAACCTGGGAATGCTTATTCAAAGTTCCAGAAATGAATTGTGTGACGTGTGACATTTACTAAATTAGTAGTAATAGAATATTCCATTACAAACCCATGCTGATGTACAGTTAACATTCTGCTGACATGATGATATAGCCGATTATGCAAAAGAATTTCAGACGATGCAAAAATTAGAAATAATGGTTCTTACTATTAGATTTGTCACCATTTTTATAAGTAGGACAATTAGATAATTTCCGTATTTCAAGAATTGTCACATTCAAAAACGTTATAATTATTACGAAAATTCAATTCTTAAATTTAAATTTAGACATTCTGTATTTTTTTTATTTTCAACACTTTGGCTCCAATCGCAATATTTTGAAGTAAAATCTAGTATATCTCTATGGGCGATTACTTACGGACTACCCTGTACGGTCTAATAAAATTTGTCCATTAAAAAAGTAAAACTGAGGGAACCGTCATTTTCAACCTGCGTTCGCGCACTGGGACAATGCGATGGAAGTGAAAATACCACGCGGCTTTTAAAACTGATCGATGTGGGTGTATAAAAGCCACAGGGTACTATCCCTCCGGTGCTTCATGCCATTGTGCAGACACAGGATCAAAATGACGCTTCCCTTCGTTCCGCATCATTTCTGCTCAGTGGGCGAGTAACTTTATTCAACCAATTTTCTCATCACTGATGGAAGCTGACATCATTGACATTTGACATTTTACCGCTAATTTAATCGCCGATGGCGGCAGAAGTTAGAGATTTTCAATGGTACCTACAGTACCATACGTCCGCTGATGCTGCGGCTATTTAGGTCCGGCATGGCCAATGACCACTAGATGTAGACACGTGATACATCCCGAGTACTCATATTCTCTTCTGTCGAGTTTGACAGACACGAACAGCCAGGATTAGTCATCGATTGCCTCACATATGGCATACTGATGAGAGTTAACAAGTTCGAAATCGGTATATGTCTGGCGGCGCCGCTGAAAAGTGACTTTGGCTGTTTGTTACAGGTTTTTTAGGTGTAATTCAATGCTGGTCGGGGCATTAACCCGCAGAGTAGTTGTTTCCTAAAATTCATTTGACATTTTGTTGAGTCATGAGCGAATTCATCTAAAAATTATTTCAAGAACGTTTGCTGTTAACTTAATTCTTCTCGTAACGGAGCATAACGTTGATTTGTTATTGTTTCTGAGGTTTTATTCTGCAGTTCTGTTTTGAAGTTTGTGGTAGTGATACGGAACCCCAGAGCTACATGTTGATAACAATTTACTACCAAATCCTCTACTAGACGTATTCCTATTACAGAACGCATTGAATTTAAAAACGCTTTTTCCAGTCCATCTAATTCATCTGCTGAATATAAATACAAACACTTTTGTAGAAAATGTCTTTCCGTCAGTTTCCGTTATCAAGTTGTTAGGCCAAGAAGTTTTGTATGGATTACCCAGGATATTTTATTAATCAACTCCATCAAATGATTTAAAGAAATTTTCTGAAAATGTTATTTATTTTCTGTCACAGCGTCAAGAAAATGATCTAGAAATAGAAAGCAGTCTGCTTTTTGGCGGCCTGGGCCATTGCCTGTGCTCGGATGTCCGTGATGCGACCCTCATACTGTTTGATGGCGCCACTCAATCGCTTGATGCTTCTCATAATCTTCATATTGGCTTCTTCCGTCTTGGTCAGCAGATCTTGATTCACGTGCATAAATTGTTCCGTTTGTTCACTGACAGCATTAATTTGCGCCGCCAGGAACTTACCACGTAAGGCCTCCTCCTGTGAAATAAAAATTTTAAATTATCATTCTTCACAAAACCATAACTGGTAATTCATATGATGGAGAATCATTCTTACTTCTACAAGTTTCTGGGTATCGAAAACGGCCGCCTTCATCTCCTCATATTTCTTAGTGTGCTCTGTTTCGGGTAACGTTGTTTTGTCTTTGATCTGCTGTTCGGCATCTGTCTTCACCTTATAAGCAGCACGCACGACTTTCAAGGTAGCCACAGCATTATCGCAAGCCACCTCCGTTTCCTAAAAGTAAACGATAATTACCAGACACGTAATTATTTATCATACACGCTGAATGAAATTCATAGCAAAATTTGCATTACTTGCAGTGCAGCCATTTTCTCATCATACTGCCGCAGATTATTACAATTGAGGTTTAGAAGAACTTGTGAACAGTGATTTTGCAATTAAATATAATTTCAAAAATTTCGAAATAGTTTTGGTTTGTTATGCAGGAAATTTTTGAATTACATAAAAATATAGCGTCACGGATTTCCTAACCCGACTTTTTCTTTTACCAGAAAAACAAACAGTTGATTAATCATTTATATTTATTAACTACTCTGTACACTACTAAATACTAATTACAGCTCAACTAAACACTATTTCACTTTGAAACTCCAGGAAATTTCCAACTAAACACTCTAATTCAAGACTGACTGACTCGGCCGCTTATTCTTCTTTTATACAACAAACGAATATTCCAGGTATTTTCTGACATCTCTAGATCCATTTCTCGAACGATTCTCGTCAGTTTTCAATATTCCAGTCGCAGTTGCAGTCGCGCCTCGATCACGACATTATTTTGTTTGTTCACCAGCATCGCGTAGGGGCGATCGGGGCAATTTAGCATTTTGCGATACCACCGTCGTCGAATTGGGTACGAGCGGGGCAAATTACCATTTTTTTGGGTCTTCGGTCCCTTGCTGGCTGCACATATGTCACATCTTTTACATCCGTCCTACAGCTCAACCAGTAGAAACGCTCCCTAATCTTCTGTAGAGTCCTATTGGTACCGAAATGTCCACCACCAATACCTCCATGTACTTCTTGTAACACTTCCTTGACCCGGGACCTCGAGAGTAGTACTTGTTTCTTGACCTTCGTTCTGTCATTATTCTCGCATGCTCTTTTTAGGACACCGTCTTCCAACACCCGGGAATTCCATTGAGCCCAATAACTCTTTAATGCTGGGTTTTTACTACTGACTTCAGCCCAAGAGAGTCGGTTGTTG
Source organism: Monochamus alternatus (assembly GCA_037114965.1). Classification (NCBI taxonomy): domain Eukaryota; kingdom Metazoa; phylum Arthropoda; class Insecta; order Coleoptera; family Cerambycidae; genus Monochamus; species Monochamus alternatus. The sequence goes on from CM073427.1 coordinate 76,734,945, forward strand.
GCTTCTTTTCTGTATAGTAAAGGCTTGATTTCACAGTCAGCTTGCTGTTCTTCCCGAATCGCCGCCGAACTCCATCGGTTTTGAGGTTGGGCTGCTACCACCTAGCAAGGAACTGATGCTCTTTCCTTTCAAGACTACTACAGTGTTTGCAGTTGACAGGACAGGGTCTCCTAGAAAGTGCATCTGCATTTCCATGTTTCCTGCCGGCTCGATGTTCAACAACAACGTGATATTCTTGCAGCCGTTCCAGCCATCTGGCTATCTGTCCTTCAGAGTTTCTAAACTGTAACAGCCATTTAAGAGAAGCATGATCCGTTCTTAGGAGAAATTTTTGGCCATACAGGTATTTATGAAAGTGTTCTAAACTCTTGACGATGGCAAGCAATTCTTTCCGAGTCACACAATAGTTCTTTTCGGCTTTTGATAGAACTTTGCTGAAGTAGCCCACTACTCGCTCTTGGCCATCTTATACTTGGGAAAGAACTTCGTCAATTCCAATATTGCTTGTGTCCGTGTTACACAAATCACTGAGTTTTGTTTTCATGGGTTGTTCTAACGTTAAATGAAATTTACGCGACTGGTGCGCTACACTGTCATCAATTTCTTTGAATATCTCAGAAACAAGACCAAACGTCGGAAAAAAACAGGAGACGAAAAAGTTTCGAAATTAATCAGGTCAAAGTGGTGTGTAGATGTTTTATTGAAATTAATTATTTTATTTGTAGTTTTGAAATAAAGAGGAGGGTAGCATACAAAATACACTTCTAAGAGGGGTAGGTTGCTTATACAGCTGCAAATAATTCAAAAAATGCTTGGTAATTATTGTAACAGTTGCACGTACTGTAAATTGGAGAATATTTTAGAATACTTGTACGATGAGATCGTAAATAAAAATATTGCATATATCTGTATGCTACACGAGGAATATTAAAATGAAGATAACTAGTCAATTTGCTACTGTCTAGAACGCCTTAATATAACGTTTGGAAAAAAGAGAATGATATTTTTCTTTTCGTTCTTTCAATGACGTTAAAGTACATCTTTCTAAAAGATCATCAGGAAAATCAATGCATGGATAGACAGACATACATTACACATTACATTTACAAGTTGTAAACCCCAACATTTTATACGCATCAGCTATGACGGATTGAATATGAACAGCTAAGCTCATCTCAAACGTTTCACTTAAATCTCGAAATGTTATCTTTCTAAAATGATCCCATTTGTATTATAGTTGTATGCAGTTTCTATAGTTTACGTAATAAATTGCATGACAGTGCATTCTTGTAGATTCAAATTGTTATTAATAGACCACTCTATTCTTTAAAGATTTCTATTTTTTATATATTTTTTAAAGATTTAACTGTAATTTTAGTCAATCTTTAGTCAATAGCTCGGACCCCAATTTTATTTTGAGTATTATATACATGGACTCAAAAATACAGAAATTACTTTTTATTTATTCTTTTGAATTGATATCAATATCTATTTGAATTTTTATTTAGTCTTTCAAAATAGGGAGCCTCCTAGATGGCTTATATGACTTACTAATAAAAATATTATGAATACCATAGGTGCTCTCATTGCTTAAAGGTTATGATAAGTATTTTTATTACATCAATATCTTGATAAAAACTGATTTCTACTGTTAGCATTTTTAATCTATAATTTACTTACCTCCGCTACCTTCTTCTTCTTTTCACCCTCTTTTCGCAACTCCTTCTTCATTTGGGCCACGATATTTTCGTGCCTTCTCTGCATCCTAAAGGCTATCTCTTCTTTGTGGTTCGATAGACATTTCAAAAACCTGTTTCATAATTTGCAAATTACTTATAAAAATCACAACCATCAAGAAATGAGTCAGATTTTCGATATGAAATGTACTCCTACAGACAAGTAAACCACATAGATATAAATATATATTATAGTGTCAGTGCGTAACGTTCTATGCAGTTTAATCACAAGCGATATTTTTGTAATATATCAGCTATATATTATAGCTCACCTTTCGTTACTAGCTTAAATCTTACGTACTTTTATTGGATTTAAATTTTATTCCTATAAATACTTAATTAGCGGCAAAGATATATATTTTTACAGGTGAAATATCTCATTTAAAGATTTGTAGGGATTTACCTGTCCTAAAAGAAAAAAAACTCTCCGAAATATTGACGTCTATCTCTTTTAAAAAATAATTCACAATGATAAACTAAAACCAAAGGAAAAAAGAAAACAAAACTTTGAAAAATATATAGAAATATACAGTGGCAGTAAAACAATAAACAGAAGAACTGAGACTGAGGAAAAGATTATTTCTATGTGGAGAATTTGGATATACTATTTATTTCTTTGATCTGTACTACCCACAGCTATGGTCAATATTACCCGCAGCTACGGTCGACATTGCCCAACCAATCGATATTAACCACTAGTTTTAAAAATTATATTTTATGTACAGAAAAAATAGTGCTCAACTATTGTTATTTAACTGTCACGAATGCCTGCAAATCCATGTTATTTTCAAATTTTTAATGCTAAGTTAAGAAGACTCATTCGTGTATGTGACTTTATGATTTGTTATGTCACATTGAATAAGAATATACTTTTACAACTGACAATAGTTCGCTATTCCCCACATTCCCTTACCCAAATAAACTGAATAACAATTTAACGAAAAAGTTATACCCACTTTTCTATGAGAATGATGGGATAGGCGAGCTGCAGCCGGTCCATCTGTTTCTTCGTAGGAATCTTGTCGATAGCTTGCTCCCACATAGCTGCAGGGAACTCATATTTGTCTTCAGGTAAAGTGTCCGAGAACTCTAATATCGATTTGGGCAGCATTTTGTCTTCTAACTCGTCTAATAGTTCTTCCCTCTTCGCTACCTATTTGAAGAAGGAAAAAGATAAGCACAATATTTTATTGAAATTCTGAAACACGTTCACCTTATCCCTGCGGGTCTTCACTCGGTCAAACAATAGCAGCAATAACTCGATCCTTCTCTGGGATTCGTCCATCTCCTCAAACTGCCGGTACAAATCCTTCTCGGTAAGATCGTGTACCAACTGAATTAAAAGGCCTTCCACAGTCTGGTTCTCAACCAACTCTTTACCTGTGAACGAAGGCGATGATGATAATAGGAAATTCAATAAAAAATTGTAAAAGGAATTGTTAGAATTTTAAAGAGAAATGCATTTACAATGTTAATACATGTATTAACATTACACTGGCGACATATCAATGTATATTAGATATTTGGTATTAGTATTCAAAAGAAGGTATTTTTAATATTTGTACCATCTAGTTCATCGGCAATATTTTGCAACAAGACGTCGTAAAAAGTGAGCACTTTCATCCTCTCCGCGGGATCCTTTCTCTTAGCTAGAATTTTCTCCATTTCGTATACTGGTGGTACCATTTCTGCATATTTTTCTTGTAATTTCTGATCAAAAGATCTGTAAGTTATTAAAAAAAAATTATACGTAATATAACTCAGATAAACTTGGGAATGAAATATTATATAATTATAAAGAGATGAGTTTCGAAATTGTTACTGTTCGTTTCTTCCAAAGAGAACTCTCAGTGGAAGGAAAGCATGAAAAACGAATACAAAATACTGCGACTAACCGGATTAACTATCAGGTATTATTATTAATAGAAATGTTCATTTTCGTTATTTCTATATTTGACATCTCGTACAATGTTTATCCTAGGCTTCGATTTTCCAAAGGAAAAGAGGACATTTTTTTAATATTGAGCTAAAATTCTGAAATAATATGTACATTATTGTCTGTTAGACCTCTCTGAAAAGCTACTTAGTGGTAGCGCTCTGCATACAGATTCGAAGGTAGACATTTCTCCGAGCAAAACCTGAAGACGTCAGCTTTGGATCAGCAGTCCTGACTCCTGATCTGAAGTTTCAATGCTTATATGATACCAGAAACATTGCAAACGTTACGTCAAAGTAGATTGGTCTGCCAAAGAATCTATGAAAAGAGATTCAGATAATGTGAAACAAACTTTATTCTCACTACTTGATTATACAACAAATATACTTCAAGCAATTAACAACTGTCAAATATTTACTTTGGCTTTCTATCACTCGCGATAGACTTGACAAGATAAACCAACCCACTTACATATATTTTTAGAATTTTTATTCACTTAGTTTTCTCGGTTTACGAGAACGTATCTCGAACCCAATCGAATATAGCCTTGAACTAATAAACTAAAAATGTAAATGAGTCTCCGTAACATTATCCTCCTCTTATCATCCCTGTCAGATTACTCCAGTGTATATATAACTCTATTTAAAGCCACAGAGGAACGACTTCCAAGTCAATAAAATCGCTCTCTGACTGTTCAAAGTGAACACCATCCAATATCACCGAGGCGTTTCAAGAACTCTTTTCCGTAATAGTTTGAAAAATCCATTCTTTTCCGTTAGGACTTTCCAAGACTTTCTTCAATATACCATCCTATGTTACTAAGGAATCGCATAAAGTTCAGTAATTTTTAATAAATGAAAATTTTTCCGCAATAGTCAGTCCAGTTAGATCTACCCAGATTTTTACTTTCAAACTGAAAATTGTCATCAAAGTCTAGATCTTCACCCAGTTCTTTAGCAAGAATTCATCTAGGCTCTTCAACTTAGTTCTTTGGTATAAAATTCTTGTCTGTTTGTCTTACTTCATTCAGTTCAATTGTTAAAGTTACTATGCTGTTTTGAAATTGTTCTTCCACTGATGATTTTTTTCTATTTCTTCCAACTTTTTATCTGTATTTAAGTTCCACAGCAACTGATCTTTATGATTCAAGTGTTTCAACAGTTCCTCTTTTTTTTTAAACCATTAACCTCAAACTTAAAGTAGGTTCATGATACCTTTCCATCAAACTTTGGCTGATAAATCCCCTTGAAGACGGAAGAAAACTACTTTCAGTATTAATTGACTCCTTCGCGGACACCGACTGGGACTTCAAATTTGGACGTTATCGTGTACCTCATTTTTCAATTGATTAATTTTCTCTTTAACGGTTTCCTCAAATTCAATTATTTTAACCTTAATAGCCTCTTCTAACTTCTTATTGTTTTCTTGTAAATTTTGTAAATTTATTTTCTTAATTCTTTTTGATTATTTTTCATTTCTTCTGAACTATTCTTCACTTTCTCTTGATTGTTCTTCATTTCCTCTTGACTGTTTTTATGTCCTTTTTCAAATCTTCCATCATTTCGTTTTGGCTATTCTTCATTTCCTCCTGGCTGTTCCTCATTTCTTTCTTTAAATTTTCCACCATTTCATCCATTTCCTTTACTTCTGTAGACTTTACTCTTGTAACGGGCACTTTTCACATAAATTTCTTCTTTGTGGTACATCGCATTTTGCACACCAATGTACGCAATGTGCGCCCCTACGTTGACTTAGGCCTGGAATATTTTACGTAGAAAAAAAACTTCATTCTCACTACTAGATTAGACATCAAAAAATATACTTCAAGCAATTCACAACTGTTAAATCTTCACTTTGACGTTTCTGTCACATGCGTTCGACTTCTCAGAATAACTTTCGAGTTATGTGCTTTCTGCAATCTGCTTTGGAGACTCTCTTCTTCTCTGGACTATGTGTTTATTGGACCAGAAAATTATGAGGATTACCGAAATAAAATTTCTCAGACTTTCCTATCAGATTTACCTTAAGTCGTTTTAATTATGTATTGCGGTTTATGGAACTGTTTGATCAATCAATCGTGAATTGTTTTCTTCAAAAGATATGACAGTGAATTCTACAATTTTATTAATTTTTCAAGTTGCTTGTCGGCATAATTAAACTTCAAATTTAGATTGGGAGAAGACAAATACGCGGAATATTTTTTGTAGGTCTCTGTTAAAATTATTTATAATGCAACATACTCAACTTTTTATAAAAAAAATGTGAAAATATAAGACTTATGAAAAGCCCAAGGCCATGCTTGCGACCTGGTCTCCGCGATCACAACGTCGCGTTTAGATCGCAATGATAAGCATACATTCTTATGCGGATGACCAAGCTTGCGATCTGTAGTGGCGACAGTTTTTGAAAATGCTCTAAACCGCATTTTTAAGAGGTTGGGACAAAAACACTAACATGTATTATTTCTTCTCAAGGTATCCATAGTATTCAGAACGTGAGAGGTCGCGTCAAGATCTGAATGGCATTATCGTCAATAGATTTTAATGAGCTTAAAACTAATTACAGTAAAAATGTTTGACACCGAACTATTCATAAACGCATACCACAACTATGGAATATAAAAATGAAAGAATATTTCTACAGCGACATCAGGGGAAAATTGTGGATATAATCGCTAGTACTATGGTGGATAATTGGGATAAACTGAATAATGCAATTAAGTGTTAATTACTGCAAGCCTTTGTTCCACTGATATTGCATTACGGAATTGTTTGCTTCTGTATTTCGTTATTCGTGCACGAAGAAAGTTCACCGAATAACTATACGCTCATACTAAAGTATGAGAAACTCGTTTTGATTTTTGAACACACAAAATAGTGTATGGAACTGTCCACAAGTGAGTCTCTGCGCGAAATACAGAAGCAAACAATAAGATTCTGTAAATGCTATATCAGTGCTTCCACTGATATAGTATTATAGCATTTCTTCAAAGGCTTGTAGTAACGTTTCATTGCAGTATTTAGATTGTCCCATTTATCCACCATAATGTTAGGTTTTATATTTCATAGTTGTGATCTGCGTTGAATTTCGTTTATAACTAGTTCAGTGTCAAACATTTTACATATTTTAATTATTTTCACACAGGAACGAAAGTACACTTTTATAAGGTTGTGCATTTACACTGCAAAAGGCACTTCACAAAATACCACTCTAAATAATATGAAATTTGTTAAAATACAATACTGCACTAAACAAATTCTATTTCGAACTCATGCGAAATTAGGGTATTAGGGTATTACAACGTTCTCTTCCGTATGCGACACCATATATAAACCTAAATCAAAATGAAGCTGTGGCATATTTGACTCACTGATCATTTGTCTCTTTCTCATATCTGTGTCTTTTTTAACATAAAACAACACATACTTTGTTTAGTAAAGTTACACACAGCATATAACAAATAATTCTGCACAATAGAATGGAAAGCAGAAGTGCAAATTTGATTTTCATTTTCAGGTTCAATTTGTGTAGAAGAAATCAGCAACATAGAATTTTAAAAGTGATAACTTGCAAAAAAATATAAAGTCTGTGGAACAAGGTGGCACATTTTGATAGAAAGCTACTGCCATCTGTGGGACCCTTTACTATATCAACATAACGACTCTGGAGATATCAGTCTGTCCCTGTCTGGCATGTCAGGGCAAAATTATCAATTATTAAGTAAATTTACGTATTTTTATTATGCAGGTACATAAAACGACAAAAATTATTTTAAAACATATGCGTCACTGACAATAATTAGTAGCTAACATATGCCTATCCACCTACCAATATTAATATTTAGTATTATTAATAATTAGATAATGCATAGATCAAAAATGTGTATTTTTTACACTCGAAAATTGGTTTCACGATCCATGCTTCGTGTTGATATAAAAAAGTATGGTGAATCGCAATGTCATACAAATGCAATCTGTATTTATAAGATTTGTATCCATTTTGCTGCATTGCTTACATACGTAGTAACGACTGACAACACGGTTCAGCAGTAAAAATCTTGTCCTCGTGGACGCGAAATTAGTCAAAATTGTTGCGAATTTTGAAGATTTTGATTTAAATTATTAATGGCGCGGAAGTCAATGTTTTGCGAATTTCGCAAAACAGGAATATTATCGCTATTTTCAAAACAACAGGATTATAGTTCTTCCGTGTGATTCAATAACCTTTTCAGTTTAAAGATAAACTTGAGTGTCTTCGTATACAGTAATAGTAACTTATTAACAATTTTAGTAAATTTAAATTCACCCTTCTCCAGCACCAATCCACATGGGTTCCTCGTTCGTTAATGACACTCCGATGTAAGCAAAGGCGCCTTGCCCATTTGGCAATGTCCTAGTAGCGATGTAGGTCCTGCCCTGCTTCTCTGTTGTGCTTTCGTCTGGATTCATCTTGTACTCAGAGTCGTTCAGCCATTCAGGCGGCTAAAAATTCAATTTTTAAATATATCATTCGACACGAAAGTAATCATCTATGTTTATAAAGATGCAATGAAATTATATCCCAATCTCACCTCTACAGTATCAGGAATGGGTCCAAAGACCTCAGCAGCGTTCATAACATCAATGTCGTGAGGTGACTGGAGAAAAGGAGGGTCAAGAACCCCGTTCTGCATGCAGACAAGCAAGTTTGCCAAGTAGATGTTCCGGCATCTCTTCCTGTCGATGCCTTCGCAAGGCTCCCCGCACAGTTTGTACAACCAGACCTTAAAGCAAACAGCAGTATAATGCACGTAAAGGAATGCGTATATATTTTAATAATGTACCCGGCATTTATGCTCTAACTGTGCATCCGGCAACCTTTTCAGGAACGTATTAGTAAAATTCAGATAGAAAAGAAAATCTTCGTCAAGTTTTGCTTCTATTTCCATTGTACTAATAATTTTTCTTGGTTTGACAATTTTTTTGTTATTTTGATTGACGTTTGATATTAATGGTATTGCTGAAATGTAACCACATGGTTATAATAAAGGGACACATTCTAGATCACAGTATACTAATCAACAGATATCAACAATTATCCAGAAACAATTTTTTATAATCCTATTATTAAGGAAAGAATTGATGATATTTTATAACAATCGTAATAATAATAATTTAAATAATAAAAAGTATATTTCATTACTATATATTCCAAACATTTCGGAAAATATTAAAAAAAATTTGAAAAAGTTTGATATTAATGTCGCTCATAAATCTTTTACAACAAAAAATTTGTTTACAAATTTAAAACCAGTAATCCCTATTCATAATGAATCAAATGTTGTATTAGTACTTATATTGGCCAAACTAAACAATATTTACATAAAATAATCTATAATCACAAATATAATATTAGAGTTCAAAGTATCAATAGTACTGCTTTGTCCAAATTAAAAAAAAAATAAAATTTTATTAATAATAATAGTGACATTGAAGGTTTATCACGTAACTATGTTGATCTTATTAAATAAATAAATAATGTTGCAAATTTTTACTTCTTCCTTTTCATAGTTATAATACCTTTGTATTAGTGGGGAAGAATTGGAGGAAAAAAACAATACCGCTCGATTTCCTTTCAAACATTCTTCTACTTTGGTTCGATCAAAAATAATATTTCATGTCACTTTGCCTCTGACCTTGTTAATAACTGGTCTGATTTTAAACAAAAATGTGAAAATTATATAATATATTTCGGCAAGTCAAGTCATTATGTATTTTAAAACTGATTGGACTATTTTGTAAGTTCGTTCTTTTAAAATTTTTACTTTTATTAATTTGTAAAAAAAAAATCTTTTTAGATAGAAACAAATTTGAACATAAAAATTTCTTTTATCTGAAGATGGGCTATCCCGAAACGATTGTAATAATGATAAATTAAATCTCTATGATTGCATAATATTTTAAACTATAATTCTATTATATTGACCAATTCCCAGGAAAGATTTTATACAATGTTATGTCATGGTCAGTAAGTTAGAAATATTGTTTATGATAGTAAACCCTTAACTTTTTTTGCTATACAAGTGTAACAAAAAAGCAGATCATACCATTAACTGTGTATTTTTTACAACAAAATAACGATTTCATCCTATTTACCTGTTTACAAAATTGCCTCGCCCTTAAAAAATACAGGGCGCTGAAATTGAACTTTTAAAATTATTATTCCGCAATAACCCTGTCAGTCTTTGGGGAATCAGTTTGAAATTACCATATTTAGACGTTGTTTACAGTAACAACGTCTAAAAGACAAACTTAGAAATTGAGTGGTATGGGATACTTTGCCTTATAATTTTTCCTAAAACTCTTCGATTTTTAAAAGTCATGCAACGTTAAAGTTTTACGAAATATTATAAAGCGTGATAAAATATTATGTTATGATATTGAGAGAAATTGTCCATGGGCGTACGTCAAGAGAAATAGGAAGGGTAAAGTACCCCCTTCCTTCAGTCTCTAAGTTTATTTGCTAGGCGTCGTTTAATAATAATCTTGAAAATTTGGTTAACCACAACCTTTATTGATTTATATGTGAAGAATTGACATAGTTATAGCGAAAAAAACAATTTTAAATGCTCAATTTTAACGCCCTGTATCTTTTAAGGGAGCTATTTTTGTATAAAGGTAAGAAGAGTTAAATCGTTATATTTTGCTGCCAAAAAATAAGAAGTTAATTGAAGGTATGGTGATAAAGTTTAAATTTGCCAAAGGCATTTTATTTATTTTTAAATGGCAGCCTGACACATTTTTGCTTTTAACTAGGTGTAAATCTTACGAAGTATCAAATTATCCTGTATTTATTTTTTCTAAGGTTAATTTCAATAAAATCAAGTCCGTATTATGAAAAACTTCTTAACCATATACCTACTTTAAGTTCGTATTAAATTTTCGTATCTTTGCAACAGACAACCTTGGTGTCATAGTAGAGATAAATAATCCCACCCCCCTACGCTACTTGGTGTGACTTCAGTGGCGAATCGTTTGGATAGACATTGTCTACCTAAAATATTGTATTGTAATTTACAATTGTATTAACAGCCAAATTAGTCGAGTCGAATTAATTACCTGGCCGGCTAATATAAAATAATTCAAATAAATTAGGTATATACATATTAAAAATCTACAGGAGTGACGGGATGCTAAATAATAGCTGGGTAAACATTTCCAAATTTGTCTTTCCCGTGATCAGCGACAGGCGAATGCACCACGAATCGCCACCGTGACCCTGTAAGCAACTCAATGTTGTAGATTATATCCCTGGATACACGGGTGAAAAAGATAACTATTCATTTGCCTACCGTAGTCACCGAGCGAAGTATTATCCTGCTGCCTACGGATTTAAAATATACGATACATATGGTCAACTGGAATAGCCACAATGCTCCCCGTGCGAAATGTTTCTATTTTTTCTATTTAGTTTGGATTACGCATTTGACTTAACACCAATACTTTATGCTCTTTTAAATCAAATCAATAGGGTGTTTATTAATTGAATGCCGATACTTAAGGGTGTGAATCCTTCGGTCATTTTAAGAAGAAAACTTAATACCAACATATGTCCTAAACCTCTTAATTTTTGAGCTGCATGGTGTTACAGTTTTAAGGAAAAATTTACTTTTTTATTATAATTTTCTTATCACTCCATATATTTTTATGAAATTTTGTACACACCTATTAATCATTAAGGAGCATTGTTTGATGTAAAAAATGTTTTAAAATCTTTGCCAATGGCGTCCGTACGAGGTTTGAACTAAACATTTTTGAAGAAAAAAATGGTACGCCACTGCCTTTCTTAAAAACTAAAATTATTTTTAAAATTTCCATTTATTTTACAGCACATTTGGTCCCTAGACTTTCGTACGACGCATCATTTTCACGTAAAAAAATTAAAACCAAAAAAGTTTTTTTCCCCAAGTTCATTGAGACTGCTTTTGATATTTTGTTGCCATTTTGTAGACACCCACCATGCGTGGAAACACTTTTTGTGGGGCAAAAAATAATTTTCTACTCTTCTTCTTCTTTCTCACAAATGACGTTTACGTAGACATGATATTGAATATTTTGATAGAAAAAACGCTAAGCTCATTAAATGCCCCCTTAAATCAAATGAAATAAAAATTAGTAGGCTGGGTAAAGTGTCATAATTTTTTATGCTTATTTAAGAAGTAAGAAGTAAAATTTCATAAAAAATGGTAAATTTTACAATCGGTGAATTAGCTGACATGCATTTTACTTATGGGGTTGCCGACGGAAATGCATACAAAGCCAGGAGAATATACCAAGAGTGGTATCCAAATCGCATGCTACCCGATCCGAGAACATTTTCTGAGATTCATAGACGTCTTCACGAAACCGGAAATTTAAAAGTAGACCACAGTGCTAAAAGAGTCCCTGAAACAGTAACAACACTGGAACTTGAAGGAATTTTACATGAAATTAAGGAGAACCCCGAAACTAGCACGAGGAAAATCGCGGCAACATTTAATGTATCACACGTACTTGTTTGGAAAATTGTTATCGAAAATTTGTTACATCCATATCACATTCAAAGAGTCCAGGCATTACTCCCTAGAGATTTCCCGTTGCGCATTAATTTCTATGAGTGGTTTTTTCAAAAGCTGCTGGAAAATCCGTTATTTGACAAGTACATTATTTTTACCGATGAAGCTAGTTTCTCTCGAAACTCAATATGAAATTTCCATAATAACCATTTGTGGGCGGATGAAAACCCTTTTGCAATTGTTGAATCAAATCATCAAGAACAGTTTTCATTAAATGTTTGGCCTGGTATTATTGACGATTATTTGATAAGCCCATTTTTTTCTCCCAAAAAGATTAGATCGACTATCGTATTTACACTTTTTTAAAGAACATCTGCCGCCAATGCTTGAAGACCTTCCTCTTTTATTAAGAAACCAGATGTGGCTAATGCACTCCACATTTTATGGATGCGTGAATTTTTAAATCACAACTATCGCGATCAGTGGATAGGCCGCGGAGGAACGCAGTCATGGCCGCCCAGATCTCCCGACCTTAATAGTTTTGACTACTTTTTCTGGGGTCATCTGAAAAGCTTAGTGTACGCAGTGCCGATTCAAGCCGAAGAAGAGTTACGAAATCGTATAATAGTATGCTGCCAAACCATAAGAGACACCCCAGGAATTTTTGAAAATGTACGTCAATCTATGCGAAGAAGAGTTGATGCTTGCATACGTGTGGGTGGAGGACACTTTCAACAACTACTGTAAATACATAATTTGGGTTCTTTATTTTGTTTGTATTTTCTTGTCTTGTCGTTTCGTTTTAGGTTTAAGATTTTGAATTTATCGTGTTACTAAATAAATCACGATTTTTAAAATAAAATTTTAAAAAATCAGAGGCGTACCATTTTTTTCTGTCCAAACATTTAATATTATGCCTACGTCGAGGTCACTGGTTAAAGTAGAAAATTAATTTTTGTCCTAAAAAAAGTGTTTCAACGCATGGTGGGTGTCTACAAAATAGCAACAAAATATCAAAAGCAGTCTCAATGAACTTGAGGAAAAAACTTTTTTGGGTTTTAATTTTTTTACGTGAAAATGGTGCGTCATACGAGAATAAGTCTAGGGACCGCAATTTGCTGTAAAATAAATGGAGATTTTAAAAATAATTTTAGTTTTTAGAAAAAGCAGTGGTGTACCATTGTTTTCTTCAAAAATGTTTAGTTCGAACCTCGTACGAACGTCATTGGCAAAGATTTTAAAACATTTGCTCCTTAAAGATTAATAGGTGTGTACAAAATTTCATAAAAATATCTGGAGTGATAAGAAAATTATAATAAAAAAGTAACTTTTTTCTTAAAACTGTAACACCCTGTAGCTCAAAAATTAATAGGTTTAGGGCATATGTTGGTATTAAGTTTTCTTCTTAAAATGACCGAAGGATTCACACCCTTAAGTATCGGCATTCAATTAATAAACACCCTGTACATATAGTAGCCAGCGATCAGCTGATTCTAAATACATTGTTAAAGCTGTTAACTATCAAATTTTAAATGTGATGAAATATTTCAACTTACATCATAATTATCATTATTAGCTAAATTATGCTTTTCGAAAATTTATATTTACGTATATGAAATTTAAAATATATCACTACTGGTTGGTGTATATGCTAAGATAAAAGTATAATAAAATACAATTTACTAATAGTTACTTAATTATTTATGTATTTACTAGTTATAAATATAACATATGTAAAAGCAAACATAAATTCGTACTATCTCTTGTAAATAAATTGATCACATTTTTTTTCTTTTTAAACCAATAACGGTGTTTCCGCACCCTTTTGGATGGCCTCTAATTTTTATAGCAGGTACTTTAATATCGGAAATTATTATAGCCTTTGAATAACTGGACGGAGTACTGTCTACTTTTATAATATCCATGGCACCATTTCAGCATCCCAATACTGCAAATTGGGACTTTGACATGTGTTTAATTGCATATTGTCACAATCGTCAACAACTGGCATCACGTTTTCATCTATACCCGAGTTTTCAAAATAATTTACTATTGTAAATTCTTGTAAAATATTTCAGATGACACCTCACTGTAAATTTGGAACAATTGCAGGCATTCATCATTCATCATCTTAAACTTTTGGTGGTTTGTTAGTAGCCGTCGTTTTTTAGAATTATGACTTCTGTATGGACCTCCGTTTCTAAACTATTGTTACCACCATCAGATTGACTAGTTGCAAGCGAAGAAAACAGTGTTCGTGTAATTCAAAGTAACTTCTTTTCCATCGTTTTAAGCACAGATTTTCATTAAATAAAGGAAGATTCCATATAGACCGCAATTTAAAGATGTGACGTGTAATTTGATGAATGTCCAAAACATGCACTGCCAACTGTAAGGTGTTACTTCTAGGAGGCCTTTATTAGTAGGTGCAACACATCTTTCCTTTTCAATAATTTGGAAATCTCTGCACAAATTCATACTTACTAATTGCATCTGAACTTTTTTAAATGCAAAATTCGTTAAAAGCATAGAATATAAATATTCCGCTGAATTTGACTCCCATGGTCTAGTAGTAACTTTATAATAATGTTTAGAATTCTTAATGTTCCTGTCGACCCCTAGAGAATTAAGAATAATTTAATAATTTTTGATGAAATCCTCCAATTCTGAAAATGTTGTAATTGGTTTTGTTCAAAAAAGACATATTGCCAAGACATTTTTTTCATAATATTCCATGACAACTTGGGGAACATTATTTTTGATATCCAAATACACTTGGTGATAACAATCTTCAGACGAATTATACGCCAACTTTTGTAAGTATTTTTTGGCAGCTTTACATTCTTCTGTAGTAAAGGTACGGATTCGCTGGTGCGACTGCGGCTGCGACTCGTCGCCAACCAATAGACAGTCTGAATGTTCTCATCAACTACATCATTTAGACTGCCTATTGGTCGACGACGAGCCGCAGTCGCACCAGCGAATCCGTACCTTAAGACCCATTTTCGTTAATTTCTACGCTACGCTAATTTCTCTGTTGAAAATTTGAAGTGTATGGAATAGACATATCTGGCACTGGGGATTTTTTTTTAAAACACTCCTTTCCTTGTTGTCTGTAATATTACCACCATTATATTTGATGTCTTAGGATCTTCATTCAATAATATGCCACACACCACTATTTTTCCACCTCCTTCTGCATCCTCTACCATAATCAAATATGTGGCCTCTCGACTATTATGTAAACAGTAAGTACCATCTACAAAAATTATTTCCGGGTAAGACTCAAACATATTGTGGCTGAGAATGTTCCAGAAATCATCAAAATAAAGGCATCACAAAAATTATAGATTCTAACATAAACAGAAACGTAATTTACAAACTAACGAGGTAGGTGAGCTTCAATTAAAAATTCTAACGTAAACAGGACCACAATTAACAAACCAAAAAGGTAGGTGAGTTTCCGTAACAATATGTTTCATTTCACAATCTTGAAAGTAAAGATATTTTAAATTTGCGTCTTCATCAGCACAAATTTCAACATCACAGTTGTAAGTATTTTGTATAATTGAAATAGATTCCTCAAACTTCAATCGTTTTTGTGGTTTTCTGTTAAGATTTGTTAAGTCTTTTAATGTCACAAGGCAACCGGATTCATTTATGATATTATTTTGTATGATTTTCTTATTTACACGAGCACATAGTGGTGCAGTTGATCTCCTTTTAACTTCATTAGAAATCTTTAATCGTTGTTGAGGTAAATATTTAAATGAAGATTGTGTTACGGGATGCGTATGATTTTCATTTAATTCCTTTATCTCCAAAAACTTTCTGCAAGGTTAATTTTACAAACATAGTGGCTGGACAGCCCTGTCTGAATGTGAAAGTGTTCTTTATTTTGTTTCTGGGAGTATAAGTTGGACAACCTTTAATGCAAGCAATTCTTAAATAATAATAGACCAACTTTTTATTTGCTTTGTTAGCTATGCTTTCGATATATATTTTAATTTGCAACTCGATAGTTCTACTGTCTCTAATCCGATAATTACTAAACACTTTATTTTTGAATTTTTGCAACTTATTGTTAAAGATTTCATAGCTTTCAAACTTATCACCCACCTTTAAAAGTATCTAAAAGAACAATACGACAGATTTAACATAGATTATTACATAATACAAAAGTAAACATACTTTAAAATATTTCATAAATTTGGATAGTACTATAAATAACTTTGTATAATTAACAAATTCACACAAATACGCCAGAATACTGACTCGACATGAATCAGTTGGATTATGTTTAACTTTGTCAATCTGCCGGCAACAATGCGTTAGCCTGTGCCGCACAGTGGCGCAAAACGCCACTGTGCCACTCAAATTACTGTACACCCCTTAGGGTTGGGCGGTTTGAGATGATTTTTTTTTAAATGTTCGTCAAAAAATTTCCTATCGATCCCTCTTTCTCAATTTTCGCTTTGGGTTTTCATTTTCGCGGAATTTGACTCCAAAAATGAGTTTGCATGGAAAAAACTAGATTTTTTGCATAAAAATGACCCTACGGAACACGAGATTGAGATTTTGCCGGACTTTTTTGTGGGGGAATGCTCGTCTTGGAAAGACTTTCCACTTAGATTTCGGGGAGAAATTTTCCGTTGCCCTTAAAATGGCCACAATCATCCAAAAGTTTTCACATATCAGAAATCGTTCTACTGAAGACTGGGAAAGTATTGGAAAAAAATCTCATCTCATAAAAAGTATTTGTAGACATTCGAGGAATCCGCAAAAATTTTTCCAGAATTTTTGGACTCATTTTTGGACATTCACCAAAATGGCCACATACAGATTTTCCGAATTTTCCCGTAAATGATTGATTTTTTCTGGAACTGTTCGGATGGAAATGTATGATAGTGAAAGTATTCAGCATCTACTGGATGCTTTAAACTTTCGAGACCATAAGATTTTATGTGGATCTTTCTTTTTTTGGTCATTTTGATCCAAAATCCACAAATGTTAAAAAATACTGGGAAATCATCTGGCATTCCCGAAACGTTTAAATATTTTGGCTGTCCAAAGAAATTCTCAAAAAGTTCAGTCTTTTGAAGGGTTATTGTTATATATTTTATAAATACCTTGTATATAAAATAATGTAGAATAGTGTATGTTTTTCTAGGAAAGATATTGTTTTTGTATATTTTATTATTTTTATTTTTGGTACAGCGCTTGATATAAAACAACAAATTTCGACATTGTTATATTATCTCTGTGTGTTGGGAAGAAAATAATCAAATCTATCATTTATTATTAACAATGAACTATTGTATCCAAAATAGCCACTTTTATTAAAAAATTGAATTCCCAAAAACATGTCCAAAATCATTTTTTATGGAACCTTTCTGACCTTTTTCAGAATTACGGGAAAATTCGGAAAATATGTATGTGGCCATTTTGGTAAATGTCCAAAAATTCTGGAAAAATTTTTGCGAATTCCTTGAATGTGTACAAATAATTTTTCCAATACTTTCCAAGTTTTCTGTAGAACGATTTCTGATATGTGAACATTTTTGAATGATTGTAGCCATTTTAAGGGCAACGGAAAATTTCTTCCCGAAATCTAAGCGGACAGTCTTGTAGGGCTTTCCAAGACGAGCATTCCCCCATAAAAAAGTCCGGCAAAATCTCAATCTCGTGTTCCGTAGGATCATTTTTGTGCGAAAAATCTAGTTTTTTGTATGCAAACCCATTTTTGGAGTCAAATTTCGCGAAAATGAAGAACCAAATCGAAAATTGAGAAAGAGGGATCAATAGGGAATTTCATGACGAACATTCTAAAAAAAAATCACCTCAAACGGTCCAACCCTAAGGGGTGTACAGCAATTTGAGTGGCACAGTAGCGTTTTGCGCCACTGTGTGCCGGCAATGATACACATACATACTTCAAACCGGCGCCGGCTACGTAGGCATTCTCTAGTTTTATTATTCTCAGTTGCAGTTTCTTAAATATTTTGATGAAAATATTATGAATTAATCATTTATTCGTATCACATAAGTCGTTTGAATTCTTGCTGTTACTATATCCCAATTTAAACTTCATTATGTGGACCTACGTTCATTGTATAGTTCCACTCAATTTTTTCCAGCGCAGGCTCAGAGCGTCTGCTTGGATAAAGCTACCGAGCAAAAATGTTTCAAACTCGGTTTCCTTATAAACGCTTGAAATCCAACGTAATCGTAGATTTTAGGAATTCTTTTACTGCCTCTGAGACCAGATTTGGTTGTGGTAGTATTTGAAACAAAATGTTTATGAATATATCTTTATAAACGTCAACCCGAGAATAGCGATAACTTCAACTAAATTAGATGCAGTATCGCCATCCTTTCACTAAATCAATACACAAGAGAGAGCACGGCGGCGAGTGCACAAAATGGAGGCTAAGATCCGGTCGGCGAGGCAACACGCGTCCCGTATCCAATGTGTGATGGACTACGTGGAAGCCAATAGGGCTTTTACACCTAAACTAAGACGCATAGCTACTTCCCTTAGCCGGGTCCATCATACCCTGAATCGGGTGGTGCTGCTCATCATCAAGCAGGGATACGAATGCTAGTGGCTGTGACAAAGTCACTAGTGAGGCGGCCGAAAAGGTTGGAGTAAAATAATTTATTCCGTATAAGGCCTTCTCGACTTTTTGAAAAGCCTCAGCGTTTTGCGGGCAATCCGCCGACTGTAGATCATGTAGAAGCCTACTGGAAAGATCTTTATGGCCGCAGGATTCCACTTGACAGAAACACTCCAACCCTGGCACACTTCGAGGCCTTTTGTCAAAGGCTTCGAGAGCTACAAGAGGTGTGGCCACCGATAACCCCGGATGAATTTCGGAAATCATTTATGAGATCGAAGAACTTCGCTGCTCCTGGTCCCGATGGGATCAGCAACTTCTGGTGGAAAAAATTCACCAGTGTCCACCACCATTTGGCCAGAATATTCCTGGCTAAATGGAGAGCAGCAAATTCCGGCTTGGTTTGTCGAGGGGAGAACCGTGATTATCCCTAAGAGCGGAGATTTGTCCCAGTTACCGGCCAATAACCTGCCTGAATGCGTGTTACAAGGTGTTTACTCGCATCTTGTACGCGCATGTGTTCCAAGCAGTGAACCCGGTTTATCAACGGATGTACGAGCAGCGAGGGTCCAAGAGGGGTGTAGCTGGCTCTGGAGGACCCGCTTTACCATAACATCGGCTAATGCAAGGGTCCAGAGAGAGCCGGTTTTGTTCAGGAGGGGAGTGTTCCAGGGAGATTCCCTGAGTCCCCTCTTGTTTTGCATATCACTGCTGCCATTATCCGTTGCATTTCGTCGTACCCGAGGTTACAACTGCGGTACCCCAGGAGACCGAAGGCATAAGGTCATCCATTTGTTCTATATGGATGACCTTAAACTCTATGCCTCCGGAGAGAGAGATTTAAATCAGCCCCTCAGAGTGGTACAGAAGTACACGCAGGCAGTTGGAATGAAGTTCGGGCTGGATAAATGTGCACTGGTTCATCTCAAGAGAGGACGATGCGGTCCATGCGGAGAGGACGCCCACCTCATAGACGGAGGCATCTTCCACCATCTAGATGCCGGAGAATCGTACACCTATTTGGGTATCCCACAGCCGGGCAATCATGAGTGAAAAACGCTCTCCGAGGCTGGTATCGGCACTGCCTCCGACAGATCTGGTCTTCGGAGCTGTCGGGTAAGAACAAGGTGAGTGTCACAAATATGCTTGCCGTTCCGATCCTTCTCTACTTCTTTAGAGTAGTGAAATGGACACAAGAAGAGCTGAGGCAACTCGATGTAGGGACCCGCAAAATGATCTCCATCGGAGTTTGCATCCAATATCATTCATTCCGCGGTTATACTTCCCAAGAAATCGGGGAGGCCGTGGACTCTTGAGTTTGGAGTGTCTCCAGGGCAGAGTGGTTTTGGAGGAGGCTTGTAAAGTCATCAGGAGCTCGGATCCGCTTCTCTGCATGGTCCAAAACCATGAAGCAGCAGGGATAAGAGCGTTTGTGTATAAGGCAGCCAGAAGAGCAGCCGATGAACTTGGTCTCGTGTTCGATACTGAGCGGGAAAATCCAGACTCTGTCACCGAGTCGAAGCTGCAGAAACACGTCATCTTCTGCAGCTACATAAGGATAAGCCAATGCATGGTCTCTTCTACCGTCATCTAGAGAGGCTTGGCTTATCTGAAAAGCTGACCTTCACTTTTTTTAGGTCAGCGGGGCTAAACTCTGAGACCGAGGGGTTCATAATGGCTTTCCAAAATGATGTAATTAACACTCTCCTCTATTGTAGTCGTGTCTTGGGTATCAAGGTTCCTGATACCAGCTGCAGGGCATGTCGCCGGAGACGCTTATGCATCTCCTGTCGACCTGTCCAGTATATGCGGCCACAGCGTATATCCAAAGGCACGATTCAGCCTTACGGGTGTTGTATTACGACACTCGTATGACGTAGACGAGACGCCAGTGCTGCCTTATGCTCCGGGGAATGTAGTCCTCCTCGACCACCAGCTTAGGACAATGTTTGTGATTGAGTTTTCGGCTCCCGGGAAGAACAACATCGTCCTAAAAGAGGAGGAAAAATGGAGGAAGATCTTTTCTCCGAGCTCCGCAGGCTGTATCCAGACCACTCTGTTAAGGTTGTGGCGCTAATTATAGGCGTCCTGGGTAGAATGAGGCATACACTGCTTTCTGAATTAAAGATCATACCGGCTTCCCGAAATTTGGCAGAGATCTTAGCCGGCAGAATGCAGAAGACAATCGTCCTTGGTTTGCTACGATTTAAGGGCTCAATGATTACTGAGTCCACGAAGTGGAGAGTGGTCATTGTTTCACTCTTCAGAATATCTCCGAAAGTGTCGGAGCTTCGGAAGATGCGACTGAAAAAAAATTAAAAAAAAGTTATAAATAATAATAATAATAATAATAATAATAATAATAATAATAATAATAATAATAATAATAATAATAATAATAATAATAATAATAACCTGTGCGGGAGAGGGGGGTGGCATATTACAATTTAGCAGGCCACATTTGCGCCCAGGAACGACTCACGTTGGTTGGCCATAATCACCATTCAGTACAGGAATGAGGGAAACTCGAAAAACCTCAATAATTAAAGGGATGGTCAAATGTCAACAAATATCAATCTCTCACATTGACCCAAGCCAACATTCTTCCACTCTATCATATTGGCATAGAGAGTGCCAATCCTCTATACTATACGCTGATATACGGTCTACCGGCTGCGGGGAGCAAACCCACAGCGATCTGGCCACAACAACAGTAGGTTTCAATCTCCAAGGATAAAAACCATATCGATCATTTTATTTTGACTAAAATTTGCCATTGTTAGTAACTTAATTTAACAACAAGAACCAAAAAATATCATAGAGAAGAAATAATTACTGTCAAAGTGAAGTTAATGTAACAGAACTTTACTGTTTGTTTTCCATGGCCAACTTTACTCCCGAGTGTTTGAAAAACTAAATGTGAAATTATGGAGAGCAATTGAATTAAACTAAATAAACAAAATCATTTTTAATTAAAAAGATACTTTAATTATTAACTCGTATGAATAAATGCTGCCATAATATTTATTTATTTATTTTTCAATTTAGTTTAAATTAATTGGTTTGCATAAATCCATCATAGTAAAAAGTAATTGTGGATTAGAAGAAAAGTATTAGAGATAAATACAGATAACTTTATATCGGATAAAAGGTAATGAAGTGTGTTATCTGGTGACCTGAAAAAAATATGTGGGTAACATTTAAAAAAATCAAAGTTTTCAAAATTAGAGCGACTATATCAGCTATAACAAACAGAGTTGGTAGTATGGAGGCTGGTCAATAATTTCCCCCAATCACAGCCTCCTATGTCGCCGCCCACCTCTGATATTCAACTGTTTCTAGGCATCAACTTTTTGACAAAATATTGAATAACGTCCAAACGGTACGTTTTAGGCACCAAGTATGGTACATGAAGTGACACTAGAATTGACCGAGAAATCCAAATATGCAATAATATACAGGGCGTTCCATTTAAAAAAATATAACTTTAATATAAATCACCCTGTATATGTTTAGGAATTCCAGTGAAAATATAATTCCAGTGAAAATATTTTTAGTTTGTAGTTTTTGCTACTCCCCACCCTCCAGAAACAGCAGATTTAAAAAATATATATCAGTATAATCACAATCTTCCGTCCACACACTATTGGCCCACCCCCCAAGTTGCTATACCCGTAAGCCATTTTTAACACATGAAAAACTAATATAAAGACTCGCATCAAAAAACATTAACACATACAAAAAATAATAGGATTTCAGTATTCGGAATCGCTCGGCTAGAGACTACAGCTTCAATAATTTTTTACTCGGAAACTATAAGGATTTTAAAAAAACTTTTTTTACGATATTGACTCCTTTTTTCATGACGCATCTATTCCCAAATTGTTTTAAAAAAGTTCTGAATCACCCTGCATACCTACCTACTTAAGTTACTAAATTACATTTCTTAAACAAGTATGGGTAATTGATTAAAAGAAGAAAATATTAAGTGTTTTTTATTTTGTCTCTCACGTCATTTTTCCATAAGGACGATTTGCAGAGATAAATTTTGGCACCACTTTTCTTATGGCAGTTGTAACTCTGGTTGGATAATCTGAAATGTCACTGCTGATGTGGTGCATTACTACCATTAATGAAATAATTTGAAAATTTGTAGTACATTTGAATAATTCACATAGGTAGGTATTAGCTTTGTTCACACGATACACAAATTATAGTTTCCAATCGTCCGGAGCATGCGCATTCCAACTAAAACAATGGGTTTTCAACCTTATAGAGGTATTATAAATAAACTGCGCGTGCGTCGGACGATTGGAAACGGTTTCCAACTGCTGTGCGAATAGGATTACTATTGGGATCAGGGAGGAGATATACCAAATGCGCCATGAAGTCGATTTGTGGAACAGATATCTATAAGGGGATCACTGATGCCATTTGCGCATGTCTCGAAGTCTCAATATGGAATAAAATGAGTAAATGAGAGATGCGTGTAATCAGAATCGTAAAATATATGTATCTTTTTTATATATATTTTTACGTATTAACAATATTTGCTTTCGTAACAACAGGTTAAAGTCACAAATAATTTTGACTTATTGGTATAATAATTTTTGTAGTTAAATATTTGACTCAACTTAAAGGAGGCCACCTGAAGAGAAGAAGCAATCCTAGAAATTCAGAAATAGGTCAGATCTCATCTATTGTGGTTGAATTTTCGAGTTCCTGCAGTAAAGAGAACTTAAATTTACTAACCTGGTTTAATGAAAACAATATAAATATTTAACTAGATTATTTTTTTTAGATAACTATTGAATAGAACTTTTTCTGTGGAATTGTTCATTAGCATACCTGGATGTTTGGTATCAGAGAACATACATATGACTTCATTGATAGGAATTGTAGGAGATTTGATTTATATTAGCTTAAAATACCTTTCTAATACAGTAAAAAATATGTCTTTGTTCCACACATCGCTTTCACGGCGTATTCTGTTGGAAATTAGCGCATGTGTATATCGCATAAGCCCCTTTAATATTTTTCTGTCACTTTAATTCGGCATGCTACTTCTAGCTGAAGATTTACGTTATCTAATAGAAATTTTTCGCGAGTTCCTGTTCACGACCGTCAGAATACTAGCGGTTCATCTCCTCGTTGTCATCGAACAAAAATTCTTTACTCTTGTTTGCTCTCAAAATGAAATTCGCGACAATGTGGCGATTAACCGATAGCTCTGTGAAAATTGGGAATAATATAAGGCATACAAAATTTACAGCATTTGGATAAATAAATATATACCAAGAACATGTATTTTTCCACTTATTTCGTATGAAGCAAGAAATTTCTCAAACTGTTGAAAACAGACATAGAAAATGATACATATGTTTGATTCACAAAATTACTGAACTATTAGTGGAAATATTTTATCTTACTTTTTACCTATATAATTCACAATAACCGCTAGTAACTCACCAGTAGACACTGGAAAGTAAATCAGTTCCCGTTTTATAATACTGACGTCATAAAAACAACTTATTCTTGTATTCCCTTATTACCGTTATTACGCAAAAATAATTTTTTCTTACCGTTGATCAAATGAAACGAAAAAGAAAAAATCGTTTTAGTAATATTATACACAAGGTTGGGGGTCCATTTTTTGCCATTGGTGTAAATTTGGTTGCCTAACATTCGCAGTTACATATGATTTAAAAATTGTTAAAATCCCGACACATTAAAACATCAAAGCCATTTTTCCAGGAATTATGCATTTTAGTGATATAAATTATATATATATTTTATAGTAAATAATGCGGTTTCGTTTGCTTATTCAAAATCCCTAGAGGCACCTTCTTCTTGAGTATAAAACAAATGAACATATTAAAGAGAAAAATATTTCCATAACAGTAGTATAAATTATTTCTCTAGAATGTTCTTGTGCTATATTTTGAGTGAAATATAGTATACCATCCATAATAAAAATGTTTTATATTATTTTTGGTATTCTACACTGCTTGTTAGTATTTTTATAAATAGTTTATATTTTCACACTTGCTTATAACAAATATTGTAATAACTTATCCTCTCAATTGTTTTGCCGTTAATGGATTAATAAATTATTATTATTGTTATTGAAGTATCTTAAAGAGTGAGGGAATTATAATAAAAATGAATGGTACCTTAATGTAACGTTATTTAAGTGGTTCTAAAACCTCCCAACTAATTGAAATAATTTCTAAACTACAGAAATCATTGTAATAAGGGACTTTGCACTTGAATATATTGTTCAATCATTAATTTATTTTTATTTGCTTAGCATGGAAATGGACTCTCAAGGTAACTACTATTACTCCTTATGATATTATAAAGCAAAACAAATGGAAACAGTTAGTTTCAATTTTAGAGATAAGAAATTACATAAGATAAAGCCAAGAATGAGTAAATAAATGTTTGTTCTTTCTGAAGTATTTCCCAGTACTTCTAGATTTTCTTCATATTCTCTAATTACTGATTATGCTAAATCACTTAAACCATAGAGATCCTAATTTTGAACACTATAGGAAATAATTTGACTACTTTCAAATACCTAACTAATAGCTAATGTTAAGTCTGTGTAAAAATACACAAAATGTTTGTTGATTTTTTTAATTAATTATAGATAATTTAAATTATTAGGTATTCACTTTTGCTCCATACTGTACTTATATTTTAACTTGTGAAATAAATTGACTGATAGTGGTTAAAGAAAAAAATAGAGTAGGAAATAGAATTATTAATCTTGAGACTGTTGCAAAATGAAACTGAAAAATATTTAAATAATACCAATGTTCTTGATATCTGATAAAGGAAAATTATTCTGATAATTGTTAATATATGTAGAAAAGGAAAGTCAACGACCATGTTTAGTAAGTAGTATATGTCTTCAAAAAGGATATCTCTATAAACCAGTATGTCAACAACTATACACAGTCCACTTAGTAAATTTTAAAAGAATTTCTATATGCATACATATATAGGATATCCTCGGATAGGTGAAACGACTTGTAAGAGACAATCAATGTGGGTAACTATGCAACATCAGTTTTATCAATTTAATGTTTTTTGACAATTTCCAAAATATAAGGTAACAGCTATATATCATTATAAAGGAAAAATATAATTTAATTGAATGGCATAAAACTGTACAGGGTATTCCATTAAAAAATATATATATGTTTGAGTTATATTTGCCCTGTAAAGCAATTACAAGTATGCCACTGAACTCTACATAAAAAAACTCTTATCAGAAGCAGTTTTCACCATTCTGATATCTCAGCTATTCTCTGAGATAAAAAGAATCCCTTCCCTCAAATAGGAAGTCTGTGAAAGTTCTGATTACGGTATTTTAAGTTTCTCAAAAAAGTAATCCAGTGTTGTGAATACCCAAATTCAATTTAAATGTGTATAACAAAATGAAAATATGCCATTGTATCTAGGTAACACTGCAAAAATGTATGCCTCATGTCGATAAGCATTATTTATCTTATGAGTACCTTTGAGAGAATAGTGATATTATTTGAAATATCCTATACAGCTAGTCCAAAAAATATATGTATCACAAACCACCTGGTAATAGTTTAAGCCAAAATATTTTGAATAAACTTATGTATGGGGATGAATGTTAATATCAGCGGAGATATAGGATGTTGAAGTGAACTATTTTTTACAAACACTTCTAATAACTTTTACAGTTGTTGACGTATCGATTTCAAATTTGGTGTTAAGAGATTTTTGGGGGTGTCAAATATAAATATTATCTCACTTTTGAGCTATATTATAGGGGCCGTTACATAGTGTATTTCTGATGTAAAAAAATTACTCTAACTTTTTTTTTATCACTAGAACTTCTAAAATTATAATAATTTAAATTTGGACTTTTTCAATGAAAAATATCATGCCATGTGGAAACCTCTAACTGTTTGCAAAATATTTGTATTAAAGAATCCAATACACAAACCATTTTTTATTTTACCGTGCAATTTTTATCAACTAAACTGCAAAAGGCTAGACAAGTTAACTGATTTGAAGAAGTAGGCTAAGAATTAAAACAAAATTAATGAAATAAAATCTGTGAGTAAATGAAATAGCTGAAAATTAATTATTGATGTGTTATGCTTATTTTGTTCTAAAGTTGCACATTTCATTAATATTTTAAAGTTGCGTATCGTAATTTGCAAATTATTTATGAAATTAATAAGTTATATTACATACAGACTATAAAGTTGTTTGTTAATTTTTTTAAATAAAAATATTTTAAAATCGGTTAAAGTTATAAGTTTCCACAAGGTAAAACATTTTTCACTGGAATGATCCAAATTATTATAATTTTAAAGAATATTTGTTCTGGTGCATTATTTACTTAAGAGACAGGTACACTATGTGACACCCCCTATAAGATAGCTTAAAAGTGATATAAGTAAAATTAAAATTTACTACATCACTCCGCCAACGTAAAATTTTTGAGTTTTCATAAAAAATGTTTTACTTCAACACCCTGTATCTCTGTCAATGTTAACATTCGTCCCACACATATAAATGCATTTCTAATATTTTGGCTTAAACTATTATCAGGTGGTCTATAACCCATTACTTATTAAACATCCTGTATATAGGCACATAGATGTATAGGCAACCAGTTATACTATAAATAAATTGAGGATAAATTGTTTCATGTAGCAAAGAACAGTCTGATTATTACTTTCGTATTGACGTTTAATTTCTTTTTTATAATGCTGTGTAGACTGTGTTTAAAAGACAATGAAATATTGCACAACATAATTAATTCAGAGTTGAAATGTGCAGAATTAACTTTAGTTGAATCTCTCTATTGGATCTTTGGCGTAGAAGTTAGTGATATAACCTCACTTTTTACGTACTCGTAAATATTTTTCTTGTTTTTAGGTAGACGTAGACGATCCTTATTCGAAATTTATTTGTAACCGTTGTGAAAATGTTGTACAATATGTTGGTTCTTACAGAGCTTTATATCGAAGAAATCAATTAGTTTTAGAGGGAAAATTAGATAACTACTATCAATATGACGCATTGGTGGATGAAATTAATTTAAAAGTAAGAAAATTGTTGATCTAAGGTTGACAGTTGCCACCTGCCCCTATTGCGAAAGGATAATCCATACTGGAGTCTCTTATGTCCTTATACAGGTGTACAAGCTCAGTTTGTCGTCAATTCAGTCCCTAAACTTAATCGTCAGTCGACTGATCATAAACTAAACATTCCACAGATGATAATACATGACCAGTAAAGACGCGTATTAGTCACCTTCAGATCGCTAGAAAACACAGGTTTGTTTTTGGAAATACCTAAGATATAGATAAAGAACAAATGGACAGGATATTGTGTACTTTTTTAAAATTCTCGATGGTTTTTTTGACATCTCTAAGTTAGAATTACTAGTCATAGCTTGTAATAGCTGCCTCGACAAATTTTCCTCGTTCTATGACTTCATTACAGTGGTACAAGTGAGACTAATGTGACATAAGATCAGTCTATTATCACTTATACCAATATTGAAAATTATTAAAATATTTTATCCACGACCACTATATTAAGAAAGTTTTCCATGGATTAAAAGGATTTTAACATACTAGTGGATTAGAATTCATAATACTATGCTTCGATTTTATAGCATTTTATTGAGAATTGTTATTATTAACATTATCACTTATCTCGAGAACGATCTTATCATTTTGACCGAGATTACTTAAATTCACTCAAGGAGTTTCTGAAGGACTGGAGAGGCTGACAACTTCGCTAGATAGGATCTTGATTTTTTTCAGTAATTGCCATCTTGCTGGACAGTGAATCTTCAATATAACTTTCTGCTACCGTAGTTGATTTCCAACCACCATGACGCTTTATAGTGGTAATATCGCCTCCAGTCCAGTAAAACTTTCTGGATCAGGGAGCTCAAGAAATGCAGTCACTTTTGAAAACGTTTTTGAAATTGTGTTGATGCCTACATATTGTGTAGTACATTTTCCAGCCACAAATCTCCTGCCATCATTTTTAGATCGCAGATTGATGTATTTTCGACACATTTTCACAGCATTGACTGAACAAACTTTTTCCGTGATTCTGAAAACTTCTTGAAATATTGGTTTTCATATCCGAAATGAGTACGTATGGGTAACTATCTTTGTCTTGGTACGTGGCATCCAAAGAGATTAATTTATTGCATCGACAAGCACCTACAACTCCCATGATCATTGCAACCTGTGAAGAATTCAAAATAAAACACTAAATGTATAAATTGAAATATTAAAATTGTGTATTTTCTTCCTCAACTTAAATATTCCTCATCCAGTGCATTTTTTAATAATTCTTCGATTTGGTTTCTCCCCAGTATCATTGTGTTTTTTGCTTTATAATTACTTAATTATATTTTCAAATATGAAGTAAGTTTACCATACTTTGAAATATCAATACATTTGTGCACTTTCAACATTGATTTTAGCATGGAATACACCGAAGAGGCAGTAAACGATTTCTGTAATTGCTTCTTCTCCTATGCCCATTTTTTTTTGCCAGTTATCAATTCCACAAATTCCTTCATGTACACACTTTTGCTTTTCACTGGTAACAGTAATGTTGCTGAATTTCAGTTGGAATGAAAAAATTTCAACATTCTCACTTATTTCTTGTGTCGATTTTGTAAATTTTTTCACTCTTTCTAGTATTCAGCTGTCAATCAGTAATCTTGATTAAAATAAATTTGTCAAATATGACGTTTTTCAAAACCATAATTCTTCACCTGGTCTCACACAGCCTTCACTCTCCTAATTGACCGGGTTTGGCTGTTGTCTTTATCAATCCATCAGTCAGGGCAATGCACGATCAGCTTGACATCATTCTGACCACAGTTATAGACTGAACTGATGGCAGACTGAGTGTGTAGCACCTTTCTTACTTTAGTTGCAAATGTCTACTCAATGTAATTTGTTAAATATGTCATAAACTGAATATTTACAAGAGAAGTTGCCAAAAACTTTTTCATAAAGAATGTTTTCTATTAAGGGTAATAAGTTGAAAGAAGTACAGTACATTTAATTAAGTCGAACTACCCATTTATTTCAGTTTGAAAGAAAATTTGATAAGCTTTATAAAACCGTTAAAAACAATAGAAATTTGTTGACTGCAACAATATCTAATACAAAATATATAAATGTAATTTCCCCATTTTCCAAGCAATAAATGTAATTTGTAATACGTAATGTAAATTATAGAATGAGGAAAACTGACATGTCAATTTATTTATGCTTTCTCTGTCTTATTAACACACCTTTGGCAATATCAAAAGGTGGCAACTCTACTCAGTTTGTTTATCTAATATAATATAAACTACCAACATTCAATTTACAACTTACAATTTTTGCATTCAGTGTCCACTGAAAATATTTCCATCTTTAATTTACTATATTTATAACAAATGCTTGAAATAGGCCACTAAATCAAAAACTGCAAAATCAATTATACTTGAAACTTCTGTATCTAATGTATGGATGGAAGTAAAACTGATTTATATGAGCAAATCTTATGTGATCAATGTTTCAAATTTGCTAAGTCACATAAGTACAGTAAAGCTCGGTTATAACGTACCGGTGGGGACTTTATAAAATTGACGTTTTTGCTTTTCATAAATGGAAGATATAGAACTATATGATGCCGAAAGGCAATTTGGATATTGTAGATTACGCGTTAGTTTTATATTTTGTTGAGAAGAGATGAAAGTAACAATTAACATAAACACTGCATTTTTTCCAATTTTATCAGACAGTTTCACTACTGACATTCGAGACATTCTAAAATGACTTTTAAAATCACCCTCAGAATATGTAACAACAGGATCTTTAAAATAATTTAAATGTTTTTCACTATCAAACATTTCATATTCACTGTCTTCTTGAAGAATATTGCTACTACTGGAACTGTTACTGTCGCTGCTACTGCTTTCAACATAGTGGAGGCATCCATAAATACCTTTAAAATATGTCCATTCAGTTTCTCAACCACTTTCAACTATATGTAAAAATATTCTTTTGCATCACTCTCCCACCACTCAACTGATTGCAACTGATTTTATACATAAATCACTTTAATCATCAATCAATTAATAAGTTACATCAGTTGTATCAGAACAAACTATTAATTTGATTAGATCATGAACCATTACAACATCGCAACTATTATTGGAATTGTCTATCGTACATATGTCTATTGACTTACTTTGTTCCTTTTATGTAAAAACAATGGAAACACATGAACTTTCCCATACCCGTGCATGCTTGCTTTTTGACTCAACATGCACGGGTTATATATTTATCCTATACTATCAACTATTCTCATTCCACACTGTACAAAAAAGTGATTTTCTTCAGTTTTCATTAAAATATGTATCATAAAATATGTCAATATGTCATTACTACTTCTAAGTGGCCAGAAAATGATAATTTTATAATTAATAAATTTACAAATTTCATTAACAGCTTTGAGTTATAGTTTTGTATTAATTTATGTGTACTTTTAGACCGTTGATAGAAAAGAGCAATTCAGGAATACTAGTGCTAAGTGTACCTCTGATGAATCTAAGCTCAGCCTAAAAGCAAAGAAGAGACTTGAATTGGTAAAATACTATTACGAAATTCCCACTAGAGCCATACAGGAATTGATGGGGTATCAAAACTTAAAAGATACAAAAAATGATGATGGATCATTAGTTCAAGTAAACGAAATAGTTAATGTTGAGGTATGTAAATACTGTAGTGAAATATTTACAACGAAAAAACTTCTCAATTTTCATTACAAAAAGAAACACAAATCTGGAGAGAAGAAAGGATTACGATTTAAACGCATTAGAAAGAAACGTAAGAACCTTTTCACAAGACAAAAAAACATCTTGCGTGAAACTTCCAATAAGTTGTTAAACATATACCCCTCACTCAACAAATTGTTTCAAAAAGGTAATCATCCAGAAAACTTTTTGTTTGATGTTAAGAACTTTCCAAACTTGAATTTTTTAAAACATTTGGACACATGTACCCAAAATAATACTGCAGTAGAAATTACTGATACCAATGTCAGTGACCAATCTAATAATGGAAAAACCAACTGTGTCGATGTTGAAACTACTAATAATAGTAATGATGTTGATATTATTAAAGGTAAAACAACAGAACAAATAAAAACTATTAAAACAACCAATGCCTCTCTTTTAAGAAGTGACGGAAACAATGAAAATATAAATCAGTATAAATGCCTAAAGCTCAAAGAGTTCTACATTTCTTTGGAACGATGTGCAGTCCCAGGAGAAAGCAGTCAGGTTATCACAGAAAAGATAAAGAATTCAAATACTGACCGAGGCGGTAAGGAACTAAAGATCCTTCCAGAGACCCAGACCCCAAGAAGCACTATTAAAATTCCAAGAGTTGAACCAATGAAGGACATCATATCTAATTCAGTCACATGGAAGGAGAGCACAGCAAATGAAAAAGTAGAAAAAACATTTTTTAATCCCAACGTTACATTAGAAGCTGAGGATACAGATGGAAAAGCACTTGTTTATGAAAGTGCTAATAAATTTTTCAGTGGTGAGGCTGATTCTTACGAGATTAATGAAGATACAGATATGATGAATAGTGATGATGACATTGATCAACAAACATTTGACAATTGTTCTAATCAAAATATAGAATCTGTAGTAACAACCAATGATAATATTAATATAAAAGATGAATATCCATCATTAAATCTGAAAAATTTTTATATATCTATTCAAAGATGTGACGCATCAACAGGATTTAAAGACAATATAACCAGTTGTACTATTAATAAACTGGGAAAAATGAAACAATGGAAGGAATATATATCAGAAACATTATTCAAACTACAACAGATTAAATCTGATGAAACCGAACTGGGTAACACAAATAGTGGTAATAATTTTTCCAATAGACTGAGAGGTGTCAATGAAACAATAGTCCCTACCGTACTGGAAAATAGTACTACAACTGATTTTAGTGATAGACAATCAGAAGAAAGTATCAATAATGAAATCCAAACTATCAAGTTAAGTGAGAATAGTATTTTAGAGCATGATGTTAGAGATCAATATAAGCAATTAAATTTAAAAGATTTTTATATTTCTGTGAAAAGATGCCCAATTCCTAAACAGTCTTATCAGAACAAGGAGATGCTAACACAAAAAAAGAATAATTTACTAACGAAGGTAACAATGAAGGAAAATCAGAATAAAGAATTTAATAATATAAATGAATTAGACAAAAGACTACAAAAACCACAGAAATGGAAAACAAATTTATTTGATTCTTTATTTAAAATAAAAGAGATTAACAAACTGTTCAAAGATGTGAAACCCACACAGTACAATGATGGACAACCAGATAGTGATGTAGGTACTTTGAGGAAAAATGAATGCAATATTGTAGCAAATCGATCAGAAAGTACAGAAAATGATACGGTACCAATGACTAAATATATTGAAACACCTTGCAGAAAGTTATCTGATGTTCATATTAACCAAATTAAATCAGTTTATTCTAAAAATGAAAAGAAAAGAAAAACTAATAAAACTTTTACTGTCAATCACATAACAAGTTTGGATAAAGCAGTCAGTTCAAATATGCGAGAAGTAGCTATTGTTGTACCCAAGATTGACATACTTTTAAAGAAAAAGGGATATAACGTTAAAATATATGAGTCAGTAGATATAAATACAATAAATGAACATTTGGAAAATGTTCCACATAAAACGTACTCCTGTGACTCACAACTTGTTTCTCCAACAGATTTAAATTGTATGCCTCAACTTGAAAAAGAAGTTGAATGCAAAAAGGATTATGTGAAAGACATTCCAGATGAGCCACCTATACTTGAACTACAAGTACAGAAACCGTCATTAGTGAAAAAAGGGTTAAAAAAACCGTATTCAAGGAAATCTAAAAGAAAGAAAAAAGAAATACTACGGAATAGTGCTAAACGCACAAATAGAATAATAAAGAACATTGTAAATAAAGAGAAAAATCCAATAAGTTTGGAACCAAAATTATGCAAGCTTAAAAGGAAACTGCAAGAAAGTACAGTAGTAACTAAGGAGATGGATTACATTACCACAGGAATAGAGCAATTAACAAATTTATTAAATGCGATAGAAATAAAAGACGACAGTGATAATGATTCAGTTAACAGAGGAATTAATTTATTTAAAGAATTACCAATTAACAATTGGAAGGAAAAAATCTTCAATAAATCACGCAATCATAGTGTCGATTATAAACTGTTATTGGAGGAAGAACACCATTTAAATGAATCAAACTCTTTGATGAGAGAAATATATAATCAAGTACTTGATGAAGACAGCAACAAAATAAAAAACAAAAATGTTGTAAATCATCTATATAAAGAAGGAAAGGATGGTCAACATTCAAAGCGTTCTGAAGAAAATACTGTAAAAAATGATGTGCATCTAGTAGCTAAAGAGGTCCAAGAAAATGAAAATAAAATAGAAGAGAATTGCACTCTACACCATCTAGATAAAGAAATGAATGAGTGTAGATTTTCTAAAAAAGGTATTATAGAAAGTGATGCCTGCTTAACAATTTCAGAGGTAAAAGATGTTCCTGATAAGGGCGACAAAATAGAAAATAATACTCCACAGCATCTAAATAAAGAAACAAAGGAAGATAAGAATTCTAAGCCATATAGGAAACATAAAAATGTAGAAAGTATTCATGAAGATGGTAATTCTCTTACAGATGCTAACAATATAGATGAGGAAAAAGAAATGAAATCATGGAAGAAGGGGATATCGAATATTTTATTCAAACTGAAACAGATTAAGGAAGATAATGCAATAGAACAAGAAAATTCAGAAAGTTGTTTAAATACGCCAGAGACAGTTTCAGTCAACAATACTACTGAAATTGCTAAGCACAGAGGAATTCATAAAAATGATGAGGAAGTATTGCTAAATATCATGGAACAGTCGACATCTTCAGTTACCAATAATCAACATGAAAACTTAGTTACATGTCCAATAGAACAAAGCAATGCATCGACCAAAGTCTTAGAATTGACCATGCCATCTGTTACAGATAAAAACAATACATGTGAAATATCTGCTGATGATTTCGATAGTGGAAACATGGATAGTCATAACATTAAAAGTATTATTAACTCTCGGTGGTCTAATATAACTAAGGGCAAAGCAAGTATCGTAACTGAAATGTCAATTCCAAGTTCATCAAAAAATGTTGATTTGCAAATTTTTGCTCACACTATAGTGAAAGAAACTTTGGAAAAGGATAATTTTTAACTGTTATTAATAAGCTTCTTGCATAAAAAGTGACTGTGTAAATGTGGTTTGAAAACGAGAATAATATTTCGAAATAAAGTTAGCGATTTAGTGCTATGTGTAAATCAAAAGAAATCCAAAAGTGGTTGAAAAGACAATGTCGGAATTCCAGTTGGGGTCAGTCTTAGTCGATATTTTGTGTTATAAAGACTTAATGAATAATTTAGTATTTATTTTAAGGAACATTTATTTTTTTGGAATAAATCATTAAAATATAAGGCAAGGTTTTAATAAGATTATACTTATATACTACTGAGATATTTATCATATTTAATATTTTTTATTTTTTATAGTAATGTTTACTTTTTAATTCATATTTTTGACCATATATATTGTCGAAATTAAATGTAATGTTACGTGTTTTATTGTTAAATTATAACTTCATGGATTTCAATTAACTGTAATATGATTCATTTAATAAGACTTAATAGTTGTTGGATGGAAAATTTAAACAAATATATGTTTGCCTTTCAAAGTTAAAAAATGAAAAATAGAATTTTTAACTTGATAGGGCCTTTTAAAATTAATGTGTTATATATACATTTCTTACAATCAAGAGAAGCCGTAATTTTAGTATTTAAAAGGAATTTTTAATATTTTGTAAAAATTCAAGTAGAAAAATAATTGCTACTGAATTTGTTTCTCATCATTTATATTATATAATTAATTTTTCCTCTAAACAATCTGAGCCAGACGATTTAATAAATTAACAGTTATAGTAAATCTGCATCTGTCATTTATTCGTACAAACTCATTACAGTGCTACAAATAATAGAAGTCACGAACTCATTGGTTTTATAAGCCATATAAGTATAAAAATTAATAGCTATTTATGCAACAAGTACAAAAAGTAAGTGTTTATTGCACTCGATGTGAAATTCGTCGAGTGCAATGAACACTTTTTGTACGAATTGCAAACAATATTTTTGAATGAAAGCAAGAGAAGCAGAGCTTCCCCTACAAAAAAATACAAAACATCTTCTAAAATGTAATTTTTGAAAGAGGAAACAATTCATTTATTTATATAAAAAAACGCTAAAAAATATCTTAATTATCATGCTCATAACAAATGCGGCTTTGACTCCTAAAAATTTAAAAATGATCTTGAATATATTACAAATAGGTAAGCTTTTAAAAATTGCTTCCCTTACTTAAAATTTCACCGCACGCCCCTGCACTAAGTGTAGGAAAATATGACGTCGATTTGAACGTTTATGTTTGTCATGATGACAAAACGCTGTAGTAGAATGACAGATGAATGCAATAAATATTTTATTGCGCTCAGTGTTGCCAGTAGGGGTACAATTGTACTTTTTCAGTATATATTCTGGACCGGAGTACAAAAGTACATCTTTCACAGATTTAGTACATTTTCGTTAATTTACACGTTGACAGTTGGTAGACAGTCTATTATACTATCCGTCGTCTTCACGTCGGCTCCTTTGATGTCGAGGTCCCAGATTTGGTTTTTTTAGACGACCAAAAGACGACTGCGCATTTAACCGCGCACATTCGCGCGCTCAAGGGGCACGGTGATTTGTCAAGAAATAGATTTTCTCCCACTTCGTCGTGTACAAATGAATTTCATTGGTTGGTAGCTCAATTGGCAATTTTAATTGATCGAGGAACCAGTAAGTAAAGTATAGATGAACTCTTACAATATACAAACAGAAAGAATTATTGTGTTTGTGTTGTTTTTTTCTTTATAATAACAGACTTAAAACGAGATATAGCTTTAAGCATAGGCGCCATTTTCTATTTTTAAGGAGTCCGCAATTTTGCTTTAGTTTTCCATGATACATTATTTGCAAAAGCAAACACTTTCTATGAAATTGACAGACCATTCTTATAAAAAGTACCGTTATTAACGTCTTTATTGAAATGGAGTGTCAAAAAAAAATCGACTAATGAATTTCCTGTATCAGTTTTGAAGAAACCCCACACCTAAGTGAAATTTCTTGGTGCGTCACTGTCTCTATGTTAAATAATTTGTGCACCTTGTGCCCATTTATGAGAAAAATTTTTAAAACGAAAGCTTAATGGGCCATAGGTAGATCGTTGGGCCTCAGTTATTTTTA
This sequence comes from Monochamus alternatus, assembly GCA_037114965.1. Classification (NCBI taxonomy): domain Eukaryota; kingdom Metazoa; phylum Arthropoda; class Insecta; order Coleoptera; family Cerambycidae; genus Monochamus; species Monochamus alternatus. The sequence continues at coordinate 76,772,265 of CM073427.1, forward strand.
TAAAGGAGGAGTGACAGAAATACATTTTTAATGGCTAAAGTACATTTTCTTCTCACCAATGAGTACCTTTTTTTGCAAACCACTGGCAACACTTATTGCGCTAGTGCAATAAAGAACCACTTTTTCCACTAAATATAGTTCAATAAATTTTGTTTTTTGCATGAACGTAGAAAAACTGAATTTAGTAACGTAGTGATTTGGCATGTTTGTTATTTTTGTTTACAATTAGTTCCCCCATCTAAACTCAAAAAGTGATTGAGATTTGAATCAAATTAGTTTTTTATAACCTATCTTTTTAAATTTGACGTTTGTGTTATATATTTTAAAATCGCCCTCAGAATAAAGCAATCTAATGTGCTGTCAAATCACTTTAAAAATGGCGGTTGTAGAACAAACAACTTGACATATAACAGCAAGCAGAAATTTGTGTAGAACTGTGAATTGTATGTTTTGATCATTGTATTAGACCATAATAATGATTTTATTTTGTTGTGTTACATAAATCCGCACTGTTTGTCCTTAAAGTGATTTGACAGCACGTTGGATTGCCTTATACAATAAAAATGAATAAAACAGTGTCTTCACATGTTTTTCTTTAACAAACGTTTCATATGCACTGTTTTCTTCAAGAATACTGCTACTCCTTATTGAACTATAATCACTGTCGCTACTAGCGCTACTGATTTCCAAATATAAATACAAGATGATTCAGAACATATCTAAAAAAAATTCTGAGTGTACAGGGGACTCTTACAAATACAATTTTGTAAAGAAAAAATCAAAAAGGGCAGTTCGAAAATGATTTAAAAATACACTTCTGCACGGCACTGAAAACTGTCCACTGTAAAACCTGACAAGGGGGCAATGTGCGACCGGACAAAAAATGGAAAGAAATGCTCAAGGAAAGAAATAACATTTTATAACGCCGATTTTATACAGCTAATTTAACTGCTTTTGTCGCTATTGCTATTACTTAATTACTAATAGATTTAATTTGTGGTTTTAATTCCTAAAATAGTTTGAACCTGATGTTACAACATTTTAGGTCCGTCTTATCCAGTTTCTAAAAACTAACACAAATGTTTCTGCTTCTTGTCCGTTTTGAACTCGTAAGTTATTGGCAGCAACTATCCCCACAAAAAAAGTCTAATTGATTTAAAGTCCGGAGATCGTGGCGGTCATGATACCGGTCCTCTTCGTTCAATCCCTTGGTGTTAATGCTTGAATATGCTGTACATGGTACAGATATATGAACCTCATGTAAAATACGTCACACTGCTGCAATAAGCCGTGGAAGACCTCCATCTCTTCCACGACTCAATTTCAAATTTCCCTCGCGTTGCACTACATTTGCACTCACTGCACACCGCGGTAAAAGTAGCTGCATTTGGCACATGTTTACGGAGAAATCGTTCTACTAAACCATTTTCACAGCGTAGTAAATTAAAACCATATCTATCAACTCCGAGTTACTACCATACACTTAAACCATTTTTGCAACTTGAAAAACTAATGTAAACACAGGCGTCACAAAAACTTTAGTGCCTACACAAAGTAATCGGATTTCAATATTCTGAATCGCCTGTCTAGAGACTACAGTGGTCGAGCGGTGTAAATATTGAAAATACTACAACTTCAATAATGTTTTACTCGGAAACTATAAAGATTTTATAAAATAAATAAGATATCGACTGCAATTTTGATGACTCATCTATTCCCAAATTCTTTTAGATAAATTCTGAATCAGTCTGTATAGTGAGTTATTTAAAATCCCGAACAGTATTTAATATACTTATTTTGTCCACAAAATATATTAATTTGTTGCATGGGATTCCTTTAACCTTTTGTTTCTCTCAATTTTTGCCAATTTAATGATAATATAGAAAAAGATTATTGAGAAATTGACACTTCATTTTACTTTTATTTTAGTTTAGAAGAATCATTAGATTTGTGAAGCTTATAAAACCAATGTAACAACCGAAAATAGCATCTGGTTGCTATTCTCAAGGTAACAACGTTACAACGGGTATGATCGATTACAGCCTAACGAACCGATCTATCAAACGAGGGATCGTTCAATGTTACTTTAGTTATGCATAAATATGGTCAAGAACTATCCTTATTACTGCTGCCTTAATGATATAGTCAGGGGTCCCAGATGGTTTTAAGTAGGATTCGTGAGATAGGTCGTCAAACATCGTGAAAAATCATGAAATGTCAGCAATATAATGGTTTCGGTAATAAAGCTGTGGTGAGATCACGTCACTATAAAATAAACTTTGGTATTTTGTATCTTCGTAAGCTATTGTAATTACACTTCGGTCAGCATCGACTTCTACTTTTCGATAGGTAGTAGGTAGAAATAATGAAATGGGGCAAGAGGAGTAATAGAAAAATGGAAACAAAATTCAAAAATGACGGTAATGTAGAAAGCAAGCGGGAACAAAATCCCAGCATGGTACGAAGTCATCATATCTGCGCCATAACAATGCCGCCTCTTAAGCAACTTGATAAGTTCAGTAAGGTACGATTCATGTTTTCTTGGAACCATTCACAATAGTGTAATCGTCTTCCATAGTCAATGGGAAGTAATTCTTGCGCAACAGTTACCTGGAAATGGAATGGAACCATTTTTTTAAAGCCTTGTGACATGTTCCAACTGAAGGTCCTAAAAATAAAAATTTTTGGTTATTAACTATAGTTCGATATTGGATTCAAATAAAAATTTCAAAATTGATATATTTTAGAGATAACGTAACAAAAACGTAATAAAAAAAATACCTGTCTGAGCAGACAATTTTGATATAGATTTTGTAGGACTGAGTTATTCGTTGTATATTATCAACGACATCTTCTGTGAGTACTGTTGGTCTGCCTGTAGATTTTCCTTTGCAAATGCATTGTTTATTTTCAAATTGTTTGACGATAGTACACTTTCGGTATGAGAATGTGTCTTAGTCAATCCACGTGTCTAACACAAGCAAGCGCTTCCAGCTGCTTGCATGCAGCTCAAAGCTTACGTTTCTAAGACGCTTACGCTGAATTTCAGCAGCTGTAAAAATCTTCCAGCAAAAATTTTTTGGCTGGATCGCTTGCGCTGAATGTAACTCAATTTTGGATGATAAGAATTGTCATTCTGACACTTATTTGTATATTACTTTTGTTTGTTTATGAAAAGTTTTATTAAATTATAAAGATTCAAAATGGAAACGAAAATATACAGGGTGTCCTATAATGATGTGCGCTCCTTTGGAGGGTGTGTTCCTTGGATCATTTAGGGGGGATTCTTTCTATAAAATTTTTCGATTTGAACCCTCCCTTACGAGATAAGGGCCTCTAAAAAATTGGAAAAATTTCGGTTTTAATTTTTTTTCTCAAAAACGGTGAAACTTAATCTGAAAATCGGTTAATACATTTAGTTAATTAAGTGAATACGATTTTTATTTTTACCAAATGTCTACAAGGGTGGCAACGACCAACCTCTGTTTCTCAAATTCAAAGGGCTCAAATCAAAATATTTTATAGAAATTTAAAATTCTCATTGTTCAGAACTTGTGGAGAGGGTGTGCTTGCTAAGGTTAACAGGTAGGTACAACCAAATTTTTCATGAAATATAACATCGTACTAATTATGGTTTTAACTCCTTATCCAATATTCTTCCAGAATGGCCAACAATCTCAGATCAGCTTGATTTTTTCTTATCAAATTATAAGGCCTTCTCTCATTAATTAAAATACTGCAATTGGTTTTAGGATTGTCTACTATTTGTTCGTGTTGCAGTAAAAATTAAATTAAAATTGTAAAAATGCATTAGTATGTGTCCACCTTGTGTGGTTTGTGCAGTTTCTATGTTAACTAATGCTTCATTGCTTAGTTTTGTTATAATTTGTCTTTAATTTTGTATTTCTTGTGTATTGTTACTAAATAGACATTTCCTGCAAATAAATGAATTCATAAATAAAAACATATGAGAATGATTGATCGTGAAAAAACTGAAAACATTGAAACACACATATTAAACGGCAATAAAATTGTTTCTCATCTGTTGAATTTTTGGAAGTCAAAGGCTATTTGGTTTAAATTAAAAATATATTACAGATTCTAAACGGTACTTCGTTTTCGTTCCTCTATGATTTTAAACTTAAGCCACACACATTGACTTTGTTTTCAGGTATGTGTTCAGATGCACAAATAACGATTATATTAATTTATTTACAATCATACAACAAAGCAATTCTTTAAACTTTTGTTGTAAATCACTTTACTGTCACTGTAACATTTTATTTTTATACTAGGTATTATAGGTTATAGAAAAACAAAAACACAAGCAATATTGAAGATAGACAAAAATAATAAAAACTGAAAAGCAATTTAAGTTAAATGCCATGTCGAAATGACCGAGAAAGCACCAATTTTTATTTGATCAATCAATTGTTCAAATAAAAGGAAGTTGCCGAAAAGAAGTTAGATGTATCTTTATACAACTATACAACTCTTGTTCTACTGGACCGCAGTGTTTTTGACATTCTAGTATTTTGTCTTGTTTTCATTCTACTACTTTCAATTGTACCAAGCTAAACTTTCCTCATGCTTCTATTAATTCAAAATTAAACCATTAAAAATGGATAAGGCAGGTATTACAGTTTGTCTACTTCTCGTTGACTTGGCAACAGTTCTCAGGAAGTTTTCAACAGTAATTAATTTAGTGGTACGCTAATATCCTATGAACGGTTACCTTTTGTTATGTTTACAATGTATGATCTGCATTTTGTATTTAATATTGGTATAAATACTAATATCCGATGAACAAATTGTTTACGTCACCAGCCGGCTATAAAAGCTCAGCTTCGAAACTCGGGAGATCAGTAGTGTTGATCGCCATATCTTTAACATGAATTAAGTCTTTCTCCCTTGTCGGCCTATTTTACCAAAGTTCCCATACCCTTGCCCTGATTATCCGAGGATCGGCTTATCCCGACATATTTCTATGATTCTCCAGCTTGATTGTTCGAGTGTCGGCATATCCCTCTCGGAATTCCTTACTCTCATCCTCTTATCGACTATACGCCACCCAATGGCGAATTAGATTTGTTTTGTTAAGTTTTTCTTTATATTAGTTTAGATGGTTAAATAATAGAGATTCTATGTGACCTAAATACTTGACTATCTTTTAAAATAGTATGCACTTCTTGGGCTTCAGTTTAGCCTCTTTCGGCATTAGAAAGATTCATTCATTCATTCATAAAATGATTTTCAAAGACTTTTCAAGTATTTTGATGTCACCAGAATTGTTTCGATAAGTTTTCCAAATGTGGTGAAGCGTTATAAAGGCCAAATGGCATAACAATAAACTGACACAAGTTTTTGTCTCACTAATATTTATTTCAATTTTCCGATAGAAACCGTAATTTCTTCAAATAATGTTGTGAACAACGATCTGAAATTATTATTAAATATTTCAGCTGCTCACAGACTACAGTTGAATCCAAGTAAGTCCAAGGTGTTAATATTTGGCCCCAAGAAGAAAAGACGCAGCGTGAAATCTGACTTCAATATCAAATTGGGAGACACCTTGTTAGACGTTGCTGACAGCTGCGCAAATCTGGGGCTCGTATTCGATGATGAGTTGAGATTCACTAAACATGTGAATACTCTATGTCACTCATCTTACAACACGTTGAAGTAGCTTTATCCTCACAGGAGTATAATGAGTTGTAACTTAAAAATTAATTTATGTGCTTCTCTAATTTTTTCAAGACTGTCATATTGTGATTGCATCTATGGGCCACGTCTGCTAAGTACCGATATAATACGCTTACAGAGAGTTCAAAACAGTTGCTTTAGATTTGCGTACGGTGTTAGGAAATATGAACGAGGTGTAAGCGAGTTAATTCGAGGCAGCGGTTACCTTAACCTTGTAAATTCTCGGAAATTACATTTATTAAGTCTAACTCACAAAATATTGAACAGCTGCGCTCCTGAATATCTGTATGGAAAGCTGCAGAGACTCCATAAAGAATCAGCATCGTTCAAATCGCGGTATTCGCGTCTTTTAGAAATTCCTCGCCATGCCACTGCTTTATACACTAGAAGCTTTGTGTATCACGCCTGTGAGGATTACAATGACACCTGCAGGATTTAAAAATTATTCAATCTTGAATTTTAAGAAAAAATTAAAGCATTATCTCTTGGAAGACTCGTAGCATTCATTGACTGGGTTTCCGCCGCTTTATATATTTACAAGTAGCTCTGTTTGGTTTCGTTTTATTGGTTTTTCATGCATTCAGTTTATGATTATTTTGTATCTATGAATCTGTTAGGATGTTGGATTGGATCTGTATTTTTTGCATGTACTTGGACATCGACTGTATTATAAATGTATACATTTTGTTATCTCTCTCAAGGGTTAAGTTCAAAAGCAGCTTCGGCTGATACTTCGCCCCTTCCTCATATGTATTTGCTATTCATTATGTCTTGTACAAATATTGTATCAATATATGAGGACTCAATAAAGACAATTTATTATTATTATAATAGCCACTTTTTCGAGTGTTATCCGTGACAATAGATAACTATCTTTCTTAGTGCCGTTCTATAATCTATGCCGAATCTGATAAAGCCATCCTTCTTTTTACCAAAACAAATGCATGAATTATGTGATAGTTGCATTACTGTTTATCGTTGAATGTGAATGCATTTTCAATACTTTCTTAATTGAAGGTTACGGTATTGTACGCGATTAGTTTTTCTTTATGTTCCGTTAGTGAGAACACATCTTGATAACTTTTTAATAAATCTTTGTTATTTCCTTATGCTCCTTCTATAAAAAGTACTGGCTAGATCCGATTCAACAATTACGCTTTCTTCAGCAACTATAAGTAGTCTCAATTAGTACTTCTGAGCCCGCTGAATGTTCTATTTGTCTTCTGACATCTCAATGACTCTAGTTGAAATATTTCTATTTAAAGAAATGGAGGATTTCGTAATCGGTGATGTATGGTACTAAAATGTTTTGTTGAATAGTGATTGTCCCTAGTGTTATGACGGCTAGGTCTTTTACGAATATGATTTTTTCATTTCCATTTCTAAGCTATAGTTTCTGTCTGGCATCTATGTTCTATTTACAATGGGTGACGATTTACTACGTTATAATTAGAGCCGGTATCAAGAATAACTTCCTATTTCTGTCTACGTATATATACACTATCAAATTCGTCAATTGTTTTGTTTTATTTGGTAGCATCACGTTAGCTTTCGTCTCTCAAAGCTGACTAATTAGCATGTCCCTGCACCTGACTGGATTTGACATTGAAACATGGAAGATACCTTTCGTCCTTCAGTTCCATAATTTCAACTTCGTCCTTTCTAATAGTTGTCCTCACGAGCTCTTCGCCAATCCTTTTTCTAGAGTTTCTCAGCTCTTCATTATTCATCATTATGCAACTTGCCTTACTCTACCTGAATTGTTTTAATGCTGTATAATGACATCAATTTTCAACGTTGAGCCAAAATTTCAGCCATTATCTGTAACTAATTTCAGTGTTTGACTAATTTCAGAGTTTTGGAGACCATCGATGCTAGTTGTCCTTGGAACTTTGCTGATGTAGTGGGATAGGCTATATAGCTTCAATATCCGTGCTTTTCTTCCATTATTTGTTTATTTCGCCCATTTACCTGGTTGCAGGCAAACTTCAGCATATCTCATTTTTCACGGAACCTTCAGTGTTTAGTAACCATTTTCTTTATCTTCTGTCGTTTTAAGACCTTCATGGCTTAGTCTAGCAGTGCTACTATCAGCATAGTTGCTTTTCTGTCCTACATGACACCTTTCCATCAAATGTCGGCGATGGCTTAATGGTACGGCGCTCCTGGTACGCAGCAAATATTTTTTAGTGTTATTATGCAATTTTTTAAATTACATATTCGTATTATATTCCATATCTCTTAAAATTAATGACCTTATGACTGAATCACTCTGCAACATAGAGATGTGGTAATGGTCGAATATAGGACCACTTCATTTCATTGCATTTATTTTACTTTTCAGTTTATCGGTTTACGAGGTATAATTTTGTATGGCTTTCTGTATAAATTCATCATTTTTACTGGAATGAAAATAAAATTCGTATAGTGCAGGGTTGTGTTTTATTTAGTTTCATTTTATAGTAAAATTTACACTGATAATTAGTGACGTGTCCTGTGCAGTGTAAAAGCAGAACCTAATAAATAGTTATTTATTTCAGCGCTTCCAACAACAGCAAGAATCGATTCCGAACAGTCCAGAACTATTCAGTCAGTTCAGTTATTAATGTACTTTCTGCGAATGTGACCTAAGACGGAGTTGGTCAAACATTTCTGACAGTTCTGAACCAGTTCTCGACGGCTGTTGGAACATACCTATGATTATGATGTATGGTTGCTGTTGCTTCCCAATAATAAAATCCGCTACATTTCTCTTCAATTTATTCAAAGTTACGGCCTGTATATCTTTTTTAGTATTTAGAGAACACATCTCGGATCAATTCGAACAATATGGAATTTTCTAGAAAACGTCATGATAAACATATTACAAAATTTAATAATGTTATTTATTACTAACTGGCTCCTTTACAAATAAACTTGATGGGCATGAACGTATATTAAACACAATTAAGAAGTACTAAATGTTAACAGTGATTTTTACATATTACAGATTTTTGTCATTACATCAACTAATTAAATTAAAAGAATGCATTTATGTGAATAAATTTTTAATGTCAAATTAATAATTAATAAATAATAGCGGTAGTTTGGTCGACAAATTTACCATAAACTTTTTTGAATAAAGTCAAATGAAATGGGAATTATACAGGCTTTACCCTACTATAAGATAAGAAACTAGTATAGGATATCTATGAAGTTGTAAAGCCTGGAACAAATGTTTGGAAGGGTCAATGAAAAGCCAGACAACTATTTAGATATTACATAAATGGAACAAGTTAGTAGAACCACTTTTCAGATAACATGATTTTTCTATGAGGTTTGTCTAAAAGATTCGTAGAATGAAGGACTGTGTGTTAGACGGAGGGGTGTAGGGTCAAGACAGGGCGCTCTCCCCTTTCTTTGCAGTAGATACCTGATCAGCGAGTGAAGCGGTTTAATATTTCTGCTGCTGTTTGTTTCAATGCCTTTCTCACACTCACGTCGCCATGGAAATTGGAAAAAATGGCAAAGAAATGTTTCAGAACTTGAATTTAGTTTATGGAGAAAATGTTTTTAAAGATGCAACAGTTTACAAGTGAGTGAAAGGATTTCGTTGTTTTTTTTTTATTCCCGTGGTTACCGGGCAGTTAGACCCCTTTTATGCACGCGTTTTTCTCCTCTCAACGCGGAGTTGACAAAAACGCCGCGTTTCAAGATACCCTAAACAGAGTTACTACGTTTATGCATTTTACGCTCGTTTATTTGTTCTCGTGTTTTCGCGTGCCGAAAAAGCACGAAAGTATATCGACGTTTTTATGCAAAGCGCTCTTTGTCGCAAGTCCAGTGGCTCTGTCTGTCAAGAATAGTTTTAGAACAGTTTGTTTTAGTTTTAGTTTAGCTGTTGATTAAGCGGGACGGATGCAATGGACGCAATTGATATTGAAATATTTATTGAAACCATCAGAGCAAATTCTGTTATATGGCATTCATCATCAGAATGTTATAAAGATACACGGATCCATTTTCATGTACTTCACTGACTACTGTGTGGCATGAAACTGGCGATAACGCATGCATAAAATGGAGCAGAAATATGCCGCGTTTTTCTCAATTTCGTGTTGAGTGGAGAAAAACGCGTGCATAAAAGGGGTCTTTTAATGGGCAATTCTACGTTGAAGTCCTGAAGCGATTGAAAGCGCGTTTTTTTGTATGCGCCCGGATTTGGTGCGGAAGTACTCGTGGATCTTGGACCATTATTAACATTATTAACATTGATGGATTGCCCACCCTATTCGCCTGATTTAGCCCCCTGCAACTTTATTTTGTTCTCCAAATGTAAAATATTGATCCGAGGGCAGCATTTGGGTGATGTGGAAAACATTAAACAGGAGACGACGCGACGAGGAGATTATTAAACAACCTCACGGAAGAGGAGCTGGAGCGATGTTTCCAGAAGTGGAAGAGAGATTGGCAAAAGTGTATTAGGGGGAGATTACTTTGAAGGGAATCATGTTGAATTACCCAATTATTTGTGAAATATTTTTTTTTACTATCTTTAGAACTTCGTAGACAAACCTCGTATCATGCGACACTAATACAGTACTTGTAGGTATAAGTGGCACTACATTTGAATAATTTTTTGTTTTGTTTGCAGTTAAAAAAATATACTATACAGGGTGATTCAGACTTGTCTAAAAGAATTTGTAGTATTTTCAACCTTTACATCGCTGGGCCACTGTAGTCTCTAGGCAGGCGATTCCGAATATTGAAATCTGATTACTTTTTGTAGGCATTAAAGTTTTTGTGACGCAAGTTTTTCAAGTGTCAAAAATGGCTTAAATGTATAGTAGTAACTCGGAGTTGATGGATATCGTTTTAATTTATGACGCTGTAAAATGCTTTAGCAGAACGATTTCCCGGTAAACATATTCCAAATGCAGCTACTTTTACCGCGGTGAGCAGTGAGTGCAAATGTAGTGCAATGCGAGGAAATTTGAAACCGAATCGTGGAAGAAATGGAGGTCCAGGACTTCCACAGCCTATTACAGCAGTGTGACATATACACGAGGCAGTGGCGGCTCGTGATGTTTTCAGTAGAGGAGATTTGAAGCGAAAAACCTCCATAGGCGCGTTACATTTTTTTAAGTGGGTTGTTCGCCGGTAGCACTATTATCCCATGCAACTAACTTATAAATCTCTTACTTTAAAAAAACATTTTTTAAAATCAACAATAAATAGAAGAACAAAAAGTTCAAGAAATTATTATCTAATATTTACAATGCATATAATAGATATATATAACAGGCGATCTTGAACTATCGTATTTCTAGCAAAAGTTTTTATACGCTTAAGTGCTGAAAATGACCGTTCTACAGAAGCTGATGTTACGGGAATTGTTGACACTCTCAATTAGATCATTTTGAATAGTTTTAGAGGTTCCCGAAAAAACAGTGACATTATCTAAGAATTTTGCAAATTAGAATCGTATACTTTTAACGAAAAAACAGTGGCATTATTGAAGAAATTTTGCAAATTAGAATCGTATATTTTTAATAAATTTATTAATTCTTTAAAGTTTCCCTGATTAGAAGAATCCGCTTTTTCATCATGGCCGCGAAAAAAATTTCTTGAGACGATAAAAATATTACTACATGGATTAATCTATGTAAAATATCTCTATTTTCACGAACCTTCTCATTATAATTTTCTATGTATTTCTATTTTGTGAGCAGAATCTAAAGCATTTACAATATTACGTTTAGCCAGCATAGGCGATGTGAAATATGAGATTTTTCATGCCTTTCGAGACCTCGTGTTATATTTTGCAAATTATTAAAACCCACCCTGCCCCAAATGGATAAATTATCCATATAATTAAATAACAAACATTGCCATCAGTATAATTTATTTCTAATAGTTGATGCGGTTAACCAGTCGTTTTTGTTATAATTATTATTGTTAAATCCCCTATTTTGTTTCTCACCTATTACAACTAAAGACGGCAAAGAAGGTGTTGGTCTAGATTTGTGTTTAATTATCAGCTTTTCCTCGTAACTGAGAGTATGAAATCCTTTTAATAGCAAATAATCTACAATGTCCATGCAACTAGAGAAGCTGTTGTTATTCTCACTTTGAGCACTCATTTTTTAAATAAAGTTTTAAATGTGTACCAGTAATGTAAAAGATTGCTTGTCAAACACAAATTCTTAAAAAACACTTTTAAATTACACAAAAACCGAGGCTAACCGTGCTCACTATCTATGCGAGATGCAGATGAATGTTGTTTAACATTAGGGATTTAAATATTTAATAAAATTTGACAGCGTTGTTAACGAGTTTCAGCCAATCAAACATAATAACGAAAAAAAAATTGAAAAACGTTTGAGTCAGCGTATACTGGGTGTCTCAGTTATCACTGATTTAATGTTCAATTTGGAAACTTTTTGGTTCTTGCCATTTTTTCACATGCTCGTTTTCAAGCAAAAATTTAGAAAATGATTTCCTGTAACTCGCTAGCACTTTCTGCATTTCTTCACCCCCCCCCCAAATTTGTAGATCTCGCCGCACATTTGGAGGGAGGATGGAAACAATACAAGCAGTAAGAAGTAGTTTGTTTCTCGCGTATTCGTCGTATATTCACAATGTACAATTTTACAAATACAAAAACTATACATTTCTAGACTAGATGTACGTAACTACAAACTGAATAATAAATTGTACTTACGAGTAATACTAAAAATTCATGTCTATTTGTAAAACGTAGTGAAAACGTAATATCAAAATTATTAAACTGTAATAACCTAACATTCGAAAACATTTATTTATTATCTACATTTGTTTTTATTAACAAATAAATCAATATTTAAGGAAAATTCATGCATGTATCTGGACTTAAAAAAATAGTTTTACTCCTTGTCGTTAAATAACAATACAAAAACTAGGTAACTAGGTTATTGTCCTAATAATACGGTAGGTCAAGATTCACTCTCGATAACTTTTTTGAGCATCAGATCAGAGGCGTGCCATTTCGGTCTTGGACAGTTTTCTGTTGACAACACGATGGTTTTTTTGTTACTTAAACGTATTTAAACACGAAACACTTTTCCGCTTCTCTTAATAATTTACCCATTGGGTATAGGTTTTTTTATGTAATGTACGTAAATGGTTTATTACTCGGTTTATTATTAGATACGTGGAGTTTTGTAATTTCAATGTAACTAAGCTAATTTCTTTGCAGTCATAACAGCTACATTTGCTCAGAGGAAAATCCACACGCTACTTGTTGGTTTAGCTTTCAAACGCGATTTGTTGTCAACGTATGGGCAGGAGTGTACGGGTATCCTTTTATTGGACCGTATTTTCTACCGGACCGCGTTACTTGCAATTTTTAATAGAATTGTTATTACTTTATTCTATGTTAGTGTCCTATTATTTAAATTCAAATGTCATGGCGCACAGCGCCACCTAATCAGTGGTTCGTACTGAGCATGTCCAGGCAAAACGCGATGAAAAGTTCAGTGCTTTTAAGTCAGCGTGACAGTACGGCGCACGCTCTATGTAAAGTTATAAAGGTCCTTCGAGAAATAAAGAATAAGTGCTATTAGGAGATGCGTTTGATTAAGGACTCCTAATACCCCAACAAGAATTATTTGATTTCATTGGATATTAACATTTGTAATTATTTTTGGCTGAAGTTGACCTGAGCAAGAAAAAATGATATTCTAAAATAGTCAGTACAACCGTTTATTTATGATGCCTAAGTATTAGAAAAATATTTCAACTTGTCAACATTGCATCAGATCGACATCAAGTTGAACTGTGAGCTGTAAACGACCAAGGCTGTGAGCGGTCAGTGACAGTTTGAAATAATGATTTGAAAATATTTTTTTTCGGCGTAAATATGCATTTAGATTTTTTTTTTAATCGCGTATTCGCTTTAAATTCATTATTCCCTATCTCCTCTTAAAATTAATGACATTATGACTGACTCACTCTGTATATATATATATATATATATATATATATATATATATATAGGTGCTTTAAATATTTATGCAAAAATGTATGCATTGGAACATACAGAGATAATTTTTTGTTTCATTATTCCATATTCTACGTAATAGACATTTTGACATACAATTATTACTGTTATTATGGTATTTACGGTATTTATGTTTGAAGTGTCCTCTAAAATTAAAAATTCCAAACCAAGTGGCACTCACTTGATAATTAAAGACAAATTATTCAGCGTAAAGTAGATATCCAAACATTAAATTTAAATAGACAAAAAATATAAGGTCACGTCGCACCGCGACGCCTAGCGTCGTTATGATAAAGGGTCGTAGGAGGCCTTGATACGGAGCTTAGGTGAGGTCACTTAAGCACGCTTTTAATTTTTTTATATTTTTCAACGTTTCCGAAATATCGAATTTGGGCATATGAAGTGAACTACCCTGTACATAGAATTCTTAAAAGATAAAAAGTAAGGGTAGCCAATTGGTACATGTTAGAAAATTATTTATAGGAAAATAAAATGGTACATTCGAGGGAATCGAGGGTACATTATAAACATTTGAACAAATGAAAAATGTATCATTTTATAATTTATCCTTTTCATCTATAGTTATTATTGACCTTATGTTCAATATGTTTTATCAAACAATCGTCAAGCCTCTGTTAGATATTTGGAAATTATACTAATTGTATACGAAATCGCACGAAAATGCGGATATTGTAATGGAAATCACTGGAAATCGCCTCCTCTGCGGTGTTTGTACCATTGCCAAAAAAAAAACTTAATTTATTTTCATTTTACATTACAAGTAATCTCAATTAATTATTAATTGAGATCTCAAGTGAGCAAATAAATACGTATTTAGCAATGCACGACCTTGAACGATAGGGATAGCGCCGTTACACCCACAAATAAATTTCAGCACAGGCAACTAGTTGCCATCAACAATTTCTTTTTAACATGTCAGTTTTTTAATATAGCCATCCTATTTCTACCACCACGCGATCGCCCGTCGTGAAGCCTCGGCACTCTCGGCAGTAATCAGAAATAGAGCAATTCAAACAAAACAAAAACATTGACCATTTGTTATTTGTTTTGTCATTTGTCATCTATGATCTGTAAATGCGCGGATTTCTGTGATTAACGGGTGTTTTTTGTGTAATTTAAAAGTGTTTCTTAAGAATTTGTGTTTGACAAGCAATCTGTTACATTTTACTGACACGTATTTAAAACTTTATTTAAAAAATGAGGTTCAAAATAACAATAACGTCAACAGCTTCTCTAGTTGCATGGACATTGTAGATTACCTATTTGCTATTAAAAGGATTTCATACTCTCACTTACGATGAAAAGCTGATAATTAAACAAAAATCTAGACCAATACCTTCTTTAGTTGTAGTAGATGAGAACAAAATAGGGAATTTAATAATAATAATTATAAAAGAATGACTGGTTAACCGCATCAACTATTAGAAATAAATTATACTGCTGGCAATGTTTGTTATTTACTAATGATAATGTATTAGTTTGGGGTAGGGTGGGTTTTCATAATTTGTAAAATATAACGCGAGGTCTCGAAAGACATGAAAACTCTCAGGAACATATTTCATCACGTATTAAATTTGAAATGCTGGGTAAACGTAACATTGTAAATGTTTTAGATTCTGCTCACAAAATAGATATACTTTGAAAATTATAATGAGAAGGTCCGTGAAAATAGAGATATTTTCGCAGTCATGATGAAAATGCGGATTCTTCTAGGACTATTTAGAGCTAATAGGGCTACCGGCAAACAACCCACTTATAAAAATTTAACGGCGCATGGCACTGGATGAGGTGGTGAGGAAATGTGCTAGTGTGATTATAAAACGATAGTTTGAGGTTTTTCACTTCAAGCCTCCTTTACTGAGAACATTACGAGCCGCCACTGGCACAACGATACTATACTCACATTTACGGCACCACGATAAAGACTCAGTCAAACTGAAGCCCGATGTATTCTCTATCTCTGTTTATTGCATTGTGGAAAACAATATTTTGGTGTGTGTAAACCGTGAGCGTTAATACATGGCTTTGCCGAGGTAAGAACGCCATTAGAATATGCGTACATTGGAGGATTTGCTGCCATTCGCGGGGTGTTATTTCTATAGTTATATTAAATTATAAAAATAAATTATTACAACCGTGAAGTTAACAAATAACAGTTAAAAATGGATCAAAGTGCCAGTTCTAGTAAATGGTCTGTTAGTAATCGACATAACGGACAATTGATAATAATAAAAAACGTATACGAAGGAATTCGAGCGCGAAACTGTAACATAAGTGTTAGTGAAGATGTTGATATGTGTAGTTCGTTAACACAAGTGTCAGTTTCTAGTGTATATCATGCTATAAAAAAGAGTGTGGAAGTAAATCTAAAGAAGAAAAAATAGAAACACTAGGGAGGAAAAAATTGAAGTCGATGATGACGTAAAATACACCATTCGCAGGAAAATTCATGGATTCTTCTTCAGAAAAATTCAAGCTACGATAGCTGAAGATGAGGACATGCCTCAATTATCAAACAAAGTTCTTAGAAGAACAATGCATGACATGAATGTTCGGTTTTTAAAAATCGTAAAAGTATGCTCGTTGAAAAAGATGAAATTGTAGTGGCGAAGATGAAGAGAATATTTAGAAAAACTAAGAGAATTTCGTGCATCGGGCAAAATATATATTACATGGATGAAACATGGGTAAACGAAGGTTATACGGTATCAAAAGTTTGGCAGGATGGTAACGAAGCATTTTTAGATGGATTTTCTACAGAATTAAAGGCGCCTTCTGGAAATGGACGTAGGTTAATAATAACACATATTGGAAGCGATTCAGGATTTTTAGAAAATGGTTTGCATGTTTTTGAATCACGTAGGACGGGAGATTACCATGTAGTGATATGAACAGTGAAGTATTTGAAAAATGGTTTGAATCTATTTTATCATATGTAGAACCAGGAGCAGTTGTTGTGATGGATAACGCAAGTTATCATAGCAGAAGAGTTGAAAAGTTATAGTTATTTTAATGAATAGTGACATACAGTGATATTGAAGTTTGTTATGATTCTGACGTAATGCGTACAAATTTGGTGATAATGATAATAGTCGTGTAAAAGAATTACCTATATGAAATGTATAAATAGTCAACATCTTATGGCGGCATGAGCCGAGTGGTGGTGGGTCATCGATGCTCAAGAGAGCATCGATTTATAGGATATATTTACAATGTTGGTAAGAATCTTTTTAGTTTGTCTTGAAAAAGTTTCTAAATTAACTTAGGTACACCGATATACAAGATAAAAACTTTAAATTTTGAAATATTATTATTTTTATTATCTAACGCCTCGAAGTTGGTAAAAACCGTTATATCACTGTTTCTACTCTAAAAATAATGGATATTATGTAATCCAATTATTTTTGTATATTTTTTATATCTGATCGCATTCAAATTTAGTACGCCTATGAAATGTTGCTCCCCGCATGCTTCGCCCGTCGCGCTTGTCTACAAGCTAGCGATTAGTCACTGTCCACAATTTTGGAAGTCAACTATAATCAATGCTTACTGCAAAGCAGTTTTTTTTTAGCTAAATGTTGATTTGCTAAATGAGGTAGCGACAGTTGAATAAGGTTATATATTTAGACTCTCTCCTTTTTAGCGATATTTTAGCAATTTGTGCAGATAGCAAATGTTAGCACGCTGCTTAGTTCTTGCCCCATTGAATGTGCTCACTTATCAAATTTCTATTCTAATATTCTATTTATTCCTTATTGGCTCTGTTTGGTTGTTTATATAAATTCTACTTCATATAGTTTGTCAGGGGCGTTTCTACTTATACAGGGCGTGAACCACTGGAGGTAACTGATTGTGATTTGTTGCCTTGCAACTAATACTACATATATAACTATGTGTAAACAATAACTAACAGACACCTAACAGATATCAGAAGTGGGATTATAGCCATTGACGTACTGTAATTTATTTCTAATTGTTTGTGTGATAAATTAAAATTTAGAGCATGAGAAAATGTCGTTGTCAAAATGATGGCTTCAACTGCAAGAATTTTCATTTTCAGTACATTATCAACCTGGAGAGCGAAATGCGAATGAAACTTTTGATGCGTTAAGCAGAAATTCTTCCAAATCAGAACAACTTACTGAAGAAATCCTGAGAATTGACCAAGCTGATTGGGTTCTTTCAGGTCAACTTACTGATGAGAAAATCAAACATATCAGAGAAGGTTCATCAGAACCACTACAAACTGACTCTATTGATTCTGAAAGTGGTGAAGATGACGTTACCCTCTCGAGTTCGAGTGAAGATGAAGATGACGAGGAAAATACCTCGGGACGAGGTATGAAAAGGATTGCCGAATGTTAGGAGTATATAGTTATGAAGCGAGACAATTTGACTGATGGGACGACTACCTGACTTGAGTAGAGATCATGTTAAAATAAACATTGACAAAAACGAATAGGGACGTTGTTGTTGAAGTGTTTGGTCGGACCATAAATGATTTTTACAGTGGAGAATGATTTTATTTCTTTAAGACAGTTCGAGGGTGAATGTGTGCGTGCATATTAAATTAAGTTATTAAATAGTGGACTAGACAATTGTTTTAGTAACCTGTGTTGTGTTGATTATTATTAGGTGAGTTACATCACTGAGTACTTAACATGCTTAACATTTGTTTATTGGCTAAGTTAGTAGTTGATTTATTAATTATTTGAGATTATGAATGATAGTGTACTACTGACGAGGCCGGCCTATTATTGTTTTGTGTATTTATTGGCCGTTAGCTGCGTGTGACGCGGTCTGGTTTAAGACCTAGTCTTGCTATAAACTATCTCTGCAGAGGTGGTCTGGTCAGTGTGTATTGTTGTGTTGTTGATATCCAGCAGCAGTCTGAGGGAGAATATATTTACTAGTTGATCTAAGTAGTACATGTTGATGTTTAGAGAATGTGAAGATATGCTTAGGGACTCATGTGTTTCTCTCTTATTTGTTGAAATGTTCTGAGCTTGTTGCAAGAGCTGCATGCCAGTGGGCGATTCTGACGGCAATTCTACCCTGACCTAAGCTCAGTAAGTGTTTTGGTTATTGTTTATACAGTTATATAGTATTAGTTGCAAGGCAACAAATCAAAATCAGTTACGTCCAATGGTTCACGCCCTGTATGAGTAGAAACGCCCCTGACAAATTATATGAAGTAGAATTTATATAAACAAAACAAACAGACACGTAACATTATGTAATAGCAATTACCTTCCTGTATTGGCTTTTAACATACATTTAATAGAATTGTAAAAATATACACTTTGATAATAAATAAATTATCCATTAAAATTTTGGCACAAAAATGGCTTGTCTACAACACTAACACTAAAACCATAAATACACCGTATTCTGGATGAAAACTACCACAATGTTTTCAGAAACTTCAACAAAGGTTAACATTTTTCAAAACAAAATGCTCAAGTTTGAAAAGATCCTTCAGCTGTGGCTTCTTGATTCTGAAAATATTTTAGTATAAATAAGAATATCTATAAGTAAAAACATTTAAACTCACGTGTTTTTATTGATTTTTTAATCAGTTTTGATTCCCAAATTTATGAGAACATAACCTCCATTTTCTAGATTGTCAAATGTTATTAGACCATTGAGTTTATATGAAACTTATATAACCAATGATTAGACTATTAGAAGGTCACATTGTTTTTGAAAAATGTTATTACTATACTTGTTTTAAAATTGTAGGAATCACAGGTTACGACTACGAATTAGGACGAGTTATGAATATAACTTGTCAAATTTTTTGTTTGTTTTTTATGGCCTTCACAAAACATTCTTAGGCCTCCATCCTCTATTGGTGATTAGAATAACTAAGAACCGATACTAAGTTGAAAGTAGAATTCATTACGAATAAGCCTGCAGTTCAAAAAATGTCGCAAAATGCATATATTTATTGGTATTATTAATATTGTAAAAGTTTGTACATGGAGGTACTGATGGTGGCCATTTCAGTATCAATAGGACTCTACAGAAGATTAGGGAGCGTTTTCACTGGTTAAACTGTAGAACTGACCCAAGACCCGTTCCAGAGGCAAAATGCGCCAGTACATCGTAGGAGCTCCGTTTGAAAGGATTGCCATTGATATCGCTGGGTCTTTTCCGAAAACCCAAAATGAGAACCGATATCTGCTAGTAGCCATGGACTACTACTGGTCAACAACCTGTTCTCCTACATTTGGTGTACCCATGGAACTACATTCAGATCAGGGCAGAAATTTCGAATCAGGTGTGTTCCAAAAGGTAGGCGAGCTTATGGGAATCCGGAAAACCAGAATTACCCCACTGCATCCCCAATCAGATGGTATGGTGGAACGCTTCAACGCCACAGTAGAAACCAATCTGAGGATGTTTGTGAACGAGAACCAGACAGACTGGGGCAAGCTCATTCCACTCTTCCTGTTAGCTTACCACTCAGTTGTCCATGAAAGTACTGGAAAAACTCCCGCAAGGATCAACTTTGAAAGAGAGCTTCGCCTTCCAGCAGATTTGGTGTTTGGTCGTCCTGTGGAACAGCCCACAGAGCCGGACACTTATACCCATGAGCTAGAAAGAAGACTAGCAGCCGTACACGACCAAGTCAGATATCGAATGCGACTAGAGAGTGATCGCATGAAGACTCGATACGACGCAACGTCCGGGCCAATACAGTCGAATTCCAACAAGGTGACCTGGTGTGGTTGTACAACCCCACGCGGAAGAAAGGAAAATCGCCTAAACTACAGAACCGTTCCCTACACCATCATTAAAAGAATCAGTCAAGGTCGTCCATCTGAAGCGTCTGTCCCCGTATAGAGGTGCGTCTGAACGGGACGATCGGTCCTAAGGAGGGGACAGTGTCGCAGAATTTGCACCGCTCGCACCCAATTCGACGACTGTGGTATCTCAAAACGCTAGATTGCCCCGATCGCTCCTACGCGATGCTGGTAAACAAACAAAATAATGCCGAGTCCAGTGCTGCCAATCAGTGTGTAATTACACGAAATACGTGTAATTTCAAGAGTATGTGTGTAAAATTCTAACACTCTCAAAAAGTGTGTAATTACGGATATTTTAAGTATTTTAACACAAATTCTTCTTAGATGGTAATTCTGTGCCGGTGAGAGTATTCGGTGATTGTAACTGTAACCACCATGTGGAGTTTGCGCGACTTGGTTTATCTTTAATCTATGCTTCAATGGATTTTAGAAAATTATGAATGTTATGATTGTATCAGGATTGTATGTATATTGTGTTCTGTCATTATTGACTGTGGTTTGATCATAAGATTTATACAGGGTGATTCCAAAATAGTTGCGGTAAATAAAACAATAGATTCCTGACCTATTCCACTCGTTGTCACCTCACACATCTCTTTCACACAAAAATTTTGAAAAAAAATGTCTGAATAGTCCTTTTCAAAAAAAACTTTTTTGTATTTACACACATTACTAAATATCTTCTAGTTTGCATATTTCCTATCATTATAGTTATCAACCGTTATTACCGATTTATTGAAATGCTTTTTATCATTCTTATGATAAGTTTAGCTGTTGTTTCGACACTAAAAAAAACATGGAACTTGATTTCAGAACTTGCTTTTAAAGGGTTGTAATTTCTTAGGGAATGCTAAAATTATTTGCAGAGTAGTTGTGTTATATCTGGTCGCCTACCTGTGTGGTTTCCTATGCCCAAAATTTATTATAAAATTATTGACCTATGCCTACACCATCGTCTGCTACATCGCGTCGCCTTGACAAAGCACGGCCGCTGCGATTTGAATAAATATTGAAAAGCGTCAATAAATTAGCCTTAAGCTATAATGTAAAATAATTTTCTCTAATTTTTTAAATTAATTAAAACAATTAAATTTTGAAAACAGGGGTGTACCTAATCGTGTAATATTCTTCAAGTGCGTGTAATTTCGTGTAATTTGCATGTGTTCAGAGGATATTTTTACAATATGTCATTGGCAGCACTGGCCGAGTCAGTCAGTCTTGATTAGAGTTTTTATTTGGATGTTTCAGTGAGATGAATTGGAGATTCAAAGCGATTTAGATAGTGATTAGTTAAATAGTGTTAGTAGTTGAGTTGTAATTAGTATTCAGTAGTGTACAGAGTGTTAATCAAGGGTTGTTGGCTGTTCACACAGATACTGCAGGTCAATGCCTATAGGGGCATTAGTCCGCGGAGTAGTTATTACGTGTACTATCATTTATAGCTTTAAATTATAAAAAATTCCGTTTAGTTACAATTAGCAATTATGTTGACAGAAGATACAACTTGAAATTAGTAGGTACCGTGTAGCAGATAAAGGTTAGAAACCTGATGTTTTCTGAAAACTTTTCTACCGGTGTGAAGTTGGCAGCCAAAAGTTAGCACGCCAATTTCCGGAAATACCCGAATGGCCATAGGCGTACCGTTTCTAAATTTAATATAGGTATTTACCTCTGGAAATACGCTAAATTGCCTACGACCGTCCAAACGAATAAAGATACTATTGATAACATCATTCCTTATGATTTTTCCGAAAATATCATAAGAGGATTAAAATTGACTTAACCGGATATAAACATAATATCAAAGATCCAAACTATAATAGCAACTTAAACTTGTTCTCTCGGTGACCTTCGAATGGGATGAACACTACCGCGAGACTAAATAAAAATGATTACCGCCATGAAGAAAGCAGCTATCATCTCAATCACTTAGCGGCCGTCGAAAGGGGTGAAAACTGCCCCTAGGCTATAAAATAATTACCCTGTGAAGAAAATGAGATGTCAATTTGATATTCACCACAGAGATGCACAAAATTATTGGAAATACAACAGCGATATTACCTCATTCCCTTAGCGGTGTCGAAAGGGGTGAAAACTGCTCCAAGGGTATAAAACAATTATGATCCGTGTGAAGAAAATGAGATGTCAACTTGAAATTCACCAGAGAGATGCACAAAAATGTTAGAAATACAGCAGCAATTGCCTCATTCCCTTAGCGGCCGTCGAAAGGGGTGAAAACAGCCCCAAGGCTATAAAACAATTATGATCCGTGTGAAGAAAATGAGATGTCAACTTGAAATTCACCAGAGAGATGCACTAAAATATTAGAAATACAGCAGCGATTACCTCATTCCCTTAGCGGCCGTCGAAAGGGGTGAAAACAGCCCTAAGGCTATAAAACAATTATGATCCGTGTGAAGAAAATGAGATGTCAACTTGAAATTCACCAGAGGGATGCACAAAAATATTAGAAATACAGCAGCGATTACCTCATTCCCTTAACGGCCGTCGAAAGGGGTGAAAACAGCCCGAAGGTTATAAAACAATTATGATCCGTGTGAAGAAAATGAGATGTCAATTTGAAATTCACCAGAGAGATGCACAAAAATATTAGAAATACAGCAGCGATTGCCTCATTGCCTTAGCGGCCGTCGAAAGGGGTGAAAACTGCCACAAGGGTATAAAACAATTATGATCCGTGTGAGGAAAATGAGATGTCAACTTGAAATTCACCAGATAGATGCACAAAAATATTAGCAGTGATTACCTCATTCCCTTAGCGGCCGTCGAAAGGGGTGAAAAGTGCCCCAAGGGTATAAAACAATTATGATCCGTGTGAAGAAAATGAGATGTCAATTTGAAATTCACCACAAAGATGCAGAAAAATATTAGAAATACAGCAGCGATTGCCTCATTCCCTTAGCGTCCGTCGAAAGGGGTGAAAACAGCCCCAAGGCTATAAAACAATTATGATCTGTGTGAAGAAAATGAGATGTCAACTTGAAATTCACCAGAGATATGCACAAAATTATTAGAAATACAGCAGCGATTACCTCATTCTCTTAGCGACCGTCGAAAGGGGTGAAAACTACCCCTAGGCTATGGTGAATATCAAATTGACATCTCATTTTCTTCACAGGGTAATTATTTTATAGCCTAGGGGCAGTTTTCACCCCTTTCGATGGCCGCTAAGTGATTGAGATGATCGCTACTTTCTTCATGGCGGTAATCATTTTTATTTAGTCTCGCGGTAGTGTTCATCCCATTCGAAGGTCACCGAGAGAACAAGTTTAAGTTGCTATTGTAGTTTGGTTTTTTGCTATTATATTTATATCCGGTTAAGTCAATTTTAATCCTCTTATGATATTTTCGGAAAAATCATAAGGAATGATGTTATCAATAGTATCTTTATTCGTTTGGACGGTCGTAGGCAATTTAGCGTATTTCCAGAGAAATTTAGAAACGGTACGTCTATGGCCATTCGGGTATTTCCGGAAATTGGGCTGCCAACTTCACACCGGTTTGAATCTTGAAATAGTGTTTTCTACAAATTAATATAAATAGTTTTAGACATTTAAGGAATGAAAAATATAGTTCTAGAGGAGAGTTTGATACAGTCTGATATTTTGCCAAAAAATAGTAATAAGCATTAGAAACAACATATATTACGGAAACGAAAAAATTTCGGGGAGTAAGGGTGTGACGGAGGTGTCGAAGAATTAAAAAATTCGGGAAATCTAGAGGAGAGTTTGATACAGTCTGATATTTTGTCAGAAAATAGTAATAAGCATTAGAAACAACGTATATTACGGAAACGAAAAAATTCAGGGGAGTAAGAGGGTGGCGGGGGTGTTGAAGAATTAAAAAATTCGGAAAATCTAGAGAAGAGTTTGATACAGTCTGATATTTTGCCAAAAAGTAGTAATAAGCATTAGAAACAACATATATTACGGAAACGCAAAAATTCAGGGGAGTAAGGGGGTGGCGGGGGTGTTGAATAATTATAAAATTCGGGAAATCTAGAGGACACTTTGATACAGTCTGATATTTTGTCAGAAAATAGTAATAAGCATTAGAAACAACGTATATTACGGAAACGAAAAAATTCCGGGGAGTAAGGGGGTGGCGGGGGTGTTGAAAAATTATAAAATTCGAGAAATCTAAACTTACATAGTTAGCATATAAGATCGTTTAGATTTGTCTATAAGTATGTGAGAATAATTGTAAAAACGTAGGGTTAAAATCGCAAAATAATATGTGTCTTCAAACGCTTTTTGTTTGAAGAGAATTTAAATAATAAAAGTGGATAAATAAAAGATCCAAAATTTAATTTTTGATTTTACTTTTGTTCTACGTGTTAAATATTTCGAGATTTCTATACCTAAATGCTCCACAAATTTGATAATTTTTCAGCGAGAAATACGGCGACCTTATGTGGCTGAAGACAGAATCAGAATCAGAAACGAGAAACGGAATATTACAGTGAAGCAGACACGTTATAAGAAGCAACTAAAAAAATATGAAAACCGTAGGTATTTCATTATTTTGCTGCCGTTTATCGTAAACATAGTAAAACAATACAAAATAATTATATTATTTACATAAAAATATATTACAGGGTGAAAGGGGATCTTGGCATTGTGAACGTGTTGAAAAAAAAAATTCGGGAAATAGCAAAGTTTGATAGAGTCTGATAGGAGGAGAGGAGAGTTTGATACAGTCTGATATTTTGCCAAAAAATAGTAATAAGCATTAGAAACAACATATATTACGGAAACGAAAAAATTTCGGGGAGTAAGGGTGTGGCGGAGGTGTCGAAGAATTAAAAAATTCGGGAAATCTAGAGGAGAGTTTGATACAGTCTGATATTTTGTCAGAAAATAGTAATAAGCATTAGAAACAACGTATATTACGGAAACGAAAAAATTCAGGGGAGTAAGAGGGTGGCGGGGGTGTTGAAGAATTAAAAAATTCGGAAAATCTAGAGGAGAGTTTGATACAGTCTGATATTTTGCCAAAAATTAGTAATAAGTATTAGAAACAACATATATTACGGAAACGAAAAAATTCCGAGGAGAAAGGTTGTGGCGAGGCTGTTGAAAATTTAAAAAATTCGGTAAATCTAGAGCAGAGTTTGATACAGTCTGATATTTTGCCAAAAAGTAGTAATAAGCATTAGAAACAACATATATTACGGAAACGAAAAAATTCAGGGAAGTAAGGGGGTGGCGGGGGTGTTGAATAATTATAAAATTCGGGAAATCTAGAGGAGACTTTGATACAGTCTGATATTTTGTCAGAAAATAGTAATAAGCATTAGAAACAACGTATATTACGGAAACGAAAAAATTCCGGAGAGAAAGGGGGTGGCGAGGGTGTTGAAAATTTAAAAAATTCAGGAAATCTAGAGGAGAGTTTGATACAGTCTGATATTTTGCCAAAAAGTAGTATTAAGCATTAGACACAACATATATTACGGAAACGAAAATATTCCGGGGAGTAAGGGAGTGGCCGGGGTGTTGAAAATTTAAAAAATTCGGGAAATCTAGAGGAGAGTTTGATACAGTCTGATATTTTGCCAAAAAATAGTAATTAGCATTAGAAATAACATATATTACGGAAACGAAAAAAATCCGGGGAGTAAGGGGTTGGCGGGGGTGTTGAAAATTTAAAAAATTCGGGAAATCTAGAGGAGAGTTTGATGCAGTCTGATATTTTGCCAAAAAGTAGTAGTAAGCATTAGAAACAACATGTATTGCGGGAACAAAAATATTCCGGTGTGTAAGGGGGTGGCGGTGGTGTGATAAAGTAAAAAAATTCGGGAAATCTAGAGGAGAGTTTGATACAGTCTGATATTTTGCCAAAAAATAGTAATAAGCATTAGACACAACATGTATTCCTCCCCTGATTTTTTCGTTTCCGTAATATATGTTGTTTCTAATGCTTATTACTACTTTTTGGCAACATATCAGACTGTATCAAACTGTCCTCTAGATTTCCCGAATTTTTTTATTTTTTAACACCCTCGCCACCCCCTTACTTCCCAGAATATTTTTGTTTCCGTAATATATGTTGTTTCTAATACTTATTACTATTTTTTGGCAAAATATCAGACTGTATCAAACCCTCCTCTAGATTTCCCGAATTTTTTAAATTTTCAATAACCTCGCCACCCCCTTTCTCCCCGGAATAATTTCGTTTCCGTGATATATGTTGTTTCTAATGCTTATTACTATTTTTTGACAAAATATCAGACTGTATCAAACTCTCCTCTAGATTTCCCGAATTTTTTAAATTTTCAACACCCTCGCCACCCCCTTTCTCCCCGGAATTTTTTCGTTTCCGTAAAATGTTATTTCTAATGCTTATTATTATTTTCTGGCAAAATATCAGACTGTGTCAAACTCTCCTCTAGGTTTCTCGAATTTTTAAATTTTTTAACACCCCCGCCACCCTCTTACACCCCGGAATATTTTCGTTTCCGTAATATATGTTGTGTCTAATGCTTATTACTATTTTTTGGCAAAATATCAGACTGTATCAAACTCTCCTTTAGATTTCCCGAATTTTTTTTTTTATAAATAATATAATTGTTTTGTATTGTTTTACTATGTTTACGATAAACGACCGCAAAATAATGACACATGGCGAACTTACATTTTGTGCAACACAAATTGAAACCAGTTTATCGATTTTTTTTTATTCCACCAATTGTTATTTTAATTAGTTAGGATTTATTAATACATTAGTTTAAACTTCGGTAACCACTGGCTATATTAAACGTTATTTAAATTTTACTGGAAAAAAATGTACCTAAAGATATAGATTTTATAATTTTGTAATTGTCTACCTATATTCACTATTCATTGTTTTGAAACATGTGGTCTCTTAATAGGTAGGATAGGAAAATAGTTTTAAATTAGAATTATTTTTCGATAATCTTCGGCAATTCATGTATTCGCAGTAGCGAGATATTTTTATTTAAATGAATTAAAAAGCAGAGACGGTCTATTATGCTCCAAATGAGCTGAAATGTTCAGCGCAACGTGACAACGTCGAAGGCTTCGAAGATTTACTACTAGAGCGCCACCTCATTTTAACTGGTATATACTAATGTTTCACCGAGTTTGACTGGGTTTTTGGGAGTTAATAAAAGCAGTGTTTATAAAAGTATAGTAAGGCAACCTAGGATTTAATGAGTTGACAAGAGATGGCATATGTACTATTTTCAAGATATTTGTTTCAAGGGTTGTCCAAAGTGGATATTTAAACCAAATTTAATATGTTTGGATATTTAGTTCACTTGATTTAACAATTTAACATAGATGTCATAGATAATTTATGAATGAACGTTGAGCTATTTTTCGTCAACAAACAACACTATTATGATTAGTTTCACATACTAATTTGGTTGCGATTCTTATCATACATAACTTGAATTACAAATATACTTCTTAGGATTAAGCCAGAAGTCAAAAATTTAAGTTAAGAGTTCAGTCGTATTTGTTACAATTATACAACACCAAGTTACAAACTTGTACAATACAATTTTTAGCAAACACTAGCTGAGTACCTATGTATATTGATTTGATATGTAAAAAATATTAATAGATTTAATTAAAGGAAATGATTTAGTTGAAAGAAAAAACATATCAATAAATGAACCATTAATTATTACTAATTTTGGTAAAATAATATTTAATAGTTTATAATTACCTATGTATATAGCAATCAGATAATTCAGTTCAGGAGATAAAACGACGATAATTTATTAATGAAACCTTTTGAATGCCTAAGTTTCTTCTATTTTTTAAGTTCACGAACAATGGAATATTACATATACGAAAATTCATACTTACTTAAATCTATATAAAAGCTCTTAAATCAATTCAATTAGCATGTTCATCGACTAGTGTTGTATTATTAGAACTTCTATAAATTATTGCATTGACGACGGTCAACTTTGTTAGCATGCTCTATTAATTTTCACATTTTTGTATAGCTCTATTTTTAATTTAAAAAATATACATATAAGTAACGCAACCACCCCTAACAGAGGTATAGCTCCTTAAAATGAGACCCCAAAATTTATTTACTTTTTTAAATATTTTGAAAACGAATTGAGGTACAGTAAACAAATTTGAAATTGAGAATCACCATTGGATTGCGAATCTAATTTTTCAAAAATAATTCCGCATAATTAGTCATAAGCATACCAAACCTGGGGGTTATAGGGTAAATATTGCTCTAACTTTCTCTCTTAAGATTTTGGCTGTTAGATAAAAAAAATAATTAATTTTTATAACTCCTACTCTTATTTCTTTCGATCAGTTTTCAAGTAATATTAATTTAAAAATTTTGTGACAGTACAAAAATATTAGATCCTACGCAAGCGGCAAATTGTCCCTATCAGGATTTGAGAAGGCATTTGTTAGTTTATATTACGTATGTATTTAAGATTATTTGACATATTAATAAGCTATATAAAAATTTACAAATAATCACCTACCATTATACTGATATACAATTTTATAGTATACTATTGTTTTATTTTAGGCGGTTTTGAAATATTTAGAAAAAATCACATTCTGCTCCCTTAAGCAGCGTTTTCTGATTTATCTTTATTTCTTTTTTGTCCCCTGTATAAAGTTATCGAGCCACCTCATTTGTATTTTAAAATATAAGCCAAAAAAATAGTTTGCACCAGTCTTTTACGACAAAACTACGGCCAAATTGTGACACAATCAAAATATCATCCAAGTTTAAAAATATACATATATAATATGTTTTCTGACATAATAAAAGTCGGAATTTCTAAGCTGGCCTATTTTTAATCACATTTGAACAAATAATACTATAACAAAAATTCTAATACAGCAATTCGATATCATGAAAATTAATTTATGCAATATACCTCCAATTTTTAAATAAAGTTACTAATATTTAAAGCTACAAAATTAAAAAATAGAAAAATATTGGTATTTAGTCATATGAGACATGCGTACCTATCTTTGTTTATAATTTTTAATTCTTTTTGCATAAATTGTAAGATTGTTATATCGAGGATCCTTAAGCAAATCGTCCTGTACATTAGATTAATTTGAATATTATTGAAGTATTTTTAATGAATACCTAACCTATATTTTTAGTATTCAGCACCAACTAAATTTTAAAACACTTAAAGCACCTTATTAATTACAAACTTGACCGAAACATCTCTACAACTTTTTGTATATGCTGCAATTTGATCTGATTAATTTGTGTATTTTGTCAGACAGCAAAAACTTGTAACCTATTTAATACTTCTAAATTCTGTGGAATTTATATTCGTTGTTTCCTTTTTGCATCGTGCCTTCCCAGTTCACATATGGATAGAATTGGAATGTTGTGTAAACAGCCATAGTCTTGAGTTTTTTTTGCACGTGTCTCGTAGGAATAAAAAATTTTTGTCGAGTATTTTAAAATTTTGTACAGTGCCACCTAGATAAAATGTGTGGTACTTTGTTAAAGGAATGAATATTAGATAAGATTCCGACAAAGATTTCATAAAGAAAGCCAATACAAAAACCTCATGCTGGTCCAGCTTGTTAGGGCTGTCCAAATTATTTTGCACACATTGTGGTCCTCGCCATCTATCCGACATGGTCCACAACTAAGGCAGGTTAACTAACTATACTTTTATAAACACTGATAAAAGTAAGCATAAGATGGAGCGGTCTATAGATTCAGTCTATGGCTATAGTATTATTTACAGTTATCTACATACCAAACGGATGCTTGACAGCAGCTCGACGCGATAGATGGCGCGGCCTAGAGTAAATTTGAAGGTACTGACATTGACAAAATGGACGTAAATTTTCGCTTATTTTCATTCGAAATTAAGCGAAAATAAGTTCGAGGGCGGTCTGGCGTATACCCAGGGATCGTTAGTTTCAGTGTACGTGTTTGGGGGAAGTCCTGTGCGCATTCGGGGGCACCGAACACGCTGGCGTGGTGCGTTTCCTTCGCTAGTGCCCCCTTGGACGCAGAAATATTAATATCTCCAGAACCGCGGGAGCCACAGAGGAACGGAGCTCAGTTTTGGATTCGCCGTCGTCGGTATAGTCTAGGTGAATTATTTCAGAATATTCCGAGCACTTTGACTTTTTCCTCCGAAAAAATCGATGGGCGGCTCTGTACGTATTCGGGGGCGCCGAACACGCTGGCGTGGTGGTTGTTTTTGTGAGCGGCCCCGTTGCCGAGAAAAAATTTATAACTCGGAAACCGCGAGGGCTAGATAGGAACGGAGTTCAGTTTTGGATTCGCCATGCGCGATATAGTCTAGGGGTAATATTTCGGATCTGATCTGATCTGATCTCTGATCAGTTCAGTTCAGGTCACTTCAGTTCATATCAGATCAGTTCAGTTCAGACCAATTCAGATCAGTCCAGTTCAGATCAGATTAGATCAGATTAGTTCAGTTCAGGTCAGTTTAGTTCAGATTAGATCATATCAGAAGATATCAGTTCAGATCAGTTTAGATCAGATCAGACAGATCAGGTCAGACCAAATCATATCAGACGTGATCGGATCAGATCAGAAAATGGCATATAGGATGCTGATTTCATTCCCTTCAAAGGTAGACATTTTCGAAAAATTGTTGGGAAGTTGCACATTATATAGTATAAAATTTGTGTAAAATTACAGTTACTACTTCATATTTTTTGGAACGTTTTCTTTTTAGCTGTAGATTCACCGGTACCATGTGTGCTACTTCCTTTGAAAACACTGTATCCGTGCGTCACACCTAGGGGTCGTGTATCCCACTTTGGGAAACCCTGTTGTAAGGAATTATCTAAATGTTTGAATTCTTTTCTAATAAATTAATCGATTTTTCTTTTCAATACAAAACATTTTCAAACACAATAGTATTCAACGAGCATATAATTCACGAGGGTGAAGGTTACTGTACATTTTCCACGACTATTAACAATATTTTAGTAAACTTTTTACTGAAAACTTCATACAATATTTTGACACTCATAGCATGAACATGGCATAACATACAATTCAAAACTGTCAAAACACCTTATTTTCAGATTTGACATTTTGTTGTTCATTCACCCAAGTGAATTTCAGCCATTATATGCAAGTAGAATACTATACTTTGTTCACGACTATTTTATAATAGCAAACGTTGTTTACTGAAAACATTACTTAATATTTTGACTCATAACATATGTATAATGAACATTTTATAAGATAGTCGTGGACAAACTGATATTTGAACTGGTAAAAAAACACAATCTGCTTATTTGAAAGATTGTATACAATTTTTTTTCTGTATATCACCTTTTTATACAAAAGCACAAGTCACTGAAATTATAATTTTCTCCAGTAAATCAGTGTTCTTACAGACTTTTGATACATTCTAGCACATACATATAATTCAATATTTCCCATTAACTATACAGTCTATGTAATTGTGACAGTATAATCACATAACACTTTATGTGAGCATAATAACAAATCAGCACAGCTGGCATTGCTTTCTTTACAATATTTCACTTCAATAATTCGGTCATATTTTATTTAATTAACAAATTAAATTATTTCTGAATGATTTTTTAAGAACAAGCGATATTATATGTGAAAAAACCTATTTAAAAAATTAAATCTCAGAATTTGTTACCGATAAAAGTAGGTATACAATATCTTGATCTCTGTAAAGATAAATATTTTGTGACACAACGCAGAATTAAGAAACGAAGAGCGGTAATATTTCAGAAATCATCCTGTACTGGCATGTACACATGTACATAAGATTGCACAACAATACGATATACATTAGCTAAGGATAAATAAGAGAAAAACTATAAATACCCCCATGTTCATGGAACTTATGGAACAGTGCTCTCGATCACCAATACAGATATGATAGTATCAGCTAGCTGTGGTATCAGTCTATAGTCTTTACAGAGAGCATTAGAATAAACAAGAATAAAAAAGAACAGCAAAATACAGGTTTGCGCTTGGAGAATCGATCGTTCTATGAATAGCTGGTTGAACCAAGGTTTTCTGCGAATATATCTGGGATCCATTCAGGCCAACAGCTGATTGTGGTTTTCTATCGAGAGAAACCGTCGAGAAACGTCAGTTAAGAGGTTCGGTTCGTGGTGGATGTGTGCGTGTGTGCGGCGCCATATAGCGTCTTTTTACACGTTGTAGTGTACTTAATCCTTGTGATATATAATATTTATTATGGATGCCTCTGAGAAATGGACGAAAAAATCGAATCCTGTGCAGAACGCCAACGTGTTGTCCACGTTAACCTTTGCGTAAGTCAAAACTGTCGTGAGACAGTTCTCTGAATAGTAAAAATACAAAAAATATATTGAGCAAATCTAAATTCGAGATAAATTAACACATACATGTTTCCCTGCCATTATAACGAGGTGTTTTAATAGTATTTCTGCTATATAATCTAATTAATTAAGTATTATTATCAAAACTGTGGAGGTATTTAATTCTAGAAACTGCATAATATATTTAATTAATTATAGGTACTATTTTATAGTTTTGATAGTGATAAATGCACCCATAATATAAAAAATATTTATTTTTCAAATTATTAAGTAATAACTGCATGTATAATCATATAATATCAGGTTTCTGTAGCAATTGATTTATATTGCAAATTTAAGTTATAAATTGTTTGTTGATATTTATGTCATGTTCATGTCATGATTTGTCAATAGATATTATTTATGAGCCAAAATCATGCTCTGTGGGTAAACTATCACTTAATATAGACTATGTAGTGTCTACTTCTAATAGATTTATAAAAATAGGTAGGTATAAAATACGTCTGTGGATGAATGTGGATATCTGTGTTCATAGAATAAGGTTATTATCTATAGAAATTTAATTGTAATGGCAACATAACTCTTCAATTAGAGAGGATTTAAAAGCACGTTGGAAGCATTTGCACAATCTATTGCAAAAATAATGGCACTCCCTCAAAACAGTTTTAGAACTACTTTTACTAATAGAGGTCCCGAGTAAAAATTTCGTTTTTAAATATTAGTGAATGGAAAAACTAAAACTAATAATGTTAAAAGTAGATTTCATTACAAATAAGTCAAATCGCCAAATTCGTTTTATAGTGTTTTTATAGTTATATTACCTATTACGATAGATTGTGTACACATTCTGTACAGTAAAACAATAATCGAAAAGAAATATTCCACTTTTTTTTTTTTGTTTTTAATTTCATTATGATATATCTCACTAAAAATGATTTTAGATTTGATAATAGGTAGGTATAACGCGTCAAGAATTCAGACGTATTACGTCACGGCTGACGTTACACATTTGTTTTTATTGTCAACGTAATTTCCGATATCTGGTCGCGTTAAAAACATCATTTTTGCAATTTAGTTCAATATATAATGAAAACTTTTAGTGTAGTATATAGTTTTATTACTATCAGTTGCAGTTTCTTAAATATTTTGATGAAAATATAATGAATTATTCATTTGTTCGTATGACGTAAGTCGTCTGAATTCTTGTCGCGAGTATACCTACTTTCATGACATTTGCAAACTTTCTATATCTAGTTTACCGATAATCTTTTATGTGAAGGAAACAGTATATAACAATTGCAATTCTTGTGACTGAATATTTTAATTGCGCTCATTGTTATTAATGTGCCTAAAACTAATGAGATATTAGCGACCTTGTGTGAACCAAAACTTTAACAATTTAACATTTAATTTTAATTAATTACTTTTATTAATTTAACTACTATGTGTTATGTTTGCGCTGAAATGCTTTTTAATTGTGATTGTTAGTAACTTCCTATTTATGTAGTAACCTCGGTAGTAACTAATTTCTAACCTTTGTTATCTAGCGATTTTGCTATTATTTTCAGAATAGAATAAAAAATAATCTATTCTAATTGAAAACAGCTGTGTACCTAATGAGTTTTTTAAAAAGCAATGACTAAATATAAGAGCTAAAAGTTGTTTGAATTTTAATTTGTAATAGCTTGGAAATTCTGATTGTAGTAGCAGTACGTACCCATTATTAAAAATTCTGTTGTTATTCATAAATTTAGACCACAAATTATAGTTGAAAAATATTATGTAGGTACTCATGACTTAATAAAACTTGTAAATTTTTTACTGTACTGTTCGAATTTTATACAGAGTAATTCAAATTGGGAACGTACCAGATAACTTAGATCCTGAAAGTATTATCAGGTGCCCTTAAGTAAAAATAAGAGATTGTTAGATTGTTCTACCTACTGTAGCAAGAATTTCCTTACATGTTCTTTGAAAATTCAAAATTTAAGGACTTACCTTAGCATTTTTTCATAATATACTTCTGATAGTCTAATCAGTAGACAAATATGCTACCACAAAGATAAAAACGGTTACTCTCATTTTAATATGATTTTCATTTCAGAATATTTTAATGAAGCTAATATGCAATGTATAAATACATAAGTAAAAGTTTTTTTAATTTAATACATACATAAATATTATTCTCTTTCAACTTTAGTGGTGTAATATTATGGTTGAAGCTGAAATGGATTTTCATTTTTGTGTTCCCATAAGTTACAAATAGTGTTGCACACAAAGTGTAAACTATACGAATAGGATTATTTAAAAAATGGTTACGCCTACCGACTTCAGCAAGGTATACCTTTTTCAAATAAAACAGGTAGGAGAATCGATTGTTTCTATAGTCAGATGGATACATTAATATGCAAAAAAGTTCTGTCATTTAAAACAAACATGATATGCCATAAGTGGCGCCCTCTACTAGTGACGTCAAAATTAGAAACATTTGAATTTCTCGTCCGCAAAAACCCCCAATTTATAAATTTTATGTAAATATTTGGATTTCTTAAGCTGTTATTTACAAATATCGAAAATAATAATCAGTTTTGGAAAAAATATTATAGAAAGAGGTAGCATTTATTTTCGGTCTAGAATGGGGAATACCACTAAATTTGGTATTTTGCATTTTTAGAGAGTACTCTAAAAAACATTGGATACGTGTCATAGGATTTGGACTAATATGCAGTTTTATGAAAGATATTAATTATTTAAAACAACATGACGTCACGCGTACATTGTTACCAACTGGCAACAATGCATGACAATCAGAGAAATAGAGGAGGGGAGAATGAGCGTCAAGATGCGCGAGCTTAGTAATACAGGAGGCTGTCATTTTGAATTCATCTATACGAAGGGGATTGAAAATATTATTTT
This sequence comes from Monochamus alternatus, assembly GCA_037114965.1. Taxonomy (NCBI): domain Eukaryota; kingdom Metazoa; phylum Arthropoda; class Insecta; order Coleoptera; family Cerambycidae; genus Monochamus; species Monochamus alternatus. The sequence continues at coordinate 76,808,081 of CM073427.1, forward strand.
ATCATGTCGTTTCAAAATTTGTATTTAGAAACACATTAAATTTTAAATGAAATATGAACAAATAATATGTACTTTTGAAATTTTCAATGAGCTCGAAAAACGAAACGTTCACTCTCCCGTCCGACCGTTATCTGTAAATATCTTCACTTAAAAGTGTAACGTACATGATTTCAAAATGGCAACGCCCGTAGCGTCCTAGTGAAATGTGGATCCGCACTCATCGAAGCTTGTTCTCCTCTCCTCTATTTCTATGGACGGAAGTGACAAATGATGTTTACAGGCACTATATCTGTCTCTATTTATACAGTACTGCATTTCATTATTTTATTCTAAGACAAGTTGCATGCTATTGCTCTGTTGCCGCATGTTAAAAATGTACATCTGACGTCACATGTACATTAATTTGCCAATAAATTGTTTAAATTTAATTTAATTTAAAAAACAACGAATATGGTCTTCATATATTTCCAAAACAATGTAATTTACTGAGTTTCGAAAAACTTATCCAACATAGTGGCATTCCCCATTATCCCCTGATTTTTTTTCTCATCTTTTCCGGACACCCCGTATATTAGCATCTATTCTCATACATAATTTCAAGAGTAGTTCTATTGTATTGACAACATATTATCAAATTCTAACCCTCTTTTTAAAATACGGCATAAAAAGTGAATTGTGTAATATGTTTTCTTGAGTCTTTGAAAATAAAGAACCAAAAAAAACGATGTAGAATGCTCTTAGTTCCACTGCGCATCCATATAAAATATAAAGTGACAAACCTAGGAGCAGACAAAAGGAGGCAAACTCAGCAAAGAAATACTTCATTGATTATGTATGTAGGTGTGAGAGAGACAATCATCTACACGTACGCATACGATATGAATTGTGTTCTTAATTTCCCATTATTTTGTTTGTAAACAAGTCATTGGCGTACAGTGGTTAACCGGTACATTCTTTTATCTTGTATCTCGTTATAGTGTTATTCTTTGTGTATTTTTGTGGGTGTTAATGTTGGAACATGTCATGTTTTATAAGGTACTGTAAAATTAACCAGCATATAGCACCACATAATTCTTCATATCCAGAATTCAATTTCATTTCAATTCACAATCAGCTAAATGTTTATTGCTCCGCCATTGCTAGAAGACACAAAATAAATATGACGCTGACCACGAGTAATCCATTCGCGCAGATTGACGAGCATTCCAGTCAGCATAATATAAAATTTCATTTCAGTGGTTGTAATATAATACTATTTTCAATACTGGTTAATATTAAGGGGAGAATGCACTCACTATAACGTCGCGGGTCGCGGTCTAGACGGAACGGGGGCTGCTCTGTACCAAGCTGTTACGTTATTGTCCAAAATTCTTCAAATAGTTTTCGCAAAATTGTACATTAAAGGTCAATTCACACATGCGGTACTGTGCGCCGACTGTATCGTAACCGTGCACCGACTGTGTTGTGTTGTGCATATTCACACCAATCATGTTATTACGTGCCACAGTTGGTTAGTTTGTATCATGGATCCAAGAGAGGAGGACGTGGTCATAGCATACGGAGCGTATCTAGTATTAACGGAAGAGATGAAAAAAAAAGAGCAATATTTGGATTAACCGTTTATGGAGAGCTTGGGAGGAAGAGCTCTTCTGTAGTAAGGGCGCAGCAAAGCCCATTTGTTTTTACATTCTTCGGGTGTTGAATTCAATTAATTTGCGATGTCTTTCCATATATTATCTTTAACTAGATTATTATCATAATCTTTATTTTGTAAATCGTATAAACATTCATGTTCTTGCACGTAAATTATTAAAAATTCTTCATTAACAGGCATTTTTTTGGCCTACTCGTCACATCGATGAATTTACACTAACCGCGATGAGGAATACCAGCGGCAAAATCGCGACACCCGAAACATGACGACCGGTCGGTGCACGGTGGGTGCCCAGTACCGTATATGTGAATTGACCTTAAAGGAGGAAACGCACTAGGCGGTCGCGGTCCTGTCGCGCCGCGGGCCAGTTTAGTCTCGTACGCGTCTAGTAAAGAATCTTCTAATGCTGTTTATTTAGATGTATGTACCTACACGTTTGCACTAGCGGGTCGCTAACTGGACTCGCTCGCTCTCCAAAAGCTTTTTAGAGAATTTCGGCCAGTCGCGTCAAATATTAAAGCTAATAATAAAAATACATCCCACACAGAACAGAACATATTTTGACATCCAAATAGTACATTGCAACATGTCGAAAGCATGGGCGCCGGTGGAAAAAATTTCAGGGGAGAGCATCAAAAATAACGCGTAGGTAGTTTTTTCCTTATTTTCTTGACTTTCGAAGAGTACTGCGTATTACATGGCTCTGTCTCTCTTAATTACCGTTGTAAGAAGAAGGATACAAGTATCTAATTAACACTTTTAATTTCAGAACTTTATCAAAAATTTATCAGGTGAATTTTTTTTTATTAAATCTAAGAAGGAAACAAGTTATGCGTATGATAATTTATATTAATAATTATGTATGGTAATTAATGTATCTTTGTTTTCCGTGAAATCTTAATCATTTCATATTAAAAAATATTGTCACATGCGAAAACATAAAGTTTTATTTCACATTGTCGATAATGATCTACTTATCTGATAAGTGAAGGATTTACTAATACAACAGATTTAAATTTATGTTCTACATTTTTTATTTATTGATTCATTTGCTCAAAATGTAAAAACATAATGAGGTACTTGTCCTACAGATTACACATTATGTAAAACAGCTGTTATTACATCAACAACGTAAACGTCTGTATATTTTTAAATTAAACTACATACATTGCGCCTATCTTTGGCTGCGATTAATATTCAATAATTAAAATTGTTTGAATTGTTAATCGATGTATAGCTTTAATAATAATCACTTCCTAACTGTATGATTGCTAATGAATGATATAAAAGTTGTGAAATATGCTAGGCATGCATTATCTTCAAACACGCTTCCTGGTTAATATAATAATATTTAAAAATTAATTAAGCAATAGAGGAAAAACCAAATAACCTTGAAGTAACACATCTGCATTGCCATGCTCTTTAATTGATTCAAATAATGATTTTACACGTCAATAATTAAACATATAAAATGTTGGTCTTTATTATTTTTCATAGAGACAAAACAAGTTCATAAATTGATTTACTTCGCTTACCTGTCCGGAAATCTGTTATTGTGATCCTGGTATAGGGAAAATTAATCACAATTGAACATTGTTCATACTGACAACAATAGGCGGGCTAAGTTGCCAGATCGTTAGAGTTCAGTTATAAAAATCTACAATTATACCGGGTGTTTTCCCAAACAAAACATAATTGACAACAATTTTTTTTCTCTGACTAACGGCAATAGAATTGTGACAGCAAACAGATTTTAAATATGTGACAACGTCACACACCTACCAAGTCAGGTGTTTCTACATAATAATCACAAACACTCTTAAACATACTCTCAGAAAACCATTAACAGCAGTTAATAATAATAAAATATTATAATAATTGTTCAGCCTTGTTGGCTGTGGAAAAAGTTCACCGTACAAGCGTCTCGTGGCCAAAGATTTTTGACCAGCTTGACGTAAATTAACAACATCGAATCAGGCAAACACTAGATGCAAATAAACGAAATCCACTATTTACAATACGAAGGAAATATGCACGACGTATAGTCGCACGTTGCAATATGAAGGATTTTTGGGAATACTTGTAGATATTGTTTACTTCGTTAACACTGACACAAAATACAAATTTCGTAAAAAAGGCTTTTTGCTTAGTCTTAATTGTAGCAACTTCGTGACACAGTTTTGCATTTTACTGTAGTTGGATTTTTATTTTTGAAATATATTTGTAGAAAAACATTCGTATTAGATATTTCATAAGTGTTTTTTTTTGTTGCTTTTGGTCAGAAATCACCCTGTATTATGTATAAAATTTTGACGCAACTTTTAATTCTGTGAAAAACCTATTAATAAAAATATTTAATTGAATTGAATGTTATCTTTCATCCTTTCATATCATTATTCAAGTACTTAAAAACTAGAGCACAAAGTAATTTTATCGACAAGAAATACCCTAATAAAGTTGCATGTAGAACAATACCTGTACATTTAATAACGCTTTATCTTGTACTCGTTATCAGTTTTAGTAATACTATTAGGCATCATTTAACATTAGACATTATTACCGGTGTGAAACTGGCAGCCAAAAGTTAGCAGCTAAATCGGCGGAAATGCCCGAATGAACATAGGCGTTCGTCAATTGCGGGCACTATAAGAATAATAAATATTACTATTATAGTCCACCATTACATGGCAGAAATACACCTGAAATGTACCGAGACATTTTCAAAGGGTTGTTTTCCCTAATTGAAGTATTACATATTCGTCGGTAAACTACTCATGTCATCAGATTGAAAATTAGATATAATTTTTTGCACTAATTGAATTATGTGTACGGCCAATTTGACTGGCGCTACAAAAGCTTCGGGGTGGGCAGGCTGTCATCCCCAACAAAGTAGATATTTTTTTGTCTAAACGACACACCCTGTCAAGTTCAAATTTTAGCATAGCATACCTCTTTAACTACTTGAATGACATATAGGGCCAAATTGATTGGCGCTACATAAGTTTCGGGGTAGTTTGGCTATCATCCCCAACAATGTAGATATTATTTTTGTCTAAACGACACACCCTGTCAAGCTCAAATTTTAGTATAGTATATCCCTTTAACTACTTGAATGATATATAGGGCCAAATTTACTGGCGCTACAGAAGTTTCGGAGTAGTTCGGCTATCATCCCCAACAACGTAGATATTATTTTTGTCTAAACGACATACCCTGTCTATCTCAAATTTTAGTATAGTATACCCCTTTAACTACTTGAATGATATGTATGTCCAAATTGACTGGCGCTACAGAAGTTTCGGGGTAGTATGGCTATCATCCCCAACAACGTAGATATTATTTTTGTCTAAACGACATACCCTGTCAAACTCAAATTTTAGTATAGTATATCCCTTTAACTATTTGAATGATATGTATGTCCAAATTGACTAGCGCTACAAAAGTTTTGGGGTAGTACGCCTATCATCCCCAATAATGAATATATTATTTTTGTCTAAACGACACACCCTGTCAAGCTCAAATTTTAGTATAGTATATCCCTTTAACTACTTGAATGATTTGTAGGTCCAAATTGACTGGCGCTACAGAAGTTTCGGGGTAGTACGGCTATCATCTCCAACAACAGTATAGTATAGTATATCCCTTTAACTATTTGAATGATATGTATGTCCAAATTGACTAGCGCTACAGAAGTTTTGGGGTAGTACGGCTATCATCCCCAACAATGAATATATTATTTTTTGTCTAAACGACACACCCTGTCAAGCTCAAATTTTAGTATAGTATATCCCTTTAACTACTTGAATGATTTGTAGGTCCAAATTGACTGGCACTACAGAAGTTTCGGGGTAGTACGGCTATCATCCCCAACAACGTAGATATTATTTTTGTCTTAACGACACACCCTGTCAAGCTCAAATTTTAGTATAGCATACCTCTTTAACTATTTGATTGATATGTAGGTCCAAATTGACTGGCGCTACAGAAATGTCGGGGTGGTACGGCTATAATCCCCAACAACGTAGATATTATTTTTATCTAAACGACACATCCTGTCAAGCTCAAATTTTAGTATAGCATACCTCTTTAACTCCTTGAATGATATATAGGGCCAAATTTACTGGCGCTACAGAAGTTTCTGGGTAGTTCCGCTATCATCCCCAGCAACGTGGATATTATTTCTGTCTTAACGACACACCCTGTCAAGCTCAAATTTTGGTACAGTATACCTCTTTAACTATTTGATTGATATGTAGGTCCAAATTGACTGGCGCTGCAGAAGTTTCGGGGTAGTACGGCTATCATCCCCAGCAACGTGGATATTATTTCTGTCTTAACGACACACCCTGTCAAGCTCAAATTTTGGTACAGTATACCTCTTTAACTATTTGATTGATATGTAGGTCCAAATTGACTGGCGCTACAGAAGTTTCGGGGTAGTACGACTATCATCCCCAACAACATAGATATTATTTTTGTCTAAAAGACAGTCCCTGTCAATCTCAAATTTTAGTTAGCATCCCTCTTTAACTACTTGAATGATATGTAGGGCCAAATTGACTGGAGCTACAGAAGTTTCGGGGTAGTACGGCTATCATCCCCAACTGCATAGATATTATTTTCATCTAAAGGACACATCCTGTCAAGTTCAAATTTTAATATAAGTAACTACTTGAATGATATGTAGAGTCAAATTGACTGGCACTACAAAAATTTGGGGATTGTTGAGGTGCCATTCCCAATGACATATGTATATTAGTTTTTGCGACATCGACACATTTTGATATGATAACATTGCTAAGAACGTAGATGTTAATTTTGACTAAACAACATGCTTTGTCAAATTCAAATTTTAGAATTGAATACATAATTAGATATATCAACATATACATAGACAAAAATAATATATTCATTGTTGGGGATGATAGCTGTACTACCCCGAAACTTCTGTAGCGCCAGTCAAGTTGAGCATACATATCCATTAAGTAGTTAAAGAGGTATACTATGTTAAAATTTGAGATTGACAGGGTGTGTCGTTTAGACAAAAATAATATCTACGTTGTTGGGGATGATAGCAGTACTACCCCGAAATTTCTGTAGCGCCAGTCAATTTGGACCTACATATCATTCAAGTAGTTAAAGGGATATATTATACTAAAATTTGAGCTTGACAGGGTGTGTCGTTTAGACAAAAATAATATCTATGTTGTTGGGGATGATAGCCGTACTACCCCGAAACTTCTGTAGCGCCAGTCAATTTGAGCACACATATCAATTAAGTAGTTAAAGAGGTATACTATGTTAAAATTTGAGATTGACAGGGTGTGTCGTTTAGACAAAAATAATATCTATGTTGTTGGGGATGATAGCCGTACTACCCCGAAACTTCTGTAGCGCCAGTCAATTTGAGCACACATATCAATTAATTAGTTAAAGAGGTATACTATGTTAAAATTTGAGATTGACAGGGTGTGTCGTTTAGACAAAAATAATATCTACGTTGTTGGGGATGATAGCCGTACTACCCCGAAATTTCTGTAGCGCCAGTCAATTTAGACCTACATATCATTCAAGTAGATAAAGGGATATACTATACTAAAATTTGAGATTGACATGGTGTGTCGTTTAGACAAAAATAATATCTACATTGTTGGGGATGATACCCCGAAACTTCTGTAGCGCCAGTCAATTTGGACATACATATCAATTAAGTAGTTAAAGAGGTATACTATGCTAAAATTTGAACTTGACAGGGTGTGTCGTTTAGACAAAATTGATATCTACGTTGTTGGGGATGATAGCCGTACTACCCCGAAATTTCAGTAGCGCCAGTCAATTTGGACCTACATATCATTCAAGTAGTTAAAGGGATATATTATACTAAAATTTGAGCTTGACAGGGTGTGTCGTTTAGACAAAAATAATATCTACATTGTTGGGAATGATAGCCGAACTACCCTGAAACTTCTGTAGCGCCAGTCAATTTGGCCCTATATATAATTCAAGTAGATAAAGCTATGCTAAAATTTGAACTTGGTAGGGTGTGTCGTTTAGACAAAAAAATATCTACTTTGTTGGGGATGACAGCCTGCCCACCCCGAAGCTTTTGTAGCGCCAGTCAAATTGGCCGTACACATAATTCAATTAGTGCAAAAAATTATATCTAATTTTCAATCTGATGACATGAATAGTTTACCGACGAATATGTAATACTTCAATTAGGGAAAACAACCCTTTGAAAATGTCTCGGTACATTTCAGGTGTATTTCTGCCATGTAATGGCGGACTATAATAGTAATATTTATTATTCTTATAGTGCCCGCAATTGACGAACGCCTATGTTCATTCGGGCATTTCCGCCAATTTAGCTGCTAACTTTTGGCTGCCAGTTTCACACCGGTGACATTATTTAGCATGCGTCTACAGCTTGAATTTATATTAGACAACGATTTGCAAAATCAACAGACAGCATTATTACGTATTTTTAAAATAGTCGGTTACGGACGGTGAGCGATAATACAGGGTGATTCTTAACGTATAAGCATAAATTTTGGAAATTATAGCTGAGGACAAATAATGACATTTTTATTTTCGGTTTAAGTTTGCAAAAATTCAGATGATATTTTATATTTAGAAAGACAGTAGTAGAAGTAAACATTTCCATTCGTAATTGAGTGATATCAAAATTCCTTTCTTTAATTTAAAAACCAATAAGTTCCATAGATTTTTAATGAGATTTAACATGCGTCCAGATATTAAAATCCATTTTTCTCGAAGACTGTTGCCGACATCGAATTTCAACAAGAGTAGGTACTTTTTTTATGTAAAAATCCTTAGTTTTGATTTTTGCTATGAAATAAATAAAAACATACACACAAAAGTTTGGGTATTTTTGAAGCTCATCCTTCCTTGATTTACCCGCCCTTGGACAAACTGTATTGTTCCTTTTTAGATATTCAAAAAGAGCATACAAAGTTAAGGGATTATGTCAAATTTCATGAATTGATCTCTACGCGTTTGGGAAGTATTAAAAAAACCGTCATCAAGAACTAATCTTTCACACCATGTATGATACATGTTTATATGTATAACAGACTTTACGTCTTATTTTGAAGCCTATAGAAATATAGATTAAGAATCATCCTCTGTAATATTATTTCTGATATACAAATATTACAAAAATGTCGCTTGCCTTTAAAAAGCATACATATATTTATATCTATGCGGTTTGTGTGTCTATAGGAATATATCTTGTTATAAAGATATATATAAATATACACCCTGTATATTTGTGTATGTGAAAGGTTGGGAAATCTCGGAGCTGGAGATACTGGTGACCAAAAAAAGTCGATTGAGTTAAATATGCCTTATCCGAATGTTGTTGGTTTCAAAAATACAGGGCGTTCAATGCTAGAATTTTATTTTGAAATATCTCAATAACTTTGAAACCTGTCGGACCATTAAAAAAAAAAATTGGCACAATTATGACACCCTGCATATTATATTGTCGCTCACCGTCCGTAACCGGCTTTAGTGTTGTTATCAAGTATAAACTCACTTTTGCTAACCAATGTTTTCCTTGTACAGTAAATATATCTTTCCCATATTAAAAAATGTAATGTAATGGCCTCGACCTCCATTAATGTGTAATTTGAATTACCGTTGTGACGGCCTCTTCCGTAAAAGATTAAGGTAGCCGACCTTTCCTTCGCCAAAGTAGAATTTCCACGGCAGCGCATTGACACTAATTTGAATATCTACTGTGAATTACAATTTATAGCATACCTACTGATATTCTTACCTTGAAATGGGAGCGTACAGAGTGATGAAAACAGTTGTTGTAGACTTTTTCCACTGATTGTAAATTGTTTCTTTCCAAGGCCTACATACGTAGTTCCATTTTGTTCCTCGCTTTTTACACGACAGGCAACTATACAGTTGAAAAACAATGTAAAGTCCCTTTCTTAATGTTTATGGGGAAAGCCAAGTAACGAGATGGAAAGTTCGTATGACTATGTACCACATGTAACATATATAGGGTTAGTAAGAAATCAGAGACGTACATAGATTTCATTAAGTGTAAATACAAATTCCTTTTGGGGAAATAGTGGGGATAGTTCCTATATCTTGTATTTCAAAGTTGTTATTTTGAAAAGGGTTCCTCCTATTTATTATTATTTAACCGTCAGAAAATAAAGACAAACTTTGTACGCCAATTAATATCGACTGATTAATATCGACTGTGTCTGTGAGAGGCACAGTCGATATTAATTAATTAATTATTCTCAGTATCAGTGGCGTGCGAGTAGTTTGAAGAAAAAATATGGTAAAATTCAGAATTTTCGATATTATACGAGTGACTACTCTATTTTACCATGTACTTATGTTTTTCCAGATACATGTTTCCGATTTTCAAGAAAGCATTCAAAGAAAAACTGACAGAAGATGATCTCTTTGGACCCTTAGACGAACATAAATCGAGCAATCTAGGAGCAGAATTAGAAAGAATATGGAAAGAAGAATATAGGATACACAAGAAAACGGCTCTGCACAGAGCCCTTTTTCGAATGTTTGGTGGTTTTTTTATGTTCGTAGGTATCATCAAATTACTAAATGAGTTAATGTTAATGTGAGTATATTTTGATGTATTAAAAATTATTTATTATTTCTTTGAATAACATCAGTGGCGGCTTACGCGCGGATTGTTTTTAAATATATGTTCTCTCATAACTGTATTTAGTGTGACAGAAATATTTTAAGTACTTATATAGGGTCAGTTCTACTAGGGGCAATGGTGAGTATTCCCCTGACTTTTAATCTGATTTTTTAATTAATCAAGTTATAATTCATTTTTTAAACTGCATCCGTCTGCCGTTGTATCAGCGCCTGTCAGTGTTGCCTGTTGTCACCTTTTTTAACCAACTGTATACGCAACTGTATAAACAGATAAAAGTATAATGTACAATTAATTATTACTAAATAATTTACTGAAATTATTGTAGCGAGTATGTTTTTTACAAATGTTTTAGAAAACTTCTAGTTTCAAAATTAACTTGGCGCCACTGGGACTGGCGCAAAATTTCAAATCGGTGTATGTTAGCGATTTCTATCATAAATTAATAAGTTTTTAATCTGATAAAATAATTTCGTGTATTCTGTTATTGCTTCGCGAATTTCAGATAAAGTTATGATTACAGCATCCCTATTCTTATATTTATAATAATGTCACATAAAAAGAAAGATACGGACATTTGTAGCTTTGCATTACATACTATAGACTTACAAGAGCAAAAGATTTACATTTTAGTCACTCTACAGCTACACTAAACATGCATATGTTGGTGAATGATGCTGTGGAAAAGTGCAGTTTTTTAACAAAAATGTTACAAATATTTTATCATACAATCTCTTCTTTAACATTGAATACTGAATCCCCCATTAAACTCATTTCTGTGAATATAGTAACTTGTGGTACTAAATAACACCACTTTTAAATCAGGAGAAGTACTTTTGCAGGATAAATCGAATAACTGTTGAGACGTGGAATAAGGGCATTAAGAGTAGGTATACCAAAAAAAGACCAACGAATATAGGACCTCAATACAAAATTCAAAGTAGAACCAGTCATTATGGCTTTAGATGATAGAATTAGTGACAATGATATTGACAACAGTAATTAGTGATTTTACGTTTATGACAGTGTATCTTGTCGGTGGTGAATTTCATTTTTCAGTGACGTTTGTATTTTTAGTGGTTTTAGTAGTTTTGTGTCGATGTACCGTTACAACAGGAGAGTTTTCTCACGGGTCAGTTATCGATGTAGCAAATACAACAGGAGAATTTTCTCACGGGTCACTTATCGATGTAGCAAAAGCATTGCCGTAAAATATAAAAAAAAACTGTAACTATTGGATATACCAATGTTTATATTGGTTAGGATATACTCCAGTTTTTACCAAAAAATATACCTATTTGTTAAATATTTAATAATGTTTTGAACCCTTTAAAATGATACGCCCATAGAATCGTATTCCCCACTCGACTTATTTCGTATCTCTGGAAGTCGAAATTTTGACAGCGGAGTATAATATTTAAAAATTGACTAGGCCATAAGTAGATGGCGAAAATTTCAAAACCACGACGTTTACGATTTATGTTTAGTTCGACACGCTCCCTAGCGAGAGTTTTAATCAAAATAATACTTTTTAAAGCTAAATTTGTTAGAATTAGGAGATTGAGATTTTTCTGCCCATCCCCACGAGCAGCCACTGATAACATTAGATCCAAGTGAAAACTAATAATATTCGTCTACATTTCAGAATCGTACTACCCTTAGCCATAGGAAAGCTAGTGTCCTTTTTCGAAAAAGGTCAGACTCGAATTTCCGTAAATGAAGCGTATATTTACGCCGGATCGTACATTATATGCCATTTCCTGGACTGCATAATAGCCCACCCTTCCATGATGGCTCTCCAGCACATTTCTATGAAATTGAGAGTAGCCTGCAGCTCTGTGGTGTACCGAAAAATATTGAGGCTAAGTAGAACGGCGTTGGGCAACACGACCGTGGGACAGTTAGTGAATCTGTTGTCCAACGACGTAAGCAAATTCGACCAAGGATTCGTTTTGGCACATTTCGTATGGGTGGGGCCCATACAGGTCGGCGTGGGAACGTGGCTGCTCTACCGAGAAATCGGAATGGCCGCTTTGTTTGGGGTCGCTTTCTTGGTCTCTTTTGTCCCCTTGCAAAGTAAGTGGTACATGACAAACCAGAAATAATGCTCATTCTGTCGAATTCAAGCGTGAAACGATGCGGTGGTGTGTGACTGTGACACTCCATCGGTGAGGTTTGGAAAAATATACGCAATTAATAAAAATATGCTAACTGTTTGGTATATACAATTTGTCCTGCATAAAAACCGACACATAACAGATTCATGATGCCCAATATTGTAATTTAAGATATAATTTTAAAGTTGTTCTTTTGTAGAGGGTTACACGAATTAATATGGACTGTCTCCTAATTGTAGAAAAAAAGTGGTTTTTAGGCTTTCACGGCCGGTGCAAGATATCATAACTATTTTACTAATTTTTGGTATATACTAATGGTATATGTCAAAAATTAATAAAGTTGTGTTGATAGTGCAGGTGACGATATACTGTGTTGTCAAATTATATCATAGATCTATATAGTAACATATTTTTCATAATATTTTTCGATTTGCTTTGCTATTCTTATAAGAGCTGACAGTTTTACCTTATTTTTTTCAAAAATTGTACATTCTATTCCTGTTTAGCTAGCATAATCTTTCGAGCACGCACCTATTTAGACCGAGTCAAACATAATTAAGAAAAATACCCTTTAGAATAACAACTTATTTAGCATTCTCTAGCTCAGAAAAACTACGTTAATGAAAGCTACCCCGGCACCTACTATTTCTCCAAAAAGGACTTCACCTTCATTTTTTTTAAGTAGAAGAAATACGTCCTATATTAAGGGTTATAAATTGACTATGAGTTCAAGCTCATTTAGGCATAGCAAATTTATAATTGGAGATCCACCCTTAATTCCATTTGTTGCCGTTTCGTTAGATTGAAAACATACGCACTCTGAAAATAGTACAAATATATACAGTGGGAGTCAGCTCAAACTCACCAGTTACATGCTCCATTCTTTTCTAGTGCCATTTGTTATACACGGTGCTAGAAAAGGACAAAACATGCAAGAGGTGACTTTAAGCTGATCACCACTGTACATAGAAGGAGCAAGGATCATTGTATCTTCACATTTCTTATTAATACGACGGGTGTTGTTGATGTAGATGATGTAGATTGTAGAATGTGGTAGTATTGGTAAATTATTAAAAATATCTGACCCTATTCGATAATAACGATTTTAAATTTTTCGCTCTTATGAGAAGGACTTCAAGATTTGTTTTCAACTATAGGTCTTATTTACATCCATTGAGTAAATTTCTGATCTTCACTTTAATTTGCTAAATAGATATACTCGTATACCGCTGTTCATTTGGCAGGTAAACTTGGCAGGTAAAATTTACGGAAACACTCGAAGTAACTGACCATTGGCGTGCGTACCGGAAAAGTCCGGATGTGTGCGAAATACTAAATTTATACAAATAAGGTACTGTTTTTATGGTTTAAACGGTCAAATAATTCGAATTGTCAACACATGAACAAAATTAACATATATTAAAAAAAAACTAAAGTATTTTATATATTGGACACTTATCCCGATGAGAGATCATTTTGAAATTTGGTCTGTGGCCTCCCTAACAACTAGGAAATTCAACAGTACCCATATAAATCTCTTCGCAAGAGTCTAAGGTAAGTAAAACCTTCTCCTCTAGATAAAAAATTGCTCTGAAACCTCCCTACGATGAGATATCATTTTTGAAATTTGGTGTGTGGTCCCCTTAACAACTTAGACTTTCGGCAGTACCAATATAAATTCCTTCGCAAGGGTCTAAGGTAAGTAAAACCTGGTCCTCTAGGTAAAAAATTGCTCTGAAATCTCTCCACGATGAGATATCATTTTGAAATTTGGTGTGTGGTCCCCTTAACAACTTATAATTTCAGCGGTACCAATATAAATCCCTTCGCAAGGGTCTAAGGTAAGTAAAAGCTGCTCCTTTAGGATATTGGTACTGTCGAATTTCTAAGTTGTTAAGGTAGCCACACACCAAATTTGAAAATGATATCTCATCGTGGAGAGATTTCAGAGAAATTTTTTACCTAGTGGAGCAGCTTTTACTTACCTTAGACCCTTGCGAAGAGATTTATATTGGTACTGCTGAAATTATAAGTTGTTAAGACGACCACACACCAAATTTCAAAATGATATCTCATTGTGGAGAGATTTCAGAGCAATTTTTTACCTAAAGGAACAGCTTTTACTTACCTTAGACCCTTGCGAAGGGATTTATATTGGTACTACTGAAATTATAAGTTGGTACGGGGACCACACACCAAATTTCAAAATGATATCTCATCGTGGAGAGATTTCAGAGCAATTTTTACCTAGAGGAGCAGGTTTTACTTACCTTAGACCCTTGCGAAGGAATTTATATTGGTACTGCCGAAAGTCTAAGTTGTTAAAGGGACCACACACCAAATTTCAAAATGATATCTCATCGTGGAGAGGTTTCAAAGCAATTTTTTATATAGAGGAGCAGGTTTTACTTACCTTAGACTCTTGCGTAGAGATTTATATGGGTGCTGTTGAATTTCCTAGTTGTTAGGGAGGCCACAGACCAAATTTCAAAATGATATCTCATCGGGATAAGTGTCCAATATATAAAATACTTTAGGTTTTTTTTAATATATGTTAATTTTGTTCATGTGTTGACAATTCGAATTATTTGACCGTTTAAACCATAAAAACAGTACCTTATTTGTATAAATTTAGTATTTCGCACACATCCGGACTTTTCCGGTACGCACGCCAATGGTCAGTTTCCGTAAATTTTACCTGCCAAGTTTACCTACCAAATGAACACCGGTTACTCGTATGACATTTAATAGTAGTAGCAAAGCAAACAGTGTGAATGAATCTCATTTCGAACAAATTATAACTAAATGCAACAGTTAGACAATAATAAACTACCCGTTGTTTATATACTACGGCGCAAAATTTACAATTTAATATTGCAATAATTTCCATATATTTATGGTACATTATCACGATTATCAAATTCCGGTAGGTCGAGTTGTTTTACGGAATATAAACGAGTACTGTAATAACGTATTAACGGACGTGTACCATGTACCGTATAATATTTTTGTTTCATACTATTTTTATAATCACTTTTAAAATGAATGAAAAGTTGTAATTGTTAAAATTAAAAAAATATTAGTTGTCAATTTAGTAGAAGAGAGATTTTAAATAGGTACATAAATCTGCAGGACAACACATATTACGGCATTGAAAAGTATATAACATTATAATATGTTTATTGTGTGTGAGAGTTGATTGCATATACCTAACTAACTTTTCGGCAAATGATGCCATTATTAATTTTAAAACTACTTCCTCTTCTATATTTGTATAATATGTCCTAAAAACAATATTTTGACTTTTAGTGGGGTCAAGGGTCAACTAATGAATTGTTTATTTGAGTTCAATCGTAGATGTGTTTGTTATCGTTATTTATAATTCGTGTTGCAATATTTTATAATAAACTTACCTACACCTCAGATGGCCAATTTTAATGGCACAGTTCAGTCAAATTTTACAATGGGTTTCAGGTCAAATTCAAACACAATATAGCCTATTCAGTGACTGACTACGCTTGTCCGGGTAAACACATGCATATTTTTAATTAAATCCCTATAAAATTGTTGACGTGATGAGCCCTGTTAATAATAAGTATTATTGGGTACCACGTCAGTGAACGATGATTGGTTAATTAGTAAACAATGTACGATGTCTTTATCAAGACTCGACTATTATTGCTTTCGACTTGTTGCTTTATTACTCCATTGGAAAAATAAATAATGTAAGAATATAGCTATATGTAGGTGACGATATCTAACTTTTATAGCCTTTTTAAACAGTTCACTTTTCTTATAAAAAGGCCTTACTTCACAAATATGCTACGTAAACATCGCTGGCAGTTTCCGCCTGGTCAGACATAATATGGATTATAATGATGGATATCTGGCTTGGCAATGAACTGGCAACACAAGTCGCTTGGAAAATTGCCAGGCGAGGTGCAACGTACGTCTTTGTCTGGCGTCGCGACGCCTGTCCAAGGAAATACAAAAAGTTATAGTCGTACAAAAAAGCTTTAAAATACCAGAGATCAATCAGTAATAACAGAGTTGGTTTTTAATGACTCAATGCGCATTTTTATGTCCTAGCTATAAGTTGGATGTATGTATACAGAAGACAAAATAAATTATCTGAGTTTCTGAGACTCTATTGGTGCGCGGGTACAGGATTAAAATGACGCCTCTCAAGGGCGCCGTTTTTACAGGCAAATTTTCAACGAATTTCATAGCCGTTTGTTAAGACAGTCTAAAAAAATCTGAGTAAGTTAGACAGAATATCTCTTCACTATGTCAATTATACAAGTTTTCTCCAGGATATAAAACAATTTCCAGGCTGATAAGTCATTTAGAATAAGAAAAAAGAGTATCATCTCACCTATTATGTTTCAAGTCAACTGCACATTGAGAAAATTGTATACGACATTATAAACATTATCACATCCCGCAGAATTCTTTTAAAAAACTAGTAACATTTGAATTTATGTAAATTATCAAGTATTTTTCACGGTATATAGAACACAGTGATAAGGTACAAATTCACGGTTTTTCATGTTCTCTAGCACATTTTCCCTTCAAAAGTTAAAGAAAATGATTCAATTTCAGAATTATACATATTGTCACGGATTTCCCAATCCGAATTTTACTATTGCCAGAAAAACAATCCGTTAATTAATTACTTCTTTATTAACTGTACCCAGTACACTACTGAACACTAATTAGAACTCAACTAAACACTTTTTTTAATTAATCGCTATCTAAATCACTTTGATATCTCCAACTAAACACTTCAATTCAACTGTAATACAAGACTAACTTAATGGGGTGAGTGGGGCAAATTCCGTGACAATATATTAGTACTATGTTAATAAGAACCTCCACCTACTGTGTGTATTTTTTTTGTGCATCTTTAGATATGATTCTTTGTCATTGAAACGCCAGCCTTAAATTTAGGAAATAATACTAATATTACCGAGAGCTGGGACTGAAACTAACAAAATAGCTATTTACCGTAAATTAAATTGATCTTACGAAATTCTGCATTTGTCTAATTCCAATTTTATTAATCTGGTTTAATTTCATTGACTGCAGCAGAATTACGATATCAGCGTTTGGTACAGATTCACTGACACCATAATTTAAAAATCCTTGATTTGAAAAAAACATTTTTAAATAAAACAAAATACTTGTTTTCTATAAATTAACACACTACCGAATTTCTGTGGTCAAGAAAAAACTGCCATAAATAACCTACACCGGCCCTAATGTACGCAAATGTCAAATAATGCACCTTGCCACAACACAGCAATGTGCAAGAAAGACAGACGTATGTACATATGCATTTATAGAATAAAAAACCACTTTTCTTTCAATAGCAAAAGTATGTAAATCATTTTTAGTATAGCATTCAATGAAACAACTTTCTATAAACGAATCGTGTCATTATTATTATTTTGTAGTGTGCGCGTAATATCATTTTGTGTTAAATATAATTTGCTTACAGAGTGATATAATAATGAATAACTTGTATATGATATTATAGTGTAGAGAACAGAGGCGGCTGGCGAGATTAAAGGTATATCACATCTCGGTAATCAGACATTAGACCCAAACATGGGCGAAGTTAGGTCATCAAATCTGAGGGACTAAAACCCCGGGTGGATTGTATTTTAATTTCGGTTCTGAAATGTGTGTGAGTTGTTTACAAATCAAGCCCCTCCGTAACTTCGCCCATGGACCCAAACCAAACTTTAGGATATATGTACTATACTCGCGTCAAGAATTCAGACGTCTTACGTCATGACTGACATTACACATTTGTTTTTATTGTCAACGTAATTTTCGATATTTAGTCGCATTAAAAACAATCATATTTTGCAATTTAGTGCAAAATATAATGCAAACTTTTATTGTAGTATCTAGTTTTATTACTATCAGTTGCAGTTTCTTAAATATTTTGATGAAAATATAATGAATTATTCATTTGTTTGTATGACGTAAGTCGTCTGAATTCTGAATTCTTGTCGCGAGTATATGGCAATATACAGTATGCGCCAAAAGTATGGAATAAATTCAATAAAAACGAAACAATTATTTTTTGGGAAAAATCCTCGAACAGGTCGATTTTTAATTTTAAAAATACATAGTTTAGCGTAAAATGCGATTTTCAAATGTCATTTGTTTTCGAGTAATGACGTCATCGATTTTTTTTTAAATGGCAACACCATATTTTTTTTCCTTGATTCTGAAAGATCGTTTAATTCTCTATCAGACAGTACTAAAATTTTGCCCTCTTATACATAGGAAAGTTTTCGAGTAAATGACGATTGAATGTTAGAAAACGTAAATTTTATCCATAAAAAAGTAACAATTCTGAGGTATGTAAAATAAAATACAATTGATTAAATTTTATACTTAAATTAAATGTTCGAATTGCCATCCACCAACTTCTTGACAATGCGCAAGTCTGTGAAGAAATTCTTCTTGCACATTATGAATGATTTCTGGGGTAACTCTGCCTATTTCGTCCCGAATGCGATTTTGAATGGCCTGCAAGATCGCCAGATCTTACACCTCTTGACTATTTTTTATGGGGATACTTGAAGTCAAAAGTGTACATTAATAAACCACGTAATTTAGAAGAACTTCAAAATCGCATTCGGGACGAAATACGCAGAGTTACCCCAGAAATCATTCATAATGTGCAAGAAGAATTTTTTCACAGACTTGCGCATTGTCAAGAAGTTGGTGGATGGCAATTCGAACATTTAATTTAAGTATAAAATTTAATCAATTGTATTTTATTTTACATACCTCAGAATTGTTACTTTTTTATGGATAAAATTTACGTTTTCTAACATTCAATCGTCATTTACTCGAAAACTTTCCTATGTAAGAGGGCAAAATTTTAGTACTGTCTGATAGAGAATTAAACGATCTTTCAGAACCAAGGAAAAAAATATGGTGTTGCTATTTAAAAAAAAATCGATGACGTCATTACTCGAAAACAAATGACATTTGAAAATCGCATTTTACGCTAAAATATGTATTTTTTAAATTAAAAATCGACCTGTTCGAGGATTTCCCAAAAAATAATTGTTTCGTTTTTATTGAATTTATTCCATACTTTTGGCGCATACTGTAGATAACTTTTGTAGGATAAAAAGTTGAAAAATTGTGCAGCTTGCCCTAGGAATTTTCAGATTATATGTAATGTTATCAAGGTATTTAAAACTTTATTAAAAAGTAATACTATTTGTAGAATTTAAAGCATTTTGAAATTTTTATAATCTATTGCAAGTATAAAATTCACATTCAAACCACTGAGTAACTTTACCAAATATTATAATTTTTCAATATAATTTATTTGAAATGCCTCAAAAAAGTTATACATCTAATTTATAGAAAAAAAATGTTTCCCTGGAAATAAAGAAGCCAATCTGAAAATTTTCAGGGAGAGCTGTACAATTTTTCAACTTCTTCTCGCAAACAGCAAAAAGCTTTTCCTTCTACAAAAGTTGTTTATATATGGCTACAGAATATAAATATATATATATATACCCTACAGTTTGGTTTGGGTCCCACGTCTGGTTATTGAGATAATGGTATAGTACCTGGAAATCTGGAGAACGTAATAAAAATTCCACGAAATGCACTGAAATTTCTTTGTAAATTTCATCCTTCTGTATGATAATTTGTTTATTTAATACAATGAGTTGTGGATACAGACAAACTGCGAAATGTGGATATAATTTTAAAGATTAGGTATCTATTACAAGTGTAAATGTGTGGATTGGTTTACATAATTTAAAAATTCGAAAATTGGTGAATTATTTATGAATTTTTATATTAACATTTTATTGGGCTATTTTTTGCATATTATTTGCTCTTGGGATAAGTAGGTGTATATTAAAATTACTACCCCTCTTTTAAAATCGCCCTGTATAAAACGAAATAATAGTTGAAATTAAATAATTCCCTAATTAATGTGAAATTTCATAAGTGTATGTAAAAAATTTTGTTATTGATACCATATTGTTAAATTAACTATACCTCAATACAAATCAGCCTCTGCTGGTACTACATTTTAAATTAAGAGTTTAATTTAAATTTCTCGGGTTATCTTTCAGTTTGGCTTGCCAAAAGGACATCAGTACTAAGGTTACGTACTGCCTTAAGGACAGACGAAAGAGTACGCTTAATGAATGAAGTAATATCTGGAATTCAAGTTATCAAAATGTACTGCTGGGAGAAACCTTTTGCACAACTCATAGCCTTTGCCAGAAGGTAACACATCACATCATACAAAGTTTCTTCCAACAGCAGTCAGGGACTTACACATGCACTTATAACACAACTTAACGGGTCGATGATTTCTAACAGTTTGAAATCAATCCCTGACTCTTGTTGGAGCAAACCTATTATAATAATGTACCCAGTAACATCCGTTTCGTTTCTAGGAAAGAAATAAATGCCATTCGTGCCCACGCCTATCTGATAGGACTGATCTATTCCTTCGAAATTTTCATTTCAAGGACGTCAACGTTCATAAGTATTCTAGGATATGTGTTACTGGGTAACTACGTTACTGCTGAAAAAGTTTTTGCTATCACGGCTGTTTACAACGTTCTAAGACCAGTCATTACTATTCTTTTCTCTATAAGTTTGTCTAGTTTGGCAGAAGTCAATGTATCTATTCTAAGATTGAATAATATATTAACTTACGAAGAACGCGCCGATTATGTCTTGGAAGAAAAAAGTAAAGAAGCGGAACTGAAAAAAAGCAATGGCCTTCTCAAGTCAATTGATAAAATTAATGATATGAATGGCAGTCTCACAAACGGTTCTCTAAAAAGTGAACTAGGTGGCCTTTTGGAGTCCCACAACAAATCCTCAAAGTCCAAAATTCTGTTACAAAACGTCACTGCCAAATGGTTGGATGATGCAATTGAAGATACTCTACATAATATTAATCTAACCGTCTCTTCTGGACAATTATTAGCCATAATAGGTCCTGTGGGCAGTGGAAAAAGTAGCTTACTTAACCTATTGCTGAATGAATTGCCTCTGAAATCTGGAAAGATGGAAATTATAGGAAAAATTTCGTTTTCATCGCAAGAACCTTGGTTGTTCACAGGAAGCGTCAGGCAAAATATTCTTTTTGGTGAGGATTACGATGAAGATCGCTATCAAAAAGTGGTGGATGCGTGTGCACTAAAGTCAGACTTCGCCTTGTTTCCTTTTGGAGACAAAACCCTAGTTGGAGAGAAAGGAAAATCTCTAAGCGGAGGCCAAAAAGCTCGAATAAACTTGGCTAGATGCGTTTATAAAGTAGCAGATATTTACCTTCTGGATGATCCTTTATCTGCAGTAGATGCCAACGTCGGCAAACACTTGTACGATAAATGCATTAAGGAATTTTTGGGAAACAAAATTTGCGTACTGGTAACGCACCAACTGCAATACCTGCAAAATGCTAACAACATTATCATCATGAACGATGGTGAAATACAAGCCGAAGGAAAATACGATGAGTTGCAAACCACCGGGGTTAACTTTGTAAAACTATTGAAACAGTTCCAAGCGGACGAGGCTGAAGAAAAAGAGAAGAAGAAGATCAAATCTAGGCAAAATTCAGAAATGGAAGAAAAAACGGATGAAGACGAAGACCAACAAATAGAAAAAGAAGCACAAGGCAGTGGTAAAATTAAAGCTTCTACGTACTGGTCCTACTTTAGAGCAGGTGGTGGACGATTTTCCATACTGTTCCTTATATTTCTATTCATTTTGTGTCAGGTTGTCGCCAACGGAGGAGAATATTTTGTAACATACTGGTAAGTCATCTATTACTTCATCTAAAGATGCCTTATGGCTTTATTTATTGTAATTTAGGGTCAATTTGGAACAAGACTTCGCTGAAAGGGTCGCCAAAAATCTTACAACAGAAAACGATACAATTCCAAGAGGCAATATTATTTACTTCTATTCGGCCATTACGATAGGAACTATAATTGTAGCTGTGGTAAAGTCAATATACTTTATGTTATTCTTCACAATAGCGTCGAGAAACTTACACGACTTCATATTTTCGAGAATAATAAAAGCCACGATGCGATTTTACAACCAAAATCCTTCAGGAAGAATCCTTAATAGATTTTCAAAAGATTTGGGTACTATCGATGAATACATCCCATCAGTTTTGATAGATGTTACAGAGGTAATTATCAGTTTTTACCAATTATGACTTAAAGTTAGTTATTTTTCGCTTCTAGATTGCTCTTCTACTACTTGGCGTCATAATTTTGACGGGAATCGTTAACCCATGGCTACTCCTTCCTTCAACAGTAGTAATGGTCTTCTTTTACTTCCTGAGACTTATCTACATTGAAACTAGTAGGAGTGTCAAGCGCATCGAAGCTATAAGTAAGTGGTTTATCCAAATACCAAAATAATTTTACTGTGAATACTTATTTCAGCAAAAAGTCCAATGTTTAGTCACATGACTGCCACTATGAATGGACTTAGCACAATCAGAGCTTTTTCTAGACAAGATCTGTTGATTGAAGAGTTCGATGATTTACAAGACAAACACAGTGCTGCGTGGTTCTTATTCATTTCTTCCAGTAGATGCTTTGGGTTCTGGCTTGACATGTGTTGTATCGCATTTATTACTACAGGATTATTCTTCCTACTAGGATTCAACAAACGTATGTACTAATGATTTTAATATTATTAATAAATTGGTGGCGGCTTGTGGATTTAATAATAACGTTGAGGCGGATGGATAAGTAATACTTCGCAGCCCAGCAAATTTCTTATTTTGTACTTTATAAGTTCATTTAATAGTTGTTCTCATTTGAAATTTTTATCAAATCTGAAGAATCTGGTCACTATCGGAGTTACACAGATAAGTTTAAACTCTCTTTAGGTAAGAAAAAAATGGTATTTCTAATAAAACACAAACGAGATCGCAAAGTAGAAACATTTCGACTAATATTCATAATATGTGAAGAACCGAACACCGACACAGAAATAACAACACTGCTCATCATAAAAGCGATATTATGCTTTGTATGTTGCCATTGTCATAGCTACTGCGATAAGGTATGTTTTGACTGATGCCGATTCCGCAACACTTCTTGCTTATGCATTGTACGAAATTAATAGTCGTTTTTTTTCTTCATGTCTACTGATTTTGATAAATTACACGATAAAAATAAACCATATATTTGTATCTAACATTATAAAATTTAGATTAGATTAATAAAATAATTATACTAACGTTTTCCTTTCTAGAAATGTATGGAGGCGACCTGGGCCTTGTACTAACCCAGTATATGGGTTTGATGGGCTCACTGCAATGGGGTATGAGGCAATGGAGTGAACTAGAGAACCAAATGACATCCGTGGAAAGAGTTTTAGAGTACACTAAGTTGGAAAGTGAATCAGAACGAGAAGAGATTAAAAACCTGTCAGTTGATTGGCCGGAACAAGGACAAGTGGAATTTAGAGACGTCAAATTAAAATATGATGAGAAGGATTCATATGTCCTCAAAGGTTTGAATTTCCTTGTCCAACCCAATGAAAAGATAGGCATTGTGGGAAGGACAGGTGCTGGAAAGTCTTCGACGATTTCCGCTTTATTCCAACTGTATGATATGGAGGGAAGTATAATTATTGACAGTGTAGATGCTACCAAATTGCCTTTGGATCAAGTGAGGTCTAAAATTTCAATTATACCGCAGGAACCCGTCTTATTTTCAGGTACAACCTTATTTGAAGTGTTGTTAATAAAGTCATGATTATTTTTGCTATTTTAGGAACAATGAGGAAAAACCTAGATCCATTCGAGGAATACAGTGACGAGACTCTTTGGAGAGCTTTGGAGCAGGTTGAACTAAAGGATGTAATAGCCGAATTGCCAGCTGGACTTAATACTAATGTTTCCGAAGGGGGAACTAACTTCAGTGTAGGGCAAAGGCAGTTGGTTTGTTTAGCAAGAGCTCTGATAAGGAACAACAAAATTTTGGTTCTCGACGAAGCCACTGCCAACGTTGATCCGCATACTGACTCCTTGATACAAAATACCATCAGAAATAAATTTTCCAATTGCACAGTGCTAACAATAGCACACAGGTGGGTAAAAAATCGACCATCCATCTTAAATTTACCATTATATTGTGTGGATTTATTACTTTCGAGATTCATTTATCTTACAATAATCTTTTATATTCTTCCAGGCTCCATACAGTAATGGATTCAGATAAGATACTGGTAATGGATGCCGGTAGTGTTAAGGAATACGATCACCCTTATGTTTTACTACAAAAAGAACATGGTCTGTTACGAACTCTGGTAAATACTACAGGTGCAAACACCTCAAAGAACCTCGAAAATGTTGCTAAAGAGGTAATAATTTTCCTTCTGTGTTGGAAACTTGCAATGATTCATCGTTATCATATTTCAGAATTACCTTAAGAAGACAGATTAAAAATATTGGACCAGTTTTCTTGCCAAACTTCAACTTCAATAGTGCTGTGATGGAATACATGTTCTGTGTTGAAATGTTCAGTATTTTTTTATGCAACTTTTTATTTACATGTTCGCAAAAATAAAATTACGTAGTTCCGTTTTTTAATGTTGACTTCTTCAATTTCCCATACGTGATGTGTAAGGAAAAGGATGGATATTTTGGATGATAGTATGTCGCACAGGGATGCACATGTGGGATAATTTTTTCTACTGTTGCTTAGTAGAATTACCCAACTGATTTATGAAAGTTTATCTCTATTGTTTTTAATTAATTTTTTATACAATCGGCAATATTTCAACATTTTCCAACATACAAAAAATTTTAAACGTAAACATCGACGCAATAGCGCTTTTTTTTAATTTTTGGTTTAAGAAGAACAGCCAACCACCTAGGCAATTTTTGTAAATGTTGTGACTAAATTTGGTATGAAGTCATACTAGCTTAAAATTTTTAAATTTTGATTAGTTTGCACAAATAATTATTCTTTGGAATTTTTTTTAAAATGCATCGTATTTTGTAATTGTTCTTTAAAATTATCTCACTTTGTAGTTTGAGCGAGGTGAGGCCTATAATACTTTAGTAATATTCGACTGATGACAAACAATTATATATAGGTACTTCAAGTTACCTGAATACTATTATTTAAATACGATGCATTTTAAAGAAAATATTAAAGAATAATTATTTCTTCAAAATAACCAAAACTTATGTCATAATTAAGACTTGCAAAATATTTTTATTGTAAATAAAGGAAGAGTGGCACGGGGTTCTATACCCACTGATGATAATGGCAATATTCAAATATACTGAATAATTAGACCTAAGATATCCTATTACAACCTACAATTATTGTTATTTTACCAGTTTCCATGTAAATAACATGTAATAAAGATTTTGAAATCTTTAATATCTCGGAAACGGTGAACTTTTAGATATATTTGAGTAGATCTCATTTGTTTTGACTGTACATTACCTCTTCCAAGGATGCCACTAATATCTGAGACACCGTATATAGTTAGCTACTACGCTAATTATTTGGATAGGTTTCTGCGTTTCTGCTAGTGTTGGAAAAACCGAGTTATTTCAATAACCAAATGATTTCAAAAAGTGATTGATAACTCGAGTGATGGTCACTTGAATACTCAGCAGCTGACATATTACTATTTTTGCAGTTTTCGTTATATATACCTGCTTTTAAATGTTTTATTTTAAATATATACTTTTTGTATGGGCATATTTAAAATGAAACAATACAAATCTTAGATATATAACAATATATGTTGCATTACACGATGCAGTTGGAGAGTTGGGCTGTTGTTTGTACGTTGGGTATAAAAAAAATGTGTTAATTAATTTTCTTTAATTTTTCAAAAATTGTTTTAACTGTTACATTCCTCAACACAAAATTTTTTTTGATCTATGGCTACAACGTGTGCGTTATACGAATTACGCGTATGAATGATGGTCATTTCTATGGTTATGCGCACGTTATGCGGTTTTTCGTTGTTTGTTAAGCGGACTTTACACTAACAATTTATTGACGAAGAAATTGATGAATTAATTTATCAATTTCTTCAAGGTCGCACTTCGCTTTTCACTTGTTCAGGGCTTTGTCAAATTCACAGTATACTAAGCAACCAATAGGGAAACTCAGCTTTCCCGCGTCTTCCAAAAATCCGCCATCTTGTTGGCGACTGACAGTTATTACTATAATTTCTGTGTGTCAGTTAGATTTTTTTAATTTTTGACATTACATGGTTATCCACTCGTTATCGTTATTGTACTTATATTCCTGCTTTGTATGTCGTGTTAAGTGTTTAGTTATTTGTGTTTTTATATTAGTGATTATTTATTAGTGGAACTGTAAATAATAAATAAACTATGGGAGGAAATAAATGTGTTGTAAAAAACTAACGCATAACGCAGCTCTGGGCGTAAATGACCTGTAAACAGTTTTATATATGGGAGACCAAGTTAGACGTGATAGCTTAATTGATAAAATCCTTAAGAAGAATTAAAACATGAAAGGAGGCAAAGGATTTAACTCAAAATAGGAAAGAGACTGCTTTCGTACATGGATGAAAGAAACCACTCCATACACCTAATAGAGCAACGGGGGTTTTTGATTATGTTACCTATATATATATATATATATATATATATATATATATATATATATATATATATTTTGTAAACCTCAAAATAAATTGTACCTAATATTCACATTTTAATTTCATTTCGTACTTTCCTAAAAAAATGAGTAAAAATATAAAAATTACACTGGGCTTAAATTTGATAATCTGCTAACAAAATAAGGTAAACGTACACATCTTGACATAAAGGCAAAAGTACTACAAAATATAAAATTAAACTACACTACTAGTCGACCTAGTTTCCATGTTTTCGCAAATATCTTAAATAAATTTAAATTCATACCGGTTTTATAATCAAATTCAAATTGTCTGCTAGAAACCTAAATTAAGACAAAATGGGACCAAAACCTCAATTTACATGAAACTACACTGGATTACAACAGTTAATTAAGAATTAATGCAAAAGTATTACAACTACGAACAACTTTGGTTATGTTTACGCCAAATTATTAGCTATTTTTTCGTATGTTCTCAGGGATTCGCCATATTCTTGGCGACTTTTTCTAGAGTGGGGGTATTTAAAAACTGCCAGACGTATTTCATTCATAAATTGTCTAAAAGATTCCGTACTGATTGCTTAGTATACTGTGGTCAAATTTCTTAACAATTTTGCTGTCAGATGTCACCCGTACCAATGTAAAAGTAATTTTAACTTTTGACGTTATCATTTCCATTTGTTTACGAAACAAAAACTGTTAAATGTTACCGCAAAAAAGGGAGAAATTGTTAAAAAAAAACTTCCATTGTGTTTATTATTGCTGCTGCGGGAGTAGGGTAATCTACGGCTGCTGCTCACTTTTTGCATTTATTTTAGGATGGTATTCCTGAATTGAAGTAAAAATTGACGAAAAATTAATTAATTTGACGTCCAAGTTTTCGTATTACATTTGTCAATTAACTTGACGGAGCCACTTGATCAATTAATGACAAATAAATTGTTAATGTAAAGCGGGCTTTACAAATCTTGAGCTCGAACACACAAATTGTAAGTACAGTAGGGTTGCCATAGACAAAATATGTAAAAAAAAAAATAGTTCAAATACGACGTAAATTTATGTATGTACAGTGTACACAACCCCTTGCTATTCGACAAAGCAAAGAATGTCCTTACTTGAAAATTTAAAAATATAAAATTGTCTTCTTGCGCCATGAAAAGGAGGCAAACCTACTTCGTAAACAGTAATAAAAAATCAAATCAAATGCATTACTCATATAACTGATAACCGAGTGATTTCGATTATTGCAATAACCGAATAATCAATTATTTTTCATTCGAGTGATTCCAATACTAGTAGTGTTGGAAAAAACCGAGTTATTAAAAGAACCGAATACTACGTATTTAAATGATATCAGAAACCGATTGATAATTCGAATGATGGTTTCTTGAATGCTCAGCAGCTTTACAACATATTATTTTTGTAGTTGTAAATGTTGTATCTGTTGTATTTTAAATACATAAAACTACACTTTGTATGGGTATATTTAAAATAAAATAATACAATTTTTAGATATATAACTATATAGGTTACTTAGGTATGCAGTTGCATTACAGTACATAGTTATAGGCACTTATACAACAAATTCATTAATTCATTTTTCTTTTAATTTAAAAAAAAAACTATTTTATGCCAACGCAAAATTTTATTATGATATATGGCTAATGGCAAGTGCATTATATGAATAGTCCATTTTTATGGCTTTCGGTGAGTTATACATTATTCATTGTTTCAAATCTTGAGCTGAAATACACAAATTGTAAGTGAACAGTGAACAAAACAAATTAAATAAATAATTCGTTACTCATATAACTGATAACCGAATGATATCGGTTATTGCAATAACCATAGACTTATAAGCACATAAGCAGAGCTTTCCTAATATATCTATGGTAATAACTAATAACCATACTAGTAGGATTTTTTTGCAAGTAACCGTTGTTATAATCTCACAATTTTCGTAATATTCGTAACAGCTCTTGGCTTACCTACCTTGCTGAATATGTTACTGATTTCAGTAACCGGTGTTATTGTTGTGACGTCAACAGCTACGTCATGTCTCTTCCCCTCACTAACCGCTTTCACACTAAAACGGTACGATTACTAAAAAACAGTTACCGGTACTTCAACGGTTACTCGCAAAAAAATCCTATAGGTGTTCTGTGGCAATAACCTAGAAAAAATTAAATTTGAAGGTTAGATTATAAATAAAATAACTATTATTTCTTTGTCTGTGGCTTAGATTGAAAATTAAAAAAAATGGGAAAAATAATTAAAGTTGTTGTGTGTGGAATGAAAGGAGTTGGTAAAACAGCAATTTTAGAACAAGCTGTGTATGGAAATATAACTGACAGAACTGTAAGTTCAATAAGTACAAGGCACAAAACTAGATATACTTTGTGGTGACCAGTGTTAAGTACTTCATAATCAGAATTGACAGATACATTTAAACAATAACTGATAGCAATATGTATTTTAGGAGTTTTACCCTACTATAGAAGATATATATGTTGCAAATATAGAATCAGATAAAGGAACACGGGAAAAACTGAGGTTTTATGACACTGCTGGAATTGAACCGTCCCAGACTGCAACTGCTAATGGAACTACAAACCAACAGTTACCAAGACATTATCTAGTTTTAGCTGATGGATATATTTTAGTTTATGACTCTGGCAAATCTAATTCCCTCGATGCGATTATTTCTATAAAGAAAGATATTGACAGAAACAAAGATAAGAAAGAGGTACGATATAATCAAGTTCTACAGAATTTCTTGCAAATATGTATTGTATACGAGATGTACTAAAAGGTTCATTCAAATATAACACCCAAAGAGGGATTGGTAAAATGTGGATATTATATGCAATTTGGTGTTTAAACTGATAATGTTGTACGACATCAACGGCACATGGTCTCGTATGAAACTATAGCCGCTTACTCGTAAATGTAGGCCCTAAATGCAATCAATTTTTATACCTATTAGTAATAAGCTCAACCACGCTGCAAAATTTCGATACTGTAAATGAGTTTTATTTTCATTGTATATAAAATTCAGATAAGTTTTTTTGCTAATACCTAAAACTTTAATGCAGGCTCATTCACGACAACCTTAAGTTGTTAAAGATATGTCAGTTGGTTATACAAATATTATTTTAATCTAAGGTCATCACGAATGACCCTGTACCTGTATGTTTTTAGAATTTGTTTATTATTTGCAGGTTACCATCATTGTTATAGCTAATACATATAAAGAAGAAGTTGACGATTCAACTGTGCAAAAAGCAACTCAGTGGTGTAACAGAGAAAAAATTAAGCATTTCGTTGCAACTTCGTTAAAAAGATCTACATTATATGAACCTTTTATTTACATTACAAGTAAACTAAATTCTTTACCTGGTAAAAGTAGTTTCACACCATTGTCTATGGGAAGAAAAGTTATAAAAGATACAAATTAAAATGTTGAAAAATTTTTATTTCTCTACCTTAAAAAATAAGCTGTAATATTTTATTAAGATAAATCATGTCCTATGGAAATAGAACCTTTTCATATTTGACAAAGTACAAGTACTGGGAAAGGCAAAGACGGTTTGATTTAACGACACTGCACAATGCCAACACTTTCAATCTGTAGGAAGATCTTACAGTGAAGACATGAAACATATATTTGAATTGAAAAAGCAACGTGTTAATGGAGTGATAAGGACATCAATATTCTGTAAATGTTACAAGTTTGTAAATACATATTGTATCCACGCCATTTTTAGAATTAAATTGGAATATATTTCGTTATTTTAATATATTATTTACAGTGTGAATATTTCAAGATATATTGAAATGATAACAAATTATTTGTATTGTACCCCTACTGTTCCTCCTGCATATGTAATTAAGGTCTTCAAAATTCATGCTAGATTTTGCAATAATTTTTAACAGCAGGTATGGATTAATAAAGTCATTTGTGTTAAGAAAATCAATTAGTATTATTATCAGAACACATGTTTACAATCCTACATATACAGGCTGTTCACTTTTATGAAGCCCAGTACAGGGAAAATGGTACATTTGCATGTATTTCAATTTTCTAAGGAATATGAGATATTTTGTGTAATTCCTGAAATAATGGCTGAATACTAAAAAACTGCATTTTCTATTTTGTTTCATAACTCTTTTGTTTTTAAAAGAATTAATGAAATTTGGTACCCTTATATTGTCCGCCATACATTTTCCAATGACGCTAGAAAAAATTCTTTATCGCGCCATCTTTTTCCAATATTAGATGTAGTTACACTGCCTATACATGACTCCATTCAGGGCAGGAGAGAGAAAAATACCTACTACCATAAAATTAAAGGATAAAATTTATATACCTACAGGTAATATAATAAAGAGGTTTTTGCCTGTACTGTTTACACTTTCTAGAATAAATTTTCTCCCGCAAGTGTAAATACATTTGCCTTTTGTTTGCAGCAATGTATTTGCCCTAAGTGTAAAGTGTAGCAAAACTTTTAGAGACCATTTTTGTTGGTGGCAAACTGCACTAGGTCAAATGTATCAATTAAAACATTAACCAGAATTTGTAGATATATAGTTACTTATATTAGCTCAACACTTAATAATCTGAAGAATACTATTGTACTACGTAGAGAATAAAATTATAATATTCTTAAGGTAGTTGACAAATTAGAGAATACTCCAATTCTTAATGGGCAAATGTTTGAAGTTATAGTGCTTATACATTTCTTCAACCAGTGTAGGAAAAACACCGACTTGGCTATTATACCGATATTGATACCTACTGCTTGTGAAAAAATATATATCTAGTCGAGGTCAAAATTTGTTAAAATTTCTTATGCCCAATGAGAGTACTGATATGAAAAAAAAAGCAAAGTGTAAAGAGGAAAATTTATTTGCGAAATTATAAAATAGGAATCATTTAGCGGCTACCACCACCCTCCCCCCTCCTCACTCCTCTTTTAATGTCATCTGTGGTAGTTCGTAATATTCACTTATTGAGACAGGGTTTGGAACGCCTTTATTTTGTATCATCGAGGTTACACTGTATTTGCAAACCATGCATTCTTTCTAAAATATGAGGATGGGGCTCCCCAAAGTGAAACACACTGAATATTTTACACACATACGTATTATATGTATATTAATTTCTATGAGTTTTATGATGCCTAATAAGATGTGCTTTCTGAGAAAACCTTTTATTACAATATTCACACAAGTATGCCTTTTCGCCACTGTGTACCAACATATGCTGATACAACTGTCCTTTTGTTGAAAATGCTTTTCCACACTGATCACATCGATAATTCTTTTCACCGGTATGAATTTTGGTGTGTGTATTTAAATTACTAGAACTGGCAAATCTTTTGGAACAATAAGTACAGCCATACGGCCTTTCCGATGTATGAATGGCTATCGTGTGTTTTGTTAATTGCTGCGCTGTGGCAAATGCTTTATTGCATGCAGTACATATGTGATTTTTTTCTCCGGTGTGGGTCCTCATGTGGGTATGTAGATGACCCCCATTTGTGAATCGTTTGTCACATAAGTGACATACGTACGGCCTTTCTCCCGTGTGTATTCGAATGTGATGAACAAGGCCAGGTTTTGTTCGAAATATTTTCCCACAAGCATCGCACTGGTGATGCTTATTAGTTTTTTTAACCTTAATCGGTTTAATTTCACTAGTATGTACCGACATGGCTTCCACCTAAAAAATGTAAACAGTATGAACAAAATGAGAGCCGCTACTTACCACTTAATAAAATAAAAACAAAAACGCATGTAAAATAATGAGTTGATTAGTGTTACAGTCTTTGATTGATACAAGCATATTTTAATTTTTATTAAAATTATTCCTCATGAATTATCTTAGTTTCTACACAAATACACCTGTAACACAATTTATTTTTGACCATATCTTTGTATGAACTTTTTCTCTGACGAGTACAATAGGCCCTCTTAAGAGTGGTCCATATTTTTATGACATCCGGTACAACAAATATAGATAATTATTCAATAATTACACTTACTAATGTTACATGTGAAAATAACATTTCAATTGTAATTGAGCGCTAGCCGATTTTTAATATATAGAAAAGGGGGAGTAATGCTTTTTAACATTTAGCTGCGACTGATTTAATATTAATTAATAACACTTGAAATATAAGCTCTATATCGATAGAATGAAAATAAAATTTTTCTTTTACTCCCTCTTGAACTTCTATATGGCGACTGCAACTGAGGGGTCTGATTGTACGTGTTAATTAGATCCCTACTCAAATGAATTGGTTATTATTAAAACGAAGGGACAAAGGTCTCGATGCTTTATGCCTATAGCAAGTAGTAAATTATAATAAAATTCCACGCACACTGACCTTTAAATCTACATCATGAGGTCTCAAATCGTTTAATTCAATCTTCATTTGCGTACTTTTTTCAAATTCATGTAAAGATGGACTTGGATCTGCATGTATAATTTGGGGAAGTTGTTCGTGAATTTGTAGTTGCACTTCGACATTGTCTACTTCGATAATTCCTGTACCATTAATTACATGTTTCTGTTGATTTGTTTCATTGTTTTTAGAATATTTATTTGAAATACACTTCTTCGCATTATCAAATTCTAATAAATCAGGTGATGACAGATGATTATAATTTTCCAAACACTGACGCAATTTTGCATCAGAGCTTTCACACTGCGTTTTAAATTGAAATGCTATATTTAATTTTGATATACACTTTTGACAAATATATGGTGGCAAACCATCTCCTTCTATTACCTAAAATATAATACATTTTCTTAGAGTTATCTGCAATGATAAATATTCGTTAAATATTAACAAAAAATGTAATCAGTATGACACAATAAAATATTTAATTGTTTTAAAAAGACTGGGAAACATTCAAATTAAATAGTACAAAACATGAATATGAAAGAGGTTAGGTATTAAATTTTGTGTCAAATCTATGAAGGAAACTATATATTTCAATTGTCACTATAGACAATATTTATTTTAATTAATAATTATAAAGTTTCATCTCTTTAAATAATTCAGTACCTACATTTAAAAAGAATTACCTGTACTGCAGCACAAGCCATTATTAATATGGAAAAATGTGGTGGTTTTATGGGATCAAATATATGCATTAATTTCGGACCTTTTTCTAAACATATTCTACATATATTATTTATATTATTTGCTAAGTAATAATTTAATATATCACTTGACTGAGAACTTTTGTTACCGTACGCCATCTTTCGCACACCGCAACCATTGCAAAGTGTCAAAATCCTGTCAAAGTACTATATTTCTATTATTCTATGGTCAAAGTGATCACCAATCTCTGTCACCAATACACCAATCAATCACCACGCCACAACACAAAAGTGATTTTGACTTTGAGTCACTTGAGTACTATGAAATGTCAAGACATGACACATGTCTGATTTTTAGGGTTAACTGTTTTTAAAATAGGGCAATCCAACGAACTGTCAAATCACTTTAAAAATGGCGGCTGTAGGACAAACAACTCGACATATGACAAGCAGAAATTTGTGATTTTGTGTAGAACTGTGTCACAGTATAGCTAGATCAGTAGGGACAGCTAACGAATTTATGAATGAAATCCGCCAGTCGAATTCTGTGACCTTGTAGTTTGAAGTAAAGATAGCATCACTCCCACTTGGGAGTGAGGCTCTCTTCACTATTGTTTACGGGCGTGATTTGCATTGTAATCTGTGATGATCAAAATGTTAATTGTAACTGTGGTACTCAAAATGTAATATGAATTTAAAATAGTAAATTTAATGTAAATAGTTTAAATAACGAAAAAATAAATAGAAGTTGCCGAGTATATTTTACATTTTTTGTTTTCAAGTTACTACTACGTATATTCATAACTTGCAATTAATATTACTGTTATTACCAGCAGTTTTTTTTACCCAATTTCATTTAAGTTTCAGCAAATATAAGTACATTTTCTTGATTTATATATTTCTTCGAGTTACCAGAAATTCAACTAGATGACCTTTTGCAAATATAAAAATATCCAAGTTTGTGAAATAAGTGTAATGTTTAAGAATAGTACCTACAACAAATTATTGTTTCAATTAGCCAAAAACACTGGATGTGTGAAATAAATTGTCATGATTGTTGAAATTCCTTGAGCTAATAAATTACGAATATATAGTATTTTATTATCCATATTACGTAACATTTTTAAAATAAATATCTTGAAAGAGGTATATCATTAATAATTTAACAAGCGTATGAAAATTTTGAAGACAATAAATATTACAGATGTCCCCACCTGAAATTATGAGATTCAATAAAATACAGTTTATATAAACATTTTATTTCATTAACTAAAAAAATGGCATAAAACTATGCCGAGTGTACATTTATATTTAGTATTTTGAATTTCAAATTTAGATACATATAAAAGCCTAGCTGTTAGCCTTGTTTATGTCTGTCACCATAAAAAAGGTATTTAATAGTTATTTATGCAACAAGTACAAAAAGTAAGTATTGCAGTGACGTGAAATTGTCAATACGTCAAGTGCAATAAACACTTTCTGTACGAGTTGCAAACAATGTTTTTTCTACGTTCATGCAAAAACCAAAAAATGTTTTATTTAGATGACACTAACTGTAGGAAAATATGACGTCGATATGAACATTTATGTTTGTCATGATGACAAAACGCTGTAGTAGAATGACAGATGAATGCAATAAACATTTTATTGCACTTTTTCTGCTAAATATAGTTCAATAAAGTTTTGTTTTTTGCATGAACGTAGAAAAATATTATTAGGGGTTCGCTTCACTACTACTTATGACATAAGAACATTCGGTTAACTGGTCACATGGATGATCGGCATTCAGAAAATTGACGTTCTACTGTATAACTAATAATGAAAAATTAAGTCAGTGCTTCCAAATGATTGATTTTCGCTTCTTTTTATCAGTAGTATCTTTAAAATTCATATTTATAGATTTTAATGTATGATACAATTTCATCCTAGAGTACAGCTTTTTTAAATATAAATATGGAAAATTTTGACAAGGATGTTCAAATACTTTTTCTGTAAAAACATTTGTAAGTTGTGTAACTATTCCTTTATGCAAAACAAGAACCTCAAAATTATCATAAAATATTTTTTCTAAACTAGTAATATAAGCAATAAAATTATCATGAGGCATTTTTAGGTTCCCAAAGGTTTTCTCAGATATGTCATATGCTTTAAAATGGCAAAATACTGATGTTTCATCAAGACTTGAATGACTTTCCGAAAAATCTTTACAGATATTGCAGGTATGGACAGATAAACATTTTCTTATTAGATAACCACATACATATCTTAATGAGTTCTGTTCATGAATATTGAATTTGTAATAATCCGTACCAATTTGTGCTGTGGTTTCGTGAATTATTTCTGGTTGTGTATCTTCTCCAAAACCTGTCGTTTCTACATTTTGTAATGTAGCGAGCATCGTAGTAAAGTCTTCGGCACAATTCTCTGTACCAGAATGAAAAAAATCCATACAAAAATGTTTCTTAAAAGCACGTAGAAATTGTATAGGAGTTGGTGAGATAGAATTTCCTCCTTGTTGTCTGATACTACCAAAATAATTCTCAAGACAATCTTGGTTCAGTCTTCTAGTGAGTAAATAATTGAATCCATGATCAGACAAAGTATCCCACAGCTGCAATAATCCCTTTATTGATATTTTCCACCCTGAAATACATTTTATAGAATTTCTATGGTCTTTCCCTTGATTATCAATAACCTGTACATTTGATAAATATGTATAGACCTCGTCTAATACTTGTAATTGTATTTCTTCATTTTTGAAAGAATGTGCATAACGTTTTGGAGAATAATTTGAACTAGAGTTAAAAATATCAAACAATTTGTCGAACATTTCAATGAACTCAATAGTACCCACTGCGTCGCTTGGAAGTTCGCCACGGCTTAAATATACCTCCATGCCAGCAGCTACAGAAGCACTTAATACTTGCGCCGCATAAAATACTTTCATTTTTTCTAAATTATTTGGGTTTATATGTGACTCTGTAAGTTTCCAGCAATACTTATTATTCTTCGCCTTGTCCATATAGTAGAAACTTTTTATGTAATCCCAAGAAACTTTCTTAGTATTTACTTGAAAAGAATATTTCATAATATTGTTTCTTATTGACTTCAGTAGGTGGGGAGGATCAAAAAGATATACTATCTTTTGATCATCTATAAAAAAATATGGTCTCTCACATGTAACACCAAGAATATTCGTTAACTGAACAAAATTAGAACCTTGATCACTTATTACAGCTACAATATGTAAATCTATATTTCTTGCATATCTATATATAGCTTCAATAGCAACCTTTAAATCAACAGCTGAACAAACGCTATGTACAAAATAGTAACCTACTGGCTGCTTCCAGTTACTCGATATTCCTCTCAACATAAAGACTGTACTATTCAAAGCTGGTTTTAATACTTTTCGGTCACCATAGCTCTCAAACCCTACTACTTCATCAGTAGTAATATTATAATATAAATGCGACTTTAATGACATTTCATCCATTGTTAAAACACAGTGTCTATCCAAATAACTGAATTGATCAATTTTTGATTTTAGTGTGTCGAATAATTGGTTATGTATTCCTGGTCCAAAGTAATTTTTCGCTGTCATTCGTCTTAATGTTCTTACTGTGGGTAAAACAAATATTTTACTTAAATGTCTATAAGCTTTAGGTCCTTTAAAATATAAGGATAAGCATAACTGCTTCAATTCATCACTATAACGGCGGCCCATTGCACTCCTACTAGCCTGGATTGCCTGCATCTTTACAAAATTTGCCTGAGTTGGACTTAGATATTTGTCACACAGAGAATTAAACATTTCTCTTGAATCATCTACACGAATTTGATGAGAATCTGTTGTAAGAGCAACGATTTTTTCTTGTAGATGCCTATTTTGATTTCGTAATGCCTTTATTGTTTTCTTATATTTTGCTTTTCTAGGACTTTTTGAACTTAATGTTTTAGGAGTCTGGATTCCAGTACTGGGCCTTGATTCTGGAGAATCCGATCTTGGAGTTTCCAAATCACTTTCTGAAACCATAAAATGAAAGTTCATGACATGGACAAAAATTAGTAATATTTCCAAAAATTTATATACAGGGTGATTCTTACTATACGCAAAAACTTGGGAAATTGTACCTAGGGACAAATAATGACGAATAGTGAAAAAAATGTAATAACTATTTTTAGTTTCGGAGGTTTTATTTATAAAAACTAAGAAGTAAACAAGTCAGGACGACATGTAACATGTAACAATTACTCGTAAAAGTTCACTCGAAGCAGAAGATCCCTTGGAAGTAAGGCTTGTACCCACTGCACGTGAAATGAATAGAGTAAATTATGCCTTGACATTTGCCAAATTGTGGGTTGTGACATTTTAAATTGCATTGCAATTGTCCTAGTCTCATTATGTTCAGAGTTATCATCTCCGAAATCTCGGAAAGTTGGCAACCCTATTCTCTACCCTGCTGAACCACACGTAAAAAGGCTTCATGTCTTGGATGACATCTTTGAGGAAATTTTTGGTCATAAAGATGAGCTGCAGCTACTGAGTTTTGGGGATCCCCTTATGACAGTATCATGTCCATAAGTTCTTTGTTTGAGAAATTATGCACTATACTTTTATAATCGCGTGAAACTAAACTGATAACTAAACTATAAATATTTTACATTTTTTTTACTATTCATTATTATTAGCTTTGATTTTAATTTGGTAAGTTTATGTGAATCACCCTGTATTTTACGATGTGGTTAAATAAAAGAACAATATACAATTCTTACATAAACAATCTACATTAATAAAACTATTTTATTACCAGGCAGAATAATGACCTCTTCTTCCAATACATCTGGGTCAACTTGTAAATTCTCATCCGGATTGAAATCGACCATAGATGTTTCTATAATGGTAAAATGCATAAATACACAGTAATACAATGTGAGGCTTACAATTTTGTAATATTTAATATAAAAAAATCTAAATTAGATATTAAACGCAAATATTCACCTAATAAAATATCGTCAGAAATAACTTGCTTTGGAATAAGTTCCAAATCTTTCTCTTTAGATGTTCCTAAAAGAGATGTAGTTATAGTGATACTACAATTATAAAATTAAGAAACATATAAATTACAAAGAATTTGTGTGGTACCTGGTACTGAATAATCCATTGTTAATTTTGTTTTCTTAACTGGAGGTTCATAAATTTGCACATTTTTCTGTGATGGTTCTGAAAAAATACATTCTTATCAAAATCAAAAATTTTCTAAATATATATTTCTATATGTTCAAACACAGACAGCTATTTCAAAATAAACGTTAAATATTTTTACCTGTCACTATATCGTCAGAAAATATTGTAGGGTAAGCATTTGAAGTAAGTCCTTTCCTTTTTTGATCTTTGAACATTTCTTGTGAAAAATGCTGAGCACATATTCGAAAATTATATAAGTTTTTATCCAAAAGATCTTCTCTCTTACATTTAATCGCCCACTCCTTCGCTCTAAAACAACAATAATTTTTAACACTTTTCATAATGCATGTAGCATTTCAATCATAAAATGCAATAAATTTTACAAACACAAAAAATAAGCAAATGTTTGCAAATTGCAATAAGTATGTAATACTGGTTGAAAATAATATTCCTCCGTTACAAATTTTTTGCACTACCAAAAAAAAGATACATGGAAAATAATAAGGAATATTTTATGTTCTTAATTTATTATAATTCTATAATAATTATAAAATTACCTTTTGTTGTCTTTTGGGAATCTAAAAAAACCATGTGTATAATTTCCAGCATTGTTTTTGCAACTTTCCACTACACAATAAACTCCTACTATATTGCACTCTTTTATATCTTGATTCGGTTCTTCTGATGCACTCATAATTATTTTTTTAGAAATATAACAAAATAGTAAAATTTAAGACTGCAACGCAACTTTAAGGTTAAGAACCAGAATATCACAAAACGAAAAGACAGACAAGCGGTTATACTACAAAACGTAAACCAAAACGAGTGCGTAAACTTTATGAATGAATTCTGAAAATGGCTTGGCGCGAAAGTGCAGCTGTCCCTACTGGTCTTTCTATACTGTGACTGTGTGTTTGGCTCATTATATTTTATACCTATTTCGAAATACCAAGGATAATTCAGACTATCATAATGGTTTTGTTTTGTTGTGCGAGTCTGCCATGTATCTATGCATAAATAATTGTTAAAATCAAATTACGTACCTCTGTAATAGTTTACTAATTAATTATATATAACTGCCAATATTGTTATCAATATATTTTTTTATTAATATTATATATAGTATTCTCCAGGACCCTGAATTGCTAGGGCTGGCGGGGGTGTAATTATACTACTAGTTGGAGAGAAAAAAGAACTTAGGTACCTATTTATAAATAATATATTTAAAACTTGTACACTGTATTTAATTTTTTCTTGAGTTAGGTCTTGCTGTTTTATTCTTATTGTCTTATATGAGAGTTCATTGAGATCAGTTCTGCCTATAATTCAATGCAACAGGAATCCTAAAAAATCTAACTTGATCTTCTCGCTGTCCTCTACTCCAACAATTCATAACACAACACAACAAAACCATTATGATAGTCTGAATTATACTTGGTATTCCGAAATAGGTATAAAATATAATGAGCAAAACACACAGTTCTTCACACAGACCAATAACTAAAAGTTCTACACAAAAGCACAAATTTCTGCTTGTCATATGTCGAGTTGTTTGTCCTACAGCCGCCATTTTAAAAGTGATTTGACAGTTCGTTGGATTGCCCTATATGGTAATTATTTACATTAGCGGAAA
This sequence comes from Monochamus alternatus, assembly GCA_037114965.1. NCBI lineage: Eukaryota > Metazoa > Arthropoda > Insecta > Coleoptera > Cerambycidae > Monochamus > Monochamus alternatus. The sequence goes on from CM073427.1 coordinate 76,849,139, forward strand.
CCTCTCCAATCTTAATAAAAAAAATTCCTACCCTCCTATTTTCGAGGGTGCCGAACACGAATCTAAAATTAGCTTTGTGCTGTTGATTCTAGTTTTCGAGAAAAAAAAAACTCAAAATTGTAACCCCCTATGGTATAAATTGCAGAAGTGCAATATAAACCCTAGATAAAATATTGTCATGACGTCATGAACTGAAGCTCTATATATATATATATATATATAAGGAGCAGAGGATTATATTGTAATTTCAACCTAATGTAATGTATACATACATAGAGGTTATAATTTTGAAAAATTATTTATTCGAAAACACCCTCAAAAATAGGGGGGGTAGAATTTTTTTACATAAGAAGGGGAGGCTAATGTAAATAGTTAATTACCCTGTTCACGAACTAGTAGTTTTTTATTTAAATTAAAGTAAAATCAATTTATGCCTATTCCTCCCTCTTCGCCCCTCGTGAACATTATTGAATAAGATTGAATAAAAATATAAAAGTGAAATCTCCCAACGCTCTTTTTTAGTAATTTAGGGAATGGTTGTATTATATGTTCTGTGGTTGGCACCATAGAAAAGATGGTTGGCACAGAGATTGGCGATACTGGCTTGTCATGTTAGGATGGATCATTAGTCACGTGTCACGTCATATGGCACAACGGTTTGGTTATATGTGGATATCATATGTCATAAATTGAGATTGGGTAATAGTAATTATATTCTTCAATAAATGGTTAATGGTATTGTAACTGTAGTAAATGGAATGGATTCTATTATGGAATCACCTAGGAAAAAGATCCGTGCAAATTCTGAGTCAAAGGTAACTGTGATTTTAGGAGCACAATGGGGCGATGAAGGTAAAGGAAAAGTTGTAGATATGTTAGCAGTTGACGTTGATGTCGTTTGCCGGTGTCAGGTATATACTTTAACAATTATTTTTCTATATTTTGCTTATATTTAAACAATGGTAGTATGATGTATGTGAAGTTGTAAGATGAAGCAGTGTTGTCGGTTAAACAAATAAGTTACTTCTCGTTTGCAAATTATTCTCACATGTGACATCATGACTAATTTTGTTTGATCATTTCTTTTAAATGTTCGAAAACTCTCAACAGAAATGCTTTTGTTAATATCATTAGCTGTTGTAGATAATAAATAGCTCACTTAACCTATAGCTAAGATTTTGAATATTTGTTCTCAGTTGTTTGTAAAAGGGAAGTAACTATAGAAAATATATATATAAGCAAGATTCACTACAAAAACAGGAATACTCCAAATCGAGATAGATCTTATTAATCTTGTCTCCTGCAAAAATTCATTATTTTGTAGGGTGGAAACAATGCCGGTCACACCGTTGTTATTGATGGAGTTGAATTTGATTTTCATTTATTACCTAGTGGAATCATACATCCTAAATGCAAATCTATTATAGGTAAGATGCATAAAATATAACATTATATGTAGGTATTATATAAGCTTTTCTAACAGATCAGTTAATGTATGGCTGACCTACAAATTTTGACTTTTGTAAACCATTAAGATCCAAGAGGCATTGCGATCGATGTCCCCTAATCTGACAAATTAAATGTTATTTATTACGAATATTACTTACCACTGTTATGACAACTTCAGTAACAAATTGTCTCTTTTTGATAATATGGACAAATAGACGGACTCTACATATCTAATGTTAAGATAATATATTCCATTCTTAATAACTAAATAGGAGTGTAACCAATTTGGATTATTATTTGTTCTCTAATGATAATGATTTTTTAAAAGTCGAAGTTCTTCAACCTGTAATAATTGTTCCTTTTTTTTTTTTTTCAGGAAATGGAGTTGTTATTCATTTACCTGGAATGTTCGATGAAATAGAAAAAAATGAGAAAAAGGGATTAGAGAATTGGGGTGAGCGTTTGATTATATCGGACAGAGCTCATCTCGTTTTTGATTTCCATCAACAAGTTGATGGGTTACAAGAACAAGAAAATAATCAGAAAGGTCAAGGATTAGGTACTACTAAGAAAGGCATCGGTCCAACTTATTCTTCAAAAGCGACAAGAAATGGAATTCGTGTGGGAGATCTATTAGGAAGTTTTTCTCAATTCCAAAAAAAGTAACATATAAATTAATTTTGAATTACGTATTATTATTTCATATTTTCTTAGCATGATATTAACAAAAAGAAACAAGTGCAGCTTTTTTAGTAATTACAACTTGATCTGTCTAATCTCTAATTTTGTTAGTTATATTCTGTGTGACAAATGTCCTGAAATATCTTGCATTTATGTTTTTCAAACTTCACGACAACAACAATGGAACACAATGTATTTTTAGTGTTAAAGTGTAATTTAAAAAACGCAATCCACAAATTTCATCGTGCATTGTATAAAAATTTGTTTCGTTAAGAACTGCCAAGTTACAACCCTAATTAAATAAGCTATAGTAACATGGGAATATGACATATTTCTTAAGTTTACTTTGGTATAAGAAATATGTCGATATATTTGAACATACAAAAATTAGATTACTTTATCAAAGTGCGAAATATTTCAGAACATCTTGTCTCTTGGATATGGAAAAAATTAACACACGGTGTGTGTTTACTGGCGGTAGAAACCAAGAGCCTTTCCATCACAAAGAATGAATAATTTTAACAAAATTATGTAATGCAGTAAAAAATTGATAGCACTTGAAAATGGTAAATAAAATGTTTAGGTGTTCTTCGTTACAATTAATATACCTACTTATAAATAATAAACGTCACGACGGTTCATAAAAAACCTACATATTTTTAGATTCGGTTGAGTTCTTCCTTTGTTCAAATCAAGTTAAAGATGTACCGTATCGTCTAAAGATCTAAAGCTTATCATGGTGGATGTACAATATTTTTATTCTTAGGAAATTGCTAAAGCTTGAATATATCGAGGGACCACATTGTGCCATCTATTAAGTTGTAGATATTATAAATATTCAGCTGTGAATATAAATGCTTTTAAATGCTTTTAGATTTATTGTGTTTGATGGTAAGTTTTATAGTATTTTTGGGAGTTATAATTTAATTTTTCAGTCATTAAAATGTTGATTGCTTGTTTATTCTAAAACAATTCTGTCTCAGTAGTAGGCAGTATTTGTGGGTAACTTATATGCGGTCTTATAATTAAAGTGAAAAGAAGGATAAATAATAATTGTTATGTGGAATATTTTAAACATTTCTCTGACAGAAAATGATTACAGGGATTAATAACATTGAATAAGAAAAGTATGTTTTTTTTATTACTTTTAATAAATTCTATATAGTCGTAATAGAAATGTATGTACATATTTCAGTGATGTGCATCACAACTTATTCTACTTAAAAAAATTGCATTTTGTGCAACTTTCATTATTAATTAATTAATATTTTGAAGTTTTTAATTCTGTGGGTACCTTTTAGGTTTCAAGATTTAGCTAATACGTATCAGAGAATGTTTCCATCATTAAAAGTTGATGTTGAAGGAGAGCTGATAAGATACAAGGGATATGCAGAAAAAATTAGACCTTATGTTCGTGATACGGTCTCTTTTCTTGACAGAGCCATTAAGGAAGGGAAAAAAGTACTCGTTGAAGGAGCAAATGCTGCTATGTTGGATATAGATTTTGGTTAGTATGCCTATTACATATATACATTTTGGGTCGTCGTAGAGAACATTAAGACATGAAATTCTAAAATATATCTCGTGTTCAAAAATCTACCGTTCTAAAATCTACCGTTGTGGCACTTATAAGTGCTAAAAATTATTTATTCCCTCCCAATACCGGTTGCGCATCCTTAAAAGGCTTTATGAATATGGAAGCTTATACCAAAATTAAACACAATTATTTTCTTTGATGTCCTGGTTGCAGTGATTCAAATCTAACTGTATTTAAAGATATGGCTATTTTTTTTTCAGTATAAAAATTCATATAATTACCGTAAACATTCTGGAGGTCATATACAGGAAAGGAAAATATAGTATATTAATAATTTCCAGGTACGTATCCGTATGTAACGTCCTCAAACTGCAGCGTAGGAGGTGTATGTACTGGACTTGGTATTTCACCTCATCGAATCGGGGAAGTAATTGGAGTTGTCAAGGCATATACTACTAGAGTTGGTGATGGGCCATTTCCTACTGAATTGCATGACGTAAGTAAAATAATATTAGCGAAACTGGCCTTACTTCAAAATAGAGGTACTTACGATACGTTGTACAGAATACGGTATATAGAAACATGACTCGACCTTACTCAAACATTACCGGATATAATGTGTTTATGCCTCATTTCGATAATTAGATTTTTCTGTCAGTAGACATTCATTAAAAGTCATTCGATATTAATATGTAATGTTTTTTTAATTATAATAATTTTATTTTACCGTTTCATAATTGTGTACATATTTTGTGTCATGTAGAGTGATATAGAACTTTTTTAGGCTTTTTTTTATATTTTTAATATTTGCTAGCAATAAAATATATTTTTAAATTCCCAATCTTTTACCGGATTAGAAATCTGAGATCAATTGTATTTGCAGACAGACTTTTGCACTGACTATTCGTGGTCACACTGTATGTCTTATTTACAACCAAAATTGACCTGTTTCGCCATTCATGCGGAAAATTAATAGTTTCGAAATAATCCATGTGGAAATTTTCTGTTGGACCGTGTTAATTTTAATTAATGAAACATCATACTTTTAGAGCATCGGTGAATTAATGCAGTCTAGAGGAGCTGAATTTGGAGTTACAACAAAGAGAAAGCGGCGTTGCGGTTGGTTAGACATTGTTTTATTGGAATACACTAATATGATAAATGGCTACACGGCTATATGCTTAACGAAATTAGATATTTTGGACACTTTAGCTGAACTTAAGCTGGCCACTGGATACAGATTAAATGGAAAGAAAATAGATTATTTCCCATCCACTGCATCAGATTTGGCTGCAGTTGAGGTAGTATTTTATAGTTTTCTACAAGTTGAAAGTTAACATTCATCATTGAATTGACCCTTAACCAGCGAGTTTAGTGAGCTTCGGTCTTTTCACCTAATGGCACAATGTCATTATTATTCGTTTTATTAAATAAATTATATTGAATAAAACAATTATAATTTTTAAATATTTTAGATAGAAAAAATGACAAAATGAAACGCAAAAAAATATGTTTTTGAAAGTGGAATCAAGTTGAGCTTGTACGTTGATATTACCAAATTATTCATTTATTTATTTATTTATTACGAGCAAGCCCAATTCAGTAATAATAACAAATAATAATCAATACGTAGGATACAATCTAGAACTAAAATAAAACAACATAGAGAAATGAAAAATATGCAAATCGCATTTGATTATGAATATGAGTTTTATCATTTTCTAGGGGTGGGCGACAATGGTTTGGAACTATCGATTATCGATAAATAAAATAAACAGATATTATCGAATACCGATATTATCGATAAATTTGATAATATCGATATTATCGATAATTTGTCGCTATTTGTTAGTCCTTATGGAAAAGTGTTATAGAACTATTTAAAGTGTTAAAATAATTAAAATATTGAAGTAATAACTTCAAATAATGAATGATTTTTATATCACAGCGTATTCTACCAACAAGTTGTCGCTTCTCTTTATAAGATCCATGGCCTTTGTTATTCTCCCCGGAAGGATTTCATTCTCTCAACAGATGTCGCCCACTTCGTGATTGTTCCCTAAATTTTAGGTTACTAAATCTATGAAAATGTTTATATGTAAGTCGCATAAATCATTATTGGCTTCAAGCTACAGTTAAACGTGATCTTTGTGAGTCAAAATATTATCGATATTATCAAAACTATGGATAGCTACCGATATTATCGTTATTATAACTATAATATTGAAAATATCGAAATTATCGGTAATATCGATAAATGTTCGATTAAATCGATATATTATCGATATTTTTTTTTATCTGCTTATTATCGATATATCGATAAATATTCCCAACCCTACCATTTTCTCATTTAAGTGTATCAGAATCAGATCCCTTATTCTTGTTTCCAATGAGGCTTTCTCGTCGTGATCAGTATCAAATACTTAACAACACGGAAAACATGTCTATGGGGACGACCACGCTCATTCAGTATTAATTATTGTTCCTGGAAGGAAAATTTATGTAATTTAGTTTGACCAATTTGAATTTCAATTTTATTTAGGTAAATAGTAAATTTAATAATTATAAACTACACTGGCGACATAAATGACATACATGAAATGCACCTTCCTACCCCAACTTGGTAACTGATAGGAGAAGGGACTGCTGACATACGGAAGAAAGGGAGAGGGTGCTTAAGAATCTTGAGATGCTGATCGACGGCGAAGTTTGGCTTTTGACGGGAATCCGGTGTATTCTGCCATATTATACGGGAATTTGAACTACCAACTTTTTAGCTGTGATCCGATGTCGGCGCATGATTACTAGGGTTGAGCATTTATTATGGGATTAATGAATAATGTGTTAAATGGTAAATACTCATGATTTCGTACTTACAACACAGGGCGTTTATATAAAAGCGAATTTAATTGTTTGTTTCTGTTATTATTTGGCGATTCTGCAGCGCTTGTCATTCAATACACATTGAAAACAATACTATCAGTATTTAAATACGAAAAACTTTTCCGTCACTTTTGTTATGTAATGAAATGTAAATTGTTTATTATTTGATCCTTTGGAGTTTTCTAACTTCAATATTGATTATTTTCTAAACTAAATACTAAATATTCTAATTGCATACTTTTAAAAAATAATTTATAGCATTCGTTACATATTTTAACATTACAATAAGTAGGGACTTGAAAATTATTTAATTTTGGCAACATTTCGTTAAGCTGAAACAGAGTTGAATTGGGAGCTGAGTTAGTGACAATCTGGAAGGGTGTTAAATAATGATTTGAAAATATTTTTTCTGGTGTAAACATTAATTTGCTCTATCTTCTCTTAAAATAAATTAATTACGATGATTGAATCATCCTGCATACATAGAAAATCATATTTCTACTATGAATCTATAGTAATTTATACACTTACTTTCGTCACTAATTTAATACGTGTTATGTATTTTGTATTTTTTAAGGTTGAGTATTTAATAATGCCTGGTTGGCAGACGAGCACAGAAAACGTAAGGCAGTTTAAAGATTTGCCCGACAATGCTAAACGTTATGTTAACAAAATTGAAGACTTGTTGAACGTACCAGGTAATTATTTTTTATTGATATTGTTACCGGAATATGTTTCCTTGAAGAAGTCAAATTTCTTATAACAATTGAATACACAGAGAGATTTCACTTTTACGGATATTGCAGATATTGATTTCTTATTGGAAAATAGGTGCACTTTGGTCTGTAACGTATTTTAGGAGGTTTTCGAAGCTTAGAAAAAATAAATTTACAGATAACAGAATTTCAATAAACTGGGAGCGTAATTAAAGTTGTAGTACATCAACCAGTGGCATGAAAGTAGGTAGTGGTACCCCTTTTTTCATAAAAAAAATTACAATATGTTATTTTACTTAGAAATTTATTTATTAATTTTTAATTTGTCATCATAGTACTTAATTGTTATAATAGAGGAATATTCAATTTGTTAGTAATTTCTTCAATTCTTTTATGAATCTCTTCGAAAATTAATATATTTTAAATTAATAGCATTGCCATAATTAACATTTAATTTCAAACGTAAGATCATCACAATCACAAAGGGACAGTAATGTATCTTGTAAACGATGCATAATATCAAAAATTACAAGGAAGCACATTTAACATTGATTTTGCATAGCAGAGTCTAAATTTATTAATTTTTTCACAGAATAACTCAGTGGTACATGAAAAAACGGTCACAGTACGCAAGGCTACACTACTATACTCGCGACAAGAATTCAGACGACTTACGTCATACGAACAAATGAATAATTCATCATTATATTTTCATCAAAATAAGAAACTGCAACTGATAGTAATAAAAATATATACTATACTAAAAGTTTACATTATATATTGCACTAAATTGCAAAAATTGATTGTTTTTAACGCGATCAAATATCGAAAATTACGTTGACAATAAAAACAAATGTGTAACGTCAGCCGTGACGTAAGACGTCTGAATTCTTGACGCGAGTATAGTCGATATTATACAACAATTATTAGACCAATTGAAAGACCTTCACTCATCTAAGTGGTTACCAATTTTATTGAAATTCCGTTAAGGGGTTTTTAAAATGTAAGAGGAAATGTTTATTTGTTTCTAAATGGCTACAGTTTCTAAAATAATCAACCTCTAGGACATTATTTTTTCAGAACTTTTTATTCCTAGTTATATGTTCATGAGTTGTTTGTTTGCCATTGTTCGAAAATGCAAGACCTTTACTTTTTCATTTCCTAAACCCGTAACTTTTCAAAGAAAATTGAAGATATCTTAAAGTTAGCAGATGAATCGTGCTTTTTAGACATATTTTTTAAGTAAGAAAAATTCAATAAAAAGTTCTGAAAAGATATATTGTGGATGTTGATGTTGAGCATTTCGACCTCTTACAAAACTACTCCGGAGTTGAAAATTTTTGAAAATGTGTATCCATATGAGTAGATATTAAACTTTTGTTTTTCTGGAGGAGCGTAAATTTTGGGAGGGTTGTTTTCGAAAATATTATATAAATGACCCCTTTTAATTTTCAGCACACATTCACTCCTTACATTTTTTTTTTTGCATTTATTTACACAACCTGCATATAGAAGTCGAGAAAACTTTTATCTACTTTTTTTTAGTGAAATGGATTGGTGTCGGCAAAGGAAGAGAATCGATAATAACGATTCAAGAAGCTGAACACTGTTAGAAAAACTGTATTTTGAAATAGGCAATTGCATAGTTTAATAATGGCCACCGCCTAATAAATAACAATCTTGTTTTATCTTAAGGAAGTGTTAATATTGAAGCTGTAAACGATTTAGTACAAAATAAAAGTTAAAAGAAGATTAAGTTGTTGTAGCTTGTTATACATTATCACTTTATCTTTATTTTATTATATTTTAGTTACAACATATTTCAAAATTAACATAATACGTTTTCAAGGGTAATAGAACATAAAAAATTGAGTTTTGTTATAAAGGTATTTTTTCTTGGAGACAAATCCGAATATATTCAGAACACACTGAGTATGTGATTTTATCGAAATAGTGTCTGACTTAGTTTTAGAGTTCAGTAATTTGTGGTTTCAGATATTTTAACTTTGCAAACGCTTCTATGTGGACGTTTGTTTATTTTGCTTTGCTTCGTGAAAAGAATTTTATTAGGTTTCTATGTTATTGTATTTTTATGATATAAAAAATACCTTTGCAAGTCTTTCAAAACCCTCGTTACTTGAATTTTGACAATGCATCTATTAAATGTATTTAAACTTGGGTATTTTTGAATATTTTTATTGCACACATACCTATAACTTTTTCATTCCAAATTTCTGAAATTTAAATAATTTTTACATTTTTGATCTATTAGAACGTTAGATAAAGTGAAAGTGTAAACTGTGGTTAGGTTAGGATTCCTCCAGAAATATATGTTTTAGAGATGGGCAGTTCCCGAGTGAACTGGATTAAAATAGAGATGAGTCGAATCCGTATGATTCGTTTAAATTATTCGAATCAAGACACTGATTCGTATGATACGAATCCTCTATATTAAAATGATTCGTACCAGTCGTACCACATAACTGGACTTACGATAGAAAACCTACACCAAATTTATCTGAACGAAACCGTACCTACGCGACGCGACTGTTGATTCACATTCACATAACAAATAATTATACAGTTCACAGTTCGGTTCGGAATACGAGCACGGATCGGGCTATTTGTTAGTACTTCTTACTTACTTTACACTCAATTTGTGTTATGATGATACGAATTTTTGGTACGAATCATTTTGTAAAATTATTCGAACGATACGGATCTTGGAAAAGATTCGAATCGCCCATCTCTAGATTAAAAGAACGGGTTTCGACACTGAACTGCGAGAATCAGTTGTCGAGAAGTTGACAAATCAGTTCTTTGCGTACTGATTTGTATCGATTGATGTAGAGTGCGAGAGATATTTTCAAGTTTAGTCAGAAGGAACTGTTTAGTGAATAGTGAACGAGTATTCACAGCCTATGTGAGCTTCAAAATCATATGGGCGATCTGAGTTCTGAATAACTGATTGGTGATCCGATTGCGGAGCGTTAATATCATTCTTAGTTAAATATAATATCCAAGAACTGCATACCAGCACACATAGGCGTCCGTATCAAATTGTTACATTAATGAAAACGATATAGGTATGTGCCATTAATTATAATTATATGATGTATAAGAATCAAGAATTGAATTTTATTAACAAGTAAAATACAACTTTACAAAAATATAAATTAAATTCTGTAATAAAAAATAAATAAAAATCAGTATCTAAATGATTCGAGATATTTTGGAAAAAAGAGGCTTAAAATATTTTGATTCAGTAAAGCGCTTTAGCGTTCGAGTTCCCTGAATGCACTCATAAACAAGGGAACTATGACAGAAAGTTATAGCACTGGCGAATATACGCCAGTTTAGACCATCTCTCTTTGATGTGTACACAAAAAACGTGATCACAGATCATTGGTGTACGCGATTATCAGAGGATGCTTTTGCACAGAATGTGATCTTGGATCAAGCTGATCCGATGATTAAAACGGTATACAGTTCAACGAGTGAAATTTCAGCAGTTGCGCTAGATCCGCAATGAACACTAATAAAATTCATTTATACATGACGAAGTGGGAACAATCTGTCTCTTAACAAATCACCGTGCCTTTTAGAGCGCGAATGCGCACTGAAATGTACGATATGGAATGCGTTTAGTCCATTTGCGCATCCAAATAAAGGTACCAACCCTAGGAGCAGACAAAAGGAGGCACATGAAACTCAGCAAAGACATACTTCATTGGTTATGTATGTGGGTGCGAGAGAGACAACAATCTGCACCTACGATATGAATTGTGTTCGTAATTTCCCATTATTTTGTTTGTAAACACGACATTGGCGTACTGTGTGGTTTCTTCTTTTGTCTTGTATCTCGTTAGTGTTATTCTTTGTGTATTTTTGTGGGTGTTATTGTTGGAACATGTCATGTTTTATAAGGGACTGTAAAATTAACCAGCATATAGCACAAAATAATTCTTCATATCCAGAATTCAATTTCATTTCAATTCAGAATCAGCTAAGCCCCTACTGCTCCGCCATTGCTAGGGGCACAAAACAAAATATGGCGCTGATCATAAATAATCCATTCGCGCAGCTTTTAGCGCATTCCAGTCATCATAATATAAAATTACATTTCAGTGATTAACTATAGGCTACGGTAACACTGGTAACAGGTAAAACCGTTTTGCCACCATGTTCTGGTTTCGAAAGCACAAACCTAGAAAAAATATAGACTGTGCCAGTCATATTGTCGGCGGCCCTAAAAGTTCCAGAATCACTAAAACTTGGTTTTTATGCCAATTTACGTTGGTTATATTGTAACGTGAAGCCATTTGTTAACTGTGATTGGTCACATTCTTAATGACATTTAAAATGACAGCTAGTTAATTTCATATTGCAATGCAACCATTACATTTGCACAACCGCCAACATAAAACAAATAAAATATCCATTTTCTGGACCATAAGACCCCTAGGAAACGCGGGATCTGTCACGAGACTTAGATCATGAACCGACGCTGTCTATATTTTTTCTAAGTTTGTGTTCGATAGCTAAGAAAATTATAACCAATTACAACGAAGCTTAACCAATTTAAACATGAGAACTGCGCGCGATGCCAGCGCAAAAGCGGCTCGCGTAAATCTTACCGCTCGCGCGATGTCAATGGCCGTGTTTAATGTTACCAAGCGAAAGCGAGCACATGCAAGCCGCTTTCTGCTCATGTTCATTAGACAAGCTTAAAATATTTCGGCTCGGTAACTTGCGCTTTATCCAAGCAAATGTTTTGCGCCTGCGCTGAAAAAATTAACAGAATCAATTTGAATTTAAATTTTAGGTTAGATTGTATTTATGATTATGGTTTTTGGTGGTTTGTATAGCCGTAAGATTAGTCTTCAATCTTCCTCGAGCGGAGAATAAAAAAACCATCGTTTAAACGAACCGTAGCGCTTGCCAGCGAAATTTCAAAGCGCTACAAGCCAAGCGCTTAAAAAGCTTGGTAACATTAAACACAAGCAATATGAACGCACAGTAGACATAAAGGATACTTTTTTCTCTATGCAGTAGTTTCTAACCTAGTAGTTATTATCTGAAAACCCTTAATAATGTACAAGGTGATCCGAAATAAATGCAAAAAAATCATGTTAATAAAGGTCCTTCACATCAAATTTTTTTATCTATAAACTTCCCTGCAGGAGTTACTACCCCTTAACAGGGAATGATAAATTTAATTTATATTTTCTTCCAAATGCTTGGAACTGAAAATTCAAATAAGGTTTAAAATATTATTCATCGTCCGTAACCGGTTTTGTACTTACATAATTATGTGACGTATACTTAGTCAATAATAGATTTAAAATAAAAATCTATGATGAAATATTTTGCATCTTGTTGATTATTGATGAAGTGTAGCCATTATATATTTATCTCTTATTCTTGTTTATATTAGATATATAAACAAAGTTATTTTGCATTGATATGTATTTATGTATGAAGAACCTGTTTAGCAGGAACAAATATTTTAATGAAATGAATTGTTTATACATTCCACTAACTTAACTAGTAGTTTTTGTTCAACGAGTAAATAAATAAATTATGGCGGAAAAAGTAAGTATAAAAGTTAAATAATAGAGAGACAAGATAGAATATAAATATTTTACTACATTAAGTACTTATACGTAAATAATTTAAGCTTATCTGTATCAAAAAAGATTAATCAAGGCGCAAATAAATTAGAATATGTATCTAAACAAAAGTTCTGTTTGACAATAAAATTTTGTAAGTACTTCTATAAAATTATTTAGTTTTAAAATGAAGGATTTAAAGATGAATTTATAGCATCTTTAGATTTTAAAGTAGTTAACATCATTATTAAAATGGTGCTTTAAAAGATTGATATTTTTAGCCAACTTTATATTCTTATTGGAGAAGTTCCTGCTCATGGCGAGTTCGAATTGGTAAGTTTATTTTGTAAATATTTGTATATATCAGTTTCTGTAATAACTCATCATTTCTGATGGGTAGAGATATTATTGTATCTATTTCCCCCAAAGCAATGTGGAAAACAAAAAATTGGATTTGATCGATTTATTTTTACCTACCTTCTAGTAACACAGGTTTCTCATTTATATTTTCAGCAATGAATTTAAAACAAATCTCTTATGATATTGTGCCAATTTCCATTGCAAATACTGCTAGAGAACAATACTCGGAGGAATATCGTAAGAAGAATCCTATGGAACAGGTTCCCACACTGGCGATAGATGGAAAATTTTTTTCCGAAAGCCTTAGTATCATGGAATATTTGGAAGAAAGTCGTCCAAAAATTTCCCTTCTACCATCAGATTTTGCAACACGGGCTAAAGTAAGTATGTGTTTAACCAGCAAAGGACAAAAACATTTTTCTTATTAATATACGTCACGTATACGTATGTCAGCAACAGACGAGTTCAAAAATAAATGAATGTAGATTTGCAACTTTTTTTTTAAACAATATTTGAATTTCAGTTAATACAATTCTTAAAAACATCTTAGTGTATGTTTTATCGTTGTGTTAATAGTTAGTTATCTATCTACAAGAAATCTAAATCTTCAGATATAAAAAGATTAAGTGGCAAAATGGTGGCCAAAGTGGCTGGCAACATCCAAATTTGTTCAGTAAAGTGTGTAAAGTCCTAGTTTTTCCATTGTCGGCCCTCGTACATCATTCTAGGTAATTCCCTCTCTACACGATAGTCCATTGCAGTGGGCCAGGATGACCCATTGTGACGAGAGGCCTTTATAAATGGCCCCGAATAATTAAAATAAAAAAAAATAGAATATTGTCGTAACAAGCATTCTTTATGGAAAAATTTTCTGTTCTTTTGAGATTTTCTGGTAGCTCGATTGGCATTTTTATAAAAAAAAAACTAAAAAAAGTTACAAATTTAAGAGGGGTAGTGCATATATTTTTGTAATTTTTAGGTTAGAGAAATATGTGAAATCATCGCATGTGGAATACAGCCACTGCAGAACCTTATAGTTCTGAATTACATTGGCGAAGAAAAGAAAAACGATTGGGCGCAACATTGGATTAGCAGAGGTTTTAAAGCCGTAGAAATAATATTAACTGCCGAGGCAGGACAATATTGTGTGGGAAATGACATCACATTAGCCGACTGTTGTCTAATACCTCAAGTTTATAATGCGAGGAGATTTCAAGTCGATCTAGAGCCTTTTCCAAATGTTGTGAGAATTGACGCCCAACTGAAAAATCATCCTGCATTCAGAGAAACTCATCCCGATAATCAGCCTGATTGTCCTCATAAATAAAATTTTAAATACTTATTTTATTCCATGAAATTAAAATTATATTGCTAAAATATTAATAATTTGTGTACAACATCAGTGATGACAACCAGTACGGTTTTTGCAGTGAGCCAGTGTTCATGAAAAAGAAAGCAAATTTTCACACACAAAATTATATTACCTTACAAATTTTGTAATTTATCCTTCTACAGTATGTTGTTCATCACTGATCTATCATAGGACATTAAATATAAATTCCATGAAACTAATTCTTATTTTTATCTCACCCAATGTTTTATTTTCTCTTTGCAGAAGGAATAATCATAATCTAGGAAAATGAAGAAATTTAAAAATCTATAGACGCACAAAAATTTTGAATAATTTTGTCTAAATGTTGAAATAAAATCTATTATCACAATACAGCGTGACTTAAATAAAATAAAATAAATACCTATAAATATTCAGAATAATAGTATTGACTATTTATACTAAAATTACAGAACAAGTTATGACAAAATTTTTGCCTAATATCTAGTGCTGTACAATTAATACACTATAAATTTATCTCTACATTCATTTTACTACACAAAAGTAGTATAAGTTTTTCAAGTTATTTTTAAATGAAGCAACAGGAAAAGATTTAGAATGTTACATGTACAAAGCAGTCACACAGAAATATGTTTCTCCGTGATAGTTTGAAATATGAAAAAATGTGTAAGATTTTTTAACGACTGTAATAGCAAGTCGAAAAAACAATCTGGCCTTCATCTATGTAGCAAGACTGTTTTTGCGAGGCATTACAAAATTCAAAGCATTCCTACAGTTTTTATTACTTTTTCACATTTCGATGATAGGGGAAGTAATTTTCATCGACCGCTCTGTACAAACAGGTAATATAAAAATTTATACCTAACTAAAAAAGCAAAAAAAAAAAAAGTTTTCCAAAGACATATATAAATATAAAGCTGGATAAAAATGTGTATGTTGTTATTTATGTTTATCGATTTATATTTAAGTTAGCAACAGGATTCTCAGTACCCGATTAAACAATGCCAGTATCAATGAATAACACTGTTGAACTTTTAATATTGTTATTTTCAATATTAATTCATACAAATTCCACCAACACAGTTTACACATCACAAACACTAAAACTAAATGATATAAATTCAATTTTACTGTTTAAAAAATTAAGACGGGAATATAGCAGTAACCATTTAGGAAAATAATGAGAACATTAATTAAAAGAATCAATGACAACAGTTTTATTACTAGTCAATTATGTTATCACACACAAGAGTGAAATGGCCGGGAAATTAAACCATATGCCTCCAAGCAAGAAATTGAAGTTTACTTAAAGTGTATGTGCTCCTAGCAGCACACGTTCGCCACTGATCGTACGTATACACCTTTTCAAATTTAGTTTATTTAGCAGTGTTATATTCAGCAGTTCTTACAGAGAAGCTGCTGCTGTATATACGTATATATACATAGGTATATAGGTATATATATATATAGATAAACGTTTACAAATTAATATACTCATTAACATTCAGATCAAATCGATACCAGTAGTAGTAACAAATTTAGCCCTCCGCAAAACGTCCATTACATTAAATACATACATATAATCGGAAAGAGGCTGATTAATACCGCATGCGTCTTCGCTTGACGAAATGAATGTAGCCGTCTCTTTGTCACGCACATATAAATAGGGCACGTATGTCAGTAAGCAGAGAACAGTGGACTATTTTACAATAGAATAGTTATTGGGGAATTCCAGAAGAAAAAGAAAGAAAAACTTGTAAAATAACAATCATCATATTGATTGATGTTTAATTTTGATAAAATCAGAATTGAAATATCGTTAATTTCTAAAATATCCTGAAAAAATAAAAACTACAACTACTTATTTTTATATATAAGATCAGTAAATTTATGTGTTAGAACAAATTTAATTTTAGTTTTCACAATCGCGTGATATAGCAACAAAGAGGTCAGCAGTGTACACCGACTGAGAGCAACTTCTATAACAACTGTGATGTTATCAAAGTTTAATATCCTACTAGTCTATTATTTAATCCATATTTGTTTTTATATTTACAACTGATAAAATTTACATCATAATGTTCAAAACGATTTAATTTAATAAAGTGTAACTATACAACACATTTGCTTGTTGTCAACGTGGGCAGTTATTAGTTACCTTGAAATATTGAAAATGCCATTTTGAAAATTAAATTGCACTTATATTTCAAAATAGCTGGTATGACCTTTATTTTACATTTAATGATATCAATGACATTGGCTTTAATTAAGGAAACTTGTGATTTATTTTTTATAGTGTTATTTCTCCTTTAATGTAGGTATCTCAAAATAAGACTAAAAAATAATAGACTAGGGGGAACTAGATTCATTTCCTTGATATTATAATTAATGATTATTATAAATTTTCTCAAATATCTCAAGAGCTACTGAAAAATATATAGGGTGTCCCCCGAATAAGGAAAACAACTTTTGTAAGAGATAAAAATGTTGGCGAAGAAATGTGGCCTTCTGGGATTCAGGTCTACTTGCTCGTGAAACGAAATCTGTCATGATTTCAAGTGCATAAAATCTAGGAAGGCTAGAAAATTTAGAACAATCTGATTTTGTGCCATTTCTGTATGCTACAACAAAACGCTAAGATAAATTTCTCAAAAGTATTTTATTGGATTTATACAGACATTTTTCAACAGCAAGTTTTTTTATGTCCAACAAGAGTCATTTCATCTATAGAGGAACATCCTGTATATTGAGTTTTTTTTCATTATTTTTTTCTGAATGCGAATCACATGTAAACTCAGCACCAGTTATAGTATCTTAAATTTTTTATGTAACTGACAATTACTGCTGTTAAATTTTATGACTTTATAGCTAATGAAATTTTTCACTGAAACTTCAACTTTTGCGTAAAATTTAAGAAATTTTCATAAATGTCTAAAATAATTGAAGCACCAAGTGCAAGTTAGCACATGCAAACGGTTTTCTGCTAGCATTTGTTGGATTACTACGCTGGATTTCATGTGCTTGTATTCTATCCAAGCAGATATTGATACCAATAATAAAGTTCGAGATGAGATGATAAGTTTACAAAAAGACAAAGACTCAACCTGTTTTTAGTCAGTAGTTTTTAACACAGAATATGTGCTGGAAGCGCTTCACTTGAAATGCTTGGAGACGCAGTATGTAACTACAAATTTGTTAATAAAATAGGCTTGAAAGAGGTTAAAAATTTTAGCGGGAAATTTAAATTCCAAGGTGAAAATTTCATATTTTAAAAAATTCAGAAATTTTAGAGGGATTCTCTGAAACTTAGAAAATTTCTAAATTTTATTTTAAAATTTCATGTGAAATTTCACTGCCCCACACTATTGATAATTGAAGCAACGGATCAAGGGTTGCACCGGATACACTGTACCTACATAGGTATAGAATAAGAAATTAGTATTGATGAGTAAAACTTGTAGACTACAAAGTATTAATAATAAATAGTACAATTCTTTAAAGACCGTACAGATATAAAAAAATGTTTCAAAATGCATATACAAAGACGGAAAGAATTGCGTCTATTATCATTTTAGTCACACATTATACAAAACAAATAGAATAAGACAAAAAGAAATATATAAAAAGTGACGGTTCAGGTCAGGAAACACTAAAAAATGGCATAGAAAATTAAGTAAAATGAAAGCAAAAGGTTTGCCGAGGTCGAGATTCAAAAACTATAAATTTAGATGGCACAGACCTATTCGGAGTGAAAAATATGTTCAACCTTACATTGCAAACACTTTTCCTAGCGTTGATAAATACACCGAAACCTTTAAACTACATGGAGGGAACTACTGACACTACTTAAATTGCACAGTGTTTAGAAATAAGTAATAAAAAATTCACCGTCCACTAGGTACCGCTAATGACGCATTTTAAATACAGGATTAAGTAAAAAGATTGTGAATATATTTTTTTTTTTATTAAAAAAGTGTGCCATGGCTCTTTAGAACTTTCCAAATTTAATGCGACAATGTGGACTTCACTACAGGAACAAAATAAACGATCAGACAACGAGATCAATAATTCACTAAAACTGTAGCAAAGTAAATATTAGAGTTTTCAAAGAACACTACACTTTCTGTCTGTGGAATATTTGAAAATCATAGACTTGTGCTTGTGACAGACCACTTAATCTGTTTAAAAATTAATGTTTTAAACAACCTACATTTTGAAATTTAATAGATTAGAACCTATATTACTCCCTTATTAAAATGACTAGTGGTGAGTGAATTTTGAAATAATTATTTCAAGACATCCTGCTCGGATGCGTTTTCATGATTATTTATGTGAGGAAAATTCCGAGTCTGCGACAGGGTCCAACTCGAGAATCCAATATTTATTTCTCAAATATATATATTTATATATATATATACATATATGGTATCCAGGAAACGGTGGGCAATCTTTCGGATTTATCTGTAGGCCTTTTAAATATGTCACACAATTTTATATAAAATTTTTCTGGGCTCACCTCCAGATATTAGCTTTTGAAGTTGTGAGAAAAAATACTAATAATTTTTGGTAAAAACAGCAATAAAAATTAGAAATAGTTGGTACATTTTGACAGTCTATCCATGGACCGCCAAAAACATTGTTAGTAAACTGAATACAAATTTAATGAGAAATAAAAAAATTACGACAATACACCCGTTTCCAAGTCTTCAAAAGCTAATAACTAAAAATATAAATCTGCGACATAATTTTCAAGAGATCTGCTCAAATTCAAAAGACTGTCGATCATTTTATGAACACCCCGTATAAATACACCAGCCTCTCCTTTATATATACAACCATTCTCACACACGTTACAGTCACACACACACACACACACACACACACGTACGTTATATATATATATATATATATATATTGCATATTCCGCATTTCCTTAATTTGTACTTTTTAAATGTGGAGATTCACTTTTAAATTAAGAAAATCAACTCTTGCGTTGTTTTTATTGGTCCTACTGTTTTCGGAAATTTTGTTATATGTCATATATGCAATGCTATGAATATATTAATTATTTATTTAGCTCGATAAATTAAAGCAAAATGAAGAAAATTTAATAACGCTGGAGGCCAAAGATGCCATAAAATGAGGTGGGCGGTTATAATAGTTCATATTGACGAAGATGCATACGTTGGATGATATCTCGGCAGTCGTTAAACACTCTCTTGATATTATCTGTATCCACAGCACAAGTAAAATGAGGATAACAAAAGTGCTTGCCTTCTCCTGAAGCAGTGCTAATGCGCTAAAAAAAAAAATATATTATATAATATTACATCCAGTTCAGATGATCCGGAACTTGAGGAAATGGGACTCGGGAGTGGGCAAGTGTGGCCAAAATAATATCGGCACTTCTTATAAGTTTTCTTATAACATTACTGCAGTAATAATAATTTCTAAACTATACAAATTTAGTGGTTGGCATATTATTTAAGGGCGCCGTATTCTTGAAACAGTGTTTTCTACAAATAGAAATAATTTTAGGCATTTAAGAACTGAATAATATAGAGTTCAGCAAATAACGGGAATGTTATCTCATGCCACCTGCGAATATTCATCGGTAGGTACCGAAGTAAAACGAATATAATTATGACAGAAAGCCGTCTAACCAACAAATTTTTAGGGACTGAAATCTTTCAACTTATGTATTTTTTAAATTCAACTGTAGATTTAAATATTGTTATAACATAAACTTACATGGTTCTGCATATAAGATTGTTCACTTTTGTTTATAAGTATGTGAAAATAATTGTTAAAATGTGGTGTTAGAACAACACAAAAATGTGTGCCTTACAAATGCATTTTAAATAGTAAAAGTGAATAAACAAAACATCAATAATTTTATTTTTGATCTTATTTTTGCTCTACGTGTTTTATTTTTCGAGATTACTGCACCTAAAAAACACCAGAAGTTTGATCATTTTACAGCGAAAAATACGGCGACCTTAACAGTTATTAATGATGTTTCTTACAAAACATCGAGGATGCACACATTCCTTAACAAATCATTTGAGGAAATTATTTTTTGTATTTACAGAATGTGATTTTACTTTATTTTTTGTTTTTTTTTTAAGTAATATCGTGAAAAATTGGAGAATGGTTTTGGGCAAGTTCATTTAAGTTCTACAGGATTTTACTTTTCTTTTAGATTTACATTATAGAGTAGTAGTCCTGACGTATTCTCAAAATAAGACAATTTAAATAAACTTAATTCTGTCCAACACATTTCCATTGGAGTTACCACCTGGCTGGTTTTCCATTGGCCTGACCGGTCAGAATTCAAAAACAACAAGTTTTCTTATCATTCTTAACAGAACGTCAACAAATTTGAAAAATTACTGGAAGCAATAAGGAACTCCCAAAGAAAATACATCACAGGCTATCATCTTTTGGTTTTATTTCAGTAATTCAGTGTAAATAACTGTATTAAATATGAGTCATAAGTTTTACTTTCTTATTTTGAAATTTTCATTTAGAATTTATTTCAAAAAATAATTATTGACAAAATTTGAACATCCTGCAAATCTGATTTAATTCTGATAAAAAATTTAACACGATACTAAATATGATATAATAGGTTTGTTCCTGCAATAGTTGGAAACGGTAAGAAACCAATATGGCTAATTAACATCAGGCGTTTTCCATTCATAAGTATTCACTTGCCGAAAAAATAGGTTTGATTTTGCAGCAGTTGGAAATGGTTTGAAACTATCAGAAATGTCCGTTCAACTATTTATTGTGTTAAATTCACTGGTAACTAGTGCTGGCAAAAACCGGAAAAAGTGAAACCGATTAACCGGGTTCCGTAAAAACCGATTTCAGATAAAACTGGTTACCCGAATAGTGGTGAAAACCGGAAAATCAAAACCGGTTATTCAAATATTCGGTTAACCAAATAACCGGTTATTCGAATAATCGGTTAACCGAATAACTGGTTATTTGAATAACCGAATAATCGGTTAACCGGTTAGATTGACAGATGAAGTAAACATTTTTTTATGAAGATTTGGCTACTTAGGTAATTCGATACACTTTTCAATGAAACGCTATACGACTTCCTGTTATACCAGAAGTAGGTACCAACTTTTTTTAAATGAAACGTCCTGTAATTTCTGCATTTTTAAATTCTATAGTAAACTTTAGTGTTACTTTATAATTATATAACATTTCTCATTTGGCATATACTCGTATTATCAAATATATTATAGCTAACTTTAAAAATTCATATTTCAGAAACAGTGAAAGTGGGAATCTTTATTTTTAGGTCAAGCACGTTTGAATTTCCTCAAGTTTGTCAATTAATTTTGAGGACCCTGTACATGACAGGCTAAATATGAATACATCAAAACGAAGCATAACACCTAATAAAAATAAAGATCACCTTTTTTATTGTTTCTAAAATATGAATTTTTAAAGTTAACTATGCCATTTTACAAAAAAAAAATCGAAATACCTCCAAAACAGTTCATTTTGGATGATAAATGTCATATAAAGTGGCACTAAAATTGACTATAGAATTCAAAAATGCAAAAATATACAGGGCGTTCCATTTAAAATAACAAAATTGGTACCTACTACCGAATATACCACTCCTATACTTCCGGTATAACCGGAAGTGGTATAGCATTGAAAAATGAAAATATTTTCATTGAAAAGTTCGTACTGAATTACCCAAGGAATCAAATTTTCAGAAAAAAATGTCTACGCTATCTGCCAATCCTTCTAGTTGCATGTTAACCCTGTACATTCTCTACTCGAGTACATCTACTATGTGGAATGATGACGAGGAATGGGGAGTGGAGAGAAACGAGATTTCTTTTTTCATAGAAAGAAACCACCGAATAATTGATTATCCGATTATTCGGATGTTTGATTCGAACGAACAGATTTACACTCAGATTATTGAATAATCGGTTATTTGAAGAATCGAATAACCGATTTTCCGGTTTTGTAAAAATCCGAATTGTCCGAAACCGATTAACCGAACTATCCAAAAAACCGATTTCAGTTGTCAGCACTAAAATCGGTTATTTGAAGAATCGAATAACCAGTTTTCGTGTTTTGTAAAAAACCGAATTATCCCGAAA
The DNA here is from genome assembly GCA_037114965.1 of Monochamus alternatus. Classification (NCBI taxonomy): domain Eukaryota; kingdom Metazoa; phylum Arthropoda; class Insecta; order Coleoptera; family Cerambycidae; genus Monochamus; species Monochamus alternatus. The sequence continues at coordinate 76,871,869 of CM073427.1, forward strand.
CCGGTTAACCGAACTATCCAAAAAAACCGATTTCGGTTGCCAGCAGTACTGGTAACGCATTCTCAGCTTTACTGGTCGAATATTTCTGACAGTTTCAAACCGTTTCCAACTGCTGCAATAACAAACCTAGTACTTTGAGGACTTTAGTAACTTATTGTTAAACTTTCATGAAATTTATGGAAAATTACCATTTTTAATAGCACATAATACAGCAACAAAAGTTAGAGCTGCAAAGTCATTCACAACAAAATACATTTTGTTTAGGGATAGAGATATTTGTCTCATTTCTGTAAATGTGTATACTTTTATTGTGTCAACAGGGACATTTACACACGAGTACTTAAATATAAAATTTTGGTTAAACCAGTTATTTGGAAAAAATATTTTCAAAGTCGTTTGTTCGTATATAGAGTGTTCTAATATTATGTGTACAACACTTGACCTTAGGCTATTGGGTTGAAAATAGGACAACATAGTCATAATTATACTAAACTACATTCTAAAGCGCTGTTAATTTTTGTCATTAAACATAGAAATTATAAAAACTCCAAAAAGGTTGATATCCTCTTGGCGTATGGATGTTAGTCTCGTAACGTTAATAACATAAAAAATTGAAAACCCTACATATGATGTACGTCGGTTTTATAAAAGTAACATATTTTTATCGCCGTCACTACACCACTAGAAAACATAATTTTATAGTGTTTAGCGTCGTCTGCTAAATCGCAGGGGCCGTGCTTTATCTAGACTGTTCCATTACCCGTTTGCAGTGGCTCACCGCGCATGGCAGCACTCTACAGTACATGTCATAATTGTTACTTGTTTGTATCAGTAATTTGACGTTTCTTAAAAATCATGACAAATTTCAAATATCAGTTGGGTGTATGTTTCTTCTTTCGCATTATTTTTAAATTTACAAATTGATACAACTTAAAATAATGAAGTATTGTGTTTTTCATGGTGAATGTGAAGTGTATGTATTTTATTAACAATCTACAATATTTGAAAACAAGCATGTCGTGTGGACAACAGGAATGGTATTAATGTTGTATATTTTAAAATAGTAGATATAATATACATACATTTTAAATTATTAAAATTAGATAAACAGCTTACTATTAAAAGGTAAGCTATTATAGTGTCAAAATCTGACATTAGGATCTGATATATGTGTTTCCAAAAACTAACATTGGAGTCGGTACACTACAGCACATTACATAATTCTATATTGAAATTAAGGTGCTTTAACAGACAAGTGTTACAAAGACAACACAATTTAGACTATACATCCGAAATTATTAAAATCCTTAAGCAAATTTTTTTTAAGTTAGAAAAAAATATTTTTCTAGTTGGTAAACAAGACAATGTTGAATATTATTTAAGGAATTTTGGAAAACAGTGAAACAGTTGAAATATATTTAATAGCATAAAGTGACTTGAAATGATAATTTCCTTTTTTTTTTTTGTTTTACAATCAATTCTCCCTTATCAACTCAAAAAGTGATTGGGATGTGAATTTTCCGCTCTCCTCAAATACAAAAATTTTCGTCAATCATTTGAATCAAATCAGTCTGCTATAACCAAACTTTTTAAAATTCACATTTTTTTGTTGTCAAAAATGGAAGATATAGAACTAACTGTAATGCTGAAAGGCAGTTTGTATGTAAATTACACATTAGTCACGAAGAAGCAAGTATATATGAAAACATATACGTTCATAATTTTCTTGCTTTGTGACTACTTTTAAACAAGAACCAAATTTAATACATACTGTGTTCTTCGTTAAACAGTTAGTCAAGTGCTGTACACGTATTTTCGGGAGACTGCGTATATCTAATTACTAATGGTCCACAGAATGACACAGTACCACAATCAACCGCCATTTTGTTTTTTTTTTTTTGCCAAAATTCCTATTGCCAACAGCCAGACATTTTTGAGACAAGTACCTTCTTTCAAAGGGGTAATAGACAAAGTAACCTGTGGTCTAAAGTGTCAAATGTTCCAGAAAATTCGTCAGAAATTATTGCAAAGTTCAGTCTCGGTGTCATTAATGACACTTATTAAGAATAATTGACAGATACGTACCAGGAACTCATCTCTAATAAAATATTTTGCTCTAAAAACTTCAGGTGGCTCATTTGCATCATTTGCGACTTCTACAGGGGGTTGGTATCTTGTGAATTCTGAGAAGTAGTCTTCTAACTTGCTTTTGCCTAAAGAATAAAATTATAGTAGTTTATTTTACTCAGGGTTGCTACAGGAATCATTTTTCCCTATTTTCTAGTTTAAAAATGTATATTTTCAATGATTATAGTGCGCCTCAAAAGTACATTTTGCTACTATCTTCCATTAAGGGGCCACGCTAGATGTAACCGTAAAAACCTGTACAGCCCACATTCCGCTGAACACACTTACATCTTTGTCTGTCCCACATCTCTCATCGCCTGATTCTATTTGAATATAAACATTTACTTTGCACTTTCTCTAAATCCAAATTTACTAAATTATTATCAATTATTTTCAGAAACAGAGTATATACAGGGTGATTCAGTCATAATGTCATTAATTTTAACCACATATTTGGAAGGCCTAAAAAAGAGAAAATGGAAAAAAAATTACTTCTTTTAAACTGAAGTAAATCAAGCCATAACGGCGTTCCGTGTTGACAATTATTTCCTAGTAATGACACCACAGTGTCGAGCGATGAAACAAACATCAGACTTGCGTTGCCACATAACCTAAATGTCCGTGTTCTTTCAAAGACTATTATCCGCTAATAAGTATATGTATGAAACCTAGAAAATAAAGGGGCATGCTGAATTTTCTTATAACTAATTTTAACAATAGTATTAAGTTACCTATGCAACATGTTTTGGTAGCAAAGTTGTAAGTTTATTCTAACTTTGGAATTGTACTGTTGGTTGCATATTTACATTTCCTTTGACTTCCTCAAGATACAGAGGTACAAGTTATTGCAATAATAATAACACTTCTTCAAAATAATTTTTGATGAAATTTTTGTTACATCTCTATTGGTGAGTGGAACAATTAAGAATTTATGCAAAATGTTGAAAGTAGACTTTATTACAGCAATTTAAAACAAGTCGCCAAATTCATTTTAAAGACTGTCATTATTATGTACATACTTAGTCAAGCTTATTTATGATGTCTAACACTAGAAAAAATAAATAAATTTGGCAACGTTGCACCCAGGTGGTCGGTCAGTTGGTTTTGGAGCTGTATAAATCGGTCAGTGACAGCCTGAAAAGAGGTTTAAATAATGATTTGAAAATGTTTTTCCAGTGTAAATATGCATTTAAAAATTTTTTTAATCGTGTCATACTCATTTATTTTCCCTCTCCTTTTAAAATCAATGATATTATGACTCAATCACCCGGTATAAATTAATATAACAATTATTTTGTTATTTTTGTCTTTTAAATCCTAGTTTATTTGTATGAAAAAATAAGATTTAGTGCATCCTAGAAACTAGACTTTTTTTTCTAAAAAAACTGGTGCAATCATCGAAATCGAATCGTTATTACGAGAGTCATTTTAACATAAGTTTGAAGATACCCTTTAACCACTTGCGTAATGATCCCGTAATATCTCATCCTCCAGGTGCTTGTTCAAAATTATCCATCCCGAGTATACTCGTTGAAATATAATTCTTAAAATTATACGCTCGTATTATTTCGTGAACTGAAATATGCTTTAAAGAACGTCCCTGAATTAACTAGGATGCAAAAATATTTATTTTTTGTAGGAGTAGGGGGTTATAAGTCTATCTTTTTTCTTGGTTAGGAATTTGTTTGACAGACCAGCTAGATTTTTAGCTCAGTAACAATTTGACTTTGGGACTGAGTGCACGTGTTTTTTACAATGAGTTCAGACGATTCAGACAGTGATTATAACTTAGAAGAATCTGAAAGTAGCGACAAAGACTATTTAGACTCTCCGTCCTCTTTAGATGAGTCAAGTGATAGTAGGCCATTACTATCGGATGCTCATTTTTGGGCTGAAATTGATGTAAATCAGCCAGATCCCCGCCTCCTAGGTTTGCATTTACAGGACAATCCTCCCTAAATTTTGAAATTACCGACGTGAAAAATCCTTTACAATTTTTTGATATATTTTTTGACAATACAATTTTGAACAAAATCGTCAATGAAACAAATAGATATGCATCAGAAATGCGTAGTAAATCTCATCATTCCGACATATAACTAATACATGGAATTCATGGACTCCTACTGATATAAATGAAATCAGAGTATTTTTTGCTGTCCATTTTATGCAGTCACTAATAAAAAAAAACCGTTTTGCATCTATATTACAAAAGTTATGGGATACAAGCGCTTCTGCCAAATAAAAAAGTATTTGCATTTTTCTAATAATGACGTTTACGATCCCAACACTCATCCTTGTCCTAAATTGAATAAAGTGTGGGAAGTATATGAATATTTGAATTCAAAAAATAAGTCTCTTTATGATTTGGAAAGATGTTACCATAGATGAAAGCTTATTATTATATAAAGGTAGGCTAGCGTGGATTCAGTATATACCTAACAAACGAGCAAGATTTGGTATAAAACATTACATGCTATGTGAGTTATATGAATTCTATAATTTATACAGGCAAAGACACAAAATTTGATGAAGATTATAAAGACTTCCCTGTGTCCTCTCGAATAGTATTGTCTCTAATGAAACCATTACTCCTAAAAGGGCACTGTCTAACAACAGATAATTTTTATACATCACCTGAGTTGGCAGATAAATTAATAATTTGTAAAACCGACCTATGTGGCACTTTGAGATCTAATAGAAAGGATCTACCTCCACAGATGGAAAAGAAACTGAAAAAAGATGAAGTAATTGCCTTCCAAAGAGGAAAAGTACTTGTAATGAAGTGGCGTGATAAAAGGAAAGTTTCATTTCTCTCTACTGTACATAGTGCAGAAATGATAAGAAACCGTAAAAGAGGAAAAGAAATCAGAAAACCACTGGCTATTGAAGATTATAATGGTACAATGAGAGGTGTGGATAAGGTAGATCAACACTTAGCTGACTACCCTATCACTAGGAAAAGAGGAAAAAATATTACAAAAATATATTTTTTTACTTGATGGAACATGCACTTTGGAACGCCTTCGTGCTCTACAAGAAAATGAATAGAACCAAAAGCCATCTCCAATTTAAGATGGAACTAATTTCGAAAATTATAGAAACATACCTTCCACTGGTAACTGCAAGTGCTTCCAGGAGACACATTTCTGTCATACCAAATCCTATAAGAGTAACAGGACGGCATTTTCCTGATGCAATACCTCCTACAGATAAAAAAGCAAATCCAACAAGGGTGTGTCAAGTGTGTAGCCAGAGAAAAGATAAAAATGGAAAAAAGTAAGAAGGGAATCAAGATTTTGGTGTAAAGACTGTGAGGCGCCACTCTGAGTTGTACCGTGCTTCAAAATATATCATACTGCAACAAATGTTTAATTATACTCGTACAAAAACATTTTTTTGTTATTCCCTGTTTTTTTCTAAATAAATGTTAATTTTCCGTAATAAATCATTATTTTACAAAAGTTTATTGTAATGCTATGTTGCCGAGTTAACTCGGGATGATATTTACCATATTAAAATATTAAAAATTATTTGTTAAAAATAGCTACAGAATTAATAATAATGTCAGGGTAGATCGGTATAGCAATTCAGATTTGATTGCGAATTGAAAAAAAATAGTTTATTCTGGTAACACTTCTGTCAAAAAAATGGTTATTTAAGTGGTTAAACAGTAAAATTATTAAAATATCTACATTGATTTCACAAGTTTACGGACATGGTCTTGAATTCTGTCTCTTTCTACCTATCAAATAACAATTTATTTTTCTTCATTTTAATTATTTTAATGAGTGGCAAAGTTATTTACAGCACAGCGCGAGGATTCCTAAAAATTTCAATATTTTCCTTTTTCCCCTGACCATTAAAAGTCTCACTTTTCCCGGTTTTCTATACCTACAGTAGTTGTATTATCGAGAATGGCAAACAATTCATAAGTAGAAAGTACACAGTAAGCCACTCACCTGCTAAGACTTTTTCTGCAAGTAGATCTTGCTTATTGAGAAATAGAATCACAGATATAGTTCTTAACCATCTGTTGTTCCATATCGATTTAAATAAATCTAAGCTTTCCCGCAAACGATTCTGTGTTGGATCCTCTCGTAAAACCATATTATACGAACTGCAAGCAGTGACAAAAATGATTGCTGTAACGTCATTAAAACATTGAATCCATTTTCGCCTTTCGTCTCGTTGACCGCCAACATCAAACATACTGAAAAAATTTATAAAGGATTTTTAGAAAAAAAATATTAAAAACTTTTAGGTCGATAAAATGTTTTTTTTTTGTGGGAACAAAATAATTCAATTACAATTACTTTATATAATATAATATCATTTATGTGTGTGAATGTTGATTTTAAGTAGGCAAGAAAAACATTTTGAAATAAATTTTTTTTTGTTGTTTCGCCGTAATGTAAACATATATTTTAGAAAGTCTGCTAAGAATAATATCAAATTTATAAACACACTTGCAAAACAAAACAAATATGCAGGTGCAAATACCATGCAAAGTTTATTCAATTTAAATTGTTCCACTTTATCTTTAGTTACTACCAGTCTCGGGAAGCTAAGGATAACTTACTGAAAGTTGACTTTATCAACTTGGAAGAGTGTTTCAAAAATACCGCTGGTAAGTACACGGCAACGTAAAATATCTTGCTCCGTTGGTGTGTAGTCTGGTCGTCGAATTGTGTGTACTTGATCAAGGAAGTATTTTGCGCAGTCTATCAATTGGTATTCGTTACTTCTTTCAAAGGTTGACTGAAAAATATTTTAATTAAACTAATATACAGGGTGTCCCTAAATGGTTGGAAAATCGTTCGACCGCAGACTCTTAAGATCAGATTACAATTATTGGTACTACCATTTTCAAATTACTTCAGCTAGAAATTTCTTATTCAGTAGCTTATTCGAGTATATTACCTAAATATGTAAGAGAGAGAAAGGGGCTCTATTTTCTGGGGTCCCCTCTCTGTAATTTTTTTTTACATGACATTTTAATATCTGTGGATTTCCAGTAAAAAATATACAGAATTTTACAGACGTTAGTAGTACCTGAAAAATGTTCCCCGACTGAAAATAAAATCAAGGCACTCAAAATTTCTTTTTATATTCAGAGAAATAATTCTATGCATAATAATATGAGGAAAAGACGAATATAGTGCATAAAATGCTTAATAAAAGTCGCTTTACAGTAATTTACAGTCGCGTTATGCAATAGCTTGCAGTACGCCCTTGCCCAAAAGTCTGACTTGCAGTTTGTTTTATATTCGTCAATTCACAATTGCAATAGAAATGATACCAACACTTCAATCCAAATGCACACTAAAAACTAAACTGAATTTGATAATTAACAATCACAAGCAGCATCACATATAAAATAAAGGTTTCAGTTAATATATTTTACAAGCTCAACAATCAAACAATAATCAAGTAGAAACAAAAGAAGGCAGTTTTAAATTGACAGTTCTGCCTAGGAATTTTTTGCGTATTGTGGTAGCCATACAAATCACTAAATTATTCCCCATAAATGTAGAAAAGCTGCAATAAAAATTGACCAAGACCTATATTTAGTAAGTGCAAGTCTTTTAGAAACAAAGGCTTTTGCAATACACTGCTGTTCAGTGTGTATGCTTACATGCAAGAGACTTGCAACTTGTACAAAGAATTACAGATTGTAAAAAGGTTTTAATATTACCAAAACTATGTAGCAATGATTTCAAATAAGGGATTTTACATCCCTAAATTGGCTATACCTAGTAGATTTAAGGTATCTTAGAAATCGTGTTCATATTAAAATGTTTTCTTATTTTTATGAGTGGAACTAAATTTTGTACATGCTATATTTCTGTACCTTTAATGCTGATTTATTTTTTTTATTTTACTCTATTTTTAATTTTAAGTACCTCTGTATACAAGTTAGTTGGGTTTAAGAGGTCTGTGGTCCAACAACTTCTCAATCTTTTAGTGAAACCGTACAATAAAAAATTACCTTGTAAAATGTACAAGATGTTTTAAAATTATAGTTCAAAACTGAAATAAAAGAAAGGAGATATCATTTTAAACAAATAGTTTCTTAGTTTCCTATGAATGTGGATTAGAAAACGCCAATTAAGTTTAAGGATGATGGATAGAGGACCAAAAATATATTTTTTGGAATCTACATATCAATTTCCACTGGAAATGAGAGACTATTCCTTTTTAATTATTGCAATTTATAATATAGACTTCAATCATCGTCTACTAAATCGCAATGGCTTTCCTTTATCTAGTATGTTCCATTGCATTTTCAATCTGATTAGTCTTTAGGAATTATTTAACAGTAGATAGGGTTACCAGATGTCCAGATAAAGCCGGACATGTCCACAGAAAGTAAAAATTTCGTTGCCCCCTTATTTCTGCTCAAATAACGTTAAACTCGACCAAAACTTCCATACCAAACAATCTCCTGTTCTTGTTTTGTGATCTACTTACACTTACAGTTGTGTCCAAAAAATGTATCATAAAAAATAGAAGTATATGTTTAGATAAGTACCTACTATTTATGTCGCAAAGAAAATTATGTGTTAATTTTTATATTTCAGTTATAAATATTATGTATATTTTTGTATTCAATTTTGTCATCCTGTTCTATTAAAATTCATCCTTTTCCGTGTCCTCTGTCCTCCTTTTGTAACGTACACATCTGGTAACCCTAGCAGCGGACTTTTATCGTCCAGTAATATTTTTATTAAATATTTTGAGACCCCTATGTGAAACGTAACGTTTCACTTAAAATGGCATTTATTTCCTGTTCCAGTATGGCATCACATTTTAGAACACCTTATCTACGCCAAATGTGAAGTGATCATTCAAATTATTTTATATTCTCTTACTTGTACACCTTTATCTTTCCAGAGAGCTTCTGTATGGTCATAAAATTCAGGAGGGTAATCAAAATCGGGACCTGTAGCGCAATCCTGGATCCAGTCTACTTTAACCTGGTTTTCCGGATTTTCTAGGGCTACCGGTGGGCTTAATGTTGACATTGCTCCTGTAATTGTCTGAAAATTAAAAATATACGATACATATATGATTTTGTAAACTTTCATCTTTATTGCAGGTACTTTACTACTCTGTATTCAGCACATTCTTCCCAACATGAGCTAACATGAAATATATTGGTTATTAGTGAAAACAAAGAAATGTTAAATGTAGTTGATTCAATTCCATACTTTTTTGGCTACTTGACCAATTTTCTACATTCACTAACAACAGATATATCCATATTAGCATACTCCCAGAAGGATGCATGGTTCTGGTTGCTATTGTTTGACATATACTTTGAGGTGACTATTATAGTATGAAAAGACGTCAAGAACAGATCTTTCTGAATGTACCTAATTATAGCACTGAAATAATAGCTTATTTTTTAAATATAATCTTTCTACGTTCTAATTACGTACTAAAGACCAAAATGTACTTAAAATTAAAAATTTCTTTGTTGGGAATATCTTTAAAAAAGCTGAATGTAAGAATTAAGTGATAACAAAATCAAACAACTACGTTATCAGATAGCCCACTAAAATAAGAAACCATTTTAGAGAGGATTAACCATGATTACTACTAATGATTTTTGCTCGAAGCTAGTAAGGGAAAAAATAATCAAAAAATCGGTAAGGAAACGTGTCACAAAAGAAGTCTAAAGTTATTTAATAATCTAGTTGAGCTAGCTTACATTATTTCATGGTATTATGTGACATGTATACAGGAGTTTCCAAAACATGATGGTAAACTGAAACAGAAAATAGAAAATGTGTTAAGTGACAAGTTTCCCACTGACATGGACCCAAAAAAAACTTAGCAAAAAATTTGCAGTGTAATAATTCTCCAAGAGACGATTGGGATGTATTTTTGTTCTTTATCACACAATCCTCTTCTAAGCATTTCTGAATCTATAGGAAACATTTTATTTAAATTGACAACTTGTATTTCCTGTTTCAGTTTGACATCACATTTTACAATCACCCTGTACATGTAATATATCTTGAAAGTACCTATCAAATTTAGTTCAAATCAGATTTTACATTATTATATTAGGTAGGATGTAATTATAAATTAAAATGATCAGTGAAACAATATTTGTAGGTCGCTACAGATTTTCCAACAACATTATTTTGCATTAAATAAGTATCCTAGCAATTAAAATTAAATAAAGATACAAAAATTTGTACAAAATCATGTAAAATCAGTAAAAATAAAGACGTAATAATAAGTGGCCTTTAGAAAATCTAATGGCAACTGAAATAATCATGAATGATACATATAAATTTTATATATAAAATCATGACTGATAAAGTACCTGTTAAAATATTAAAAAAAAGATATTCCAATCAATAAATAAAAAGTCATTATTTAAATTTTACCTCTTCCAAAAAATTATTTTTAACTGTACGATCTGTTCTTGATAATAAAAGAACATACAAATACTACGGAATAGTAACATACTGGGTACATAGTGTAAAAATACATGAAATGATTTCTTTTTAATGTTTGGAATTATTAATTTAAGTACAATAACAATAGAATGTTTATTTTAACTTTCCGGGATCACAATATAGGTATATGAAAACCTTATTGGTTCTTACTGTCAATTTAATGTAAAGATATGAAAAATACATTTTTTTATTCAATATTGGGACTAAGTAGGTACTAAATAGATCGTCGATAGGCAATTCAATACAGATAGTATTATAACCGAGGTTAAAATATCAATTTTAAACATAAGTAGGTATGTGTTAAAAAAGGTTTCACACTTACAATGATGGCATCACGAATATTCTTTTTGATATCCTCTATTTTCTGTTTCTTCTCTTTTTCGCTAAAGCCATTTACATGCAGAATACGCATTTGCTTTACGATTGTCGATTTTCCAGATTCACCAGCACCCAACAAAAGAAGACGATGTGTAGCACGATACACTTGCTTCTCCTTAGCTAGCTGCCGATTAATTTGATCACTGATTCTTTTCTGAGTCCTAATGTCTTCAGAAGTTTGTGCGGCATCTCTATTCCCAAAACAGCCCATGGCCGCCAGGGGAGACCACCAACAATCAGCCCCCTTATCGGCGGCCACAGGGCCACACTCTGGGCCAGACGCCACCGTGGCTATCCTTTAATAAAACTACTTATAACTTTAACGACAAGTAAATAAAATCATACTTTTAACTGTTTTATCATTACATTTCAAACATTTATCTTTTGCCTCATATTAAAGTAATTCCATAGCCATTTCAGATTATAACACCTAGGTTAAGTTGAACCACTTAAAATAAAACACACATGTTTATTGTTTAGGAATAATTAGAAATTATAATTTATACACAAAAAATGGCTCCTCGATATCATCTCTATATGCCCACGGAAACGGTGGTTATTTTTACTTAAGAAATTTCAAAAATAGACCACTGTAGGAGACAGATGTATATTGGTGTTAAACAAAATAAAGTACACAGGTACACTTAAAAATAGAACGGATAATATTTAATAGTTAGTTTAATCGCGATTCCTCTTACGGAGTTGTCAAAAACTACACAATACACCCCGTCAACTAAATCCACTTTAAAGTAATTCTACAACACATTTCTTCTGTTGATATTATATAATAAGCATTATAACGCTATGCCTATCATATATCTTTTATCCAATTTGTAAAAATTGTCATAAGTCATTTTGTACATATTTAGAAAATATGAGGATTGATTTTGTTCAAATTGACCTATGTAAAGTATAACAGTGTTGCCAGGTGCCACCCATACTGCCAACCTTTTTTCTACTTTTGCGTCACAAGATGGCATTCTAGCCGCTAGCATACCGGGTGGTTGAAAAGTATTGCCACCAAAATAATGGGAAAGACGCATGGTTATAGATTTTTTAATTGTTCATAAATATTTGTTAAAAATTTCTTCGGAACTGACGAACATGTTTTTAATTTCATTCTCGGAAATTGCAATTCACTATAATTTACATAATTTTACCACAACTTAGCCATATCGATCTTTATCTCTGACAATATTTTTCGAGATATCAAATATATTAATCCTAAAATTGTTCATAAGGAAAAAAATGTACGCCTGTATTATTGTCGTTGAATTTGTAACCCATTTGAAACATCCTCTGCACTTTTATAATTAGAATTGCAATGTATACATATGGTATGTATGGATATATGTACATATGAGACTATTCTCAACATTTTGTCTGAAGCTATTTATTTGTGGCATAATTTTAGTTTTTCTTTAGTTTTATTGGGTTTTTGCCACACTTCTGAAAAAATTTTGGTTAGGCAAACTTATTAGTTTCAAAAATAATTATTAACTTATTTAATTAGTCTTTATTTTTTTCAGAAGTGTGGCAAAAACCCAAAATAAAACCATAAAATTAAAGAAAAGTTCTCAACATTCTAAACCAAATACTTTTTTTTCTTTTTTTAATTTGAAAAAAGTTTCTATTTGCAATCTTGAAAGTCCAAAACCTTTTTGATTTGCCTTATTTTAAATTTAAATTATGTTTTTATGTAGGTATCTATTTGCAGAAAATTGTCACACGTTTGACTGATTGCCACTTGTTTAAAATTTATTAATTTTTCATCTGTCATAAAAAAATTTTTGTGTGTTATTCACGTAATTAATACAAAAAAGTAACATAAAAATTACATGTTATTTACACAATCAGGTGAGTAGACAATATTTAGTAACGTTCAGATTAAAATTAAGATTTATAGTTGAATGATTGAATAAGTACTCAAACATATAAATAATGTCACAAAAATGGTAGGTATAGGTACATAATATTAAATTTATAAACAATAAATCTATTAAAATATATAAAAAGGCTATTACTAGTTCGTTTAATAACAAAATGATAAGAATAGAGTTTTTTAAATTTATAAAATAAAATTTAAATTTTAAGACCTAACAGTGACAACATTTTTGACGTTTTCGTTTGCATCCCTGTGGTTGATTTGGTTAAAACTGATCAAAATTGACTACCTAATTTAACTTTATATTTAACTGCATTGGTTATTTTAAGTAAGATACAAAAAATCTGCAATATCTTCGAATTTTTGTTGCAGTTGCATTTTTAAAATTAAATTTCTATAGACTGCTCTTTTTTTGTAAACAATAAAACAATATGTCTGAATCTCATTTTTATCAATACAAATACAAATACGATAGGTTTGATAGGGTCAAATTAAAGGAAAATGCACTGAATTCAGAAATGATAAAATTATAAGCAGAAAAAGATGAAAATCATTCAACTACAGTCATTGTCGCTTTGAAGAAGTGCAGATTTATGAAAAGCCCACATTTTGTACAGTAGGTACATTCTTTTGCAATAATAATAACACTCACTGAGTAGAAATTTCATTAAATCTCTATTTGTGAGTGAAACAACTAAGAACTAATATTAAAAATTGAGAGTAGATTTCATTACAAATACGGCAACAATTCAAAAGAAATCGCAAAATTCATTATAAAGAGTGTCATTATTATTGCAAACGATTGTATCTTATTTCTAAATACAGCTATAAAATTCAAATTTTTGCCAAATTAGATATCTCAAATGACAATTCAATTTGAACAAAAAATCGGTTGCAAAAGGTACCTACTTCCAATTTAAATAGGTATACTTATTCATTTTCATTTAGAAAATGTGAGAGATAAAACGAAAAGCGCACAGATATAGGTACAAAGTTCAGTTCAGGAACTATTTGCCTTGGTAGGCCCTAACCACCATTCAGTGCAGGAATGAGAACCTAGAAAACCTCATTCATTAGGAGTGTGGTCAATCGTCGACCGGTATCAATCTCTCACATCGACCCAAGCCAACATTCTTCCACCCTACCATACCCGGAGAGTGCCAATCCTCCAAAAAAATATATCATGTTGTACATGTCAAACTGGAAAGGTCGTAACTTGTAGCAGTGTCAAGAACTTCTCTACTCTATACAAAATTTGGACGACGTGTATACCTACATAATATTTGTAATAAAATCTACGTCCAACTTTTAACATTAGTTGTTAATTGTTCCGCCCACTAATAGATATTTAGGAAATTTCTACTTCCAGTGTAATTGAAAAACTTTATTTAGGTAGTGCCATTATTATTGCAATAGATTGTACATAATATTGCAATAATAAAGATACTTTAAAATGAATTTAACGACTTTGTTTTGGACTGCTGACGTATTCGTAATGAAATCTACCATACCGTTTGCTAAATCGCGTCGCCTTGAAAAAGCACGGCTGTTGCGATTTAACCGACGATGATGGTTTAACAACATAAGAAGTATAGAACTAATGCTAAAAATTGAAAGTAAATATTACTACTAGGTCAGCAGTTCAAAACAAGTCGCTAAATTTATTTAAAGAGAGCATATATGGCATCATGGGCGTCCGCAGAAAAATTTCTGTGAGGGCCAAAATGGAAAACGTGCATATGTGTTGTGAAAAGTATTTTGGTAGATGAAATATTTAACAGCAACGTAAACTGTCGCGTTTTATAATGTGAATATTTTAATACCTACGGATAATATGGAGTCTGTAAAAAATAGCAGATGTAAAATCTCAGAGGGAGCAGTAGGGGACGGTATTTTCATATTTATAACTTTATGTGAACACTATCAACTATCGCTTATTAGGCAATTTCGCTTTTTTAGTGCCGGCTTCTTTGATGTCGAGTTTTCATCTCGCATTCTGTTTTTTTTTATTTTGGAGATGACTGCGCATTTTAATCGAGGGCATTTCAGACGATCAAGAGCAAGAATGGTTCAAGTCAAGAGTTCAAGACTCAAATTTGGAACTGGAACTTGTCTTCTCGCTCTGTGTGTGACATTATAGAGGTAAACGTCATGCACGTGCGTCTGACAGTTGGATTGGAACGGTTCAAAGTGCTGAAACTGTTATATGGTCCATTTCCAATTTCAACTGTTTTATACAAATAAGCTATTGAGTATACAACAGTCATATAATAGGTATACAGTGTGCTTAGCAAAAAATATTTATTATTTTGAAATAGGTATGTTTTGGATACCTACCTATACCTATATGTATTGTAAAACGACAATATTCAAATAGGCACGACAGAAAGAGTACTTACCTACCTAGCAGGTATAACATCATTTTAACAATGCTTATTATTTAAAATATGTATAGGTACTTACATGCTTTTGCAATAATAATAATGATACGCCCTCAAAACAGTTTTTGAACTTCTGGAAGTTCTGAGTAGAAATTTCATTAAATCTCTATTGGTGTGTGAAACAACTAAGAACTAATGTTAAAAATTGAAAGTAGATTTCATTACAAAGTCAGCAGTTCAAAATAAATCGCAAAATTCATTTTAAAGAGTGTCATTATTATTGCAAACAATTGTACCTATTTTCAATGCTGCTCTATAGGTACAATCTTTTGCAATAATAATGGTACTCTTTAAAATGAATTTTACGAATCCTTTTGAACTGCTGACGTATTTGTAATGAAATCTACTTTGAACTTTTAACATTAGTTCTTGGTTGTTTCACTCACCAATATAGACTTAATGAAATTTCTACTCAGAACTTCCAGACGTTCAAAAATTGCTTTGAGGGAGTGTCATTATTATTGCAAAAGCATGTACATTGATTTATTTTTTCCCCGTATTAGCAGAGTATAAGTAGGAAAGTAGGTCACTCGGTATCAGTATTATACAATGGAGGTATATGTATAGTTATATAGATATATACTTATCTATATTGTTTAATGCAGGGTAGGTACCTATCTACACACAAGAGTAAGAAAGTATGGGAAACGTAAAAAATCATTACGTTATTTATCAGATGGACATCATCAGCTTATATATAGTTGTTACACCTATATAACAGTTTATTTGATTTTGCAGCAAAGCAGATTACAGGAAGCTACTGAAGGTCGTCAGTAAAGTGGGGAACTATGGAGTCACTATCTAATCATCGTCCCGTGGACTTCTATTATGTCTTCCTTTAATTCAGTCTCCGAGCAGTGTGCGCGGAAGGAGTTTGTGTCGTTTTAGCGAAATTTGTGTGCGCGCAGTTTAGTGCAGTGTTTCTTTATCCTTCCCGCTCTATGTTAATGAACAACTGAATTACAAAATGGCCGCTGATTCGGGAATGGATACGTGTCCGTCACCAGAGATCGCGGATTCCAGAAAAAGACCTCTTGACGGTGATACAGAGAACGGAGACACAAAGCGGTCGCATTTTAGCTCAGGTAAAGAATAGCTTATTGTACCTATAGATCGCTTGTCCTCGTAGATATTTATTTTTGTAGGTAGGAAAATTAGATTCCAATTTAACACTCAGTACATAATTTACAAATTAAGTCGTTGTAAACAGTTTACATAATCTTTAAAGTTAAATAGTTTTGCCACAAAATACTTAGCTTAAATCCAAATCCGACATATTATATACCTATCTACTTGCAACTTGTGCGGCTGCAGGAATATTGTGTCAGATGTGGTGGGTGTGAATTGTGAATATCCCGCTATTAGTATATCTACCTATATTTAACTGAATCAGCTGGTTGTTTCGTGGTAGTTTATCATTTATTGTCAAATCGATAAAAATACGAAACACAAAAGTCACAATTTTCTATTCTCTCAACTGGTTTTTATTAAATATATAACCAGCAAAACGATAAGGAAAATGTCAAGGTCATTTTTAATTGCAATTTTATACATATTTATATCATATCTACATATAACGTATACACATAACGAGTGTAATTATAATCGTATACGCACATTAACCATCATATGTCTCCATACATGCTTTCGTGTAATTTTTTGTTAAAATAATTTTTAAATGTAAGCTACTGCAACGATCCCATTAATTTAATACTTTAGTTAAATGGTACCACATTATACATTCCAATAAAACTACGTAACATCTACAAGGTCTTATTATATTACGTAAGCCGTAACAATATAAAATTTATTCAGGAATATTTGGCTTTACAACTTTTAGAATAATACCTTAGACCTACTACGTATAAGTGGGTACCTATGTGTGTACTTACCTACCTATCTATAGATGTACTTAACTGGGGTACCTAATTGTTACTATTTTGCCGCTCCCCAAAACTAACAACAACATAGTTACCTAATTAATATGCCCACGATAATTATTTGACGTCTGATGATGCTGATGGTGATATTTTGAATAGAAAGTTTGAAGGCTTTGGAATTAAATTTGAATTCTAAAAACTCAATGTAATCTTGGTATCCAGGTAGGTATCTAATAAAAATATATTCAATTCAGTACAGATTTACATATTTATTGATTTTTTGCTCGTAGAGGTATACAGGATGTTTCAGAAATAAGTACGAACAATTTTTGGAGCAATGGTATTTACGCCACAATATAAGAACTTTTCGAAAACTTCGTAATTATTAGTTTCGCTGTAATAATATAATATTTATTCTAAATGGGTATGTGGATTTATGTATTTAGAGATAAATTTGGTAGGTACCTATGTTATATTTTGATCTTAGTAATATCGTCCTCCGTTCTTAAGGGAAGAAACTTCGGTAAATGATAGATATGTTGCAGTCCTCAAAATTGTTGGTAATTGACATTATTGACAAATTCTTTATAAGTATCTGACAAATTGTGGTCAGTCGTATCTTAAAAATGTCTGTACTCAAAGCCGTTACGTTTTAATCAATAAAGAACAATATATTTTTACGTATAAAATAATCCTGTAGGTATTTAATTATAATTCCTTGCCTTTGGACCCTTCATCTGAAGGCAACTATGACAATAGAAAATGTTTTTGTTTTTCTTTTGTTACTATTCTATTTCCTTTTATATTTGCCCTTAATAAAATATAGTACGGCCTTGGTTTTCATGGATTTATAATTATAATACAGGGTTGGCACGTTTGCTTCGATCTGCATATTTACGAGTTTTGCAAAATATTTATTATGTACGTACGCTGTTTTCTTTCTATGTTCCCTTATAAGTAATAACTAATAACAAAGGAATGGCAGTAAAACAACTTCGTCCAAATTTCGAAAATTTTTATTAAAGCATTGGTTAATTGGTTGTATATGTTTATGACATTCATTTCGAATAAAGATTATTTTTCTTGTAAGCACTTAATAAAAATTAGTGAAAACAGTGAATTTTTAAGTAAATGATTTATCAAATAGAAATAAAGCTTGACACCGATTTTCACTTAATCGATTTAAGTGATGGCGCTGGCATGTAGGAAAATATTTTTCTCTTTCCTGCATAATGGCTGGAATGGTGGAAGTGCATGAGGGTTTTTTATTATTAAATGATCAATATTTTTATATAGGCGCAGTTTATATGTAGTTCTCTCGAAAAAAAAGAGGAAAACCACTCGGTGAATTTATGCGTCACTTTATGGACGCATTCTACACCCGAAGGGAGAACCACAAATTCTTGAAATAAGACGAATTAAGGGGAGAACGTACTATGAGGTCGCGGTCTAGACGCATCGCAGATCGCTCTGCCGAGTTGATCAGGGATTTTTACAAATTCAGTTGGATATTTCGTTCTCTATGCCCTTCTGACTTGTTTTATTTGTACTTGTTCTACTATACAAGATATAAGTATTTGAATGAGCTCTTTTATTTGACGCTGACGCTGAAATTCTCCATAAAGTTTTTGGCAAGACCGCGATGCGAGCGAGTCCAGCTCTCGACCTACTGGTGCAAACGTGTATATTTAAAATCATCATAAGATTCTTCACTAGGCAAGAACGAGAGTAGCCTGGTCCGCGGTGCGATGAGACCGCGCTCGTATAGTGCATTTTCTCCTTAAAGGCGTGTTTACACATGATGGATTTAGTGGCGCCAATAGTTACTGGCGAGCCAGTAAAATAAAATTTGTATTAGTTCACTGATAAAAATGGCATGCCAGTAAAGGTTTACATATGAAATTTTATTTTACTGGCGCTCCAGTAACCATACTGGTGCCACTAAATCCATGCATGTGTAAACCCGCTATTACAACTTTCAACCTGTATTCTACTTCTACTGTTAACAAACTTTTTGTGGTAGATTCCGACAAAAATGTGTAGGAAGCATATTGAGCTGATAAATTAAAGTTATGACCAGAAGCCAAATTAACGAGGGAGAGCAATAATATATTAACGAATAGTCACGTGTGATGTGTATGTGTGTGTGTGTATTTGTATTAAGCCGCGTTCCTACTACACACTTGTAATCCTAATTTCGTCGCGTAACTTATGGATGCCGCAGCGTTCCCAACACTATATTTTAGAGTGGCGTCAGAGGATGATACGGTATGCGGTTACGCAAAGTGTTGAAGAAGTTTTTTCCTAACACAATTGACTCGACTTCACACAATATAGAAACATCAACATGTTCGCGACGCAACGAAGTTCTGTTCGCGTATAGTTGCGGCATGAATTGAAGCGACATACGAACAAATGAATTTAATATATTTTTATCAAAATATTTAAGGAATAATACAATAATGTACTACACTAGAAGTGGGCACTATATATTACACTAAATTACAAAAACTGATTGTCTTTAACGCGAAGAACTATCTAAAATTAGGTTGAGGATAAAAACAATTGCGTGAGTCGTCTGAATTTTCGCCGCATTTATATCACAATGACCTACTTTGAGAGACGCAGTTACGCTTACGCATGAAGGTTTTGTTGCAAGTAGGTAGTATGTACACGGCTTTATGGTTCACGAGGTACCTACTGCGATTTTGTATATGTATGTGAGCCAAATAGAGCTTCAAAATCAACAAGTGACATTCGGTAATAATTATGTCGATTTTTAAATTCATATTGCCACATGAAAATGTTTACGGACATGAACATTATCGCAGGTATAAGATGATTGTGTGTTTGCGAGCAGCAGTAATTATTTA
Source organism: Monochamus alternatus (assembly GCA_037114965.1). NCBI lineage: Eukaryota > Metazoa > Arthropoda > Insecta > Coleoptera > Cerambycidae > Monochamus > Monochamus alternatus. The sequence goes on from CM073427.1 coordinate 76,891,930, forward strand.
TGTACATTTTTGAGAAAATATTCGCTGTTTTTACAGTCCTACCAATATAGGTATACAGGGTCACTTACGAAGACCTTAGACTTCCGGAAATACCGGGACTAGTCATCAACTTCCCTATTTTACCCTATATGTTACCGTATTTTTGGAAAGGGCATTTCGAGTCGAAAACATGTAGCGCGTTAGCACACCCTAATGCCTGCCAAACCGCCGTTTCGGATTGACATTTACATGAAAAAACGACAGTTGGCGAAGTTTGTATCATATTTAGACAAAAAAAATTCGGTAAAATGTGACTATCAGACAATAGAACACTTGATGTAATATTTTAGAACTCTGCTATTAAATACAAAAGGTGTACACCTCTTAAGATTCCATGATGTACCGAAAACGACCGTGGCTGAATACCCTGTATAACAGTTTTTAAATTTATATATAGTGGTTTCGAAAAGTAACGAATATATTCATTATTTTTGAAATTGAGAAGTTTTCGAAAAAATCCCCTGGGACGTCGATTTTGTTTTTAAAAAGGCACTTTTTGACAAACGGCCCACATTTGTGACGTCATTGCTTTTGTATATTTTTAGATATTAATAATATTGTGTGAAACTAACTACTCTGTGGACAAAAACCTCAACCAGCGTTGAATTACACCCACAATATCTACCCATATATTCCTTATTATTAGCTTTTGTAACATTTTTTACTGTATTAGAAAGGTATTTTAAGCTAATATAAATCAAACCTCCTACAATTATTATATGATATTAGCTTAAAATACTTTTCTAATACAGTAAAAAATGTTACAAAAGCTAATAATAAGGAATATATCATTGATAGGAATTGTAGGAGATTTGATTTATATTAGCTTAAAATACGTCATTGTTGTTCGAGGTATGACGTCATCGACAATTTTTTTAAATAGCAACCCCCAATTTTAACCATGCCGTTTGAAAGAGCGTGTCATTTTACATACATACATCATGAAAAATAATGGTGTTACATAACAAAAATTTCAAGAAAATAGTATTTGAAGATGTTAAAATTTAATTTTCACAATACTGTGCACCTTACCATTATGTAACACCTGTCCGTGCTTATTTAGATGAGCTGTTCCCGAATCGTTGGATAGGGAGAAGGGGGCCGATTGAGAGGCCAGCCAGATCGCATGATTTGACACCCCTAGATTGTTTCTTGTGGGGATACTTAAAAAGCAAAGTATGCTTTACTAGACCGGTTAATTTAGAAGATTTAAAAGCAAGAATTCGTCAAGAGATACATCGTATACCTCCTGAAGTTATTGATAATGTCCAAAACGAATTTATTAATCGTCTTGGCTACTGTCAGGCAGCCAACGATGCACAATTTGAACATTTAATTTAGTCGATTTTTTACGTAATTATTATCATTTTCATGTGATTGCAATGCCACGACTGGGAATGTCTAAAGTGAAGTCTGGCAAAATGCTTGGTTGTAGAGGTTACAGTTGTCTTACGAGTGGTTACGTCATAGCGACTGTAGTACTAACAGAAATCGAAATTAAACAGACGCTTGTCCGTCCTCACCTAGCCTAGCCCGAGAACAACAAGGGCAAGTCAAAATTTTCCAGCTAAGGCTAGGAAAGCGCGTTTTAATATGTCCAGTGACAACCCGAAAAACGATAGTAAATTGAGCACCTACCTACTAAATACGTTTTTATAAAGAATGAACGGTTTTAAATATTCTCGGCATAACTTTTTTAAGTTTTTGGATGTTATCTGAGAAAAAATAAATGTATCTGAAGTCAATTGAAACTGTATTATTGATGGTTGGAGGTTTGAATTATAAAATGATTGGACGTATTTCCGACATATTTTCGCGAAATCTATAAAATAAAAAAGTTTGTTAAATAATAATAATAATAATATCTCTACCCCTCATTCTAATCACAGGGATTAGCCCAGAAGTCGGAGACTTGTGCGGGAGAGGGGGCGACATATTATTATTAAGCAGGCCGCATTTGCGCCCAGGAACGACTTACGTTGGTAAGCCCTAACCACTATTCAGTGCAGGAATGAGGGAAACCTGGAAAACCTCATTAATTAGGGGGGTAGTCAAATATCAACCGGTATCAATCTCTCACATTGACCCAAGCTAACATTATTCCATCCTACCATACCCGCAGAGAGGGTGCCAATCCTCTCCACGAATATAGCTTATATACGGTCTACCGGCAGCTGGGCTCGAACCAACTCCGATCTAGTCACCTCGATTCAAGTACTGACGCCTTAAACCGCGCGACCACTGACCGACCCAAATCCATTAGTAGATGAAGTTCACACTGTATATATAAAATACAGACCTATTAAACATGATACCCCAACAGCATTCTCTCTAGAGAGTTCTTACTTGGTATCAGTTTTATTTATTTGAATACATATACTGTTTTTTTGAATATGTGAGGAAATGATATACAAGGTGTTACTTTTTGAACTCCCCACATCTATTTATCCTATAAATCTTTTGTATACTTACGTAGAAATATTTCCGGGAGTGACTTCATAACATTTAAGATGTTTCATTTACTAAAACTTGTGTTACAGATTTTAGTAAATATAGGAAAAAAATACTGAATTTCGGGGACAGTGGGAACCTCAGAACTTCAATACTATCGAGTATTTCAAAAATTCGACTAGTGGACGTGACTTTCTAATCATTTTTTGTTATAATTTATAGTTATAAATATAACAGTAACTAAATCTATTCCTATCACAGCGGAAATCTGTAGATTTTTTTTATATTAGTACTATAATAAATACAGTGCGACCATTCAAAATTTCAAATAGTTATTGACATTTTAATTCTCTAAGGGGTAAGTACTGCTCCGAGATAAAAAATTAAACATAAACATTTCCTACAGACACAAAAAAATAACACCCCATCATTTTCTTAAATATTCAAGTACTTTTGTCGCCCTGTGTATATGCTTTGTGTTAAATTTTTTATAAACTTCGATAATTTAATTTCAGATGGAGGATCTGATGAAGGAAACGGAATGACAGGTGAATATGGTTTTTTATTATTCAGATAGGAATATACTTAAGTAATAAAAAAATATGAAATTTTATTTTTTTGCTGAATCTACACGTTTAAAGTTTTCTGAGAAACATTTTTTTTTTTTTGGTTTTTGACAATGCCTGTATCTGTTGAAATTACTTCTTCCTGGCATTATAACTAGTGTGAAATTTTCTGTGACTTGTCACAATGTCGGCTCTTCATAACAAATATCTGTTTGAACCCGCTACCCACTGATGATATACGAAACAGCTAGGTTTGTAAAATATTTTAAATGAAGGATACGGTTCCCAATAGACCCATATAACAGAAAAAAAAATCAATGAAGAGATACTTATCATAACTATCAGATAGATTTTAAGATCAATTTATTTGGCCTTTATTGTTTAGAAAATAATATTTTGTGTTATGTGTTCATAAATATTTATTATTTCAAAATGTTTAATTATGCGAAAAATGTGAGCTTAAAATTTTGTATAATTTAATTCCCCCTGAAATAAAAAACGAGTTAGCACCTACAAAGGTTCTATAATTTCTTCTGTTTACCATAACATACAGGTTGATTTAGGAAAACTAAAGAAATTATTTGACCGATCTCTAATTTTGTTTTTTGCAAATATCTCCAGGATCCCTAAACCGATTTTAAAAGAAATTGGCATGTGGTTGTAAATAGTCTATCTAAACATGATTAATATGATAGTTTTATATTTTTTCTACATTTTGTTTCTAGCGTATTTGAAGCACTGTTTCATTTTGCATAAAATAAGTATATGTACGTTACTTTTTTCTTGAGCCTTAATTTTCTGGAAAAATTTATTAAAGTTGTAGTACATCCATTGGTAAATGCAATGAAAAATTTGTAAACAAAATGTAGTGTCCAATTGATAAGGATACCACAAGACAAAAATAATACCTATGCAGGATTGCTTTGTATGTTAGAGGTCCACGAATACAGTTTAACAGGAGAGAATGACATTAATTATTTTTTAGGTGGCGATGGAACATTTCACTTCAAAGTATTGGTTCCAAGTGTTGCCGCAGGTGCTATTATTGGTAAAGGTGGTGAAACCATTGCACAGTTACAGAAAGAGACTGGAGCACGAGTAAAAATGTCAAAATCACATGATTTCTACCCAGGTATACATCACTATATGCTTTACGTTAATCCACAATTGCAGTTCGATACAGATCATAATAACTTGGACACGGTAATTTGTCGGATTTCATGGATAAACCTGTTTGATTGAAATTTTCGGCAGTTTTGTAAAGATATAAATTCGAGATGAGCAAAAACTACATAAATATAAAAAAATATTAATTTTTTAGGAACGACAGAAAGAGTGTGCTTGATTACGGGAAGCGTTGACGCTATCATATCTGTTTTGGATTTTATAATGGATAAAATTCGAGAAAAACCAGACCTAACGAAAACTGCGGTGGACTCTGATAATAAATTAATGCAGGAGAGAGATAAGCAAGTAAAAATTTTAGTACCTAATTCAACGGCTGGCATGATAATTGGTAAAGCGGGTAATTATATCAAACAAATAAAGGAGACGAGCGGATCTTATGTACAAATATCTCAAAAAGCGAAAGATGTGAGTCTCCAGGAAAGATGCATAACTGTGATAGGTGAGTTGAAACTGATAATTCCTTATAAAAAAATAACCATTTCTTCGACTGGATTAGATTCTTAAAATACATCATGTTTTCAATTAGGTTAGATGTAGGATTCCATTTTTTATTTCATTACATTGAGTATAATCATCATTTTTTTTAAATATTGTATTTTTTTGTGCAAGTAAATAAATGGAAAAGTAAGTCTAGTATCAAAAATAAAATTTTTGCCTATATCCAGCCCATCTTATATAAAAATAGGTAAATCTGATAAAATTACTGTTCTTTTTAACTCACTAGCTAATCCATCAAGTTGATGGTTTTTATTTTTTTAAAATATGCCCTGACTAATTTTATGAAAAAATTCTGTAAGTAATTTTTCTATTAAATTTCATTATCCTAAATATCTATCGGAATTGTATGTATTTCCCTGATATACAGTGTTGTATTATACAGATAAATATTTTTAGTGTAAACAGAGCACTTTGTTGAGTGGCCGAGATCAGTGTGATCAGTACACGGGCAGCAATCAAAATTGCATACATAAACGCTGTAATTTTCAGACATTCTCAATGTGGCTGTGATGGATACTTTCTAATTTCATCAAGTTAAACAAAAAATTTATGAAAAATATAAAACAATGACTAAACTTATGTATGGTAAAACTCGATGAAGGTTCCTAAAGTAAAGAGTAGAATTCAAATATGCAATAAATGAGAAGCATTGCATTCCATTTAAAATAATATTTATATAATTTTTTTAATAATGTAAAGTCTGTGAAGTTGTTCCTATATCTGCTTGTTGTATTCAATCAAAATTTTTCATTTTGTTCCAAGAGAGATAATACAGTCTCTAGTATCTCATTTCTAGATTGGTTATTACTGTGTTGACTAAATTCTTAAATGTCAAAGTCTCTCAGAACTTGTGGGTTCGATTTGGGAGTAATATCGGACAATTTATGTAGATAGACATAAATGATACTGCAGATTAACAACTACTCTGCGGACTAATGTCCCGACCGGCATTGAATTACACCTACAGGATCTGTGTGAAGAGCCAAGAACCCCAGACATAGATCGGTTTTGGGCTTGTTAGCCCACATCAGTATGCCATAGGTGAGATGACTGACAATCAAATTGGCTGTTCCTTCATATGTATGTTCACATATAAATTGAGTGCAGGTGAAATATAAGTGGTCTGCTTATTTCCTGCTCGGCCTTAGCGACTCGACTTGCAGGAAACAACCTACATTGCAGCAGGTACTTAGTAAGCAGACCACTTATATCTCACCTGCACTCAATTTATATGTGAACATACATATGAAGGAACAGCCAGTTCGATTGTCGGTCATCTCACCTATGGCCTACTGATGAGGGTTAACAAGCCTGAAACCGGTCTATGTTTGGTGGTGTGGCCGACAACGGTTCTTGCCTGTTCACACGATACTGCAGGTGTAATTCAATGCCGGTCGGGGCATTAGTCCACGGAGTAGTTGTTACCTGCAGTATCATTTATAGATTTCATGGCGTGTCGCCCAGGGCGAGAGGTCTGCGTTAAGTACCTGCTGCAATGTAGGTCGCTTCCTGCAGGTCGAGCCGTTTAGGCCGAACAGGAAGTAAGCAGATCACTTATATCTCACCTAAATAGACATAGTCAATAATTGTTGAATGTATGAAGAATGTGCAATTCTTGCCTGATGGAAGACACAGAAGTGTTGTACCTGAAATTTGGTGTATGGTTGTGGCAAGAATTCAGGCTGTTATTGTCAACATAATTGTTTATAGTTTGTCGTGTTAGAGACAATAGTTTCTTGTATTTTGGTGTAATATATAGTGCAAACATTTAGTGTAATATATAGTTTTATTATTCTCAGTTATAGTTTCTTGAATATTTTCATGAAAATATAATTATTCATTTGTTCCCATGACATAAGGCGTCTGAATTCTTGCCGCAACTTTATGTGTGTATGTGTGAATATGCAGTTTATGAAGTTCACAGTACACAAAACTTATTTGAGTTGTTCATTAGTTTTTTTCAATATTCCCTGAACAATATTAATATGCAAACTTAGCTTTTAAACTATTTTTGCTGTACAACTGAACTTTGTATGTATATAAATAGTTAGCGTCTCGAGCATTACAAGTTTGTGTTTTAATGTATCATTTACTATTCTCCTTTATCTAAATAAGCGTCAAAATAAATATAGACATTAATACAGTAAAAATCTTACTTATAATTAATCTTGTTGGTCCTTATAGAAGTACCTGTGGCAATCTGTTAACTCTCATAACTAAGTAAAATAGAGACTAATTTTAAATGAAAGTATTATTATAGTGGAATGCTTTGTCACTTTGCCACTGGACTTAATAAAGGTGTTACGTCATCTTAAAAAGTACATTGGTATATTGCATTTTTGGATACTTTGTAGAATTTAAGGACCACATCGCATTAATTCCTCTTTCCATTTCATTACAAAATATCGTGACCTGTTTCTTATAGTTAACTTCTTCAAATACTTATTGTAAATAAACTTTAAATTAGAAACTGTTTGCTCCTTAAAGATTGGCTGTTATAGCAAAGGCGAGATAGGCAACAGATAATATTAAATATCCTGTCTTTAGGGGGTAAGCAAATGAATTTTCGATATAAAAGGGCCCTCCTTCCCTTATCATCTTCAAAACATTACAAATCATCCATTTTAAAATTAGACCTCATCATAATTGATTATCAGTGTTTTCCAGGGTAATTCCGAAAACAAAAATTAGATCATTATTATGCGACTCTATAATTAATTTTGCAATTTTTAGGTTTATCTATTTTATATATACATATATAAGATTCTGGATAGGCACAAATTACTTCAAAGAAACAACATTCGACTATCCTCTCGGAGAATAGGTTACGTAACGTTTTAAAATTTTGTAAAATTATTTGATGTTGAACCATTTTCAAATTTGGATTCCTCAGAAAATAAACGACATTATCTACAGGTATTGACACTTTTCTCGAATTTGAATTGAAATAAGTACTTACATGATTTCCATGGAAAAATAAATAGTGCCTTTGATTTGTAGGTGAAAAAGAACAGAATAAACAAGCTTGTTTAATGATAATAGGAAAAATAGTAGAAGATCCACAAAGTGGAACCTGTTTAAATGTATCGTATGCCGACGTCAGTGGACCTGTAGCGAATTATAATCCAACTGGATCCCCTTTTGCGCAGCAGCAGGCAAGCAGCGCCTTTAATGCGTCCACCGCTAGTCTAAACAGTGGTCTCGGTACAGTTTCTCAAAGCATAATGCTTAATGGAGGACTTAATCTCAGTCTTAATCTTACGACCCCAGGGCAAAATATTACGACCGTAACGGCGCAATTGTTAGACCACATAAAGGTACCCACACTTTATATATATAACATTTTAAGAAAAAAAAAATTATATAATGATAATGTATTCACCAAAATAGCAGTGTTACTGGTGGTTAATACTTTGTAAATGAGAGAATATTTCTATTTACATCATGGATTTGTTGGAATATTGTTGATTCAGATATCTATGGATATCTGAATCAACAGATATCTTCTATATCTTCATTCAATATCTTCAGATATCTATCCATTAAAAATTTATTGACTTTTTTATCACTACTTATATGTATTGGGTGGTCACGTAAAAAATTGTTCCAGCCCCTTTTCACCATTATTATTGGAGATATGAAGAAAGGTGTAAGAATGAGTGGTAGGAAATTTTTTAATTTTCGCAGGACCACCCTGTATATGTCTCATATTTGAAGTAGATATTTTTTTTATCTTTCATCTCAATACCATTTAGTATTTAGGAAGGAAGAATTTAGGAAAGATTTCCTTAATGATAGAATGGCAGTGCCGAACACACATAAATATTTTTAGGATATTTTGGCGTAGGTTCAATTTCAATTGCAGGCTTCTATGCCAATTGTCAATGGGGTAGTTGCTGCATTGACGTAGAAAGCTCAGAAATCGTTCAACCATAGTTACAGTTTTTTCTCTATTTGAGTATTTTTCCACTTTTGAAAATATTTGAGAATTTAAATAAACTCTTATACCAAAAATAAATAAATATATATATATATATATATATATATATATTTCAAAAATAAGTTAGTTTTTGTCTTCAAAACTAGAAATAAATTTTGATATACAGGGTGACCGGAAATGAGGTGTCAATATTCCAGGGGGTGATTCTACAGGAAAAATTAATACCATAAAGCACTATAACATTTTTTTGAAAACTCAAAATTAGCGGGGTTACAGGGTGTCAAAATAAAAAATTATAATTTCTCCTAAACTTTTTTGTGAGTACTGATTTTTTTCTAATTTTATACACGTATCACTAGTGTTCCTTTATATCCACGTTCTTGGTTTCAAGGTGTGCTTTGTTAATTTTCAAAATCAGTTTGAGTGAGCGGCTGTTCATTTAAGGCATGTGAATGTTTAAAGTTGATTTTTCGGAAACGGCTAATTTTAATGTGATATAACATGGACTTTTTTTTACGATCTTTAGTTACGTAAATTTATAAAAATGTTATTATCTGAAGGTCAAGGACAGTTTAGGATCGTCATTGGAGGATATGCGTTAAATTAAGAAAGTGGATACAAAGGAACACTAGTGATATGTGTACACTATTAGAAAAAAATCGGTAGACTCTAGATCTTTATTATTTTATTGAAATAGTGAAAGATGTAGGTTTAATTATTCTGCAAATTTAGATTTTCATTTTCTTACTTTATTGTAAAGGTATTTAATTACCAGTTTTTGTTCCATAAAAACACTAATTTCTTTGGTGCTAAAGGTTTTTTAGCTAATTATTAAATATTTTTCACAGATGGCAAAATACTCAAATAACGAGAGAAAATAAAATTATTAAAACATGCTAAGGTAACATTTACCAGTAGGTAAAAAAAAAGTGCTATTAGTTACATTTAATTCTTTAGTTAAGAGTTAATTCTTTTAGGTGCAGTTGAGGAATTCCGGATTTTCTGACGCCCAGGTAGCGGAGATATGTGCCGCGGTATCAGTGTTAGCAAAGTATGGGATTATTGCCGTAGGACTAGGCTTAGGAGGCACACATCCGGGAGCTCTTCCCGTTTCCAATTACCTTAGTATGATGGATCAGACTGGTGCCACGAATCCTGGTTCTGGTGTGTTCGGACCGATAGGCCAAGTTAGTTTAGGTGATTGTATAGGTAAGCGCAAATTGGTAAGACGTCGTATACCAACACGTCACGTGTGTTTATGCAGAATGCTTGTCGACTTAAACCGAATTTATTTATTAGGTGCAAATTCCCCCACTCCAAGAACTAACTTAGAAAGATATGATTCCGCATTCGATCCGTTTCGACATCAAAATTCTGGTGCGACCGCTCCGATTTCATTAAATAATAACAGTTTCGGTTTGGGTACCGGACAACAGATGGCAGTGCTTAGCAAGAGCCCTACGCCGGCGGAATTGAATGGACCTAAAGATAGTAAAAATGTAGAAATAGCTGAAGTTATCGTAGGTGCAATACTGGGTAAGCATATTTCAGTATTTATCTATAATACTGTTACTCCGTCAGCCAACTTACGTGACGTTAAAATACGAGATGGATGTGGATCGTAATCTTTTAATTGACGCAATGTTGTGAATATTTTATTGAATGCACTTTTAAACTTATACGTCACTCGAATATGCCCAAGTCTATTAAATTAACTGAATAATTTCCAGATCAGTTTTTACCTCGTCGATTATAACTTCTAAACTAATTGTGGTAGCGTACGAACCAGATTTTTATCCATTACAGCAATTTTTCATACTGCTTGTAAGGTGTCGTCACAATCTTTACTTGACGCGGCTAAAAATCTAGAGAGTGACTCCATGTTATAAACCTGCTCACAATTTATAGCAGTCGACACAAAGGAATATACATGCAGTCCCTATATTTTTCCTATAAAATCATGTGCCGCATATCTCTAAGAGCAAACTCGATTACACAGCTTCTGCTGCAGTAAGTACGCATACGCTGCAACTTTTGATTGGCTGCGACGAATTGATGGATCCATCTGTTCCATTTCCAACGTTAGCATGGGCGGGCAAAATTTCATGTATATCTTTTTGCTAATTTAAATATGAATGTAATTAATTTTATTAGTGATTTTGTGTTCTTGAGAATGGAGAATAATTCAAGTTCTACAGCGTATTCTCAAAATCGTCCTAATTTAACAAGTGAGGAATATCTGATGACGACATGTATGAGTTTAGGGCGTGAGGTCAAAATATGAGTGTAAGTGACATTGAAATATGTATTTCATTAACAACATTGTACGTGAGTAGCATATGTATGTATAGTGCAAATAAAAAAGTAGTAAAGAATGTACAACTGTGAAACGGAAAATGATGGAAACTCGTGGAAGGAAGGTATTTTTAAAATGAGTTTTTGCCCAAAATAAAATTAGATTGCTGTATCTTACAAGATGAAATTTTGTCCGTATAAATAAAATCGAAAAGAGTATACTGATAAAAAACACGAAATAGTGATATGGCGAAGTAAATATTAAAAAATCAGAATCTGAAGCAAAGAATATATTAAATTTTGACCAAATATGGATGTATGAAGGACAAAAAACTGTTATATCACTGTTTCTACTGAAAATAAGGATGTTATGTAATGCAATTATTTTTGCATATTTGCATATCTGATCGCATTCAAATTTAGTACACCTATGAAATGTTGCTCCTCGCGTGCTTTGCCCGCTGTGCTTGTCTACAAGCTAGCGATTAGTCACTTTCTAGATTATCGGGCGTCAACTTTAGTTTAAAAGTGCGCACACCAGCTCAACGAGTCGACGCCAACTTTCCTTGTCTCTTACACCTTTCATTTAATTGTCGCATAGATTACCAACAAATCTGTCGAACTGTATTCTTGGTAGTACATTTTTTTAAATATATTGCAGTCAAACCTTACAGCATGGTGGCATTACCTTTCAGTGTGGTAAATAAAGTATTAAGAAGTTTCGAATTTATAAAAAACGACAAATTTTTTGGAAAAATTTTATAGGAAAAAATCGTTTATTTTTTATCACACAGAATGATCACAGGGTAGTCATTTTGATCTAGTCAAAGAAACATTTTTTAAAAACATGTAATTGTTTTACATAAAAGTAGGTAACTTTGCACTGTGTGAACCTTAATTCTAAAGCTACTTGCAAAAAATACGCTCATTGTGACAATTATGGAGCTCTAAATTAGTAATTTACTAATTTCAATATGGCCTAACTATAGAACGCTATTAATAAAGTTGTTCATCCATTTTGATGTTGCAGCTCATCAAGGAAATTAAGGGATATTTTTAATGAAATTAAGGTCCGGATTATTATCTAAACTGGATGTGCAAGTAATTTTGCCATGAACCATGACACCACTTTAACGAACACGATAAGCCTCGGCGAATTAAAAGTGACGTGAGTGGTTGACTGCCTCCCGCAGATTGCAAATAGTTATGTTTGACACAGTCGTGTATAGGGGTGGGGGAACAATATGAGTGGTGGCATTTTTTTTTTCAATAAAAATGCATGGATATTTTACTCGTTACTATAAATGCAAATACTTCAATTACTGTCTAAAAAAGTGACATTTGTACACAAACACTGACAAATCAAATTTCATTTAAGTGCCACTTTTATTCTTATTCAGTTTGAATAAGTAGGGCATTTAATTTAAGTAAAAAACAATTTAGCCTATTATGCTCAAATAAAGTTAAGAACTCATATTAAATCTGTTAATGGAAGCTGATAAAAATCCAAATTTTCCTCCAAAATTATCTGGTGTACTTTTCTAGTTATTTTTGCAGTATATGTTTCTTTGGCAATGGCGCTTCTTAGTTTAAAACCAGAATTTACTTAGCTGTAATGCCCTATTTATATATAATATACAGGATATAACTTTGAATGGTAGCGGTATGCATTAAATTTCAAAATTCATGAGAAGTTGGGGAAAACCACATTACAAACGCCTTTTCGTAAACCGATAAGCTGAAAAATAAAATAAATATAGTAACATGAAGCGGTGACATATTGGGCCACTCTCGTTTCGCCGAAGTAATGCTTTACTTTTTTGCCCTTGTTCTGCCTTGTTGACATATCATGACAGGTGCTCATCTAACCTGACAGTGCGGGACCATTTGCTTGATTAAAAAAAAATAGTTTCAGATTAGTTTTTGGTATTAGGGGAACACGTATTTTTACTCTAAAAAAAATGGCCCCCGCTTAAAGTTACATCCTGTATGTCGGCGCACCTTGGACGCGAAGCTTGGTATTTGCCAATTATTATTGTTGCAGGACCAGGCGGAAGGTCTTTGGTGGAAATTCAGCAAATTAGCGGAGCGAATATTCAGATTTCTAAAAAGGGTATCTTTGCTCCTGGTACAAGGAATCGCATAGTGACGATTACGGGGAATCCCCATTCGATCACGACCGCACAATATTTAATCGAACAACGCATCAGTGAGGAAGAACTGAAGAGAGCACGGAACAATGGCCTGGGCACATTAACGATGCAGTGATTAAATCGCTGGATATCAAAGTTCGTCAAAGAAGGATACATAGCAGCACTGTTGATATTCATTTATTTTTATTCAATGATGAAATAAGTTGTTGGTAATGTTAAACATTTTAATTATTATTAATAATCTTTTATTAAGCGTAGATCTACAAATATTTTTTAATGTATACTTGTGATGTTACCATGTTAGCTAATGGGGGACTTTGTTATACACTTGTTTTTGTTTTGTTTATTTCAACGGTGGCAAAATTAATAGTCGAAGGTCTCCCCATTACCCTTTATTTTTAAACTGTATACTTCTGCAGTATAAAATTGTTTAGTCTATTTAATGTGATTGCTGATTATTTGGATTTATGTAATTAATATATATGATATATATGGCTATATTTTTTTAATTGTTTTTTAGGACTAAGTCTTGAGTAAGTGCCACAGAAAAAATTTAGGTGTTACGCAAGACTTTTTGTCAGTGTAGATATATATATTTTCTTTAATACTGTTAAATATTAAGTTTTCTTCCAGATAAATTTTTAATCGAGATCTGACTCTAGATACCTACATTTAAAAAAAATCAACTGAAAATTGTGATGCAAATCATCTGTTCATCCGTCATTATGAATTCTGTTTAATGTTGTATCATTATCTAAGCATTTTTAAATATAATGTATTTTATTATTATTATTAGTTAAGTCATATAATATATTGTATATTATGAAAGATTATATTATGTCATCGATATTTTTATTTCGGAATGGAAATATTTGTATTAAGTTTGATAAGAAATAACTATGAAATTTTCTGTCTGCTGTTTAGCCATCAACAACAATATTCCCATACATTGTTACTGGTCGCCGATGACATTTATTTAGAGCTGTAAATATTCTGTACCGTCTTTATATTTTTAATAATTTATATGCCATTGATTAGGTTTCCAGGTTTGAATCGAGTTTACGTTTTAATTAAAATGAATGCTTTCCTTTCGGATCTCTCGAAAGCTGGAACTTTCTAAAATGGGATGGTCGAATATAATTTGCAATGTTGACGAACCGTGGGATCCGTATAAAGTTTCTTGTTTCTGAATTTCATAAATTATACATACAGGGTGTCTGGAAATTATAATACCACAAAGCTCTGTAACAATTTTTTGAAAATTCGAATTAGAAGAGTTGTAGGGCATCACAACAATTTTTTTTTCTTATAATTTTTTATTTCTTTGATACACGTATCACTAGTGTTCCTTTGTATCCACATTCTTAATTTGATGCATATCCTCCAATGCCAAATGGCCTAAATTGTCAAATAATGACAAATTTTTGTTTGAGAACATTTTTATAGAACGTAATTAAAGATCATCAAAAAATCTTCCCCTTTGTTATATCACTTTAAAATAAACTGGTTCCGAGAAGTACTATTTTAAATTGACAAAAATATGTTTAACACCTAATACATCTATGTAAATTAGCCACATTATTTTTGTAATTGTAATAATTTTACTATCACTTCAATACATAAATTAATTCTTTTCCAAAAGTTCCGACGAACCCTAGCAAATACGCCATTCTGTAATTTTGAAAATTAGTTTGAGTGAGTGGCTGTTCTTATAATGCACAATGTTAAAGTCGTTTTTCTCGAAAATGGCTAATTTTAACGTGATATAACAAGAGAACCTTTAATTACATTACATCCAAACTTATGAAAATGTTCAAACAAAAAAGTTGTAAATCATTATTTGAAGGCCAAGGACAGTTTAGACCCTTTGGCGTTGTAGGATATGAGTTAAATTAAGAATATTGGTTCATAAGAACGTTAGTGATATATGTACAAAATTAGGAAAAAATCAGTACACTTACAAAAATAATAGATGAAATTCATAAAAAAAATAATGTGACGCCCTGTAACTTCAGTAATTTTGAGTTTTTGTGAGAAAAATGTTGCTTTGTAGCATTAATTTTTCATGTACAAACACCACTCGGAATATTGACTTATCATTTCCAGACACCTTGTATATTTTCCTCGAAAAACAACAATTTTTTGTTTCAAAACGTCTTTAATTTTGTCATCGAAATATCCATATAAAGAATATAATGTAGGATTCCATATCATTTTATGCCAAAATGATAGCTGCTTCTGCAAAACAAGAAATTTAATATTAGGTACTTCTTTTTGTTCCCGGAATTTGCTTGTTATATCTGTCTCAATTTCTTTCTCTCTCTTGACTTCTAGGAGATGGAACTTTTTTTTCTCTATTCATAGTCAAATCTTGACTTTCCTCTTGTATGATTGATATTGTAATTTTTTTGAGATAGATCACATTAAATTTGTTTTTGGTAATTTGGAACGCCTTTTACCCTTTGGCTTGTGGGTGCGCTTGTTTTTTTTTTGTACTTTGTACCAAATGTTATTTTGCAAATTTTAAAGTAGAGGTTCGTGACCTAGAAATGTTTCGATAAAAGTATGGCTTCCACATTTCGTTGCCAAGAAGTTACTATAATACTAAAGTTTACAAAAAACCATTTCAATAAGTTAAATTCAGTACAGGAGAGTATTGTACCTACATCGAAAAGTCATTATATTGTGTTTGCTAAAAAATATTTAGTAAAAATCCGGATTACAACTCCGCGTAGATGTTTCCGAAAGGCACAACAGAAAATTTCTCGGTTTTTTTCAATCGCCTCAGGTTAAATTTAGTGATCGATGGAGGGTTAACCCCATTTAAGTTTAGAAAACTGTGATTGGTAATATTAAGAAATTGGTATGTTTTCAAATGAATTGAGTACCTGCAGTAAAACCTCAAATTTAAAATATTTGGCTGGCCAAATACTTACGCAGTATAGTAGGTATTATATAACTGTTACCAATCATAACATATTATATATATATAGAATATTCCATTATAAAGCATAACACTGTAAATAGTCATAGTAATATAGTCATCTATAGTCATTTTAAACTAATTTTAAAAGTTTACATCTTATATGTATATATATATACAGGGCGAATCAGATCAACGTCGAACACAAGCATATGGGATAGTACTTTTGAAGGGTGTTTCTTCATACATGCATTTTCCAAATGCATCTTCAAGTTGATAATAGGATACATTTCTATCGAAAGTATTCAGACTACATGTTTTTTGATCTATAATTATAATTTTGCCACAAAATTATTAAATTTGACCACCCAGTTGCTCTGGTGGGTGGGGATATGAGCAATCCCTTCAATTATATTAATAAAAAAAGTAGTAGAACCCCAAGTAAATATTATATGGTTCCTTTTGTGAAGAAAATTTTCTTGATATTTTTCAATGTAGAAAACAAGCAAAAAAAAATATTTTTCAAAAGTAATTTGAAGGGGTACATTTAGGGAAATGTTTATGTGAAAACATCATTTATTTTCAAGATTACCGTCACTTACCCTCGTGTCGCACGTTTAGCCTGATTCGTCCGATATAAGGTGTTTCAGAGAGATATGAGGAAAATTTAAGGGGGGAAACTGTGGTATAAAATAAGAAAAAAAGATCGTATAAATATGGGTGCAAGTGCAATTTTTTTTAAATAATTTTTGTGGATTTGGTAAATTGTGTCAGATTTTCTGAAATTTTAGCACAAAGTACCGACTTTCTGAAAATATGAAATCATGTTCATAATTTTAAATCGATAGAAGTAAAAATGGATTCATGGTATTTTGACTAACTAAATACAACTGAAGAACTGTAATTGTACGCTAAAAAAATGAGCATTAACGCTTTATTTCTTTGTGCCAAAATTACAGAATATCAGAAGCACTATTTGCGAAATTACAAAAAAAGTGATACGCTTATACAAACTTTTTTTCTTATTTTATGTTGTAGAATCCACCCTTAAATTTTTCCATCTTCTGAGACGTCTTGTATATACAAATATATATATCTCGTTGTTATCGCATGTTGTTGATATTGTTAATGTTTGGACTTGCCATCAAATAGTTTAAAAAATAGTTACAAAAAATGTGTTAATCAGTTTAAGTCGCATCCTTAATTATATGTATATTAGAAAATTTGGGAAAATTTGTTAGAAATAACACCTATGCATATAACCGCTCAAAATCCACTTCGATTGAGGCTCTGCACGGTTTATGTTGTGTCCTGTGATATTTAGCGTGTCTCAGGTATTACTGCTGGCATTCTTAAAAGGGGTGGTTCTACAGTCAAAATAAATGAGATTTACCCAAATATAACTTCACCGTTTCTGAAATAGAGGATGTCAAAAATTTCGAAATTTTTATTAAGTTGGAAACCCTTAGTGATAAAACAAGAATAATTCTAGGTTGTAATGGGACATATTTGGTTTGATTATTCAGTATGTTTAAATATATCCATTATCGCCAGTGCCGTAGAAACCCTGTGCCACTTTTATTTACAATAAAAATAATATGCCACTGTCTTAAATATAAAAAAAAAACGTAAGATACTTTGAGTTCTCACTATTTTGAACAAATAATTCTTTGAAATTTTCTTTCGAATGCATCGTGTTCAAGTAATTTTTCATTTAAAATATATCTGCATTTCGTAGTTTGTGTGTGGTAAGACCTACTAAGTTTTAATAATATTTTATTTATCTAATAATTTGTGCAAAATGGTAAAAAGAATTAATGGTAATCAAAACAAAGTATCTTACGTTTTTTTATAATTAAGAGTGGTGCACTATTTTTATTCTAAACAGGAGTGACACAATGTTTCTAGGGAATAAAACCTAGATTTGTTGTTTTATTTCCAAATAAATGAAAAATATAATAAAAATTTCAAAATCTTAGACCACCTGCATCGGAAACGGTGAATTTTTATATATGGGTATTTTTGGATAAATCTCATTTATTAACTGTATCACATCTTCGAGGGATGCCAGTAATGTCTGAGACGCACTGTAGAAATTTCTAACAGTAACGAAGATACTGCCACAAGTCTGTCATAACCTCAATGTATTAAAAATCGATAGTGATGGCTGGTGCAAATTAAAGCGGATATATTTTTGATAATAAAGTACGGAGTTGTGCCTTTTTTTTAGTGGATCATTTCCAGGTACAAATAACAAACTTCGCAAAAAAGACATTTAAATAGGCATAGCCCGTCTTGAAATTTTGATGTTACACATATAAGTGCCATATATAAGTATATAATTATATATGTACATATATATATATATATTATCCAATCGGGTTTTTATATTTTTCCACAAAATTTATTTTTATTCTTATTTACATTGTTATTATATTCTAACATTCCATTTGTTAAACTTCATCTTATTGTAACTTTGACAGATATTAAAAGTTACTGAAAAATTAAAATATTTTCAGATATAATATATCCACACTATTTCAAGATCTTAGAGTTGCCACCTCTGTTTTAAGTTTATATATGCCGATTTGGATTGAAAGTTTTTGATAACGGAAGTTCTCTATGTGGACCTAGAAATAATCTCCTAAAAACAGTAATAAAGTTCCGGATATGCTTCATTATCAAAATATGATTACTTTAATTTAGAATGTCCCTGTGTACAGACTGTAATTTTAATTTTCACTGCTCTTAAATGTCATAACTGAACTATATTTAATAATAATTTTAAAATGACCTTTAAACCTTACATTTGTTGAATTGACATTTTCATTGGCACACTTATTTTTTCTTGAATAGCCTAAATTGTGCATATATGTATATTTTTCAACAAATATTTCCCAAAAATAAATTTCACATCATATTCTATACAAATTTCTTTACTAGATTAACTAAAAAACACGGCCTTTTTTGAAAGGAAATATTTATTAAGATAAATGTTGAAAAAAATGTATTTTTAAAAAATTTACTGGATTAGCTGGTGACATCCATGAGGTATCCTATATGTTAATAGCACAAGAGGGAAGATATAGGGAACATGATTATTAATGAAAAGAAGTTTTATTTATATCGAGAAATTTATCCCCAAAATATTCTTAATATTTATAAATTATATTTTCCAAATTGTTGTCATTTGATTACCTCTTTGTGCGATATTGAATATATCTATACCTTATTTTCGATGTAATTGTGAAATGAGACAATTATATATATAATAATTCTGGATAAAATGATATAAAATATATGTATATATAAAAGTAAAAATATTAACCCTCTCCCTTTAAAAATCTTTCACTTATTACCCGAAATCAAATTTAATTAAGCCCAAGCTGATCAGATTCTATGTGGGAAGAACACCCTGTGTGTTCTGAAATTAAGTGGCAGTATTTTTTCAGGCCTTCTATATTGAAAATGATTACGTTTTTTCTTCATAGAAATGTGGGTCTAAAATTGGGGAGTAAAATTTAACATAACTTTTTTGTAGTTGTTGGTTTCAGTCTTTTCCCCTGAAAATACAGCAAAATGTTATTTGAAAAAGTTATTCAGAACGTTAAATAATGGCGATGTCCAAAATTTCAAGAAGATCGGCCTGCTTTAATGAAACTTTTGTGGTGTGATGAAACTATTTTTGAAAATCTAGAGATAACGGTTTCATCGAACATTGCGTCGTTTTGAAATTTATTTGCACCAAAGTTTTTACACATTAAATATTTCAAACAGAATTATTTGAAAAACGGTTGCTTCTAACGTCTTCAGCAGAGATCTTTACACTAAAAATGGTAGGAGAATTGTTTCAATAGTCAAATGGATACAAGCTGCAGGAAAAGTTCTGCCATTTAAAAGAAACATGCACATAACACTTAAAATATAATGGAAACTGTATGGGTGAAATTTTGTTGGAGAATTTGCATATTGTATACAGCGCCATCCAACGGATATGTACCTAACTAAATATGCAATTTATAGATCTCTTTATTAACTTGATTGACCACAACGCCACCTATATGATAAACCTCATCAACACTATTTTAAAATATACAGGATGGGTCGGAAGAAACGCACCAAATTCCAGGAATTAATTCTACACGTCAAAATAATAAGAAAAAACTCAGATGCTGTCATGCGATTTTTATTCATTTTCAAGTTATGACATACATTCCAATAAAACAAATATATTTATTGATATCGTACTAATCATAGCATTCGTAATGATTAAATGTTCAAAAACACCACCATTGACCTTTAAACACTTTCTGCTTTGTCAACGAAGGCCGTCTGTAGCTGTTGATGTATGAGTTGATGTCGAATTAGTGCCTTGAAAACAAGTAAAAATTACGTAACATTTGAGTTTTTTTTATTATTTTCACCTGTAGAATCATTCTGAAGTTTGGCGTGTTCCTCCCGACTAATCCTGTATCAATGAAATTTAAAAAAACATAAATGTAGAAAGCTGATAGTAGTAATGATGTAGCACTAAACTAAAATATACATTTTTTAATGCCATAATTAACATAACTCTTACATGTAAACGTACATAAAGTTAAGGTTTCAAAGCAAAGCTAATAAGAATATCACAGTAAATATCAAAACTATTTTACCATTACATTTGCTACCATCGGCTTTGTAAATTTACATTTTCTCCAATTCCATTGTTTTTATCAGGTATTTCAGAACACTTCAAAGCAAATAATTCACAAAACACTTCCTTTTCACCATAAAATTATACCACTATAAAACCTAAATAAGTTAAAATGGATAAAATTGAGAGCGCGAGCTTCTTATGCGTCAAAATAATCAAACATCAAATACAAACATAGTTGTTAGTAACGTCCAATCAAATGACAGAATTTTGAGATACTAGCGCCCTACAATGGATATGTGCCTAACTAATTATTTAGTGTATTTCTGGCTGCATACCAAAAACACTTTCAAAATAAATCATGGACTTTCCATTATATTTGTAAGTGTTATGTGGAAACATGATGTGTCATAAATGGCGACATCTACCAGTGACGTCAAAATTAGAAACAAATTTGAATTTTTTGCTCCGAAAACCCCCGATTTTCAAAATGTATACAAATATTTGGATTATAAAAAAAATTATTCACAAATGTCGAAATTTTTACTTTGACATCCTATATCTTTTTAACTATCGCTATATCGCATTTTCGGGAAAATTTCAGTGTATTTCCGCTAATTTAATTATGATTGTGACTAATTTATTAATGTTAACTAATAGTTAATTAATGTATTGAACGCCGTATATGAACTCTATGTTCTACAAGGCGCGGTTTAACAGATGATAGATTCACCTTTTCAACAGTTCCGAAATTTGTTAACAGATGTCACTTCGTGTTTTTCACCAATCAGTTTTTGTTTCGGGCGGTCGCGTCTACAGCACCAAAAAGGTATACCAACGTTTAATTCTTTGGTCACACCATAGACATATTCTGTGCCATAGCACAGTCCGGCGTCTTCACGTCGGCTCCTATGTTGAGGTCCCAGATTTCGTTTTTTTAGACGACTGCGCATTTAGCCGCGCGCTCAAGGGGCACGGTGACTTGTCAAGAAATAGAATTTCTCCCACTTCGTCGTGTACATACGAATTTCATTGGTGTTCATTGCGCATTAGCCGCAATTTAGCCACACCCTCTGGAACCTTCACTCGACGAACTGTATAATAAACTGTGGCCATAGACTCTGTTTATGAGTCTATGGGCATACGAACGATTCGGCCAATGATCTGTGCGAATATTTTGTGTCTAGTTATATGTTTTGTGATTTTGTGGTGCGAACGAATGGAAAAGTCACTTGTCACTTGCCTTATTGTTTCATTTAAATCGTTTGCCAATCGATCATTTATATATTTCGTTAAATAAATATGTCAGATGTGGATATGTTTGAATCTGAAGAGAATGACACCTATGAAAATTTGGACGATAGTCATATCGTACCCGAAACACCTCTCGACGTTTCGGAGGAAGGTAAAGTAGTCATCGATCAGGGAAACGATGATTTTCCACATCAAATACAATTGACGAAACAGGACAATTTCGACGATAATAAACCTTATGTGTATCACAACGTGGAAGAAATTTTGAGATACACCTTGAATTGTTTTCCTAAAAATAACAATATACATCTCATAGGCGTGCACATATTTTGCAGCCGCAAGGGACACTACTTACGAAGATGTTCTGACAACAAAGTATTGATATCACTGGATTTCACAATAGCTGAAAGTGTTCCAGAGGAAAATGAAACTGTTTCAGTGTTTGGCTTCTTAGAGATTAAAAATTCCTTACCAATATTTATTGTTAAATTCTTTAGAAAAGAAGTTAAAGCTGTTGTTAGTAGATACATAAAAAATTTATTAGAGATACGAAAATATGTGCCAAGAGATTATATAGTCACAGTATCTAATAATACAATTAAATAAACTTTCATTTTTATGTTAAATTCTAATCCCTTAATCCTATCAGTATCCACGCTTGTGTATTTCCATTATAGTTGCGGCAAGAATTCAGAAAACGTATCTAATAGCTTTCCAGCATAATTTATTAATCAAATAATGAGTAAAAAAGTAAAATTGTCTATTGTCCATCGAATTAGCCAAATTTCAATATAGATTCTGTAATGTATTATACTATGGCGACACCAATATGTTAGCTTTTGGAAATACAAAGGTCAGAGTTCCAAATTTGATATTTCCACTGTAATCATAGATAATGCTGTAATAGCTTACCTTTTAATACAGAAAATCTGTCTAAATTGCTTTATAAAAAAAGTCATATATTTTATCTACTATTTTAAGATTAAAATTAGGCCACTGATACTACTCGATCCACACAAAGTGCTTCTGTCTGAATCTTTAACATTTTTAAGAAAATTGGGTACATACATATTGATAATGGACTGTTCTTTCACATTCACTATGGAAAACACGTTACAGCAGATGTAAGATTGATAATGTAATCAGAAATGGACACCTGGACAGATATTTGAAATTTGTCATAATTTTTAAGAAACATCAAATTACTGATACAAACAATTGACAACTATGATATATGTACTGTAGAGTGCTGCCACTTGTGGTGAGTCACTACAACCGAGTATTTGGAACAGACTAAATAAAAGACAGCTACTGTGATTTAAGCTGAAAATGCTTTAATTATAATATACTTTTTCTACACCCATATTATAACAATGCACTTATAAGCCCATAGTCTGTTTCATAATGATACCCATTACGATACAGATTTTTAATCAATAGAAATCCATAATTTTTCAATCAAGCATGCTGTGCATTTGACGTTTATCCTAGGTTCCTATGTAATTATTTTAGATGTCAAAATCAGTATGTATTAAATTTTCGTAGATACCTAGCTAAACTTCGATAATTTATCAAAATGTCCGATATCAGCGATATAGAAGAATTACCATCGACTCCTCCACACATATCGGAGAAAGCAGAAAATGCAGTTCTTACGCATAATTACTGTTACCTATTGTGTTCAATAAAAATATAAAATTTATGGTTTTTGATCATTTATCGGGTGTAGAAAAAATAGCGTATGCAACTCTCATGTAATGGTTATTAATACACTCGCATAAACCATACAAAACTCGCCTTCGGCTCGTTTCGTATCCCGGTTAATGCTCGTGTATTAATAACCATCATTACATGATCGTTGCATAATATACTATTATACTATACCTTGGATCCCACAGCCACTCACATCCCAGGCTGCACGCTACAATAGAGTTGCGGGGAAGATTAAGGGCAGCATATGAATATAATAAAAATATCACAATCAATGTTGAAAATCTTCAATTTTCTTTTTATTTTATCGAAAACTATTGTGGTATAAAACAGCACAGGTTTCCGTAGGATAAAAAATATTGCTATTCGTAGTAACATAAGCAATTTTTACTGGCGGCTGCACATAATACGCAAATGTAAACAATTGTATGGAAGCTACTAAGGGAGCACTCCTCGCATACAACGGCGTTTCTCTCCGAGGCAACTTTTATCTTGGAAAAAAAGTGGATATAATATACAGGCTGTCCACGAACAACCCCTATAAAATACCGGGGGTGATTCTATATAGGAAAATATAAAAAATTGTTCATATGAACATAAGTCCAGAAATGCTGCGTTACAAAGACACAGAGTGTTGAAATAGAAATTTTATTTTCAATTTTTTTTTATAACCTGCAAAATAAAAAATTTTCCCACAAAATTGGATAAGGGTTTTTTTTTTGGGGTAAGAAATCATAAATTGATGTTAGTTTTTATGTAGTCAGTATTATTATTTAGTTCAATTTGCCCTAATTTTTTTGCCAAATATTTATGAGCGGATCAGAGATACTATGAATAAAAGAAATATATTATGCCTTGAAATGAACGGTCATCACATGGAGCAATTTATTATAATTTAGAAATCGATTAACTTTAATTTTGTAATGTCTTGAAATAATACCTGTTTATTATTAAAAAAAAATCATTATTTATTATCATTGTATTAATACATTGATAGTTTAATTAAAAATTAAATTTAATTGAATAAAATTAAAAAAGAAATACAAACAAGCAATTGGATTAAAAAACACAAAAGGCTCGCTCCACATCAGACGTATTTTCTAGAAAACGTTTGATTTTGACGATGTTTAACAAGGATACGATTTATTCATAAAAAAAAAACGAGAAGTTTACTGTCAAAAAAGTTAGGGCGAATAGAATAATAATAGCGTAAGTAGCGCCCTCTAAGCGCTAAATATACATAAAAACTAACATCAACTTATGACTTCTCATCCCAAAAATCCCCCCGTTACTCATTTTTGTGCCAAAAATTTATATTTTGAAAAAGTAAATATTTTTTTTTCAGCAGTGTGGCGAAAAAACCCAATCAAACTAAAGAAAAACTAAAATTATGCCACAAATAAATAGCTTCAGAGAATATTTTATTAGAAAAAATCGAAAATAAAATTTCTATTTCAACACCCTGTATCTCCGGAACCAAGCATTTCCGGACCTACGTTCATATGAAAAAATTTTCAGGTGTTCTTATGTAGAATCACCGCGTATTTCTTAGAGATCATTCGTGGACACCCTGTATAATTAATGAGAAATTTGAGTGATGCCCGTTAAATGAGCAGCTAGGCTGAGAGAAGAGAGACAGAAACACCGTTACGTTAAGTGGAAGCGTTCCCGGACACGCCGCCCAAATAATTTATAAATAATAACACAGATGGCAATCATTTTCAATACTAGAAAATATATTTTCTTAATATAATTTATAAAAAAATGTATGGAGGGAATATCATTAAGTGAAAACATACAAATATCTCTTAAAAAAGGCATTTCTTGGTTCTTAGCAAAGAAACGAATGTGGAGTAGCGTAACACAAGTTTTGAGCAATTTATCGATATTTATGGTCCATATTTAGTATTTGTATCCACGTTAGCTACTGCCTACCGTTCAGCGACTCGTTAAATAAAGAGATGTAACAAAAGGATAAGTTCACTAGTATCTATAAAGTAATAAATATTTTTGGTTTGTTTTAAACTTATACTTACTTTACTAAATATGGTAAACATATAAATGCTTATCCAAGAATATATATATATATATATAAATATATATGCAAATTTCCGTATAGAAGTGGTAAATATTAATTAGCGGAAATGCTAGAACATTTAATCAAATAATATTTTCAAATATTTTAGTATCAAAATTGGACTATTCGTGAACGTACACTGCACATTTTAAAATTTAGAGGCTAACTAGCTTCGGCGGGCCGCAAGCGTCCGGGGACGAGAGATCGGCCATAGCGGGAACGTTTCGTTGCTGCGTACTGCATGAAGGCACCAACGGGGCCGACACTGGAGTGAGTCCCGTGCCGCCGCCCATGAGAGATTCGAAATTGAACGTCATTCCCGTGGAGGGGGTCGAAATTGGCACTCCTGCTATTTCCGTGATGTTATTCTTGGACAGGGGGGCCGTGGCCCCGACGTTTAAGGAATTCGGTCTGCTCGGCTTGGATATAGACACTGTCGAACTTAACATTACTTTCTTCGTGGCGGATGGCAACAAGAAAATGTCATTCATGGGTTCCAGGGGCTCTATGAGCTCCGTTTTCACTCGGTCATTGTCGTTTCTGCTGTCGCTGAAGATGTTGTTGTTGAATGGCTTGATGTCCGGCGGACTCTGTGTGTGCAAGCGGCAATGGGGGGTCGCCTTGTGCGACTCTAGGATGTAATCCAACTGGTCCTTCATCTGCTGCAGTTCTTGCAATTCCTCCTGCAGACACTGCTTCTTATGTTCCAATTCTTCCGTTTCCTGCAAATGGAGATGATTTAATTAATTCATTGTAGGGTCGGCTGAAGTAAGTAACAGAATCATTTAATCAAGAAGTTAGACAAAAAAGGATATGCAGAGTGTTCCGTTAATATTGTGAAAAAATTCAGGGGGAATTTCCTTGAACAAAAATTAGAAAAAAGTTACTATGAAACTGTGGCTCGAAATGCTTCGTTTCGGAGATACAGGGTGTTTAAAAAAGTATAGGGTTTTTATGAATATCTGAAGAACCCTAACTCCGATATTATTTTAATTTTGTATGTTTGTTTATAAAAATCATAAACATCTTCTGACTTAATTTGATTTATTTTATCTACTCCATTGGCGTGCGTGAGATCGTTTCTGTTGATATTAATACGTAAAAATTAATAACTGAAGGAAGTAGAAAACAAAAATTGAACAAAGTAAAGAGAAAAATGTTGTATTTTTCATCACATATTTAGAAAAAGATGTTAAACCTAAGGAAAAGCAGTGGCATCTCATATTTTAACGTATTAATATCAACAGGAATGATCCCCCGAACGCCACTGGAGTAGATAAAATAAATTAAATCAGCAGATGTCTATGGTTTTTATAAACAAATACACATTAAAAAAAAAATCAGAATTAAGGTTCTTCAGGTATTAGTAAAAACCTTATATATTTTTTTAAATTTCAACACCCTGTACCTCCGAAACAAAGCATTTCCAGACACAGGTTCAAAGAAATTCCTCCTTAATTTCTTTCGCAATATTAGAGGGAGACCTTGTATATGAAGAGCTTCTGCAAAAACAGCAACTTCATAGTTGTCCAACGTGTTAAAAGAGCAATGGAAATATAAAACATAATTAAAAATGTTGAATGAATTTTTCATTTAGGAAGGAAAAATTATAAAAACACCTGTAACAGTGTTCTCTGACAAAAATGGATTCACATCTAATACGAAAAAATGAGAGACCAAAGGTGTACAATCACTACAATAATAATGGCACTCCCTCGATACAGTTTTTTAACTACTGGAGAAATATATCCTTTGGTGGGAAACCCCTGAACTTATTAATGTATGAATATTTCTACAGACAAAGAGGATACGATGAAAAGAAATAATTTAATAGCCAATTTGGCATTGAATAAATAAAAAAGAATAACTGGGCCAGGGTCAAATATGTGAACATCACATTTATTATGGTTTTCTTAAAAGCCGTTTTACAGTCCAAAGGTCTTTGGCTCAATTCACAAGTTTCTTGTCTTAAGCACGCACAGTGAAGAGAAAATCTGAGGAAATCACGATCAGCGGATTGTTTTCAAAATCTATTAACTTTGAACAATTTTCTTCAACAAGTGGTAATGCCAACCAGAACAAGTCTCTAGACAGAATTGTTAATATTTTCTGAATTCTACTGTTTTTTAATGGAAAATTGAGTGGAAAAAAGTAAATATGGACGGATTATCACAATAATTTTTTACCTACATTTTGTGAAACAAAGGCCCATTTAAAACCCCTAGGGTATGTAAAAAACATTAGAGATCCATGAAATAGTGCTGTAAATTAAAGTTATTTAAATTTCTTCATATCTTTGTTTTCCAAAATTCTACAATATTTCATCACATAATAAGAACCTCTTTGCCCACAAATAAATAAATAAAATGCCTATTAAAATGCGTTTTGATATAAATATGTACTCATAAATACTATGTTTTTGGGAAATTTAGCGCCTAATAATTAACGCCAAAAGACATGACATGTAAAAAATATATATATGTTGCACTAATGTAGAATATGACCGGCCTCAGTGGTGACAACTTTGAATGCATAATAATCCAAGTGTACTCTCCTTCCCCCATATCTGAGAAGAATACACCTTTATTATCAAAAATACCAAAAAAAAAAAAATGACAAAAACAAATATAAAAAAAACAAGAAATTAAATATCAGACAAAATAATATAAATAAATAAAAAATTGTGCATTTTATTACCGTCAAGCATTTTAAAACGGGATATTTAAAAATGACCTCTACTTACCGCAATGAGAGAATTAGTATGGTCAACTCGTCGTTTCCTACACCGAGCAGCCGCAGCTTTATTGCGTTCCCGTCTGATTCGTCTCCTTTCTTCCTCTTCTGGGCTACAGTTGAGGTCTTTAACGGGCTTACGCCCACCCATATTACGACGATTCTGGCTTGGAATTATGTGCCTCCCTCCGGCTTTCTTCGATAAAGGAGGTGTGGATCTGGTATCACAATCCGACCCAGACTGGGACAATGAACTTTGCCACATGTTCTGCGACTTATTTGAGTACGTATCAGCATCTGATGCCGATATGTATTGATTATTACCTACAAAAAAAAAAAAAAATCAACATATAAACGTTAACAATGATTTCTTTTTTGGAAAATAGTGTTTATTTGCTCGTATTGTTCTAATCAGCAATTTTCAAACTCTGTACACCTTTTATTATTTAAAGAAAAACAACAAATTGGTAGCTTCCACGGAGCTTTTTTAATAAGATGGAAATGATGTATTTATCACCTTTTCAGACACTACCATGGAATGAAATAGTCTGAAAAAAGAACTTGACCGGTATTTTTTATTTTTGTATAAAACTATTATTCAACTAGTAGTTTTCTTTCTATGTTTAACCATCGTCTGCTAAATCGCGTCCCCTTTATAACACTTGTCCGTTGAATCGCCAGAATTTCAATCTAGAATTCTGTAATATGCTGTAGTGTGGCGACACCAATGTTAGTATTTGGAAACACATCATAAGTGTCAGAATTTGACATTTGAGATATTGACACTAATAACTTATCATTTAATAGAACCTACTTATTTAATTTGGTTTGCAAAAATGTAGGTATTTTTTATCTACTATTTTAAAACATTAAAATAGCAGCACTGATATCATTCCAATACTTCACACAAAGCTTTTGTGTCTAAACATTTAACATATTTCACAAAACTGGGTACAGTACATACATATTAATGGATTACTACTCCTACACTTTCATTATAAAAATACAATGTTTATTATTTTAGGTTGTATCAATTTATAAGTTTAAAAATGATATGTAAACAGAGACGTACACCTTAACAGATATTTGACATTTGTGATAATTTCTATGAAATGTCAAATTACTGATGGAAATAATTGACGACTATGTCCAACTACGTCACTGTGTGCTACCGTGCGCGATTGCAAACGGGCAATGGAACAGACTAGAAAAAGCACCGCTGCTGCGATTTAGCCGACGATGGTTTAAGAAAGATCTCTATATATTTTGTCTTCAAAATGGCTACTGCAGAAAATCTGGCTTCGCATGGATTATAAGAAAATGGTAAAAATATACAAAGAGCAGTAGTAGTTTGTTTATTACCAAATTGCCTTTTTATTTCACTGCTTCCATTAAATCCATAAATAGTTCCTATTCACAAATTGATAGATAGAGTATTTTGAGATAAATACTTGATAAATATTATAGTGAACAATAATTTTAAACTTTTCTCTAATGACTAAATTATACTCCTGCAACACCAATGAAATACAGGGTGATTTTTAACCAATACACAAAAATTTAACTGCGTTTTCTAGACCTCAAACTAAGACAAAAAGTCTATATAAACATGTATAATGCCATTTTCGACATATAGGGTGTAAAAGGTTAGTCCTTGATGACGATTTTTAATTAGTATTACCCAAATGCGTGAGATAATTAATGAAATTTGACACAATTCTATAACCTTTAATGGACTTTTTGAAAATCTAAAAAGAAATCGATACAGTTTCTCCAGGGGCGGGTAAAACAAAGGGGTATATTTTTTTACAATTATAGCAAAAATGAAAACAGGATTTTTACACAAAAAGGATACTGCTATTAAAATCCGATATAGGCAACAGTTTTTTCAGAAAAATCGATTTTAATATCTGGGCTCATGTTAAATCTCATTAAAAATCTATGGAACTTGGAACATAGTTTTCATCTGATAAATTTCTGTAAACTTCAGATAATAACAATATTTCACTACAGTTTTTTCACTATTCGTCATTATTCGTTCTCAGCTATAATTTCCCAAGTTTATGCGTATAGGTTAAGAATCACCCTGTATATTTTGAATAAATTTTACTATAATACATTTATTGTACATACAGTGCTGCGATTAAAATTAATAGTAGTAGATCGTTCTTAAAAAGCAAAAGGTTGTGAATCGCTGATCTAATACCAATTTAGTAAAAGAAAAATAATATAATAATAATATGGATGGAAAAACAGGTTTCTACTTACCCACTGCATGAACTAATGGAGGTACGAATCCTGCTTCATTTTCATGAGTTTCTGGCTTCGACTGGAGTTCAATAAAGGTTTGTTCGATGTTTCTTAATGTTGTGGGAGTCAGTGTTGGAGTTGTTCTTGTTGGTACACCCGAATTTAAACCCTCTAGTGTTATAAACTATAACAAATACAATAAAAAATTATTCATAATGCAATCTTTAAAATGCCTTTGGAAATTGTAGCACTATTTTGTCAAATAAAAATAGCGCAACAAAATTTTTTTATCAAATTTCTTACACCATACAGGCAAATAATCCAAACATTGAAAAGGTAAAAGGTAATACATATTAATATTGGGTATCTTGAATTCATCTTTAGATATACGATATTTCGAGTTTACTTTTAATAAACTAAAAATCTTTGAAACATACTTGGGACTGGAACAAAGTCAGTTATTTTTGTTTCACATTAGTAGATATTTGTTATTATTATTTTTGGGATAATTACAAAAATATCTGTTGTGTTGTATAGTATAAAATAGAGACATATTTAATTGCCACCAAGTATGTTAAGTTAATTACAATTGCTTCTAAATCTAAAGTACGAATATTTTAAGTTCAAATTGAAAACAAACACTTTTATTAATTTTATACAAACTTTTGTGCAAATTGCTCGACTTATATTGATGAATTAATATTGGTATATGCACAAGTTTGCCAAACAGTTGTTTCTAAGAAATAATATATTTTCTGCTTTATCTAGAAAGTTATTTTCTTTATTTCAAATATGTTCATTTCTTAGAATACAATGTAATTATTCAGTATTCACTGAATTTCCCCATTAAATTAATTATAACCAGCCTAAATCAAATCCATATACATGTTCGGAAATATTCGGATAAATGTGATGTTATTTTAAACTTCAATGCCTTGTACTGAAGGTACGATATCAACACAGAAAACATCCTGTATCATCGTTTGCGTCCACTGAGTTAAAGTTTTTTTTGATAAATTTTTATTTGGCTGAATATATATTTTTCTATTCCCACATTTTCAAGAGTAAGTACGTTTGCCTAAAACACGATTTTGTATAAAATAGGTATAGGAAAATTATTTTCGCCGTTTCTCCGTTTTTAATTTCTTTTAGAAAAGCCGCAAATCCCTTAAAAAATGGATAACATTAGGCAATAATGCACCGTCATACATATTATTAACATAGATGACCCTTTGTCGATGTGCGGTTGCGGAATAATTCAAAATAAAACTACCTGGTGATAAAATAACTCCTGTGCAAGGAAGTGGGTGATATCCTTTTGATCAAGACAATCCATTTCTCCAAAAAAAAAACGCACCAAAACGTTCAAATAAAAGGCAACAGAAATAATCGCACGATATATAAACATTTATCGAATCGTTCTCTGTAGATCGAGGTTCGTTCGTTCGAAAATTAAATACTTTAGTCGAGCTTTAAAGTTATCCGAGGCTCGACTGTCGGATAATGATTTCGTCAAGAGGGAATTTTGGTTTGTCGCCCACTGATGCTTTATTTAGATCGAGGTAACACAAGTTCGCATTTACATTTATTTATATCTTACGTTATTATTTTATTACAATATCATCCAATAAACTTTTCCGAATAATTAGGCATTAGTATTAGCGATACTTGTGTACTTATTTTATAATTTTTCATAGTCCAGATGTCAGTAAAAAAGATAAGTGTCCTTCAATTAATTTTTCCTGGTAAAATTTTATTTTAATACGTACGAAAATAACTAAAATAATATTCTTGGAATAACTATTATTTTCATAAGAATAAGACTTAATATACATATAACCATAAAAAACAAACTTTTCTTTAAAAAAAGATACCTACAATATATGCTTAAAACGACGATCTTTGTTAATGACAGGTTCCAAGACGTTAAAAACTTCATAAATACTATACGTATTTAGTTTACGTTTCGGTAAAAACAAAAATATTAAAATGAAAACGATCTAAAATCTGATATTCTGACTGTTTCAGATTTTTTTTCAATCAATGCGCTGTCTGGCCTGGCCCTAATGCTAGGTAACTTCATTTGGGGCCAAGTTAGGCCTATGGGCTACAAGTTGATAAGATATGAATTATATCTACAACTTTCCAACCAAATTTCTCTACTTTTTCGTGGTACCGTATCCGGTAGTACATCACGAGTACCTTAGATACATTTTTTGCAACACAAAATAATCTAAACTGTTTGTTATGAAAAGTTCTGCTGCGATTTTCATAAATACAGTTGACTGGCAGACTGTCAAAAACATCTTGATCACACTTATTTATACGCAACAGATGTAGATAACTACAATTCCTTTTTCGCCATACTAATTTTATTTAATTTTTTCTTTTAAAGTTGTTTCTATTTAATGTACATCCACATATTTCTGCGGCAGCAAATTAATGGTGCTTTTACAATTTTTTCGACAGGCCAGGAAATATACCTTTTTTAAAGGGCTTCAGTAATTGAACTAGAATGCTTATTTAAAAAGATTAATTTCTCTATTATATTCTTCATACCCTTTCTATTTATTTACGAATGTCGCTGGTATTCTTCAGTTAAAATTGTTCAGGCAGGCATCAAATGAAATATAATATACCAAAAACGCTTCCCGAGAAGGGGAGAACCTCATTTGTAAAGAATTTGCCAGCCACTGAAAATAATCACCTCCATAACTGTTTTTAGGAAAAAAAAACTGTGTTCTTCGAGAGTTTGAAAAATTCATCAAATGCGGCTTCTAAATACTTACGTCTTTTTTTATGGAATACTTAGGTACCTGCTTCATATTTTTTGTATTTTCGAATATATACGTTTTTTTATTAAATATATACATATTCGATCAGCTTTACTATTTTTTCTTCTACAAAAAGGATTTTTTTAGTTCATATGAACACTACGGATTTTTTCAACTGCATTGTTGACTTGTCATGTTACTATTGAATTTAAATTAAATCATAATAAAGGCAACATTGATAAAGCTTTAATTAATTAGGTACAAAAAAATCGATATACAGTACAGTAAAACCTCTATAATTCTTAATTTTTTAAACGATGGGGCTAATTGGGTCCACTTGTAACAGAGATTAACTTCCGTCAGACGTCGTCAAATACGAGACAGGTATTTAACTTGAGAAAAAATATGAAGATCCATAACACATTTTTTTTACTATAATAATATAATTGTTACTTTTTATTGTTATTCTTAGCTTCCCTAGTTATTTTTTTTTTGTGTGGGAAAAAGAAACTGCATTAAAACGTTTGTATATGAATTTTATTATTTGACTATCGTGTAATTATCCTTGCTACAGTTGCTAGTAAAAATACATTGTTAAAAAATTTGGAATACAATTTGTTACAGATCTCATATAGCTATATTCTTATCCCCTTTATAATACAGAAGTCGGGAATTATGTTACAGTACATTTGACCTTGAAAAATATCAGGGAAAAGTTACCTGTAATTTGTAGTACTTTTTTTATTTTAAATTTAATATTGATATTATATTTAAGTCTTGTCTTGAAAGTTATTTAAAAAGATGTTCTAGTAACATACTACACGTACTAGCCTTAGGTTAAAAGTACCATTTCACAAATATTTCTGTGGAGTGTGTTATAGATGTGGTTACAGCTATAGCATAAAAAAAGAAATGACTCACCATTTTGGAACTATCTACAGAGTCGTGATTATACAAGTTGATGTCCTCGTATTCGCAAAATTTTACACCAAAATTCAAATATGGCACTAGTTGAGACATAAGGGAGCTAGCTACTTAAACCGGACAATAGAATTCACACTGCGACGAATAATCGTCAAATTAACTGCTAGCTGATAGTGCTTTTCCAGTTTGTAATAATTACACAAGGCTATCTTGATTTCCTATCTCTTTCACACTCGAATAATTGATATTTTCTGCTCTGCTCGATAGGCATACGTAATATCTAGTTGATTAACCAGAGGATTAAATTTATGAAAAGGAAATAGTTAGCTTTAAGAATTTCGCACGTAAAAAGATCAGGCAATTAATTGCACACTCCGTTTAAGACCGTTCCCCTTTATTATTAAAAACTAATAATGATTTTTAATAATAATATGGCAAAAATCGGTGGAAACTTTGCAGAAATTTTAGAATCTAAGCGGCGGCGATTTTCGAAATACCGTACCACACAATAAAAATAATTAATTTAAAATAATTGTATATGAATCTAAAATTCAAATATTATATTTACATGATATTTTGGTAATCATACGTTTAGTATGTTACGAATTTTAAGAACACCCTATACAAAATATAAACACAAAATAATTTTTGTTTGTCTAAAATTTAAAATTAGATCTGTCATTGATACACTTGAATCTTTTCATAGAAAAAGCGGGAAAAGAATTTAAAATTTCATGCACTTAAAAGATGTGTTAATAATTAATATTTTCAATTATTTTTGATAATCAATAATACATAAATTCACAAATAAGTATAGCGTGTATAAGCTACACCAAAACAATAGCAAAAGTTCCCAGAAACACGAGTTGGAAAATGTTAAATTTCCAAAGATACCAAGATAAAAATAATGGCTTTCTATGAACAAGAACCATCGGGGGTGGTTAAAATAAGGGTAACTAGACAGTTTTTTGTCTCTTTCAATTAGGGTTGCCACCTTTTCACATTCTCAAGTATCTTGTTGCTGATGATGAATAGCGCGCGGGAGGAGGGGGTGCGGGGGAAGGGGTTTGAATTGCTGTTTGTTGTTAGCATTATTTTCTCATTACATTTCAAAATTATTTTTGCATGTTGTCACTTTTTGTTGTAGTGACTATATTTTATTATGTACCTTACTACTTTCATTAAGTAAGGACACTTTTAGAAAAGTAAGGACGGAAGGACAGAGGCTAAAGTAAGGACAGGTATGGTAACATTTCTTTCAATGGCATATTTTTTTACTTACATATATAAAACCAGAACTTTAAAAATTATGGTCTGTTTGACAAAAAAATGGTGTTATTTAATTATTGCCAAATAAAAAATATTGCAACCAAATTTTGTTTCTCTCATTTTCTATGTTTTTCTCGAGAATTTGTGCAAAATACTGTCTCAAATAAGTGAAAAGAAATGTCAAACCCGAAAAATTAATATTTGATTATTCATGTTGAAAGATATTGTCTTATGTAAATTTTCACTCGTTCATTTTCAGGGATGTCAGACCCACGTTCATGGAAGCTTTTTTCTTACTTTTAAAGAACTCCATCGCCGGTAAAAAGACTTATGTAACTCTGGACAGTGGACACCCTGTATGCAAGTATAACCTTCACCTTCAAAAATATGCTTACTGAACCTTTAATGATATGTGGTACTTTTATGTACCATATTACTTATAGGTGAAAAAAAATTGAAACTAATATTTATATACAAGATAAATAATATACAATAAAGGCGTATTTTTAATAAATATATACCTACCTATGTAGGTAAGGTAATAGAATAATTAAAAGTAGTGGATACTTGCATATAAAACAAAGCTCAAGCAAAACTAGTAAACTAGTCAAAGCAGGTAATATAACTTTACAAGATTCATTTTCATTAATAATAAAATTCGAGAATGTGAATAATAGTCCATCATAAAAAATATTCTATACCTACCTACATGTATAAACACGCATGTCTTCGTCTAATACAAACATCGAAACAAACACATGGTTCTTATTTCATGTAGTTACACCATAAAATCAACAAATGTTATATGTATAGAATAATTCGGCGTTGAAGGCATAATAACAATTTTTCTTATCATAATTAACTGCCAAATCTATGATAATTATAGGTATGCATTGTGGGGGAGGGGATGATAACACATACTTTGCTTCTTAACGCCTACTTACGTTTACTTAATTATATTTTTTATGCAAATTGTTATATCTAAACTTCTTATCTAGCATAGTATGTAGCTTTACAGGAAAAAGTAATGATGAATTTTTAGAAATTTTAATCAATAGTAGTTTAAATATTGTACTTACAGTTGTTGGTGTTAATAAGGCCCCATTTCCCATCGATATCATAAAATCTGCAGTGGACAATTGAGAATTTTGGCTATCATTGGAGAAATCCGAATGATTTGACAATCCATCACTTAATTCCGATTTCATTGTCTGTACAGAGTAGGAATTACTTTAATTATTGGCTTGAATAAATAAACATCCAAAAACGACTACGCTGCTGCTTAAATTTAGCACAAAATTTACGTTATGAAAAAAATAATTTATAACAAAATTTGTTATAAAAATCACTAATAAAATTGGTTTAACCAACTAATCCGAAATCAACAAATAAATGACTCATACATAACACGTCACTTGGGGAAACTAACTTATAACCACCGACTACACAAAGAGTACAAAGCGTTATGTCAGTGCTAAAAATAGCTGATGACAATTTACACATTATTGTCCAATTACAGAACTTCATATTACGAGCTGCAACGACACGAACCGACAGCCAACCGATAATAAACAGGAAATGCTATGTAAGTTGGAAAGTAATAGAACTGATAAACATGAAATATAGGTGCTTTCCTTTTGTAGTAGTAGCACAGTGTTTTAACAACCGAGAACCGAAAGTATTAAACTCATATATTTGTACTACCTCAAATCGAAGAACGATTAATCTAGTTTACGTTCTTACCATAAATTTAGAAAAACATCTACGGTCGCTGCCATTTTGGTGCAGTCAGTATATTTATTGTATTGAAACTTCAAATCGTTTTTGGTCATGGTACTTAACTGAATAATATAAATCAAAGATATCCATATCTCTGGTATAAATATATAACAGTTAAAAGGAAAAAGGCGACTAGTGCGAGACTGCGGTGGATACCCAACCAACTCTTTACAGTGCTCCATGGCTATCTTTCGTCATTGATCAAAGATCATTGAAAAAATGTCTTTATCCATGTTCAATGTTCAATGATTTTACAAACGTCAGTAACGTCATTTGAAATAGAAACATAAATAGAATTAGAAATGATGTCATTAAATTGCGCTATTTAAATATTTCTGCTTCACGTACGAGTCCTATTACTTTTGCTAAAAATGTCTGAATTAATAGTTAATCCTGTAAGTGGCGTTAAGTGAATAAGGAATTGGTATCTAATTAAAATTTTATTTTTTTTAAGGACATTCCATATGTCGGTGAAATACCTTCAGGGAAATTAGAACCTGGCAAAATGTGTAGAATTCAGGGAGTAACGCTTCCTCAAATAGACAGGTATATTTGTTATTATATTGATATTGCAAAATTTCTCAGAGAAAAAAGTTATTGATTGAATTTTGTCCACTGTGCTACATTTTGAAAGTATTGGCAGAATGGCTATATGGTACCTAATTGTATAATTTTATGTAGAAACATAATTTTTTTTTTAAGTGACACCTTGAATAAATATTTTTGAAAATTTTCAGAAATCAGAATTTGAATTGATTGTAAAATATCCGTACCACTTTTTAGCGGTACAGCAAAAGGTGCTGATAATTGTAAAAATATAAAATTCTTCATATATGCTGTCATTTAATGTCTAATTACACCATAGGGGATTAAATCAAAGAAATCGATTATGATTATTAGTTTTATTTGTTGAATTTATTTAACTTCTTTATAATAAAAGGTTTCCATCAGTTTATATGTTTATTTAGGTACTAGGAATATTAGATTCTTGTTAGATTCGTGAAATTAAGATATATATAAACTTTCAGTAACTTGGTGGGGTGTCACTGATATAATTTTCAAATTTCGGAATGTTAAAAACATTTGTTTTGTGCTGCTCCATTCTGGACATGATATTTTAACAATAAGTATTATATAGTTTGATGTATTTATCAACATATTTCTTTCATACTTGATGTTAGTAATAGTTTTTTTATAGGTTGTACCATGTCAATATTTTTTTTTTTTGCAAATATATAGCAATAAATTTATTTTTGTAATAGTAAATAGTTTAAATATTGTCCCAGAACCGTCCAAGGAGTGCTTTGTGGTAAAACTGTAATACAAGGACAGATAAAGGAATAGGTCTTGGAGTAGGTGACATAATTATCAGAACAAGCAAAAGAAACAATGATCAAATATCAAGTCTTTGGCAAATACTGAAAAAGGGGTGTAAGTGAAAACTCTTAGAAAATTAAAATATTTTTCAGTTTATTACCACAAACTTTACCGTTTTCATATAGTTTGATTGAATTAACTAACACTTTATTTTGTTAACAATACGAACATGGCTATAAATAATTGAAGACAGAACGTTTTTTAAAACAGAAGATTTCATGAAAATAGAACACGTTTAAGTTTGGAACGAATTGTAGAGTTTATAGGTAATTTTTAAATATACGAATTTTATAAAACAAATAATAAGTAGAAATTAAATGAATTGACTTTATTCCCTTGTAAATATGTGCTAACAATGTTACAACTGTAGAGGGACAGTAACTTGTTCCGATGTGTGGACATCATTTTATGGTATTTAAATTTGCATAGTAATGTGTTATTTTAATATTCTTGTTTTAGATTTACCATCAATTTGCAAACTGGTCCTAATGCGAAACCTCGAGATGATACAGCTCTTCATATGTCTATTAGAATAAGTCAGGGTTATATAGCTAGAAATACTTATGCGAATGGGGAGTGGGGCGATGAACAGGGCGCGGGACGATTAATGATAGGCCCTGGTCAATCATTTGAAATCCTTATATTGACGGATGCTCGAGATTATAAGGTAACATGTTAAAATGTTACCTACACAAACATAATACCTGTAATGATATTGAATTATTTCCAGGTGGCAATTAATGGAGAACATTTTTGTGAGTTTCCTCACAGAATTCCTTTCGAAAAAGTTTCCCATTTGCTTATTGACGGAGACGTGAACATAACACTCGTTTCCTGGGAACTTTCTGCACCTGTGGCTCCGAACCAACCAATCTCTGAGCCTTCTTCAACGAATGTTAATTCATCGCAGCAGTTTAACGCTGGTCAGTACTTCCCACCGAATAATTACCAGCCCCAAGCGCCCTACGGTGGACCAGGACAATACGGCCCTCCGCCACCACCTGGTGTAAGCAGCATTTCATAAATAAATGCAAAAAATTATTTATTAATTTCTATAGATGAACTCGTGTATGGAATTTTAAAAAAGAGTAAATTTAGATGGATGGATTAAAACTGTGTTCATTCACATTTTTTAGTTAATTATAAAGCTAAAACACAAGTAAATAGTTTCTGCGATGTCATAATCATTCATTTGCAAAATGGCAATGTCGCATATTCAGCTCTATTTTTTGCACATAGTGCAACTTAGGAATAATTATTGTTAGTTGTTTTCCTTTAGCTAGAATTTGAATTTTGCCATGACTAAATTAACATTTTATAGTAAACATTTTTGGGAAAATACATTATTTTTAAATTTCATACCTTCAGTTTTATCGGTATATTTAAATGAATTTTCACAGGCTCCAGCGCAACCAGAATCAGGGTTCGGAGGCTTCTTCGAACAAGCACAGGAAGCGCTGGTAGGTGCTATTAAAAGTGGAGCTGCTGAGAAATTGTTGAGTGGATTGTTATCTACTGGAGACAAACAACAACAACAACAAGGTTACGCTCCACAAAACGCAGTAAGTTTTGGGTGGTTTTACATAAAATTTGTAAAATTATTTCTTTACATTTTTAAAAACTAATTTATTTTTGGTATTACTTCATGGTTTTGTTTACTTAGGTATTTTGGTAATAAATTGATAGACAATACACATAAATTAATAGTCACTTGCTTTCTGCTGTTAAGAAATATAAGAAAAAACGCTTATTGTATAGGGAGTTGCAAATTCAAGGATGACTTTTGGGATCTAGGAAAAGTTATAGAAAAATGCTTGTGGCAAAATTGCACAATTTTGTATTTAATCAAATGCTGTTCCAAAATTGATGAACTCCAGAATACGTTAAGATATCCAGAAAAAATTGATTTTTGAATATTGTTTTTGCTTTTTTTTTAGAGTAATTTATTTAAAATTAATTGTATACTATCAGTTTTTGAGTTTGGTTTTTCCGGTGGATGTTTTATTTCAGTTCTAAAACCAGACATAATGACAATGACTGTTGAGACCTAAAATGAGAAATTGATGATGGGCCTTAAAATTCGAAATGTCAAACTCAAAAGCTGATTTGTAAAAAAGAAAAAAGTGGTAATAATAAAGTGCAATGTCATGAAATAAAGCCAGGAAAAAAATTAAAACCAATTTTCCAAATTGTATTATTTTTTTATATTTCCAGATGCGATTAGATTTCCTCAATTTTTAAATAGTATTTGATTGATAGTTTCTCAGATCGCAGTGGTCTGTACAGGCTGTAAAATATGTCATTAAAAATTTTATCACTAAAAGCTTTATATTTTGCAAGTAACCTTTGACGCAATTTTAACAGATGTTTGTTTATTCCATACTTTGTAATTATTTAAAAATACCTAAGAAATGAAACTATGTAAATTTATAACCAAATATGTATATGCTTTGTTTTATGATTTTTTGCTTGTGAATAATTACACAGTAATTAATATTGTACCTAAAAAGCGCTCTTTAAAACTAAAATAACTAACATAAAAAACAATAACACCTACATCTTTCGATGACATGGACACCCGGATATATTTCTGAATAAGCTCCCAACACCTTGACTTTGAACAAAGTGTATTAGACATCTAAACCGTTGCTATACT
Source organism: Monochamus alternatus (assembly GCA_037114965.1). Classification (NCBI taxonomy): domain Eukaryota; kingdom Metazoa; phylum Arthropoda; class Insecta; order Coleoptera; family Cerambycidae; genus Monochamus; species Monochamus alternatus. The sequence goes on from CM073427.1 coordinate 76,933,422, forward strand.
TTCGATATTTCTTAGCAATATGGCATATATCCGCAACTGCCTCCTCCCGAGGACAACTACATGAAAGGTGGTAGCTCGCAGAATACTCAAACTCGTGGACCGCTAGAAACCTTCCTTTCAGGATTACTTTCAAATAATCCCGATCAAGCAAATCAACCTGCGCTAAGGCCAGAGCAACCAGGAAATTTGCATTACAACAGTCAAGCACCTGCGGACGCAGGTCCACAAGTAAGTTGCTCATTTATAAATTGGAAAGGTGGCGGGGTCCCTTAATGTCGAAACTATGAAAAATATTAATATTCAACTTTCTTCTATGCTTGAAATAGTTTATGTGTCGTGATGCTCTTTATCTCCTCCATCTCCAAAGTTCAATCATTTACTCTGTATGTGTTTATCTGCATTTTGGTAACTATTGATAGTAACCCCGTCGTATTCTCCAAACAGCTTCCAGTACTTGAGTATCAAAACCGCTTCTTAAATTTTCCTAACTTGTTTATATCACCGTGAATGTGAGGTGCATTTTCAGAAATAATTCAAAATAATATCCATAACATGTTAATTCTATTAATCAACCATCACTAGAGTTCGGAGACATGTGTTTTATAACAAATTTGACTCGGTTTACTGATGCATTATCTGCTAAATCGCGTCTCCGTAATACTTGTCTGCCGATTCAAATTTCAATATAGAATTCTATAATGTGCTGTAGTGTGGCGACACCAATGTTAGTATTTGGAAACATATACATCAGGCCATAAATGTTAGAATTTAACATTTGATATTGACACTGTAATAACTTATCTTTTAATAAGACCTAATTATTCAATTTGGTGTGTAAAAATGTACGTATTTTTTATCTATTATTTTAAAACATTAAAATATGCAGCATTGAGATACCATTCCAATGCTGTTCACAAAGCTTTTGTGTCTCAATATTTTACATTTTTCATAAAACTACTAATGGATTTCTACTCCTGCACTTTTGTCATGAAAACACAATAACATAAACGTACACCTTAAATTATTGATGAAAATATTTGACTACTATGTCTGACTACTTGATTTGTGCTGTAGTGTGTGCCACGGGCAGTGAGTCATTGCAGAAGGTAATAACAGACTAGAAAGTGTGGCTGCTGCAATTTCGCCGTCGATGGCTGATGTAAGTTCAAAGTCTGAGTTAGTAATTTTATTTTAACCTTGACGTGTTAGTGTCTACAGCTATCTTTATGTTAAGGTATGGCTATCAGCAACTGATTTAACTTCCATTGTTGTGTAGTTGGATATTTTATTTCAATTTCCGACATTCTAGCAGTGGCACACAAAAACTTGTAACAATATTAATGAGTACCACTGAATAGCTGACAGTTGTATCTTGATAAAACATAGCTGTAGCCCTCTGGGGCTGTAGAACACATATACACATATAAGGTTAAAACAAATTACCAACCAGTATGTATAATTGTATAGTGCCGCTAATTTAATTCAGAGTAGACTATGCTCAAGTTTTGTATTTTTAAAGTGCATAGTAAAAACAGCAGAGTGCCATGACAGCATCTAGTTTTTTGAAATAACTGAAATAACTCCGTTTTACAAAAATTCCGACAAATATACAAAAAGGTTGACTTTACAAAAATGATTAAAGACATGTTGGATATCTATTTTGAACTATAGTCGAACTATTCACTTTCGAAATCAAAAACCTGTCCTAATTGTGAGAAACAGAATGTGGGTGATCTCGTCTTTCACTTGATTCTTCTGTGCTTATTTGAAAAGTTTGTAGATAACTTCCACAAGATACCGGCTTACTAGGCCGCTGCATTGTTCATTATCGGATTTTCCAAGAAGGTTAATATCTCGGAGATTGACACTGCGTTGATTGGAATCAAAGAACGCTATGTTTAATATAGGGACCTTACTACTATTGTTTCACAAGGGTGGTGTCTCGACTAGACCAGGTAAGACGGTATTTAATGATAAAGTCGTTGCGTTTCTGTTGGAAATACATAATCAAGTGTGAGTAACAGTTTGTGTGTCGCATGTGTTAATGTACAAAATGTTTATTGGAATTTGTATATACACGTCTCGCCTTTTGTCATGAAATATTTGTTTGCCTTGGATAATCTTGAAATGTAATTTCTAGAGTTACGGACAATATCCCGCTCCACCCCAGCAGCAACAAAATAGGGGTCCACTGGAAAATATACTTTCAGGGATTTTGCCGAGTGGACCTAACCAAGGAAATGTAAATAACCCTGTAAGTTTCATGAAAAATACAAAGTGCAACAAAAATTAACACAATTTTCAAGTTATGATTGTTTTTCTTGTAATTTTTTGTTCCTAAAATGCTTTCCTGATGACAGTGATAAATTTTAAAATAATTTTCATCATTTATAAAATGCCTTCTGAGATTGATTTCAAATTTCCAATTTAATGAAAATCTAATAATTTTCTAGTGTCAATTTCTTACAAAATAAAAAGTGTTATTGGTTTTTCTTGGCAATGCACCATTTTCTAGTTTTTTTCTGAAATAGTGTTGGACTTCAAAATTGCAGAATTATGAATAATGTAACCAAAAAATACACGAAAAAATATCGAAAAAGTATTTTTATTTAAAAATACCTAACAAAACTAATAATAAAATGTTACCATTGTTTTGGCATTTTCTGTATGCTCCTAAAGTTTACGTTTATTTTTGTAATGCCCTGTATACCATTTTTTGTACTTCTGTAGCATTTTGCTGCACTCAGCACGCACATCTTTTCTGGTTTATCTTTTTAATTTCAATATCGTCTCTGTAAATTGATTTTTTTATAGCCTCCTCAGCCCCATATGCCGCAAGTAGGGGGCGAAGGTTCTTTCGGTGGATTAGGAAGTATGGGAGGTCTCTTATCAAATTTGGCTGGACAAATCCTTCACAACCCAAAGGTATTATTTGTCAATTTGTGGATTGCAGGATAACAATCTTATTATTTTTTTTTTTTGTGTTTTAGGGAAATAATTAATCCTGAAAATTTGCACTAAAGATAAATTAAATACATTGCCTTATAAAGTAAATTTACACGATATTGGACAACTAATTTATGACATACTCGGTTAAATCTCAAATATTTATGGATCGGAATAATGTAAGCTTAATTAGGTGTATTAACTAACACTGAGTAGTAAATTAGGGCAGTTTCACTTATTGCTCTTGAAAACGTTGAAAAATTAATCTCAAATTGTATTGTTGGTCTCTTGTTAGAATCTCAATAAAAACTTCTATATATTGTTCACCTATTTGCTGCTTTTTTTTAATACCCATCCCTTTGCTCATTAAAACAAATTCCTAATTTCATAGTGTTCATTTATTTAAGAAAGGTCTATTACATAAATAATATAATGAAAAATTTGAAATCCCCGAATTAGTTATTTTTGCGCTACCTAAGCATTCACGATTTCTGGAAAAAACGGCATATTGTCCAGGAGTTATAGCACGTTTCGGTTTAAGTAATTTTATAATCATCCCCTCCCCAACCTTACAAATTTCACAGGATGTCCATTCCTCAGTATGCTGAAATTTAAAATCGCATTTGAAAACTTCTCCTCTTTTGAATTCTTCAGGAACGGAATGGATCCAGTGAGGACGCGAGGCAAAAAATAGATTACAATGTAGTATAGGGTGTTTAGTCCCGGGCGCCTGAAATACAAATTTGTGTGGTAACGGCTTTACATAATGTAATGGATACTTACCACGTATATAATGTTGTTCTGAACACATTTTCTCGCAATAAAAAAAGCTTCAGGGAGACCTTGAAGTTTTGCCCTTTGACCGAGCGTCCACTGATGAATTCCTAGGTGCTCCCCTACTTGTTTACCATCTTCAACATTTACAAATGGTCCTGGTTTGTCAGGTATATACTGGAAGTAAAATATAGTCAGAATACTGTACCAACTACTGCGGTTACTATTCAAAACACACTTTTTCGTGCCATTTACCGTGCAAAATTTAATAATTTTTTTTTATTGACAGTGCTGCAAAAATGGGCTCATACGAAATTTTGAAAAGAGCAGAGGTCTTTGATTTTTACTTTTATATATATTTTATCATTTGTACTATATAATATTATTACTGATCACACATATTTACATACTTCTTGAATAAAATTCTGAAAATTTCTCGGTCCAATGAAACATATCCCCATACTTTCTGGTTTCTTGGCGATTTCTTCTAAATCATTGTCACAAGCTATATGTTTAACTTCGGATTTGGTAAGGTTTCCTAAGGGGAACATTGTACGCTTTAAAGCCTCTTGTTCAATTTGGCATAAAAAAAATGTTTGATCTTTCTTGATATCATCACCTCTAAATAATTTTACATCTAAAAAAAGTATATTTGTTGTACATTCTGTGATGTCACATAGTCAGATGTTAAACTTCGATAAATGCATTACATTCAATTCATGTAGCTTTCAGTTTACTAAAGAGCTAATTACAGGATGCTTGCAAAATACATTAAACAAAGTTTATTTACTTATTCAATCCAATCGTAATGATACTTGTATCCAATTTTAAGTATACCGGGTTCTCATAATAATCTTTAATTCGCATACTGCTAGAGAGTCTGTTACCCATAAAGAACTAAAAATTTGCCTATAACTTTGGCCAATTTACTTGTTAAGTTAAAAGAAAATTTTTACTTGCTTTAAAATTAGACTCAAATATTACGTTTAATGATTTTTGTCTTACCTTCATCAGATTTATAATATTGTAGGTAAGGCCCGAAACTAGTTTTGGCATAGTGTCCTGTAGCTATCGCATCGGCTTTTAAATCATTAACAGCATATTTGTAAAAGTAGTTAAATTTTATTTTCTTATTACACATTATGTCCGGATTAGGGGTGTACCCAGTTTCGTATTCTTTAATTAAATGGCTAAAAATGTAATTCTTAGTAAATAGTCTTTAGTATATGATTGTTATAGACTATGCATAATGTGTATCAGGTAATAAGAAAATATATAATTTACTATTTTGAGTTGAAGTTAAAATTGCAACGATATATTATTTTAGAAAAGAAATTTTGTTAAGTGATTCTATGTATTATATCGATATTATTCAACTTTTAAAACACTTACCAAAATACTTCATTCCAATATTGTTTTACAAAACAGACGTGATGTAATTTAATATTTAATTTTTTGCACACTATTAACGCATCTTTAAAATCTGCATCTGCAGAACAAAATCCCTTCTCATCAGCAATATCCCAATTTTGCATAAATACTCCCTCTACTGAAAAACCTATAAAAAATTATACTTGCAGTGATTATAATATCGATGGAACCTATGTTTGAATATGTATAATATGAGAACTGTAGTATAGTACTTAAATTTGTAACTATTCAAATTTAAATGTTATATTTACGCCTAGCTGTTGTATATGCAAGTAAAGATATACACCTTTTCTTTTTAATAACAGTGCAGCTACGGCACTATCAACTCCACCTGAAATAGCTACAGCGATTTTTTTAAACTTATCCATTCTAATAAAATTTTATTGCTAAAATATAATCGAGTTGTAGCTATGCTATCATGCACTGGTTTATGCTACAGAGAAACTAAAAGTAATTTGTATTTTCATAATACTTCCAGCTTTTACGTTAGGTAACAAAAATTATAAACAAATAGACTTAACCACAGTATAGGTTAGGCATATAGGATTTTTTGCAAGTAGCCGTTGAAGTACCGGTAACAATTTTTTAGTAACCGTACCGTTTTAGTGTGAAAGCGGTTAGTGAGGGGGGAAGAGACATGACGTAGCTGTTGACGTCACAACAATAACACCGGTTTCTGAAATCAGTAACATATTCAGCGACGTAGGTAAGCCAAAAGCGGTTACAAATATTACGAAAATTTTGAGATTAAAACATAAATTCTTCTGCACTCTGCAGAGAACATTTCATACAATATGTCTTAATAAAATGATTAATTGGCGAATTAGTTAAAAATAATATATATTGTTCTAAAAGAACTTTTCCTTTTTTGTACTATTGTATTTTTCATTCTAAAGTTTAATCAACTTATAAAATGTCTAACTTTTCCCATTTGTAACAGTTGATAGAATACAATGCGGTTATATGTTTCTAGCCATTCAAATGTTGACTTATCTTTGGACTTACCTCACTCTGGTGGAACAAAGTAAGGTTTTACTATTAAAATTAAAGTGTAATAAACAATATATAAAATAAATTCAACAAGGACACAAAAAACAAACACCATGCTACTGTAGCTTGTTTACAAAATTTTACGTTATGATTATTTATTAATTTATAACAACCACAGATTCAAGAAGAACTATAACCGGTGTATTTTAGCGAGCCTACGTTACCGGAACTTAATCTAGGAGTGGGGGTCTCATGTAAGAGATACAGTTAACTAACCGTTATTCTGACAACGGTTACTCGCAAAAAAATCCTAATAGTTGTCAAAAATGTGGTGATGAGCGAACCCGTCGATTATTGAAGTAACCTTGTTGAGATCCGATTATTGGTTTATATAATTCAAATTGACATGACGTCACGGTAGTAACCGCAACCCGCGGTACTTCCACTGAAATGTACGATATGGAATGCGTTTAGTCCATTTGCGCATCCAAATAAAGGTACCAACCCTAGGAGCAGACAAAAGGAGGCACATGAAACTCATCAAAGATATACTTCATTGGTTATGTATATGGGTGCGAGAGAAATAACCATCTGTACGTACGATATGAACCATATGAACTGTGTTCTTAATTTCCCGTTATTTTGTTTGTAAACATGTCATTGGCGTACAGTGTAGTTTCTTCTTTTATCTTGTATCTCATTCTCGTTAGTGTTATTCTTTGTGTATTTTTGTGGGTGTTATTGTTGGAACAAGTCATGTTATATAAGGGATTGTAAAATTAACCAGCATATAACACGAAATAATTCTCCATATTCAGAATTCAATTTCATTTTAATTCACAATCAGCTAAGCCCCTACTGCTCCGCCATTGCTAGAGGCACAAAACAAAATATGGCGCTGATCATGAATAATCCATTCGCGCAGCTTCTAGCGCATTTCAGTCATCATAATATAAAATTACATTTCAGTGGGTACTTCGTGTTATGAAATTCGTCATAATGAATGATCCTTATGGGATCTATATGTAAGGACCAAATTATCAGACTGAAAAATGTACATTGTAGTTTAATTTATTTTTCTGTTAACAGAAATATTTAAGAAATTTTAAATACTTTTCAACTATTCTAACATATTTTTTTCTTCAAATGTTTGGAATTAAATTAATTTTTTAAAATAATTCTAAATCGGAGATTCTACAAAATAAAGTAAGAAATAAATAATAAAATAATATTAATGTAACGTATCCGTACTCGTATGTACATAACCTGACTTTTGTTTCCATTTCATGTCACAATATTCTACATTAAATACATAATTATATGGAGCCTATTAGCCTATTATTAGCCTGGAGTCTATTAGTATGTGGTTATACAATACACCCTATTCGCCACACCTGAGTAGTACTGGTTGCATAAGCTTGCAGGTTTGATATCTACGAAGCCGTAGAAGGGCCACGTATACAATTTTTTTAAGATTCAGACTTTAAACTATGAATTCAGAGTTTAATCTCTGAATTCAGACTTTTAACTCTGAATTCAGACTTTAAACTCTGAATTCAGACATAAAAGTCTGAATTCAGACTTTAAACTCTGAATTAAGACTTTAAACTCTGAATTCAGTCTTTAAGCTCTGATTTCAGACTTTTATGTCTGAATTCAGACTTTAATGTCGGAATAGGACCTTCAATAGTATCTACAGTGTAATGGGTCGCTTTCTGCTTCTAACTTTATTGAGACCCAGTATTGAGTAATCAGTCAGTACCAAATGTAGATACTACATGCTACGCTATGCTATATATAGTCAGGACATTAGTCTACAGAGTAGTTATTTCCTAAAACTCCGCTTTTAAAAATATGGCTTTTAATAGTAGATACTCTCCGTATAGTTGATTGCTTTCTGCTTGTGACTGTATTCAGGCCCAGCTTTGAGTAACCAATGACTACTAGATGTATACATACACACGTGTTACGTCCTGCGTACTCATGTTCTGTTAACTATTATGACAGATTGTGAACAGCTAAGGTTGCGAGTTATTGGCTTGATTTGTAATATACTGATAAGAAGTAATCAGTTCGAAACCAGTACATAAACAGTGGCACCGCTTGCTATAGGCATTTCAGGTGTAATTCAAAGGCGCAACGTTATTTAGACACCCAGTACTTAAATAATACTATTCATGACAATGGTACAATCAAATTTAATCAGGAAATTGGTGTTAGCACATCAGGGCAATCTAGATCCAGAAATAAAAATAGGTCTAAGGAAATTTAGTTGGTTTAAATCATTTCCCAAACAAGTATAGTCGCACCTTAAATCGTCTCTAGAATCAGACACAGTAAAATTTTATAGGGTGTTGTCATAGTGGATGACAAATACCATAAACTTTCATTTTCCCCTGTATATTATGTCCTCTAAATCTCAATTCTCTATATAGAAAGCTCTGAGTGTTACACTTGTCCCATAATTTCGTTAGCAGTGTAAGTTCAGGTATTAAAGATTGAATTCAGAGTTAAAAGTCTGAATTCAGAGATTAAAGTCTGAATTCAGAGTTTAAAGTCTGAATTCAGAGTTTAAAGTCTGAATTCAGAGATTAATGTCTAAACTTAAAAAAAAATGTAGACATGGCCCTTCTAGGGCTTCGTAGATATCCATTCGATTATTATAATAATTGAATTGGGAGAATCTAATTTTGATATTTACCGATTATGCCCATTTCTATAATCTAAAATTGTCAAATGTGCAAGATTAAGGTTAGGTAACTGTTAGCTTCAGAGAAATAGAGGAGGGGAGAATGAGCGTCAAGATGCGCGAACTTAGTAATACAGGAGGCTGCCATTTTGAATTCATATATACGAGGGGGATAGATAATGTTATTTTACCAGGTTGTTCAAAAATTTCTATTTAGAAACACGTTAAATTTGAAATGAAATATGAACAAATATCTACTTTTGAAATTTTCAGTTCAGTTCAGTTTCATAATATATATGCATGAAAAGTTATATTACACAAGATTTGTACAACCTTTCACAGCACAAGACATATTTACAGTCCAATAAAAACGATACTAACACTAACTACTATTATTATTAAAAAACTAATAATTAACTAAACTAACACTATTATTAAAAATATATAAGTATAACTGAATAAAAAAACACCTGCTGCCGCTCTAAAATCCACAAAATATAAAACTATAACACAAATTCACACTACTCGTTAGTCGCCAACTCCAACAACATGGAACCGGAACTTGACGTAATTTAAGCTGTGGTAAAAGTGTGACGTACATGGCTTTCAAAATAGCAGCGCCCGTAGCGTCCTAGTAAAATGTGGATGGGCACTCGTCGAAGCTCGTTTTCCCCGCTTCTATTTCTCTGCTTATCTCCGATAATCACCCATAATAACGCCATTATGAAAATTAATATGTATCTGAAAATTTCAAAAGTACATATTTGTTCATATTTCATTTCAAATTTAATATGTTTCTAAATAGAAATTTTTGAACGACCTGGTAAAATAACATTATCAATCCCCCTCGTATAAATATCTCCCGTCCTCTATTTCTCTGCTCGAAATGGGTGCATCTCACGCGTTCGAAATCCTGTGTGTTCGAAGTGCTACGTGACCGAAAGCCTACGAGCCCGAATACCTGCCTGTTCGAATAGAGATGTGCGCGCTCTCGGCTGACTGGCGGAGAGAGAAGACCACGATGCAATTCGCCTGGATGATTCGTTCCCGCGGTAAGAAGATAACGCAACGGTTTTCACAGTGATGTAACACTTTCCACAGTTTTAGAAACATTATTACTGATTACTAAAATACAGCCTTTTGTTAAAATGTTTCCATACGTTTAATTATTATTATATGTACTTACTTGTGACTTTATTTCATGTGTTAAATACTATCTACGTATTTACTTGGTATGCATGCAGTAGTCAGCTATAAAAGTACTGTTTTTTGTATGTTTCAACTGTAAAATACATGTAGATATAATTCGACTGAAGAATTGATATACCCATTTATACAGAAGTTATTTCACCAGTTGTAGGGACAAGATTGTAATACTGCTATTATATTACAATAGTTATTCGCTACTTATTTATATAGATATGAGATATTTTTATTATAGGGGGTCTGAAAAATGATGCTGGTAGTAATTATCTGTGTAATAATGATTGTCGTTGATAGGCGCATTCTAATTTTAAGGTCATAGGTATTTTATGTTGAATATATATTTTTTTATTTAAGTAAAGTTTACATTTTATTAACCATTCATAATATTGGAGACAAGTGAGATTTATAACATTATGTAATTAACTTTAGTCATAAGTTTAGTAAATGCATTTAAAAAATATTTGTTTATTCATGTTTAGTGGAAAGTAAGAAAGGCATGACTGACTTAATATTAACATTGGTTTAACAACATAATTCTGATGAAGATGATTTTGAACATATAAAACTTTGAGCCTATGTTTGATAAATGTTTTCAAAAAATACTTAAATGCAAATATTTAAATATAACTAATACTAAAACATAAATATATTTTTGTTCTAATACTAGATACTATCATAAATATGTATTCCTAAATTTGATTTTTACTATTCTATCTGTGACCCTTTTACAGCTGCATAGTACCAGAACCGGAAATAATATAACTAAGTAAATAGGTGGTGGATTTCAAAGAACACGGTAGATATAACAGTTTTCTTCTATTCACGTTTTAAGATAGGTTATAATTTAATGTAATATATGAACATCCTTTTAGACGACATCTGACGTTTTACATATGTTGACATAATATTAATCCACTTTCATGACCAATGTTTTTTTTTCTATATTTTTACACTTAAATCGCATTGCTTCTTTTGACTGTTAAAAAATTTGAAATATTAATCAAAATTGAAATTTGTAAACACTCTGTAGAAAAGTTTATTTAAATATTTATTTTTTATTAGCAGCCTCTGTTTTTAATAGTCATTTTCATAGAAATTGTGATAGATGTATTGGAATCAACGATTATGCATATAAATTTAATTTGAAAACCGTGGATTAATTTCCACTTTCACACCCATCATATAATAATTAAACGCCTTAACAAAAGACTGCATTATGGTAATTAATTAATAATGTTTCTAAAATTCTGTGGAAAGTGATACATCACTGTGAACACCGTTGCCTTATCTTCTTACCGCGGCAACGAATCATCCAGGCGAATTGCATCGTGGTCTTCTCTCTCCGCCAGTTGGTCGGGAGCGCGCACATCTCTATTCGAACAGGCAGGTATTCGGGCTCATAGGCTTTCGGTCACGTAGCACTTCGAACACACAGGAATTCGAACGCGTGAGGTGCTCCGCTCGAAATACGAAGCGTTCAGTCTCCCGTCCGACCGTTGTCTGTAAATATTTTGTCTTAAAAGTGTGACGTACATGAATTCAAAATGGCTGCGCCCGTAGCGTCCTAGTGAAATGTGGATGCGCACTCGTCGAAGCGCGTTCTCCCTCTCCTCTATTTCTCTGGTTAGCTTTTATGCTGTCTGCGGACTGTCAACAAAAATCTAGCATAAATTGTATATAGCCGGCGATGAATTCGTAAAAATAAAAACCTAAAAGGAAAAGGTCCGGTAATTATTTACATTAGCGTAAAACTCTCCAGTCTTCACAAAAAAATTCCTACCCTAGGTGTTTTTTAAGATTGGAGAGTTTTACGCTAATGTAAATAATTACCAAAGACCCTTTGGTCTTTGGTCCATATATTCCTCCCTGTTAGACCAAGGCGTTTAGGATTTTGAGAACATACAATCAAATTAGCGGAAGATACATCCAAAATTTTCCCACGCGCAACTATGGAGATGGAACTGGTGGATCCATCAATTCGTCATAATCAATAAAAATCGAACATTCCAATCTGGTGCATGCGTATTTGCTGCAGAAATTACCGTATATTTTCTTGTTTGTTAATATTTGTATATATAAAAGCTGACAAAGTTATTCACCATAGTGTCATAGAGAAGAATATATATTAAAGGAAGTCCACTATTTATGGTTTCATGCTCTACTGCCTTTACCAAAATTAAGAAGTAAAAAACAGGGACATTCGGTATAACAAAGGTATGTGCGGTACGTGACGTATAATTAATATTTAGTAATTAAATGGATTAAAAAAAAATAGTCGAAATTTTTGGTTTTAAGTGTTTTATTATGAGTATTTATAAAATATACAGTTTTTTTACAGAAATAATAAACAGACGAAGCCAAATCATAAAAAATCCATATCTAAGGCATTATATAAAGCGGCTATTTCAGAATGACTCGTTATCCTCCAGAAAGGAAAATTTAATGACTTTGCTGCAGTTTCTTCATCCTGACCATCGCCTATTACAACATATGTACATTTCCGGCCAAATCTCGTGACAATTCTCTCAAAACAACTTTCTTTACCTGAAATAAAACATAAAACAAACATTTTCAGGATGTTTCATAGACAATTTTACGGGAATACTATATATTTTTTTAAGATCGATTTATTTTTACTTAAAAAAACTAAAAATATTGTTACTTGTATATACAGGATGATATTTAAATTATAATTTTAACGTGACAGTTAAGTAGTTGTTAAATCGTCGGATTAATGTAGTGTAACTAAGTAGGTTAGATAATAAAAATAATTTTAAGATGTCGGTAAGGTTGTACCAGATATTTATTAACTACAAGCCTAAATTTTCGAAAAAAAACCAGTTCAAAATTATAATTAGTATATGAGAACCTTTTATTTCTTTATTATTTCGTTTTACAATTTTCCGTAAAATTATAGCATCTGGCAACGTTGACTCGGCTTTTGACAGGCAGCTACTTGATTCATAGCTGTCAAACGGTGACGTTTTGGCCAGGGCCGTACTATAATATATTTTTCCACTACAAATTTGAAGTTCAATTTTCTTGGCAAAACGTGAATATAGGACTTTTTGACATAAGATTTTTTTCCCAGGAATCTGAAATATATTAATTTTTGTTTTAAAGACACCACACCGTGTATATGTTACTTATTTACGAGCAGTAATGTCCATCCCAAATTCAGAAGTTTTATTAATCTTGTTCAATGTGCTAGGGAAACTGGTGATTTACATGAGTATGTGGAGGGCATGCAGGAAGTTCAAGAAAACATCTGAATAATAAGGAAATTTTAAAACTTGTCGGTTAAGATTCGTGGTCACCTGGCCTTAATTAATCTTTGAGATTTTTTTTATGAGGTGATGCATGAAGAGTTTAGAGTTTCAAGCTAGTAAATACAAGAAAAGAATTGATAGGCCAAATTAAGTTCCTTTTCTTATAACCTAAATAATGTAGGTTTAGCAATAATTTCATGAATTTACTAAAAAAAAGGTTATACAATCTATAATCTCGGTTTTCTAACATGAAGTCAGTTCTTAACTTACCAATCTTAGTGGCTGAATATATGTTGTCTATCGGGAATATACCACCAAGACCAAACAGTAGTACTTTGGCTAAAGCGGGTATTAATTGAGTTGTTGTAACTAGTACATTGACACAATTGCTTCTGGAATTTATTAATGTCAAGCATTTGTTAGCCAAAGTGAGCCAGTTATCGGTCACAGTTTCAATTTCTGCCCTTAACTGGAGCCATTGCTCCCTCTTACTCGATCCGAGAAGACCACCCACACTGAAATAATTGTAAATGAGTGAAGATGCAAACGCAATCGAAATATTGTTGTTCTCTACATACATCGAATGCATAGCACCATTAATTAAAATTATGCATACGAGATATATTCAGAGCTATGAAAGTAAGGTCCGTGGATCGAGTTTATTTTGAAAAATAGAAGGTTTTGAAGAAAATAATTTTATCTTTCATTGGTATAAAACAAAATTTTTAGGTATTGAAAATTGAAAGGTGTCGGTTAATTGCTTTATTTGAATAAGTATTTTTTAGGGAGCGATAGTTAGATCGCTCGATTATGAGTCGAATTTTACTTTTCATATTTTGGCAACAATTTCCAACAACGACACAACTGTGAAAGGTTACAACAGGTTATAAACGGCACTTTGGATCCTGATACTCTTACCATATACCAGGAGCTTATTAACGTAGGTGAGAAATTACTAATCAATTCCGATACCAATACTTCATAGAAGATAGGAGCTGCATCTATCGCTACACACAGCAATAATTATTATATTGACACAATGGGTTGTGTTCAACCTTTAACATGTTACTACAGACAGGGTGGTTCACAGCTGATCCAAAAAAATTTCGGAATAGATGCGTCATGAAAAATGAAAAGTCAATATTGTTGTAGTATTTTCAACCTTTACATAGCTGGGCTACAGTAGTCTCTGGCGTCATCACAATGCAGGCGATTCCAAATGCTGAAATCCAATGTTAATATTAACATTTTTGCGATAGTGTTTACTTAGTTTTCAAATATCCAGAATGGCTTTCGTGTGTAGCAACTCGGAATTGATGGATATTTTTCGGTAGACATGTGCCAAATACAGATACTTTTACCGCGACAATGCAACGTGGGCGTGACACGTGGAATTTGCAATGTGAAAGAGATGGAGGTTCAGGGCGTCCACGGCGTATTGCAGCAGCTAAATAACACATTTTAGAGATCGTTAAAGAAAATCCCCGAATAAAAGTTACATGCAAATCGCTCAACAAGTACAACGAATGTCCCAATCAACAATGTGACGTATCATACACGAGGCTGGTTGCTGCAGCAAATGCTCAAAATCCCAGATTTACAACTGGCGTGTTAATTACAGGTGAACTTATTTTTACACGGAGTAAGATGTATAACATTCATAATACTCATGGTTGGGATTTTGAAAATCCGCACGTGATTCAAGAGGATCATTTCCAACACCGTTTTCTTTAAATGTTTGGACAGGGACTGTCGATGATCGCTTGACTGGACCATTCATATTACTAAATCGAATGGATGGGGTCCAGTATCTCGAGTTCCGTCGAAATGATCTGCTTGGACTTCTGGAAGACGTGCCCTTAACTGTCCGGCTCCGAATGTGGTTCTTGCACGGATGGTGCTCCCCATTTCGCTTTTCGATAAAATGTTTGGACTTGTGGGGATATTAAAAAAAATGAAGTGTATCGCACCGAAGTGGGTACTAGTGATGATTTACGCCAGCGTATCACAGCTGCTGCTAATAATTTACGAATTGAAAACGGAGAGGCACTACAAAGAGGGAAGACGGGTCCAAATGTGTTTACACGTCGGTGGACCAAATTTTGAACAGTTGTTTTAACATATAAGGTAAGACAAAAATTATTTTATTCATTAAAACCACAAATTAATTTTATTAATTAATATTAGCAATAGCGGCAAAATCAGTTGAATTTGCTGACATAAAATGTGTTATAAAATTTTATTTATTTCTTGAGAAATTCTTTGCCAATTCATTTTTTATTACACTTTGCCGCCGTGCCGGTCGCTGACTGCATACTTTGCCGTGCGCAAGGTCAGGTTTTACAGTGGAGCAGTTTCCAGTGTCGTGCAAAAGTGTATTTTTAATCTGAATGACTCTATATTGAAAATTTGCACAATCCCGTATGTACCTCGAATATAGGATTGTGTTCCTTTGTGTAAAAAAATATGAAATTATTTTTTTACAATATGGGTATGTTACCGCCATGTCCTAAACCGGCTCTGTCTTTAAATAATCTACAAGGTGTGGCAATTAAGTTCCGGGAATTTGTCAATGAAAAAACAAGCAATTAAATTTCGCCAAAATTTTGTTATCGACCTTCACAATAGTCTTTCTCTAACTCTACACAACGATTCCAACGTTGCTCCCACAATTGGAAGCATCCTTGGTATAAAAAAAATCGCAGGGGACGATTTCGGGACTGTAGGGTGGGTGCGGCAACGTTGGAATGACTTTTTTTGCCAAAAAACTCTTATACAATGAACGAAGAATGGGCTGGGTCGTTGTCGTGGCGCAAGATCCAGCCAGGACGCCAACATAGAATTGTCCAGTCACTGTCTGGCCGGCAGCAACATATTCACGATGAATGATGTCGTTGATATCGAACAAAAACGATCAACATTGCCTTCAATCGTGACTTGGATATCCTCGCTTTCGTTAGCCGCTCTCCACCCACTGCTGACTTTGTTTACAGGTCTCGGTGTGCTCAAATATCCAGGTCTCATCTCCAGTGATTACCCGACTCATCCAGTCTCTACCGTCGCTCCGAATGCGGGACAACAAATCCTCGCAGATCACTTTTCGCATGTCTTTCTGTTCATGGGTGATAACTTTTGGCATCATATTTGCGCATATTCAAATTTTCGTGTAACATCTTGCGAAAGGTTTATTTGTTGACGTTTAACTCGTCAGACGACGCACGAATGCTTAGGCACCGGTCAGACGTGATCAGTGCACGCGAACGGCCAACATTCGCGACAATACGAGACGGGAGCGACGTGGATCCTTGAACCTTTTTGCCCATTTAGACACGCGTGTTTTCGACATGCACTCATCTCCATACACCACCTGAAATTTTCGAAGGATTTCCGAGGGTTTTTCGCCAGATTTTACTAAAAATTGATTTTCACGACGCCACTAAAAAAGTTACTTCCAAAAGATACACATAAAGCACAAACTAAGCGTGCTATCGACTTCAAACTTGGACTGAAACTAAAAGAAAGGTCCCTCCTCTCTAGAAAAACGTTGACGAACGATGCAGCATTGCCAGTTTCCGAGTTATAACTGAATTCTCGGAACTTAATTACCACACCTCGTATACGTCGTCCACGGACCTTGATTATAAGTTATGTAGTTATGATAAATATAACATCTAAAAATATTGAAAAAAAAATGTACCTGTTTCTATAGTTATTGTACGTATCCTTAATTTTTCTGTACCTAAATGCCAACTTTCGCATCCAATCAACACCTCCCCGCACCCCCGTCGCTAGACATAAATTTCCTCCTGTCGTAGAAGCCTGAAATCCGTCTGTACTGAAATTATAATTGGATAAATCTTGTCCATTGTCATCGGAAGAAACGTCGTCTATATGTACCTGATCACACTCCTACAATTAATAAATGAATATTCAATCATTAAATTAGAAAGTACCTTAAGTGTGCGGCAAATACAATGAATAATTTATTGTGAATCTTGCGATAAATATTGAGTGTTTAACTTTTATACTGTAGAAGCGCCATATATGTACTTTTAATATTTTTCAATATGAGCTTATTTCAGAAAAACTCTGTTGTACGCACCGAAAAAAAAATCGTTTTACGGAAATAAATTATTTGTTCGTATAGGGCCAAACAAATATTTATTTCTTGATGCCAAATAATTTATTTTGTCAAAACAAACCTAATTATATTCTTTGATGAAACAATATTTGCTCATTTAGTCAATGATGTTTAAATTCAAATAATAATCGATATTTTTCCTTTCAAACGAATACTTTTTCCTATGATACTAACTGTACTAGGAAATTGATAGTTTTTTTATTTTACGGTTTTTCAAATAATTAAATAACTTCAAGTTAAAATTCTGATTCTGATTTTCTCTCACATAATAATTACTTACTCGCTCTAAATGCTGTAGAGGGGGAATATCTTCGCTCAATTTTTTGCGTTTCACTCTAAATTAAAGGAACTGTGAAAAACTGAAACCTTCGTGTTCACCTAGCCGAAATACGTACAGAGCAAAGCTTTTATTTAGATCTTTGTTTGCAAATTTATGTTTTGCGAACGTTTCTTGGTAAACGTTTATTATGGCGCTTTCAATGAGTTTAAAAACTGAAATTTGAGAAGTTTTTTTATATTACTGGAAGGTTTGCTCACCTCGATATCATTAAAAAAGAAATGTGTATCTGCTAAATTAAAAACCATTTCCTCCATTTTGAATCCTAATTGCAAAACACTCTGGGGATCCTGAAATAATATAAAAATGAATAATAAACAAGTTTAAAATGCTTATCAGATATACAGATGATCTCCTGGATGATGGAAACTGATATAGTGGTTTTTCGGGTTGTTATGCCGTGAGGTAGGTAATTGGTCGCTGCCAGTAACAGAATTAAAGCGCAAATCCTTAGCTTTAGTTGAGATTCATTGGCCTGCCCTTGTTGTTCTCGGGGTAGGCTCTGAGGAGACGCAGTTGCAGTGAAGCTTTTATAGAGTCACCGCTGAAGATGGCGATAGTGAAGAGCAGAATAGTTTGAATGCATGGGATGCGGCCAGTTACAGAGGCGGTTACGGGACGTCTCGAAAGACCACCATTATCTAAAGAACGGAAAGCTAAGGCTAGGAATTTGCACTTTAATTGTGTTACTGGCAACGATAAGTTATCTAGGTATTGCAATCCGTAAAACTACTGTACATATTATATCAAATAACAGCATCGACAGTGAAAACTTAAAAACTACTACAGTATGCCAGAATAAATTCAGTAATTTTACTGTAAGTATTGCAAAAACACGCTGAAACCAAAGTTTACTGAATATATTTATTCTGTAAACTTTGCTGAAGCAGAGGTAAAGTAGTAAGTTTTCAGTGACATAATATGTAGCTTTTTTAAACGGATTGCTATATTTTTATGGCCTTTCCTGGATAGTGCTGTTAGGTATTTTCATATCTTTATCTTTAACAGTTCCCGAGATATCGATACTTTTTGAACAAGAACACGAATAATAATATGAATCAACATCAACTTGTTGGCTTACTTCGAGCCAAAAAAAAATCATTTAAGTTTACAATGTTTGGTATGGAAATGTAACATAACATTTTTAAGGCATTCTTATTTCTTTGATATTATTAATGTCATTGTTTAGTGACTTTAGTGATATTGTACGGACTCAAACATGATAGCATCATGCACATCATAAAATAAATTACTGAATTTATTCCATACTGCATATTTTTAAAATCGTCATATTTTTAGAATTTTGACGAGTTTCAAGGAAAATTTTGAAGAGCTGCTATGCTCCTTCAGAAATTTTATAATGCCACTAGCGCATTCGGCAAATTATAGAAATAATTCATTTCAATAACTCACTTCCCCTAGAAAATTTTTCAACCTCTACTACTGACTATGTAGAAAGCGAAGATGTCAGTTAAATCGAAATATTGTGTTAAATTTAAAAAGTATTTTTTATTTCTTTTCACGTCGTATAACTGTTCTCCATATATTCGTCAAGAAAATACAATGTGACATTTGATAGACATATAGGCACCAAGTTTTTCGTGTAGCTTTCGCTTTATTTGTGCATATTTATTTACATTTGGCTCTCTGAATCGAACACGTTAGACCTACTTCTTGTATAAAACACTTTCGTGTGATCATTAGGCTTCTTGCTTGGCACATACTGAACTATAAAAAATATGAGTGGTTCCTTAATTTTTAACATCACAAACTCTTACAGTTCCAATGGTAAACTAGTAGCAGTTTTACCAACAATTTATATTAATACAAACAACAGACGATTTGATCAATTTTATACTTATACCTTGTGGTATTTCGATGCGTAGCTGCCGGTTAGCAGACTGTGAAATATTATAATAGTTTCGTCGAGATCCCATATAAAAACCCTATCCGTTGTCGATTCAGAACCCGCAGGAGACGTAGTATTCGTTCTTCTGCCTCGACCCCTTGTCGCTCTGCCGTCCGACGCAACATTTGCCGTCCCATCCCTGGATCTTCTGGTACAATCTGACTTGAGTGGTGAAGTAGATCCATCGGTCAGTGCCACGCCATTCGATGAACTGTCTGCAATTAAAATTGCCTCAAATCTAACATGTGTCCTTTTTCCAAAAAATATCTATAGATATCCTGTAAATGTAAATATTCCCCTAGCCTAGCCTATTTCTGAACACATGCAAAACAATACATTGCAAGAAAATTTGTTGTAATTGAGGATGTGCAGCACATTCTGCCTTTTTTATACGTTTTACACAAAATGTGTTAAAATGAATAGTAATACTACAATAAAACGTAATGAATTTGTGTAACATCTACCAATACTGTGCTAGTGGTACCTCGTTTCGGATTAACTTAACCTTAACACACCTCTGTGTTCTAAAATCTTTGCTCCTGGTACGACTGATTGCGGTACATAAGTAATGCCAACACACAACACGCCATACTGGATTTTGTTCAAATGGAAAATATTTGAATTGAGGTTTAATAAGAAAAAATTGTATGTATCTACCTAACTATAATAAATATTGCTGATAATGGAGAAGACATATTGCAGATAATCTTTCAAACATATTGAAAGGTCAGAACATGTGTATAGCGGCAATAATCACATAATAATTAAAATAGTAACATTAATAAATTGCCATAGAATGTAAACAAAATCACGTGACTTAAAACGCGATATCATTGGTGTGACGTCACACGCCGTTCAGGGCGGTTTATTTTCGTAGATATACAGGTGCAGGTTACGGTGTTGGCGATGTAAACAGGCGTCTGTTTCTTGTATTTTTGCGTTTTTGTGACATTTGTGAGTCATAGATATATAGTGTAAATACTGTGTAGGTAATGAAATAATTATTACTGGTGATGTGGTGAACTTACGTATTGTTAACTTATAATTATTATGAAGCATAAAAATTGTATACAGATATCAATTAAAATACACTGCTGTACTTAGGTATACACGTGCAAACGGCGTCTGACGTCACACATTGGCGATGGACGTTTTGTAAAGGCCAGACAAAATTTTTAAATACCGTTTTAATTATTTTCCACGAAATTGCCTAGGATAAACGCCATTTCGATTTAAATAATACATTCTTTCTTCAATTGTAATCATGCAATTTCCCCATTGCGAGGAAGCTAAAACTAAAAAATCAAAAATATTAGGGGTCTACGAAAACTCTTTCTAAGTGTTTAGATTACTATATCCGTATTTTATTTTCTTTGTAACTTTAAAGAAAGCGAATGATATGTTACTAGTTCATTTCTGTAAGATTTAAATATCTTTATTCCTAGTGTGAAGGATAATAATATATTTAACTTACCGAGTACCGAAGACGTAGTAAGTTGATAAGTACTATTACTACATGTATTGCCACTGGAACCAGATGGGCTAACGTACGATGGATAATTTTGCCCGTAATAGGTTGACGCAAACTGGCTATTTTGCGGATCGGCAAAGGTAGATCCATACGTGCCATATTCCACCGCCTGAAAATGATCGATTATCAGACGAATGATTTGTAAAAAGCGGAAGATAAGTTATAACCTGCGATGAAAATCCCTGTACAAAAGACGACGATGCTGAAGAACTATAAGAGGCATACGATGCGTACTGATTCGAATGGCTGGACGCATTAAAAGGAGCTGCCGTCGAATAGGGGGATGTAATATACGCCGCACTTGACTTACAAGACGCGTTTAATGATTTCGATGAAGATAACGAAGAATAAGGGTACGTCGACGGGTTGTAGAATGGGGAAGTAGTGTTTAAGTACGGAGTTGGGGAACTGGCGGATCCGTAGGCTTGTTGCATACTGAAAGGGAAACATATGTTTTAAATTCATTAAAAAGTATTAGAGGAAAACCTCTTAGCCTGTAATACCGCCCACTCACATATTTCGTTATTATCTATCAAAAGATTCTACTATCCAGCTGTGCGAAGGTATTTGAGATGGCTGTGTACACAATTCTTTTCAGCAAAGTCAGAAATTTTATTTCTCCGACTCAACATGGATGTGTTGCATCACGCTTTACGTTAACAAATCTGACTGATTTTACCTAATTTGTTTCAAGTAACATTGACAATAGAGGTCAAGTAAACGTGATGTACACGGGCTTCTCAAAAGCTTTCGATAGGGTTAATAATGAATTATTGATATATAAGCTTGACTACCTTATAGTAATAGTTTATTTAGACTTTTCTGATCATATCTTTCGTAACGTAAATTATGTGTTTCATACAACGGTTTTAAATCTAATACTTTCTTAGCCACTTCGGGTGTACCCAAGGATCCAACCTTAGACCTCTTCTTTTTTTTATTTATTAACGATTTGTCTTTGTCGCTAAGATCTAATCATTTGTTTTTTTGCCAACGATTTATAACTTTTTTAAATATACGTTCAACAAGTGACTGCTTAAATTTACAGGAAAATATATTGAGTTAGTTGAGGAATGGTGTCCAAAAAATCAATTGCCAATTAAGAGAGGTAACTGCCTCACCTCTTTTCCACGCTAATTCTACAGTAGCAATATAGTAGAATTTACGCATCTTCAGGGACATTTTCATTCCAAAACAATATTATTCGGTTTAGTTCTGACATGCGATACATGTTTTTTGTTACGATAATCAAATAATTTGTAGTATCTAAGAATTTGCATAAAGAATTTTGAAGATATAATATGAATGAACGTGGCTCCAAATAAATTCTTGGTCATTGCTGCATACACTGTGGCATACACCAATGAAATTAAATAAATAATTTTAGCGATTCTATGCCTTAATATGAATAGTAGTTGCTTTGTAAATACCGCTTCGTCCGTAAGTTAACTTATTGAGTCTAAAGCCTCAATAAGACAGTTACACATAGTACAACTAGGTATCACTCCAATTACCATTATAACTAGTCAAATAGTTTAATGTATAGACACAAATCCTCTCAGATAAGTACCTACCTACCTACAATTGTAACCATGAACAGTAACTGACTGTGTTGTACCAGTAGTACCTAGATATTATTATTTCTATTAGTGTATCTGTTTTCACATTGCATTTCTTTTGTGTATAATATTACTCAAACAAATAAATCCTTATTGTTAGATGAAATTATGCGTATTTATTACTTCAAATAGGTTAATTTTCCTTTTCAATTCAATATGAATAAGAGATGACAGATGAGTTTTACGAAAATTAAGGTGGAGTGTATAGAGAATTAAGATAAAAGTTCTAGGAGTAACGTTTATATTTAAGTGCAACTCTGATGATTTTAACCAACTGTATTGGTTATATAATTAGTATATGGCTACAGGAAATACACAAAGTGAACTAATGATATTTTACGAAGCTCTGTCTTTTCAAAAATATTTTCATACTACATATGAATTTTCTTAAGTGGGCGGCCATACTGGGTTTTCCCCTAATTGGTATCTACAGCATGCAATGCTGTATCAAAAGAAATCTACAAAATAAGGAGCAATGACAGTAATGTGAAAATTTAACGCCACGAGTTTTAGGACCAAAAATGAATAAATAAAAAACGTCCTAGAAACAGAATTACAACACGTTACATGCGACTTTAACGCCTACCTGTTATAATAAGAATGTGCCGATGAATATGTGGGAAGATGGTAGTCTTTCTCGTATAAATTTCCTAAATCGATGGATGTGCCGTAGAATGATGAGGAATCCTGAGCCACCGAAGAGTTTTCTTCGGATTCTGCCAATCCCGGACTTTTTATTTCACTTTTTACCCCTGAAATAAAATGTACTGGGATGGACACTATTTATATGTTCTTAAGCAGAGTAAATTACAAGAATAAGAAAGAAAAATGCAATATTGTGCAATGTATTTAGCTACAGTGACAATTAAAATAGTATGTCTTATATTGTAGGAGAAAAAATAGTTAGATTATCTACAATGTGTTGGTTAGATAGCTATGTACACTTCTTACCTTGAACATCTAATGACCATGAAGTAAAATTTGTTGGAGGAATGCAAGACGGAGTAGAGGCGGACAACGTGTCGGATACAGTGGAAGAAGCGGCGGGAGGAGGAGAGTCACATGAAGACGACGATCGTGGACTGCCTGCTGAATCGGCCACTGATCTGAAAAAGAAAATTGAGGTACACTTAATAATAATAATAATAATAATAGTATTTAGTCTAACAGGAACAAAAAACCCAATTACAAGACCATAATAGAAATTATTCACATACATAAAAGTTCCTAAAATAGTTAAAACAATCACACTAATCTAGCACAAAAAAAAATTAAGTGCATAGGTGAAAAATATAAAGGTATGAAAAAACACACAACAAGAAGTAGTCGTCAAAAAATATTAAAAATAAATAAATAACTATGAGAAAAAATTATAACTACACGTCATGGGCAATCCTGCTGATTTAAACTGATATTATTAATATCACACATATAACATAATAGATTAAAATTAGATGTCATATTATATACCTACACGAGACATTAACATGAGATTAGTTCTGGCAGATTGGCAGTAAAATATCGTGAGATGTAATAGAAGGATGTGACATCACAAAATTAAGTTCGAATAAAATATATGAATTATGCAAGAGATTGTATAGAAATCGCATGGAGTATATAAATCTCTTCTTCATTAAAGAATGAATGCTAAACTTAGATATTAATAAGTTGTTATCAAAACCTTGTACCGGATAAACACCATCAGATTTAAATGAAAGATATTGAAGAAATTTTCTCCTGAACAGATTTAAGACTATTGATATAATATGTGCAATAAGGATTCCAAATTAAAAAACAGTATTTCAGTTTGGATCTTACAAAAGCATAATATAATAATTTTAAATCTATTTGGGTTTTTAAATGATTTACTATTTCTAATAATAAATCCTAATGCTTTTGAGGCCCCCTTGACAACATATTCAATATGTTGCGAGTAGCTTAAAGTACTATCAAATAATATAATACCGAAATCCTTTGTAGAACTGTGACGACTAAGTAATTGCGAATTAATATGGTAATCATATATAACAGGATTGGATTTACGAGTGCAGGTGGTAAGTTTGCATTTATTAACATTTAGGCTAAGTTTGTTACTGACAGACCCAAGCTATAAGTTTATTTAACTCTATCTGAAGATTATGGGCCTGGTTTGCTGAAGAAATGCAAGGACAAATTTTAACGTCATCAGCGTACGAAAGCTTCCCACAATTCAACACATCGTCAAGGTTATTAATGAATAGAAGAAACAGTAGCGGACCCAAATTCGAACCCTGAAGAACTCCCGATGTAGCGACATAAGTGTTAGATTTAAAACCATTGAATGTATATATTGGATCCTATTGTGAAGGTAGGAACGAAAAAATATAAGCAAATCATCACTAAAACCAAATGTGTTGAGTTTTTGCAGTAAAACTGAGTGATGTATCCTGTCCACAGCTTTACCAGAAGTCAGTGTACACTACATCAACTTGACCATGGTTATCTAGAATTTTAGAAATATACTGTGTAAAACAAAGCAGGTTGGAGGTGATAGATCTGTCAGATATAAAACCATGATGATTTATAGTACATTCTTCAGAAAAGTAGATGTGGTTGTACAGTGAAATCTCAAAATTATATAATATGGTAATAGGACGATAATTTGCTACATCAGAAGGATCCCCTGACTTCAAGATCGAGCACACACTATTCCTCTTCCACAAAGATGGAAATTTAGAACTCTTCAGAGATAGATTGAATAATATACAAAGTGGATAACACAGCACATAAGCACAATGTCTTACCAGATAGCTAGGCACAAGGTCTGAACCACAAGTCGGTTTGCCAATATTATTTCCTCTTCAGATAGAGATTGCTCAAGCAAGAAATATTATTGTTATTGTCCATATTGGCAGTTAGATATTGTAATGTAATTATTGAGAAAAACACTTTTGAAGTGTCGGCTAAAACTGCCGACACTTACCTATACCTCAAGATATACAATCTAGAACTGCATCACTCTAAACCTATTTCTCGTAGATACTTAAAAAACCATGCGAGAGCAAACAATTTAGTACTCTACAAAATTATATAACGTCTCTATTATTTACAAAATCGTATCAACGTTATCATTTCCTTTGAGTATGAGAATTTGCTACATGACTTCACACGGTGGCATATTTGCAAACTCATATGTAATTATCTTTTCAAAAGTTTTATAGTTAGATAAAAACTGCTACTACTGCCGTATTCAGAGGGTCCAAATACGTGTTCCGCATATTATCAATATTTTACTAAAAAATTTCTACCATACCATTTCCAGTTTCTTAAATTCATTTAGAATTGTGGTTTTTGGTTGGCTTTGTGATCAAGAATATTGTATTGTTTATTTAACAAATTTTGCGCAAAACCTTAACTCAAATTTCTTTTTGATAACAATTTGCAAAGTGTGTATTCACCTATTTTTGATATACTGCAATATGTCTACGTCAAAATCTATTGTAAATAACATGAAACCGTTTTATTTATCTCCGTTTTACAGCCAGCCTGCAGACAGCTTGTATAAATCTATAACTCTTTTCAAACATCCTTGTAAAAGATATACAAATATTGAGTGTCTTAGTTTTAATTGCCGTTTATACTCGTGTTGATATTTTCACAATTTTTAAAGACTATTTGTTGAGTGTTTAAATTTGTCTATAAAAAATATAAAGTCTTAAACCGATTTAAAGGTGAACTAATCTACACAGTACAGGTACCTAATCTAAATACCTATTACTTTACAATTAGAGATAATGGGATGAGTATAATGTACCTACAGGGATCGCCAGATATACGGAATAAAATTCATATCTATTGAATGGGTGCATTTTTTTTAAAACGCCGAAACATGTTAACTAATCTTGTTTTTTCCCATATTTCGGTTATGTAATATTTAATTATTATGCAATAATTAATTTTTCTTTAACCCCTTAATCCCCAGCTATCCCTACTGTTTTTTTCAAATGGAAACATAAGGCATGAGGGGGCTCGTTGAAAAGCTTATAGAAAACCGAATCCAGCCATACCAAATAAACAAGTTTTTACAACCATCTTTAACAAATAAAATAGTAAAAACAAGTTGGTGGCTAGACTATAGTGAAGTGGATATAATGTAGGTATTACACTTTGAACTATTACTATTACATGTATGTGTGCGCATACAGTTTGTTGCTGTGGCATTCTACGTCCATACTCGTATACCATAATTTTTATTACTGCGTTAGAGTATCACCCACTATCTCAACCTCTACCCGGGTTCCTTCGTCTGAGCGTGAATTTGTGCAACTACAAGATGACAAGTGTTCCATAGTTTTTTACAAAACAGGTTTCGTTCCGCGAAAGACATTGAAGGAATAAAACTAAACCAACGCGAATATTCCAGTTGAAGAACGGAAGTGTTCTACATTACTCTCTGTAACCTTTTAATTCGATCGATGTTTTTTTCAACTCATCTTTCCAATAAGTTTAAATGTAAAATTTTATTGCTTAAATCAGACGGTATTGGCAGTGCAAACACAAAACGGAGAAAGACGGAAAGATTGCAAGAATAGTGGGAAAAGCAACATGCATTCCGTATTCAACGTGTGACAGGCTACGTTGAGGGCACTAACCGTTTTATACTTTAAATTGTGGCGAAAAGTTCCCTGTGCTGGGATTTTGTTCCCGATTGCTTTCTAAAGCTAACTTCACTATCGTCATTTTGGAATTTTGTTTCCATTTTTCTGTTACTCCTCTTGCCCCATTTCATTATATCTGCCTACCTATCGAAATGTAGAAGGATGTTGACCGAAGTGTATTTACAATGGTTTATGAATATACAAAATACTAAAGTTTATTTTATAGAGTGACGTTTGTTTTCGACTATTATTGAAAATAGACGAGAACACAATCCCACCCCTGGTCCTGATTTCTTCGAACTGCCGAAACATTAGAATTCAACACTGTCATAACCAGTTTTTTTTTTTGAAAAACTTTTATAAATGACATCATGTTTATCTAAAGCGATGCAGTCTTTTCAAAATTATCTTTATTTTTATTTAAGTGACGAAACTGTCTATAATTGTTGTAATTTGCATTTTGTAGATACTTTATCAATATCAATAAGTAGATATACAGTACATACACTGAACCTCACTATATTACCTCCGTGTATTATTAAGATTTCAATTTTCTGATCTGATCAAATATTACAGCCAGGATAAACCCAAATGTAACAGTATCTAAGTTGTAAATATATAGTTGTAATAAAATATCATGTTTACGAAACAGTTGTATTGGCATGAATTTTCTATAAGTAAAAAAAAATTGAGAAGTCAAGTGCATAAAAGAAATAGACCTTGCCTAATTTTTTCTTCAGTGTGTGTAATTTCGATGTGTGTTTTGATACTGAACAATTCCTATTATTTTTGGAAGAAATATGTATCCAAGTTTAAATATGTTTATAACTATTCTACGATCTATTCTTAGATCGTTTTGTTATTATGTGGGGTTGTCAGTTTGTCTTGAGCTTCTGATAGTTTAACATGATGGTCAATGACAGTTTCATAGTAGAAACAGAAGGAAATGTTGCCAGTTGAGTTATTAAGTTAATATTATATATGTTGTAAGTACACTTTGTACTGATATATAGCAAGATTCTTTATTTTTACTTCTTACATATGTAAATGTGTATTGATTTAAAATTATACAAATGCTTATTTTAAAACTAAGTGATGATAATGACTTTGTATTTTTCTCTTTAAAAATATACCTCTCATCCATAATTATTTTGCATTTTTAAATTTTCAGTTATGCCATTTTTTTAAACGAGCCAAATTTAAAACTACCTTGTGTTCTCCAACCATTCTTAGTTTAATAATAAGTATATCATGATTTATTTTATCAAAGGCTTTACTTAGGTCAGTATAGACAGAATCAACCTGCAATCTAGAATCTAAGTTATTACGTAAATATTCGCTATAAGTAAAAAGATTAGTTTCAAGAGACCTTCCAGAGAAAAACCCATGCTGTTCGGGAATTATTTGACATTTAACTAATGCAAAAATATATTTATAAATTAATTTTTCAAACAGTTTGGCAAAAACACATCATTTACTTATAGGACGGTAATTAGCCACATTGTTTTTTGGTCCACTTTTATGTACAGAGACAACAGAAGACAATTTCCATTTGTTAGGAAAATGACCATTGATTAAAGATGGATTATAGAGAATAAATAAAGGATGAGCAAGACCAGTAGCACAATTTTTAGCAAATAAAGGAGGTAAACCATCAGGTCCCGCTCCTTTGTTTGGATTTAGGTCCATAAGAGCTCTGTGCACTTCACTTTCAGTTAAAATTATAGATAATAAACTAGAATGATTATCGGTATAAGGAAGATTACTTACAGAATCATGAGGACGAACGAACATACTCTCAAAATGATTGGCAAACAAATTACTAACTTCTAAATTATTACTTACTTCAACACCATTCAATTTCATAATTTTAGGAAAGCTACTTGTAGTTTTATTTAGAGAAACAAATTGAAAAAATTTTTTAGAATCATTTGGAATTTCATTCTCAATGTAATCAACGTAATTCATATAGTCATCTTGTATATAACAATATACCGTCGCCTCCTTTGCTCGATTTGTAGACATTTCAGTCTAACTACTAATCCTTTGGATATAATAAGGAAATAATAATTAACTAAATGATAACGATAAGTGCCTAAATATCACATTATTAATTAATTGTGCATTTAACTTTTGTAATAAATAACAAAGTATGTTTATGGGTAAACATCTCCATCTACTTGCTTTTTTTCTCGCTCATTTATTAACTGCCCACATAAATTGTAATAGGTGCATAAATCTATAAAACTTAAACATGTGCTAACCAAATGTGATTTGTGCCTCGTATTGAAATAATGTATCATGTCCTTGTCTACAGCCTTTGTGTAGGACCATTGGCTTTAAGTTGACACTTTTATTTTATAAAAGACGATAGTTTTACTCATGTTCAATGCACGAATAGATTCAGTTTGAATAAATCGTGTTTACCAATTGTTTCTACAGAACGTTGGTGAATATTTGTTTTCTTTGATTACATACGATTGATATTTCTGTTACTACAACAATTTTTGCTGCTATTTTCATCTAACATTATTTTTATTAATAAACTGTAGGTACCAATTTCTTATGATAATATGCATGTTTTGTGCTTTAAAAGCTGTTGGAGAAGAAATCACAGATACAATCGGAAGATAAATTTTATGAAACAGGTTCCTTCACTGGTCCTAGATGGGAGAAATTTACTAAAAAGCATAAAATATTTCAAGAAGCAAGTTATACAGGATGTTTCGAAAATAGTTGAAGGAAAATGAAAGAGTGGATGCGTCAGCCAATTTGAGAGGATGTTTTATATATAAAAAAATATTTTAGCCTTCCCAAGAAATTACAGCGGTTTAAAAATGGTTGTTGGAAATCAAGTTTCAAAAACTCTAAATGCTGCATGGATGTAGTTGATGTCCTCACCTATTTTACTCGTTGCCACATCACAGTAAGAGGATGAAATAATACACCTCTTGTACGTTTATTATCAGATTTTTTACGAATTGAAAAATGCGCAAGATTTTTTTTTTCTTTAATAGCTCTATTTAAAACAACATTTTTCTCTACACAAATTCCGAACCTTTTAATATTAGTAAAAAATATTAAATTTATGTCTGCGTCTCAACCCTATGGTTGTGCGAATACTTTAAATGAAATTATCTTAGTAGGTTCCTGTCAACTGTCATTATCATTTAATTAATCACAGCTGCATTAATGCTAAAATTGGAGTTTTTAATTTGAACCGGTTTTGAAATAGCCATGACAACTTGATTATAACACTCATTAGCTACAATACTTTTTTTATATAAAACAGTTCCTCTAAAATTGGCTACAAAATCTACTGTTCCATTTGCCTCAACTATTTTCGAAACGCACTGTATAATATTCTGTTCACTTGTACAAGTGAAATAATAATTAAAGTGACCTTTTAGAACCTTGAAAAATATAATTTTGGTTATTTATATTTCGAATAAATTAATATCTGAATTACTTTAACTTGGAATAATCAAATTTGGTACATAATTTAAGATTATTATTGGTCTTGTTTGATTATGGGTTCAAGTGAATTGAAACACTTCAAGGTGTTCATTGAGGCTAAAATTATAACAAACTTTGTTTTCCATTGATCGAATTTAAAATATTCTGCGCAGAACTTAATTTGAAACATTTTTTTACACTTGTTAAATTTAAAAAAATAGGGTTTTCACGAAAAAATGCTATAATTAAAACAAGATTTTAATAGTGTTTATTACAAGAAATCAAAAAGTTAGTAGTAGGCTTTGTCTTTAAAATTTGACAGTAATAATACTATGAAATAAAATTAAAATTAAAACTAAAGAAATTGGGCACCATTTTCTCTGAAGCATAAATTTACTACTACTAATAAATGGTGATCGATTCTTATAACGTTATATTTATTCGTAATACTGTTCCACAAATCTTCTCGAGATTCAATTGGTGAGGAATAAACAAAATCCTTTAATATTCCCCAAAGAAAATAATCACATTTGTTGAAGTCTGGCGACCATGATGGTCAATTTTGAAGACAATTATTTCCTCGTCCTAACCATTTATTTGGAAACTTAAAATTCCAAAAAAAAAAATCTTCGATTAAATCAGGGATAGTATTTTGCAGAAATTCCAAATAACTTTCTCTATTTAATCGATTTGTCAAAATAACTGGCTCAATCAAACAACGATCAATAATACCGGCCCAAACATTTACCTTAAACTGGCGTTGAAAATGTTATGTTAGTTATTGCGCAGGGGTTAAATCGGAATCAGAATTCATGAAAGTTGTGAACATTTGTAATTCTTCGACGAGTGAAACAAGAAACAAGCCTCATCAGCGGAAAGAAATTTCTTGTGAAAATTAATATCCTGAGGCAAGATAAACTCGCAAAAGGTCTCTCGTCGATCCAAGTCTTGAGGCAACAGCTCCTGGGCTCCTGCACTTTTTGAGTGTGATATGGACGTAGTAGATTACGTTTAAGAAGTCGGTGTACTGAAGTTCTTGATGATC
Organism: Monochamus alternatus; assembly: GCA_037114965.1. Classification (NCBI taxonomy): domain Eukaryota; kingdom Metazoa; phylum Arthropoda; class Insecta; order Coleoptera; family Cerambycidae; genus Monochamus; species Monochamus alternatus. The sequence goes on from CM073427.1 coordinate 76,965,402, forward strand.
CAGTTTTTCGATATACACATTTAGTACTTATTTGTGATTCATCCCCAGTAAACACACATACGTTATTTAAACGTATTTTCAACGTACCATTGGTTGATAACTCGTGTTACGTTACAAAATCAACCATTATTTTATGGTTAGAAAAGTAACGGTCTAACATAACGTTTAAAATACGTACTATTCTAACAAAAAATGTTGGCAAACCTTTTGTAACGTTAAATGAACGTTATTTAAAATATTTAAAAACTTATTTATTTAAACCTTTATAAAAGTTCTGTGCCAACTGATTAATATATTGACATTGAACAAAAACGTGTTTGTAACGTTTTAGAGTAACAGGCATAAGTAATGCTCGGAACGATACCAACCCAAAGTAAATTTTATACAATATAATTTAATAAAAAGATATTGCATTTAGAATATATAGGTACTTATATATACAAATAACTAGATAGTAAATATTTTTTAATAAACCTCACAAGTGTTAAAAAAACAGTACAATTTAAACGTGTATTATACGTTATAATCATTCATTGAAATAAGGAACCGAATTGCCTTTTTTTACACGTGTCAATTATAATGCCGTTAAACGTTCTATACGAATTTAATAATCTTATTGGTAGATAAAGATCACGCGTTACACACATACCATTTCGAGTTCTTTTTTGTAAAAGTTTGTCAGTTGCATATTCATCACTGTACATACCTACTGTGATCCGTGAAATATTTCCCTATTTTATTTTGGTAAGTATACCTACTTCTATAAGTATTAAATTTTATTTTATTAATATAAGAATATTAGGTTTTTTTTCATTACATGTTACAAATAATTATATAATGGAATCTAAATTTATTCCACTATAACTTTTCCTACTTATGTTTCAAAATACTACAAAATTAGTAAAAGTAGGCGTGTGAATTTTGTACTCGTACATGCCTACGTTAAATTACTTTGTAAAATGGGTAACAATTATTATGATTTGGTAATTTTTTTACTTTATACTCAAATTTAAGATACAGTGACATATTTCTAATCATGATTGGGAATGATTTAAACTTTTTTATTTCCTTTCTTGACTATCTACTTCGTGGTCATATTAAATGTATATTAGGTTATTATTATTGTTATTATTATTAGCATTATTATTATATTTATAACTATAATAGATTAAACTTAGACATGTTTAAAGTTTAGACTTTCTTTAAATAATCCATATTGTCCAATGTAAGAGAAGTTATTGATATGAAACTTGTTCAGATCTAATTTCATTGTTTTTAGGTTCCAATTAGTAGCATAAATAAGATATATTATTTTGGTATTTTTATATTTTGTTTGTATTATATACGTATTATTATTTATTAAATAAACTATTCCTGATTTTAAAACCAATTATTTATTGTTACCTATCTAAATTTGAAATTAAGCAAGTTATTCTTATTTGTAGGCGTATAAGTGAAATCAACATTCGAACCACACTACTGAAATATCGATAATAATTATTAATAGGAACAAAACTAAATAAGAGAAGATTTTGTAACTATTTTATTTATATTATATTAATTTCCTGATAATTATTTATTTAATACAGGGTGGTCCAGAATGTACCGTAAATACTAGAGCATATGGCACGTTAAAAAATAAGGGTACTATTTTACATAAATTTTTGCTCAAAACTCAATAATAAGAGAGATATAACCCTCTGAGAGATGAAATAAAAATCACTATTTTTAAATGTCTTTCAGATACTTTTGAATAATGGGTTCATGGGGTGAGTATATGATATTAGGATAATTAATTTTTTGTTACCACTTATTCAATCACTTATGTTTAAGGGGTAGTTTTGCATAGTATTTTTTTAAATTTGAAATTATGTATTTCAAAAAAATACTTATCACTCAAAACAACGCTTTAATCTTAAAGGGATGGAATACGTGGTAACATAAAATTAATTGTACTAAAACCTAAAAAAAGTAAATTCATTATAAAAGTGTTATAGTTAGTTAAGTCTTATAGATATTTAAAGAAGTGGTTTTTATTTTGCGGGTTTACAGGATTAAGTGTACCTGATTATTCAGTTTTTAAATATATATATATATAATACCCTTATTTTTTAACGTACTATCTAATCTAGCATTTATGGTACATAATTCTGGACCACCCTGTACAATGCCGCCAGAAAGATCCAAAAACAACTTTGTAAAACACGTTAAAAAACACGTTTCTAAAACATCTTTTTGGACATTAAAATAACAAGGTTTAATTTACGTTAGTTAAAAACCTTAATAAAATGTCATTATTAAACGTAAAAGCTTATTAATACTAAAAATGATCGTTCCACATTTACTAATATTAAACGTTTGTACTTTGGTTACCACAAACGTGTAAAACCGCGATATTTTTAAGTTGATTGTACGTAAAAAAGCCACGCCTTATTCAAACGTTGTATGGGCATTATAAACGTTTTTCTAACGTATATGTGTTTACTGGGTCTGCAACTGTTTTCAAAATATTTCCTTCATCCTGTACCCTTATTATACTAGGACGTTCTCGGATATTATTCAAAAACTTTCTTGTTGTTCGAGTCCGTCTTTCAATATTAGAAAATGTTTCTCTATGAGGAATCACTCGATTTGGAAATCTCCTACGATATATAACGTAACTTATATCAACTTGTTCGCTTAATGCAAATTTTGCAGCCATCTTCAAGAACAAATCGTAGCAGATAAAATAATGTTATTAACAACTGTTAAATTTTAAAGACAAACCCTACTACTGATCTTTTGATTTTTTCAAATTAAATTCTGCGCGGGATAACATTCTTTCTAAATTCGATCAATGGAAATAAGTTTGCTATAATTTTAGAAGTGAAAGTAACGAATACATTCATTATTATTGAAATTGAGAAGTTTTCGAAAAAATCCCCTGGCACGTCGATTTTGTTTTTAAAAAAGGCACTTTTTGACACACGACCCACATTTGTGACGTCATAGTTGTTCGAGATGTCATCGACAATTTTAAATAGCAACCCCCAATTTTGCCCATGCTATTTGAAAGAGTGTGTCATTCTACATATATACATCATGAACAATTATGGTGTTACATAAATTTCAAGAAAATAATATTGGATGATTTTAAAATTTAATTTTCACAATACTGAAAATAATATTGCCTATCCAACGATTCGGGAACAGCTCATCTAAATAAGCACGGACAGGTGTTGCATAATGGGGAGGTACACAGTACTGTGAAAATTAAATTTTAAAATCTTCAAACATTATTTTCTTGAAATTTTTGTTATGTAACACCATAATTTTTCATGATGTATGTAGAATGACACGCTCTTTCAAATGGCATGGTCAAAATTGGGGGTTGCTATTTAAAAAAATTGTCGATGACGTCATATCTCGAACAACGATGACGTCACAAATATGGGTCGTATGTCAAAAAGTGCCTTTTTTAAAAACAAAATCGACGTGTCAGGGGATTTTTTCAAAAACTTCTCAATTTCAAAAATAATGAATTTATTGGTTACTTTTCGAAAGCACTGTATATTTGATCAATAAAATTAATAAATCGATTCAATTAAAAAATCAGACACGCGTGGTATATTCTCTTAGTTTATGAAGACTAATCCACAGATAAACAGTTTTATAACGTTTTATTGTGCGTAATTTATTCAAAACATGCCAAGATCGTGAGAAATAAAACGAGCGAAGATAATAAAACAAGGGATGGTAGGTGGGCTGTCAGAGCACACAGCAACCAGGAGGTCTGGCGCGTTATGTGACAAAACAACCATAAGGAATTGATCAAGATTAGGTTCCATGTTTAAAATTATTTATCAGACCATGGATAATTTTTTTTTCTCTATTTTTGGTACATAACAATTTGCCTGCATCACTTCACTAATAGAGACTTATGATTAGCTAACCTTAGATCTAAATTAAATACACGTTTAAGAAAATTATTGCTAAGATACTGTCTACCTCGGCAACGAATAAAATTTATGTCAAAATATATACAGGGTGATTCATAACATAACTAAAAAGAATTTGGAAATGCGCCATCAAAAATGAAAATATCATAAATTACTTTTTGTAAAATCCTTATAGTTATTTATACAGGGATGGCCAGAAGTACGGAATAAAATTCATATCTTTTGAATGAGTGTTTTTTTTTAAAACGCCGAAACACCTAAACTGATCTTGATTTTCTCCCATATTTCGGTTTCTTCGACCCCCTAACCCCCAGCTACCCCTACTTTTCTCAAATGGGAACATAAGGCATGAGGGAGCTCGTTGAAAAGTTTATAGAAAACCGATTCCAATCATACCAAATAAACAAGTTTGATTTTTACAATAACATGTTTTTTTCATTTAGAAATTGAAACAACTGGATAATTTACAAAAATAAACTCAATGCCGCAAATGCTGAAAATGTCCTCCATTCACTATTTGGCATTCTCCAAGACGATAGTAAAAGCTGTCCACAGCATTCCGAATTACTTCAGCTGGTAAATTATGCATCTCCGCCCTAATCCAGTTCTTTAAATTATCAATATTATCAGGTCTCTCCTGGTAGACTCATTCTTTCAAATATCCCCAAACAAAAAAAATCCAGAGGCGTTAAGTCGGGGGATTTTGGCGGCCATTAAACTGTACCCCGTCTATCAATCCAACGATTTGGAAATATTTCATCTAAGTATCTTCGAACGTCAATACCAAAATGTGGGGGAGAGCCATCTTGTTGAAACCAAATTCTTAAATTCTTTCATTCGGTATATCTGGATCAATTTCATGAGGAAAAATCACAGCTAGAGCAGAGATCAGGTGAAATGTTAGGAAATCCAGGTAGCGTGCGGCAGTAAGATTTTCTTAAAAAAAAAATATGGGCCCAAGATTCTATTGTTGAGGATACTTGCCCATACATTAACTTTCTGTGGGTGCTGAGTTCGCACGTCCTGTGATTAAAAGCGATAATTGTGCCTGTTAACCATTCCATTTAAATAAAACGTATTTTCATCAGAAACAAGTACGTCTCGTTCAAAACCATTATTGTCGTCACACCGTCTCATCATATCCTCACAAAATTGTAATCGCCTATCATAATCGTCTTCTAAAAGCTCTTGGATAAGACATGCCTTATAGGGTTGATATTTCTCTTGTTTCCAGTTTTGGGCAAAGTCTACACTGTACCGTGTACATCAAATTTGAGAAATATTTTACTAACTGTCCCTTGCGAGATTTGGTTTTCGGGATATTTCGCACTAAATACATACATACATACATACATAACATCCAAGCAATATCAAGATTTCGATGCGTTGCCTTTCCGACAATATCACTGCGATTCAGTAAATAACCTGATTTTGACACAATGGTAACGTTTCGAACTCTATTTACAACTAAAGCGAAAAATTAACCAGAAAGCCTGGCAAGTAAGTGGTACCAAAAAAACGTAACATAAAAAAGATATATTTTTTTGTTAGCAGTGATAGGTACAGTGTCAAATTATTTATTTTATTCTGTGCTAATTCATGCAAGATAACACTGAAGATAATTAAATTTTATTTCATTTGATAAGTAAGTGTTTTATACAACGCTAAAAACCTTGCTACTGAAAACATAAAACTTATTTATTTTTGGTATGGCTGAATTCGGCTTTCTATAAGCTTTTCAACAAACCCCCTCATACCTTATGTTTCTATTTGAAAAAAAGTAGGGGTAGCTGGGTGTTAGGAGGTTGAAGAAAAATTTATTATTATATAACCTAGAGATGGGAAAAAATCAAGATAAGTTAACGCGTTTTGGCGTTTTAAAAAAATCACTCAATCAAAAGATATGAATTTTAATCCGTACTTCTGGCCATGCCTGTATTTGTTTCTCAAATGTCAAAAGCAACTCCAAGTTGATGGATATTGTTTTAATTTATGGTGAAGTAAGACAAAATGCCTTAGCAGCTTTTCGTCTGTACGCAAAACGATTTCCCGGTAGACATGTGCCAAATGCAGCAGGTAGGTCAAATTATTTTATTGATTAAAACCGTAAATTAATTTTATTAAATAATAACATTAGCAGCAATAGGCGTTATAAAATTTTATTTATTTCTTCTCTTGGAAAATTTTTTCAATTTTTTGTCCGTTCTTTTTTTATTACACTTGTTTTTATTACATAAATGTATTTTTAAATCATTTTTGAACTGTTCTTTTTGATTATTTTTACAAAATTGGGTTTGTAACAGTCCCATACATTCACAAATTTTTAAAATACCGGTGTCAACAGAACCATACATACATCATTTACAACTTTTCCTTATCTTGTTCTTTACGGTTTTGCTTAGCCTTAGGTATATCTAGCAGCAAGATAACTACTGCTACTTACACTTTAAATCACAAAAAGTTCACGATGCAAAAAAAATGCTGAACTCACAAATTCCATTTTCCGTATTCTACGTAAGGTCAACTTACTCTGGTAAGATTATATTAAAAAAAACCTACTTTTATTACTGATTTAGCTAGAGAAAGATATAAACGAACAGAAAAGTTTCAATTTTTTGTAAATATAGGTATATTATTTATAATTTCCAACAGCAATAATTTGGTAAAAGTGGCGGGTATTACAAGGGCTGATGATAATTAAACTGATTTAGTCAAAAGGGATGCTTTAAAAGTATGGGCAGGTCAGGTCACCGTTTTAGCCTGTTTGTACAATTCTGCTGTCAAGATGATTATCTAAGCATAGTATGAACTTGAGGGTACAATCGGGCTGGCAATCTGGGACACACCGAAAAGTAACCCCTATTAAACTATCTATTCTGTAAGAAACATCATGCAAGACTAACTTTGAGCATAGAAATCGTCTCGACGATTTTAAACCAAAAATATAAAAATCGAATTTAGAAAAGATTTAAAAACATATTTAATAAAGAATATCTGAAATTTTCAACAGTAATAATGTTCCCTATTTAATTTTTCTAATATTTTAAAATTTTAATGCATTCAATTTATTAAGAAATTGTCTATACATCGTAAAAAATATTCGGTAAATTTTCACCAAATTCTGCACAATTAAAACGAACCTATACCTAATCATGTTGAAATAATAACACAATTCGTAGATTGTCAGTTATTTACTAGCTAAATAAATTTGTAACATTTAATTACTTTTGAGTTATCTTACCCAACCAACTCTAACTAAAAATTGTGTTGATAAACTTCCATATGAAAATGTTCAATCACTTAAAATTCAACAGCAAAATACTTATTTACTGTTATTATTTTGCAGTTGGAAGAGCACCTGAAAAAACTAGGTGAAATGAATGTGTCAATTAGCGCATCATTGCATGAATTTTGATTTAATTACCAACCAGATTCTCAAGTACATACATTTTATTTAAAAATGAAGGAAACATGCTGTAATAAACTTGCTGTACATTTACCAAATAAAATGTTAGTAATAAACAATGCAGACTTTATAACAAATAAAATAACATTCATACTCTATGATGAAGGCAAATTTTAAACATTTTTGTCCGTGTCATTGATCTTTCGATAGCTGGAGGACTTCTTCAAACATTCCTTATTCAACGTTAAATTCAATCCTATCCAGATTCGACGAAAAGATAAGAACAATCTTTCTACCTGGTTTGTACTAAAGAGTAGTAGTTTTAACAGGACCCTGTCATCTATAGATGTAAGTATTGAATGAATAGGGTATTATGAAATCAGACAGATTGGTATAAAGATATTTTTGTATTCACGGAATTTTTCTAAAGAAAAGAAACCTTTTGTGTACAAAATCGTAATCCACAAATGAAAGAAAACAAATACAGTTTGAAAGCATTCATTATTTACCAAACATTATTTACTCATAATTTGATTTTTTTATCTATATACAGTGTTTCGTATAAGATCCGACACAGAGCAAGTGCATTGAAATTTAACCAAACATATCCATATATGAAGTTGTACCCAGGTGGAGTTATAGACCTTCAAAGTGGGACTAAATATAAAAAAAAATAATATCTGAATTACTAATAACCAAATTTGGTACATGATTTATTTATCATTGGTCATCTTTGACTATGGGTTGAACTAAATTGAAACACTACAAGGTGTTCATTGAGGGTGAGTTACCCCTAAAATTATATACTAAACTTTTTTCCATTGATCGAATTTAAAGAAAAAAATAATTGAATTCAAAACACTTTTTTACTCTTGTAAAAATATTTAAAAAACTAAGGTTTTATAGAAAACATGCATTGATTAAACAATATTTTAATAGTGTTCATTTGAAGAAAAATAATCAGCAGTAGGCTTTGTTAAAATTTGAGAGTTAATAATAAGACTATTTTAGTTCTTCCACTGTATGTTGTTGAAAATGGTTGAAAAATATACGTTCAGCGAACAAGTTGACATGTTACTTGTGCTATAGGTTTCTGTAAAGGAAGCTGTTGAAGAAGTGTGGAAGAATATCGTAGAAGATTTCCAAATCGAGTCGAATTTTTAAATTCCAATTCCAAATTTAGGGGTTACTCTACCGTCAATGAATACCTTGTATCTAGTGTTTCAATTTACTTGAACTCATAGTCAAAGAAAACCAATAATAAACCTAAATCATGTACCAAATATGGTTATTCCAAGTCAAAGTATGTAATTCAGAAATATTAATGTTTTCCGAAATATTCGGCCCCATTTTGAAGGCCTGTTAATCGTTTACAAAAAGAATTGTCTAAGAAAAATAAAAACTGTAAATAAAAGAGCTGCCCGTATTAAAAACAGTTGAATAGCATGGATTGCTCGTAACTATCAAGGGAGAAGTTGTGAAAAATGATTAAACAACATATGTGAACAATCATCACAGTGGACCACCGTCGCCGTCGGCGAAAACTAGCCCAGACGCCAGCTCATGCAAAGTAACACAGTCGTCCAGTCCAGTACTACAAGTTTCAGCCGTAGCTTTGGTGAGACTTCGAAAGTAATATGCTGAGTCGACATAAAACAAGCAAACGACATGTGGACAAGATGAGATATTCGTTTCTCATACACATTTCCTATTTCACATAAACGACAATAGTTATCTTTCGTCTGATGTCTGTACACAAGACTTGTAATTAAAATACTTATTTGGTAATATATTCTTCAACATTGCTCACTGAAAAGCGCATAGTTTCACACAAAATAGTTTTCAGCAATCGTCAGTCACACTGATGTAAGTACATTGGTTTTCGCTTTACCAAAAAAACATGCAGTTTTTTTGTTTCATATAGTATAGTTCGAGTATATGAATAATGCATTCTGGTTTGAGGTGTATCACGCAGATCTAATTTAGGGCCTCTACCGTTTATATTTTTTATAAATGATTTGCCGGATTTATTCAATGACAGCAACCTACCATTACTTAAACGAAAAAAAGCAAAAAATGTTTTTATATACAATATAAATTGCAAAATATACAAGTAACTGATTCCAGTTCAAAAAATTTAAAAAAATATATTAGACCATTCATATCGTCAATAAAATATATTTATATGTTACTGAAAAGAGTACATAGTATACCTTTACTTTTTATGTAAAATATTTCATTTATAATATTAAAAATATGTTATGCTTTTAAGAAAAATCAATCAAAATTTTCAAAGAGTAGAGTTAAATGCGAAATACCTTATTTTTCTTTACTGAAATAGTAAAAATTTAGTTGAAGAGAACAGCATAATTAATAAAAATGTAAAAATTGCAATTCCAGTGTAAAAACCCAAAAAAATTTAATTTGAACATTATGATTTTTCTGTACATGCAATGGATATAGACGTAGACGCGCCTTTTACATTGTTGTACAGGTTGTCCAAAACTTTCCTACTCAGGCATTTTTCTTGAAGAAATATATTTATAGACGATGTATTTTAAGCATACACTTACGCTTTGTTTGTGCCAAATTTGTGAGGTTGACAAGGGGCGAAGATAAGCTTCATATCACCATTTATAATTTCTTTTTCAGAAACATATTAATTTCTGTGGTTCCTTGAAAAATACATTGCATTCTAATAAAAAAACCTTTTATAAAGTTAGAAAGACGTGTCCAAAAGAAGATTTACGAAAAATAAATAAATTATTGCATTATAAATATATGTAATTGATTAAATAATATTTAGTAATAGCAAAGTTCACCACCTGAATATAAATAAAAAATAAACATTCTTAAGAATAATTACAGGCATTTTTCAGTTTGTCTTCCATTGTGATCCAAACAACAATTAAACTCCCACAGAAGATAATCCAGAGGGATTAGATGCGGCGATCTCGGTGGCCTCTGTATTGGACCATTAGGTCCTATCCAATGATATGGAAACTACGGGTTCAAATAATTTGTTACAATTACAGAACTGACTAGGTGCATCGTCTAAATGCAACTATAAATGTTTTCTAATATATAATGGAATATTTTCCAATAAACCTGCAAGTTATCTGTCTAAGTACTGTACAAACCCTTCATCTGTAAAAGTTTGTTATAAAAAATAAGGACCTATTAAATGCCGTCCAACTATGCCGCATCACACATTTATTCCAAAACACTCTTGGATTTTGGACTTCATTTAATCAATGCGGATTTTCATCAGTCCATAGTAATTGGTATTTTGGCGATATGATATACCAATTCTTAAGAATTAGGTATTTTAAATATTATACATAAAACTTTATACTTGCTTAACTGACAACATAAGTGTTAAAATTAGTTTTTTATATGTTAAAATATAATAAAGTGATGCCGTAATTTATTTTTCATATATTTTCTTTTGGACATAACATTCTAAGAGGAGTGCAAATAGGTGAAAACTTTATATATTTTTTATTAGAATGCAATGCATTTTTCAATGATCCACATAAATAAATGTTACTGAGAAAAAAATTATAAATGACGTCGCGACGCTTATCGTCGCCCGTTGTCAACCTCACAAATTAGGCACAAACCAACGCCTGCTAAATTGCATCGCCTTGATGAAGCACGCCTTCTACGATTTAGCTGACGATGCACAGACAAAGCTTAGGTTTATGCCTAAAAGATATTGTCACTTGTTTTCTTTGATTTTATTTTTACAAAATTGTATTTGTAAAAGAACATTCAAAATTTTGTTTCAGATAAGTTCTGAATCGACCTGTACGTATAAAAAAGGGAGTATATAACTGCTACAATACTTTGTTAGTAGGTCATGACATGAGCACCGAGTCCTGCAGATAAATAAATATTCCATGCCTTCATTGCATCAAATAACTGCTGACTGGTCAGTAAACATCGACAGCTGGTATTGTGTTCACAGTTAATTTGTTGAGTCTACTTTTATTTTAAATGAATTATGATGGCTTTTACAGAGATTTAAAACACTGGAAAGGTTTTGAAACATCTGCACAAATTCAACGTCGACGGATTTGCACGCCGATGTTAGTTTCTGTAAGTATTTAAGTACAAATTAAATATAGTAACGCGCCTACCATCGACGAAAGATTCATTAATAACTGTATTATTTGTTAGGCGACTACATAATAAATCACATTTTTTGCCATTGCTTAAACAGTGATGGTCAAATTCACGGAAAAAATGTGGTACATGATACCAAACATACTTGTCTCAGAAACAGCTATTCCTCACAATATTAATTTAATTTCAAAATAATTATATTGTAATTTGTTAATCATTTATAAACTCTTGTTTACTGCATCAAAATTTGATTTTTCAGTAAATTAGGATTAGAAGGATTAAAACTAGCTCCTTCGCCATTTTTGAGAGTATTTACATTTTTATTTATATTTCATCCAGACAATCCGATTGATTTTAATACAGTTACAATTGCATCATCTGAATTGTATAAAGGGACAATGCCATACTTTTAGGCATTAATAATCATAAATGTAGTTAGTCTTTAGGTAGGTACCTACTTGATGAAGTAGGTATCTAAAAAAATAAAAATACCTATTCTTATTGAGTCAAATTGCAATATTAAAATGTGAGAATAGGGTACTATACGGAATATAGTAACATGTAATTGTTATTTATACACGCTAAATAAATACGCTTGGGTAATATGTAATACACGGTCTGCACGGAAACAATATAATCTGTATTTAAATATAATAATATACTTAAAATTTTAAACTTCATTCAAGTGTATATGTAGGCATTAATTCAGTAATAATGTATATTTGATACGAATATTTACATATTCTTGACATCCAAGCATCTTATATTTAATTCAACACTTTTCTTTCATAAAAGTACACTTTAAATTTACGATTTACTTAAAGAATAATATTTTGTTAAAATATGAATATTATTAACTATAGAACAGATTATTCTTCCTTAAATTATAGGTTTATACGTTAAAATTATTAATGGCTCAAAAGCGGTATATGTCTGGTGTTGTGCTAATGAATGACTTTGACAGTATACAGTATGCGCCAAAAGTATGAAATAAATTCAATAAAAACGAAACAATTATTTTTTGGGAAAAAACCTCGAACAGGTCGATTTTTTATTTAAAAAATACATATTTTAGCGTAAAATGCGATTTTCAAATGTCATTTGTTTTCGAGTAATGACATAATCGATTTTTTTTTAAATGGCAACACCATATTTTTTTTCCTTGATTCTGAAAGATCGTTTAATTATCTATCAGACAGTACTAAAATTTTGCCCTCTTACATAGGAAAGTTTTCGAGTAAATGACGATTGAATGTTAGAAAACGTAAATTTTATCCATAAAAAAGTAACAATTCTAAGGTATGTAAAATAAAATACAATTGATTAAATTTTATACTTAAATTAAATGTTCGAGTTGCCATCCACCAACTTCTTGACAATTGCAAGTCTGTGAAGAAATTCTTCTTGCACATTATGAATGATTTCTGGGGTAACTCTGCGTATTTCGTCCCGAATGCGATTTTGAAGTTCTTCTAAATTATGTGGTTTATTAATGTACACTTTTGACTTCAAGTATCCCCATAAAAAATAGACAAGATGTGTAAGATCTGGCGATCTTGCAGGCCATTCTATCGATCCGCGTCTACCGATCCATGCACATCCCAGGAAAACAGTTGTCCAAAAAATCTCGTACAGGGCGCGCATAATGCGGAGGAATGTCAGGGTCATTATCGTTAGGAAAAATTACTGCAAGGGCTGGAACAAGGTCATTTTCTAGAAACTCTAAATATCTTTGTCCTGTAAGGGTTCCTTCAAAGAAGAAAGGCCCTACTATTCTGTCGTCAACTATTCCAGCCCACACATTTAATTTCTGAGGGTGCTGGGTATGTGCCTCTGCCATCCAATGAGGATTTTCCCGACTCCAATATCTGCAAGTTTGACGGTTTCCTGTACCATTCAGACAAAATGTGGCCTCATCTGAAAAAAGTATTTGCCGGTGTAAATTTCTATTTCCTTGACATAAATCCATTAGAATTTCGCAAAAGTGTAAGCGGCGATCAGGATCATCTTCATTGAGTTCCTACACAAGTTGAATTTTGTAGGGATGATATTTTTTCTTCCTCAAGATACGTAGCCCAACTAGCAAAATAAATTTTATAAAGGTTGTATAAATTGCTATAATATAAATCTTATAGGAAACTTCAAATTCATATATCATAGTTAAATGCCTTTATACGATACTTATAGAATCGAAAAGGGCCCACTTTTATAAAACACTTTGGTAATGTAACAGTTCTATAAAAAATGTATACACTTTTAAAACAATTTTATACAGCAGCTATAAAAACGTTTTGTGGTCTGTATTTTGGTATTATTTAAAGAAACATTATATTTTTTAGTGAAGAATATTAGAACCAAATCATTTTAAGATTGGTGTATAACGCAGATTCGTAATTATTTGTATTTATATTTAAAAACGGGGTCACTCAATGGCGATCATTTCTGTAAATGGTAGATAGGTACAATACAATATTATCATGTTAACAATCAGTGTTTCAACAACAAAAATTTTATTGCGCCGCAAATTTTATTGATAAACTATATATATGTTTGTGACAAAAAAATGATGCGCTTTAGTTTAGACCACATTTGCGTTAAAATTATAAAAAATAAATTTAAAAAATATTAAAATTATGCTTTCTTTAATTTATAATATCATTGTGTAATTATATTTAATGATAGTGTTATAAAATAGTCTTCCAAAAATAGCAAAATTAGGTTTTAGATATAAATTTAATAAGGCTTTCAACTAATTTTCCATAATGGCGGCAGTCGCTGATCCAACAAATCTTCATTTATAAATGGCGACTTATAAATACAATGATTTTATTCCACATAAAATCATAACAAAATATTTTAATGTAAATTAGAACTTTATACAATATAATGTTTTTATAGTCTTAAATATATTTAAAAATGTGTGTGCGCAAGTAGATAATGTTTGCATCGAAAGTTGCCAAGTTTTATAAAAAAATTAGAAATTTAAAATATTATGTACTATCATTACCTATATTAACATTGTTGGGTATTAGCTAAGTATTATTAGTTAATTATAATAATAGGTATTTAATTTAAAACTAACCTAATTATTGCATTACCAAAAAATTAAATCAAAGTTACTTTCTCGTACTGGTTTTTTGCATTTTTTCGCAGCCATGAATCGTTTTTAATGTGAGTTCTTGAACATGGACACCATCATTATTTATATAATAAAACCTATAAGTAAAATTGAACGTCGGTACGTTTGACTGGAAACGTTACTTTCAAGAATTTGTTTGTATTCTTTCTTGATTAGTGCTTGGTAATACACTATACCTTAGGATTTTAAAAATTACGCGGTATATACAATAATTTTGTTTTCGCAAGGCACAATTTTGTTCTATAACATATTTATAAAACAGGGAATATTTTTATAGATTAAACACAACTATAAAACTATTTTATAAATGAGCGCATTTCGAGGTTAAAAAATAATTTTATTAATTTCCTTATATGTCCTTAATAAAACACGTTTATACAACTATTTTATAAGATTATAATTAAAAACCATTTGCCTAAGTATACAACTCTCTCATAATATGTTTACAATCCTTATATATATATTTTTGTTGTATAACGTATTATAATACTTTTATAAAAATTTTAAAGAACTGAAAAATATTTTTTTCTATAAAACACGTAAAAACTATTATAAAACAATTTTACACAATTACTTTATTCAGAAACAAATTTATGGCAATTATTTGCTCTATAAAATCAAACTGTTCGCTAAACAACGCAATTCGATAGTTATAAAATAATTCGTTTCTTTTAAAGTTCCATTTTGCTAGTTGAGAGCACTGTGCTCTGACTAGTGTCATTGTTTAATGCAGCCAATCGTGAAGAATTATGAGGATTATCCACCATACTTATCAAAATGTTCTGTTTCTGATTTTCATTAATGCTTGGACGTCCAGGTTTTGGAATATTTACAACATTGCCAGTTTCTCTAAATTTAGACTCTACCTTACTGACTGTTGATTGGCTGATAGGGCGATCTGGATATTTTTCATTAAATAAATCGCAAACTTGCTGCTGAGTTCTAGTCATATTCCCGCATCCGATAAGAATTAAAATTTCAATTCTTTGAGTAACAGTTAAATGTGCCCATAATACTTTAAATTGAATAATATTTCTATGTCGCTTACAATACTTATTAGAAAGTCGGTGTGACAATGACACTTTGCAAATATTTTCACCTACGTGATCCATAAAAGAACTATGGAATTCGAAAAACTAAACTTGATAACGTTTATGCTTTATTTTAATTGATTTACGTTTTCCAACATTCAATCGTCATTTACTCGAAAACTTTCCTATGTAAGAGGGCAAAATTTTAGTACTGTCTGCTAGAGAATTAAACGATCTTTCAGAATCAAGGAAAAAAATATGGTGTTGCCATTTAAAAAAAATGACGTCATTACTCGAAAACAAATGACATTTGAAAATCGCATTTTACGCTAAAATATGTATTTTTTAAATTAAAAATCGACCTGTTTGAGGATTTTTCCCAAAAAATAATTGTTTCGTTTTTATTGAATTTATTTCATACTTTTGGCGCATACTGTATAACTATGTCTTTCTTTCCTTATATACATAATTAAATACTATTGAGTGAGTTGTATTTAATTATTTGTACTTCTAATCTAACTAATTATATTTTTTTACTTACTTTATTCAGAATTAATTTCTTGATATTAGTATAGCTTATTTTTGTGTGCTATATATCAAATTCATATCTGCTATATGGCGATGAAATATATTTTTAGCTAAATAACGACAATACTAATTTTATTGAATTTAATAAAACTTACGTTTCCTTTTCAGATGATTCTGCGTCGGCACGTGGTCGTTTCATCTAGAATTTAAAAAGAAATTACAAGAATTAGTGAAAAAGTAAAAATGTTTTAAATTCTAAAGTACATATTAATAAATTTATTGAATTTCATTATATATTTTAATCAAGAGAAAGATGAATAACTACAATAAGCTATTCCTCACAATATATACAATATTAATTTAATTTCAGAATAATTATATTGTAATTTAGTAATCATTTAGTGCTTCAAAATTAGATTTTTCTATAAATTAGAACAATTATATATGCTTCTTCGCATTTACATTTTTTACTTATTTCACAGAAATAATACAACTGATTTTTAGACAGTTATAACTACATGATCAGGATTGTATAAAGGAACAATGCCATATACTTTTAGGTATTTAGTAATAATTAATGTGGTCAATCTTTAGGTACTAGATGAAATATCTAGGAATATTAGTAAAATAAAAATATGTACCTATTCTTATTAATCTAATTTGCATCAAGTTAAGTAAAAAAAATCTCTTGATTATATTTTATAAACTCAATTTTCCAGAAAACACGAAATACCTTTCAAGAAGTTATAAGAAACAATAAATTGTTTTTTTTTTTAATGGACTAACTATATAGGTACTTGAAGTTAGTACTTAGAATTATTTAGCACTAGGGCAAAGTGTAGCAATTCCTGTCACTTCAATTCTGTAGATATAAGAAATGACATGCAATCTTTCCTTATTAGATTTTGAAGAAAATGATGATGGTTTCAAGCAAGTGTGCTGTAAGATTTGAGACAACCTCAAAAATCACGACTGAAGGTAAAATACATTTTTGCTCTCAAGTAATTATTGATATTTTAAAAAGCACTTTAAATATCGATTTTCAACTATTTAAGAGTACTCATCAATGTAGTTTTTTATTTTACTCACTAAAATCAATCAAAAGTCTGCTTTTTGTCAAGATAAATGTCTAAATGTAAGAGAAAAACTTATTTAACAAATTTATTTCAAAATTATTGTCGAAGAACAATGAAAAAGGTCATTTTATTTGGCAAAAATGTTGAATTTGTACACTAATAATTTTTTTCTGAAAACATAATTATATATTTTTTCTTTAACATCGATTGATGAGATTATAGGTAGTGTATTCTTAAAACAACGTAGGTATATGGTTGATATATTCTGTATATGCAAAAGTAGGTGTTGTGTTGTTGAAATCTCCATAGGTACCTAAATTAGAAATCCATATATTCATTTTTAAATTGAATATCGGCTGTAAAGAGTTAGAAATTGTACAATTTTGTAAAATTCATAAAGTATTTTTTACATTGAATATGATGTAGCAGTTTTTGATTATTAATCATCAAACATAGCACTGTGCGTCCTATAGTTCGGTGAAATATTTGTCGGCATTAGCCATTATACATACTTTAAGAGTTATGCACTGTAGAAGATTATTTAGGGGTCCAACCCTTTTATCTCATTGTATATTTACGTCCGTACAATGCGAGTGTAAAAGCAAGCTGTTCGAATACCATTCAAACGAAGCCAAAAGAGAACAACTAAATTTAATATATTGTCAAACTACTTAATTGTAACTATAATAATTCGCTATTGTTTACTTCAGAAATTTAGGATAGAAAATTTGTTCAACTTAATAGCAAAACATAAATTAATAATTAAATTAATGAAAACAACTGAAAATTTACAGATTATTTTTAAATAAAGTTTAAATTGTTTACTTAGCATATGTAAAGATCACAACCTTTACGTTCACGTTATAGCTACATTATTGTACATACAACATATTAACCTATGAAAATAATGCCCAACAAAAGCAATCAATGCTGACAAAAATCAAATTTAATAATTTAATATTTGTATGACAAAAAAAAACCCTTTGGCAGTAAGGATACAGTTAAATCATTCTTATGACGTATATGTACATATATAAGTAGGTATGTATATCGAAGTAGGTATAGATGATATTTTGAGTGAACATGAAAAATTATTATAGACAGTTCCATGAATAAATATAGCATAATTATTGCCACCCTTGGTATCTTTAGATGTACAGGAACCAAAAGATTCGTCTAATTATTGATTGCTCACAACTTTTCCCGGGATTTGTACCAGAAAAAGAGGCAATTTGTTGATTAAACTGTTATAATAGTGCAGTACAAGGAATAAATGTAATATAATAAAGGTAAATGCTTAAAATCTGAGGCCATTGGTCGCAAAATGCCCTGTAGGAGGGCTTACAGACATTAAAATTTGTCTTCAATAGATCAATCAACATGTCAGTCAACTTTTCCATTTCTATTAAAAAACGTGTTATTTGATTGAAACAAAAAAATATTGGGTTTGCTGCAAAACCTTCAAGAAACTTTACTTTGACTGATTTGACAGCAAAATTTATATATCTAAATCATTTAAAAAATTGATGCTTTTATAACCTAGAAACAACCATTAAATGTCGCGGAATTTTAGGTTGTAGGACACTTACACGATCAATTTTAGAAAATGAAACACGAATATTACACGTTAAATATAAACGTTTCTGTAACATATTGGATGCACTGACACCTGTTAGTTGTTCTGGCACATTCAGATGTTCAATTTTTGACGTAATCATCAACACATTTCAGAATGGAATAACAGTCCATATTTTCATTTCCAAGTTTATTAAAAACAATAAATACATGACGTTTATATCAAATACATGATATATAAAACAACATACATATTTCAAGAAATGCCGAGGAAATTCAAAATTTAGAAATATTTATTCTTGCCTGTCTTGATTCAGTCTTGCTGCATTTAAAATCATAATTTCACACCTCACAAATCATTGTTTTCATTTGTTGAAAAGTTCAGCTTTGCTACCTGAAACCAAAAGTACAATATACACACAGCGGACAAATGCATTTTTTTTGTCTAAATATTTTTGAAAGCTATTATAGAGACCACCTAGACAGCTAACCTTAAAAAAGGTTAAGTTAAACTAAAAATGTTAGCTAGATGAACTTATAAACATGCATTTACAGCAATAGTATATACCTATAACACCTATCTATTTTTTTAACTTCTTATTGACTGCTTCTTTACCTTATAACATGAAGTTTAAAATATCAAACTGTAAATTTTGAGTCAGGTAAAGAATTAAAAAAAAAAGAGTTGAGGTGAGAATATATACAATGTGGACCTTTAGGCCATAATTTTTTAACATTTGTTGGAGTTTAAGCCATACCCATAAGGGCAGAAATCCACAATTCCAAGACATTTTAGTTTACTTTGAACATAGGTATATTTGTTCTCTGTACTATACCATTGAGTTTATTACTAACCAGCTTATATACCCAATGGTACTACTTTACTATACATTTGAATGAAAAATAAAATTTTAGTAACACGTTTATATCAAGAACCTTTTTAAGTAGAGATTCTGTACTTGCCTAGGTTACTCCTTTCTGTTATTACCGTATATGTCCAGTTCGTATTGAGCACCCTGCAAATTATATAACTGTATTTTTTATATATTTTTAGATATTAACAATATTGTGTGAAACTAACTACTCTGCGGAGTAAAGCCCCGATCAGCGTTGAATTACACCCACGATATCTACCCATATATTCTTTATTATTATAGCTTTTGTAACATTTTTTACTGTATTTTAAGCTAATATAAATCAAATCTCCTACAATTCCTATCAATGAAGTCTTATGTATGCTCTCTGATACCAAACATCTAGATATGCTAATGAACAATTCCACAGACAAAGCTCTATTCAATAATTATCTAAAAAACCTAATCTAGCTAAATTTACTAACCTGGTTTAATGAAAACACTCTATAAATATCTAAGTTCACTTTTGAAACTGTGGGAACTCGAAAATTCAACCACAATAGATGAGATCTGACCTATTTCTGCAATTTTAGGATTGCTTCTTCCAGGTGGTGGTCTTCTTTAAGTTGAGTCAAATATCTAACTATAAAATTATTATACCAATAAATTAAAATTATTTGAAATTAAATATCGACAATTTCAAAAGTGACTTTAACCTTTCAATGAATTTAAAATTAAACGTGACAAATACCTACTTAAATAATGTTTACCCTTTAATCGTTTTCTTATTATTATTTTAGGTATTAACAATATTGAATGAAAACTACCTTGCGGAATTGTTGATTATCATACCTAGATGTTTGGTATCAGAGAGCATATATATGACATTGATAGGAATTGTAGGAGATTTGATTTATATTAGCTTAAAATACCTTTCTAATAAGAGTAAAAAAATATATAAATGTTATTGCATTTATTGCTTTTAATCAATGTTTTAGCTACGTGTGATCAGAAACCTTTTAGAACTACGTGGGAATAATATCAATAAGTAGCTATAGTAAATATTCTGCATAAATCTAACAATAACTATTAAACACACCAGCAACCAAATGATATGGCGTTGATGTGATGATTGTGCACGTGATTACTTTATATCGACCATATAAGTCTATTAGATATGTAACTTTAAATGTTGCATGCAGGTTTATTTAAAAATGTGATGTACTGTAATAAAATTGTATACTTACCAACAAAAATAATATAAAAACAAAAATAAGTTGTGTTTTGCTCCTGTTGACTAGTAAGATTTTGGATGGAAAAAGTACGTATTTATAGCATGACAATATAATGGTGTTTTTGCAAAACGAACTGTCAATTTGATGACACGTTTAACATAAGTATGTGTGTTTACTGGGACTTGTAAACACTTACAAGTATGCACCCCGTGTATATGTGGTACAGGGCATTCTTTTGAAAGCATCCTGATGAAATGTTTGCCTTGTCCTACAATAAAATGTGTTCTCTCCACTTCACTTGTGTATAACTTCCGAGGTACGTCAGTAAAGGCCCACATCTGTTAAAGCCAATACCGATTCCATACGTTCTTTGAAGTACCGCACTTTTCAACCGAACATAAGTTTTGCCTTAATATGTAAAGAGGAATGTCCTCAGCCGTGCTGGCAACAGTACACATCTATTTTTCTGCATGGGCAGTATCTTAATCTTTTGGCGATGTTTATCTCTAAAAGGATGTTATTTATATTCTGTAGTGGTTGTATTTCTTTTAAAAGTAGGCAAAACTACAGGTAAAATTTAACTCTATGCCTGTAGTAATCTTAAAAATCATGTAAAATGGTTCCTATAAATACAAAAAATTAAAGTGGAACATCACTGGTGAAACTTTTGGATTCTATTTCTGCTTTTGATTTTTAGAATTGCATTGATTTTAACTTCATCAATAAATAAATACAATATAAATTATAAATGTAGTGATATGTATATAGAGTGATCTGGTTATAATATTAATCCCCTATTGCTAACGTAATTTTTTGATGTCCTTACGAAAAAAAAACGTATGACACTGTTTATGACATTATACTTTACTATTTATTAAACTTATTACTGTGTATAATTCTAGCAACAAGAGACATAATACACTGTAAAATATTTTGAGTAAATTTTCACTCAATATCAACACAATCGGCTGTTAAATTGATTTCACATCCATTGTGTTGAATGAGTACCTAAACTCAGCTATTTCCTAGCTAAATAAATCATTTATGGATAACTTTCGAGTTATCCATAAATGATTTGCTTACTAAACTGTGTTAATACGAACACAAAATTGAGTTCTATTACCAATATATTTCATTGTAAGTATATTTTTTTTGGTTTCACTACCAAAAATTGTATCGATAAGTTCATTTCTTCCTAAAGTGTTAAAATTTAACACTAAAATAATTTCAGAATTGTACAATATTGTTATTTTGTAATTACACCGAGAAAAAAATTAAATGCAAATATGTTCATTATTTAATGTGAAACATCTAGCTCGTAATATAATCATGTTCAGGGATAAAACCTACCAACTAGGTATAGTGATTTGAATTTCTTAGAAACATAGGGTCAGCTTAAGTAGGTACCTAATGTTTAACAGATGTGGACATTAAAATTCTTCTTTAGACATGCATTGTCCCTAATCTTATTTTTATGTAAGCACTAATTCTCCAATTCCGATTCTAATTCTAATCTAATTTTTATAATAGAATGAAAAAGAATCGATCAACATTTCGATTTTTTTTTAGGAGGATGTAGCTGCTGAAGTTAGTAAAATTCACAAAGATCCAATAGATAAACAGGTGCCAAACCAAATTTGACTCTTATTTTGTTATATGTATACAGTTTGTTTGCTGTGCTGATCACATTGAAAAGTGCCTTTCTCGTTAAAATGGAATAAACAAATTCCCTAGATTTACATTTAATGTTCACAAATTGAGAAGTACCTAGTAAATATTTTTACAAAAACGAATTCAAAATTAGACACTTCAAATGAAAGACCTGAAAGAAAATGCACAGAAAAGTATATGAAACAAAGAAAATAAACGTTACAGGCAGTGGCGTAGCCACGGGGGGGGGGGGGTGGTCAGAACCCCCCCATAGGTTGGGTTGGTTGGGTCATATAGGTAATGTCTCACTACAAACCTGCAATCACTCTATTCTCCAAGATTTAGCAACGCGGTCAGTGAACTAGATCTCCTACGGAAACCATACATTAGGACCTGCTACTAAGTTCTAATCTTATTTTTGTCATTTTTGTAACAAATATTGTTCGTATCTATTTATTATTTACATGTTTATGATGAAATTGTTATTTTATTTACTTTTTATTGTTTCAATTTATTAAAAATTATTTATTTTTTTATTGAAAACATCTAGTTTGAAATACTTAGTTCACTGAACCCCCCCTTGTCAAATTTCTGGCTACGCCACTGGTTACAGGATTATTTCTAAAATAAATATGCCGCTTAATTTCTTTGGTGGAAGACATAACTATACTGTTTTATATCACTGTAATTGTAACCACTACCCACAGTAAATGATGTCCTAATAAATAGTTTCTACAGGAAGGGATGCATTTGAAATCTTTTGTGTCTTTAGTTAGCATTGAATAAAAATAGGATCTATGTCGGTAGTAGGTACAATACATATAAACAACGACAATTTTTAAAAATTGAATCACTAAAAGCAGTAAGACTTATCCACACATCAAAAGTAAATATAACAGTATAGCATCTTCTTGTCACTGCCAGCTATTAATTGACAGCCAAGTCCAAACATATTTTTGTATGTTAAACAGCGATGAAGATCTGGTCAATTCATAATATTCACTTCAATTCATAATCCACCTGACCAAAGGTTCGAATAAGAGTTATATTGAATTTACTAAATTTGGATTTTTTAAGGATCCACTTAGATTCCAGGGGATTTCAGTTATTGCAATACCTACTCAATTTTATTTTCCAAATTTGAATTTGATCTAAGACAATTCGTATCGATGCAGATTGTAAATAGACGTTGTATCTGGAGGCGTACAATATTTCATGTGCCATGTACAAAGGTATGTATTATATTCTTTCAAGATACCTATATACTTCTAGAAACAATGGACTAACAGAAAATCTGTTATATCTACACTATTATCAAATTTCAATAAATTGAGGAATATGCAAGATTGTTCTGAAATGCTGGAATTGTACTCTGTATCCCGTCGGATATGACAACTCAAAGCTTTTGTAAAATTATTTCTTTGGTATGTGTATTGCTTTCTTTATATAAAAAGGCATGCAATAAATATAAGTAAATATCCACTGATCCATTGTGAATTTGCCATTAAACTGAAAAATCTAACAATCAAATATTGTTGCAGAATTGTCCTACTGCTTCAATATTCCAGTTCCGAAAAATTGACCAAATGTTCTTTCTCGTTTTGTCTCAGTAAAACTCTAGGGAACATTTTTCACAAAAACTAATTCTATTTAAAATAAAAATTTATCGAATGCGATAATGCACCACGCAACTTTAAAATGTCTCAGGGAATTGCACATGGCCACCATCGGCCATAAGTTGATATTTGACCCATACTGATATTAAAATATGTTGTACACTTGAAATGGGCGTTACAACCAAACAAGTAAGAGATTTGTAAACGAAAATGCATCTACCACAGGATAGTCGCTATAAGAAGGTTGTAAGTATTAAATTTTACATATTTTGTCACTGCAAAATGGAACCTAGAGTATATATTTGTGTATGTGTATATTGGGAATATTGGGATTGACATATACGCATACACTTCTTCTGTATATATCTCATGCACCTGTATCTATTTACCTTTGAGTCGCACATCTTTTCAATCATTGTACACCTTGACGTTTGAGGGTTCAAATAATTGCAAGGCATTAATGTCACCATGTTTATGGTACCCGGCGGTACCTGATTCCACTCCACACCAAAAATATTACCACCGATAGAGTACCGTTATCGAGTTCGGTTCCTTCATTTTGTTAACGTTCACAATATTAACTCTTTGTTATCACTTGGGGGGATCACCTAGTTAATGAAATCAGTAAACAAAAACAACAATTTCTTCACCAATATCCAATCAACACGGAACGAGCAGCTAACTGGAACTGCTGGACGAATTGAAAGTCGATGATGGAGAGGGGCGATATATCCCCTCTTGTGGAAGGAGCATAAACTAAAGCAGGTCCTTCACAACCAATAACATTTCAACTTGCGGTAGACAGAAACCTAAATATCCAATGGACTATTAGCAGTGCTGTAGCTTTTATTTTATTGTAGACAATTTGTTCAGGATTCTCATTGTTAGTAAATGACGAAGATAGGTAGCTTTATTCCTTATACCTATTTCAAATTGCAGCAAAATTTGTCCTTACGACATGGCTTACTTTTCAGAATTGAGTAGTGTTAGTAGGCACTTATATTTAGTTAAGTATTATTGTAGAACGATGAATGTTCCTTGTTCATATATTTTATAAAAAAAAATCAGGTAACTTTCACCAAAATAATTGAAATTGGTAACTTAAATCTTTTATGCTTAATAGGTATGTAAGAGCAGGTATCTATTCAAATAAGTAATATTTTTAATTGATCCATCATCACTCTTTTAAATACATATAGAGGATTATGCACTTAATTGAATAATCTACCCCCCATTAAATGCAATTCTTTAAAATTATAATTGGTTATAACAGCGGACAAAAAGTGTTTGGTGCGTACTCCGCGTGTATCATATTTCAAAATGGGTCCCAAAGGACAAGTGATATTAAAAACAGACAATGCGTTTGAAGCCATGAATGAATCAGGATCGATGGAATATACACGTATTGGGTATATATGTATTTAAAACAATTTAAAAATAGTAATAACAACGAAACAGAAGCACCAGACTACACTAGGGAAAAACTTTTGAGTAAAATAGTTGTTACTAATAGTCCCCAGCCCACTGTGTTGAGATAGTAACACAATTGGTTGAGTAATATTCACTTAGTTATTTTCTAGTAAACAAGTGTTTTATAGGAAACAATTGATAAAATTGAACAACTTTTGAGTTAGCTTACTACTATGTGTTATTAAAAGTACCCACCTACAAACACATAATTGATAATACGTAGGTATATATACTTCGTTGCATTTTCTCAAATCCACTCTTTAATCAGAAATTGTGTTTACTGTGTAAAAAGACAAGGAAAAAGCATATATAGCAAGTAGGTATAATAAAACTCATAGTATAAATTAAAAGTTCAATTCTCTCCACTTAAAAAATATTGTCCCTTTCAAATCTTTAAAACTATAGATAATGAGTCAGTCATGTTTCTTATGATTACATTATAAGTATATATAGAGCTTATTATAATGGAAAAATCTTTAGCAAAAGTTATAAAAAATTAACAATAACTTACATATGCACCTAATCTCATATTAAATATGTCATAGGGATATATTAATTATATTCTACAAACATTCTGGTAGAAGAAAATTGAAAAAAATAATTTTTCATAACTATAGGACCTACCTATACCTAATAGTAATTGTACTTATCTACTATTAAATAAATATTGATGTATTGAAAGTGGAAATTAAATTTAAATTGTTCAAAATGAAGGCAAACCTAATATGAATCTGTATGCTTATACAGCTGGCGTTAAAGGACAAAGAATCGCATCGCAAGATAAAAAAATGCACCCAGTAGGTGAAGATAAATAATTAGCGTAATATTAAACTATAATGCTGAAATTGAATAATTTTCTTTAACTTTTGGAAGAAAAATGCACT
Organism: Monochamus alternatus; assembly: GCA_037114965.1. Classification (NCBI taxonomy): domain Eukaryota; kingdom Metazoa; phylum Arthropoda; class Insecta; order Coleoptera; family Cerambycidae; genus Monochamus; species Monochamus alternatus. The sequence goes on from CM073427.1 coordinate 76,991,932, forward strand.
TGAGACATGAAAGACCTTACCTGACCTGAATCTTACCTTATCACTTTGTACCATGCACTGCGAAATACTTAATAATTTACATCACAGTTTTACAGTTTTTAAAGGAATGATTCTGAGGAGTGTCATAATAATGTTTTTATAGTGCCGTATACAATTTTCTCAATATGCGAGAAGCACAGTTGACGTTGAAATTCAGGAGACCTGATTAGGATGACATAAAACATAACAGGTGAAAATATGCTTTTTTCTTATTCTAAATGACTTATCAGTTTATGCACTATTATTTATACTTACACCTCCTGAATAAAACTTGACATAATCAAGAGAGTAGTAAGACGATGCTTTTTTCTTATTCTAAATGACTTATCAGTTTATGCACTATTATTTATACTTACACCTCCTGAATAAAACTTGACATAATCAAGAGAGTTCTTTTCTAAGTTACTCAATTTTGTTTTAGACTGTCTCTAAAATCAGCTATAATTTTGTTGAAAATTGCATATAAAAACGGCGCCATTACTTGTGATGCGTAGGTACAGACCAAATAGGTATTTAAAAAATGTGAATAAACATACACTAATAATGTAGCATCTCTTGATTTACGTATTTATTTTTGACTTATGTACGCTAGGTATCTAATTGGTGCTATCAAATTTATATTGCAATTGTAATAGTTGCATCTAGTCATATGATATACAGGTACCTATACATCTTTCTTAATAAATTTATATTTTTCATATACCTAAGTACCTGTACCTGGTGTACTACAATTATACTACATTCAAAACTAAAGCTACAAGATTCTCTTCATATTCAAACAAATTATAGCACCTATACATTTTATTTATTTATTGTAATAATTCAAGTTCGACAGTTTTATACCTATATCTGCGGTAAAGAAGGGAATATGAATAGGCAAGTACCCCATTAATAAATAAGTTGTGTAAGTGATTACACAAATTTATTTGCTAAATGACATTAAGAAAAAATTGAGACTTAATCAAAGACGTATTAAAAGCTCTCAATATACGCCTCCGCTTTAAGATGATGTTCCTGCACATCAAATCCCATTAGCAGTAGAATTTTTGAAGAATTCGAGTTTATCGATTTTGAAATATTCACCCCACAGTCTCGATTGTGCGCCCTGTAACACTTGTCGGTTCCTTAACGCTAAAGAATAGCTGAAAGATAGATGGAACGAAGTAATACAAGACGTATAATAATGTTTTTTTATATAGATATCCATAATTGATTATAACTGATAAACATTTTATGAATTATTAAAAAAATGAAATGGCATCCTGTATCTATTAGATACAATTATTCGAAATTGAACAAAATTCGAACTAAAATGGCTATCTCTCAAAAATATTGATACAATTTACACTCAAAAGTCACACATTTGGTTATTAAAACAAGTCTACACCAGATTGTGTTGAAAAAACACACAATGTCCACTAAATTATTTGCTAGCTAAATAAGTCTTTTATATAAGTATGTAATACTGAATAAAATTAAGTTAGCTTTCAAAACTAGGTAGATATGTGTACATGCAAACACAAAATTCAGTTATATTATCACTTTATTGAGTTGTTTTTTTTACAAATCAGCACTTTAATCAAAATTTGTGGTGGTAAGTTCATTTATTTGTTAAATCATTCAAAATTGAACCCTAAAATAATTTCACAATGTTACATTCTGGTGTTATACTAAAAAATATTAACGAAAAAGTTCACAAAAATGAGTTAGGTAGGTGTTATAGGTAGTTCTCCAAATGCTTTATAAAATTGATATTTTCATTCACAACAAGCCTTCCTATGGGTAGGTATAGATTTTTACTTTGTTTCTAAAACAGTTGGTTGGTAATATATAGTAAGACGATGATCTGCGTTAAAATAAAAATAAAATGTCTCTATTTTTTTTTTTTTCTTTAAAATACATGCCGATGTTGTTTAGATAAGTAATCATATTGTAAAATCGTGAATTTTGTAATAAATTTGCATGTAAATTTATTTACATTTGATATTTCATTTTGTTTTATAAATATAGATACCTACGTAGAATTTATTAATAATAAATTAATATCAAATTAATGTGTTGCCATTGAATAAGATAATCTTATTAAGTATGAGCCGATGCACCATTTTATGTTCTTATAATGTAGGTCTACGAATGCTATAGGTAGGTATCTATAAATTGCCTATTAAGTTCAGGAGGATATTTTGTTGGCCATTGGACTGCTATATATGTAATCACCAACAACCAATGAAATCGTTATTCTCATTCTAAATAAGATTTGAATATTCATTGTGTAAGGATATAAGGATATCAGAACTTCTTGATATTGTAGATACCTAATATAAGTATATATATAAAAGCTTCTATACAATTTTTCATTTAGCTATGAAAAAAAATTTAAATATTCTAAAATGTAGTACCTATACCTATCTAGACGCAGGTTAAAATTTTCTGGCTTGACAGAAGAATTTTACAACTTTTTGTTTTGCGTCTTGACGACGGCATCCGGTTCAGTAAATTGAAAGGTTTCGTAAGTATTTGCCTCAGGAAACATTTTCAGGTTTCCACCAAGTGTTACTTTAATTAGTATACTTATAGGACGTCTCATCATATATGGCTGCAGTTCGATTCAATAGATATATAATGTTAAAGACGGTTAAATCCAATCATCCTATCTAAAAATGTCTTCAAATTGTTAAATAAAGATGTCATCATTTTTCTCTTGTATTGCTATCATTTTACGATATCTCGCATTTAGGTACAGCTATTTAAATTTCATTATTTTTTGTCATATTTCACCAATTATTTAACTGATAACAACATTTAAGTTTGTGCACAAATACACGTGGGGAATATTTATAGAGTTTTGCTGTGAACCAAAATACAAGTTAAATGATACTGATACTAAAAGATTAGCGGTCAATATGAGGACAAAATATGGAACATTATTTAAAAAAGCAACAGTAAAGACTATGTGGAACGTTTCATACAGACTTTTACAGAAGATAATTGATCCGTTTAACAGCATATTATTTAAACCTGCCCGAAGAAACAGATCCATGTAAACTAAGACCAGTTCAGTTTCGTTAAGTTTATCAGAAGTAAACCAAGTAATATTTTTCTGGGATGAAAGTACTCCTGAATGCGTGGAGAGGAGGCGAGGCAGTTGCCTGCCTTGTGAATGTTTTCTCTTCAACAAATCGCATTGAATATAATCCGGTGTTCAGTAAAACTTGCCAAACGGTTCAAAAAGCTGTACAAATAGTAAATAATTGATTACCAGTAGTGAAAATCAAAACTACCCTGTACGCCTTTTTTATAAACTGATATCAAAACGATGCGAACATATTACCTCACCATGACTGTTCTTAAATGTCCCCGTTCGAAAAAACATCGTTTGCTGAGGCTATTGGCCTGAATGTAAAGGACAAAAAGATAAACTATTCGAACAGGTCAACTGCTGATAGCGAATGGGCAGAAAATGGTGTGCAGGAACAACAATTGCTGAAAATTACTGGTCATAACAATCCAAATTCTATAAAACCATACTTAAATATCCACCAAGAACACAATAATAAGATCATACTAAGTATACTTTGTGATACTAAGTAGGTATGTGTGGTAGATCTTCTGTTTTTTTTTGTCAAACTTAAATATCCATAAACAAGGGAACTATTATCCTTGTCTGTGCTAATATCCACTGACATTGACAAATGCCTCATCATTTTATGTCAAATTTCTCAAGCAACGTGCTTTTGATTGTCCTAAAATTATCTCGTACAGTATCAATGTCCTAGGAATATTATAACTCAAAATAAGCGTTGAGTGAATTTATCACCCAGATCGCTCACTATCGTTACTACTGCGTGCTGAACGCGACCATTGAATGTTTTTATTTACATTTGGGACAACATATATCCATATTACCTAAACAGGTACAAACTTATAGAAATTTGTGCTTAAATGAGTTATATAGAAAAAATATAAAAAAAATTGTTTCGGAAGATTTCGACCCCCCAATAAATTTACTTCTGAAATTTGTTTTTAACTAAATATTCTGTATATACAGGGTGTCTACATTTATTTGTATACAAATCCGTAAAAATTGTATTTTTCAAGATAATCAAAACATTTTATTTTAATTTTAAATGACATCGAAAACCTCTGACCCTACCATATGACATTTAAGATGGCGATCCACGATCTTCTATGATTTTATTTATATCCCCGAAATTCAATGAAAACATTTAGCGATTTAAGCGTTTAGCATTTAAAAATTGTAAAAAAATAAAACTGAGGACATATAGAAGAAAACACTATATAGTTTTTGTTCAAATTTCCCACATACGGGTTCTGAGATGACCTGAGCAACACCACCTTATCAGATTTTAAATAAAATATCGCTAAAAGTTTTTATTGAATTCAGGAGGTATAAAAATAATCATAACTGGCCTTGGATCGCCATCTTAAACGCCGTGATAGGATTAGAAGTAACGGTTTTCGTTGACATTTAAATAAAAAAAATATTTGTTGCGTTATTTTGAAAAATAAAATTGTTACTACTTTTTACAATAATGAAACTTTAAGAATGTATAGAAGAAAACATTCTGTATATTTTTTGTTCAAATTTCACACATTGAGGGTCCTGATTAACACCACTTTATAATTTTAAATAAAATAATCGCTAAACGTTTTTATTGAATTTCGGGAGCATAAGAAAATCATAGCAGGTCTTGGATCGCCATCTTAAATGCCGTGGTAGGGTCAGAGGAAGCGGGTTTCGATGTATTTTAAAATAAAAAAAAGTATATATTATGAAGAATAAAGATTTTATTCGGTATGTTCATTTTTGTCAAAAAATTGTTTCGGAGCTAAAATTGAATTCCTCGTGATTAAGACATTCCAGAGAGCAATCTTTTAGTCTATAGAATTTAGGCAAAAATTGACACCAATAACTTCACCACGGTTCAAATAGGTTCTATAGTATCATTTACTTAAATTTACAAATTTGCCTAATTTAGCAAATTCTTTGTTAATTAATATAAAATACGTAAGTAGGTAGTTATTACTTCAGTAGCCATAAGCAATTTTTGCTAAGGAAATGTCAATAAACATTTTAGCAGAAAATTCTTTAATAATTCCATTATGGTATAGTTTCTTAGTAAATTTAGCTAGATTAATTTTTATTTTAGATATTTATTGAATCCAACCTTGATGTCTATATATGAAGTAGTTTTTTATAAATAGAAGTGTGAGTGTGATTAATTTTTATGTGTTATTTACTTTTACTTTACCAATAATATCTATACGGAACTTAATCCTATATAAAATGTTACAAAATCTGTACCCCGTTCATTATTCACATATAGTAATAAATTACTTGAGAAATTATAACATTTACGAACAGAGAAAATGTTGAACTGATATCTAAATATTTCCGAATAATTTTTGGATTCGATCGCCGCCAATGCCACGTTAATCTTATGTCGGATGTAGTGTGTAAATAGGGAGCCGCTTGCAGATATCAAATTACACCATTATTTTGCCCCAGCCACCCTTACCTGCCTCTGTTCTGTACATCTAATTCAATTTTACCCACTCAAATCCTTCAAACAAAAACCAGTTTTGCTGAACACCTTTCATTAAATGTATATATACATATATACAGGGTGTAATTTAAGATTTAAAACTAATATGTAGAGACAATGTGTCATCTACAGTTTTTTTTTAAATATAACATTTATGTAAATATCTCTGGAGATATTCGATGTAGACTGAAACTTGGGGTGGCAATTATGTCTACCAGTGATGGAAATATTTGGCGACATTACCACTACGAACCCCAGCGAAATTTGATGCCACCCAGTACTTATTTTGGAAATTCGATAAGTGCATTTCATTCCTAATTATGTATTTCAAAGAAAAGTCTTTTGCATTTTATTCGCAATTTTATTTAATTCAAAATAATTTTACAGTACAACATAATTGAACAAATCAACCGTAAGTATCAAATCAAACTGGGAAAAATATTTAGAAATGTAGTTTAGTGTTATAAATGTTATTTTGAATCTCATTATTTAAAAGATCATTGCCCTAAAAATTGTCACTTCTTTAAAATAATCCCTCAGAAACTTCCTACGATAATGATTTTAATACTTTCTATCGTGACATTGCATAAAATCATATTGATAATAAAAAATTAATTTTTGTTCGTGAAACAAGTATATATTTTCAACGTTAGATGGAAGGTACTTACTAGGTATTATCTGTGATATCACCACATGCCACATGTTCTATTACGAAAAGGTCACATATCCAGAAAAGTCAATATTACAGGATAACAAGGAATCGTTTTATTTTGATGTGTTTTTTTTTTGTTTTCGATGTTGTGGTCTGATCCAAATAAATACTGATTACAGGAAAATCTAGTATTATGAATCAAAAAAATTAATAGATAAAGAGAAACATGGTTAAAAGTTCTGAAATAGTTATACTCAATAATTCTCAGGTAGTTCATAATTATTGATAGTAGGTCATAAAATTAGTTCACTATAAAAAAATATCTTGTCTTGTGGCACATATTGCACAAGTTTTAGACTACCGATTTTTTTGTCAGTCACAGAGACTGCGGCCTTTTCTATTATACAGGATGAAAAAAATTATTAAAGTTCTAGTAGTTTCAATCTTTACATCACTGGGCTACTATAGCCTCTAGAAAGGCGAATTTAATTATCCGATTACTTATCGTATTAACTTTTTTGTGATGCAAGTATTTACATTAGTTTTTCAAATAACAAAAATGGCTTACGTCTATAGCAACTCGCAGTTGATGGATATCGTTTTAATGTATGCTGAAGTGAATTACTTTAGCAGAGCGATTTCCCGGTAAACATGTTCCAAATGCTGCTAGAATCGTGGAAGAGATGTTGGTCTAGGGCGTCCACAGCGTATTATAGCAGTGTGGCGCATCATACACGAGGCTTAATTATATCCATACCATGTTCAGCGTGCCCAAGCATTTGACGATTTGATTTGACGAGGAGGATCGGTACCACGACTGAAATCATTTGGACTTATTTTTGTGCATATTTAAAAAATGAAGGATATACTAAAGTGAGCATTGATGATTTACGCAAACGTATCAGCTGCTGCCAATAACCTATAGACGGGAAACTGAGTAAAACGGATCCAAAATGTTGTTGTAACATCAGATATGTCAAATTATTTTACTAATTAAAACCACATCATTTAATAACAATAGCAGCAAAAGCAGTTGAATTTGCTGTATAAAAATTTTGTTGTTGTAATGTTGTAAAATGGAATTTATTTCTTAGGAATTTCTTCTCATTTTTTGTCCGGTCGCCGATTATACGCCTTATCAGGTTTTACAGTGCCATGCGGAAGTGTATTTTTAAATCATTTTTGAACTGCTCTTATCGATTTTGTTGTGCAAATTTGATATATACCTATCTACCTAAAAGGATGCACTGTTGTAAATTTTATCTCGGTAAAATTTTCACCCTTTAGGAAACACAGACCTTCAAAGTTTCCAAAAAAGATATGGTCTCCAAAGCCCTTCAAACTTTCCAAAAAAGATATGGCTAGTAATGGTCAAATTTTAAACAAATTTTCTTCTAATGCATGTGTAACTTCTCAACAATTTTTTCGAAAATTTCTACCCCTTGGGCGGTTGAAATAACCACCCCCTACGTTATTTTTTGCTACAACTTATTTGTTTGACAAAAATAGAGTATTCAAGAACACGTATATCAGCTTGGTTTATTTAAAAACGTTTACCTATCTTTCTTTTTTGCTTTAAAACTAACCATTTATTAGCGAGAAAATAAAATTGATGATTATAACTCACACAATATACATAATTGAGAAATTTTAAGTCATTTTCTGTTTTTTTTTTTGTCTAACTTTATATGACATACATTTTATCCATGTCAAAAAAATAAATCTATTTTTAACTAGTGTTATTATTTGCTTATAATCTGCCGCCTCTATAACTATCTTAGTGGTATAAATTTGCAGTAACACAGTATTTTGTGGTCATAGAATTGTAATTTTACTGAATGAGGTTTTATAATACTAGAAGAGGTATAAAATTACAGGAGTTTCAAATTATACTAAGTATCATGTTCTCAGATTCTCATGCTCTTTTTCAAACAAACACTGAATATTTTTAAATTAAATTGCGGTATAACACTGCTACATTTGATCAACTACCAGTGGTGGTGGTAGTCTACCACCACCACTCGTAAAACATGATAAAGAAACCCAAACATGCAATATTCGTTCCAGTATAAATCCGCTTACTGCTCCTGTTATTAATATATATATATATAGCTGATATCAAAATTACGTCAATTTGAACATTTATGATTGTCATGATGATAAAACATAGTAGTAGAACGACAGACGAATGCAATAAACATTGCACTAGTGCAATAAAGAACCACTTTTTCCACTATTGAGTAAGTTCGGACAGCCGTACTTCAAAAAAAGAAATTGAATACAAAATCATTTCATGTCCAGTTATTGCTAAAAAAACAAAACATACATACATTGACACAATATAAACATGTAGAACTGATATGAATTTTTTCTAATATTTTCAAAATGCCGTTTATATTCCGCCATGTGCATATACCGTATAAAATTGTAAAAATTTCATGAAAATAAAACTGTACTGAAAAAATTACGTACAGTGTGAAAACGATATTCTAATTTTTCTAAAACCATGTCTAAAGACAGTCAATTAACTTTTCATAGTATGCGAAATTTGAAATTTTCAATAACATCGGTCAATCTAGAAACATTTAGCGATTAGAACATTTTTTAACAATAAAAAGACACTTTAAGTGAATGTAAAGTAAATTTATGTATCCAAGAGCCTAGTTCAATGGTTAAAACTAGTTGTAAAAGTATAATTTTAGCAGTATAGTTAAAAACTGGTTAAATTTTGATATTGCTTAAAAAACAACCTAGAAGAAAGTTGGACATATCAAAATGTGAAAATTAACAGAATACATTTCCATGTATATAATTAAAGTTCAACCAGGCATAATTCTATAATATCCAAATAAAAATTTTAGAAAATTTTAGTTATCAGTTGTTTAGCAACGAGTTCAATTGTTTCGAGTTTCGTGCTTAAACAAGAGCATGGTTTTCCACTCATGAAAAAATACATATCTCCTTCCGAAAAACAATTGTCGTTCAATGAATTTTAATTCCCAATTAATTTGAATTTCTTTATTGTTCGATTTTCATTTAGATTGAACCAATATTTTCTGTGCCTTCTACACCATAATTACTATGATGTATTATTGGTTGCAGCATTACAAACTGCATTTTGTTGATTGTAGATGACGCTGGTTAAAAAAGAATTGGAAACTGCAATTATAAGTACGTTGTTCTTTCATGTTTGTCGCCTTTGGCCAGTTCACGTTTGTTATACAAATATCTCTCAAGATATACAGAGTAATATATCTGGAAGATTCCATTAATTTATTTTCTTTTTCTTGCGCTAATGCTGGAGCGTAGAATATTCAGTACAAAGTACAACCCTTGAGAGTGTATATAGTCAAGGGTACAACATATTTCGTATAAATTCATATTTATATTTCAATGTTGGCAGTAAGAAATTATTTCTATTGTCCATGGCACCATGGACGTGACTGCTGTCAACGATTTCACATCAACTGTTGGTAGTAAATAAATAAAAAATGAAAGAAAATGATATTTTGTGTGCATATTTTGTTGTTCTAATGTATAATGTTTTGTTAAATGCTAAATAAGAAAAAAACGTTAGGTATTTTATTTTAAAAAATAAATCAAACTGATATGGGAAGTACTGGAAAAGCCGTCGTAACTGGTTTTATATGTAGATTGTGTTCAGAACAGAAAAAAATTGTTATTCATTTATATACCAATAGAGCTAAGAAGTTGAGGTTACTGGAAAAAATTAAATTATTACCAATATCTGTAAGTAATTTATTAATAAAGTAAGATCTCTTTTCAATTTTAATTTTGTGATAGGTGGAAAAGTATGATAACCTTCCAAAAAGTATTTGTGAACAATGCGTCAGTAGATTAGAGGCTCAATATGATCTTTTGCAGAAGATAAGGCGAAGTAATACTATACATCATAGCCACAGACTTTACCATGTAAGTTATGGAAATAGTAGTTGGATTTTCGAAAAAGTTGTATGTAAAAGATTTAAAAAAATATAGACAGTTGAAGGCTTCACCTTGATCTATACAGAATGTGCTCTGTGCTATACAGTTGTGACATTCTTAAACTTTGATACAAGTACTGTAGTACTTGATTTAATAATTTATATTAAACTTCCCTGTAAAATTATATTTAATAATGCATGAAAATGGATCAATATATCTAACAATTTCATATTTGCGTCTAACATATACCATTTTTGTGAAATAGAAAATTTATCTATAATTACTAACTTGGCGATGTTTCTAGAGTAATGGCCAGTGTCCTGTCGAATGTCCCCTTCATGGTCTTGACGATCCTTCATTATCAGAAGTGGATGCAGGTGAATCTTCAGAGTCGTAGTTGTGGTTATTTATATTGTACATTTTCAAGTATATAAAGCTACTGAAATATTCATGAGTGTTTGTTAAGTAAATCCAAATTGTTTATTCTAAAAATTTGTATTATTTCCATGCTTATGATCCAAATGATTGTTTTAAAAGTACCGAGATCTATGTTTTGTCATAAAATTGCTTGTATTCAACATTACTATATACAGTGTTCCAGCTTTTAATAAGCACGTAATATACATAGTTTTTAACTCTTAAAAACACAGTATACAGAGCGACTCATTTCAAATGAAAACGGGCCTCTAAAAAGGTATTTTTTATCCTTAGTTCGAGTTTTCTTTAAAAGATGGAAAAGTAACAAAATATTAAAATTTGTTTTCCATTTTTGAGGTCTACCTCGTAAAATGATCCGCTGATTCTAAAAATGTCAAAAAATACGGGTGTCCCATTTAAAAATATAAATTTACGGTCATTTTTATCAGCAGTTATAAAAAAGTTACGTGTTCCCACTTTCCATTGTCACCCTGTATATAACCATTTTATCTAGTACCGTAGTTAGATTTGAAGCAAAAACAAGTTAAATAATTTTTGTAAAATTTGGCAGTGAAAAAAATTCGAAGTAGACCTCGAAAATGGAAAATAAATTTTTATAATTTGCGCCAGAATAATCTTCACTGCTGCATCTTTTAGAAAAAAACCGAACTAAATCGCATAATAAAAACAATTTTTACAGGCTCTTTCCATTTGAAATGGACACACAGTGTGTGTATTTCCATTTAGTATATCAATGTAGTTAACAAATTCTGTATTGTCATTGGAAAGATTAAAATAATACTTTAGAATTTTCTTTATTTTTTAAAGCTATTAAAAATTAAATTTAAAACAGCATATAATATACATTTTATATATTGCATAACATTTGATTACTGAATCGTACAATTACCAAGTTTAAAAAATATATTAAAAACAAGACTGTCTATCATAAGTATGTGATGAAAAACGTGAAAATAGGACTAAACCGAATGAAGTTAAGATAACTTCGACAAATCTCTTCCATTATATTGCACTAACTACTTCGATGTAGGTGGCCATTTCAATACTTCTCCAATGATATGCTGCGAATGTTTAAAATGTAATTAATTGGTGAAGAGATGCTCAATGTAAAATGCCTAAATTTCCAGATTCGCTGTCAAATTATTTTTAATTTAAGAAATAGATAAGACGACCTTTGGTACATTTTCAAGTAGGGGTTAGAAATTGATTTTCTATATGACATTGGAAGAGTTTGAAACCGCACATCTGTAAAACAGAGGGTGGTTTTGAAAGTGGGGTATTAATTTTAACTGATGGCAGCAGGCATTAAAATAAATCTTAATAATCGAGATAACTGAGTTTGAAGTTATTGCAAATTGTGAAGCCGACTTTGTAATAAAATACTACCCTACCATAATAGATTAAAGAACGAAACGGATGTTTTATGATTATTGACCGAAATGCCATCGGTAAGTAATATGTAACACAATGCATGCACAGTCTTTATTGAATGTCACGTTTCTTTTAGTTAACCTTAAAGTTCCATTCCAACCAATGCAACGTACGTATTATAAACGCACCATGTTATCGTTATTATTTTGATGTTTTGTAGTGAGTGTGGTATAATTTTTGTTAAACGTAATTTGCTGACAGTGATATAACGTGTATTGATAATAATGACAGACTTGTGGATATGTTATTAGTGTGCGAAGAGTGTAATCAAAATTTAATGAAATCCACAGAAATTTCCTTTGTCGTATTTGTCAATGAAGTAGACCTATACTAAAATTACTATCCCATGTTCAAAATCACCCTGTATATTTCTGTCAAATTATGATTTTAATGTTAATTGGTAAATGAGTCAGGGAAATTACTTTTTAGTTTGAGGTCTTGTCCTAAAGAATAATAAAAGTGTTTATGTTCAGAAAAAAAAGTAGTACTTTATTGAAACTTGCAAAACGTGCAAAATTGGCCATTTAGGTATTTATTACACCGATCACATCCCTACTGACGATTTGGAACCCACATTCGAAGGAAACTTTTGACTTGAAACGATATTCCCTACCTCCTCCTCAAGTTCATCCTGTATACAATTTACGAACAAAACAGTAACACCACAAACTGACACTTTTATTACATAAGAGAATTCTATGCGTTACAAAATTAAATAAGTTTACTGCCGCACATTAATAGCCTGGGTAAGTAGTACTTGCACCTTGATTATTCAAACTTAAATTGGAAAACTGCTGCGGTAAATTGTGATTCCCTAAGAAAGGATTCGGGGTTTGGTTGAAATTTACTCCTTGCGCATTGGCCTGTAACTGCAGAAACTGATTTGCGGGGATCTGTTGCGGGACATTTACTAACTGAGTTTGATTGCTGAACTGGTTCTGGCCGGGTAGGTGCGAGTTGGAAATGAACTGTGGATTCCACTGGCCCACGTGTGGGGACCACTGTGCGTTCATTGGTGGCATGTTACTTTGACTGATTAAATTTTGTTGGTGCGGAAACGCCGGGAAAGACTGAAAATTCATTTGAGGGCAAGGATAATTTTGCGGTTGGAACGCAGTCGGGACGTTCTGAAATTGATTGCAATTGTTTGCGGGGGCACTGCCGTATAATGCCAGAATGCTGTCTTTGTCGAGTTTGACCTTCTCTTTTTCTGTAGGGACTATTTGGTTGAAGAAGCTGTCCTCTTCATTTTTCACGGAGGATTCCGCCTTGGTCGTTTGTTCCGCAGTCGACGATGCGGAAATGAAGTTACTGAAAGTGTCCTCCCCGTTGTGTAAACCTAAATTCATCAAAATAATGCACTAATATCATGTATTTATTTCTTAAATAGTTATAAAGTCTTGCCAAAGTCAATTGGTGGAGCATAAAAACGATCGGCATGTGAATTTATCAGAATCCATGGGCGTACACCGAAAAATTTAAAAAGGGTTAATTGAAAGAAACTAAAGTGTTTTTATTTTACGCATGTAAATATTTGAGGTCGTTTTTCTTGGGAATTGTTTATTTTAACGTAATAAAATAAGAAGGGCATTTGATTCACAACAAATATACTTCAAACAATTCAAACTTTCAAAACTTTACTTTGACATTTATTATTCATGTTCGATTTCTGAACATAAACTAAAATTCTGAAGGCAAAGCCAATCTGCGTATATATATTTTTAACATACTCAAAGTTTCCTAGGTCTCGAGAACGTGTCAAGAACCAAATCGAAAAAAACAACGTCAAAAACAAAGGTATTACAAAAATTATAAATTCTAATGCAAAACATAACTAACGAAAAGGTAGGTGAGCTTCCGTAATAATAGCATTAATTGACTTAGAATTTGATTTTGACAAATATAATAGTAAGGTTCAGTTGAACATAAATATTTTTTTGCCTTCTACTCTATTGGCATAGCCCTTGGTAATGAGATAACTAATATATATATTTTACTATACAACCTGCCAGTTGACTTTAGAAAGATTATACCAATTTATTATCATAGTGTTTTGAAAAAAGTAGTCATAAATTCAAATGTACCATGTATCTATATCTTTTGTTTTTAAGATAAAGAGATAAAGGGTACTGTACACACACCCTTAGCAACATTTTAAGTAGTGATGGACAAACTCGGATTAACTTTTAATTCAATTATTGAAATATGTATCATTTAGAATCACTATACTATGCAACACATACTCTGTGTCAATGACTGCGTTCAGGGAATTAAGCATTAAAGCGCTACAGAGCCGAAGCGCTGTAGCGCTTTAATGTGTCACACTGAATGAACTAATCCGAATTTACTACTTATCTAGTTACTTTTATGATTTCAGTTTTAATTATTGGTAGAGGCAGAAGTTAAATTTAAAATTATTTGTTTTTCAAGTTTTTATATAAATTATTAGATGTGTACAAACAATATTATCTAGAATTAAAAATATAATAACATAATTATAGTTATTTTTAAGTAGGTATCTAGATATGTTTTTGTTATATTTGAAAATCATTACAAAAAGGGATGAATAATTTAGCACCAAAATTAATATTAACGTTGACTTGTATTAGATGAAAAATGACTTAAACTTTACCATTTAATATTTTTTGTCTTTCTTTTTGTGTTAATGCAACCGTAATGATTTTCTCTCCCAATAGTATCCTCCTCCATTATTTACTTATGCTAAATTTCGGCTATATTTCGAATGACATACCAGAGAGACCATATTATTTTCTCTCCGACTTATACTTAGGTATTTCTTAAAAAAAAAAATAACGCGCTAATAAACCAGTCAGCATGAAGACAGTAAATACAAATTTTAGGTTAGGTTACCCAAACATACCAATTTTTACTGTGTTTTACAAATAATAAAGCAGTCAAGCGGATAAATTATACGCTTCATAGCTTTATAAAGCGCTGTATGAAAATTATGGCACTATTCAGTACACCGCTTCAGTATAGCGCTTTAGCGCTCGAGTTCCCTGAATGCACTCATTATAATGAATGATCTTTATGGAACCTATATTTAAGGGCCAAATTATCTAACCAAAAAAGGGACTTTGGAATTTGATTTTTTTCTATGTTAAGAGAAATATTTAAGAAATTTTTCCACTTAAATTTGACGTTTCTTAACCTGACTTTTGTTATCATTTCACAATATTATTCATAATTTAAATAATAATTGAAGTTTACAGTACAGTATGTCGTTATACAGTACACCCTATTCGACACTCTTGCGTAATACTGGTTGTATAAGCTTACAGGTTCCATTGTCCATTCAATTATTAAAATAATCAAATTTGGAGAATCTGATTCTGAAATTTGCCGATTATACCCATCATAAATTTTAAGATATTTTTAAGGTTCGGTTTTTCTATGTTGTGTTGTTAATATCATAACGTATAAATTAATATAACATAAAATAGGCTATATTATTCAAATGATTGAAAATTGACTGTTTTATTCCTAAATATATTTTATCAACTACATTCTATCAAAGCAGAGTACCTAATTGTAAAGTGTTTCATTCTTTAAACAAAAAATTACTATTACAAGACGAATTGAAAAAAGACAATTTATAATACCTTCTTCAAAACTCCCTTATATAATACGCTACCACACATTCCCACTCCTTAATTTTATATTTTACACAATATACATTTTTCGATGCACCACTTGTCACATTAATATATGCAAAAAAAAAAGTATATTCACCTAAGAGGTCATCGTCCTTTTTTTCCTTATTATCCGTCGCTACTTCACTAATGACAGTCCTGGCTGGTTTCGGACTTGGATTAGTTGGCTTAGGTAGTTGAGGGACTTCGATATTCCCGAGACTTTTCTTCTCGATTACAGTCTTTTTCTTCTTTTTCTGTTTCTCAATTTCCTCGTCGATTTCTTTTTCCCAATTCACTTTCGGTAAAGATGGAGGTACCCACTCACGAGCGATGTATTTCTTATGTTCATATTTTGCTCTTATGAAAGATTCCAGGCTAGAGTCGCTTTGGGGTCGTCTGAAATTATCCGGCAAATTTGCTTCATATACAGCTCGTGCCCTGAAAAAAAGAAGGGAAATAAAGGCTAATACAACAATAAAATTACATATTAGAATGCATAAATGAATAAATAAAAGTATACTTTTATATTACTATTCCTTACAATTGTACCAAAAAGCAAATAAAAACAAGAAGCTAAGAAGTTCTTAAGCATTTTTTCCTTGCATTTATTGCTAAGCACAATACTTCACAATAGTTTGATAGTAAATGGTTACTTAAACCATCGTCTGCTAAATCACGACAGCCGTGCTTTATCTAGTTTGTTACATTACCATGTTGCAGTGAACCGCCACACGTGGCCACACTCTACAGTACACATGACGTAGTTGTCAATTGGTTAACTAAACTAAAATTGACGTTTCTTAGAAAATATGACAAACGTGAAATATATGTTTCTGTTTACATTATCAATATAATTTTATTAATGGATATAGTTTAAAATAATGTTGTATCGCATTTTCCATAACGAAAGTGAAAAATTGGCCCATTATTATGTATGTACTCAGTTTTCCTAAAAATGTGAAATATTTAGACAGAAGCAGTTTTTGTGGAGTAAAAATAGTATCAGTGGCGTAATTTTAGTCTTAAAATAGTAGATAAAATATATATACAAGTTTTTTTATAAAGCAAATTAAAGAAGTTTCCTTTATTACGAGGTAAGCTATTGCAGTGTCAATATCAAGTGTCAAATTTTGACAATTGTGACCCAGACATTTGTTTCAAATTCCAAATAGAACACTGAAGTCGCCACACTACAGTACATTACAGAATTCTATACTGAAATTTGACTGATTCGACAGACAAGTATTGAGAAGGCAATGCGATTTAGCAGACGATGCTTAAACGTACATCAGCTGTCAGCTGAAACGATAGTGTGAATACAGCATCACTTTGAATTGGAAATGTTGTTATCTTCTGTGAAAACAGCAAGGTCAAATAAAGCAATTGTGAAATTTATTCAAAAATTAAACCGTTGTTCCTACCGATCTGTATACTGTATTCAAAATATAAATAAAGCAACACACGCAATAAGTAGAATAATTAATTAATATCATAACCTTTTAACTACATGTAGTGGGCAGACAATGTATTAACAATGCCTGACTAGACTGACTGCATTTTTAACTAGAATCAATTAAAGCATAATTTTCTACAATAATTTCAAACAAGTAAAAAAGATATCTGCTTCAGTTTTCAGTTTATCATTTTCATATTTTGATTTTATAATATAAAAGATAGTTATTTTTTATAACAACTCTCATTTAAGACTGAAACTAGAGTTACACTTAAATATGTTCTGATCTGGTTATATTCATGAATAGTTAGTGTTAAGTTAATGGATAATTAATATTTGATATAAATTAGTAATACTTATTTAGTATTAAGACTAAGTTTATAGAAATTTGAACTTTAAAATACTTACAACTTCTTAAGATATCTCTAAAACAGATTTCTTTGACAATAAAGTTCATTAGTTTCATTTTAGTGTTGCTAGTACTGTAACAAAAAACCATGTTGTTTTCTTTCTTTCTACTAAATTACTTAAGATATATTTTTAACATATCTACTTTTTATAGTAATAAAATCTACTCGGATAGTCAAATTTTAAATTAGGAGCACAATGAACCATAACAAAAACTTCAAATTCGATATCTAGTCTGTCGCAAATATTTACCTGGAATTTCCCATTTGCTGCAAAGAGACTACTTGTTCTGGCGTCCATGTGTCCAAATTCACAGATTTAACTTTTGAAATATGTACACCCAAATTTCTATGTATCCCAGCACAGCGAATGCAAAGGAAAACGCCGATATTCCAAGATGCCCATCTCGGACCTACAATTTTATTTTATAAAATTTACCACATATGTACGTCATTTATTCAATTCAATTTTCTTTGATATCCTCATGTTGAACGAATCACTTTGTAAAATTAAAAGCTATGATTTAATGAGTAATCGTTAAGATTTCATTTACAATCTGTTAAGCATATTTCTTTAAATTAAATAAACATAAGATGTCAAATATATTTTTTTTATTAAAAAAAAAATCCACTGACTTGAAATATAAAAATTCTATCAGAAAGTTCAACTGTGAGTATTCAGGCGAGACAAATAATTGAAACATACTTTTTGATTCCAACTTATGGTCAATAACATCAATTCATATTGTACTATGTATTATTATGTATAATACCTCCAAAAGCAATTAGGTATTTGTTTTAGTTAGTCTTTATAATAGACTAATCAATATAATGAAGTTTTATTTAACGTTGTAACAGAAACCAGATATTGAAACAAAACTTCTTATAAAATATAAATCACCAATTCATAATACTTGAAATTTTTAGACACCTACCATCGATTTTATTATACATACATACCTTTAGAATCGCAATCTACACAATATTTATTATCTTCATCTCGCAATAAATTATTTAACACTGACTGACACTTGTCTTGCAACTGTTTAGTCTTATCCTTTTCAATTTTTGCACTCATTTCCTAAACAATTTATTTAGAAATTTCAATAAAACGGGGGGTGTGTATCCATATAATACGCGTATGCCACCTACATATAAATGTCAAAGTCAAATTATGTTAAATCGAAATCGAAATCGTGTCAAGTGTCAATTGAAACCTTAGATATTTTAATACATGGATAGTTAATGTCATGATTTGTAGTGTATCTATAATCTCTATAATTTTGCAATATGCATTTAATTTAAAATACGGTAATTATTTACTATAACGTAAAAGTTTCAAATCTAAATAAAAAAAATGCCTTTCTTTTATTTTTCAGAGAACTGTGAACACAAATCTAAAGAAATTTCATGCAGTGTCGTTTTTGAGAAAAAGATCCCATACATTTAATTTTATACTCATTTCAACAGCTATTCAATGTACATTGTATAAACGTCATAAAAATATAAATTATTAAATAGTTAATAAAGTCGTACATAGAAATAGAATCTGACATTTGGTATTACATTTTTTTCACCAAGTAAATATTATGAATGGGAAACACCTGTAACGTTAAGTAGCCATATTGGTTCTTAATCTTCAAGATTTATATTTTTCTATGAGATTATACCACAGACTACTATCAGCTAAATATAGATTAAAGTTTTAAATATGACAATCGTGTAGTGTTTATTATGAACAACCGAATCAGTAATTCGATTCGAATTCTGTCTGGAAAACCCGTAGTTCAAAAATAAAAACTTTATTCAATGCTATGCCCATACGTCAAAACAAACTCGATAGACATGAACCAAAATGGCTGTGGTTGAAGTACCTCGGAATCACAGTCACTTTGGATAACTGAAGATATTTGGAAATAGGATTGTAATTTATTTCATCTTTAGAAAAGTGAACAGGTTTAGCGGTTTCTGTTAACATGTTCGGATCGTTCATCAAAGTTTGATCTTAATTTATATCTGGATTTCAATTGTTCGTAATAGAATTGATAGTTTCAATAGTAATATCGGTAGCGTTCATCGCACTGATCGCTACTTGAGCGATCACTGCTCAGTGTGCTGAACGAAGCAATATGAAGGGAGCGCTCAGTTATCAGCGGCCATGTTATGTATCATAAAATTTTTCTGATACATGATAAGTGATCAGTGATCATAAACAAAAAACAACATAACTTAAATACTAATGTTTAAAAAAATATAGACCAAAATTTGTCTCACATTTTAAAATGTCAGTCAGAAATAAAAGTAGCTTATGAAAAAGCAGTCACAAAATCTACACAAACGTATAGAAATGCTTTCAGCCGGTTTAGTGATCATAGCTAAAATGATAACAAATCGCTCAGTGATCGCTACTGCGTGATGAACGCGACCATCCTTATGGGAAATAGTTATTTCTCGATGGTCATCACTTCTCAGGAACGTTCGTTCTATTCTACTTCTATTCATATCATATATGGAACAAGCTATAACAGAAGAACCTTTTGTGAAAGAAACGAACAGAAAGAAGATCCGGAAGATCCAATCAACATCAACATTGAAATAACCAACTTAGGGGACATGGAAAGTCCAGACGTACTATAGGGTACATCCCTTAAGTGAACAAAAACCATGATGAGTGTTATGTCCAGCTAAATGGGCTAATTACACAATAGTGTAAGACTCTTCTTTATATTTTGTGGCCACAATCAAAAGAAGAAGAATCAACATATTTTTTGACAATTGGCAATTGTGTTTATTTGCTTGACATTATTGCTGGTTAAATTGCCATGTTTTATACTAATTATTAAGTCATTATGCGTAAGTTATAGTGAACGATAACATATTTATCTTTACATAATATGTAGGCAAGAAATTAATTGAAATAATGGAATAGATAATTTGGAATTTGTGATGGCTACCAGCAGTGTCAGTACATATGAAAATAGTGTAGTAACAAAAGATTTTCATCTGTCCTCATCTTCAGATACTGGCCATCGTTTAAGTCCTAATACACAAAAATGTCCATTGTGTGGAAAATTAAAATTAATTTTTTATTGCAAGGAATGTATTCATAATGGACTATTCACAAAATCCAGACCAACTACGAAAGAAGAGTAAGACGTTTGAAACTGTTAAAACTGAACTGCTCAACTGTATATTTTTCTTTTTCAGATATACGGATAAAAACAAAGTACTTTTAGAATTGATAACTGTTCGGAAAAAAATAGAACAAAACTGTTTAAAAGTTTTGAATAACAAACTAGAAACTGACATCTTGGTAAGACATTCATATTGTAACATTTCTTTCTCTATGTGGCAAATTAATTATTATTTATTCACAAAAAAAGATAATTGAATTTTTATTGAGGAACGGCATAAATTTCTAGTATTTTGTTTTGCAGTATTCAAAAATTCGCCGTTCAAAAGACCGAAATAGGATTCTCTTGAAAGTTGTGGAAGAAAAAAAGCAGATCATATCAGCTAACAACCTCAAACTGAAGGATATTAAAGAAATGAATGAAAAACGTGAGAGAAGTTTGCCTAGATATGAGCAAAAAGTACAGGAATTAGAAAATTATGCAGCAGGTTGTAAAGACGAAGTTGAAAAGTGGCACGGAATTTCATATGAAACACAAAATCATATAAAGAAATTAGTTAAATTGAGAATTCAGCAACTTTTTAAATATATTTTTCCAATTGTGGAGGTTAAACCCCCTCTGTAAGCATAGAATACGAAAAATAGTTAGTAAATTAATATATAATTCTTTTTAGTGAGGTTGAACCAGGTGATGACATGGTTTGTGCTTTAGCTGAAGCATCTCAAAC
Source organism: Monochamus alternatus (assembly GCA_037114965.1). Lineage (NCBI taxonomy): Eukaryota > Metazoa > Arthropoda > Insecta > Coleoptera > Cerambycidae > Monochamus > Monochamus alternatus. The sequence continues at coordinate 77,013,381 of CM073427.1, forward strand.
AACATACATCAGAGATCGATGGGAATATACAGATTATTCTGGGGAAAAACAATATTGCATTGTTGCACCTACCCTTCCCAGTTCTGGAAACTATTCTGCTTACAGTATCTGGGGTAAGTACGTTTTTGTTTTTAATTTATATTGTACAGGGTTAACTATGACTAAGTACAAAAATTTAACCACAGTGTTCAGTGGGGCACAATAAAAAAAATTGTTACGGAATTCTAGCTTGAATTTAAAATAATGAGGCAAAAACCCTCTTTTCCTTTGGAAAATCTGCACTTATGACAATTATTGTTCACGATGGCTTCAATCTTTTAACGACACTTTTTTTTTTACAGTTACAGTATCTTGCATTCGTTTCTTTGCAAACTGCCAAATCTGCATTTTCTCTCATTACAAGTTCGTCAGAATTACTCACTAATGGAATATACAGTTCGAGTACAGTTAAGTAAAATACCCATTTATTCTAAGGGAATCGAAATTTAATGTAAAGAATACGTAATAGAAAACTTGGTACACTCATGACAGTTTTTAATTATAAAATTTTGATTACGGTAGCTCTGTTGGATTTACCCTTGACTAGAAAAACAAACAGCATATAGCATAGGGCGAACCATATTATAGGAAAATGTACCCGACATAAATTCCTTTATTTAATTTCTAATTATAAATTAGAAAATTAGTCATTAAAACCACAACTTAAACACACAGGATTTCAATTATAATAACAAATTTTGCATTGCCAGTTGCAATTTACAGTACTCTTCAAACGTCTCTTTGCCAAATAACATCGGTCAAAGAAAGGATTTTTACAGAACACTGTAAAAAGGGGTTTAATATGGTTTTGAAAAAAAATTTTTTTTGCCTTATATGTTGAAATTTTTTTATGGATTTATTATTTTTTTCTATCCTCTTTTCAAATATTTATACTTAATCATAGTTAACTCTGTATACAGGGTGCCTGGCTAGGAAAAAATTAAGAAATTTATTGCCATCATTTACTTTTAAACGTGTTTGTGTCAATGTAGTGTTTATTTTGTCTTATAGTTTCGCATGGTCAGGACGCTGCCCTCGGTTCTAATACAGCTCATACTGTGGATCATGCCCCTGCTTTCACGATCAGTGCTGCCCTAACATATACTGCTCAATTAGTCGACGTTCTGTCATTTTATTTAAACGTGAGACTTCCGCACAAGATGTTTTACAGGTAAGCATAGCAGAAATGAGTTTTTAGTGGTTACTCCGAGGATATGTAGCGTTTTATGGAATATCGAATTTGTCTTTTAGCGATTTCTGCAGTAACAACATGGGCGAACAGCAGTTTATAAGAAGGGTAGCGAAATTGAATGCTAACATTTTGTACATGTGTTTCTCGCAAAATGTCGATCCTCATTCTTTGAACTCGTATGAAACCATTCATAATATGTTGCGGTTAATTCAGGACGAGAATTGTGATCTAGGACGGTATGTGTATTTTTATTTCTACTTTATTCAAAATACAACACCAAACATTTAAAAATGTGGTGATGACACTGTCTAAACATATTTTAACAAGCAAATTTCAAACTAAGGTTAAATAAAACCTCCTGTAACATAAATTGTTGGTAATTTGTTTTGGTATCAGTATTAATGAAGTAAACAATTGAATTTTCCCAGAAAATTCTTAAAACTATAACGTTCAACAACATTGCGATCAGTCTACAACAGCAAGAATCGATTCCGAATCGTCCAGAACTATTCAGTCAGTTCAGTTGTTAATGTACTTTGGGTGAATGTGACGTAAGATGGAGTTGGTCAAACATTTCTGACAGTTCTGGATCAGTTCTTGACGGCTGTTGGAACAGACCTATTAGTCATAGTAATATCGTGGTTAGTATGTTTCGTTTTTATCTAGTGCTTACTTGAGATTTGTGTACATAAACAAAAATGGAACAATTTTTAGTAAGTGACCAACTACATGACATATTAATTTATGATGAATCTGGGCAAAGCTCTGGCTATGAGACATTTGTATGGTAAACGCTTCTGTGATGTAAAAGCTTGAAGACATATATTCGTAGACGTAGACGTATATTCGAGACTTGTTTGGTGTCATAATTTTGTTACCGTTGGTCAGGGAAAAAATATTAAGTAAAATATGTTTTGTTTGATACAATTTATTTATCATAGAACAAAAGAAAGGTACTCATACTCCTAACACCCTGTATTTACAAATATTTTCAAAGATTAAATTTCTCCGAACTACTATCAAATTACCAATTGGCCCGTCACTGTCTTGGCAAATTTTTATTTCATACTGTAGTCCATGGGCATATAAAAATTGATACATTTTTTTATCTATCCTTGCTTCCTTTTTTCAAATCTTCTCCCATGAAATAAAAACAATTAATAGTTCTAAGACTTGGGATTTTTCTTAGTTAAGAAATTCACTCACCCTTTTATTTAATTTCGGTGTTCTGTTAATCAAAATGTTTTTGATTAATACTGTGTTGGTAAGCACAACGACGTGCATTGGCAGAAGGGACACTTTAAGAAAGAAATAGAAAGTGAACCAACTTATTAAAATATCTCTAGACAGTGGTAATGATGTTGATGCTCAAAATGATGTACTATAGATCTGTTAAAATAATTTTAGGCAGGGGGCCATAGAGGTTGCCCCTGAAGATGTAGACGCCTTGGAAGAACCATTAATGAATGATCTTAGAAAAAGTGATGTTTCATTTTCAGAAGAAAGTGACTCTTTTCCGATAGAGTGGGAGGCCGTAAGTACATATATTTTAATTAAGTTGAGGGACAGCTCGTCTGAACTTAACAGACTATACAAAAAGAAAGCTCTCTTTCTATTATTTGTAAAATTACATAGTACAAAAAATGGAAATTCTTTAGAATGTATTTAGGGCCAAGAAAATGTTTATATTTGGTAGATGTAAATTGTTGTTAAAACTGTTGTTCATTTAAGGTACCCCATATTGCTGAAATCGCAGCGGAACCGACCAATATCCAGTCTCCGCAGATGAGTGCTACTCAGCAGGCCAGCAGCATGACTGGAGGATTAGTCAACAGTGCAGCAGCGAGCATAGCTTCCTTTTGGCGCGGCTTTACCGGCCGGTAGTCTAGTGCGACTTTCAATTCTTATATTCATTAAAAACTATTTTTTGAAAATAAAGTTTTGTAAAGCTCTTTTTGTAAATTTGATATTTTTTTCTACGAGGTTTTGCACTTAGACAAATTTATGGTAGATGTTTTATTTTGTATCTACTGTTAAATGCTGCTTTCTTTTTGAAGCTTGAAGCACCCAAAGCCTACATGGCTACACCAAAATAAACATCAAATAAATATTTCAAAAACATTTAATTAAAATAGTAGATATGGGCAAATTGCCTTCTGACATATTCCTAATAACAAACAATTTTCTGGTTGTTTTATTAGTGTTTTTCTTCTATACATAGACTATTTTGATTAACCATTGTGGTTATCTACTTTTTAATAGATTTTCAACAAATAAGAACCAAAATGGCGGCACCGCTGATAATTCTAGATCGTTGATATATACGACCTATATAGTCAAACTAGCTCAGTTTACGGATCTTGGGTAAAGACCACGATCGGGACCGTGACATCACAAAATTCCTGTAAATAAAGGCAAAATATACTCATTCTCCAAAGATGGACTGAGACAGACTGTGTCATATCTCACAAAAGTCCTCAGTTTTCATTGCCTATCAATGCTGCTGATGATCCCGACCATATAGTTAATGACCGTGGGTAAAAACTAGAGCAAACATCGACATTTTGGTGCTGTTTTAAGTGTTAAGAATTTAAAATGGTTATTATTGTGTTTTATGTGGTTTGATATTTAAATGTTCCACATATTAAAAAGTACTAAAATATGAAATTATTACGATTGCTTTGCACTCACTAACTCACAGAATAATATTTTAATTATAACAAGCAATAAAGTTTAACAATATTGTAAGGTTATATGTAAGGTTTAGTATATAAAAAAACCATATATACTCGAGTCAAGAATTCAGACGTCTTACGTCACGGCTGACGTTACACACTTGTTTTTATTGTCAACGTAATTTTCGATATTTGGTCGCGTTAAAAACAACCATTTTTTGCAATTTAGTGCAATACATAATGCTAACTTTTAGTGTAGTATATAGTTTTATTACTATCAGTTGCAGTTTCTTAAATATTTTGATAAAAATGTAATGAATTATTCATTTGTTCGTATGACGTAAGTCGTCTGAATTCTTGTCGCGAGTATAGTTGCACATTACTAGGATTTTTTTGCGAGTAACCGTTGAAGTACCGGTAACTATTTTTTAGTAACCGTTCCGTTTTAGTGTGAAAGCGGTTAGTGAGGGGAAGAGACATGACGTAGCTGTTGACGTCACAACAATAACACCGGTTACTGAAATCAGTAATATATTCAGTTAAAAATAATATTGTTCTAAAATAACTTTTCCTTTTTTGTACTACATTTGTAATTTTTCATAATAAAGTTTAATCAACTTATAAAATGTCTAACTTTTTCCATTTGTAACAGTTGATAGAATACAATGCGGTTATATTTTTCCAGCCATTCAAATGTTGACTTACCTTTGGACTTACCTCACTCTGGTGGAACAAAGTAAGGTTTTACTATTAAAATTAAAGTGTAATAAACAATATATAAAATAAATTCAACAAGCACACAAAAAACAAACACCATGTTACTGTAGCTTGTTTACAAAATTTTGCGTTATGATTATTTATTAATTTATAACAACCACAGATTCAAGAAGAACCATAACCGGTGTATTTTAGCGAGCTACGTTACCGGAACTTAATCTAGGAATAGCGGTATCTCATGTAAGAGATACCACTATTCTGACAACGGTTACTCGCAAAAAAATCCTATACATTGCCTACATATTTCTTCATCAGTGCACCTAGAAAAAATATTCAGTGCAGATGAAAGAAATGATCTTAATTCCATAATATATTTTTATTCTGTGGTCAGTGGATGGATGTGTCAGATGGTAGGTACCTGCAATACCTACTGTTACTGTTATTATTTTACTGTCTAAACTTTCAAAATGTTTATAAATGACGTGAATAAAAAAGAAGATATAAGAAAAATAGCTGTACAAACCTTGCGAAAATATGGCATAAAATTTAGAGAAAAACATCAGAGACATATCTCACAGGTATATATTGATATTTTTTTTTAAATAGGTTAATATTGGTTTGTTTGAATTTGTTTATTTGTAGCATATTTTATAAGAATGTTATCAATTTAAGAGTTTTGCGAGGTATACTTAAAAAAAAACATTTTTATTTCATAATAATTGAATCTTTCATGATACAGTTTTTTAGTTGTGGACGCTTAACAGTTGTGATTTTTTTCGAAACATCCTTATTAAATCTTTTTAGATCGATAGCTTTACAACCAAATTTTCTCATGCTTCTATTAAAAACAAAATAATAAAATGACAAAATATTTAACACTAATTAATTATATTGCTTTAAAGGTTTCTAAAAGCACGAGATTTTTTAAAGTACGTTTGCAATACCTTGAAAACGAAACTATAACTTTAAAGAATGGTCAACAATTGGTTATTCCCAAACAGCTTTATGAAATATGTTGTTTTATATTTAATCATGTAGACACAGAAGGAATATTTCGTAAAGAAGGATCTCGGTCAAGACAACATGAAATTAAGGTATTTTATGATATATTTTACCTCAACATTTTTAACTTTTGTCAAATTTATTTTATAGAAATCATAGTATGTTATTAATATTTTTTTTAGTTATTGTTGGACAGAGGGTGTTTGTTAGACGATCAGCATGTGATAGACGTTGCAGTAGTTTTAAAATATTTTTTGAGAGAGTTGCCAGAACCACTTATTCCATATTCGTTCCATGAATTATTTTTAAGATGCTCGTTAATCGAAAAGAAAATTGAGGCAATTTTATTGGCCTGTTTGCTGTTGCCATCAGAAAATTTAAATGTTCTTTCGTTCTTAATGCAGGTAATTATGGTACTTTAAATTTAATCAAGTTAAATAAAATTTTTCTGTTCCATCTTGTAATAAATTCATATTTCATATTCATAATAATATGTCGGTACATAATTTTATAATTATGATTAGCAGAATACTCAGACTTTACTTTCTTTTTTTTAGTTTTTTAGTGAAGTGGCGAATCACTCGTATTATAATAAAATGAATAGTTCTAATATTGCGACTGTGGTAGGACCTAATATATTTCCCATAAGTGAAAAAATCGATGCTAAAAATAAACTTATGGTTACAAGATCCTGTAATATAATTAAGGTAAATCGTTCCATTTTATTAAAGCCCACGTATTGAAAGATATTTTTTCAGATCATGATAGAAAATTCACATCACATAGGAGAGATACCCGATTATATAATAGAACAAATAGGAACAGCAACTTCGGGACAGAAAGCAAACATCGATATGAAAATAAAAAGAAGAAGTGGGTCCTTTACAAGTACGTTTCAATGTTTTTTTTCTTTTTAAGCAGTAACGGTAAATTTTTTTACTTTTTAGGAATTTTCCACGGTCTCAAAAAAATTGTTGGAAATAAATCGGAAGAGGAAATGTTGACTAATACGGTGACACCTGATTTACTGTTAACGCCAACATTCTATCGTTCGGGGAAAAGGTAGGTGTTTTCAGAATAATTTTGGTCGATTTTTTATAAAAAAGGGGAACTTTGGAGCTTCAAAGTTATTATTATATAAAAATTCTTTGTTTCAGACCGTATGAAAATACACTGCCACGGAGCAGAAAAAAGGAAGAAGACATAAATAGAAAAAGCGAAACCCATAAAGTTCTGAGCCGCAGGTGGTCGTCCATTACACAATCGTCCACCAAAAAGAAAAAGAGGAATTCCTTAAACGAGGCATCTAGCAAGGAATTTATCGAATGGAGAAGCGAAAAAAGCAAAAACTTAAACGATCACCTGAAAGTCTCTGAAAAAGAATACGAGGAAATCAAGAACCGAGTGTGCAAAATCGAAAAAGAACTGTCGAGGGAGCTGGAAAACGCTCAGCCAAAATCCCTTTGTGGTAATATGAACATTGGCTTCGACAACACTATTAATAATATTCAATCGGCGTACGAACAAACTCTGGTCCAAACCGAACCACTCAGTCCGACTACCGACCACCTGGCTAGAAGATTAAGTAGGGAGCTTCGAATTCGTACCTCCGAACAAAAAATAATTAGATCTCCAAGTGCCAGAAAAATAGGAAATATGAAAAGACGGTCCAGAGAACTAGAGAGACCGAATAATAAGATTTTTAAAAGTTCCTCGTTCCAATACACCGATATGAAAAATAACGCTGGAATTAATTGTTTGTCGTCCGATGACATTCAATTTAGAGACGAAGACGTGAAACCCGTCAACGGACACGTCCAATATTACGGTTCTCCTAAACTAATGAATATCTCTTACAAATTAAGCAGCCATTTATCCGTTAATTCGCTCGACCAGGCCAAAATCAACGGCTATGTAAACTCAAAAATTTCGAATGGCACGTCTCCATTTAAATTCACGGGTAAAAATACCGATTTCTTTGAAAGTATAAACGCCACATGTAAAAATAAAAGCGTTTCTACAGAAAATGTATCGAGCAATACAGTCTTTAGTAGTAATCGTCTGGACAGAAACTCCGTAGGCCCCTACTTAAAAGACTCTTACAAAGTGAAAGTCTCAAAATCGAAAGACAAGTCTATAAAACCGACCGTGTCTTCGATAAAGAGGAGCATTAATTTGAAACAGAAAAGGAAAAGCGAGAAAGTGTACGTTCATACGAAACGACTGAGTATAAACAGTAAAGAAAATTTAATGAGTTTCACGGACGAGATGGATTCGTATCCTAAGGATGGTAAGTACTTAGATAAATGCGTTCCAACAAATTTGCCTTACATTAAAAAGTCGTTGATTGTGAAATCTCCAAAACGCTTCTGCGGTACTCCTGTTAAAAATACTCCTCTAAAGGTGTTGACTGCTTCGCAGCGCCTCAATGCAAATAATATATCTTTTTAAAGGTGCATTTTCTTGTTAGGTTAATAAAATGATTTAATTGTAACTGAATTTTTATGGTTTTTGTCGAATGTAAATGTATTATATGACATATTTTTAATAATTATTATTATTGTAATATTTGAAACTGGTCTTGTTTTAATACCTTAATATTCCCTTGAAAATCTATTTTTTTTTTATCGTACCGCGTAGCGTAAGGATTTTCAGTTGAAGTTCAATTCGACAATGAAAAAATATACTGTATAAAGCTGCTTTGCCGGTTAACAGTAAGATGCAAATCAATATACCAGTTCAATTTATAAATCTCTAATACACATAATGAGTGGAAAAGTAATCCATGAGTGTAATATCGGGTGATCTTTTAGGCCACTCTGTTGGTTTGCGTCTTCCAATCCAATGACCATTTAAATAACTTCGGACTCGCCGAGCAAACTGAGGTGGTGATTGTTGAAATATTTATGTTGATTTTCAAAAACAATTTTTCGAAAACAGTTATTAACTTATCTATTTAAACGACAAATTTTATATTCAGAATAGAGCAAAAAATGTTACATAATTTGCATAATGACGTATTATAATTTTTAAATACAATCGTAATGTAGTGATAATATGAAAAACAGAAACAAAATGCTTGCATTATATATTGCACTAAATTGCAAAAAAATTATTGTTTTTAACGGGACCAAATATCGAAAATTATGTTGACAATAAAAACAATTGCGTAACATCAGCCGTGGGGTAAGACATCTGAATTCTTGCCGCAAGTATATTGTGTACTGAAAAATCTTACGCCCATGGATGTTGTTTATCTTTGTCTAGTTGTGGTATGTGAGCTTTTAAAAATCCTTACATTAACACTGCGAATCGGCACAAGTAATAAAATGCGTATATACTGAATAAAGTATCACTAATTTTTTATAAATAATATAATTAACGTAACAACGTATTAACAAAATATAATGCCTTTATATATTTTCTTTTTTTGGATCATCTAACATTACAAACAAGTGACCCAATTCGTCAAAAGTATAAGTCCTCTTAAGAAACGTGTCCAGTAGTTTCACTCCTGATATTGTCCTCAGTCCTGGAATCAATGGAATGCATTTAAACTCTAATATTTTATGAGAAAGTGGCAAAAGAGGGTCCAATTTACGTCCTGATACGTCACACCAAGCCAAACCCTCCACATTTTCTAAATACACCACCAATTCCACTGTTCTTTCACTAAAAATACAGAAATTATTCGCATATGCATTAAGACAATGAAACACCTTTTGTATATATTTTTTTCCATTACAAAAACAGTATTATTGATCTCAATTATCATTTTTAATAAGAACTGACTAGTATGTCTCTATACTCACCAATTATTAACCAATTTACATTTAAAGGTAAAAATTTCTTCCAAAGCCACAAAATTTGGTAATTCAATCACAGACATTCTAATATCTCCATAATCCGGACCCTGAAAAAGTAAATTTATGTTGGAAATTTTAATATTCTCTTAAAAAATTAACATTTATTCTTTAATTTCACTTACCATCCTCTGAAGTTGACTTGTCTGCAAACGACCGCGTTCACCCAGATTAGAACGCCACACGATATCCAATTTTCCTATATTTGTCGCTCCGCTGAGGGACTTTAAGTCGGCAGATAATTTTTCGTTTGGCGACAAACAGTAAAGAAATTGACAGACACCTTGTGGTTGAAGGATAGTTGTTTTTCCAAATATACTTTCCTCTTTCGAAACCATATTTAAAGATGTTACTAAAAATATCAAGTTATTTTTTAAAACGTCAAAATAAATAACTTCTACCATTAAACAAGTGGGATGCATCCAGTGCCACTTTCTCCAAGCATATTGGACCGGCTGTGATATTTTGAACCTGAGCTTCGAGGTAAACGTCATCGTTTTCTGCGTTATAGAATTTTGTCTTCACGTCTAGAGGCTTCAAAACCATAATTTTGAAGAATTTCCGGAAAGACATAGGGACTCCATTTGCGGTTTGATAAGCTACCTCACAGACTAATCTAGAAATGAATTTTTTGATATTTTTCTCAGGCAAGTGTCTTGTTAAAGTTACATATGTGTGCCTATTTCCTTGACCTCGTGATGAATAATCACACCAACGGTTTCGCTTGGTGTCAAATGAGGAGCTGGAGGGTTTACCGACAGTGGAAGTCTTTGAGAGCTAGTCTGCAAATCAATCTGGAAAAGTAATTAAGACTCAAATAATATAGTAATCAAATTCAATAAAAAATCCTCATACAGTTTTAATATACTTTAGATTTTTCTTTGTTAATCCTTTTCTCTACAAAACATCACCCACCTTAACAGAAACATTATTTACATCTTGTTTAGTTTCACTGTAAACACAGACGTAACTGGAAAATGTTTCACCAAGGTAAATATTTACAGGATTTTGTGGAAGAAGTAGAAACTGTCCGGCACACAAAGTTTCTGTACCTTCGACTGCTGTAGGGTCCTGTTGCAAAGCATTATTTAGTAAATTGCCTGGTAAGTCCCTGCTATCACACGTAACAGGCAGTGGACTCGCTAATGAAGGTTTTGTTAATCTCATAACTAAAACAGACGGTTTATAATACATGTTAATAGTTTTTCGTGTATTTCACCCTTTAGTGCAAGTAAATGTTCTTCTGATTCCATTTTTATATTTATTTTATTACAATTACTCTTTCATTTATAGTAATCGTCAATAAATATCACATAAATATCAACAACAAAAGTAAGGTTATGTAGAGTTTAACACACAAAACATATAAGTTTAACATGTCCTAGGACGTTATAACCATCATAGAATAAAAACAAAGAAAAGTATAAAAATGATAGGTTATAAATGGCCGCCATTTTGGTTCCTATTTGCAAGAGGGTGTCGACATTGGGAAAATCAATTGTGATGAAAGTACAAACCATTGGTTATGTAATCTTATTCCTATAATAATAATGGTACAAACGACATCATTCTGTATTAATACACTACATTATTGGATTAAGCTGACTGATTTTCCCTTTTGATAATTTACGCTTGATCTAAACAAAAGAAATATCACAAAATTGTACCTAACTCGTAGACATGCATCTATATACTTCTTTCGATCTTTTTGTGTTCTACATATTTATAATTATTTTAATGCAGTAAATTGATAATTTAATTTGAAAAATATAGGTCTATAGAAAATTTCTCATATTTACAAATGTAAATCTATAGAAATAAAGATTATTATTATTATTAAGGGTGCCGTTTTATACGCAAATTTTCAACGAATTTCATATTTGTTTGTTGAGACAGTCTAAAAAAAATTGAGTAAGTTAGAAAGAATATCTCTTCACTATGTCAATTACACAAGTTTTCTCCAGGATGTAAAATAATTTCCAGGCTGACAAATCATTTAGAATAAGAAAAAAGGGCATCATTTTCACTTACTAGATTTTATCATAAAATCTCCTGACTTTTACAAGTCAACTGCAGATTGAGAAAATCGTATACGACATTTTAAACATTCTCACATCCTGCAGAATTCTTTTAAAAAACTAGTGACACTTGAATTTATGTAAGTTATCAAGTATTTTTCACGGTGTATAGAACACAGGTATAAAGTACAAATTCAGGGTTTGTCATGTTTTTTAGCACATTTTCCCTTCAAAAGCTAAAGGAAATGATTCAATTTTAGTATCATATTTTAGTACTACGCTAATAAGAACCTCCACTTACTTGGTGTATTTTTTTGTGCATATTTAAATACGATTACTTGTCCTTGAAACGCCATCCTTAAAATAGATCGAATACCATATCAAACTAGAGAACAAATCCACAAACCTGTCTAAACATATAAATACTGCAATATATGTCAAATAGAAAAATCCAATAACGTAAACTACACTTAACAGTTTTTTATGCTCTATTCACAAATCTTTTGCAGCTTGTGGATCAATATAAAATTTTGCAGAAAAAGAATCAAAATTGATACTATTGAAAACACCTCTTTATTGTAAATATAAACAGTAATTTGTGTTTAGAAATAAAGTTCCTTTCATAGCAGTGTAAAAAACAATATAGATATGTACCTCAAAACAAAGTGCCCGCAAAATTTAACTACTGCCTCTCGATCTCCTCATTTAACTTTATAGAAAATAGAATCACTTCAGGATTTTTAGCAGAAACACTGAATAAATTTATACATTTAATAAAACAAAACAGTGATATAAGTTTATACAGAGAGTCTTTATGCTGTTTAAACCAATGACATAATTTTAATTTTAAATATCAGAAACATTAAATATTTAATGCTCATTTTGTAACTGAAATCTTTGTAATCTACGTCTTCTGACTTCTTCTTCTGGAGTAATATCGTTTGTGTCTACACTTGGTTCGGATGAAGTACATGGCTTAGAAGTTGCATCTACTTCTGGACTCTTAGAATCCACTTCACTTGCAGTTTCAAGTGAAGAGTCTTTCGTAGTTTTTGGGGATTCGTATAAAGAAGCAGGTAAATCAGTTGCAACAGTCTTGGAATTATGATTACTGGTGCTAGTCGCACTATTTGTCTGAGCTTGATTAGTATCAGGTGGTTGAGACTGAACGCCTTGAGGCGCACGTGCAGAAAGGGTAGCCGTCGTATTATACTGTTGCATCATTATCACTGCAGCATCGAGTAATACCTATAAACACAGTTAATCACTAATGGATTAATAAAAATGAAAAGTTAGCAATATACCTATAACAAAAAAAAAAAAAAAAAAAAACATTAAAAAAAGTAAAAGAAATTTTACCTGTATGTTTCTTAAGCACTGTATACGAGCCTCAACATTTTCCCGTTCGTTTCCTTCCATTCTTCGTAACTCTTCAGGCGTTAAAGTGGACAAATTTTGAGGAGGAATAGGCGGAGGAGGTAAGAAGGGTATAAATGGAAAATGGGGGAAAAGCAGAGGCGGCATAGTTGATTGGGACTGTTGGGGGGTGGTACTAGAACCCGCCGCGTTTGTTGCCGGCTGCTGTTGATTGGGCACCTCTGGCATTTGCGGGAGGTTCCTCAAATTTGGTTGGTTGAATAACTCAAACGGATTCGGACCCATCACGAAAGGATTTACAAAAGCATTCTGTGGGTTCTGAGGGGCTGGCCTTTGTTCTGGAGCTGGCCGAGCATTGTTATTGTTATTTGTGGAGGTTCTCAGAATATTGAGTCGACATGTGGGACATGTCTGCTGCCTTTGGAACCAAGAGCGTAGACAAGATGTGTGGAAAATATGATTGCAAGGTAACTTCTTGGAAGCTGACGTCATTTCCTCGCGGCATATAATGCAAACGTTATCTGCCGCTAACAGTTCTTCTGGGGTAGCATCAGGGTATAGGGTATTCATATTATGAATGGCTCTCCGAGATAATATGACATCGCTGAATGCCTTTTTGAAGTTCCTTATCGTATAGTACATGGGCCTAAATGCGAAGAGCGGTAAAGTATAGATTCTGACCATAATGGCGACAAACGCAACGTAAAAAATGACTTTAATTAAGCCCATTATCAATTCAGTGTATAATAAAAATACCGCTTTATTATCCCAAGGTGTTTCGCTGTTAAGATCCACTGAATGTAAAGCATATTTTATGGCTATGTTAATAACGACCGTTAAAAGAATCGCATATTCAAACCCAAATACCAACTGAACAGAGGCCCCTTTTGATAAAGTCGACTGATAAGCATGCTGGATGAAATGTAAATCCATGGATCCTAACAACAATAATAAACATAGAACTCTTATATGGAATAACCAACTTATCACTGGACTTCTTTCCATCTACAAAAACGAAAAATGTAATGTGTAATTAATTTTTAATTCTTATTTTGTTACTACTTACATAATCCACTCTATCTTCAGCCAGCCAATGGAATGATTTGAGGAAAAGTAAAAGGGTAAATAATGCAACAAATTTAGGATTGAAATCATCTCGAAACACTGTAAACGCTAAACATGTTTCCGTTACAGCATACCACGATCTTTCCATTAAATGCTGAAACAAGTTTTTAATGTTATTTTCAACTGTAGTCAATTTCAAACAAAAAATATTTCACCTATTTTAAGAAATATAAAGTTATGATTGATGCTGTGACAATAAATAATATTAAAAAATTATGCCACGTCTTTCGTCATAAGCCTCATTTACTTTGACGCTTATAAAATGCTAATACTGAACAATTCACAGAAGGAAAAACACATTTGTAATTAGTGGGAAAATATTTATACCCGCTACATATTTTCAGCAAGCAATGACTTTACTATAAATATAGGAAGATTAATATTTACAAGTATATGTAACAATTCTATTTAAAAGTTTAAAAAATCAAATAAAAAAAAAGTGTTGCAGTTACCTCAAATTCTGTACTACGTAGCTGTCCGAAGAATATTTTTCTCATTATCTTTCCACTTATCCACACACATATAAAAGCTTGTATATAAATTACCTGAAAGTAAATTATTTACACTTTCTGTATAATGTGAAATAATAGAGATAACTTACAGCCATACTCGGATTAGATTTTGTAATATATACAACAGATGGATAAAACTGTTTTTTCTGATAGTATGCATTTGCAATAACTATAAAAGTCAAAGTTAAACTTAACACAGATATACTAAGCGATCTCATTTTTACATAATTTAATTTAAACTTAAACAATTACAAGGTATAGCAAAGCGACTTGTTTCTGTTTGGAGATTTTGACGGCTCGGTTTTTCTTCTAATGTCATCCAGAATCATAACAGAACTGCCAACTATAAATCGTTACGTGTCTTTCGTATTCAACCACTTGCCGCAATGTGGCATATCTTCCCGCTATATTTCAAACAAATTTATTTATTTTGAACTGATTGATAACCGTTAATCTAAAATCTTTGTTATAATAATGTATCGCCAAAATGCAGTGTTTTGTCTTTAATTTATCGATTTGATATAAACGAAATAAGTAAAACTCATGGAATAAATAAAAGTTCAGAGTCAAAAGTACAAAACACATTTATTTGAATGAGTTGTTCATTTTTGGCTTTTTGTTTTTAAATAGGAGTAGAAATTTAATAACACAGAGAATATACTGTGGGTATAACTAGTGTAGCAGATAGAACGGTCACTATGGAGGGTAAGTATCTCACATCTATTATACTGCCGTAATACTAGCTATAATATTCAGGTTTCTTATAATTGCATAAAATCTAAATTTGGTGTAATTTGCTTCAATACAGAACCGAAATGGCGACAGTTTACTAATGCCACACCTGTACCACAGAGGTCTGTGCATTTGACCTATGACAGCTTCATATCTATTTTTCTGAATTTACCATAGATTTATGATGGCAGCAGTGTTTATGACAGTTTGTCAAAACTGTTATGTTGGTATTACTACATTTTGCTATATAGTTGTCATGTAATTACGAGAAATTTGTAACTTTTTTTTTAATAACTTTTATTTTCTATAATCCAATTATAAAAAAATATATTGTGCACAGTTATAAAGAATATTAAAGTATTACTCATCTTCTACATTCAATGAAAAAACATGTCCAAAAACAAGATTGTTATGAAACCTTTGGTTGACAGCAGCAAAATAGAAGTAAAAAGTAAAGTAAGTTGTTCATAATTTAAATTTTTTGTGTTTGGTGCATATATATTTCAAAGTAATGACTATTTACCATATTTTATAAAATAAATAGTTGTACCGTAAAAATATGTACGGACAGTTTCATTTTAAAAAGCCTTTGTTTAGAAAGGTTTTGCAAGAAATTTCCTTTTGTGAATTAATAAAACTTTTTGACTGCTTACTAATTTAATAAACTGCAGAGATATATTTTTATAGATTTTCATACATACGCGTTCTATATGTTCAGTATTTTAAGAATTCAAATAACCATTGATTTATTATACTTTCTATTGAAATATAGTTGAGTGTAGATTATAGTTAGTATGTTATAATTAAAGTTAGTTATTTGGTAGTGAAATTATCACATTGTATAGAGAGAATAAGGAACAGTCAATTAAAAATAGAAATAATGTATTACTTACTAGTACTGATAATCTAATGCTAGGAAATTATAAATGTTCGCTTTAGAGATATATGAGATATCAGTTTTTATTTTTTTTTTTTGTACAAAATAAGATGTATAATGAAACTGCACCTGTTTAAACACTACATAGAACTAAAATGTGTTCTTTTTAGTTTGATGCCGAGTTCAGGAGGTTTTGTGTGGAAAGAAATTCCCAACCAAAGTTTGATGATTTTCGAAGTCTAATTGAAAACTTGCATAATTTAAAGGACATCTCCTTCCTAGTTTCATATATTGACCCTAGCGATCAGGATTTATTACCGATCAACAATGATGACAATTTGAGGAGGGCGCTGATTAATGCTAAACCATTACTTAGGATTATTATTCAAAGAAAAGGTATTACAAAAAATATGCATTTGAAAATATTTAAAAATATGGATTATGTATTTAGAACAGTACTTTTATAAAATGTTATTTTTGATGTCAGTAAGTCTATCTTGTTTTAGGCAATAGTTTAGAAGAAATTAACGGATATGGTACTTTAAAACCTAGAAATTTAATATCTACAATCTTGGGAGGCACACCTGCCAAAACTAAAATATTGCCCATATCGAATCCACACGACTTCCGGCAAGTATCGGCCATTATAGATGTCGATATTGTCCCCGAAACTTGTAGGAGGGTCCGATTATTGAAGCACGGTTGCGATAAACCTCTGGGATTTTACATTCGTGACGGGACCAGCGTCAAAGTCACTCAAAATGGTATGCTTATAAAAATAATGATTACGAGTTGTAATAAAAACTCATATTTTTAGGATTGGAGAAAATACCAGGAATCTTTATTTCTCGATTAGTTCCCGGAGGATTAGCTGAGTCAACCGGACTGTTGGCCGTTAATGACGAGGTGCTGGAAGTTAACGGCATCGAAGTGTCTGGGAAAACATTGGACCAAGTCACGGACATGATGGTAGCCAACAGTTCGAATCTGATCATAACCGTCAAACCTGCTAACCAGAGAACGGTGGGTCCCGTAAGGAGAGGCAGTTTCAGTAGGAACTCTCAGTTGTCCAGCGGATCCCATCAGTCCAACACGACGGCTGGGTCCGATCCCGAAGACAAATACGATCAGGACGAGATAGTAGATTTAACTGGCGGTGCTTACGATGAGTCCCTTACGAAGGACGACGGAATTTTGCATTTATAAGATACAGGTGCGTGTGCATGTTTCTTTGAGGTTACTTATACGTCCATACTTACAGATATATGTATATATACGTGCATTCCAATTATACAGCGGGGTTAAGCTGCAAAACACCACCTTCAATAATATACGGAGCAGTAACTTTTACGACGCTGAGTAGTCCCAGTACAGAAATCTTGGAAATGGTAATATACATATACAGAGTGGTTTAATTAGAAAAAATATTGCACATTTTTATGCTCTCAATTTTCTGAAAGGAAATATGAGATTTTGTGTAGTTTCCTAAATAATGTCTGAAAACTCGAAATGTGCATCTGCTTTAATAACTTTTTTATTTTTAAAGTAAACATGAAATTTGGTACCTTAATTTTGTTTGATGTAAGTTTCCAATGAAACTGGAATTATGTCTTTTTCAGTGTCTTTGGTGATGTCAAATCAACCATAAGAAAATTAGAAGTTGGCTATGGAAATTTGGGAACCTAGTAGGCTTAGAATTTTGTTTCTACTTTCATTGGAAAGCTTATGGTGAATTATATAAGAGTACCAAATCTCATATCATTTACTTAAAAATAAAAAAATTATGAAAGGAAAAAGAAAATGTACTTCTTCAATTTTCAGCCGGTATTTCAGGAATTACACAAAATTATGTCATATTTAATTTGAGAAAACTAGAGGGTATAAAAATAAGAATCTTTTTCTAATTTAAGCCACTCTCTGTATATATTGCAAGATCCCTGTACTGGGCGTCGTAAAAGTCACCACTATGTATATATATTTTACTATTGGTATCAGAAATGTTCTGAAAGAATTTGCAAGTGATGCGTGTTTCATGTTTTATTTACAATTTTAAATTTGGAAAGTCAGTTTTAATCTTTAGAAGCTAAAACATATTTATGGTCATTACGCTTAAAAAATTATTCCTTCAATTTAATTGGCAATAGAAAGCGACATATGCATAAATATGTAGATGAGATATGCATAAATATGTAGATGAGATAAAAAAAATTTAATTTTAAAATAGTAATTTGAATTCAATGAAAATACATAGAAACATTTTTCTCTTTTTTTTTAGTTATTCACTTTTTTCATTGTTTTGTCGTGTTTGATTTTTAGATTTTTAATTTTAATACCCTGTAGACTTTTGAATAATTAGAAAGGAATACAACTAAACTACTACGATACGCACTGATATACTTAACTAACTATTGATTCTTATAGCTTGTTATAATGAATATTTTCATTGACAAGATTTTTATACATTTATGAAGAAAGGTTAGCTATTTATTTTTTAATTTAATTGGGTTTTGATTCCATCTAATGTTAACTTAAAGAGCAGCTACTTAAGGCAACATGTTAGATTAATATTCAAATGAGTATTATTTTTAAAAACTATAAAAATACACTTAAAAGCCAAGAAATCGCTTTTGGTAAAAAGTATATAGTACAACACTGATAATCTGAATCACATTAATCCAAGATCGCGGTAAACTGAATCGATTTGTTTTCTTCGTAATCTAAAATAATTGTATTATACCTTCTCAATTTAGTCGCCAGTTTTTTTCTTTTTAAAAATAACACACAAATAAAAAAAATGCCTAAATTTATATTTTTTATACATTTTTAACAGTTAATTTTGCTCATTGCATGTTTATATTTTCACGATAATTCAAATATGTTTGAATTAACAGGGTTGTACTGTATTTAAAATACTTAAGTTGCTGAATATTGTTAAAATATCAAGCAATTATATGGATATTATTTATACAGGGTGTTTAATCTTAGGGACTGATCTCTTACGGAACATTTTGTATATTGAGCATTACGCAACGCATAACTAAATTCTTGTTTGAAATATTATTTACCTTTCATTATTTAAACAAATATTTTATACAGATTCGTAATTTTTAAATCTACGACACTTTCAGTAGTACTTACTATTAAATTAATTTTGCAATAAATGTACAGAATGATCCGCATTTCCTAAGTATTTCTCATCAAATGATATATTAGCTTTTCTTAGATTTTATTGAGTGACTTTTTGTATAACCTCAATTTACAAGGTGATAAAAGTATAAACGATTTAAACAGGGGCAGTTAGTTAAACAATGTTGCAGGTTGGCCTTATAAACGCTTCCAATTTTTACAAGTTACAGGTTGTTGAAAAAGTTAAAAGAAAATAAAATTATATTTGGCAATAGCTCATTAATAAGTCCATTTGGTTAAAATATAAGTTGCTGTTACTGTACGCTATAATTATATATATATATATTTTTTAACTTGAACACTGTAATTGCTACCGTCTTTTATGAATAACTATTGACCGGTCTTTTTTTTTTAATTATCAAATTCCGATTATATTCTTGTACTTAAAGTATTATAATGTATGTTTGTTAATATTTCCAATCGAATTTGAGTATTGATGAATCACATTCCATAATTTAGAATACTTACATGCGTATTTACCAAACGTATAATGTATATGTATATACGCATATGTATGTACATATATGTTACGTACGTACTCTTATATATATACACATATTTTTTATTTATTGTCTTGATATAATTTGTTAAGAATTCAGTCAGTTTATATGTTATTAAGTCGTAACTAATTTAAGCTAAGTAGAAATATTTATAAGAATATATTTGTTATATCTGGTTTTTAGGAGATCTGTATAAAAAAATAATTTTTTATGTCTGCCCTAGACACCGGAAGCGCTCACTGTTGGCAAGCGAACGGGAACGCGTGCAATCCTATTTTTTTTTGTTTAGAAATGGTGCCTTATAGTGACTTGTTTGGAGAAGCCACAGCAGTAATTGTGCACTTTTCCGCATTTAGTCGAAGTAGATGGTCATATAGGCTTACAGCCAAATAAACCATAACTTATTAAAATTTTTGAAAGCCGGATAAAGGTACAATTATTGCAGTAGGTAGTTGAGGACTGCAAAATGCGTCGCTTGCTTGGAAACGGTGAGCGCAAGCACTGATTATGATCCTTTTTATAATAAAAATATATAAACATTTTTAAAATTTATTGCCAGATACTTTTCACATTTCCTCCTTTTTTTCATTATCCGTATCTACATGGAGCTTTATCAGCTTTAAAAATCCCTTCCCTTAATTAATGTAATCATTTCTCAAAAACCTATTTATTTGGCTTCTTTCATTTTCAATTTTCAAAAAATTTGATATCATGTTTGGTAATATAATTTTCCTAAGTTTCAATAATAAAAATACTTTTTTTTGGTTTTCAGCTGATTAACTAATTTGTTCTGTTAATTATTATTTCATTTTAACTTTATTAGCAATTACATATATTATTACCTGTTTTTAAATATTAAAAAGCATGAATTTAATTCGGATACACTTCTTGAGAAGTTCAGGTGGTCTTCGTTTTAAATGGAATTAAAAAGTATCTACACATACCATCAAAAGCCCTGTATATAAAATGATTTGATTAAACCTAGTAGTTTTCTTAATGTACTAAAAAAGTATATAGGGAACAAAAGAGAAAAAAAAATTGCAGACCATGAACGATGGACAGTTAGTTTGGCAGTGTATTCAACCAAGTGTTTCTTTGAATTTTTGTACATTATAATGCCAGGACGTAAAATTTCTGCGTTTACCCGAACAGGAATGACTGCTTTACATGATGCAGAACATTCTAATCATCAGATATCGAACATGTTGGACATTCCTAGATCATCTGTTGTACGAATAGTACACAGATATGAAGAATTTGATACAGTGGAAAACAGACCACGTAGTGGACATCCTCGAGTGTCTAATGAGTGGGAGGATCGGTATTTAGTGCAATATGCCCGTAGACACTTTCAAGGTACGTTTCGCCGTGTTATATCGACACCTGCTATTTGAAGACGACTCCACAACGCAAATTTACATACTAGAAGACCATTACGGGTCCTCACTCTACTTCCAAGGCATTGTGCTGCCCATCTCCAGCGGGCGCGAGAGCATAGGGGTTGACTTTTACGCAAGTGGCGGTGGGCTTTATTTACAGATGAAACCAGAATTGGGCTGGTTACTGATGACAATCGACAAAGAGTCTGGAGAGAACCAGGTCATCAACAGCGTCTTCATTTTCCCTGCGAAGTTGCTCCGTATGAGGGGGTACTGTAATGTTTTGGGGTGGAATAATGTTCAACCGCCGCACCCCATTAATTCGCATACCACAGAATATGACCAGTCAAAATTACATTGAACAAGTTATTACGCCCATTATCTACCCCCTACGTGATTAATTAGGTGAAAATTTTATGTTTATGGAAGACAATGCTCGACAACATCGCGCAAGAAGGGTTCAAGACACACTCGAAGCAGGACATATCAATAGATTAGATTTTTGATTTAATAAATTTTGTCAAAAATGTCGCACATTCAGTTTATCCAACATATTCTTTTCACAAGATTCAGAAAACAATACACTTTTATAAATGTATTTGGCTTTTCTGACAAAAAGATTTCTTTAACAAGAATTGAAGGGGAGTGTAAAGCTTCTGACGTCGTGTGTATATGTAAATGAATATTAATATAAAATTCAAATTATTCAAATTAAATTTTGAAATGACAGTGTCAAAAGTGTCTGATGATATAAATAAAAACCACTCTGTGTTTAAAAGTGAATTGGAACTTTGAAAGCAGTTCATTAATTTCAACATGAAAGGTATGTATATTATCATTCGATTGTTTTTAATTAAATAATGAAGTGTAATCTTGTTTATGGCGTTATTTCTTGGGCATCTTTGGTACCAAAGGGCATACTCATAACTTCGTTGATAATAATTGTAGGAAAATTGATTTGAATTAGTCTAATACCTTTACAATAAAATAAAAAACGAATGGATTTCCTGTCTTTCATAGTATAAATGTGTACATTTTTAAGGATGAGAGGAACGTGGCGCGAAAGTTTAAATAAATGGAACTACAATTAATCATATATTTTTACCCAAAATGTATATGTATATATTTATACACTGTTGGCATTGGCACTGTTTGAAAAATATATATTATATATATACATAAATCATTAAACGTACAATAAAAAACAAAATATAATACTTGTAACAATATGAAACAAATCAGTTTACACACATAAATATGCCTCGGAAACATCAGAGCCATTTTTAAATCACAACACATAACACATTCTTAAGTCGTCACTTTTTATCATCTAATTTGGCTTTATCTAGTGTCGACGTCACCAGCATAGGCTGCCCCTGCTGAGTGTTCTGGTTGGGGAATACTTTGTCCAAGTGTTTTAAAGATTCACTTAAAAAATTTTGGATGGCCGTCAGGGCGGCCACTATGGCCGGACTGCCGAATCCGTGACTAATGAGTGAAAAGTGCGTTAAATGTCTCTGTATCGACGGGTCCAGGAGTATCTGCGGCCTTGTGTTGCACAGCGGCGACCTGTCCTGGTTCAGAAGGTCCATCAGCTCCTTCGTGACCTGTTTCGTGGCCTGGAGGAGTTCCTTCCTCCTGGGGGTCTCCCCGTGCTGCCTCAGCAGGTACTCCGCCACCTGCCTCGCGGGGAACTCCGTCTCGCAGACGTACCCGAAGTCCCTCGCGAGGTGTATGGCCTCGCCCTCCACCAGCGAGGTCAGGAGGGTGACGTTGGCCGCCTTCCGCCTGCCCGCAGGTAAGTTAAGGCCGATTTTCTCCAGTTTCTCCCTAAGGATCCTGCCTCCGTTCTTGCTCTTCGCCCTTCGCAGCACCCCGCCCAGCAGCGACGCGTTCAGGCACTCCGGAGGGGACAGCCGGCGTTGCACCTCTCCCACCGTGACCTTGTACTTAGAAGTCGAAGACAACAGCGACAGTCGGCCGGGAACTGAGCAGAAGACGTCGCTGGGCGATACCATGCTTCCTCCTCCATGATCCTTGCCCCCTTTTATGCCTGAAACAGATCATATTCATTTACGATTTCTTTAAAATGTAATGTTTAAAAGCGAGAAATTCGTAGATTTTCATGTGACTTTCGCAGTTTTTAAAAATACACTGGCACACAAAATAAAAAAGTGGTCTATACTTTTGACCAAACCCACCTATCTTATACAGGGTGAGTCACAAAGAATGGGTCAACACTAAGCTGAAGATACTAGACACCAAAATATTATGTTAGCTCATCATGCCTTATACGAATGTCGCTGGTTTAACAAATACAAAAATTTGACACAAGCCTAGTCAAAAGAAAAGAAATAGTTATATCAGTGCCTGAAAGGAAATTACCAGACCTATCAACACCGATAAAGTTAGACGACCTAAATAAGAGTACATTTTTTATGTAGAATTGAACCTTGTAGATTTTTAACTTTTTTTAAGCATAGCTCGACGGATAAAAAAAATATATTTTGATTTACCTAAATTATACGGTGAAACTAACGCCCTCTAGAAGCAACGTCAAAATGAACTTCAAATTCGTATATATCTCACCAAAAAAACCAACACTACCAATTTTTAGAGTTATACTATCAAAACTTTCTCAATTATTGAGAAATTTAAACCTTAAACACCCTGTATTTCTTAAACCAGCTCAAACATAATATTTTGGTGTCTAGTATCTCCAGGTTAGTGTCGACCCATTCTTTCTGACTTACTCTGTATAATTCGACGCAGTGAATCCGAATGTGCAGTCCGTTTGGCTCACACTCAAAATTTTAAGTAAATCGCAAAAATACCGATTTTCTCCAAATCTGTGGTAATGACACCAAATTTCAAAATACATAAGAAACACACTTAATCGAGATCAGAAAAAAATATTCCGAATTTTCTCGCTTTTATCATATGATTTTCGTGATTGTTAACTATTTTGTTTGCCTTTTCCAGTCATTTCTCGTGATTTCTGCAAAATCTTGGATGATGCAGCTCAATATAGACTTGAGATTCGAATTTAGTACATCGAAATACGTAAGAAACACTTCATCAAGGTCAAAAAAAAGTTCCTCATTTCTTTGCGTTCACTAGCGTAATTTTTTGCGATTTACTCAAAATTTTGAGGGTGTTTGAGTTAAACGGACCTGATTAGTGTACAAATTAATATCAACTGTGTTATGAGAAAAGCGTGTAAACCGTTTTATTCTCAATAGCAGTGGCATGGATGTGGGTAGTTTGAATATAGTCGAGGAAAAATATGTTAATAATAAAAATTTCCTAAATAAGTTAAATAAAAAAAATCAAGAAGATTTAAGCATTTCGTTGAATCATCGTCTCTTAAATCGCGTCGAATTTGTAATAGGGTTGCTGCGATTTAGCCGACGATGGTTGATTCTATTGGTTGAAAAAAATTTTCGTTTCCAGTTACTGGCAACTCTATTGAAATGAGCTGGTGCTCCGTTGTGCACAAAAAAAAACATTCTATGGAAATTAAATGCATCAATATATTTTTTTGAACTCAGTGGCGTAGTTTTTCTGAGGGTTTTAGTGCTCAAATTCCTCCGAATCTCCGCCACTGGTTAACAGATCTACATAGCAATATACCAAATTGTTTCCTTTAATTAGTTACGTATTTTCTCCAAGTATCAACATCAAACAATTTCATAGATAATTTTAATATTTATTGAAAACATTAAAGAAATTTCTCCAGTACCAGTAACTTTAGGCCGTTCAGTTATTAAGATATTTGGGATTAAATTAAGTCGAGGAATTTATGACGTGTACATAAAATACACCTTGTATACAGTTTGCCATGAATTCCATATTTTGCACCCTTCCATATATATTAAAGTGCAACCTACTTTTAAGCAGCGGCAGGTCCGTGATAAATCCCGTGTTATCTTCTAATCCACCTTGCGCTTCTTCGACTGCCTGACCGAGGGCTTGGTGCAGCGACAGAGGGTCGTCGTGGGGTCTTTGGGGCGCTACCGAGTAATCCGGCCTACCTGAACCTGGCGTGGAACTGTATGGAAAACTCGCGCCGTGACTTAGTTGGCTCTGCAAAAACATTAACATTTACAAAAATAACAAAGATTTGGTGTGTGTTGAGTTTTGCATAATTTGTGCAGAACTCGCGGTCAATCAGTCATTATAATAATGGTCCTTATGGGATCTATATTTAAGGATAAAGTTATTTGATTAAAAAACGAGCAACGTCACACTTGCGTTACCACATCGCGGCTAAATGTATTCTTTCATAGACTATTAATGTCTATTTACACACAGTGCCGTGTCAGATCCGCATCAGTATCAGTGAACAGTAAAAAATTGTTGCTTAGATTTTAAATGGGCGTGTTTATACACATCCGTCACAGTGCCGTATCAGTGCTGCTTCAGTGTCCGTTCAGTGGTTTTTAAATACGCTGGCGACGATATTTTTGTATTTCTACTGACGATCTGACCAGATTTTTCTATTAGAATGGACGAAAAGCTTATCGAGCTAGTACGAAATTTTGATCAACTGCATGATAAATATATTTGGGACAACACAATTAAGCATTTTTGTATATCTCTTATGGTTTCCAATATCTCGACGGTCACCATGGAATCTCGAACCTCCTGTACATCAAAGACTGTTGCGGGGGAGTCATGATAACGATTATGTTCGCCGTCGATCAATTCGAGACAAAGGACGCGATCCTGAAATATTTGCGATGTCTTGACGTTGCTACTTGCGTGAATATTTGCCGAAGAATGTTAGTGATGCGAGCAATTTCCTCCGATAGCCAACCTATGAAGCTGCGGGAAGTTATGTAGGTACTTAAAAATCTGATAGTGGTTAATTTAGGTAATTTTTCCAACTCGCTAGCTAAATTTGATCACAATGCAAATTTTAACCTTAATTTTAGTTAAAGGTGTACAGTAAAGTGACCATATTTCGCAAAGCTTGAAGTGGATCAGGAACAAAAATTTCAGTTCTTCAGTGAACAAAAAAAAAGCGGCGTTTATAAAAGAGAACAGCACAAAAACCATATTTTTTCGTTTTATTCGTCGTCGTATACAGGATGTCTCTTTAATTTTGAGAATCAAGAGATGTTTGCTTTATTTCGGAGATACAGGGTGTTGAAGTTAAAAAAAAATTTGGGATATTAATAATATCTGAAGAACGCTAATTCCGATTTTTTTTGGAATTTCGTATGTTTGTTTATAAACACCATAGACATCTTCTGACTTAATTTAATTTATTTTATCAACTCCCGTGGCGTACTTTGTTCTATTCTTGTTTTCTACTCCCATCAGGAATGTGCATGGAAAAGTTATAAATTTTTTGCTAGAAAACAAAGCAAGATATCAAACAGAGTAAAGACACAAAAAAGTTGTATTTTAAATTGCATAACTAGAATAAAAATGAAACCTAAGGAAAAGCAGCGGCGTCTCATATTTTTACGTATTAATATCAATAGGAATGATCTCCCAGACGCCACTGGAGTAGATAAAATAAATCAAAAGTCAGAAGGTGTCTATGGAAGTTTTGGAAATTTTTTTTTATAAAAGCGGGACAACAACGGGACACGTGCTGAAACGGGACCGGCGGCTCAAGATCGAAACTGTCCCGCCTAAATCGGGACGGATGGTCACTTTAGTACGATGTGTGGCAATTAAGTTCCGGGAATTTAGTTATAACTCGGAAACTGACAACACTGCATCGTTCGTCAACGTGTTTCTAGAGAGGGGGACCTTCCTTTCAGTTTAAGTCCAAGATTGGTCGATAGCGCGTTTGTGTTTTATGTGTATTTTTTGGAAGTAATTTTTTTAGTGGCGTCGTCAACCTCTCGTACCGAGCGAATGTTGACCGTTTGCGTGCACTGATCACGTCTGACTGGCGCCTAAGCATTCGTGCGTTGTCTGACGAGTTAAACGTCAACAAAGAAACCGTTTGCAAAATATTACACGAAAATTTGAATATGCAAAAGATTTGCGCAAAGATGGGACAAAAGTTCTCACCCATGAACAGAAAGACATGCGCATTCGGAGCGACGGTAGAGACTGGATGAGTGGGGTAATCACTGGAAACGAGACCTGGATATTTGAGTATAAGCACGAGACCTGTAAACAAAGTCAGCAGTAGGTGGAAAAGGGTGAAGAGCGGCCAACGAAAGCGAGGATGTCCAAGTCACGACTGAAGGCAATGTTGATCGTTTTTTTCGATATCATTCATCGTCAATATGTTCCTGCCGGCCAGACAGTGTCTGGACAATTCTATGTTGGGGTCCTGGCTGGATCTTGCACCACGACAACGCGCTAGACTATTCCTCGTTCATTGTGCAAGAGTTTTTGGCAAAAAAAGGCATTCCAACGTTTCCGCACTCTCCCTATAGCCCCGATATTGCTCCCCTGCGATTTTTTTTATTCTCCAAGATGAAGTCGCACCTCAAGGGAACTCATCATGGCGGCGTACAGGAGGTCAAAGAAGCTGTAACCGTGGTGCTGAGCAGGTTAACTGCGGAGGATTACCAAGGGTGCTTCAAATCGTGGGAGCAACGTTGAAATCGTTGTGTAGAGTTAAAGGGAGACTATTGTGAAGATCGATAATAAAATTTTGACGAAATTTAATTAGCTTGTTTTTTCATTGACAAATTCCCGGAACTTGATCCACCTCGTATACAGGATGTTTCTAAGATAGGGTTCCAAACTACGCAGATAGCTATTTACGCTAAGGTATTTTTCATAGTAAAATTATTTTAGAACAATTTTTGACGTTATTGATTAAATACCGTGCCTGCGTTTAGCTGTACAATCACTGATTTAATTTTGAATTTTATTGCAACCAGTTTCCCAATGAATGAATATTTACTAAATAAGATTCATATTTCAATATGTATAAGGTTTTATACGAGAATAATGTACCTCAGTAATTTAATTCGCTTGCTGGTTAATCTGTCAACATAAAATGTACAATTACGTAAGTATACTGATGTAAATTTGATGAATTACAAACAGGTGGTCCGTTACAATTTACATGTGCAAGCAGGTAAGTAATTTGTAATTGGCGCATCCACCATAATTTTAAATATGTTTAACATTATGGTAGTGGTGTTAATATAGTGTATTAATTGACAGATTGCGTAGCAGCCTCTTCCAATAACGCCAGATAAGAACATAAAATCATTTTACTTAAGAGAAATATGGGAAGGCATTTTTTGAATGCTACGCAGGTTATTTTTTATCCTCAATTAAATTTTCAATATACAAGTTGTTGCGACGTGAGGGTACAAATATCATTACACCTACAAGTGGAACACAGGATAATTTTGATTTGAGAAATAAATTAGGAGATGTAGGGATCGTTGAGATTTTTCAGAAATATTTATTCAACGATTAATGGCTCAGTTTAGAAGCACGTATTCTTGTGAATAATTTTTTTCTCTAAAAATTTTTTTGCAAAATCTAAAAGCAGGACTAGAATTACAGATACATACTTAGAGAATTGTGGTCGCCTTGAAAACATATAATCAGAAACATCCTTTTAGTTTCAACTACTGTATAGCATGTTGTTTGTTTTTAATTCACATTTTTTTTATTCAATATTAAAGAAATACACAATTATCATGACTGTAAAACTTACAATTTAGAGTATTTACCTGAGCGTCTCATAGAAAACAGACATAATTTTATAGCTCAAATTGTAGTAAATGTAGAAACTGTTGGTCAGAACCTTTACACTTTCTTTAGACGGACCAAAGTCTGTTTGTCAGTAATGGTTTGCCAAACAGGCGCAACTAACACGACTGGTCCATTGAAAATGCCCACATTGTAAATCCAGTTCAAAACCAAAGCGATTTTGGAGTAAATATATGGTGCGGTATCATCGGTAGGCATTCAATTGGGCCCTATTTCTGTGAACATACATTGAACAGCGTGAGTTACCTAAATTTCCTATAAGAAGCACTTCCTGCACTTCTGGCGAATGTGCTTCGCCCAAAGATGATACTTTCGATTGAACATGGAGCTTACCTCATCCTATTTAACACCACGTTTTCCAAATTTTATTTAAATTTTTTGTATGTATCCTCACAGTATGTACTCACTATAAATAGTTTGAGACACTCTGTACGTAGAGTGGATCTACAATCACTTCGAATATTTGAGGTGCACAGATCTCTTACTCAGTACTTATTTTAAATTGTTCTTGTTTTGACGCCACTGTGTGTATATACAGTATGCGCCAAAAGTATGGAATAAATTCAATAATTACGAAACAATTACTTTTTGGGAAAAATCCTCGAACAGGTCGATTTTTAATTTAAAAAATACATATTTAAGCGTAAAATGCTATTTTCAAATGTCATTTGTTTTCGAGTAATGACGTCATCAATTTTTTTTTAAATGGCAACACCATATTTTTTTCCTTGATTCTGAGAGATTGTTTAATTCTCTATCAGACAGTACTAAAATTATGCCCTCTTACATAGGAAAGTTTTCGAGTAAATGACGATTGAATGTTAGAAAACGTAAATTTTATCCATAAAAAAGTAACAATTCTGAGGTATGTAAAATAAAATACAATTGATTAAATTTTATACTTAAATTAAATGTTCGAATTGTCATCCACCAACTTCTTGACAATGCGCAAGTCTGTGAAGAAATTCTTCGTGCACATTATGAATGATTTCTGGGGTAACTCTGCGTATTTCGTCCCGAATGCGATTTTGAAGTTCTTCTAAATTACGTGGTTTATTAATGTACACTTTTGACTTCAAGTATCTCCATAAAAAATAGTCAAGAGGTGTAAGATCTGGGATTCTTGCAGGCCATTCTATCGGTCCGCGTCTGCCGATCCACCTCCCAGGAAAACAGTTGTCCAAAAAATCTCGTACAGGGCGCGCATAGTGCGGAGGTGCACCGTCTTGCTGAAACTATATGGTATCGTCAGGAATGTCAGGGTCATTATCGTTAGGAAAAATTACTGCAAGGGCTGGAACAAGGTTATTTTCTAGAAACTCTAAATATCTTTGTCTTGTAAGGGTTCCTTCAAAGAAGAAAGGCCCTACTATTCTGTCGTCAACTATTCCAGCTACACATTTAATTTCTGAGGGTGTTGGGTATGTGCCTCTGCCATCCAATGAGGATTTTCCCGACTCCAATATCTGCAAGTTTGACGATTTACTGTACCATTCAGACAAAATGTAGCCTCATCTGAAAAAAGTATTTGCCGGTGTAAATTTCTATTTCCTTGACATAAATCCATTAGAATTTCGCAAAAGTGTAAGCGGCGATCGGGATCATCTTCATTGAGTTCCTGCACAAGTTGAATTTTGTAGGGATGATATTTTTCCTTCCTCAAGATACGTAGTACTGTGCTCTGACTAGTGTCATTGTTTAATGCAACCAATCGTGAAGAATTATGAGGATTATCCACCATACTTATCAAAATGTTCTGTTTCTGATTTTCATTAATGCTTGGACGTCCAGGTTTTGGAATATTTACAACATTGCCAGTTTTTCTAAATTTAGACTTTACCTTACTGACTGTTGATTGGCTGATAGGGCGATCTGGATATTTTTCATTAAATAAATCGCAAACTTCCTGCTGAGTTCTAGTCATATTCCCGCATCCCACAAGAACTAAAATTTCAATTCTTTGAGTAACAGTTAAATGTGCCATAATACTTTAAATTGAATAATAATTTCTATGTCGCTTACAATACTTATTAGAAAGTCGGTGTGACAATGACACTTTGCAAAGATTTTCACCTACGTGATCTATAAAAGAACTATGGAATTCGAAAAACTAAACTTGATAACGTTTTTGCTTTATTTTAATTGATTTACGTTTTCTAACATTCAATCGTCATTTACTCGAAAACTTTCCTATGTAAGAGGGCAAAATTTTAGTAGGTACTGTCTGATAGAGAATTAAACGATCTTTCAGAATCAAGGAAAAAAATATGGTGTTGCCATTTAAAAAAAAATCGATGACGTCATTACTCGAAAACAAATGACATTTGAAAATCACATTTTACGCTAAAATATGTATTTTTTAAATTAAAAATCGACCTGTTCGAGGATTTTTCCCAAAAAATAATTGTTTCGTTTTTATTGAATTTATTCCATACTTTTGGCGCATACTGTATTTTTAAAAAAGTGACTTTTGTAAAGCGTGGCGATGTATCTAAATCAAAACGTTGCAAAAAATGCATTTGAAGGTAACTTAC
Organism: Monochamus alternatus; assembly: GCA_037114965.1. Taxonomy (NCBI): domain Eukaryota; kingdom Metazoa; phylum Arthropoda; class Insecta; order Coleoptera; family Cerambycidae; genus Monochamus; species Monochamus alternatus. The sequence goes on from CM073427.1 coordinate 77,044,819, forward strand.
GACGTGAGTGTGATTGCTGTCACCTTCTCGGGGCCGGAGCCCCAGCTGATTGTAGTGGTGGAGTCCCGAGAGTCCTCCGTAGGGGTCGGTAAGGTAATCCAAGTGTTGCTGCGGGGGTGGACTAGGCGGGTGGTGAAAGGGTGGCGGAAAGTACGGGGGTTGGAAGTCGGGCTGTGGCAGTTGGTGTTGCATCGCCGTCGCGTGGTGCAGGCCTCCGGAGCCACGGTGGTGTGCGCTGGAACCGCTCGCACTGTATCCTGGGGAACTGCTGCTCAGTGTCAGGGAGCCGTGCCCACTCGCTGTGAGCCGTTCCTGTAAATGAAAACAGCTGTTAAACATTTTGTCCACCGGATTTTATTTACACAGGATGTATGAAAGATTCTTAACTGGATTATATCAGCATTAAAACATTCTCTTTAGATTAATATACATAAAAATACAACAGCAAACATATTATTTTCCATGAAATATACATCCAAATAAGCTTTCACATCGAATATACAGGGTGTTACAGAATGATGGGAATAAAATCTAGTAGTTTATATAAACATGGGTCCGAAAATGCCTTGTTTTTTTAAGATACAGCACCGTTTTCGAGATAAAAATTAATGTATTAATCATTACAATCTAGATGGCATGTGTCAGTTTGTCATAAATTCCATATCAGACTTAAACAAAAAAAGATAGCACAAAGTGTCGAGTGATTTGTTTTTGAATTGTTTGAATTTTTAAAAGGGACTCATGTTTATATAAACTTTTTTTCTTATTTTTAAACATATAACCTGCCACTAGATTTTATTAACATCATTGTGTAACACTCTGTATATATAGAGAATTTAGATATTTGGATTACTGTGACGTATATGTTTTGATGGATTTATCTCTAATAATAAAGGAGATAAGGCTAACAGATGTAAACTTTATACCCCACTTTTAAAAATCCATTTTTTTTATCTTATAGGTTATGGTATGTAGTTGTTTATAGTCTTTTGTTGTAAATTGCAAAAAAAAAAATAGGGAACCCACAATAACAGCAATGAAATTTAATTTAATAGTTTGTAGTGAAAGATTTTGTTTTGTAAAAAGATAAATATACAAGTATTTTCAATTTATTGTGTTATGTTACCTATATAATAACTTTTTCAGGTGAGATATAAGTGGTCTGCTTACAATCCTGCTCGGCCTGAACGGCTCGACGTACAGGAAGCGACCTACATTGCAGCAGGTACTTAACGCAGACCTCTCGCCCTGGGCGACGAGCCATTAAATCTGTAAATGATACTTCAAGAAACAACTACTCCGCGGACTAATGCCCCGACCGGCATTGAATTACTCCTGTAGTGTCTGTGTGAACAGCCAGGAACCCTTGTCGGCCACACCACCAGACACAGACCGGTTTCGGGCTGTTCCTTCATATGTATGTTCACATATAAACAGAATGCAGGTGAGATATAAGTTCCTGTACCTAAGTTGAGCCGCTTAGGCCGAGCAGGAAGTAAACAGACCACTTATTTATTTATTATTTTTATCAGTGTACTACAAAGGAAAATTCTTCCACTACAGTGAACTACAAACGATTCTCGATAAGAATCAACCGGCAGATTGAGGTTCAATCTTACAAAATTTAGCATAAATAAGACGAAGAAAATTTACGTATGATCTCAAGCAATGCAATCCATTTTAAAAAAAAATTTCGTAGTTATCAGGTACTGAAACTGGCCTTGTACTTTTTATAAATATACAGTGGTTCCAGGGAAAACTTGAATCTTTTTGTAAATTTCAACAAAAATCCTCCGGTAGGAACAAGTTTTTGTTGGAACGTAGTATATACTTAACGAAAAATTAAACTGGCAATCTAAAAGAACCTTTAGATAAACAGCTTGATAACAATTGGGTAAATTTAATGTTTCGGTTTGCGTTATTTAAAGTATGTAATTTATTTAAATTGACTATGTTGCCACTGCAATAACTCCTTAAACATTTTCATTAGGCTCTGGGTTCATATGAGAATTCCTGGAGTTCTTTCAAATGTTACGAAGTACGATTACACTCGAATATTATCAATCATTATCGATTCCATCGAATATTTCGACATGGATCTCGATAAGATTTTTAAGTCGGCATTTAATTTAGATAAAATAGTTGGATATGATATGAATATATTATTCTTGTGAGAAATTCAACATAATTCTGTTCGAAACAGAGCCATTTTTAGGAACTGTGTCAAAATTGTAGAAAAACGTCCAGACCCGTCCATTTTAGATTAAAGGGGGACATTCTTTGCTAGTATTTTTTAAAGTCTGTTGTAAAGAGAATCGTAAGAGCTTTCAAAATAAATATTACTCAACCTCCAATGCCATTTAAATATTTTGGGGTGATGCTTAACTTGCTTGGGGGTGAAACTGGCGGAGTCAAAAATACCAGCAAACAATGTTATCTTTTAATCTGAAATCGACGGGTCTGGACGTTTTTCTACAATCTTGACACAGCTCTTGAAAATGGCTCTGTTTCGTTTTCATCTGGCCACCCAGTATAGGCTGGCAGTGAAACATTACAAGAAGTCGCCAGTGAGATATTCTTGTCTAGCAAAATGGGAAAATATTTTAGTTCTTAACTAAATAATAATGCCATATAAATGTTTTATGGCGTGTAACGGCTTTTACAATAAAGTAGGTAAATAGCTATGGACAATAGTATGTGCAGATGATAATATTTAATACATTGAATATTCATTGAAATAAATGGAATTTATTTTTTATAGATAAATTAATGTTTATTAGTAATTGCATACGAGTATGTAAAAGTTACGCTATATGTTGCGATGCTCAGTGTTCTACTAATGTCTCAATTTAATTGCATGTTACTTAAAGATAAGCGACACATAGATTTGCATAAGATATTTCTTAAATGTCAAATGCCAAAAATTTTACGGAGAGACGGTAACATACGTGTCCCTTAAGGGCGATGATCATTATATCAAGCCTGCCTCTTGCCTTTGTATTTTAACGTAGAATTCGAAAAAACAGAAGTACCCAACTAGCAAAATGGAACTTTAAAAGAAGTGAATTATTTTATAACAACTCGAATCGAATAGCGTTGTCTAATGAACAATTTGATTTTATAGAGCAAATAATTGTGATAATTTTGTTCCTGAAGAAAGCAATTGTGTAAAATTGTTTTATAATAGTTTTTACAAAGTGTTGTATAGAACAAATAAGTTTCAGTTCTTTAATATTTTTATAAAAGTATTATAACGCGTTATACGACATTTAAATATATATATATATATATATATATATATATATATATATATATATATATATATATAGGATTGTAAATATATTGTGTAAGAGCCGTATATTTGGGCGAATAACTTTTAATTATAACCTTATAAAATAGTTGTATTAACGTGTTTTATTAAGGATGTATATATAAGGAAATTAATAAAATTATTTTTTAGCCTTGAAATGCGCTTATTTATAAAAAAGTTTTATGGTTGTATTTAATCTATAAAATATTCCCTGTTTTATAAATATGTTATAAAACAAAATTGTGGCTTGAAAAAACAAAATTATTTTATATTCCGCGTAATAAAATTCTAAACCTAACCTTAATTAAGTATGATGTGTGGAATAAAATCGTTTTATTATAAGTGGTAATGTTTAAATGAATACTGTCGCCATTATGTAAAATTAGTTGAAAGTCTTAAAATTATATCTGAAACATTATTTTACTATTTTTGAAAGATTATTTTATAACAAGATCATTAGATACAGTATGCGCCAAAAGTATGGAATAAATTCAATAAAAACTGAACAATTATTTTTTGGGAAAAATCCTCGAACAGGTCGATTTTTAATTTAAAAAATACATATTTTAGCGTAAAATGCGATTTTCAAATGTCATTTGTTTTCGAGTAATGACGTCATCGATTTTTTTTTTAATGGCAACACCATATTTTTTTCCTTGATTCTGAAAGATCGTTTAATTCTCTATCAGACAGCAAATTTTATTGATAAACTATAGATATGTTTGTGACAAAAAAATGTGCTTTAGTTTTGACCACATTTCCTTTAAAATTATAAAAAATAACTTTAAAAAATATTAAAATTATGCTTCCTTTAATTTATATTATCATTGTATAATTATACAGTATGCGCCAAAAGTATGGAATAAATTCAATAAAAACGGAACAATTATTTTTTGGGAAAAATCCTCGAACAGGTCGATTTTTAATTTAAAAAATACATATTTTAGCGTAAAATGCGATTTTCAAATGTCATTTGTTTTCGAGTAATGACGTCATCGATTTTTTTTTTAATGGCAACACCATATTTTTTTCCTTGATTCTGAAAGATCGTTTAATTCTCTATCAGACAGTACTAAAATTTTGCCCTCTTACATAGGAAAGTTTTCGAGTAAATGACGATTGAATGTTAGAAAACGTAAATCAATTAAAATAAAGCAAAAACGTTATCAAGTTTAGTTTTTCGAATTCCATAGTTCTTTTATGGATCACGTAGGTGAAAATCTTTGCAAAGAGTCATTGTCACACCGACTTTATAATAAGTATTGTAAGTGACATAGAAATTATTATTTAATTTAAAGTATTATGGCACATTTAACTGTTACTCTAAGAATTGAAATTTTAATTCTTATCGGATGCGGGAATATGACTAGAACTCAGCAGGAAGTTTGCGATTTATTTAATGAAAAATATCCAGATCGCCCTATCAGCCAATCAACAGTCAGCAAGGTAGAGTCTAAATTTAGAGAAACTGGCAATGTTGTAAATATTCCAAAACCTGAACGTCCAAGCATTAATGAAAATCAGAAACAGAACATTTTGATAAGTATGGTGGATAATCATCATAATTCTTCACGATTGGTTGCATTAAACAATGACACTAATCAGAGAGGCACATACCCAACACCCTCAGAAATTAAATGTGTGGGCTGGAATAGTTGACGACAGAATAGTAGGGCCTTTCTTCTTTGAAGGAACCCTTACAGGACAAAGATATTTAGAGTTTCTAGAAAATGACCTTGTTCCAGCTCTTGCAGTAATTTTTCTTAACGATAATGACCCTGACATTCCTGACGATACCATATGGTTTCAGCAAGACGGTGCACCTCCGCACTATGCGCGCCCTGTACGAGATTTTTTTGACAACTGTTTTCCTGGGAGGTGGATCGGCAGACGCGGACCGATAGAATGGCCTGCAAGAATCCCAGATCTTACACCTCTTGACTATTTTTTATGGAGATATTTGAAGTCAAAAGTGTACATTAATAAACCACGTAATTTAGAAGAACTTCAAAATCGCATTCGGGACGAAATACGCAGAGTTACCCCAGAAATCATTCATAATGTGCAAGAAGAATTTCTTCACAGACTTGCGCATTGTCAAGAAGTTGGTGGATGGCAATTCGAACATTTAATTTAAGTATAAAATTTAATCAATTGTATTTTATTTTACATACCTCAGAATTGTTACTTTTTTATGGATAAAATTTACGTTTTCTAACATTCAATCGTCATTTACTCGAAAACTTTCCTATGTAAGAGGGCAAAATTTTAGTACTGTCTGATAGAGAATTAAACGATCTAACAGAATCAAGGAAAAAAATATGGAGTTGCCATTTAAAAAAAAATCGATGACGTCATTACTCGAAAACAAATGACATTTGAAAATCGCATTTTACGGTAAAATATGTATCTTTTAAATTAAAAATCGACCTGTTCGAGGATTTCTCCCAAAAAATAATTGTTTCGTTTTTATTGAATTTATTCCATACTTTTGGCGCATACTGTATAATTATACAATGATAATATAAATTAAAGGAAGCATAATTTTAATATTTTTTAAAGTTATTTTTTATAATTTTAAAGGAAATGTGGTCAAAACTAAAGCACATTTTTTTGTCACAAACATATCTATAGTTTATCAATAAAATTTGCGGCGCAATAAAATTGAAACACGAAATTGTTGAAATAATAATATTCTTAAGTATTATACCTATCTACCATTTATGCAAATTATCTCCATTGAGTTTAGGCTACTCCCTTTTTAAATATAAGCACAAATAATTATGAATCTGCATTATACACCAATCTTAAAATGATTTGGTTTTAATATTCTTCACTAAAAAATATAATGTTTCTTTAAATAATACCAAAATACAGACTACAAAACGTTTTTGTAGTTGCTGTATAAAATTATTTTAAAAGTATTGTATACATTTTTTATATAACTGTTACATTATCAGTGTTTTATAAAAGTGGGTCCTTTTCGATTCTATAAGTATCGTATAAAGGCATTTAACCATGTTATATGAATTTGAAGCTCCTATAAAATTAATTTTAGAGCAATTTATAATCTTTATAAAATTTATTTTGCTAGTTGGGAGTAAAATAGTAGACCATTCATTAAGATACTTCAGTGGAGACTACAGGGTGATTTTACTTCTTAATTTTTATAAACAAAGTTTCAGTTGATAAATTTTCATAAATTTCCGAAACGAAAAATATTTTACTTCATTTTTTTCTCACTATTCGTCATTATTATTTGTCAGCTATAATTTCCCAAGTTTATGCGTATAGATTAAGAATCATCCTGTATAAAGGATGTTCTAAGTTCTAAGTCGTAACTTGAGGAAGATGCTATTTTGGAAGTCAACTCCACTTTGTGGTGTTTTACAGATTTCCATCTATAGGAAACTTGATAAAATAACTTCAAAGAGTTCTTAAGTTTTTTGCCGTCATGCTTTCAGAGCCAAATTCCTGTGAGATTCTATCTTATATTAATTACTTTCAAGCATATCGAATTCGAATGGATATATGTATACTTGTGCATAATTAAAGTCTATTTAATGCAATATACAGAGTGTGGGATACCAAAAACTTACCATCCATCTTTGTTTTGTTGCAAAAAATAAAAGGATTGGATATATTTTATGAATAAACTTATTTCCAAAATTTGTATCTCTAAACGGGAGTGACCTCCACCTTTAAAATCTTAAATGTAAAGGGGTATTGTGTGATACATTATTTTAAAGGCCAATTATCTTTTCAACGCCTCTAGTTTTTTAATTTTAGATGAATAGTTCTCGAAAATTAAAGGTGAAAAATTCAGATCATCAAATATGTTTACTACTAATTTTATTTTATTAGAAATATTTTTTTAAGTCGAACATCGTTCGGGTTCGTTTTCGTATGCAGACGAACCCGCTGTCGACTGCATCTGCAACAGATGCACGCAACCCGGCTTCCCTCTCTTCTCCATCCATCAGTCATTGTTTTCGCGTGGTAGAGGTTGGTGAATTTCGTATGTTTGTGTCACCAGTGTAGTTTATAATTATTAATAAAATTTGCTATTTACCTAAATAAAAATGCAATGCAAGTTGGGTAAAGTGAAGCAGTGAACGACCGCGGTTATCTTCTATTGAATAGAGCCGTAGAAAAATTTATAACATTTTAATAGACATTCGCGTCTGTGTTTTCCGTGTGCGTCTGTGTTATTCGCTATTGATTATGAGTAATAGATTTGATTCTGCTTTCAAGAACATACGAAAAGATGACACAAAATAGGTATATTTTTAACGTTTTATCAAAAATTATTTACTGTATAAAATATTGTGGAGCTTTTGTACTTCCATTACGAGGGCATGATGAATGAATTTTACGTCAAAACTTGAGAAAAAATAATCTATTATATTAATACCGAACGTGCTGTTATTATACAGGGTGTCCGGAATATGAGTGTCGTAATTTTCATCGCTTATATATCCGACTAAAAGCAATAAAAGAACTCTTATGACAAAAAATGTCTAAATCAAATAGTTTGTCTGCAAATACATTTCAAAAATAAAAATACAACTGCAATAATATGCAAAACTATGTTACAAATTACAAAATAAGGTACAATTAAGGTTAAGTAAAAGCACCTGTTACGTAATTTGTTCATAATTTGATTAATATTAATGAAGTAACCAATTGAAGTTTCCAAGAAATTTGTTAAAACTGTAAAGTACAGTAACGTTCGACAACGTTGCACTGTCAGGCTGCTGGTGGTAACCTAAAATTAATATTAGTCATAATGATGCATATAGTTGAAGCTATTTAAAAGGATATTAATGGTCGCTTGTGATACAGCCAATTGTGCATAAAATTTGAATTTCCCGTTCCAAGGAACCTCCGCATACAAAATTTCATGAATTTATCTCAAAGTAGTCGAGAATTATAAAAGAAAATGTAATTAATTTTTTTTTAATTTGACATCCTGTATATCCTAAATGAGGCGTTTCCAGACCTAAATTCATAGGAAATTTGTTGCTTTAAATTGAACGTAGAATAACATACTGAAGTATGCATGTACATCTCCTCCAGAAACACCCTGTACAGCTTCTTCAGAAAATTTGTAGCGTACTTTTGAAAGGTCGACTTAATTTTTGTTTCGATTTTCTGTCTTTGTCAGGAATACGTGGTTAAAATTAATGACATTATGACTGAATATAACTACAATATAAGTGCAATATTTATTTTTTCAACTAATGGTCAGTTAAATATTTCCCCTTTTTATATTTGCAAGACTTCTTGCTGCAGCAATATTTCTTGTCTTGTCTCGGCTAGGCTTTCTTTTAAAGCTTGTCTTGTAAGACCAAGAAAAAGCAAGACAAGATTGCCAACAGTACTTTGAAATGATGTATCACATAACACCACTTTCCACTTGAGATTTTCAGGTTTCGATGGCCCAAATTGTAGGTATAGTAAAAGCCTTCTACAAGTGTATATTTTCAGGTATCTGCCGGAGTAAATATCCAAGTCTGACCTCTAATAATACGTGAATAAGTCGGCAAAACAACGGCAGTTACGTCGAATAAACGCCGCCCTCGTTAAATCCAAATTAATGCAAACAATATTAACCGTATTTTAAGGTGTATTAGACAGAGATTATGGCTATTTGGAAACGCTGGCGAATACAGCGTCCGCAAGATTCGAACAGTTTTAATATTAGTACTGTTAGCTCGGATGAGACAATCATTCATTATGTTTACAAGATAGGACACCGCGAGAGCTCCGATCATGTGGGGCCCTGGGGGACCGCGATCTGGGCGTGCACTTGCCTGACGGCATTCCACAGTGCTTCGGGCAACTTACCTACACCTCTGGCATCACACTAGAATTTCCTTAAAGTATAATATTAAATTTAAACTCGAGAGTTCGGGTGTATAATAAAGGCAGCTGAAACTACTGGAACTATTTAATGGGGAGTAATGAACAAGGCCCCGTATTTGAGACGTATTTATCGGTACTATATTTTCCTGTTCGCTCAGGATATAAGAAATTGATGTTAAAAAGTACACATTAAGGTGTATTTCTGGCCGTAAAAACGATCAAATTTGTGGTATTTTTTAGGTCTAGAAACCTCGAAAGATAAAACACGTAGAGCAAAAGTAATATCAAAAATAAAATTATTGATGTTTTGTTTATACAGGGTGTTTTTAAATGAGGTAACAAAAATGGTACCAGGGAATGTAGAACCAAAAATAAGAGGATTGAAGTAAAAATACTCCTGAGCCGATATACCCTCTCAAAGGAGGGGATTGAAATCCACATTTTTTTCTTTAACATGGGGAATGCTAGAGACACGAAACTTGGTGTATGAGCATCCTACTAATAAAGAGACAACTTTTCAATACTTTTTCGATCATTGGCGTATTTTATAAAGGAGTGAGACAGTCAACCCCATCGCAATATTTTATTATAAATTTTTTTTATGAAGCAAATTATTTATGTAAAAATATTTATTGGGAAGACTGATTTATTGCGCAACATTTTTACCTCTTGCAATTTTTCGATAAAACCGATAGTTTTCTAGTAAAAAAAATAAATGCGCCATCGTTCACTAAAGGGGTAATTGCGAAAATTTGCACAAATAAAGTAAGCGGATGTCATAACAAATGACAATCTTATAGTCAATTTTTAATCCTTATTATATATTTTATACCAAATTTGGTACTTCTCAGTCAAAGCGTTGTAGATATTATTTCTTTTCGAAATTTTGGGCCTCACTTTGAAGGCCTTTAACTTCACCTGTATGCAACTTTGCATATAAGTTAGGTTAAATTACAATATTTTGGGCATCCGTACTTGCACCTGCTCTGTATCGGTTCTTATGCTGGCAAATTAGTTGAAATATTAATTCTACAACACATTTTCTTATAAGTTTAAGATCTAGGTTTTAGAATTTTACAAGAGTCTTTAGAATAATTAAAGAAAGTACGTTTGTACTTATTTGGTTCCTAAATATTCTGCAATAAAACATGTTCCATTGCACTATCTCGAAAAACAAAGGAGCTCTGAACAAACCGAGGTCTATTTCGAGAAAATAATGCTGCGAAAAACGACAGTTTTATCGACTTTTAGAAGCGGATGCAATTTTTTTAATTTTTGCTGATATTTCATTTTTGTTTGAATCCTGAAAATTCTGAACAAATTGTGCTATACTCCGAGGACATAGTTTTCTGTGGTACATCCATTTGGACGGATTTCGTTAAATTATAATTTTTACTACGAATTTTCGTCAATATCGGAAAATAAACGAGACTTGGACAAACCCAGGTAATTTTCGAATTTCTCGCACCTAATTCATTATTGCGTAATGTTCGGTAAAACTAACGACTACTCGTTAAAAGAAATCAATTTTTTAAATGTTTTCTGATCTTTTGAATAGCTGGAAAAATGAACATATTTTTAGCAACTTTTATGCGGATTTCTTTTGTTCATTTTACAAGAACATTTGCAATAAAATGCAAAATCTAGTTTTTTAAGGAGAATTTTGACAATTTTAAGGATTATATCACAATGAAATTATCGATTACAGTGTTATAAATATCTACTTGACGATATGAAATGGTAAGGTTCATACTTCGATTAAATTACAATATCATTTATTCATCTGTTAATAGCATAACCTACCTATAACCATTGAGTAATAAACATAAACTTATTACTCAATGCCATAACTTAATTAACTGAAACTAAACAATATATTTACAGTTCCAAAATTTTGAGTTTTGAGATTGACAGATACCTACATCTAAACTTACTTATATTTCAATTTGTATTTGTGTAGATAGTTTAAAAAACACAGAAAAATTACTTTACAATAACAAATCGTCAGTTTGTATGTTAATACAATAAAAATTCTTAAATTTGCTTATAATTTAACTGCAAAAAAGTATTTTAACAGTTTACACTTATACAGAAATAGTACTGTATTAGTGTATACCATTGAAACCATGTATTATTAATAACGCAATATTACGTATTGTGTTTTTATGTTGCCTGCTATACAGTATGCGCCAAAAGTATGGAATAAATTCAATAAAAACGAAACAATTATTTTTTGGGAAAAATCCTCGAACAGGTCGATTTTTAATTTAAAAAATACATTGTTTAGCGTAAAATGCGATTTTCAAATGTCATTTGTTTTCGAGTAATGACGTCATCGATTTTTTTTTAAATGGCAACACTATTTTTTATGGGGATACTTGAAGTCAAAAGTGTACATTAATAAATCACGTAATTTAGAAGAACTTCAAAATCGCATTCGGGACGAAATACGCAGAGTTACCCCAGAAATCATTCATAATGTGCAAGAAGAATTTCTTCACAGACTTGCGCATTGTCAAGAAGTTGGTGGATGGCAATTCGAACATTTAATTTTAGTATAAAATTTAATCAATTGTATTTTATTTTACATACCTCAGAATTGTTACTTTTTTATGGATAAAATTTACGTTTGCTAACATTCAATCGTCATTTACTCGAAAACTTTCCTATGTAAGAGGGCAAAATTTTAGTACTGTCTGATAGAGAATTAAACGATCTTTCAGAATCAAGGAAAAAAATATGGTGTTGCCATTTAAAAAAAAATCGATGACGTCATTACTCGAGAACAAATGACATTTGAAAATCGCATTTTACGCTAAAATATGTATATTTTAAATTAAAAATCGACCCGTTCGAGGATTTTTCCCAAAAAATAATTGTTTCGTTTTTATTGAATTTATTCCATACTTTTGGCGCATACTGTATAATCACTGAAGGAATATCTTTTATAGACATTAGTATGCAAAATATTTGTATCAAATATGCTGCAAAGAGATTACATTATTCTCGTATAGCAAAAACAATTTTACTAAAGGAATCTACTGGTGGTTCAAAAAGGTATGAAAAAGTTACCCCTGTTGTAATGTTAGACATCAAATGGCTATTTAGCTCGTGTGCTTTTTGACGTTTATCAACCATGATTAGTTCTAATGTTGTAACTCTAAAAAAAATATTTTTAACCGCTAATTAAGTAAGTCTAAACTAAAGTCAGTTGCCGATTGCAATAAGTTATATTTTCCTACAATTTCTACCACTGAAGTTAAATGTATGCTCTCTGATATCAAATATCTAGGTATGCTAATAATGAATAGTTCCAAAGACAAAGCTGTATTCAATAATTGTTTACGAGAAAAATTAATATAGCTAAATTTACTACAAAAAAAGTCATACCTACTATGTCATAATGAAAATATTCTATAAGTACTTAAGTTCTACATTTTTAGTGAACTTAAGTTCTGAATATTACAGAATATTTTCATTAAACCAGGTATAATTTTTTGTAGTAAATTTAACTAGATTAATTTTTATTGTTTTATTGAATACCGTTTTGTCTATGGAATTGTTCATTACGTTTAAATTCGTACCTAGATATTTGGTATCAGAGAACATATGACTTCATCGATAGGAATTATAGGAAAATTGATTTATATTAGCCTAAATACCTTTGTAATACAGTAAAAAAAATACAAAAGCTAATAGTAAAGAGTATATGGGTAGATATTGTGGGTGTAATACAACGCTGGTTGGGGCTTTAGTCCATAGAGTAGTTAGTTTTACACAATGTTGTTAATATCTAATAAAAAACGCAGATTGTGTTAATAATTTTTTATGCTTGGTACATGATTGTAATACATACTAATAAGAAAAAATCTAATCATACATATTATCTTGGCAAAACTTTTTTATAGGTGGATTTTCTTCAGCCATATTATAAGATCTAGCGTCAAAAAGCTTGGTAACGAAAAACCATCGTCAGAATGACATTTTACAGAATTAATTTTTTTAGTGTAGCTGAACCTATTCTAGGTTGGACGCCACTGTTTTTTCTATTAAATTTTCGCACGTAGATCGTTCTTACGAAAGCATTGGACAGTACTAAATTTGGCAACATCTTTAGTACACGCGTTTCAAAAATGTCGGTTGGAAACAAAACCAAAAAGTGTATGTTCTGGAACGCCTTAAAGGCTAAAAGAAAATCCGGAAGGCAATAAGTTCGCGGGGCACATGCCGCACGCACTGCCCCAGGGCATTACTGTTAAAAGCTACTCGGTTCAGCCCATCAATTATTGCCTACTGGCTACTAGCACACAAGAAGATATTTTAGTGTACCTCGAACATAACGTTTAATTCGACAACATGTACAGAATGTCTCACCTTTATTGTCAGAACTTCAGAATTTTATAAATAATCTTATTGTAAAACAAAGTCCACATTAACACAATTAATGTTCTTTGTTTTTGAGATTTTCTATTTTCTGAACTGTCGAACGCTAAGAAATAGATAGCTTAGGAAAATTTCTGCATATCTACGTATAAATGATTGACATATAACATTTATAATTGTTGACGCCTCGATTGTGTTTTTTAAAAAAGGCACCATTTGACATACGACCCACATTTGTGACGTCATCGTTGTTCGAGGTATGACGTCATCGACAATTTTTTTAAATAGCAACCCCCAATTTTTGACCATGCCATTTGAAAGAGCGTATCATTCTACTTACGCATCGCCAAAAATCATGGTTGCCTGATAGGAGCCTTAGCGACTGAGAATGTTTTTTATTGCTGTCAGATAAAAACTTGAAATCGTACTTTATTAATTTTTTTTTTTTGTTTTTTGAGTTATTTCTTTAGTTCTTATCTTTTGTTTGGCAAAAGCAGTGCGTTTGAAGTGTTTATTGAGTAGTAACTTTGCCATTTTATAAAAAAAATGGTTAAATTAACTGAACGAGTACGAATTGAAATTCTTTGCATGATCTGATTTGGAGACAGGATGCGCACTCAAAAAGAAGTAGTTGAATTGTTCAATGAAACTCATCCTGATCGGCATCCCATTAGCCAAAGCATGGTAAGCAATATTGAGTTTAAATACCGTAACTTTGGACATGTTCGTGATCTTCCTAAATCTGATCGACCGTCAAAATCAGTAGATGATGAGCTTAATGTTTTGTTGGCAATACAAGAAAATCACCCAACACTTAACCAATTGGCTTCTGATTTCAATATGGCAGCGTCCACAGTACACAAAATTATGAAAAAAGGAAAGTATCATCCTTATAATGTAGGTATGCCTTGTTCAACTACCTGAAGACAACTTTAATGATAATAATTTCGTAAAAAACGTATTTTTTTCTGACGATGCTACGTTTGTCCGAGAATCCCCGTTGGATGATGGAGTATCACACTCAAAGTCCCCAGAAAGTAAATGTGTGGTGCGGCATAGTCGACGGAAGAATTCTGGGTCCCTATTTCTTTGACGTCAACTTAAGATATTTGGATTTTCTTCGAGACGACCTCATTCCTGAACTAATAACTTTATATCCAGATATAGAGAAATAATTTTTCTATAGAACTTTGAATTGCGAACAATAATCTTTGATTTTTAACGGAAATCTGGATATAATCGCAGATATCTCCAGTTTTTTTTTTTAGAAAACTTTAACGTCTTCTGTCTCAAAATAACTGAAGAACTTTAGGTCTTACGTTTATATGAACTTTGCGTTATAATTATTTATAAATTGCCAAAGTCCTGATCAATAAATCTAGGACATTCTGTTTGTACACCTAATAGTACAAAACAATAATACCTCCGGTAATATGTATGGGAACAAAAATAAATATAGTTTTGTAGGTGCTATAGATTTAAAAAATATAGCTCCTTAATTTGACTGTAACGAATTAAAACACAAACATTTTAAAGAGATGGAAAAAACATTATGTTTAGATATAAATTTGATTTGTACCTATAATCGTATTAATTAATACTCAGTTGTCTGTATTTTCAGCTATTTGCTTTTTTAAGATACAGATTAGTTATTTATTACATACTCCAAAATTGTGTAACTATTTTGTATCTGTACTACAGTTTCTCTCTAAGTAAAATTGAAAACTTTAAATTTTGATTTATGTATTTAAGTTAACATCAACGGTATCTACATAAATGAGAAACGAAATTCAAGTCTTCTAACAAAACGGAAACATAAATATTTCAATTTGAAGCCGAATTACTTCGTTTTTGGTGACGGTCAATAAGTACCTACTTATGTTGCTATAGATAACAAGCACTGAGCAAATAATAAAAAATGTAGGATATTTGTGTCAAGAATTCAGATGACTTACGTCATACAAACAAATGAATAAAATATTTAAAAAACTGCAAGTGAGAATAATAAAAGTATAAAGTAGTATATACTACACTAAATGTTTGCACTAATTTACAATAAATGTTTGTTTCTAATGTGATAAACTATCGAAAATTATTTTGATAATAAAAACAATTGCTTAACTGCAGCTGTGATGTAAGTCGTATGAATTCTTGTCGCAACTATATTTGTATTAGAACAGATGATTTGATTTTATTCATTTACTCGTATATCTATAGGTATAGCTTTGCTATAGATCAAAACACAAAGACCACTGATTTGCATGATATACAAGGTGTTTCCTAATTGAGTGCAGAAAATCGAAGAGCGCATTCTATGATTAAAATTAACGTATTTTTGTTAAATAAGCATATACTCCAAAGTGACAACATTGCATTTTTGACATATTTTTTTATTTTAGTATGTTTGTAGGTACCTATAAAATATAAAATTTGCAGCGTAAAGTACCAGTGGCGTACCCCTGTTAAGAAAATTAAATTTGTTTCTAAACGACTAGAGATACAAAAAATATATAGAGAACTAATTTTTTTTGCATTATCATAGAGGGTGATATACTTTTTCTTTTGAAAAAAGTCATGATAGTACCCATAACCCCGCCACTGTTACTTATTTATTTATTTATTCTAATTATTGCCCAACATCCAATAACAGGACAACTAAAAGTACCTACTATAGTAGTAAAAAAGCATATAAATAACATACTTGACGAAAGCTGTAAATTTTATATTTTATACCTAACATATTAAGGGGTTCAAGGGGTTTAGAAGTTATGAATTTTAAAATGATTTTTTTTATTAATTTTGCCATTTTGGAGCATATGCTTATTTAACAGAATTACCTTAATTTTAATTATAGAATGCGCCTCTGAATTTTCTACATTAGGAAGTACCAAAAGTATTCATTTACGTATAACGTTTGTTTTTATCGAGAAAAGAAAAATAAATAGTGAGTACCTAATATTTGAAAATATTTTCCTTATTTTTTTCTATCAACATGTAATTATTCTTTCTTCTTCGTCTTTTTCAACTCTGTCATTTGTATCAATAATCTTATCACTCAATAAAGACACTTTATTATTATTATTATTCAAATTTTATAAATATTTATAGTAAATACCAAGTTATAGTTGCAAATGCATAATTGCCAACGAAAGTGAGCAGATATTATGTTATTATACTAATTTTTGCTGAAGAATTGAATTTTTGAAAAAAATAGAAATCCTTTTGAAACAAAAATGTTCTTATACGGTTTTACTGAGAAGTTGTAAATCCTTTTAAAAAAATAATTTTTGTGTGTATGTTATTATTATTTTTAATAATTTTTTTTTTTTCAGTTTGTGACACTATTGTTAATATCTATTCACAATATATATTACATGTTACAACATAGTACAAATTTAGTTGGTTTATTATGCGTCATTCGAACTTTAGATAATTAAAAACGTATAAGATTAGAAAAACAAAGACATTAGAAAGGATATCTAAGTATAAGCAGACATATTTATATCTATTCGAATACTGGATTCTCAAAATATTGTATATGCTAGCGTAACAGGGAAACAGTGATCTAAATCCTTTCAGAACTGCCACATACCTAATTATTGTTCATTCAAATAGTAAAAATCGCGTTTCGAAACCATTAAGATAAATCGTGTGCTATTTGGAATTGAGAATCCCAGCATTTTCACTAATGACATGAACGGTGGAAAGTTACCTACTAGTCAGGCTGGACTGTGCGGACAGCGTTCTTGCGAAGTAAATCACCATGATCTCAACGCTCAGTCACGACGCGAACTCAAGCAGGTAGATTCGAAAGCCGCCCCAGGTAAACTAGGAAACCCTCCCGCAGGGTATAAACAACGTTGCCGCCATAAATCCACTTCTGGCCTACGATTTTCAATAACGTCGGATTTCCACCGATAAATAAGTCGAGAGTCGGGGTTTGCGCGACACGTATAGAAACAGGATAACCTTTAAAATAGATACGTACTTCGTCTTCGCCGTTCTCGTGGCGCTCGTCGTCCATCAGAACGAAGTCTACGTCGTTGTTGTTATTTTTGTTAGTTATGTCTGTGGCGGGACCTCTGCGGACGTCGTTGATTAGGATCCTGCGCCTTTTGGAACGGGAGCTGAGGAGGTCAACCGTCAGTTGGTCGCCGGGGAGAGAATCGGGCGAGTCTGGATGGCTGTCCATTGTCTGGCATTAATTTCACTCACTAATTAAGGCACATAATATGGCAAGAACTTGACTAGTTGGAGAGCTTCGGGCGAACTGACGTCTCAAGTTGCCGCGAGCAAGTGACCATTTCGAGCGAGGGGGGAGGCGCTTCCCCGCCTCTGCCTGCACGGTTACCTGTTCGATTCTCGGTCGACTCGTTATATAATCCGTTCTGGTTTGATTGAGTATGTTAGTTTCAAT
Organism: Monochamus alternatus; assembly: GCA_037114965.1. Lineage (NCBI taxonomy): Eukaryota > Metazoa > Arthropoda > Insecta > Coleoptera > Cerambycidae > Monochamus > Monochamus alternatus. The sequence continues at coordinate 77,062,797 of CM073427.1, forward strand.
AATGAGGTGTCTGGAGAGGGTGGCGATTGTTGGTATTTCCACGGGAAAATTTGTCTTTGTCATATAAGTGCAGATGCACCGACTCTTAACACTTCCACTGATTGATTTATTTTTTTCTATTCGCTCATCTGTATGTCTCTACAGTGTACAGGGTTTCTCAAACTCGATAGTATAGGCTTACTGTGAGGATATCAAAAATTTAAATAGAATTTGGGACACGTGATGTTATATGGGATGCGGTAACCTCCATTTTCAATCAAAAGTATTATATTTGGAATTGGACAGAAACGACTAATGACGTCATCAATTATATTTCTTCCAGAAACATATTACATATTTTTTTCCTGTTAAAAAACTCTCTTTTCTAACAGGTAAACTTTTATTACAGATTTTTTCTGTATTACTTCCCCTTTAAAAGTTATAAGCAACATCGTCATAAAAAGTTACAAAAAAAATACCACCTAAAAATATCATTAGCGGTGAAAGGATCAAGCAGTCGTTGGAAAATAATTGGTTGCATAGATTTCAGAAATCGATTCGATATGTTGCTAATTTACGGCGAGTCACAAAAAAAATGAAGAAGAGTTGTAGAATTGTATCGAGAAAGGTATCCAGAGCGCCTCATACCTGATCATAGAACCTTTACAAAATTGGAGGCGACCTTGCGACGAAATGAGGATGCATTTTCTGTTCGGAAGAATCAAATAATTGACCAAAGGGTAAGAAACAATGTTAATACAGCTAGACTGTTACAGTATTTTGAACAAAATCCACGAAATTCTATACGGCAGGCTAGGCGGTAATTGAATTTAGATAAATCAACCGTTCAACGAATTTTAAAGACCAATGGATATCATAACTACAAAAATCACAATTTGAAGTATTTATCCAAGCGTCATATTGAAAACAGATTTAATTTCATAGCTCAAATTGTAGTAAATGTTAGAAACTGTTCATCATAACCATTTTCGGCACGTTCTTTGGACGGACGAAAGTCGGTTTGTCAGTATCAAATAGGTACAACGAACGTTACTGGTCCATTGAAAATCCTCACATTTTAAATCCAGTCCAAAACCAACGCCATTTTGGAGTAAATTTATGTTTCTTCATGAACAGCGCATGCGCACTTATAAGAAGTATTGTGGTTTATTTACAAATTTGTATATTTTTTAGTAAATAGACTCTATTCTATTCTTCTATTCTATCATCGGTAGGCAATTAGGCATTTAATTGGGCCTTATTTTTATGAATAGGTATACATTGAACAGCGTGAATTGTTACCTAAATTTCCTACAAGAAGAACTTTCTGCACTTCTGGAGAATGTGCATTTGCAGCTAAGGAGAAGCCTATGGTTTCAGCACGACGGATCTCCACCCCACAAGGCTAGGATTGTGCAGCAATATTTATAGATAACACTTTCTCAGAAAAATAGATCGAGATTAATGGACCTATTCAGTGGTCCGGAAAGTCGCCAGATCTAAAAAATAAGGTTTACAAAATACCTTCGCGAGATATTAATCATTTGAAAGAAAAAATCATTTAAGAACTGAATAATATAGAGTTTAGCATATGACAGGAATGTTATCTCATGCCACCTGCGAATATTCAAAGGTACCGAAGTAACATGTATATATAACGACAGAAAGCAGTTTAACCAACAAATCTTTCAAAATACCTACGTATTTTTTAAATTTAACTATAGATGAATATATTGTTACAACATAAACTTACATAGTTCTACATATAAAATTGTTCACTTTTGTTTATAAGTATGTCAAAATAATTTGTTAAAATATGGGGTTAGAATAGTGAAAAATGTGTATCTTAGAAACGCTTATTGGAAGATATTAAGTATTTAATTTGAGGAGAATTTAGATAAAAAAATCATCATGTGTGAGTTATTTACAAGAACTATTTCTTACCCCATACAAGTAGTATGTTTATTTACAACTGTATTCTGTTATTCAAGTTTAACATGTTTTTTAGATATGAATTTCAAAATTATAATAAACGACCAAAGCAGTTTCAGCTAATGAACATCAGGATCTTCAATTCTACCACGTGCCACGATATCAAATCCAGAATTGTTATTTTTTTCAGTCCCTACATAGGTCAGTATAATAAGGTAAATCAAGGTAATATCCACTATACAGTATGCGCCAAAAGTATGGAATAAATTCAATAAAAACGAAACAATTATTTTTTGGGAAAAATTCTCGAACAGGTCGATTTTTAATTTAAAAAATACATATTTTAGCGTAAAATGCGATTTTCAAATGTCATTTGTTTTCGAGTAATGACGTCATCGATTTTTTTAAATGGCAAACACCATATTTTTTTCCTTGATTCTGAAAGATCGTTTAATTCTCTATCAGACAGTACTAAAATTTTGCCCTCTTACATAGGAAAGTTTTCGAGTAAATGACGATTGAGATTTTTTGGACAACTGTTTTCCTGGGAGGTGGATCGGCAGACGCTGACCGATAGAATGGCCTGCAAGATCGCCAGATCTTACACCTCTTGACTATTTTTTATGGAGATACTTGAAGTCAAAAGTGTACATTAATAAACCACGTAATTTAGAAGAACTTCAAAATCGCATTCGGGACGAAATACGCAGAGTTACCCCAGAAATAATTCATAATGTGCAAGAAGAATTTCTTCACACACTTGCGCATTGTCAAGAAGTTGGTGGATGGCAATTCGAACATTTAATTTAAGTATAAAATTTAATCAATTGTATTTTATTTTACATACCTCAGAATTGTTACTTTTTTATGGATAAAATTTATGTTTTCTAACATTCAATCGTCATTTACTCGAAAACTTTCCTATGTAAGAGGGCAAAATTTTAGTACTGTCTGATAGAGAATTAAACGATCTAACAGAATCAAGGAAAAAAATATGGAGTTGCCATTTAAAAAAAAATCGATGACGTCATTACTCGAAAACAAATGACATTTGAAAATCGCATTTTACAGTAAAATATGTATCTTTTAAATTAAAAATCAACCTGTTCGAGGATTTCTCCCAAAAAATAATTGTTTCGTTTTTATTGAATTTATTCCATACTTTTGGCGCATACTGTATATTACCTCGATCAAACATCACCAAAAGATTTTCCGAATTCAAATAGTTTTACTTCTATACAAAAAGAAAACCGTTGAACGGGAAATATTTTTGCTTTGAATTTTCAAATTTAATCATCATTTATCTTAAAAGCGAAATTATAAATGTTTTTTATAATTATTTATTTGTGGCATTTTTTTACATTTTTGTTTAATTGGGTATTCTTGCCACTGAAATATATAAATATAAAAATATTAGCAAATAATCCCTTCCGCCAAAGAAAGGAAAAACACAATTTGTAAAATCACTCAATTTACCAAAAACTATGTTTTTTTAAATATTTTTAATTTTTATCAAGAAACCGATAATTGCGCTGTTTTTTAATATAGACTCTGATTTGTATAAAAAGTATATTCTTCGATGAAATACGAATGCCTATTATCCTTTTTGGTTTTAGTTAATTGAACAGCTTTCAATACTGATCACTTGATTTATATTCAGGTGTTGGTATTAAAATATGATTGTAATAGAAACAAAACTAATTAAATTTAAAATCCAATAATAAGTATATGGAATTACAGAATATAAAGTATATGTTGCGTAAATTTTGTGTATACTTATACTGAGGTATTCGCCTGGATCTGCTACTTTGCTTATAGACGTTATATTTTTACATTTGGCCCACAGTTTTCTGTAAAAGGTTATTATCGGTTGGCATGAACTGTTGCAAGCCATGAAAAGGAGATTGGAAAATGAGTTACCTATTTACAGGCTTTCCGAGACGTCTCTAAATATTTTATTACATTGCTATCATTATGATCCAAATGAGTACCCAATAATATAAGGTGCGGTCGGTTTTGATCAAACGGTCAACAACCGGCCAAATCGCTGCAGCCCACGGAGCTATCTTCTGATGACCTACATCTCCAAGAGTTTTTTGCGCCATACCTAACAGTACAGAATCCCACCTGCAGGACCGGCTCATGTCACTACAGTAGAACGTACACATACATACATACATACACAATACGCGTTTTCAAACATTTTAGTTTTTAATGTCCCTGCAAGCAATTTCGAAGTACATCTATACGATAAACAGGTGCATTTATCAACATTGCTATCGCCATAAGTTGTTTTATGAACATACAGAGTGTTTCCAAGTTAGCCAGCAATATTTTGTCTGTACAGGGTGGGCAAATTTCGATGTTTTTAAAGGTAAACAAGAATTACTTCTCAAAAATATCTATCGAAACTGTAAAAGTTTTGTATAAAATATGTGCTTTACAATCAATATTTTCAATGTAGAAAACCACACTAACGGCAAACTATTTGTATTAAAACTGAGAAAAGTTTCAAGATAAAGTCTTTAATGTCTGCATCAAAACTTTTCAAGTCAAAGCAAAGCAGCAAGAAAATTAAATATACCTACGTACCTAGTTAAAATCTATGTGAAAAGGTGTAATTTTTTTATGTATAATGAATAACTGCTTTAACTTGAAAAGTTTTGATGCAGACATTATAGATTTTATCTTGAAACTTTTCCCAGCTGCTAGTGTGGCGTTTTACATTGCAAATATTGATTGCGAAGCAAACGTATTTTATACAAAACTTTTATAGTTTCAATAGATATTTTTGAGAAGTAATTCTTCGTAAACTTTTTTGCTATATAAGAACACGGGAAATAGTTATATCATAATAATAAAAAATAAAATTTATTTGTAATAAAAAAAAAATAGGAATAAATTTAAATACATGAATATTGAAAAGAACAGTCTACTGCTATTATAAATCAAAATACTACAACAAGAACAGTAGAAAAGAGGGAGAGGAAAAGTATATGAAGAAGAATATGCGATGAAAAATGAAAATGATGCTGATCTTTAATCATTCTACTTATTCTACTAATGACGAAGAATATTCAGTGTTGCCACGTAGCAAACCTACTTAAAATTTAAATATACTTAAGCACATCTGATATAATAAAATATTATAAGAAGAATAAAATTAAGGCGATGATATGATGAGAAAAGTTTAACTGAGCATTTTCAGAAATAATAATCTCAAAATTGGACTGAAATACACACAATCAATGTTTAGCGTACTTTGACGCTAATTTAGATCAAAATTTGTACTTGAATGTACTATTTGTTGAATTTCTGGTAAAAATGACCGAAAAGGAATTTGTTTACTTTTAATATGATGATAGTTTATCTTCTATGCAACTTATTTGAAATTAATTGCTTGCATGGGACTTTTGAGAATAGGGGAAGATATAGACCCAAAACTTGTACCCTCGAATTTGCCCATTTATGGACCTTTATTTATGGGAACATTTGAAATATAAAGTTTGTTCTGATTTTGAAAACAACGGTGATAAACTGAAAGACGAAATTAAAGACCAGTATTTCGTCTTTTAAATTTAATTTTCAATATTTATTATTCAAAAATAAAATGTACAAAAGTCAAATTTGGAGTAAGTTCCTATTGTTTAATTACAAGTAACTATTTTTATTATGAAATATTTTCATAAATTTAAAAATAGTCACTTCGTTCTATAGTTTGTATATAAAAATTTAACGAACAACTAGTATAGCCTAAAACTACCCCTAAACAATGTGTGTCAGATGCAAACTTACCTACCATAAATGAGCAGCATGCATTCCTTTGTAGTTTCATTACTAACCTTTCCAGGCTAGTAATGCACTAATCGATAAACCCAACTATTCGGTGAGGTAACAATCCTTAAAGTAACTCCGTTCATACATTATTTCTGATAAGTCGGTGTTAAATTGAAGATCCTCTAAAATAATTATAGATACAGTGACAAACTAAAAAGAAGGTTAATTTCATATTATTGGTTTTGTTAAGAGCATGAAACAACTATTGATTTTTTTTGTTTGGGGGCATTAGTTCACAAGGTTCACATTGAATCTGAGAACACATTATAGCTGGCTGCAATTTCAAGATTTGAAGCATGTATTTTGGCTGAAGGTGGCCATTTCCAACACTTGTTATAATAAATCATAGTAGAGTAATTACATTGTTAATTAATTATTTTGTTATTGTAATGTAATAATGAGTATCGTAGAAATGCATTTGATCAAATAAATCGATTTTGTTGTTAATCGGTTTGGAATACAAAAAAGTGTAAGGGAACAAATAGTGAAGACAATACAATGGCGCATATGATGACCTATTTTATTTGTAATATTATAGAGGGTGATATATTTTTTTGGTAAATAATGACCAATGATACTCACACCTCCGCCACTGGTAAGTTTCTAAAGCTGGTAATTTTTTGTGTCATACTAAATATGCACACCGAATTTGGTTAAATTATCTCAAGCGGTTAGGAATTAAAAACTGATCATTTTTGACACGCTGGAGCTGTAGCTGGACAATCGCTGTCTTATAAACAAAAAAACCTTTATAAATGTTATTTTAGATTCAAAAGAAATCTTTTTCTAAGTACCTACATAATAAATTGTAGTTTTGTTTTATTTTAAAATTTTAATCTGCTTTTATGTAAAATTTCCATACAATTTCTGACAATTTTGGTCTTATCCCTTGACATATTTTTGTTGTGAATCATTACAGATTTATTCAGATCATCCTGATGAATTGTGACAAGCTTATACCTACTTTGCCTATTTATTAATATTACTCTGCTTTCTTCAGTGATCATTCAAATCTAGGGCTATAGGTCATAATTCATTATTCAGAATCAGGTCATAAATTGTAGGAGAATTTAAATACATTTTTAATGGTTTCTCTTCATTTACATTAACATATCTAAAACCTATTTATGTAGGTATGTACATATATTAGCCTTTTACAATCAGTAATAAAGAAAAACACTATCCTTAAGCTTTACTAACTTAAATAAACACCCTTATTACTTGGGTAACTTTGAGTAGTTATAAATATTGCAGCTATTTAAGTATACCATCAATGTTGCTCATATTGAAAGGGAATTCGCTTGAAAATGGAATTATAGATTTATTCCACGCGGTTCTAATAGTATGTAGCGATCGTGAGCGTGAGGAAGTGCGAAAATGCTGACATATGTGACTGGAGCCTCACTTTTGATTTAGAACCCCTACGATGGTTATAGAAAATAAATATGGAGCCCAGCGGGTGACTATATGTCAACCCAGCCAATTAACAAGTCCCCTGTTGATACTGAACACACCTAGTCGTACCTACTAGCAAGGGTTAAAAAATACATGTTTAATTAGAGACTTTTGGCACGTCGATACAACTTGCAGATGGGCACTGCAATAAGTACAATAAGAACAAAAAATTTTAGCACGTAATATTGAAATTACCTAGACTAATTATAATTCGAAGTGAATAATTTTTTTGAAACGCTTATATCATACTTAATATTGATGAAAAAAAAAACAAATTACAATCAATTTGCGTTACAGGAGCTTTTACTTAACCTTAGTTTTTAATTTTTGTAACAGTTTTACGTTTTATTGCAGTTGTATTTTTTATAGAAAAACCATTAATTTTGGACATTTTTTTCAGTTTTTTGTTCCTTTTGGTCAGATATTCGAGCCCCTTTAATATCGGCTCTTATATTCAGACACCCTGTATAAGCTTGCCTACCAGTGGTGTTTATAAGAATTGGCGATATTGAAATACCTATTTGAACCTTTTACGATGGGTGCTCTTATTTGTATTTGATCTATAGTGTTTTTTGTTATGCCGTGACCTAGGTAAGTGGTCGCTGCCAGTAACAGAATTAAAATGCGCATCCCTAGCTTTAGTTGGGATTGTTTGACTTGCCCTTGCCTTGACATGACTGAAAAATTAACAATGCAACTGTAGAAACCTTTGGACGACTGTCAACTGTCAAAACAACCTGATATAATTATAAAATATATTGCTCTGATTCGAGAAATTCTAACCAACAAAGCAGTAAAATATGCTGGTACCCTCTATGAGTTACAAAATTGATACTACACTGATGAAAATATATGTGGAAATTGCTCTTTTTACGTAATATTTACTGATAACTTTTAATTTATGTTACATATTAAAGCAAAATCACAAAAAACAAAATTACGAAATTTCAGGAATTGTATACTTTTATTCAATTAATTATTATGAAATTTTTCAGAATTTTTCATGTGACTTCTGTTGCATATACGCAGAGGCATATAGATCTAGCCTAATGCCTTTTAGTTGTGTTAAGGTGTGGTAAACAAACAAGATTACATTTTGTAACGTGTGTACTTGCAGCGTATGCCAGTTTCAATGTTATACAATTCATAAATATCATAGCAACTGCAACGGTACGTTGTTTAAAAGCTTGCATCAAAACTGTCTGTTTCTAAACCATATAACATTCATTTCAAACAACATATTTACTTTTGTGGCAGTAAAAATAGCAATAGTTTACGACAAATATTAACATTATTTGTAGTTATGGTAACTGTAAATTTAATGTAACTAAAAATCGAGCTGAAAATATTTATTTTCACACAGATATATGAATATCAATAAATATTTGCAAAAATCAAGGAATATACATATATTAGTCTTTCAAGAATAAGATGTAATTTTCAGCAAAAACACTTTCTAATGAATATGTGTAATGAGATACATTGCAATACATTTTTAGATGATGGATGAATAATACTTACACTTTTAAGAAAAGGATAATTAATATTGAATTCTAATTATAAAATCTACTGTATTTTTAAAAATTGGTTAGTGTATAAAGAGACATCCTTCATAATATATTGACTCACTTAGACCTGTATTTTTGTACATTTTTAACAAGTAAATTTTTTAACCCGAGCAACTTTTCCCCATGACATTAACAGTAAAAAGTTTTCTCTCTCTTCAACTTCATTTGTCGACTCTTTATATGGCTACAAAAATAATATTAATACATTTTTAAATTGGTTTCTGTTACACTATTCAGGTTAAACATAATGAGAATATTTGCCAGAACTGATTGATGAACTCTTTGATATATAATTTTTTTTATATAATGCGTTCATATTGTTCGTTATAATTTTTTTTTACATAATGATATTCAGTCATAGGTAGTCAAAGTTTTTTCTATGCATATTTTTCAGTTGTAATTATAAAGGTAAATATATATAAAAAATAAGAAAATTTACATTATTCAGTAAAATCACATATTTTACAATTCTGGCCTTAAAATTACAATGTATAAATTAATATAAATTATAGTGTCGGAAATTTACGATGAAATTTACCTCAATACTTAATATAACATGGAATTTTATCCATTGTTATTTTTATAATATTTACACTGGTTACAAATTGCCAACGTAAAGTTATGTGACAAATTTTTATGTATATTTGAAATATATACTTTGTGATCTCATTCTTGATGAAACACTATATTTTTACTTTAGAATGTTGAGAGTAATACTTCAGTCAAGTAGCATTTTGTATCCCTACTTATATTTTGATAAAATCGGGCAATAAAAAACGTAATAAATAAGTTTAGGGATACATAACTGCTTATCGCTTGTAACGCCGCTTTCGAAAGGAAGGATGATGCATTCCAGGAAATTGGAATATCCATAAGACCTTCTCGATAAGGCGTTGAATAGGTCGTCTATGGAGATATCAAAAGCGTATTGATCTCATACATAATTTAAAATGTAGAACGATAAGTCGTCGAACAGTGAAGTGGGACAATTTTTGGTAGGTATATATATTTTTTCGCGACACACATCTTATACGGTGGTAGTTGTAATGCCATGATAAAAATAAAAGACATAACGGCGCGTTCACAATAAAGTAGGCAAGAAAAAGCAGTAGAAGTGGTCGAATACGGAATTGGGACAATTTTCGCTATGTATATACTACGTGACAAAGAAAGGTAAACACCCATCAGTTATCATTTTATATTGATAACTTTTTGTTTACTTCTCTCGATGAAACGAAAAAATTATTACATTTTCATGTTTATATGTAAAGTTTTTTTCGTACTTTGATGATGTGTTGTAGTGTTGTTAAGCTTGTGCAAACGATATTTTTTTTACAGCTGATTATGCCTAAAGTACGTATATTCGGGCAGATTTTATAGGTGAGAGAAATTTCTAGAAGTACGAACAGATCCTTACGTATTATAGTACAGTATTACCAGGTATGGATTCAGGAAGGTCGTGGATACAGAACGAGAGATACCAACAATCGTAGAGGAACCACAGAGCGTGAAGATCGTCATTGCAAATGCATTATTATCTCTTATTATTGAGTTTTGAACAAAAATTTATGTAAAATAGTACCCTCATTTTTTAATGTGCCATATGCTCTAGTATTTACGGTACATTCTGGACCACCCTGTATTAAATAAATAATTATCAGGGAATTAATATAATATAAATAAAATAGTTACAAAATCTTCTCTCATTTAATCTTGTTCCTATTAATAATTATTATCGATATTCTAATAGTGTGGCTCGAATGTTGAACTCACTATACGCCTATAAATAAGAGTATTAGAAAATATCAATACCTATTGTTTAATTTCAAATTTAGGTAGGTAACAATAAATAATTGGTTTTAATATCAGTAATAGTTTATTAAATAAATAATAATACGTACATAATACAAACAAAATATAAAAATACCAAAATAATATATCTTATTTATGCTACTGATTGGAACCTAAAAACAATGAAATTAAGTCTGAACAAGTTTCATATCAATAACTTCACTTACATTGGATAATATAGATTATTTAAAGAAAGTCTAAACTTTAAACATGTTTAAGTTTAATCTATTATAGTTATAAATATAATAATAATGCTAATAATAACAACAATAATAATAACCTCATATACATTTAATATGACCATGAAGTAGATAGTCAAGAAAGGAAATAAAAAAGTTTAAATCATTCCCAATCATGATTAGAAATATGTCACTGTATCTTAAATTTTAGTATAAAGTAAAAAAAATACCAAGTCATAATAATTGTTACCCATTTTACAAAGTAATTTAAAGTAGGCATGTACGAGTACAAAATTTACACGCCTACTTTTACTAATTTTGTCATCGCCTTTGTAAGTATTTTGAAACATAAGTAGGAAAAGTTATAGTGGAATAAATTTAGATTCCATTATATAATTATTTGTAACATGTAATGTAAAAAAAACCTAATATTCTTATATTAATAAAATAAAATGAAATACTTATAGAAGTAGGTATACTTAACAAAATAAAATAGGGAAATATTTCACGGATCACAGTAGGTACGTATAGTGATGAATATGCAACTGACAAGCTTTTGCAAAAAAGAACTCGAAATGGTGTGTAACACGTGATCTTTATCTACCAATAAGATCATTAAATTCGTATAGAACGTTTAACGGCATTATAATTGACACGTGTAATAAACGGCAATTTGCTTCCTTATTTCAATGAATGATTATAACGTATAATACACGTTTAAATTGTACTGTTTTTTTACAGTTGTGAGGTTTATTAAAAAATAATTACTATCTAGTTATTTGTATATATAAATACCTATATATTCTTAATGCAATATCTTTTTATTAAATTATATTGTATAAAATTTACTTTGGATTGGTATCGTTCCGAAATATTGATTAATTGCAAAACGTTTATGATACGTTTTGTAAGCATTACTTATGCCTGTTACTCTAAAACGTTACAAACACGTTTTTGTTCAATGTCAATATATTAATCAGTTGACACAGACGTTTTTTAAAGGTTTAAATAAATAAGTTTTATTTGAATATTTTAAATAACGTTCATTTAACGTTACAAAAGATTTGCCAACATTTTTTTTAAAAAGTACGTATTTTAAACGTTATGTTAGACCGTTACTTTTCTAACCATAAAATAATGGCTGATTTTGTAACGTAACACGAATTAGCAACCAATGGTACGTTGACAGTACGTTTAAATAACGTATGTGTGTTTACTGGGATTGTCCTATCATCTACATTGGGTGCTGCTTCTCACTCATCAGCATCGAGTTAACCGCTTACAACGGTGTAGAGCGAGGATGCAGTGAGACCAAGAATGGAATCAGGTGATCTTTAGTGATGAATACCGTTTTTTGCCTGGGGATGTATATGGTCGTGCAAGGGTGAGAAGGTAACGTGGTGAAAGACCCGATCCACAATTTGATAGAGAGCGTCATGTTCATCACACAGTAGGTGTTATGCTATGGGGTGCTGTTGCGTGTGGTAGCAGATCACCACTAGTTTTCATGAGAGGCAACATCCGCTACATCCAGGAAGTGGTGGAGCCATATATGTCATTCCATATCTTCTTCACGCCACGGCCTTCCTCAGTTTACGCGCGATAACATCGTATGTAAGAATCTGTTAGTCCTTCTAGAAATTTCTCTCACCGACTAACTTAAAAACACAAATGTGAGCAGAAATGTTTAAAATAGAATGTTACATTATCAAAGTACGACCTATACAAACTTCAAAAAAAGCATAACAGATAAACCTCAAAATTGAATAATTTTTTACTTCCACCGAGAGCATCGCCATCAGTTCAAAACAAGTCGCCTAACTGGTTTTAAAGAATGCCATTATTATTGTAACAGATTGTACTATCAGGATATATCGATTTTTTGCACAATTGATTACTGTTATTCGAGTAACTTCTAGGGGACGCTATAGTTGGGGCAGGAAAACCTAACTTCAAATTTCTAAAGCGTCCTTGGAAAACTGGTAATAATAGTATGACATTTAGATACTATATATTCTCCTACTTATACCTGATTTATTACCATTATAGATAAGTTTATTTATTGAAATAGGATGTCCCATTAAAAAAATAATAATAATTTTGATATATACTACGAGACAGTGTACTTTGACGTGTACATTTTTGAATTAGATATCGACCGTCGCGTTATCTAAAACATCCTAGACGGGATATTCAGGACAGAGCGTCGCGATGGACCACTATGTGGTGTAGATGCTGGCGTGTCAGCGGTTGTGTCAGTCTCTTGTGTCTATCCTGGAATGAATGGGGACTGGGTTATAGCAGTGTGGAAAGTTCATTCCAGAAATTGCTTAAATTCTTAGTTTAGTTAAGTGAAACCTTAATATCTATACACGAACGCTTCAGAACGTACATTTATTTTTTCAACGTAACGGGAAAAACTGGTTACTCTCAAATATAGTCATAAATATTGTTATAGGGTCATTAGACGATACTGTTTATTAACATAATGGCGCGCAACGATGTATTGTTTGGAGACTAGTTGAAACTAGAGTGTTTGCCATCCAAAACAGTGTTATATTAGTGCAAGTGTTATAAATTTACCTCGTGATACCTGTCCTGTGTTTTTTTGTAAAACCACGACCATGCTTTTTGTAAAGCCAAGAAACAATACGTGAGGAAAATGACAATAATGTTTTACTAGTGTTCGAGTTGATGTTGTGGCCACAAAACATGTTCTTGTGGAATAACAGTATATGATTTGTCATTCAGAACAATTTAAGAGACATGGATGCACCTTTTGGGATTTTAAGAATAAAAATTTTTGGCATAGAATGACATCGTTTAAGTCTCATTTAACCAAAATCATAATGGTCAGCTAACATAGTAATCGAAACTACATTCTGGGTAATTTTGTTGATTTTCTCGATTAGATTTGCTTATACTTTACTTTTTTAAACAATAAAGGTTATTGCAATTGATTGAAATCCGGTATTTTCTTGCATAAAGTTATAAGACATGTAGATACATACTAATCTATAGAAAGGTCCAGTAATTAGCTTTGATATAGCTCAAATCAATTTCATTATTGCTGATTGAAATAAGGATCCAAATGCAACATTTGGGTCCTTGTTTCAACTAATATTAAATACATTTAGAAAGAACTGTGATTAAAAATTTTGTCAACAGACCGAACCCTATTTAAAAAAAAACCTTTTGCATTAATAGGGTAAAGTTTCAAATAATAAAATATACAGGGTCCATTTTTAAATCTTTTTATTCACTTTTATATAATATTTATGAAACAATTCTACAATAAGAGGTTTCTTAGATATCTTGTCTAATTTAATGTATATTGGTTTTTGTGTTGTGTACAATTTATCTCTTTCAAGAAATTGAGTTTTATGTTTCTCCTGTAAAATTTGCTTATTGAAAGGTGACTCTTCATCTAAGCTATATTCAATTAACGACCTAGAAAAATCGAGGAACGACATATAAAATACTAAACTCCTTACACTACCCGAAAATAATTTGTATTCCGTTCGGTCTAGATGGATTGGGGTTACTGCTTCATCCTGTATCTAATCCATATTTGGATTCACAATTAAGAGTACACGTATCTAGTGACATAGCGACAATCGGTCATTAAATCTATATTATTTAACAACCAGTCGGTATATTAAACAAATTAGAGAAAGCTAGAAATTAAAATAACATACATATACCTTAGAACTACAAAATATAACCGTTATAATAACTTGAAGTAATACTATATACATCTTAGAACCTAAAATCTATTTGCCTACAAAAATCAATAAGCGAGGAAAACTTCCTTTCGCTCCATCTGTATTAGAATTTCTGAATGAGATGTGCAAGCTGTCGATACGAAGCACAAATCTTCATTCAGCATCCTAATCCAGCAGCTACTATAGTCATCTGTTAGTAACTAGCGCAAGCTGTAAACTTAAGGCTGGCTGAGATTTAAGAAAGGAAATATTACAAATACATATATTTAAATATAATTATCAAGCTTATACAGAATCAGACGTTAAAAATATGTATGAATAACACATGATGATATTTAAAATGTTGATATGACTTTATATCTGAATATTTTTAGAAAATAGTTTCACTCGAAATGTATTTTATTTATTATTATTTGGTATCATTCGGGAGGAGAAATATGAAATACAAAACGTTTAAATATTGTCTTCCATTGTATAACAGCGCATTTGCAATGGATAGATAGATAGATATTTTATTAATTCCTTTTTACCAAATTATAGTTGCTTCCCTTTTGCATCAAAATTCACTATATTCTCAGATGTGACGTCATTGCTCAGTTAATGGTCCGTTTCTTTTAGTTTCTTGAAGTGAGCGTCAACTGAAAATTTTAACCCCCACCTACACTCATCATCTGAACTAGGTCGAAAGGCTGATCAGTTTATTCACTTCGTACTCATTTAAAAAGTGAGGTTGTGTTTATTGTGATTATTTTGAAACGGATAAAACAGATGAATTAGAAGACTCAGAATCAGAACTTGAACTAAAAATGGTTGCCTCCGATAGACAATTTTCAGAATCAGAGTCCCCGTCATCATCCACAATCTATAGATACACTATGTTACACGATAAAAGTATTTTTTACATTATATTTATAGCATTTCAAGCTGCAAAATACGTACCCAAGTTATAATTTTTGTAGCACTTCGTCTGTATCTTAATTGAAATAATTTGAAAAATAGTATTTTTAGTTAGGTTAGGATTTAGTTTTATCTCAGTTCAATTTCAGTTATGGCATTTCTTTTAAATATCTAAATATGACGTCACTTAACTGACATCAAACTCAGACTCAGTTCCTTGCAAAAGGGAAGCAACTTATAATGACAATTTGCCACTTAGTTACTACCCTAGATCATGCCGTATACGAATGTCGCTGGTTTAAGAAATACAAAGTGTTCAAGGTTTAAATTTTATTCTGATTTTTCCATTAATTGCACGAATAATAAATCACACGCTCATAAAATGCGTAATATTTATTGACACGAAAATTTGACACAAGCCTACTAAGAAAAAAAGTAGCAATATCAGCGCCTGAAAGAAAATCACCACAAAATACATTGAAACTTTTAAATGCAAATGACTCAGAAACCGATAAAGTTAGGCGTCCTAAACAAGAGTATATGAGTAGAATTGAACGTTCTTTTAGATCTTTAAGCATAGCACATCAAATAAAACAAATATGTTTTAATTACCTAAATAGTATGGTGAAACTAACGCCCTCTAGGAGCAACGTCAAATAAATTTCAAATTCGCAATTCTCATACTGAAAAACCCAACACTAAACAAGAGTATATGAGTAGAATTGAACGTTCCTTTAGATCTTTAAGCATAGCACAACAAATAAAAAAAATATGTTTTAATTACCTAAATAGTATGGTGAAACTAACGCCCTCTAGGAGCAACGTCAAATAAATTTCAAATTCGTAATTCTCATACTGAAAAACCCAACACTACCAATTTTTAGAGTCATATGCTATCAAAAATTTCTCAATTATAGACAAATTTGAGGATAAAATTGAAACCTTGTATTTCTTAACCCAGCGACATTCGTATAAGGCATGATCAGCTCAAATATATAATATATTGGGGTCTAGTATCTGCAGCTTAGTGTTGACCCATTTTTTCTGACACCCTGTATACAATACACACAACAGTTTAAAATAAAATGCACATATAGTTCAAGTCCAATCAAAAGTGAGAAATTCCTCAATGGAATAGAAACAATGTATTATAAGAGATTTTTTAAATTTTTGTCTTTAAATTTTAACATAGGTAGATCGTTGATACACTTGGGTAACTTATTGTACAGACAATTTCCGGCATTAATAGGAGATTTTTGATAAAGTGTCAAATTACTTTTCTCTGTGCAAATATTTTGTCTGTTACGAGTAGAATATCTATGATTATCGGAATACAACTTTAATAAATTTTAATACTATGAATATAACTATGTAATTTATATATGTAGATTGATGTAAGCGTTAATATTTTATACTGCTTAAAAATAAATCGACATGATTCTAGAGCACCAATATCAAAAATTATTCTTATTATACGCTTTTACTGTGAATGCTCTCTTTAAATCTGAACTTCGAAAACTTCATAGTATACGTCCATCAGAGCCCCTCGGTCCAATTCATTTTTTAATGTCTTGACTGCAAAACATGTTTGAATCAGTTTGGAAGTTAGGAGGTCCATGTGTGCTTGAAACCACATTAAACTCTTGACCATTTATAGTTAAGTTTATATTATCTGCAGGATAATTTTTGTTTTTAGTTTTGGAAAACATACATTCCGTTTTACTATAGTTGATAATTAGTAGTCGATTGTTATAACACCATACCCCAAATTGTTCCAGTTTATGGTTAATACGAATAACCAGACTTTCAAAAGTATCTGCTGATACAACAATGGTCGTCTCGTCCGCATACATAAAAACCTTGCCATATATAATAAAGTTAGGTAAATAATAACATAAAGTAGAGAAATCAATGCGCCAATAACGCTGCCCTGAGGTTCCTATAGACATGTCTTTTTCATGCAATAGTTGCTCTCCGATTTTTACATGCATTTGTCTATCCGTAAATTCGAAATTATCCATTTATTTTTATTACCTCGAATACCGATTTTTTGTAATAGATGTTGTAGTGAAGAATAGCGGAACTACTCGCCTTTAATTGTATCACAAAACATTTCTGCATGGACAATGCCTATCACGTGCAAGAATGGTAAAATAATGGAGGCCAAATGTGAGGCTTGTATCACCGAAATCTGGGAACTAGTCTAGCATAATTACGGCCAGGTAAGAAATGCTAGCCCACGCAGACATAAAACAATCCCTCGAAAGGAATGTTAAAATTTCATAATAAGTTATTATTAATTATAGAAAATACCAGCTTTATTTTCTTTTAATAAAGGTAGTAGTTGTTATACCAACAGAAATAACAGTTACGTAGTTTATGTGCTTAAGTTCTTGGGTGTGAAATAATGTTAAAAACAATGTGAAATTATTATTATTACATATTTTTTTTACATTAAAAACATTTTTTAAAACGCATAAATCATAAATAATGAATCAATACATTAAAAAAATACCTGAAATTTTTCCGTTTGATTCGAAATAATATAATGCGTTGTTCATAAAGAGATTGTATTAAATGAAATGAAGAAACAATTTTACAGCATAATAAGTGTTCAACATGTCCACCACTATATTTCCAATGAAAGATACTGTTCAAATCCAATTATAAGGGATCTGTATTCTTGAAATAGTGTTTTCTACAAATACAGTGATTTTAAATAACTGAACGATTAATGTTGGCATCTTGTCAACTAAGATAAGACTTGACATATCGAATTGTAAAACAAGATAAGATTTAAAAAAGGTTTTACGGGTCAAGACAAGAAATACTGCTACGGTAAGAAGTCTTGCTCTGAAAAAAATTAATATTGCATTTCTATTGTAGGTATTACTTTTTTTTTAAATCAAAGTCTATTGAGTCTAGGTCCACTTCTGCTGAACTAGAACTAATTGTAAATTTTTTGCCACTTAATTGAAAGAGCTCTGATTGTTTAGTCTATTTCGTCCATTACTTGTGAAACTTGCCTTTTTTATAACATCTATCGATAGCTACGTGTGAGCTCCGAGCGGGACCGTAGCCGACCGAGAGTAACCACCATTGTTACCAAATCCGTAATAAAGTTCCATGTTCCTCATTTGTATGCAAACGCCTCGCAAGAATCATGCAAGTCTTGCAAAATGGTAGACAAGAAATTTGAGAAACTCTGATGATCTTTAAAGACTTTAAAGAAACTCTAAGACTTTTTCAAATTTTGTAATAATTTTTCAATTATTGAAATTTATGAAAATACATATTTCTTTAAATTTAATTGTAGATTCTAATAACATAAACTAACTTATGTAATGATATAAAATTATTTACTTTTATCTATTTATAGGTACTTATGTGAAAATAATGGGTAAAATGTGACTTTAGAATGACCCCACTCTGTAAGCCCTTTTTAAAAGTTATTATTTTATTTGAGGAAAATTTTAATGAATAAACAGAACATTGACAATTTTATTTTTATGCTTACTTTTGTTGAATATGTTTTACTCTGGGAAATTTCAGTACCTAAATACACCAAATTTAATTATTTCACGTCGAGAAAAGCGGCAACATTGTTGCTGTTTGCATCAGGAATTAAATATTACTGCAATTTCTTTTATTTTATTAGCCTCGGATTTTGGAACTCCACAAAAGTCCATATAAATAATTATTGTTGTACCCTCCCCTATAGTTTTAACTTGATTATTGTATTCAATGCAAATTATTAATGCTTGTATAGTCAAAAAATTTCCAAATCACATTTCTTATTTATATATTTAGTATGTAGCATGGAAACAATTGACCTATGTTTCAATTAAATTCATCTTCCTGCAATGTCGTGTTGGTAAGTGGCATCCGGCTGCTCCAACAGCAATCGACATGAATAAGTAATTCGGTCGCCTGGTCGTCTGTAAACTCAAGTGCAACACATTCTCGAACATTTTTGGCAAGTACAAGTCTTTGGATTTGTTTAAAAATCATATTTAGGTACACAGACAAAATATACGCATTATCTCTTTAAGTCTCTACAAAGTTATAGGTAAAGAATCACACAGAATATGTGCAGACAACAGTTTACAAAATGAAACATCCCGTATATTGAATATACCAATAAAGCATTCTTTTAGCATCACAGTGGTGTGTAAGAAAACAGTATGTGGAATATATTTTACTTATGGTATTATGCATTAAATGTTGTAACCGAAAAAGTGGTTAAGCATTAACGTTTCTAGAAGCTTGTAGTGTCTACTTTTTGACGATTGCAAGATTTGGCGGAGGCGCCATTCTTAAAACGCAAAGAGCAAAATATTTATTATGGACTACTCACTCTTACATAATGAATTGACATTCCACGATAAATCTGACAGTATTTTTAGAATATATACCCTTTATCTTTTAGAATATTTTCATAATTTTTGTGTACCAAATTAATAAAAATAAATATTTTTTCAACTATATCAGACGGTTTTACTTGAGGTATTTATAAAATTATGCCATATGATTTCACATTGAACTACTTGTTTTAATCTGAAAAATAATAAGTAAAAGTAATGAATATAGATATTTAACACTTTTTAATTTTTTTAAATGAATTTAATAGATAGATCTTTATTTCTTTATTTACTACTGATTTAATTTCTCTTTAAATATTTTTAAAAAATCTATTTATTACTTTTGTTTATTGTGTTTTTAAATAAATCAGGCAATTTAAGGTGGTGAAGTTAGATAGCAAAATTTTATAAATTCCTCAAATAATATTCCACGTCACGTAAATGGTACTAGAAAATACAGAACAAGTTATTTGCAGTTGGATTGAAGCGCTTAATAGAAAAATTTAACTGATTATTTACATTTTAATTTCATCGATGAATTTAAACCTATAACTGTATTTTCAATTAAACTTGCATTAAAATGGTTTTCACGTACAAACAATGTTGCAAAGCTTCCTTTCGTCGCGCTTCATCGCCCTACACCACATTTTTCTTTTCATTATTTGGCACGGTGAAATATTTTTTATTAGATGCCGCATGCTGTATTTGTACATAATGGCATAATCCAATACTTCTTTAATTTGCCCGGTGAGATGCACTTTCTGAGCCCATTTTGCAACTTTATTCAATACCGATGTCTATTTAACACAATAATACCTAATAATATCACAAATGACAAATCAGCTCATCTAAACGTATGTACTGCGTTATCCGAAAGCGTGAAAATCGTATACAGATATGAACTAAAGCACACTGCTGTATTTAGGCATACACGTGCGAACGGCGTCTGACGTCACAGGTCTATCCTGTGGCGGCGACCGTTTTGTGGGAGCGTGGCTAGACTAAAACCGTTTTTAGGCTTATTTACATTCTTTCTTCTACACAAATTTGGAAAAATCATGCAATTTTGTCATTAGTCTAGGTCAATTTTTTTTAATATTCATTATTCAGATAAAAATTTTATTTTTCCCAACTTTTCAAATTTGTAAGGTGTGGTTTGGATGTAATCCAATGTATATTGATTTTTTAGCGTATTTGTAACTATCTGTACACGGTATTCCCTAATTGTAGTAGGTACCATAGTGTGACAATTTGAAAATTTGTGATAGCTATATCTAGGAACAAAACAAGACAAAAGTCCTTCGAAAACGTTTCTATAATATGAAATAAGAACTCAAATAATGTATTAACTAAGCGGTTATAACTTACCCCTCACGATTATTTAATTGGGGTGACTGGAGGTTAGAGGCAAGTTAGAAAGGGTTAGTTAGTTAATACACTTTTTGGATTTCCTCAGTACAGAAATGGTTACGAGGGAGTTTTGAGTTTTTTATTCCTCAGGTATACAGATATTCAATTCATTTTCAAATTGTCACACTGTATACTTCAGGATATTCAGTACGGCATTGAACAAGTTTCCAGGGAGGAAAATTCAAAGCTAATGAGATGCAATAAGAAATACCATGGTAATTTTTACACGTTTGTACCCATTGAGAATTAGCTGGTTCAATTACTAATTTTATAGAAAATTGATTTTACCATTATTACAAATCGAACTGTCGCCTTCGCCATTCTTTCAAAAACGACAGTTTATGGGTTTTGTTGTGATGCCACGCACGTACACTTAATTTTTTAGCGTATTATTAGAAGTGAAATTAATCCGCATTGACGCTGAAGGATAAATATTTTATTGTTAATTTTAAAATATGCGTATACGTTTCTCTAGCTTGCGATGCATGAAAATGTTGAATAAATTAAATATATGGGTATAAAGTATAGGTAAATAAGTAAATTCCTCTTATTATGAATGTAGCAAACTCGTATTTTTTTCTCTACTGCAAATATAGGAATGTATGTATGTGTACCTATTGCATTATAAAGCACATAATAATTATAACCTCATAACTACATACCTGCAAAATGTATAAATAATTGAGGAATAATTCTACCCTAACAAAGCAAAATGTAATTGCATTACCACGTTATCGATTGCGATATACTTTGGATAAATTGCATTCAACAAAATATTCAAAACAGAAACATTCGTTATTATGATGGATATCTAATATATAAATAAATAAACTTTTTGAGTTGATTTATTTATAAACGGTGTAATTTAAATATAAGATATATTTTTCATGTCTACAGATAAAAATTATTTTGCCACCTGATAAATACTTGAAACATTTTTTTTTTCAAAATTTTCAGGGACTATCTAATAAAAATGTTTATTTTTCTAAAGATCCAAAAGTGGTCCTTCAGTTGTATCATAGGCAACTAATATAAGTAAATAAATGATTATTTATACTTATGAATGAAATTAAAATATATTTAGATTAGAATTGGGTATTGTGACACTGTAAATGTTTTTTTTAACTGATCTATTACAATTGTTTTAAAGACAGTAGTTCCAGATTTGGTAAAGTTACGCGAAGTCCAATCTCTTTATATGAAACTAACTTAAAAATACTGAGTCATATACACATCTTCGTTATTCATATCGGTTTCATATTCTTCATATATTCCGCAGAATGACAAATGTGCTTTACTAATAATATAAGAGAAATAACATGTATCAAAATCAGTAAATACTAATTTGTTTCCAATTAATTATGAAAACTGCCTATTTTACATAAATTCTCAATTGAATTTCCATTATCAGTAGGTATTAAAACATGCATGAATCAGAGAGATTTATTACCTCAGTTTTAAGAGTACCTAGGTGAGATACTATATGTCTGTTCTCACACGAGTCATAGATTAGTTTCAAACTGTTACAAATATTCATTCAGTTAATTTGCGAAAGTGTGTTTGATGCATGTAATTCGAGAAACAGTTGCACGAACATTTTTGACAAACTAGTCCCTCTGACTCTTGTGGAAGCAGACCTTATAATTTTATTTTGAGCGCCCGCCGGATTTCAAATTGCAATCAGTGAAGATTTTTTGCAATGCAGATAACAAATGCTTGTTGTTTAGCTACAGAATTTTGAAGATAGATTTGTTTACTGCAAAAACACAGTTAAAATTTAATATTCAGAAATCTAATTATCAGAACTACGAAGAAGAATTAGGAAAGTTTTTAATTTATATATTTTTTGTAGTATCTATCTGTTTGTTGTTTTACCATTTGTATGGAAATATTGGTTTTGGTTTTGACATATTTTTGCAATATCAAGTTGAAATGTAAAGCAATGCAAATAAATTTATTTTATAAAACTCAATGCTAAATTACCTAAGTAGATGCATATTAATTCCAATGTAATTTTTCGAAATGAAATTATTGTAGACCTTTCAAAAATTATTTAATAAAATGAAGTTAGTTAGGCGTCATTTTCATTCTTGACAATATCTCAATACAGAATATAAATGCGTCTAAATACTGAATATATTTTCCAGTAAAAGTTACTAATGTTTATTATAAGTTACTAAAACAAAGATCCAAATGAAAAACCACACCCAACTGATTTAACTGATTTTATAACAATTGAATTTTCTTGATGTCATTTTTTCTGCTCGAATCCACATTACAATAAATTAGTAAAATGGGTACCGCTTAAACCATACGCTAAAGGCTTGTTGAGTAATTATTAATTAAGTGCTGGAAATATTTGGCGAACTGTTGGAATATTGCAACGAAAGCAATTCAAATTTGAAATTCAAACATGTGTGCAAAAGACTGCCGTTGAAAGACCTATGCACTGCGCGTGTCTGCCAGATGAGCAATTGGATGGTGGTAATATTTATTGTCACAGATTGCAGGTACATATTTGTGTGCAACTTGGTGAGTTTCTTGGCTGTGTTTCTTTGGTTAATTTGGAGAAAGGAGAGTTGGATATTTATCAGCTTACACAGCTGTATCATCAAAGGTAGGCATTCAGAATTTTATTAAATATGTGTCCCGTAGTGTGCGAACACAAAAATATTTAAATGTGGAAGGTTGAAGTATTAAAACTTATTACAAATTATTGCTAATGGATATTTTGAAGTGTAGTAAGTATATCGAGTATGTGCTTGCAAATGTCACAGGCAAATTGCGGCTTACCTCATATTGTTGGTAGTTGGCTAGGGAGGAATTAGAATTTATATAGAATCGTGACATCATTCCATATCCAAGTGCCAGTAGCGACGATGCGAAACAGGTATGCACAGATGCACTCGATATTAAATAAGTCGGTAAATAACTATTATCACAAGAACACACATCCCTTAGATCACTATTTCTGGTCTCTCTATAATTAGTATCACAGAATATTGTAAAACGTCCTACAAATCAACGAACTAAATATTTCGACGGATTAGTTGTGAATTTGGGGTGTACGCGATATGTTAGTTTTAGGCGGGTTTCCAGGCACTGTGTGTGAGATGGTAATGTCAAGTCCTTTGGCTAGTATCGAAGCCTGCCGGGGGTAAGACTAGCGGCCATTGGCCAGAACGATAAGATACTCGCTTTGTGATTGGCTTACCGAGTTACGTGCCACAGGCGACTGCGATTACAAACCTTCAATTTCATCTTTTGATTTACTTCTCCGTATTGCTGTGGGTGTATGCTATGCTTATGTTATGCACCAGACAATAAGAAACAAGAAAAATAACGTGCCCCAAGGAATAAATCTAGAGGGAAATATCACACACAAGCTATTAAATAGCCGTATACAAAGTGGCTGAAATAAGTGAAATTATCTCTTGCGCATACAGTTGTCTTTTTAAATCCACTAAAATGCTAGGCTAGGTACCTACATTTTTATGCAGATACGTATTCATTCAAGATTGTTTAATGAAATAAAAAATTGTTGAGGTGTATTACACATAAAAGAACGTTTATAAAATTTGAAATCATGAAATATACCACCCATAAAACATTCCACCGATTAAATATGGCTTCCTAATTGATCAACTGCTGCAAGTCCATTCAACACTGAAAAAAAATGCATTATGCTTATAGCAAATCAGTTCACCTACGACTTTTGATACATATGCCTGTGTAGAAAAAAAATCAGAATCTTTTTTGTTGACTTTTAGAATTTTATAAAGTGCACGCTTTCTCTTTGGAAAGTTAAAGTTAAAAAAACTGGATAGGCAAGCTTAACAAAATACAAAAAGTTCGACAATTTGAAGTCATTTTTGTGGTATTTCTCCTTCTTACATATTTTTACTGTACAAGAAATATTTTTAATTAGAAGACTCTATACAATAATCGGAATATCAACTATAGTATAACAAATTTCTTATATTTTGGTCCTTGAAAGCATCTCCATTTTAGATCGATAGTTCACCTAAAGGGTTGCCGGCATACCTATATAGGAGATTGAGATCGTGAACCTGCAATTATCTATGTCATGCATACCTATTATATACCTATATGTATGTCTGTAAATATAGATATTCAGGGTGAGGTAAAAAGATGTGATCATGGTCAACTTTTTAAATGGAAACCCATCTTTCTTGTATTTTTATTCAATTTGCCATAAAATTCAAAGTATTTTTTATGTAACATACAAAGCACCTATCTTTAATTGTTTTCGAACAAATAATTCATTGTAACAAATATTTAGATCGCCCAATCAATCGAACCACTGTAAGAAAATTGTCAAGAAATTTCGAGATTATAAACTTAAAATAAAAAGGGATCAATTAAATTTCAAAATGCCTTCCATTGCTTTCTTGGCGATATGCAAGCCTATGTACAAAATCATCTTGAATATTATTTAATACGCTCCCGTCAATTTTTCTCATCTCTTACCTTATTCGGTTTTTTTAAAGTTTTTCTATGTTTTAAGGCCTGGGATTTTAAATCCCATAAAAAGTAATCCATGGGTATAAATCGGGTGAGCTTGGAGGACACTCTATTGATCTTTCATTCCAACGACCATTAAAGCATTCATTTTTTAAATCTCGGATTTGTCGAACAAAATGAGGCGGCGATTGTCGAAATATGGATGTCGATATTCAGACGACATTTTTTGCGAATCGTTAAAGTATACTATATGTTACATAAAAATAGCAGAATGAATAAAAATACAAATGGGATTTCATTTAAAAAAAGTTCACCATGATATAGATAATTTTTTTGCTTCACACTGTATACACGAAAACTCGTTTAAAAAATGTCCAATCAAAAATAAAAACCTGATTTTTAAATAAATTTATTTTGCCGCTCACTGTACATCAAACTTATAGACTGACGTCTATATGAACTTGTAAAATATAGTAACATCATTCAAAAAACAATTTAAGCCGAACGATGTGACGTACAAGATTTTTATTTTTATTTTTTATTCTCTACAAAAATTTTAGTAAGTAAACCTATAAAAATATGAAAATGATTCCATGAAAGCTTCCAAAAATATATTTATTCCTGCAAATTTAATAATTTGACAGAATGTCAAGATTAAAACTCTTCACAAGCGGTTTTCAGTATGGTTATATATACAGGCTGTATCACATAAGAGGGCCACTCCCATGTATCTCGCTTAATATGCGAGACACGTCAAAAATCTTTAATTGTTTTTTGTTGCATTTTTGGAGGCCTTTATGTTCGTAAAAACAAATTTGAGATCCATGGCCAACTTTATGAGTAATAACAAAAAAACCTGTAAAGTGCCCAAACTTTAAGGCTGTCTAACTTTTTTATTTTAAGAGATAGAGAAAACTTACTGGTAATAAATTTTTATTGCCTTCTACCTGATATAAACAGATTTTTGAAATATGCTATATAGTTAAATTTTTTTCAATTTTAGTTAAAAAAATGTACCTAAATATTTTCGTGTTTCTCAACACAATGTAGAACCTGTTTTAAAGACACCAATTGCAAAAAAATAATAAACAGAATGTACTTTTTTATGCAAAATACAGATTTTCTTATAATATTATTTTATTACATTGTCTGTGTCAAAATAATTTTAAAGACCCAATTGCTTCTAATGTGGAAACCAATAAAATAATATTATAAGAAAATCTGTATTATGCATAAAAAAGTACATTCTGTTTATTATTTTTTTGCAGTTGACGTCTTTAAAACAGGTTCTACATTATCTTGAGCAACACGAAAATATTTAGGTACATTTTTTTTAACTAAAATTGAAAAAAATATAATAAATACAAAAGATAAGGGCAACATGTAATATATTGCATGAAAGACGAAAAAACAGGCAATTTTTTGTGGCCATAGCCTGCTTCAACAAAAAAGCGAACCACATACGATACTTCAAAATTCTGTTTATATCAGGTGGAAGGTATCAATTTTGCAATAAAAATTTATTACCTATAAGTTTTCTCTATCTCTTAAAATAAAAAAGTTAGACAGCCCTGAAGTTTGGGCACTTTACAGGTTTTTTTGTTATTACTCATAAAGTTGACCATATATCTCAAATTTGTTTTTACGAGCATGAAAGCCTCCAAAAATGCAACAGAAAACAATTAAAGATTTTTGACGTGTCTCGCATATTAAGCGAGATACATTTGAGTGGCCCGCTTATGTGATACAGCCTGTATATCTAAGTAAATTATGTACCTATAGGTAGACTTTTTCATATTTTTCACAATGTTTTTAAATTTAATTCAGTTTTTTTTAACTTTTCTCTTACAATCTACTTATCTTGTTTGCTTTCCTTTTATTTTGTTGTTTCTGAAAAAATTGGAATCTCAAAATTAAATATGAGTTTGAATAATATGAATAATATAACAGTGGTAAGGAAAGTGAAATGTCAGGTATGAAATTGTTATAATTTGAATTTTTCAATCAATATTTAAACAATCAGTAATGTCGATCGTTATTAGGAAAACTACTGATCCGAAAAATTTGGTAATATGGCAAAGTCCCTGAGGCGAACGCAACTAAAATGTCTAGAACTCCGGTTATATTATGGTATAACAATAAATTAACCATTTTGACATCAACTTGAAACAGCTAGTACATGACTTTTTTCGCTCTCTGTTGTCTTTCAATCTATATAAGTATTGTTAAAGCGACAATTACTACTTTTTCAAAATTTGTACTATTTTGCCCGTTTTCGTCATATCTGGAATGTTAGCAAATTTGTCATGTATAGCCAATTCTCAAATTTTTTGTATCAGTAGTTTTCCAGATAACAGTCCATGCAGTTTTCAGTGGGTCACCCTGTATATGTTAAATGCTGCTTTGCTTTTTTTATACGAATTCACTTCCTTACACATTTTTATTAAAACAAATTTAAATAGTCACTGTGCAAAAGCATTAGTAAAAGTTTGGATTTTATGCAACATAATTGGTACAAAAAATTGCTCTATCTTAAGTTTTTGTACATATATTAAAAGATGTAAAGTTTGTACCATTAGAACTACTTTCCTACTCTATACTTATATGCAACCCTTTGTTTCAATTATTTCCTGCCATGCGCACCTGTTTCGTTAATTTTGCATTCTTTGTTGTTTTTGCATTGAGAGAAGAGAGGTGTCGTTCTGCGAACAAGAATATCAAAATTAAATATTTTTTTGAAATTAAATAATTAGGTATAGCAACCATCTCCAGCCAGCCTTTAAATTATATACTGGCAGTTGTTAAATTTTATTTTAGGGAAGAGAAAGAGAGCTGCTCGAGATACTGACGTATCCCTTTCATTGAGTTGATACAATGTATATTCGTAAGTTACATCACTTAGGTATGTATGTATTGCCATGTTTATCATATTTACCTTTTCATTAGCATCAGAAAAGTTGTTCAGAATGGTAAATTATGGAGATGTGCAAAATTTCCAAAAGATCGGCCTGCTTTGATAAAATCTTTGTGCTATGTTGAAAAATGGTTTCATCAAACCTCGCCGATCTTCTTGAAATTTTCCACGTCTTCATAATTTACCATTCTGAACAACTTTTTCGAGTAACATTTTGCTGTATCTTCAGTAGGAAAGGCACCTTACTTCAAACCAAAATAGTTTTTACTCGGTGCACTCAGCATTTCAAATAGGATTATTTAAAAAATGGTTACTCCTAACGACTTTAGTTTTTCAAATAAAACAGGTAGAAGAATCAATTACTTCTATAGTCAGATGGATACACTAAACAGCAAAAAAGTTCTGCTGTTAAAAAAAAACATGATGTGCCATAGGTGGCGCCCTCTACTAGTGACGTCAAAATTCAAATATCGAAAATAAAATTTTAACTTTGATACCCTGTATCTTTTTTATTAAGTGATTTGGGATATAAGTATGTTAGGTTAAATCGGTTTATTTTCACCTAAGGAATATGTGGTTCTATTTTTGCTACTTTATTTAAAATCACCCTGTATATAGAACCAAGTGAGATTGAGTATATTAACTTGTACACTTAAAATTTTTAACTTAATTCAACATTTTTTTTCACAAAAAAGAATAATTAAAAAATAATAAATGGTTAGATTCGACAGTAATTTTGTTATTTTAAGAGATCGGAAAATTTAAACATGCATTCATTGATTAATTTTTCGCGAGGATTTCAATTTTTTTATCAAAAAAACAATCGAGCATGGCACTACTGAGATATGGATATCAACTTAGTTTCTTCTTATGAAACACCTTGTATATTATTATATTTTTGGATTCTCCACACTTCCCTGATTGCATTGATATAAACATGTAATGGCTTATCTTTTACTGTTTGCGATATTGATAATTAAGTAATTCCATAGTTAAAACTTTGTTTTTCTTATTATAAGAATGCAAAACTATAATCTGAATTAATTTTATGGAGCAATTTGAAGAATAAAGTTTATAAAAATTGTTTAAACTCATTTTCTTGCTTTTCTATGCAAAACCTATTCCGTTTATCTAAATTATTTAAACAATTAGGTATACTTAATTTTTGGGTATTGGTTTATGTAATCTATAGCTTCTTCTTGAATTTCTAAAATAGTCCTTGATCCTTGATCTATTTTTATAAACACCTATTCCATAAATAGTTGGGCTATTTAAAGTGTGGTGTCAAGTCTGGACTATTCGGCTGCCATCGTATGATGTGATATTTTCCTAACCATTCTATATAACTATTATTCAGATATTCCATAACAACTTATCTTACATGGAGCTCCATCTTGATGCCATATCATCCCGTCGACCTATCAAATTGGGTAATAAAATCATTTGTTTAAAAGGTCTAAATAACATTGGATGTTTAAATTTTCCTGTCAGCATCATACGGTGACCAGTGAATAGTCCAGACTTGACACCACCTGACAAATTTTTGTGAGACTATTTAAAGAATATAGTGTTTATAAAAGTAGACCAATCACTATTTTAGAAATTCAAGATAGAATACAAGAAGTTATAGGCATAAACCAATACCCAAAATGATTTATAATTGTTCAAATAATTTGGAAAAATGATAATAGGTTTTGCATAGAAATATATTATATTATACCTTATACGGAAACAAGGGTATAATATAATTGAACACTTATTATAACTATTCTGAACTGTATTCTGTAGGTGCACTTGTGATTATTATGTAGAAGCACCTGACATGGTAGGTGTGCGACGTTCTCGCATATTTCAAAGTTATTTGCTGCTTCGTTTGGTACATTTTGTCATACAACTCATTTCCAAACACTCTTTAAGTATAAAATTCGAGATTTGTGTAACAGTAAACATATGTTTCTACTCGTAAATTTATCGAATATAAGCTCTGGTTTTTAAGACGAGGGATACTAAACATTTCATATATGGCCTGCGTGGAATGCTCCGCATCGCATCATCCACATAACAAGTGCGCCCCCGGCAAAGACTGTTTCGTAGTCCAAAATTGAGTTGATCAATCGGTCTCTGTGAATATACCGGATTGTGCGGCAAGACCTTGTGATCAAGTACATTTCGTGGGCGTCAAGCTAAACCTGCCGTAGGACAAAACATGGCTTCTTGAGTAGTCAACATGGCCGTCTATGCATTGTTTCTTATTTTAAATTAACCATAAGGAAGGTTCACTCAACTCGCGACTCCGTCACGAACGAAATCTTCGCCTCGAAGTGTCCTTATTGCCATTTTCATGCTGAAGATTCTTAATGTCACCTCTTATCTATCTGATGATACGTTTTTAATTGTTTGTTGGCTTACACATTTCACTTTTTAGAAACTATATGAGAAAATGAACATTTAAAATTGGAAACATGTTTTTTTTTAAATTATGTCCCCTATCTTCATTCGATAGCACCTTTGCATCCATTTTAGATAAGACAATACAGGGTGTTTATTAAGTAGATGTCAAACATCCAAGGGCCTATTCTGTGGCCAAAAATAAGGGTTTTTTGCTATATAATTGTGTGGTGTTAGAAGGACAGTCATTGTCCAGCTGACGTGTCAAAAATAATTTAAAAAATCAGATTTTAATTTCTAAACCGCTTGAGATAATTTAACCAAATTCGGTATACATATTTAGTTTGACAGTCGATATGAAACAAAAAATTACCCAGCTTTAGAAACTTGCCAGTGGCAGATCATTATTTGTCACGAAAAAATATATCTCCCTGTATTATATGTTACAAATAAAATCTTTATATCTTAACTTTTTGTTTCTTACACTTTTTTGTATTCCAAACTGATTAATAACAAAATTGATTTATTTGATCAAGTGCATTTTTACGATACTCGGTACATTACTTAAAACAATAACAAAATAATTCATTAACAGTGGAATTACTTTATTATGTTGTATTAAGACAAATGTTGGAAATGGCCATCTTCAACCAAAATACATACTTCAGATCTTGAAATAGCTTCTCGAACACGTGCAAAAATTCCAGGAGTAGCTCTTATCACATCACAACCAGCTACAATTTCTTAACGTAAGTGCTTCTCAGATTCAATGCGAACCTTGTAAATTAATGCCTTGAGATGTGTCCAAACAGAAAATCAATAGGGTTCATGTCGGGTGATCTGGGTTGTCAAGGTTGACCTGGTTCGTGAGTGCTTCGTCCAATCACATTATTACCGAATCTTTCATTTAAAAATTCACGAGCAGTCAAACTAAAACGAGTGGAAGACCCGTCGTGCATAAACCACAGTCTTTGTCTTAGCGCATAAGGAAGGATTTCTATACCCATCAATACATCCAAAGAAAATTGCTGTTGACACCGAGATTCTATTATGGTATTAGGGCTCTCATTAGACCAAACGTGTTTGGTCTGATTGTGGAAGTTCATTATAACATATCTGGAAAAATTAGCTTCGTCTGTATACATGTAATATGCCAGTAATTCTTTTAAATCGCTTCAACTTTTTTATGCCACGGTGTATGTTATTTTGGAATAGAAAAATATTTTCCCCTACCTTTTCTACTTAAAAAATGTATGTAGTGTTATTGAAGTCTCTAGAAGCAGCCGTTTCCGTCAAAAACTCATCTAAAGATGGTGATGCACGCAAATTATGTAATAGAGTAAATCGAAAGTGTTTATCAGGTTTTGTACATTTTGTTTAGAGATTTTATTTTGGCAATTTTCACAAAAAATCAGGCTGTTTTGATAAAAACTAATAGTTCTTAGTCTTTAAAGTGTCATGTCTTGTTTTTTAGATAAAAGTAAGGTAGCACTCTAATACATAAGTTGCATGCATCACCATCTTTAGATGAGTTTTTAACGGAAACGGTTGCCCCTAGAGACTTCAATAAGGAGTACATTTTTTAAGTAGAAAAGGTAGGGAAAAATGTTTTTCTGTTCCAAAATGACATACACCGTGGCACAAAAAAGTTAAAGTGATTTCAAAGGATCCTAATGGCCGCTTGTGTTGCCCTCTTGGAGATACAGCCAATTGTGCATAAAATTTGGATTTCCCGTCCGAAGAAACCTCCGCATACAAAATTTTATGAATTTAACTCAAAGTAGTCGAGAGTTATTAAAGGAAATGTAATTATCTTTTTTTAATTTGACATCCTGTTTATCCTAAACGAAGCGTTTCCAGACCTAAGTTAATAGGAAATTTTTTGCTTAAAATTGAACCTAGAATAACATACTGAAGTATGTACATCTCGTCCTGAAACACCCTGTATAATTGTTGATGCTTCAGAATGGACCAAAGTAATATATATGTTTCACTTTAAGATTTTCGATCTTCCTAGTAGGAACTAGTATTTGGGTCTTTTCACTCAAAAGGTCTTACAGGAATTGGCCCTTTCTGAAATGAGTCTGACTCCAAAGATGTTGAAAACAATTCTGAACATTTTTGGATTTCTAGTTGGATGATTTGGAAATCTTTCTATTATAAATTCGCCTAGTCTCAGTACCATTTCCATTATGCATTGGCCATTTCAACATTTGAATATGCATAAACCATTATATACTGGATCGTTTAAAAAAAATTAGAGCTGGGTTTAGATAAAGATATAAGCTCAAATGTGATATTTACAAAAATACAAGAGTAGATAATAAGGAGTTCCTGCCATCTCAAATGAAAAGAATAATAACTTCAAGTGTTTATTTCATTTAGTTCAAGTTTCTTTGAGTGTGTTATACATTGACAAAAATTAGTGATTTTCCTCTAATTAAATAATTAAGTGATTTTTTCCGGAATTAATTTCGTATAAAAATGTAATAATATAAGTTCAGTAACATTAAATCTCAAAAGTGATGTAAAGAAACACAGACTGAAAATTTTAAATATAAGAAGCATTTTATTATATGACATTGCGATTTTGAAACATCTTTTCTATTTCAGTTATTCCATAACTTATCAAAAATTATTATATGATATTTAATATTTGTTCTCAAGTATTATTATTGTATTACGTTTACCTGTTTTCAATTTAGCAACAAACAAAATATCTTAATATTTCTTTTAATAAACATTGTAAATTGTATCTAACTATCTATCTACTATTGTATAAGTAAGTTTAAAAGTTTAAAATGTTTAGTATATTATACTTAAATATAGATTTGATTTTTTTCCATGTAGTTCTTTTTTTTTCAATAGCTTTTCCGTGGTGCGTGGTGCATTATTAGAAATATTTCGACGTTTCATTATTTTAAACTTTTATACAGATACATCGATTTCTTTCCACTTCACTAGAATTAAAGAGTATATTTTGTAAGTCCCTTTTTTACGGATCTGTCGGTTCACATTTGGTTGGCGGGTACCTACATCGCATAAAAACCTTTCAATCGTTATTGGTTCTTCTATTCTTTTTCGTATCCTTTAGTATTTATTTTAAGTAAATATAGGAATTTCATGCTGCTTTACGAAAAAAGAAGGACACCGATATTTTGCGAAAATCAATTTTATAGTAGGTCCAACCGTAACAAGAGCAGAGAATTTGATAATCCTAAAACCCAGGTAAAAAATATACGCCACAAATTGGCTTAACAAGTGTAGGATTCTGAATTATATTTAATCTAAGTAGTTCCACTTGATTATAGTACCTTTTACAACGTGGGAATATTAGTTCAAAGCGATGTAAACATGCTGTATTCTAGCAAATACCAATGTTACAACACTGAAAAGTGTTTTAAGGGAATAAAGTAATAGAAATAAGTCATATTATGTCACCTATAATTGCTGGAAATGGAAACCTTTATGAAATATCCCAAATTACCTACCAATTATTCAACAAACAGATAAACCAGCAATTAAGTTAGTAAGCAAAAAAGAAATTTAGGTGGGAAGTGGATGTGCATCTACTTACAACATTTGTGGACGTTCGTACTTCCTCCTACTGTGGAATTTTGAATATCTGTCCTATATTGTTTCATTTGTGTTAATGTGAAAATATAGAGAACTATTTAGTACAAAATCAAACAATTTAAAAATATCCTCTGTCATCTGGTCTGTGTATGTTTTGTTGTTTTTGAATGAATAATAATTCAGTATTTATATTCACATTCATTTCTATTCAGTTAAATTGATATGTAATTTATATATCCTAGGTTGAACGAAAAAATATAATAGTAGGTACTATGTCAGCCTGCCCTAAAACTCCCTGTATACTTTATCGAAACATTTTAATAGAGTTTTCTCAAAAAAATATTTTAAAAACCCTTTTTTAAGGTAGTAAAATCGTATTAAGGTATTTTATTAGATTATGGTTCACTCGTTTTCAGACATCCTGTGTCATATACAAGGTGTATCTAAACAAGTGTATTCAACATTAATCTGTTCATTCTTTGTTCTCTTTTATTCCTAGTTTTATTTTCCTAAGTTGTTGTTCGCTTGTCTTTGAAAATTCGTCGGGATATTTATTTTTTTATTTCTTAAACCCTTAACTTTTCGAAGAAAATTGGAAAAACCTAAAAGTTAGTAAATAAATCGTGCTTTTTCGACATCTTTTTTAAATGAGAAAAATTAAATTCGTAAAAAGGTTTTGAAAAGAAATGTTCTACGGAACTATTCCAGAGTTGAAAATTTTTCAAAAAGTGCAGCGATATTAGTAGATAATATTGTTCAATAAGTTTCGTTTCTCTAAGTTAATATACAGGCAAAAAAAATACAATCGATTTTTTGAGTGGCGTAAATTTTGAGGGGAGGTTTTTTTAAAAAATTTTACATATACGATCTCTCTTAATTTTCATCAAAGAATTACTCCTTAAATTTGTTTACTACTTATTTAGGCATAGAGTATAACTGACACTGAACAGAGAATATACAATGTGACATCCAGGTTTCCTTCGTTTTCTTGCAATAACTAAAAAACCCCGGCAAATTTGATATATTTGTATAATATGTTTCCCTCAGAACAAAAATTGATCTTTCAAACTTGTTCGGATTTTTCTAGTGTGGATCTGATAATGGAGAAATTGCATGATTTTTTCAAATACGTGTACAATAAAGAATGTATTATTTTTATCGAAATGGCGTTCCCCTATTCAATTTCATGAAATAATAAGCATAAAAACGGTATTTAAAAATTTATTCTGGTCACGTCTCCACAAAACGATCACCGCCACAGCATAGACCTGTGACGTCAGACGCCGTTCGCACGTGAATACCTAAATACAGCAGTACGCTTTAGTTGATATCTGTATATGATTTCCATACTTTCGGACAACGTAGTGCATACGTTTAGAAGAGTTAATTTATCATTTGTGCCATTATTAGGTGTTATTGTATTAAAAAGACATTGGTATTCAATAAAGTTGCAAAATAGACTCGTAAAATGGACACAGAAAGTGCATCTACACTTTACACTTTGATCTTAACCAGAGACCGAGAAGCGATCTCACCGGGCAAATTGAACAAGTACTGCATTATGCCATTATACACGATTACAGCATACAGCACCTAATAAAAAATATTTCACCGTGCCAAAAAAATGAAAATAAAAATGTGACGCAGGGCGATGAAGCGCGACTAAAGAAAGCTTATTTGCAAAGCATTGTTTGTTTGTGAAGACCATTTTAATGTAAGTTTAATTGTAAATACGTAAGGTAGGTTTAAGTTCATCGAAAAAATTAACCAAATAACATGTTTTACACTTGCTTGTACCATTTACGTGATGTGGAATGTTATTTGAGGCATTTGCAAAATTTTGTTATCTGACTTCACTACATTAAATTACCTGTTTTATTCTGAAGACATAATAAACAAAATTAATAAATAAGGACTTTCTTAAATGTTTAAAAAGAAATAATATCAGTATTTAGTAAATAAAAATAAAGATTTAATGAATGTTAAAAATCATTATTCATTACTTTTACTTATTATTCTTCAAATGAAAACAAGTTTAATGTGAAATCAGATTGGAATAATTTTATAAATACCTACCTCAAGTAAAACCATCTATACTAATTCAACAGCATTGTCGCCGTAATTGTCACGAGCGGATCTATATTGTAAACAAAGGAATGTTACGTTTTGACAGTACCGTAAGTTCATCACATCGCCACTAATAATTGTGGCATTACCTACACAGTATTTACACTATGTATCTTTGACCCACAAATGCCACAAAAACGCAAAAATACAAAAAACAAACGCCTGTTTAGATCACCGACATCGTAACCTGTACCTGCATCCACGGAAACAAATGCTGAACGGCGTGTAACACTGTAACTTCACCCCAGTGATACCGCTTTTTTGGCTTTTATGTTCTATGGCAATTATTAATGTTAATTTTAATTATTATGTGATTACTGCCGCCAGACACATGTTCTGAAGTTTCGATATATTTGAAAGCTTATATTGTAATACGTTTCAAATTAATATAAAATTCATGCAACTTCCCCATTTAAGAAGTGGCAAGACTGCACGTTTAGGGCTGTAAAACGGATCTCGAAAAAATAATGGCCATGGTCGCCGTACCTTTTACCCGCGCTGATTAGTGCAATAAATAAAGGTTTACATAAAAATATATCGGGGCAGAGGAGCGCTTTAATATAGTTCGTAAAATATGCCCGCTTTAAATCATAAAAAGTATAAATCATAAATTTTTCAGTCGTTTGCATCGAAAGCGCTATTATACGGCGGGCGGCGATGCAGGACCTGGATCGGTGCTATTATAAAATTCGTAAGGGACCATCGGGTCCAGAACGGCGCACCGGATCAGATGAGCCGTCCAGCATCGCGTGCGTGCAGGCACGCCCGAGGCTCTCAAACTCCGTGATCGGGCCCCCTTCATTAAGTCTTCGCCCTCGCCGCCCATCAAGCATTACCATAACTAATTATACACGTGGTCAGGTTGGAGACCGCTCACTAACGATACGTAAAACTACATATTACAATTTTCTTCCATTTAATTTACAACATCTGCAAGTATTAAAAATATTATTTAAAAGCAAATAATGCCGGAAAATGCCCCTCAAAGTGCGGGGCATTGAACACGTGATGCGGTTAACGATTTCCCAAAAATTGCGTCGCCCAATCATTTTTTATATCCAGTCTCTCCAGAAATGTACTTAATACTAATTTTCCGAAAGACTAGAAAAGTTCTAAGCTCTAAGAAATAGCTTGGCTGGATTTTTGCATATGTTATGCAGAAATTTTAGTATACAGGGTATCTGGAATATTATAATCCTTTATTTTGATGTATATGATAAATTCTAGGTACCAAACACAACATAATTAGCCCCCCCCCCAGAAATCAAATTAACCCCCCCCAAAAAATATTCATAAACGCCTCACACACATTTCAGAACTTAAATAAAAACACAGTTCACCCGAGACTTTAGCCCCCCCCCAGATTGGATGACCTATCTTCGCCCATGCATTTAAGAACTGAATAATATAGAGCTTAGCAAATAACAGGGATTTTATCTTATGTCACCTGCGAATATTCAGAATGATGATTCAGAACTTATCTAAAAAAATTTTTTTTAATGTACAGAGGACTTTATTATATACAATTTTGTAAAAAAAATCGAAAAGGGCAGATCGAAAATGAATTAAAAATACACTTGT
This sequence comes from Monochamus alternatus, assembly GCA_037114965.1. Taxonomy (NCBI): domain Eukaryota; kingdom Metazoa; phylum Arthropoda; class Insecta; order Coleoptera; family Cerambycidae; genus Monochamus; species Monochamus alternatus. The sequence goes on from CM073427.1 coordinate 77,101,062, forward strand.
GCACGGAGTGGCGGCAATGCATGCAATCTGTGACTGGACAAAAAATGCTCAAGGAAAGAAAGAAATAACATTTTATAACGCCGATTTTATACAGTAAATTCGTTTGCGTAAATTATTAATTCGGTGCGATACACTTCTTAAATATCCCCACAAAAAGAAATCCAAATGAGTTAAAGTCAGGAAATCGTGGCGGCCATGAAATTATTTAAAAATTCGAAGGAGAAACGTGCACACGAAAAACCAGTCGAAACAAAACTGGAGACAAAGCAAACTCGTTTTAGCCCACCCGGGGGACCCCTGTCCCGCCGGACGGGCCCCGCAAATGAGGAATTTATAAAAAAATCGAAAGGAAAGCGTATAAATTCGAAAAATCTTAACTGAAGAGACAGATTCTGTATCGTCAGTATACAGTATGCGCCAAAAGTATGGAATAAATTCAATAAAAACGAAACAATTATTTTTTGGGAAAAATCCTCGAACAGGTCGATTTTTAATTTAAAAAATACAAATTTTAGCGTAAAATGCGATTTTCAAATGTCATTTGTTTTCGAGTAATGACGTCATCGATTTTTTTTTAATGGCAACACCATATTTTTTTCCTTGATTCTGAAAGATCGTTTAATTCTCTACCAGACAGTACTAAAATTTTGCCATCTTACATAGGAAAGTTTTCGAGTAAATGACGATTGAATGTTAGTCGGAATAGCCCTTCAAAAATGTTTCCAACTTAATTATAAAGCAAAAATTTTTTTTTTAAATATATTAAACCCTATTTTATCGACGACGCTGACGACAGGTCAGACGCGCGCAAGTGTGACATTTAAAGAGTTGGACAACCGGTTGTATTGTCATAACGATTAAAACGTTGTTTGCGTTTGTAATTTTTTCGTTTTATTTGTTTTTAGTTTTGTACTCCAGAAGTAGTAGATACTGATAGTACTGTAGAGTACTACGCTACTGCGCAGGCGTTTTTCCGTATCTCGGAAACGAGGCATCGGAGGCGTGTGCAGTAAGCCGCGTAAACCCTCCCATCCTTTGGTATTAATGCTTGGACACGCTGTACATGGTACGGATATAATTGAGCCTCGTGTATGATACGCCACACTGCTGCAATACGCCGTGGACGTCCTGCACCTCCATCTCTTCTACGATTCGGTTTCAAGTTTCCCTTGCGTTGCACTACACTTTAACTGCATTTGGCACATGTTTACCGAGAAATCGTTCTGCTAAAGCATTGTCACATCGTCATAAATTAAAACGATATCTATCAACATAAACCATTTTTGACACTTGAAAAACTAAAGTCTCGTGTCACAAAAACGTTTAATGTCTAAAAAAAGTAATCGGATTTCAATATTCGGAATCACCTGTCTAGAGACTACAGTAGCCTGTATAGGCTGAAAATGCTACAACTTTAATAATTTTTTAATCGGAAACTATATGGATTTTACAAAAAATTTGTTTATGATATTATCTCCACCCTGTATAACGACAGAAAGCCGTCTAACCAACAAATTTTTAGGTACAGAAATGTTTCAAAATACGTATTTTTTTAAATTCAGCTGTAGATGTAAATATTGTTATAACATAAACTTACATAGTTCTGCATATAAGACTTTCGTTTATAAGTATGTGAAAATAATTGTGAGGTTAGAATAGCAAAATAATGTGTGTTTTACAAACGCGTTTTAAAATTTATTATTTTATTTGAAAATTTAAATAGGAAAGGTGGATAAAAAAACATCAAGTATTTTTATTTTTCAAGATTTCTCTACCTAAAAACATCCTAAATGTGGTCATTTGACGGCGAGAAATGCGGCGATCTACTGATTTTTCGAAAGACTAGAAACGTATCTACTCTAAAGGCCGTATGACACGATGTAATATTTCACATAGCTTTTTATTTGATATTATAATTAACGTGGTTCGTCCCGTATCATACAAGAAAAATGTACAATTTTCTATATATAAAACTGAAAATTAAAACATGTTCTATTTATATAAAATTCTGAATACATTTTTATGTGAACAATAATATAACCTCCAGTGCATCTTTCCCATATCTTTCCTATGTTTGCTTAATTTATTGGTTATTGGTTATAATAACAATAATTATTATTAGTACTAAATATATAAAAAAAATGCTTATATAATTCTGTGCAAAATTTTATATAATTTTATACCGTGACGGCCTTAAGAAATAGCTTGGCAGGATTTTTGCATATATTCTGCAGAAATTTTGGTATACAGGTTGGCTGGAATATGAATACCTTTATTTGGATCTATGATAAGGATTATTCCACCAAAAACGTAACTTTTAACTGTTACAGCTAATTTTTGTTAGATCTTAAATATAATTAAATTTAAAACTCAATAATTACTGACAGCATAAAATGAACATTATAAATATTTGTAATTTTATTTAATAGTAAAATTTATATACTTATTCTGATGTTCATTTCATGCTGTCACTTATATTTGACTTTTAAATTTAATTATATCTAACGTTTTGAATCAGTCAGTGGTCGCGCGGTTTAAGGCGTCAGTACTTGAATCGAGGTGACTAGATCGCTGTGGGTTCGACCCCCGCAGCCGGTAGACTGTATATAAGCTATATTCGTGGAGAGGATTAGCACCCACTCTGTGAGTATGGTAGGTTGGAAGAATGTTGGCTTGGGTCAATGTGAGAGATTGATACCGGTTGACGTTTTCCAGGTTTCCCTCATTCCTGCACTTAATGGTGGTTAGGGCCTACCAATGTAAATCGTTTCTAGGCGCAAATGCGTCCTGCTTAATAATAATATGCCGCCTCCTCTCCCGCACTAATCCTCGTGACTAAAATGAGGGGTAGAGATATTGTTATTATTATTATCATCTAACAAAAATGTTCGCAACAGCTGTCGTTAAATTGCCACGACAGTAAGTACTCGAAAAGAAACATAAAAGAATCCGGCTAAATCTGAACTCTTATGGTATTACCCCCGATCAATCAATTTTAAACCGAACGCACTATTCACAATGTCAAGTATTGGATTGAATATATTACGTCGTTTATTATCAGTGCACTGGTTATTATTGCTCAAAACACATGGTGCTTATTTTTACCAAATTACATTTATTTACTTATTATCTTGAGCAGATGCAAATAAAATTATATGAAATACATTTACTACCCTATCAAAAGATACATACTCTAATTTCCTTCTGTTGAACTTTTGCTTTTCTTAATCTGTATTGACGTTACCGTGCAGTATGAATTTAAATATTAATAAACACCATTAGCTTAACAGAAAATGAAAAGCTATATTTGAATTTTCTTTAAGGTTGCTCCGCCTCATACCTTGGAGGCATTTCTTTTATAATTCCTTTATGGTTCTTTTCATAACGCCTTGTATTACATAAGGAGAGCAGCTGGTAAACGTGCCACCTTTTCCCATTCTGCCTCCTACTAATCTGCATATAATTTTGTATTTAGCCTTTTTCGGCATTAATATTGCCTTTACTCAATTAGGGTTTTGTTTATTTACTTTGATTTATCAGAAGGAAACATATTATTAATAATTTTCAGGATATCCTTATTCCTGGTCTTGACCAATTAAATTTTGAATTTATTGCAACTATCCACGTTTATGCGTGAAACCCAGTGGCGTACCAATATTTTTTCTGTCTAAAAAAATGAATGTACACTCAAATTGTATTCAATTAATTATGTCTTAATATCTGTCCGTACCAAATTCGTTGTGTTGATATGAGTAAAACAAACTGTAAAACTAGTACCTACATAATAAAAGTAGTAACGAATTTTATTAAAATTTAAGTTTATGTGTATATGTTACTACTAAGTGATTTTTATAGCAAGCACTTACTTAAAATAATCTTACTTAAGACTGAAAACATTGGTTGTTAGTTATTACGAGACTGCACTATATTTTTCCACCAGAAAATCTTATTATACTTAGTACAATTTTAAATTTATTTCAACAATAGATGATCTAGAAATAGAAAGAACACGAATACCTATGAGAAATGGTATGGGGAGAATTAACAAAGTCAAATTGGTAAAAAAAAGTCCCGACTGGAGAATTTGGAAACATTCTCTCAAATTTACACTCTTAAAAGTTTCTGCAGAAATAGCGGGTTCTATTTGAATGCAATCAACAATTTACCTACTTAATTATAATTTATATTAAACGTAAACATAAAAAAAAATAATGAATACTAAACATACCGAGAAATATGTAAATATACCTTTACACTATCCCGTGTAGATCTCAATTAACACAGGATTGTATTTAAATGTGTATTTCTTTTTTTACAGGGTATAAAAACTTTTACATAGCATATTGTAAAATTTTGCCGAGCTATTTCTTAGACTTAGAGGGTGAATTTTGTTAAAGAATACATAAGACTGTACCTATAGTTGACTTCCAAAAATCTAGAGAGTGACTCGTGTTATAAACCTGCTCACAATTTATAGCAGTCAACACAAAGAAATATACATGCCGCCCGTATATTTGTCCTAGAAAATCGTGTGCCGCATATCTCTGAGACCATACCCGATTACACAGCTTCTGCTACGCAGTAAGTACGCATGCGCTGCAGCTTTTGATTGGCTGCAACGAATTGTCGGATCCAACTGTTTCATTCCCAGCGCTATCATGAGCGGGTATATCGTTCGGGCGGGCAAAGTTTCGGGTATATCTTTTCGCTAATTTAATTATGAATGTAATTAATTTTATTAGGGATTTTGTGTTCTTAAGAATGGAGAATAATTCAAGCTCTACAACGTATTCTTAAAATCGTCCTAATTTAACAAGTGAAGAATATCGGATGATGACATGTATAAAGAGTTTAGAGCGCGAGGTTTAAATATGAGTGTAAGTGATGTTGAAATATGTATTTAATTAACAAAATTGTACGTGAATATGTGCAAATAAAAAAAGTGGTAAAGAAGTACAACTGTGAAGTGGAAACTCGCGGAAGGAAGATTGTATTGTTAAAATGAGTTTTCGACAAAAAAAATTCGATTGCTATCTTACAAGATGAAACTTAGTCTATATAAATGAAATCGAAAAGAGTATACTGATAGAAAGGACGAAATAGTGATATGGCGAAGAAACTATTTAAAATAAATATTAAAAAATAAGAATCTGGATCGAACAATATATTAAATTTTGAAGAAACATGGACGCATGAAGGTCATAGGGAAAGCGGTACGATATGATATAATAAGTGTTAATGTGTGACCGTTATAGTGACAGAGCTAGTAACCAATAGTAAATAGTGTTTATGTATTCTAAAGCCTCTTGTTCTTTTGAATGCGGAATTCGCAAATATTTGAGCGATTTATTTAATAGTGGAAAAATTTCTATTTGTAACAAATTTTGTCAACTACCTATAACATTTTCTATCATTTTCATCATGAAACTGCCATGGAAAACTATCAGAAGCTCAAAACAAATTTATTAATATCACATAATAATGAAAGGGGCAATAATATTTATAGTGTTTGACAGTTTCGCAAATTGCAATTGTCAAAAGTTGATAAATAAATAATTAAAACAGTTGCAAAATTCGTTGCAAAAATCCGTAAATTTTGCGTCCATGAGGACAAGACTTAAGTGTGATATCCGCGGAGTGCGCATCAGGTAGGTGTAAGTGGGTGGTGGTGGGCAATCACCGTCCAAAAGAACGGCATTCTAATTTGTAGAGAGAACGACTCAGGTGGCACATTTAAAGTAAATTGTTAATGTGCTAGGTTCGACCGACGTCAATTTATTTTTGATAATTTTGTGTGCTTTAACTCTTCTCAAGTGGCACACTTAGGTAATCATGCCACCCGTATATCCTCTGTGTTGTGTATTAGTAACTCTCTATTATTTCGACCTTGGGTAATTGATAATACAAGATAAAAACTTATTATCTAACGCCTCGAAATTGGTAAAAACTGTTATATCATTGTTTCTACTCTAAAAATAATCGATATTATGTAATGCAATTATTTTTTTCATTTTTGTAAATTCTTTATATCTGATCGCATTCAAATTTAGTACGCCTATGAAATGTTGCTCCTCGCCCGTCGGGCTTGTCTGCAAGGTAGCGATTAGTCACTCTCTAGATTTTTGGAAGTCAACTATAATGTATAACACTTTGTTATGATCCGTTTCTCTCTCAACGCATAATGTACATAGGGAAGATTTAGGTTCTAGTTTTCGCGCAGGACGTAGAACGTCCAGCGGCGGCGCAGCTGTTCGGATCCCGCGAACGTCGGCGAAATAAATTTTTGATTTCACCATCAGATATAACTTTATCGAGGCAAAACGAACGAGACCGAGGCACTTGTTAAATTCGCATTTACATAAATAGATACTCGGTCGGCGTAACTGAGACATAGTCGATAATCTAGTGATCTGTGTCGTGACGTATGGGCGTGTTCCCCTAGACCCGCCCTTACGTTACGCCCATAGCAAGCACGCCGCATCGTTCGGATATCCACGCACCCTGTGATTAGGTTAATAAATAGACACTTAGCTATAACGGCGCCGACTGTCCTGACCGCCTAATCACAGGTCAAATGTTCGAAATTATACACACTTTATCTGACCCAGCGCTAAAGTGAGGGTGGTCAGACCAGCTTGACCTCTTGCTAGTTTTTTTCGTTGTGCCCTGCCTAATCGAGGGCCGCGGACGAGTTCCAAACTTCTAAGCGATAAACCCGTACGATCCGCTAACGTATCATTACCGGGGCACATTTTTGAGTTATGAATAAATATGCGTTTAAGGATTCCGAATTTTAGTGGGAGTTCAAGGATCGGACCGCAGACCTAGGTAAATAAACAACGCGAACATAATGGGCGTCGTGGTCGGGTTATTATTTCGGAATTCATAGGATTCGGAACTATAAAATTTGGAGTATTTTTCTCACAGGACTCCGTTTCGTGACGATTTGCCGAAATTAGCTGGCTCGGCGCCCAGGGCGGGTTCCCTCCAGTGTGGGGCGCGCATTTCGATGCGCTACGATTTGTAGTGATTTGCAGACGGTTGTGGGTGTACGGCGAGAAAGAGATTTCTTCTTTCATTGAAAGTAAACTTCTATTAAATGGCGAAGGCGCAGGGTGACAGAATTATCATCGCTTGATATGCTTAAGAACCGTTTTACGCACAATAGATTTCTTCCGAAAATTATAATGGAAATTATGGGCAAATTTTTGCGAAGAATTTTTATTAAAGTTTGTATATATATTTCAGCTATTTACGTTACTTTACAAAATGCCAAACTCGAGATTTGCTCAAATTCTGCTGCACCTTCTCGATTATAGTTATAAAAATATAAAACATGTTCTATATTTTTACGAATAAAAATTTCCATTAAATTATTGGTATATTTCTCGTATGTATAAAACAGCTAAAAAGTTTTACGAAAATTTTTTGCAAAATTATGAGATACATTTTTGCTATAATTCTTGTGTGTGTAAAACGGTTATCTAAGATTGGAAACGGATCATTGTCGGTTATCCCAATATAACTTTTTAAAACACTGGAAACAAGTAATAAAATTTTACATCACAAAATATAGGCAAAGGCAACAAAGCAGAAATAATTTGTGATATGCCTATAATTCTTTTATGAGAAATTATAGTTATTAATTAGGTATAAGGGAATTAACAAGCTTTTACAAACACGGAACACATGACCGATAGATGTAGTTTGTTCTACACCGCGTAACAAGCCTTTAATCCACGAGAAAAAATGGACACCCGAGGCGCAGCCGAGAGTTACATTTTTACGTTTGTTAATTTCCCGAATGTAATACAACGTTTTATCCACGACCGCGTCCAAAACCGGTCAATTAGGAGAGTGAAAGGCGTGTGAAAGCTGCTGCCTTTTCGATGTGGACAAAATATTCAATGCTAAAATCAATGTTGAAAGTGCACAAAGGCATTGATATTTCGAAGTATGGCAAACTTTCTTCGTATTTGAAATTATAAACCAAGGAAGGAGATATTGGAGAATTTTTGAAAAAACACCGGTGGATATCGTTTTAATTTATATAAGACAAAATGGATTAGCAGCTTCTCGTCTGTACGAAGAACGATTTGCAGCTACTTTTACCGTGGTAGTGCAACGCAGACATGACACGGGAAATTTCCAACCGAATCGTAGAGATTTCGCTTTAGTAGAAAAACGCAAAAAAGTAACTAAAGCATATGTATCGTCAGACCTCCACGGAATAGTGGAATCAGCAAGGTACACTCCACCTTTCAATGTTATGATCCCATGCGGCTTTTGGGACTTAAAACGAATAGCAAATGAATATATTAACACTACTAAGTTAAATGTCAGATGTTTTTAAGAAAGGGAAAACTTTAGCTGGACTTAGACAGGCCAATATAATGCAGTTGCCATCAGAAAGCAAAGTATCGGAAAATAAAAAAAAATCTCCGAAGCATGATTCCTTCTCTTAAAAATCCAGAACATCAACGCTTCTATAAACAGCAACTTCAGATTGAAGACAATGATTTAGTATAACAAAAGAAGAATGAAAAGGTGTATTATGTATGTTTCTTTATTAAACATCAGTAGTTATGGCACTTGGGCTTTTCTCGTCTTTTCCTAATGTCATACTTTTAAACATGTTGTTGTAGTACAATATTTAGTTTGCCAAGTTTTGTTAATAAACCTTCATTGTTCATTGTTTTAGTTTGTTATGTTCATAAACGTTTACTTATGTTATCCGAGTTTTATTTAGCTTTTGATTATCTCAAAACTTTGTTTTTGGCACTTTGGCTCTTTCTAATTTCCACTCTTCAATTTACCAAATCAAATGGATGGGTTTAATATTTCGGGTTTCTTCGAAATGATCTGCCTGGATTTCTGGAAAATTTACCCTTATAGCTGTCCGACTCCGAATGTGGTTCTTGTACGATGGCGCTTCCCCTCATTTTCGAAAAAATATTCGGGAGTACCTTAATGAGGTTTAAGGTGTACGATGATTTGGAGGAGGAGGACCGGTACCATGGCCGCCATGACCTCCTTTGGTCTTCTTTTTGTGGGGATATTTAAAAAGTGGATGCTATTGATGATTTACGCAAACTTATCATAGCCGCTGTCAATAACTTCAAGAAGAGTTCAAAGCGGACAAGAACCAGAAACGTTTGTGTTAGTTTTTGTAGAAACGGTTAAGACGAGCACAAATGTGTTTACACGTCGATGGACAACATTTTGACAACAGTTGTTTGACAGTTGTTGCTGTGTCAAATTATTTTATTAATTAATACCACAAATTAATTTTATTAGCGGCAATAGCAGTTGAATTTGCTGATATAAAATAGGTGTTATAAAAATTGTATTTATTTCTTTCCTTGGAAAATTCTTTTAATTTTTTGTCCGTTCATTTTCTGCCATGCAAAAGCGTGTTTTTAAATCATTTTCGAATTGCTTCTTTTGATTTTTTTTTACAAAATTGTATTTTAAATTGTATGTAAAAATCCCCTGTGCATTATTATTATTATTTTTTTTTTATAACTCCTGAATCATCCTGTATTGTATAATGTCCAATAAATTGTACAAGTATAAAAAATCCTTCAATTCTTAAAACTGGCCTCTCTATACTTTGCTAAAGCTCGGGCAAGCCTTTGGCGACCACACCACGCCACCTTCTTCTGAACTTAAGACAATCAGTTTCCTGGCTTATCCTGCTGGCGATTTTAAAAGAGGAAATCCTTCTATTTGTACCCCTCTGGGTATAGAGACGATAAACCCTTGGGCCAGTTCCACTCGCACGCCTCTACGTGAGGTGTAGGTATGTCTGCCATTGCGACCACAGTGTATTGTAGCGGTTGTTCGTTGCTTATATAAATTATAAGAAACAGTGCGTTTGACGAAACTACCGGCTGCATTGTCGTACAATTTTCAAATTTATGCGGGGGTGCTAACAGCGATGCGAAAATACTGGCGAACTATAAAAATGCAAATAAAAATTTTATTTGGAAATTGTTAGCAAAAACAATTACCAAATAGAACTTACACTATATTGGGATATTTACAAAAAACGCAATGCACATTAAATGAAATAAAAAATATAAATTATTAATAATCTACGTAATAAATAAACAATTTTAATACATCATTAATGTTAGTTTAAATATAACATCAATTTAATGGAATTTATAAGCCACAAAATAACGAACTTATAATTATTACCTATCAATCATCTAACAAATTAATTTGATATATACTGTTTCGTCATGATCTCTGTTGTCAGAGAGCCATATATTTTTTAAAATTTTACAAATATCTTGTATTTACTGTAGAAAACTATAAAAGTTACGTTTTATTAATTTTATAAATAAATAATTAACCTTAAAGTGGCGTCATAGTTAAATTACAAAAAAATTAAATGTTTAACCAGGCATTACATATTATGTGTTTGAAAAGACTTCTTGATCATTTTAGTGTATGTGCATGATACTTTCCATTTGCTTTCAACCAGCCTGACTCAAACTTGTTTATTTGAAGCACCTGCCTATTTTGTACAGTTAACGTAGCAAAATACGCCTCAGTCGCGAGAGCTTTCGGTGAAAGCTGTCCTTTGCTTGCGAGCCGAAAAAATCATGAATCATGATTTCTTGTAACAAGACTAAGTAAATAATTACCTAAGCTGGTGTCATATTAATTGCTTTTATCAAAAGTTTTTTGGTATGAGTGTATATAGTGTGTCTCAAAACGATGGAACAAAATTCATATATATTTTTGAGATGTACAGGGTGTCCCACAAGGGTGTATATCCAGGGGGATTCAGAACTTATCTAAAAAAAATTCTAAATGTACAGGGGACCCTTACAAAAACAATTTTGTAAAAAAAAATCAAAAAGAGCAGTTCGAAAATGATTTAAAAATACATTTCTGCGCGACACTTGAAACTAGTCCACTGTAAAATCTGAGAAGGCGGCAAAGCATGCAGTCGGCGACCGGGCAAAATATAGAAAGAAATTCCCAACAAGCTTTTGCCGCTACTGTTATTAATTATTAATAGAATTAATTTATGGTTTTAATTAATAAAATAGTTTGATATACTTGACGGTACGACATTTTAGGTCCGTCTTACCCAGTTTCTACAAACTAACATAAATGTTTCTGCTTCTTGTCCATTTTGAACTCGTAAGTTATTGGCAGCAACTATGATACGTTTGTGTAAATCATCAATAGTAGATATGCACTTCAGTGCGATACACTTCATTTTTTAAATATCCCAACAAAAAGAAGTCCAAATGATTTTAAATCAGGAGATCGTGGCGGCCATGGTACTGGTCTTCTCGCCCAATCCCTTGGTATTAATGTTTGGACACGCTGTACATGGTACGCACTGCTGCAATACGCCGTGGACGTCCTGGCCCTGCTCTCTTCCACTATTCGGTTTCAATTTTCCCCCGCGTTGCACTACACTTGCACTCACTGCACACCGCGGTAAAAGTAGTTGCATTTGGCACACGTTTACCGGAAAATCGTTCTGCCATAGCATTTTCACATCGCCATAAATTAAAACGATAGTCATCAACTAAGCCATTTTTGACACTATGTCGAAAACGAAATGTTTTAGGATACATGTTTATATGGATTTTTCGTCTTATTTTGAGGTATAGAAAACGCAGTCGGGTTTATGGTACACTTTTAGAATCACCTTGTATATTAATTTTTGTAGTTAGATATTTGATTCCACTTAAAGGTCACCCGAAAAAACAGTCCCAGAAATGCAGAAATAGGTCAGATCTCATCTATTGTGGATGGAATTTTGTTTTCATAATTCTCTTCTCTCACTTTACTAAAACACTATTATTATTAGACAGTATATTATAGAGCTTATGAGGAGATTTTTGCTTCACTGTAGTTCAAGATCATAGGAGATAGGTAAATACATAATTTGAAAGCATATTTATTTGGTTTCACTGTTCAGGGTATCTCAAACTTGAGGGTCAAGTTTCGTTTAAGGGAAATCAGCAATGAAAAAAAAAACAAATAACAAATAGCATTCAGAGGCCTCTCTGAACACAGAAACATTAAAATTTTCCCGCGGAAATGCATCATTTCCATTATAAAGGAAAGTTTGTGGATTTTAGAAAAAGGGAAATCAGTTACATGGAAAATATTTTTTGCTGTGAATTATATATATATTTTTTTTAACACAGAAACGCCAAAAATTTCCCGCGGAAATACGTCATTTTCATTACCTATATGGAAAAAATGTAGAAAAGCGGACAAATGTGACCAATTTTTATTTCTGAATTATAAACGTATTTCTGAACACAAAAATTGAAATTTGGTAAATGAAAATATAACAGAGGAAGTGTAGTTAAAGGTCCCTAGGTATTCGGAATGATTGCTGATAACTCAGAAGACTTAAGAAATTCTCCTTTTGGAACAACATGTAGAGAAAGGGTCTATTATCCATTCGGATATGTGGAAAGCGTATGGGAGATTCACTAAGTATGGCATTAGACCATAGTGTTATATTCGTTGCTAAAGACGGTACTCATACCCAACGGATCGAGTCGTCGTAGTCGGCTGAAAAAAAATTCAAAAAGGTCAACGTATTCCACCGGACGGATTTGCAGACCGACTCTGTGAGTACTTGTGGAGACGCCATTGTAAGAAAAACAGTCTAGATCTGATGGATGAACTCATTAATTATATAAAATTAGAATTTGGAGATTTCTCAAATAAATAGTTTCAACATAAAAATCATTATCCGCCGTAATATTATCACAAAAGATACCTTAACTTTTAAATACGTACAGAATTCTTACAGAGTCACATGATATTTATTTAACATTTATATTTATATAACAAACATCTATGTGGATATAATTAATATACGCCAGCGAAGCGACCGCGCGCGGATTTCGAAACGTCAACCGGGCGCGCTCAATTTAAAAAATATGCAAATCCACTTGCTTTTTATAACTTGAATAACATTCGTTTATTCACAAAACTCAAGAAACATGAATACTTATACTAATTATCGATACAAAACCCTAAAAAACATGAATATGTAAATGATTTTCCTCAATACTTTCCTTAAAAAAAATTTCCCCAAATAAAATTATATATCATTAAAGCGCAAATTAGTAGTCAAATCAAATTATCTAATTATCATTTCTATAACAGATTTCCTTTATTCTAAAGTCGAAGGAAAATACAAATTTTCCGTAAATTTTTGCATGTTTACAAATTAAAGCCGCAATTTTATTAATTTTGTATTTCTAGAGCAACATGTAATACAAAGACATTTAAAAAATACATTTTTGAGGAAATTTTCAGTTAAAATATAATATAAGAAAAATTCGAGTATTCCGGAAAACGAAACATTTCCGCGGAAAAAGAAAATTGGTTATATACTAGTAATCTTGTGTAGAATCTTCCTATAGAACAATTTCTTTTGTAACTGATTCCCCTTGAACGAAAGTTAGGCCAAACTTGATAATATGAGGAAACAAAAAATTTAAATAAAATTTGTTCGAAATACTGTAACAGTCTAGCTGTATTAACATTGTTTCTTAACCTTCGGTGAATTATTTGATTCTTCCGAACAGAAAATGAATGTTCATGTCGTCACAAGGTCGTCTCTAATTTTGTAAAGGTTCTACGATCAGGAACGAGGCGCTCTGGATGCCTTTCCCGATGTAACTATACAGCTCTTCTTGAGTATTTTTGTGACTCGCCGTAAATTAGCAACATATCAACTATTTCTGAATGAGAACACATTTTGTAAGCACAAAAGTTATACGTTTGACGTTCGTATTGAGTAATGACAAGTATTTTGTGACATTTATGCACTTAAAAAAACGAACATTCAATTATTTTCCAACTACTACTTGATTCTTCCACCGCTAATATGATTTTTAGGTGGTATTTCTTTTAAGAGTCTTTCATCATAAAACTGTCATTTACTATCACTGTAGATTATTAGAATCTCAAGCTAATACCATATAATGGTGAAAATAGCGATAATAATCCTGTTTTACCAAATTCGCGAAAAATTGACACTTTGTCACCATTAATAATTTAAATCAAAATTCTAGAGAATTTCGCGCCCATGAGACCTTTTGGTGGTATTTCTTTAGAGACTCTTGAGGACGATATTGCTTAGGTATAACTTTTACAGGACGTAATAGAGAGCATTTTTTCTAATAAAAGTTTATTAGAAAAAAGAGAGCTTTTTATCAGGAAAAAAATTTGGGTATGTTTCTGGGAAAAATATAATTGATGACGTCATTAGTCGGTTCTTTCAAATCCCAAAGATAATACGTTCGATTGAAAATGGAACTTACCTCATCCCATTTAACAACACGTCTCCCAAATTTTATTTAAATGAGTATCCTCACAGTACTATCGAGTTTGAGACACCCTGTACATAATAAAGAAGATATACTCGTAGTTGCGTTAAGAATTCAAACGATTTACGTCATACGAACAAATAAATAATTCATTTTATTTCCATCAAAATATTTATGAAACTGCAACTGAGAATAATAAAACTATATACAGTATGCGCCAAAAGTATAGAATAAATTCAATAAAAACGAAACAATTATTTTTTGGGAAAAATCCTCGAACAGGTCGATTTTTAATTTAAAAAATACATATTTTAGAGTAAAATGCGATTTTCAAATGTCATTTGTTTTCGAGTAATGACGTCATCGATTTTTTTTTAAATGACAACACCATATTTTTTTCCTTGATTCTGAAAGATCATTTAATTCTATATCAGACAGTATTAAAATTTTGCCATCTCACATAGGAAAGTTTTCGAGTAAATGACGATTGAATGTTAGAAAACGTAAATCAATTAAAATAAAGCAAAAACGTTATCAAGTTTTTCGAATTGCATAGGTCTTTTATGGATCACGTAGGTGAAAATCTTTGCAAAGTGTCATTGTCACACCGACTTTCTAATAAGTATTGTAAGCGACATAGAAATTATTATTCAATTTAAAGTATTATGGCACATTTAACTGTTACTCAAATTATTATTCAATTTAAAGTATTATGGCACATTTAACTGTTACTCAAAGAATTGAAATTTTAATTCTTATCGGATGCGGGAATATGACTAGAACTCAGCAGGAAGTTTGCGATTTATTTAATGAAAAATATCCAGATCACCCTATCAGCCAATCAACAGTCAGTAAGGTAGAGTCTAAATTTAGAGAAACTGGCAATGTTGTAAATATTCCAAAACCTGAACGTCCAAGCATTAATGAAAATCAGAAACAGAACATTTTGATAAGTATGGTGGATAATCATCATAATTCTTCACGATTGGTTGCATTAAACAATGACACTAATCAGAGCACAGTGCTACGTATCTTGAGGAAGGAAAAATATCATCCCTACAAAATTCAACTTGTGCAGGAACTCAATGAAGATAATCCCGATCGCCGCTTACACTTTTGCGAAATTCTAATGGATTTATGTCAAGGAAATAGAAATTTACACCGGCAAATACTTTTTTCAGATGAGGCCACATTTTGTCTGAATGGTACAGCAAACCGTCAAACTTGCAGATATTGGAGTCGGGAAAATCCTCATTGGATGGCAGAGGCACATACCCAACACTCTCAGAAATTAAATGTGTGGGCTGGAATAGTTGACGACAGAGTAGTAGAGCCTTTCTTCTTTGAAGGAACCCTTACAGGACAAAGATATTTAGAGTTTCTAGAAAATGACCTTGTTCCAGTCCTTGCAGTAATTTTTCCTAACGATAATGACCCTGACATTCCTGACGATACCATATGGTCTCAGCAAGACGGTGCACCTCCGCACTATGCGCGCCCTGTACGAGATTTTTTGGACAACTGTTTTCCTGGGAGGTGGATCGGCAGACGCGGACCGATAGAATGGCCTGCAAGATCGCCAGATCTTACACCTCTTGACTATTTTTTATGGGGATACTTGAAATCAAAAGTGTGCATTAATAAACCACGTAATTTAGAAGAACTTCAAAATCGCATTCGGAACGAAATACGCAGAGTTACCCCAGAAATCATTCATAATGTGCAAGAAGAATTTCTTCACAGACTTGCGCATTGTCAAGAAGTTGGTGGATGGCAATTGGAACATTTAATTTAAGTATAAAATTTAATCAATTGTATTTTATTTTACATATCTCAGAATTGTTACTTTTTTATGGATAAAATTTACGTTTTCTACCATTCAATCGTCAGTTACTCGAAAACTTTCCTATGTAAGAGGGCAAAATTTTAGTACTGTCTGATAGAGAATTAAACGATCTTTCAGAATCAAGGAAAAAAATATGATATTGCCATTTAAAAAAAAATTGATGACGTCATTACTCTAAAACAAATGACATTTGAAAATCGCATTTTACGCTAAAATATGCATTTTTTAAATTAAAAATCGACCTGTTCGAGGATTTTTCCCAAAAAATAATTGTTTCGTTTTTATCGAATTTATTCCATACTTTTGACGCATACTGTAAACTACACCAAATGTTTACACTATATATTGCAATAAATTGCAAAAAACTGATTGTTTTTTAACGCGACCAAATATCGAAAATTATGTTGACAATAAAAACAACGTCATCGGTGACGTAAGTCGTCTGAATTCTTGCCGCGACTATATATTTATTTGAATTCGATCATCCAATGAAGAATTTAGTTAGTTATTATTCAGTGGTTGAACGTAGCACCTGTTGAATGGAACCAAAACCGTTCTTTCAGTGTATTTATCAATTTTCCATGTTGCCGCCCCCCACTTATGGGATATCAATTTCTCCCACAATTTACGAAAATCACAAACAATTAAGATATAAAATAGAGTTTTAATTTGGCGGGCGGAAGGCGTGAACAGGTAGCAATCAGATACTGATTAAAGTTAACTAACAGACTACTGGTTAATTGGGGGTTCAGTGGAGGGCGTAACAACATCAACAATCACTCTGGTAGTATTTAATCTAGTGCACGTAAATTCAAAATGGGCCTCTCTCTGCACTCACCTAAATGAGTTTGTGTACCTTTGGCCATATGTCGCCCACGGCTAGGCTAATAGACCTCTATATTTTCGGATAAAGAACATCGGAAGGTATAAAAATCTCTATAATAGATTTTCCCCTCGGTTCCGTAATACGGATTGGTTACGCCGTTTCTGCCACGGTTAGATACCTGCTCAAATTCTGCTACAGTTATATGTGATGCGCTCAGAAGGCACAGCTTCGGTGGTTCACGAAAGATACTTATATGAAGTGCACACGAAATGTGTAATGTCTGCTAATGAGAGATCATTTTGATGTACTTGATAGATTTGTTTACTTACTGCCTGTATCTAGTTAGGTATCTTTATTGAAAAGTAATTAAAAAGTGTAGAGATCGTCAACTGAACAGAGAAAGACACATATTATTTAAAACTTTTACTAAATAGTAAGCTATGATGTGGCCATAATTGCAACATGAGCAAAAACAATACGTTTTCTTAGTGGTGATAAATTACTGAAGCACACATTGGTTGCGAACATAGATTGAATTATTTCTCGTAAATGGTTTACTTTATCGGCAATAAACATTTTAAAGTCTTTATCATACAGGGTGTTAACAATTTAGATATTAAGCTGTAAATCTAACCCCCCCCCTTGGTAAATTTTTATTAAATTATATTACGTACTTTAAAAGTATTAATTAATTTAAAATAAATAAATTTAAAAATTCCAGGACATAATTGGAAAATTATTTCTGGCAACCCAGAAAAGTTTCCTTTGTAGATATATGTTTTCTACTACTTCATTGAAAGTGTTAACAATATACTTTAAGTATTTGTCATGCTTTTCTTAACTTCGAATATTAAATCAAATTTTGGTAACATATATTTTAATACATTTTTATGTTTCACGGATTTTGATCAGACAATTTTTAAATAAAAATTTTATACTTCCCTAGGTTAACCCTCTTTATTATGCAGGTCTCTTTCAATTAACATTTTAGAAACCTTTCAGAGATAATACCTTCAATATTGGGGTTTTTAGGCTGCTACGTCGCCAAAAAATTATCAAAACCTCATATTATCATACAGAGTGATTCTTAATTCATGCGCATAAATTTAATTGCGTTTTCTAGATCCCCAAAAAAAGACGAAAAGTCTATATAAACATGTATCCTAAAACGTATCAGTCTATATGAAAATTCCATGTCAGAGGGTCATTAAAAATTACACCAAGAACTTTTGCAGATTTGCCTCTAACCATATCCGTATGCGAAGTAAAAATCAAATTTTATGTTTTGTTTTCATTTACTTTTAGATTGTTTGCTGAAAACCATGCATTGACCTTTTCAATCATTTCAAATAGTGTACTACGAAAAGGTTTTAAGAAGTGAAACATATCATTAACATACGTAATAAACAGTAAGGGTCCCAGGAACAGATCTTTGTGGAACTCCGTGACGCATATATTCGTAATTTGAATAAGAGTTGTTAAAACAAACAGTTTGCTTACGGTTACTTAGGTAAGATTCAATTAGCTTCAACGGTATGCCCCGAATACCATACACAGATAACTTCCGCAGAAGAATATCATGTCAAATACAATCGAAAGACTTTATTAGATCACACAGAGTTACAGAACAATGCTTGCCCTCTTCAAGGCTCTCGACAATATTTTCCACCGTCCTACATACAGCTTTAGTAGTTGACAATTTTTTTCTAAATCCAAATTGATTTTGGTGGAAGAAGTTATTAGTTTGAAAATAATCCGTTAATCTGTGTTTTAAAATGCATTCTAAAATGTTTCCTTTCAAGGGAATAATTGAAATTGAACGATAATTATTGGTTTCATTCAGTAAAGGTGTAGAATCACCCTATATGTATAATAAATACTCTGCATGAGTGTCACAGTAACTATTAAAATTGCCGACTACCAAATTTGGTGTTTTTAGTAGTGGACATAATGATCACGCATTTAAAATATCAATTGTGGTATCAGTCAATTGGTGATTTTTATATTAATGCCACTACTAAATGAAAGACCGAAATCGTTTCCCGTTTTTTCCGCCCCAAGTGATTTTTAATTTCGGCTCGGTCGTTCCAAGCGCATATGTGAGAAGTGTAATGGCATTAGAATACCCACTTTAAATCAAAAGATTTTCGCGACGCAGTCCCTTCCCCCAGCCAGCTTGGCGTTTGATACATATCTAAATTACATAGTAATTGTCGGGCGGTGGTTAAAAGAGCTTGAAATTGTCCCTTGGTGATATTTACATTGAGGCACGCACCCTATGTCTCGGCATTGCTTAATTAACCATGAGATGATTTCTCTCCCGCACTACTTCTCTAGGGACGCAACGTTAGATATGGTTATTAGGAAAAATATTAATAGCAAATCGATATGGAAATGCATGCAAATTGCCCGTATTACGAATAAAATCTACATATATAAAATACGTTGCGGGATTAGCCGCATTCGAATATTCGGTTTTTTTAATCCTATCAATATGATTTATGTGTGTACGTACAGTGTGTTACGCTTCAGGCTGTCCCTGGTTTACCCAGAAAACGAATCCGGGGTTAATCGGAGAAACTATAAATAATAATTATTGTTTTAGACGGTCTCACATACGAAAAAATTGTCAAACATAATAAGCTGTTTTCATTGAAATTGTAAACACAATAAACACACATACGTACAGGGTGATTACGCGAAAACGGATTCTCGTGACTTCTTAAACTAGTGAGGCAAGTGTGATCCAAATATGAACTACAGAATTAATATTATATATAAAACTATTTATAGGCATTTTAGTCCCAGAGCTGCGTTATTCTCCTCCACTCCATTCTGTTCTTCTCCTTTCTTTTCCAATGCGTTAGATTTTTCTGCCTTAGATCTATTGTCACTGCTTCTCTCCATCGCTTCCTCGGTCTCCCCTTTTCTTTTCTTGTAGTTAGGTTTACTCCCTACAATTTTCTTAACTGTCCTCCCATACGTTCTATATGCCTTAGCCACTGCTCTCTTCTGGCTTTTACAACTTGGTCTATTGTTGGTGCCTGGTACATTGCATATATTTCCTCATTATTTCTATTTACATAGCCTTCCTTCGTCTTCTTGCCCCCTAGAATTCTTCTTAAGATCTTCCTTTCCTACCTTAAAAGGTTTTCTTTTAACTTCTTGTTGAGGATCCAGGTTTCACTGCCATACAGCGCTGCCGGTATGAGAATTGTTTTATACATTCTAAATTTTACTCCTCTGAACAATTTTTTTGATTTCAGTAACTAGTTGACTGCTGCCGAACTTCTGTTTGCTTTTATTATTCTCCTATTAATTTCTTGCTCTTCATCACAGTTAGCTGTTATTAGCGCCCCCAATAACACATATTCTTGAACTTCTTCAAACTCCATTTCTCCATGCTGTGTTCTCACTTTGAAATTGGTATATTTGTTTGTTGTCATATTCTTAAAAGCTTACTATTCTCTTGATTTATCTGTAATCCCACTTTACGTGCTTCATCCACAAGTTTTCTCGTTACTTCTTTTAATTCCCTACTATCTCTAGCAATAATGACCGCGTCATCTGCATAACTTACTATTTGATGACTTTTAAACAATATGTGCTCTTTGTGTTCTTCTCTGACTATCTCTTATGACCTTTTCTAATACTAAATTAAAAAGAAGCGTTGAGAGTCGATCTCCTTGTCTCCGAACATTCACCTTTTATTTGTACCTTGCTTTTAGTATTTTCTACGGTCATTTTCAATAGCCTAATCAGTTGGTTGGTATCCCAAATTGTTTCAATATTTTACTTAGTTTAATTCTTTTGACCGAATCATATACTTTCCTGAAGTCCACAAGTAAGACCATTGTTTTAAACCCATATTCATAGCATGTAGTCAGGATTTCCTTCACTATGAAGATTTGGTCCGTTGTTGACTTCCTTTTTCTAAAACCTGCTTGATATTCCCCTATCTGTTGTTCTGCTATAGGTTCTTTTCTCTGTTTTATTAACGTTGCCATCACTTTATACCCTATATCTAGTAATGATACACCCCTATAGTTTCTGCAGTGTGTTGCATCTCCCTTTTTCTTCAGGCATACATTCTCTTCTCCAAATCTTTCGGATCATTTCGTATATTCTTTGTCTTAAATCCTCTCCTGCGTACTTAATATCCTCTGCCGTTATTCCACGTTTTTCCCTGTTATTTGTTTGTTATTCTTTAAAGCTTCTATAATTGTGTTCCCTTTTTGTAGGTTCTTCTACTTCGACTTCCTCTTTCCTTACCGGTATCATCTCCTGATTCTATCTTTCCCTTTGGCTCTCTTCATTCAACATATCTGCAAAGTATTGCTTCCATCTTTCTCTCACTTCGGTTTCCTCTCCAATTAAATTGTCACTTTCATCTTTCACATATATTACTTCCTCTTTTCCCTTTTGTCCCTTTTTTTATCTATCTGTAGAAGTTACGTATTTCTTTTTTCTTATAATGATGCTCTTTTTCATTTATTTTAAAAGTTATAAGCAATATCGTCCTCAATAGTCCCAAAAGAAATATTACCTAAAAATCACATTAGCGGAAGGATCAAGAAATCGTTGGAAAAGAATTGAATGTTCGTTGTTTAATGTTCATAAATATCACAAAATAATAATAATAATAATATATTTAATTTTGCGAGTAAAAAAAATGTTTCGCTTAATTTTTAATGAATTTAAAATCGGTAGAGGAATGTAGGTACACAACACGTTGTAGAAACATTAGCAATAATAGTAAAATCATAGCATTATTTAAATTGTATACTTAATACTGAATGAAAAAATGTAGAATAGTGAAACTCTTGGATAACTTGCTCGGGTGATTCCAGAAGTCCAGAGCTGCTCTTTAAATTAATTTGCTAAATCTTCATCCTTTGTATTATATGATAAATTTCTAACAAAAAATTTCATATTAGATAGATAGATAGTTTTTATTAGTCCATATGTTAAGAATTACATCAAAATACCCAAAGGGTGTAGGACTTGTCACAAAAAAAATGTCATTTACAAAGACAATTAAAGAGATATAACTACGAAACTACAAAAACAAACAGTAATAGTATAAAAAAAATAATAATAAAATAAACCTAAAAGAATAAGAATAAAACATGTAAAAACACATTTAATGACATGGGAGGTGTATTACGTTTTTAAAGGTATTTTATAGGTAGACGATGCAGTTCTTTGTATGCCTCTTCTGAAGCAAACAAATGACAAAATCACTTGACTGCCATATTTCGATACGATTTGGACTAATAACTTTTTTTTCAATTTACGTCAAATATTTATTGTCAGAATAATTACTCTCCACAGTTAAAACACTTTACTCTACGTTTAGAATCTTGATACACTAATTTGGTAATTCTCGAGCCCCTATTTTCAAATATAAATTCACATTGTCCTTCGTGTCTTAAAGTATACGTGAACACGCAACCTAAGTATGTGAAATGTTCCAAATAAAAAATCAAAGGGAATGCCGTATATTTTTGAGCATTCCTCGGTAATGATAGGTTTACGAACTCTTCATTTGTTTCTCATCAGGTGCCTCATTTAAATATTTTTCCAGACCCAATTACGATCATCTAGATATTCGTTGTGCAGCGGTCTAAAATCAGATTGCGCATAGGTATGCACATACGGTTACTTAACTTATCCATAATTTTGATATGCGACAAGCATATTTTTATTTAATTAGCATTATTTTAAAATTTATTTCAAATTTCTGAAAATTGTACTGTAAATAAAGTTCCAAGTTAAACGGTAGTTAGTTGTAAACACTGTTATATCAACATTTGTAAGCAAAAAACTAAATTAACGCTAGAAATGTTAAAATTCGCTTACCACACAGTTACATCAAAAATTAATTAATTCACTAGATCTTCTCATGGCTGCACCGTATTTTAATGCATTTCAAACAAAAAATATTTATACAAGTTTTATGAAACGAATAAATTTAACAAAATAATGACTGGAAAATGGCTCCTTTTCTTAATAAACTTAAAATAGATCTTTTTCTTAAAGATAACACTAACAAACAAATGCACCTACTTATTTGATTTCTAAAATACTCAGTGTTGTCTTAATTGCGAAATGTTTCCAATATATTCTAGTAGATGGCAGATTTGTGTACCAATATAATAATTTTCCATTTTTAATTAATTATATTGTCACGAAAGCTTATCTACCTGGCCCGGTTATTAATGAAATAAGTTCTTGATTATGGATAAATTTATTTTATTTTTGGCGTTTTCTAGAAAATTCTAGGCCCTGTTCGATTTGGTTCTAAATGCATTCTCGAAGACCGTGAAAACTTCGAGAGTTTATGTTTAGAAGTTAAATGCGAAAGACGTAAACGTCAAAGTAGGGATATTTGACAGTTGTGAATTTATTTGAAGTATATTGTTACTGTATATTATGAAATTGTGGCAACAGAGTTTTCTACGTGAATTATTTGAAGGCATGCACTACAAAGAAGGAATTTGAGTGAAAAGTGAAAGCCAGTTAGAAGGGTAAAGAGGAAAGATATATGAAGGAAAAAATAAAGAATAACCAGGACGAAATGAAGGATCATCAGGAAGAATTAAGAAATGAGAAGTTTACCAGAAAACAATATAAAGTTAAAAAAGACAATTAAGATCAAACTCAATGAATCTGAAGAAACCGTAGAAGAAATTACTTAATCTATTAGAAAATGAGGTGCAAGACAAAATCCAGAAGAAAGAGCAAAATTAGAATAAGTGTGCAAAAATTAAGCCTCTAAGATTTGACCCAATGGTGCCATGATAATCACCACCAGCAACAACTGATTAGAAAAAGAAAAACTACATCACTAATATGACTCTATGCGATAAAGTTATGGAGGTTTTAAAAACGTTAACAGATGATAAACAAAAGGATTATCGAACGTTGAAAACTGCTTTGGAAATGAGATATAGTGAACATGAGAAGAAAGACTGTAGTTAATCTGGACAATGAGAATAAAACTTTGGAAGTTACTAACATCGAACTCTTCAACCAGATAAAATCACTTCAGGATCATATCAAACCAAAAAAACTAAGTGGGTTAAAGGAAAAGATAAACTGTTCAAAAACTTGAAACGTAGAGATCACTCAAATTGAAATTAAATACCGATGAAAACAAGTAGCGGGTTGTGTTTATCTATAATAGAAGTAATGATTCAGTTTGAGGTAAAATTAGATATTCCGATTTATAAATTTATGGAGGTTTAATTTTTCTTAATACAATGAAAGCTTGAAAATATCGCCAAAAATATCGTCTTAAATGAATTTATTCGCTTATTTCAAATAATCCTGAATTTACATTTGCCTATTTGACAATAAATATCTAATGATCGAGAAATATTATTTAAAAAAATATTAAACATTATATTCGTATTTAGAGTAGATAGATAGATATTTCAGCTTGCTTGGCTCATCAATTTAAAAAGTCACGAGTCGCCACTGATTTTATTTTTAATATGACTTCTCGGTCCGAAATAATTCAAGGAACAAGGAATTGAAGATGTTGATGTATCTTGCATCTGTATCTGTACTTATTGGAAATAATTAATAATTACTGAAATTGTGAATATCTTCTGTATATGCATTCATTGAAAATAAGTAATACTTACATATATCTGATACTATGTTTTTTATTTCATAATGATTTTGAGAAAATATGGACCGGTTGTTTGTCTCTACTTTAGTCGGTATCCGGACCATGCACAAAAAACGTTAGTTAGAAAGGTATTAAATATGAAAATAAGAGAACCCCATAATAATGCCCACACATGATTTATAATGCCATAAAAAGGCAACTCTTAAATCTCTCCCTAACGAAATCCATTTAGCTTTATTATTTTTATTAATAATATTATTGTCCGATATGGGCTAAATTAAAAACGCACAGGAACTCATTAAAATATCTCATAGGAGCTAATTTAACACAAGCAATTACCTGCGTATCCCGAGTTCGGCCACACTTCATGAAAAGTCAATCTAATTCCACTACACCAACGCCGAGAATGCATCATAACGAACGTCGCCGTCTACCTGCCCGGCTCATATGTAATGGCTCGCTTGGCATTTCATTTGCCCTATGACAGATTCCTGTTACTAATTCATTTTTTAATTAACTAACCCATTTCTGACTGACCTGCTGATGTTGATCGTCCATTCGACTTAACATAATCAACTTCGGTCGTCCCGATGAACTCCTCTGATGGATTTTATGCGCCCGCAGAAATAGGTTTACTGCTTTTACGGTCATCTCTCAGGATTTATCATTTCCCTGCATATTTCAACCATACAATGTCTTAATTTTGATCAGAATAAATGTAAACAACTCAATAGTCATCACATTTCAAGAAAACAGCCAAGAAACTACAAAATGTTTCAAGACATAATTGCAACTTGAGACATAATAGAGGAGACTAAGACATGAAAATATGACATAGGGTTTAGTGCACAGAGTAGTTAGTTTCACACAATATTGTTAATACCAAAAAATATATAAAAAAAACGATTACATAAAGGGTAAAATGTTGTTATTAATCATGTTTAAATTCATTCACAAGTTAATCACGTTTGACATTGTCGATATTTAATTTCAAATAATTTTAATTTATTGGTATAATAACTTTTATAGTTAGATATTTGACTGAATTTAAAGGACGTCACCTGAAGAAGCAATCCTAAAAATGCAGAAATAGGTCAGATCTCATCTATTGTGGTTGAATTTTCAAGTTCCCACATTTTCAAAAGTGAACTTAGATATTTATAGAATGTTTTCATTAAACCAGGTTAGTAAATTTAGCTAGATTATTTTTTTAGATAATTATAATAGAATAGAGCTTTGTCTGTGGAATTGTTCATTAGCATACATAGATGTTTGGTATCAGAGAGCATACATATGACTTCATTGATAGGAATTGTAGGAGATCTGATATACATATATTAGCTTTAAAATACCTTTCTAATATAGTAAATAATAACATAGGAACTTCTGCCTTAAACTTAACCCAGCACATTTTAGCTTGAAATAAGTAATCAATTAAACGTAGAATACCCTGGTAGGCTTGACAGTTAGTAATAAAACTATTTCATTTCAGCTACTGTTTGTTGTTGAAAATTCAGAGTGAATTTATGTTTCAGAGAAAATGGTGGCCATTTTTAACAATTTCTGTTATTTATATTTTACAGTTTTATTATTAACTGACTTTCAAAGACAAAATCTATTACTAACTTTTTTGTTTCTTCAAATAAACACCATTAAAATATTGTTTTAATTTATGCAATTTTTCTTGAAAACATTAAAATTTAATATAGTAAAAAAATATTTTAAATTAAATTCGATCAATTGAAAACAAAGTTTCGTATAATTTTAGGGGCGGCTCACCCTCAATGAACACCTTGTAGTGTTTCAATTTATTTGAAAAGAAGAAGAAGACCACTGATAAATCGAAATCATATACCAAATTATTCCAAGTTAAAGTAATTCAGAGATATTAATTTTTTTCCAAATATTTGACCCACTTTGAAGGCCTGTACCTCCACCCGTGTGCAGCATTGTATATGATATGTTTAGTTAAATTGCAATATTTTGGGACCCTCTACAAGCACCTGCTCTGTATCGGTTCTTATGCGGAACACCCTGTGGTTATAAGAGTTTATAAAAAGTCCATGCGACGTTTTAGTAACATTTCTTATTGTGTAATGATAATCCTCAATATTTTCCGTAATCAAATAAAAAACTCCAAATTCCTTATTTTATCGTCACTATCATCACTGTAATATTCTTTATGTCTCTATGCATCCACTATGAAACTAGTTTCTTCCTTTCAGTAAATAAATATACTAAGAACTATATAGCAACAAAACATGTATTTATTATTGTATCTGTGACAATACTCGTATATGGCCACACATCATTCAACTTTCAGCAGGACCCAAGTTAACGAGTTCCCTTTCACACAAACTATTTATTAATTTACCATAAACCTAATCATCGGCCACTTTAATGAGTTTCTTGAAAATTATCTCGACTAAACAACTCGCAATCATTCAAGTAGGATGTTGTTATTGATAACCCTCTGACATACGTAACGCCTACTCTTTAAAATTAGTGACAAAGCGAGCGATCTATGCTTTTCTGTTATGTTCGTTTCAGGTATTGTACACGAATTCAAAGATTACCTGAAAATAATGACTTGAGAATATCTATAGGTACTTTTAGTAATATAGTTTAGTAGTATATAATATTTATCCATAACCACTATATTAAGAAGGTTTAATATGTCTGTTTTCCGTGGAATAAAGGCCTGTTAACACACTAGTGCATTATTAGTATATTATGCAACGATCATGTAATAACCACTACATGAGAGTTGCATACGCTATTTTTTCTATACCCGATAAATAATCAAAAACCATAAATTTTATATTTTTATTGAACACAATAGGTAACAGTAATTATTCGTATGAACTGCATTTTCTGCTTTCTCCGATATGTGTGGAGGAGTCGATGGTAATTCTTCTATATCGCTGATATCAGACATTTTGATAAATTATCGAAGTTTAGCTAGGTATCTACGAAAATTTAATACGTACTGATTTTGACATTTAAAATAATTACATAGGAACCTAGGATAAACGTCAAATGCACAGCATGCTTGATTGAGAAATTATGGGTTTCTATTGATTAAAAATCTGTATCGTAATGGGTATCATTATGAAACGGATTATGGGCATATAAGTGTATTGTTATAATACGGGTGTAGAAAAAATTCATAATACCACGCTGCGATTTTATAGCATTTTATTTAGAATTATTATTATTAACATTAACATTTATCTCAAGAACGATCTTGTCATTTTGACCGGGATTATTTAAATTCACTCGATAAGAAGTTTCTGAATGACCGGAGGGGCTAACAACTTCGCCAGGTAGGACTTAGATTTTTTCAGCAATTGCCATCTTAATGGACAGTGGATCTTCAAAATAACTTTCCGCTACCGTAGTCAATTTCCAACTACCATAACGCTTCACTGTGGTAATATCCCCAGCATTGGCAAGTAATGTTGCCGAAGAACACCTCATTCCATGTCCGGTAAAACTTTCTGGATCAGGAAGACCAAGAAATGCAACCACTTTTGAAAACCTTTTCTATTGATGCCTACATGTTGTGTGGTACATTTTCCAGTCACATATCACAAGAAAAATCTCCCACCGGCATTTTTAGGTCGCAGGTTGATAAATTTTCTACACGAAAGCGTTTTCGAAATTGTGTTGATGCCTACATATTGTGTAGTAGGTACATTTTCCAGCAAGAAAAATCTCCCACCGACATTTTTAGGTCGCAGACTGTTGTATTTTCGACACATTTTTATAGCATTAACCGAAAAAGTTTCTTCCATGAAATATTTTTTTCGTATCCGGAATAAGTACGTATAGGTCTTGGACATGGGTGATATCCAAAAATGTTAATTGATTGCAACGACAAACACCTGCGACTCCCATGATCGTTGCAACCTGGAAAAAGATCAAAATAAAATGCTCAATGTATAAATTGAAATATTAAAATCGTGTATTTTCTACCTTAACTTGTAAATACTTCTCATCCAGTGCTTTTTTCAAAAATTATGTTGGAGTTGGAGTTGAGGAACATAAAATTTATAGAAAAAGACGGGAATTTGAAAATTCCAAAATTTGCGAACACACTTCGGAAAACGTATATTTTCTACCTTAACCTGTAAATATTCCTCATCCGGTGCTTTTTTAAAAATTATTCGATTTAATTTCTCTCCAGTATATTTGCCTTCTTTGATTTATAATTAATAACTATTATTAATTGAAATACTTTTGGTAGTAATAATAATAATATCTCTATCCCTCATTCTAATCACTAGGTTTAGCCCAGAAGTCGAAGACTTGTGCGGGAGAGGGGGCGGCATATTATTATAGACATATAAAATAACATGGAGAAGAATTTTATAATGGCTTAATGCACAACTTCAAGAAATACTTGTACAAAACAAATTGACATTTGGTAGATCAGTATAATTCAAACACCCACTCAAAGATTTTTATAGCAACTTTTTTCACCCTGTTTATATTGAGAATATATGGGTTCTACCTATGAGTACCTTGACCCATACAGAGCCCAGAGATATTAGAGTTTCCTACCTGAATACAAATAAAACCGAAGACAATGCATCAAAAGGTTCTCTGTCGGCATCATTGTTTTTAGGAACAAAATGACCTCTCACATTATTATACCTTTAAACAACAGTTTCTCGGTCTATATTTTTCGCTGACAAGGCCCTCATTTGACGTTAATTAATTGTTTGCCAGCCACGTTTCGAAATGTTACGATTTTACACCTTTGACCGTGAAGAAACTGATGGACTGATGTAATCATTTCCAACTAAATATAGTTATACTAAAACATATACACAAAATTATCTAGAATTATTTGACAAACAATTTTTTATGGAAAAAGTCATGAAAAATTTAAATAAAAATTGAATGGTACTCTTGATATGTTCACATGTTGCTAGAAACGTATTAATCCCAACTAATTTTTTATAACCCACGTTATTTTGACAGTACTAATTTAAATTCAATAAAACCAAGATCGTAAGGAACAAACTACTAGCTGCTAATTTAAAGTTACATGATCAACGTTTCTGTGTTTTTATCGAAGGTACAGATCTTTTGTGAGGATAGTGTTGGTGAAAACCAAAATACTGAGTTATTATTCTTTTTGTACTGTGCGATTCCATTTAAAGTTTTTAAATTCAAATATTTGAAAATTTTAAATTTAAGTGAATGTCAAAAAATTTAAACGTATAACTTTATATTTTAATTTAATAACACTCAGTATGGTTCTTTCAAATAATATGTAATTTAATCCTAAACAGGTATTGTTATCTGTTGTCTTTATCACAAGAAATTCAAATGATCTACTTGGAAACATAATATCTCCATAACAGAACATGCCAAATTGTGAGAACTTCAGCCAATACGTATATTGGAAACAATTTGAGCAATTTATTAGACAACTTGGTCTATTTATTGGGAACAAACTAACGCGATTTATTGGGCAAGAACTGATACTTATTTCCTAAGCAAGAATTTGGGCAAAATCTTGCGTAATATATTGGACAAGAACTTGCGTAATATATTGGGACGAAAACTTGCGCAAGTTTTTGTCTACCAACTAAATTTTTGCCCAATAATTTTCGCTAGTTCTTGCCCAATAATTACTTGCGCAAGTTTTTTCCCAATACCTTGCGCAAAATACACAATAATATAACAACAACAACAATATAACAATACAATAATACAAAAACTTGCGCATTATTTGGGAGCGAGAAGACAAGAGAACTTGTAGGATTTATTGGACGAGAACTTGGGCAATCTATTTATGGGGGAGAACTTTGACACAATGTATTGGACAAAAATTTGGGCAACTTGGCAAACTTGGTCGGATTTATTGGAAATAAACTTGCGCGATTTATTGAACTCGAATCGGGATACTTTATTGGGTAAGAACTTGAAAGATATTATGTTACACAAGGTAGCTGGAAATCGGTTTGTATGTGATCATTGTTTCTTTTTTATATAAATGATATGCCTGGCTTCTTTGATGAATATTTGATTATGTTTGCAGATGATAATTCGTATCTCTGTTGCGGGAAAACTCTTGATGAAGTTATATCACAAACTCAGTTACAAGTAAGGGAATTTAACAATCACTTTAAATCGAATTGTCTTCTTTTAAATCTCACTAAATCTGTTTTTATTATTTTCTCACCTAGAACTAGTCACTATGACCACAGTTATTTGGTAAAATTGAATGGTAGGTCTATGGAGCAAGTTAGTAGTACTAAATTTTTAGGTATATACATAGATAATGCATTAAATTGGGAGACTCATATAAATTCATTGATAAAAAAATTATCCTGTAGTTGTTATGCATTATATAGGTTGTCAAAAATTGCAAGTAGATCAACAGTGTTAGCTTATTACCATGCAAATTTTGTTACAAAGGCATCTTATGGTATTATGTTTTGGGGCTCTTCAAGTCATTTTGAGAGGGTTTTTAAACTTCAAAAAAAAGCTATTCGTTACGTTATGGGTAAATCTCCAAGAACATCTTGTAGGAACTTGTTTAAAGACTTAAATGTGTTAACACTTGCCAGTATTTATATTTTAGAAGTAATAATGTATGTAAAAAATAATATTAGTGTTTTTTTAACCAATAACTTTAATCATAGTTATACCACTAGAACAGGAGATAATTTAACTGTTCCTTTGCATAAATCGTCTAAGTATGAAGAATGTCCAAATTATATAGGTATAAAACTATATAATAAGTTACCTGAGCATATTAAAAATATAGAAAACAAAAATAAATTTAAAAGGGAAATAAAGAAACATCTTGCATCAAAATGTTGCTATACGGCATCTGAATTTTTAAATAACTAAATTGTTATCGACATTTTTCAGTGACATATAATGTATATGTTTTTATTGTAAGTTTTTTTTTTTTTACATGATTGTTAGTTTTGTATTTGTGATTTTACTGATCTGTATATTTTTATTTGTTTATTATATTGTGCTAATTGTGACTAGTCCTATACTATAATTGTTATAGTCTTTGGGATAATAAATTATTATTATTATTATTATTATTATTATTATTATTATCCTTAGGTTGCATTGTAAAATATTTATGTCAAATTTTTGCTAGTGAAAGTGTATTAGGAATTTTATTTGAATAAAATGGCAATAATTAAAAATATCAAACGCTATCATCTTGGTTCGTACTGTATAATAATCGCAACATTTCCTGTCGCTGGAAAATTAAATTATCCTGCCTCGTTTAACTTTATTAGTATAGTAAATACCTAATAAAAATGCCAAGGTGGACTAAACATTCGGTCACGATGCACGATGCGTGACGGATCCTTCCAGTGCTACGAATTCCAGTAGTTGGAATCCCACAGCGGAGTCCTGCTGCGACAGTAGGAGCCCCTGCTGATGCGACACCACATCGATCGTCGCCGGAGGCTTTTACACACCCTGCCACAAAATGGTCGACACATCCACAATACTCGAATACTTTTATTAGTGACCCTTTTCCCAGTATCATTCCATCGGTCTGGACGTACTAACTGTCCGGTTTTCCATAATTTATGGAATCAAGCTAATTTAAAAGTTTTCGAAGTTTCCTGCATGTATCTATTACGTTTAGATATGTTTATAGGTGACAAGAAACATTACGACCGCGAAATGAACAATTATTTGTCAAAGAAAGAAAGCAATAATCGCATCTTTCAACTTTTTTTACGAATCTACAGATTTCTACCATTTAATAACATACCTTTTTCTACAAAACTGTTAAAAGTGGGCTTTTTAATTGTCATTTTTGGATGTTAAAAATGTCATTTTTTGACACGCGTGTTAAAAGTAAGTTACTTTTAACACTAGTGTTAAAAGTAAATCAAAGTTTATTTAAATTTTGTTTTGAAAATTAATAAAACGTTTTAACAAACACATGAACAACTTTTTATTTTAAATAAGTACAAACAAACATTTTAACTAGTTATTACTACTAACATTTATAGTAAAATTAGAACAATTTGAAATTGTAATTCCCTGCGGAGTCATCATACTTAAGTTGGTTTTACTGTCAACATGTGTGACACATCTATTTTCTGTACAAATACTACTGGTAGTACTGGTGGTCTTGCTAGTAGTTGCAGCAGTAGAAAGTATTTGCCACGCAATTTCCTTCTTCTGTTCCAGTGAATTTTCAATGTAGCTTGATGGTAGTAAGATTTGCACCAGAATCTAACAATGTCGCCAATGAACGACGAAAACAGTATCCGGTGTAGAGTTGAGGATTTGGTAGATTCAAGAACTCTGCAATGTCGGCAGGCATTTTACCAAACATGTTAATTCCGACTGGATTCTTCACACATTTATTCTTCATATATTTAAGAAAAAGTCGTCTATGGTCAGCGTTGGGTGGCCGCTGTGCCATATACTTTATAAAAAAGTTTAAATAGAATTCACCAATAACACTGAAAGTCCGGGGCACTTTCGTTTTAGTATCTGGTATGGTCACAACAACCGAAGTGCCCAAATATTCGATATTGTCGATGGTCATCTGACACAATTCCTCCCGGCGACACGCCCCGAAGACACCCACTATACTGCGACTTTCATCATCAGATACTTTTTGTCTTCTGCTTCTGTGAGAAATTTGTCGATATGCGTCTTCGTCAAAACTTTTGACTTTTTTGCTTGATATCCTTCACCCTTCCGTTTTAAAAAAGCAATAAGTTTATGTTTGCTTATATCTTGATCTTGCTTTATTTTTAACATAGTTTTGATCATGGAATAATTTGACCACAGCGTTGACGATTTCCATATCTTGGCTTTTTCCTCAAAATATGCCAGTAAAACCCTTTCGTTACATTTCCCAGGGACCTTTTTAATGTTGCACCATTCCGAAAAGCGTCTATAAGCGATGTCGTACTGTTCCTTTGATTTCGCCGGCAATAATTCCAATGTTGCTCGACTGGCGGCTTCTTCGATTTCAGCAGGGATGGATTCGTTACGCTCATTATCGAGATTATTCATTATACTTATAATATTACTAGAAAATGCTGTCAATATTTTAGCGTTTTTTCCGTAACTAACAACAGCACTGGTTGCTACGAAAATTTTGGTTCATAAACATTGCGATCTGTGTGGTATTTTTTGATTTCTTATTTTTAATGAGTTTAAAGTTCTTCCGATTGTTCTGTAGAAAAAATAGTGTATGATATACGTGTTAAAAGTGATTTTATTTTGTTCGTGAAGTAAAAAAACTCGCTACGCTCATTTTTTAATCATCTTCACTCACAAAATAAAATCTTACTTTTAACACGTATATCATAAATAGCTATTATGAAATTGTGTGCTTATGTTGGGTATAAGATATCCATAGCTTTATTTAGGGCAGAGAACTTGTTGTTGCTTACATTTTAGGAATAGATACCACTGAGTGGGAAAAATCTATAAAAATTATAATTTACGTCGGTTTTGTGTTACCAAAATACAGGGTGTTTCTTAAGTAGAGGGTGTATTCTGTGGCCAAAAATAATGGTTTAGCCTAGCTGCAGCGTGTCAAAAATTAAAAAAAAAAAAATAAATTCCGTGTGCATGTTTGAAACAAAAAATTAGCAGCTTTAGAGACTGTATAATATCACACCAAATAAGTCATCATATGCGCCATTGTATTATCTTTTCTTTTTGTGTCTTTACAATTTTTTGTATTCCAAACCGATTAACAATAAAATTGTTTTATTTGAAGATTACTTAAAATAATAATATAATTAATTAACAGTGGAATTACTTTACTATGATTTAATACAACAATTGTTGGAAATCCAAGCGTTTGTGGAAGTTCATTACAGATCTCTGGAAAAGCTTCGTCGGTAAACAATATTTTATTTAATTATTTGCAAAATAAAATGGAAAAATTGTAGGCGAGCAAGATAGTCTTACGGCAGTAAGGCTTGAACCCTTTGTATGTCATACGAGTATAACTGTTGGTGTTTCAGAACGAACCAAACGAATTCATGATCGACATTAAGATTTACAACTACCTTTCTAGTACTAATATTTGGTTCTTCTTCAATTTCGCGTAGAATATTCTTCCAACTCAGGCGTTCTAAAACGCAAAGGTCTCCAGGAATTGGACCTTTCTAAAATGAACCTGACTGAAACACGTTGAAAAAAATGTCTGAACATTCTTGGACTTGGAGTTGGATGATTCGCCTAGTCTCAGTACCATTTCCATCTGCAAAACCATGAATGAATGAATGTAAACCATATTGACCATTTCAGCATTTGAATAAGCACAGGCCATTATTAAAATTTAATATTTTTAAAAAAGAAGCTCAATTTGACAATACACAATATTAAATATAAGATAACGGATTCTTGTTATTATTAATTAACATATATTGAAATACAAAAATGTGTGAAGAAACAAAAAATGAAGATAATACAGAGCCTATATGATGATCTGTTTTATTTGTAATATTATACAGGATGATATATATATATTTATATATATATATATATATATATATATATATATATATATATATATATATATATATATATATATATATTGGCTAATAACGACCGATGGTAGGAGAAAATGTTTTTCTATTCCGAAATGACATACACCGTGGCACAAAAATGTTCAAACGATTTAAAAGGATCCTAATAGCTGGCGCGCTCTTGGAGATACAGCCAACTGTGCATACAATTTGAATTTCCCGTCCCAAGAAACCTCAGCATACAAAATTTCATGAATTTAACTCAAAGTAGTCGAGAGTTATTACAGAAATTGTAATTAATTTTTTTTTTTTAATTTGACATCCTGTATATTCTAAACGAAGCGTTTCCATACTTAAGTTCATATGTATTTTTTTTTCTTAAAATTGAACATAGAATAACATACTCAGGTATGTACATCTCCTCCTGAAACACCCTGTATAACTAAAAACCCTTTTTTGGCCACAAAATACGCCTCTGGATATTTGACCTTTACTTAAGAAACGCCCTGTATATACTATGATTTTTTGACAAACATTTCTTATATACTATATATAGGTAAATTTACAATACCTAAGTAATAAATTTGTATTTCTTTAGAAAATTTAATTTTATCGTACCTGTTTTAGATATACTGAATTGATTACGTAACTTATTATAAAGTTCTTTTTGACAATGTATTTTGATAATTTACTATTTAATTAAATCAACCCATTAGGAAAAATCATAAATGACAAACCTACGGACAAACACATATTTTTTTAGGAAATTTTTGGCATTGATAACTGAGGCGTACGAATCGTCACCAAATGAAAACCAATCAAATTCTCGGAAATTCTAGACGCTTATTAAATGTCCGGAGGAAGATAGAATTATCGACGTTTCATTTGATCCATTCCCAATCTACTTAATCGACAATTCAATGCGGACAATGTAATAATTCATAAATACGTTAAGTGTACGTCAAAAAATAAACATTTCAATAAATATTTAACTAAATGTCTTTTTAAAATGATTCCAAATTGGCCGTATTAAAAGGCGAATTATCACTAAGTAAAGACCAAATGTTCCTCAGTATGAGTAAACGTAAGTGAGCACAACGGGGCTCTTTAGATTTAAAACCAAAATTACAATTACTTGATGTATGAAAAGCGGGTTCTAAATTGTTTGGCTAAAGCCCCTTTCTTTGATGAATGACAGTTCAATATGCGATTATAGAAGGGGTTCTCCCAGTGATTGGAGTGGGGTTGTTTTTTAAAACACACACACAAATGCTACGTATAATAGGTACGGACTACAAAGGCCGTTTCAATTACAAATGACCATATTAACGATATATCACCTCCTCCGTTAGCCCCGTCGAAGATCTCAATTTATTTAATTTACATTTACATGAGGATTTAAGTTGGATACTAATGGCAAATGCGTCCTTTATACTTTCGTTGCTCAAAGGATAACTGCATCGGATCACTACGGGATAACTCGTAAATGCAAATCAAGGTAAACATTACAGACATGTACATATTTATTTTTTTATATATAAAATAGTACGTAATCTAAATTAAAACTGCTCCAAGTGATTACCAATAATCTAAATTGAGCGAGACATATTCCATACCATTCTTAATTGAAAAATAGTTATTTTTCTTTTAAGAGCGCAAAATCAGCGTTTTTTAATGGCGCTTGAGAATGTGAATTTGTGAAATCATTTGCAAGCGCCATAAAACATTGATTTCGCACACACTAAATATAAACAATATTTTTATTAACTGTCCAAACTGTTTGCCACTGTAGATTTATTTTATCCACGACCACTATAATAAGAAGAGGTTTAATACGTCTGTTTTTCATGGATTAAAGGCCTTTTAACACACTACTGGATTAGAATTCATAATACCACGCTTCGATTTTATAGCATTTTATTTAGAATTATTTTTATTATCATTAACATTTATCTGAAGAACGATCTTGTCATTTTAACCGGGATTATTTAAATTCACTCTATAACGTTAATAAGCCCACAACTTTGCCAGGTAAGCCCTGGACCACCATGACCCTTCACAGTGTTAATATCACCCTCGGCATTAGCCAGTAACGTTGCCGAAGAACGCTTCATTCCATATCCGTTTTCCTGGATCGGGGAATCCCAGAGATGCAGCCACTTTCGAAAGCGTTTTCGAAATTGTGTTGATACCCTCCATCTTTCACCGGCATTTTTAGGTTGCAGATTGATGTATTTTCGACACATTTCTACAGTATTGACTGAAAAAACTTCTCCATGATCGTGAAACTTCTTGAAATATTTGTAAAAAGTTCAAAATAAAACGCTCAATGTATAAATTGAAATATTAAAATCGTGTATTTTCTACCTTAACTTGTAAATATTTCTCATCCAGTGCTTTTTTCAAAAATTATGTTGGAGTTGGAGTTGAGGAACATAAAAATTATATAAAAAGACGGGAATTTGAAAAATCCAAAATTTGCGAACACACTTCGGAAAACGGTCATTTGATTCAATGGGATTCGGCAAAAATTTTAGAGAAGGAAGATAACGCAGCAAAAAGAAAATTGAAAGAGACCGCGATTATTTTGTTGAACTGAGATAAGTGTGTGTCAAACTGTTCAGTAAACATTGATCATTGTTGGCTACAGTTGTATCAAGAAGAAGTAAGTAACAGTAAAATAAAAAGCATTTAACATCCCTATGGAAGCAGATAAACAAATTTTAAACTGTCAAACTTGACATACGTTAAATACTTTTACTACTATTTTGAGAATGAAAACAGGGAGTTTTTCGAAACGTCAATAATACGGAAGTGCGCGATAGTGATGTGATTTTTGTTATTATTTTTTACTTATCTGCTTTTTTCAGTGTGAGATTTTTTGGTTAGGCAAACTTAGTTTCAAAAATAATCCTTGACCGATCCGTTTGGCGCAAGGGCTTATTTAATTAATCTTTATTTTTTCAGAAGTGTGCCAAAAACCCAATAAAACTAAAGAAAAACTAAAATTATATCACAAATAAAATAGCTTCAGACAATACAGTAGATTTATCAAATATGACGTTTTTCAAAATCATAATTTTTGGCCGTGTTCGTGGATAAAACGTTGAATTACATGAAAAATTACTATTTTTTGATCGCTATAGATACATACACAAAGTTAACCATTTTTTAACGGCGATAAACGAAAGTATGCACATCATGAAAAAATCGAAAAGAAACACGTGATCGTGAAAAAAAATCACAATTCGGGTACTTTTTTCACGATTTTTGTTCCTATTTTTTCACAATACCGTACTTTTGTTCATGGCCGTTAAAAAATAGCTAATTTTGCGTATCTTTTGACAGTTGGACAAAAAGTTATTTCCAAAATCAACCATATCGATAGTTATATGTTTCTAATATGTATACAAGAATGTCGCAGGGATCATGTCTTGCAAAATTGCGAAACAAAGGACATTGTTAAAAATAGCCGATTTTTGGCTTATCTGGGGGAACGCATAAATCATAAAAAAATCAATTGATTATTGTTAATTAACATTAGAAATGGCCCAGAAATACGTCAGATAGCTGGGGAAATGTCGCTACTACCCCTAAACCTATATAAACTACCCTTAAATAGCTTTAAATGGATTATTGTTATAAAATTCGTGTAAAATGAAAAAAATGCTTGAAAATGATTTGAACAGACAGTATGTCAATATAAAAAGTGATAAATGACTGTAAAAAAGTAAAATAGCGCCAATTGTTCTCACTTTGCGAGCGCGTACTGAAAAATTGGCAATTTATCCTTGCTCCCATTTTTCAGGTCGCAATAGTGTAAATGAACCTTAAAAGTGATTTAAGCATTTTTTTTCATTCTAAACGATTTTTACAACAATAAATAATGATTATCTATTTTAAGCAATTTAAAGGCAGTTTATATAGATTTAGGGGTGCAATTAATATTTTCCCACTTACTTAATGTACTCTAGTATCAGTTTTTCCATTTTTTGACAGTAATCTATAATTTTTTTCTAACAATAGGCGTTCCCTTGAACATTTAAGCATTATCTATTTTTGATGTCGAAGTAAGCTCACCATTAGCTATTGAAAGTCGTTTTTTTAATTTTTAGGGGTGGAATGGACATTTTTACAGCTATTTATCACTTTTTATATTGACATACTGTCTGTTCAAATCATTTTCAAGCATTTTTTCCATTTTACACAAATTTTATAACAATAATTAATGATTATCCATTTAAAGCTATTTAAGGGTAGTTTATATAGGTTTAGGGATAGTAGCGACATTTCCCCAACTATCTGACGTATTTCTGGGCCATTTCTAATGTTAATTAACAATAATCAATTGATTTTTTTTCGATTCTCGAAATAGGTGCAATCCCAGTAAACACATATACGTTAGAAAAACGTTTATAATGCCCATACAACGTTTGAAAAAAGGCGTGCCTCTTTTACGTATAAAAATGTCGCGGTTTTACACGTTCCTGGTAACCAAAGTACAAACGTTTAATATTAGTAAATGTGGAACGATCAATTTTATTATTAATAAGCTTTAAGTTTTACGTTTAATAATGACATTTTATTAAGGTTTTTAACTAACGTAAATTAAACCTTGTTATTTGAATGTCCAAAAAGATGTTTTAGAGACGTGTTTTTTAACGTGTTTTACAACGTTGTTTTTGGATCCTTCTGGTGGCATTGTACAGGGTGGTCCAGAATTATGTACCATAAATGCTAGATTAGATAGTAGGTACGTTAAAAAATAAGGGTATTATATATATATTTAAAAACTAAATAATCAGGTATACTTAATCCTGTAAAACCGCAAACTAACTATAATACTTTTATAATGAATTTACTTTTTTTAGGTTTTAGTACAATTAATTTTATGTTACCACTTATTCCATCCCTTTAAGATTAAAGCGTTGTTTTGAGTGGTAAGTATTTTTTTGAAATACATAATTTCAAATTTAAAAAAATACTATCCAAAACTACCCCTTAAACATAAGTGATTGAATAAGTGGTAACAAAAAATTAATTATCCTAATATCATTTACTCACCCCATTAATCCATTCTTCAAAAGTATCTGAAAGACATTTAAAAAAAATGGTTTTTATTTCATCTCTCAGAGCGTCTTATTATTGAGCTTTGAACAAAAATTTATGTAAAATAGTATCCTCATTTTTTAAAGTGCCATATGCTCTAGTATTTACGGTACATTCTGGACCACCCTGTATTAAATAAATAATTATCAGGGAATTAATATAATATAAATAAAATAGTTACAAAATCTTCTCTCATTTAATCTTGTTCCTATTAATAATTATTATCGATATTCCAATAGTGTGGCTTGAATGTTGAACTCACCTATAAATAAGAGTATTAGAAAATATCAATACCTATTGTTTAATTTCAAATTTAGGTAGGTACCAATAAATAATTGGTTTTAATATCAGTAATAGTTTATTAAATAAATAATAATACGTACATAAGACAAACAAAATATAATAATACCAAAATAATATATCTTATTAAATTAGGTCTGAACAAGTTTCATATCAATAACTTCACTTACATTGGATAATATAGATTATTTAAAGAAAGTCTAAACTTTAAACATGTCTAAGTTTAATCTATTATAGTTATAAATATAATAATAATGCTAATAATAATAACAATAATAATAACCTAATATACATTTAATATGACCACGAAATAGATAGTCAAGAAAGGAAATAAAAAAGTTTAAATCATTTCCAATCATGATTAGAAATATGTCACTGTATCTTAAATGTTAGTATAAAGTAAAAAAATTACCAAGTCATAATAATTGTTACCCATTTTACAAAGTAATTTAACGTAGGCATGTACGAGTACAAAATTCACACGACTACTTTTACTAATTTTGTCATTGTAAGTATTTTGAAACATAAGTAGAAAAAGTTATAGTGGTAATGAATGATTATAACATATAATACACGTTTAAATTGTACTGTTTTTTAACACTTGTGAGGTTTATTAAAAAATAATTACTATCTAGTTATTTCTATATATAAGTACCTATATATTATTAATGCAATATCTTTTTATTAAATTATATTGTATAAAATTTACTTTGGATTGGTATCGTTCCGAAATATTTATTAATTGGAAAACGTTTATGATACATTTTGTAAGCATTACTTATGCCTGTTACTCTAAAACGTTACAAACACGTTTTTGTTCAATGTCAATATATTAATCAGTTGACACAGACGTTTTATAAAGGTTTAAACAAATAAGTTTTATTTAAATATTTTAAATAACGTTTATTTAACGTTATAAAAGGTTTGCCAACATTTTTTGTAAAAAAAATACGTATTTTAAACGTTATGTTAGACCGTTACTTTTCTAACCATAAAATAATGGTTGATTTTGTAACGTAACACGAATTATCAACCAATGGTACGTTGACAATATGTTTAAATAACGTATGTGTGTTTACTGGGATACAAGACATGATCTTGCAAGATCGAGTAAGAGTAATATTTTAAAGAAACTCTTGTCTTGTTTTGCAGCACAAGACTAGATTTTTTCAAATTATGCAAGATCCTTTCAATCAATCAACACTATTTATTAATTAACACTCATATTTTTTGCACAACCTATGAACAAATTGATATTTCTGGCAACGGTGGTATCGTAGCACCTCATAATTCGCCCCAAAAAAGTCGTAATAAAAACTGTTGTCCACTTTCGTTAGTCCAGAAACATAATCCGTAAAGTTATGGTGTTGCCATACAGCACGTGCGTTTTGACAATGACGAAAAAGTGAGAGGCGCGTGCCGTTCATTAAGCTTACCCTGTTATAATCCACGGAAAACTCTTCAGACTTGTTTATGTTTTATAAAATGAGACACACTCCTCTAAATTAGGAAACTAAGTATAAAATTGGCCATAAGAGGCCTTTTATATGATTCATAACCCTCGTTATAAGCCGCGCTCCAACGAAACTTAAACCTCTCTGACGTTATACGAAATATTTTAGTTTTTTAAATATTTGATGTGATTCCTTCTATTAATCTATTAAGTAGATAGAAATTAGCAATATCTGATCTAAACGTATGTGTAAGATCTACCGAAAAAAGAAATAAAACAAGTTCGTACAAAGTTTGTTATAAATGGCTCGCAGGCTTTTGTTTTCAACGAGATGACATTTTTCTATGGACTACTCTTGTGAATGATTTATTCAACATGTCGTTTATTTATATTTATAGGATAATTGATAGAGGGTGCGACCAGATGATTAAATATAGCATTACTAGGAAAAATTCAGAATCTGAAGTTTCCTGTTATTAAAATGTTCATGGTTATTGAGAAGACGTAGGTATGGTTACATGATTCATGAAGTATTTATTTCATTGTGCAGATCTAATTATACAAATGATTCCAATTAAGCATGAAACACTACATTTTGTTGAGTTAAAAAATCGTGAAGTAGTTTAATCTACAGTGCTTTCGAAAAGTAACGAATAAATTCATTATTTTTGAAATTGAGAAGTTTTCGAAAAATCCCCTGGCACGCCGATTTTGTTTTTAAAAAAGGCACTTTTTGATATACGACCCATATTTGTGACATCATCGTTGTTCGACATATGACGTCATCGACAATTTTTTTAAATAGCAACCCCCAATTTTGACCATGCTATTTGAAAGAGCGTGTCATTCTACATACATACATCATGAAAAATTATGGTGCTACATAACAAAAAATTCAAGAAAATAATTTTTCAAGATTTTAAAATTTAATTTTCACAATACTGTGCACTTCCTCATTATGCAACATCTGATTTGACATTCCTAGATTATTTCTTGTGGGAATACTTAAAAAGCAAAGTATACGCTACTAGACCG
This sequence comes from Monochamus alternatus, assembly GCA_037114965.1. Classification (NCBI taxonomy): domain Eukaryota; kingdom Metazoa; phylum Arthropoda; class Insecta; order Coleoptera; family Cerambycidae; genus Monochamus; species Monochamus alternatus. The sequence goes on from CM073427.1 coordinate 77,144,111, forward strand.
GTTAATTTAGAAGATTTAATTTAAAAGCAATAATTCGTCACGAGATACATCGTATATCTATAAGTTATTGATAATGTCCAAAAATAATTTATTAATCGTCTTGACTATTGTCAGGCAGACAACGGTGCACAATTTGAACATTAAATTAATTCGATTTTTCAAAAAAAAAAAATAATAAATTTTCAAACATTATTTTCTTGAAATTTTTTTTATGTAACACCATAATTTTTCATGATGTATGTATGCAGAATGACACGCTCTTTCAAATGGCTTGGTCAAAATTGGGGGTTGTTATTTAAAAAAATTGTCGATGACGTCATATCTCGAACAACGATGACGTCACAAATGTGGGTCGTATGTCACAAAGTGCCTTTTTTAAAAACAAAATCGACGTGTCAGGAAATTTTTTCGAAAACTCAATTTCAAAAATAATGAATTTATTCGTTACTTTTCGAAAGCACTGTATACTGTTTTTCCGGGTTGTTATGTGGTCACCCAGGTGTTGTCAGTAAAAGAATTAAAGTGCACATCTCTAGCCATAGCTGGGGTTCTTTGACTTGTCTTGTTGTTCTAGGGCTCTAGCCGCCCATATTGATTTCGGTGCCTGTTGTTGGTGCTACGATTACTACGGTCTAAATCGTTCCCCGTATAATGGTGGTCTTCCTAGAATTATTCAAATTAATGGTTCATTTGAACAAAAAACCTTACCTACTTTACCTGGAAAAACCACTATATAGATCAAATAACAGCATCGGCCGTGAAAGATTTTTTTTCCGCAGAAATCATATTAGCTGGCAACGTAGCATTTTTCTACTCTCTTAAATGTCCTAAAACCAAAACTTCATTCAATTAAATTTACACGCAATTGACAGTTAAATTAGCTTTGCGAAAATAATCTGTATCATGATTGAATTAATCAATATCGTGTTCTAAGCATAATAACTATTATTTTATTAACACGATTTTACTCCGTCGTTTTATTAAAACAATGAAGCACGTTCTTTCGTTGAATAGATACATTTTCTTTATCATTTCTTCTAAAACTAGAAAAGTAACTATAGATAATTTATTGCAGTAGATAACTTTAGACTTTAATTGAAGCTTACTTATTATCGATAAAAATAATTTTGTCATGGCTACAAGGCTTAAAATTACGCCAAGTAAAAATTTTATAGCAGTAGCTGAATATTTTGTTAAAGCGTAGTAAAAGTGATAATGACTGATGTGACGCAGACGCGTAGTTATATAGCCAATTTATGACTAACATTACAATCATCGTCTGTTAAGTCGTAGCAGTGTCAATAATAATTATTATGGGGTAAAAAATTGTAGCAATATATTAAAATTAAAAAAAAAAACAACTCTTTTTAAACCATAAATAAGTTGCTTCAGCAAAATTAGAAAATAAACGATTTCTACTAATAGCTAAAAGATATTTTCTTCAGTATAAAAATCTTCAAAAGCTAGTACTTAAGTAAGTATAATCGTGACCATAACAATAATCGAGATATTTGAAGTACAATAGATTTTTTTATGTAATTTTCAAAGATGATTTGACAACTAAAAATATAAACTAGTGTTCTGAGAAATCTTGCAAAATTTTAAAGTCTTACAAAACAAGACAAGAACTTCTTTAAAAACTTGTTATTGTTTCATTTTGCAAAATCTCCTTTTTTCTGTTTCTTTCGAAAATCTCACAAATTCTTCTCTTGCATACAAATAAGAAACAATCTCGCTCGGAGGTCGTAACTATCGATATAGTCGATCGTCGACAATGGTCGATTGGTAGGCGTTATACAGAGTAATTCGAAAATGATTTAAAAATACTTCTGCACGGCACTGGAAACTAGTCCACTGTAAAACCTTACCTTGCGCAAGGCAAAGCATGCAGTCGGCGACCGGCACGGCGGCAAAGTAGGTATAATAAAAAATGAAAGGACAAAAACACTTTAAGAGCTTCCCAAGAAAATAAATAAATAAAATTTAATAAAACCTGTTTTATATCAACAAATTCAACTGCTTTTGTCGTTATTATTATTAATTAATAAAATTAATTTATAAAGTAATTTGACATACCTATTTTAACAAGTCCACCGATGTGTAAACACATTTGGGTCTGTTTTACCCAGTTCTGCTTCTTGTCCGATTTGAACTGTAAGTTATTGGCAGCATCTGTAATATGTTTGTGTAAATCATCAAAAGAAGGTATTCACTTCGGTGCGATGCACTTCATTTTTTAAATATCCTCACAAAAAGAAGTCCAAACGGATTTAAGTTAAGAAGTGCTGGCAGATAATTTCGAAAGAACTCAAGATACTGAAACCCATCCATTCAGTTTGGTAATATGAATGTTCCAATCAAGCGATCATCGACAACTCCTGCCCAAACATTTAAGGAAAAGCGTTGTTGGAAATGGAGCGTTGCATCGTGTCCGGATTTTCAAAATTCCAATCATGAATATTATGGATGTTATACATTCCATTCCATGTAAAAATAGCTTCATTTGTAATTGACACGTCGGCTGTAAATTTGGGATTTGAACATTTTTTTGCAGCAACCATTCACAAAATCAAATTCGTAAGGCATAATTCCTTACTATTAATAATATAATAATAATTGAGCCTAGTGAATGATACGCCACATTGTTGATTGGGACATTCTTTGAACTTGTTGAGCGATTTGCCTGGTACTTATTCGGGGATTCTCTTCAACACTCCTCAGTCGCTGCAATACGCCGTGGACGTTCTGGACCTTCATCTTTTCCACAATTCGTTTGTGAAGTGAATTGTTATTAATTCGACTCAATAAACTTTGACTTTAAAAATATAATTGTATATGCTAGATGTCCTTTAAATATAGCATATACCTACCTACAATACAAAAGACCAAGACAAGACCAAGAAAAAAAAGTTACATTTTTGAGAATAAATCTCATTTAAAAATTTATTAAATATTATTTGACAATTTTATTGAAACATGACTATACATTGCAACTCGAGCTTGCTATGAGATATTTATTGAAAATATTGCTTATTACTAGAATTGTGAGATATTTCATTCAAATATTATTTGTTAATTTCATAAAAGTATAACTACCTAGTTAATTATACCTTGCATCACAGAGATATTTGAAGAAGAACTCTATGGAATAATTTTCAAAGGTGATTTGGCAACTTTACAAAAATACACCAAACTGCATTGCGTGACCGCACGCGTTGTATGTTGCTACATGAAACCAATTTCTGGGTGCGGACGCCACTGCTAATTCGTTCGTTTGTTCTTTTTAACGCGATAGCGTCCATGTGGTAGAATAGATATTGCTCTTATCTACGAGTTGAATGTGTATAGGCGGATTTAAACTGGTATCATAATGTATAAACACTGCCGAGCGGGTATGGTGGAATGCGAGGCACAATGACTTGGCTCCGGGGGACAGTCGTGGTCTGCTGTGCAAGAGGCCTGTGTTCTTGGACTCATGAGCGCCGGGGGCCATCATGAGCCGGCTCGGGATCGTAGCGGATCCCGTACTGCGGTCTACACGCGACCGGCTGCCGCGGGGGTGGTAGCTTTATTATAAAATATTGTTTCTCGTTTTCTTATGTTTAACACTGTACCAGCGCTGCACAATGAGGGGGCCCTCGCCGCCTTTGTTGCGGCGATGTGGATCGGATTTTTTTTATTTGCGAAAAGGTGAGCGAAAAACGAGAATCGCTTAGGAATTTTGCTTCCTGTCTGTGATATTTCACAATCAATCGAGAAACCCGAAAAATGTGTGTATACGGACAACGTAACCTACATCTATATTTTTTGTTTCATTTGATATGCAGGGCGTGTAAGATAATTTTAAAAAATCTAATTTTGGATGTAATATTTTGTGGTGTCGAACACTTTGGCGTTAATAATTTTATACAGGGAGTCTCGATAGTATAGGTCTACTGTGACAAAACAACAAATTTAAATAAAGTTGGAGACACATGGTGTTAAATTAGATGAGGTGAGTTCCATTTTCAATAGAAATAATTATCTTTGAGATTTGACAGAAACGACTAATGACGTCATCAATTATATTTTTCCAGAAACATATCCAATTTTTTTTAAAAAAAGCTCTCTCTTTTTCTAATAAACTTATATTAAAGACATTTTTCTGTATTACTTCCCCTTTAAAAGTAGGTAAGTAAAAGCAATGTCATCCTAAAGAGTCTCGAAAGAAATCACTTAAAAATCACATTAACGGTGGAAGGATCAAGTAGTCGTTGGAAAATAATTGAATGTTCGTTGTTTAAAGTGCATAAATATCACAAAATACTTGTCATTATACTCAATACGAACGTCAAACGTATAACTTTAGTGCTTACAACATGTTTTCTTACAAAAAAAGTTGATAAGTTGCTAATTTATGGCAAGTTACGAAAACATTTTAGAAGAGCTATAGAGTTATATCGAGAAAGATATCCAGAGCGCCTAATTCCTGATCATAGAACCTTTACAAGATTGGATATGACCTTGCGACGAAATGAAGATGCATTTTCAAATCAAATAATTGACCTGTTAATACAGCTAGTCAGTATTTCGAAAAAAATCCACGAAATTTTCTTCGGCAGGCTAGACGGGAATTGAATTTGGATAAATCAACCGTTCAACTAATTTTAAAGACCAATGGGTATCATGACTACAAAATTCACAATTTGAAGTATTCGCCTGAGCATCACATTGAAAACAGACTTAATTTAATAGCTGCAGTTAATGTAGAAACTGTTGATTAGAACCTTTGTCAGCACGTTCTTTGGACGGACGAAAGTCGGTTTGTCAGTAATAGTTTGTCAAACAGGCGCAACAAACACTATTGGTTCATTGAAAATCTTCACATTGTAAATCCATTCCAAAACCAAAGTCATTTTAGAGAAAATATATGGTGCGGCATGATCGGTAGGCATTTAATAAGGCTTTATTTACAAAAATAAATAAATAAAATTTACTAATTTATACGGTCAGTTACAAAAAAATTCAAAAAGATCTATAGAGTTGTATTGAGAAAAGTATCCAGAGCGCCTCATTCCTGATCATAGAACATTTACAAGATTGGAGGCGCCCTTGCGACGAAATGAAGATGCCTTTTCTCTTCAGAAGAATCAAATAATTGATCGGAGGGTAAGACAGCTAGACTGTTACTGTATTTTGAACAAAATCCACAAAATTCTAAACGGCATGCTAGCCGAGAATTGAATTTGGATAAAATTCACAATTTGAAGTATATGCCTGAGCATCACATTGAAAACAGATTTAATTTTATAGCTCAAATTGTAGTAAATGTAAAAACTGTTGATCAGAAACTTGTTCGCTAGGTAGGTACGTTCTTTGGACGAACGAAAGTCGGTTTGTCACTAATGGTTTGCCAAACAAGCGCAACGAATACTATTGGTCCATTGCAAATTCTCATATTGTAAATCCAGTCCAAAACCAAGGCCATGGAGTAAATGTACGGTTGAGAAACTGGTGATGTTAAACCTAACAGAATAAATCGGGTAGGCCTAGCTCATCAATAGGTAGCCCTATAACGACCCCTGAATGGATATACATAAAGAATTACGGAAAAAAATATATTTAAAAAATATAAAATAAATTTTCTAACTGACGAATAACACTAGCTGTTTTTTGAATACTGATGATAGCTAATAAGCTCGAAACCGATATATACCTTGTGAACCACTGACGAATGACTTTGACTTTTGCTATAGGTTTGCCCGTAAAATATCGTTATCGCCAATACGCGATAAAGATCGATGGTATCTACAGCATGTAGGTCCAACATGGAGTAGCTAGTGGTCACTAGATGTAGCTTGCTACATTTCACGTGAAACTAAATGGAACCCTCTATGTGACTTCGTAAAACTACTACATATATTAGTGATATGCAGTATAGGTCTATCTATATATGACTAACAAAAACGTCGCACCTAATTATAGATGGGAGGTATAGGAGGAGTCAAGAGAAAACAAAATTTTGTCCGAGTTTCATTTTAACTTCAAAAAATTAGAATTCAGAAAAACAAACTACTTGCAACTCCTATAATTTCTCACACAATTAATTTCCTATAGAATCTTCCTATATATAGGTAGATATTTTTTACGGTTTTAGAAAGGTATTTTAAGCTAATATAAATCAAATCTCCTACAATTCCCATCAATGAAGTCATATGTATGTTCTCTGATACCAAACATCTAGGTATTCTAATGAACAATTCCACAGACAAAGCTCTATTCAATAATTATCTAAAGAAAATTTACTAACCTGGTAATGAAACACTCTATAAATATCTAACTTCACTTTTTGGCAGTGGGAACACGACAAATTCAACCACAATAGATGAGATCTGACCTATTTCTGCATTTTTAGTAAATTAGATTTTCTTTAGATAATTATTGAATAGAGCTTTGTCTGTGGAATTGTTCATCAGCATACCTAGATGTTTGGTATCAGAGAACATACATATGACTTCATTGATAGGAATTGTAGGAGATTTGATTTATATTAGCTTAAAATCCCTTTCTAAAATCGTAAAAAAATGTTACAAAAGCTAATAATAAAGAATATATGGGTAGATATTGTGAGTGTAATTCAACGCAGGTTGGGGCTTTTGTCCACTGAGTAGTTAGTTTCACATAATATTATTAATACCTAAAAATATATAAAAATAGGTAGATATTTCTTTCATCTTATTTATTATTCATTTACTGTAATGGTCATATCGTACTTTTTGTTTATCCTACCTTCTCTAATTGGATTTGAAATCTGTTGGGTATATGTTATACTAAGATAAATAAATACCTAAATATACCCTGATATACCTACACATTGATATAAATATAACACAATTTAACATTATAATGAAAGAGGTAGGTTTTATATAAGATAATGACTCGAATGTTCATATATTAAGCTATTTTGGAATAATCTATTTATTCGCCTACCCATTTAAACAATATAGGTACCTGTATTACAGTATTAATGTTTTACCTAAAGCTAAAAAAAATATCGAAGCAACGTATTGTACCTATTAAGAAAACATTGTGCCTATATTTGCTATATCCTGCGCTCCTGTTATTTGGCTTTGGATGGTATTAGGAGATTAGGAGCCTAGTTTATAATACCTACTTAGTTTACGGTGTCTAACGGCATAATATTCAAATACCTGAATAATTTCAAACTATAACAAATTCTTTAAAAAATAAATTCATGTATATTCAGTTTTATATGAATAGTTGTGTTCAGTACTGATTCAAAATGATGAAATAAGTATTAAATTTAAATTTTAGTAATGGATGAAAATAAAGGAGAATCATTGTTTTACATCATTAATATGAACAGTTGCTCATATGGCAGTAACCTATTTATACATCTATATATCGTAGAAAGTGCATAGTACAATGTTTAGCTCGTGATGGAGTACGAAAAACGGAAATTGAACCACCAGTCTACGGAATGCATTAACCAGATAGGAGTGCATCTATTTCCTAAACCAATTTCTGAGGTTGTGCATGAATTAAATGCAACTATTCATAAACCCGTTACCAGATATCTATGGAAATTAACTGTATATCAGTAGCATCCCTCAACTTGACACTGAGTCCGTGAATAAAGAAAATGATGTAAATAGTTTCATTTTCTTTTCCTATACGCTTTTTGCTCTCACCATCGTCGAAAGAATAACTGGAGTTTTTTTTCTATACCTTATTCAAGTTTCTACACTTATAAAATTTCATCTGTATTTTTTGGCATTGTTTTTTTTAATTGTCTGCCTCTTTTTAAACTAATTCGACCTTCTTCAATTCATTTATAAAATTTATTATTGCTAAGCTTTTGGAACAAGAGCAAAAGTGATTTTTTTTCGAAATGTTGTAACTGGCGCATTCGCCAAATTATAGAAATAATTAATCGTATTCGAAGGTTTTATTTATTTTACTTTTCATTCTAATAGATGTTTAAGTCAGACCTTTTATTGAAGGGACTCAATGGAAATGTCCGTTTCGCTCAAATGGATGACTGCCACTGAGGACAGTAGGTACTCTACTCTAGTATTCTTTTCTATTTGTGTATATACATTTTTTATTTAGTTACTTTGCACTTTGCAATTTTTTAATACTTACAGATTCTACTAAGGGAGAACATTTGTCTCTATGATGAAACGGAAGACGATTTTGATAATTGCTCCACTTGCCCTGCAACAACTTTATTCCATCAGAAGAAAATTTATTATCATACATGAAATAAGTAGGTACTGTGGGATGCTTCTTCAAATTTGTAAATAAAAAATACCCGACGGAGCCAAAACTGGGCTACATGGCGGATAGGTTAGCTTTTGACTCTTTTTGTCATGAGGGACAATTTTATTATGCACCAAAATATACATATCGTCCCAGTAAACACATATACGTTAGAAAAACGTTTATAATGTCCATATAACGTTTGAAAAAGGCGTGGCTTTTTTACGTACAATCAACTTAAAAATGTCGCTGTTTTACACGTTTCTGGTAACCAAAGTACAAACGTTTAATATTAGTAAATGTGGAACTATCATTTTTAGTATTAATAAGCTTTAAGTTTTATGTTTAATAATGACATTTTATTAAGGTTTTTAACTAACGTAAGTTAAACCTTGTTATTTTAATGTCCAAAAAGATGTTTTAGAGACATGTTTTTTAACGTGTTTTACAACATTGTTTTTGGATCCTTCTGGCGGCATTATACAGGGTGGTCCAGAATTATGTACCATAAATGCTAGATTAGATAGTACGTTATAAAATAATATATATATATATATATATATATATATATATATATATATATATATATATATATATATATATATATATATATATATATATAATATTTAAAAACTAATTAATCAGGTACACTTAACCATGTAAAACCGCAAAATAAAAACCACTTCTTTAAATATCTATAACACTTAACTAACTATAATATTTTTATGATTAATTTACTTTTTTTAGGTTTTAGTACAATTAATTTTATGTTACCACGTATTCCATCCCTTTAAGATTAAAGCGTTGTTTTGAGTGATAAGTATTTTTTGAAATACATAATTTAAAATTTAAAAAAATACTATCCAAAACTACCCCTTAAACATAAGTGATTGAATAAGTGGTAACAAAAAATTAATTACCCTAATATCATATACTCACCCCATGAACCCATTATTCAAAAGTATCTGAAATACATTTAAAAAAAAATTATTTTTATTTCATCCCTCAGAGGGTTATATGTCTTTTATTGTTGAGTTTTGAACAAAAATTTATGTAAAATAGTACCTACCCTCATTTTTTAATGTGCCATATGCTCTAGTATTTACGGTACATTCTGGACCACCCTGTATTAAATAAATAATTATCAGGGAATTAATATAATATAAATAAAATAGTTACAAAATCTTCTCTCATTTAATCTTGTTCCTATTAATAATTATTATCGATATTACAATAGTGTGGCTCGAATGTTGAACTCACTATACGCCTATAAATAAGAGTATTAGAAAATATTAATATCTATTGTTTAATTTCATTTAGATAGCTAACAATAAATAATTGGTTTTAATATCAGTAATAGTTTATTAAATAAGTAATAATACGTACATAATACAAACAAAATATAAAAATATCAAAATAATATATCTTATATTTATGCTACTGATTGGAACCTAAAAACAATGAAATTAGGTCTGAACAAGTTTCATATCAATAACTTCAGTTACATTGGATAATATAGATTATTTAAAGAAAGTCTAAACTTTAAACATGTCTAAGTTTAATCTATTATAGTTATAAATATAATAATAATGCTAATAATAATAACAATAATAATAACCTAATATACATTTAATATGACCACGAAGTATATAGTCAAGAAAGGAAATAAAAAAGTTTAAATCATTCATATGTCACTGTATCTTAAATTTTAGTATAAAGTAAAAAAATTACCAAGTCATAATAATTGTTACCCATTTTACAAAGTAATTTAACGTAGGCATGTACGAGTACAAAATTCACACGCCTACTTTTACTAATTTTGTCATCGCCTTTGAAAGTATTTTGAAACATAAGTAGGAAAAGTTATAGTGGAATAAATTTAGATTCTATTATATAATTATTTGTAACATGTAATGTAAAAAAACCTAATATTCTTATATTAATAAAATAAAATTAAATACTTATAGAAGTAGGTATACTTACCAAAATAAATTAGGGAAATATTTCACGGATCACAGTAGGTACGTACAGTGATGAATATGCGACTGACAAGCTTTTACAAAAAAGAACTCGAAATGGTATGTGTGTAACACGTGATCTTTTTCTACCAATAAGATCATTAAATTCGTATAGAACGTTTAACGGCATTATAATTGACACGTGTAATAAACGGCAATTCGCTTCCTTATTTCAATTAATGATTATAACGTATAATACACGTTTAAATTGTACTGTTTTTTAACACTTATGAGGTTTATTAAAAAATAATTACTATCTAGTTATTTGTATATATAAGTACCTATATATTCTTAATGCAATATCTTTTTATTAAATTATATTGTATAAAATTTACTTTGGATTGGTATCGTTCCGAAATATTTATTAATTGCAAAACGATGATACGTTTTGTAAGCATTACTTATGCCTGTTACTCTAAAACGTTACAAACACGTTTTTGTTCAATGTCAATATATTAATAAGTTGACACAGACGTTTTATAAAGGTTTAAATAAATAAGTTTTATTTAAATATTTTAAATAACGTTCATTTAACGTTACAAAAGATTTGCCAACATTTTTTGTTAATAAAGTACGTATTTTAAACGTTATGTTAGACCGTTACTTTTCTAACCATAAAATAATGGTTGATTTTGTAATGTAAGACGAATTATCAACCAATGATACGTTGACAATACGTTTAAATAACGTATGTGTGTTTACTGGGGTAGGTACCTACTACTGCTGGTATAAGTACCATTGCATCTACTCGATATACAGTGTGTCCGGAAATGATACATTTGTTAAATTTGTTTAAAAAAAAGACAATATATTTGAAAATCTAAAAGAAATTTCTGTAAGGTTCTCGAAAATTTTCAAAAATGGGAACTCGCTCATCTCTAGAAATACAGGGTGTTCGAAAATGATGAGCAAAAAATTCAGGGGACAATTCTAGTCCCAAAATAAATGCTACCTCTTTCTATAACATTTTTTCTAAAACGGAGTTACAGGGTGCCAAAGTTAAAATTTTATTTTCGATATTTGTAATAACTTCTTAAGAAATCCAAATATTTTCATAAAATTTGTAAATCGGGGGTTTGTACGGACGAGAAATTCAAATATGTTTCTAATTTTGACGTCACTAGTAGTAATTCTGTCATTTAAAAGAAACATGATGTGCCATAAGTGGCGCCCTCCACTAAGTGTGTTTTGCTTTAAGCCTAATTTCAACTAATTTCATGTCCATATGAGGGCATCAAATTCGTGAGGATTTCACATTTTTACTAAAAAAGTTTTCAAATACTCCTCAAAATACGAATTTGGATTTATTTTTCTTCTAGAAATTACAGAAAGTGAGACTTTCCTGTCATTCAATAGGGGCTTTAGTTGGTATCAGTAACTAATAAATACCTCAAGGAAACTAAAAGATAATAGAAATGTTTCCTTATCTAACAACTTTAAATGCATCCGACTATTGCCTTTGCAAAACAAAAACCTCAGCTAAAAACCAAACGGAGAAGAGGGTCTCCGGGAATGAATATAATCAACTTCCCCGCCTTACCGTGGCTTTGATATGTTAAATAATAAAAAAACGTATTTTTAGCAATTTACTTTTACCGGTGATTGATCTGGTGAAATCTGCTAATCCCGCTAACAAACTTGGCCGATTCCTGGTTCCTTTTTGTTTGTGTAACATCCATTGAAGTGTTCTTTGTTTCTCGCTACATAAAATATGATAAGGATTTTTTGCAAAAGCGGCCAGGCTACAAGTTCGTGCTTAGGGGAGCTAACTGAAAACCCCCGGGGGCACACCCTGAGCAAATATGTTGGAATCCCCACGGCAAACAACGATAGTCTCCGCCTATCGGCATCGATCCCGCACCCAATCACAGCCCCAAGACACGCCCTGCCTGGGGCTATGCCCCTCGCGCCTTGTCAGATGTGGATTACTTTTAGAGTCTATCCTAGCTTGCAGATTTTATTTTTGGGTTTTATTTTATATCCCGTCCTCGGTCGAGTACTTATTGCCGAGCTCCAACGGTTTCGTCCTTTTGTGCAACTTTGTACCTTTCAAATAAAATTCCGAGGGGTCGGTGTGCCTGTAAATAAAAAAGAGAAACAGGAATTAAATAGTTGCTCTTGACGGCATCGCTTCATCATCATTTATTTGTACAATTGCCCAAGTGCCCCAAAATTTTTAATAAATTAGAATATCATGTTCAAACTTATACACTGAAAAAGTTATTTATGTAAATTTACTACTAACTATCATGGTAAACTTACTTACGATTTGTAAAGCTACTAAGACTGTAAAATGTCAGTGTAATTAAACAGGTAATACATGTAAAAGTTATATGTATTTTACCATGGAAATGAACTATCTACCTATATACTGTTTAAAATAACGAATTCTCCATAAAACTCCAATGTAATTAAATAAAGTAGTTATACTTTTACCTACTTATGTAAAAATAAGTATTCCAAAATTAAACGGCATTATATTGATTTTTATATAAACATGAGTCCGCAAATTTGTCGTTAAAAAAGAGCTTTAATTTAATTAAATCTACTTATTTTTTTTATTTTCTGAAATATTGACATAGTATGTAAGTCTTGTGTTATAGTCGATGGAAGAGAAAGACTTGGAAATAAATTACCAGTAATCCAGGTGTATAGTATTAATTCAAATCATCATTTAATCAACTGATTAAATGCCATTGTGAATTAGTTATGGGCGAGACATCTTACCAATAGGAACAAAGGTAAAATAATGAAGACATAATATGTGTACTATAGAAAGAAAAATAGCAATCACCGTTGGAGAACTTTGGAGAGCAATGTTTATATTCATTTTACAAATATGCGCAAGCATGCGTCTATCCTTATTTCATGTTTCTAACATTTGACATTTTCGTACACTAGCATCTGTGCGGGTTATTCACGGGCGCTTTTTTAAGCATAGATCTTCAGCAGTATATTAATTATATGAAAACAGTGTTTGTGTGATTGTTAAATGCCAATTATATAATGCTGTTGAAACTTTATTCAAACAAAAAGTTTCCATTCATTTATTTACGTATAGCTACTGATTATTTGTATCTTTCTCCAAAAAAAATTACTTTCAGGCTTCTGCCTAAGTATGAATCTTTCAGAAGTCATTCAGTTGTCAATAATTTTTAGATTTCATGATTTCATTCTTATATAAATCTCCTAAAAACAACACTATACTCATAATTGACGATCATGATAAATCACTACTTAGGTATATATTTTGTGAGTTTAAGTTATACCTTATTTAAGAAATATAAATATACTCTATGCAATCTGTATGGTGATGTTGTGCAATATCAAAGACAAACCATTCAAACCAATGAAACTTCTTTTGTAATATATAGTCATAGCGTTACTATATGAATGTAAAGACTTTCATGTTTCATGGTAGTTCGTGGCAAAATAATTTTCGAGCTATTATTTGCCGTCATTTTATTATTATATCATCGATTAATATTTCTTAGCCTTTTGGAATCTTAATCTCTCCTTCAGAGACAAGGATTTGTCTGTTCAAGTAATTCCAAGTAATACCAAACTTTCATTTTGGTTTAGTATCTGTAGTTTCTCATGAGCAGTGGGAGATTTTTCTTGCGGTATGTGGCTGGAAAATGTACCACACAACATGTAGGCATCAACACAATTTTGAAAACGTGGCTGCAGTTCTGGAGCTCCCTGATCCAGTGAATTTTTGCCGGACATGGAATGAGTCCTTCTTCGGCTACATTACTGGCCAATGCTGGAGATGATATTACGACTGTGAAGCGTTATGGTGGTTGGAAATCGACTACGGTAGCGGAACGTTATATCAAAGGTTCACTGTCCAGGAAGATGGCAATTGCGGAAAAAATCCTGGTCCTACCTGGCGAAGTTGTGAGCCAGAATGACAATATCGTTCTTAAGATAAATGTTAATAATAATAATAATTCTAAATGAAATGCTATAAAATCGAAACGTGGTATTATGAATTCTAATCCACTACTGAGTTGACATGACAGACATATTAAATCTTCTTAATATAGTGGTCGTAGATACAAATTTTATTTGTTTTTTTTTTTTAAATTTACCAAGTAAACGACAAATGTCGTAAGTAAGGTGTTTTGACAGTTTTGAACTGTATGTTGTCATGTTCATATTATGAGTATATTGTGTAATTAGTTAATTGTCGTTGACAATGTATTGAACTTGCATCTAATGGTTGAAATTCACTCTGGTGATTTACAACATTCATCCTCATGAATCACAGACATCATTATAATATGTTCGTTGAATAATATTATAAATTTCCACGTTGCTATGGATCATTCTCATTTTTAGAGACCATACAAGTTTTGCTGCATTTTTGTAGGGATTACCCATAAATCCATAGATACAGCTATCAATTTGAAATACCTATATGCAGTAAGTAGATCCTAGATTTGCCCTTTTGCGACAGTACCACAAGATGTAAGTGCTTTCTAGATGCGTTCTGGAATCTGGAATTAAGGGGAGGGTAGCAAAAAGGCTACAGCACTTAGGCCCCCATTGGGCCCCTTGTACCTCCTCCCATTAGGAGATCAGTCCACCTGAGCCGCCAGCCAGTCTAATAAGGAGAAAAAGGCCATAGAAAGCCATCGCTCTCCCAACACGGATTCTCTTATTGACGAGATGGCAGTGCACTCACATAGTGTATGGAGTACTGTCTTGTCTTTCTGTTCGCAACCCCTACAATAAGGTGTATCACACTTCCTCATGTTTTAGAGGTGCTTTCTTAGCCAGCAGTGTCCATCAGTTTGAATACCTGTCACCAGACAGGTATTCAAACCTGGTTATGTCTAGGTTTGTCCTGTTTGATAATTTCAACAAATGCTGACAATGGAAGCATACTGGAGGGACCAGGTCCAAAAATATTCAGACCCGATGCACTCCTAGCCAGCTTGTCAGCTACTTTATTGCCATTGCAGCGGTCGTGTCCCTTTACCCATCATACAGATACGCTGTTGTTAGCTGACGTCACTACTAGTGCCTGATGGCATTCCCATGCTGATCTAGTTGTTATCTTATGATTACGTAAGATCAGTAGTGATTGTCTACTATCTGTGTAGATTCTAATGATTTTGCCCGTTGTATGTCTACGGGCAATTTCTTTGGCGGTTATGGTTATACCTGCTAATTCCGTTTGTACTACGGTAGCATGCCTATCCATTGCCCACTGACAACGAATATGCAAGGATTTGGAATAAATCCCACATCCTGCACCTTCCTTCTTTTTTTGACCCGTCTGTGTAGATGTTGATAACATCTTCACTGGCGGTGTCTTCATTCCTGAGAAGTACCGTGTAGGGTCTGTTAAACACGAGCTTGGGAGAAATGCTATCAGTGTCTGCCTGTAAAAGGGGCATCTTCCTGACGACTCCACGCCACAGGCGACTCCTCGCTTCTCCACATCCTTCATATAATACCAGTATTTTTGGGGCGAAGCATAGTTGTCGCAGCCACTTCTCTTAGATGAATATCTAGAGGTGGTAGACATAGCATCACCTCAATTTCCATGGTAGGTGTCGTACGCATAGCTCCAGTTATGCTTAGGCAGGCAATCCTTTGTACCTGGCTGAGCTTTTGTTTAGTTGTCGTCTGTTGGACTTTCGGCCACCAGACGACAGCTCCATAGGCTAACATTGGTCTCACAATGGTAGTGTACGTATATCCACATGACTACCCTTGGTTTCATTCCCCAGATTTTACCAACGGTTCTGCGGCACTGCTCATAGGATATGTACGCCTTTTTTAGTCTTCTCTCTAAGTGAAGATTCCATGTTAGCTTCGAATCAAGTGTGACTCCTAGGTATTTCACATCCGATTCGAAGCTTAACGTAGTGTTTAGGAGAGTTGGTGCCTTTATGGGCCCCATTTTCCTCTTCATCGTGAAGAGAACCATTTCTGTCTTCCTGGGGTTGACAGACAAAACATGATCCTCACACCACTCTTCAACGGCGTTCTAGATGCGTTACACAAAGTTAAAATCATCTTTGTGGTGTAAAACGATCATGAAATCATGGTTCAACAACTTGAGAATTATTTTTCTGCTACTTTTACCATCTTCCACCCTTCTCCATTGAACCTCAACGAATTTGTAACGCTACCCATCATTTAATGTATTGAACGAACAATTTTTACGTGCGTATTTTCGTATTATGCCTATATTTCTGTACTTGTAATGATTATAAATACAAGAATAATTAGTCTGCAAATCCCAATGTCATTCGCAGTGAATTCCACGTTGTGTGTTCCTCAAAGGCGTGTGTGGAGCTTATAATTATAGATCCAAAACGGCTGGTTGAGCATGACACGACTCTTTACGGGCTACGCTGAGCGGAAAATTACTACTACCTACTTTATCTACCCTCTTGTTTTCCACATTGATTTAGATTGAAATCTGTAGTTACCTATCGCCCGAAAGTTAAAAGAGCAGCAACAGCCGAAACACAAAATTATTTATCATTATTTGGTTTTATTTGCACTAATTTCTACCGCATGATTTTTTAATTTTTCATTCAGTTTATAGTACTAAGTAAACGACACCTAATGATTTGATATTTTAATATTATTTTACAAAAGTGTTATAAAATCCTCACAACATAATGTACAAGGTGATCACACGTAAATGTGTGTGCTTTATTTGTTTCATATAAACAATGCAAAACTATATTTAAGTTCATTTTATGGAGCAATTTATAGAATAAAGTTTATAAAAATTGTTCAAATTGATTTCTTTGCTTATGTATCGTTTTTCCAAATTATTTAAACAATTATATATTTTGGGTATTGGTTTATGTAATTTATAGCGTCTTGAATTTCTAAAATAGTGGCTGATCTATTTTTATAAACACTATTCTTTAAATAGCCCCACAAAAATATATAAAGTGGTGCAAATCTGGACTATTCGGCGACCATCGTGTGGTGCCATATTTTACTAACTATTCTATATAACTACATATTATTCAAATATTCTATAACTTGGGTACCTAATAAAATCATTTATTTCGTGACTCAAAAGATATAAATAACATTAGCCGTTTAAATTTGACACTTAAATTTAACCTGACACATTTTTGTAGGGCTATTTAAAGAATAGTGTTTATAAAAATATATGTAGACCAACCACTATTTTAGAAATTTAAGATATAATACAAGAAGCTATGGGTATCCTAAAATTAGCCTGCCAAAAATTAACTGATGAACTGATTCTACGATCAAGTCCGTAAACGCCCCCTAACGGAGCTATTGCTCTTTAAAGGGGGGCCCCAAAATTTGATTTTCTCCAAATATTTTCAAAACGGATCGAGATAAAGTAATCAAATTTAAAATTGAAAATCGCAATTAGATTGCGAATCTAATGTTCTAAAAATAATACCATATTTAGTCATAGGCGTGCCAAACTGGGGGGGTTATTGGATAAATATTGCTCTAACTTTTTCATGTCTCGAGATTTTTACCGTCAGATCAAAAAATTAAAATTAAACAATTTTACAAAAAAAGGTACTCTTGTTTTATTTCGATAAATTATTCCGTTTACGAGTAATATTAATTTAAAAATTTTGTGACATACAACAAAAATATTAGATATGATATGCAAGCGGTCAAATTGTTTTTAGTAGGTTTTGAAAAGTTATCTGTCAGTTTATTTGACACATATTACATATGTTTGTAAAAATTTATTAAAGTATTAATAGGCTACATATGTTAAAATTCAAAAATTTACAAATAATAATTATATTACTGATATGCATTTTAAAAGTATTTTAATATGTTGAAACGCTTGAAAAACACCTTTAATATGTGTTAAATAAGGGATATTTTACCTATTTATAATTTCCATCTTAAACTTTTGTGGTGTCACATAATTTTTAAATTAAGATTACTCGAAAACAGAGCAGTTTATCGGATTGAATAGGAGTACCTTTTTCATATAAAATTGACCAAAATTTAAAATTTTTTTATCTGACGATGAAAATCTTGAGATACATGCAAGAAAGTTTAAGCAATTTTTACCCACTGACCCCCAGTTTGGCACGCCTCTGACCAATTATAAGGAGTTATTTTCAGAACATTAAATTCGCGATCTAATTGTGATTCTCAATTTTAAATTTGATTACTTTATCTTGATTACTTTTGAAAATATTTTGAAAAAATCTAATTTTGAGCAATATTTACCCACAAACCCCCCAGTTTGGCACGCCTATGACTAATTATAAGGAATTATTTTCAGAACATTAGATTCGCGATCTAATTGTGATTCTCAATTTCAAATTTGATTACTTTATCTTGATCCCTTTTGGAAATATTTTTGAAAAATCTAATTTTGAAGTCCTCATTTAAGAGGCCATATCTCCGTTAGGGGGCGTCTACGAACTTATGATTATATAACTTTTTTTTCTTATTTTTGATCGTAGAACCCGCAGTTAATTTTTGGCAGGTTAATTTTGGGACACGCTGTATATAGATTACATAAACGAACACCCAAAAATGATTCATAATTTTTTAAATAATTTGGAAAGACGATATAACCATGTAATAATTTGAGGCAAAGACCCGTGAAGGCATGTTCGGTTTTCAGAATATAAAGGATGTTACTGATATATCCAGTGGCGTATCCAGAAATTTGTCATAGGGGGATCAATTAATGCATTACAAACTAATTTTTTTTTAATAAATAACAAACAATAATAAAATAAATATAAAACGATTTCATAAACGAGTGAATAATAAACGAATCATTTTTGTTAAAAAAATCGCAAAAATTACTTAATTGCACTTGAAGTACTGCTGTTGAGAATAAAACCATTTGCACGTTTTTCTCAAAGTGTCGTGCAGTTGACATTAATTTTTGTTTGAATGTGACATATTTATCTTTAGTCGATTTAAGATAATTAAGAGAAACCTTGTTCACAGTAACGAGTTTTTTAATATTCTGGCACCATATCCCTATCCTGTAGCCTGTATATCGTGTACCTTTTTTCACACAAAACGTTCGAAAATCAAGAAATGATGTACCTGTTAAATATATTATGCAAAATTTTTATTCAAATAACACTTCAGACACTCTGTATAGATATTCTTAGTAGTAAGGGGCAGGGAAGAGCAGTGGCAAAATATTAATCAAGAACCAGTAAAGGATGTGTCGTATACACATAAGTCTAAATGTCACGAGAGGAACCTTTGAAGTACTTTATATAAAATCATGTTGACAGAGAACACGTGCTGTTGAGTCAAAAACCACAAGGGATGGAAGTTCTAGTCGTTAGGCTTAACTAGCCGAGTTGGCAATAAATTGAGAATGTTTGGGTCATTTCATATAAAATTTGTGTATAAAAATTTGGAAAAAGCAATCATTTGAAAATTATGTTCTTTAGGTAAGGAAGAGAAATAAGCGTAAATATATAATTTGTAACATAGGTACCCTACCATTTTTATAGGTATATTTTTACAATTGCTGTTCAAAGTTGACCTGGCACTTCGTCCCGTCGAATCCAATTTCCACGCAGTAGCTCAAACGTTCCTCTTTCCTGCTATTTGCAAAGACGCAGATTATCAACATCCATGTAGATTTCTAGTCTTGTACCATGCCCATGGGCGTTGTTACAAAATTTTTCAAGTAGGGGCAAAGGCAGAAAAATATTAAACCGCAAACAAAAAAATATGTATTTTAATAGGGATATATAAGGTCCATATAATTCTGAAGCATCATATCTTCAAAAACATAACAACAAAATATTATAGGTACTATAACATAATAATTATTTTTTAAAGATATTAGTATCATATCAGCGATTAATTTCGCATCCATATATACAATCAAAATACATATAATGTAGTTTACACTTGCTTACCTCAGTACCTCTGTTTCCAGATATTTGTGTATTTCTCGTGAGACGACTTTGATACTCACATCGTCAAAGATCGGCAGGGTATGATGTCAAAAGTTCTGTTTTTGCTCTAAATAGAGTCATTGAGAACGGCTCGAGGTTATAAGGCTTATGTCTGCAACCTGCAGGCTTGTATTTTCTCTATTTTTTGAGCTCGGCGCTCACTCATAATGCGTATTATGATTACGTATTAAAATAAAAAAACAGAACACATACATATGCTGCCATTATAAGTCTGAAAATTAGATAATTTTTATTATTTTGATAAGACAGGCTTTTTCGCAAGGGGGGGCAGTTGCCCTCTCTTGCCCTCCCTCCCAACGACGCCCTTGCGTATGTCCCGTTTTTGAAATTCCCCCATAAAAAGAAATCAATAGAGTTTAGACCTGGAGATCGCGAAGGTACTGCTCCACCTCATCCGATCCAGCGAATCACGTGTATTTGATTCAAGAATTCGGTGGACATACCAAGTTAGAAGCTGCTTCGCTGCCTTGCTTCTTCGTACGCTAGAACAATAATTATCATTAACGCCTCGTTACTGTACAGGGTGTCCCAACTTCATTGTAATTGCAAGATATCTCGGAAATAACAAGAGATAGAAGGATGAAGAAGAATGTGACTAAACATATATCTGTAAACATAATATCTGCTTTTGAAAATAGAAATTTGAAGTTATACAGGGTGTATCTTAAGTGATGACTTTAATTTCAAGGGGTGATTCCTTATCATATTTTAAGCAAAAAAGTGCATATGAACATCGGTCCGCAATTGCTTCGTTACCGAGATGCAGAATGTCAAAGTAGGGAAAATAAATCGAATTTTACGTAATACACCTAAATTGCTTTGAATTTGTCATTCCAAAAAACCCCCGTGTATGAAATTTCATTAAATTATTTCGAATCAGTCGAAAGATATTTAAGAAAGAGCGATTAAAGTCATCACTTAAGATACACCATGTATAAGGTACCTACGCCTAAAATGTGTACTTAAAGTGGCAGAAACTAAATATATCTAACTCTTTAATTATATTTATCAAACAAGTGGTCAATGGAACTAACCTATCTTCCACTTTCCACAATAACGTTGTTTCGTCACTACATTAATTCAACATAACCTTCAAATTGCAATATATGTATACTCGCGACAAGAATTCAGACGACTTACGTCATACGAACAAATGAATGATTCATTATATTTTCAAAATATTTAAGAATCTGCAACTGATAGTAATAAAACTATATACTACACTAAAAGTTTGCATTATATATTGCTCTAAATTGCAAAAATTGATTATTTTTAACGCTACCAAATATCCAAAATTACGTTGACAATAAAAACAAATGTGTAACGTCAGCCGTGACGTAAGACGTCTGAATTCTTGACGCGACTATAGTTCGTGTCACATCTCGCGCATTTTTATATCTAGTGTATATGTACAATGAGTTTTAAAATAGTGCCTACAAAAGAGAAAAGAGGTATTTGTTTCTGTGTCGTTTCATACCAGTGGGAAAATGACGGAACATTATTCTGGCCAGAACATTTAGACTATTCTCAAAGAGAATCTTTAAGACGCAATCCAACAAGTGCTCCCGAAGACACTTTAGTCTTCGCTTAGGTGCATTTTAAAATTCTCAGATTAGAAAATTTTAAAACTTCAACTCGCACTTTCTGTTGTTTTAGTTTTCTATAAAACGTAGTCTAATGCCGAAAAGCCTTCATTCTGTGAAGTTTTTTGTTGCTAGCCATCTTACACACAGACACAGCGTAAAGTTAATAATAAACTAATGTATTTTCTCTAGCGTTAGAAAGTCATATAGGAAAGCAAAGCACTATTAGATAAAAATTGCTCCATAGTGGATTTTGAAGGTAGTAGCAGCTTTGTAGAAATGTGAAAATGAAGTGATGTTCAATGGTGAGTATTACGTACTTACAACTATGCTAGCATAAATTGGAGTTTTGTTTGCTATATGGTCGTTAATATAGTATAATTACTACATAATAGCCACTTAATTGAAGTTGCGATACCAGTTTTCGTTACTATAATACTACTTAGGATTGTCTAATTTATTATTTTCAATAACAGTACAATTTAATTAGGTCTGTATTAGATGTAATAATTACCTAATTGACAAATACTTACCTATACGAGTTTGACATCAATTCAGAAAAGGTTGAAAAAATATTACGTACCGAGAAACATCGTGCTGGAAGCTATTGTTGTGTAATTCCAATGTTTAAGATACCCGACATTCGGTAATGCCACCTGCTGTAAATAAGGCCTTACAGTAAACGTCGATTCTTCCACTACATACAGGTATCTAAACGTTTGACAATGCCATATATTACAACGGTTTCTTTTGTAAGTAATTTATAAATTACGTTTTATATACAGCTGAACATTCAGGTAGGCTATATAAAAACCTAGGTGCACTTTATATTTCCTAAATTCAATAAAGGCATTGTGTTATTGCCTTAATAACAGATTTTTTCAAAATTGGCTATCGCAACAAGCAGTCAGAAAAATATATAGAGCTGGTGAGAGGTATAAAAATGAAGGTAAATAAGTGCAAATAACAGTAATACTACAGCAGTTTGTTTATACACTTCAATTTCACTATAGATTTAGCATTGTATTATGTGTGAAATAACAGTAATCAGTTCGTATTCTAAGTTCAATATGGCGGATTTTTTAAAGTGTTTGATGACAGTTATTTGATCCATGACCTTATTTTTTAAGATGCTGATATTCCTTTTTCCGTGTTTTTTAAGGCAACAGGTAACTGTAGCATTTTTAATAAAAATTGTATTTCTACAGTATAGGGTGTTTCAGGAGCAGAAGTAACATACTTCAGTATGATATTCTACATTCAATTTTAAGAAAAAAAATTCGTATGAACTTAGGTCTGGAAACGCTTTGTTTAGGATATACAGAATGTCTAATTAAAAAAAAAATAATTACATTTTCTTTAATCTCTCGACTACTTTGCATTAAATTCATGAAATTTTGTATGCGGAGGTTTCTTGGGACGGGACATTCAAATTTTATACATAATTGACTGTATCTCCAAGAGGGCGCCACAAACGGCCATTAGGATCCTTTTAAATCGCTTCAACTTTTTTGTGTCACTTTGTATGCCGTTTCGGAATAGAAAAACATTTTCTCCTATCTTTTCTACTCAAGAAATGTACATCTTATTGAAGTCTCTAAGAACAGCCGTTTCCCTTAAAAACTCCTCCTGATGATGCGTGCAAATTATGTATTAGAGTGCTATCTTACTTTTATCTAAAAAAACAAGGCATAACACTTTAAAGATTAAGAACTATTAGTTCATAATCAAAACAGCCTGGGAATTGCAAAAATTAAATCTCTAAACAAAATGTACAAAACCTGACAATAACTTTCGATTTACTCTATAATACATAATTTGCATGCATCACCATCTTTAGATGAGTTTTTAACGGAAATGGCTTCTCCTAGAGACTTCAATAAGGTGTACATTTCTTACGTAGAAAAGGTAAGGGAAAATGGTTTCCTACACCGTGGCACAAAAAAGTTGAAGAGATTTAAAAGGATCCTAATGGCGCTTGTAGCACTCCCTGGGAGATACAGCTAATCGTCCATAAAATTTGAATTTCCCTTCCCAAGAAACCTCCGCATACAAAATTTCATGAATTTAACTTAATGTAGTCGAGAGTTAAAAATGCAATTAATTTTTTTAAATTTGACATCCTGTATATCCTGAACGAAGCGTTTCCAGACCTAAGTTTATAGGAAATTTTTTACTTAAAATTGAACGTAGAATAACATACTCCTGAAACACCCATATTTCAAGTTAAGTATCTTTTTTTATAGACGGAACAGTAATATCGAAATTGGGTATATAGATACGTATAAAAGACTCCAATATTTCGAGATTCGCCATAATTCATGAGAGACTTATTACTATCAGAAGAGGGCGAAGGGGCGAACAAAGACACTCCACAAACAACGATCACTGTTGCTTACCGTTGACTGAAGGGCTCTCGACAGCCTCGTTTGCAGAACAAACAGAGCCACGCGACAATACGTTTTCATCATTATGCCGCTACCAACAGCTTATCATCTCAATATTCAGAGATGCAGAGGCGTAGAGCTTGCTTATATTTTTATGTGATACGAAAGCAAAATGTCTTATATCCTATCCTGGTGGAACTCGTCACCACAATAAGGTAAGATCGGATACACACTTCTCCCATACTCGATGTTTGGATACATACTTGTCCCAACATGTTCCTTGCTAAATGTTAAACTTATTCTAAAAAAAATGTTCTCTCCAAATTCAGTTAGGTATATCTAATGCTTCTGCACTGTTAATAATACTTGCAATAGTTTGTCTACAAATACATTTCAAAAATAAAAATACAACTGCAATAATATCCAAAATTATGTTACGAAATTGCAAACAATTAAGGTTAAGTAAAAGAGCTTGTAATATAATTTCTTCGTAATTTGATTTTTGGATCAGTATTAATGAAGTAAACAATTGAAGTTTCTGGGAAACTCGTTGAAACTGTAACGTTCGATAACGTTGCAGTGTCAGGCTGCTGCTGATAACCTAAAAGTAATATTAGTCATAATGGTGCGTATAGCTAGTGCGTTTGTATAGGTTTTCTTTAATGTTTGTAAGTGTATATAATCTAAAATGGAACGGTTTATAGTAACCATAACCATCTGCATGACACATTAATTTACGACGAATCTCGGCTTAGAGATGTTTGTACGGTAAACGCTTCTTTCAAGGAACAGTCAAGTCATTTCAAACACTTGTAACTATTATTCTGTGTTCAGAAAGAGCTTTAAGAAAACCATTCACCTATGTTTAGGTGTACCTATTTGTAATTATTATGTATAAATACATAACAATCCTAAGATTGAATGTGAGCAACGTTGTCACATATTCAAGACCTGTTTGCTGTCATAATTCTGTTACCGTTAGTCAGAGAAAAAAATTGTGAAGTCAGATATGTTTAGTACAACTTATCATAAGGTACTCATATTCCGAACACCCTATATAGGTCAGTGGCGTCAATAGAGATTCAAATTTCACCGACATTTAGCTTATTTGACGATTTTGTGGCATTCTAAATGCATTTGTGAATGATTAATTTTGACGATTACCGAAAATTAGCGGAGCCAATCAAAATACAGTCACATCACTGACATTGCAATAGGAACAAGAGCAAATATATATATATATGGTCTTAGCCTTGACGCATTTGACCTACCTTAATATTAACGATGGGTCTATGAAATCATCTTCAGAGATAATAATATATGAAAATGAACATATTTGGTATGAGTGTTTTTAAGAAAATAAATCGGTTCCTTGTGTATAAAAGACAATGACATCAAATTTATAATTTTCGTGTGACGACTCTATACATAGTACCTACTTAATGATTTTTAGAAGAACTTAAAATCAAGAAAGATGTGGTAATTATGCATAACGCCATTCAGTGTTATTTTCTATTAATTTTCCTACATTTTTTTTTCAGCAGATTCGAAGCACAGTTTTCCTATATCAAAAAAACGCTATTTTTTCATTATTATTATTAAGTATATTAGAAAACGTCGTTAAAGTTGTATCATAAGTAAAATTCATGAAAAAGAAAAGGAACTGCGAAAATCAGTGGTGCTAAGGATTGTTATATAATTTTTTTGCAAGTATTTCAATAAATTACTGAATTTAAAATATTTTCAGTTAAAACTCGCTTATTTGCTAAAGATAATATCATAAATTTGAGATTATTTCTATAGTATCAAGTTGGAAATCAAGAGGACTGGTATTCGTATATTTTGGAAAATATTTCTTTGTCAATTTATTTATACATCAATAAATATTTAAGAGCCTGTTGAATTTTGTCAGTAACAAGCAAAAGTCGTCCTCACATCATGAAATAAACAAATATCCCGTACTGTACCGTGTAAGATGCATAATAATTTAGAGGGTAAATCAAACTGGAAATGTGCGTACACGTATATCTTATGCCCGAGGCGAAAGTGAGGACGCCGTATGCGCAAACTCCCTTGTTATTGACCGGTGCCCCCAGGGCGTTGTCGCCCTGCCAACCCCAAATTTCCCCCGTGGAGAAATCTCTAGCATCAGTACATCATACAGCATCTAACACATATGTATATGATACGAAAATATATTATTTTCTTCTAGAATCGTTACACCGACAGCACCGGAATCTTTCTCTTCTTACTGTATATTTCCTACAGAATTCGTTGGTGTTTTTTGGAAAAAAAAATTAAATGCTAAAGTATTTCAAATATCATAGGACTATGTAATATATATCTAGGATCATGAAAAGAAAATATAAATCAGCTATATGCACAAGAGAACTGTTTTGTGATTATTATACATGCAGAATCATTTACGATTACCTTAGATTAAAGGTAGATATACATGGTGTACCCAGATAGGTGAAACGATTCTTTGAGGAGACAAAAAATTTCGGTGTTGAAAAATGGCCTTCTGGGATTTAGCTCCGCTTATTTAAAAAAACAGGACGTGCCATGATTTCAAATCCATAAAATCCATGAGTGAGATGTTTTACATCCCCTTATAAAAAATGATTTCGGAATTATTACATTCACTGATGCTCGGGGTGGAAAATTTGAATAGTGTAGCCGCACGATTTCTGCCAGCATTATTTATTGGTGAGTTTTTCCAAAATGTCCTAAGCCCACTTTGATTTTTTGCTCAATTTTACATTATTCTCAAAATAAGCTGAGGACATTGGAATTTTGCACACATACTCAGTTTTTCATTCTGAAACTTTTCTTAATAACATTTTATCGTATCTCATACAGAAACAGCACTTTACTAGCGAAAAATCTGAAAATCGAGCAACAAATCAAAGCAGTATGCTTAGGGCATTGAAATTTTGCACATATACTCAATTTTTTTATTCCGAAAAAAAAAATTTCTTAATAACATTTTGTTCAATCTCACAGAAACAGCAGTTTACTGGTGAAAAAATCAGTTTTCTCCAAATTTCCAAGACTTACTGGATTTTATGGAATTGAAAACATGGCAGATTTTGTTTCTTACCCCATCGCCTCTTAAATGGCACCAACCGTGTATTACAGAGACGACGCGATTCAGCAAGCAAAGCTGAATCTCAAGCCATTTTTCAACACCAAAATTTGTTGTCTTTTATAAGAGTCGTTTCATCATGCCGGACTAAAAAGTCACAGATAAGGAGCGTTCTACATCGCCGTAGAAATCTCTATCGCGAAACGACAATAGCGTTATGTTCCCAACATGGAATTCCGGAAAACTACTATTCTACGGGCTAATCCCCCGACAAGCATTGAATTACACCTAAAGAACTTCTAGCAACAACAGAATTTTCAGAATAAAATTTAAACCATGAACACCCTGTATTTCTTAAACCAGCGACATGAGCTGAAACATAATATTTTGGTGTCTAGTATCTCCAGCTTAGTGTTAACCCATTCTTTCTAACTCACCCTGTATAAGTGTATCCTTAGAATCTTTTGCGATTTTCTGGTCGTAGCACCAAAGTAGATTTAATTAATTAATAGTGTGTTCCGGAATCTGCTGAAAACACTGTCAGCACTAATTTTGCGTCCCGAAAACAAATTTTCCAAGTTTACAGCCGCTGTACAAATGTCAATATATTAATCTTTATCTATAATATTGGTTTGCTATATTCGACTGAAATTGCTATTTTACAAAAGGTAGTGTGGCTGCAGCAGCAGTGGTGGGGGATACCTGAATTTAAATAGCTGCCTGTTTTCTTTAGTTACTAATTTAACACTTTTGATATTTGAGAAAAATTAAGGTTTTGAGAATAATTGATGTATTGGAAAACTGTGAATACGAATCATCCTCATATTGTCACAGAATTTGCCCCGCTCGCACCCAATTCGACGACTGTGCTATCGTGAAACGCTATATTGCCCCAATCGCCCCTACGCGATTCTGGTAAACAAAAAAATAATACCGTGTATCGAGGCGCGACTGGAAAGTTGAGAAGAGACGAGAATCGCTCCAGAAATGGATCTAGAAATGCTAGAAAATTCCTGGAATATTCGTTACGTCTATAAAAGAAGAACAAACAGCCGAGTCAGGCAATCTTGAACTAGAGAGTTGTTATTTGGATATTTCGCAGAGATCAATTAGAATTTAAAGCGATTTAGATAGTGACTAAGTAAATAATGTTTAGTTGACTTGTAATTATATCTATATCATTCAAAATTAACTGTTTGTTTTTCTGGTAAAAGAAAAAGTCGGATTGGGAAATCCGTGACGATATATTGATAAATATACATTGTTACACTATTCATATTCATAATGGCATCTGAAACTAAATTAAACTGTTGTTGAATGTGTGAATAGTTATTACTCAATAATTAAACCTAACTTAAATTTCTCCCTTTCCTGATATTGCAGAGAATGCTGAAGCAGTTGCTCTGTTTTCAAGAATATAATTACAGCATAGCACACGGATAGCCGTTTCAGCCTATTTCGAAACATAGCCATGATCATGCAAGACTGACGACGAAACATGACGTGCAGATCAGGCTTTAGGTAGAAACGTATTTTTTGGAAAAGAATCCTTAGAATCTTTTACAATTTTCTGGTTGTTGCAAGAAAGTCTATTTCATTAATTAAGTATTAAATAATCGCATTACGCGTCTCGATACCTTTTCAAAAAAGTGGTTAATTTTCCTGCGCTGAGGTGTATTTAACCCCACGCAAAGTACCTACACGTCTCTTCAAATAAACCGGGAGGGGTGCGATTCTAAAATAATTATCCGTCGTGGAAAATGAATAATGAACTCATTCGTTAAATTTTGGTCTCAGTAGACCACAGACGGTGACACGCGTATCCCGTGTTATTTTCTTTTGATATAAACACGCGCGCACCACGAGGGTGGCTTTCAGTGCACTAATAATCCCAATAACGCGCTTTGCAGAATATTAAACCGTTAACCGGTGACGACCACACAACTGGTGACACATCCCTGGGGTCCACGGAAACCTATATTTTTCATTATTCCGGCCCATTTAGTCCCCTTGAGTTAAAAAAATATATATTCATATTCGTGCTAACAAGACTGGTTTCCGCATAGAAAATGTTGAACGACCTCAGAGTATTTGTTAAATTATACAGGGTGTTTTTAAGTGAAGCAGCAAAAATGAGACCACAGATTCCTTAGGTGAAAATAAACATATCTATGTTCCAAGTCGCATAATAAAAATATACAGGGTGTCAAAGTCAAAATTTTATATTCGATATTTGTTATAATTAACATTTTGGTGTATTTTCAACAGAAAAGGCGCTTTACCTGAAAACAAAACAGTTTTTACTCGGTGCACTGAGCATTTCAAATAGGATTATTTAAAAAATGGTTACTCCTTCAGACTTCAGCAAGGTATACCTTTTTCAAATAAAACAGGTAGGAGAATCGACTGTTTCGATAGTCAGATGGATACACTAAGCTGCAAAAAAGTTGTGCTATTTAAAAGAAGCATGGTGTGCCACAAGTGACGCCCTCTACTAGTGGCGTTAAAATTAGAAAGAAATTTGAATTTCTCTCCAGCAAAAACCCCCGATTAACAAATTTTATGTATCTGGATTTCTGAAGAAGTTATCTACAAATATCGAAAATAAAATTTTAACTTTTGACACCCTGTATCTTTTATATTTTGCGACTTAGGATATAGGTATGTGTAGCAGAGCAAATTATTAAGAAAAAGTTTCCAAAAATGTTAATTCTGTTCATTTGGAAGTCCCAGCATACTTGTCTCACTAGCTTAAAAAGTCACGAGCCGCCACTGCAGTGTATATTACCCTTTACTGTACATTATTGACATAACGCACGCCACTGATGTGTTACGAACTATTTTTAAACTACTAATGAATGATTATTAAATTCATGATCGATAGGTCAATGATAGGAAATTTTTTAAAATGTATTACTTAGGATCGAGTAACACATTAAAAAAAAATCGTTTCAATTCTCTTTATCTTACCTCAGCTAGTTTTGCATCTCGTATACTTTCCGAGATATCCAAATACTGCTGTTTGTCTATGGTGCTGCATCAAGCATCCCTAATAATAAAGAAAACGCTTCAGTCTGTAAAATATCATTATCCACGATCACCTTATAATCGGACTTTTATCCACATTATGAAATGTCTAAAGTGATACTTTATATCCACTAGTGGAATAAAGTAACTATATTTTACTAGTAATGAAAGAATAATGAAAAAAGAATAAATCTATAATATATCAAATTGAATTTATTTACTTATTAACATTTACATTTATAGTAATACACATCGGAACGCATAACATCTGACGAAGTTTGTGAAGAATTATTTGCACAAGTTACGGATTTTTCTTCTTGCAAGGAATAGCTATATTGGATTTCTTGGATTTTCCTTGCAATATCAAGTTTGTGTTTCAATGAATATTAAGAAATATCAAGCCGTGCGAATATTTTTTTATTAAATTCCAATAATTCTACCTCCACAAACATTATTGTAATGTGATTATAGATAAAACGTTATATTGCATTCGTGTTTTAATTGCCCTTTATCCACGCAAAGATGTTTAAACGCGAGAACGTAGTATCTGCTAATGTATACGGTTCGAGTAGATGACCACAAGAATAGTGATGAATAACACAGAAAATAATAACAGACATCACGACAGAGCGACATATCCGATCAGTAAATAGAGCGATAATTTGGTCGCCATAATCCAGTTATTCTTTTAGTGCTGAGGGCCACAATGGGGAACCTAATAGGATTATATGGAAATTCAGGCTAGATACGAGCGATCTGCTAAATTGTGTTTTCGAGTTTTACTCAAATTTGTCTTATTTAATAAAATCTATTATCAGAAATATGTCATCTTATCCCCGCAGAGAAAAATTAATATGTACATTGTACAGAAAGTATCAAATTCGTGGGTGACCACTCTGGAATCGTGGAAACTGTAGGAAATACGTTGCGCACTTTTGTGCTCAATCAAACGCACAACATAGAGTCTATCCTGAGAACAACAGGGGCAGGTCAAAGAGTCCCAACGAAAGCTAGAGATATAACTACACATTAATTCTGTTACTGGCAGCTACCAGTTACCTAGGTCAGGGCATAACTAACTGGAAAATGATTAACAATTGAACATCATTCGAACTGAAGAAATTCCAAATACTTTTGAAGAAATCATGAAAAATTTCAAAGAATAGATTTTTTTTCTGATAATATAGGGATTTTTTGTATCTGGTTGCATGTGGCCACACTTCTATATCTCTTAAAGTTTTCAAGATATTTGTAAATGCAATAATGCTTTTTTTAAACCTTAATTCACTAAAAGTGGTCGAGTATTTTCAAAATATTTTTTTCTTAGATTTCTAGAGTTTATTTATAAATAAATAAATAAGACATAATAAACAGCTAATCATTTCATTTATTTTTTATAACAAAAACAATTTTGTAAAGTATAAGCATCAGTATACAAGAATATACATAAAATTAAAATAGTGGTTTTCAATCAATCAGTAATTTACAGTCTAATAAAAACGGTTTGTTCAAAATTTCGTAAGTAAAATCACTTTTAACATTCAGAATATGCAGCATTTTTTTACAACTGCTATTATTAAATGGACAAAAGATAAAATTTTAAAATATTCATAGAACGAAAAAAGGCACCAATTCCGGCAATTTTCTGTTAATGCCCTATATATTGAATGTGAATTGTGGAAGGTATACACCAAAGGTTAAATAATTTCCATATTTTGAGAAATGGCATCTTTAAACTGGCATCAAAAATTAAACTATTTCAATAGTGTTTACATAAAAATCAACCTTATTTTAATATTTATGTGCATTGTAATTACGGTTTTAAATATATTTTTAGTATGATTGGAATGATAAAATACTATTATTTTTATATTTTGTACATTTGAAGTATGTTTCATTTCTTCAAAGATAATTTATGTTTTAAAACTTGAATTTCATCGCATTGATTAGTGATTTTCTCGTTTTGAGCAGCTAGATGCTCCGTCATAGCATCCAGCTGGCTTTTATAGTTTTTATTAGTCGTAATTAATTCTTCGTAACTTACATCTATATTTTCTTTTAATTTACAATGTTCTGATGTGACGTGTTCTAATCTAGTTTTTAAACAAATATTTTCTGCCCATAACGTCTTTATTTCAGATTCTAATAACACATTTTTCTCTAAAATTTTACCTAGTTGTAGTTCGTAATAATTAGTTAGCTTATCACTAGAATCCGGTTTAGATTTTAAAAAATCACATTGTGCCTTCCACCTTTCTGCTTCGTTTTTCCAAAATTTCACCTATATACAAAATATTTTAATATAACACCTAGGAAGTACAGAAAATACTGTTTGAATACGTACACCTTCACCTACATTTGCCTCATCTCTTTTCCCATTTTGACAATCCCTTGAGCTTGTGTTACTAGTCAACTGGTCCACTAAACTTTTTAGTTCTTTGATCTCCGTTTCATATTTACTTCTCTCCTGTTTAAGACACGTCTCCTTACGGTCGTATTCCTTCTGCAGATTACTCAAACTTTCCTCCAGATTCTTCACTCTTTCTTTAATATCGAAAATTTCCAAATCTTTTTCAGCAACCTACAACATAACAGATATAGATATACAGTATGTTTGAAAAATATTAGGCTTAATAAATTACGACTTACAGTATTGAACAACTGAGCATTCTCAACTATTTTCTTTTGTAGTTCTTCATTAACTACATCTACCACTTCATTATAGGAAGAAATTTCTGTTTGTTTGTTCTTATTTTTCTTAGTACTGGCGTTACTTTGTAAATCTTGTTGTAAGACCATTATTCTTTTGGTCAGTTGTTCGTTTCTAAAAACTAGACT
This sequence comes from Monochamus alternatus, assembly GCA_037114965.1. Classification (NCBI taxonomy): domain Eukaryota; kingdom Metazoa; phylum Arthropoda; class Insecta; order Coleoptera; family Cerambycidae; genus Monochamus; species Monochamus alternatus. Next base: position 77,177,270 of record CM073427.1, read on the forward strand.
TTCTATTTCTTGATCTCGTTTACGCATTGTTTGTTCATGCTTTTTGACTAGATCTGTCAGCTCTATATTTTTGGTTTGTTCATCTAATACAGCTTTCTTTAAAACGGCAGCTTGGGACCTTACCTTAGAAATGCATAAGATTAGATAATTATAAATACAATCCTTTAAGAAATAAATTAGTAACAGTATTTAGAAAAAGCATGATCTACTAGTTATTAGCTACCAAATACTTTGCTTTTATTAATGTATAACCTCTTAAACAATTGTAAGCCTACATACTTTAGAATACTCTGTAGCAAGTTTGTGATATTTAGTATCAATATCTGATTCTTTATCCATGTTAAAAATATACCATTTTTTACTTCTTTTTCTATTTATCTTGATTTTATAAAATTAATAAGTAGGTGTTTACCAATTTTACCATAACCTAATATTAGAATTAACATAATATTCATTTCATCAATTCTCGCCTAAGTCTGACACAATGGGATATGAACTGAACTGACTCAACCCAACCACAGACCTAAAAAATTCTATTATACCAGTTTATCGGAACCAAAACAAGCGTTTACAAGATATACAGGTGCCTATTTGCTGAAAACAAGAAATTGGGAAAGTAAAATATTTCGCAGTCGGTATCAAGAACCACAATGACTGCTGCTATGAATACCTGTAGTGGATATTACAAATAGATCACGAGTTCAAAACTCGGTGAACTAGATCTATGCAGAGATATATCTTTGGATCTATGGTTTCTTTTGAAAATATAATAATTCTGTGATCTGTGGTACACGCATAGAGGTTATGTATGAACTGTCGGAGAGGTTATGTCATAGGATTTTTTTAAAAATTTAATAATTAAACAAATATATAATCATGGTGGAACAACAAAGGCAAAGAATTGAACAAGAAATGACTAAAATGATAAATGAATTGGATGTTGATTATTTACGAAAAATGCAGGTAATTGCCAATTAAGGATTACTTAATTTTAATCTAAATTACCAATGTTACTATTAAGTATATAGCATTACACATTTATCTATAATCTGGGATATTACATGTAAAAAATAAAACAATAAAAGAAAAAAAAATGATTATATTAGTTGCTACATTTTCAATACTATACATTCTTTTGATAATAAATTTGGGTTCGCGTGAAGGTATGATTCAAAACTTATAGTTATATAATATTACGTAATCACTACACACCTCTTAAATACGTTTTTTTTTGCAGGTGCTATCCTAGAGTAGATGGCTATATAAATAATTATATGTTTCAAAGGTAAGGTTGTGTTAATGATTCACTTTAGAAAAATTGAATTATTCACAATAGCTTGACCTTCTAATGCAATTTTTAATTAATTTAAATGTAATTTGTAAAATTTCTATATTTTTAAGGCTGATATGCACAGATGTGCCGCAGTTTGCTGTGAAAATAGAGAAGCTTCTTTGGAAAGAGTTCAGAGATGTGTAGAAAATTGCTCAGTAAAAATAAATTGGGCGCAATCTTATGTGCAGAGAGAACTGGAACAGTTACAGAATAAACTCCAAAGATGTGTAACGGATTGCAATGACGACGTAAGAGTACAAATGGGCCCAAACCCAACAGAATCCGAGGTAAATATAAACTGATTTAGTATTTTCTTCAAATATGTATCAATTTAATTGATATTTCTTTTCAAGGTTGAGAAATTTACAGCTATATTTGAGAAATGTGCAAAGAAATGCGTTGATAAACAAATTGATTTCATGCCGTCTCTATTGAAGAAAATTAAGACAGATCTATCTAGAGGGCAACCCAGCAATACCTCCTAGTTCTGTATTGTTCCGAATAAAAATTTGTAGAAATCTGTTTAAAAAATTTATACTTCCAACTACTTGACTGCCTATTAAAAGTTTTAGATATTTATATTATTGATTATTTTCTTCCAGTCGCAGGTTAATGTGCTTAGAATTTAAAAAATAGGATGCCCTAATTTTTACTGACATCGTTTGGCCGTTATTTTGGTTTTGGATTATATCATTTAATTAATAACTTCAGAACCTCTAAGAATTTCGTTGAAATTTGAAACATTTATAGCGTTGCAAATTTAAAACTTTAGGTTCAGTAGGCCATCAAAACAAAACGTTTGCTGTTGCTATCAGGTTAATCGTTCTCTACTTTTATTTTGATAACTGATTTTGCTAGTTTTTTAAATCCAGTTCTACTATACTCGCGACAAGAATTCAAACGACTTACGTCATACAAACAAATGAATAATTCATTATATTTTCATCAAAATATTTAAGAAACTACAACTGATAGTAATAAAGCTATATACTACACTAAAAGTTTGCATTATATATTGCACTAAATTGCAAAAGATGATTGTTTTTAACGCAACCAATATCGAAAATTACGTTGACAATAAGAACAAATGTATAACGTCAGCCGTGACGTAAGACGTCTGAATTCTTGACGCGAGTATAGACTATTTAGAGAAGTTTTTTTTACTATCGTTTTATTAAAGATGGAGTAAATGACAGTAAAAGACATTAACTTGATAGCAACAGCAAATAACATTTTGTTTTCATGGCCTACTGAACTTAATGTTTTAAATCTGTGATATTCACTACGCAAAGCGAAACATACAAATGCCTTTTTTATAAGAACTATTATCTGCAGGTAATTTTCTCAAGACATAAATTGTTTTTAGAAAAACACATTTTCAATATTGCTGTCCGTTTAAACAAAAAAAGATGATTAAAAGTTTTGACCACTTAAAGAGGGCGGTAACTGGTGAAAGTTATCACTCAGTATATCGATTTCACAGCATAATAGTCTAAATAAATGTTCCAAATTTCAACGATTATTTTTGACAGATTTAAAGGTCCACAACTCAAAAACCAAAAATATTTTATTTATTTATTATTATTAACTTTTTTTGTAGATCGTACTTATTTATTGTCGTGAATATTCAGCCACACGTTGTCGGTGTGGACACCCTGTATATTAAAAATAAATACATATATGACGAGTACCTAAATAAGAGAGACTATTTATTAAAAAAAAATTATATATACACATACATGCACTCTACATTAAATTTTCAGTTATTTCAACCAAGCTGAATTTTAATTAAACAAAAAAAAAAATTATACATTCAAAAATATATATGTAAAAAAGATGTACAAAGACTAACAAAGGAAGACGTAAAAATTGTTCACAATTAATAAAGTCATATATTTTCTCATTTAATTCGCACTGTAACGAGTGTATTATTTTTGTACATGTACACCAGTCAGTTCCCACCTCTCACAACCACACTAATAGAATTTAGTAGAATTTCTTAGCTTGACTTTCTTTACTATCCCTAAAAAAATTACATAAAAAAATCAATAAATACTGATAAGCTTTACGTTTCAAACTTTACCTATATATGTTATATCCCACGATAATCAACAGCTGAAAAGCAGCTATGGCTAACAGAGTCGTAACAGACACGCAACTGACGTTGGGGCAGTTCTGGCCTGGCCCCAATTTCTGCGAGACTTGACCAATGGTCTGTTTGACATGGTTGAGTCCGTCTCGCATCTCGGATATGATCGACTGCGTGTCGTAGCCCACCGACTGGACCTGAGCCGTCGGCTGTTTGGCCTGAGTGTTAATGATGGTATCGGCCCTCTGTTTTACTTCCAAAACGAATTGCCTAAAATGATCATTCACTATCAAATGAAAATCATAATAGTACATAGTTAAATTAATTTTATACAGTATTATAGATAGGTAGAATACTTTTTTCTTTTTATTTGATAAGTTTTATGCAGTTTCTAAAAATAATTATTAACGTAATGTCATTACTTTTATTACATTGGCATCGGCAATTCTGTCTTGCCTTATTATATTCCTGGATTGGCAGTGCCAACAACGGCCGATAGTAATACAGATGTAGGACAAGAGAGCAATGGCGTGTCCAGATAAAAAGAAAAACTGCTCCAAAAGTGAGGTTATAATTACTACTTCGCTTGCATCTAATATTCGCAAAATTCATGAACCACTAGATGGCGCTGTAAAATTCAAGATGTCGGATGTAGAGGTGATCAACAATTTGTTTACAATGACCGCTAAATATTATAGAGCTTTAATTTCCAGGGATGTTGTGTTTATGGTGTAATTCTTTGTATTTATGTAATTTTTAAAGTGAAAGTGTATTTTAGCACTTATTAAAAGGATTATTTTAACTTTAATGAAAAACAAGTTCCTGCATATATATAAAATTTGTTGTGAATTCATAGTATGCTCGTAACCTTTCAGATTCAGATATAATGGTTCGGTTCGATGCCACTCACAGGTTTTAAATTAACAATAGTGGTCTTGTGAAACTTCAATGGTATCGCCGTTTTTTTCCACAAGAACGATGACAAAGTGGGGGGACACAAGATGGAACAATAATATCTATAACAGATACCTTGGACCGCTTGGGAGGTGCGACTTCTGTGAGATGTTTTTAAGGTGGGGTGCATAATTATGTGTGAGGTAATTAAAAATAAAAAAGTTATGTTGTCTTTTTACAAATATTTTACCTGAAACTGCATCTCTATAAAAGCAACAAGTGCGTCAATTTGAAAAAAATCATTCTGGTCTTAAAGAATTATAGCCAAAAACAAATGAAAAAAAAATAACTTTGAGGTTACTCCGTTAATACAGGCTTTTCCTGAAAATGTTACATGAACTTGACACATTATTTTTTCGAATCGTATCACCCCCTAAATATTCTGCGCACAGTTTCCGGACACCCTGTATAATATAGTTATCAACAACTTACTTCAGTTCACGGGCGGCGTTTAATATTTGATTCTGGTTGTTGAACACGGCGTCGACTTCATGCCTTCTTATAGTGTCGGAAAAACCCTGAGCCGGTGGCGGCTGTCCCTGGGCCGGTGGCGGGACATTGCCTTGGGCCACTCCCGTCTGGGAAATTAAACTCATCATTCTTTCCTGACGGCCTACGACTTCGTCCAATTTTTTATCTAGTTCTCTAGTTGCCTCATTGAGTTTCATTATTCCTTGGAAGATCTGTCGAAATTCTCTGTCAGTGTCCGACTCGAACCAATCGTCTAACTCGGGTTCTTTCTATAAAATAATGCCAGTTATAAAGTTAAATACCAAAATTAAATAACACCGTACCGCATCAGGGTGTTCTTTCCTATAGTCAGCCTTTTGTTGCTCCAATTTCTTTTGATAATCCAGGTATTCTTGTTGTAGTTTTTGTTGTTCCTCTCCAGTCACTAAAAAGATAAATAAAATATTTCACTCACATTACACTCTACCTAAATATAACAGTAGTAATCTAATACAGTAATTTGTACTATTTTTTTAACTTTTTAAGATGTAATAATAACTTTGAGGAATCTAGGAGATTGTAAAATAGTACAATATTGTAGTGATATTAGTATAATACAGTAGTAAATTAGTCCAATAGTATATAGTATAATACTGTAATGAAATAGTACAATATTATATTAAAATAATAAAATTCTGTAATAAAACAGCGCAATACTGTTGTAAAAAAGTATAATTCTAAAACCTTTCAACATCAATGAAAAATGGTTTAATTCTAAAGTAAAATACTGTAATAAAATAGTCGACTTGAAAAAATGTACAGTACTGTAGTAATAATAGTACAATACAGTAGCAAAATAGTGCAATAATGTAGCAAAATAGTACAATACTGCAGTAGTAATAGTACATACTGTAGTAAAATAGTATAATTGTAAAATATTTGAACACCAATGCAAAATGGCATAATTCTATAGTAAAATAGTATTGCATTTAAATAGTACAGTACTGTATAAAACAATACAATACTGTTGGAAAATACTGATGCAAACTAGTGTATTTTTATTATACCATAGTAGAATACCTGTTAATGTAATTTTAGTGACTTGAAATATGAACAGATTCTGTACACTTACCCTGATTCGGTTCTACTTGCCCCGGCGAATGGAGACTATTGGTAAGGAAATGTATGACATCGTGATCATCGGCCAAGCCACCAGTAGCAGCTGAAATACCGAAATAACCATTTTTAGGCAAATACACATTCTCGGCACGCAAACATACTTCGTAATCTTTGTCATTGTTTGTCATTCCATTGTGGAATAATACTGTTAAAGTATTCTGGTAATACTCTATCTTGGCCCTGGTTGGAAAGGGCTTGTTACGAAAATCTCTTAAGCAACCAGCTAACTGCTGGGTAGTTCCGTCACTAAAAAAATGTAATAAAAATTTTAACTGCAGTTGATACCATTCTATAATTATTATGTACATATATATCTATCATGCCTATGCATATGTCTATCATGCTGTAGGTAATGAAAAAGTAATAACACCAGCGCTTAAATATTTTAGTACTATGTAAATTTTAAAAAGTAAAGCACTTACTTCTGATGATCAAATTGTCTTGTGCCGTCATTAACAACAGCCATAATGTAAGGGTTGTTATGTTTATTATCATTGTCAAAGGAGTCGAAAAATAATCCCAGACCAACCCACTTATCTGAAGACCCAAACACTTCTCCATCGTAAGCTCCTTTGCTTTGTGTGTACCAAAAAGCCTACAATATAGAACGTGAAACAATTTGAAGATGTCAAAAAAAAGAGACTTACTAATCCATCAGCACCGATTCTTCCCCTGCCTGTTACCCTGAAAGCAATGTCCACGTCCCACCACTCAAAGTTAATTGGTTGTTTTGTCCATATCGCACCTTTTTGACTTCTTAAGGACGGGGCTATTCTAACATTCTCCGAACTTGCAATGGCATCTATTAAAAAATTATATTTACATGACCCTCTTAAATATAACTGACAAAAATGTTAGTTTTGTAAACAACAATGTAAAAAATTAAACTTTTAATAACAGTAAAAATATCTAACACTTGAATTATAATACTAGTTACGTAGAGAATTCTTTAAAAAATACGTGGTAATAGACATCCTACCCAAAAAAGGTGTAACATTATAGAAAAACTACTTATACTTAAAACCAATTGATGTGTAGTAAATTAACTATGATTATTTTTCTTTTTGATATGGTTACAAAATAGGTTTCACAGTGTATTATTTACTTATATTGGTTTATTCAAAAATAATAATTTTGTTATATTTCTTTTTGAAAACATCTGTTTTTTACTTACACGTGTCATAATTGACGTTTCAGTTCAGTAACGACTTGGTTATGTACTAGCTTTATTTCATTTTTTTACGAAGGTCCAGAATAACATATTAATAATACTAGTATTAATATTTAAAATGAAAAAATATACTCACTGCCTCCGTATTCCCAAAACGGCACAGATCCGTCTTTTTGAGCCAAGTAAGGCGGTTTAAATGAATATTTATATTCAAACTTTCTATGTACTAGGTACGCACTGATCAAATTTATTAAACATAATACAAAAAATAGGAAGACGCAATTATAGTTAAATAATTTCCCCATGATTAATTAATTTCGGTCGCATTTAAGAGATCATGATTATAGTTGTTAACGTAGTTGTAAAGAGTAAAGACACGACGACAGAAGTAGCAAGTACGCAATCGCAAGAGATTCAAGAGAAAGTTTTTGGGAACACGGAAGAGGCATAGCAGAGATCTACCAATGCACAAGGTACATACAGGTGGATAGTGGATAGATAGACACGATAGACCAGATGTTCGATTTGATAATTTACAACATGAAACGAGTGTTTAAAATTTGCGGTTTCAAATAAAAGATTATTTCGATTTTGAGCTCTAGCATACATTAGCTTACTAGAATATACACATATATTGTTGCAGATAAACTGAAAAATAAAAGTGATGAAGAAAGGATATCTGAAGTATATTTTATCTAGGGATATCTGCAGTAATAGCCATCATGGTTGTTTGAATTGACCACAAAATTAAAATTACGTTCTCGATCCTAGTGATCTGAACTGAACATAGTGTTCTCTCGTTTTAACATTGTGAAAATGAAAAAGACAGAGAAAAAAATGCCACAAATAAAAAGTAACTGCAACACCCAAAGCGAATTTTCGTAAACCTCCCTCTATTATATTACATTATATTACCTACCTTCGTATTAATTTCCACATATTATAATACCTACCTCACGGATTTCTTAAATTAAATTTTTAATTTAAGAATCTGTACCTAACTATACAGCCAATGGTATTTACTGCTAAGAGAGTACACTACAGTCACTATAACAATTTTTGAAAAAAATAACATTAAATTTAATCAAACAAATTAATTTCCGAAATACCTTACTATAGTTTATCGTAGAATTAATTATCCATCACGATTTTGTTCAATATTTTTTCTTAAATGATAGTGTTATAAATTAAAAGACCATGTAATATCGTAACATTTAAATTTGGCGGGGTGTCAATTTTAAAATAGAAAAATTTTGATGGCTGTCTTATCTGTCTAGCGGGTAAGTGCGGTCTGTCAGTTTGTAATAGTCGAAGTCGTGTGACATGCACAAGGTGTAACTTTGGCCTGCAGTATTTAAATAAATTGATGCAATAAATAGAATAACCTGATGGTTGTGAAATTATAATAAATTTTATACTTTTTTTGAATGGATCCTTCTATATCTTGGTTTCAACCGGAGCAAGAGGGACCTGCCAAACTATTGTGGCTTCGAATTTGGCAAACTCAACAAGAACTGGATAGTATGAATTTAAAAGAAGGTGATGGTGATATGGATCCTATAACAAACGGTTTTAATACACACAATAATTTAATCATGAATGGGAAAACTGATAAGTGTAACAACAATTTCTCTCAAAGGAGACGGAAAGATAACCGTCCGAGTACTCGACTCTTAAATCGTAAATCCGTAAGTGATTGTGGGGGATGCCCATGGAGACAACCAAAGTTTCCATATCAAAGAGGAGTCATGGGGTAAGTACGAATTTCTAAAGAGTATACTTGAAAAAGTGAAGTAAATTAAATTTTATGTATTTTTTTGATCAAAAAAATGTTCAATACCTTAAAAATCACTAGAATAGCTAATAAATACTTAAAATCAGTTTAGAAAAGAAACACATTTTTTTAGACTACAGAACTAGAAAAAGAAATTGATAAGTTTTTTAGAAAAAAGTTTACATTTTTGTTACTTTTTTTCCTGACAAGTCTATCCTATGATTTACCTGTAGGAATGCAAATTAGGCAATTAGAGTTGCACTAAAAAATTTATGCTTAAAGCCAGTGAACATCATTATTACGAGATTAATTAGTTAGGGTCTTTGACTTTACATTTTAGTTGATTTATATTTGACAAAAGTAATTTTCACTTTAGATTACATCAAGAAATCGAACATTTCTATCATTATATGAGTCCCACTGAAGCGGAAGACCAAATTCGAGCAGAAGTTGTGGCTCGTATAGAAAAAATTATAATTTCGAAGTGGAGCGAGGCCAAGGTTGAAATTTTCGGATCGTACCGTACAGGTCTTTATTTGCCAACCAGCGATATAGATCTCGTGGTCATAGGTAATTAAAACATGTCTTATATGATTCCAATCCACAAAATAGTACTCTCACATTTCGAATAGCCTCACATATTGAAAATTTTCAGGTAAATGGACAAATTTACCTTTAAGAACCTTAGAACAAGAATTTTTAGAGAAAGATATCGCAGTGGAAAACAGCATCAAAGTACTGGATAAGGCGTCGGTGCCAATAGTAAAGTTGGTCGACAAGAAAACCGATATAAAAGTGGACATATCTTTTAATATGTGCAACGGAGTGAAATCCGCCGAACTTATAAAAACTTACATTGAAAAGTTTCCAGTGCTGCCAAAGTTAGTGTACGTTCTAAAACAATTCCTGTTGGAAAGAGATTTGAATGAAGTGTTCACGGGCGGCATTTCGAGTTACAGTTTGATATTAATGTGCATTAGTTTTCTACAATTACATCCCAGGCAGGACAGTCTTCGGAATTGCGCAGCAGCAAATTTAGGCGTGTTACTTATCGAGTTTTTCGAACTGTACGGTAGGAAGTTCAATTATATTAACACTGGCATTCGCGTGCGAGACGGCGGCAAATATATAAACAAGGAAGACATGCAGAAAGAAATGATCGACGGGCATAGACCCAGCATGCTGTGCATAGAAGACCCCCTTCAGCCGTCAAACGATATCGGTAGGAGCAGTTATGGTGTCTTACAAGTAAGTCGGATAAGAAAAATTGATTACTGTGTTCTAACTTTGCATTATTATTTTAGGTAAAAAGAGCATTTGAACACGCCTATACAGTTTTAACTAACGTTATCCACCCCCTATCTTTGTACAATAATTGTTGTAACTCTTCCATATTGGGCAGAATCGTGAGGGTTCGGGAGAAGGTTATACAGCAAAGGCAGTGGATAGAAGACACCATAAGAAACAAGCCTTCTCGTTCTTCGAGCACCGGTTCCACATCCAGCGCGGAGGAGAGTGCCGTAAGTTCAGAGGTAAGTAAAACGATCCTCTTAGTTTTGAGTGTTATTTTGTTACCATATGCAGTACAGGGTGTCTCGAAGTTAATGCAACATACAGCGAGAGTAAGCCCGACGATAAAATAATGTGATGTAGCCAGAAGTTAATGGTAAAAAAGATACAGGGTGTTAAAAAAAAATCCGAATACTGGCATACATTTTGGAGATTGGGTTTTTTTGGGGGGCGAGAAGTTTGTTTCTAATTTTGACGTCACTAGTAGAGGGCTTCATTTATAGTACGTCGTGCTTCTTAAATGGCAAAATTTTTTTTCAACTTAGTTTATCCATCTGACTATTGAAACAATAGATTTTCGTACCTGAAAAAGCTGTACCTTGTTGAAGTCATTAGGAAGAATCATTTTTGAAAGGATCCTATTTGAAATATTTGGAAGTGCCTTTTTTGTTGAAAAAACCGCAAAATGTTATTTGAAAAAGTTACTCAAAATGGTAAATAATGGCGATTCGCAAAATTTCAAGAAGCATAGCCTGCTTTGGTGAAATCTGAAGATAACGGTTTTTTCAAACCTAGCCGATCTTGTAATTTTGAATTTCACCATTATTTAACATTCTGAATACCTTTCTAGTAATATTTTTTCACCAGAAAAGGCACTTTACCTGAAACCAAAACAGTTTTGACTTGGTGCACTGAATATTTTAAATAAGATTCTTACAAAAACTGATACTTTTAACAACTTCAACAAGGTATACACAAAAAAGGTAGCAGAATCGATTGTTTCAATAGTCAGATGAATACACTAAGCTGCAAAAAAGTTCTGTTATTTTAAAGAAGCGTAATGTGCTATAAGTGGCGCCATCTACTAGTGACTTCAAAATTAGGAACAAATTTGATTTTCTTGCCCCCAAAAAATCCCAATCTCTAATATGTATGCAAATATTTGGATTTTTTGAAAAAGTATTTACAAATATCGAAAATAAAATTTTTACTTTGACAGCCTGTATCTTTCTAACTGTCAGCTTTGCACTAAGGTAAGTTTGACTGCATCGCATTATTTTATCGCCAGATATCTAATCTCGCTCTGTGTTGCATTAATTTCGGGCCGTCCCATATAGGGTCACTTTACTGATGAAACGATATGATTTAGGTGGAAAGCACAATGTTTTTTGCTACATAATGAGAAGCAAGTATTATAATGAGGCTTTATACAGGGTGATTCAGTTACAATGTCATTAATGTTAAGAGGAAATAGGGAAAAATGATTATAATACAATGACGCGATTAAAAAAGTTTTATTGCATATTTATACTGAAAAAACTCACCAATAGAGATCTAACGAAAAGTTCAACAAAAATTGTTTTCAGAAAGTGCTATTATTATTGCAATAACTTAACTCTCTGTATCTTGATGAAGTCGAGGGAAGTGTAAATATCCAACCAGCAATACACCCCAAATGTTAGAATTCCGTATAGCTATGGTCGTATGATTTTCGTAGTAGTAATCGTTATTTAGTGTTCTGACCTTTTTATTTGATAAAATGCATTGTGCCGTTTTGATTATAAATTGCGGAATGCAAATTTGCATAGATAAATATTTCTACTTTATTTTCTTTTTATGAAAGTTGACTTCGGAGACGTGAAACTCGTACTTAACGAAAACATTTTACTTGGTTTAATACTATTAATAAGTTAACCCTATTATTACTATTTTTAAAATCATTTATACATATGCGTATTAACAAATAATAGTTTATGTGACAACACAAACATTTAGCTGTGATGTGAAAATGCAGGTATGACGTTGTTTGTTTCACCACTCGACACTGTGATGTGACTAGGAAATTGTCAACACGGAACGCCGTATCTATTACTGGGGTTGTGGGCTGATTTGTTTCAATTTATAAGGTCGAGTAAAAAATGGTTAAAAATGTTAAAATTACCAACATTACGACTGAATCACTCTGTATCATAGATGGCGATGATTATTTTCAAATGTCTGCATCAGTTGATACCACATTATTTTGTCTTTCAGGGGTCTGACACTCCGTCTCGCGATAATTCCCCCAATGTGAATTACGCCCAGCTGCGTCTCACGCCGCAGAAGGGCAACCTAACCTGGAGGAACAAGTCGAGGTTCCGAAGCAACAATCACAACAACTGCAATAATCATAACAACCACAATAGTTATCAAGCGACGACAACCAAGCGTAAAAAACAAACGAAATAATAATAATAGTGCTTATAAATTATGTAGAGTAAGTCTAGACTGTAACTAGGCGGTTATTCTCGTTTCAGTCAACCCTTGAATATGCCTGGTGTCTTAGTTGTAGAACTACTTATCGAACTTTCATGACAAAAAAAGACTGCGTCTACCACCACGATCGGGTTTAGTGTGCTCGTCTTGCGTTAACGTGTAAATTCAATATTTGGTTCCTTTTATCGCCTGTGTAATTTTGGTCTTCATATTTTTTATATGGATGTTCGTGTGCAATGTGCCGTTTTTTTTTAATGATAATGAATAAAAATTTGAAAATGTTAAAAAAAAAACAAAAAAAAAATATATAAAATGTATGTTTAAAATGTATATAGATTATAATAATTGTAGTAGTAGTTATTTGCTACTATGGTATTTTTTAAAGTGGGACTTTAGATTTATTTTTATTCGAGTAACACACGTAGGAAATCGAGTTTTTTTTTTTTTTTTTGACAAGCGCTGGGGTAAATTGCACCGTTTCCTTGCTAAATGGAAGCAATACTATTTTTTTTTAATTTCTTACTGAACATTCGTAGATCACACTTTTTTACAACTCGTATCGCCAAGAGTTTCCAACGCAAATATATTTTTCCTGGTTCTTGAATATTTTATTTATAAATGTTTTTTTTTTAAGGTATATAGGTGTATTATGTTGTATCTAACCACTTCGACTTAAATATTTTTAAAATTTTTTGCTAATACAGAAATCTTTCTACAAATAACATAAAATTGGAGTTCTTTAAAAATTATAGTTAAATATTTTTTAAATTGTTCGATGACTTTGTTATTTTTACTTGATTATTCTTATTAAGGTATGCAACGTCAGATATCAATAAATTAAGAATCTGAATTCTGTATCGCTAAAAAAATTTTTATTTTAAAGGTCCTTTGTGGCCTTATATCTTCTACCAACTTGTTTTACAGAATTTGAGTAGTAAGTAAAAGAAACAAAAAAGTGATTTATCAACGTTTCATTATTTCTATTACATCTTCAGGATTCTAAAATTAAATTTCACATTTGATTAAATGATCCTACCACATATTCCTTAACATTTATACGTTAACTAGAAGGAATATTTAGTAGTCCTGAAGATGTAATAAAAACAGCGAAACGTCGAAGATTCATCAAAATAAGTGAGTAGCAAAAAAATGCACCCATTAAAATAAACATGATCATATCTAATCTGTTTACAGTTTTAAAGTTAATAATTCTGAATGCAACTTTTAGGTAATCTAAACTTCTATTCAACAGTATTTTATTTCATATTGAAACCGATTTAGAGTTTTCATCATACTTTGACGATATCTTTAAATTTCGTAATTAAATGTCGTATTCTTTCAAATTAGCAAATACCATAAGGAATATTTTTTATTTGCAAGTGCTATTCTATTATAGAAATTTTGTAGGTTCTTATACAAGCGAAATTATTTTGCTTCCAACAGCTCATTTTTTAACTAGTCGTATGTAATTTATAATTATTAGCGTAAACGACATCCAATGTTTATTATAAAATGGTATATTTTGAAATTCATTACAGAAATGCGGTCTAAAACACTTGTTTACTCAAGATCTTTGAAAAAATTAAATATAAACATGCTTAAATGTACGTTTCCAAAATATTTACTAGTTCGTTTTATCCACACAGATATATACGTAAACGATGGGATTATTTACGTGTATATTGTTGACATTATATTACAAAAAATACTTCTGTACTTCTCATAATGATACTTTTAGACCACTGTTTGGACAGTGTTGTGAAATTCACTTATTTCTATTCAAAAACAGATGTAAGTTACCATATTATTTACTAAACAAGAACATGTCGAACAGTAAACGTTAATTAAAACATCTATAAAAAAATGTGACCACCAAAAGTAACATTACTTATTTTATTATTCAATAAACATTAACGTTAGGCATATTTGAAATATGTTTTACAAATTTTCTATTGTTATTTTGTATGTAACAAGTTTATTTCTTAAGACGTATTTTTTGGTGCAATAGTAATTTAAATTAGTAGAAAATTGTTTTATTATTATCATTCAGTAAATGTTTTAAGGAAAATTCTTTTGTGGTTTACTACGTCTATATAGGGTGTTCCAACAAAAATGACAGATTTGAAATGAGGAAAATTACCGTTTAAAAAAAAAATGGGAAAACAGAAATTTTGACTTTACTAGGAGATCTTGTACAATAATCTACAAGGCAAATTTCATGCAACAGTGGTCGAGTGGTACTTCATTTGAAAGATAAATATATTAATTAGTACTCTCTTTATAATGATATGACACCGTGTTTAAATTCAATAATTAAGAAAAAAAGATACGTTTGAATTGAAAATGTCGCCCCTTTAAAGCCAAAGTTTACGTGTTTCAACATTTTTATGTTTGAAAAATCAAGTTTCCCAACATTCCATATTCAGTCCATTTCATTGGAACACCCTGTATATTAAAACATTATTAAGCTATTCGTTAGAAACTGTGAATATATTTACTGAATGTTTAATCATTGAAGGATATTTTTTCTAGCTTCTAAAGTACTTTTTTTAATATAATTTGTCAATGTGTATATATACTGTAAAAATAACTGTAAAAAAATTGTGATATAGTTGATAATTAAGTAATTAATATTTTGATGATATTCGGGGATAAAATGGGATATTTTTTATTGCCAAAATATGCAGTTACTCATAATTATTATTTAAAACATATTGAGCGTTCCTCGGGCTCGTTTTTAGACCTATGTAATGTGTATTTTGGCGACTTAGAGTTATTTCGTCATTCGTTTTGTTGGTTATTTCAATCAAAAAATTATTTTAACCAATACCGATATGTTACAGATAAGTTGGCCAAGTTCTTTTTTAACTGAATGAATTTGTAAAGATGTTTATTTATGTGAATATGTTAATAGATTAAGTATTTATATTAATTTATAGCTTTTAAGGGTGAGTTAAAATCCTATTCGTAATGCATAAGCTTATTTAAATACTTGGTTTAATAAGAATAGACTTATTTTAAGTACAAATTTGAAAACGGAAAAAAAAACTTTTCAAAAAAGCAAAAATATTTATTGTCACAAAGCGCCAAGATTTTGTACTGTACACTTTTGAATTTAACTGTTAAATATATTTTTTATCTTGTGCGTGAACTCATTTGTTTTATTCCTAACCTATACGTATACATATATATACCTATAAATAAATATACCACCTCTGACTGCGTACTATAAGATAGATATACAGGGTGTTCAGTAAAAGTTATAGGCTTGGAAAAAGTACTTTTTTGTTTCTTTTTCGCGTTAATTTTCATATTAGTTGGGCAATTAATAATTTTTAGAATTTCTGAATTGATTTCTAAGTTTACAAATACATTAGTTTACCTTAAAATGATGTATTTTGGCCTTTTTAAAAACTAATCGAAGACTGTCTTTAAAAAAAATCCGAAACGAATAATATAGTGACACAGGCGCTTAGAACGCTCTGTAGATTTAACTCAAAAATCAATTAGATATTCGAGTTTATCTCGCAAAAAAAACCTTTTCCAAAATTTAAGTGAAATTATCCAATTAATAAGAAAATTATGGTAAAAAATTAAATAAAGGAAAAGTACTTTATTGGCCTATAACTTAAGGAAGCAAAATTGTATTAAGGTAAGCTCATTTAAACACACTTTTTTGTCCAAGGAAGGTAGCTGTGCAATATCACCCATTCTTTGCTGAACACCCTGTACAATTGACTATTTGTAATATCAAGAAATCAATAAAAACGAGCTATATTAAAGCAAAGTGTTAAACAAATAAGGGTTTTAAACTCACATTGCAATTCAATCGAAAAAACCTTCCTATCGAAAATAATCTACTTTTACAAAAAATGCCGCTCTTGCAAAAAATTACAGTAATGTAAAAATACTGTTTAATAAAAAGTGACTCAATTCAAATCGGTTTTAGATAATAATGCTCAACCATTTAGAAAACATAAAAAAATGTTCATAAAGTTTGTATTGCCTTAAAGAAGAACTCATGCATGTTCATATAATTTTCTTTCTTTTTTTGCTTTAAAATTTTTTTGCACTTTTATATTAGGTAGAAATTACCTGTCACACTTTAAATCCAAAAAACTAAGCATCTGGAATGAAAAATTATATTTAACATCGTTAATACAATATATTTTTCTGCTAGTATATATAATCAACCACTGACATCCACAAATTCAATGCAAATAAAATAATACAGACACTTGTAAATTAATTAAAAATTATATACATTACATTATAAAGAATATAGTATCAGCCCTGAACCCGGAATCCCTATATCTGAGTTAGTCTGGGTTTATCTACAAATTCTATTCCATATCTAAATATTGTGTGAGCAGTAGCAGAAACCATAGATCCCCAAAAGAGCAAATACAATAAAGACTCTGTGGAATATTCAGACGGAAATATAGCAGAAGCCACAAACATCGCAACGGCTATCAATAATACTGACGGGAATGTCAC
Organism: Monochamus alternatus; assembly: GCA_037114965.1. Classification (NCBI taxonomy): domain Eukaryota; kingdom Metazoa; phylum Arthropoda; class Insecta; order Coleoptera; family Cerambycidae; genus Monochamus; species Monochamus alternatus. The sequence continues at coordinate 77,194,482 of CM073427.1, forward strand.
ATACTTCCAGCCTTTTTCAACCGTCAAAGGTGAAATTATTTTGCCATTTCCAAGAAACAAATCGATGGCATCTTGCCTAAAACCGTCGGTCAAATTATTTTTGTAATATCTAGTTGCAGAATTGACACCATCTCGAATTAGCCCGGCTTTAGTTCTTTTCCCGGTTCTAGTGAAGTCCGTTTTCAGTGCACCCGTTCCAGAATACTGCTTACTTATTATATCTGCATTATCCGCCCAGACATTCTTAAACAACAGCTCAAATGAATGTTGAAGCTCTAAACTCTGATTTGGTTGTAGAATATGAAGCTTCTTCAAAACGGTCTCCAAATTGCGATGTGCTAACATACTTTGAACGACATTCGTCCTGTCTAGACAGTCTATGCAATTAGTTCTAAAAACACCTTCTTGTAAAGAGGAAAGTGTACCATCCCTTAAAAGTAAAAAGAAACCCATTTCGTCCTGATCTAGCGCCAATCTATCGATTAGAATAGAGAGACGGTCCCATCTCATTTTTCTGCACTCTGAATGGAAATCGAACGGCTCGTAACGTACCGATGGATAGGACAAGATGTTAAGAACATTTTTAAAAGCTTTTTCTAAAACTCCTTCTGCGCCTTTTTGATCTACTAGGTCTACTATAACCTGCTTTCCATACAATTCGGCTACATGTTCCAAATGACGTAAACAGGCGTTTTGTTGTTCCTGAGGATCAACCTCCAATAATGTGGGAGGAGGTTTGTATCGTAAGTCCGGATTTTGGTGCCAAAACAGTGGAATTGATCCTCTTACTTGTACAAAACTAGCTCTATCTCCTTGAAACTCTACGATTTGCTCGGTTTCTACGAAATTAGCTACGTTGCCATCCCGATCTACACCTCTTCTAAACAGCCGTGTGCCTGCCCTAGATACACTCCTTCTCGATATAATAGCCCAGGTAAAATTATGGCCATTGATAACACACTGGTTAATCGATATAAATCCATGTAATAGTGGTAAGCAGAACTTTTTTAAATGCAAATTTTTAAAAGGCTGTAATATATATCCATTCCATACAAACCTTAGATCTGCTCGTTCCCATAAGGATTGCTGCCAAAAATCGGGGCCAATATCATGTAATCGTTGTATAGAATGTGTAATATCATAACTGTAGCTGAAGTAATAAAATGGGGTTGACAATACCTGCTCGACCATACCCAAGTATAAATTGTTATCGGATTGCTTCTCGGCACTCAAATGCAACATACTCCTGCAATAAGGCAGAAGTTCAGCTTTCGCCAATCTCCATATTGCATGACCACCGATATAGCCAACTAACTCGCGCTGTGTTGCTATTACAAGGTATCTACCAGCTAATAAGTTTATGGAACCAAGTAAACCACAAAAATCTTTTCTGCTGTTAACAGGTGGAATTTGACCAACATTTCGTTCCAAAGTTATAAATTCTGAAGGTCTATCGATTATTAACAACTCATCACTTGCTTTTGCTTCAATATAAAATTTTTCTGATGTGGTATATCTAAAATCTAAATGATAGTTTCAAGAAATTAAAAAATAAAGTAAACTTACAAAGTTAAGTCGTTATAGATATCCCAGGACATGTTCATATCAATAATTAGACCTTCATAGTTATTAATTACCACAATTACACAGCAGTATAGATATTTAAAATAAAGTGACAGACCATAAATTTCTTTTAGGGACGGTATAGATCTATATGTTTCGCACTAAATCTATGTGACAGACACTACATATCTCAAGACAATTTTATAATTAATCGTGAATTAATCAGTAATCACAATTATATTGTGACTTCATAAATCAAATATGAATAAAAAGTCGTGGGGGAAAGAAAAATGACAGCGGGTTCATCGCCGCCATACTGTGTTCAGTTCAGTTTAGTAGTTCAGTAATCTGTGGCTCAATTACAATTACACTCAATTCACAAAATATGCTCAATCGGCAACAGCTTAGATTTGCCAGTCAACTAAGGCTTAATCTTAAATATATGTTATCTATGGGCTGTTTTCGAGTTCAATGAAACAGAACGTAACACATTCAACAGAAAAGTAGGGATCCAAATCTGCAATAAATAAAACGACTATGAAGAAAACTGTCTCCCAAAAACCAATTTCTTTAGAACTATTCTAAAATTGCTAGTTACGATGGTGGTTTATATTTTATTGTCTGACATCTATTGGTCAATGCCCGAACGCAAGACCAAAGGTGGGTCGGTTTAGTGTTTCATCTCGCATTCAGCCATTCAACAATAGATATCGCAGAAAATGATTAAAAATCGACAACATTCGAGTTTTTTATTATTTTGATGTGTAGAATCCATTCCTGGAGTTTAATGCGTTCCTCCAGACTTACAGTATACAGTATATATTAACAAAAATTTTATATAGCTTATAACAATTTATAATATTGAATGAACATTAAAAATTTATACGATGTATTTTTTTTTATGTCTTATTACATTCATTGTACAAAAAATCCACCAAGGTAGCCAAAATTTGTAACTAAATCAAGCTGAGAAGAAAGCACCAAACCCTAGCCACAAAATATATAACTAGAGCCCTTCTAGAACCCCTAGCTACATTATGAATTTGTTTGTATATCCATCACAGTATTCTATAGTTTCTGTATTGTAACATTAGGCATGGATTAATTATAAATAAATAAAGTATTATAGATATAATTTAAAAATAATTCCTGTGCCATTCTTAAATGAGATATTTTTAATACACAAAGAACAGTGGCTGCAACAAATTTTCCTTTTTAAATAAAAAAGGAAAACAAAAGTGTAAAATTATTCATTCAAATAAGTATTCTATATTTTGTGCGGTTTTCTTCCTTGGGTAGTGTAAACTCCTCGGATATTTTTTAATAGGAACAGCCTGGTTAGTTAGTTTCTAAATTTCCCATAGCTATCTATAACGTTATTGAATTGTAACAATTTTAATGTCTACACTGTTAAAGGTTGTGGCAGGAATCATTTTAGGAGAAACCGTTTCTTTTAGTTTCGATAAGAAGAATCAGTCCCGGAAGTGTGTAAACGTCACTAGTACATCTTACTTCAATTAGGATCATTATCATCTCAAATTGTTACTTTTAAATACCAGTTGGTAGAAAAAATAGCTTCTCGGTTAACTATTAAAAATAAAAAAACGATTCATCTTTTGATTACATTTTTTTATGTAACTACTCTGTATTTTTTTTGCAGTGTACTAATCGATTACGATTTACTGAATTAAAGAATTATGGGATAATCATAAATTTTTATTTTAAATATATCTAAAGGATATCATACAAAACAATATGAAGAACATAACAAGAATGACTTATAACATTAGCTTTTGCATAAACCTAAAAAAAAAAAACAAACACATTACAGAGCCTCTCTCTTAATTTTAGAAAATCCTTCTTCATTTCTCTTCACTTTCCAATAATTATCGAGACTCTGCACCCTAGTTAGAGTGTTTAAAAATTCTTCATCGTGAGTGATAACCAAAAGCTGGAAATTTTTTTCTTTCTCCCTAGTATTTATTATTCTTGACAAAGCATCGCTCAAGCTAAGAATATTCTCCCTATCTAAATTGGTAGTAGGCTCATCTAACGCTAAAATTCCACAGTGGGCGCTAAACGTTTCCGCAAGTGCCATGCGGATAACCAAACAAGCCAAAACTTTTTGACCGGCACTGCACCTGCCCCTCATTTCCAGCTCCACGTCCTTTTTCACTTGAACAACTTTGTAATTATAAGTGCGTCTCCTATTTACTCCGCCAGTCATGCTCTCGTCAGTCTTGATTTCTATGTAATCGATGTCGTTGCCTCTGTATATGTTCCTCCAGAGTTCCCTAATCGTTTTATTGATCTGAACCATTCTCTCTTTGTGAAACTGCAACACAGACCGCTCCAAGACGCTAACGTAGTTGCTCAAATCCGCAATCGCCAGCTCCTGTACTCTCAATTCATAAAACTGTTTCTTATAATTATTGAAAGCGTTCTTATTTTCGGGTTTTTCTAATTCCGTTTTTATTTCTTGCAGCTGCTTCTCGATTTCTTCTTTTTGCCCTCCCAATGTGCTAATGTCTTTCTGAAAGCTGTCCATTTTTCTCTGCAGTTTTTGTTTTTCTTCGAATACAGATTTCACGTTATAGCCGCCGATTTGTGTCTTCAATTTATTAATTTCCGTTTCTAGCTTTGCTTCCAACTTTTGTTTTTCTCGTAAGGTTTCATTATCTTTTAGCGCTCTAAAGTTGCTTTGTTGTTTTGCGAGATTTTGTTTCTTTGTAGATATAGCATCGGTGACTGTATTTCTTGTTTCTTCCAGTTTTTTCTCATTTGTTTTCAGCTCGGTCAATTCTGCGATGGCGTTTTCTAACTTGACATCGTTATTATTCTTCAGGTATGTGTCAATCTGCCTCTGTAGTTTATTTATTTCAGCGATCGCGTTCTTAACAGTCGTTAGTTCGTTTCTCTTTTCTTCCTTAATTTTTCTGTTACTCATAACGATGTTCTGTTTTGCTTCTGTGACTTTTGCCAAATCTCCTTTGAGATTGTTTGAAACGTCGGTAAGTTCCTCTATTTCCATCCTCAGCACCATTAATTTCTCGGTATTTTCTTCTTTTTGGATTTCTAGAAGTGGTTTTTCTTGGACCAACTTTTGCATTTCTATCTGCTTCTGCGTTTCCGTTTGTATGGTATTGTTTAATCTTTGGCATCTATCTTTGTGTGAATCAATCATTGTTTTACCGGAATCGTATTGACTTCTCAGATTTTTTAGCTCCGCATTAACGCTATCCATTTCTGCCTCCGTTTCCTGTCTCGATCGATTAGACGGCACATTTACGATGCTAGCTGTCAATTCCGACAAGAAATTGTTAGATTTTTCTATATCCGATAAGTATTGGTCCAAGAGAGTAACATCTGTTATGACAGATTTGCATATTTCGATGGTATTTAGCGGGGCTACTACATTGTCTTTCTCAGAGCGCAACTGCTCCGAGAACGTATCGTATTTTTCTGTCAGATTCATGAGTTCTTCTTCCATTAGTGGAATTTTCGCATTTTCTAATAGTTCTATGTTATCGTTGACCGGCTTTAACTGTTGTAATTTATTATAATTGTCCTCGGTGTTTTTGAGGTCCTTCTCGATTTGGATTAGTTGCATGGGAATTCTTTCAATTTTTTTCTTCAATTCTTGGATGATGTCTTTGACGACTGATTTTTTTTCAGAGAAATCTGTTTGGCAAATGGGACAGCAAGGCGATTCCTTTTCAAATTTGTTGATAAAGGCCTCGTACATAATTTTCGCGGAACTGTACTGCCCTTTATCTTTCTGCAACTTCTCTTTTTTGTTGTAATTTTCACTAAGGACTTCACCGAAGGGTCTTTCCAAACACAGATCCTCGACCTTTTTTCTGTCCGCATCTAATTCCTTACGAGAGCTGTTTAGTTTATCTTTCTGATGGCGAATGTTCGTTTCTAGAGTTGTAACTTCTTTTTGCAGCTCGTTTATAGTGTTGGTGAGAGTTTTATATTTCGCTTCATCCTTATTTTGAATCTCCATGACCGATTTTCTGAAATTCCTCTCGGGTATCTCTTCACCAAATAACTGTTGTAGATTTTGTAGATGTTTGGTTTTGATTCTATTAACTTCTCCTTGCTTTTCGATAACGAGTGACTTTTCTCTATCGATTTTTTGTTCCGTCGCATAATTTTGCTGCAAAATCCTGTTTTCTCTTTCAAGCTTGCGCTGATAATTTTCTTTTTCTTGGATCAGCTCTTTCATTTCCTCGATCTCCCTCTGTTTTTCGTTTTCGTTGAACGAGTTTTTCAAGTTTGATAAAGTGGTTTGAAGTTTTTTAATATTATCTGCTATAATCGTTAGTTGAGAGTCAGAGGTATCCAGTTCCTCCAATTTGCAATTTATGGTCTTGATTTTTTTCTGAGATTCTTCTATTAAGCTATTCTTTGACGAAATCATCTGTTTGGTACTAACGTATTTTTCTCTCGTGTTATCAATTTCGTTTTGCAAATTCTTCTCCTCTAAATCTTTTTGTTTAACAAACTCTTCGAAAGTTCTTTCCAATTCCTTCAAAGCATTCATCATGTCAGATATAATTATTTTATTGTCTTCATTGTCGGGAGAGACATTTATTTGTAATTTAGCTGCTGTCTTTTCTATCAATGTTTTGCTTTCTGCGACTTTCTGATTATGCTGTTTTTGTTCTTCCTTCAGTTCTCCAATTTTTACTTGGACTTTCTGCATATTCTCCTTTATTTCGCCGCTTCTAGTGAAAATGTCTCTATTGCGATTTTCTAACTCCATTATTTTGTTTTTTTCTTTTTCTTGTTCATCCTGGAATGACTTTATTTTATCTGCTAATTCTTCATCAGATCCCTCAAATATGTATGAAATGTGTTCTTTTATAGTATCTTGCTGTTCAATGACTCCTGAAATAGAACAGTTTCAGCATTTGGAAGGATTACTCTCAACAAATACAATTTTTGAATTTGAGTTAAACCAGAATAGCAAAAAATAAATGAATACTTATGGATTATTCACAAAATCAATATACAGGGTGCCTCTAAAAGGTCTGTACAAAACACTGGCAACAATTACTGAGGCTAAAATATGATAATTATAGACACCCTGTATAAAACAGAAATATCTGTAGTGACAAAATTTTATTTATTTGGACAGATTCTTTAATTCAAGAATTAATGGCGCACCTTACCTTTCTTTTCTGTCTCTTTTCCTGTCAACTTCCTTTGTAAGGTTCCCAGGGAAACTTCTAAATTTAAAATTTCTTCCATTCTGTCACTCATAGGCTCAAGATCAGTCTCTTTCTCTTTGATTTTTTCATTAACCTCCGCTAGTTTTTCATTTTTTTCATTGTATCTGCCTCTCTTCCTTTCAACTTCCTCTTTAATGGATTTTTTGAAAGACAATCGTTCTTTAAGAACTTTTGAATTACTCTGTTTTTCTTTAATGTATTTCCTAAATATTTCAACACATTTGTTGTATCTGACTGCATCAAATATTTCGTCAAACTTTTCCTTAAGCCTTTTCGGTTCGTCTAGAGGCCAAGCGGAATTTTCTTGATGGCAAAAAATGACATTATTCAGTATCGACTTGGAAATGTTAAGAGCCGTAGCACAATAATTATCAACATCGATACATCTCCCAGAAATATCTCGGCGATTACCTGGATCGTCTTTATCTCGTTTGCGGACGTTAACAGCCAGTTTTTTAAATGTTAAGCCCCCTCCAGTCTTTGCAGTCACTGTCATAAACTTTGACACGGTTATTTGGTGGCCTTGACAGTCCAAAAATTTTATTTTTATGTTGGCTTTTGTCGACAATTTATTAGTCATTTTGGGATCATTAAGAAACCCTTGACCGTTGCTGGAACCAGCAGGCAACTCGTTGGTTAAGGCAAATCTGATGCATTCTATAATTGTGGTTTTACCGCTGCCGTTTTGGCCTAGGATCAGCGTCACTGGAGTATTAAAGTGTATCGTTTCGGGATTGTCGGGGCTAAAGCTCCTTATACCGCAAATTTGAAGACTCTGAAGAAGAGCCATTTCTGTCTATAAGAAACAGGTTTCTATTAAAAAAAATTTACAAAATCTCAACAAAAATGAAATATCTACTAGTATATTTAAAAATAGTAAAAATGCATGCTTCCTTTATTTCAAAAATATAACAAATCTGTTAAGACATTTTATATCATATACATATCCAAGCGGCCAAAAATAAGTTTTTTTTGTTATACAGGGTGTTTTTAAATGAACTAGCAAAAATGAGACCACAGATTCCTTAGGTGAAGTAGCATAATAAAAAAGATACAGGGTGTCAAAGTTAAAATTTTATTTTCGATATTTAGATAACTTCTTAAAAATATTTACATAAAATTTGTAGCGGCCAAAAATAAGATTTTTTTTGTTATACAGGGTGTTTTTAAATGAACTAGCAAAAATGAGACCTCAGATTCCTTAGGTGAAGTCGCATAATAAAAAAGATACAGGGTGTCAAAGTTAAAATTTTATTTTTGATATTTAGATAACTTCTTAAAAATATTTACATAAAATTGGTAGGTCGGGGGTTTTCACGAGCGAGAAATTCAAATTTGTTGCTAATTTTGACGTCACTAGTAGAGGGCGCTTGTGGCACACCATGTTTCTTTTAAATTGCACAACTTTTTTTCAGCTTAGTGTATCCATCTGACTATCGAAACAATCGATTCTTCTCCTACCTGTTTTATTTGAAAAAGGTATACCTTGCTGAAGTCGGTAGGAGCAACCATTTTTTAAATAATCCCATTTGAAATGCTCAGTGCACCGATTGAAAACTGTTATCGTTTCAGGTAACGTGCCTTTTCTACTGACAATACAGTAAAATGTTACTTGAAAAAGTTCTTCAGAATGGTAAATTACGAAGATGTGCAAAATATCAAAAAGATCGGACTGCTTTGATAAAATCTTTGTGCTTTGTTGAAAAATAGTTGCATCAAACCATAGAATACACCCTTGGATTTTTTACCTCTATTTAAGAAACACCGTGTATATACAATTTGGCAAATTACAAACTATTACAAGTTAATACATTGAGTTTACTGTTTTGGTTTAAGATATAACCAATGTTAACTCCCTTTAACAATTCAACCATGAAGGATTTTCATGATTTACAACATACTTTGTGTTTACAACTAAATTCAAGTTGCTATGACAACTTTATACAAACAAACCACAGTACAAACTGTCTCTCTGTCATTTATATCCAATATTAAGTGCAAAGTGAAGATAATTGCATATATATATAAAAATAACACTGATAGTGCTTTGGGGAAAAATGATGGATCTTTCAATCGCAGATTTGCCAGAGAAAGGCGATGAGAATGAGAAAAGTGATTCACATACACCTTCAACAAGCTTGGGCTCCAAACAAAGCCAACAGGAAATCGTGGAAAATCTCGATGGCAGTAGTAAATCTGACAGTAAATCTTACAAAGAAAAGATGCGGCAAATTAGGAACCGCAATATAAAAAAGTCTAAAGAAAATCGTATTTACAATAAAATGGAATCGGTAAAAAATGTATTGGAATCGTTTAATAATAGCAACTCGCTTACAGAAAACGTAAAATTTTTTTGCGGCACCACAGATGAAGCCAAAGAGGTACGTTTTAAAGTACATCCCGAAAAACAGTAATTCAAATGTTGAGTATCATTTATTAATAGCATTAGTCAAATATACAGACACTATTCATTATTGAATCAAAATATATAATTCTTGTTCAGGATGCCAGTAGAGCACATGAGAGTGTATCTCCTCACATCGAAGGCAATAAGAATAATGTTGTTTTTTATTGCACCCCGCAACTCGAAAATTTTCACATGAAAGTTTCCGAAAAAGACTCTTTTATCATTCCTAATGGGTAATTTTTTAATAATACTAATCAAATATCATTAAACTTTCAAATATCTTTTTACAGAAAGTCCATAATCACCAATAAACAAATAAGTCATGACGGCAAATGTTTAGATGAAGGACTTTACGTAAACGAAAACCGTAAAATTAAAAGACAGCATATCAATCTGCTGGAACACAGATTTTTAGCAAATGGGGAGGAGTAAGTGTTTAATATAAATTTTCCCAAAAAAAATATAAATTTAAATCTACAAAATTCATAATCTTTGCAGGAAATGGTTCAATTCTTACAATGACCTGGTATTTTCAGAAAATCCCTTAAAAAAAATGTCAGTAAGACCAGATGAAAATGAAAAAATTGAAATAAAAGATTGCAAATCCGTTACCAAAGAAAACTGTGAAGAAATAGTGATTATAAAAGAAAATATATTAGAAATCTATGTGGCACAATTAAAATTTACACATCATCCTCTATTCAGCATCGAACATGTTTTGGCAGAAAAATTATGTAATTTACACGATCAATATACTCTCTATATTAAAAACAATAACATTAATCGAATAAAAACCCAACTTGAAGCGCTAAGATATCTTAAAAAGAACATGGAAAGCAGAAATGAATTTGATGAAGGCACTTCAAAAAGAATCGTAAAAGTAGACAGAGATATTCAAAAGATAAGAAAAATGTATTTTGAAGAAGGGAGAAAAGAAAGAGAGAATTTAAAGGATATTCTAGTTACGTGGAAACAAATTAAAAAACTTAGGGAAAAACAGAACTTTTCGAATACAAATATTAAATTGCTTATAAAAAAGGAAAAAGTACATTATGAAACTGACAGTTTAAAATACAATAAAGAATTTGATGAGACATTTAATGAAATAGTGAAGGAGAACAGAATTGCGAAACGGGAAAAATCAGAAAATAAAATTCAATCCGTTAGCAAAGACTTAGAAGACACAAATCTGAATACAAATGAAATGGATATCATAAGAGAGGATTTGGAAAATTTATTCCACCAAAGCTTCAGAGCACCCGGAGAACCGGTCTTAAAATTATCGCTGTCTAAAAATAACGAAATAACAAAAGTGGTAGATGACAGTAAGGAAATTAATAGAAGAAACGCCGTCAAATCTACCAAGATTCACTTAAATATATCGTGTGACAACGTATCAGTCTGTAAATCTAAACCTGTAGATCTCAAGGACGATTTTATTTTAGATATAAATGAACCGTTCTCTATTCAGTTACGAGAAGTGCCGAAATGTTTAAATTTCGAAGTCATCGAGCAACAGAAAGGCTTGGCCAGAAAGAAAATCTGTGAAATTATCGTAACAGTTCCAATGCAAAATTTTTCATGTGCAAGTAACAAACCTGTAAAAACTACATTCGAGATCAATGAAACTGTACATTATAAGCATGCTGGTGTCGGTAGTGGCATTAATTTAGGGAAAATACTGGAAAGTCTCGACATGCCAATTCATAATAACAATTACGATTTGTCCACAACAGGTCACGTAAACTATTCCATAGGATGGCAAAAGACGGCTCTAATAAAAAAAAATCCATTAGGAGAGCAAATCGGTTTGCTAAAAGACATTACTAATAAAAATCTGTCGGTGAATGTAAGTAAATTATCAGAATGGATGGTTCAAAGCGTACCCGATCCTCAAGATCCCAGAAACGTAGTGTTTTTCGAGTACATGGAGGGATATGAACCCAAGCTTTTAAAAAATAATAATTTTAGGTAAGCGCGCATAGATAAGCTTTATACAGGATGACTTACAACTTATCCAAAAAAATTTGGGAGTAGATGCGTCATAAAAATGGAGTCGATATAGTAAAAAAATTGTTTGTAAAATCCTTATAGTTTCTGAGAAAAAATAATTGAAATTGTAGTCTTTTCAACTTTTATATCGCTGAGCTACTGCAGTCTCTAACGTCATCGAAATCCGATTATAGTATTAACGTTTTTACGATAGTGTCAGTGTCTAAAATAGCTTATGTGTATAGTAACTCGGAGTTGATGAATATCATTTTAATTTATGATGAAATAAGAAAAAATTACATATTCAACTAAAGTAAATCACTAATATACAAAACAAATAATTTCAGATTGGGTCCCTACATGGCCGATTTAAAATTTTGTAACTCGTGTGAAATAGACCAAAATGTCCGGTTTAAAATCCTGCAATTGAGAGATCGTAATGAAACTGAATTTGATGGAATTGTTATTCCTAACAGAATTAAAGAAATACCATTTAATACGTTGGATATTATAAAAAATCACAAGCTCGGAGAGAATTTCTCCCAAACTATTGACGCACAAGAAAATCACGGTAGAAAGTATCTGAAACAAATTTACATAAAGCTATTTCAGATATGTAAAAATTCGGAAAATAACTTGGTATATGAAAGTGTCGTAGATGAAAAGTATTTAGCACATTTCGAGTAAGTATCATTCTAGAAGCTAATTTTTTTGTTTTCCACATTATACCCATCATGTACTTTTAGAATCTTATTGAAGACTGTACTGAAGAACTTTTGCAATTGGTTTCACTGGAAGCCAAAAAAGCCCCTGTCAATTAAACCGAAAACTTCAAACTTACCTTTAGAACAACACAAAGTGTCCCAACAATACAACCTTTCTGTAAAAATTATTTCCGCAAAAAACGTACCAAGCAGAAATAAAAACACATTTCACAAGCTTCCATTATCAAACCCTGACAATGGTACGGAAAACGAGGTCAAGCCTTTTGTAGAAATATCATATGAAAACGTATCAATCCGAACAAATGGTTCCGATGGCGTAAATCCAATATGGAATGATACATTGACAATACCTTTGGAGTAAATACCTATAAAACTATAAAAATTATATTGTTTCATACTTGGCAGTCATTTTCCAGATACCAAAATATCGACTATTTAAATCCGGAATCGTTGAATGGGACTATTATAGTAAACTTATATGATGAATACGATTCAACATTAAAACATCAAAATAAGACACACTACAGTTGGCTGGGAGCCGTAGAAATTCCACTGTCAGCTATTTGCTACTTTACATCTGTAAGTCATTGATAATTTTTATACAGCAGAGCTTCAATTGTTTCTATTGTTCATATCTAAAAATCAATTGTTTATCAATATTATTCGTATGCAGATGTCTGGATTATTCAAGGTGAAATTAGCTCAACTGCTCCTAGGATATGAGACCGAAACGGAAAAGCATATATCGAAATCCCCAAAAATCAACAATCTGCAATCGTACTCTCATCACACTTACATTCAAATGGAACTTTGCATCACGCCAAATGTTCCAAAATTAATTACCAACATGGTATGTACACTTAACACATTAACCTTTTCTTTGTTAGTGATAAACAAGCATAAATTATAGGAGAGTTTACCTTGCAACGATTTACCTTACATACAACAGCACGTCTTAAAGTGGAACCAGAGCTACAACGACAGTTTTCCAACAAGAAAATTCTCTGCTCTGGTTGTAGATACAAATGCTAAAACGGCGTGCATTACAAGGTATCTGAAACCCTTGGAACCCCCGCAGATTAATTTAGAAGAGTTTGATGTCACGGCAGAACAATGTCTTAGATATGTTTCCTTAATTCCTTTTACGGAATGTAACTATTTTTACCATAACATATGGTTGACCACTAATGTAAGTATATCAAATCTCAAATAAGCAATTCTTAGTCAAAAATTTAACGATCATGTTGTTTTTCAAAGGAATTGCTTCATTTCATGATCGGTTCTGTAACTGATCATGCCGTAGCCCTTCTATGCTATTTATTGGCCCTGAAAATGGATGCCTGGCTTTTAATTGGTTACGGTATACCTCACGGACCTACAGCTTACGTTTTAACCTGTGAATATGTGAAAGATACCGAATTACCAACGTACTATGTGTACGATGTCTTTTACAATGAAAAATATAACGTAACAGATTCATTCTGCCCCCTTCAAAAAATTTACTGCCTGGCGAATGGAGAAAACGTGAGTAATTTCACACAGGATTTTCTCTTTAAACGCATTACCGTTACTTTTAGGTGTGGGCAAATACACAGAAAAGTGACAGCGTGCAAATAACAAGATTTGACTTGAACAGAAGATCGGATTGGTTACCTTTATTTAACAATAACATCAGCGCTCCTACACACTTTATTAACAAGAAAGTAACTTATAAATTAAAAGTTAAAACCGACCACCTGGAAAATCAAATGGAGGTGGAGATTAAGAGAAAAATTTCAAAACTCAGACAATTAGATAGAACTATATGGAATCGTACTATATCAAATGATTTTAAAGCCGTGCTGAGATCTTTTGAAATGAATTATATGTATAGCAAAAATCACTATGAGACCATTAGCGAATTATATGAAAAGTTTACGTCATATACAGTAAGCAAAGTATATATATTTTAATTAAATACCAACTAGGTGCAGTAGTCTTGTCAAAATCCCAATACAACTATATTTAAAATTTGTTAAAGCTACATAATAACCATAACAGAATCAATAAAATGCACAAGGTTATTTATATTTTTGTTTCAGGTAACCGGTTATATTATAAATTCATCATATTTAAATACATCTTCAATACTTAGAAAGTTAAAAAAATTGGGTATTTGCGGACAGGAAAGCAATGAGTTTGCCTTAGCCGTGTATATACATATCTATCCAGGACCAGTTTTATCTGTATGGATTGTTATTGGAAACATTATTAAAAAAGATGTATAAATGTTCAATAAGCAAATAAATTAAGAATGTGTATTCATCATAATCAATATCGTAGAGAGCTATCCCATATTTCAATAATTTTTTTTATTACATCACAAATGTAGAAGAGATTTTAAAGCGAAAATCTTTAGGCAATTCTATTTAAAAGATAAACATTTAACAAGAAAATTGTGAATTATCTTATTTTACTGTTTCACAATAATTCAGGTAATATATCCCAGCCTATAAAAATAAATTAAAATGAAAATAACTAATCCAGAATTATATAAAAATACTGGAATTGTACTTGTTTAAAATTTAAAATATAGTTATAATTCTTCTGTACCTTTTATTAGTCCCAATGCTTGTTGGCTGTATTAATAAATTCAACTTCCGTTTAAGAAATAAAGCAATAATATGCCAAACCAAAGAATTAACAAAAATAAGTTATATTCACTTTTTATCACTTAACAAGTTCTGTGTATTTCATATGACTAAATAAATAAGACGCTTTTAAAGGATAGGTTGACAAACATCGCGAGTATGAGCGTCATCTGACGGTCATTTGGAAAAACACTACTACTTGAGAAAAATTAGCATACAGAAAACTGTGTCACAATTTAAAAAGAAAAGCAAAGTTGGCAGTATAACTGGTAGAGTTCGCTGTAACGAAAAGAAAGTAAAGAACCTAATAAATAATTAAAAATCTGAGGTTAAAAAACATGTAACATGATTTTCTGTGAATATGAAACATGCACAAAACATGGATGCAATGGATGGTTAAAAATTAATATATTTTTACAACGTGATGAAGGTAAGTTATCGCTCTAGTGCATTCTGATAAATGTTTTCTGTGTTTGACTAAAATTTAATATAACGCAAACAGTTAATTATAGTTAGTGAAATGATTATCTAAATTACCTTGCCTGCTTTTGTTTGTTTTATTTTTTAATATAAAATACTGTTTAATATACTGCTGTGTACCAAACTGCAAAAATATATATTATTCCTATGGTATCACAGATCTTACAGAAATCAAAGCTTTTTCAGAGTTACTGCAGACAGGGAAATGTTTGGGGTTAGAATCAATTCGCAAATTATGTAAACCAGATTTTAATCTCACAAACAAAAATTGTTACTTTGAATTAAATGTTTTAAAAATATTGAGAAGAATAACTTCACCTTATTTTGGTATTTATTTATTTAAGGTTCGTTTCTTTAGTGAATATAAAAGTAATGATAAATACATATATCTACGAGTCTACTGATTTTATTTTGCTAATACTGAGTATATTTAAATTTTCACAGAAAAAAATTATCAGTAGTACATGGTACTGATGAGACCCATTGTAGTTTGGAACAAATATATTTAACAATAATATTTAGCATAAAGTATGCATCTATTTTTTATCATGTTAATCGCTATTAATTACTAGTCATGTAATCAACTTCTTTTCCTATTTATAATAGAATAAAGCATTGAAAAAACAATTCTCTTTTTATTATTAAACCAATCATACCTTCTTTTTTAATAGATATATTATAGAATTCATTGTTTTATTATACTGTTATATAGTGTGTAACTTACATGAAATAAAATTCATAAATCATTGACTACATAATTTTGTAAAAAATCTGTTCAACTTTTATATTTGAACTTTTAATTTTTTACGAAATTTTGTTATCGAGAATTATGAATTTTATTTCATATGTACGTTGCACTTTATATATTAAAGTAAATTCAAATTTACCGCCAATTGCTGCGTAATGAAGCTTATTACACAGCGACATCTATTTTATAGATTTTGAGAGTTATAGTTTTCTCAAAACAGAAAACGTAGCATAGTGCAAATGCTATTTTTTCTCCAAATGAACGTAAGATGCCGCTAGGTATGTCTGGAGCAAGTCGTGCTTCCCATGAAAGACAGAGAAAAGAAGCCTCTTATTTAGTTACTCATATGGTGTATTTTAATAAAAATATTGAAATAAAAACATAAAACAAAATATTATGGACCGACTAGACATTTGCAACAATTTTAGGCGCCACAAATGACATATAAGCTGATTTCGTTTCGTAGTTTTAAAGAAGAGTAAGTAGTCCGGTTTATAGCTTTCATTTCGCAGAGCATTCTTAGAAGTGGTTGTTTTCGTTTGGAGATAAAAAAACAACTGTAAAGAGATTTGTATAAATAGTTGGTTACTGTGCTAATATTGCTGCCCATGCAATGCCAAATACTTATCCCCATCAAGTGCAATCTTAGATATGAATAGATATGAAGAAGGAATACATTTCAATTCGGATCTGAATGACGTCACAAATTTGAAACAAAAGCACAGAATAAGCAAAGTAGTATTTTCTGTGACCAAAGTAAACTGATCCGTGTGCTGATCGCTAATCCTATGTGATCCTATACCACGGTCTATTAATATAGAGTTTGTGAAGGTACGTGAAAATTATACGTTCTACGTTTTACGTATCATGATAATCGACAATTGACTTAAACTCTCTACTATCTATCTATACATTTTCATGTAAACTTTATAGAATCCTAACTTTCTGTGGATTATTTAAGTAAAAATTGTCAGTTAAATTTAAATGATCCTAATGATATTATCATATGTTAAAACGAAAGAACTCAACTGTTGCATTGGCTGCTTTCCAATTGGCAAGTGGAGTGCTCCTGGAGTACTACTGAAGTACCTCAATTTTATTTTTCGCATTCCAATAAGAGAGAACATTTTACTCTTGAAGTGGTCTATATCGTTTTCCCCTGCCCCCTTGTGCTCTACCAATTTTGTGGAGTTTTATGCTCTATTTTAAACATTGAAGTTATTGTAATATATTTTTATTATTTATTAGACCATTTACAATTCATTACAATGGATATCTTTGTTATGGTAAGTTATGTATCCTTTATTTAGATTTTGTTTCCTATTCAGTTTTATTTTTAGAATACTTTCGACGCGTTCCAATTACATAATTCAGGAGCAGTTAATAAGCAGAACAGAACAAGAACACATCAGGAACACTTCCGTGACAATTGGAAAGCAACTATTTTATTTGTTTATTTTCGTCATCCTTCAAAAGGAAACGTCAAAAGAATTTTTTAACCTAGTTAATTTTAAGGACTTTAAATAATATTAATAATATTTTTAATTTATATTCATACTTATGCATTTTTTGGTTGTTACAGTGACTTGATATGTAATAAATATTTCCTAACATGGATGTAGAACTACTTAGACCGGGCACTGTTCCCATATCTCCTGATACGGTATTATGGTTTGAATTTTTATTAGACCCCAATTTACTGTTGAAACATTTGCAGAAGCCATCTCCAGGTAAAAAAATAATATTTTACTGTACTATTGTATGTTAAACTACTGTCTACTATTTACGTGTTAATAACCCCAATCATTTTTTTTTGTAGATCCATCTGCAACAGAATTAATAACGAAATTTTATGATGTTATTTCTGAAACATTGAAAGTCAGACCGGAACTTGAATCTGGGGAAATTATTAATGTCGAATCTAATAGCGAGAAACCTAAGCATCCGGCAAAAAATGTTGCATTAAAAATTCTTTCTTTGAAGATAGCAGCTTTTCTCAAATGGAATTTAGGTAGGTACAACTGAATTTAGTTGCTCGTAAATATAGACTAATTTCTAATTTACCATGTGAATGCTAACTATTTACTTTATTGTAGATCAAATACGAAGCTTACCGTTTAAGACCCAAATAAATCTACTTCAAGATTTAATGTTTTTTTCAAATAACGAAAATATTGCAGAAATACCTAATATAGAAATCCCAGATGTACACTTTGCAACGTCTCAGTATCTATTTGCTCTTTTATTATATCATCGATGGCTCTTAAAAACATCAATGCATAGAGTTACGTCCAACTGGCAGCTGAGATTTAGGTAACGTTTTAATTCCTGTATAGTTTTAAGTTAATACTTGTCAGTTACAGTTATAAAGCAATAAACATTATTTTTCAGTATAAACGATATGTTCCCTGTCGACGCAAACATTATTTGTTCTCCTGAGAATATTAAGAAGTCCATTGAGTTCCTAACAGACTCTTTAGACTGGGAAACCGTTCCGCAGATGTTGACATTTGACTGTTTTAATTTGCTTACGGAAACAAACGACTCCATCCAATTCGAGTGGGACAAAAGTCTACCAATTTCTAAACACGAATTTTGTGCTCAAATTAATTACGACCTTGGCGCGTTTTTCTTTTACCAGGAAGAATACGACTTGGCAAAAAAACATTTCTCGAACTGCCTTCAGTGTTTTGCGGGCATGGAGAAAATTAACGAATTTTATGACGTGGACAGGCACATGCTGCAAATTTATATCAACGCTTGCCACGGCTCTCAGGAAATGCATAAGGGCAACCTGCTGGAACAGTTAAATTCATCGATCGTGAACCAGTACATGGTAAGCGGGCAATAAGTGTAATTGTTTTGGTTTTTGTAACTTCCATTTAATAATTTTTTAGGGTATTACTACGATTTTACAGCAAGATAACGTTTACAGGGAAATTCCTTTGGTACATAGACTTAACCTAGAGCTGGACATTCAAGGAGCTTTGTCTAGTGGGGCATTTACCGTTGCTAGAGATTTACTGTTTAAAATTAAAGCATTAAATATTGTAAGAAGCATTTTAGACAAAAAGCCTTTATATCAGTACTCGTTGTCTTCTGTGAAAAATGTGGAGATTTTTGTTTGGGTAAGCTATGTATAAAATTTATTATAAACCAAGTAATATCTACAGGGTGTAGGTTTAGATGTTCGTTATATTTATAAGGAAGGTATTTTTGCTTTTTGGAAACACACGAGTTTGTTTTTTCAGATTACATTATTGTTTCCCCAAATTAACATCAGCTGTTTGTTTTTTTGGTCCGTTTACCACTCCATTGAGATACCATAGCAGGTGTTTGCCTAAATTAGGTCAGTGTTAGAGATCATAAGAGGATAGGGCCTACTTGGGCCCTTTTTGCCTACCCTGACATCCCATCACCCCTCCACTATTCTCCCTCGGCCTTCCTCGAACCTACCCGACGCCCTAATGAAGGCCAGGATCCTGGTCCATGGTAGGCCCCTCATCTCTTCCCTTTGCAGCTCCTCGGTGCCAAAGATCCTATATCTTAGTCTTCCAAGAGCCACACAATATCCTAGGAAATGGATAGGGGTCTCCTCCCCCTCTCCGCATTCCGGACATAGGGCCTACTTAGAAAATTTACCTTTAATTTTTCTGCCCTATTCCGACTAGCCTATGCGTTCCCGTACTATTGGAGGGCATTAAATATATTGTTAGAGACCGTTGCAGTGAGACTTAGAGAATAGCATGCCGGAAAATTATAAAAAAGCAAATTGTTTTCATAAAATTTTGTCCCACTGCAGTTATGCTCTCTGCCACTTCAATACTCTCATACAGTTGGTTCAAAAGGTAATAACAGATAACACTGACATGAGTTTAGGTACTCGACTACTTATTATGTACTATTATTCTTAAAAAACTATCCTATACCATGTGGAACATTTTGGTGATGCATGTATTGATATCTTGGAAAATGTAAGAGATAGGAAAATGATTAAATGGGACAAGTTTGTTTTAGACAGTTCTGTTGCTAACTTGATGGCGCTTGGAGACCAGTCCTAGTTCCTCAGGTTTTTGTTTTATTTTGAAAAAAAGTAAATGTGGCGTCTTTCAAAATCTGTAACATTTACATTTAGAGGAATTTTTAAAATTTGAAAATGCTTCACAGCAAGTTTTTTCGAGGAATTTTACTGTAGATTTTCATTGCAACGTTTCGGTTGCGAGAAACCATTATCAACTTTCTTTTTGCATGCATGTTGCATTTTTTCTTTAAAAGTTTTTTTAAAATTTAACGAGTAAAAAAGTGTTTAAATTGAATTCTGCACGGAATATTATCATTCTTTTTAAATTTAATCAATGAAAAAAGTTTGGTATAATTTTAGGGGTGACTAAAAGCAAATATGTTTGTAACAAATTTACTTATTTTAGGCGTTTCACGTTACGTGGAAATCATTTTCAGAAAATGATAGACAGTTATTAAAATCATATCTCCTAGAAATTACATTGAAAGGAGATTTTCCTGAGCTGTTGGCAAAGATCGAATCCATAGAAGAATTTGACATTTTTAATAAACTCGACCTGCAGTATATTAAAGGCTCTGAACCTAAATTCGACATTCCCGAGAGTCTGTTGAATAACGAAGTAAATGTGCTCGAATTTAGCAAGAAAAGTAAGTTTAGAGAAACTACATGTAACAATCTGTAAAATCGCCATTTCTCTTAGGGAAACCGAAAATGGAGCTCAGACAGTTGGAAGAGCAACTAATTGCTACCTATGATCACAAGGACGTTAAAGAGATACTAGTAAAAATTGCGGTGCTTAACCTGGGCACTACCGTTTGGAGCATAAATCCTCAGTGGGAACTGCCCATTCCGCTTCAAAGCGTATTGAAATCGCTTCCGAGAGGTAGTTGTTTACAATGTCATCCTGCAAAAAAAATTAAAAACATAAATTTAGTACAAGTTTTTGATAAATATAAATATGATGTACAATCAATTCCAAATTAAATGATCACTATTGCTAATTTTCTAATTATTGGAGCAACGATGTCAGTTAAATTAGCTAAATTGTGTGTTTTTCTACTGATTACGGTTGTCCAAACAGAAAAACAATCGATTATCAATAATTTTCCATTATTAAATTAAGCATAAAGATTTGAATAAAAATGCTCCTTTCAATTTTTTTCTTAAAATAAAAAATAACGGAAATATTTTAATTTAAAGTTCAAGTACAAAATTGAAAGGGGCTTTGGAAACAATTGACACTGATGTCAAAATATCAAAATGAATTGATGAAATTACACTGGCTCTAATTTAAATAATTGGAAATTTTGCCTTGTTTCATGCAAGCGGTACCTGTTAAGAAAACTTATGAACTGAACTGGTGCTTTCAATAGTTTTCTTCTTCAATACCGAGAATTACATTTCTGATACCATATTTCTTCAACAATTTTGACAACAGTTTAAAAAGTTTTAAATTAAAATATATGTATTATTTTTAATTTCAGAAGAAAAGTTGAAGGGACCAATTTTATTCTATTTTTAATGCTTTGTTCAATTCAATATTGTAAAAATATAATGGTGTTCCATTAAAAAAAAAACGTGTAAATATCTTGCAAATCTGATGTTCAATTGTTTTTCTATTTTGACCGTCGTAATCAGGACAAAAATTCACACAATTCTATCAATTTAACTGATATTGTAGCTCCGATAATAAGAAAGTTAGCAATAGTGGTTACTTAATTTGGAAACAGACTGTACGTTACGTTTTTTTTTTTTCAGGTTTTCATCAAGACTATGCTTACGTAATTCTGGCAAAGTCTAAGGAACAACTTTTAAACAAAAACTGGAATTTGTCCATGGAATTACTGCTGATTCTGGATAAGGAATTGCACAGTTCCAATTGTAACGTGGCGAAATTGTACAAACTTATTAGTTGGGAAATATTATTAGTTCAAATTACGCAACTGATTGACGAATGGCCGAAACATATGATTGGTAAGCACCTCACGTGTTTATTTTAAAAAACAAAAGGATACATTTGTGTTTTTTTTGTGTAAGGAAACTTGATATTTTCTAATGATTTTAACATCCTTTAACATTTTCTATGTCCGACAAATTTGATTTCTGATTTTGACCTGTACACGACTGAACTTCTTTTCCTTTTTTATTTTTTAAGTCTCTGTATTTATAACGTAAATACTTTCAGGTATAGACAAACATGCTTTAGCAAACGCATGTGAAGTGTGCCTACAGACGAACGATACCGTCCTGCCGAGGACCGAAATCGTTGAACAATGCGCGGTTTTCCTGCTGAACATGGGGAGATGGGACTTTTTGATAAATCACGAAAAAAGAAGGACCACCTTCGAAATTACATCTGCGATTGCTTTGGCCTGTCAGGAAATAGTCAAACAGAAAGGAAATAAGAAGCTATCGAAAAATTTGTGGGATATCGGTAAGATAAAACAAAGTTTTAAAATTTTTTACAGCATAGATGAAACATACGTTCTTGTTTTGTTGGGAGGATTAGACGGAGGCAAATTAGGTTAATTTTTTTTTCGTTCACACTTAAAATATATGGTAATATTTGAAAACTTAGAGAGTCTTATCCACAAAATGTATAATTGATGTCTTATCTACAGAAGGTATAATTTTAACTGGGATCAAACCAAATGAACAAGCATGATACGTCGGCAGGGTGGTAGACGGGCAAAAAACAAATGACCAACATTAATTTAAGCCACAACAGTTGCTGAATATATCCCTGTACATTTAACACAAAAATCAAGCAGATATTTGTGCGTATCATACAAAACAACCTTCTTGTACAAAAAACGTAAAAAAAGGAAATAAAAAAATTACTTTCTTGGGCCTATAACTTAAGTGTTATGTGTTATATAATGGATACCGTCCTAATATTTATATATATATATATCTCTTTTGGGGGTACCACAAGACTCTAACTTGAGACCACTCCTGTTTATTCTTTATATAAATGATTTATCGTCAACTTTGAAATATAATCACCTTTCTTCACAGATGATCTAAAGCTTTTTCGTAGCATTAATTGTTATGATGATTGTCAAGCATTGCAAGAACTTTTGAGTACAATAAAGGGGGGTGTAAAGAAAACATGGTTTCTATAAATATTGATAAATATAATGTTTGCTTTCAATTTAAAAAAATATATAATTTTGTTTGATTATAATCTAGATTCAAAGCCATTGACACGCAGCAGTAATATTAAATAGAGGTAATATTTGATACTAAACTCTCAATTTCTGGGCATATTAACAGAATATCAAGTACCGCCTTTAAAACTTTGAGCTTAATTGTCCGTAACTACATCATTTAACAATATTACTGTTCTGAAATGTTTATACTTTTCCTTAGTCCGTTCCAGATTAGAATATGCTAGTTTTATATGGTACCCGTGCTATCAAGTTAATATTAATCATGTTGATGGTGTTCAACGTCGCTTTTTAAAATTCATGGCATATCATGTTGATATTTATCCCGCTAGAGGATTTTATCATAGCCTCTTGTTCGATATCAAATTGTTGCAGTTGGGGAGAGTTCTCACAAGTCTATCGTTTTTATTTTAAATATTTCATAACCTCCTTGACTCACCAGAGATTTTAAAAATGTTCTACTTAGGTGTACTTAGACCAGAATCTCGTGATGATTACATATTATACTGTCGTAATGCTAGAACAAAATGCCCTGTATACACCATAATAATGTACTGAAAATGGATCTAATTTGCGTCCTTTCATTTCAGTTCTGCCTGTTTTTGCCACATCTCAAACGAAACGTAGCAATTCAGGATATCATGATATATCGAACTTTAAAAGCAACTTGATGTCTATATTTTACAAACTAAAAGACTCCTGGTGTTTGGCAGTGGTGATATCTCTGCTGACGAAATTGTTCAATATACTTAAGGACGAAGCTAGTATAGAATTGCAAGTGGATTATTCCAACTTGTGGCCAGCAGTCGTCAGCAAGTACGTATTATTCCAAATAATCGCGTCCATAAAATTAATTCGTGTACTTTTTAGCGCTAATTCTTACAACGCCGTGGCCGTGTGCGAACTATTATCCGAAATTGTCTCTCAGGCCCTTAAAGATTACCCAACAAACGTTTCCTGGTTAAGACTGATGGGCGACATTAATTTTGGTAAGTCCTTTCGGATAAATAAATTGAACGTTTATTGTACATATTCATTTTATTTTCAGCCAATGGCCATTATAGAGCATCGTTGAGCTATTATCTAAAGTCATTATTGATTTTCAATGATTTCTTTAACATTCCGGTGAGAAACGATGATCACGTCTTCAGGAGGATGATAAAATGCTGTACAAGTTTAGGTTGCTACACGCAAGCTGCCGTTTTATGTCAGTTCTTGGAAGAAACGGATTATTTATTAGCTTTCAGGATTCTGGCGGATCAGAAAACGAGTAACGACGCAGTAGACGCGTATTACCATTGTTTTTGGGATACGAGTATTCTAGAATATCTAATTCACACTCATAACAAGAAAGGGGAATTCCAGAGGCGTAAATCCGCAATTCAAGTTATCGGCATGTTGGAGTTAAACTCGAATAATAACGAAGAGATCCAGAGGGAGGCGAGCAATTTAAGGAAAAGTACGTTTTTAAGGGCTCTTTGCAAACAGTATGTTTTTTAATTTTAAAAATAAATCGTTCCAATTCAACTCGTAGGTATTTTATTCATTTGGTCCCCTTCCATTATTCTGAGAACATACCATATTATCAAGATAAGTTAAATAATGAATAAAAATTAAGTTAATAATATCAAACACAGTATTACATTTATAAAACAAATAAATGAAATGTACTTTTTAATTTTTCGCGTCATAAATATGCCGAGAAACAAAAAAAAAAACCGGTATGTAATGCCTAGAGCATCGTTGAGTGGTTGTATAGGATCGCGTCTATTAGAGAGTTTAAGTTTTGTCCAATACATGAACGTGTACGTAGAATTTAGCATCGCGTATGCTAAAATTAGAATTTTCCACGTTTACGTTATATGGATGTACGTGGGCTCACAGGTCTTTGCGTAACGTAAACAGAGACGTATACGTGCCGAAGAGGTGGCTGAAAACTTTCGAATGCACAGAACAGATTGATAAAAGACTAACCGAACAGAAGGAGTAATACTCGTAGATGAATACGTTGTGTGTGTGTTGTTGTATTTGGAAAAAGTCACCGAGGATAACTGTAAGTGAGTGTGTCTAAAGTCAGTCGCATCACGGGCCGCATCCTGACGACGCCAGTCTCGCCAGGACTGTCTTTCTCGATGTCTGTCAAGCCTACACATGCGGTACGAACACGGTGATACCTAAGGTGTAAGTGAAGATCAAATTATGTGTATGTTTTTGGCTTTCACAGCCGGTGCGAATATTTGGTATATAGTAATTTTTTAGGTTGCTATGCTGTGACTATGGGGACAGATCCGCTGTTCATTGTCGGCATCTTCAGTGGTGATTTGGCAAAAGTTTAGCTACAACTAAACCAGGACCGGTTTCTTGGTTCGAGCCTGGACAAGCGGCTCGACATCGTTCATTAAATATTAGCTAAGTCTGTGTTGTCAGTCAGTGGCATCACCGGCAGTATCCTGATGCGCTGGCATCGCCAGGAGTGTCTTTCTCGATACGAGCCTAGACGAGCTGCGAACACGATGATAGGTGTGTGTGTATGTGTTGAGAGTAGATAAAAGTTAAATAGAGTGTGTTGTAGTTGGGAAAGAGTCAAAGTCGTATCACCGGCAGCATCCTAACGAAGTTGAGTTCGCCAGGGGTTTCTTTCTCGGTGCGAGCCTAGACGAGCTGCGAGCAGCAAGTTAATTGACTGTCTTCAGACATGGTTTTAGAAAGATTAGAATATCGTTTTAACACTGCACACAATTTTTTTCAGTATAATTTAATTTCATATGAAAAATGTTTACAATTTTATGCGGTATGCACGTGCTGTCATATAAATAGCATTTTAGAAATGTTAGAAAAGATTCATATCAGTTCTATATGTTTATATTGTGTCAATATATAGTATATTTTGTTTCAGTAACGTTAATTTGACATGAAATGATTTTGTATCAAATTTCTTATTTTGAAGTACGGCTGTCGATCAAGTATCGAACTAACTTTTTCGAACTTGCTCAAAAGAATAAATGAAATGTAAAATACAATATAGTCATGTTTCTACATAATATAAAGCATCTTTAGAGCAGAATATTTACACTGAATCTAATTTTATTAAACTGAACATTTTTAATGTTTTTATGATATTTGACAGTTACGAAGTTTAAAATTCATATAAACTGTTTTCCACAATTTCTCTTTTTACAACTGGTTGTGTGACAGGATCTGTGTCATGGGAAAACTAAAATACTTAAAAACTATTACAATTAGGAAGATACATTCTAAAATTTTATAAAATTTTGTCACGTAAGACAATAAGACTTATATAACGATAAACTTATCCTAAATATGAGTGTTTTCTTTTACAATAGAAGTGTTTACTACAAGTTTTCACTTTATGGATACTTCTATTCATTTTTGATAAGAAAGTTTTGAAATGTATAGAAAAAGAACAACACGAGGGCTATTTTTTTCAACCTCTGATTCCACCGTGAAATGACCTGTCGAACAGTAGAAGATAGCACACAGCATGTCTATTCAGGGGTTGAAAAATAAAAAAATACCCATCGTAATAAATAAAAAAAATTTAAACATGAATGCAATACAACGTTTTATCCATAATCATATATCACAATCATATTTGTGGAGTCGGAATTATTGGAATTTAATAGAAAAATATTCGCACGACTTCCATTTTACACCAATATTTCTTAGTACTCAACGAAACATGGTAGGTATTGTTATACCTACTGGCTGCTATGGTACGTTTGTTATCAATTATTTAATAAACAGTTCTATCTGAATTTGGTAAAAATGCAAGATACTATAATTGTGTTCCTGTGGCTGTTTTCTAAGAAGCTCAAGAAGCAATTTTCAATTATTGCCAGCGAAATGCAGGGAACATTATAAAAAAGTGTTTCCGCATTTAACAAATGCAGGGAAAAACGGAGAGTAATAACGATAATTGAAGAAGTCGAGCTATTGTATTTTTTAAATTTAAAGAAAAAATATGCAATTTCATCTATGTGATCGAAGTATTCGATGTTGAGGGCTACTATAAAGGTCTACAAAAATATAGATATGGGTAAATAGTTTACTGCTTATTTGAAGAGTAATTCGAGGGGATACAAAGCAAAGAAACTGCAGTATTGGAAAGAGCACATATTGAAGAATTTTTTACTGGGGCTTTTGATAAAGAATGATTAAGGTAATAT
The DNA here is from genome assembly GCA_037114965.1 of Monochamus alternatus. Lineage (NCBI taxonomy): Eukaryota > Metazoa > Arthropoda > Insecta > Coleoptera > Cerambycidae > Monochamus > Monochamus alternatus. Next base: position 77,221,645 of record CM073427.1, read on the forward strand.
CTCTTTACCTTTACAAATTTGAAAATTACTGACATACAGATACAGAATGTTGGGAGTTACCTATTTGTTTCAATATCTGACACCAAGACGACCATTTCAAGATTATTTACAATTACAGAAGAAGGATTTTGCGTGAATGATAGATAGATAGATAGATAGAGTTTTTATAAGTCCATATGTTAAAAATTACAACAAAATACCCAAAGGGTGTAGGACTTGTCAAAAAAAATGTCATTTACAAAGACAATTAAAGAAATATAACTACGAAACTACAAAAAGAACAGAAATAGTATAAAAAAGAATAAAATATAGCTAGGGGTACAAATGACAATTAAAGCAAATACAAAACATGAAACTACAAAAAAAGTAATAGTGTAAAAACAAAGAATAATATGTATATATTATGCTTTGTTCGGATCAACGGATCTTTTATTTTTGAGGTTCATAATTTTATTGCATACTTCATTAACAGTTGTAGGAAACAAAAAAATACTCTTATTATTGTTTTTTATTCTTGCTGGAATGGTATTATAATCAATGCTGGTGAAATATGCAGAAAATATATTTATCTGCGCCCAATTCGCTTAACACAAGACAGATTCTTTTTAAGATACATCAATCAAAAATGTACTTCTTAGCCTCTTCGAATCAACACATTGGCGAAGGTACCAACAATATATAGTTACTTCATTCCTGAATATCGCAAATCTAGAAGCGTATACTAGCCATTGTATGAGGCGCACTTCAACAACTTTATTGGCCAATAAAGGTGCTGATCTTACAACCATTAACGGCATGGTGAATGGAAGAGCTCCTCTGTAGCAGAAAGTTATGTTGAAGAGTCCATATCTAATAAATTTGATATTGCAAGGAAAATATAAATGTTCTTTACAAGAAGAGACATCCGTAACTTGAGCAAATTCTTCACAAACTTCGACAGATATGTTATGCGTTCCGAAAATGATGGCAACAATGCTACAAGGGTTGTTACTAACGGAAAGGAAGTACTATATTACTCTTATCTTATTACTATAAATGTTAAATAAATAAATTAAATTTGATTTATGATAGATTTATTACTTTTTCATCATTCCAATAGTGAATAATAGTATATTACTTAACGAGCGGTAATGCAGTTGAATACTATACGTTATCTACGACTATAACAATAAATACTAAGATACAAGTATCGAGAAAGAACTTTATTCACAAATCTTAATAGTTATAACAATTAAATAAAAGTTTTAGGTGTAATTACTCATTTTGTTTGTTAATGATATTAACTCTGTATTATTAGCTACTTCTCTTATTTCTGGAGATGTACATAATAACTCATCTTCGCTATCTAAATTCATCTTTTTTAGGACTATTATATAGGAATTGATTTGAAAACGTCAAAATTATTTTGTTAAAATATCAAAGGACATTAGTCCCCTCAATGATAATAATTGACAGTTCCGCCTACTGAGAGGCGTTGGCAATTTATTAATTTTAAAATCTTTTAATTATTCATTCCTTTCCACTTGTTAAAAATTCTTTCCATTTTACACTAATGGGACGTATTTATCGGCTTAAAAATTTCCAAGAATTTACTGCGTACACTATTTACATACCGAATTATCATTGCAGAAGCCCAGCGTGAGTTATAATAACTCACTTTAAAAACTAACGCTATTTGTTTATTGATACTATTAATTGCTTAAAAACAGTTGAATAATTAATATATAAATTAATAGGAGTAGATAAAGTTACTTTATACCACTAGTGGATAAAATATCACTTTAGACGATTCACATGTGTGACGTGTGGATGAAAGTCAGATTATGAAGTGATAAATGGATAAAATAATTTAAATTGAACGACGCCCCGCCCACGTCGTTCGTGATTGGTCCGCACATTTACAGTTTAACGCATGTTGTTGCCAACGGTGACTGATAAATGATCTCAACAAAAGTTTCTTGGCTGCACAAACCTAGAAATAGGTTTGTGCTTGATTGGTGCGTAGCTATATTTTCTGTGATGATAGGTAGTACCAGTGTTTATAAAAGTATAGTTATATTTCGCGCCTCGTCCTCTAGATTTACTTGTAGTACTTCTCTTAGGTACTAGGTGGCGCCACGTATTTGAAAGATTAAAACTGTAATATCGATGTATACCTACTTTATCGATACAGTCTGCGTAACGCGTCATTATTCTTTTTCGTGCGAAAGTGGCGTCACGAATCTATACGTATTACTTTTTTTCATTGTAAGTATTAAAAAATATATATAATAACATATAATATTTCGTTACAGGATGGGTAGGTAGAAAGAATTAGGTCGCTCCCGCACGAGGAAGCGCAGTATTTCTCATCATAGGTCGCGAAGCACAAGCAGGCATCCTACTTCTAAATCTGAAGCCCCAAATGACTCAATTAGTCAACACAAACCTTTCTGAAGGGTTTCATGTGGCAGAAGATCAGACTTCAAATCCATCGGACATAGTAGTCCTGTCTAATGACATTTCATTAGACGAAGAAGTCTTATAGATGCCCTATGTGTAAATCATAGAAAGGAGCTAGAGCCTTTCGAAATCCACCCAGTTATTAGAGACAATTGAGATGCACCTCTAAAATCAGTTACTTGTTGCTTCCGAAAGCAATAATCCTATCAAATCTCATTGATATCCTGACCGCCGAGCCTCAAGTGACTCAGTTAGGTCAGTGAGTTCACTAAACTCTCAATCTGAAGCCTCATATGACTCAATACAAATCTTCCTGGAGGGTTTCATGTAGCAGAGGGTCAGACTTCAAATCCATTGGACACAGTAGTCCTGTCTAATGCCATTTCATTAGACGAAGAAGTCATATGGATGCCCTAGGTGTGAATCATAGAAAGGAGCCAGTGCCTTTCGAAATCCACCCAGTTATTAGAAACAGTCGAAATGCACTTCTAAAATGAGTTGCTTGTTTCTTCAGAAAGCAACAATTCTAACAAATTCCATTGATATTCTGACGACTGAGCCTCAAGTGACTCGTTAAGTCAGTGAGTTCACTAAACTCAATCTGAAGCCTCAAATGAGTCAATATAAACCTTCCTGAAGGGTTTCATGTAGCAGAGAATCGGACTTCAAATCCATTAGACACAATTCTGTCCAATAACATTTCATTAGACGAAGAAGTCATATGGATGCCCCAGGTGAGAATTATAGAAAGGAGTCAGAGCCTTTCGAAATTAACCCATCAGTTATTAGAGACAGTTGGAATGCACTTCTAAAATCAGGTCTACCAAATGACCAAAAAAGTAACATATACAAAATACAGCCTTCCGTCTATCCTACCTCAGCAACAGGACAATAAGGTAAGTGTTTTTTAGCAGGAAGACTACGTTAATTTTGGCATGGCATGGCATGGAAATTGGGAATCTATATACTCTTGATTCCATTGCTGAGCTGGATAAAAAGGTACAAATTACCATTTATAAAAAGTTCTACTCAAAGTAGACATGTCATAAATCATGTAAAGCCTTCAACAGGCCAAGCAAAAATATTAATGGAAGAAGTGCAGAAACATGAAAATTTCTGCTGTTGTAGGTTCAAAACATACCAAACAACAGTTTATTTCTCCAATTTTCCTAATATAAAAACCAAATGTTAAACAGAAACTTGTCTTAAATCTCAAAAAGTTAAAACTCATGTCTCTCTTACACAAAAATTACTTTATGACAACAATAGACCTTCAGCATACATATTTCTTGGTTCCTATCCATAAAAACAATAGAAAACACATACCATATACAATCAAATTACTGGAGAGTCTTGGTTTCTTGCTCAACACAAGCAAAAATCAATTGAAACCCACACAAGTTCCTAGGTTTCATTTTTAATTCACTTCAGATGAATTTGGAAATCACTGAAAAATGTAGTAGGATTATAAAATTTATTAAAAATATTCATGCAACGAAACACTGTAAAATTAGATGTTTCTGTAGTTTTGTGGGTCTAATAGTCTCGACTTGTCCAGCTATGAAGTATGGGAGGTTATATATCAAAGTTTAGAAAGAGTAGTCCCACCATAATTCTTCTCATAATTATAATGGCATCATGAAAATTCCTTCTTGGATAAAAGAAGACAACTTGGTGGTGCATTACCATTAACTCTGGTAAAAATCAGATCAAACGGGATATTTTTCATTATGTAATTCATACATGTCTCCAAGACTGGATGGGGAAATATGTTGTAATGGAAATTATGCTCATGACTGGTGGGATGATACGAAAGTAAGAAACAATTTTCTTGAACTTTTAGCAATTCTATATGGGATAAAATGTTTTGTAAAAAACATTCACTCAGTAAATATACTTCTGAGGGTATATACATAATACGACAGCTATATCCTACATCAATAGGATGGGTAGTATACGTTTCCCAGATTTACACAATTTAACTAAAAACATTTGGCAATTTTGTGTCATCAAATTCGAATAAGGCCAATCCAGGTTTTTGTTTGTTACTTCAAGAAACAGAATGGGAATTAAACCAACAAGGTCTATATTATTGATAAATTGGGAATTACCAGAATTCGATTTATTTGCTTGAAACCTTAATCTTAAATGTGAAAAATATTTTTCAGGCACAGAGACCAAAATTATCTTGTAATTTATGCCTTTACAATTTATTGGCATCATCTAAACTTCTATGTTTTCTCTCCTTTCCCTCTAATCTTACCAGTTCTAAAGAAAATTGTCACAGATAAAGCAGAAGGCATACCTTAATAGTACCTTTGTGGACACCTCAGCCCGGGTACCCCCTATTTACAAAACTATTGGTTACAGAACCAATCGTGTTAAAGCCTTCTACTGTTCTATTATTATCTACATCTATTAGGCAACAACCTATCTCCGGTGATGAGAAAACTATCGGGAAGGCATTTCTCTTAAAAGGAGTTCCATCGAAACAGTGTTGGAGTCATTATCAACATCCACACAAAAAAAAAAAAAAAAAAAAAATAAAATAAAAATTTAATTCCTGAGATATTGGTGGAAGTTTTGCCAAAATCAAGCAATCAATCCTTTTGAAGGTAACACTTTTCAAGTAATAGAATTCCTGCAAAGTCAGTTGACACCAGGACAACATAAGTATGGTATTTTCAATAACCACAAGTGATATTTCCAAGTGAAATAGGTAAGAATCTAGCAATATTCAGATTTCTTAAAAGGAGTGTCAAGACTATGTCCACCTAGACCAAAGTACCGTATGTTACTTGGGACCCTCAGATTGATAATGATAATATCTCTACCCCTCATTCTAATCACAGGGATTAGTCCAAAAGTCGGAGACTTGTGCGAGAGAGGGGGCGGCATATTGTTATTAAGCAAGCTGGTAGGTCCTAACCACTATTCAGTGCAGGAATAAAGGAAACCTGGAAAACCTCATTAATTAGGGGGGTAGTCAAATATCAACTGGTATCAATCTCTCACATTGATCCAAGCTAACATTCTTCCACCCTACCATACCCGCATAAGAATCATTGTCGCAACTATATAACTCGCCACATTATTGACTGGCAACAGTTCAGTGACTGCAAACTCTATTTGTAATTAAAGTAGAAAATATTGTATTTACTAGAGAAGGAGAGAAGATTTATATAACTGACCGCATTAAGACGTCAAATATTAAGGCATATCAGTCTTTTTTCTGAAAAACTATTCTTTGAAGAGGAAAATCAAATATGTCCTGCATGCACCCTGTTGGAATATATCGACAGATCATCAAAGTTTTGACCAGTTGTGGATCCTTATTTATTTATCACCTCTAAGGAAGCTTACAGAAAGGCAAATAAACAATCGGCAATTAGATTGTCTGAGAGCATCCGGCCTGAATACAAATATTTTTTCTGCACACTCGATAAGACATGCATTGATATCATAGGCACATGCTAAAGGTGTTTCTTATTGCGTAAGGAAAAGCGCAGGGTGGTCGAAAAACTAAGGATGGAATTCATAGATCACACTTATAATGTTAAGCGTGCACTTAGCTTTGCAATTTACAAGGCTCAGGGTAACAACTTATTAATAGTTTCATACCACACTTTAATAAGTTTACATTAAGTTAAATTATGAAACAAAATATTGAAGGACATTCTATTTAAATATACCTTAAATGAAATGTCGGACTTAAGTGAAGTGCTGACTATGAATTACGCCCTTAAACATTAGCCTAGTCTTATTGTAGGCAACATTACAAAAACAGTTTTCAATAAAACAACTTCTAAAATTGCTTATAAGAATGCTGGAAAATAATGTATATTATATAAAATATACATTATATAACAGTGCAATATTTCTGGCTTTAAATATCTACAAGTAAATCTAGAGGACGAGGCGCGAAATATAATTATACGATCAAACGAACTTGTGAAGTTCGATCGTAATTATATGAAGCGCCTCGTCCTCTAGGCCCACCCTTCATAATCTAATTTATCATCAACTAGAGAAAATATGTTCATAAATAATACCGATTTTAACCCTACCCAAAAAATAAAATATTGCACTAAAATACTTTAAAATAATGACGCGTTACGCAGACTGTATCGATAAAGTAGGTATACATCGATATTACAGTTTTAATCTTTCAAATACGTGGCGCCACCTAGTACCTAAGAGAAGTACTACAAGTAAATCTAGAGGACGAGGCGCTTCATATAATTACGATCGAACTTCACAAGTTCGTTTGATCGTATAATTAGTCAACCTAGGATTTAATGAGTTGACAAGAGATGGCTGCATGTGTACTATTTTCAAGATATTTGTCTCAAGGATTGTCCAAAGTGGACATTTAAACCAAATTTAATATGTTTGGATATTTAGTTCACTTGATTTAACATAGATGTCATAGATAGTTTATGAATGAACATTGAGCTATTTTTGCCAACAAACAACACTATTATGGTTAGTTTCACATATTAATTTGGTTGCGAATCTTATCATACATAACTTGAATTACAAACATACTTCTTAGCACTAAACACACACTAGCTGGGTACCTATGTATATTGATTTGATATGTAAAAAATATTAATAAAATATTAAGGAAATGATTTAGTTGAAAGAAAAAACATATAAATAAACTAACCATGAATTATTATTAATTTTGGTAAAATAATATTTAATAGTTTATAATTACCTATGTATATAGCAAGCAGATAATTCAGTTCAGGAGATAAAACGACGATAAATTATTAATGAAAACTTTTAAATGCCTAAGTTTCTTCTATTTTTTAAGTTCACAAACAATGGAATATTACATATACGAAAATTCATACTTTCTTAAATCTATTAGCATGTTCATCGACTAGTGCATGTTGTATTATTAGAATTTCTATAAATTATTGCATTGACGACGGTCAACTTTGTTAGCATGTTCTATTAATTTTCACATTTTTGTTTAATGCTCTATTTTTAAATTAAAAAATATACATATAAGTAACGCAACCACCCCTAACGGAGCTATAGCTCCTTAAAATGAGACCCCAAAATTTATTTACTTTTTTAAATATTTTCAAAACGAATCGAGGTACAGTAAACAAATTTGAAATTGAGAATCACCATTGGATTGCGAATCTAATTTTTCAAAAATAATTCCGCATAATTAGTAATAAGCGTACCAAACCTGGGGGTTATAGGGTAAATATTGCTCTAACTTTCTCTCTCAAGATTTTGGCTGTTAGATAAAAAAAATAATTAATTTTTATAATTCCTACTCTTGTTTCTTTCGATCAGTTTCCAAAATTAAAAAATAGAAAAATATTGGATTTAGTCATATGAGACATATGAAAGTTGTAATTAGGCATACATAACATTAACAAGTGCTTAGCGTCTGCGTACCTATCTTTGTTTATAATTTTTAATTCTTTTTGCATAAATTGTAAGATTTTTATATCGAGGATCCTTAAGCAAATCGATCTGTACATTAGATTAATTTGAATATTATAATGAAGTATTTTTAATGAATACCTAACCTATATATTTAGTATTCAGCACCAACTAAATTTTAAAACACTTAAAGCGCCTTATTAATTAACCGAAACATTAACTTGACCGAAACATCTCTACAACTTTTTGTATACGCTGCAATTTGATCTGATTAATTTGTGTATTTTGTCAGACAACAAAAACTTGTAACCTATTTAATACTTCTAAATTCTGTGGAATTTATATTCGTTGTTTCCTTTTTACATCGTGCCTTCCCAGTTCACATAAGGATAGAACTGGAATGTTGTGTAAACAGCCATAGCCTTGAGCTTTTTTGCACGTGTCTCGTAGTAATAAAATTTTTTTGTCAAGTTGTTTAAAAGCTTGTACAGTGACACCTAGATAAAATGTGTGGTACCTTGTTAAAGGAATGAATATTAGATAAAGGTTCCGACAAAGATTTCATAAAGAAAGCCAATACAAAAACCTCATGCTGGTCCAGCTTGTATGGGGCTGTCCAAATTATTTTGCACACATTGTGGTCCTCGCCATCTAACCGACATGGTCCACAACTAAGGCAGGTTGTCTAACTAACTTTTATAAACACTGGTAGTACCAGAGACAAACTAGCATTTATCGTTTATGTTTATGATGTCCTAGGGTGTTTGAACAAAATTTGAAGAAGAAGCAGATTTAAGGTTATGTTTGGTGTCAGAATTCACGCTCTTTTTGGTTTTGCAAATAAAACCCACGTTCTTCTGTTCAGGAAATACTTGTTTTATTTGAATTTGTAAAGAAAAATTTTATTAAAATGGCAACATATAATTTTAAGAAAATAGCTGTGGTTCCAACAGCAAAAGTAAGTGCATTTATTATTATATTAATGTAACTTAACCTAAATAATTTTTTAGGATTTCATAGATATTATATTTTCTAAAACACAACGTAAGACTCCAACTGTTGTACATAAACAGTATAAAATCACAAGAATTAGGGCCTTTTATATGAGAAAAGTAAAATTTTCTCAACAAAGTTTTCATGACAGATTAACCCAAATTTTAACGGAATTTCCCAAATTAGATGATGTTCATCCCTTTTATGCTGATTTAATGAATGTTCTTTATGACAAAGATCATTATAAATTGGCTTTAGGACAAATAAATACTGCAAGACATTTAATCGATAATGTAGCGAAGGACTACGTGAGATTATTAAAATATGGTGACTCGCTATATCGTTGCAAACAACTTAAAAGGGCTGCATTGGGTCGTATGGCAACTATTATGAAAAGACAGGCTTCTAATTTAGTATATTTGGAGCAAGTCAGACAGCATCTCGCTCGTCTACCATCAGTAGATCCTTACACTAGAACAATAATTATTTGTGGTAAGTTGAGAGGTTCTACAATTCTACAACATGCCCTTAATTTGTTAAAAGTTCATATATAACTTACTAATTTTGTTTCAGGTTTTCCAAATGTTGGCAAATCTTCATTTATGAATAAAATCACAAGAGCCGATGTCGAAGTTCAACCATACGCTTTTACGACTAAATCACTCTATGTGGGGCACACGGATTACAAATATCTCCGTTGGCAAGTCATCGATACTCCGGGTATATTGGATCATTCCTTGGAAGAACGTAATGTCATCGAAATGCAAGCGGTTACAGCCTTGGCACACTTGAGAGCTTGTATTTTATATTTTATGGATCTATCAGAACAATGCGGTCATACAATCGAAGAGCAAGTGAAATTATTCGAATCAATCAAGCCACTGTTCGCAAATAAACCGCTTATAATTGTGGTTAACAAAATAGACATTATAAAATTGGAAGAGTTACCTGCTGATCGTAGATCGGCATTGGAGGAAATCGAGAGCGACAAAGCTTTATCGTTAATAGAAATGTCGACGATGAGCGATGTCGGTGTAATGGAAGTTAAAACTGAAGCTTGCGAAAAGTTACTCAGTTATCGTGTGGACCAAAAGATGAGAACTAAAAAGGTAGGAAATCCGTTAGTTTTAATAGAAATCCATTATCTGCTCTTTTTAAGGTCGATGGAGTCCTCAACAGATTGCACGTCGCTATGCCTAAACCGAGGGACGGAAAACCTCGTCCTCCCTGTATACCCGAAAACGTGCTAGCGAAAAAACAAGCTGCAACTGAAAAACGTAAACGCAAATTGGAACGTGATATAGAACTGGAACAAGGGGATGATTACGTACTCGACCTTAACAAACATTACACTGACATCCCCGAAGAAGAACGCTACGATATCATACCAGAAATTTGGGAAGGACACAATATCGCAGATTACATCGATCCGGAAATTTTCAACAAACTCGAGGAATTGGAGAAGGAAGAGGAAATACGGGAGGAGACGGGGATGTATGTAGTACCGAAGATGGAACTCGACGAGACCATGGAGGAAATTAAAAAACTCGCTTTGCAAATTAGACATAAAAAAGCTATTATTAAAGATGAGGCGAGGATTAATAAGCAGAGTAAGAAACCTGTTTTACCGCGAACTTCAGGCGCAAAGGTATTTTCGATTTCACTTATACCCATTAAGATATTTATCAATACATGTTGTTTTAGGTCAGAGATCGATCCGTTTCAAAATTAAGAGATGACATGGCGAAATTGGGGGTAGACATGTCGGGCACTGAAGAAGCTCATTTTACCAAGACGAAGGCTAGGAGCAGATCTATGGGACCACCTGCTAAACGTATGAGAGCGGTCACTAGTGAAACTGATAGTACGTCTCTTAATAGGTCGAGATCTCTTTCTAAACCACCTAGGAATGAACAAGGAATTAAGGATGTAGCTGTGAGTACCAATATTATATAATTTTTATTTATCTGTGATGGAATTTTAGAATTAATTTTCCAAAAGATGTCTTGTGATCATATTCATAAAAAAGGCGAGAGCATTCTTAATGGTAATGCTAGTTATTTAATTTTGTAATGTTGTTGAATCAACAAATATGTTACTTACTATGCGATAGTACTAACAAGACTGGTACACATAGTAAATGTTCAGAATTATATCCGCTTTCGGAAGTTTGCCCATATCTCGGGATCATTGCCACAAATTACATTATAATAACATATACAAATTCATTATTATCAAACACATGGGCCACTGTTATATCACTCTGTCAGCAAATTACGTTTAACACAAAATGATACAACACACACTACAAAACACCAAAATGATAATGCGATTTTTTTATAACGCATATGTTGGTCATCTAATGGAACTTTTAGGTTATAAACTAAAGCAAGTATGACATTCAACAAAGACTGTGTGCATCAGTTACCGATGATGTATTGTGAAATATAGTTTCTGACGTATTGTGATAGATTAGGGGTACAGAGTCGACTTCAAAGTTTGCAATAACTTTAAACTTAGTTCTCTCGGTTATTAAAAAGCATTAATTAAAGCAATTTTTGTAAAATGATTTATTTTAATGCCTACTGCCATCAGTTAAAATTAATACCCCTTTCAAAATCAACTTTAATGTATAATTGAAAATATATATATATATATATATATATGAAAAACTGCTCAAATTATTTCATCTTTTATAATTTTATTGAAATATTGAATAGGTAGAATAAAAAAATTACATTTGTTAAACTGCCATTTTAAATCAATCAATTACCACACGATTATCTAATGACTATACTTATGCCATAGACTAAATGTATAGACCGCTTTTTCAAATAGCCCAGAATATTAATACAATTTCAGTTGGATTAAATGCCGCCAGATATCAATAGAATTCAGTTTTTACTCAGATCCGGCACACAGAGTTAAATCGGTTTAACGTGTCGTCGGAGAATTTCAGCTCTGTTGCCACGCATCGGATTTGAACAAGGGATATTAGGTGACCGCAAATTCGAATAATGTATTAAGTATTCCAATTTTAAAACGATGACAGAAAAATTATATTTATATATAAATATTTTAAACACAGGCATGAAATTTGATCGATTTTTGTTTAGTATTTAACCTGTCATGCTTTCATTGGGGAATCTTGGAGATTATATGTGCTTATTCAAATTAAATTAATGGCAGGTTAAAGACCAGGTGCGCGCTCATACATCTTTTGAAATTATTTTTAAGAAATCAGTCTACAAATAATATATGCATATCTATATTTGAATTCAACCGGAGATATTTTCGACATTTTATAAACATTTTCACAGATGCGTGGATTTACAAAATTCTCTACAGCGATATCATAATAACATATTTTTATTTGATTTCTGACACTTGCCAATAAAATGAAAAATTATTTTAAAACAATTTGTTTTGTAGTATACGAAGTGTCGCAAATTTTCTGTTACATTGTATCTATTTGACATAAAAATCTTTCACATTTCAAATGTTAAAAAAAAAACTGTTTTTATTCTCATACAATTCAGAGCAATTTCCGTACAATATGAAACCTACTGAGGAGTAGATAGTAGATATAAAAAATTTATAATTTTTGAACCTACTGTGCTACAAAAACAAACTTTTGCTTGTTTGACAATATATTTACCAAATTTCGATATCACTGGAAGGAAAATACAGCATTTGACATATCTAATTTTTGAAATTGCCGTTCAAAAGACATCAAACATTTAAAAATATATAGAATGTCCTGTTTAGGAAGTTGTTACTGACACCGCACATGGCAATGTAAATATTCTTAAAACTTTTAAATTCGCCTATTCAAGCATTTGTTTAACTATCCATAAAAAACAAATCATTAATTTTATTTCAGTGTGTATAGTCTTTAACTGTATATACAGTATGTCCGAGGTTAGAGTGTGGAAAAGCGGGAAAATATTTTTATTTTTTATTTTACGAGAAAATTGATTATCGATTAAAAATTTTGCTTTTTTTAAAAATGCAGTTGGCATGAAAGACTTTCATCTAACATGTATAAGGTGATCAGAAAATCAGCAAATATAAAAATCATTCAAGAATAAGCTGCCTTTGTTTTTAACAATACGAATATGCTTTGTTTATTTATGAAGATGCATTTCGCATATATAGCGATTTTTTTAGTATATCTCTACGTAGAGTAATGTAGGGTTACCTGAAATATATATGTTAAAGTAATATTTTCACTATAATATTAATTGGCAAATATATGAGAGGAATAATCAGTAAAACTACTGTGTATGCATTAAAAGTACCTTTCTGAGAGACATTCATACTGTTATGTACATAATATATATATATTTTTAATTAGTGGTAAATGATTTCATTTATAATAAGTATTTTGAATAACAGTTCACAGTGACCAAACTCCATATCGTTCTATCTATTTTAGCCAATATATGATGTCTCAAATTTTGTTTGAGAGAACATGTTGAAAATAAATTTCTATATAAAAAAGGTAAAAGATTTTATCTTATTTTGCCATGAATTTTTATTTATGGGAGTACTTCAAATAAAAATTATGATTTGGGAAAATATCAAAAAACAAAATTAGAGGCAGTGTTAAAAAATGTATTTCATTGAATGAGTTACATAATTACTGCAGATAATTTAAAGCCATGGTTGGACTATACATGTCCAAATGTCAATTAGTTTGGATAATATTTAACTTACTTTTATTTCGAATACTGTTTGAAACTGTCTATGAATATAAAGGTATTTTTTTTAACATCCTATATATTGAAATGTAACTTTGTAGTAATATGATTTTTTCGCCAAGTCAAATTAATGAGTCGTTGGACAGACTATATTCATATTAGTATTTACAGGTCCAAAAATATCGTTATATCGTGATTACTGTACTGTACGGGTTCGCCAAGACATGAAAAAGACATTGGAAATATAGGAGAAAATAACACAACTATATTTAACGTTTATGGAAAAAATAAAAATCTTGAAATCCCATAAAGTGAGTAGCTTCAAAAGTTAAGTTGTGCTTAAATCCTAGATACATGAGAATTAAATTTTACAACTGTAAACCAAATAATTTACGAAACATGTAACTTTGCTTCTTTTAGTTATTATTTTTTATTGCAGTAAATATAGGTATAAATTCTTCAAGTAGTATTTACACATCTAGTAGATATCTACATATTTTACCGGCCCTGTATATTGTTCGATTATTAAATGCGTTAGTCGATTGTATATAAAAAATTGTAAATTTGTACGTGTGGAGCCTTTGCGGTGAAACCGTATTCGATTTTTTTTAATTGAGTATAAACTTCTTCGCAGTAGACGGAAGTCGACACATGTTTGATATGGTCATTCTCGTAATATTAGACGTAAATCTTTTATATTTTATTGTGAACTACATAAATTTGGACCGTAAGAAATTTCAAAAACTGTGAGAAATTACTCAAAATCTGTGTGAAAATGTAAGAACAGCAATTTTAAGAACTGAAAATAAAACTGCCATTGCATCATTGAAATTATTTGATGGTTCAAATGGAGTATAAATAAAGGTTTAACATGATTGCCTATACAGGGCGGTCGTGATGTAAAGAGCCAAAATTCATGACTAGATTCCTGATGTGAAAATATTGCGATTTAGACAAACTCACCTTAGTCCAAAAGTTGATACTTACAGAGATACAGGGTGTTTAATGCAAAATATTATTTTAGTTTTTTCTTATTTATTTCATAATAAATGCTCATATCGAGATGAAATTTTGGTGTTAGGGGTTTTCTGGGGCGAGAGATTGAAATATATCCATGATTTGCTTGTCGATAGACATAACTTTTTTATCTTTCAAAAATCTAATTCTCAGGTAGCAAATTCTGATTTTACAACTTCTTTTACACAAAAAAGCTATACTTCTTGATAGTCGCTATCTTGCACTGTTCTCAAGATATTTAGCTTTGGTAATTCGAGTAATCAAAATAAGGTACGAATGTCAAAAAGAACAAGAGTTTATTTCAAATTATAAATTGTGATGAACAATTGAATATCGAATATTACAATATATGTTCAACATGTCCGCCTCCAACTTCAATACATTTATTAACGCGTTTGTTCAAAGACTGCCGTATTTTAAAATAGATATTCTTGTTACGAAATGATTCAGCGGCATTTACAATTTTCTGCCATAGCTCTTCGCGGGTGTTTATAGTTTCTCTATAGACAACTGATTTCATGTAGCCCCAGAAAAAAAAGTCCATAGGATTAAAGTCAGGACTATGAGGAGGCCATAATATTCGACTCCCACGACCGATTCAACGATCCGGAAAAATGTGGTCAAGATAATTCCGTACTCTGACAGAATAATGAGAAATGAAAATGAAAATAGATTTTGCCGTGTATTCAGTGGTAAATCGTCGAGGTAGTCAACTAAATGGTGCTGCAGGATATCTAAATACAAGTCACCATTTAGATTTGGGGGAAGCTCATGTGGACCCAAAAGGTGATTTCCTATGATTCCGCACCAAACATTTATCTTAAATTTATGTTGGAAGTGACGCTCACTGACTACGTGAGGATTTTCATTATCCCATATGTGCTTGTTTCTAAAATTGAAAATTCCTCGACAAGTAAAGGTCGCTTCATCAGTGAATAGTACATTATCCAAAAATTCCTGGTCAAGGTTTTGCTGATTGCGCATAAAATGAGCAAATTGTAATCTAGCTGGTAAGTCTGCTGCTAAAAGATTTTGCACGGGTGTAAAATGGTAGGGATATAAATTTTCCTTGTGAAAGATTTTGAGAACTGTTGTTTTACTAACATCGGTTTCTCTAGCTACCTGCCTGCTGCTAACTTCTGGATTTCCTGCCACTCTTACTAAAATTTCTTCTTCTTGGAGAACTGTAACAGTTCGCCTACGTTGTCTCTTTTAGGACGAAAAGTACCAGTTTCTCCATCTATTAAAAAGTTCTTGAAATAGTTTCCGATTTGGTTGCCTTCTATTCAGATACAAATCTGAATACCGACGAAGTGCTCGACGTCTAACATAATCTGATTGCGCATAAACGCAAATCATATCGCGCATTTCTCCATTTGAAAACAAATTATGGCGTGGCATGTTATCTCGCACTACGATTTAGATCATAAAGTAAAGAATACTTTTAATAAGGCACGAATAATACTGTAATATTACTGACAGCACTAAGTTGAAAATTTTTGCCGATTTGTTATTGAATGCAAATACATTGGAATTTTAAATGGCAAATTTTACGAGAACGGTGCAAGATAATGACTATCAAAAAGTATAGCTTTTTTGTGTAAAAGAAGTTGTAAAATCAGAATTTGCTACCTGAGAATTAGATTTTTGAAAGATAAAAAAGTTCTGTCATTTTCAACGCATTCGACCTAGCACAGGTGGCGCTTTCTATGAGCTACAAGCAAACCATGGATATATTTCAATCTCTCGCCCCAGAAAACCCCTAACTCCAAAATTTCATCTCGATATGAGCATTTATTATGAAATAAGAAAAAAACTAAAATAATATTTTGCATTAAACACCCTGTATCTCTGTAAGTATCAACTTTTGGACTAAGGTGAGTTTGTCTAAATCGCAATATTTTCACGTCAGGAATCTAGTCATGAATTTTAGCCCATTACATCGCGACCACCCTGTATATTTATCTGTATAATAATATGCATAGCATAACTATTATGTCAAGTACAAATTGGCTCTTAAAAAATATTTTTTTACAAACATATATTTCAAAATCTATCAAATAATTCGCTATGCGCTTAACTAAGAATCAATGGTAAATGTGACGCGAGAATGGAAATCAACAAAAAAAGCACTGCATCGGAATTCGGATTGGTTTTTTGTTATGATTTATGATAGAGCGCTGTTTCTGTATGAGCCAATCCCAATTGCCGAAGACCGAATGCGAAAGCACGCGACAGCACGCTCTATGTTTTGAATCTTGAAATAGTGTTTTCTACAAATTAATATAAATAGTTTTAGACATTTAAGGAATGAAAAATACAGAGTTTTGCAAATAAGAGGAATGTTGCCACCTGCGAATATTCAAAGGTACCGAAGTAAAACAAATATTTAGGTACATACATAAATCTTTCAAAATATTTACGTATTTTTTTTTTATTTAACTGTAGACGTAAATATTGTTATAACATAAACTTACATAGTTCAACATATAAGATCGTTCAATTTTGTGTATAGTATGTATGTGAGAATAATTGTAAAAATGTAGGGTTAAAATCGCAAAATAATATGTGTCTTTCAAACGCTATTTAAAAGTTATTTTGTTTAAAGATAATTTAAATAATAAAAGTGGTTAACTAAAAGATCCAGGATTTTATTTTTGATATTACTTTTGTTCTACGTGGTAAATATTTTGAGATTTCTATATCTAAATGCCCCACAAATTTGATAATTTTTCAGCGAGAAATACGGCGACCTTGCATTTTGTGCAACACAAATTGAAACCAGTTTATCTATTTTTTTGTATTCCACCAATTGCTGTTTTAATTATTTAGGATTTATTAATACATTAGTTTAAACTTCGGCAACCACTGGCTACAGTAAATGTTGTTTAAATTTTATTGGAAAAAAATGTACCTAAAGATATAGATTTTATAATTTTGTAATTGTCTACCACTATTCATTCTTTTGAAACATTTGGTCTCTTAATTGATGGTAGGATAATAGTTTTAAATTAGAATTATTTTTTGATAATCTTCGGCAGTTCATGTATTCGCAATAGCGAGACATTTTTATTTAAATGCATTTTAATCTATTATGCTACAAACGAGCTGAAATGTTCAGCGCAACATGACAACGTCGGAGGCTTCGAAGATTTACTACTAGAGCGCCACCTGATTTTAACTGGTATATACTAATATTTCACCGAGTTTGACTGGGTTTTAGGTTGTTAATAAAAGTAAGCATAAGATGGAGCAGTGTATACATTTAGTCTATGCTTATGCCGAAAGTTGTGTCATCTATTAATAAGAAGTACGACTAAAACCCGCCATCCTTTATTTAGCAATAGAGAGACGGAGAGGAGTTAGTTTAGTTTTAGTT
The DNA here is from genome assembly GCA_037114965.1 of Monochamus alternatus. NCBI lineage: Eukaryota > Metazoa > Arthropoda > Insecta > Coleoptera > Cerambycidae > Monochamus > Monochamus alternatus. The sequence continues at coordinate 77,239,588 of CM073427.1, forward strand.
AGATGTTAGATAGTTTTTGTATTAGGTCATAAATTTTTGATGAAATGCTATACTAATGCAATTAAAATCTTAAAATCAAATAATAATTTATATGACTTATTAGCAAAATTGTCTGTACAATTCACGTTAACACAGTTGCCTGTTATTTTTGTATCTTAAACATATTTTTGCATACCTATACATTACAGTTCGTCTAAAATCCAGCATCTTAAAAATGGAAGTACTCGAGATGCTTTGCGCTTTGTTTATAGAATTTTGCACATTGTATAGTCTTTATCATACAAAGTGAAATTATCTATAGGAAAGATATAAGAACCACTATACTACACGAGTAATTATATCAAGTTACAAGTTCTTAGAACGGTCTGAGTTTGTGAACAAATGACATTCTGATGGCGATTTTAGTTAAAAATCATCCCAACATATTCCTGTTTCTCTTAATTTTACTTGCCTCTGTTTCCAATTTGGTGTATTTATATGTTTATACCTTTTTTTTTTCATTATAGATGAAGAAGAAATTAGCCAAAATTGCGCATAGAGCCATCAGTAAGAAAGTTAAGAAGATGGGACTTAAGGGAGAAGCCGATAGGTTTATCGGTACCAAAATGCCGAAACATTTGTTTGCAGGAAAACGAGGAGTCGGCAAAACCGATAGACGTTAATTTATTGACATTTTATAGAAGACACTTAGAAGGATATCAGAGATTCTTAAGAATGTTATTGTTTTGTGGTAAAAGAAATAAAGTTTTCTTTGAATTGTGAAGAAAGTTTAAATATTTATTGCCAATTAAAGGACCATCTGCTTTGGTAAAAGAAATAAAAGCTATATAATTAAACAACACCCAATTTTTTTACAATCACAAAAATTATAAACTGATATTATACAATAATTACTTCAGTCATAAAATAAAGTGCATATTCTTTACAACCTTGAAGGCATTCCACCAGAAACTACGATATTTTCACCCGTTAAATATGCACCATCGTTCGAAGCCAAGAATGCAACGACACCGCTAATATCGTGAGGCTCTCCCAACCTGAAAAAAAATATGTTTCTAAAAAAAAAGTTTCCGTTACCATTCTTTTATATACCTGTTTAAAGGAATACGTGACAAAATTTCACTTTCCGCACCCTCGTTTGAAGTTAGAGCAGATGAAAATTTTGTTTTTATAATCCCAGGTGCAATGCAGTTCACGGTAACTCCATCGGGGCCAAGTTGAACTGCAGCCGCTTTCGTTAATCCTAATAAAGCTGTTTTGCTTACTGAATAAGCCCCTAGTAAGCCAATTGGTTGAAAACCGGCAATTGACGAAATAAAAATTATCCTGCCTGCTTTACTTTGTTTTAATAAAGGAACTGCCTCTTTTGCTAATAAGAAGGCCGACTTAACGTTAACATCAAATATTTTGTCCCATGAGTTTTCAGAACAATCGAGTACATCCCCGACCTCTGGGTTAACAGCTGCATTTGACACTAGAATATCGAGGCCTCCAGACTTACTAGCATGTTCAAACAACTTTTTCCTATCATCGGCATTCGATACGTGACATACCAAACCTTTAATGTCAAGTCCCTCCTTACTCAGTTTACTTACAGCTTCATTTACATTTTTTTCTTTTCGACTGCTTATGATAACTTTTGCTCCTTCCTGGGCCAATCTTTGTGCTATTGCAAATCCTATTCCATCTGTAGAAGCTGTTACTATGGCAATTTTTCCACATAAACGTTTTATAGAACCCATTTCTTCTAAAATATGTTATTTTGTTTTCAACTGCATGGAATAGTTTAAAGTCCAATCTATTCAATAGATAAATTATTATAGATTCATTACAGCCACAATCCCGGAGTTGCCACTTTGAGCAATTCAGCTAAATGGAATTTTTAGTAACAACAAAATGTAACAACTACTATTATTACAGTCAAAGGATTTTCTATTTATATTCGATAATTATTTTTATAGGTCTAAAATCTTCAAATTTCAATGGGTTAACCTTAACAAACAATAATAAAACATGAAGTAATCATATGTTAATGAACATGTAAAGACTAAAGAGTCAATAGAGTAAGTGAAGGAAATGCACCTAAAATATCTTCTTTCACCTGCACTACTTAACACTTTTTACACTAACTTGTTCTCGTATACCTAGAGCACCATAGAGCATATAAGTGTCGTGTGAATCACACACAATTGTTACTTTTAGTTTTTTCAGTGTTGTTAATTGGCGGATAAAAGTTCGATTTTCGGACTTTTTTTTATACTTTGGATCCTAACATATTTCGGATATTTTGGTAACTATATAGTAACATGGCATGGAAGAAAAAGATACTATACACAAGTTTTGGCGTGTGTGAGTATTGTTGCGGCTGTACTGGTTTACTGTTAACCTCTAATCACGGCTCTAACATACACCTATGTATTTAAAAAATGTAATGCTAGAGGCATTTTCACTTAATTTCAGTGAGCGGATAACATTGGGTAAAATCGGACCTATTTCAGAACGTATGAGGATATTTAAATTCAACACAGCATTTTATTAGTGGTGTATGGTTTATTACTCTGCTGTTTGTAGTGGTCTGTGGTGTGATAGGTTAGAGAAAAAACATCAAAAATAAAAAACTTGCTTTTTCCTTGATCTTGATACGTAATAATTTATTGCTAAAACTGTTAACCAAAAGATATATCACACACTAAAAATAATGGTTTTATAAGAACAGAAAAATACCAACTCATTTTTAGTTGAAAGTTGACAAGTGAATATTGCAAAAATGCCTGTTGGTTCAGATTTTGACTGGGAGGCACACAATAGACAAGTAGTATTAGATGGAACAGCAGTTTTAGAGAGAACAGGTGAAAGCATAGCTAGATCAAATCAAATTGCAATCGAAACTGAAAACATTGGTAATGAAGTTATAAATGAATTAGGGGAACAGCGGGAGGCTCTTCTTCGTACTAGAAGCCGATTGGAAAATGCAAATGAACAACTACTCAATACTAAATCGATTTTAAATAAAATGAGAAGGAATGTCGTTTACAACAAGTTCATATTAATTCTGATTATAGTAGTTGAAATTGTTATACTGCTTTCGTTGTCTTATTTAAAGTTTATAAAGAAATAATCATGATTGTAAAATTTAATTTGATAACATTTTTTGTAATGTTTTATACTTGTAAAGTAAATATTTAATACTTAATGAACCATAAATATAATTAATCAACTGAAAATACCTGTGAATCATGTGGTTTATATTACAAATAAATATACGCTTTTATGTACATATTTCATTTTTATTATTCACATAGGTATAGTCATTTACGTTCTTTCTGAAATTCTACTTGCAACATTGCGTAATTGGCCGTACACTTTTGAGGGTGGTGATCCAAGAATTAAGTTGCAAATTGCTTTCCTAGCAAGTGCAATATTTTGGTAGCTTCCCAAAATATGTACTTTACTGTCTGCTAAAACTATTCTTGTTTTTGTAACATTTTCTATCGTGAACTTGGTGCGACCTCCCTTGCCTGCAAGCCTTCCTATAGCTCTAGACTGATGATCCCCTTTTAATGTTTTAACATCTTTAATTTCAAAAGTCTCGACAAACAAATCGTCTAAACGTAATAAGGCTAATGCGTCTTCCACCTCAAAACCATATACAAAAGCCTGCAATAAAAAATCATGTAGTGTATGAAACACTAATGCAAAATTTGAAAAACCAACAAAATATACAATTAAAGGCTAGAAAATACGAACCTTTACAAAATCTGCAGCTTTCTGTAAATTACTAATGTCTTTAGTTTGTTCACAAGTCCTAATTTCTACATTTCTTGATTTTAAATTGAATCTAATTTGTAATTCTAGATGTTCTACTACCGGCGTAAATATTTTCAACCAATTTTCTTTTAGTGGTGAATATCTATGAGCAGGGACAGGTATTTTACGTATTTCTTCTTTACTTTCTGACAACGATTTGGTTTTAACTCGTTTGGAGTGTGGTGGAGTACTTTTGCTTTTCCCTTCTATTCCATTATGGACATCAACTTCCATCGAAGACTCGCTGACATGCCTTTTTTTCGAGCTTCTATTTGGTTCAAAATTATCTGCGTCTATGTTTATATCAGTCATCTTAAAATTGCTAAAAAATAATATAATTTTTAATTAACCACGCAAACACGTTACTATTTGTCAAGTAAATATATTAAAAAGAAAGGTTATGTTGGTTATGTTTAGGGAGTATTCGTTTAGAAGTGATCCTTATCTTTTTTATCTAATAGCGTTTTCCAGCGACATCTGATATTTTAACTCTAACTCTATTGGTGAAAAACCCTTTAAAATGAAGCTAGAAACGATTCCTATCACTTTTGAAATGATTTTTGTTGTCCCTATGAGACAGAAATATTCAAGTTCAATTTCAACACTGAAGTTTGACAGATGGTAATTCAGAGGAGAGGTAATTGATTGTTGATTGAAAATTCATTCATATGGGTGTAATCACAGAATATATACTAGAAGAAGGTCCTTTTTATTGTGCCAACATCGAAACGGCATTGACATATAAACGACATGTCGCCCTCATTGTCCCTGGCAACCAAAATAATTGAACTAAAAATAAGATCGCTAAGTCGGTAATAATATTTACTTCATAACTTACCGACTCAGTCGATAAAACAGATATTTAATTTAGGAGGAATTTTTCAAATTATTTTATTTAACTTCACTTTTGTTCTTTGTTTCACAATAATGTTTAAAAGAGTATATGCAACAATACCAGTTATGATGGTAACATTGTATTATACTCATTTAAATATTATTGCGAAACAACAATATAAAACACTCAATACTGGTAAAAAAATTTATTATATCACAAAACAATAACAAATACATTTATAAAAAGTCAATCACAACATTCTGCATAATAGAATAAGGTATTATTATGAATGATTATGTTATACCAATTAGTAATAATCTATTTTAATATTAATCAAATTTATTCTGAATAAATACTTCTATGCAGAAACTTACATTTTTTGTTAAAATTGTTTCTTAAACGCCATATTAAACTGTTCATCTAAGGAGAATTGCTATCAATGTTTGGAATATCTCATTACATCATCATGATTATTAGCAAGGGTGCTTGAACAACATGGACTATCGCATTATCTATCGGAAAAGAATTTGTATTAAGTGACAGTAATTGAGTTTGTTCTAGTTGTTGTTTAGAACCTTCAAATTGTTTATTATGTATTTTGTACAATACAGATTACAAATTTTACCACAAAATCAGAATCTATAAAGTAACTATCATAAAGGAAAACATTCTGACAGTATTTGGTAAAACATTGTTTTCCATATTTCTAATGATTAGAATCCCATGGTAGCAATTTAGAAACGAATTTTTGGCACAATATATAATTATTTGCAAGAATAACTAACTTAACTTACCGATAACAGATCATTGAGATTATATATACTAACAATTCATATAATCAATGAACAGATGATGCTGCAATGAGATTTGACATGATTTATAACTTTCCTATTATCATATTTCAATAGAGATGACAAAAATCACAGCTTCTTTGTACACCGATAACCAATATCGCAGACCCATAGTTTATGTAATTGTTTCGATTCCAGCAGACAACTAGCTCATATTATATATTCGTTTCGATCCCATCTGGTGCTAACTTTTGTGTCATATGTTTCCTTACCTACAATTATTATTAAGTGTTAAATGTGAAAACCTTATTTTAAATTAATTTACAAATTCACATTTTTATATGAATTCAGAAGAATTAATTTTAAATTTATTAGTATCAATACCTACATTTATTTAGAAATCTTGTACTCTTAACTACTTACCTTTTTCTTTTTTGTATTTTGTAATATAACCAAAAAAAATAACAAGAAATCGAGTCAGCTATACGTAAACAAAGACAGTGAGGAAAAATTACTAAATTATATAGTGATAAATTTAAAGACACTAGATTTTGCAGTGAGGAAAAACTAGTAATAAATTGAAAGTTACTTCCTTTTCCTTGCGTCTTTTCTCACCTCCCTGGCCGAGGCTCCATCCCTACTCTGTTACTCTGTTGCGCATTTCCTTAAACTACTTGCACAGCCATGGGTGTAATTCTGTGGTAATTCAATCGTTAATCATTCAGAAATCAGTGAAATCTATCCATAAACAAACGAAATATAAGTTGTGGAATATTGAAATGTTATACAGTGCAGTAAAAATAGACTTTGATAAGATAGAAAATTTGAATATTCAATAAAAAATCGGAAGACACTGCATTTAAAGGCAAGTTAACCTTATAAAGGTTACAGATTTAAAGGTCCTGTCTTTAAAAATATCTTTAAGTTTTGTAACTGTGACATAATTTAAAATGTATCCTTACAAATTATGTCCTATTTTTATTTAATCCTTTATCAACATATTTTTTATAACTAAAAACTATCTGTTTCATGTAAAATATTCGATATCCAACAAATGTCATTTATGTTTTCACAAAATTATGAGTATAATCATAATCAATTGATTTGATGTTTTTTACCTACTTTTTCTATGGAGTTCGAGCATACCTATTTATTAATTTTAGAAGGTTTGTTTCTATGTATGCTTAACAAAATAGCAAACCGAAACCACACTAAATTCTCACTCAATTCCTCCGCAACTAAGAATCGTAGATCATTAATTTGTGTATTTGTTGCTTTTAAGTACTATTGGTTAATATTGTGAAAATTCTATTGCATCTCAAAAGAAATGTCTAGAAATAACTCAAAAGTCACGTGTTAGGTGTTAATTTATATATGGACTAAAAGGTAATATGTGGCTACTTTGTTTTTATACAGATGAGTAGCGGCAGTCATCAGTATTTACAAAACCCAAACCCAAAAAATGTAACTACAAGATTGGGTGACATAGAACACCTCTCTCAGTTTTCGGAACATCTGTCTACACTATGTTTAAACCCAGATTATTCCGATGTAGTTCTTGTCGTGGAAGGAGAGAAACTCAGTGCTCATAAGGTTCATAAATGCTATTCATTAATTTAGCAACACTTGTAATTTTTTACTATTTCAGGTAATTTTAGCAGCTCGTAGCGATTATTTTCGTGCACTGCTTTATGGGGGATTAAAGGAGTCTTCCCAGGTGTGTATGAATTTTTAAATTTGTTAATTTATTTAGATAATATTGTCCAGTCTCATCAACAAATTGTAGACGAAATGTATTAACTACGTAAATTGTTTTAGGCAGAAATTGTTCTACCAGATGCTCCACTAAAAGCATTTAAAGTTTTACTGAAATATATCTATACAGGTAAGATTTGCTTTCATGTGAAATATATAGTTGCTTTTAATAGAACTGAAATATTTATTTAAGGACACATGTTCTTGTCGACACTAAAGGAGGATGTAATTCTGGATACCCTCGGCTTAGCTCACCAATACGGTTTCCAAGACTTAGAAACGGCTATATCGGACATATTAAAGCAGTTGCTAGCCTTGAGAAACGTTTGTGCGATCCTCGACACCGCCCATTTGTACGGACTGGAAAAACTCGTTAAATTTTGTCACGGATTCTTAGACAGGCATGCTTCTAAAATACTGACACATGAAACCTTTTTGCAGCTCTCTCAGGTAGGTTTTTACAAAAAAAAAAAGCATTAATGTTAATCGTCGCCGGTTTAGGAATCTCTCGTCGAGCTCTTACAGAGGCATTCCTTCTTTGCACCGGAAGTGGAGATTTTCCGTGGCGTATGTAACTGGTGCAAGGTCAACGAAGACAAAGATGATTTAGTAATGAAATGCGTCAGGTTACCGCTGATGAGCGTCGCAGATCTACTCTCGGTAGTAAGACCCGCGGGCCTCGTAAAACCTGATGCGTTACTGGACGCCATAGCTGAAAGAACTAACGTTCGATTGAGCAACTTACCGCATAGGGGACAGCTAAGTAAGTTTTTAATAGTGATGGATCATTGCGGGGCAAGCCATTGGTGTGGGCACGGTGTGGCCACGATTCTTAATTGATACAAAAAGTTTCCGTTCTATTCACAGATGCATACTATGGCTAGACTACTATGAGGCAAGCCAAAGGTGACATGAGCCATCATAGCATGATTGTAGATCATGATCAATACAAGAAGTCAAGTTTTGGCTTGAGAATTAGGATATTACATAAGTGTCTTTGTGAGAAACAAGTACCCGACTTTATAAAAAAATATACGTATGTAAATATTATGTACGAGGATTGTTCATTTTCGGAAAATAAAGTAAAGTTTACTTCAAACTGAACTTGTTATCCATCAATATAATTGAAAGTTTATTATTGATGGAAGTACACGTAAATATAAACAAATTATCGTTGATGGGTGGTGATATGGGTAAGTTTCTACATAATTGTTTGTAACTGTACTCAACTGTGGATAGCACGGAAAGTTATTTACTTTGTATTGTATGCATGGTGGTGTAATTTTAATGACTAGTGTAAGCATTTTATTATGTAATTAACATCAATAAACTATTATTATTATTGTGCCACGCCTTACCCACGTCAATGATCTGGTCAATTTGAAGTACATAGTTTGTAATTTTTAAATTTACCTCAGTAATCGACGAGAACGTAGCCTCGCCAAGATTGGGGTCCAAGGTTGTGTCTGGAGAGCTAATGGAGTACTTGTTGGATGGGGATTATTATACTTACGACATGGAAAAAGGGTACACGAGGCACGCCATTAACGGCCCCGGCGATCACGGTATTATTGTGAAGTTAGGTGCCCCTTCAATTATTAATCATATCCGAATGTTGCTGTGGGATAGGGATATTAGGTTTGTTTCATACCCTAGCGTTTTTTCCCGAGTTATATTTAGTACATTTTTTTAGGTCTTACTCATATTATATCGAGGTGTCTATGGAACAGAAAGACTGGGTCCGAGTCGTCGATTACAGTCAGTATAGTTGTAGATCTTGGCAATATTTGTACTTTGAGAACAGAGTGGTGCAGTACGTGAGAATAGTGGGAACTCATAATACCGTGAACAAGGTAACTTGGACACGTTTTTACGGGTCGTAATTAATATGTGCCCTCATTTTTTTAGGTGTTTCATTTGGTGTCGTTTGAAGCCATGTGTAAAGTGAAAATTCCGAAAATGATAAACGATATTATTTGTCCAAATTACAATGTTGCTACTGTAGATAAAAGTGCTGTGGTCATTGAAGGGGTCAGGTAAATTGAATACCTTCTTTTTTGCATATATAATTAATTTTTGATTTCGTAAATGTAAGATTATAGAGGTATTTGAATTTAAAAATGCCGATTTTTGTCTTTATTATAGCCTTTTGTTTCAGTCGAGCACGTAATGCGTTGTTGAATGGGGATACGAAACATTATGACTGGGATTCTGGATATACTTGCCATCAGTTGGGATCCGGAGCTATTTTAATTCAATTAGGTAAGATTTATTTATTTTAAATTGGGAATTTGAGTGAGCTACGAATCTATTCCATATTGTTTATTTTAATTTTACACAAATGTGCCGGAAGTTTCCGAGATAACCTGCAATTACAGCGAAATTGGGACACTCTGTATATACGGAGTGTCTCCTTTAGAAATAATTCTTCTATAATACAAAAAGGTTCTCAAATAAAACTTCATCTTGCACCAAATCAAATTGTTCACATATCAGGTTTTAATAAATAGAAATGTTTGTCAAATCTGAGGGTGTCGATTGCATGAATGACAAGTAGGCGAGGACAAGGCTTAATGATGCTAAATAAAGGTGGCGCAATCACAATATAGTTTATAAAGTTCCTTCAAAAATGGCGGTTTGGCAGATGTCATTTGCTATGTAATACACACATTTCAGTAAAATAGTAAAAACTACAATAATGCTTGAGGAGTTGTTCATATATTTATCATATTTTTATAATGTGAATAAGAATTTTGCCAAAATTGACAGTTTATTCACATCACAACTTTTATATTTTTTAAAATACCACCTAAATAATGACTTCTTACAAATGTAAAAAAATACGTATTGTTTTTTCTATATTATTTAATTTTATTGCACTTGACCATTGAAAATAATAATAATAACTCGAGGTGATTCTTTTTTGATAAAAGACATTATCTCTGTTTTATCCTTAAACTTTTTGGAGCCATAATTTTTTTTTGTATATTTAACTGTTTAAATTGTATCCATCAAAGTCAGCTAATGAGAATGCATGGAATATGCTTAGCAATCAATATTGAAATAAATGCATCATTAAGAAATATGTAAAACAAATGAAAATAATACAACAATTAGATTTCAATTCATTAGAATTTTGTTTCATATGTTAGTCAAACTACGTTCACTCAGTAAGGACGTTTTTCTATTTTTTTAAAACAAAAATTTCAGGGCAGCCTTACATAATCTCCAGTTTAAGACTACTTCTCTGGGACTGCGACGACAGGAGTTACAGTTACTACATCGAATCGTCCACAAATGTTTGGGAGTGGGAAATGGTGGTGGATAACACGAGGGAGAACTGTGAGTCTTGGCAGGTCATCAAATTCCCCCCGAGACCTGTCGTTTTCATTAGAATCGTAGGCACACACAATACGGCCAATGAGGTAAGCGTGTAAGCCCCAGCACGAGACAAGAAGGCTTTTATGTGCGCCGTTCAAAGTGTTGAGTGTCTCTTTTCCATTTTCAGGTATTTCATTGCGTGCATTTCGAGTGTCCCTCTTGTGAAGACGTCAACGGTCAAGCTTCCGCGTCTTCACCGAAATCAAGTAGGAAAAGTAGGGAGTTCAGCGGGGGATCCAATCTGGATCCCGTCGCTCAGCCTCCGGAGACAGCCACGGAAGCAGAGGAAGTACCTATGGCTCTCGTAGATAGATCTTCAGAACCTGAATAGTTTAGTATTAAAGGTAGTTATAAATGATCTGTAATTTTGTTAACCTGCAATATATAAGTTGGGAAATGTCACAAGTGATTTATTTTTTAAATGCGTACAAATATTACGAAGGATAATGAAAATTGTACAATTTTTTTTTTTTTTTTTTTGTAGATTAAAGGTAAAACTAACTAAAACAATGTTTAAAGATACACACGGTGCTTAGTTAAATGAAAATTTTGTGTTATTAATTTAGTAAATCATTTGATATTAAAATTAATTTTAACAGTCAAAAACATCAATAGCCTTTTTTTAAATACAGGGTGTTCTGAAAGTCCATCAGGAAACTCCGGCAGGTGATTCTACGGATTAAAATAATAGCAGTATGTCATGAAATTTTTTTTTGGAATTGGCAATTGTTTGCAAGTTACAGTTTGTCAAAGTTCAATGTTTTTTCTTTTTAAATAACTTATTTAATTTAAGTTCGATTATTCTCTAATTTGGCACACCCACTAAGTAGATCAAGCTCTAATCGACCAAAAGTTTTATTATGCGCCGTTTATTCAAGCCGATAAATGTAACCGTTTAGCACCGCTATTAAAGTTTCATTAAACATCAAATTTTAATAATTATTTCTGTAATTAATCCAGGTGCTATGCTTCAAATAAATGTCATTAGTAAATTTTGTTGGTATTGTATTAATTCGTAGAATCACCTCCCAAAGTTTCCTGATGGACTTTCAGAACACCCTGTATAGTTAGTCAATCTATCTTCTGCTAAATCGCAGCGGCGTGTGTAGAAAGGCGACGAGATTAGATAATAATAATTAAATAATAGATGGCGATACTGTAATCTTTCTTGTAAAAGTTAATAAAGTCACAAATATATTTTGTGGGTTACCAGTCAAAAATCATTCGAATCGTGATCGTGGCCAATCGAGTGAACTGAATCCAGCCATAAGAATGACATGGATTAAAAGAGTAGCGTCATCTAGTATTTTTACTAATTTTACTCCAAAGTTTAACTTGTTGATTACGTCTACTAAATCGCAGCAGCCATGCTTATCAAAGCATCGTCTGCTAAATCACAACAGCTGTGCTTTTTCAAGGCGACGCGATTTTGTAAACGATGGGTTGACTACACAGATAAGAGAGAGAAAGTTGACTACTACGATACTTTTTGTTAACATATTGTAGTAAAAAGTTATTGATCTCTCTGTCTTAAAATTAACATTAGCAGAAAAACTATACCTTTTTACGAAAATGTGAACGAAATCAAAACTTTTACTATGTTAAAAACAGTCTTGAAATTTAGCGCACACGTAATGAAATAAAAACTAATTATAAAGTAAGCAATACGCTTAGAGCATAACTTTAACTCCCATTTGCAAATTATAACCATTACCACAGAAAATATAGCTACGCAACAGAACTCTCGTGGGGACATATTAGGGAATAGGTACTGAGATTGTCGACAGACGGCGCAACGATACATATTTGTTAAAATTTTAAAACTTAGAAATATGCGCTCTTCGAAAGAAGCAGCCTAAAGCGTTCGTTTCCTTGACGACCGCTGCCTCTGTTGCCATATCTTGCCGTCTTTATAAAGTGCGTTGCGTTTATGAATTTTAATAGTGGACTAAAATCGCCTCGCTAACTCGCTTATTTGTGGTTCATTTTCTAAAGCTATAACTAAATGGAACGTTTACCATAATTTAAAATAGACTTCTACAACTTTTTTAAGTAGAGCCGACTTAAAATCAAATTACTGATGCTTGAATTTTATTTGACAATTATGTTTTTTTATTACATCGCAGTTGTAAAACAGCGATTTTACTAATGTTCATGATTTTTTCACAACCCATATAAAAAAACTATAACGCTTCTAATGGTACACACCAATTTTTGATAACTTAAAAGCCTTTTCGAAAAAATTTGTTTCAAAGTTGTAGCAGTAAATTTATGCATTAAAAATGTTAATATGCGACTATATTAATTATTGAAAATTGATCTATAGCTATACCGAGGCAAATGTAGGCAAAATTTTAAAAATGTTTTTTTTTAAGTTTACTTTGCTATGTGCTACGGTTTTCAAGAAATTAAATTGAATTTTATGTATGTGCGACATGTGAATAAGCTTATACTTGCGGTACAGAATATGTTTTCATAAATAAGCTCGTAAATAAGACGGTTCATTCATTCGGCAAATTAGAAATATCTATATTTTGGATAAAGAAAAAAAGGATTTTTATTATATATATATATATTATCATTGTATTAGATATATTTATGATATCGCCCTCTTCAAAATTAGAAAGAATTGTAAACAGGGAATTTTTTATATAAAACAAAAAGGAGTTTTTTATGTTCATTATTTTTTAAATATGTTTAATTATGTTTAATTTGCGGAAATGCCTTTTATTTATTGAAATATGAAATTGAAAACACCAGCAAAGAAAGGTGTATTGAATATATAAAAGAAAATTGAAGACGAATTCTAAAGAATATAAGCAAAATATATTATCGAACAATAAATGTTAAAAATTTCACATGGCTTGTCGAAGCTCAAATTAATGAAACAGTTAATACATCTAAAACAAAGTCTAAATCAACCATTTCACTTAATACATCTAAAATAAAGTCTAAGAGATATGTGTCTGAAAAATGCAGCTGGTAATCGTTTTTATTTAATAACTTTTAAAGTACCTACTTAATATAATTTAATAAAAATTTAATGTGATGGACACTAATAAGGAGCTCTTAAAATAGTGTCGTTGAAACATATTTAGCTTTTTTAGTTTACCAGGGATAGGCTAAACTTTACAACTTACTGCCTAAATTTTTAACACCTGTATGATAAAGACTTTAAAATAATAAATCTGGGTAGGTTCAACAAAAAAGTACTCTCGTTTATAGTCGATAAAATGAACTTAAAAAGTTTGACCTATCGCATGTTAAACCCTTTTATGAAATTTTTCAATCATTTCGTTAAGGTGCGTTCTGGGACAACACTGCGTTTTTTTAATTTTATATTTCTTCGGATTAAGCATCTTAAAATGAAACTTTCCTGTTGTTTGAAAGACTCATATCGCACTTTGTTGTCGACAAAAAAAATAGAAATCATAAAAAAAATAACTTCTATACAGATACTTATTTATTTATTATATATTTTAGAGACAATACAAAAATCAGTGAAATGTGGTAAAAATAGTAGGTATCCTCTTTCTATATACTATCGATTTCGAAATTTTTTGTAGATCAAACTGTATTATGAATAAATAAACACATAAACAAATCAAAACAGAAATAAACATGTTAATAAATAAATAAATGGTAACAGGGTAAAATAAATCATAAATAAAATAAAAAAGTGGTAAATATTACAATAAATCAAATCAAATTACCACATCACATAAAATCGTGGTAATAAATAAATAAAATATTTATCAAAATGCAAAAATAAAAATAACCTTCCAACCTCTTTGGATACACCGAAATCAATTGTAAACAACTGGTGAACTTTTATGTATATTTTCCATAATTTTTTTATGAATTTATCTCTTAAATACGTGTATAGATATAGGTACCTACAAAAGTGAACGTAAGCTATATTCTTATTTTGGATCAGTCATAATAAAAATTGGTGGCTATATTGCTATTTAAAAAATTGGAGAGATTTTTTTTCTCCCTTAGCTGTGTGTAATTTAGGTAATTATTGATAAACATTTTCTTACGCTCTTACTTTGTGCGGTAAATTTAGTTTTAGAGAAAAAAAAATCAAAATTAAATCAGTGCATTCAACTTTATACTTAATTTGAATGAAATATTGACTAATTCCTATAAAATATTAAATAAGCAAGCAAGTCAATTTAAAAATTTATATTTGTCAATTTTTTTAGAAAATTATTTTTTAAATCATATATTTTGTGTATCCTAGGATAAAGACAAAGGGAAACTATTGTTGTATCATACCGTTTATAAGTATAACAATGTTATGTATTATACAATCTTACATTTTTAAATTGTATTGTTTGCAAAAATTAAATTATGGGTTAAAAAAATGATATTAGCAGTTTTTTTGCGTATAGGCATTTTACGATTACCACAATGTATAAACCATTTATTACTTAAATCTTTATTTTTATGTGGAAACCGAAACATTCGAACTCCCGATTTTCGAGTTTCACCACAATTAATATATTGGCACTTATTTCCAGCCATTGTTGTCGATTCATTCTAATATACTCGTATTTAATAATAATTGAAATAGCAACTTAACAAGTACACATAAACAGTAGCAAAACAAACTGACATAAAAAGATCTGCCGCTGTGTGTAAAAAATTCTATAAAAACAGTTGAATGCACGCCTTGGCCATATCTTAAGACAAAGATAGACGAACGGCCGCCGCTCGGCTAAAACGAACTCAAACGTCTTTGTCTTTTAGCCATTCGTCTCCAATAAATGCCGTAAACCGCGTCACATTATCATTGTAGTAAAATATACTACCTTTCGTATACAATCAATAATAATTATAAACATTCTAACTATCTATAATCTATATGATACTGAAAACATCAGAGGAATGTAATTTGTATTTTTTGTGAAAATATAATTTTATCTATCTACTCAGAACACTATATTTAATTCAACGCATATAAATTTAAAGAAATCCCCAAAGATTATTTATTTAAACTTTTTCCGAATCACAGTTTCTGAGATAAGGGCACAAGGAATTTTTTTGGACATGTATATGTATATATGTATGTATTACGGGTATTACGTATGTATGCATAAGCTTATTTCCGTCGTTTTAATATTTGCTTCGATTATAAAAATGTCAGTTGTAATTATCGAAGTAATACAAACAAGGTATAATTCTGGAACTATACAGAAAGAAAAATCATGTCATATTATTAATCAATTAATAAAATTAGAAATATTTACGTTTTCTCAAATTGTTATTGATGTATTATTATTATTCTAACACAATTTAAAATTTTTAAATAAGTGCCTATTTATTTACATATGTGTCTACCTTATTTTTAATTACAATTACTGTAAATTATAAAAACGTCAGTTGTCACTGATGTGTAAGAATACATATTATTATTGTTATTTAATACTTTTTATTATTTAGGTATAATATTCTAATAACTTCCGTAAAATTTTCATTTGGCAACGCTTTCTGAATTGGGCGCTAAAATCGACTCGCCTGTGGCGCGACCTACGAGCTAATAGCTAAACTTACTCTTTCTACTGTACATGCGCAGTTTGAAAGAAGCTGGCTTTTGGAGCCGGCTTCTTTTCGGGGACTACATTTAAACACTACTTGACGAGCCTTCTGTTGCGTTAGCTATATATTCTGTGCCATTACCATTATTACCAGAGCCATTCCTTTAATCTGTTGGCCCCACCTACAAAACAAACAAGGACACATATAGGAGATTCCAAAAATGAGAACCTGTTACATATAAAACAAGGACAATAGCACGTTGTGAGAGCAAGACGGAAGGACAGGAGATTCCATCATTTGTAATCGGGAGATAGACCAGATAGACGAAGAGGTGTAATGATAGGAAATACCGCTATAATGGACAGAGAAAGAAGTCGGATCGTTTTAATATGTAGAAATTCTGCGAATCGTTAAAACTTGTAGGTATTTTTTTTTTGCTGACGGTGTATTAAAGTCTAAATTTAGATAACGTGTCATAAGAGGCGGCAATCAATTTAAATAATTTTCACTTAAATATTTCAGTTTACAAAAACATTTATTTATAACAGGAATTTAATTATTATTTCGAACAAACTCGTTTCCAACGGACATGTGGGTGTAGGAGAACACCCCATACGCCTTTGTTTATTATGATATTAATTCGAAAACGAAATTTCATTGATACTGTAGGGCTGAATTTGTAGACTTTGCACCATATCGCGTGTTTGGCAAAAAAAGAAATGTAATGTTTAGAAAAAGAAGGCAGTAGATATATTGGTAAGGTGAATCCAAGATAAGACAAAGACAGTCGCTAAACAGGTTTGAAAGTTTTCCAGGAACGAGGTAGAATAACAAATAGCTTGACGTTTAAGAGGGACGAGGCGAGGGCGATTCCAACGCGGTAGAGAGAAACAAATCGTTCGGTATTAACTTGCTAGAATCAGTGAGTGAGAAGTGACTTAGTCATTGTATTTGTGGAAAAGAGACAAGTGAAACAAGTAAACATGGCGCCGTGTGACCCATCATATCATATTTAGTGTGTATTGTACACGCAGTATCTTTAGATTTATCTGAAATTAGTAGAAAATCTTTTAGATAAGTGCGTAACTAAACATTACTTTGAAATGAGTGATAAATTGAACATTTAAACTAAGTGCCAACTGTATATTTTCGTAAAGTGGATTTTTGCCTGTTGTAATAAATAAGTTTTCGCCTACAAATATTGTGTTCTTAATGCCATATTGTGCTAATAATATATAATTAAATCAATTAAAATAGGTGCCAACGATTTTTATATAATGTAAACATTGTGTTTTGTAACAGACGTAGGCGATTGTCGCTTCCTACAGATACGGTGAGTAATAATTACGGAATCATTCTTTACATTGCATTAGATCTGTCTTAGATAGGTGCGAGCGGTCTCCGTCCTTCGTATACCAATAATTTCTTTAACAGTTAATTCCCACTTCCCAGAGCAAAATTTTTTGCACGGTATTGTACCCTTGGCGCCGCTCTGACTATCGCTTTGGCGTCATACGCTGTCTGTCTCGAGTCGACGAGCGTTGCCCCCTTGTCCCGCACGGATTCCTTCCTACCTCCACATGTTGCGAACTGGCGACCAGCTCGCGTTGTGACGTTCGGATGCCTGCAATTTTTTTGTTGTTCCCGAGCGCGTGCTTCACCAAATCTAAATGATGAATCGTTGCGATACGTGGTATAACTACACCTTTACGCCATAAGCAATCCTATCTTTATCTTTACGAAATTAAAAAAAATGAGCAAACAATCGTGTTGCTTATTTACCTATATTTAGATTTATTGTTTACGAGCAGTAAACCCAAAGCCAGCAATTGCTCCTTTAGGTATGTCTCATAGAAGGCTAATATAACGATTATCATAATATTTATTTCGTCATTTCATAACATTATTCATTAGAATTCGTATTAGGAAGAATGATAATATTTTATTTCTGGAAATTGCCGTTGCTTTAATTTATTTTTTAACGTCATAGGTTTACTGCAAATTACAAAGTGCGGCACATTTGCCACTAACAAATTCCTTAGACGTAATTCGTTTACGTTTAGCAAGTACCTACCTAGGTAGGCATTCATTGGTTTTACTTACCTCTCACCTATTATAATTTTTTCCCAAGTACTTACCTACTCTAATAATATTATAAAATGTAATCAGATATCTTTATCAGGTAATTGCCCTTTGGAACTGATGTGTAACTTATAAACATAATTAATTACTTAGCCATTTCAATTTCGCTAAAGATTCAATAGATAATTATTGTTTATAATATGAACTGTACTTTACTGCGTTACGTAACGTTTTTCTGCCCACATTTGGGCGAAATCATATTTGTTGCGTAAACATAAACCATCATTCGCGTAGAAAAAATGATTTTGAATGAAATGGTGGAGAAGGGAGCGGATTTTAGTAGTTAGATGTGACGTCAAAGTCAGGGTCGGCTCCAGTCTGAGTTCCTAAAACTAATAAGAATTCTGTGGACCTGATAAGAATTTGTATATAAATACTTACTTATGTAGGAGATGAAAATTTGAAGGACGATAGGATGGCATATTTTAGTTCTTGAGCATGTAAATTCCATGGTTTAAAGGACGACAAATGCAAATTGAAATTTCTTACAAATTAAAATGTAAGAAATGATTTTAGCATTTTGACAAATTGTTACTTTTATTGCATTTATATTTGCATATGCAATAGTTTTAGATCTGAAGATGGTTTTATATAATAAAAAATCCAAATGTAATCAAATGTGATACATGTTTATTGCAAGGTTCTTCGTTTGTTTCATTTTATGACTGCTGTCCCATTATAAACTGGTTTTAATTTTAATAAGTGATAATTTTTATTTAAATAATTTACTATAATTATAAATGTGAGTGATTTAAATTGGCGAATGATTAAAATCAAACCAACGGTCGTACATATGTGGGATTCTTAGTATTATTCATATTAAATATATTTGAACTATGATACTTCAATGATTCAAGTTGAAATCTGTTTATTCTTTAATTTAGAATTATAATGTAACCAAAATTATACAATTACATAAGTATGTAATAATTTATTTGTAAGTTTCTTCGTTAATATGGGACTAATTAGTTTGTATATTTTGAAAAGAAAAAGTTGAAAGCACGCCTACGCAAATATAAAAAACTACATTTTTTTTTAAATTCTGCAAAATTCAACCTGCAAAATCGCGGCGCCTTGAAAAAACACGGCTGCTGCGATTTAGCTCGGATTTAGTTGACGATGATTCATCTAAAAGAGGGAATCACTGAAAGAACAATGCAGCATATTGAAAACTATACATCATGTTATATACAGTATCGAGAAATGATGCCCCAATATTTCGGGGGGTGATGCTGTATGAAAAATTAATTCTATAAAGTCCTATAACATTTTTTCGAAATCTCAAAATTAGAGGGGTTACAGGGCGTTAATTTTTTTTTCAAATAACTTCTCTCTCTAATCTCTTTTGACGGTAGTTAACGTTGTATCCGAAATTATAAAAACAAAAAAGTTCTAAGAAACTATGTGAATGCCAAGGACAGTTTAGGCCCTTTGATGTTGGAGGATATGTGTCAAATTAAGAAAGTGGATACAAAGGAACACTGGTGGTATGTGTACAAAATTATAAAAAAATCGATACTCACAAAAAAGTTGTTTGAAAAAAATCATAATGCCCTGTAACCCCGTTAATTTTGAGTTTTCGAAAAAATATACAAGGCTATGTGGGATTAATTTTTTGATGCATGATTTCCGGACACCCGCATGGTTTCCGGACGCCCTGTATAGTTAAAACTGTTAACCTTCAAAGTAAATAATTTAAAAAACAATAATAACCAAACAGTTATGAATATAATTGACTAAGTACAAAAAATTGAACAATTTACAGGAACAGGAAAATTTGTATTCCAATTGATGTAATTGAATATTTATAATTATTTTGCAATCCAACATACAGATTGTAATAATTCTAATATACACAAACCAATTGACAATTGAAATTCTTATTTTGATTATCATAATTTTTCGGTTGCAGGTACGTTACAGCTATGGAAAATAGTGTCGATAGCTACCTACACAAGAAATTCAAAAAGCAGCTTAGTATCGAACCGAAATCCCAAAATTATGATAAAGAAAACAAAGATTCTGCTCGAGTTGTGGAGCCGAGTGAAGAAAAAATCATTGAACCTAGCAAACAGGGAGAGTGTAATAAAGTAACGGAAAGTAAAATAAGAATAGACAATAACGATAGTGTGCCAAATCAAAGTACAAATCAAAATAGTTCTTTTGTGCTGAACATTAGTAATTTGTCAAAGTCTTCCATATCAGTAGGAAAGTGTCTAGCGAACCAACAATCTTCGAAATCTTGCATATCATATGTAGTTTCAAACAACCAAAACAATGAAGAACACTGTAAGCCCATTAGTTTTGATACAACATTTAGTGCACTTCCGACCAATTCTACTATTAGTACACCTATTGTTAGTACGTCTTCCATTTTGAACAACTTATATTCTAAAGAGAATTATGGAAACAGAGATGAAGTATCTACATATAACTCACAAGAAGATCTTTATTTAAAAGTCAGCCCCACGGAGGATAATTTTGACATGAAGATAGAGGAAATACAACCCCCTCCCGATAGGAACTCCAGTGGAAAGTATGTCTGCACGTACTGCAACTTGGTCTGCTCGAAACCAAGCGTCTTGCAAAAACATATACGCGCCCACACAAACGAAAGACCATATCCGTGCATCAGCTGTGGCTTTAGCTTCAAAACACGTTCTAATCTTTACAAACATTGCCGTTCCCGAACTCATGCCAACAGAGTGATGGGAAACAAGTCGCAACAGCCAAGTAACGAACTGGATAATCAAAAGAATGTCGCCATTCCCAAACTCTCCCCAAATCAAGAATCTAGGGAAGAGAGGGGTTGTGGAGACGTCAAATTAAAACCGTATAAACCACGTTTTCACACGAGCAAACATTTCCTGGAAAACGTTTCAAAAGAGAACGTCGACGATGAGAAACAGAACAGCAAACAAGCC
The DNA here is from genome assembly GCA_037114965.1 of Monochamus alternatus. Taxonomy (NCBI): domain Eukaryota; kingdom Metazoa; phylum Arthropoda; class Insecta; order Coleoptera; family Cerambycidae; genus Monochamus; species Monochamus alternatus. Next base: position 77,260,767 of record CM073427.1, read on the forward strand.
ACTTCTGAACTGTTGTCTCACCACATTAACGAAATAATCAACAAAAACAACTCTATCGTAAATTCGAGGGAATCAACATTCATTAAGAAACGTATCAATGATTTATCAATTGTAGATAATGTAAATAACAACGAATATGTACAAAGGTTGAATAGAAGCGATTCTGTGTACTCGACCAGCAGTATGGAACAAAATAATTTAGACGAACCGCTAAACTTAACAAATAAGAATCGAAAAAGATGCATGAGCGAGATTACAGAACCAATTGGACAAAAAAGCTTGATAAAGGAGCTCTTGTTGAAGAACTTATATTCTTCCGACATGCAATGTCCCTATTGCAAAATGATTTTTCAGACGGTAACGGAACTCGATGTACATAAATATCGGAATTGTAAAGGCAAACCGTTAGGCGCCAGATATACTAGGAGTAGTTCCGTAAATGTCGCATCGATCTTGACGCAGAATAAAAATGCTTTCGATAATATACCTCAGTTGCAGAATACGGTTTTCCCATTGAATTCGCCCGGTCCCTTTTTAGGGAAAACTCGTTTAGTGGATACCGACAAAACGAAATCTTTTTCATTCGACAGCGGTAATTTGCCACTAATGAGTCCCAATGAAATATCTCAAAATTACTTGTCACCCTTACCTTTCGATAAAGAAAAAAAAACACCAGTTAAATTGTTCGGGGGAGAAGTGAAGATACACTCTTTAGGGGAAACGAAGAGTTTTAAGATAGATAATAAAGACGATAAATGTGAACCTGAACAGAATTATATTGAATACGGTGGAAAACTAAGCGAAAACAGAGTTATTAAATCTAGTTTACAGTCTGGGGGTACAGTTCTAACAAACAAGACAAACTACAGCAAGCAAGACATAAGAACGCAGCAAGATGTTATAAGGGTGTACGAAAATACTTCCGTTTCTCCAAGCATAGACATTTCCGGTATAAGTAAAACTAAATTTAGTTTCGATCGCCAGTCCGATGGGATTCCAGACGGTATGCAACCAGAAATCACCTTGAAACATAACGTCGTAGACTCTGGAGATGTATCGAAAACTGGTGATGGCGTTTCAAACTCGTTATACAAGTATACAAATATAATGGATTTCAGCCAGAAGGCTGTTAAAATGCTGACCCCGAATATAAAACAACCGACTTTATCCATGCAACCACCCAGTACTGTTTTCAACAAATTATTGATGGAGAATAGGGAGGAAATCTTACTAGACAGTTCTAAGCTAACGCTCGGTGAAGGAAACGATATCCACAGAGTACAGAATTTGAAAGGCAATCCAGATACAGACATCGGTATTATGCGAAGTCCTCTAAAAAAGCAAGTGCTGCAAAAGAAGGGATATTACGAGCAAATGGGCGGCACTAGCAGCTTATGTAATCCTGTCAATTTATTAGTAAACGGCAAAGTAATACGTTATGTACCAGGCATGCCGGGACCCATAGTTACCGAGGATCCAGTTGAGATGTCTTACGATAACAACATCATACCCGTTGGGAGACCAGCCCCAAGAGAACTACCGCCAGCCAGTCCCGTGGTTCAGAGCAAATTAGAACTAACAAACGAAACCTTCAAAACCAGTAAATCTCAATTTTCCGTGCCCGTCGACAGAACCACAGAAAAATTAAATCGGTCTCCCAAATTGGGCATGTTGGAAATTAAAACAGATTTTTATTCCAAGTCACCAGAGATGAGGTCTCCGTTGAAAACTAACGAAACCAATTCCCCGACAAAGTCAATGGACATAAAATCACCTGAAAAGGATGCCATAAAAGAAACTAAGAAATTTGCTCGACCAAACAGCCTAGCGTTGAAACCGACAACCGCTTCCCTAAAACAGCATCACGGTTTGACTCCTACCATGTTTAATCAAATCCTTATCAGCCCCGATACCCCGAGAGTTGCCAAGAAATATGCCGAGCATTTTTTACACGGCAACTACTTCAGCTATTTGGGTTTGAAAAGTTCTACTAGGCCAGTTTACTGCACTCTGAACAAGACACAGCCGTTTTACGTTCCTCATTTTAAAAAATTAAGTATGTATTCTGAATGGCGGCAGCAGGATACCAAAGCAGATAAATTGTACGTTAGCAACTACGATTCGAGGCAGAAGAGTCAGAGATACACTACAGCAGGCAAAACCTCGGCTAACCTGATTATCCATTCCAGTTACAAGGTAAATATAATTTAATTTTTAGTCCAATCAATTCTTTAAAAAAATTTTAATAGTTTCTAAGTATTATATTTTTTTTCAGTTTATTGTTTCTGAAGTTTCGTCAAGCAAAACTGAAACTGATGATGAGCAAAACAAAAATAAAAACATTCTTGGGGGATATGAATGTAATGACGATTATACGTATATTAGAGGAAGAGGTAAGAGTGTGAATAGCGGAAAAAAATAGTTTTAAGGTACGCTATTTAAATTTATTTTATGTTTTATTTAACACTTACCGAATTGAAATCCATTATTGTCTCATTTTGATAACTATTTCATAAAATCTCGATACAGTTTTTGAGGAAAAGTAAAAAAAACTTAATGCTATAAACATTATGATAATTTCTTGGTTTCTGGCAGATTATTGATACCAACTTTGATAAAATCGAATTTAATTTCTTTTAGCGTGAAAATAACAGTAGTCACCATATATGCTATTTATGCTAAATACACAAAGTATATGTAAAAGCAATACAATTTAAGGATTTCAAATTGTAAGTTCGGTAATATGACAGTTGACAGCAGGGAGGTTAAGTGAATACTTTAAATGAAAGGAGTACAGTAGACAATGCTGTTTACAATGTCCTTTGTTTCATTGATTGCTGCAAATATCGTATGCTAAATCGCTTCGCCTTTGTAATACTTGTTTGTTGAATCACCTGAATTTCAATCTAGAAATCTGTAATGTGCTGTAGTGTGGCGACACCAATGTTAGCATTTGGAAACACACATCAGGCCGTAAATGTCAGAATTTGACGTTTGATATAGAGATTTGTAACCATCTTTTAATAGGACCTTCTTATTTAATTTACTTTGTAAAAATGTACGTATTTTTTATCTACTATTTTAAAACATGAAAATATGCAGCACTGATACCATTTCAATACTGAATACGTATTAAATAATGGTCTGCTACTCCTACACTTTCACCATAAAAAAACAATACTTATTATTTTAGGTTGTATCAATTTATAAATTTAAAAATGTTACGTAAACAGAAACATACACCTTAACAGATATTTGACATTTGTCATAATTTCTAAAAAAACAATTGACGACTGTGCAACTACGTCTTTTGTGCTGTAGTGTGCTGCCGCACGTGGTGAGTCACTACAAACGGGCAATGGAACAGACTAGAAAAAGCACGGCTGCTGCAATTTAGCTGACGATGCTGCAATCAAAGCGAGTGACGTCACACCTTGACCAGGGCGGGAGAAAAAAATTTATTATATGGCTTCTATTACTTCCATCTTGGAATGGAATTTGTCAATTCACTAATAAGTGAGAATCTAAATGAATCAATATTAAATTAATTTAGTACAAAAATATTTTTGTTGATAATTTATAGCAAGTGAAATAATTATCTCAATCAGATTTGACATGTTGACAAAATAATTTGTGTTCAGTTTTTTTGCTGAAAACATATCATTGACCTTCAAAAGATATCAAAGGTGCTAACATTGAGTTATGTTGTGAATTAACTTTTTAAACTGCATTTTTTTTTAAATACTTTCCAAAACCTAATAACCGCAAACAAAACTGTGAGTTTAGTTTTCTCAGTACTATCAAATAAGCAAATAAAAAAATTATAATAGAAATAACAATTTTTTTCGAAAAAAAATTATATATAATTTTATGCTACATTTCCTTAGGTCGGGGACGATACGTCTGTGATCAATGTGGAATTCGTTGTAAAAAACCGTCTATGCTCAAGAAACACATTAGAACGCACTCAAACGATCGACCCTATACTTGTGGTCATTGCAACTTTAGGTATGTAAATTTACTGTTAAAATGTCTTTGCTCAAACAAGTTCCCTAACATTTAACGTTTTTTAGTTCATATAATCCTGTTACAGACTAATATCCTAGTTTTCTTAAAGCTCTGTACATTTCCAGTTTTAAAACGAAGGGCAACTTAACAAAACATATGAAAAGCAAAGCCCACACTAAGAATTCTACTGTTAGCAGTGGTTCTGGTTCCTCTACGCAGCAAAGTGCAACCCCCAGTTCAGAATCAGATACCGAAGATAGTGGTATGGATAGCAGCGGTAAGTGCTTTGTAATAAATACAAAAATAATGTGGAGTATACAGTGCTTTTAACAGTGTCTAATGCCGACATGAGTAAATTTAAGTTTTTTAAGTTGGCGATTGAGAAATCACCAAAGGTTAGTTACTAAGTATTACTATTCGCGAATTTCACAAACCAATAGATGGTACTGTAAAATTCAAGATGTCGGATGTAAGGGTGAAAACAATTTGTTTACAATTGCCACTAAAGATTATAAAGCTTTTAATTGTCAGGAAGGTTGTGTTTTATGGTGTAATTCTTTGTATTTTTTTGGTGAAAGTGTATTTTAGGAGTTTAGGAGTTAGGAATCAAACTTTAATGTAATGTAATTCCCAGAGTGCATATATGTGAATTCCTTGTATGTTCGTAACCTCAACCTTTCAGATTCAGACATAATGGTTCGGTTCGAGATTATCTATAACGGATAATAACATCTTGGACTACTTGAGAGATTGTGTGAGACCTCCGTGTGTGTCTGGGGTAGAATGTGAGATGCTCAAAATTGTTAAAATTTGTGTTTACATATGTCTGCTATAGTTCAGCCACCCCATGAAATATATATCTTATTAAATGGAGAAAATTTGCAATGTAATGTGTAATACATATTTAAAAACATCCTTAATTAATTCACAACATAACCTTGTTATAATTACCTGACCAAATCCTCTAAGAAAATGTTTGCTACATACTTTCATGTGTTTTGTTATCGGTTTTCCGATTTTCAGTTTAATTTAACACTGCTTACAGCAGTTCCGAAATGTATCAACAGATGTCAGCTACTTCGCGATTTTCGCCAATTAGTTCAAATGTCAATTCAGGAATCGCAATTTTGTGTTTATTATTTGTACAATTTATATATGTTTATGCAAATTGATCTTTGTAGTTATGTATCTTTTAGAACTGTCTGTGTGTATTATATGGGATTTGAGCATTGTTGAAAGCACTAGTCTCATAATAGTAACTTATATAAAAATGTTTCACCATTATTAATATTATGGTGTCAATTTGCATAGTTATAGTTAATACCATTTCGTAAACTTAAAAATCATTTTTGCAATTTCTAGATGAATCTACCCGCCAGCAGGAACACGAAGCCGCTTACGGCTTGTTGTCGTTATCCCAAAAACCAACTCAAACAAATACTCACTCGCAATCCGATAACCACCTCTTACAAGGCGGTAGTTCAGTCTCGATCAATGAACTTTTCATGAGTTCGGAAGAAATAGCGTACGTTTCGAAAACAAGTTACGCAAGAAACAAAATATTAGACGAACGTAACTCCTTAAGCTTTACCAGTACCAACAATATTAACCATACAACCATGGCAGCGATTTTAGAAGAAACTACCGAAGCGCGAAATTTAAGAAACTTTTTAGGAAAATCCAGCATTAACAGACCCTTAACTTATCCATACATGTCTACGGTTTCAAGTGAGAAGAATATCCTAACTCCATCTAAAAGCTCAGAAGGTGGAAAATGCAACGATATCCTTTTAAATAATATGGAGAATAACACCGAAATTAAATCCATTAAGCAGTTCCACGTTATACAGAAGTATGCCGCATCGCCTATACCACCCAAATCGCCTAAAATGCCTATATCTGGAACGGAACGGGAAAGTCCTAAATTAAATCAAACCGAAAGAATTGTGGACAGTGTGCATAATATTCCTGAAAAACCTTCATTAAACGACAATAAATATGTAAACGTCAAAGTCAACAGAGTTTTGCCAACGTTAAAAATAAACGACATTATAATTCCCCACGACAACATGAGCGATTTGAGAAAAAGAAAGTTTCCCATCATAGAAAACGATTACAAAAACAAGATGCAAAGAAATGACGAAGTTATGGATTTGTCGATGACGTCGGTCGCGGAGAAGCACGACAGAAACCACATCATTAACGGGATAACGGAGGGCTACACTTTCCAAAGCAACAGTGTAAGGCCCGTTGATCATCCAAAAATTATCGATTCTTACAACGCACAACCGAAACTAGTGGTTTCTAGAAGCCCCGAAAGATTCGTCGGCGAAGAAGAATATCAATATGAGAAAGGCGAAAGCGTAAACTGTAAGAGAAGCGACATGGGTTGCAATGAAACCGTCATCATCTTAGCCCCTTTGCAATCCGAAGAGCACGTCAACGTTAATTACATTAAAGAACGGCATAACAGCAATGCTAGCGACTATTCGAAATCCACAGATTACGACAACAGCGCTATGGAAACTTTAGCCGATGTGGCAACCCAACGAGAAAAGTTAGACAAAAACACGCTGGCGCAAAGCGTGGCAACGGAGTTCTTGAAATTGGCTACAAAAAATGAAAAAATCGACGGATGCCGAGATTCCAGCGGTTACAGTCTGAATAAAGACGTCAATGATCTTATCGTCAAAGCCGAAGGGAACAAAAGCTGCACCATCTGTTCGAAAAATTTCAGCAAACCATCTCAGTTAAGGTAATTATGAATTCATTTTCAAAAGTGTCTGTTGATATAAAAAAATCTGAAATCGGATCGGAAAACTAATTTTTTTTTAAGTTACAGAAGTCTTTCGAATTGCCTATAAATTCTAACATTGCACTGTACAGTGGAAAAAATTTGAACTAAGTGGAATAATGTTAAATAATAAATAAAATGGTTTAAATATGTAGAGAAATATATAAATTTTAATTATTATAGTAAAACATTCTGTGAGTAAAAGCTTGCTTACATCTTTAAATGACAAGGTACATTACACTATATAAAAAAAAAATTAGGTAGTTGACAATTTCTCGGTTTGTAGCCATGCCGTCAGTTTAGACTTTTTGATAGACATGTCACTCTCTTTCTCAGAAGTAACTAAACAATTTCAAATTTTATTTCTGAAAGAGAGCAACATATCTCTCGAAACGTCAAAGAACCTAAGCCAACGATTTGGTAAACAGTGAAGAAATTGTTCAGTCATTGACAATTGCCATGGAATCCTGCAAACAAAATTTACTATAATTAGTCTAAAATATAATGGCGACTTTTCAGGAGAAGCAATTAAAAGTCATTGTGACTTAATTTTAAGAGAAATTAATTATTTATTGCAAATTGTGTTAAGTTGATAAAACATGACTAAAACACAAGTGCAATACGTTTTATCCACAATCACAAGCTCAAATTAGTCAAGTTTAATTGAACGTCAACAGAAATGTTGCTTTAAAAACTTGGTAAGAATTTAAGTTAAAAGCCTTGTCCTCGTAAATGCGAAATTCATATGAATTATTTTAGCAAATTTTACCAACTGCAATATTTTCTATCAATTTCATGATAAAACTTTGGTTGACTGTCATGGTAGATTGTTAGAAGATCAAGATAAATTTACTAACTAAAATATATCCGCAAATTTCGCATCCATGAGGACAAGACTTGTGATGAGAAGTAATGATTGCTATGGTGGATTGTAGTAACAGTGAAATGAGACTTCTTTATTTTACTAGTAAAGCCAATTTTATTTCTCTAATGAATAAAGTGTATGTTTTTTTTAGGCTTCATATGAACATTCATTATATAGAAAGGCCTTATAGGTGTGATTCTTGCTCAGTGAGTTTTCGGACCAAGGGACACTTGCAGAAACATGAAAGAAGTGCTAGTCATCACAATAAGGTAATAATTATTGTTAATCATTTTTAATGCAAATTTTTATTACCGACCGTGACGAGTTAAATAATAAATAATATTGTACTTTCAATTTCCAATACACAATCGGCCAAGCCTTTACATAATCCCAAACAATAAATGCATGCTGTTTGGCAAGCAGCCAGTGGTGTAGGTGACAAATTATAATAGGGAATGATCGGTATTGGCCAAATTCCACTTATTCCTAGTTTATTCTCGGAAACTTTAATGTTTTAGTTATACAGGATAAAGCAAATGCGTGTCAAAAAGTGGGAACGATTTTCTTTGCATTTGGCCTTGGGAGTTTTAGTCTCATGATACAGGGTGTTAAAATTTAAAAAATCAGTTTATCATGTAGTCCAAAATCTTTATGACACTTACTATACATTATACTTTGCAACAATAAATTGTGGCTTGGCTGGTTTTGCAAAACGCTATGTATAATGTCAATAAAGATATGTTTGATAAATATAAAATTTTTAACCAAAAGAATCAGTAAATATTAAATCAAAATTAAAAAAAAATGGTCTCCGAAAATTGAACCATTGATTTTGGGTTTAGTAAGAGGCTCATTAACCCACTGAAGCATCTGTCAAAATTTTGCTTATTTGAGTGTTTCTATATGCAGTACACTTAAAACGTAAATGTCCATATTAACGATTTACGCTATAATATTGTCTCAAAAGGACCTGCGTAGGACCTAGACGGCAAAATAACAACTCACATCGTGTGAACGGCCCAAAAAATGTCCCCGAATACAAAGTTCTTTTTCATCAATTTTGACGTTTTGCATAATGCTTCTCAGACAAGTGGATGAAAAAATTTATTCAAAATACTTGCCATGTATCAGAAACATATTCCTTTATTAATAATCATCAGTTAAAATTGCATTTTAATTAAAACACAAATGGATATAGTAATTACACGGTCGGATCTAGTACTATTATGCTGCATAGATTTTTTTCAAAATAGTTTGGCAATTTTGAGTTTCCCACACCTGATTTGTTGAATTTTAAAATATTAACAAAACAATTTCTTTAAAAGATGATTTTATCTTTTTTTTTCTTTTCAAAGAATTTGTTTTTTTTTAATGAATATTTACTACCATTTAAAACTGTTTACAAAATAATTTTGTGAAAACATGACTTCTTCACTGACATTCAAGTCTCTTGCGATTGAATTTAAAAAAATACAAAAAATAACTTGTTTTTCTAGTAGATGCCATTGTAATTATTGAGAAAATGTAACAAGTACATCAAACTGTTTAGTTATAACCAAATCATCATCAACATCTTGAATTTTCTACACAATTCCAGAGCGTAGACTCGATTTATCCTGTTGCATCTTGAAAGTAACGCAACAATGAATGGACATAAATCTTACGATAAGCATTTTCCGTTTCGGAATTGGCAATTATTCTGTCGGGAAAGACATTTTGTCCTATTGTTTTTTAAAGATTTTGACAGTCTTTTTCTGTTTAAATGTAGAAATTGTTTGATTTTTCAAAGTTGCTTCTACCGTTTACGTGATATAGAATGTTATTTGAGGCATTTATAAAATTTTGCTATCTCACTTCACTACATTAAATTACGTTTTATTCTGAAGACATAATAAACAAAAGTAATAAATAAGGACTTTTTAAAAATATTTAAGAAGAAATGAAATCAGTACTAATTAGAAATAAAAAAATAATAAATATTAAATATCATATTCATTAGTTAGTTATTGGCATAATTTTATAAATACCTCAAGTAAAACTATCTATCTGGTACTTACCCAACAGCATTGTTGTCGTAATTATCACGAGCAGATGTATAGGAAACAAAGGAATAAGTTACGTTTAACAATACGGTAATTTTACCACATCACCACTAATAATTATGACATTACCTACACAGTAGTTACACTATGTATCTGTGTCCCAAAAATGCCACAAAAATACAAGAAACAAAACAGACGCCTGTTTACGTCACCAACACCGTAAGCTGCACCTGTATTCATAGAAACAAACTGCGCTGAACGGCATGTAACGTCGCACCAATGATATCGCGTTTTCGGTTATGTGGTTTTGTTTATTATCTATGGCAATTTATTTAATGTTAATATTTTAATTATTATGTGATTATTGCCGCCAGACACATGTTCTGACCCTGTAATACATTTCAAACCAATATAAAATTCATGTAACTTCCCCATTGTAGTTATCATCCACACCTGCGCTGTCATCCTCAGAACCGAGGCCTTTCAAGTGCACCGACTGTAACATAGCGTTTCGAATACACGGTCACTTGGCCAAGCACCTGAGGTCGAAAATGCACATTATGAAGCTGGAGTGTCTAGCAAAGATCCCGTTCGGGTTATATGCAGAACTAGAAAGGTCCAACAGCTTACTCACCGAAATTAACACGTGCGACGGGGACCAATGTCTAGAGAGTCTAAAGGTAAATGTTTCTTATCCTGAAGGAAATTTTATATTCATGTTGTCGTTTTTTTAGACTTTAGCCAAGAAAGTTTTCATGAACGACCCAAACAAACTGAATCAATTAGAGTTAAGGAAAAACGATGACGCTGATAGCTAGTGTTATTTTTTTGTAAATACTGCTATTTTACGCCGAAGACTGAATAAATAAAATCTATTATATATACCTTTTAAATTTTTAAATATTGTTGGTACATTCTACTACATATTATATATATATTCTCATGTGTCAAATATATTATTGTGATATTTGTTTAAGTGTTGTACATATATTTTCTTTAATTTAGTCGGTTTTCTTCGTTGGAGGAAATTTTTAATTCTAATGCATTATGTTTTCAATTAATGTGTTCTATTTTTTATTACTAATCAAGTTTTTGGTTACAAAAGAAACACTATTTTTTTATTTATCTTGTTTTTTAAGATTTTTTATTCATATATTATTTTTATACCTGTTGTCAGGTATAATTGGAAATTTTATGTACAATGGTTATGCCCGTAAATTGTAAAAAATTATGTTATCGAGTCTTGTATCATATTCTGTTGTCGTTTATTGTTGTAAATATTGTTTGTATTAAAGTAATTATAGGTTTTTGTGTAATTTGTTAATATTTTGTTTCTATTGTTAAAAAAAGTACAAAATAATATTAAAAGTATATATTTTGGTTTCTATTCCATATTTTTTAAAATAATTTAAATAATTATACATGGCACCCTAAATATAATTTTTCTTCAATATATTTAATCACTATCATCGCTTAGTAATGGCTTTATTCTCTTTCTTTTAACGTTTTCAGTAACGTCGTCCGATTTTTTCCTTTTCTTTTTATGATTGCGCCGTCGCAGCTTCTCTTCCAAGATTTCTAGTTCAGATAATTCCTGATGTTCTTCCTCAATTTCCTCGTGAACTACAAAAGAATCCTGCAAAACGTTACAAAAGTAACTACATAGAATTCGGAAAAAAATTGTTTAGCTAATTCTCTGACGGAGCAAGAAATGTTCCTTGTATTACTGTTTTTCTTGCATTCTGACAAAAGAATTTAATAAGAAAGTAATTTAACATGATAGTTTCTTGTTTTTCCTTCCTCTACTTCAAGTCAAAAACTGATCGAGATATTAATTTCCCGTCTAGTACAAAAATTTTCTTCAATCGTTTCAATAAAAACAGTTTGCAATAATAATCTAACTTTTTAAAATTGACATTTTGTTTAAGAACCGATATGACCAAGTTTAAAGTTGTTGCAAATTATGAAGCCGGCTCTGTAATAACGGCTGTTTCATGAATAGGGTTGAGAATATTTATCGATATATCAATAATATCGATAATAATACAGATAAAAAATTATCGATAGTATCAACAATCTATCGATTTTATCGATAAATTTCAATATTATCGTTATAGATAATATTGGTAGTTACCGATAGTTTTGATAATATTTTGACTCACGAAGAATCACGTTTAGCAGTAACTTGAAGCCAATAATGACCTATGGGACTTATATGAAAACCGTTCAGTGAAGTAACCTAAAATTTAGGAGACAATCGCGGCATCTATTGAGATGACAATGAAAGCCTTCCGCGAGTGAATAACAAGGACCACAGATCTTATAATGAGATGTGGCAACTTGTCGGTAGAACACGCTGTGACATAAAAATTATTCATTTGAGGTTATTAGTTCAATATTTTAATTATTTTAACACTTTAAATAGTTCTATAACACTTTTCTATAAGGACTGACAAATTTTCGATAATACTGATATTATCGGTTTATTTTATTCATCGATAATCGATAGTTCTAAGCCGGTATCGCCCACCCCTATTCATGAATGTTGTCTGATACGTCACTGATAAGCTACATGTGACACGATGGCGTGCAATCGTTGAATGTCACTCCTCTGGGTAACCTTAAACTTCCATTCCAACCGAACCAACGTATTATATGTGTTATGGTTAAAATTTTGGTGTGTGCATTTTGTGTTAAACATAATTTGCTGACTACCTCACTTTCAAAATCACCATGTATATGTGTGCAAGATGTGAAAATGGTAAGTAGAGATGAAAGTAACATAAACAGGTCATTCACCACTGCATTTATTCCAATTTTATCAAATAGACAATTTCACTACTGAACTACGAGACATTCCAAAATTACTTTTAAAATCGTACTCAGAATATGACAGAACAGTGTCACACAATCATTTTTTGTAATTTAGTGTAGTATATTATTTTATTATTCTCAGTTGTAATTTCTTAAATATTTTGATGAAAATATAATGAACTACTCATTTGTACGCATGACGTAAGTAGTCTGAGTTCTTGCCGCAACTATATCTAAGTAGACCATTTGTATCAGAACTAAAGAAATCAAGTATTTTCATTTGTTATATTCGCTTCTTGGTAACTAGACTGGCATCTGTTGGAAGAATTAAAGGAGATGTGATTAAAAAAATCACCCTGTAGATTTTTTCAGAGTACACAAATGCACACTTCCTTGGTTTTCAAAAGAATTCTGGATGTACTGTTTTTGAGTGGACCATTTTAAAAAATGTAAATAAATGCAAGAATAACAAAAAGAAAAAAAATTGTTAAATTTATCACAACATAACTCAAAAATACAATTAGGCTATTTTTTACATGATTTGTTTTTTTAATTTTATCGTTAAATTACATTAGCTTTTTTAAGTTTACGCAGACTTTGGTCGGATGCCTATTGTTACTTTTTGTTGGTTGGTTTAACGACTGTATGAATCTAATGAAACACACATTTGAAAACTTTTACATTTCTAAAAGTCAATGGTGGCTTCTGTATAAATACGATCCACATTCAAAGACTCTGCACATAAAGGTCAAAATGTTGTGTCAAACAAAATAGAAAAAATATGTGACTTACAAAAAAAATCTACTTTGGTTGATAATCTATAAAATAAACATAAAAATTAAATAAAACTTACATCTAAGTAGGTATCATCTACCGGAACTTCTTGAGAAAAAACGTTCATAAAACGACTTGGTTTTCGAGGAATTTTAAACTTGCTTTGGTTTCTCGGACTCCTACAAAACCGGTAAAGTTCACATAAAAACAACTACAAATTCTCTTAACTACATCACCTGATAGACTGCAGATACTTAACGTGCATCTGTGAATCCATACGCTGAGTGTTATCATCTATAAAACTAGCGTCGTACAAATTCTCATCCGCCTCATCTTCGTCGTCAGAAATGCTCATGTCTTCATCGATGGAGAGTTCCGCTTCGTTTTCTATAAACGGATTAACACGCTAAAAGTATATAGTAGACTAAGTTGAATAGGTGCGCAACGTACAACTTACCCTTTTCTTAATTACTGTCACTTTGTTGATGGTATGCGTTTTTAAAGTTGAATTTAAGTTCCTATTCGTAAAACTTGAAATTTTTTTTTGGGACCTTGTAGAATCGTCAGCATTTATCAGGTTAATTATCTGAGTAATCGAAGCTTGGGATTGAGAAGGTATATGTGAAGGTTGAATGCTGTTTACTGGTACTGAAGTATTTACTTTATATTCCGATGATCGTCTTTCTGTACTGCAGCTATTGCTCATATCGCTATTACGTTTCCCATCAATTTCTATATTTTTACTCGCTTTATTTCCATACGATTCTTTTTCACTAATTTGTACAAGGTTTTTATTTGGTTCATCACCGATTCCAAATATGCTTAAATCACAAACATCATCTATGTACAAATTATTTTTAGGAGTTGTATTTTCAATTTCCTTTATAGCTGGATTTAAATTTTCACTAGTTGGTAATCCGAATATTGACAAATCACATAAATCGTCGATATCAATTTTATTTTTATTTTCAATACTACCATTATTGCCGCTTTTGCTGTCTTTTAATTCTCCCGTATTATGTTTTTCGTCACTTAGATTGCTTAACTGTAAAGATAGTTTATCACAAAATTCAGTATTATTCAGTTGTTGCACCTTATTGGAAAAAGGTGTACTGGACTTGACAGTGTCTGAAGAGAACTTCGATGGAGTATCAAGTCTTTTGTATAAATCCGAGGAATTGTGCAATTTTAGTTTCTTTAAATTTGGTTTGTTTCTATCTGCACTGTTGGCGACACCTACAGTAGACTTGTGGGAACCTGAAGAGTCTTCTTGTGACACGAACAATTGTTTTTGAAAGTTTTTTATATTTCTTGCTCTTTCAGAAGTACACAGTACCGGTGACGCATTATTTTGGATTATTTTATTATTTGGCTGGCTATTATTATTTACACTTTTTTCAAAAGAATTTTCAATAATATCTGGAGAATAAATAATAGTTTCTTGAGAATCTGTATGTATCATATCACATTTATATAAATCTTTTATCGAGTTTAATTTAAGAACAGTTAATATATCTTTCAACGTGTTTTCAAAATTCGGTTTTTTCTGTTTCATACTCTTTTTATCTGTAAATTCATCGTTTTCAAGTTCATTTACTTCTACGATTGATGTACTATATTTATTTAAGAGAAAATCGAAAGTCTTTGGGGTCTGATAGGTCATCGTCTTTTCAGCAGGTGAGATACTATCCATATCGTTTTCTAAGTCTACATCAGAGTCCTTAGGTGACCCCTCCTCTTTCTGAGATGTCATATCTTCAATATTAGTATCAAGACTATCTTTGATATTATTTTCTGATTTTATAACTTGGGTTTCAAGAAACGTTTGAAGGTCTGTTAGTGTGAAATTTAAGACCGACTCGTCAGGTTGAGACCAGGTTATTTCTTCCATTTGAGGGGATATACAGAAATTGGAGCAGTCAAAATTATCATGACAATGCCTACATCTTGTTTCATTCTTCGACATTTCGATTGACAAATAGTTAGATATTTCTGACAATAGTTGTTTTGAATGGTGCGAAACGTTATCGTCGGGATGATCAACTGGTTTCATATTTTGGGCTAAAAACACTATTATTGTAAGAATATAAATACATATAATTTATAAAAATATTCATAAAGAATTGTGTGTTAAGAAAATTATTAAATAAACCTTGTACGTAAACGGTAATATTATATTTAATTTTCTGCCTTTAATTTCAATTTTTGCAAAGGTAATATTGATTTTTTTTAATATTTGTATATTTGGGCAGATTGCTCTGTTTTGAAATTGCCACTGACCAGGACACTCCTAATATTAAAGGAAATTTGACTAACCAGATAAAAATCACTTACCTTGAGTCTCGGGCACAAATTCATTAGAATTTTGGGGTTTCAAAAACATACTTCTTATATCGCCCTGCTTTAAATTTCTACTTTGAGTTAATTGAGAATTGCCTAAAAAAATATGATTTAATATTTTGCTCTCGCAGCTAAAATTTTAAAGATTGATGTCTGAACTTTAAAATCTAGCAATTTAATGTAAACATTCTTAGTTTCCTTGCGATATTTTTTTTGAAAAATTTTTTACTCTATTGCTTTTTTACGAATTTTATATTAGTTATGTCATTTATTTTGATTTTTTTCAGATCGTTGATTGACCGTTTGTTAATAATTTTCACAATTCATCAATCCAAATAAAATGTTTTAACACAACAAAGTAAGTGATAATGAAATAAGTAGTGAGGTTAGGACAGTTTGGCTCTTGTTTTGATTTTACATTTCGAAATAGTTTGAAAAACCTATTTTGTTGACCTTGACATGATGTCATTTTGAGTGCATTTTACGTTACGTGTTTTACTCTACTTGCAAGAAAACAACTACAGTTGGATATCCCGACAAATTTAAGGATGAGAATATTAGATGGCAATACCAAAAATTTGTCACCCTTTTTTACAACATAACGTAGCAGAAGGGAATTTTTAGAAGAGTCGCCATCTAGTATTTTCATATCTACTTTTACCTAGTTGTATAACTATAAGTGTTTATTGTAACAATTTAACGTTATACTTCGTCAACATTATTAATATATGAAATTACAAGAACAATGAAATTTCTAGATTAACCAAGTACTGCAACCGAAATTCCCGTTTTCCCCAAAGTGGCAGCATTGAAATATCATTTTCTATTTGAGTTTCAATGTATTCAAAATGAAACTTAAATTTTGATGTTAGCAATAGAAATTTTCTATAAAGATGACGCTTGTGTAAAGGGACTTCTGGAATTGGGTGACATCTAATGCATTTTAATATCAAATTATCAACATGGGGAATATTTCATTATTTTCAATGTAAGTGTAATCTAGGATTCTAGTTATAAAATGGAATGAATACAAATGCACATTATTCAAAATTATGTTGTTCTCCTTATAAATCGTTCAACTGTGTGACACAAACAGCGTCATCTCTTGGTCATTTATTTTCAAGGTTAAAAAAATTAAAAAACCACGTACCTCTTTGAGTAAGCGGTATATTAAACCTTTTCGAATCCGCATGCTGCAAAAGCCTGACCAACAATTCGGTGCTTGATGAATGTTTAACCAAATGAATAGGTTGAAGAATTCTCTGCTTCTCTAATTTTTTCGAGAAGAAGTTTGGCATTTGTAAATTTTTATCCAAAGAGTTCTCTAAAGCATTAAATTTTACATAAAACCACAGCTTATTTTAAAGATATAGAATATACCTTTATTCCACAAGTTTACTTGTTTAGGAATTCTGTCTTTTACCTCCACAATTTGTAGGTCTGGAGGGAACTGCAGCTCGGAAGATTTATTGGAAATATTTCGAAACATGTCCTAAAATTCCTTTAAAAAAGTTCATACGTACAAATAAATGTTTGAAATTTTTACCTTTATGGAACTATTCTTGGACAAAGGCACCTTTTTTATAGTAATATACATTTTGTTGCATTTAGGTTGAACGTCCGTCGGTACCAATCGAGGACTATTGCTATTTAAACCCTTAGCTATCTCTTTCGACGAAAGCACTTGCAACGGAATATTATTCTTATGTATTAAGCAATCCTTTAGAACCTGCTGCTCCTTTCCTTCGGTAACGAGAACTATCACTCGGCCTTCCTTTTTCCTTCCGGTCCGACCCATCCTTTGAACCATACGGATCGGCGACTTGTTGGAGATGTCGAAGCATAAGATCAAATCCACATCTCCGACATCTAAACCTTCTTCGCCGATGCACGTCGACAGTAAAACATTGCACTCGCCTTCTTTAAACGATTTGATCACCTGACGAGTCAGAAAATAATCTTTCGACAAGTCATACAAAATCAACTCAAAGTACTTACATTCAGCTGCTGGCGCTGCGTGATTCCATGTCCTTGGCCAACGAATATCCTCGGCCTCAACAACGGCCTGGCTTGGTTAAGTAGTGCGTAAGCTTCTTTGACCGAGTTTCTGTATTCGAAAAAAACTATTACTCTACCAGATTCGTTCTCTAACGCGAAATGGGAGGCTAGTATGTCGCGGAGTTTGTAAAACTTCGGATGACCAAATTTGCAACTCTTCGGTATCTAACAAACGAGAAAAATTATCAGCGGAAATTAAAAAATTTCAAATAATTACGTACT
The DNA here is from genome assembly GCA_037114965.1 of Monochamus alternatus. NCBI lineage: Eukaryota > Metazoa > Arthropoda > Insecta > Coleoptera > Cerambycidae > Monochamus > Monochamus alternatus. The sequence continues at coordinate 77,278,684 of CM073427.1, forward strand.
TCGACAAAAGAACCATCAGGTAGTTGTTCAATTACAGGCTCCGGTCCTAAATATTCTCTAACGTCATTCATTATTTCTATAAGACGTCTGTTACCCCTTAAAAGCGGTTTATCCACGTGTTCTGAAATGATAATTTGAGCTTACAGAAGAAAAATGATTTGTGATACGTACCATCAAAAAATGCTAAAAAACTCCTTAAACCGTGTCTTATGAGTAATTCGAAACCGTGATATAATGTAACGGAGATATTTAAACTTTTCATTATTTCGCCGTAATTTGATGCACTGAAAATAAATTATTTGTACACCATAGCATTAAATGGAAATAGTACAGTGCCTCCAACAATGTCCAAGACCCACCTGATCACAATGATTTTGGTTGCAAGAAAATTAAATTTTCTTAAGTTGGTATTTGCGAAATTACCAAAGATGTTAGTGTACCTACATCAAATGTCAATTGGCAAAAATCACAATTCTCTAAGTAGTCCAAGATATCTACTATAGATATCCCGAAACAAACTTATTTATCTGAATCTGAAAGTTTACGAGGTTACGAGCATACTAGGAATTCACAATATAAAACTTTAAAACTCCTAAAATACACAGAAGAAATAATTACAGCATAAACCACAACATTCCTGGCAATTAAAGCTTTATACGATCTTTAACGGCAATTGCAAACAAATTGCTGATCACCTCTACATCCGACATCTTGAATTTTATAGTGCCATCTAGTGGTTCGGAGGTTTCACGAATATAGTGAGGTTCGTAATTTTGTTGAATCGATTGAAAAGTTTATGTTTGTTATCCGTACAATTTAGAACTTTTTACCAAGATTTTTGGGTTTATCTGCAAATTAATCTGTCTGTTTCATTAAAAATTGTTGTTTTTTTTTTTTGTTTAGAGAATTATGAGGTGTCAGTACCATAGGCATGTTTGATTGTTTTACATTTGTGATCACATGGACTTCTGACATTGTTGAAGTCACGGTAGAAAAATAGTAAGTATTATAAATATAATTTTAACAGTACTCACCCTGTATTGCGAGTGTTTTGCTGAAATTCTTTTAAAGTCATAAAGATTTTTCCTTTCGTTAAATTTCCACAATTCCCTTGGATAACTTTATATTTAATTAAAGTTCTAGTATAATATTCCAGCACCTAAATGATAATTTCCAATAAATATTTTCAAATGGAATTTTGCGCTAGAATTTAAAAAGATACCTGTAAATAATCATCACGTATTTGTTGAAGTTTGTCTCCTAGTGGCACTACAACAGTAGTCAAATTTCTCTCAAATACATACGGACTTACGTCTAAACTTTCTTCAGTACGGAATTCCAAATGTGATATTAATAAATTTCTAACCACCTAGAAATTTAATATATTGAAAATTAGCGCTCCTTTCATAAGCCTACGTTTACACAAATTATTTACCTCCAAAACGTCACTAACGGTACTACCTGGGGTTGCACTTAAAGCCAATACTCTGAAATATTTATTTTGTGGCAGCAGTTTCCGAATTACCTCACAATAGGCATGGTTACCTCTAGCTCTGTGAGCTTCATCAAAAACCAGGCATTTAATTTTTTTATGAATTTCCGTCAACTTTTCCAGATCATTTTGCAAAATTTGTGGGGTAATAAAAAATACTCGTTTTTCCTTCCATACTGCTTCTCTAGAGGCAGAAATTTTCGTGCCTAGAGAAACAATATAAAATTAACAGAAACATTATGTCTTCCGATATTTGTGACACAATACAATTCGTAAATAAAACAGCAGTTTCCACTTGAATAATTATTTAAAAACTTACCAACCTGTTAGTTCCGCAGTTACATCTTTAGGTATGCCCATGATATCATAACAAGCCTCAATTTGCTGCTTAACTAATGGTCTCGTTGGGGCCATAAATATTACTTTTCCTTGCGGATACCACCGAAAAAAGTTATACATCACAACAGCAGCGATAAATGTTTTTCCCAAACCAGTGGGTAAGCTCACCTAGGAAAAACAAGTAGATATAAATCAGTTAAACTTGTTGCTTTAGAACTAACCAAGGTGTTTTTTAGTAATGCCTGTTGTACGATATTGTACTGGTAATCTCGCACGGCATAATTTGTAGGATATATCCATGTCTGCCCTGCTTCTAAATCAAATCCTTCCGATTCTGAATCTTCAGAAATATTAAATTTACTGAAATTAACAAATAATGCATTTTTTATCATAATCAAGATAAATGATAGGTACATACAATTGTTCTAGTTCTTCAGACATAATATGATACGTTCTCTTAATATAATGAATGCAAAAAACTTCATTATAAACAATTTTAATCACCACTCAAAACTTTTTGAATTTGACAGATGTTTTTATGTTTGACATTTACCGTTTTTTAGCGAGAAAACCACTAACCTGGTTAACGGTAGTTAGCAGTGGTCTGACATTTTGGCGAGAAATGAGTTAACCAGACAAGTTTACCAAACCGTACTTGTGAGATGGGTTTGGATAATGTTTATTCTATTTTTGTCTAATTATTTTCTATATCACATGCAGGTTGGACAGAAGTTATATTAGATGTAATAAATGACACTTCTACCGTCATCTACAGGGGCTTGGCTTATCTGAAAAGCTGACCTTCGCTTTTTTGAGGTCAGCGGGGCTGAACTCTGAGACAGAGGGGTTCATAATGGCTTGCCAAGATGGTGTAATTAACACTCTCGTCTATCGTAATCGTGTCTTGGGTATCGAGGTTCCTGATACCAGCTGCAGGGCCTGCTGCCAGGCGCCGGAGACGCTTATGCATCTCCTGTCGGCCTGTCCGGTATATGCGGCCACAGCGTATATCCAAAGACACGATTCAGCCTTACGGGTGTTGTATTATCATTTACGACACTCGTATGAGATAGACGAGACGCCAGTGCTGCCTTATGCTCCGGGGGATATAGAATCCGTTGTGGGGAATGAGAAGTGCCGAATTTATTGGAACTATTCATTCCCCACCCTCAGGCAAATTCAAGCCAATAAGCCTGATGTAGTGCTCCTCGACCACCAACTTAGGGCGATGTTTGTGATTGAGTTCTCGGCTTCCGCAGAGAACAACATCGTCCTAAAAGAGGAGGAGAAACGGAGGAAGTATCGATATCTTCTCTCCGAGCTCCGCAGGCTGTATCCAGACCACTCTGTTAAGATTGTGGTGCTCATTATAGGCGTCCTGGGTGGAATGAGACATACGTTGCTTTCTGACTTAAAGATCATACCGGCTTGCCGAAATTCGGCAGAGATCTTAGCCGGCAGAATGCAGAAGGCAATCGTCCTTGGTTCGCTACGTCTGCTCAGAACGCACGATTTACGGGCGCAATGATTACTGACTCCACGGAGTGGAGAGTGGTCATTGCTCGACTCTTCAGAACATCTCCGAATGTGTCGGAGCTTCGGAAGGTGTTACTGAAAAAAAAAAAAAAAAAAAAAAAAAAATAATAATAATAATAATAATAATAATAATAATAATAATAATAATAATAATAATAATAACAATATGTCTTTATTTGCCAATTTAGATAATATTATACAAAGAAATATTAATTACGGGTGGTGATATCCAACTAAATTGCTAACACCAAATGCAAGAAAAGTCAAGCTATGTGTATTTAATCTATGTCTCAAATTTAAGAAATCCGTGCTCAAGTTAACCTTGTTAGATGTGGTTTGGGTTGCCAAAAAACGCTTATTATTATTTGACCAGATATATGGCGCATTTTATTCTGCATCGGTTTACTAAACTGATACCAACCGCATTCTATTGAAAGCTCATGACACAGCTTAAATAACAATTGTTATTATTATTATTATTATTATTATTATTATTATTATTATTATTATTATTATTATTATTATTATGCATTCAATTGGCAATAATAATGACGTCATGAATTTAGAACCAAGTAATACCACTGTCAAAAAATCTGTCAATTTTATGTCAACCGAAACCAGAACCGGAGCTGAATAAAATTCGCCTGCGGAATAGGGAGCTGGCTGAGCTCATAGAAGGTCTATGGGTGAGCTGGACTAATGTACAATTGCCATATTCTTTTTACCAGCAATCTTAGCTAATCTGAGTTAATCTCACTAAATTGACCAATCATCATTGAGAATATCTAAGATTAACTGAGATAAACTAAGATTTCTGGTAAAAAGAATACAGCTATTAGCTATATTTTTTCTACCAGAAATCTTAGTTTATCTCAGTTAATCTTAGTTATTCTTCATGTTGATTGGTCAATTTAGTGAGATCAACTCAGATTAGCTAAGATTTATGATAAAAAGAATATGGCAAATGTGGAATGCAGACAAAAGGAGGCACATGAAACTCATCAAAGACATACTTCATTGGTTATGTATGTGGGTGCGAGAGAGACAACCATCTGCACGTACGATATAAATTGTGTTTTGTGTTCTTAATTTCCCATTATTTTGATTGTGAACACGTCATTGGGATAGACGTACAGTGTGGTTAACCAACCAGTACATTCATCATTCTTTTATTTTGTAACTCGTTAGTGATTGTTATTCTTTGTGGGTGTATTGGAATTATATATATATATTTTAATTTATCTAGGATTGGAATCATGTCGTGCTTTGTAAGGGACTGTAAAAACTCTTGGAGGAGCAGAAAAAATTCAGAAAATATTACGTTTCACAAGTGAGTGTTTTTTTAAATTACGTGCTCGAAGTTTTGAACATGTTTTATTCTACAGGTTTCCGAGGAATACCTACAAGCAATGGCTTGAAAATATAGGTGTTTATTCTGAGATTGATTGGCCAAAAAATATGAGAATTTGCTCTGATCACTTTGAAAGTGATTGTTTTATTAGAACTGGCTTCAATGTGAGACTAAAACCACACTCAAAACCCACCCTTTTCCTGCCAGTGGTAGAAGAATGCACCAGATCTGGGTCAACTATAACTCCATCACCTCCCACACTACATTTCAAGTCTGAATCCATTGTAACATCACCTGAAAACAAATATATGTCTGATTATGATGGTACTCCAACTAACATAGTTGAAACGCTCGAGAGGAAATTGAATGTAGACAGGTATATCAAATAAGATAAATTTGAGTGTAGGGAATCATGTTTTTCCTGCCATGGAATAAAAAATGGGTAAATGTTCACCATTTATTAGAAATTGGAACTACCGATTTTTTTACATTGGTACAAGATTGGTAATTTTAACGCCTTGTATCTCACAAAAAAGCTTCATGTGAACTCTTTTTATTATTGTGGAAACTACTACAGTAAAAACCATTTAATGAGTTCAGGAAAACTATTGCTTAGAACACTATATCTTATGGAATAATTACATTTCAGCGACAAGTATCTTATAGAGTTGATGGATTCTATTCTTCCATTGGTATTCAGAATATACCTATTAATTTCTAGATTCCCTATTTGTAATTTGTGTTATACTTGTGTAATATTGTAGATCCCATCCTGTAATTGATCATTGACTGTTGGATTGTGTAATTCTAAAATAAAATAAAAAATTGATGGCCGGTAGTATCTTCGTATGCTTGATGCTTTGGTGTCAAAATAGCATGCACCTTCGGCCATACCGAAGTACCAATACTATCAATCAAATTTGCCAACTTAGACCAAATTAAATGGTTTTTACTACATATCTTGATAGCTTGTAATTAACTTTTTGAAACACCTTGTATTGTGTTTTAGTCCCGAGTCATCAACTTCCTCTTCTACAATAAGAGAACAAGCAAAATTTATCAATGAGATTCACAGTTATAGGTAAAATATATTTTGATATTACCTGAAATTCTGATGTGTGACAGTTTTTTTTTTCAGTTGCTCTATGGACAAACTTGAGAACAAATATTCAAGAAGTAAAGCTGAATTGAGAAAGGTTCGTGTTGAGTTAAACAACACAAAAAGGAGTGTCAAGAAATTGAAGCAGACAGTACAATCCCTTCGTCGTGTCATCAATACTCTTAAAAAAAAACAGGGGATATCTGAAATCATCATAATATAAAATTTCATTTCAGTGGAACTGGAGAATGTACTACATCAAACAAGATGGCTGCCATTTTAAAGGTTGGGATACGAGGGGCAATAATAAATTTATTACCAGGTCAATTCTAAAATTTTTAATTAGAAAAACAAACTTTATATTAAATCTGAATATAGATGCTCAATATAATTTGTTAATTTCAAGATCTGCACATAGGATAGAGAACCGTAACAGTTCATTTTCATACATATGCATCATAAAAAGTAGTATATTAGAAAAACTGTTAATTCACATAATCATATTATACGTTTGTGTACACACACTCCAGTAATGTGTTCATAGCTTTCATATTTAGTTAAATGAATGATACTTACTTGAAATATCTCAAAATTGTCTGATTTAGGGATGGAATATCCACCTACTGGTAAAATCACTTCCATCTCATAAAAATTAAATGAATTAGAGAATGACAAATATAAATTTATTCGACCTGTAAATTTACCAAACAGTTGGATATACTATTCCTTTAACCTGTAGATGGCACTAGATTTATCTATATGAAAAAATAAATAAATTGTAGGCAGATTCTATAATTACCTATCTATTTATTGATGATTAAAAATAATTAATTTGTGCACGGCTTTGAATATTTCTCTGTCATGCTAATTTCCACCCAAGACAGATAAAAACGGAACATCCACACACTGGTAATTGGTTTTGGTGTACCCCCTACTAACAGAATAACTTGAAAAACAAATGTAGCATGCTCACTGTAGAAAACCATAGATAAGGTAAAAAACGAAGCAAAAGACTTTGATGGGTATTATTCAAACTAGTTTAATAAAAGAAACTAACAACTTTTTTATAATTCTTTAATTCACAGTTAGTTACTTGGTTTAAAAACTAAAAAAAAGTTTAATTCACACAGCACATTAAGATAAATATAATAAAATAATTTCCATACACATTTTGAATCTTTCAACTTTAAATGCTACAAGTACATAGTGAATATGAAGAGTAAAAAGCATAATTGTCCTCTTAAATCTTAATATTTTTAAAAATACATAATCTGCAATCCTGACTTTTTAAATAAAAAAGTTAATAACTTAGTTTTAAAGAGGAATTATTTGATCTGGGAACAAATCCATGCATGGGATATATCCCTTTGTGTTGGATAACTACACTAGATTGGTAATTTGTAATTTACCCCCATAGATCTTCAGATCTTCCAAATTTGTAAATAATCGAAGCAATTAGAATCAATGCATTCTGTAAAAATAGGGCAACACCAGACCAACGATTTCCTACAAAAATAAACAGGTTTATATATTCCCTATAAATTTTAAATAAACAAACCTTCTTTCATATAATCGGAGAACAATATTCCACAAGAGGCAATCACAGAAGCAAATCCCATAACAAATCCTAAAAACAACCAAATTCTAGCGCCACGAGGCCCCATACAACCTCCTTCATATGCATCTCCTCTCATCTGAAAAAATTTAGATGAACATTGATTAAACAAATAAATAGACATTTTACCTGAGCATTTGAAATTGAATTAACCATAATTAAGGATAAAGTGCCAACCACACCACACATATGATATCCTGGTAATACATTTTGATGTACACTTGCGGCATCGATAATTATCCACCATCCTATGAAAAACTAAAAGAAAACACATTATTGCAAAGAACAATTCTATAATATATGTAAAATTATAATTTACAATTCAAGGGTAAAGCATTTATGTATAAACCCAACATTAAGCTATAGATATACGATTCAGCAATGATTCAGAACATGTTTAAAATAGTGGTGTTCATATAGCACAGTAATCTGGAGAGATAAAAAGGCAAAAACAACATGATGCAATGAAACTCTAATGCTGTCTTAAAACTTCTATAATCTTTAACAAAATATATTTGTAATGTAAAATATTACAATGTATTATTTCATTTGAATAAACTTACTAGAAATCCTGCTAACATGGAAGCATATGCATTCCTTTTATCTCCTCCTTCAAACCATACACAAGGAGGCATATTAATATTTTCAAAACAATCACAAATACCCATTTTGTATTAATTTTTCTTATTTTCCTAGCTTAAAATAAATAAATATATTTTGACAGTTCTGACACAAACTTGTAGACAAACCTCAAACCCTCAAACTTGTGGACGTTAATATTCTTTGGTTCAATGTTCAATGCACAGAACAAAGGTTCCAGGAGTACCAATACACCAATTGGAAAAAGTTAGAATCATTGACTGCAGATGAAGATAGATAGTCTGATAAATCGGGTCGCATACGTTATACCCATATGACATGATCCCATTTTTTTTAAAAGAAATGTTAACACATTTTAATTTCAATTAATTGTTAGTGCCATATTTTTGCTCCAAAAGTTTTTCTTGTTTATATGCATAAATTTGTTGAAAAATGTGAAGGTAATCGTGTCATACGGGAGAAGCGATGATTGGAGAGAAGATATCAGCTTTTACAAATTACGTCCAAATATATCTCCAAACGTTATCCACAACTTTTTTTCAGTTTATAAAAACTATGGCATCAGTAATCCCATAGCAATTTCAAAAAATCTCTAGTAATATTTTAGGGCGGAATTTATAGTCAGCTCCTCACATAAGTGTGACTTTTTATTTAAGGTATATTTAAATAAAATGCCCTTCAATATTTTATTTCATAATCTAATTAATATAAACTTATTAAAGTGTGGTATGAAACTATTAATAAGTTGTTACTCTGCATCACAGTATATTAAGCAATCAGTAGGGAAACTCAGCTTTTCCGCGTCTTCCAAAAATCCGCCATCTTGTTGGCGACTGACAGTTATTACTATAATTTCTGTGTGTCAGTTAGATTTTTGAATTTTTGGCATTATTACATGGTTATCCACTCGTTATCGTTATTGTACTTATATTCCTGCTTTGTATGTCGTGTTGAGTTATTTGTGTTTTTATATTAGTGATTATTTATTAGTGGAACTATATATACCCAGTAAATAATAAATAAACTATGGGAGGAAATAAATGTGTTGTAAAAAACTAACGCATAACGCAGATCTGGGCGTAAAAGGCCTGTAAACAGTTTTATATATGGGAGACCAAGTTAGACGTGATAGCTTAATTGAGAAAATCCTAAAGAAGAATTAAAACATGAAAGGGGGCAAAGGATTTAACTTCAAATAGGAAAGAGACTGCTTTCATACATGAATGAAAGAAACCACTCCATACACCTAATAGAGCAGAGGGTTTTTGATTATGTTACCTATATATATGTTTTGTAAACCTCAAAATAAATTGTACCTAATATTCACGTTTTAATTTCATTTCGTACTTTCCTAAAAAAAATGAGTAAAAATATAAAAATTACACTGGGCTTAAATTTGATAATCTGCTAACAAAATAAGGCAAAAGTACTACAAATGTGACCATAACCTCAATTTACATGAAACTACACTGGATTTCAACAATTAATTAAGAATTAATGCAAAAGTATTAAAACTACGAACAACGGTTATGTTTACGACAAATTATTAGCTATTTTTTCGTATGTTCTCTGGGATCCGCCATATTCTTGGCGACTTTTTCTAGAGTGGGGGTATTTAAAAACTGCCAGACGTATTTCATTCATAAATTGTCTAAGATTCCGTACTGTATACTGTGCTCTGCATTTTTACTTTGTAAATTGCAAAGCTAAGTGCACACCACGGATTTCTTAACGTAATTTACGAAATCCGTGGTGCACACTAACCTTAAGTGTGATCTATGAATTCCACCCTTAGCTTATTTTTCATTCAAAATTAGAATCACTTGATACCAAATCGAATAAACTTTAAGCTTCTGTATTTCTGATTCAATGGTTGTGATCTGTTCTACTCTAACACTATTTTATTTATATTCCGTAATTCTGACTAATTTTATTCAGAGATTTGCTGTGTCTTGTTGCATTTTGTACGAAAATTAAATTAAATTAAAATGTTTGGTGGAGGGCGAGCCCCGATATTAGTATTAAGTAAGTTTTTTCTAAAAATTTAAATAGCCATATATTTCAAATTACAATTTATTTTTTATTTCAGGTCAAAATACTAAACGAGAATCAGGCCGGAAAGTTCAGCTGGAGAACATAAATGCCGGAAAGGTATGTCTTAACACGTGAATTTTATAAGTTTAGTTAATTCCATGCAAAATCATCGAATGTAATGTAGTAGATTTAATTTTTTGGTTACAGTATCCATATATTTGTATAAATTATACAGACATAATTCAATTTCTTGTACAAGCATGTGCACATCGTCTTTATTAGGTGTGAAATATACACAATTTATTTATATAAATTAATACAAACGTCTGTAAAAAATTTCAGCAAATCGCAGATGTCATTAGGACATGCTTAGGGCCACAGGCCATGTTAAAAATGTTAATGGATCCTATGGGAGGCATCGTTATGACTAATGATGGCAACGCTATATTACGTGAGATTACAGTTCAACATCCTGCAGCTAAAAGTATGATTGAAATTGCTAGAACTCAAGATGAGGAGGTAAAAATTTGTCAAATACTAATAAAATGCCAAAGAAATATGATGTCCTATTTTAGGTTGGAGATGGAACAACTTCCGTAATTGTACTAGCAGGAGAAATGTTGGCTGCTGCCGAACAGTTCTTGGAACAACAAATGCACCCGACTGTTATTATACGTCAATACAGGCAAGCGTTGGAAGATATGGTGCAGTACTTAGAAGGCCCTTTAAGTATACCAGTTGACAGGAACGATAAGGCTGCGTTAGCCCGAGTAGTAAGTAAATCGATCAAAGCAACATGCTGAATATTTTAATTTTTTAATTTTAGGTAAAAGGATGTGTAGGAACGAAATTTCTTAGCAAATGGTCAGATCTCGCAGTTAACATCGCGCTAGATGCCGTAAATACTGTACTTCTAGAGGAAAACGGTAGGACGGAAGTTGACATAAAAAGGTATGCTAAAGTTGAAAAGATTCCGGGAGGATCAGTGGAGGAATCCCAGATTTTGAGAGGCGTTATGGTTAATAAAGATGTTACTCACCCTAAAATGAGGCGTTACATTCAGGTTTGTAGTTTTGTTTTAGTTTAGGAAGAAAATTTATAAAGTAGCGTAATATTTGTTTCAGAATCCAAGAATAATTTTATTGGATTGCGCCCTGGAATATAAGAAAGGCGAATCTCAAACAAACGTAGAAATTACTGGAAATACTGTAAGTGTCTTGTATGTTGAATATATAAAAAATGTTATTATGTTTATTATTTTAGGACTTCACGAGAATGCTCGAGATCGAAGAGGAGCACGTAAAACGCCAATGTGAAGAAATAATCGCTTTGAAACCGGATGTTGTTTTTACCGAAAAGGGTGTTTCTGATTTAGCGCAACATTTCTTACTGAAAGCCGGTATTAGTGCCATACGTCGTGTCCGCAAATCAGACAACAACAGAATCGCTCGTGCCTGCGGTGCCACTATCGTTAATAGGACTGAGGAATTGCAGGAATCCGACATCGGGACGGGAGCCGGCCTTTTCGAGATCAAAAAATTGGGTGACGAGTACTTCTGTTACATCACCGAATGCAAGAATCCCAAGGTGAGTAGATTATAAGTAAGACTCGTTTTGAATTTTGTTGTATCGCTATCTGAATATTTCTCTAATTGAATATTATGTACTAAATTTAAAATTTCATTACCATAAAATTATATTACGTGCATACTACAAAATACCAAAATAATAACAATAACACAATTCATTTATAAAATGTTTGTTGGTTTATCTAATGGAATTTTCCCACCTTAACAGGTTTTCTCTTTGACTTTTATTAAGTGGTTGACTGCTGCTGAACTTCTGTTTATTATTCTTCTATTAATTTCTTGCTCTTCGTTACACTTAGCTGTTATCAGTGGCCCCAAATACACATTCTTGAACTTCTTCAAACTCCATCTCTCCGTGCTGCCTTCTCTTGAAATTGGTATCTTTTTTTGTTCTATTCTCCACTTTACTTGACTCCTCCGCATGTTTTCTCGTTACTTATCTCTTGCAATTATGACCACATCATCTGCATAATTTACTATTTGGTGATTTTTAAACAATATGTGTGCTTCTATGTTCAACTGACCTTTTCTAGTATTAGCGTTGAGAGTGGGTCTCCTTGTCTCAGTCCTGTGTCGATAGTAATGCCATGAAAGCTCCAGAAAGATTCTCATATAGTTCTTTCTGGCATTTTTTTTCTGGGTTGTTGTTCTGGATCTTTTTCTTTGCACATCGGTTGTAAGAGTTCAATATTGTGAATTTGTTTTTTGCAAATTTTGACGACAAATTGTATAATCGTCAAGTTATTGGGGTGATACCTGTAGTTTCGTCGAACACATTATATGTCCTTGGATATCTTATTTTTATAATGCTCCCAAGAGCTGTTTCTACCACCTCTAGCTTTTTTAGTGCAAATTTTCTGGTATTTAAGAAAATTGGATGACTATTCTAAGATGGATTAGCATATTGATTTTTACATATTGTATGTTGGTTCTTGTTCTTAGTTAGACATTGGAAATGTTGATCTCTTCTTTTACACTGCTTCTTAATGTTGTCCAGATTATTCTTAAATCTATTACAATCTCTAAGTTTACTGTATTGTTATTTGGAGATTCTGGTGTAACTTTATGATGGAACAAAATGAACTGTGATTTTTGTGGATTAATTTTCATTCTCCATTTGTTCAGCCAATTTTCTGTTTGATGCATTAACCGTTGTAGGTCATATACTGTTTTCGTCATTGTTTTGTGTTGACTGATTAGTGCCGTGTCATCGGGATACTGTAGAGCGTAAAGAACACAGTAGTGTTGCTGGCAACATCCCCACCACCATTTTAATTTATATGAAATAAAGATTTTGTTTTTACTGGTTATGTTATGTCCGCTGCATAGTTGAAGTTGGAAATTTTGAGATTCACTCAACTTCAACAGTGAAAAGAGGGAAATAACGTTTAATTTCATTGGCTAAAAATCACGTGACTTCGTGTTGCTGGCAACACTATGTCGTTCTCTGAAGGTAGCTTTAATGAAGATGGTCATGATACGACTTATTAATAATAGATATTGTATAAAAAGCATGAACCTTGAGGAACTCCCTGTTCTATTATTATTATTAACTGTATATTTCGTGCTACAGGCATGTACAATTCTGTTGCGAGGCGCAAGCAAGGATATCTTAAACGAAATCGAGAGGAATCTCCAAGACGCGCTGCAAGTTGCGAGAAACATCGTTCTCTCTCCTCGCCTTGTCCCTGGAGGGGGCGCAGTTGAGATGGCGGTGGCGCAACGATTGTTACAAAAAGCCACTCATGGACCCTACAAAGCGTTGGCGCACGCTTTAGGTTAGTATGCGTTAAACGCAATCGATTAAAGAAGTAAATTTTGGGATTTAAATTTCCAGAAATAATTCCGAGGACGCTGGCTCAAAACTGCGGGGCAAACACGATAAAAACCTTGACTGCTTTAAGAGCTAAGCACGCCAACCATTCGGACCCGAACACGCCGTGTGCGTGGGGAATCGACGGAGAAACGGGCCAACTGGTTGAACAGGACAAGAAGGGGCTGTGGGAGCCTCTGACGGTGAAGCTGCAGACGTATAAAACCGCTGTGGAGACGGCTATTCTTCTGCTTCGTATCGACGATATTGTGTCTGGATCGAAGAAGAAGGGCGATAAGGAAACTCCCACTCCCAGTCAGATGCAGCAGCAGGAGGCCCAGGGAGCCGAATAAGCGCCCAGAGTGTTTTTTGTATGCTAATTTATTAATAATAGCTTTTTAATCATTGTACTAATTATTGTCACTACTACTTTTTGCAGTAACATAACAATTTTGAGTACGTTTTTTTGTTTTATTTATCCATTTATTCTATAAGAACAATAGTGAGCGAAGATTTTATTGAGTGAATGGAACAGGTAAGTTATTGGATTTCTTTTTAGGCTATTCTGTTATTGTCAAGAACAAAAAACGCAGGGTGTTACATATGAGGGATTTTGTGGGAGATGTGGCATTTATCAATATCTTTCGTAACTTTGAGATGTTATCTACAGGGTGTTACGAATTAGTAGGTCGAGCTGTTAACTGCTATCTTTGGATTAAAATGATGGAAGTTTTCTTATGCTATTTCTCATTTTGAAGCACCATTTTCAAAATACAGGGTGTCAAAGTTAAAATGATTTTAGTGATATTTGTTTGAAATTTGGCACACATTTTTGTTTTAACTCAGCACACCTTCTGTGTAATTTTCGACTGAAATATCAAAACACGTATGGAGGAGGTCTAGTACCCAGAGTCCTCCCCAATTTCTTTTTGTGTACGCCTATGGTTTTAGACTATCTTTTAGATAGTGTGTTTCTATTCCATTTTTTTCACTCCTATACAATTTTGATTTGGGGCTAAGTTTATGAGATATTGCAGTTTTGAATGTGTATAAGGTTTAATATTGCTAAATAGACATTTCCATTTTATTCAGCAATTTAAAATAAAATGGAAAAATATTTGTTATTCTTTCATAAAAGACCGAATATGTATTTATGAAGGCGATACCCATATTGAACATTTAGTTTTTTTGAATTTTGAAATTTTTGTATTCTTTTACTGTTGTGCCTTGTTTTCAATTTACTGAATACACACTATAATACTGAATTTGTGCTAAACCTAGCACATCCAGAAAAGTTGCAATATTTCATAAACCAAGCCCCAAATCTAAATATACTATAAGAGTGAAAATAATGACATGTTCTATATAAAATATTCTGTTTGTGCTTTGATATTTTAGACCAAAATTGCAATAAAAATTTTAATTTTGACATCCTGTATTTTGTAAATCTCCAAAATGAAAAGTGTAATAAGATAAGTCCCATTATTTTAGTCCAACAAATATGTGCTTCATGGCTTGACCTACTAATTTGTAACACCCTGTATATTTATAGGGCGTGTTCCAGAATCAAAAACAAGGAAAAAGTCCTATAAACTTTGAGAATGTTGGAACTTGAAATAGAACAATGAACAAACGTTGAAATTGGAAAGAATAGCAGTGAAAACTGGACACATCCCAAATTTATGAGAATAATAGTATGAAGAAAACGGCAGTGTACAATTGATTTTTGGGAGGGAGAGACAGCTTCGTTGAATAGATATCTGGGGCCAATAATGAGCAGAACTTACCAAACTATTTAGAAAATTAGTCAGTTTTGTTCGTTATAGGCACTTTGATTTCTCTTCATTAACGAAGCTGCCTCTCCCTCCCAAAAATAAATTGTGTACTGCCGTTTTCTTAACTTAACAGGAAAAATTTGATGTTTATTTAAGGCGGGAGTTTCTATGAGCATCTGATGCATAGACTGATATTGAAGCAAATAAATCTTTGTTTCTCTATGTTCATTTCTTAATGCATCTGTTCCCTGTCTGACAGAAATGGATGTGCCAAGAATTGTATATAGAAAACCAAAGATTTATTTGCTTCAATATCAGAGTCTATGCATCAGATGCTCATAGGAAATTCCATCTGTTGTCGCGTACCTTTGCGGCAAATAAAACCTTTGTCGTGGACTGTATTTGTTTTTTATTAATACTTTTATTCACAGAGTATATCAATTTACAGCGCAGTAGTTAGCTTGGCTGGGCACCGAGTCGATGCTGCGCTCTACATACATACATACTGTGATACTGACTGACTGTCGATCGGGCATCGAGCGGGGAACAACAGTACATTTTCGCGCTCTCACCGGTCTCCCTTCTCCCTTTTCATAAAAAACTTGACGGTCAAGCCGCTCTGCAACGTCAGTGGCGTAGCATAAATATTTAAACAAAAAAATGAAATGAACTTCCAACATCCTCCCCCCGCGTTGACACGCTTTCAACCTGACTATTGTGAGAAAGGTAGTGGGCATAATTTTGTTATAGGACGCTTAAAAACGCCGTTTTCTGTTTTTAGTTCTACTAATCGAACCTTTTTATCACGGCTCGGTATAACCTTTAATATTCGAGCAAGTGACCATTTTAATGGTGGCACATTATCTTCTTTAACAAGTACAATCGTATTTTCCTGCAAATTTGTACAAGTTTTATACCATTTTGGCCTGTTTTGTAACCTATTTAAATATTCAACTGACCAGCGTTGCCAAAAATGTTGTTGAATTTTGACAACTCTTTGCCAGAAGGACAATCTAGATTCCGGAACAGTTGTAACATCTTTTTCGGGATATGACATTAAAGGTTCACCTACTAAAAAGTGAGCAGGAGTCAAACAGGAAAAATCTGACGGGTCAGTGGAAAGAGCACATATTGGGCGTGAGTTTAAAATGGCTTCAATTTGAGCTAGCACTGTTGTTAGTTCTTCAAATGTTAAACATGTGTTACCTACAACCCGCCGCAGATGATGCTTAGTGGATTTTATACCCGCCTCCCATAATCCTCCCCAGTGCGGACTATTCGGTGGAATAAATTTCCATTGTATCTCTTTGGGCGACAGAAAGTTATGAATAGAGTTCAGATTTTTCTTCACCTTAAAGAATGTATAAAGTTCTTGCAATTTAGTATTTGCACTGCGAAAATTCGTAGCATTATCACTATAGATAATATCGGGATGACCACGTCTTGCTATGAATCGTTTTAATGTCAGTAAAAAAGCGTCCGTTGTTAGACTAGACACCAACTCTAAATGTATTGCTTTTGTGACCATGCAGACAAACAATGCAAAATAAGCCTTTGTAGTAACTGATTTACGTAAATGTGACTGTTTCACCAAAATAGGGCCTCCAAAATCGATTCCTACCTTTGAAAATGGTCTTGCAGGAGAAATTCTATCTATTGGTAAAGCGCTCATTAATTGGTTAGCTGACTCAGCTTTAAAGCGATGACAAATAATACATTCTTTAATAACAGATTTTACTTCTCTTAATCCATGAATAATCCAATAATTTTGTCGTAAATTTGCCAACACAGTTTGTGGTCCCGCGTGATACAGTTTTATATGTTCGAGTTTAATTAATAGTCTTGCAACATAATTTCTTGAAGGCAAAAGAATTGGGTATTTTTGGTTATAATGAATGTTTGCGTTTGCAAGTCGACCGTTTACTCTAAGTATATCATCTTCATCAATGAATGGATTTAACATCCTGATTGTATTGCGTGTAACACCATTATTTTTCTTTAATTCTGAAATTTCAGTAAGGAAATTTTCGCGTTGAATGCATTTAATAATTTTTAGCGTAGCTGACCTTAATTCACGAACTGATAATGGCCCGACAAATTTCTCTGTTCCCTTCCTGGTATTATTTAAAAATCTTAAGCAATATGCTACAGATCGTTGTAACCTTGAGAAATTTGAAAACCTTGACCAAGGGAATGTTGATTGTGTAATAGTGTGAGTATGTACAACTTTTCTTTCCTCTGGTATCTTATCAAGAATTTGAACTTCTTTATTACCTTTCGTTAAGTCAAAATCATGATTTTGCAAGAAATCTGGACCTTCCCACCATTGTCTTTTTGTAATAATTTCAGTCGGATTTAAACCTCTAGAAAGATAATCGGCTGGATTTTTATTTGATTCTATATGACGCCATTCAAAATTTGTAGTGAGTTCGTGAATTTCCGCAACTCGATTGGCTACAAATGTAGTCCATCTAGAGGGAGATGAATTTAACCAAGATAAAACAATGCTCGAATCAGTCCATAGTACAACTTTATCAATTTTTTCAAAAATAACGGATCCTATTTTATGTAGTAACCTGGCAAGTAAAAGTGCACCACATAATTCCAATCGTGGAAGTGAAACCGTTTTTAAAGGCGCAATTCTCGACTTTGAACATAAAAGATTAATTGAGACAGTTTTATTAGTGTAAATTCCTCTAATGAAAATACACGCCCCGTATGCGACCAAAGAAGCGTCTGAGAATCCGTGTAATTCAATACGAATAATATTATGAAACGAAAATAACCATCTAGGGACTTCCAAATTTGTTAACGTTGATATATCCTCTATTAAAGCTAGCCATTTTTTCAATATATCTGGGGGAAGTATTTCATCCCAGTCAACCTTTCTTACCCAAATTTGTTGCATTATAATTTTCGATATTACAATCACAGGTCCTATTAAACCTAAAGGATCAAACATTTGTGAAATGCTTGAGAGTACTTGTCTTTTTGTATAAGACTGAGAATTCTTAAATTCCGGTATTGTAAATTTGAATTTATCTGTGACAGGATTCCACGAAAGACCTAACACCTTACTGGAACAATTATCATCCCTGATTTCTACCACTAGATTATTTGTAGGCATATCTAATAAGAATTTATTGTTAGAGCACCATTTATGCAGTGTAAACCCTCCCGAACCTAGCAGTTTAATCAATTGTTCTTTTAATTCACTAATTTCCGATTTAGAATTTGAACCGCACAAAATGTCGTCCACGTAGCATTGGTACAAAATTGCATTTGATGCTAGTGGGTATCTTTGATATTCGTCCTCCGCTAATTGTTTTAAACAACGTGTGGCTAAATATGGTGCTGATTTTGTACCGTATGTGACAGTTTGAAGTTCTATACACTTTAATGTTTCGTTTTCGTCGTTTCTCCATAAAATATTTTGTAAAACACGCTGTTTTGGATTTATTACTATCATGCGATACATTTTCTGAATGTCCGCAGTGAAAACATACTTATACATTCGAAACCTACATAATATATCGAACAGATCCGGTTGCACAGTAAATCCTTTGTACATAATATCGTTAAGAGATACTCCCGACGATGTTTTCATTGATGCGTCGAAAACAACTCTCAAACGGGTAGTAGTACTTAATTCCCGTATGACACAATGATGCGGTAAAAAACATTTTTGTGAAACATTATCAGCAACGTTTTCTCTGAAGTTTACATATTTACCATGTCCAAGTGCAACATATTCATCAATAAATTGTTTATATTGAGCATATAAAATTTTATCCTTTAAAAGTCTCCTCTCCAATGAGAAAAACCTTTGAGCTGCTAATTTGTAAGAATTACCTAACCTTAAATGTTCGTTATCCGATCGTAAAGGCAAATTTACTTGAAATGAACCGTTTTCAAGACGTTTTGTTGAATTCAAAAATATCTGTTCGCAGACTTTATCTTCCGGTGATAAAAACCGTTTAGAAATTACTTCCTCCATTTGCCAAAATCGAGGAATTAATTCATTTAAGTCCTTTTGTTGTGTACATAATGCTATACTTAAATTAGTGACAAAATTTGAATGTGGCACTGTACCTGCAATTAACCATCCCAGCGATGTATTTTGTAATATGGGTAAATTTGGCCCTAACTTTATTAATCCTGATTTTAATGTGTCAAAATAAACCTCTGCACCAAGAAGCAAATCTATTTGCCCTGGTGAGTGAAATGATGGATCGGCTAATTTCAGATGTTCCGGTATATTTAATTTGCTCTTTTCTATTGTCGTATGTGGTAGATTGTACGTTATTTCATTTAATACAGAACAAGAAGTTTTTATTTTGAAGTTATTATCTAAATTAGATCCAATAACTACGTCTACCGCCTTTTCAATTTGTGTTTCATTGTTTGCTATACCGGCAATCTTTTGAACTTGCATGTAAGTATTTAAATTCAATTGTTTACATAAATTTGTAGTGATAAATGATGTTTGCGACGCGGAGTCTAACAGAGCTCTCGCTTGTATAATTTTGCCTTGAGCCGTAATCAAAGGAACCTTTGCAGTTGCTAATAATATTTGGTAACTCGAACCGTGCGCTACTAAAGCTGTCCGATTAACAGTCGCATTTTTTGTAGTTTCGTGATTAGCTTCGGTAAATGAAACTTCAGTTTGAGACTGGTCATTTCCCTCTTGATTATTTTTCTTAACCTCATGTAATAACGAATGGTGTTTCCCTCCGCACTGCCTACACGCGTTAGAGTTGCATTGATTCACTGTATGATTTGCACCCAGACAGTTATAACAAAGTTTATTTTTCCAAATAAATTCCCGTTTGTCCTTTATCGGTAACGCAATAAATTTTATACATTTATAAATTCTGTGATTAGTTAGTTCACAAAATATGCATGTCAATTCGTTAGAACCCTTTGTGCCCGTACCGCTGGTAACCGCCAATGACTGCATTGTATTAGTATGAGATGTCCTTTGCTTACCATCCTGCCTCGCCTCCTGCGCACTTTTATGTTCTCTTCCCTTTGCTAATTCGAAAGATGAACACCTTTTTTCTAAAAACTTTAAAAATTCTTTAAGCGTCGGATAATTCTTATCATCTCTGCTTAATTCGAAAGCATTGCGAGTATAAAAATCTAATTTACTAGAAAAAATGTTAATCAAAATCAAATCCCACGAATCTACTGGTATATTTAAATTTTGAAGTGCTTGAGTATGTTGTTTAACTTTAGTAATGAATTCTCTTAAAGATTTAGGATTTCCTTTAGTAATTTGTAACTCTACTAGACCCCTAATATGTGAATTAACTATGTCTAAACTTCTGTCAAATCTTTCTTTGAGTAAATCAAGCGCGGTTTTATAATTGTCATCTGTAATTTTTATCTCATTGATAATAGAAAGAGGTTCGCCTTTTATAACTGTTTTTAAGTACATAAGTTTTTCAGAATCTGCAAGCGTGTCGTCCTTGTCAATAAGTGCCGAAAAAAGATCGATAAATGATTGCCACTCCTCGTAATTACCCGTGAACGTTGGTATTTTTAGATTTAAACGATTTAGTTTGCGAGAAGTACTTGCTTGAGCTCCCTGAGTATTACTTAAATTATCTGCCACGCCACTGACCCCTGACGCCACCGACGCAGCTTGACCATTATTTGCCATAAGTGTTTTGATTTTACTGTGTATTGTAATGTACTTTTGTTCTACTTCCACCCTATCATCGTCTTGACTGTCGTCAATTTCCTCTATTTGTTCTTGTATCAAATTATACTCATCAAATGCCTTTGTTAATAGAGTTTCTCTAACAGCAATATCATTTGTATTAATATTAGATTCGTCCATATTCTCAAAAATGAATTTTTCAATGCGCGTAATTTTAGCCTTTACTCGACCTCGTTTCCTAACCAAGCTTTCCATGATTTAAGTTTTTATTTTTATAAATTTAAACAATGAACCCTAACCCTAACATAAACAATTAGTATCGATATTAATTGGCAAAATGAATCCTACTGTATAACAAATAATAGTGTAAATGTTCTCGTATGGCTGTTCAACACAGGATAGTTATTTATTAGGCATCAACACTACGCGTTTTTTAACACTGCAGCTTAGTTTTCAAACGGAAAGTTCAAATACCGTATAAATTTCGAACTATAAGTTTAATTAACAAATAGAAAAGATCTGACCTTACACCCGTTGCGTGGCTTGGATACCAGACTGGACCTGTTGCCGTATTGAATTTCCTTAGCCTTGAACACCTTCTGCGGGGAATCTTAATCTTGGAACCTGGGGGAACTTTAACCTTGGACACCTGGGGAAACCTTAACCTTGGACACCTGGGGGAACCTTAACCTTGGACACCTGGGGGAACCTTAACCTTTTGTACACCTTCTGGGAGAAATCTTCGGGACACCTTTTCCCTAGTTTTCCCAACTTTTTTTTATTTTCAGCTAGTTTTTGCTATCCGGGTCGATTGGACCAATGTTGTCGCGTACCTTTGCGGCAAATAAAACCTTTGTCGTGGACTGTATTTGTTTTTTATTAATACTTTTATTCACAGAGTATATCAATTTACAGCGCAGTAGTTAGCTTGGCTGGGCACCGAGTCGATGCTGCGCTCTACATACATACATACTGTGATACTGACTGACTGTCGATCGGGCATCGAGCGGGGAACAACAGTACATTTTCGCGCTCTCACCGGTCTCCCTTCTCCCTTTTCATAAAAAACTTGACGGTCAAGCCGCTCTGCAACGTCAGTGGCGTAGCATAAATATTTAAACAAAAAAATGAAATGAACTTCCAACACCATCTTTATAGCTCCATTTCGAATTCAATCATTTTCCCTACAACGCATAAAAATATGCTTCTATAATAACAGATACCACTCAGTCACTGACAGTTGTACTTTGACACCAGAGTTGTACTCGAATACCAAGTACTAAGTACTTTTCATTTGTTTACACAGTACAAATCACCAAATACATCAATGATTTAAAAAGTATTTAGTTGCGTGTACTTGAGGACAAGTACTCGATTTACGAATACTATGAACAAGTACTTACCTGAATTTCTAAAATATATCCACAGGTAAAATAGCAGGAGTAATAATTTACCATTTAATAATATTCTTTGTATGCAAAGAATTACAAAGTACCCCAAATGTTCTTACAGTACTAGAATTAAGTACTTGTACTTGAGCTGTGGTACGTTGATGTACCAAATGTTTTGTGACATTTAATGAATAAAAATATCGTTATGAGATTTAACATACTATAGGAACTGAGCATCGAAACATGGCATTTCAACTATAACCCGTGGGATATATGAAGGGTATAATTTTATGAAAGAAATATAAATATGTGATGTAACTGAATAAGTTTTAAAAATACAAATTTTGCATTTTCTTAATAAAAATGGCATGTTTTATAATTCTCTTATCTCGGACCCAAATTGACATCAACAGAACAAAGTGCAACTTAACCGATAAGTATACCTCTTAAACTTTACAGCAATAAACAACATTTTTGTTTTCTTTTTCTTGTGACCAGGTATCAAACTTCTGAATGAAAATACTAGAAGGCACTCCTGTCATAAAACCCCTGTGTTTAAACCATAAAAAAGTTTGGTATTTTTTTTTCAAGTGTCATCATTTAGTATGAAGGTTGGTCATTTTTACAACGTGAAAGCTCGTCATTTATTTTTGAAATAAAAAAAGTTGAGAAAGGAAAAAGAAAATACACTTTTCCAGTTTTCTGCCATTATTTCAGGAAATACACAAACTATGTGCAACTTTTCCCTAATTTAAAGCACTCTGTATATATTACCGTTTCCGAGATCCCTGTACTGGGGCTATTGGGTATATCGTAAAAGTCACCATCCTGGTCATTTAATTTCAAAATAAGGTTGAGATTAACAAAAAATATTTAAATTACGTATTTGCTACCCCGAAAAACAAACAAACATAAAGCATTATTCAAATATTATATTTAAGAGCCACTAAATTTACAGAAAAAAAAATTAAATCTATTTTAAAACTATCAAGTAATTTTTTTAAAAGTACAATTCAAAAGCAATGGGCAGTTTTCTTTATAAAATATTGATTCCATACCATGACACTATTTCTTTGGCTCACCATGTATCTATGAATAATTTTCTATCACTATTTATAGGAATTTAAAAGCCGCGTATTTAAATTGTTGGTGACGAAATGTTTCTCAGTCAGTGACAATGGTATAATCTGGAAACAGATTAAGTAAATTTGTTTGTTTATTGAGTACAATTAGATAGTGACCTCAAATATTTAGTTTTAAATACATACATATGTGTTTTGTAAGTTGTCTATATTCCTAAAACTATAATTAAATCTGTCCTCATAATGCAACATGATATTTAGAATTTGGAACAAATGATGAATGCAATAAAAACTTCAAGGACTACTCTATTTATAATAATTGGTAGGAAATGTTTAGTAACAGACTTACTTCCTAAACAACTGAATAATGAATTGATTTAAAGTAAGTAATTGTTGTTTTTATCTGTTAATTATTATGCAAACTTAAGCAACTGACTGAGTAAGAATACTTTCTCTCCTTTTTCAGGTCAGATGTAAAGTAAACAATCTTTAGATAAGGATTATATAGGTATCATAATTCATGTGTTTCTGATGTTTGTTTACCTTTTCTTATAAACTAGATACTTAATATTGCCTTAAGTCAGCTTTTCTTTTATATATTCCTACACTGATTGCTGAACTGCTATATTCCTGTTTGGAGTGTATTACAGAAGATACAATGATATTTTTAATATTTCTATTTACATTGTTTCCTTTCAATGGTGGTATTAATTTAACATACATTGTTAAAAAAGATAAAGGTAAAGTATTACCAAGTTGTATTGCAGAAGAGTTTGAAAGATATGAAGCTGTTGGTTGGGTGTATCCCATGCCATCCAAAGATCAAGGGATTCCCAATATTAGTAAGTTTTACCCCCACCACCATCACCTATTAAAAAATGTTAGAAACCTACTAACAACTAGATATACAAAGCTATTTATGCACTATTAAATTATTTTATACTTTTAAATACTTTTTAAATTGTAGGTACAAAATTTATTCCTACAATAAGTAATGATTACAATTGCAAATTTTCCAAAAACAATATATGTTCAAAAAGGTGGACATTAAGAGATTGGTACATAGATGATAATTCAGCGAGGACTAAAGAATTTATTACCGATTATCGATGGGAAGGTACAAATTAAAAAAAAACAGTTAACTTCTAAAAACTGTGACTGTGTTCTTTTAGATCTTCAACCAATATTAATATCGAATACCACAAAAGAGTTTGAGGAGAGAATAGAAATCGATAATACATTTAAATCTGGCATTTCTGTACGAGCTCACGGTATAATCGAATTGCTAATTTGTTCAGGATGGAATCCCTACAACCATCCTTGCTATCACTTCCATATTAACAAGACAGAGATATACCTCAACAAATATTCCGCTCTACCCCAGTATTTGAACGACATTAATACAACATTTTTAGAACACTACAAGGTAATCTGGAATACGTTACCAGGCGATGGAACCTCACGTATTTTTTTAGGCATTTTCGAATATTTTTTCTCATGACGAGTGGAGAAATTTCGTTGTCAGTTTCGATGAAAGCAGGACTATCACACTGATCGATGTGAATTTAAACAGGACTGTTATTAAACATGTCGATGATGGAAATTTCAGTCCCATGTATTTGTTGGTGAGGAGTAACGAAACGAGTTTGTGGAAATTCCATAAAAGTAAATACTTTTATTTAGTGCCAATATTTTTTTAGCTTTATTTCATGCAACATTCCAAATCTAGACTTTGGTTGCCCTATGAAACTATGAACGACAAAAATGCGTAAATTGTGGCAAACATGTGCAATATAGGGATCTAAAAACATGTAACACTTATTATCTCAAACAAAATTTAGATAATCAAAAGGTTAATCCATTACGTCACCTCGTATCTACATTAATTTTTTGTTTTTTACTGTTTAATCATAAATAACATCTTTTTCATGTTTGATAACTTTTTCTACTGCATGTTTTGCAATTTTGTCCTTTTTAGGAAGACCATAGGAAATCTGTAAGGTCCATATTTGAGAAAATTAAACTGATGATGGATTTTTAGAATCAAAACGTCAAACTGAAAAACTAACTAACTAATACCATTTTGTAGAAAAGAAACAGTTGTAATGAATAAATACAATTAGTTTAAAAAAATCTCTTCGAATAAAGTCAAGAAAAACAAAAATCAATTTTTAAATTTAAAATTTTCCATACATTTCTGGAAGTTTTTCTTTAATTCTTAAAGGCCACTTGATTGAGCATTTCCCAATAGTAACCCTCGATTTTGGGGCGCCAAACATATTTTTAAATAAAAAATCCATTTTGTATTACGTCTGAGTTCATATACAGGGTGTCCGGAAACTCCACACAGAAAATTCATGATACTAGTAGACGAAATGTATATTATTGGAACTACGTAACTTTTTTAATACTTTTATTCCAATTTGGCACACTTGTTACCTTATAAAGATGCAGTTTTAGATAAATTATTTCTAAAATTGCAGAGTATGTAATGAAAGTGTACTTTGAAAACAAATAAATGGTAGATGCCATAGTATCACTTTAATGATAATTTCAAACCTTATCCTTTGTTCATAGAATGTAAAAGCGGAAATGTAACATTTCAGAAAATAGACACTTAACTAATTTATTTTAACTTTGGCAACAATTTCTGGACTGGTCACCACATCGTTGATTTAGCTTCTTTGGCAGAAGTAACTTTAATGTTTTAAACTTTATTTTAACCTTATTATTTCTTTGGAATACACTATCTTTTCAGGTAGTGTCACTCATAAAATTTCTGGACACCCAATATTTTAACAGATATTTAATCTTTCAATTTTTAAAGAATTTTTCGAATAATTATAATTATGTTCCGTTGAAAAGCAATTTAAGTGGAATATTATATTTTATTGTGCCAATTATTTTAGATGAATTTCTCTATACAAACACCACACAGGCATCACGGCTAGGGCCACAGTTAACGTTGCACAACAAAGATCTGTGTGTATCTTTACTCGTGTTGGTTTGCGAAAATTGTGAAATAGTCTTTTTTTACCAAAATGGAACACAAAATAAAATTTTAAAAACTGTTGGACACTTCGAGGTACCTCACAAACCACCCTTTTGAATGTAATAACATAATTCTGCAAATTTATATTTTAGAACATGCATTGGATGGAAATAAAACTTAAAGAAGAGAACATACAGGCTGATAAACTAAATATATTTGTTGAAACTAAATTCAAGAGCCCAGATACAAAACAGTCTGGGTTTTGGGCCATAGATAACGTTAGAGTATGCAACGAAAACGGTAAGACATCTTTATAGGTGAAAAAAAATTATTACTTTTCCTTATTTCCACACAGAAGTTAAAGTTTCATATTTGAAATTAAATGATATGAATGCGGATGATGAGAAAGAGAACTACATATCTTGCCAATTGATAAAAAAACCAAGTTGGAGACCAAAAAGACTTGTATACAACAAAATAAAAGGTAGGAAAATCAAAATGGTTTAAGGTTTAAAGATCTCTTAAGTTGTCTTTAAAAATTTGTTCAAACTGCATTAATTATATTTATAATAACATAATTTTTAGATTTTCCAGAGATTAGAGCTACTAGTAATTCCACTTCAATCAAATTATCCTGGGCGGAAGAAGATACTAGGAACGAAATAAATTATTTTATTATGTATCAGGTACAGTATCAAATTTAATAGTTGCATAATAATATGGATCAAAACGTAACTAATATTGATCAATTGGTTTAACATTTAACAATTTTTGAAGCGATAAAAACTTTTAAAAAATTATCCTAATACAATAAATTGGCCAATAACAGTGTACCAATTTTTTGATAATTAAAAAATTGGCAGTAAACATTGATGGGTTTCAGGCAAATGACATCTGTACTTCCGAACTTTACAATACAAGGAGACTGAAGTCTAGTGGATTTTTTACGACAAAATACAACGAAATAGTCATAAATAATCTAGTGCCCTTCACTCTGTACAACATAACAGTTTCGACTGTTTTACATGAGATGGATAAGCAAGTGTATGTTAATACATTGGAAACAGGTACATTAGCATAAATTAAAGTAAAATCATCGCATACATTAAGACCAGATTCCAGAATAAAATTAAATAAATTATTATTTTGAAATTAATTTCAATATTATCTTTTTTTTAGTGGAACCTACTTTTATGGAAACACCACAAAAAATTCAAATAAGAGCATCAGATTCAACAGTATATATTTCGTGGCAAAAAGTACCTTGTACAGAAATATACGGCAAACTAATTCATACGTTAACTGTTAGTAACGACGTATTAAATTTCACCAAACAAGTATCGTTGCAAACAGACACTAGTTATGAAATAAAGGGATTGCAACCTTACACTACATATTCGTTGAGTATTGTAACGGCTAGAAATGCAGCAAACATCTACAAGAACGTACACACCAACAGGATGGTGTTTAAC
The DNA here is from genome assembly GCA_037114965.1 of Monochamus alternatus. Taxonomy (NCBI): domain Eukaryota; kingdom Metazoa; phylum Arthropoda; class Insecta; order Coleoptera; family Cerambycidae; genus Monochamus; species Monochamus alternatus. The sequence goes on from CM073427.1 coordinate 77,306,529, forward strand.
TTCACAACCCTGCCTGGAGGTACGTATTTTATACAGGCTGTAACTTGAATCGGGGTATTATTTATACAGAGATTACATTTGACATTTAAAAATAAGTTGCAAGTTTATTTTCTCAAATTTCATTGTGAAAACTTAATTTTTTAATCCTTTTTTTAATAATTTTTATATTACACTACTAGATAGGCTGGTGTGGCTTTAGAAAACACCCACACTAGCCCATACGCACTTGGGAGTTGCGGCATGCATTGTTGTCAATTCTCAATTTAAGAAAAAGAGGAAAAATTTGAATAATACAAAGCAAATTTCCACGCTTAAAGTTACGCCCTTGCCAACTTTCTTAATTTTTAGTTGCTCCACCTGTTGAAAACCTGCAATTGTATTCTATAGACCAAAATTCTGCGTCCTTGCGTTACGATTTACCGAAAAATCTAAACGGCAAACCTACAAAAATTCAGCTAAATCGATGTAACACCATGTCTCACAGTAAGTGCAAGTCTTATACCTGGCAAGTGAAGCAGTGCCCTCTGTGGCCGAAGAAATTTTGCGTATATGCGAACAATCTAATGCCGTTTCAGCAGTACTCCTTTAAAATCAGTCTGAAAAATGAAAATTCAGATAGTTTTGGGAAAGAGGCGTCTGTTTCTGGTTACACATTGGATCGCGGTAAGTCATATTTGAACAAATTAATTCCTTTTTATTTTCCCCACTTATGAATTTTAGTTCCTGGCATTCCAACAAACGTAACGTATAAAATTGTCGATTGTCACATATCTACTGACTATTGTCATCTAAATGTGTCATGGTTGCACCCGTACAATGAAAACGGAACTATCACATCGTTTAACATAATTTTAAACAGTACACACAGGGACGTAAATAGTGAAGATAGCCAGTACATTCACGAAGTATATAAGGTTGAAAATAAAACGTATTTGCCAAAGTATACTTACCAGGTAATAATTTATACAGAAAGATCCGGAATGACTAAAGATTACGTACATAAAGTTTATAAAAATTATCAAAATGAATTTTCATGTACTTGAAAATTTCAAAATTACTTTCTATTGTCCAAATCCTTCCCGCCAATAGCAACGAACAAACCAGTGCAATAATAGTATATTATGCAACGATCATGTAATGATGGTTATTAATACACGAGTATTAACCGGGATACGAAACGAGGCGAAGGCGAGTTTCGTATGATTTATGCGAGTGTATTAATAACAATTACATTAGAGTTGCATACGCTATTTTTTCTACACCCGATAAATAATCAAAAACCATAAATTATATATTTTTATTGAACACAATAGGTAACAGTAATTATTCGTATGAACTGCATTTTCTGCTAGGTAAGTTTAGCTAGGTATCTACGAAAATTTAATATGTACTGATTTTGACATCTAAAATAATTACATATAACCTATGATAAACATCAAATGCACAGCATGCTTGATTGAAAAATTATGGGTTTCTTGATTAAAAATCTGTATCGTAATGAAAAATCTGTATCGTATTGGGTATCATTATGAAACGGATTATAAAATCTGTATCGTAATGAAAAATCTGTATCGTAATGGGTATCATTGTGAAACGGATTATGGGCAATATAAGTGCATTGTTATAATACGGGTGTAGAAAAAAAGTTATTATAGAGCCATTCTGGATCTCATTGTTTTAGCTTAAAATAAATAGAAAATGTGAAATAAAACCATTCTTTTTTTTTCTAGATAAAATATTTGCCATATACTGCTTCTTACAGACTGTATCTACAATCGGTAAACACAATGTACAAAAGTAGTTTTACCCAAGTAATGGTGAAGACTGACAATTTAGGTGATCATATAAACCAAAGCCTTGAACTTTTAGAAAAAACAGATCACAGTTTATCCTTTAAACTACCGCAACTCGATCGAAGATTAGATTCCTACGTTCTAACAGCGATTGTTCAAGATTTTGATACTAAGAAAGATGTCGAACCAGAGTTGTTGAAAGATAAGAAAATTGCTGACGTCTTGTGCCATAATTTTGGACATACTTGGATATCCCATGTTCTGAAGGTAAATTTAAATGATACGTCTTACAGATTTTGCAAATATTCGTCATGAAGTACATTTTAAAACTTATTTGTAGGTTGAAAATAACAATACTGAAACCATAATGATAGGGGATTCAGAAAAAGGGCATATAAAGCCCAAAACTCAATACTGTGTAACGTTTATTATCTCCAATAAATATAAAGGCGCGGAACACAATGTCGTTTATTATGAAAAACTGAAAACACCTGATGCTCCTCCTGTCAAGGAATCACATAGTAGTAACAACCATTTATACATTTTATTATTGTTACTACTTCTAATCCCTGCAGGATTCTTTCTATACAGGTGAGAGTTTTGAATGTTTTAATGACTTTCTTTTATTATTACTGGCATGAAAATAACGCTGATTAATATACATATTGCTTTGTAGGTACCTGAGGAAGAGAAGAGTAATACCAAAGCCAGCAGAAAATAATGAAAATGTATACGAATCGTTGCCTTTCGATGAATGTGAAAATAATTGCGTAAACAATGAAAATTACGATCAACTAATTCACAAGTAATTCAATTAATACTTTTAATTAGGTACTTACGCTGACTGTGATGTTAACTTTTTTACCATATTAATATTACTGGTTTTTATAAAATTTATGCAAGTTGAAACTCATTAATTAATTTTATTTAATTCGCAAGGATTCATAATCTTTATTTAAACAAGTTATATTAAATAATAAAAAAATAATCTGCAATTGTTGTAAATCAGGAAGAGTCCTAACCAGTTATAATTAGTTTGGTAGTCAGTGGACCAGATTGTTGGGATATTTATTCTCTGTGAGAACATATATAACTTGATATTTTACATTTGACGTAGCAAATCAACTAACTATACCGATTTGGCGGTATTTGTACCGGTATTATTACCAATATATTTGCCAGTATTTATAGCTGTATTATTACAGGTATCTGTAACGGTATTTATACCAGTATTACAAACAGTATCTATATCAGTATGTATACATTAAAAATACCGGTTTTTATATATACTGATCTGAGTATAATACCGTAATAATTACAGATATACACTGAAACAAAACTTTTAAAATGATCCAATAAATTTGGTCTACAAATAATAAGTAATATGCTGTTAATATTTCTAATTATACACCTAAAAAACAAATAATGTTATTATGTTTTGTGATAAAAAAACTAATTATAAACTAACATTAATATATTTCACAATGTTCTGTGTATAGTACTCAATAAACAAAATGTGTTTTATCTTCCCGCGTACATTTTTATCAATAAATGAAATAACAAATCGGTTTTATCTTCTTTTATTGCAAAATATTTGTCCCATTATTAAAACCAAACAAGTTTTTCTTCTGGTCATATTATCTTGGAAGTTAAAAACATATGTAAAGGTTTGAGAAGACTTAGTCACTTTTTATTTAAAGCAACAGCAGCATACATTTTCGTTTAGAAGTTTATGACGTGATTACCAAATCACAATGGAAGAACGCAGCTTATAACTTTTATTTTCCTTCACCTGATCAGTTGCAAGCAAGTTTTTTCCCATGAAATGACGACTTAAAATTTTATTTAAAATTATAAATTTGATTGAAATAAGTAGATATATATATATTCTGTGGTACTATAAATTGTAGTTAACGTTACTCAAAACTTGGCTTAATACTCGTAACTTATAAGTTGTATTTCGCAAAATTTTAGAACATTTAATTCGAGGAAACTTAAAAAAATATTTGAATTTATTATGGGGGTAGGTATGGTTTAAATTAAAAATGTTCCATTCATTGGAACATCAGTTATCTATATATATATTGTAGATTTTCCATCGCAAACAATTTTTTACATTATTTTTTCAGACTATATGCTTAGATGTAGCCGATTACCAGGATACCAAATTTCATAACATTTAAAAATAAAAAAGTTACAAAAGGAAAAATGCACTTTTCCAGTTTTCAGTTATTTCAGGACCTACACAAAGTATCTCATACCTATTTCTTTTCAGAATATTAAAAGGCATAAAAATGTGCAACTTTTTCCTAATTTAAACTGCCCTGTATATATTACTATTTCCGAGATCCCTGTAGTGGAGCTAGTGGGTGTTGTGAAAGGGACTACCCTGTTTTCATTTTTTGACTGCTCACTTATAAATAAGGTTGAAATTAATGAAAACTATTTAAATTATCTACCTGTTTTTAAAAAACAAGCATTTTATTTGTAAATATCTCGGAAGAATATTACATAAGAGATTATCATTTTATAAATAGAACGGGTTCAAAAAGCAGTAGTTCAAATGTTTATATGTAGAAACCACTAAATTTACAGCAAAAAAATTAAATCCATTTTAAAATTATTATAAAGATACCTTCTTAAAACTACAATTTGAAAGTAACAGACAATTTTTTTTTACAAAATATTGAGTCTATAGCATGACACTATTTCTTTAGCTGACCATATGTATCCATGAATGAATAATTTTCAAACACTATTTATAGGAATTTAAAGGATTCACATTATTTGAATAGTTTGTGACGAATCTACATGATTTCCAGTAAGTGGCAATGGAAATCTGGAAAGAGATGAAGTGAATTTGTGAAAGATACATGCGTGTTTTGTAAGTTGTCTATATTCCAAGCCATCTTCAACATATTTTTTAGAATTTGGAACAAATGGTGAATGTAATAAAAACTACTCTATTTATAATAATTGCTAGGAAATGTTTTGTAATGGACTTACTTTCTAAACAACTGAATAATAAATCATTTTAAGATTTAAAAGTAAGTAATTGTATTTTATCTGTTAAGTTAATTATTATTCAAACTTAAGCAGGATACTGAGTAAGCCACTTTCCCTCCCCTTTCAGGTCAGATGTAACGTAAACAATCTTTAGATAAGCATTATAAGACACGGTATAAAGGTAGGAAGCGAAAATGCGTCTTTATGGGCATTATAATGTGATATAGGCATCAGAGTTTCTGTTTATCTTTTATTCAGATACTTGATAATATTGCCTTAAGTCAGCTTTTATTTTATGTATTAATGTATTCCTATTTGGAGTGTATTAGAAGAAACAATGATATTTTTAATTTTTCTATCCACATTGTTTCCTTTTAATGGCAGTATTAATTTAACATACATTGTTAAAAAAGATAAAGGTGAAGGATTACCCAGTTGCATTGCAGAAGAGTTTGAAAGATATGAAGCTGTTGGTTGGGTGTATCCTATGCCATCCGAAGATCAAGGGATTCTCAATATTAGTAAGTTTTACCCCCACCACCATCACCTTTTAAAGAATGTTACTAATCCATGCACTAACCACTAGATATAAAAAGCTATTTACGCACTAGTAAATTATTTTATACTTTTAAATACTTTTTAAATTGTAGGTACAAAATTTATTCCTACAATAAGTAACGCTTACAATTGCAAATTTTCCAAAAACAATATATGTTCGAAACGGTGGATATTAAGAGATTGGTATATAGATGATAATTCAGCAAGGACTAAACAATTTATTACCGATTATCGATGGGAAGGTAAAAATTTAAAAAAATACAGTTAAATTATAAAAACTGTGACCGTGTTCATTTAGATCTTCAACCAATATTAATATCGAGTACCACAAAAGAGTTTGAGGAGAGAATAGAAATCGATAATACATTTAAATCTGGCATTTCTGTAAGAGCTCACGGTATAATCGAATTGCTAATTTGTTCAGGATGGAATCCCTACAAACATCCTTGCTATCATTTTCATATTAACAAGACAGAAATATACCTCAGCAAATATTCCGCTCTACCCCAGTATTTAAAGGACATTAACACAACATCCTTAGAACACTACAAGGTAATTTGGAATTCATTACCGGGTGATGGAACTTAATGTATTTTTTTAGGCATTTTCAAATATTTTGTCTGACTACGAATGGAGCAATTTTGTTGTCAGTTTTGATGAAAACAGGACTATCACACTAATTGACGTGAATTTAAATAGGACTGTTATTAAACATGTCGACGACGGAAATTTCAGACCTATGTATTTGTTGGTGCGGAGTAACGAAACGAGTTTGTGGAAATTCCATAAAAGTAGGTGGTTTTGTTGAATACCAGTGGTTTTTAACTTCGTTTCATGCAACAAACCAGATCAATACTTTGGTTGCCCTATGAAATTATGAAAGACAAAAATACGTAAATTGTGGCAAACTTGTGTGATATAGGGATCTAAAAACATGTGACACTAGTTATCTTAAACAAAATTTAGATAAAAAAGGTTAAACCATCATGTCAACTCGTGTTCACATAATTTTTTTGTTTTTTGCTTTTTAATCATAAATAACATTGTTTTCATGTTTGAACTTTTTTCCTACTGCATGTTTTGAAATTTTGTCCGTTTTTAGGAAGACCATAGAAAATCTATTATAAGGTCCATATTTGAGAAAATTAAATTGATGATGGATTTGGAAAATCAAAACGTCAAACTGATAATGCCTATTTGTAAAAAAGAGAATGCAATTAATTAGTTTCAAAAAATCTCTTCAAATAAAGTTAGGAAGTAGTTCTTGATTGAGCATCAAATTACATAACATTGCCATGATTTAAAACTATTTAAATTTTTTGTTTGTGATTACTGAAATGCAATTTTAGTTGAACATATATACTGAACATTATTTTTTATCGTGCCAATTATTTTAGCTGAATTTCTCTATACAAATACCACACAGATATCATGGCTAGGGCCACAGCTAATGTTGCACAACAAAGATCTGTGTGTATCTTTACTCGTGTCGGTTTGCGAAAATTGTGAAATAGTCTTTTTTTACCAAAATGGAACACAAAATAAAATTTTAAAAACTGTTGGACACTTCGAGGTACCTCACAAACCACCCTTTTGAATGTAATAACATAATTCTGCAAATTTATATTTTAGAACATGCATTGGATGGAAATAAAACTTAAAGAAGAGAACATACAGGCTGATAAACTAAATATATTTGTTGAAACTAAATTCAAGAGCCCAGATACAAAACAGTCTGGGTTTTGGGCCATAGATAACGTTAGAGTATGCAACGAAAACGGTAAGACATCTTTATAGGTGAAAAAAATTATTACTTTTCCTTATTTCCACACAGAAGTTAAAGTTTCATATTTGAAATTAAATGATATGAATGCGGATGATGAGAAAGAGAACTACATATCTTGCCAATTGATAAAAAAAACCAAGTTGGAGACCAAAAAGACTTGTATACAACAAAATAAAAGGTAGGAAAATCAAAATGGTTTAAGGTTTAAAGATCTCTTAAGTTGTCTTTAAAAATTTGTTCAAACTGCATTAATTATATTTATAATAACATAATTTTTAGATTTTCCAGAGATTAGAGCTACTAGTAATTCCACTTCAATCAAATTATCCTGGGCGGAAGAAGATACTAGGAACGAAATAAATTATTTTATTATGTATCAGGTACAGTATCAAATTTAATAGTTGCATAATAATATGGATCAAAACGTAACTAATATTGATCAATTGGTTTCACATTTAACAATTTTTGAAGCGATAAAAACTTTTAAAAAATTATCCTAATACAATAAATTGGCCAATAACAGTGTATCAATTTTTTGATAATTAAAAAATTGGTAGTAAACATTGATGGGTTTCAGGCAAATGACATCTGTACTTCCGAACCTTACAATACAAGGAGACTGAAGTCTAGTGGATTTTTTACGACAAAATACAACGAAATAGTCATAAATAATCTAGTGCCCTTCACTCTGTACAACATAACAGTTTCGACTGTTTTACATGAGATGGATAAGCAAGTGTATGTTAATACAATGGAAACAGGTACATTAGCATAAATTAAAGTAAAATCATCGCATACATTAAGACCAGATTCCAGAATAAAATTAAATAAATTATTATTTTGAAATTAATTTCAATATTATCTTTTTTTTAGTGGAACCTACTTTTATGGAAACACCACAAAAAATTCAAATAAGAGCATCAGATTCAACAGTATATATTTCGTGGCAAAAAGTACCTTGTACAGAAATATACGGCAAACTAATTCATACGTTAACTGTTAGTAACGACGTATTAAATTTCACCAAACAAGTATCGTTGCAAACAGACACTAGTTATGAAATAAAGGGATTGCAACCTTACACTACATATTCGTTGAGTATTGTAACGGCTAGAAATGCAGCAAACATCTACAAGAACGTACACACCAACAGGATGGTGTTTAACTTCACAACCCTGCCTGGAGGTACGTATTTTATACAGGCTGTAACTTGAATCGGGGTATTATTTATACAGAGATTACATTTGACATTTAAAAATAAGTTGCAAGTTTATTTTCTCAAATTTCATTGTGAAAACTTAATTTTTTAATCCTTTTTTTAATAATTTTTATATTACACTACTAGATAGGCTGGTGTGGCTTTAGAGCCACTAGCCCATACGCACTTGGGAGTTGCGGCATGCATTGTTGTCAATTCTCAATTTAAGAAAAAGAGGAAAAATTTGAATAATACAAAGCAAATTTCCACGCTTAAAGTTACGCCCTTGCCAACTTTCTTAATTTTTAGTTGCTCCACCTGTTGAAAACCTGCAATTGTATTCTATAGATCAAAATTCTGCGTCCTTGCGTTACGATTTACCGAAAAATCTAAACGGCAAACCTACAAAAATTCAGCTAAATCGATGTAACACCATGTCTCACAGTAAGTGCAAGTCTTATACCTGGCAAGTGAAGCAGTGCCCTCTGTGGCCGAAGAAATTTTGCGTATATGCGAACAATCTAATGCCGTTTCAGCAGTTCTCCTTTAAAATCAGTCTGAAAAATGAAAATTCAGATAGTTTTGGGAAAGAGGCGTCTGTTTCTGGTTACACATTGGATCGCGGTAAGTCATATTTCAACAAATTAATTCCTTTTTATTTTCCCCACATATGAATTTTAGTTCCTGGCATTCCAACAAACGTAACGTATAAAATTGTCGATTGTCACATATCTACTGACTATTGTCATCTAAATGTGTCATGGTTGCACCCGTACAATGAAAACGGAACTATCACATCGTTTAACATAATTTTAAACAGTACACACAGGGACGTAAATAGTGAAGATAGCCAGTACATTCACGAAGTATATAAGGTTGAAAATAAAACGTATTTGCCAAAGTATACTTACCAGGTAATAATTTATACAGAAAGATCCGGAATGACTAAAGATTACGTACATAAAGTTTATAAAAATTATCAAAATGAATTTTCATGTACTTGAAAATTTCAAAATTACTTTCTATTGTCCAAATCCTTCCCACCAATAGCAACGAACAAACCAGTGCAATAATAGTATATTATGCAACGATCATGTAATGATGGTTATTAATACACGAGCATTAACCGGGATACGAAACGAGCCGAAGGCGAGTTTCGTATGGTTTATGTGAGAGTTGCATACTCTATTTTTTCTACACCCGATAAATAATCAAAAAAAATAAATTTTATATTTTTATTAAACACAATAGGTAACAGTAATTATTCATATGAACTGCATTTTCTGCTTTCTCCGATATGTGTGGAGGAGTCGATGGTAATTCTTCTATATCCCTGATATCAGACATTTTGATAAATTATCGAAGTATAGCTAGGTATCTACGAAAATTTAATACGTACTGATTTTGACATCTAAAATAATTACATATAACCTATGATAAACATCAAATGCACAGCATGCTTGATTGAAAAATTATGGGTTTCTATTGATTAAAAATCTGTATCGTAATGAAAAATCTGTATCGTAATGGGTATCATTATGAAACGGATTATAAAATCTGTATCGTAATGAAAAATCTGTATCGTAATGGGTATCATTATGAAACGGATTATGGGCAATATAAGTGCATTGTTATAATACGGGTGTAGAAAAAAGTTATTATAGAGCCATTCTGGATCTCATTGTTTTAGCTTAAAATAAATAGAAAATGTGAAATAAAACAATTCTTTTTTTTTCTAGATAAAATATTTGCCATATAGTGCTTCTTACAGACTGTATCTACAATCGGTAAACACAATGTACAAAAGTAGTTTTACCCAAGTAATGGTGAAGACTGACAATTTAGGTGATCATATAAACCAAAGCCTTGAACTTTTAGAAAAAACAGATCACAGTTTATCCTTTAAACTACCGCAACTCGATCGAAGATTAGATTCCTACGTTTTAACAGCGATTGTTCAAGATTTTGATACTAAGAAAGATGTCGAATCAGAGTTGTTGAAAGATAAGAAAATTGCTGACGTCTTGTGCCATAATTTTGGACATACTTGGATATCCCATGTTCTGAAGGTAAATTTAAATGATACGTCTTACAGATTTTGCAAATATTCGTCATGAAGTACATTTTAAAACTTATTTGTAGGTTGAAAATAACAATACTGAAACCATAATGATAGGGGATTCAGAAAAAGGGCATATAAAGCCCAAAACTCAATACTGTGTAACGTTTATTATCTCCAATAAATATAAAGGCGCCGAACACAATGTCGTTTATTACGAAAAACTGGAAACACCTGATGCTCCTCTTGTTAGGGAATCACATGGTAGTTACAACCATTTATACAATTTATTATTGTCACTACTTCTAATCCCTGCAGGATTCTTTCTATACAGGTGAGAGTTCCAAATGTTTTAATGACTTTTTTTTTAATATTACTGGCATGAAAATAACGTTGATTAATATATATTGCTCTGTAGGTACTCGAGGAAGAGAAGAGTAATACCAAAGCCAGCAGAAAATAATGAAAATGTATACGAATTATAAAAATAATTGAGTAAACAATGAAAATTACGACCAACTAATTCACAAGTGTTCAATTAATATTTTTAATTAGGTACTTCGCTGACTGTGATCTCAACTTTTTTACCATGTTAATATTACTGGTATTTATAAATTTTATGCAAGTTAAACATGATTAATTAATTTTATTTAATTCACAAGGCTTCATAATTTCTACACAAGTTATACTAAATGATAAAAAAATAATATGCAACTATTGTAAATCAGGAACAGTCCTATCCAGTTATATTTAGTTAAGTAGTCAGTGGACCAAATTGTTGGGATATATATTCTCTGTAAAAACAAAAAATATTATTTTTATTATTATTTTATTAATTAATTAATAAAATAGTTTGACATACCTGATATTGCAACATTTTGGGCCCGTCTTACCTAGTTTCTACAAACTAATACAAATGTTTCTGCTTCTTGTCCGTTTTGAACTTGTAAGTTATTGGCAGAACTATGATACGTTTGCGTAAGTCCGCTTTGGTGCAATATACTTCATTTTTTTAAATAGTTCCACAAAAATAAGTCTAGATGATTTAAAGTCAGGAGATCGTGGCGTTCATGGTACAGGTCCTCCTCGTCCAATCCCTTGGTATTAACACTTGGACACGCTGTACATGGTACGGATATACTTGAGCCTCATGTATGATACGCCACACTGTTGCAATATGTCGTGGACGCCTTGGACCTTCATCTCTTCCACGATTCGGTTGCAAATTTCCCGTGTCACACCAGCGTTTGCACTGCACACCGTTGTAAAAGTAGCTGCATTTGGCACATGTTTACCGGGAAATCGTTCTGCTAAAGCATTTTCACTTCGGCATAAATTAAAACGATATCCATCAACTGCAAGTTGCTATAGACATAAGCCATTTTTGATATTTGAAAAACTAATGTAAATAAAGGTTGGAACTACTAGAACTTCAACAATTTTTTTTCTCGGAAACTAAGGAATAAAAAAAATTTTTTTTAAGATATTGACTCCATTTTTCATGACGCATCTATTCCCAAATTCTTTTAGATAAGTTCTGAATCACCCTGTATAACTTGATATTTTACAATTGACGTAGCAAATCAACTGGCATAACTACCGATTTGGGAGTATTTGTACCGGTATTATTACCGATATATTTGCCGTTATTTGCAGCGGTATTAATATTATTATCATTAGTATTTACTAATGTTAAGATTACCGTTATTTAAAAGGATATTATCACCAATTATTTATTACAGATATTACCAGCACTTTTTTTCTGTGTTTATACTGACATTTGTAACTGTACTGTTACATTACTAATTATTTATATATGTATTTGTAACGGCAAATATACCGGTTTTTACAACGGTATCCATACTGATATTTGTAGCGATCGTTTGCAATAATAACGACACTTTTTAAAATGAATTTTGCGATTTCTTTTGAACTGCTAACGTATTTAATAGAATCTAATAACAGCTTTTAACATTAGTCACTCATCAATAGAGATTTAATGAAATTTCTACTCAGAACTTCCAGAAATTCAAAAACTATTTTGAGAGAATGTCATTATTGTTACACAAGCATGTACCTTCATTTGTAACCTTATCTATAAAGGTATTTGTAAAGGTAAATGTATCGGTATTTATAACGCCAGTATTTAAAACACCAACTGTATTAGAACGGTACATATCTGCAACGGTATGTATATATATCTACCAGTATGTTACGGTACATATTTTACGGACAATTGTAAAGATTCGGTATTTGAATCAATATTTATATCGGTATCTGTAATGGTATTTATTCGGTATTACGGTATGTATACAATAAATCGATTGCAATAATATCGATAATTATAGTACCGTTATATCTGCAGGTATAAATACAAACCAAACTCTTAGAAAAGATCCAAAAAATTTGGTCTACAAATGACAAGTATGTAATATGTTAATATTTCTAATTATACACCTAATCAACAAATAATATTTTTTTGGTGATAAAACAAATTAGGTACTTAATTAAAAACTAACAATATATTTCACAATGTTTTGTGTATAATGATCAATAAACAAAATCTGTTTTATCTTCCTTTTATTGCAAAACACTTGTCCCATTATTTCAAACAAAACAAGTACTATGGATTAATATTTGCAGAAATTTAGAAAAAATATATATTTCGAATTTGTTATGGAGGTGGGTATGGTTTAAATAAAAATTTAATTTTGTATGTATATTTCAATTGTCTAACCATCGCGATTTAACCTTTGTGATACGGTAATATCACGGCTGCTACGTTTGGTCTAACAGATGTAACTGCATTTTATATTTCTTTCCCAAATTTAATTAAATTTATGTATAAAAAATGTTAAACCCTATTGGTAATATGAAATGATGCTAAGAAAACTTACTTATTTCTAAATAGTTCAGCTTTCTCATTTTACATAAATCTTGGATATTTCTTTAATCGCAACTCATATTTCTTACCCTCAAAAATACAAAATATTGCTGCGGCAAGAATTCAGACCACTACTCATGGTTAACGTTACGCAATTGTTTTTAAAGTCAACATAATTTGTCGCGTTAAAGACAAACGGTTTTTGTAAATTACTGTAACGTAGGTATAGTGAAAACATTTAGTGTAGTATATAATTTTATTAATCTTATTTGCAGTTCTATAAATATTTTGATAAAAATATATGCGTACGTCGTCTGAATTCTTGCCGCAACTATACACCGAATTTGATTGAAATCTTAACCATTTCAAATTTATTGCTAATTTTTGAAAATACATTTTTAAATGAGTTACTTATACAGTCTTTAATTGTAACGTAAATATTTCCTTCTCAATTTTTGAACAAGCTGTTATACCTATATAGATAATATTACGAAATAAAAACGGTTTTCAGCATGATGTAAATTTTCCATCGCGATTTTGTTACATTGATTTTTAAAAGACGATCTGGTCGATTACCGCCTGGTACGACATTTCAAATAGGTACTCAAAAATACCTGTGACTGATAGAAATGGATATTTATTTGACGATGTTTTTTACACGAGACATCTTCCTTAAATCTTTCCGTCGCGCATGTCGCATGTGGAATGCGGGAAATCAATATGCTAGTACGCAATGTGATTAAAAGAAAATTCCCGTGAACTTTCCTCAAAATAATCGATAGAAATGTTTATAATTATGTACCGTTTCTGTTGCACCACGTAGGTATTAAAAAAAAATAAAGAAATACGTCCCTTAAAGTAAGAAGAATAATCTGAAAATGCCTAAAAAATTAGATTTTAGCGTTATTTTTGTGACAAGTAAGTGTGATATAATCCGTTTTACAAATACACGGGAACGAGAGTTTCAGGTGAAGACCCGAAATATCGGTCAACAGAATTAAATGTACACGGTCCCACTGTAAAGGGATGGCAGTCGGAGAAGAAGTGCGAATACCCCCAAGAAATTATCCTCAAGTTGGAAAAGAGATGTGTGCTAACTAAAATCCAATTATTGGCTCATCAGTATTTAATACGTAAGTTATTAACACAAATCAGGAGTAGGTATTATTTTATATTTTTATAAATAATTGAGTTTAAATTCTGAGAACACAATATTGGACAATGTTTTTAGCTTCAAAGGTAGAAATATTTTTAAACAATGAGGACACCAACACTATTGAAAACGTATCACAGATAAACTGGGAATATTTGGGGTATATAACACTGTCCGACAATCAGGGTACAGAATTCAAAAGCCGGGAGCTGAAATCTGCAAACGTACCAAAAAAACCAGCAATGTGTGTCAAAATGAATTTGCACAGAAATCACGAGAACATCTACAACATCAACAACCAGGTACGTTTAATTAATAGTTTCGAATCTGAAATACTGTACGACCAGTAAACCAACCGTTTATGAACACATAGAAAATTTGTATTTATAACACTTTTAGGTCAGCCTTATTGCAATTAATTTTATGGGCATGGAGACAGAGATGCAGCATACATCAGGCAGCGAAAACTTAAATGATCTAATGAATAATCCCGATTATACGTCCCCATACGATGATTTAGCATTTGAAATGTACGTTGATGTTGACATCGCTAAAGTTATCCGCGAGATGGAAAACAAGAAGCATTTGGCTGTGATAAGTAGGTAAAAAGGTGCAAGGACAATATACAGGGTGATTTTTAACCTACATGCATAATCTTGGGAAACTATGACTAAGGACAAATAATAACGAATAGTGAAAAAAAAATGTTTTTCTGAGATACCACCAATTTATTTCAAATTAAAACGTGAATTTCATAAAATTGAAAATACATTTAATTTATCATAGTAACTGTTCCAAGTTATTTTCGTGGTTTTTAATACACAGTTGAGCTGGTCGAATTCACGAGTCCCCATACCCACAGTCCAAACCAGGCTATAATCGAATTGCCTCAGTGGCAGAATGTCTGTGTTTTCCCAATTCTTGTTCAGTGTTAAGTTTGGTAACATACACCATAGTTTTTATGTGATCCCAAACATAAAAATCAAGTGGATTTAGGTTGGACGATCTAGGGGACCACCCAATTGGATCGTCTCGGCCTATCCATCATACAAGAATCACATAATTTAAATTAAAAATATATTTTTTGTCATTATTCGTCATTATTTGTCTCCGCCTATAATTTCACAAGTTTATGCGTACAGGTTAAGAATCATCCTGTATATTACTAAGCCGTCAACACATGCATTTTTAAATTGAAATACCTACTGGTTATTTCTTTTCAGATGAAAGATTTGAATATGCTAGGAAGTTAAAAAATACTATATTAAAATTGAGAGCGGCTGGGGAAAAGTTAGGAAAATATGAATTAGAAAAAAGGCACGCTATAGAAATGGAGGATTATGAGAAAGCTGGGCAAAAGAAAAATCAAATGGATCAGTTTAGAGTTGATATTTATCAAGAGCTTAGCGTAGAACAATTGCTTGAAAAGGAAGGGGTATGTTTCCCATTTCGATTAGTATATACAGGGTGTCACGTTGAATGGGGTTTGATTGATTAAAAAACTAATTATTAATGACTATTGAATAAAAAAATATATATATTACAGATTAGTTTCCGGGGAACAGGTACTATTGCCCCTGAAAAAGTAACCCCCCATTTTAAGTTACATCTTGTATATCAAAAATAATCTTGAAAAATAATAGGTGGGTTGGGTGGCAAGGTACTATCAATAACACCGGCACACAAAAAAAGTGATTTGTACTTCAGCCAGACCCACCTATGTGTATGTTTTTTGACACATTGAATCCGAAGGTTAGCTTTTCTGACCTTGATCAAATGTGTTTCATGTATTTCAATGTGCTGAATTCTATCGAACTGCATCACCTATAAATATTGCAAAAATCGCAAAAAATAGATGGAATAGTTTCCAGCTAAAACAAATTTGAGCTAAACAGACTTCAGATTTGGATTCAGTGCCTCAAAATACATTAAGGCATCTGGGTCTGGTCAAACAGACTAACTTTTTGGGGGATTTCTAACAATTTTTTGCGTTTTCCTGCTATTTCTCACAATATTTGCAAATTCTGTAAGTGATTTTTTAAAGATTTTTCATTAATTTTACGTTTTACTCAAAATTTTGAGGGTCTTGAGCTAAACGGACTTCAGTCACTTAAAGTGGATCTGGTCAAACGTACAGACCATTTTTTTTGTGTGCCAGTGTAATTTATTAATATGACTACTTATTATTACTATTATCATCACCTAATATTTGAATCTTTAATTCTTTTGTAGGTTTGTGCAAAAAACGACGAAATAGCCGAAGAGACTGATAACATCACAAAACATCTACTGTCACCAGTATTAACTAAAAACTGCGTCGAGAAGAGACCCGTTTCACCTAACCAGCTGCACACTAGTCAGGTATCCCCATTGCACATGCCCAGGCACCAAAGCCCTAAATCCGGATCGCCCAGCACAGGAAGTCCAACTAATATACAGTCCAGAGGTTCGTTTAGGCGACGCAACAAATCGGCTGGTGCAATTATAAAATCCACGTACGAGATGTACGAAGAGAAACCATTGCCCGCTCTGAGGCAGTAAGAGAATACGAGACAAGGTAATTCCAATTTTTAACGTATTATTATTTCAGCTCGCAGACGAACGAATTTTTAAGAGAGTGCCAGATGGATTCCGATCACAAGACAGTGTCAAAACTGACGGAGAGGGAAAAGAAGCAGGCAGCCCTTCCTATATTAGTTTTTGGTAACGATTTGGTGGAAAAATTTTACTCGAAACATTACTGCGATAAAGAAGAGGGGTTAACTAGACTTAAAGAAGAATTACTCTCTTATGATAACACAAAAATGCATGCGCCGAATAAGACTGCTAGAGCTGCGATATTTTTATTACATAGAGCGTTAAGAGATAAGGTATTTTCCGTCTACAATTTAGCCAATGAAGTTATACGGTTGTTTTTCGTGCAGTTTATTCCTGGCAGGTAAGTTGATATGTTTGTCTTTCGTTAGCGAAGATAGTGTAGGCTTTTAGATTCTTTTTCAACTTGCGTGTAATGTACTTTTAGAGTTGCCGCTACCGAAGTGGCTAGAAGTGTAGATAAATTATTGCCGGAATTATTAACAAAATCTGGAGACACTAGTCAGAGAGTTAATCAAATGGCAGTTCACACAATATTAACTATGGCCGATTGCAAAAATGTTAGGTAAGAATTTGTGCTGATATATGTAATTAAAATTATAACTTTGCTCGTTTTTTTATATAATTAGATCTTCAACATAACTTTTTGATAATTTCAATTGCCATTGTCTCGAAAAATATTTACAGACCTATTATGATTTTTTTTTCTAAAAGTTGGTAGCTTCAAACTTTAACAATAAATTGGCAAATTTATTTAACATAATAAAAAAGTTGTAAATGTGAAACATGTTTTAGAATTACGTTTTGTTTGATTCTATTAAAAAATATGAGTAGCAAAAATACAGATTGGCTAGTAATTTTATTAATACCCAGTATAGAAAATGCATGAATCAGAATTTAATGAAATTCGTTTAATAATAATAATCTTCTGATTAAATTAGTTTCGATAATAGCGTTATTTTATTATAGAGATCTGCATATAATCCCCGTGCATTTAAGTAGGCCAGTTAGTAGCAGTACTCATCCTAGATTAGCACTGAGTAGAGCAGAAATGGTCGAGCAACTAATCATAAACCATGGTATATCCACAGACAAGCAAAGGTAAACAGTTCTTATAGTGCCAGTAAATAACTTAACATATATACAAAGTATTTCTATCTTTAGTAATGTTTTTCATTCATAGCTTTGGCAGAGGGTAGAGTATCAAAATTTAATAGGGTTGTTTCTTATAACAGTGTCTCTAAAACATTATATTTTTACGATGCAGGGAGCAAGGCCTTCACTTTTAATAGATATTTTTATATTATCTGTGCAAACTCAGAGTTTTTCTTAATGGTGCGTGAAAGTGCCATAAAACACAGATTTCGAGCACGAAATATAAACAATATTTTTCATCCAATTGTTTAAAGTATTTGCCATTGCAGATTTCATTATCTCTCAATACATTTTTATCTGGAGTTAGTGTCAATGTCAAAAGTGACATGATCGTGAAAAAACTATCACGTGTTTTTGTTTAAATTTTTCAGCGCCATTAAAAAATGCATATCAATAGTAATTAAAAACATTTGTCTTTTTTTGACAGTTGGGTGAAAAAATAATAATTTTTCTTTTTTTCTTTTATCTACTAGACAAATAAATATATTTCGTCTAAACTTGTTACACAGTACTCTTAGTGAAAGGCTAATATTTTCATGTGAAGACTATTTTTTAACTAAAGACAGTAATTGTAGAGAGAAATATTACAGCAATGACCCCTATTATTTTTTTCGTGCTTTACCCTTTACTAAAGTAACGAGGACGCCACATAGATTGATCCTACTAATGTTTCAGTGGATTAACTTGCCGTACCCTAGCAGAATTTGGGTCCAGCGGCTTACACCATCCAGCTGAAGCCGTTAGAAAAGTTTCCGAGAGAATCTTGGTACTCGTTTACAAAGTTAATCCGCGCTTAGTGAGGAAGCAACTACCGCCCGACGATGATATAACGAGGAGAAACTTACTGTACCGTCAACTGTTTCATGAATTCGACAAGACGGATTTACAGGTAAAACGTGTATTCGATTTTAATGTCTCCTCCAGCAAAATTAGATATTTTGGACAATGTTTCAGATTTACGAGAACTACTATCTACTGAACTGTAGTGTATACCATTCTGTACACGGTAACACGGTAACGTAGTTTGTTAATATATAATTTTGCACAAAACGTATAGATTTTCCAGTAAATAAGTTTTAAAGTTTGTGGGCTAGTAACCGCTTGTAGAATTTTAATCTAAAATGGTGGAATAGTTCGTTTGTACAAGACGTTTGTTTATTGCTTGATAACGGCCGTAATTAATTTAAAATACATAAACGAAACATTTATAATCAGTTATCACTTCAAAATATCACTTTTTTTTATAATAGATGAAGGATTCAAGTTTTTGACATCATTTCATTTTCATGCTAATACAGAGTGTGTTCAAAGACTACGTCATAACTTCAAGTCGTTCCTTGGATAAAAAGCCTTAACGAAACAACCTCCTAAAATTATGACACGAACCTAGAAGACACTTTGTATGTCTAGATCACTCAACGCTTGGCTTAAGTAGATTACAATACAATAAAATTATTTGTAACCTTATTACGACAATCAAACTGAATAGATTAAAGAACTTGTAAACAAAGATAATTAATTAAAACAATAAAACTGCAGGGCGATATGAAACATGATTTGTGATAACCCTAACGATAAAAATGACGTTAGTGATTTTTTACAGAGGAAGAAGGAGATATTGGAAAAGAACAAAATTTTGCAACAGAACTCGGTGCCGATCAACACTTGCTTCAGCCCGGAACCCAACCCGCCCGAGAAATATGAACTTACTAAATGCTCAAGCTCGAACAATATAAGAAGTATGTCCAATATCTTCACCTACGAGATGGAGAACCAACACGAAAACAATTACGCGTTCACTAAAACTTTAAATCAAAATAACGGCACGTTAAAGAGTGAAAACGAAAAACAAAGCTCTAGTTCCGCCAGCGGAATTTCAACGCCGAGCAACAATTCGCAGAAGGAGGACGAAGAGAAGTATGTTTATTTAAGACTATCGTATTCTAATTGCTTCCAATGTACATTTCAACTTGCAGGCAATGTATATTCTGCAATCAGTTGGAAAGTGCCATTCTCTCAGTAAGCAATTCGATGAATTCTCATTATTGGAGATCGTGTCCGATGTTAGTGCGTTGTAAAGAATGCAGTCAAGTAGTTGAAGTCGCTACTTTAACTGAACATCTCCTCACGGAGTGTGATCTACATGAAAATTATACTCAGTGTTCCCAGTGTTCAGAGGCTATTAAACTAGGCGAGTTTCAGCAACATTTGGCAGAGTGCAAAGGTACGTATAAAGCAAAATTAAATTAAAAAAATTAGTAAAATAAAAAATGTTCACGTTTGATTCTCATAATTTCAGCACTGAAGGAAGGGTGCAACCGATGTCCATTGTGCCACGAAAATCTGGAATATGAAGACTTTTGCTGGAAGACGCACTTAATGGGCGATAATCCATGCCAAAAAAATACTAGGTTAAAACTTTTCGTCCAAAAACAAGTTAAAATTCAAGTTTAGGATCCAATTCAATTTTAACATTAAACTTTTACCAAATTTTTAATAAGAAAAAATAATTTTTATTTCACAAGTTATGTAGAAACTAGTGAAATAATTTATTCTACGATGGTGCAATATTGTGGTGAAAACTTACAGCTGCAATGCCAAAGTATTAACTTACCTTGCAAATTTAAAGGGAGCGCTAGTTTTTTACACAGACATCAAAGAAAGTATGCACCATTATATTTACTATTGTTTTTAGCTTAGTAAGATTGTTTCACCGAATTGTTATAGAACAGCATAATTTTAAAAATGAGTATGTCCATATTTATTGATTTAAGCGTTTTAAATTAAATTGTAAATTTGATGTGGTGTTATTTATTTTTAAGAAAATATTTAAAAAAGTATTTTAATCAGAATGTTAGGCAACCAAATTTACATTAATGGCAATGATTAACACAAAATTCCCTAAAACAATCGAGATATATAACCTCTTATTTGAGAAAGAACCAAAATGGCTACTACTTAATCTTTACAGATACAAAGTAAAAATTGCATGTCACAGAAAATGTATTACAAAATAAGTAGATTTTGTTTTAATATCTTTTTAAAAAAAATGACATGATGATGTGGTGTTAACCTCCATATATCATTTTTTAATTTTTCTAAAGCCTATAGCTCTTAAGGGTGTGTGAGGAAGAGTGTTTGAATTCAAGCAACTTTTACATAAAACATTTATTTAACGGAGGGCCAACAAAAGACCTCATATTTTTCCGCACTTACCTAATAAATATGAATCAACTTTGCTCCTTAATTTCTACAATACTTTTTTCATCTTCCCCGTTTCCTTTGTCCAACTCCAGCTTTTGGAATTTGTTTACATCTGAAAATGATTGTTAATAACAAAAAAAATAAAAATTAGAACAGTGCGAAACTTACTGTATTTGGACGTATCTCCGCCCAATAGTCTCAACAAATGAAACGTGCTGTGCCGATCCATGTAACACCTAAGGGAAGTCGTCCCTCTCCAACCGCTGATGTGAATTACAAATGGAGTATCGTTCGATTTCCCTTCTTCTCTATATATCAAGACGCAACTCCCAGGACCTAAAACGATACCGAAGTAAGCATTAAAGTGTGAAACTGTTACTCCACCACTAACTTAAGTATTGAACTTGCTGTTGCAGACCTTCCGATAAAGTCACTATAGGTGGGGAATGCTGTGGGTCGTCGTTCAGTAACAAAGTTATTAAATCGTCTTTAGGAATGAGTACCTTACGGTCGTTTCCGATATAAGGGTACACGCTCTCTAAACCATCGTTTGCTATCCTGCAGTAAAGTAAATTTATTTTAATAATAATAGTGCTCTCAGCAATGGCCAATACCTAGACCCACGTGATCGTGAATATTAGGCAAGCAAACTTACACCTGTGGCAACACTGACACTCAAAATTCCCTAAAGACAAAATAACAAAGCACCTTTATACTTTTGTTTAATTTATGTAAAAAGATCCATGAATTTCAATCAAATTCAACTTTCAAATAAACAGAAATACTGGCAAGCACTTTTAAATTGTACTAATAATAAATATGTATGAACATTGATTGGACAAAATTGCAAATTTCTTAAACGCCAACTTAAGAAAATGAAATTGACTAGGTGACAAAAGCAGTCTGATCATGTGGGTCATGGAAATCGTTGAAGTTTGAAGTATCTTGTAACTAACCTGAAAGCACATTTCATGTTCTTATTGTCACATCTAACGAACGCCTTTACGCCTGTATTAATAAATTTAATGGAACCTTGATTCGTCACTACTAAATCGCGAATAGCTTCGGACGTTAAGTAAATATTTTTCTTCTTACCGACGTGACATCTCGTCAACAAACATTTAGAGTTGAATTCGTCGGATATCGAATAAAACGACTTGATATCGTCCCACACTGGTTCCTCTTCCTGGAAAAACACAAAGGGATCTTCGTTATAGACGCCTTTCTTCCTCTTTTTTCTTTGAGTTTGTTGCATATTATCTTCGTTGTCGCGTTTTTTACTTTCAGACGAGTTAGATTTAGTTTCAGTTTCCACTTCCCCCGTTTTTTCTTTCACGTGTAAAGGTTTCAATTTTTTCAAAACAGCAACGAAGAAGGCACCAGTATTTTGTTGGTGAGGCAATATTCTTATACTAAAATTAGATACAACTTGCATGATAGGAAAAATAACTTTTACGAATCATACCATCGGTTTAAATGAAATTTGGTTCTATCTTCCGGCTTCGGAGGAAACATTTGTGGTCTAATTGTGGTCCTCCATTTTTCATCGACTTCGTCAAAGGTTTTATAAAACTCCAGATTTCTACTGGAGACTAACCAGTCCTCCATGCCTAAAAATTTAAAATGCTTATACAGTGTGATTCAATCATAATGTCTATAATATTAACCACGTATTTAGAAAGACCGAAAATCGAAAAAAAAAATTTACTTGACCTTTCAGAAGATAAACAAATCATCGGTAACACGGCACTCCTGTTATGCTACAAATTTTCTGATAACGTGTTTGACTATTGAAGCGCAACAGTGTTGCCATTCAGGACTAGATACATAATAAATATGCATTTAAACCTTTTTTTTTTATTGCGTATTCATATTATACTCATTTTCTCTTACAATTAATGACACTATAACTTCATTACTCTGTATAAAAAATTAATTCTTCAGCGTTTAACGATCATTTTACCTGGAGTGAATTTTAATCCAGGCAACAAATCAGATACTTCAATCAATTCTAATGCTCCGTTAGTTTCACTTAGAAGTCTGTGAATAACGGCTTCGTTTTCGATGGGGTTTATGGAACAAGTGGAATAAACTAATTTTCCACCAACTTCCAACAATTCGACACCTCTTCTGAGTATTCTTGATTGAATTCTGTATTATGAAAATAAAAATATTTACTCTCTTTCCCACTCTACAATAATTTTTAAATCTATATTATACACATTTTGTGACACTGCAATAAAAAGTCCTTTATATCTTACCCATGTAAGTTAAGCCCGTTAGCAGCCGTCCATTTTAACCAAATATCTGGGTTTTTCCTTAACGTTCCGTCTCCTGAACAGGGAACGTCACACAATATTCTATCAAACTGCACCTAAAAATATAATTTTGTTGGTGAACGTAATAAAATTCTCAAATTATATACGCAACCTGTTGAAGCGAACCATCTGGCAACGTTGCGTGTAAGTTAGGCAATATAGCGCTGTCGTGATTTATAACAGCGACACAGGGAGAGTTCAATCTTTTCGCCTGGTGAACCAACATGTAACAGCGTTTGTTATCAACGTCGTTTGCTATTACATACCCAGACGGTATTGGTTCATCATTTGCGTGCAGTAGTTCTAAAAGTTGAGCAGTTTTTGAACCTGGAGCTGCACACATATCCAGTACCTATCAAAAATGTATGTCAATACTTATAACGACATTATACTGAAAATAAATACCTTATGATGAGACTGCACGTCTAACACTAAAGGCGGAATCATGCTAACAGTTTCCTGACGTGAAATCGTACCGTTTTCGGTCTCCGATATCAAAAAGTTGTGCAACTTATAGTAAGCTTCACACCTTCGAATATCTTTTCTGGTCAAGTCCATTTGCCAAGCTAACTTGTTTGGATACCTACGATCATACATTACTCGCTGTATAGTCATGTAACTAAAGTATATATAACTACCATGGTAAAGGAAATATATTTAATGGTTTCTCACTACCATCGGCCTGGTTAATACAATCCTTTATAAGCTGTTCTTCGACGATTTCCAACATTTTATAAACAACTTCTTTAGAACCCGTAATTCTAAATGTGGCTGGTAAGTCTGTTTTAAGAACTCTAATGAATTCATCAAATTCTTCTTCTTTACAAACTTTCTGAACCTGGAAAACATATTTTTAGGTATTAATAATATTGTGTGAAACTAACAAATATATGAATGAGTAACCTTAACGGCCTCATCCCGGTATAAATTTTCAGATAATCACCTGGTAATATTTAATAAATTTATCATTTTCTCTTATGATATCATTGTAAGGTTTACGAGAGTCTTTTGCTTTGTCCTGGTCTTGTCGTGGAACCTAAAAAAATGGGAAAAAGTTAATTATCAACTGAATTTGAGCTATTAGAAGTACTTTACCGATTTATTATGATTGAAGTGATGATTTCTTCTAAAACCATGCTTTCGACGACCCATTATCCTATATAATGTTAAAACAAAAACTGGACTTGTTTTAATTTTTAATGGTAGTTAAATGGTTTCAGTAACTAATAAACTTGTGGATTAAAAATATGATGGTTAACAAAATTAACCAAACTTTATTAAAAGTATCTATCTTCGAATTCGGGAGAGATACACTTGATCCGTGCCAGCTCGTATGGAATTCGCACTTGCTCCGAGCGAGGTTAGTTCTAGCTCCGAGCGCATGGCCCCGATCACGTGACTGCACTGGCACGATTTGATCTTTCCGAGTTCTGCTCCAAATCGTGTTCGGGTAAAGCAGGTTGAAGGTTTTTTGTTTTCTGCATTTATGTGATTTTAACCTACAACTATTATATTGCACTGCAAAAATAATAAGATTTTTATGATTAGCAATGAAACTATAGAAATGTTTGAAAATATTATCTTTAAGGAGTTTGTAACAGACGAAAACGGGGAGCCTGTAGAAAATGAGGACGGGACAATGATCTTGTGTGACACGATATAAATTATTCAGTTTAGCCTTTTTTTATTTGCAAAATAATGAATTTGATATTTCACATTCTAGCAATAAGTCTTCGTCATCTTCGTCACTACTACTGCCGGATTCCAATAATAAATTTAGAAACATACCATGGGCCATTTTGAATTTAACGGACAAATTTTAAATTCCAAAGAATGTCAACAGTAGAACGTCGGTAATCACGGTGTAGAAAGTGCGAACTCCGAGCGTGGAAAACTAGTCACTCGAATACAAAACTTATGAACCCGCGTGCAGATCTCTTTCATCCGAATACAAACATTAATGCACTAACGGCGTGCAATATCGGTCGAATGTCGAATATGCGGCACCGTGACAGTTGCGCACTAGTGCAATCATCCGAATTCGCTATTACTCTATCACTGAAATGTAATTTTATATTATGATGACTGGAATGCACTAAAAGCTGCGCGAATTGATTATTCATGATCAGCGCCATATTTTGTTTTGTGCCTCTAGCAATGGCGGAGCAGCAGGGGCTTAGCTGATTGTGAATTGAAGTAAAGTTGACTTCTGGATATGGAGAATTATTTTGTGCTATATGCTGGTTAATTTTACAGTCCCTTATAAAACATGACATGTTCCAACAATAACACCCACAAAAATACACAAACAATAACACTAACGAGATACAAGATAAAAGAAGAAACCACATTGTACGCCAATGACGTTTTTATAAACAAAATAATGGGAAATTATGAACACAATTCATATGGTACGTGCAGATTATTGTCTCTCTCGCATCCACATACATAACCAATGAAGTATGTCTTTGCTGAGTTTCATGTGCCTCCTTTTGTCTGCTCCTAGGGTAGGTACCTTTATTTGGATGCGCAAATGGACTAAACGCATTCCATATCGTACATTTCAGTGCTCTTGACACAGTCTCTTGAATCTTGATTAATTTTATCCAAGTCACAGTATACTAGTGTACTGTGATCCGAGTACACACCCCCAGCAAGTCCTTTGTGTATTTTTGTGGGTGTTATTGTTGGAACAAGTCATGTTTTATAAGGGATTGTAAAATTAGCCACCAAATAATTCTTTATATCCAGAATTCAAATTCATTTCAATTCACAATCAGCTAAATCTTTATTGCTCCGCCATTGCTAGGAGGCACAACACAAATATGGCGCTAATCACGAGTAATCAATTCGCGCATCTTGATGAACATCAGATTCCAGTCATCATAATCCAGACGAGATCAGCCGCTGAGTAAGAATTCAGCTAAATGCATCTGATTGTCCTGGATTTCTCAGCGGCACAAACCTAGAATATTTTTTCTAGGTTTGTGCTGACCTCGTCTGAATATGCCCAATATAAAATTTCATTTCAGTGGCTGGGCTGCTGCGATTACCGCGATGGTTGAAATTATCGGTGCGCAATGCCACCATATTGGTTCCTCCTGCCTGCCAGAAATTTGAAATCGTGGGAACTCCGTTGCCAGTATGTGAATCACTACAAGCGGCTATAATAGTTACAATAAAACACAAATATTTTTAGTATTATCCTTGACAAGGGTAATATTAATGTGAATACTAGTTCTAAATACACGTATAAATTAAAATTGTCCTGAATTTCAACTTTCCAAGAAATTAGATTTTTTTGTGAGGAAGAAAATTTAAATAATACTTTATGTGACTATGTTATTTATTTAAATAACAATTATACATATTTACACATAGATTTCCAAATAAGAGACTATTTTAAAAATATAAATGACAAACGACCTTTTTTTTATATAAAAATACAGTCTTAATCTAAAACTCACATCTGAGAGTTCGCACGATTACAGCTACTAAATATATTTTTTTCTATTTTAAAAAGTTATAAGATAGACAAATAGCAAAAATGTAATAATTATTTATCATATTTTGTAAAATGACATTTTTAATCTTGATCCTGGCTGGTTGGTGAATAGCTTGGTGAAGATGGTGAATATCTGGGAGGCTGAGGTGAATATGCAGGTGATGCTGGAGAGTAACTAGGGCTTGTAGGTGTATAAGTAGGAGATGTGGGAGAATACTTTGTACTGTGTGGAGAATATTGAGGAGAAGTGGGCGAATAACTGGGAGAACTTGGCGAATAGTTAGGAGAAGACGGAGAGTATCTGGAACTCGCAGCTGGTGTATGCTGAGGACTTGAAGGAGAATAACTCGGTGAAGTAGGCGAATAACTTGGAGAAGTCGGAGAATATTGTGGACTTCCCCCAGCAAATGAAGGAGAAGTGGGAGAGTAACTCGGTGAAGTTGGAGAATATTTAGGAGAAGATGGAGAGTAACTTGGGGAGGCAGGGGAATATTGAGGAGAAGAGGGGGAATAAGATGGGGACGTTGGCGAGTAACTGGGAGATGCTGGAGTGTATCTTGGAGAAGAAGGTGAATAACTCGGCGAAGTAGGCGAATAACTGGGGGATGTGGGACTGTAGCTTGGAGAAGTTGGGGAATAACTTGGAGAAGTGGGGCTGTATGAAGGAGACGTTGGAGAATAACTGGGTGAAGTGGGACTGTAAGAAGGTGAAGTTGGAGAGTAACTGGGGGAAGTCGGGCTATAAGACGGGGATGTTGGAGAATAGCTTGGGGAAGTTGGCGAATAACTAGGACTCGTTGGAGAATAAGATGGAGAGGTTGGAGAATAACTTGGGCTAGTAGGAGAATAACTGGGACTCGTCGGGGAATATGAAGGAGAAGTAGGAGAGTAGCTAGGGCTAGTAGGCGAATAGCTGGGGCTTGTTGGGCTGTAATTGGGACTTGTCGGGGAATATCCAGGTGAACTTGGAGAATAACCTGGAGAAACAGGAGTCATAGATGGAGATGTCGGTTGGAATGCCGGACTGGAAGGACTATAAGACGGAGATTGACCGTGTGGTGATGATATATAGGGAGACATGGCTGGAGACTGAGGTGTAGGAGACCACGCTCCGTATGCCGGTGACATTCCTGACGCGTCTGAAGCCGCTGAAGGCGAAAATGCTGGACCGCCAGGAGTCATGCCACTTCCCATTAAATCTGCAAGAAAAAATAACATTTAATAAACACCCCTTTTATATTATTATTCAACATCCGCATAAATGTCCATAAAATTTAATAGAACTTACTTTGTGGAGACCAAGCACTTCCTACATATGGAGTAGCTCCCTGATTCCAAGGCGTCATAGCACCACCAGGACTCATACTGCTAGGAGTAGCAGCGGAGCCAAAGAACATGCCAGAGGCCATATCACCGCCATGCGCTTGAGGAATAGGAATGCCCATTTTACATTTCTCGGCATCGAGCAGCAGATCAAAGCATCCGGTACCCATTCGAGGCAACTGGCCGAGAATGATGTTTTCAGAGACACCTCTCATGGGGTCTACCTCTGCATGAGATGCGGCATCCATCAGTACATCAACGGTTTCTTCGAAGGAACATCTCATCAAGGCTCCGGTATCCTGTCTGTTTATACCGTGACGAGTAATGGCCATAAGATGACCTTTTGCTGTCATTACGTCACAAAGTAAGGCCAGATGTCGGTAGTTTACGTAAAGACCGTAGAACTGCAATACAGCGTTCATTTCCTTCTCAACAGATTTTCGCACAGCTTCGATGCCAAGTACCTAAGAACACCATAAGGATAGTTACGATATAAATTTAAGAGCTCAGTTTTTATGGGTAATACACTTAAACAATTTTTTTGATCATATAAACCGCTGAGTTACAATCTGTTTATTTGACTGTATGTACTCTTGTTTGTAATGAATGCCACTGCAAAAAAAGTAGAAAAGTAGAATAATTTTATAAATATTGTTTTCTTTTCTATGGCATTACACATTGTTTTAAAGTCTCAGTGATATTTGACATTGTCCTAGGATAGAGAAACACCTGCTTTGATCTGCCAAAAAGGGTGGTAGACAGACAAAAAACAAACAGTCAACGTTAATTTGAGAGTAACCAATACATTTATTTTTAGTTTTCAGTTTATTGGTTTATGTTATAATGTATTTGTAATTTGTGTCCGGCAGCAGAGTATGAATTATGAAAAAAGGTTAAAAAATGCAATTTTCATGAAATATGAAAAAAATTCATGACAAAATATGATTTGTTATTCAAAGCTTTCATATAAATATGACCAAATGAATTATTTGAATTGAAAAATGTGTTATGCTTACAGAAAATATTTCACAAATGTCGTTAGAGAATGTCCTGACTGGATCGACGTCTCTCTCGGACAAAACTTTCATCATACTAGTTCCATCAGTTTCCAGCAACCATTCCGCAATGGCCTTGAATTCTCCAGTCTCGGTAATCACAATTCGTTTCTTCGAATCCGTTTGGGGCAAGTGCATGTACACTTTGGAAATAGCCTCGATACCTTGCAGGGTCATGTCACTCAGCATATTAGCTTCAATACATCTGAGGAACATGTCATCGTCCATCTTATCGACATCCTCATCAGCCCCTTCTCCGAACTTCCCGTCATCGCTGTTCATTATACGTATACGTAAAACTAACTTCTCAGCATTGTCGTCATTGAAGATGCAGTTCAAGTCGTCACCGAAACCGGCGTTTATCTTCTCCGCTATCTGTTCCATGGTCAGTTTCTTATCAGTCATACGTTTTCTGTCCAGTTCGATACGTAACAGCCAAGGGGATATCCTGGTGGGGTCAAAATCGGGCATCTCATAGTATACATTGACGAATTCCTGGTCCTCTGGGATGACTGTGTTCTGGGGATCGGGATCATAGTAAATAGCAGTATTAGCGGTCACTTTTCTCAGGGTGGTGTGTTCGAGTCTGCACAGAACGTTCTTGGCTTTCTCGGCATCTCTCGCGGCTGCGCCCGTTAAGAACACAGTGAGAGAGGGAGCTTTCGGTTTCTTGGAAATGTTAATGATTTCCTTAAGTCGGGGTACACCGAGAGTTACGTTCTTCGAGGACACACCAGCGAAATGGAAAGTGTTCAGTGTCATCTGAGTGGCGGGTTCACCTAGAGACTGAGCGGCCAGAGCGCCCACCATTTCACCCGGATTAGCTTGCGCCTGTTGGAATCGGGTCTCGATTTCTCCAATCAACCACTCGAAGGCTTCCGTGCTGAGCCTGAACTCTTCAGACACGCATTTGGTGCATAGAGTGGATCTTACCAGGCACTGGAAAAGGAGAGTGGCATTTTCGTTGGCTTGTTTTGAGAGACGATCTTCTCCCGCTACTATTATACATTTTTTCAGGAGCTCTCTCACACCTTGGATGACTCTTAAGGGTGAGAGGTCAGTGGGAGCTCTCTTGTTGATATGGAAAATTTTCTGTACGTTCCAAATCATCCGTTGCAAGTTGCAGGGTAGTACGACTTTCGATTCACCGCTTGGGAAAATTTGTCTCAGAGCTTCCCGATCCTTTTGTAGCTGCTCCCATTCTCGTTCCAATTCGGATATAACTTCGCCCGATCCCATGAGTTGTTTAATTACGTCTTCGTTGAACACCCTACGGAGATACTTCTCGTTGCTCGGGTCGAATTTGAACTTCCTCTCAAATGCTTTGTTGCTTAATTTGACGGTAGGTAGTGTTTGGAATTCTACCATTTCCCCACACAATCCGTCCTCTCCATAACGCAACTGAATGAGTTGTCCCACAGAGTTTCTAACGGTACCATCGTAATGTACCATTACCGACTCCATAGCCTTTATCAGACGACGCTGGATGTAACCGGTTTCGGCTGTTTTTACGGCAGTATCAATAAGACCTTCACGACCTCCCATGGCGTGGAAATAGAACTCTGAAGGCGTCAATCCTGCAAGATACGAATTTTCTACGAATCCTCTGGATTCGGGACCGTAATCATCCTTGATGAAGTGGGGTAGGGTGCGTTTCCTAAAGCCAAACGGGATACGTTTACCTTCAACGTTTTGTTGACCCACACAAGCAATAACCTGGGAAATATTAATGTTGGATCCCTTGGATCCCGATACTACCATAGCCTTTAAGTTGTTGTATTCAGTCAAGGATTTCTTGGCAGAGCCACCAGTTTTGTCACGAGCGTCGTTCAGGATCCTGTTTACTTGATTCTCAAAAGTCTGACGTAGAGTGTTACCGGGGGTAGGTTCC
The DNA here is from genome assembly GCA_037114965.1 of Monochamus alternatus. NCBI lineage: Eukaryota > Metazoa > Arthropoda > Insecta > Coleoptera > Cerambycidae > Monochamus > Monochamus alternatus. The sequence goes on from CM073427.1 coordinate 77,338,012, forward strand.
AGTTCCATGTTGTGGGCTTTTTGGATGACCTCTATTACATCTTCTTTGGCCTTTTTAATGGCCTTTTGAATTTCGAGGTAGGTCTGAGGATCAGCAATAGTATCACCGATACCGATGCTGTGACCTGAAATTTTATAAACACTAATTTAAATAGCAAAAATAAAAATTACACACCATATCTGCTAATTCTTGAATTGCATAAGACATTTTTAAATAAGACAATATACGCTTGCAATATTGACAAAACTAGTGAACTTGACTCAGTTAGTGCATTGTAAAAGTTGAATAAGAGAGGCATGCCAGTTTTCCAGTAATCATTGATTTTCTGAAAAACATGACATTCTAGAAATCGCTTTTTTTTTAATTTGTCACATTTACTTTTTTTCTGGAAAAACATATTTATTTCCAAAATACCCTGTATACAGGGTGGTTCAGTCATGATGTGATGAATTTTAAGAGGAGATAGGGAAAACAAAGTATAATACAATGACGCAATTAACATAATTTTTTAATGCACATTTACGCTGAAAAAAAAACGTAAAATAAAAAAAAATTTAAACCATTAGAAGGAGATACCTATTGAAATTATAACAGGAAAAACACTATATTGGACATAATATTCTAATAAAACAAAAAATAAAATCTCTTACCTTCTAGCAACAACCAATTGTTGATTACAGTTTGGATGTTTCCGTAAAACCTTCCGCACACTTCATGCCCCAACTCCAACATACAAATATGAAGCAAAGATCCCGCAGAAGTACCGAGGGTCTTCTTGCACAGAATCCCCATAACTAATTCACCGTGTTCTACCATTACCTTCGTATCTCCGGGCGATATCCACTTGTACGGCCCGTCATCCTCATCGTCCGGATGGGTAGAGTGAGTTCTGATCATGTTGACGTTACCGGGAATGATGAGAGAAAATATCTGTTTCCCAGTCCAGAGAGGTTTGGGCTTCAAAATTGCCGGTCTGGGCATTTTACCGTCCCAAATGGGTAAAAACATGAGTAGATTCATCATCTGCTCCTTCTCAATGAATACATCCCTTTTCGTCATTTTCCGGACTGCAGTTAGAGTATCCTGTACGATACCCATGACGGGTTTGTTAGCCTGGGGAGTAATGATTTGTCTGGGCGTGATATGTAAGTTCTCCACTTCGGCCCTGGTTTCCATGCTTTGCGGGACGTGGAGGTTCATTTCGTCTCCGTCGAAATCAGCGTTGTAGGGGGAAGTGCAAGAGAGATTCATTCGGAATGTCGACCAGGGCAGTACTTTTACTCTGTGCCCCATCATACTCATTTTGTGGAGGGTAGGCTGACGGTTGAAGATTACCAAGTCTCCGTCTCGAATATGCCTCTCCACCCTTAAAAATATTTAAATGTATTCTCCACGTTCACTCAGAACTTCAGGAGATAATTTCTTTGTTATTTCAATACAAAATTAAGAGTCAAGTCACTCGTTTTAAAGATACAGAATATTTAATAAAAATTTAAAACAGATAAATAAATAAATTTACACATATCTGAAAATGTTCAATACAAATTGACAAAATTTGCAAAAATTGTGGTAGGAACTAACTCAAATATTAAAAAACTACAGTATTTTTTTTTTTAAATTTAAAATTTTCATAAGGTTGTTTCACAATAAAATTCAACAAAAAAAAAAAAAAAATAATAAAATAGATTAATATTTCAAATTTAATTTTGAAGAAAAATGTTTGTCTTCAACTTTTGAAAAAAAAAAAGCCTGTACATACTAAAAATAAATCGTTATTTAAAATAAACTTATGATTCCATGGATAAATTTAAAATATGTATACCTAAATACAATCATTTCCCAAAAAAATATACAGGGTGTCCTATTAATATTGCGAAAAAAATTGGAGAGTTTCTTTAAACAAAAATGAGAAGAAAAGTTCCTATGAACCTGTGCCTGGAAATGCTTCGTTTCGGAAATAGTGTTGAAATTAAAAAAAAAAAAATATTGGGTTTTTATTAATATCTAGAATCCTAATTCCGATTTTTTTGAAATTTTGCGTTTGTTTATAAAAACCATAAACCTATCTCTGATTTAATTTAATTCATTTTATCTACTTCAGTGGTGTCCAGGGGATCATTCCTGTCGATATTAATACGTAAAAATACGAGATGCCACTGCTTTTCCTCAAGTTCCATATTTTTTTTCTAATTATGCGATTAAAGATACAACTTTTTTATCTCTTTACTCTGCTCGGTATCTTGCTTTGTTTTCAAGTAAAAAATTAATAACCTTTTCTATATGCACATTACTGAAGGAACAAAAGTAGAGAGACAAAAAAGTTGTATTTTTTATCGTATAATTAGAAAAAGTTATGAAATCTAAGGAAAAGCAGTGGCGTCTTGTATTTTTAAATATTATTATCAACCCTTCAGACGCCACTGGAGTATATAAAATAAATCAAATTAAGTCAGATGTTTATGGTTTTTATAAGCACACAAAATAAAAAAAAAATTGGAATTAGGGTTCTTCAGATAATAAAAACTGTATATTTTTTTAAATTTCATCACCCTGTATCTCCAAAACGAAGCATTTCGGGGCGCAGGTTCATAAGAACTTTTTTTCTTATTTTTGTTCAAGGAAACTTCGCCTGAATTTTTTCGCAATATTAACAGGACTTTTGCATATATGGATTTTTTCTTTGAAACACTAAAAATTTCTATGGAAATTTTTGAGCATTTATACCAATATTTAAAATTGTACTTCTGACAAAATTGTATTTTGTGAAATGAATAATTTAAAAGTTATTTTATTCATAACAGTTACAAAACACTTATTTTAAGTGAAAAATAGAAATAACTCAAAAACAGTTTTTTTTTTAGTGAAATTCACCTTATTTCTTAGAAATAACATTAAAAATTTAATGTATTTATTTAATTTTGAATATTTATAGCAGTTTTAAAATATTAGAATTTTTTTAATGTATTCTATATCGTGCGTTTATTCAAACAAATAATAAAGACGTGAAATATTTTTGTCAGTTCAAAATGTATTCATTTTTATGGATTCTCAGTTAGATAATGTTGAAATTTAAATGAATTAAAAACTAATAGAAATAAATAACTCATCATGAATCAATATTAGGCAATTCTTCAAAAATTGCTTGAAATTATTTGTAACAGTCAAAATTATTGCTAATTCTTGATTTGCATAAGACATTCTTAGACAAAACAATATAAATCAATTTGCAGTCCACAAGACACGTTCACTAGTGAACTTGGGTCAATTAATGCATTGTAATCAATCGAATAAGAGGTTCAATGCAGGGTCGGTCTAAGTTTTGAGTAATAATAAATTTTCTAGAAAATGTGACATTTTAAACTGCAGATTGTTTATTTGAAAATTGTAACAATCTGTACATAAGAATAAGAAGAGTTTTTTTTTTTAAACTTCAACACTTTATATTCTTAATAATATTTGATGTCATATTCATTTATAATTTTTTTATCTCCATTATCCTACTTGCCTGTATTGTTTGTATATTTTTTATTATTTTATCAGTCATTACTTTTATATTAAAAAAGTAGATGATTACTCAACTGCAATATGCATAAAATAAATAAATGCAAACGACTACCAACATTGTATTTATTAAAAAGAATAAAAAAAACAACATAATATATATAAAAAATAATATTTTTAACTGTTTTTTTTTTTATCGAATAATTGAGCAAATACTTACTTGTAGCCACACTGCAGATGCAAGTCTGACGGTTTGGGATGGAACCGAAGATCGATCCTTTCACCGTTGTCCCTTATAATGTATTTTGCACCAGGATATTGTGAATTTCCCCTTTGGACCAACTCCAACATCCTGTATAATAAAAATTAACATTTTGTACACGGAAATGAAAAAAATACCTACTTATCGAAGTTGAAAGGTGTGACTATCTCAGGAAACGTCATGTTTTGCGCTATACTGCGGGGAACCCCCACCTGGTCAATACGCAAGTTCGGGTCGGGTGTGATGACAGTACGAGCGGAGAAATCCACACGTTTACCCATGAGGTTACCACGTATTCGACCTTCCTTACCTTTTAACCGAGCTTTTATGGCTTTCAGGGGTTTGCCCGACTTCTGCATGGCTCTGGAAACAATTATTATTAATACAATATGGAAAACAATACAATATGGTAAAAACAAAGACGCTATAAGACATACCTTGGCATGCCGGGCATGTCGTTGTCTACCAGTGTGGCTACGTGGAACTGAAGCATTTTAATATTTTCCGTTATAATATGAGCCGCAGCACCAGCAGCTTCATTTTTTTGTAGTTCATTGTTGGCTTTTATTATGTCGGCCAGCTTGTGCGTCAAATCGTCCTGATTTCTGGCCGAGCCGAACATGACTACCGCTGGTCGTACGGCTAAGGGAGGTACCGGTAATACCGTTACTATCATCCAATCCGGTCGGGCGAATTTAGGGTCCATACCGAGGATAAAACATTCTTCATCTGCAAATCACAAACAAAAATTATAATTTCCACAAAAACATTAATTTTTTTGGTATAAAATTACCTGTGATATGTTTAAGTATTTCCCAGACTCTTTCTGCCGATAGGGCGATTTTTTTCTCCTGGGTGTCCTCGTTTACGTGTTTCCACTCAGCAGTCAAATCCAAACCAGACCTTCTGATATTCGGTTGGTAACGACCGCAACCACCATGTCCTTGCTTTTTGCCCGCTACTTGTTCTTCTCCTTCTTTTCCCACATCCATTTCATCCCCGCCTTCGCAAATATTCTTACCTTTGCACAAGTCGTAAACAAACGCTAATCTTTTCCTAGGTTGTCCTTTGGATTTCATCACAACTTCTTTTATTTTTGGATTATTCTTAAATAAAACAAAACATTAACGTCGCCGACTTATATTTTTTTAAAAGTAACAAATGAGAAATTGACAATGTTTGTGTACTTACCGGGTTGACAAGCAATTTACTGCAAAAGAAACAAACACAACGTAATATTTTAATTGTTTTCGTTACGAATCCTACATGGAATACTGGTTTTGCCAAGTCAATGTGACCGAAATGGCCGGGACATTCCGTCATGTTTCCGGCACATGTCTGACATCTAGAATTTCTGTCGATGACACCCTGCCTCGGGTCCATAAGTCCACAGAGTTTAGGACGGCCCGCTTCCAAGGTTTCTGGGAAGCGGATACCGCCTTCGGTAACTGACATACGCCGCTAAAAATAAAGTTAAGTGATTTTTAAAATGCTTCATTTAAGAATCTTCAATGTTTTTTAGATATCAATTTTTCTACATTGCTCAAATCATGTCTCTAACCACTTTATTAAGTTTTGAAAAAAAAAAACGACTATTTTTAATGATAAAATTGTTCCAGTAATATAGTTGCGGCAAGAATTCAGACAACTTAGGCTTACGGCTCACGTTGCGCAACTATGTTTAATTTTCAATAGTTATCCATTAAAAATAAACGTTTTTCGTAATTTGGTGCAATACAGTGCACATATTTAGTGTAGTACATAATTTCATTTTCAGTTGCAGTTTCTTAAAAATTTTTCATATGCATTCTTGCAGTAACTATACCTAAGCCCAATATCAGGTAGGCACTATACACACATATGTGCATTCCCAACCTCAGTATTTAAAAATATTGTAACATTTATTTAACTTTTAATTTGTAATTTAAGGAATAACAATAAAAAGCATACACTAAATGTTTAGTTTCTGTCATTTTATTTCTAGTAAATAGTTCTAGCTTAGTATTTTGTTGTCGTTATGGGGCATAACTGTAGGTAAGCAGAAACATTTGTTTAGACTATAAACAGTAATAAATGCACTTAAAATAAACATTTCTATATTATACAAGAAAATAGTAGGTATATGAGTTACACCTACTGCTTTTTCGTAGTTGGTTAATTTTTTTTAACCCTTAGTTTTACAATCAACGTACATTATTTTATTTGTAACGAAGTATACCCTCAAATCAACTACTACATATCAAGCCGTGTAATTCTACAGTAGCACATATTTTAATAAAAAAACAGTACTCGAATTAAAGACCAGAGTGTAATTAATGATTTACTTACAATTTCATCTGGACTAAGAATACCAAACTGTACTCTTTTAACCGTTCTAAGAGGAGCTTTGCTATCTGTGGCTGCCATTTTGACGACCACTTCTAGACTTTTGTGGACTTTCCTTTGCTGTCATCCCGTTCTCTCCGACTGTGCTCTTTTAATTCTGTTGACGCAGTACGCAGTAAAAGAGATGCTATTGGTGGTAAACACTCTCCAAAAAATGAAGAAAACTGACAAGATATTTGCCCACAAGTAGTACGTTAGGCTACCGCTATATAGATGGCACTTCAATCAGCACAAGTATTATATTATATTTGTTACTTTTATCTTATTTCTATAGCCAAATCATTGATAATATAAGCTTCGCTGTTGGCCTAATTAATAAATTAATGTCTTTTCTTTTGTACTCTAGACCATATTACTTTTCAAGACCAATGTATCCACTGTTGATTGAGGTACCCTCTAGACGTCATAGTGTAAGCTATCCTAAAGCTTTGGCTATTATCTGTTAGGGGTAACTAAAAAAATAACATTTCTAAACTTTTCAAGAAATTAATGCTACGAATTTTTTAAATTATAATTACACTCATTTATATGCGAAGAGTACGGTAATTATTTTTAATAAAGCAGTTGGTAATTATTTTTTTGTTTTGATATTGGCAATAAGTGTGGCTCTCCTCTAGTAAATGGTACCCGCTGTTTCTGTAGAAGTGAACTAAAAGTAGCGGGTATTTCGAGTGTAAGTAACATTTTCTTTTACGTACAATTTCTAAAATTCTGTGAGATCATTTGAAGAAACATAATGATAGTGATATAGACAACATATAATTTTTTTTTTGTTTTAATTCGTACCGGACTCGAAACGTGGCGTCATGCAACTTTCAAGTGAACAAAATGTTAACAATGGAGTATCTAGTTTCTAGTTGTTGTAAAGTTGCAATATTATTCGAAATTCAGGTTCGGTTGTGATAAATTGAAATTATTTCGCGAATCGCGTAAAAGTGGAAATTAGTTCGAGGAAGACAAACCACACAAGGCAAACAGACATTTTTTTTTTGTATGTGTTGTAGCAAGAATTGTCTACCTACTCATTTAGCCGAAAAGCTGATTCAAACTTAAGGTAAGCTATTTTTTTTTGTAAACAATACGTACAGATATCATTGCACAAGTTTTTGTTGGTAGCCGAATCGTATAATATGATAATCGTATCGCCTTGAAAAAGCACGGCTACTGCGATTTAGCCGACGATGCTTGAATACAATACAAAGAGTGATATGTACAGGACATCTTTGTTTACTGGAAAACTTATTTTGTAACTTCAAGAGTTATATAAATGCCAGAAAAACATATTTTCGTTATATTTTTATTTAAAAAAATGTATATAAGTGCAAATTAAATATAAAATGCGTTACAGTATAAGTTCAAAAAGTGATTAAAATAATATCCTTTTTAAATTAAAAATGTTAAAAAGTACTACAGTCGTGTTATCGCAAACCAGCCGCTCTCAGTTCCAGCAGAGCGCTCTGCGTTATTATCCCGTGATTCTTGTTGTAACTGTTAAAAGAAGTGTACAAGTTGTTTTTCGAAGGAATAAATCTCCTTTTCGGAACTTCACTGTTTGATTTCATGTGGGCATTGCAATCTCCTGCGGCTTTGGTCGAGTGAACCCTGCTATTAGGGGGCAGTGTTACATTTTGTTGGTTGATCACTTTTGAATCGGATCTAATATTAGCGGTGTGAAGCCAATGGGTCTTCTGTTGGTTCATTTTGGGCTCGGAATGAGACACGTACCTTTCCTTCACGTGGACGTGAGATTTAATGTACTTTTCAGCGTTTTTGGTAACCTTCGAGTACACTTCCGGTACTAAATTCTTCTGTCTGACAGAAACTGATCTTATCGTTGGCCTCTGGTGATGCGTGGACATCAGTTCGTACAATTTGTTCCTGTAATCGTCCACGGAAAGTCGAATATCGTCGTTCAAGGGAATTATTACGTTGGTGTGCATAATGATTTCCTGATCGGGATCGTGAAATCTGGACACGTAGTCGTGTTCCAGAGCTTCGTCGGCTTTTAGTCGCTTGTGCGGGTTAAATACAAGAAGTTGGTTGATGAGACTCAGGGCGTCTGTGGGGGAAGATCCTAACACTGATTGCAGTGGGATTTTTTGCACTGAAGAAGCGTTTTTGATCATCGAAGATCCTACGCCAGATACACAGACGTGATTAATATCTAAAAAAAAATGTTTTTAGAGAAACACAGTGTTTGATTCATCCCAAAAGTAATAATACAAAATGTAAAGAGTAATTGCACAAGTTTTTCCCCAAATAAGTTTTAATCCCTCATGTTACCTGCATAAGTAACGTTGAATGTGACAGATATATTTTATTGCGTAAATTGTCTCCTATTTGGAATACATTGCATACAATATTAATTTCAGAAAAAGTTTAAAAAATATGCAGGGTATCTCATCTGGCATCCTTGGAAGGGGTGATTGTACAGTGAATATAAACGATATCTACCCAAATATACCAAACATCTAACAGTTTACCGTTTCCGAGATACAGGGTGTCAAATATTTAGAAATTTTTATTATATTATATATTTACTTGGAAATCCGCGATAAAACAACAATAATTCTAGGTTGTAATGAGATACCTTAGGTCTAATAATTCAGTATGTTTCAGTGATTTCTATAATCACCAGTCGCGTAGAAACCCTGTGCCACTCTTCTTTCATTTACAATAAGAATAGTACCCCACTGTCTTAAAAAAATGCAAGATACTTTAGTTTGATTATTTTGAACAAATAATTATTCTTTGTAATTTTCTTTAAAATATATACGTACCCTTTTCACATAAAAAATGTAGGAGAATCGATTGTTTTAATAGTCAGATCTACAAAGATCTGTTACAAATTTTTTCAAGGAGGGGCAAATGCAGAAAAATTTTAAACTGAAAACAAAAAAATATGTATTTTAATAGGGATATATACAGGATGTCCCATAACGATGTGCGTTCCTTTGGATAATGTGTTCCTTGGGTGATTGTAGGGGGGCTTCTTTCTATAAAATGTTTTGATTTGAGCTTACCTTGTCTAATTAAAAAACAACAGAGGTTGGTGGTTGCCATCCTCTTAGACATTTGGTAAACATAAAAGTTGTACTCAACAATGCAACTTAATTAGCTAAATGTATTCACCGATTTTCAGATTTATAAGTAACCGTTTTTGAGAAAAAAAACATTTTTTAGAAGCCCTTATCTCGCCAAGGACGACTCAAATCGAAAAATTTCATAGAAATAACACACATAAGAAACAATGTGTTTCCATTTCTGCGACACGACCGCAACGACAGAGTCGCAACGGCAGTGTCGAAAGTATAGGCCCAGTCTTACGCATGCGCGCAACATTGAGAACAGCTCAAGGTTATGAGGCGTATGCCTGCAACTTGCAGGCTTGTATTTAGCATTTTTTGAGCTCATAATGCGTATTACGATTACGTAATAATTACGTCTAGAGACGCTAAAGTCTGAAAATTATATACTTTATTTTTTTGATACGACAGGCTTTTTTGCAAGAGTTGCCCCCCCTCAAACGACGATCATGCAGATCTATACATTAAGCCGCAAAAAGTTCTGTCATTTAAAATGTATACAAATATTTGGGCACCGGGACTGTATTACATGAAGCAAAATATGTCTCACCACGCACAAACTACGAAATGCTACGAGATATTTTTAAAGGACAATTGTCTAAATACGATGCATTTTAAAAAATAATTATTTTTTCAAAATAATCAACATTTTTAAAGTATATTACGTTTTTTTATATAATGAAGACAGCGGCGTACTATTTTTATTTTAAATAGAAGAGTGCCACAGATACGCCACTGGTAATAATGGGAATATTTAAACATTCTCTCAACAACTATTACTGTTTTATCTCGAAAGATTTTGAAGTAAATAAAATATATTTAAAAAAATTGAAATATTTGACACCCTTTATCTTAGAAACGGTGGACTTTTAAATATAAGTATATCTGGGTAAATTTCATTTGTTTTTAGTGTACAATTTTCCCTTCCAGGATCCCAGTAATACCTGAGGCACGCTGTATATTTCTAGAGATGAGCGAGTTCCCATTTTTGAAAATTTCCGGGAACCTTATAAAAATTTCTTGTAGATTTCCTAATATATCGTCTTTTCTAAACAAATTTAATAAAGCATCATAAAATCCAAAAAAAAAAAACAAGTAAAATATGCACAGAAATTAACAATTTTTCATAATCTTTAGAAAAAAATTTCTTATTTATACAGGGTGTCCCTTTTTTCGTTTTGCTTAATTTGGTATAGCATAGAGCTTGAAAAATAACACAACACTAAACAAATCAATATTGTTCGTTAAAATTTGGCACATAATACCTAATTGTAATAAAAAGTTAATAATTTTTTTCAGTTAAGGTCCTAATAATTATAAGGTTTTGTTTGCGTTTGAATCCCTTAAACTTGTTCGCCACTGGTGAAAAGATTATTTGTCATGCTCTGTTCTTTTGGTAAGAGCGGACAAGGAGACACCTTGTAAAAACAAACATCAAATGCATCATGACTTTATTAATAGAATATAAAAAATTAGTAGTTGATTGGCTGATATTTGGAAATTTTAAATTTTGTTCAGTAAATTTCCTGACAAATTTATTAGAAACGTCCATCAGGAGTTATCTCTGTAATATGTAATATGATTTTTTTTACACAAACCTTCAGGCGACGGTGTGGGGATCGTGGCCATGATTTTCTCGACTTGGTTCACTGTAGAAGTGCCGGGGAAAATTGGCTTCCCTATCGACATTTCAGCCAGGATACAACCCAAACTCCACATGTCGATGCCTTTCGTGTACCTGAAAGTTTGATTCCTCTTTAGAGATTTTAAATTGTTTGGTTTTTTTAATATGGTTCTCACTTACTTTCTATTCGCAATTAAGATTTCAGGGGCTCTGTACCATCTCGTAGCGACGTAATCGGTCAATGTGGGATCGCTGTCGCCAATGCTTTGCTCTGAGCCTTGGGTCAGTGATCGCGCTAAACCGAAATCGGCTATTTTGCACCTAAAACTTGTTTACGTAAATACCACCTATTTACCAGTTGCTAGTATGAGAATAAAATCAAACACAACCAGTACATTTTTCTACAGAAGGTGATTTATTAATAATGGAACAGGGCTTAATAACAAGTTGCTGACTTCAATGCCTTATTATCCGAATGTTGCTCCTTAAAATTTGAATATTCGCAAGTAACTCCAAATATTTGCATACATTTTGGAGATTGGCAGTTTTTGGGGGCCAGAAATTCAAATTTATTTCTAATTCACGTCATTGGCGTACAATGTGGTTTCTTCTTTTATCTTGTTAGTGTTATTCTTTGTGTATTTTTGTGGGTGTTATTGTTGGAACGTCATGTTTTATAAGGGACTGTAAAATTAACTAAATAATTCTTCATATCCAGAATTCAATTTCATTTCAATTCACATGCAGCTAAGCCCCTACTGTCCCACCATTGTTAGAAGCACAAAACAAATATGGCGCTGATCATGAGTAATCCCATTCGCGCAGCTTTTAGCGCATTCCAGTCATCATAATATAAAATTACGTTTCAGTGATCATGGCAGAACATTTTTGCGACTTAAGCCTTGTCCTCATGTCGCGCAAATTATTTAATGGCGGGAAAAGTGTCAGCTTTTAGCTAATTTTGTCAACTCCAATATTTTCTAACAATTTCATCATAAAACTGTCTGTAACTGTAATCGTAAATTGTCAGAAGCTCAAGTTAAACTTAATAACCCCACATAATGATAAAATAGCGACAATATTCTTGTTTTGCAAAATGTGCTAAAATTGACACTTTCCCGCTATTAATAATTTGAATTCTAAAATCTGCGATAAAGCTTTGTGTACATGTGGCATGTGACTTTTGAAACAATCGACGGTTCCACTTTTTTTTATTTGAAAAAGGTGTACCTTGTTGACGTCTTTAGAAGTAACTATTTTCGAAATAATCCTATTTGAATATTCAATACATCAAATAAAAACTGTTTTGGTTTCCGGTAAAGTGCCTTTTCCGTTTAAAATACAACAAAATGTTACTTGTAAAAATATAATTCATAATGGTATTATCGCTACGTGCAAAATTTCAAGAAGATCGGCCTGTTTAATTGAAATTCAACTAAGTTTTCTCCCCGATCTCCCCAAAATGTATGCAAGTTTTCACATTTTTAAAAAAGTTTATAAATATCGAAAATAAATTTGTGTCAAGAATCTACTCTTGCTCTGTGCCCCATTAGTTAAGGTTCGCCCTGTGTATCTAAGAAATTGTCTTTATTTGTTCTTTTTTGTTCGGTAATTTAGATACATTGCAAAAAATAGTAACTTACCGGCATAGGCTGTCCAACAGCACGTTACTAGGTTTCAAATCTCTGTGTATAACATTTCCGGAATGTATATATTTGATCGCTTTCAACAGCTGGTACATTATGTACCTCTTATGGACATCCTTCAGTATATTTCCTCTTTTTATAACATTGTGTAAATCGGTTTCCATATATTCAAAACCAAGATAAATATCTCTATTATTGGCCGCTCTAAAATATAAAATTAAATGTAGGTATTTGATACATATAATTTTTTTCATATACATAAACTAGCCACCTACTTCTCCATTTTTCCTAGAAAATGATTTGGAAGTTGCCTGTTTCATTAAATATAATAAACTGTTTAACAAAATATGAACGATATATTTGTATAGAAAGTATTTCTACCCCTCATTCTAATCACGAGGATTAGCCCTGAAGTCGAAGACTTGTGCAGGGCGGCATATTATTATTAAGCAGGCCGCCTTTGCGACCAGGAACGACTTACGTTGGTAGGCCCTAACCACCATTCAGTGGAGGAATGAGGGAAACCTGGAAAACCTCATTAATTAGGGGGGCGGTCAAACGTCGACCGGTACCAATCTCTCACATTGATCCAAGCCAACATTCTTCCACCCTGCCATACCCGCAGAGAGGGTGCCAATCCTCTCTACGAATATAGTCTACTGGCCGCGGGGATTGAACCCACAGCAATCTGGCCACATCGATTCAAGTACTGACACCTTAAACCGCTCGACCACTGACCGAAGAAAAAATGAAGAAATATTTTTGTTAAGTACAGATAACTGTAAAATATGTAGTAACATACAAAACTAACAGTCCACTTGTGGCTTTCTTTACAATGTTTACTCATTAATCAAAATTGATTAAATGAGTGTAGAAAATGGATCAGAAATAACAAATTTACATAGCAATACAAAATTTACATAACAAGCAAGCTAAGAACGTTAAATATTCCAAGAATAGAGAATCATGCAGCAATAAATAAACAAGTATTTATTTGTTGTTTTCCTAAATTTTACATTACTTTTTTACGATTATCTGTACCAAACAAATGTTTCAATAAAACTAGTTATATTATTTGTATTTTGTGAAACTGTTTTTTTTATATTTAACAGATCAGAAAACTTGAAATTATTTTATTTAATCGATTCTAAATCATGTTTTATGGAATTAACCACAGAAAATAGATAATTAGGTAGCTAATTTAGGTATCTTCCAAGGAACTGGCTATATTGTGTTACCAGAATGATAGTTTTCATTCTAGCTAGACCAAATCGGATAATTTTATAAAGTAACCAAAGAAGAAAAGCTATTTTAGTATCTAGACAATTTCAAGTAAATTATCCAAGCGAGTGTGTTAGTTTATAAAGTATTCGTATCAAAATAACCAACGGTTCAGTTAATTTGCATAATAGCCAATTAGTTTACAAACTAACCAAATTTATACTTTAGCTGTAACACATATGTCTATGTGCTACTACATCTTGTTTGATTTAAAATCTTGTCGATATCTTCTATAAGTTTTGCCTTAACATTAAGTACACATAAACAAATCGGAATACCTGTGAATACTGTGCAGTTTAACTATGTTAGGATGGCTTTTAAACGACTGTAAGAACATGATCTCCCTGAAGGTGCGCTGGGCATCAGTCTGGTTCCGAAAAGCGTCGAAGATTTTCTTCACAGCCACAACCTCCTTGGTCTTCCTGTCAATAGCCTTCCAGACGATCCCGTACGCCCCCTTTCCCAGCCTCTTCTGGATGTCGAACCTCCTCATGATGTGTTCGTCGATTTCTGACATCTTATCTTTAGACTGAGCCATGCTTCCTCCGGGGGAGTTTTAAAATAACCAGATATATTCAGACGATGTAATATTCATGATTAAATCAATATACGAATGATGTTGTCATTCTGACGCGTGCCAGATTTTTTTTCTAAGGAAACAGTCTTGATTCTGTCCTACGTGCTGTAAATAATATCTTAAAGATGTAAGTATCGCGATTGCGGCTTGATATATTGGGAGGATTTGCACTAATACGAACAACTACTTCTCACAGTAAAGATCACAGACTGTTTAATCATTAGAGTATCTAGTAAATAAAATAAATAGTTTGTTTATTGGCCATTTTATACATGTCGGTGTTGTCATGGCGACAATCAATCGGATAGGCATTAGGGGTGGTTGATATCCATATTGTCAATCAAGCGAAACGTTTCTGTATCTGCTTTGACACAGAGACATCTATTGCTTCGCTAGAAAGTGCATTAAATAGGTCAAACCGATTACTGACTATTATATTATTAATGGGTAGGCATAAATATGTCGTTACTGTCCTTGGAGAGTCCTTAGAGGATATTAAAACAGCTCGATACGGTTGCACCAGGTCAACATTTTTTATTCTTGGTCAAATTTTTGTTTCTGTTCATGGACATGGACACAAAATTTGTATTTTAATTATGTTTTATAATATGGATTTTGAATATGGATACTATACAGGGTGTTTCTAAATGAAGTAGCAAAAACGAGACCACAGATTCCTTAGGTGAAAATAAATCGATTTAACCTAAGATACCTATATCCCAAGTCACATAATAAAAAAGATACAGGGTGTCAAAGTTAACATTTTATTTTCGATATTTGTAGATAACTTCTTAAAAAATCCAGATATATGCATAAAATTTATAAATCAGGGGTTTTTGCAGGCGAGAAATTCAATTTTGTTTCTAATTTTGACGTCACTAGTAGAGGGCGCCACTTATGGCACATTATATTTCTTTTTAATGGCAGATTTTTTTGCTGCATGTGTATCCATTTGACTATTGAAACAATCGATTCTCCTACCTGTTATATCTGAAATAGGTATACCCTGTTGAAATCGTTAGGAGTAACAGTTTTGGAAATAATCCTATTTGAAATATTCAGTGCACCGATTGAAAACTGTTATCGCTTCGGGGAAAGTGCCTTTTCTACTGAAAATACTTCAAAATGTTACTTGAAATAGTTGTTCAGAACGGTAAATTATGGAGACGTGCAAAAGCCTGCTTTGATAAAATCTTTGCGCTTTGTTGACCAAACCTCGTAGATCTTCTTGATATTTTGTACGTCTCCATAATTTACCGTTCTAAACAACTATTTCAAGTAACATTTTGCTGTATTTTTTTACCTGAAACCAAAACAGTTTTTACTCGGTGCATTGAGCATTTGAAATAGGATTATTAAAAAAATGGTTACTCCTACAGACTTCAGCAAAGTATACCTATTTCAGATATAACAGGCAGGAGAATCAATTGTTTCGATAGTCAGATGAATACACTAAACTGCAAAAAAGTTCTACCATTAAAAGAAACATGGTGTGCCACAAGTGGCGGCCTCTACTATTCGCCCGCAAAAACCCCCAATTTACAAATTTTATGTAAATATTGACACTTTGACACCCTGTATCTTTTTTATTATGTGACTTGGGCTATAGGTATGTTAATTTAAATCGATTTATTTTCACCTAAGGAATCTGTGTAAAATTTAATTATTTTCCTAGTCTAAGGTCGTTGAATGATTCTGATCATACTATAAATTTTTAATTAGGTTATTATTCCGAATAATTTTCACCACATCTTAGCTTTTGAAAGAATAAGTAGTTTCATTAGATCTACAGCAAGACACATACTTTCATATGTTTTTTTTTTATAAATTACTGTATTTTCAAGTTAGTGACTGCTAATGCAATAATGAATAATTTTTAGATTTTTTTTTACATTTTGGTAAATAGGAAGAATGTAAAACAAAGGATTTGATGTATCCACAAAATACCTAGACAAATTACTATAAAATATTTGAATTGCCAATGATATTTGTTGATTGCTTCTAAGCACGATAGACATACATAGAGACATGATTAATATTAATCACGAAAGCAGAAAGGTACGGGCGGGCATTACCTATTTTTATCTTCATAATTTCTGCAAAGTACCTAAATTTAGGAGCCTTAATTTTCTGTTCTTATTACTGCCGTCTCGTGTCATTTCCTCATAACTGCTACAAATAAATCGATACATTTAACTTTCAAATGCTGCCTGTTCTTGGTCATTTAACTGTGGTATACAGCGGGTAGGTGGCAACAGCGTCAACTTTGTTATGTTTATAAAGGGTGTATCTAAAATATTTACCAAATTTTAAAAGCTGTCACAATTTGAGAGAAAATTAATGTTTTGTTGTTATGTAAGAGGTGATTAAAATTAACCAAAAATACAGTTTATTTTATAAAATAGTTGAAGATATGCAAATAATATTTTATTCATTCTAGATAACGCTATTATTTGATTTATTATTAAATTAATTATATTTAAATAGATATTATTGTATTGCAGATAATTTACTTAATACTTATTTCTATGTTATAATAATTATTAAGAAAGATCTTTACCTACTTTGAATTTCAGAAGTATTATATTTAAAAATTTGGATTTATTTAATACCCCATTTCAGACGTAACATATTTTTCAACGCATCGTTGACGTGTCAAATAAGGGGATAGTTTTTGTATGGGGTGAAGATTCTAATCCTAGGAATTTAGGGGGCACCTGCTATCACACTCTTCGCATATAAAATTGACATTTCAGGCTGTCAGCATTAATCATTTAATTTCGCTATCAATTTAAAGGAAATGAAATCATAACACTCGACGTTGCAAAAATATACGAAAGTGGGAAAAATTATTTGTTTTACATATTGTGTTTTAGAATTAATGTAACAAAATTTAACACAACGTCAAAAACAAAGGACTGTTTTTCACGTATCAAATTTAGAAGTTTTAATTTTTGAAATATACAGGGTGTAATAAAAAAGCAGGGTATCCCGTTAACAGCGCACCTCTAAATATCTTTATAACGAATGAAGAAATATATACATGAATAAAATGACATTGGGCATGGCAAGGTCCTTACTTTTCTTGTATACAGGGTTAACTATGACTAAGTACAAAAAATTTAACCACGTGCTCAGGGAGGCCTAAAAGACAATAAAAAAATTATTCCAGAATTTTAGCTCGATATTTAAAAAATGAGGTAAAACCCTTTTTTCCTACAGAAAGTCGGCGCCTATGATAAGAATCGACTGAGACGGCTTGCCTTAGATTCATAGATAAAACGACAAAAATTAACATTCTTATTAGTAATAATACCTGATAGATGCTCCAGTATTTTGCATTCGAGTTTTATTTATGAAATTAATAATCTGATTAATAGCACAAATATTTTATTGAAGAAAGTACAAGATTACGGCTCAAAGAATATGTTATAACTAACTAGCAAGGTTAAAATATTATAATTTATAAGAACTGCAAAAAGCTGACTACACATTAATTTTATCTGAGGTTGATACTACGAATTCTTAATAACTAAGTTATGAACTGGATATTATTTAATAAGCAAAAATATAAATATACAGGGGACATCACTTTCGTTTTTCATTATTTCGTTATAAACTGGTAAAACTACATATTCGCTCATTACAGCCACTCACTACCGATAAAAGACACTTCTCGTAGGTACAATTAGATAAAATGCCTATTTATTATAACAAAATCGAACGAAAGGAATAGATAATAGACAAGTTTTAATGTAACCGCGGCAGTCTTGTCCCATAACCTAGAAAACCAAACCGGCGAACTATATTGTGGGAAAGCATCTGCACCCAACATAAATGTCTTTATTTAATAACTATAAAACGTTTAAAAATTAAAAAATGCACTAAAAACTGAAGAAGAACACAAAATTACAACGTAAACACAGGAATTGAATTATAACATGACAACGATACATAGCGATACCGACTGATGAGCGACTGTTGCATGCTTGTAGAGTAGGCAACCAACTTGCTTGTTGGTTGCCTACTCTACATTGACATTATAAATAACTTATAAATAAGTTTGGAATTTTTTTGAAGGATGATTCCGTTAATTCTTATTTTTCCCTATCCCCTCTTAAAATATTTGTACTAAGTCATAGTTAACCCTGTATAGTTTTCTTAAAACTTTGGTAAAAATTAGAAATTTGTTAAGATTTAGATAAATGCAGAAAAATAAGTTCGCATTGAAGTTCCTCTACCTGATTATACAAGGTGATTCTAAAAGTAATACCATAAATTTAGCTACGTTTTATAGACCCCAAAATAAGACGATAACACTTCGTTTTCGATATAAAAGGATTTGAAAATGAACACAATTTGTCCAGAGGTGGGTAACACAATGGTACTACTTTTAGCCGTATATGAAAATTAAAAAGATTTTTAACTGAATATTTATATGCATACATGAAATGGCAATAGAAGTTATAGTGTTTTTTTCGGTATGTAATTTATTTTGTAAATATTATAGTACTGGCTACCTGAAACGGTTCTGTTTGTATTGAGGTCTTAAGGGCAATATTAAAATCATGAATTAGATCAGGACCTATGCATTTTAAATCATGAACGCTGAAAAGCCCTAAAAGGGGGCAATTTCCAAAGGTACCCAAACAGTGTCGACAGTTTTACAATGGTCGACATCTTAACAATGTGCAATGCGACCAATTCCATTCGACACAGCTTACTAAAACTGGTCAATAAAAGTCAAAATATTTCTGGCGGTGAAACTTCATTTGTCACGGAAGCTGAAGGCACTATTCTCTAATTTTTTTGTACCCAAAATATCGGGAGTCTTTCAGTCTTGCATATTTTAGATTTAACAAATTTCTATTGGTTTTTTGAAATTCCACAGATTTCGTTACAGAAATCGCTTAATTTTTAAAAGATTCTAGCAGTAGTAGTATTCTGATTGAATAGTTTTATCAACGAGAATATACAATCATACTCTTTGGTTTTATACTCTTTAGAAAAGTCTAAAATGTATCATGCAAAATTTCAAGAAGATCGCCTGCTTTGATGAAATATTTGTGCTTTGATGAAACCATTGTAGAAAATCTAAAGATAACGGTTTTTCAAACCTTACGGATTTTCTTGGAATTTTGAACATCGCCATAATTTCCTATTTTGAGTAACTTTTTCATGTAATATTTTGCTGTATTTTCAGCGGAAAAGCCACTTTACCTGAAACCAAAACAGTTTTTACTCGTCACGTCACTGCACTTTAACAAGGTTTACCTTTTTCCAAAATATAAAGCAGCAACTATTATATATCATTATGAAGGGAAAATGTAATGCAATTGAATAGCATAAAAATATACAGAGTGCTCCGTTTTAAAAAATGTATGTTTGAGTCACATTTTACTACAGAAACACTGTAGAACAATTACAAGAACACCACTGAATTATACGTAAAAAACTCTTATCAGAAGCAATTTTCACCATTTGATATTTGGCATTTGTGTAAATACTAAATACTGTGTAGGTAATGTCATAATTATTAGTGGGGATGCGGTAAACTTACGGTAGTGTTAAACGCAACTTATCTTTTGTTTACAATATAGATCAGCTTGTGATAATTACGGCTCCAGATGGATAGGTGTTACTTGAGGTTTTTATAAAATGATGCCATCTGATTTCACATTAAACTACTTGTTTTAATTTGAAAAATAATAAGTAAAAGTAATAATGATATTTAACATTTATTATTTTTTTAAAATTAATTTAATACATTTTTATTGCTATTTACTGCTGATTTAATCATTTCTCTTTAAACATTTAAAAAAAATCCTTATTTATTACTTTTGTTTATGATGTTTTCAGAATAAAACAGGTAATTTAATGTAGTGAAGTCAGATAGCAAAATTTTATAAATGCCGCAAATAACATTCTATATAAATGGTAGGAGCAAATACAGAACATGTCATCTGGAATCGGAATGACGCTATGAATAGAATAAATGAGAAAAAAAAGTTTCTTTTACCATTAATTTTCTAAACGTCTTGTATACATTCTGGTAGCTTAATAGAAAAGTTGATTGTTTACATTTTAATTTTCTCGATGAACTTAAACCTATCTGTATTTAAATAAGTATAAAATAGTCTTCACAAATAAGCAATATTGCAATGCCTCCTTTCGTCGCGCTTCATCGCCCTACACCACATTTTTCTTTTCATTTGTTTTTTGACGCGGTGAAATATATTAGGCACTGTATCCTGTATTCATATATAATGACATAATGCAAACCTTCTTCCATTTGCCCGGTGAGATGCACTTTTGGTGTCCATTTTACGAGTCTATTTTGCAACTTTATTAAATACCAATATCTATTTAACACAATAACACTTAATAATATCAGAAATGACAAATTAATTCTTCTAAACGTATGTACTGCGTTGTCCGAAAGCATCGAAATCATATACAGATATGAACTAAAGCACATTGCTGTGTGCCGTTTTGGGGGAGTCAGTTTAAATTTTTAAATATAATTTTGAGGCTTATTTTTCCACGAAATGGTCTAGGACAAAGCCGTTTCGATTAAAATAATATATTATTCTTTCTGCACATATTTGGAAACATCATGCAATTTTTCCATTGCAATGAAATGGAGACTTGCTGTACATATTTTCCGTAAAAAATGCGCAACATATTTTATAAAATTAATAAAGTTGATTTTGGGTATTCAGCGCGTACCGATCAATATGCGGCCCCGATGATGTCGGATGTTTTTAATAAAACCTCTCGCGTTCCAATTCAGGTGGTTTATACCGTCGGTTGGCGTTGTATTGTTAATAGCGTGCCGTGATAGAGTTATTGGCCGTTATTTACCCCCAATAAATTGGGACGATCAGTTAATTTCGCCGCTAGTTTGGTGGCAGAGCGCTTTCCCTTATTAAGCTGTAAATAACTCTTATCCCGCCCGGTTTATATCCTTGCGTTGCCACCTTAAACGGGTCCACAACAATGACGTTATTGACTTTTCCTGATATATTGCGGTTCACCTGCTCCGTTGCCGAGAAAAATCAAACACTCCGATATAATTTTTTCAAACGAAAAGGACTTTTACTCTAAGTTAGAAACAAACGTCAGGATTTCCTTTGTTTAAATTATTATGCTATAATCTGTAACCAAGAATTGTACCTACTGAAAAACAAGTTTTGTCAAAGTAAAAATCAGAATTTGTCCACGCTTATGTTTCCAAATACCTTGTTAATTATTAATTATGAGGTTTACTAGAATGGCCGGCTAGATCGCCAGATTTAATACCAGTGTTTTTTTTTTCTCTAGGGTTATTTAAAAAATAAGATATTTAAATCAAAGTTCAATAATTTAGGTGGATTAAAAGAACGAATTACAAGACATGAGAAAAACAACAATAGATATTTTAAACACTATTAGAAATGGATTCCGTCATATTCGTAAGTAGGTTGGAAGTGTGTCAATAAGTTGATGGACAGTGCTTCGAGCAGTTCTTATGTGAAATAAAGTTTATTTTACATTTACTTCTGTTTTGTACAATTTGTTTTACTATTCTTGTTTTGTTTTTTCTTTCAAAAAATGCTGATATTCTATAAGTAGTTTCCGTAGTGTACAGAATGGTTTAAATTGGCATGTTTTTGAGGAGGTTTTCTTGTGATTTTATAATGGATACAGCAAATCCGATGGACAAGTTTTGGGGTCTTTTTTCGTGAAAATAACAATGGCGAAAACCGCATCTCTCTATCTTACCGTTATCGAATTGTCAGGCTTTTGTCGGTATAACTAGGTTTTGAAACACCCTGTAGCTATAGCTGTGTTAAAATAAGCAGTCATTATTAGTTTTTTCGAACACTGTCATCAGAAGTAGATATTTTCGTTATATTTTGAGTTGATAAAGTGAGTCTTTTTTGTCGCCTAGCTGTAAGTTGCTTTCATGTTCTAGAACGTTAAAGTTCTTTTCGTTTTAGAACATAAAACAAGTTTCAAAATAATTTATCATTTCAAAACTTATTTATGATTTTATTAATTAAACAATATATAGGGTGTCTTGCAAGGCGTTAGAATACCTACTTGATTATTTTATATATTTATGATAATTATATTTTTAATAACTGTTAGAATATGAACTACAATACAGGGTGTTAAAAAAAGAGTGTAAAATATTTCAGGAGGTAATAGGATGAACCAAAATAAGCAGAAAAGTCTTAATAAACATGGATCCGCAAAGTAATGGTTGCGGAGATATGGACCATTATTCGTTTTTAAAACATTTTATTTTATTAGGAATAAACCGACAAAGGAAGCTTTTAACAAACAAAAAACGAAGTTACAGAAGATGTTCAAAGTGCCCTCCGTCTATTTCCAAGCAGGCACGACATCTTCGTCTCAACGATATTCGAACTCTTTCGAAAACACTTTCCTTGATTTGGATTTCTTGACACTTTTGATTAATCCGTAGCTGCAGCTCTTCCAGGCTATTACAGGAGTACCATACACTAATGTCTTCAAATATCCCCAAACAAAGAAATTTAGAGGGTTTAGATCAGGCGATCTTGGAGGCCATAAAACAGATCCGGCCTTTCCTACCCATCTATGTGAAAAAGTTTGGTGTAAATGCTCCCTAACGGCCATGGAAAAATGAGCTGGAGCACCATCATGCTGGAACCACATTTGTTGCCTCTGATTCAAAGGAATGTCTTCCAAAAACCCATACAGTGTGTTCTGCAGAAAGTTGAGGTAAGCAGTGCCTGTTAATCGGTTTGGTAAAACAACAGGACCTAGAAACCTGTCATCTACAATACCCATCCAAATGTTTAATGAAAAACGTGCCTGATGTCCAGATTCTATTAGAGCATGAGGATTTTCGTCGACCCAAATATGCGTATTGTGAAAATTAAACACTCCATTTCTTGTGAACCCGGCCTCATCAGTAAAAAGAATGTTTGCAAGAAAACGAGGGTCTTCAGCATCATGACGTAGAAACCAGCGGCAAAAAATCAAACGTGCTTGATGATCATTTATTGGATTTAAGGCCTGTACTCGTTGCACATGGTATGGATAAAGCAGTTGCTCGTAAAGGATTCTCCAAACAAGAGGACCACTAATTCCTACCTCGGCTGATATTCTCCGCACACTCGTACCTGGATTCTGCTCTACTAGTGCTAGAATTTCTTCTTCTGCTCTAGGAGTGGATACCGACCTTGGTCTTCCGGATAAATGGCACTGTTTGCTCAAGGAACCGGTATCACGCAATCTTTGTTGAATTCTTCCAAACATGCGTTGTGAAGGAATCTGGCGATTTGGATAAGCGTCAACATAAAGGCTTCGCGCTTCGGTGGCGTTCCCATTAGCACGACCATACATGAAATGCATGTCTGTACACTGAAAACAACTGTCAAATACGTACTGTTTATTTCACTAAACATCAACCAACTATTATAAGAAAATATACAACAAAAACATAAAGCATTCCATATCTCCGCAACCGTTACTTTGCGGACCCATGTTTATTGAGACTTTTCTGCTTATTTTGGTTCATACTATTATCTTTTTAAATATTTTACACTCTTTTTTTGAATATAATTTGACACTACGTTTTCAAACAACTAATTTATATTGCTTGTTAGGTTGCTATCGTTATGATAGTCACCGCGCCTAAACCGTCTTGATTCTAACTCGGTTCAAACGATTTCAAATATAATATAACACAATTGTCTTATTTTATTGCAGTTTTCGAAAAATATTGTTTGTATCTCGAACGCGAAATGCTTTTGCGTTCTAGATACACAAATAACTATTTTTCATGATCGCGTGATTTTGTTTCCATTTTTTCATGATAGCATGATTTTGTCATCGCTGTTAAATAATGGTTATTTTTGCGTATATCTATAACGATTAAAAAAAGTCCTGTTTTTTTGACAGTGGGATAAATATATTCTAATGTTACTGAATATAATAAATGGATTAGATAATAAAAATAAGTAGTCTTTATTATTTTTTGTTACTTCTTATATCCAAATTTATTCAGGAGCATCTCATCTCATCGTATTAGTTAGTTCCGTACGTATGGGATGCCCAGCTCTTTGGTTGCTATTTCCAAGTCACTAAAATATTATCTGTGATAACGTTTCTTCTGAAAACCCAATGAACTCTTTAGTAGACCGTACCCAAAAATAAATATTTATAACACCAATCAGTAGCATCCTCATAGCGAAACTACAAAACGAAAGTTGGCCGTAAAGTTATAAAATAATTTATGCCCTCTTCAGCGCCTTTACTAGAACTAATTTTATATTGCCGATGCAACAGAAAATACCGGCGTTTGGACCAAATTGTTCAGTGTTTTATTATAGCAATAATTTCAGATACTATTTCTGCGAAACTGTTTCCTTTTGCTTGCTTTATAGTGTTACGAATTTATTGTTATTTATGACGCTCGAATCATTATGTGTAATAAAATCGGCAGAAAACCAGAAATTTGCTACCGAGCGTCACCAAAAGAAATACAAAACATTATTGAAACCGTTCAAAAGTCAAAGCTGATTCTGATGTTCTATAAATTTGGAATGTCGCAGATGGTTCTTTAATGTATTGTAAATGTATTTATGCTAATATAAATACAATTTCCTACAATTACTGTTAATGTATATGTTCTTTGGTACCAAATTTAGGTATGTTTGTTAAGGACAAAGACAAAGTTAGATTTGGTAAATGTCTAAAATAAAAATGAATTTAATAATAATGAAAATCTATCTGGCGAAATGAAATTTTTCAATGATATTCAATATTTAAATTCATTTTTGAATATATAGAAACATGTAAAATCAACCCCAATAGATGAGATCTGACCTGCATTTGTAGGATTGTTTCTTCGGTGGCCTCCATTTTTTTAAAATTGAATCAAATATCTATAACAAATTAACAGAATTAAAATTATTTGAACATAGCATATGATTTCATTTATATGAATTGTAGGAAAATTGATTTATACAGAGTGTTCTATAAGCTTATATTTTGCCAGCATATACAGGCTGTCCTGTTTGTGCTTCCAAAAAACTGCAAAGTTGAAACAATAATGGGGGTAGTTGCAGAGTTTAATGTTGTTACTTTGAAGAGGTTTTTTCTTAATTCATCTAAAAATAAAGATATCAATATTTGTACACTATAATTAATATCAACTGTGTCTTGAGAAAAACCCTTATACTGTTTCATTTTCAATAGCAGTGTGGTAGATGGAGGAAGTTTGAGGGGTCTAATTGAAGAAAAATGTGTTAAAAGTCAAAATATTTTAAACATTTGATTGACTTTGTAAACCCCAAGTGATAATATAGAATAAAGACATACTAATTGAATATCGATAGGAAATACAATTTTTGAGAAAAGTTCCTTGCTCATATAGGTAAAAACAGCATAAGTAAATACAGACATGAAAAATTATGTTCTTATGTATAATTCAATATGCTATTCAATGCAGACACATAGGTATCTGATGGACAACGGAAATACCGAAACCGATGTCTGATGTCCGTCTCAGTTATGAGCCACATCACACGATCTGTAATTCAAACGAAAATATCTCAAGCCAAACGATGAAGTCGACGTAACAGTTGAATTTAGAAACAATTACCACTGGCCTCATAACTTATTCAAAGTATCAGTAGGCGACCCTCATTCCCATATCTGACTCCGTAACATGTGTAACAGCCATTAAAATATAATCTAATAAACTGGAAGGTCTCATCTTTCCGCTTGTGGAACGAATCCTTTCATTGTGAGCGCCTTTGTTATGACAATGCTTAAATTATGTCTGGATAATATGGTGATGGTAATATGTTAACTCACATTAAGCCAAACAGTCTGCGTACTATGACTTGGGGGACTTATCTCCCCCATTTGTAGTTTTATGAAATCGACTGAAAGAAATAAATAATATACATTGTGCTACATGGGCTAGATTTCTCTATTTGGTTTGCTTTATTTATTTCCAATTTACAGCCTAAATCCTACATACAAAAAAAAAAACAATATAACATGCAAAGCGTGTTAGACATTTTATAAGCTACTTCTAATCAAATTTTCTTCTTAATAAAGTATACGATGACAGTCCACAATAGTTCAGATTTGAAAATTTTTTGCATTTCTAGGATTAATTAAATATTTGGCCCTAGATCTAACCATAAAAAATAACATAAAATTGATATCAGATATAATATCCCCATAAAATAACGTATTTATTTTCGTAATAAATATCAGTGAACCAAAATATTGCAGCCCTGCAAGCATAAAATATAGTATTTGATTTCCTAAACGGTAGAATTATTACCAAATGTTATTTTCTAAATAATTTTAATAAACAATATCAACCAAAAATCGCAGTGCTCATAATAATTTGTTTGTCTTGCCAAAAATAACATCGTATCTATTATTAGTTTAAAAAAAATTCAAATAGACCTCATTAGGTATACGCGTACGTTAAGGGCGCTGTATTCTTGAAATAGTGTTTTCTACAAATACATATAATATATTTTGATATTTAAGAAATGAATAAAATAGAGTTTAGCAAATGACAGGAATGTTATCTCATGCCATCTACGAATATTCAAAGGTACCGAAGTAAAATAAATACGTAACGACAGACAGCGGTCTAACCAACAAATTTTTAGGTGCAGAAGTCTTTTAAAATACGTATTTTTAAAAATTTTACTGTAGATGTAAATATTGTTATAACAAACATACATAGTTCTGCATATAAGACTGTTCACCTTTGTTTATAAGTATGTGAAAATAATTGTTAAAATGTGGGGTTAGAATAGCAAAATAATGTGTGTTTTACAAACACTTTTTAGACGTCATCATCTTATTTGAAGAGAATTTAAATAATAAATGTGGATAAACAAAACATGAAGAATTTTATTTTTGGTATTACTTTTGTACTACGTGTTTTATTTTTCGAGAGTTCTGTACTTAAAAACACTACAAATTCTACGACGAGAAATACGGTTATCTTAAGTATTTTTAATGTTAGAAATTATATTTTGTCAATGGGCAATAAAGTATTATTTTGGGTTTGAAATAACCTATACCGTAGGCAGATAAAATAATTAATTGTCAATCTTTTTCTGTCAAAAACATCTTATTTTAATTCAAAGATACTTTTACGGATCCCAATTATTTTTTCAAGTAAGTAAAATATTTAGGTATAATTTCAACATATTTAGTGAGTGCTACTTGATGGCCATTGTATCTTTTTGATAAGTATGGAATTTTTTGGCAATATTTTTTAATTAAGTTAATTATAATATGTTCTTTGATTGTAAAGGATGTCAACTTCGTTATGTTAAATAAAACATCTTGTATATTATTAATTTTTTTAAACAGAACGTCAAAATTATTCAATCTACTTCATGCTAAAACCTCATCGTTTTTAGATATTTGGCAATTTGTGAAACATTCGACAGATACAAGGCGTACAAAACACTTATCCTTATTTTTCGTATCTCTTGAGATCATCATTTGACTTTTAGATTGAAAGATCGTAAAAATGTGACAATAAATTTAATATGAATATACATAATACTAAGTGTAAACAACGAAAACTTTTCAAGTGTATGTTACATTTTTTAATTCTTTGTGAAACTTTATTCCACATAACATTTTCTAATCTAAAATTAGTGGTTTTATAGTTATTTGGATTTTTAAAATATGTTGTAGAAATACCCTATTAAAGAAAAATTGTTGTTGTTCTGACACGTCATCTGACATTTTGTATTGTCAATGCATGTACTGCAATAATTATCTATTGTACAATAAGCAGTGATTATTATTTCTTTAAATGTACTTCATCAATACAAAGCTTTGAAAAAAAAATATGACAATAACAAATTGTAAGTAAATAGACAAAAGACACATTATCCCAACAGTCAACCCTGTTTCACAAAGTAAGATATCGTGGATGAAAGGAAAATTATACTTTATTATTTTCTTCATTGTTAAATCGACTTTTGCCTTGTGACTGTAATTTGATCTGAACAATGCGAAGTCCTTCGTGGTACTAGGAATGAATATTTGGCACGCTTGCCCTACTAAACTTCTTTCAAAAAATGGTGTTGTAAAATATTTTGACAGAAGCCCCAATAAATCAGGACAGAACAAAACGTGGAACTTGTAATGATGCGTCCAGTACAATTCCCTAATTTGGTCCACTTTCGAATCATTGAAAGGCAAAACTAAATAGGGCCAAGGTCGAAATTTCATTAAAAGAGAACGTAATAGACATGGGAGTAGGGTACCTACCATAAACGGTAGTCGGATCTATTCACTGATGAAATAGTTTACAGGGCATATAGGTGACAAATAGACAATAGATGCTATACAGTGTCCTGTTTATACAAAAAGCTGGAGATAAGTTCATCTTGAACAAATATTGAGGGTAGTTCATATATAAGTAGCGTTTGTGAGATACAGTTGTACAGTGATTCAGAACTTATCTAAGAAAAAAAATAGAATGTACAGGGGACTCGTACGATATTCATAGTCCGTCTTCGTCTCGAAACTATGCGTATTTTATAATGAAATTCAAATAATCTCTTTAAAAATACACTTCTGTGCGGCACTGGAAACTGGTCCACTGTAAAACCTGATAAGGCGGCAAAGCAATGCAATCAGCGACCGGACAAAAAATGGAAAGAAATTCCCAAGAAAAGAAATAAATAATATTTTATGACACTTATTTTATATAGCAAATTCAACTGGTTTTGCCGCTATTGTTATTAATTATTAATAGAATCAATTTATGGTTGTAATTAATAATATAGTTTAACATACCTGAAAATTTTTGGACCGTCTTACCCAGTTTTTACAAACTAACACAAATGTTTCTGCTTCTTGTCCGTTTTGAACGAGTAAGTTATTGGCAGCAACTATGATACGTTTCTGTAAATCATCAATAGTGGGTATGCACTTCGGTGCGATACACATCATCTTTTAAATATCCAAATGATTTAAAGTCAGGAAATCGTGGCGGCCACGATACCGGTCCTCTTCGTCCAATCCCTTGGTATTAATGCTTGAACACGCTGTTCATGGTATGGATATAAATGAGCCTCATGTATGACACGTCATATTGCTGCAATACGCCGTGGACGTCCTGGATTTCCATCTCTTCCACGATTCGGTTTCAAATTTCGCTCGTGTTGCACTACACTTGCATTCACGGCACACCGTGGTAAAAGTAGCTGCATTTGGCACATGTTTACCGGGAAATCGTTCTGCTAAAGTATTTTCAATTCGCCATAAATTAGTACGATATCCATCAACAATGTAATCATCACAAAATAGTTAATATATATAAAAAGTAACTGGATTTCAATATTCGGAATCGCCTGGCTAGACACTACAAAGGTAAAAGTTGAAAATACTGCAACTTCAATAATTTTTTACTTGGAAACTATAAGGATTTTAGAAGCAATTATTTTCGATATTGACTCCATTTTTCATGACGTATCTATTTTCAAATTTTTTTAGATTCTGAATCACCCTGTTTATAAATTCATGTACAAAAGTTGATGTTATCTTTATCTTCAGCCGATTTAAACATAATTAAGTAAAATCCTCTTCAGGGTAACAGTTTTAACGCCTCTTTCCAAGAAAACTTGTCCAGTATTTTTGAAGCACAATCCTATATAATAAGAAAGTATGTATTTAAATGTATTATATATATAAAAAAACAGCGTAAAAATTGTAATTGTGAAAATAAATACCTAAGCCTTCTATTATAGAATAATTTTGATAATATTTTTCGTGTACTTAATTTCATGACATTTTTTAAAACAAAACTGCGTCAAAAAAGTAATTATTTTTCA
This sequence comes from Monochamus alternatus, assembly GCA_037114965.1. Classification (NCBI taxonomy): domain Eukaryota; kingdom Metazoa; phylum Arthropoda; class Insecta; order Coleoptera; family Cerambycidae; genus Monochamus; species Monochamus alternatus. The sequence goes on from CM073427.1 coordinate 77,368,249, forward strand.
CAGATCTATTTTTAAAATACTCTCTTAAGGTCGCCGTATTTCACGCCGTAAAATGGTCAAACTTGTGGTGTTTTGTAGGTACAGAAATCTCGAAAAATAAAACACGTAGAACAAAAGTAATATCAAGAATAACATTCTTGATGTTTTGTTTATCCACTTTTACTATTTAAATTCTCCTCAAATAAAATAATGACTTTTAAAAAGCGTTTGTAAGACAAATTATTGTGCTATTCTAACCCCACATTTTAGCAATTATTTTCACAAAAGTGAACAATCTTTTATGCAGAGCTATGTAACTTATGTTATAACAATATTTACATCTACAGTTAAATAAAAAAATACATATTTTGAAAGATTTTTGAACCTAAAAATTTGTTGGTTAGACCGCTTTCTGTCGCTATATATTAAGTTAGACATCCAAAGTCGAGTAAGTTGAGATCAAACATCCAAGACCGCATTCTGTAGCCAAAAATAAGGATTTTTTCTTATTATAAATGTATAATTTTCAATTTTTAATTTTTAAACCGCTTGAGATAATTAGTATGACAGTATGTATGAAAAAAAATCACCAGCTTTACAAACTTACCATTGGCGGAGGTATGGATATCAACAATGATTACACAGGTCCACAAAAAAAAAGTGGTGTGTGCTGAGGGTCCCATTATATTTTTTCCATGTATTTTTTCCTGCTGAACACGAATCTGAAGTGGGGGGCAAAATGGGGGTCGCACAGCAAATTTTAGAAAAAACCCATAAAAAAGATAAAAAATTTCATCAAAAGTTTACGCAGGTCCACAAAAAAAAGTCATATGTGCTGGGAGTTAAACTATATTTTTCTTTTGTATTTTTCCCGCTGAACACGAATCTGAAGTTAAAATTGTGGGTTACACAGCAAATATTTGAGAAAACCTAAAAAATGGATAAAAATCACTTTCTCGTAATTTATTCTATATGATACTCTCTAAAACTGAAACAATGAGAAATGCTGTGAATTAGTGAATATTTACTATTTTACAGCTATCTTGGCAGCAACTCCCAGCACACATGACTTTTTTTTTGGACCTGTTTAAAATTTTGATGTGATTTTTATCGGTTTTCTCTAAAATTTGATGTGCGACCCCCCATTTGACTTCAGATTCATGTTCAGCGGGAAAAAATACATGGAAAAAATGTAATGGGACCCTCAGCACACAGTACTTTTTTTTGTGGACCTGCGTCATTTACCCTTTGCTATTTAAAAAAGTTACATCTAAAATTTGATTTTTTAAAATTATCTTACACGCCCTGTACCTCAAAAATGAGTGGCTCTAGGATATATGTTTATTAAGCAAACCCCACTTATTTTTTGTTCTAATACTAGTTCTATTCATAGTGCCATGTTTTTTTGAAATATCCTATATACGGAGTTTATTAAATTTTTGATAATTTAAACATAAGATTTCAATTATGACTCGAATTTGAAACAGAGATTTTTTCTATTATAGATACCTAGACTAAGATTTACTTTTACAAAGCCTTACTTTAAAATTACCGATCTATGCGCTAACCTATCTCGCCGTAATAATTTTATAACATTTTAATAACATCGAGCTAGTATAAGAGATGATGCACGTCTTTTTCACGTTCGAGGAAATGAGAGAAAAAAAAGTAGCAAGCTTGTTGTTCGTAGGTATTTGCCAACGAGAAAACGCGGGCGGCAGGGATACGGGGAGAACCACCCCCGGCGTTTATATGCATGTAATCTAGTCCGTGAAATAAATAGCTGTAATAAATTGCGAGCTGCGCTGGCATCGCATCTGAGTATAATCCGTTCGTTAGCAGTTGCCCGTATGACGACGGTATGATCGCGTCGATACGTTTCTTATCGTATGCAATTAAATAACTATTTATAAATAGTAACATAATTTATATTAACAACTATTAGTTGAGGGGAGAAGTGAAGTAATATGCTAAAGGAGAGAAGAAATATACGGGAATTATGTCAAATATGGTTTGACAGTAATCTAGGATGTTATATATATATATACGCCCTTGTGCTTCCATATATTTAAAACTTTATTTTGTACCTCTAATAATAAAGATTATAAAGGGTGACCTAAATATAATGTTCCTTGTAATTATAATTATGAAATTATTCTAATTTAGTAATTACTTTGCATAGATATTATTGCTGTCTTATAAAATTATAAGGTTCTATGTTATATTGGACATCACATGGAAAAATAAATATTAGTTTGGTGTAACGAAACATTCTAAGACTACTGAAGTTTATTTATATGGATTTCTACTAACAAATTTAAGGTACACTTTATTAAAAGAAACATCCAACTTTTTTATAGAAATTTTTAAATAAACATATGTTCACATAAGAAATTGGTTTGTCAAATATAGGAAAATATGAGGAACTTTGCTATAAGAGCGTTGAGTGAATATTTTCACTCAACGATAAGAGTCAGAAATTTTAAATAGAAATATTCGACTAGTTAATTTTCGAATGTGTTTTTGATGCATGCAACTCAAGAAATAGTTGGACAAACATTTCTGACAGTTTTAAACTAATCCCAGACTCTTGTGGAAACGTACCTATAATATATCTACTGGTAGCGATATATTTTTCGAACTTTAAAATTTAATTGCCATATTTTACTCAATAATTTAAATTGGTTTGCCCAGAATTCGTTACATTCTAATGTCGAAAAAACTGAGGTACTTCGTTTTTGCACCAGTCAGAGAAGGAAATGTGACATATTGAATTTGGAAATTAATAATTTCTTGTGATACTAAAACCGTAAAATTTTTAGGATTAAATTTGAATGTTTACCTTAATTGGAAGAATCACTGTAATAGTGTCACATCGAAGCTATCTTCAGTAGTTTATTTATTTCGAAATGTTAGGACAGTTCTTGGTATACTCGCGTCAAGAATTCAGACGTCTTACGTCACAGCTGACGTTACACATTTGTTTTTATTGTCAACGTAATTTTCGATATTTGATCGCGTTAAAAACAATTATTATTTTTTGCAATTTAGTGCAATATGCAATGCAGATTTTTAGTGTAGTTTATAGTTTTATTACTATCAGTTGCAGTTTCTTAAATATTTTGATCAAAATATAATGAATTATTCATTTGTTCGTATGACGTAAGTCATCTGAATTCTTGTCGCGAGTATATAGATCAACTCCTCTGTTTATATTTTGCTCAAGTCGAATCTAGACTGAAATATGGTGTTTGTTTCTGGGGTAATTCCACTTTTTCGTCCCATGTTTTTATAGCTTAGAAACGTATTTTAAGATGTATGTTCGGTGTTTCCAGTTCTTATTCCTATAGAAATATATTTAAACAATTTACTCCTCCTAGTCTTTATGTTTTTGAGATCTGAGAGTAAATGTATACTAAATAATATGTTTCACAATGTTAACAAGAGGTAAAAACATGATTTTCACGTACCATATGCTAACCTTAACTGTTAATTCTCCTAACTTTATAGGACTGAAATTGTTTAATTGTTTGCCAATAGAAATAAGAAAAATAAACACTCAATCTTTATTTAAAGTTAAGTTAAAACAACATTTAGTAAATGTTTATATTCTTTCTTAGAATATTACTCTTTTATGTGAGTTATCTTTTGCAAACATGACTATTCCTATACATTTATGTTATGTCTGAGAGGAAACATGTCCTGTATCCAATATACTCTGATCTCGTGAACGAATAGATAAAAAACATATTCACAATGTAAACCTACGCAGATATAGTATTAGATATAATGTTACTTAATATGCTTCTAAACTAACGCGTGAAATCCTCCCGGAGCGCCCGGAGTTCGCGGGCAAGTCACCGCGAACGTCGTTTCACCCCTGAATTTGCCTGTTTTATGTGAGTTTTTCCCCTAGCAATTTTCCCGGGCCAATGGCGGGCCGCTTCGCTCCGTTCCGCGGCCAATAAGCGACGGGGACGGAACGATAAAAATACTCCGGCTCCATTATCAGCCATGATAGCGAGGCTGGCTCGCTCAGACTGATTCGTTTCATAAATTTGGCTGATATGCGCTCCGGAGCGCCGTCAGTTATTAATAAGTATGCTCATCGCCGCTGCGAAGGAGATCCAGCGGCGAGCCCAGCAGGATAACGATCTTTATAATTGCCTCTGTACAATGTTTCCGTTTCCGTGAATGTTCTCTGTTGGATCCGGAGACGTGCGACGTTTTTATATCGACTCGCGACTTGGATCTGCTTTTTTGCTAGATACATTTAAGTTTTTGTTATAGATAAAAGTAGATTTCGCTATTCTTTCGATTCGGAGGATGCGGATCCTTATTTGAACCCGATTTGAAATGGAAATTTATACAGGGTATACTATAAGTATACTATAGAAACTGCACCGTTAAAAATTTTCAGTAAAATTTCACTCAAAATCAACACGAATGGTTGTTAAAACAAGTCCACACCCGATTGTGTTGAAATAATAACACAATTCATTGCTTAATATTCACTCAGTTATTTGTTAGCTAAATAAATCTTTTAATGATAACACTAAACAAATTTTGATTTAGCTTTTTTAAATTGTGTGTTATTCCAAACACAAAATTGAGTTATATTATCAATCTATTTCGTTATTTTTTCACAATATGCATATCGCATACCTTCTCCGATTTAATCGAAGATTTACTGCCGTTGCAATTTAGATTAGAGTTTTGGTAAATGGTTAGGACGAGGAAATATTTATCCTCAAAATTGACCATCACGATCGCCAGACCTCAATAAATGTGATTATTTTCTTTGTGGAACATTGGGATTTTGCTTATTCCTTTTGATTATTTAACGTAAATACTTTTATAGTAACTTTTATTATATATATCTTTGAGTTCTTAGATTTCTCATTATGTAAATTTTGTGTTACTTCGTAAAATTTGTATTTAAGATTCATTTTTTGTGCTCATTTAATAAATTTTCATTACTGAATAATCATTGTAAAGAAAACCCCAAGTGAACAGTTACTTTTGTAAGTTACTTTTTTACAATTACCTGTACTTAATAAAAATGTTTCTTTGTTTCTATATAAGTATATTGTTTACATTTTGATAACCAATGAATTAGCTACTTTGTTTTACCAGAATTATTATTTTCATTCCAACTAGGCCAAATTGGATAATTTATAAACCAAATAAACTATTTTACTATCTCTGATTATTTCAAGTAAGCTAGCCAAGCGAGTGGGTTATATAGGGGTTATATAGTTTATGTATCCACCAATATTGTGTAATATGCGTTTTCTATTAAAATAACCGTTTACACTTTGTTCATAACAGATAGAAAAATGTACACCAATTAAACTGTTTCACTTTAATAAAATATACAGAGTGATTCACAAATAGTGACCAAAACTCTAGTAATTTTTGGTGAATTTCTGATGGTGGTGTCTGTCATATAAAGTTTTTATCTAGAATGTTTCGATATACAGATACAGGGTCACAAAATTATTTTTGATTTTTTTTTACTTTAAAAAGTAGTAAATGAAGTAATTTGTTTTAACTGGGTACATGGATTTATGTAAACATTTTCCAAAATCTGTTTTTCGTAAAAGTTTGGTTTAGTATGACTTTAATCACTTTTTTTTTAATCATTAGGTGATTTAATCGAATAAAGACATCGACTATGACTTTATTTGAGTACCTAAATCCTCCATTTAGACTAAATTACACAACATTACTACATTTTTTAGTAACAAAATTGAAATTTGTTCGCAAATTTAAAGATGAATTTAAAAACATCATAATTGATACAATAAAGCAGTGGAAAAAAATATGTCATCAACACCTTCTATCTCCGCCACTGCAGCATCTAAAATTTAAGAAAAGACTTAAGATTTTGGACGTTTACATGAATCTATGTCTCTATGTAGTTTTTAAAATATTCGAAATAAAACAAAAGTAATTTTGCAAGTTTAATTATTTTTCTAATACCTCAAGTTCTCAATCCTCTAACATTTTTTCTTGAATATCATATTTAGAAGAATATATGGAAAGTTCTAGCTGCCACATGTCAGGAATTACCACCGAATACACCAATACACAGGATGTAAGTGATTCCTTGGCTCACCAATACCGTCATACTTGTGGATATCCCTCATCTGTAATCCTTAAACTGTTTGAGAATTATCATTATGGTGTTGTATAACAATAAGCATTAACTAATAAAATTACCTTTTGTGGGATATATCGGATTAGTATAAGCTCGTTAATATTGGTTGCTTAAAAGGAAAGTGTAAATCGTTTCTGCGTATTTCTCAACATTGACCTGCAGGCCAACATTGACCTGCAGGTTAATGTTGTTTTATAGTAGGCTATTGAGATAATCCGCTTTTAAATATTCCATTTTGACTTTGAATGAAGTTAAAGTAGAATATTCATTAGAAAGATACTTTAATAAACTTCAATAGAAAAATCTGTTTTCAGTGAAATCGGAAATGCTATATTAATTGTTTAAATAACGTTATTTTTACAAATAGAATAAAATAATAGAACATTACCTTTTGAAGCTACGGAGTGTCAATTTTTAAAAATATATGTTTCAGTATTTCCTAAATTATTTCTAAGAAATTAGTCATTAAACTAAAATAAAAATTTAATTAAAAAAACCGTAATTGGTTGTTGAAACCAGTCCTCACCCGATTATGTTGAAATATTAACACAACTCTGAGTAATGTTCCCTAATTTATTTCCTAGCTAAATATCTAAATCTTTTACAAACACAAAATTAATTTATATTATCAAAAAATTTCGTTTTGTGTTGATCAGTTAATTTCTTTGTTAAAATGTTAAATCGTCCAATTTCACTTATAAAATAAATGAGTTTGAATTTATACAATATTATTTTTTACTGTGTATCGCTAATATCTTTTTGCAGACACATTTCTATCGGTTCTCTTCTTTACCTCTTCTTCCATGAATTTTCTGCTATCAAATAAACCCATAAAACAGTCCTTGTTGATTGTTATTGCGGTTGTCGGACCATAAATACGGAATACACAATACTCTGTCTTTGTTTGTTGTGGAACTGTAACTAATAACATTTTCTAGTCTAAGTCAAAATATTATGCAGGACATTTCTAGAACATTTCCGAACTAACTTGTCTGCTCGTAATAAATATGGTATGACAATTTATTGAAGGCTTTCTTGAAATTGCTAACTGAGCTATAAGAATGCGCTGGAAATCTTAAATTTACAATTTATCATTTATTTTCCTCGAATTCATATGAAATAATTACATTTTATCACTACGAAAATTGTTTTCATTTCTGTCAGTGTTTTTTTTGTACTAGCGGAGATCAACAGAGGTAATGAAGGTTTTCAACATCATTTGGACATTATACAGTATGCGCCAAAAGTATGGAATAAATTCAATAAAAACGAAACAATTATTTTTTGGGAAAAATCCTCGAACAAGGCGATTTTTAATTTAAAAAATACATATTTTAGCATAAAATGCGATTTTCAAATGTCATTTGGTTTCGAGTAATGACGTCATCGATTTTTTTTAAATGGCAACACCATATTTTTTTTCTTGATTCTGAAAGATCGTTTAATTCTCTATCAGACAGTACTAAAATTTTGCCCTCTTACATAGGAAAGTTTTCGAGTAATTGACGATTGAATGTTAGAAAACGTAAATTTTATCCATAAAAAAGTAACAATTCTGAGGTATGTAAAATAAAATGCAATTGATTAAATTTTATACTTAAATTAAATGTTCGAATTGCCATCCACCAACTTCTTGACAATGCGCAAGTCTGTGAAGAAATTCTTCTTGCACATTATGAATGATTTCTGGGGTAACTCTGCGTATTTCGTCCCGAATGCGATTTTGAAGTTCTTCTAAATTACGTGGTTTATTAATATACACTTTAGACTTCAAGTATCCCCATAAAAAATAGTCAAGAGGTGTAAGATCTGGCGATCTTGCAGGCCATTCTATCGGTCCGCGTCTGCCGATCCACCTCCCAGGAAAACAGTTGTCCAAAAAATCTCGTACAGGGCGCGCATAGTGCGGAGGTGCACCGTCTTGCTGAAACCATATGGTATCGTCAGGGATGTCAGGGTCATTATCGTAAGGAAAAATTACTGCAAGGGCTGGAACAAGGTCATTTTCTAGAAACTCTAAATATCTTTGTCCTGTAAGGGTTCCTTCAAAGAAGAAAGGCCCTACTATTCTGTCGTCAACTATTCCAGCCCACACATTTAATTTCTGAGGGTGTTGGGTATGTGCCTCTGCCAATCAATGAGGATACCATTCAGACAAAATGTGGCCTCATCTGAAAAAAGTATTTGCCGGTGTAAATTTCTATTTCCTTGACATAAATCCATTAGAATTTCGCAAAAGTGTAAGCGGCGATCGCGATCATCTTCATTGAGTTCCTGCACAAGTTGAATTTTGTAGGGATGATATTTTTCCTTCCTCAAGATACGTAGCACTGTACTCTGACTAGTATCATTGTCTAATGCAACCAATCGTGAAGAATTATGAGGATTATCCACCATACTTATCAAAATGTTCTGTTTCTGATTTTCATTAATGCTTGGACGTCCAGGTTTTGGAATATTTACAACATTGCCAGTTTCTCTAAATTTAGACTCTACCTTACTGACTGTTGATTGGCTGATAGGAGGATCTGGATATTTTTCATTAAATAAATCGCAAACTTCCTGCTGAGTTCTAGTCATATTCCCGCATCCGATAAGAATTAAAATTTCAATTCTTTGAATAACAGTTAAATGTGCCATAATACTTTAAATTGAATAATAATTTCTATGTCGCTTACAATACTTATTAGAAGGTCGGTGTGACAATGACACTTTGCAAAGATTTTCACCTACGTGATCCATAAAAGAACTATGGAATTCGAAAAACTAACACTTGATAACGTTTTTACTTTATTTTAATTGATTTACGTTTTCTAACATTCAATCGTCATTTACTCGAAAACTTTCCTATGTAAGAGGGCAAAATTTTAGTACTGTCTGATAGAGAATTAAACGATCTTTCAGAATCAAGGAAAAAAATATGGTGTTGCCATTTAAAAAAAAACCGATGACGTCATTACTCGAAAACAAATGACATTTGAAAATCGCATTTTACACTAAAATAGGTATTTTTTAAATTAAAAATCTACCTGTTCGAGGATTTTTCCCAAAAAATAATCGTTTCGTTTTTATTGAATTTATTCCATACTTTTGGCGCATACTGTATATATTATTAGAGGCTATAGATACGTAGACCTATTTAACTTTATATGACTGAGCTAGTAATAAGGAAAAGAATCGATGTATGCAAAAACATCACATTTCAACAGAAGCACATTTTACTATTATCTGGAATTAATTTTATTTTAAAAATATAAATTTTATTTTCTACGGTTTTGATACAATGGCCATGTGACTTTTCTGCATAGTCTATAAAAAGGTGAAAGTGTAGTCATTATTTTTAGGTTGTATCATTGTATAAATTATTTATGCAATGGTTGTATTCAAGAAATGTTGCAAAAAAACATTTAAGCAGCAGCAATTGGCAGCTGGTTGGAAATATTGAATTGAAATATTCTTGAAAAGCTTCTACGTTCCATTTTTGTCGATTTGATGAAAATTTTTCGCTGTAATTGTTGCTTTTTTTGCTTTGATTATCTATTCAACTCATCGTTTGCAGCTAAAGAGAATAAGAGACATATTAGGTATGCTGTTTGTTCATAGCATGATGCGATGGCTTATGCGGCCTTATTTTTTGCAATAAATCGATTTTAAGCAAAAATTAATATATGGCATTTATGCTGTGCTGTATGTACCAATTTATTTTTTTTTACTGTATTGTAAAGGTTTTCAAACTAATATAAATCAATTATTCACCTACTTATTTATACAAAAGCTAATAATAAAGAGTATATAGTTAGACGTTGTGGGGGTATTAGACGTTGTGGGTGTAATTCAACGATGGTAGGGACTTTAGTTTAGAGTAGTTAGTTTCACATAATATTATTAATATCTAAAGCTTTATAAAACAACAATTAAAATGTTCTATCCAAGACAGTTTTAATCGTAGCCTTTAAGATCTTAAATCATATTTTAAACAATTTAAGTAGTTCTTATTAGATGATTGTTTTATTATTGTGTTTCTTTAACACATATTTAGTTATTTTTACATTCTGCATCCTCTTGCTCTGTAGTTGATGAAAATCTGTAGAATAATGTATATAAAATAAATAAATAAATATGTGTAAATATACTGGGTGTTTCTGAAATAAGCGCGTGAAATAGGTAGTGCAACATGTCATAATTTGGAAATAAAAAAATGCGTCGCAATATTTTTTGTAGAGAAATAGATTTAATATAATCGCTATTAGACAATTCTACAATTTTCACATTTACTTAAATATAAATATCTGTCTAATTTCATCGACTGCAGCAATGTCGAAGATCGACCTGCAATTTCTCGGGTCAATGACAGTCACTTCATATCTGCTTATTCTTGATTTGAGTAAGGTATTATTAAAAAAAATAATGTAAATCGTACCATAGTTGCCAAGATAACGCTCACACTGCGATAGTGATCTCGGTTAGTGAGTGCAAGGTCGCTCAAATTTTATGTAAAGATATTGATTTATCTTCTGGACTACATGATACGTTGGACTACCAGTTGCTTGATGAAAATGTTTTTATTTTCACTGCTCAATAACTACTTTGAAGCAACGTATTTCGTTAAAAAGAAAGTAGAAGTCTGTATAATTTAACAACATTATTAGGTAGATTTATGTGATCTAGTATAAAATTTTGACGCTTCAGAAAAATTTAAGCAAGTTTTATGTTTATAATATATTTCTGTAACTTTCTTTTAGGTGCAGGAGGCACAACACAGAGTATTTTTGAAATAAATGCGTTTTATTATTGGGGTAATAGAGAACGGAAAATAAACAATTTCCATTAAACAATCTACGTGGTTATATATTTACTAGTGTTATATATTTCAGAAAATTAATAAAAAATTGTTACCTACTTGAAACTTAGGCTAGCCTTGCATTGCTCCACTTATTCAGCTGTTTACAATGTACTAACAGCGCGAACGTGGTCGTGTCTCGTTTGTAGATTGATTTAAACCGATTTATTTTAACACGCCTTATTCAAATAAAAAATAGCACAGGTGTAAGTATGTTTGTGCACTTATTGTACACGCTACCGACCTTAAACTGCGTTATAGGCGTGTATACAAAAATTATTGAATTTAATGGAATGCTCTTTGGCTTGTGTGAAGCTGCAGGACCACTTATAGTTTTTGTTCTATGGACATAACCAAACCCATATACATTTGTCGATTTTGTATAGATGTTGATGTTGCTAAAAGTGTTTCTTATCTGAAATAGGTTATGCAGAAAGTCCTAATGTCTATATTGTATCATAAAGCGCTTTGTTGAAGCTTTCTGTGATTTGACAATTTATCTTGAAATGAATATTCCTCTAATACCCTTTGCATAAATGCATTTATTTCAGAGCATCATGTATAAGGAAACACACTACGATCAAAGAAAATCTCGACAAGTAGACCCTCCCAAACGTATGATTTGCGAGTGTAGATAACAGTACGCGCAGTTCGTTATCTGTCCGTACGGTACCGTCTTCTGTTAGACGCAGAGCCCATATCTCCGATCATTAATAAATCAGCAATATATCAAAGTTAATTGCCATTGATTTTCTATTATCCGGCATAACAGTGCGGGCGGGCGTCCCTGCGAACCAGGAGAACGGAAGGCCGGGTAATCCCATCTAATCTTATATCTATTACATTGTTGACTGCGCAGGATTAATACGATGGGGAATACAAACAATTTGTCACGCTTTCCATTATTGCACCCCTTCGGATGATATCGCATTTATCTATATTACCGACGCGTATAGCTGTACATAACTAATTTCGTGTCGACATATGTCTGGAATATTATTTTTAATCTGCAAACGGGGCGATTGGACAAGGGAAAGGTCGAAGTAGCGGCGCAACGGCTCACAAAAGAGATTTTTGCTAAATTCCTCCCTCTAACGCATGAATAAATCTGTGATATAAATTAAGAAGTTGGTAATTAAAAATAAGTATACATAAATCATTATACAGGGTGTTTTTAAATGAAGTAGCAAAAATGAGACCACATATTCCTTAGGCGAAAATAAATCAATTTAACCAATATAAAATTCATACAACTTCCCCATTGCAATAATAATTCAATTAGGGCAATACCAATACCAATAAAAATCGAGCAATCTAATGTAGCGCATGCGTATTTGTTGCAGCAGGAGCTGTGTAATCTTGTGAGATTTGATTCAGATTTTTTATAGAAAAATATACGAACAATATGTATTTCTCTTTGTGTTAAGTGCTATAAATCGTGAGCGGGTTTATAACACAAATCACTATCTATATACTATTTTGAATCTTGATTATAGTTACTAAAACTTTAAGATTTGTAGATATTTACACATTATATTTCTTATGCAAAATTGTGAGAAACGCATCGCCTATCTTGAAAATGTAAAACGTGAAACCAAATGAATCATATTCAACACAGCTAGAAAGAGTCGAAAAATTGCAGTTACTGATTTTAATTATTGACGACCACTCTGGAAGCTGTCAGTACCTGAATTATTCCGAGGACCTATTATCTTTTAAAATTCAGCGCCGTAAATTCGCCGGCTGTTGAAAATTTAAAAGAGCCGGCTATATTTCTATCGTCAGGGCGGTGACACGGATCTCAATATGCTGTTAAATCGAACTTTATCCAGCCTCTGGGAAATCAAGGCGGCGATGACACTGCAAGCGATGGAGCGCCCGGCCACCCGTGACATCACGTTGCCGTGATTCTTATTCGCGACCAGACGGAAATATTTATAATGGAACGAAAACCCAGTTGGCCTTTACATTATTCTGTTTTCAGCGTTATCCAATCTTAATAACTTAGGTGCGGGTCGCCTCCGTTGCTCGCCGAGTGCATTTTAAACTGGTTCCGTGATGTTCACCCAGTTTCATTGTCGTATACGTAGTTAACTATGGCTAAGTATGAATATTTTAAGAAACGATAGAGAAAAATAAGAAAGATTATTTATAAAGCGAACAAATTTTTTGTCGAAACTATATTAAACTGGTATTTATCGACGACTATGGACCGTTTGGCATTTGGAGAGTACTGCAACCAGCAACACAACTTCGTGGACGGAAGACTGAACGATATTCGTCAATACAAAATTTTTTGTTATGATTGAAACCCTGTATGTTTACGTTGTGATTTTGTGTTTTCCTTCAGTTCTTAGGGACTATTTTATCGGTTTTAAACATTTAAAAATAATTAAATATTGGAATTTGTGTCGAGTACAGATATTTTCCTATAATATGGTTCATCCTATGCTATATGCTCTGTGTTTTTCTACAATCGAGCGTAAATCCAGCGGAGCTACGGTTATCGAACAAGATTTTATAATTAAAGACGGCCTTTCCCGCGACCGTCTTCTATTAGTACTTATTCTTTTCATCGAATTTCGATTTTCTTAGAATAAATAAGCATTTTATTTAGCTGTACGCGGAGTGTGTTTTCTTGCAAAAGATGAAAATGTAGTTTTGGCAGTATTGAACGAAAAACGGATACCAAATGCTGTAGGTAACCGGATTATATAGTGCGTCCCTAAAGACACGCACAAATTCATTAGATCGATTTTTTGTTTTAATTTACTTTTTTTTGCAAATAATAATTTAATATACAGAGTGACCTACCTTCGAGTAATGACGTCATCACATTTTTTTTAATGGAACACCATATTTTCCAAAAAATATTGGAATTGAACAATTAATTTGATTCGGTCAAGGTATTGTTGTTGTTGACATGTTGATTTGTCATTTTTATTTAAACGGTTTTGTCACAGTAGATGTCAATTACTAGTTCGAAGCGTATGTACGTTGAGTTTAATAAGTGTATACTGCAATGTCGCGATTTGATAGAGAACATCAACAAGTTATTAGACAAGAAATTCAAAACCTCCGATAACACTAGAAAATTAAAAGCAAGTGTATGGAAACAATTTGTTGAATTTTGGAAGTATATCCAACATATTTCGCTAAATAAAAAAATTACCAACTTTAGTTACATCAAATACTAAAACTCAGATGGGTAGCAGATCAATTTATCGTTCTTTAGGAATTTTAGATCACTCACCTTCTCAACTGTCCAAAAATTTCCTCTTAATTATTGCCTCGAAAAAATTTTCGGACATATTTCTGGTTGCCAGGTAACGAGTCAAAATAAAGGCATTTTTTTGGTTTTAAAATAGAGATATGTAATTTTCAATAAAAATCAATCTTAACACACCTTACTCAAAATATTATGTCCTAGAAATGAAATAATTTTGCTTATTTTACCCCCTTTGGCATTAAAAACTATACTTCTTTCCCCATAATAGTCACAGGTCGGGTAAATCATCTGTCATTTGTAAATACTAAGTGGCCAAATAAACCGTTAGAGGGATTCTCGCTGATGGAATCACTAATAGAAGTAATAACTTTTATGATATAATTGGATAACGATTGTAACAATTAGTAATGTCCCTTAATACCCATCTCGAACCTTTCAGTAGTCAAAATATAGGATCGCCGAAATCAGCGGGACGTTCTCTTTCGACATTACCGCCAGGGCCGTAAATTCTTATTGGCCCACTAAAAGTTTGGACCTTCAGCGTCACGGTAGCATATTGGTATTAAAGCCTGTAATTTTTATTGTGCCTGTTCTAATAAATCTATAAAAATTACTATGGTCCCTGGTTCGTTGAACTAAATTTATGAATTTATTATTTTCGGTCAGGTATCTGAGAAGTAGACTTCAAGAAAAATATGATATAATCATAGAAATCATAAAATATACACAGTAAAAAATAACATTAAGTAAGTTCAAACTCATTTACGAGTGAATTAATTTGGTGTTGAATTTTGAGTAAATGTTAACAAAGAAATGAGCTTATCTACACAATATTTGGTTAGAAAAATCAAAATTTGCGGATTGAGAACATATTCTGTAAAAATAAAATCAACCTTTATATAGATATTACATATTGTGGAAGGAGGAAAATAAAGGGGGTAAAAGCAGGTACCAACGTATAGTTGTAGTTTTGCTATGTATGATACAAGTTACTACTGCCTGTGGACGATAATCATAAGTGCGTTGTTCTAACCAGATCATGGACCATAGACTTGTAAATACATTTTCAAATTACAATTTTCCTGAAAGAGGTGTAAACTAAAAAGTGAGAATTTATGTCAAGAATATGTGGTAGAAATAGGTAAGTAACAATGGCCGTCTTCATCCGATAGAAGAAAATTGTTTATTTACTTCTTATTTCAGAAAACCTATGTGTCATTCCATGATTACCATTTCATTTTATCCTCAACTACTTAGCTATAAAGTTTTGAAAAATAAATCAAACCTGGATTATCGATTTACAGTTTATTTAATAAAGAGCCGTTTGAGCTTCATCAGTCATACAACACATTTTATTCTTCTTCTTACATTAGTCATTTTACATTTAGTTCTTGAAATGGTGTTTTAAATTTTTTTATCCCGGCAGGATCGCCATGTAATAAATATATTTTTTCTATACCCGTATTATAACAATGCACTTATATGCCCATAATCCGTTTCATAATGATACCCATTACGATACAGATTTTTCATTACGATACAGATTTTATAATCCGTTTCATAATGATACCCATTACGATACAGATTTTTCATTACGATACAGATTTTTAATCAATAGAAACCCATAATTTTTCAATCAAGCATGCTGTTCATTTGACGTTTATCCTAGGTTCCAATGTAATTATTTTAGATGTCAAAATCAGTACGTATTAAATTTTCGTAGATACCTAGCTAAACTAATGTCTGATATCAGCGATATAGAAGAATTACCATCGACTCCTCCACACATATCGGAGAAAGCAGAAAATGCAGTTCATACGAATAATTACTGTTACCTATTGTGTTCAATAAAAATATAAAATTTATGGTTTTTGATTATTTATCGGGTGTAGAAAAAATAGCGTATGCAACTCTCATGTAATGGTTATTAATACACTCGCATAAACCATACGAAACTCACCTTCGGCTCGTTTCGTATCCCGGTTAATGCTCGTGTATTAATAACCATCATTACATGATCGTTGCATAATATACTATTATTCTTCATTCTTACATTAGTTATTTTACATGCAGTTCTTGAAATAGTGTTTTAAATCAAAAAACATCTTTCTACTTCTAAAGTCTATTATGTTCTTCTATTCTACATACACGTTTCATTGAACTGCCCCCTATTTCAACATGCTTACTCGTTGCTAATTTATTAAGCAACAAGTCAAAACAAAGTTAATATATCAAAACATACTAAAGCTAATATTACACTACACTTAATTAATTCCCTTAAGCTACTCCTATACTGCAAATTTTAGAAAGAATGTATTGTTTAATAATATAATAGAATAAAACATCTTTACATACTGCGTCATGTTATTATCTACAAATATAATCTCAACCTTTATTTTATTCAACTTGTTATAGCAAAGTCTTGTTTCAAATATTGTGTGTTATTCTTATGACATAATTATTTATAATATCTTTATTATTATTAAATTAATACTATTAATTATTATTATAAATATTTATAAAGTAATAATTTACAGTCCGTGAAAAATAAACAAGTTTAGTAGGTACACAATAGATCTAAAATGTTAATAAAAACTGTGTAAGAACTATAATGAAAAATCATCACTATTTTGAGTTTATTGCAACACTAAAATTATATAAAGTAATTTATTACTGAATTGTATATATATTGTGAAAAAATAGATTGATAATATAACTCAATTTTATGTACTCAATAAAAAAAGTAAAAAGTGCCATGGAACTAAAGTAATTATTTACACTGTAAAAAAAGTTGCTGTGTAAACGAGATTTTCCAGTGTGTAATTTAGGATGTGTAAAAATTCCGTGTTAATAAGTTTTACACGTTATGGCTTTTTTGTACGTTTTACACAAAATGTGTTAAAATTTCTAGTATTATAGTAAAATATACTGAA
The DNA here is from genome assembly GCA_037114965.1 of Monochamus alternatus. Classification (NCBI taxonomy): domain Eukaryota; kingdom Metazoa; phylum Arthropoda; class Insecta; order Coleoptera; family Cerambycidae; genus Monochamus; species Monochamus alternatus. The sequence goes on from CM073427.1 coordinate 77,385,393, forward strand.
TTTGTGTAATATTTACCAGTTGTGTGTTAAAAGTACACCATTTTGTGTAAACTTAACACGCACAGAACTTAATTGTGTTCTATATCCCTACTCCTAACTGGTTGAATACAAATGCGCAGCTGCAGTATATCATCTGATCCAACACACGTCACTACGCCATATTGGTCATGTAGCGGTGTTGTGTACAGTTACCTCTCGTTTACTTTGTTTGTGGAGAATATTTAAATTTAAATTGAAGTTTAATCAAGGAAAATGGTAAGTACTACCTAACTATAATAAATATTACTGATAATTGTAATAAAGCTAAAACTAATTAGAATATAGCTATTAAAAATATTAGGAGTTTACTCTGATGTTTTAGTAATATATAATAATAGTTTAATCTAACTTTTTTGTAACTTTAGAGAAAGAAAATTATATTTTCAGATCACTACCAGTTAATTTTCGTAAACTCCCATTATGTAGTGCCTAAATACATCTTTGTTTGTTGTTTCATTGTTTATGATTTACTAGAACATTATTAGTTCCTTATTATAATATGTACGATTATACTGTTAATTTTAATACATACATATTTTGTTAGCAGACTTGGTTGTTGTTCATTTGAACAGACTTTTATTTTTTAATAAAATCATGAAAAGTCAAATATCTTTTATTTTATAATTACACCATAATTCACAAAATTCTTTATGAGTCTTCCTATCAATACCTATTATACAATAAAATTAACATGTTAATGTGTAAAGCCTACACCTTTAATGATACAAATAACACAAAAATGTGTAAAAGTTACAGATGACATTTGTTATATTAACACAGTGGATTGTGTTAAACCTTTAACACACTGCTACATTCAGAGAAATGTGTAAAAATATACAGAATGCCGTGTGGACCTCGATTAACACAATATTGCGTTCTTTTGTGTTAAAATGTGTAATTATGTTTTTACAGTGTATGTGACATTTAATTGTATTTTTTGCATTTTTATATTTACCAAAGGCAAATGGCTTAAAATGTTATGTTATTATAATATATTTGTATAGTAATTGTAATTTTTCTACGCTACTAACTAGATAATTTAATAGCATGACAGATGTGATGAGAAGAAGCAACATCATTACGAAACTTTTGGTCTAAACGCATCATGCATTCAAAGAAAGTGGAAAATCATTCAGTAGAAAAATTTGAAAATCTGGCGAAGTCGCCAGTGTCAGAAGACATTTTTTTAATATCAACTTCAAAAAAGAGAAACAACTCAGTTGCCGTAGCAATAATAATACCAATAACAATAAAAATTGTTTATAATTAATAAGGGGCAGCAACAGTGTAATAAGGTTTATTGAAAGAGTTCTGTAAATGATATTTTATTATCTATACTTTGAAGCTAAAGTGATGATCAGTGAATGGACATTTGTGGCAATTTTTTTTATATACGAAAAATACACAAGCCTTCGTCAACTGTAAAATTTCCTTGTGGGAAAGTCGTGTAGCTGCCATGTAAAAAACTAATCTCAATCTTTATTTTAGCCTTTGTACACAATTTTTCAACAACAACAACTTGATAGTATATATAATGCATTAATTAAATATCTACAACGTTTTTGCGCATACGTAATGTTTTATATCTATACTATACTATACAATTGTGTAGAAAAAACGGTTTGATGAAACCGAATTTTGAACAATGGTTTTATCGAAGCACAAATATTTCATCAGAGCCAGCCGATCTTCTTGTAATTTTACACGTCGCCATAATTAATTCTGAATAACTTTTTTATATAAACCTAGTGAACTAAACTAAGTGATCTATATGCAAACATATACAGGGTGTTCCAGAATGGTGGTCAAATATTTTACCAGTGTATTCCACAAGCGATTTTAGGAGGGGATCTTCATATGAAATTTTTCAATTTGGGTCCTTTCTGTTGAGATATTCGAGTCTCAAAATGGCGGAAAAAAATAGTTTTTTTATTTTTCCTTAAAAACGGTTACACTTAGAAATTTCAATTTTGATATACAATATCAGCTAGTCAAAAGCTATTTTGTGGTGGGATCTACTCCTTGGCTTATGTTTCTGGAAGGCGGGAATAAACAACCCCTAGATTTGTTTCTTTCAGAACTTTTTCCTGCAATATCCGATTTCAACAAATAGTATACCTAATTTGACTACTTTTTTCCCTCTTGTAATTTTTTCATACAACCAACAGTTTGCACGGAAAAAAATAAAAATACTTTTCCTTACTCTAAACATCTTTTCGTCACCGGTTACTGATAACCGCAGTAGGCGGTTGCTATGTTGATGTTTCTCTATTGTATTGTCAAACAAATCGCTATTAGGTCGATAATTAACAGTTTCTTCAAATATTTCTAAACAAAGGTATTCCTATAACTGTTGCCAAACCTGCTGTATGCATATTCCATCAATTTATTCGCTAATATTTGTACGGAAGAGTCAGTTGTTTACAAATATTGGCAAAAACTGTCAATACTGATTTGTTTCATAAGACAACAGAGAAACATCATTATAGCGACCGCCTACTGCGGTTATCAGTAACCGGTGACGAAAAGATGTTTAGAGTAAGAAAAATTATTTTTATTTGGTTCCGCGCAAACTGTTGTTTGTATGAAAAAATTACAAGAGGGGAAAAGTAGTAAAATTAGGAGAACTTTTTAAAAAAAAGTTTTGTTGAAATCGGCCATTGTAGGAAAAAGTTCTGAAAGAAATAAATCTAGGGGTTGCTTATTCCAGAAACATAAGCTAAGGAATAGACACCACCACAAAATAACTTTTGACTAGCTGATAATGTGTACCAAAATTGAAATATCTAAGTGCAACCGTTTTTAAGGAAAAAAAATAAAACAATTTTTTTCCGCCATTTTGAGGCTCGAATATCTCAACAGGGAGGACCCAAATTGAAAAATTTTATATGAAGATCCCCCCCTGAAATGGCTTGTGGAACACACTGGTAAATATTTGACCATCGTTCTGGAACACCCTGTATATGAAGAAACGGTCAGTTCAATTGTCGGTCATTTCACCTATGGCACTGGTAAGGGCTAACAAGCCCGAAACCGGTCTGTGTCTGGTGGTGTGGCCGACAAGGGTTCTTGACTGTTCACACAGATACTGCAGGTGTAATTCAATGCCGGTCGGGGCATTAGTTTGCGCAGTAGTTGTTACCGGCAGTATCATTTATACATTTAATGGCGTGTCGCCCAGGGCGAGAGGTATGCTGTAATGTAGGTCGCTTCCTGCAAGTCGAGCCGGTTAGATTGAGCAGGAAGTGGCAGACTACCTATATCTCACCTTCACTTGGTTTATTGATGATTTGTTTATCCACTGTTACTATTTAAATTCTCCTCAGATAATATAATAACATTTAAAATGCATCTGTATGACACACATTATTTTGCTATTCTAACCCCACATTTTAATTATTTTCACATACTTATAAACAAGAGGGAACAATCTTATACGCAGAACCATGTAAGTTTGTTTGAATTTAAACAAATAAGTACATATTTTGGAAGATTTCTGTACCTAAAAATTTGTTGTTTAGATCGCTTTCAGCCGTTATACAGTACTTTCGAAAAGTAACGAATAAATTCATTATTTCTGAAATTGAGCAGTTTTCAAAAAAATCCCTTGGCACGTCGATTTTGTTTTTAAAAAAGGCACTTTTTGACATACGACCCATATTTGTGACGTCATCGATAATTTTTTTAAATAGCAACCCCCAATTTTGACCATGCCATTTGAAAGAGCGTATCATTCTACATACATACATCATGAAAAATTATGGTGTTACATAATAAAAGTTTCAAGAAAATAATTTTTGAAGATTTTAACATTTAATTTTCACAATACTGTGCATCTCCCCATTTTGCAACACCTGTCCCTGCTAATTTAGATGAGCTGTTCCCGAATCGTTGGATAGGGAGAAGGGGGCAGATTGAGTGGCCAGCCAGATGGCCTGATTTGACACCCCTAGATTATTTCTTGTGGAGATACTTAAAAAGCAAAGTATACGTTACTAGACCGGTTAATTTCGAAGATTTAAAAGCAAGAATTCGTCACGAGATACATCGTATACCTCCTGAAGTTATTGATAATGTCCAAAAACAATTTATTAATCGTCTTGGTTACTGTCAGGCACCATTTGAACATTTAATTTAGTCGATTTTTTACATAATCATTATTATTTTCAGTATTGTGAAAATTAAATTTTAAAATCTTCAAACATTACTTTCTTGAAATTTTTCTTATGTAACACTCTTTCAAATGGCATGCTCAAAATTGGGGGTTGCTATTTAAAAAAATTGTCGATGACGTCATATCTCGAACAACGATGACGTCACAAATGTGGGTCGATGTCAAAAAGTGCTTTTTTAAAAACAAAATCGGCGTGCCAGGAGTTTTTTTCGAAAACTTCTCAATTTCAAAAATAATGAATTTATTCGTTACTTTTTGAAAGCACTGTATATTCGTTTTACTTCGGTACCTTTGAATTTTTGCAGATGACAATGAGATAATATTTCTGTTATGTGCTAAACTCTATATTATTAAGTTCTTAAATGTCTAAAATTACTGGTATTTGTAAAAAACACTATTTTAAGAATACGACGCTCTTAAGTAACTTTGCTTTTATACTAAAGGTTACGTACACGACTCAATAAATATTTTCAAAAGCGTAATGTTTGAAATTAGTACACATTTTTATGCACAGAAAGTGTTGCATTGATCGAATCAATATCCGCGAGATCTTCGATTTTTTTTCACATTATATGTCATCCTTCACTACATGGGGCATACAGCGGTTACACCTCTGCGTCCACAGGATCGCATTGTTTGAACGGCGGTCAGCGTCGTTTGTGGCTCCAACAATTAACTTTAATGTCAGATGACAGATGCACACGGCCGTGCACAGCCACCCACTACTGAACGTTTAAATCGACCCATTATGATATTGTGTCCGCATGTCGATCGGTAATTGTGTGTGAGGTTATGTTACTTACGCCCTATTAAGTCTGGCAGCAGTTCAGTTAGCTCCGTTTATTTATTGCTTTTGATTGGCTTCATCGGATTTTATTGGTTTTCGGGGTAATTTGGTGTCCATTTATACGCGTAATTTTTCAGGATTCTGGGGGAGGTATTAGCTGTATACATCGGTACTGATTTATGGGCAAATAATTTTATTGTGTACCTCCACCTACAGGAGTCCTTCTAATTGATTCATACAGTGGGACCCACCTAAAGCTTGCCATACAGGTTTTCTTTGTTCTGACGCAAAAAGTAAATTACGCTCGGAACCGTCAACTGTTCTAAATGTAATCATGCCCCAAATTTCTATACTGATAGCAATTATTTATAATATTACACGGTGGATTGCTGGTCGATCGAAATCGAAACTTAGGTCACATAAGCGAGAAATTTGATCAAAATTAGTTAACATGGTGTATACAGGGGATTTTGTAAGAACATTTGTTCTAACAATACGGCAGTAAAATATGCATTCGTCATGATATACGTAAGTAGAACATTTTCAAAATCTCTGGTGAGTCAATGAGATTATGAAACTTTTGAAATAAACTTGTGAGAACTATCCTCAACTGCAACGATTTGATATTGAATCTCTGTAACAGGAGGCTATGATCAAAACCTCTAGCGGGATAAATATTATCAACACGATATGCCATGAATTTTAAGTGACGTTGAATACCTTCAAGATGATTAATATTAACTTAATAGCACGGGTACCATCTAAGGTTAGCATATTCTAATGTGGAACGGACTAAGGAAACTAATATTCTTAAACTTAATATATAATAGATCTCAGATGTTAGCAATAAATGGTAATTTTTCTAATTCAATTCACATTACATCTGGTGTTCCTCAGGTATCCCATCTTGGACCCCTCTTATTTGTGATTTATATAAACGATATAGCTGATTGTATGAAATATTTTAAGTTTCTCTTTTATGCAGACGATCTGAAAATTTTTCGCACGGTTTTATCTCTAAATGACTGCGAGGGTATTCAGCAGGATGTCAACCTCATTGATTATTTTTAGATATTAATAATATTGTGTGAAACTAACTACTCAGTGGACAAAAGCGCCAACCTGCGTTGAATTACATCCACAATATCTACCTATATATTCCTTATTATTAGCTTTTGTAACATTTTTTTACTGTTTTAAAAAGGTATTTTAAGCTAATATAAATCAAATATCCTACAATTCCTATCAATGAAGTCATATGTATGTTCTCTGATACCAAACATCTAGGTATGCTAATGAACAATTCCACAGACAAAACTCTATTCAATAATTATTGTCTAAAGAAAATAATCTAATTTACTCACTCTATAAAAATCCAACTTCACTTTTTTGGCAGTGGGAACACGACAAATGCAACCACAATAGATGAGATCTAACCTATTTCTGCATTTTTAGGAGACCACCTGAAGAAGCAATCCTAAAAATGCAGAAATAGGTCAGATCTCATCTATTGTGATTGAATTTGTCGTGTTCCCACTGCCAAAAAAGTGAAGTTAGATTTTTATAGAGTGAGTAAATTAGATTATTTTCTTTAGATAATAATTATTGAATAGAGCTTTGTCTGTGGAATTGTTCATTAGCATACCTAGATGTTTGGTATCAGAGAACATACATATGACTTCATTGTAGGATATTTGATTTATACTAGCTTAAAATGTACAGCGTATCCAAACATTAATACCAAGGCATTGAACGAGGAGGACCGGTATCATGGCTGCCACGATCTCCCTACTTTAAATCATTATGATTTCTTTTTGTGGAGATATTTAAAAAATGAAGTGTACCGCATCGAAGTGGATACATACTATTGATGATTTACGCAAACGTTGCTGCCAATAACTTACGAGTTTAAAACGACCAAGAAGCAGAAACATTTATACCTATTATTATGAGTAGTTTGTAGACGTAAGACCAAAATTTTGTTGTAACATTAGGCATGTGAAACTATTTTATTAATTAAAACCACATATTAATTCTATTAATAATTAATAGCAATAGTGGTAAAAGCAGTTGAACTTGCTGTATAAAATAGATTTTATAAAATGTTATTTATTTCATTTCTTGGGAACTTGTTTCCAATTTTTTTACAGTGTATCAGTTTCCAGTGCCGTGCAGAAGTGTATTTTTAAATTATTTTCGAACTCCTCTTTTTGATATTTTTACCATTTACCATTTACCATTTTTTTCACGGTAGGTATACGTTATTCGTTTTGGTAAAACGGTCGCTTATTATTAAGTAAAATTCTTAACTCATTAGAATTACTCTCATCTTTGCCAGTCTGTGATAGCATAATAAAGTGCCATTGTAAATGGATTCTTTGTCGACACCACACAGTGTGGACATCAAAACACAGCCAGTACCTATTCTTACAATCGCTACACTTCCGAAAACCAAACAATATATCATGGTTTTCTAAATATGTAAACTGTACACCCCATAACTAATGAGATTTGTTCCAACGGTAACAAATATCACCCCAAACTGACCAGAAATGCGGTTTATTTTGTGCGTAAATGCATTATGGTCGGTCACCCACTTAACATCTAAATTATGGGGTGCCTCGGCAAAAGGTCGATGTGCTGGTAATGGTTTTTATTTGTTTATTGGCGGTTAAACGTTTAACTTTTTGAAATCTGCTATACAAATTTCTACTCACATAATAACGTTAAAATTGCACCGTCCATATTTGGGTACCGCAGATATTTTATAGCAGCATTTTTTGGACGATTTTTATGGGATTCTGAAAGCCTCAGTAAAAAGTTGTGTAATGTTGCCCTGAAATTTACATAATATTGTGTCTATTGCAGATGTTTATAGTATTCTTAGGTATAATTCACTGCAGTAAAATATAATGCTGTTCCGAAATACTCAAACTATTATTATTATTTATTTCAGAGTACAGCTGTTGAACCTTTTACGATTTAAGTAAATCATCTCTGATAAGCGATAATTAATAATACTTTTAAACTTATAGAAATATACAGGGCGACCAAATGAAAACGAAACAGATTCATTTTCAGGAACTGCGTCAAGATTGTAGAAAAACGCTCAAACCCGTCGATTTTATATTAAAGGGGGACATTCTTTGCTGGTATTTTTGACTCCGCCACTTTCGCCCCCAAACAAGGATAAGCATCACCCAAAAATATTTAAATGGCATTGGGAGTTGAGTAATATTTATTTTGAAAGCTCTTACAATTCTGTTTACAACAGACTTTAAATTTTATAATTCCGCCCAATATTTTGAAAAAAATTTACATTTTAAAATTTAAATTATGTTTAGTTGCTTACTTACTACTTAGTTGACTAAATATTCAAACTGATGACCGCCCGCTTCCATACAAGGATAAAGATTTTGTTCGAAACGTTCGCGCACACTCTGAAGCATTTCCGGAGTGATTCGACGGCATTCGTCGACGATTCTTTGACGCAAATCTTGCAGCGACGCTGGCTATGTTTTATAGATTTTACTTTTTAGGTATCCCACAAAAAAAATCATGAGGCGATAAATCTCGTGATCGTGGAGGCCACTCAATGCTTCCTCTTCTCTCAATCCAATTCCGTTGGTCCAAATACTGACGGACAATTAACGTATAATGCGGAGGAGCGCCGTCCTGTTGAACAATATCAATCAATGCAGGGTTAATAGCGCCTTCCAGTAATTGCAAATGCATTTGGACAGTCATATTACCAGATAGAAAAAAAGGACCCACCGGCCCATACATTTAATTTTTCCAGTTGCTGTGTATGCACCTCGTGAAAAACTCTTGGGTTTGAATCTGACCAATAGCAGCAGTTGTGACGATTTACCGTCCCGTTCAAGAAAAAACTGTATTCATCATAAAAACAGATGTTAAAAAGAAACTGTGGATCTCGCTCACTCATTATTTCGCAAAATTGCAAACGGCGGTCATAATCATCCTCATGAAGCTCCTGGACTAAATGTATTTTGTATGGATGGAATTTATTCTTATTCAAAATGGTTTGTATGCTAGTTCGATTGATCCCAGACACAAATGTCAGTTGCCTCGTACTTTATGTAGGATCAAGATGAACTTGTCCCAAAACTGCAACTTCACCAGTTTCATTAACTATAGATTTTTCAATTTATGTTTTTTTTAGCTACGTTCCCTGACTCTTGAAATTTTTTTACTAACTCTAGAACATACTTCCTCCTGACATGTCGATCTTGATGTTGTTCATTAAATAGCTGAGCTGTTCTATTCGCACATTTATTGTTCATAAAGTAAAGCGAAATAATATCTATCCTTTCCGCAATGGAATAAATCTTAGTGTTTAATTTTCAAAAACACAATTAAATAAACAAACCAACGCTTCCAAATTCTGTTTTTTACAATTGTGTTTTTTTTTTACAAAAGTGATAACAAATCGCCAAAAACCAATGTAACGTAAGAAATACTAAATTTATACCACTGACGTACTTAACTCGAATGAGTGACATTTTTACCTTTACTAATTGTTTGTACATAAGTTTAACTTTAAAATCAAAATTCTTATTAAGTATTGGGCGGAATTATAAAATTTAAAGTCTGTTGTAAAGAGAATTGAAAGAGCTTTCAAAATAAATATTACTCAACCTCCAATGCCATTTAAATATTTTGGAGTGATGCTTACCATTGCTTGGGGGTGAAAGTGGCGGAGTAAAAAATACCAGCAGAGAATGTCCCCCTTTAATCTAAAATCGATGGCTCTGTTTCGTTTTCAACTAGCCACCCTGTATAAAATACTTACATGTATTATTTGACATATAAAAGTGATTATTTCGTGGATATTCAACCTAGATAAACAGAATTTAGTCACTTCTATCTTCCGCCGGAGAGATCAGTATCCTTTATCCTTTGAATTCGCCGTCGATCGGTGGGATCAAATCTCTTGGAAAAGTATATATATATATATATATATATATACTCTATAACTAAATTGGTTAATAATTATATTTTTATAAAACCACTTACTTCTGTGTAGTTGTATAGTGTGTAGTTTAAATTGTGGCAAATTTGCGCAATAGACGTTCAACAAATGCTATTGAAAAATTAAAGAAAGTGAAGTTTTGAAAATTGCTTTTTATTCTATCCTTGCTTTAATTGAAGGGATTTGTTCATACTAAGTGTAGGCATTCTCTGAAGCTATTTATTTGTGACATAATAGTTTTTCTTTAGCTTAATTGGGTATTATTTTTTACTTATCTGCTTTTCCAGTGTGATATTTTTTGGTTAGGCAAACTTAGTTTCAAAAATAACCCTTTGACTAATAATAATAATCCGTTTGGCGCAAGGACTTATTCAATAATTAATCTTTATTTTTTCAGAAGTGTGGCAAAATATCCTATTAAACTTTAAAAAAATAAATGTATTCAGTTCCACATTGCGGTTTTTTAAATGTTCCTTGTACATTCAAAAATGTATTTTTAGATAAGTTCTGAATCGCCCTGTATTTTGAAAAAAAATCATCTTTCTAAGAGACATATCTACAGGGTGTTAGAGGTTTGACCGCCATAATTTTAACAAATTGTAAAAAATATCAAAATAAGATGGATTCTATATAATTCTAACCTAATTGTAATAATTTATTTTTTAATTAATAAAATTTGATGAAGTTGAAGTCCCGCAATATGCCAACAGCAAAGTTGGATCGCAGTTGTATACTTGATTAAGAAAAAAATTCTATTACCTACCAAAAGTAAGTAACAGGGGCAGTAAACATTGCATTTAATGATATTCTGTGCAGAAAATTATGGAGCGATTCCTAAATTAACTGAACTTTTGCACATAAAACCTGATAATTTGAAAACGGTTAGGATTAGGACCCATATTATATAGGATTTTTTTGTTTATTTTGATGTATACCATTGCCTGTTAGAATTATGGCAATCAAACCTTTAACAACATGTATGGTTATACACTATACTGAATGAGTGAAGTTTTTCACTCAGCGATTCAACGTTGAGATGTATAATTGCCAATCAGACCAAAATTTAAAAGTGTTTGTGAAACAAAACATACGAGGTGTGTTAAAAAAGTAATGGGAATTTTGTAATATCTCGGGTTGTATTAGTCTGATTCGTCCGATATTTTCGTTATCTATGTAACCATGTCGGATGTTTAGTCTGTTATTATACCTGTCACAAAGGTTACATGTGTTTTGGTACGATCGGCTATTATTTATTTATTTTAAAAAATCAGAAAATTTGTATTAAATTTTACGATAAGAGTTGAATAAAGTGTTATGACAGTTATGTACCTGTTATAACAGATTTCACTGGTTCTGCATCGTATTTGATTTCATTTAACGAGTCCATTTGCCGATGTTTTTGGTCGAAATGCCAAATGATCGTTCATAATCATTTCTTTCACTATTTTAACAGTTTCATCAATTGTTGATGTGCTGGGGCGTTCAAAGTTCCCATGGGCTTTTTGGATCCGCTTCTACCACTCGCAAATTCTTGTTTTGCATGTAACAGATTCACCAAAAGCAATATTTAGCAATTTCTAAAACATTGTTGCACTTTATTCCGTTCTTATAGCAAAATGCAAATGTAAATTCTGTGGTCCATTTTTTTTTTAAATAAATACTCGCCTATCGTACCAAAACCTTTGGTACAAGTGACAACAGAGTAAACATTCGATATGGCTAAATGTATAGATAGATTTCAGACATCAACAGACAGACTTATCAACACTAGAACGAAAATATCAAGCAAATCGGACTAATACAATCCGAGATTCCCATTTTTCTTTGATCACACATTGTATATCTACCTATGTTAATCGCGCTGACGTTTTTGTTAGATAATGAATATATATTTTTTGCTTTTATAGGTATTCATTACGAGATAATAACATATCGTGTTTTTCTCCATTTGAAAATAACGTTTAGGTAAGATTACTAATTATTTAATGTTTATTATTCCATGGTATACACTCACATATCGTTTAACATTCTTGCTTGGGGTAGAGGTAGTGAATGTGAAAGGGTATTTATATGCCAAAAGAAAATTATAAGATTATTTTTCAATCGCCATATTATAATTGCATAATTTTGTATAATGCTCTTCCTAAGGAAATCCGATGTATATCTGATTACCAGAAATTTAAAAGTAAGACGAAACACTTTTTATCAGTTAGAGGGTTTTATAGCGTAGATGATTTTGTAAGTGGTAAGTGATGCTAACTGTGGCTTTTACTGTTGCTATCGATTTTCACCTCATTTTTCACTCATGCGTGCATATGTTTATACAGTATGCACCAAAAGTATGGAATAAATTGAATAAAAACTACATACATATTTTAGCGTAAAATGCGATTTTCAAATGTCATTTGTTTTCGAGTAATGACGTCATCGATTTTTTTTAAATGCAACACCATATTTTTTCCTTGATTCTGAAAGATCGTTTAATTCTCTATCAGACAGTACTAAAATTTTGCTCTCTTACATAGGAAAGTTTTCCAGTAAATGACGATTGAATGTTAGAAAACGTAAATCAATTAAAATAAAGCAAAAACGTTATCAAGTTTAGTTTTTTGAATTCCATAGTTCTTTTATGGATCACGTAGGTGAAAATCTTTGCAAAGTGTCATTGTCACACCGACTTTCTAATAAGTATTGTAAGCGACATAGAAATTATTATTCAATTTAAAGTATTATGGCACATTTAACTGTTACTCAAAGAATTGAAATTTTAATTCTTATCGGATGCGGGAATAAGACTAGAACTCAGCAGGAAGTTTGCGATTTATTTAATGAAAAATATCCAGATTGCCCTATCAGCCAATCAACAGCCAGTAAGGTAGAGTCTAAATTTAGAGAAACTGGCAATGTTGTAAATATTCCAAAACCTGGACGTCCAAGCATTAATGAAAATCAGAAACAGAACATTTTGATAAGTATGGTGGATAATCCTCATAATTCTTCACGATTGGTTGCATTAGACAATGACACTAGTCAGAGCACAGTGCTACGTATCTTGAGGGAGGAAAAATATCATCCCTACACTTGTGCAGGAACTCAATGAAGATGATCGCGATCGCCGCTTACACTTTTGCGAAATTCTAATGGATTTATGTCAAGGAAATAGAAATTTACACCGGCAAATACTTTTTACAGATGAGGCCACATTTTGTCTGAATGGTACAGTAAACCGTCAAACTTGCAGATATTGGAGTCGGGAAAATCCTCATTGAATGGCAGAGGCACATACCCAGCATCCTCAAAAATTAAATGTGTGGGCTGGAATAGTTGAAGACAGAATAGTAGGGCCTTTCTTCATTGAAGGAACCCTTACAGGACAAAGATATTTAGAGTTTCTAGAAAATGACCTTGTTCCAGCCCTTGCAGTAATTTTTCCTAATAATAATGACCCTGACATTCCTGACGATACCATATGGTTTCAGCAAGACGGTGCACCTCCGTACTATGCGCGCCCTGTACGAGATTTTTTGGACAACTGTTTCCCTGGGAGGTGGATCGGCAGACGCGGACCGATAGAATGGCCTGCAAGATCGCCAGATCTTACACCTCTTGACTATTTTTAATGGGGATACTTGAAGTCAAAAGTGTACATTAATAAAGCACGTAATTTAGAAGAACTTCAAAATCACATTCGGGACGAAATACGCAGAGTTACCCCAGAAATCATTCATAATGTGCAAGAAGAATTTCTTCACAGACTTGCGCATTGTCAACAAGTTGGTGGATGGCAATTCGAACATTTAATTTAAGTATAAAATTTAATCAATTGTATTTTATTTTACATACCTCAGAATTGTTACTTTTTTATGGATAAAATTTACGTTTTCTAACATTCAATCGTCATTTACTCGAAAACTTTCCTATGTAAGAGGGCAAAATTTTAGTACTGTCTGATAGAGAATTAAACGATCTTTCAGAATCAAGGAAAAAAATATGGTGTTGCCATTTAAAAACAATCGATGACGTCATTACTCGAAAACAAATGACATTTGAAAATCGCATTTTACGCTAAAATATGTATTTTTTAAATTAAAAATCGACCTGTTCGAGGATTTTTCTCAAAAAATAATTGTTTCGTTTTTATTTTGAATTTATTCCATACTTTTGGCGCATACTGTATATACATGTATAACTATATTTGTAAATTATAAGTTGTTCTTGGTTTTTCTACCGCATCATCTGTTCTTTTTTTATATTTATATATATTTGACTATGTATTATATTTTATACTATTTTTTATTTGTTATTTATAATTTGTTGTTAGTGATTTTACCTTATTACCTGTTTGTTCTTTTTTTTCATACTTGACTTGCCATATGTAAAAATTTTGTATCTTTTTCTTGGCCAATAAAGTATTATTATTATTATTATTAACATAAAAATATTTATTTTGTGAATATACAATTCTTCTTTTTTGTTATTTTATAATTAATGTATACCTTATAATAACATTTCCAATTTAGTATACAGTTAAATTAATTTATTTTACGATTTACCTATTTAGAAAATACACTTTGCTAGTGAGTACCATACGCTGCTGATAAGTTTTTCAGTAGACAACGCGTGTTTCTTTTGCTATTTCTTTCATTGTCTTGGAGTTCCAAACATTCTTGGAAACACCACATAATTGTACTTACACCTTTTATTTCTAGGATTTATGAAAGGAAAATAATACAAATATAAAAGTAAAAGCATATGTATTAACAATCATTTCTGTTCTGCATTTATAATTAACAATTGAATTGTTTTTAATTAAAAATTACATGCTTAAGTTATTAGAATCAAAAGTTAAAACCATATTTATTTAAATAATAGTTTTTCTAGACAAATATGTAAGATAAGTCATTTTCAGAAGAGGTAAAATTTGTTATACCTAAAGAAATATAATGTTTAAACAATTTTTTTCCGATTTTAAAAGTTTGTTTTTTTTTTGTTTTAAGTGCAATGAAATATATATCAACTAAATGAAATACAAACTATTCAACTGTTTAGTTGCACAAGATAGCAAACATTATATAAATCAAATATTTAATAATATATGTGCTAGGTACATAAATAGACCACCAGTCTTTTTCAAATAAGTATAGAATGAATGATTTATATAAAAAAGTAAATTTTTGCATTTTTTTGCGATCATGTTTATTTACAAAATTACTACTACATTTACGTGTTGTTAGATTATTTTTCGAAATTTTTAGAGACGTTCATTATTATGTATAATGTAAAAACTGTTGACAAACAAATTATCTTAAAGATTTTATTCGACAGTGCCTTTCTATGTTCTAAGCAACATTCAATGTACAATATAGTTTAACACAAATATATACATTTCTTCAGCACATAAAACTGTAATATCCTCTTATTATTTGTATTGTTGTAACCATTGTATTCGTAACGATTATTTGGTATATTTTTATTATTTTTTTTATTATAGAAGCAATTTGAGTTGTAAATAGTGTAAAATGTAACGTAATTTATCTAAATAAATGAAATAGAATCGACTGATATTAGATCATATTTTATTAACAAATATGTACATAACACAATATAAATAAAAATAAATAATAATGTACAGTAGTTATATCTATATACATACATACACAGTGGCATAGCCAGAAATTTGACATGGGGGGGGGGAGTTAAGTATTTCAATCTAGATTTTTTTAATATAAAAAATAAATAAGTTTTAATAAATTAAAACAATAAAAAGTAAATAAACGATCTCATCATAAACATGTAAATAATAAACAGGTACCAACAATATTTGTTAGAAATTATTTACAGGTGAACCCTATTGTAGGGTTGCCGCAGGAGATCTATTTCACTGGCCGCGTTGCCAAATCTTGGCGAATAGAGTGATTGCAGGTTTGTAGTGGGACATTACCTATATGACCCAACCAACTCGACCCATGGGGGGGCCCAACATGCCATGTACATGCATAAAAGAGTCTGAACTTAACTAGAAAGTTTAAGTACCGATATCACAAAGTATTAATTTAAATTCCAAGAAAAATTCTTCTACACCTCGGACTTGTACGGCTTAAACAATTTAGGCTTCTCCGCCACGGGGACCTGCGTCTGGGGAGAAGCCTTGGAGGCGGGAATGAGGAGACCCTCGTGCACCGGAGGGCTGAGACTGATCTCCGAATGGGTCGGCGAGTTTGGCGACGAAATCTTGTGGTGCTGGTGTTGCTGATATGACGAGGGGAAGTCGAAGTTCAAGTTGAGATTCAACCCCTGTGGGAGCTGGGGGTGGGGCATCGCCTGGGGAAGAGCACTAGGTAAAGCCGCGGGGTTGATACCGACGTTTTGCTGCAAGTTGAGCCCTGGATTCGAAACGGGGAGCCCCGCTGGTGGTACCCCGAAGCTAGGGTACGGGTGGTACCTCGGGTAATGGTGCGTGTACATCGGGGGCGGCGGGGGGTAGTGCAGGGGCAGAGAGGATGCCGCGGCTTGTAGTAAAGACGCCGCGAAAGCTGGGTCTGTATATACGGCCGCGTAGGGCCACGCGATGGCCATCCTTTGTCGTTTATCTTTCATTCTGCGGTTCTGGAACCACACCTGAAACAAAGAACATGTATTTATTGAAACTGCAAAAGTAGTAGATATAATATTTTGGCTTTCGGTAACACCATTTTAACATATTGATTTAAGATCTTGGATATTTTCTATTATTAATATTGTATTTAACAAAATTTACAAGAAACAACTTTGTTTCTAATATTTTTTACTTCGATTTCCTAGATTACATACTTTAAAGCTGCAAGGATATACTTATATACAGTAAAAAATAACACAGTTCCAATGCAAACTGATTTATGAAATTCTTTTGGTGACGAATTTTGAGCGAATTTAACATTTTCGAAAGAAACTAGTTTATGAACAATTTTTAATTAGAGAAACCAAGAGCGTAGAAATGTGCAAAAACAATGGAATATATAGATATACAGGGTGTTTCCTAATTATGTGCTGAAAATCCAGGAACGTATTCTATGGCTAAAATTAAGGTATCTTGTTAATAAGCATAGGATTCCAAGGATATCGTTTACTATATAGATTTTTCAATGCTGATAATAAAATAAATTTAAAATTCATAACTTGTAAACCCCTCGAGCTATTTTTGGCAAATTTGATATAATTTTTTAGTATATTGGCCTAAAAAAAAAATAATTTGCCAAATTTGGAAAATATCTTAAGGTCTCTATATAGAAATTATGAATTTTAAATTGATTTTTTTACCTTTATTTAACAAAATTACCATAATTTTAACCATACAAAACTCTGAATTTCTTGCAAGCAATTATATAGGAAATACCTTGTATAATTAATTTTGTATTTGTAATAACACATAGTAGGTTAACTCAAAAGTTTTCAATGTTATGGTTAAAATATTAACAAACTAAACATTACTCAACGAAAACTTGAAAATTTAGTCAAAACTTCTTTATATGTTGATAGGCAAAATAGAAAATTTTAGCTTTCGTATAAATAGGTAACTAGTCGCAAAGTTATACTATCGTATGTTTTTTTTTTTGTAAAAAACTATACCACGTTGTATAATATTATATGCCCCCTGTTGTTTCTTCTCGATATTTTGTATATATGCAGTTAAAAATAGCATTGTGTAAATTCAATTATTACGAGCGGAATTATTTTGGCGATTTAACTAACATCTTAAAAAGGTTCAGACGATTTAATAATTAAAAATATGTAAATACTTAAAAAACATTTTAACCACTGGAGGTTTCTTTAGCATATTGTTTTTTGTTGACAGCCCGTTTAATGCAAAAATTTTCCCAGAACTAATCAATTTTTACTGACGGCTAAGCGATAGTTCCCTCAGTGTATTCATTAAAATCAAAATTCATTACCCAAGCGCTAATTTCCTTCACAAAGCCCGAACAATGAGACGTCTTAGCTAGAGGACCCGCCACCGCCTTGATCTTAAGTAGTTAACACATCATAAACCACATGATACCAACTTATCTGTCCATTAGACTACCATAGTTAATAGCGACTCAAGAGTTGTTTTTTATAAGGCTCAAATTACCATCAAAGCGGCACTTTTGAAGTTCTAAAAGCTATATTAGCGTTCTATTTGAGCAAGACGAGTGCTAATTGGCGGCCATAGGCAGCACACATGAATACGATCATAAATGCTAATGGATTTTTTAATATCGCCTACGTCAGAAGTCTCAATAACAATGCCCACCTTGATCGTGCTCTCTGGAAGGTTCAGTTGGGCGGCCAGCTCGCATCTCCTCGGCCTGGACACGTAATTTTCCTTGTAGAACTCCTTTTCCAGCCTCGCTAGCTGTTCCCTGGTGAACGCTGTGCGATATCTTCGGATGTTGGGATCGTTCACAGACGGTGGACTGGTCGGAGTGTTTATTTTTATTTCGGAATGAACGGGACTGGAGCAGTCTGCAATTTGAACAACGATAAGTGCCGGAAATTACATAATTAAGCATATAAGCTACTCGACTAATTAACATTCAAAGCACTTCAACTAGGAAGTAGGTCTAGACAGTCGAGTGGATGTTCACACAGATGTTCCAAATGTTAGGCGACGAACTTCCGATACTTATCGAGACTCACCTTTAGTGTAATGTTGGGTCGGAGACTGAGGGGGGCTCGGTTGCCCGTGGTGGACGTTGTAGTGAGGGGGTATCACGTCCAGAACCACCTGGGAGCCCTTCTGTTCTTGCTGATGAAACATGCCGAAGCTCTGATGATGATGCATAAACGAAACACAGACACAAAGAGTTCACAGAGCACTTGATCACCATGGAGCTGTACTGAACGCCTGTAAAGTCAAGTAAAATGACGCGTTCTCCGTCGTCCGTAGCGTATTTAGGCGAAAACCCGGGGGAGGAGCCTCCGCACGAGCTGGTTGGTTGTGTGGCATCGACCGGTGATTGGTTCCTCCGCCCTGGAAGCTGTATGTTCCGGTGGTTTCGGGCCAGATTCCACTGAAACAGTCCTTATTGTCTCTAAGTAGATGTCTAGATGCATTAAGGCGGATATATGGACTATTACTATTCTCAACCTTAATAACGCGTACCCGGCCCGCCACCGCGCGCTATACAGCTTATGCTGTATTGATTATATTTTTATGGCTCCTATAAAGATGTTTTAGCAACTTAATTTTACGCCGGCAAGATTGTCTTGCTCGGAATGAAGTTTCTCAACTGGATCGAGGTACCCCAGTCTTATTATCTTCTTCTTCATGATATTGATTATAGCTACAATATTTGTTCCATTTTTTTGCACTCTACTTGTATAAAAAATTATACAACTTATAATTGACAAGCCCCTTATTCAGACCATATTTTTTTATCAGTAATATACCAAATTATAATTAACAAATTTTATTCAATATCGATAATTTTCGTCTTCATTTTTTAGAACGATATATTTATCTTAAACGAAATAGCTAGATATATGTATTTTAGGAGGTGGTAGAATTCGCTTGAAACAAATATACCTATTATATCAAGTGTTACAATATTTGTGATAATTATTGAAGTGTAGAAGAAAAACAAACTTTTTTATAACAAATATTTCTAGGTATATTTTTTTATTAGGAATAAATTGATTATTCGCATTCGCCAAAACAGGACAGCCGTTCAGTGTGTAATAAAAATGGTTTAAGAAATGAAGATATTTACATTTACTGTACACTTTAACTGAGATTCGAACGTATTGTTTGACAGTTGATCTACATTTTTATTTATTTATACTTTATTCCAGAAATCAAAAACTGTAGGTATAAGCTATACAATTCTTAAAATAGGACATGTCATGTATAGAAAAATAATGATAAAATAATAGAATTAAAAAGTAAAAGCCACATATACATATAATAGTAAACAATATTATGTACTCAGAACAATGCACACTACACACTATCTTTTAAAATATTCATCAACGGAATAAAAAGCACAATGTATGAGGAATTTGTTTAAACCATTTTTAAACTTATTTATAGATACATTATTTTTCAAAGATTAGGTAAGTTATTATAAATTCGAATGCACATAGAATGTATGATACGACTTTTCGTTTCGTTTCATAATTCCGTTCTGCATTGCGTATTTCTATCTAGTGTTGTAAGCGTGTTTAATTGTTTTAGGAATTTATCTAAAAATTTTTTTACATACACTGCACAAGAATAAATATACATATATATACTAGGAACGGTTAATAAGTTATAACTTATAAACAATGATCTACACGAGGTTCGCCTAGGAACTCGAGCAATCTGTCAAACTACATTTTTTGGGCAACGGAGACAGAGGAAGCAGATGCGGCATTTCCCCAGCAAACCACGCCATAGGATAATTTTGAGTAAACATGCTCATAGTTCATAGTACATAGAAAGTAATGTGGAAGCACTACCCAGAGGATGGAGTTGTCTAAATATATAAGAAAAGGAATTGATTTTTTTACAATCCATAAGAGCTTTGGATCAAGTTGTAAACCAAGAAATTTGCTTTCATTTACAAATGGTACAGATTTGCCATCATTAAATCTAATAAGAAGACTATAGTATACTGGGTCTGATTTTTAGCAAGTGAATTAATTGAGATTTGCTAAAATTTAGATTTAGTACATTTTTATTGGTCCATTCAGACATGTTTTGAACTAGATTCTGAATACGACTATTGCTTTCTCCATCCTTACAGCTAAATATAAAGTTAGTGTCGTCAGCATATAATACAGGTAAAATGTTATTCTCGGCAATTTTTGGTAAGTCATTAGTCATTATTATAAATGAAATAGGACCCAGAAAGCTGCCTTGCGGTACACCATGGTTATTAGATAAAAATGTGACTGTATGCCATTGTTAAGAGTAATGCATTGGATTCTATCGAGCAAATATGACTCTATCCAGTTAAGGGCAATGCCCCTCACACCAACGTTTCCAAGTTCTTTTAAATAAAATGAAATGATCGACAGTATCAAACGCTGAAGAAAAATCAAAAAACATTCCACACGTATCACATTTATCATCCAATGATTCCTGTATAGGTATATTTGACACATGCTTATAGAGCAGATTCAGTATTTTTATGTTTTATAAAACCATTCTGAAATATGTTAATAATATTATATTTGCGTAAGTATTCATTAAGCTGGTTATAAAAAGCTCTCTCAAAAGTTTTGGCAAACGATTTTTAGCAGCAACTTCCATATCAACCTATAGTTTGATATTATGGATCACCTTTTTGTTTATAAACAGGGATACTTTTTTATTTTTTTGGGACTTACGGAAATACTCCTAACCTCAGTGAAGTAGTGGTTCTGCATTATATTCAAAACACTGTTTAATTATTAATCTAGGGATGCATTTGTTCCTTGTGATTTATCAGCTTTCAATGACAAGCAATGTTCTTTCAATTCTTAGGAAAAGTTTCTTGACAAACGTTCTAAAAATTAGAGAAATTAATCTTAACACGTTTAAGTATGCAGGCAGCGCATTTGCTAAAACAGGACAGCCGTTCAGTATGTAATAAAAATGGTTTAAAAAATAAAGATATTTTACTTTACACTTTAATTAAGATTCGAACACAGTATACTAAGCAATCAGTAGGGAAACTCAGCTTTCCCGCGTCTTCCATAAATCCGCCATCTTGTTGGCGACTGACAGTTATTACTATAATTTCTGTGTCAGTTAGGTTTTTTGAATTTTTGACATTATTACATGGTTTTCCACTCGTTATCGTTATTGTACTTATATTCCTGCTTTGTATGTCGTGTTGAGTGTTTAGTTATTTGTGTTTTTATATTAGTGATTATTTATTAGTGGAACTATACCCAGTAAATAATAAATAAACTATGGGAGGAAATAAATGTGTTGTAAAAAACTAACGCATAACGCAGCTCTGGGCGTAAAAGATCTGCAAACAGTTTTATATATGGGAGACCAAGTTAGACGTGATAGCTTAATTGAGAAAATCCTAAGGAAGAATTAAAACGTGAAAGAGGGCAAAGGATTTAACTCCAAATAGGAAAGAGACTGCTTTCATACATGAATGGAAGAAACCACTCCATACACCTAATAGAGCAACGGGGGTTTTTGATTATGTTACCAATATATATATTTTGTAAACCTCAAAATAAATTGTACCTAATATTCACGTTTTAATTTCATTTTGTACTTTCCTAAAAAAAATGAGTAAAAGTATATATATTTCACTGGGCTTAAATTTGATAATCTGCTAACAAAATAAGGTAAACGTATACATCTTGACATAAAGGCAAAAGTACTACAAAATATAAAATAAAACTACACTACTAGTTGACCTAGTTTCCATGTTTTCGCAAATTTTTTAAATAAATTTAAATTCATACTGGTTTTATCAAATTCAAATTATATCTGCTAGAAACCTAAATTAAGACAAAATGTGACCAAAACCTCAATTTACATTTAACTACACTGGATTACAACAGTTAATTAAGAATTAATGCAAAAGTATTAAAACTACGAACAACTTTGGTTATTGGCCAAATTATTAGCTATTTTTTTCGTATGTTCTCTGGGATCCGCCATATTCTTGGCGACTTTTTCTAGAGTGGGGGTATTTAAAAACTGCCAGACGTATTTCATTTATAAATTGTCTAAGATTCCGTACTGATTGCTTAGTAAACTGTGGATTCGAACGTATAGTTTGACAGTTGATCTACATTTACGGTTGCTATGGAAACTAAGGACGTTTTTTTTTCTCATGGCATAGCTATTTAATAGAAACATTGCTTTTCCATTTTGCTCCGTAACTTTAAATTAGCTTTTAAGATTTGAACAATTAAAATAAATATTTAGCTTTTTGAAGCCTCCGGTATTTTGATAACTTCAATATTTTCTAAAGGTTGCGTTCTTGTTAACAAATGTCTTCATCTCTTAAACCATTTTTATTACATACTAAACAGCTGTCCTCTGTTTTGGCGAATGCGCTTCCTGCATACTTAAAGGTGTTAAGATTAATTTCGCTAATTTTTAGAATATTTATCAAAAAACTCTTCCTAAGAACTGAGAGAGCATTGCTTAGGTAAGTTTTTAATAATATCTGAATAAACCTACACACAAAGGTTTAAATAAAATATTCGTTTAAATTTGACTCTTTGCTTTTACAAACAAAGTAGAAAAACCATGTTTATGAAGTTCTAGGTAAGTAACGAAGCCACGAAGCCGAAATAATTGAATTAATCCATTCATTACTAATAAAAAAGTACAGAAATATTTGTTATAAAAAGGCTTGTTTTTCTTCTACACTTCCATAATTGTAGAAAAGCACGGTTAAATTAAAATATTAAAAAAATAATTATTACAAATATTGTAACACTTGGTATACAGGGTTAACTATGACTAAGTACAAAATTTTTAACCATGTGCTCAGGGAGCTCTAAAAGACAATAAAAAAGTTATTCCAGAATTTTAGCTCGATAATTAAAAAATGGGGCAAAACTCTTTTTTCCTATGGAAAGTCGGTGCCTATGATGAGTATCGACTGAGATGCCTTATGATTTAGATCCATAGTTGACATTACATCTGTCAACAACTACCATGCGGTCGTTTGCAGTGTTTCTAAATGCAGAAACGATAAAAATTACATTCTTATTAGTAATAATACCTGATAGATAGGTAATAGTTAATTCAGTTAGCTCCAGTATTTTGCATTCGTTTTTCATTATTTGGTTACAAACTGGTAAAACTACATTTTCACTCACTACCGATAAACACACTTCCCGTAGGTACAATTAGATACAATGCCTATGTATTATAACAAAATAGAAGAAAGGGATGAGTAGGTAGGTTCTAATAGATAACAGAAAAGGTTTAACACCCGCGGCAGTCCTGTCCCATAACCTAGAAAAACAAACCGGCGAACTATATTGTGGGAAAATATCTGTACCCGACACATATTCCTTTATTTATTAACTATAAAACGTTTAAAATTAAAATAAGAACACAAAACTACAATGTAAACACAGGAATTAAATTATAACATGACAGCGAACCGACTCGACTGGACCGACTGCCGACTGTGGCCGACTGTTGCATGACGGTTGCTTGCTGGTTGCATACTCTGATTCTCGCATTGGTGTCGTTAAATAAGGATTTAATATAATATCGAACAATTTTTTTTTCCCTTTATAAATAAGTTTGGAAATTTTTTGAAAGCAAATTCTGTTTATTCTTATTTTTTTCTATCCTCTCTTAAAATATTTGTACTTAGTCATAGTTAACCCTGTATAGGTATGTTTGTTTCAATCACTTAAAATCAAGTATTCTGTCACCTACTAAAATTATTGTAACGAATTGCAAGACACCCTGTGTTATCAATCAATCAATCAATATTTTGTTATTTTCTAAAATATGTTCCGTCACACTTATTTTGTTTTCTCTAACCAAAAATTGTGTTCATAAACTAACAACTCAGCTTCTTAAAATGATAAATTCACTCAAAATTTCAAAAATAATAACACAATCCGTTGGATAATGTTAACTCAGTTATTTGCTAGCTAAATTAATCTTTTACGGGTAACATTGAATAACTTTTGAATTAGCTAAAGAAAACTAATGTTATTACTATAATGCGAAATATATGTACAGCGTTGGTATCAGCAGAAATAAATTTATGGTGGAACGAATAAGTATTGAAAAAGATTTTATTGAAACACCTACAACTAAATTTACATAAGTGTGTACTTATAGACATATTTACAATTTAATTTGAGTACTTATTCATTTTGAACGTTATTAAATTATTATTAAATATATCGAATCAGATAATATAATACAATTTCAATTAGTTGGCAATTATTTATACTTATTACAAAAAAATCATGTACCTATAACCCCTAACAACTTTTTCTTTTTCTTTTTGACCTTTTAAAATAACGTAGCCGAAATAACTGTATATACCTAGCTACCTAATATTATCTTGTTAATGTGTTTATTTTGTTAGCAAAAACAGATAAAATAATGACTTTAGTTACTAGAATTATTTAACACCAAATTAAGTATTACTAAATATTAAATATATAATAGAAAGTATATTTAATAGGTACAATTAACTAAGTATAGGTACCTAGGTATTTCATAACCTTTTGGTAGTTTTGATTCAATAGAAACTAAGTATTCTATAGATTTCCTATAATATGCTATGAATTAAATATTTATGGAGGTTATTTAATTTGTTTACTTTTGTATAAGTAGGCGCCTTATTGAGATGGAAAGTAGGGGTAGTAGAGTACATGAAAAATGTATTGTACTGTGAAATATCAAAAAACGAATTTAGAAGAGACCATCAACTATTTCTACTAATAAAAATGGTCTACGGTATACCTAATAACACGCTAAATAGTAGGAGGATTTATTCACTCTGTATATTTTGTATGGCAATAATAATTAAGTACACATGATGATAAAAATTATCATTTACACGTTGTTCACATCACATATCAATGTAAAAAATACGAAATCCATACTGTATTACAAAAAATAACGTGAATACCGTGTATTTCTAAAAATACATAATAGGGGAAGGTTGCCAAATTTGGACCAGTTTTCGGTTTTTGTTAAATATCTCCGTATGGATGCAAAATATTCAGGTTCGGAGGTCAGAAACATAAAGTATAGTTCTTCTCTAAACTATTTAATGCAAAGTAGTAGTGAAAATGGTATTTTACAATTCAATATCCGTTTTTGAAAAACTTTTTGCAACTGGTTCAATTTAGGAAACTGGTTGCCTAAATTGAACCGGAGGTATCCTAAATTGGACCGTAAAACAAGAGTATAAAAACAAGTGCAAAAACGTGTTTTATTCATTAGTAGGTATAACCCAAACATTGTTGACAGTAATATATTTTCCGAAGAGGACTGA
This sequence comes from Monochamus alternatus, assembly GCA_037114965.1. NCBI lineage: Eukaryota > Metazoa > Arthropoda > Insecta > Coleoptera > Cerambycidae > Monochamus > Monochamus alternatus. The sequence continues at coordinate 77,411,333 of CM073427.1, forward strand.
CATTGGCGCATTCCGCGTGAACCCACACATCACACTGCATACACTGATGGATCATGTCCTTCTTCTCATTTGCCTTGCACAAAGGACAGAACCAAGAGGTTTTCTTGCTTTGTTTTTTTTATTGTTTTTGGTTTTTGTTGTTTTCCTTTCCTTCTTGCCGTTTTCTCCTTAACAACAATCAAGTTGTCCTTGTAAGGGGTACTGGTTAATTCTTCTGCCTTTTGAGCTCCTTTCGACAACCTTTGAGTTTTGGTCGGAACTGGAACTGGAGAGAGTTCTTCGATAGACACATTTAACGACGACTTCTTCACTTCATCGTTGGTTGTGTTCCGATTAGTGCCTGATGTAGAGGGTCCCTGGTCAATAAAGCTTCCTTGCATGCTGCATCCTAAATTTCTTTTCGCCTTATTCGCCCTTGCTCTTCTTTCATTTATTAAGATTTCGAGTGGATTGTCTTCTCGATTTTCTTCGCTCCCATCACCATTGATTTCTGCATCCTCCATTGGTTGATCTTCTTGACAAAGATTATCTGCTGCAGCAAACTGGTGGTCGGCAAAAACACCCCTATCAATAGGCCAAATTCCAGCTGCTTTAAATCCATTTACAGCGGTCTGAATACACGCTGCTTTACCATAAGCCTCAGAGAGCAGTTCCGATACCTGGAACTGTGTTACTTTCATTCCAGGGTTGGTTCTTAACCAACGTTCCATCACCTGGGTGTAATAAGTTTCCATTGGCTTAAAAAAAGAAACATCGAGCGGTTGGAGCCGATGTGTCGTGTGTCCAGGTAGTTGAAGTAAAATTACTCCATTTTCACGCGCTAGCATCAACGCTTCCACATTTTTGCTGTGAGTGGAATGGCCGTCCAGTAACAGAAGAACCTTCATCTCTTTATTTGGCTTCACCACACTGATGAAATGTTGCAGCCATTTACAAAAAAGTTCGGAATTTATATAACCGCTTTCAGATATTTCGACTAAACTGCCAGGAGGTGCACCTACTTTGAGCTCAGGAGACATTCTCATACGCTTGAAAATCAGCATAGGTGGAATGAATTGACCCGCTGCACTGACACAGCAAACCATTGTGGTATTCACACCACGTTCCCCACTTGCAATGGCCCCTATTTGCTTCTTTCCCTTTAGTCCAATTATTTTTTGCGATTTCTTTTGTACTGTTGAGAAGCCACTCTCATCGACGTTGTAGATTCTGGTGGCGTCTAATTTATTTTCGGCATTGATCCTTTCGAGTATATCAAAAAAGTGATAAACATTTTCCCTGTTGAAACCTCTGGCTCTGGCTATCGACGTTGATTCGGGCTGCCTTAAGGTCAAAGTTGGATGACGCCGCATGAATGCATAGTACCATTTTTTACCCGCAAGACCCTTTTGCATACTGAACTTATGTGCGATATTATTTTTTGCTGCGATTTCAAACGCAAGTTTTCTTATATCCATAATGGTCAAGCCAAACATCATCTCCTCCAATTTTATTATATGCTTCACAAGTTCCTCTTCTACGTCTTTTGGCAAAATTGTGCCTTTGCCAAATTTCTTAGTGCCGGCATTAGCTATTTTGTTCTTATTTTCAATATGCCGCTTTAAAGTAGCTTTGGGAATATGATACACCTTTGCACATTCGTTTAGCCCAATGCCACCCCTCCTGAATGCGTCGACAGCCAACTGGAGTTCATTTTCAGACCACTTTCCGTATTTTCCTCTGCAAACCGCAAAGAAACAGAATTAAAATTAGCTCTAAACAGATCAGTTTCCTAAATTGGACCAGTCCAAATGAGGAACCCTCGTGCGATCCAATTTAGGCAACCGGCAGTTTTTGTATTTTGTCTATGCGTGTAAAAGGAACACCTAACCCAAAAAGTCACACAATGCACTCCAAAGAAGGGGAAACAAACAAACTTTTGACTATTGCAATGAGATTTGCGATACGTTTTTCCATGATTTCTTTCGCGACGATGTCTCAATATTACATCAGGAACGCGCGAAATCGTATTTCGTGTGGCATCAATACGACACATCTGCTTGATAACAGAACACTGATGCATTCGCAAGTATTATTGTCTCAGATGCTGTGAGTGCAGGTGACGTTGCAAATATATGCTCCATACTAAAAATATCGGGCTGGTCCAATTAAGGCGGTGGTCCAAATTTGGCAACTTTTCCCTAACTATGTAAAATTGCATTTCATTGTACACACAAAGTTGTAACACTATTGTCCTAGGCAACAAATAACAAAAAATCTTCCGTGTAATATCACTAATAATTTTTATCAGATAAGTGCAATTTAAATAAAATACACCGTAATAAACACCAGAATCAACACAGTATAATGAAAAATCATTACTATTTTGAGTTTGTAACACTAAAGTTGTATAAAGTACCTAACTCAATACTGATTTAAATTGTATACATATTGTGAAAAAATAACGAAATAGATTGATAATATAACTCAATTTTGTGTTAAGAATAACATATATAGTTTAGAAAGTTAACTCAAAAATTGTTCAGTGCTTACCCTTAAAAGATTTATTTAGTCAACAAATAACTGAGTGAATATTACTCAATGAATTGTGTTCTTATTTTAACACAATCGGATGTGGACTCAACCATTTGTATTGATTTTGAGTGAAATTTTACTCAAAATTTCTTACGGTGTACTTACAGCTTATATCATTTACGACTGAAATTATATGAATAACGTTTTAGCACAACTTTAGTATGTTTCAGTGACGAGAAACTCATATGAATTATCATATGTGTGAAATAGTAATACAATTCGTTATTGAATCAACTCAGATATTTGCTAGCTAATAACTTTTTCGTTTATATGTGTAGGTACAACACAAAATTGAGTTATCTTATTTTTTTCCAGGAACCCATTCCTTAACCAAAAGTTATGTGAATAAACTATTTTTTTTAAAAACTCACTCAAAATTCTACATCAAAATAATTTCACTTAATAAATTGTTATTGTTTATTGTGAGACGTTCTAATGTGTACTTATAAGCGTCTAAAATATTTCTTGTCATTTATAAGTATTAAGTAAGTGTAGGCATTATCTATTGCATTAATAATTGCATCTTTAAAATGAATTTGGCGTCTTGTTTTCAACTGCTGACGTATTTGTAACAAAATCTACTTTCAACTTTTAACAGTTCTTTCACTCACCAATAGAGGTTTGATGAAATTTCTACTCCAGTAGAAATTGAAAAACTGTTTTGAGGGAATGCCATTATTATTGCAATAGATTATATCTAAGTACTTGTATTTTGTATTAATATTTAGATACTACGGTACTAACAGAAAAATATATATATTAATATCTAACACCTATATTTGCAATTTGATATGGCTATATAAACATTTATAAACCTGAGTTAAAAATACGTCTTACTCCTTATTCAAGATTTATTTAAGTAAAATAAATTTATTCAGTAGTTTGATAAAAATACTGTAGAGAATAGTTATTTATGCAACAAGTACAAAAAGTAAGTCTTTATTGCACGCGATGTGAAATTGTCCAACGAGGCCGTTAGGACAACACGTCGAGTGCAATAAATACTTTTTGTACGAGTTGCATACAATATTTTTTCTACGTTCATGTAAAAACCAAAAAATGTTTTTTTAGATGATACTAAGTCTAGGAAAATATGATGTCCTATTTGAACGTTTATGTTTGTCATGATGACAAAACGCTGTGGTAGAATGACAGATGAATGCAATAAATATTTTATTGCACTAGTGCAATAAAGAACCACTTTTTCCACTAAATATAGTTCAATAAAGTTTTGTTTTTTGCATGAATGTAGAAATAATATATTTAGGTAGAGTAACAATACTTTCTCTTCAGTGTAGTTCAGTTAGACTGCAGGTTTTATTGTCCTTTGATTTTTATACCTAGACCATACTTTACAATACAATACCTATACCTAGATTTACTTAAATACCTACTTACTTAATAATTATGTTTAACATCGTGTGTATAAAGAATATCAATATTAATAACCTAATTTTTATCAAAGGGACTGACAGACATTTATATACCTAGATCAGTAAATCATTTCAGGTATTTTAGGTCAGGTTGTCAATAGGTAGTCATTTGCAGTTTCCATTAGCGCATTTAATTATGTTTTCCCAGTTAAACAATAAGTATAACAGATTATAATAATGAATAAATCTTTAAACTCATACTCATTACCTGAAAAGCGTGTAAAAATTATGCAATCATATACATTATGGTAAAAGTTATTAGCGGTGGATTGTTGACTATTTATTGACTAGGTCAATAGTGTAAAATTGAAATACTACATCAGAATGTAATGTTACAACTGTAATGGAAAACTACTACTTATATATATATATTTTCATAGTAAAACCGTGTTTTTGTACACCCGAAATGTAATTTTACGTTATTATATATTTTTTTCTACGTTCATGCAAAAAACAAAACTTTATTGAACTATATTTAGTGGAAAAAGTGGTTCTTTATTGCACTAGTACAATAAAATGTTTATTGCATTCACCTGTCATTCTACTACAGCGTTTTCTTATCATGACAATTATAAACGTTCAAATCGACGTCACATTTTCCTAGACTTAGTGTCAACTAAATAACATTTTTTGGTTTTTGCATGAACGTAAAAAAAATATTATATGCAACTTGTACAAAAAGAGCTTATTGCACTCGTCGTGTTGTCCTACTTGGCCTGATGACTCGGCGTCACGTCGCATGCAATAAACACTTACTTTTTGTACTTGTTGCATAAATAACTATTAAAAAGTCATTCACGATGACCTAAAAGTACACAACGTCAAAAGTTTTGGATCCCCCCTTTTCATATTTTCCTAGACTAGTATCATCTAAATAAAACATTTTTTGATTCTTGCATGACCGTAGAAAAAATATTGTATGCAACTCGTATAAAAAGTGTTTATTTCACTCTACGTGTTGTCTACAATTTCACGTCGCGTGCAAGAAACACTTATGTTGTTATACTTGTTGCATAAATAACTATTAATCCACGGAAAACAGGCGATTTAAACGTTCTTATATATATAATTTTAAATTGTTTTTTCCACGGTCGGGAGTAGAAATCAGTTTCTATGACATCAAAATTAAAACAGAAGTAGTCGATTATTCCCAAGGGAGTATAATGCTCCCAAGGGAGTTTACAATATGGAGAACGTTTTTCTTGCAAAAAAAAAGATAACATTGAAATTATTTATTGACATTTAAATTAAATGTTACATTTGTACAATTTTCAAAATTAATATTAGAAGGAATATTACTTTCGCTTACATTTACAGTTTTTGTGATTGCGCTAGTAGTGGTACCTACTAAAACCTGATTAGCAATTTTGGTCTTATTTTCAATGGAGTTCTCGACGTAACCCTCAGCGACTGTCGTTGATTTTCAACCAGCATGACGCTGGTTGTCGTGATATCCACACCAGCATCTGCCAGTAATGTCGCTGAAGATCTTCGTAAGCAGTGACCAGTATAACATGCAGCATCAGATAATTTTAAATACGAAGCTACTACACTCGGAATTTTCCCATGGTATTCTTACCAACTGGCTGCGAACTACATTTTCCTGCTTTGTAGTACAAAAAAAGGCGCTTATGCTTGACGTGGGGAGGACGAAGAACAGGTATTTTCGAAACAATTCAAGCATATAGTATATCATCATTGTCTCTTTCGCATTGTAATTTTATTGTAATAGACGACTTCAATTTCCCAGAGATCTTCTGGCCTATTTCAATCTCCCCGGAGCCTCGTGATTCTGCGACTTCCTTTATTGACCTACTCCAGAGTTCAAACCTTACCCAACTGATAGACCAACCTATTAGATTTCGATTAAACCAGCAGCCATCCACTTTAGACATAGTTTTGACTACTGATAAAAATCTCCTTTCTCCATTATCTGTTAATTCACCAGTGGGTAAATCTGATCATGGTGTTATCACCACTGCTATTCAAGTTTATGTGGATGATCCTGGAAAGCGTGATTATTTTAAAAATATCAGAATAACAGACTACAAAAAGGTGGCTCGTGACTTGCAGGCCATAAACTGGAATGTGTTTTTTTGCAATATTGAGCACTCTACAGATATGTGGTGCAAATTTCATAGTATCATCTCCAGAAGTGTTGCAGTACATACTAGAACCAAGAAAACGTATTTCAACAAATTGAAGCCTTGGATAACGTTCACTGTCTTGAAAAAAATAAACGCAAAAAGAATCTCTGGAAAAAGTTTCGAAGATCATCAAGTCATGCCGACTTTACCAATCATAAAAGCTTCTCCGGTAGGCTATCCGTCGAAATAACTAATTTAAGACGTAATTACGAAGCATCCTTGGCCCAAAGTCGATTCCCAAAGAAATTTTTCAAATACATTAGGTCATCTCTTAGCTCTAAAGTCACGACACCCTTGATAAAGAAACCCGATGGTTAACTATGCAGAAATTAAACTGAGTCGGCTGAAGTTTTATCTGAATTTTTCGCAAGTGTTTTCACAAATGAACCTACTTGTGCCAACCTCCCAATTATTTTAAACCCGCGTGTAACCGACGCTCTAATCACTATCGATTTTCCACCTTCTAAAATCGCCCAATGTATAAATAAACTGAAAAATGGGTCTTCTCCTGGCGTCGACGAAATCGAGGTAAAATTGCTCAAGGAATGTTGTTCCCAAATTATTTCTCCGTTGTCAATGATTATGGATGCCTCATTTAAATACTACACTCTACCTACGATTTGGAAACGTGCCTCAGTAACTCCGATATTTAAAAAGGGTGACAAGATGAGTAGTGAAAACTACCGCCCAATTAGCTTGGTGCCTATAATAAGCAAAATTATAGTATCAATAATACGGCAAGAAATGTTTTCTTTTCTCTTATTCACTAAAGTAATTCCTGAGTCACAGCATGGTTTTGTTCCTGGACGCTCGGTAACTACAAATCTACTGCAGTGCACGAATGATTGGTCCATGTCCCTCGACGCTAAGAAACCTATCGACGTTATATACTTATTTGGACTTCGCCAAGGCGTTTGACCGGGTGCCCCACAAGCGACTCCTTCACAAACTGAACCACTGTGGCATTCGTGGTGATCTTCTTCTGTGGCTTGAGGCTTTCCTCAGTGACAGAACCTTTAGTGTGAGGGTTGGTGACTATCGGTCATTAGCACGTCCTGTCCTTAGTGGTGTACCCCAAGGATCTGTATTGGGTCCTCTGCTGTTCTTAATATATACTTCTGACTTTCCGTATCACATACATTCTAAATCTGCATTTTTTGCGGACGATACCAAGTTCTATGTCAATCCCTTGACAGACCATAACATCCTTCAGCGTGATCTTATCCATCCGTTACCTCACAAAACGACCTTGGAGTATTAATTTCGCAGAACTTGTCGTGGTCTGAACACATACAATCCAGGTGCAAAAAGACAAATTCATTAGTGTACCTTTTGAGGTAGTCGTTTACTGGAGCAAGTCTGGAAACTTTCGTGAAACTATATAAGTATTATGTCAGACCGCTGCTTGAATTCGCTGGTCCAGTGTGGAGTGCTGATATAGTAAGGGATCAGAAATTATTGGAATCTGTGCAACGTCTTGTTACTCGTCTCGCTTATCGACGTATTCGACCATCCTATGAGGAGAGACTACGTCTTGCCCATTTGTCTTCTTTCGCCGGAAGGAAGCTTCGCGGCGATTTAATATTTACATTTTGAGCGCTTAATAGTTTATTTATCAACACTTCTGTTGCTTCCTCGCTTTATACCCTGAGTCCGGATAGTCGCTTAAGAGGACATCACCTGAAACTGAGGAAAGAGAGCTTCAAGACATCTGATCGTCAATCGTTTCTACCAAACCGCGTGTTCTCAGTATGGAATTCTCTTCCTCCTTCCGTAGTTACTGCACCCTCCATCACTGCTTTCAAGAATCGCCTGGATGCTTGGCGGAGCACCTTATACGATCGATGAACATTATGTTATTTTAACATTATATTATTTATCATTGTTTTTTTGCTGTTTTTTTTTTATTTTTGATCTTTTTATTTTTTTTCTTCACTTTAATTGTCTGTATATTTGTCAGGACTGTACAGGAATCTCCTTAGCCCGGAGCTTCATTTGTAATAATAATAATAATAATAATAATAATAATAATAATAATAATAATAATAATAATAATAATAATAATAATAATAATAATAATAATAATAATAATAATAATAATAATAATAATAATAATAATAATAATAATAATAATAATAATAATAATAATAATAATAATAATAATAATAATAATAATAATAATAATAATAATAATAATAATAATAATAATAATAATAATAATAATAATAATAATAATAATAATAATAATAATAATAATAATAATAATAATAATAATAATAATAATAATAATAATAATAATAATAATAATAATAATAATAATAATAATAATAATAATAATAATAATAATAATAATAATAATAATAATAATAATAATAATAATAATAATAATAATAATAATAATAATAATAATAATAATAATAATAATAATAATAATAATAATAATAATAATAATAATAATAATAATAATAATAATAATAATAATAATAATAATAATAATAATAATAATAATAATAATAATAATAATAATAATAATAATAATAATAATAATAATAATAATAATAATAATAATAATAATAATAATAATAATAATAATAATAATAATAATAATAATAATAATAATAATAATAATAATAATAATAATAATAATAATAATAATAATAATAATAATAATAATAATAATAATAATAATAATAATAATAATAATAATAATAATAATAATAATAATAATAATAATAATAATAATAATAATAATAATAATAATAATAATAATAATAATAATAATAATAATAATAATAATAATAATAATAATAATAATAATAATAATAATAATAATAATAATAATAATAATAATAATAATAATAATAATAATAATAATAATAATAATAATAATAATAATAATAATAATAATAATAATAATAATAATAATAATAATAATAATAATAATAATAATAATAATAATAATAATAATAATAATAATAATAATAATAATAATAATAATAATAATAATAATAATAATAATAATAATAATAATAATAATAATAATAATAATAATAATAATAATAATAATAATAATAATAATAATAATAATAATAATAATAATAATAATAATAATAATAATAATAATAATAATAATAATAATAATAATAATAATAATAATAATAATAATAATAATAATAATAATAATAATAATAATAATAATAATAATAATAATAATAATAATAATAATAATAATAATAATAATAATAATAATAATAATAATAATAATGATGTAGTCCTCCTCGACCACCAACTTAGGACGATGTTTGTGATTGAGTTCTCGGCTCCCGCAGAGAACAACATCGTCCTAAAAGAGGAGGAGAAACGGAGGAAGTATCGAGATCTTCTCTCCGAGCTCCGCAGGTTGTATCCAGACCACTCTGTTAAGATTGTGGTGCTCATTATAGGCGTCCTGGGTGGAATGAGACATACGTTGCTTTCTGACTTAAAGATCATACCGGCTTGCCGAAATTCGGCAGAGATCTTAGCCGGCAGAATGCAGAAGGCAATCGTCCTTGGTTCGCTACGTCTACTCAGAACGCATGATTTACGGGCGCAATGATTACTGACTCCACGGAGTGGAGAGTGGTCATTGCTTGACTCTTCAGAACATCTCCGAATGTGTCGGAGCTTCGGAAGGTGTTACTGGAAAAAAAAAAAAAAAATAATAATAATAATAATAATAATAATAATAATAATAATAATAATAATAATAATAAATAATAATAATATTTCCCACATCGGTAACCAGAAAGGTTGGTGGAATCTTTGTCTTAGTGTTTGGAATTTTTACAATCAAGGAATAGCCTACATCCTCAATATCATCTACAGTTAAATTGACTAGTTCATCAGTTCGATAAGTTCCGGCAATCCCCAGAATTAATCCAACCTATAAAAAATCAAAATACTTAATAATTGAAATACCTAACAACAAAAGTAATCTTACCTTAATCATTAAAAATTCTTTGTCATCTGCACTTGATAGAAAACGGTCGATTTCACCCTTTGTCAATATTTTCGCTTGATATCCGTCACCGGTTCTTTTCAAAAATGCGATCAGCTTGGGGAATTTGCTTATATCTATGTTGTCGTAAATTATCAAGCATGACTTAAACATAGAATATTGCGCCCATAATGTGGAAGACTTGCAATTCTTTGCATTTTCACTGATGTATGCCGACAAAACATTCTCGCTGTATACTTGAACATTTTTCTCGGCGCACCACTTTTTGAACCGATTGTAGGCTATATCGTATAAAGATCTTGACTTCGTAGGCAACAAATTGCTTATTGCAATATTTGCAGCCTCCACAATCCCTTCCGACTCACAATTATTCATTCTGCTCTAAACAGACTTTAAACTAAACCAAACTAGCACCTTAATTTTACAACTCATTTTGTTTGTTTATTTTGTAGTTATGACAATAACTCTACGACTAAGTACTAAATAAATGCTCAAATCCGAATACAATAATTCTGGTGCTACTTACTTCATAATGACAAAATATGTGTTTTTAAGTTAATGAGACCGTGGAAAAAATAGTATATACCATTCGGGAGAGATGCTATTTTGTCCTCGGTGCATTGTAGCCCTCGGGCTTCAAATTGCACCTCTGCCAAAATAACGCATTTCTCTCCCTTATAGTGTAATGTACTATTATTAATGCACCAAATTTGTTCTCCCGCATACTTTTTAATGTTACAATCAAAAATCTATGGTCTATATCGAAAATGTTGAGTACTGTCTTCATCCTTTGCGACAGTGACAATCCTGTCACAGGATGTTTGACGTAAAACTCGTCCTATTACTTTATATACAGTTTTTTACAATTCTGGCGAAGAACGGCGATGTCGATAACATTCAGAATATACTCATGGACGAAGAACGGAATGCAAGATGCTGTGCTCAGCACATGGAGTGTTGCAAAAACTCCTTGGAAACCACGAGCTTCGAGGTGAGGGCGTTATTCGTAAAATGCGCGAAACCGGAACAATGCTGCAACAAATCGACGGCATATACACGCAAGATGCCCGTGAATAGCGACGAAGAGTGCGGGAATCCGAGAAATATTCCTGAGGAGATATCGTCATGTGACAAGAAGCTGAAGCTGACTGTAAAGCTTAAAAACGTGGGGACCACCAACACCAAGAACCAGTACATCATTATAGACCATGTATTTGATCCACTGACGGAGAAAAAACAAAAGTTGTTGAATCCGTACGTTCTTAAAATAAAACAGGAACCGATATTGCAGACTTATGGGTTAAATTTCGAGAATATGGTCAATTCCGAAGCTAAAGAGAAAGTTATAAATAAAAATGATGAAGGTTAGTGTGTTATAAGATAGCTTATACCAATCTTAGTTCAATTTATATACACTCACATTTCTATCAGCTTGTTGGTTCAAATCATTTTTTAATAATATGAAATGAATCCGTCTGCTTGTTTAGTTGATAAAGGAGTAGTTTTTCCTCAAAAATATTATTCGAATTATTAATTATGACAAACTGTTAGTTAATATAAGCTTAATAACATTGACGATTTGAGTGCTTATAAATCAGAACAAGAATCTGGAATAATATTAATACAGACTGTCTCCAAATGGTTTTACAAAATTCTAGGTACCATGGATCAAAATAAGTTCATTTAAATAAACTCAACTACAAGTTAATGGGCTTAGTTTGGACACTAGATGGCTGTGAAAACTTGAAAATGACTAGGAACAAAATAGGGCGTCCCAAAATTAGCCTGCCAAAAATTAACTGTGGCTTCTACGATCAAAAATAAAAAAAAAATATATAAACATAGGTCCATAAACACCCTCTAACGGAGCTATTGCTCTTTAAAGAGGGACCTCAAAATTTTATTTTCTCCAAATATTTTCATAACGGATCGAGATAAAGTAATCAAATTTAAAATTGAGAATTGCAATTAGATTGCGAATCTAATGTTTTAAAAACAATATCATATTTAGTCATAGGCGTGCCAAACTGGGGAGTTACTGAATATGGGCGCTATAACTTTGTCTCGAGGTTTTTGCCGTCAGATAAAAAACTTAAAAATATTGAACAATTTTCCAAAAAAGGTACTCATGTTTTACTTCGATAAATTATTTCATTTACGAGTAATATTAATTTAAAAATTTCGTGACATACCAGAAAATTTTTAGATATGATATACAAGCGGTCAAATTGTCTCTAATAGGCCTTGAAAAATTATTTGGCAGTTTATTTGACACATGTTACATATGTTTTTGAAAATTTTTAGACTCTTAATAGGCTATATTAAAATTCAAAAATTTACAAATAATTACATTACTGATATGCATTTTAAAAGTATTTTAATATATTAAAACGTATGTGTTAAATAAGTCGACAGTATTTTCTCAGAACCTATTATGGATATTTTGTCTATTTATAGTTTCCATCTTAAACTTTTGTGGTATATCACAAAATTTTTAAATTAAGATTACTCGAAAACAGAGCAGTTTATCGGATTGAAATAGGAGCACTTTTTTCATGTAAAATAGGCCAACATTTTTAATTTTTTGATCTGACGACAATATCTTGAAATACAAGAAAGTTAGAGCAGTGACTCCCCAGTTTGGTACGCCTATGATCAATTATGAGGAATTATTTTCAGAACATTAGATTCGCAATCTAATTGTGATTCTCAATTTCAAATTTGATTACTTGATCCCTTTTGGAAATATTTGAGAAAAATCCAATTTTGGGGCGTTTATAGACTTATTATTATATAACTTTTTTTTCTTATTTTGGATCCTAGAATCCACAGTTAATTTTTGGCAGGTTAATTTTGGGACACCCTGTATATAGATATCAGTCCCTATGCGTAGAAGGGTATTTTTGTAATTGAACATAAGTCAATCTCAATGTTGTATTAAAAATATCATTGTGTCAGTTCAAGTTTAGTTATGAATGGAATTATTTTAGTGTTGATTTTTAATTTAACAAAAAAAAAAGAGTATTGACACAATATTTGGCTACAAAGTTGAATTGTGAAAAACAGATCCAAATGTCTATTAAAATGTTATAAATTTCTTCACGGCTCTGTTCAGTCGTAGAAGACAACCGCGATCCTTCACTACTTTACTGTACCCAACTGGCGTTTTTATTTAGGCAAATAGCGAATTTTATTAATAATTATAAACTACACTGGCGACACAAACACACCAATTCATCAGTCTCTACCACGCGAAAATAATGACTGATGGATGAAGAAGGGAGAGAACTCGGGCCGCGTGCGTCTGTTCCAGATGCAATCGACGGCGAGCTCGCCTACATAGGAAAACGAACCAGAACGATGTTCGACCTATTCCGCCAATACATTATTAGACGGAAAACTGCCAACTTTTTACAGCCTATCTGATGTAGGCACTGATTACTGCGGCTGGCATTTATTATAAAATTATCATGGTTTCCTATTGATTACACCGGGTGTTAATAAAAATGCCAATTTAATTATTGTTTGTTTCTGTTATTATGTATGCATTTAAATCTTTTAAAATCGCGTATTCGTATTATATTCATTTTTACCTATCCGTTTTTAAAATTAATCCCATTATGACTGGGTCACCCTGTATATCTGCGAATTTTATTGCGTATTATATTGTAATTCTAAGTTCTAGATCTTAGGAGACATATTGTATACATCATCACATCTTTAATATTAGTCCCTGATGGTAACAACATTACATCATTCAGTATTTTGTAGATATTCGTATCTTTGGTAAAGCTTGAGATCAAACAAAATTGACAAATTAATATACAGGGTGAGTCAGAAAAAATGGGTCAACACTAAGCTAGAGATACTAGACTCCAAAATATTATGTTTGAGCTCATCATGCCTTATACAAAATACATACAGGATGTTCAACATTTAAATTTTATTCTGAAATTTCTCAATAATTGAGAAAGTTTTGATAGTATGACTCTGAAAATAGGTATTAGTTTTGGTTTAGCTTATTTTGACGTTGTTCCTAGAGGACGCTAGTTTTACGGTATTATTTAGGTAAATCAAAACATACTTTTTTATCTGTTGAGCTATGCTTAAAAAAGCCTAACTTTATCGGTTTCTGAGTTATTTACATTTATAAGTTTAAATGTATATTGTGGTGGTTTTCTTTCAGGCGCTGATATTGCTATTTTTTTCTTAGTAGGCTTGTGTCAAATTTTCATGTCAGTAAATATTAGTACATTTTTCGTGCGTGTGATTTATTATTCGTGAAGTTATTGAGAAATTTTGAAATAGAATTTAAACTTTGAACACCCTGTAATTCTTAGATCAGCGACATTTGTATAAGGCATGATGAGCTTAATTATAATATTTTGGTGTCTAGTATCTCCGGTTTAGTGTTAACCCATTCTTTCTGACTCATCCTGTATATCTATAGAGTGTTTGAAATCATCTCGAGTAGAATAATATAAACTAAGTATTTGGAATAAAAAAAAATACGTGCATGTTCATTGTCTGCATTTATTTTATTTCATTAGCACAGTATATGTGAACAGGCAATTACGAGGTGTAGCAATTAAGTTCTGAGAATTTGTCAATGAAAGAACTAGCAAATTAAATTTTGCCAAAATTATATTATCAACCTTCACAATAGTCTCCCTCTAACTCTACACAACGATTCTAACGTTGCTCTCACGATTGGAAGCACCCGCAGTTAACCCGTTCAGCACCACGGTTACAGCGTCTTTGACCTCCTGTACGTCGCCATGATGAGTTCCTTGAGGTGCGACTTCATCTTGGGGAATAAAAAAAATCGCAGGGGGCAATATCGGGGCTATAGTGTGGGTGCGGTAACGTTGGAATGCCCTTTTTTTGTCAAAAACTCTTGCACAATGAACGAGGAATGGGCTGGCGCGTTGTCGTGGTGCAAGATCCTGTCATTCTCGGCGAGTTCGGGTCTCACACGGAAAACGCGGGCCCGCAGCCGTTCCAGGACGCCAACAAAGAACTGTCCAGTCACTGTCTGGCCGGCAGGAACATTTTCACGATGAATGATGCCGTGGATATCGAAAAAACGATAAACATTTCCTTCAGTCGTGACTTGGATATCATCGCTTTCGTTGGTCGCTCTCCACCCTTTTCCACTCACTGCTGACTTTGTTTACAGGTTTCGGGGTCATACTCAAATATCCAGGTTTCATGTCCAGTGACTACCCAACTCATCCAGTCTCTACCGTCGCTCCGAATGCGGGACAACAAATCCTCGCAGATCGATTTTTGCATGTCTTTCTGTTCACGGGTGAGAACTTTTGGCACCATCTTTGCACAAATCTTCGCATATTCAAATTTTCGTGTAACATCTTGCGCACGGTTTCTTTGTTGATGTTTAACTGGTCAGACAACGCATGAATGCTTAGGCGCCGGTCAGATGTGATCAGTGCACGCAAACGGTCAACATTCGCGTCAGTACGAGAGGTGACGGAAGCTCCTTCATGTGGATCGTCTTCTACCGATTCACGCCCCTCCTCGAACCGTTTTTCCCATTCAAACACGCGTGTTTTCGACATGCACTCGTCTCCATACACCATCTGCAATTTTCAACTAAAAATTAAATCACAACACAAAATATACATAAAACACAAACCAAATGTGCTATCGACTTCAACCTTGGACTGAAACTAAAAGGAAGGTCTCCCCTCTCTAGAAAAACGTTGACGAACGATGCAGTGTTGCCAGTTTCCAAGTTATAACTAAATTCCCGGAATTTAATTGCCATACCTCATATGCTTAGTTTACTCTGTTCTGTCATTTTGCTTGGGTGTGAAGTTAACATTATTTAAAATATGCGACCCTTATTTATGGCATTAACAAAAACGACACCCTCTAGGATATACAGGGTGCAGTACCGATGCCGACCAAAACCCAACATGTGGATCGATGCGATATGAAGACGAGGTCGTCCCTTACAGTACGGGATTTTGCTGTTCTTGTCCCAACAATCAAATCGAAGGAAATATGCAGGACAAAAATTTTACGATAGATAGTAACGACGCTATGGGCCCCAAAAAAGCAAGAAATGCTTATAATATTGACATACCTGGGTACAATAAACGTAATAACGACCATTATGAATTTACTGGTAAAGTCGGCAGAGTTAAAGAAGATCCCATGGCAATAAATGCACCAGTTGCAGTGGATAATGGTGATAATTCTGGGCTTTTTCAAGCTGCAAATGGCCAGAGATTAATACCTTTTAACGGTGAGTACTAATTGATGCATTATAACGTGTAATAAAAATCGTACAACTCGGAGTTGACGCCAGTGGCCGAACATCCGGTTGACTGTGGGGTTAGAAAAGTACTCAATATTCAATAAATTACTTGTCACAAGCAAATTTAAATTTGGCGCTTTGCTATCTTGATCACTTTAATTTTATTTTTAAAATATATTTTTCTAAGTTATCTGATTTTATTGATTTATTTTTTCATGTAGTACGAGAAGCTATTATTTTGACAGCAAATTGAATTTGTTTATATCTGATTGCCCCGAGTTTGACCAACAGTAGGTGTTTCAGTTGTGTATACACTGAAAGAAATGCTACTGAAACAATGACTATAAATTCGTGCTTACAATTTTGTCGTAGAATAAACTACAAATGTAGTAAACCACATAAGTTCGTTATTGTGGTAAACGCAAAAGTATTATCAAATTGGGTTGTAGTAAGTTTTGATATAATTGTAAAACTTTATGCTGTATTTTGTAATATATGTCATATTGTAAAGTTTAAAATACGGGTATAGTGCAAAATAACAATATTTATAGATTGTATTAATATAACACTTTTCAGACTTGGGAAAACCTAAAGCAAGAAATACAAAATGATTTTCCAAAAATTGCCACATGGCTTCAGTTTAATAAACTACCTTTCAATTATAAAAAAACGACATATATGCCATTTACGTCATATGACACAGGACTCCCGACGCTAGGTCCCTTAAAAGTTGGATTAACGGAAAATATTCCTGAATCTTCCTCAGTAAAATATCTAGTTATATTTATCGATAGGCATATGAGGTGGGATGTACATACATGCAAAGCACTTGAGGGATTTTCTTAAATATACAGCGCGTAAAAACTCTCTACTTTTCACTAGTACAATCCATATTAGTATATGGAATTGTAGGATGGGGAGGCATATATGACTGCTACTTAAATAACATAAACGTAGTTCAAAAATGGATTTTGAGAATTATTTATAAAAAGAATATATTATATCACAGTAACACATTATATGAAGAGACAGGGATATTTGATTTAAGACAATTATACTATTTAAAAATACTTCTATTTATAAAACAACTTAAAATTAAATTATTAAACAACAATTGTCACTGCAATACGCGTAGACTGGATGCAATTTTCTTTCCTCGATCTAATAAAATTATCGGTCAGCGATCTGCAAACTATTTACCTCAGAATATAAAAGAAATATGAGCATACAATACTTTCAGAAAAAAGAGTTGCAAAATTGGATGTGTGAGCAAAATAGATACTTATTTAGTGATATCATATACAATTAGTGTCAAAATCTTAAAATACTGGGGTATTCATTATTAACTAGGTATATACTTTATAAAAATATATGTATATGTTTATGTGTGTGCACAAGTATCTATGCATATGTGTGTATGTATCGATTACAATTTTGTTACGATATGCTTAAGTCAAGTATGTTTTCTTTTGATTATATCACGTACAAGTAACCTGTATAACTACTTCTACTTCTGTGATCAGCTATGTTTATTCAAATATTATAGTTTATTTTCTATTGTATTGATTTAATTATCATATTGTATTTAATATGAATAAACATTATTATTATTATTATTATTATTATTATTATTATTATTATTAGTCATCATTACCAAAACTACAGAAAGTAGAATATATTATTAGTTATAATATTATTTACTATAAATTGTATTAAAATAGTATATGTGAGACCGCCAAGTCCAACATGATGTAAACCAGTAGCCGCTAGATGTAGACACTTACATCTGATACACAACCGATGACTTATCCGACAGAAGAGACTTAACTATGTGAGCGAAATTTCGTGAAATTTGCTTCAAGCGATCGAAATATAAGAAAGAAAATGTGATTTATTTCTTCAATTTTGACACCCTGTAGCTTTGTTATTATTGATTTTGGTGGATTTTTGGATTTTTTTAGGATAAGCTAAAGTAAATCGACTTATTTTGGTGGCAGTATTATGTTGTTACAGTATGGCCCATTACTTACGCAACAATTTGACTTTACTTTTAGATAAATTGCATGCATCATGAGATTTAGATGCATTTTTCTTAGAAACCATTGCTTCTACCGACATCAACAAGGTATACCTTTTTTACCTAGAAAAGATAGGGAAGAAAATTTTTCCAGTCCAAAATGAGGTGCTGTGTAGCACAAAAAAGTCGTAGCGATACACCAAAATCGTCGACATATTCGAATTTCTAGTCCCAAGAAAGCTCCCTATACCAAATTTCATAAAATACAGTCGATGTGATCGAAAAATAATAAAGAAAATGTGATTTATTTTTTCAACTTTGACACCCTGTAGCTCCGTTAGTATCAACTTTTGGATTAAGGCAAGGTGAGTTAATTCAGCTTTTTTTTATCCAAACTATCTACATCTGAAGTTTGGCCCATTCTTTACTAAATACCCTGTATGATGCAAACTTTTAGTGTAGTAGCTATATAGTGATATTACTCTCAGTTGCAGTTTCTTAAATATTTTGATGAAAATATAATGAATTATTCATTTGTTCGTATGACGTAAGTCGTCTGAATTCTTGCCGCGAGTATATTATTATTTTGCAATGTAACTTTATTTTAAATCTTACAATGTGGCATTTATTACGAAAT
Organism: Monochamus alternatus; assembly: GCA_037114965.1. Classification (NCBI taxonomy): domain Eukaryota; kingdom Metazoa; phylum Arthropoda; class Insecta; order Coleoptera; family Cerambycidae; genus Monochamus; species Monochamus alternatus. The sequence continues at coordinate 77,430,424 of CM073427.1, forward strand.
AATAGTAAAAAATTCTATAATTATATTAAAATTTACAACAATCCAACTTACATGATTTACTACTAGTTGTTGTTCTACTATAAGACTTTAAGAACACATACATACATACATTATCATAGTTTTTAGTGTGTCTGAACACTTGTTTTTTTATGAGATGTTTTTATTCAATTTGAAAAGTATATAAAAAATTTCGTAATTATTTTTGGTTCTCTCCTTAATTCTGCATTTCGCCAAGTATAAATCAAGTAGGTATGAATAAATTTGACTTTAATGCAAATAACAAATCTAATTGAATTTGATACACAGATAAAAAAATAGTTTGAACTATATATATTTATTATATTGACAATAAACTGCGTGATTAGCATCAACGAGTCGTCACTGGATACGGTTGCAGGTATTTAAGCCAACAGTGTCAATGCACTTTCCACTTTCTTCAAATAAAGTGGTAAAAGCTTCCTTTCAATAGTTATATTGTGCATCTTCCAACTAATTTGTTATGTAAATATAATAATAAATAATTTATACTCTAGATAATGTATGTTGGTTAATTCTGCACAGTTTTGTGTATAACTAAGTTCTAGTAAATTAAATTATTTTAGTAGGAAATGTCATGAGACACTGTTGATTGAATAAATAACTATATTTTTTAATTTTCTATCATCTATACATATTGTATAGCGCCTATATAAGGTTATCTAGAAATATTCTGCAGGGGAACAGAGGGTAGGACGGCGATAGTATTTTTTTTTGGATGCGATCTTAAATCTAGTTTCTTGTTTTAGAACTATCGTACACTTTTTATTTCAAAAATGAACTAATAAAAAAGTTTCGCTAAGAATCATTACTTGAATTTTTCTTATTGTCACACTAAGCATAATAAACATTATTTCAACATAATTTCCCTATGTTAAGTCTGCGTTTTGCTGAGACAATATAACGCATTTTTACATTGAATAATCACCTTTTTATATCACTTCTTTATTTTTACGACATTTACTGAATATATAATTTGGAGTGTAGATTGTAACTTGCTGTATTTGCTCCATAATGTTGAAGGCTTCAAATCGGCGCATTTTTTTGGAAAAGTAAAATAGGACCACTTCTTTACATATTTTTCTTATTTGCCTAGTCTCCATCCAACATTTAAAATACCTGGTACTCTTTTTCTTATATTTCACGAGGCTTTAATGGTAATAGATTTAACGAAACCACGTTTGCTTAAAAGAAGAAGCAACCTTAGCAACGTTCCATGTACTTTGAATTTTAATAATATTTACTTATCTAAATACCTGTTATGACATATTTGGTTGTATGATTGTCATACATAAGAAAATATAATAAAATATATGTAAAACCAATGTAAAACACTGTGGATGGTCGTAGAAAAATGTATTACACAGGAGCTAAGTGTCATTTCCTCCCACAGATATCAAATTGTCCACGGGAGGAAATTATGCACTTTGCTCCCTTGTTATACAAATAGCGATTGAATTTAAATTTATGAAAACGTTTTTGATATTTTGAGATAAATCGAATTTGCAAATAAAATCTATTTAGACCGTCGTAGATTAAATTTTGAATAATACACGTTCGATACGAACTTTGTTAAAGAAATTATCGTTACACGCGTTCATTATAGTGTTGATATCGAACTATAGTGTCATTAATAACTGTTAGTAAACAAGATAATTAATTTGGCGCTTTTTTTTATAGAAAAAACGCATTTTATGCAAAAACGCGGCGGGCAGGATTGTAGCGACAACTACACCCCTCCCAACGTAAATCCAGACACTTATCACGACAGCACCCACTGTCTAGAATTTTCCGACTTGTGGTACTCCGTCTACTGTATCCAAAAACCTAAGTTGTTCCACTCCCTCCAGTTCCAGATATACGAAAAGTGCCAGGACCAAGACGGCAATTTTAGATGGACCGATCTCACAAATAATTCTGCCGTAACTATCGGAACTGACAATACGTTGTACGCGAGCGAAGATAACACTATGATCGCGAACTATATGGCGAGAGAAGTGAATTCGAACATGTTCTCGATAAACTACAAGGTTAAAAAACTGCTGATTCCCGACAGTTCGAAAATTATTTATAACGATACTTATCCAGAACTTCAGGGTGGTCCAGGGCAATATCTGGTGGTCAACGAGAACAAGATACAAGCCAACGGAAAATCTTGCAACACGGTAGGCGTGGGATACGAAGCCTTCGTTAAACAGCCCAATCCTTGTTCTAAGCCAAAAGGAACGTGTTTGCACGAACAACCCAAACATTTATTCACGCACGACCAAGAGGCTGAGGCTAAAGGGAATAGAGGCTGTTACTTTCTTAAATATTACGGAACTCTAGCCGACAATCCCATTGAATCTTCCGAGGACTGCCAAAACAAAACTTTGAACATGTTGTACACTGAATCTTACACCAGCATACTAGACATGGAGATAAAAGCGGACACGAATGTGGTGTTGCGTCCCAATTCCTTAGCCATCATCACAGAGGTTTATGTGGATAGCTCAAGCCCTAAAAGGACCTCCATAGTAGTGAAAGTATTCAACTCTGGACTGGTGTCGAGTGTGTTCTACACAGCTCTCACCCATTGCCCTTTGGACCTACCAGCAAGCTTCAGCAACATCATGTCAAAACCGGCGTTGATCGCACCTCAACAACAACACGTTTTTAATTTAAAAATCGACTGTCCTTTATCTTTGACCACTTTCTTCTGCGCTGTGGAGGTCTTAAACGCCAAAGGAGAACTCATCGCCTTTAGGAAGATCCGATTTGAAAAGCTGGACAGGTGCATTTGCATCTGGCATTGCTTGTGCGCTTGCCTGCTTTATGATAAAGGTCTGAAATGTAAGCCTATGTCCTTGCAGCACTATCACGCTGCTGGGTTTCAGGGAAGTCTCCCTGTGCCTCTTCACGTCGTCCAGTACACCGTCTGGGACGACGTGCTTTCCATAATACTCTACATCTTGATACTCCTGTGGTTGACGTTAATGGTTATGGGTCTAGTCAAGGCCATCACCGGATGCTTCATGGTCGCGGTGGGTCTCTGGGGACTAGACACCATCTTAGGCTTGCCCAAAACCATGAACCACTATTGCGAATCGAATTTGAAGCACCGAAAAGTCGTCTACGACGAGAACGGGTGGCCCGTTCACCCGGACACGAAGGAACGGGTGAGAAGCATGTCTCTACCGGCGGAGTTCTCTCTCAACATTGTATTTTTCTTCATCTATCCCATTCATCTGTTGTGGACAGCGTTCAACAAGATGTGCGGTACGCCGGAGCCAAAGAGTTACGATTATGACTTGTGCACCTGTAGAAGTGACACTTTGCTTAAAAGGAAGAACAGCAGTCTGCAGGTTAGTTTAAGGAATGAGGAGGAGGCGAAGAGGAAGGAGAGCATAGGGAAAGGTGGGGAGAACAACCAGATGTCTCTATATAGCGATCAAGGTTAGAACTAAATAATAGAATTAATTGAAATACCGAATCGATGTAAAATGTTTACTAAAGGTTTTACTGAAATCGAAACAGAGACAGCAATAAAGTTTTCTACATTATTTGAAATATATGATTATATCATTCATTTCGTAAAAGTGCAAACTTCTCCACGGATAGTCAAGCCAAGCTAAAAGTACACCGTTTCCGGCATACGAGATGTCAAAAATTTCGAAATTTTTATTATATTTTTTATTTACTTGGATAAAACAGCAATAATTCTAGCTGAGGGCGCCACTTGTGGTACATAATGCTTACTTTAAATGACAGAACTTTTTTGCGGCTTAGTGTATACATCTGACTATTAAAACAATCGATTTTTCTGCCTTGTTTATGTGAAAAAGGTAGGTTGTTGAAGACGTTAGGAGTAACCGTTTTTGAAATAATCGTATTTGAAATATTCAATGCAACTAGGAACAATTACTTGAATACATTGCATTTTAAAGAAAATTGCAAAGAATAATTATTTGTTCAAAAGTATTTTACGTTTTTTTATAATTAAGAGAGGGCGTACTCTTTTTATTGTAAATAAAAGAAGAGTGACACAGGATTTCCGAGCCACTACTGATAATGGGAATATTTAAACATTAGACCTAAGGTATGCCAATACAACCTAGAATTTGTTGTTGTTTTACCACAAAGTTTCCAAGTAAATAAAGAATATAATAAAAATATCTATGATATATTGCTAATATCCTTAAAAGTGTATTTAGGAAGAAATAATTGGAAAACAGGACAATATAGTTAATGGTCTAGATTTTCTGACTAAGCCAACGTTTCGATTTTATTTTAAATCTTCCTCAGGGTTACAATACGAAACAAGGGATAAGAATTATAAAACAATATTAACAATTTAAAATTTAAAACAAAACAAAAAAATAGTTATACGTACATATGAACAATTTGAAAAAAAAACATATTAGAATATTATTAATTAAACAACAAAACAAGACAAAAACAAAAACATTAGAGTAAAACATTAATTTAAAAAAATAGTAGCAACCTTACCTAGTGAGATAAAACCAGAGTCAAAGAGATAAAATTGTTATTCATCATACAAATGAATAAGTCAATAAGATATGCTTTTACTCAATGATATAAATGTATAGTAGTAAACTGCAATGTTTCGAATAGTCTTCTAAATCAAATATATAAATATGAAACATCGAGATACTAATTAATGGAAAAGTAAAAAAGAAAAAGCAATAAAAATAAGACGTTTACAACAAAAGAAAGAAATAATGTACTGAATGTTCATATTATATTTTCATTTCATACATTTCTTAACGATACCATTATATGTAGATTACGCTTAGATGTTCTGTATCAGACTTCTTGTTAATTGTATTATTTTAAGATTGTATACACAGCATCTCGCTAATAAGCCTTTTTTGGTAATTATATTCTTTATTAAAAATCTTAATTGAATCATTATTAAAATTATGGTTATGTTTGAAATGATGAAGAGCCAATGCTGTTAATATATTTAGGGTTACATGACGATTTTTGAGAGCCCATTCTATGGTTGATATTTTGTTTTGGACATAGAATGAGCTCTCTTTTGTTTGTTTTGTTTTAAATTTTAAATTGATAATATTGTTTTATAATTCTTATCTCTTATTTCCTATTGTAGCCCTGAAGAAGATTTAAAATAAAATCGAAACGTTGGCTTAGTCAGAAAATCTAGACCATTAACTATATTGTCCTGTTTTCCGATTATTTCTTCCTAAATATAATAAAAATTTTAAAATTTTTGACATCCTGTATCTCGGAAACCATGTACTTTTAAATATAGGTATATGTATATGGGTGAATCTCGTTTATTTTCACTGTACAATCACCCCTTCGAAGGATGCCAGTAATACCTGAGACACCCTGTACAATAACATTTAAATCGCATCGTGTAACATGAGGTATGTTCCAACAGCCGTTGAGAATTGGTTCAGAACTGTCAGAAATGTTTGACCAACACCGTTTTACGTCGCATACGCCGATATTATGTTAACAACTGAATGGACTTACTACTTCTGGACGGTTCAGAATCGATTCTTGCTGTTGTTGGAACAAACCTATATGGCAAATAGTTTCACATAAACGTAAATGTTGTCGTTGTCACTGGCGACTTCACCAAATCTTAGAAATTTTAAGTTACGTAATTATTGTAGTTGTTTATAAATCACGAGATAAAATTACACAGCAAAAAATGGCGTGTAAAATTTTACACGAATTTTAGACGCTTGAGTAATGTATTTTAACAAATATTTGCAATAGTGTAAATATTTTAAAATCAATTACTATACCTACGTGGTGTAAATTTTCAAATTATAGGCTTTAAAAAATACACCGTCTGGTGTTAATTCGAGAAAATTGTGTTTGGGAACTATAAATATACCTACCATCCTATAAATAAAAAAGTTATTTCTATAAAGATAGCCACATTTAATTCAACTAGTATTTTCTAGAACTACCTACATTGTTACTTTTTTCTGCTACTGGGAAATACACAACAGGCACTATTCACTATTCACTATTACATTTGCTTTAACGTTGTCGTATGAAGCGCAAACAACATTTGTTCACTAGTCGTGTGATAGTACCTAATTCGCATGCGTACTGGGCGATAGTAAACGACGGTTATAATTGGGAAAGGAATAGGGTTTACCTAGTCTTGTTTAAATTTTAATCTCGACTTCCAAAATTTGTTATGTTGCTGTAAATTTCATCAAATAATTACAATTCTAGATTTTACCTGTGATAAGATTTTTGTAAATATTTCAAAATTTTTACAAACAAAACGTGTAAAATTTAATATATCTGGATATCTGTTGTATTTCTAGTCATAGAATTTTCTTTCATTCACCAGAATCTTTATATAGGTCTAGTAAATTCTATGTATCCATCGTTCGTTCCGCAACTGTTAAATTCCCACTGTTATTATTTTTTAGGTAGCACTGGCGCTCTTCCACCTCGTGCTAACGAGTCTGCCGTTTTGTGTCCAACATTATAATAGGAAGGAGGTGCTACCCGTCATTCATATACGTGTTACACTGACCAGTAACTAACATAAATATAACCCCCAAGATATTCTATGTTTTATATATACTTATATACATTATATCAAGTGAAAGAATGTTTTATAAAAAAATATTAGAAGGAAAATAAATAGGAAGTACCAGTGCCTACAATGTCAGTTATCAAAGTTTTGTTTTATGTTTCAAAAATTTAAAGCAAATTGTGAGAAATCGTTCATTCTATTAAAATCATAGATATTTTGCTTGATTGCGTATAATTTTTAAATATGAAATGAATGTTTAAAGGAGAAATTTATAATCGAGAAAATCGTTTAATAGTGACTAAAATGTAATCCATACATTTGAAGCAAAAAAAATATATCTGCAGGATGATTTTTAATTGTGTGCAGAAAATTCAGGGTCGTATTCTATAGCTAGAATTTAGGTAACTTTTTTAAATAGCATGGGTGATAAAAAATCAATTTAAAATTCATAATTTCTAAACCCTCAAGGGGTTTTGGTTTAATTTTTAGTACGTTGGTAGGTACAAAAATGTAAAATTTGCAGCTATAAGTATATTACCCTTGCAAACAAAATTGATTTCCATATGCTGCATTCCATTCTCATCATTTTTTCTCTGCACATTTTTCGTATCTCTAGCCGTAGAGACAAATTTTATTTTTTCAAATAGAAATACGCGACTGGGTACTTTACGTATTGCAAATTTTATATTTTATACTTGCTAACGTACTAAAAAATTATAGCAAATATGCCCAAAATATCTCAAGGGTTTTAGAAGGTATGAATTTTAAATTGATTTTTTTTATTAGTAACTCTGTATCTCGGAAACGACGCCCTTGGAGTACGCCCATGGACTTTCTGCACGCAATTAGGAAATCCCCTGTATACTAGTAGGTGTTGCTATAGAACTAATCGATTTTATATGATATGATATTATAGGAAAAAAACTGGAGTAGTCACAATAAAAATTTTTGCTAGCAAAAAAATGCACCAGATACTGTAATAATAAGGTGGGATTGCAACAATAAATCACTAGTTAAGAAAACTTTTTGGATATTATCATCCAAGGATATCTCAGAATATCTCTAGACGATGGTACAAGTGTAAGAAACGATGAATTTAAGAGGGTGTAGAATTAAAATTTTTCTTCTAAATTCGGAACTTGAGCGAGTCCGGAATGTATTTGTTATCTGTTCGGTTACCCTTTTATTTATGGAGCATCACTGCAGTTTAATATATGGCTTCAATTTTCCTCCTCCGCCGCCACACCACCCACTCCTTTCACGCCGACTGCCCGACAAATAAAAATCCAATTTAGCTAAACGACAAAACAAGCTGAAACCTTCCGCTATAAAGTCATAATAAACACACATCTAAAAGCAACCCCCTAAATAAAGAAGATAAAATCACACGCGCGCTCCTCCGCTATCCCCGTCTCTCTCTCTCTCTCTGCGCGGAATCCAATCCCGCAGCCTACTAGGCTCGCTCCCCTTGTTTTGACTACTGTTCGAATTCATTTATAATCGCTCTTATAAAAAACTAGTTATTGTGACTTGGGCCACTTAAACACTTAAAAATTATCTGGTCTAATAGGAGCGGCAGAAAACGTTTTAATGGCGTTCATAAAAGTGAAATATGGGCATTAGCGCAATTAGTAGGGGCCCTAGGAAATAGAGACTTCAAGTCGGGCATTCCATGTTTTTTGGTTTATTTTTAAAAGGCGTTTAAGCAGCGCGATCAGAGTTCATAAATCAGAAGCGGCCTTATTTTTTACACTACTCTGTTCTACTACATCGCTTATACAGGGTGATTTAGAACTTATTTAAAAAAATTTGGGAATAGATGCGTCATGAAAAATGGAGTCAATATCGTAAAAAAATTTGAAAAATCATCTTTATAGTTTCCGAGAAAAAAAATTATTGAGGTTTTAGTAGTTTCAACATTTACATCGCTGAAAAATTGTAGTCTCTAGTTAGGCGGCTTCAAATATTCGATTATTTGTCGTATTAACTTTTTTGTGATAAAAGAATTTTCATTAGTTTTTTAAATATCAAAAATGGCTTACGTATAGCAACTTGCAGTTGATGGATATCGTAACATGTGCCAAATGCAGCTGCTTTTACAACGGTGTGCAGTGAGTGCAAGTGTAATGCAAACGCAGGCGTGACAGGGAAAATTTGCAATCGAATCGTGGAAGAGATAGAGGTCTAGGGCGTTTACGACGTATTGCAGCAGTGTGGCGTATCATACACGAGGTTCAATTATATCCGTACCATGTACAGCGTGTCCAAGTAATACCAGGAGATTGGACGAGGAAAACCTGACTTTAAATCATTTGGACTTATTTTTGTGGGGATATTTAAAAAATGAAGTATATTGCACCAAAGTGGACACTATTGATGATTTACGCAAATGTATCATGACTGCTGCCAACCACAGCATTCGGAGTGTATTTTTAAATCATTTTCGAGCTGCTCTTTTTGATTTTATTTTTACAAAATTGTATTTGTAAGAATCTCCTGTACATTCAAAAATTTTTTTACTGTTTAAAGTTCTAAATCACCCTGTATTAGGTATAATTTTGAATGAGGATCATATTTGTACAGAGTGATCCCGAATATTGTGCAAAAAATTTTAGGACAAATTGTATGACCGATTTTAATTGGGTAGCTTCATATAAAATTTTTCGATTTAAGCATCCCTAGAGCAGTTACGACTCCTTTAAAAAGAACTGAAAAATGTTTTATTTAATTTCCTCCATACTGTTTGAAAATTGAAATTTGGCATGGTATTTAGCTGATGAGGATTCTTCTTAATAAGAATTTTTTTTTATTGTCCTCGTCTTGTTATAAAATGTTGAGATGAAAACCTAGTTGATGTTGATGTGTTAAATCAGATATTGGAAAGGAGTGCGTATACAGGATGTTTTCAAAAGAAGGAGCAGAAATGGTACCGATGAATCTACAGCTGAACAGAGTAATATATTAGAATGAATCGAAAATTATGGGCAGGTTTTGTACATTTTGTTTAGAGATTTTATTTTTGCAATTCTCACAAAAAATGCAGGCTGTTTCGATTGCAAACTAATAGTTCTTAGTCTTTAAAGTGTCATGCCTTGTTTTTTAAATACAAGTAAGGTAAGCACTTTAATACATAATTTGCATGCATCATCATCTTTAGATGAGTTTTTAACGGAAATGGCTACTCTTAGAGACTTCAATAAGGTGTACATTTCTTAAGCAGAAAAGGTAGGGAAAAGTGTTCCGAAAGTATTCCGATATGACATACATCGTGGCACAAAAAAGATTAAGCGATTTAAAAGGATCCTAATGGTCGCTTGCGGCGCCCTCTTGGAGATACAGCCAATTGTGCATAAAATTTGAATTTCCCGTCCCAAGAAACCAACGCATACAAAATTTCATGAATTCAACTCAAAGTAGTCGGGAGTTGTTAAAGAAAATGCAATTCATTTTTTTAAATTTGACATCCCGTATAACCTAAACGAAGCGTTTCCAGATCTAAGTTCATAGAATTTTTTTTTCTTAAAATTGAACGTAGAATAACATACTGAAGTATGTGCATCTCCTCTTGAAACACCCTGTATTTAACAAAATAGTAGTAGTACATAGTAGTAAAAGTAGAAGTACATATGCGAATAAAGAACTTAAAAACAAATAACATTATAGTAAATCATAAATAACAAACATTAAATAAAGATGTATTTAGTTTACGAAAATTAACTAGTAGTGATCTGACAATCTTTTTCTAAAATTACAGGAAAAGCAAACATAGTTAAATGCAGTAATCAAAAACGTCAGAGTGAATTTTTGTAAATCTCTAATATTTTTAAGATTTATGGTTCTGATTACCTTTAGCTAAATCACCATTATCAGTAACATTTGATAGATAGGTACTTACCATTTTCTTTGATCAAACCTCGACTTAAATTTAAATATTCTCCATTTCGATACCGCGATCGAGAATTCACTGAACATAACAACGCAACACGGCCATAATTGGTATTATACAAATTGAGTATATTTTATTATAATACTCGTAATTTTAACACATTTTGTGTAAGACATATTCAAAAGCCAGAGTGAACATATTTACTATATTTATTCATAAATTTAATTTTATATTGTAGAGTAAAATACTTCTTTAGCAATTAACAAAAATTAAGAGGATTACGTATATTTCATGTATTTCTTGTGCGTGTGTACTATGTTTTTACCTACATTAAAAAATTAAAAGGACTAACATATCCTCGAATAGCTATTTTTAAAATGTGTGCTACCGAAATGTGACTGATTTTTTTCCAAATATTTTGTATCTTTATATAGGATTTTAATACTTCAGTTATAATTCTCCACAAAGAACAATTCCGACGTTAATTGCGTTTTGTAAAATATAAATATTCATTTAGGAGCGAATAGCCCCTAATTTCGTTTTAACCTGTAATAATAAAGCCAGGTACCAGGTCTAATATCCGCAATAAATCGAATAATCAAATTTCCCCGGTCCTCGGTGGATGCGGCCATTAGATCCGTGTCCTCAGGTGGCGAACGGGCGAAAAAAAGAAAAGATATACAGCGCGCTTCGCACACTCGGCTCCCGAATAATTTTTATTAATTAAGCCGGATGACAAATTGTTTATTTTTTTGTAAACGCTTCCTATCGTCCGGGATTTAGACTTTTATTAGGGAGAATTCCCGGCGGTGCTATTAGAGAGGGCCGACCCCAGGCCCGATGAACTCTGCGAGTCCGTAGGGTTGAAGCCTCATTGCATTTTATAAATACAATTATCTCCTCCGGCATTATTCCGGTAGGTGGCAACTCAACTCTTTATATCTACGGCGATATAAAACGGGATCGGGGTCTGTTAACGGCGAACGGGCAGTTAACAGCCGATTTTTTTATTAGGGCTGTTAAAATTTACTTCCCTAATATAAATATTACAGGGGCGGTTCGATTTCAATATCTACAGGGTCTCTTGTGACGCCGTGTACAACGGAAGGCAAAATTGCTTTGTTTGTCAAATTTCCTAAAACTTAAAGCAATATGACATTCATTCACATAAATAAATTTATATACAGGGGGTAAAGAATTATAATATATAATACTGGTTGATTTTCATAAACTTCTAGTGCCTAAATACATCTTTGTTTAATGTTTATTTTTTCGTTATTTATGATTTACAAGAATGTGTTTAGTATACAAGCCCTTTATTAGAATATGCACGTACTTTTTTTAATACGTTTATTTTATTTTGACATTTTTTAAAACAATCCAGACTATATTCGATGCATTCCCGACGATTGGGAAAACTTCTAAAAAACGTCAAAATAAAGGTTTTACAAAAATTATATTTATTAAAAACTATTTCGAAAGCAAACAGGAATTAACAAACTAAAAAGTAGGTCAGCTTCCATATCAACCTATTATACAACAATATTAACATGTTAATATGTAAAGTAAACACCTTTATCCACGCCTATTAATTTATATATTAATTATTCAACTGCTTTTGAGCAATTAATAGTATCAATAACAACAAATAGCGTGAGTTTTTATAGTGAGTTATTATAACTCACGCTGGGCTTCTACAATGATAATTCGGTATGTAAATAGTGTACGCAGTAAATTCTTGGAAATTTTTTAAGCCGATAAATACGTTCCATTGGTGTAAAATGGAAAGAATTTTTAACAAGTGGAAAGGAATGGATAATTAAAAGATTTTAAAATTATTAAATTGCCAACGCCTCTCAGTAGGCGGAACTGTCAATTATTATCGAGGGGACTAATATCATTTGATATTTTAACAAAATAATTTTGACGTTTTCAAATCAATTTTCTTTCTCGATACTTGTATCTTAGTATTTATTGTTATAGTCGTAGATAAAGTATAGTATTCAACTTGCGGTAATGGTCATAACTCACGCAGATGAGTGCTGTAATGCATTACCGCTCGTTAAATAATTTACTATTAATGATACAAATAATACTACACTGTGTAAAAGTTACATATAAAATTTATTATATTAACACAGTGGATTGTGTTCAACTTTTAACACACTGCCACATACAGAAAAATGTGTAAAAATATACACGTATGTGCGCGAGCGTACACATTGTGCTGGCGCACAATTCCGTGTGGACCTCGATTAACACAGTATTGTGTTAAAATGTGTAATTATTTTTTTCATTGTACATTCATTTTAGAACTACTCCATTACTTCCATTGTAGTAATGTTTATAATTCACTATTACACTACTTCACACACTATTGAGAATTACCACAAAACAGCAACAAATTCCTACAAAAAATTTAATACGAAATCGAGGTGATTTTTGCTACTTACTTTAGTTGGAGGCTAATACTACAAATTGTAGGTACCTATATTCTATTTACATTTATGTAAAAATGGTTTCTCTTTTTTCCACGTTATCTCTTGTTCAATTTGGTAGGTTATCATTATATCCTTTATAAAGGGTGTATAAGTAGCAAAACAAGCGCAAGTACAGTGTTAAGTAAATACTTATAAAATAGCTGCTTTTACAGAAACGACCTCGATTTTTCTGTTCAACGGGTACCTACTTATTTTGAATAATGCATCTCCAGACAGCATACTTTCTTGTGAGATTACCCGGCCAGAATTGAAACGCCCAGTTAATAAATAAATGAAAGAGTGTAAAATTTTGATTAGAGCGTAAACCGTGCTGAGCGGATACCTAGATTATATTCAATAATTAAACAATTATGCAACGTTTACTCGTCTCGAGGGACAGAAGCAGAAAATTGCTTTGGGTTGCGCAATAACAGCAGCTTATTCCCTTATGATATTAATATCGTGAATTCGTTACCTTGGAACCCGTCTAGACCAAGGATTGGAGCATCGGGAGGCATGCAAGATAATCTGCGTGTTTCTGAAACTGCGAGCGACATCTGACGGCTGTAATATGGTTTCGCGTTGGCGCGAGGGTAGAAACCATAACCCTATTTGTATAGCTCAATACTTTTACATTTTTAAAACTGCGCGCGGGGATGAGTAAACAAGTATTAATTTGCACGCAAATTGTGACCCAAAATGGTCCAAATCAAATTGTACTTCTTTTTCACATTCTATTGGGTATATATGTTTGTATGAAAAATATACAGGGTGATTCTCTGACTCTGACAAATACAATTCAGTAAAAAAATTAGCTTCATCTGTAACTAACACGTCAGCAACCATTCACAAAATCTAATTCGTAAGGGATAATCCCTTGATATTAATAGTTAGACACGTTGTGCATGGTACGGATATAGTTGAGCCTCGTGTATGATGTGCCACACTGTTGACTGGGACATCCCTTGTACTTGTTCAGCCTGGTACTTCGAGGATTATCTTCAGTAAACACTATCTTATATTTATCTCTAATTGTCTTTGAGATATTTCAATTGTATCAAAAAAAGTTGCTTCTTGATAGCCTAACTCAAAATTGCCTATTTATAAATCATGCAAGCTGAAATATTGATATTTAAAAGAGAGATAGGGCCTGCCATTTGTTACACAATTTATTATCGATTTTGTTTAACTTTGAATGAAACGTCCTGTATATTCAATCAAAAACTGTTGTAGAATGTTAGTCTCTATCTATTCAAATTACACTTTCCTATATTTTTCCTGTTGTTGACGGTGTTTGTGAATAATTAAGTACATTACATTAAAATGATTCAATTTCTTGCGAGGATGACTGTGAAATTGCTAGCAAACAAAACAGAACAACCAAGCAAATGCTGACGTATGCCATATTGGTTGTTTTGTTTTTAAGTTTGCTGATAATTTCCAGTCAACCTCGCGAGAAATTGGATCATTTTAGGTGATATATAAGTGGTTTGCTACTTCCTGCCCGACCTAAGCGGCTCGACTTGCAGGAAGCGACCTACATTACAGCAGGTACTTAAACGAAGACCTCTCGCCCTGGGCGAAGAGCCATTCAATCTATAAATGATACTGCAGGAAACAACTACTCTGCGGACTAATGCCCTGACCAGCATTGCATTACACCTGCAGTATCTGTATGAACAGCCAAGAACCCTTGTGGCATACTGATGAGAGCTAATAAGCCCGAAACCGGTCTATGTCTGGTGGGGTGGCCGACAAGGGTTTTTGGCTGTTCATACATATACTGTAGGTGTAATTCAATGCCGGTCGGGGCACTATTCCGCGGGGTAGTTGTTTCTTGCAGTACCATTTATGGGCCATTTTAATTACTTATCTCTCTCCACCAGTTTTTTTAGTACAAACTGATCTCCCTATACAAATATTTCTAACCATATGAGTAAAGGGTAAAAACAGATTAAAAATATAGAAGCAAACTTTATTTTCCAACAATACAAACAGTTTTCAGGTAGGTACAGGTAATTTATGGGCATATTTATTCACTAACCGATCTAGATTCATTTCAAATCGAAAATCTTAATTTTTTCGTAACGACGTAAGCACCTATCAAACTGATATGCGAAGGTCTGCTACGTTCCAACTAAAATTTACCGCCGTCCAAAGGATATGCAAAAAGTAATAATATGCTCATAAAAACAATATCACAGACATTCTCTACCAAACTTCAAAGTAAAAATGAAACGTTTACAGAAGGACTTTGCTGTTGTCTTGGATCCTTGTCGATAACAAAGCGGCCAGAAGTGTCAAAAATACGGTAATCACAGCAGGAAACAATAGCATGGTGTGCACTAACATACTGTAGATCGGTATGGCACAGAGGGACGCTAAATGGAACAGGCTACGCATCATACCGTGCGCGGTACACCTAAAAAAAATACTCTTGGTTGATTGTCACCTAGAAGCGCAAGTCCCCCCCCAAATAGAATCGATGTACTAGAAGATCTAAATTTAAGGGAAGAGGTACAAAAACTCTTAAATTGTAGGAAAGTGATGCAATTTAGTGCTTAACCGAAGATATTTGGAAAAAAACGAAATTTTGAAAACTGTTTCCTATTTCTTCTTGCCTTTATTTGAAGAGCAGTTTTGATACGACCTGCACTGTCTCATTGCCATTTTTGCTAATTTTTTCTCCAAAATGACATCAGTTTTAAACTCCAACGGTTCAAATCATCGGGATGATCATCAAATTATTTTTTTTTAAATACAGACCTGGATAATTTGTTTATAGATATTTATAGATTTCGAAAGACATTGTCTATCTAAGAGCAGTCATGATGACACTTGTTAAGTACTCAATGTTGTGACGTAAAATTACAAATCATAGGGTCATAGATACATAGTGTAATGTATAGGTAATGAATTAATTATTAGTGGTGATGTGGTGAACTTACGGTATTGTTGAACGTAACTTATTCCTTTGTTTACAATATAGATGTGCGCTTGTGACAATTAGGGCGACAATGCTGTTGGGTAAGCAATGGGTAAGTACCATGTAGATGGTTTTACTTGAGGTATTTATAAAATTATGCCATCTGATTTCACATTAAACTACTTGTTTTAATTTAAAAAATAATAAGTAAAAGTAATAAATAATCATATTTAACATTTATTATTATTTTTTTAAATTAATACATTTTTATTGCTATTTACTTCTCATTCAAACAGTTTTAAAAAATCCTTATTTATTACTTTTGTTTATTTTCAGAATAAAACAGGTAATTAAATGTAGTGAAATCAGGTAGCAAAATTTTATAAATGACTCATATAACATTCTGCATCACGTAAATGGTATATAGGAGCAAATACAGAGAACATGTTAGAAAAAATGTTTCCTTTACCATTGATTTTCTAAACGCCCTGTATACATTTTGGTAGCTTAATAGAAAAGTTTAATTGATTCTTTACATTTTAATTTTCGATGAACTTAAACCTACCTGTTTTTCCAATTAAACTTACATTAAAATGTTCAATGCTTCCTTTCGTCGCTTTTCATCGCCCTACACTACATTTTTCTTTTCATTTTTTGGCACGTCAAATATTTTGCACTTTATTCAATACTAATGTATATTTAATAATAACACCTAATCATATCACATCATCACAAACGACAAATTAACTCTTCTAAACGTTTGTAAAAAAATTTGTACTTAGTTGTAGTTAAACGAGTATAAATGATGATGCAAAAATGTGTATTCTTTTCAAAAAAGTCGATCTGTTCAAGGAACTTTTTCCAAAAAAAACAAAAAAATACAGTTAACTACATTAAACCATGCACTGTCGATTTTTGTTTTTATTAGTTATTGAATATATAGTAGTGTTTTGCTTATTTAATCATAAAAATATACATTTTGTAGTTTTCCATATTTGATAACATATTCTCTACTATATGACTAGAGAAACGATTTCTTCCGAATACCTACTGAAATGAAATATTCAGGTCAGTATTTCAAATTTTAAAGTTGATGATGGATCTCAAGAGTCGAAACGTCAAACTCAAAAAGCGATGATATGTTGTAGAAAAGAAAAATTGACGATAGCAAAGTGAGATTAGCTTCCAAAAATCTTTGTAAATATTTTTTTGCAGTATATCTTCGGAAGTAATAGAAATATTTCGAATTTTTGATGTGGTAGAGCACCAAACTGAGCCACTTTGTCCAAATTTAACTATTTTTGCATCTATAGTTTTAGGATCTTAGAAGCTCGAATTTAGGATTCAATTCACATGTTATATGCATGCAACAACTCGTAGCCTAATCCAACATGACCTGACATACACGAAATTTCCAAACCCCTCCCAATAGAGGCAGAGTACTAAACAATTCTATTTGGGAAAAAATTTACCTTGAAATCACCTTCCTTACCTTAAATGGCAAGGATATCCCTCGACCACCACCAGAGTTATGGCGTTGACCGCGCACATCAGCAATATCTTCATGACGAGTTCAATGGTAGTCACGATAAATGACGTGGAAGCGAAAAATATCCCTGCTCCGGTTATTGCTGCTAAAATTAGGGTGACGATAACGACTGGCGGTCTTGTGGTGGTTTCCAGGATGAACCCCATGAAGAACAATGCTGGAAACATGAACCCAGACCATGCCAATGTCTCGTCGTATAGATCCTCTAAGTATATATTGTAATCAAAGTCTACCGTGCAGTCTGAGATTAGAGAGAGATATGTGTTGTTTGTCAAAGTGCAATTGATATAGTGGTGATCCGTTAGATCGGTATCTATAAATCTGAAACAGATATAATATTATATTGTTATATGATTATTAAAAGTGTCACGTTTGTGGTGAGCAAATTATGAGACAAAAGAGGCTCTTTTAATCCGAAAAAAACATGGTATTTTTTTCTCCAACCGAAATCCCCCCATTTGATTATTAACTTGTGCTTTGAAATTATTCAAACCAAATTTGCATAATAAAGCAAAGTAGGTAAGTAACATTAGTTGCCATATTGATAATTGTGTTTATTTGTGATTCAACTTGCTGCATCTGTAAAAATGGAATCTAATGAAGATTTAGGTGTATCTGAGGAAATACTGGAGTGTGCGGAAGAGCTTTCTTTGAACCTTCTCCCAAAGAGATCTCGAGAAATTTATGAATGTCTACGTTTTATGGGTTGGTGCAAAGAAAAAACGTTAAGTTGTATTCAGAAGATGTATTGATGATGTATTTCTTAAATTTAGCAAATAAAATGAAGCTGACAATATTCAATGTTGCGGTCACTGTTGGATATAAAGAAGGGAATTGATATAAAAAAATATTTAAAGTTACGTGCTTTTTTCAAGAGACAACATGAGGGACATGTACCGAAAAAATCGCGAGTATTTACAAAGGAGCAAGTTGATTGCTGTCTGAATTGTGCATCTGATAATTTATATTTAATGATGAACGCTTTAAAAATAAAGGAACAATGTTGCAAAAAGAATACTGAAAGTTGATAGCGGTAATGATAAACCAAGTATCGTGGTCATTTTTGATTTCACAACATCTGAAGATAATAGAACTATTAATGAAAACGTGTTGGACTGCTTTGAGAATTGCTTCAGGAATGTGGCAGTTTCAGTGGTTTACTTAATTTTAATACTTGTTCAAACTGTGTATTTAATATCAATGCGAAAAAACAAAAACAAACATTGTTGAATAAACTTTTATAAATTAAAACTTGACTTTTAATCTAAGGACTAAAAGTGTCTACTTTAGCCCCTAGGATTAAAAATGTATATTTTTGTTGCTAAGAGACCTTTTTTTTCTCAGTAAGAAAAATGTCAACCTTAGAGACTTCAGACAAAAAATGTCAGTTTTGTGGCGGTTGGAGAAAGACATAAATATACTCAAGTAAAAGCAATGGAACAGCTTACCTACAATCCTTGATTACAGAATTCTTAAAATAAGACACGGAAGCTTTGACGCTGATGAATTCTGATTCCTCAATGGTACAGTTCAGGAAGTCTACGTGGTTGAGATTGATATGTGTAAAGGTAACATTCCTGAAAACCGTATTCTGATATTGGACGTTCTCTATTGTTTTGTTGATTGTAACTCCGTAATAATCTACGTTGTTGACGTATTCCCGATGTAAATGATACTCCTGTTCTCTAAGATCCTTTATGATGGTAGTAGAGAATGTAGACACTCCCATATATAGAAATCCCAACAGTAAGTGCAGAGTTGCTAGAAGGAGAGTTGTGCGGAAATGTGTGGGGGAAGATACCCGCTGAAATGCCTCACGAAACTAAAAATATGGAAAATTTAAGAATCTCGTTAAATTGTTATTTAAAGCATTGGTGCAATAGAGAACCCCAACATTCCTAGATTTTATAATTTTGTTGAAGTTGTAGATACGTTCAGTCAGTTTATACATAATCCTACCTTAAATACAGGGTAATTGAGGGGAACCCCCAAAAGGGTGTTTAGGGGGTAAAAGTGAACAAAAGTGTCCAATAAACATATGGTCGAATATCAACGGTTACTGAGATAGCAATGAAAATTTATTTTTATTCTCATATTGGTGATTACTAATTGTCACATTTATTTTGACGATTGTGATTTAATCCCTTATTTTATAACTATCGCATTTATTTTTACATGTACGTTCATTTAGTCGGTATTGTACATACACAATTTCGTAATACTTGCCACATTTAGTCATCGAAAATATGATATTATTTTAGCGCTAATAGTGCAGTTGCTGAATATCGACGTCGCTTCCCGAACAGAAGAGTGCCAGATAGAAATGTATTCCAGACAGTCTAATCTTTCCCATTATGAGAATTATATCTGAGAGGCAAGCTGGTCTTAGTCCAGCAGTGGAAGAAGAAATTCTAAATATGGTAGAACGTAGCCCGGGCGTAAGTACAAGACGCATTGCAACCCGTCTCCAAATTAATCAAACTACGGCATGGGAAGTCATTCACAAAAATGGTTTAAAACTTTTCAATATTTAGCGCGTCCAGAATCTTCAGGACGGTCATAATAATTTGCGGTTGTATTTTTGCATTTGGATAAACGCAAACCATACACTTTACAAATATATTTTGTTCACTAATGAAGCTCAATTCACTCGTGATGGAGTAAATAACTATCACAATGAACATCATTGATCAGATGAAAATTCACACGCCACGGTGGAAAGTAACTTTCATATGATTAATAATCAATTACTTGGCATATAGTTGTGCTAGAAGATGGTCGTCTTACTGGAGCTAGATATACAATTTTTAGAAAATCATATGACAGATCTACTGGATCTTCCATTGGATAGTAAGCAAAACATGTACTTTTAGCATGATGGTAGCCCTGCCCATGTTAGTCGTGTTGTGATCAATCATCTTAAGAATCACTTTTCACAACGCTGGATTGGCCAAGGTGGTTTTCAAAATTGGCCGCCAAGGTCACCAAATTTGAATTCCCTAGATTACTGCCTTGGGGGATGGGGTTTAAATCATTAGCACATGCAACAAAAGTGAACACAAGAATTATGCAGCACTCATAAGAGAAAATCACCGTGCAGTTCAGCGAGCTACCCGTGCAGTCCACAAACGAGCTGATGCATCTATCGAGGCGGACGGTAGTATATTTCAAAATTTAATTCAGTAATTTCGGTTTATTAGATCTTTAATCAATGTTATAATTTATAATACCTATAGAATAAACACTTTTCTCTACTGATGCATTGCAATAATTAACTCGAGTAAAAATATTGTCATTGCTATCTCAGTAACTGTTGATATTCGACCATATGTTTATTCGTCTTTGTTATTCATTTTTGCCCCCTGAATACCCCTGTTGAATATCGGGGGTTCCCTCCCCAACCACCCTGTATCTTTCAAATGACAAAAACCGAAAAAAAAAATCCAAATTGCATCATGAACTTGAAATCTGTTTTTTTTTCGTGAAACTACATTTTATTTTTGATGACTACACACATGACTTTTTTGTGCATGTTACTTTTTTTAAGCTTAAGTTATAATAAACCATTTTATTATAAAATCCGCTTACCGAACCTATTCCGTGGCTAAAAATATTTCTCGACGGACTCAATGGTCTGTCTCGATAAGCGTTTCTTCCTGGCAATTCCAATTCCGTAAGGCCATATTGTGTTCTGGCCTTATTCAATCTGTGCAATCTTTGGTACACGGCCAACGCTTCCACCTCCCTAGAAGCCTCCAGAAGGTATCTTGGTGATTCTGAAGCCCATATCAATCCTATTATACAAGCTACTGTAGGAAGAATGCTAAGAATAAGGAACCTGCGGAAATTAAAATTAGTAATTTGAGGTATATTAATTTACACTACTTGATCGAGACCACTGACCATTGGCGTGGCGCAGTGGGGACACTATATGAGACATTTATCCAATGTCATAGGGATATTCGATCAGAAATTGTTTTCACAGAAAAATCAAATACAACATCACAACAATTATTAAAATTACAGCTGGTAAAGGTACATGTATTAAAATGTGATGTAACATTAGATTGATTTTTTTCTATTATACAATAAGATCTATTACCACGTATAGTATTTATGATTTTTTTGTGTTCTTGGTCGATGGTTAAGTATGGTTTTATAAAATTTAGATTGTTATGATGGCCAGTAATTTTCAGCAATTGTTCTTGCACACCACTTTTTGCCAATTCACTAACTGGAGTTAACCTATTCGAATGGTTTGTTATATTTTTGTCCTTACATTCAAGCCAATAGCCTCAGCAGGCGATTTAGTCGGTCCATTAATAGTTTTTTTTCCAACAGGGATATTGTCTTACCAATTATTGGTTCCCGTTTTCTATTGTCGATAAGATTTTACGAACAAACCGCGATGAGGTGACATGTTCGCCTCGTTTTGAGTTTATGAAAAAGACGTGCAGGGCGGCTTTAACCTTCACTATTGACAATCAACCATATACTATTTGTACACATTTTTACTGAACACCAGGTTACATTAAATACTATTTGTTGGAGAGCCATTAGCCTCTCAACGCTAATTCTGCAGCAACAATATAGTAGAATTTACGTATAAAGCCTTGTCCTCATGGAAGCTAAAATTCGCGATGGAAGAAGTCTGAACTTTTAAGCAATTTTTCCAACTGCAGTATTTTCATTTTCATGGTAGATTGTCAAAAGCTCAAATTTAACTTATCTCATATATGAAAATAGGAAGAATATTCCTGTTTTATGAAATTCGCAAAAAGTTGAAACTTTCCCGCCATTTAATAATTTAAACCAAAATCTGACACACTTCTGAACAAGTTTGAGCGGAACGTTCCACATAGTCTTTACTGTTGCTTCTTTGAATTATGTCAAACATGACAAAAAAATTTATTGTAACAAAATTAAAATTACTCTTTACTATATTTTAGTCTCTGTATACAGCTTTTATATAGATACTTTATAAAATTGTTTAATAGCGATTTAAAGGTTTTCACGACGGATACTGTTATTCGATCTATGTAGTTTTCCGGATTATAAAATAATTAGTGTGCATACCTTAGCCTTAGGGATTTTTTGATCTGCTCTTGTTGTTCTTGGATTAGGCTCTGCGAAGGCAAACGCGCTGTCAGTGTTATTTATTTACTATTATTTTCAAAATAAAGCATTACGTTCCCTGAAAGCCCAACGTGTATAATAATAGTTTTTTTATTGATGCAAGTATACACAGATATAAACAAGCCACCATCATTCAGTGATAAATAATATGAGTAAATTTATATACAATTATTTGTAATCTCGTGCATCCGTGAACAGCGTCTGTTTTGTTTCGGTCGCGAAGCGCGACCCCGCCGCGCCACGCCAATGACTCCGACCCAACTCATTACCTGTGCCAAGAGCTCCAATGTTCCCGATTGTCTTGAACTATCTCCGCGCCCAGCGTGGGCATAGTCAAATGCGATATGATTGACGTAAAAACTGCCCCCAGGGGCCATATGGAATGAAGGATCCCGGCGTATCGCGAGCGAGTCGATCTAGAACAAGTTTCCGTCAAGTAGCTGAAAGTTAAGGGAAACGCTCCAGCCACTCCAAGCCCTGAACAAAACCTGTGGAACAATTGACAAAATTTGAATCTATACGTATCAAGAGAGTCTTCAGCCTACCTTGCTGTCATAAACGTGCCATAAGTGGGCATAACCGACGCCACCGCCGAAAAAAGGGCCGCCACTGAGAGTGCGCTGATGAGAGCGCGCCTTCTGCCTAAATGGTCTCCCAAGATACCCCATGCCAGAGATCCACCAGCCATGGCCAACAAAGTGATTGAAACTAAAACAGTTTTTTTAATACACAATTATGTGTTATGTGTTTATAAATAAAATACGCTTATACAGGCTGTTTTTAAATGAAGTAGCAAAAATGAGACCACTGATTCCTTAAGTGAAAATAAATCGATTTAACCTAACATACCTGTTGTCTCGGCGTTGGAATACTCCCCTTATTACCGGCCTAGATGGTTTAAAATAAAAGACGCGCTCGGCTTGTTAAAACTGGACATATATTTTTCAAACTAACGGTTGGAAATGATCAGGATATGTTGAATAGATACATAACAGAAAACAACAACATATAATAATTTACATTTTTTTCAGTAACTTAGTAACTGCGTTAAAGCTAACACCCAGTAGTAGGTCAGCATCAAGGCAACTACACATCAGTTACGACAATACCTATATTTCAAGTCGCATAATAAAAAAGATACAGAATGTCAAAGTTAAAATTTTATTTTCGATATTTATAAATAGATTCTTAAGAAATCCAAATATTTACATAAAATTTGTAAATTTTTGTGGGCAAGAATCTCAAATTTGTTTCTAATTTTGAAATCACTAGTAGAGGACGCCACTTGTGGCACACCATATTTCTTTTAAATGGCAAAATTTTTTGCAGCTTAGTATATCCATCTGACTATCGAAACAGTCGATTCTCCTACCTGTTTTATTTGAAAAAGGTATGCCTTGATGGAGTCAGAAGCAGTAATCATTTTTGAGATAATTCTATTTGAAATGCTCAAAGCACTGAGTAAAAACTGTTTTGGTTTCAGGTAAAGTATCTTTTCTTCTGGAAATACAGCAAAATATTACTTGAAAAAGTTGTTCAGAATGGTAAATTATGAAGACGTGCAAAATTTTAAGAAGATCGGCGAGGTTTGATGAAACCATTTTTCAACAAATCACAAAGATTTTATCAAAACAGGTCGATCTTTTTGAAATTTAGCACGTCTCCATAATTTACCGTTCTAAACAACTTTTTCAAGTAACCTTTTGTTGTATTTTCAGTAGAAAATGCACTTTACCTGAAACGATAACAGTTTTCAATCGGTTTGTTTGAGATTAGGTAGACCACCAAAAAATAAAAGGGAAGAAAAAGAAGAAGAAGAACTGGCGAGATGCGAAAAAAATAACAACACTGACGCATCTATCCCTAAAAACCTTGCCTATACAAATTTCGATGCATTATATTGTCATTTGGAATAGATCTTTGCCCAAAATTTGATTTAAAAAACGCTGCTGCAACTGGAACTGACAAAATTTGAATCGCGAACTGTTTTACCCTACCTAGCCATCCTTTCCTATGTTCGCCAATGCAGAGATGCAACTCGGCTGCTGGCAGGATATACCCCAGAATCGTCAGTTCTGAACAATCGGCTGCCAGTCCTAGTCCCAAGACAACTGCCAGCAGTAGTTGTGCTTTGCCCATTGCCGCCTGCGACAGAGCGTCTTCGTGGAAGCCCACCAAAGCTTCGCCATTATGCGATACGCCTCCGCTACTTGACGATACTGGAAACAAGCGAAAATTTTACTAAATCCTGGAAATATTCAGTTGGAAGATATACTCGTGCAAAGTGCGTTCTAATATTTTACTATACAGAGCGTTTCTTAAGTAGAGGTCAAACATCTAGGGGTGTATCTTCACTTTTCTTTCTTTACACTTTTTTGTATTCCAAAACGATTAACAATAACAGTGATTAATTTGATGAAGTGCATTTATACACAGTTACTTAAAGATATTTTAGGGAGGGCATGCAAAACAGTAATAATAAGAAGCCGTCATCTCATTCAACATTTTGTATTGTCAAATTTAGACTATTTTTTAAAAAGATTAAGTTTTAATAATAGCTTATACATAATCAAATGTTGAAATGGCCAATATGGTTTACATTATGGCCTTGCAGATGAAAATGGTACTGAGGCTAGACGAATTTGTATGGAAAAATGTTCAAATCATCCCAACTCCAAATCCAAGAATGTTCAGAAATGTTTCTCAACGTCTTTCGGAGTCAGGCTCATTTCAGAAAGGTCAAATTCCTGGAAGATCTTTTAATGTTAGAACGTCTGAGTTGGAAGAAGCTAATTGAAGAAGATCCAAATACTAGTACTAGAAAGATTGCTGCAAATCTTAATGTGAATCATATATTAGTTTGGTCCATTCTGAAACATCAACAGTTATACTTATATCACATACACAGTTCAAGCCTAACTGCCGCAAGACTATCCTGCTCGTCTAAAATTTTGCCACTGGATTTTGCAATAAAATGAACAAAATATTGATTTTACCACTGGCATAGGTATTGTTTATTGACGAAGCTAATATTTCCAGATATGCTATAATGGACTTTCACAATAAACACATTTGGTCTGGTGAAAACCCTAATGCCATAATGGGATCCCGATTTCAACATCAGTTTTTTTTTAATGTATGGATATTTTTTGTTGGGCCTTACTTTTTACAATAACTTTAACGGTGCCTCATACAGACATTTTCTTGAAAACGTTTTGCCTGAACTACTTAACGATGTTTTCTATGAGCCAAATCAAAGAATGTGGTATATGCACGACGGGGCTCCCCCAAATTTTAGATTGACTGATCGTGATTTTTCAAATAAAAGATTCGGTAATAACGTGATT
This sequence comes from Monochamus alternatus, assembly GCA_037114965.1. NCBI lineage: Eukaryota > Metazoa > Arthropoda > Insecta > Coleoptera > Cerambycidae > Monochamus > Monochamus alternatus. Next base: position 77,456,319 of record CM073427.1, read on the forward strand.
GGACGAGGCCCTCAAGAACCAGGTCAACCTTGGCCACCCAAATAGCTCAAGAAATTAGTTTACAAGGTTCGCATTGAATCTGAGGAACACTTACGTCAACAAATTAATTATAACTGGTTGTGATGTGACAAGAGCTACTCCTGGGTTTTTGCTCGTGTTGGAGCTGCAATTTCAAGAAGATCTAAAGCATGCATTTTGCCTGAAGGTGGCCATTTCCAATATTTGTTATAATAAATCATAGTAAAGTAATTCCATTGTTAATTAACTATTTTGTTTAGTTATAAGCAATGTAATGAGTATCGTAAAAATGCACTTGATCAAATAAATCTGTTAGTCGGTTTGGAATATAAAAAAGTGTAAAAAACAAAAAAAATAAGATAACACAATGGTGCATATGATGACCTATTTTATTTGTAATATTATACAGGGTGATAATTTTTTTTCTGGCAAATAATTATCGATGATATCCACATCTCCGTCACTGGTAAGTTTCTAAAGCTGGTAATTTTTTGTTTCATACCTATTGTCATATTAAATATACACAAGTTGGTTAAATTATCTCAGGCAGTTTAGAATTTTTTTTTAATTTTTGACACGCTTTGTACGCTCTTGAATTTTTGACCCCTGCTTAAGAAACACAGTGTAGGTCATCAAAAACTTGTCATCAGAAATTTTATGGATGTAATCTACTCATTCCCTATTTTCTACATCTATAAAATTTGTTGATGGATCCGACTCTTATTTTTAAATAGTTACATCAATACGAACAAAGCCTGGGTGGCAAATTTTCTTTGTCTGCACTGTACAATCAAAGAACTTTTGCCTTCTAATATTTAACTCTAGTAAAACGTAGGTCGCGCTGACATTTACCATTAAATACGATGCGATCTATGAACCGTGCTTTTCGGGTGAATGCATGCCTAGGAAAGGGTTACATCGCAAGAACTATCTATCATTTTAAAACACGGACTAGCAATAGAGGAATGATTTGCATGCACTAAGGTCATAGGAACAACATACGTCGAGGTTCGGTTGGCCCATTCTGTGTTGGCTCCAACGGAGGTACCAAACATGCTGATTCTTCACACATCCTTACCCCCTGCGGATCTTCTCCTGTTTATTGCATCCTCGGCGGTGCGGGCTTCTTCGGTCATCTGGACACGACAGTAACTTTGTATTAGATGGTTTTCTCTGGTATTAGTATATCGTTTAGATTTTTGTTGGAATAGTTACTGTACCAATCAATAATAATCAGTCCAAATATGAATCCCATGTTGGTCATAACAGAGTTTCTTAAAGACAAGACTTAGTTGTCGTTATTTGAATTGTGAAAATGGACGTCTCATTAAATTTACATGTAATTCGCGGTTTCATAAATGTACATCGAAAGTAAGTTAATTGTAAAATTTAAATCAAAGCATACAACGAAGAAGAATGAACAATTTAAGTAATCCATTTGATTTGCCTGATGAAGAATTTAAAAAAATTATTTAAGATTTAGTAAAGGTCCAATACGGCAATTTATTGAGGAACACAGCTGCTTTCTGCAAGTTCCTTAGATACCATCATGCAGGTAACAGGCATGTGTATTTCCTGCTTAAATAATTATTGATAATTCGATTATTGTTTTTTTAAATTTTAATAGAATAATTAATTTAATTATGATAAAACTAAAGCTGTTTAAACTGAACTGTTTTTGATACAGCTTACTCAGTTTTATACGGTTCCTTGTTTACTGAGTTTGTGGAAACATCATATATCTTTCTAGGAAATATTCGGTAACCGCATTGGTTACTTGTGTAATACAGTTACTAACTGATTTTTGACAGTACTAAATTAAAATTATCACCAATACATGTTTGATAACTACCTTATGTTAAAATAATAATGCAAACAAGAGCGTCGCAACTGCCCCTCCTCCTTGCGAAAAAGCTTGTCTTATCAAAAAAAAATAAAATTAACTAATTTTCAGATTCATAGCTTAGGTAAACAACATTCGTGCACTGTGCGTTCGTTAATTGCCGTATATAGCGCGAAATAAGCAAAATATTACCTAATATTATAGCGAGAAATAGGAGGAGTGAAAGAGAGTTAAATTATTACATTTGAATATTTATAGTGGCGCCTAGCGCCATCTTTTGACGAGAGGCAGACGCGCGATGAATATATAGATATTAAATTTCATGTAAGTATATTTTTGTTGTCTTATTTACTTCAAACCAAACCCCCCCAAAACTAAATCCTGGCTACGCCCGTGATATAAAGCTATTTACAGGCCTTTTAGGCCCAGAGTTCTTTTATTCTCCTCCACTCCATTTTATTATTCGACTTTCTTTTCCAATCCATCACATTTTTCTCCGTTAGATCTATTGCTCCTGCCTCTCTCTATCGCTTCCTCGGTCTCTCTCTTTTTTTCTTGTAGTTAGGTTTACTCCCTACTATTTTCTTAACTGCCCTTTCATCTTCCATACGTTCTAGATGCCCTAGCCACTGCACTTTCTGGCTTTTACAACTTCGTCTATTGTTGGTGCCTGGTACCTACATTGCATATATTTCTTCAAAATTTCTCCTTACATAGCCTTTCTCCGTCTTCTTACCCCCTAGAATTCTTTTGCTTTTACTAAATCTAAATAATGTTTTTAATTTTTCATCAGGTAAATCAAATGGAGTACTCAGTTCATTTTCACAATTCAAATAAAACATATGATAAACTATAGCGACACCTATAATTCCTTGTCTTTAAGACACTCTGTTAAAATTCTACATAACGTGTAAGACCCGCTACAGACTATCCGTGTATTCGCGATTCGTTTTGGGTGATTCGTGATATGCGAGGAATTCGCGAATAGCGTGCAGGGTCTTGTTCATTAAAAATCCATTCATAAAAACCCTACATACAATGCACGAATTCCATACGAATCACGAATCACGCATCGCGAATTCACGCATAGTCTTTAGCGGGCATAAGGCTTGCTACAGACTATGCGTGTATTCGCGATTCATTATGTGCGATTCGTGATATGCGACGAATTCGCGAATAGTGTATAGGGTCTTGTTCGTTAAAAATCCATTTATAAAAACCCTACATACAATGCACGAATTCCTTACAAACCGCGAATCGCGAATGCACACATAGTAGCAAGCATAAGAAATAACATCGCCGTTGCTGTTATTTCTTACAAGTTCTAGAAAAATTTAAGGTAAAAAAATATAACATTTAACCTTAAAATAACGTAAATGTTATTATAACCAAAATGGGATACATACTTTGGGCTGATATCAGGCTTTGTGTATATTTTTGTACCTATATAAAATGCTTATTTTTAAAAGATACGGAGTGTTAAAGTTGAACAAAAACTGTTTTTTTTTCAATAATTTTGTAAATCTGTGTGTGTCAGTTTGAAATTTGGTTCTTATTTAATCAAAATTATTCTCAATGGTATTATTGTAAACGACGATTAAAATACAAACGTAGAAATAAATTCCATTTATAGAATTTAATGCAGTGTTAGATATACAGGGTGTTACGAAAATAATTGAGGAAAATGAACCAGTGAATTCTTTATCCCATTTTAGTGGGAATGTTTCGTGTAAAAAAGTTAAGGCGCAAAGGAGTTACAACCCTTTAAAAATATGTGGTCAAATAAAGTTTCAATGTTTTTTTAATCTTATAACAGTATCAAAACAGTTACTTTCAAATTTTGAAGTACAAAAAATTTCTGATAATTGATTGATTTCTGATGATTTCGTACAAGGGTTGTATTATTTCATCCCATTACTATGAGGTTACAAGTGGAACAGGTCACTTGCATGTAGGCATTTTAACACAAATGCCTACATGCAAGTGTTAAAATGCGTGTTTAATTTGAGACGATTTTAAAATAGCCCACGAAAACTTCTTAGGGGAAATTTTAATATTTTTTTTTATGTAAAACACCCCTTTTAAAGACTGAAGAATTTACTGTTTCATTTTCTCCATCTCTGCTTTATTATATTAAACTGCTGCTTCCATAAGACACATAACAATTGGTTTCTCAATATCTTCCTATGATTGTATTGTAGAGGATATTTAATAAAATAATAAAATTATACAGGGTGTAAAACCACATATCACTCTGTAGTACAACTTGATAGGTTATTAACTACACTTTATATAGAATAGATGGCATCATTTACTCAAAATAGAATATTTTTTGACGTCACTCAAACTAGATTCACATATAGCAAATAGAATATAGGTTTAATGATACAAAATAAATATGAATCAGTAAAAAAATGTTTGCTTTAACAAGGTATATCTACTGAAAAGATAATATAAAACTTTTCAATAAAATTATAAGTATATCTAAAATTGTAAGTCGCAAAAAGTTATTTGTAAACAATATCACACAATACAATACGTATCTTACACTTTACATAAATACTAACTTAGCAATTATTGGAAGCCGTTTTATTAGTGGTAACTTTCACATTAAACTCACCTGGGGTGGCTTTGGCAAACTAATAAAGGGAATTTATCGCAAAAGCTTCAGAATGTATCACGCTACCGGACACGATATTGATTAAACCAAGCACGAGAACGATCAATAATGTTGACATTATTTATCTTGTTCTATTTTTTCTGTCCTGGAGTTAATGACTTGCATATCTAAATTTAAGGAAATGAAAATGTGTTAGATTCCATAATGTTTGTCAAATTTGCATTATATAATATTTTAAAATTATATTTGTTTAGGCTTATGTACCAGGTGGCAGCGCTCTGAATTCAAATGGAAAGGGTTGGGGATGGGTTGTAGCCTAAAGGCAATTATAGTTTTACATTTACAAGGAAAAATGATTGTATATTTTTATTTCATTGTAATTGTAACACACATTTAGTACATGTTGTATCGTTAAATTTTATTGTGCACTTATTTTAATGTTATGGGAAATAATAATACTAAACTCTATAAAAAGTGTACCGTGCGGTACCAGCCATTTTGGTTTCCTTTTATTTTTAAAATTTGTAACGGTTATGCAAAATCTCTAAAGTTCTTGAGTAAGATATTAAAAATCTCGAACTATTTTCCAAAAAGTGTTTCTGCTTTTAATTTTACTTTAGTCACAATGCTGGTATATTTTGACAAAAAGGAACCAATATGGTGACAGCAATGAACACCATAGACTTCTAAAGGTCTATGGCGAATATCGAACACCGTAGTTCACTTAGTTGGAAAACGCCTACTAATTTTCTGCAAATTTGTTCTGTTAATGATCCTGTAAAAGAGGTCTTTTCTGTGGTTCTGGTTTATGTGTCTAAGGGCTATGGTTAATGCCAAACGAAAAACCCGCCTTTTATAAGAAACTTTGGTTGTTTTTTTCAGTTTTTTAAATTTATTTAAATGTGCTACTACTAGTTATCATATAAATTTTGTTAACGTATTTTAATTGTAAGTGTACTTTATATTTTTAAATAACTTCATGTTTTTATCTATAAAGGTTAAAATAATTATTCTTATCAAAGATAAAAGTTTTACATCTACAGTATCATTTGTTTCAGGCATTACACAGGAAAAATGGTGATAAAACTTAATTTAATAGCAGCGGCTTGTGAAAATATGGGCATTGGAAAAGATAATAATCTACCTTGGCGACTAAAGTAAGCCCAATAAACATTACAATAACAATTTAAAACTATGTCGAGTCAATAATATTTAAATATACATTCTTTCATACATTAATTGAATTAAACAATGTAATAATAAGAATGCATTTTAGAACTGAAATGGATTATTTCACGCGCATGACTTTGACAACCGTGGATAAAAATAAGAAAAACATCGTTATTATGGGTAGAAGAACGTGGGATTCAATTCCAAATAAATTCAAGCCGTTAAATGACAGAATTAATTGTGTCTTGTCTAAATCGGATTTAGACTTGAAGAAATATCAGGATGTGTACACTTTTAAGAGTTTGGAACAGTGCCTTGAAGAAATAGAAACTTCTGATCTTCGAGACCGTTTTGAAACAGTCTGGGTTATTGGCGGAAGTAACATTTATAAAGTAAGTCTACGTAGAATGAAGAACAAAAATAAATAGAAATTAATCATTTCAACATTTTTTTAATACAGCTTGTTTTTGAAAGGAGTAGCACAAATTATATCGGTGAATCTACGGAAAACACATTTTGCATAAAAATCATTTCAGTAAGATTCAGATTAAAATATACCATGCTGTTATGTCAATTTTTGTCCAAAAAGTTATAATAAAAAATAATTTATGGACTTTAATCAACTCCATCTTAGGGTAGAAATGTTCAAAAATTACTCTAAAATTGCACCTGCATTAGCAGTATATGAAAGTAAAATTTGCTTTTTAGGTCAAATTAGTCACTTCCATTTTTTTTTTTAACTTGAATAGGTTATGTGAATATTTAATGAGAAAAGTGTTTTTTAGTTGCAAATTATAGTGCTATTCTTTTTGAAAACACCCTGCATATGAGAAATCAAGATTACTTCATGTGTAATAATTTGAATTTTGTTTTTAGGAGTCCATGGAATCTAAAAAGTTCTATAGACTTTACTTAACAAATATTTTGAAGAATTTTGACTGCGATACATTCTTCCCAAATATTCCTGATAATTTAATAGAAGTCAGGTAAGTCCAGAAGCATAAAGTTTCCAAATTCGTTACTAGCTAACAACAGTGGCCACAAATAGTGTGGCAACTTTTCAATTAATTCACCATTTTGCATCAAATGTCAGACTTGACTATTCAGTGCGTTTAGAATAATGTCAAATCTAAAGCATTGCATGTGTCACATTAATAAGGCATTCCAATGTGCTGTCAAATCACTTTAAAAATGGCGGCTGTAGGACAAACAACTTGAAATAATAAGTAGAAATTTGTACTTTTCAATAGAACTGTCAACTGGTATGTTTGCACATTGTATTTTATGCCTATTTCGTAATACCATGGATAATTTAGACTATTATAATGGTTTTGTTGTGTTACACAAATCTGCACTGTTTGTCCTACAGCCACCATTTTTAAAGTGATTTGACAGCACGTTGGATTGCCTTACAATTACAGATAGCTAACCTCAAAGTAATTTAATTTAAACATGAGTATTAGACGACGTTGTTGATAATTTAGTTTGAACATGATGAATTAAAAGTGTCTTATCTGGAAGTGAATACTTTAATTTCATAAGGTACTTCATTATCTAAGGTTAAATAATCCCCATGGATTTTCAGGGACCCACAAGTTCCAGAGGGAACTCAGAAGGAAAAAGGTATCGAGTTCGTTTATCGTGTTTATGAAAATCCGAATTTTTTTAAAGCTTCGTGATCCTCCTACTAGATTGCAGCCGTCCCTTTCCACATCATAATGGGAATTCTACAAGGTAACATATTCTAAGAAAAAAAAATGTAGTCTAAGAATTTTTTTGTTATTATTTAGGATAAAAAAATATTGCACTCTTCTCGTTTGTTCTCATTGACAACATCCACAGCACCAAATTATTTATTTACAAAATTATATTTCACAATTAAATTACAATAGAAGTATCAGGGGGGACAAATAAAAAAATTTCCAAATATATACAAGAAATTACACCAATCCACAAAATCACACGTCTTAAAGTACCTATCGGCACACATTGAGCGCCGGTTAAATTAAAATACACTATTAAAAATTAATATATACAATTTTTACAGTCTTTAAAATCAAAATCGAAATTTTTTTTGTAAAATAAACGTAACGCATGGTGCTACACCATAAATGTAAATAAAAATGCTTCAAATGTTACGTATGTAAATGCTCAACGTTGCACATCGCAGAATTCCCTTAAAAAATAATATAAATAATGCTTTTAAATACAAGTTAAATACGAATTTTGTCCATAAAACAGAGATGGCTCTCAATTCGGCTAAATAATCATTTCATTAAATAGCCCTCGTCATTGATTCCTCGCACGACTGCGGCAACTGGTGGTTTTTCACCTTGGTGCATATTTGCCGGTCGCCAATGTTGGCCGCTTGGTTGGACCAGTCACCCGTTGGTGCCGCGGTCCTGTAGAACTTGGAGGTCGTTTTGTTGAATATGGGAAGCAACTCGTTGGCTTCGTTTGACAGGGCCTAAAACTCGTCAAATTGAATAAAACTCTACGATTCACAGAACAATATTTACCTTCATATAAATTACAGCATCGGTGCCGTGTCCTTCACAAGAAAGGAGGACCAAGTCTCCATGAAAATACCTGGCATATAGTCTAGATATGGGTAGGCCGTAACCATATCCCGCAAGGGGAACAGTGTGGGCGTCCGATTTACTAGGCTGGGGCGCCGTCGAGTACATGTATTTGAATAAGTGGTCTGTTGTGGATCGTGGGATGCCACCGCCTCTGTCGGACATCTGAAAGTGAACATTTCAGAGGTGTAGAGGAATTTTCGGCAATTACTCGGCCTATGAAATCGTTACCTTAAGACAAATATCCTCCTTTCCTTTGGCTACGGTGACGGTTATGGGGGGGTACTGATCTAAGGAATAGTGATATTCCATTACGGCCCTCATGGAGTTTTTGAATAGTTCAAATAGCATGTGGTATAAGTGAGATGGCACATAGACTATGTTCACGTTTTGCTCTTCCTCTAATTCTGGAAAAGTAATTGACACACTACTTTTCAAAACTGTAAGTAACTTTTTACATAAATCGTACAAGCTGTGCGTCTCCTTACATGAATTTTGATGAATTATCTCAATAGTTATGTTCATCTCGCAATTTTCGAATCTGTACTTTTATTTCTTAAACTTCTATTCATTACAGAGCAACTGGAAAACTGCAACATGAACCTAATTATAGGTACATTTATTGTAAAAGCAAAAGTCCCCAACTTGTACAATTCATTGCCATTGCATGTTAAATCTGAACTAAAAAAAAAAAATTAAACTGTTAACAATAAATATCTAAAACCGGATTTATATTTACCAATTTTGGACTCAATACATTTTTCAAGCAATGATTGGTTTGTTGTTCGTGTCTTTATTTTTACACCTTACAATAAATTGGCCAATTTATTTATTTATTGGTCAAATTTACGTCTGCCAAATCAGTTGTAATATCACATACTTATGAGGTTGACATTTGCTTGCAAAGGTAGTGTGTCAACAAGAATTTAAAAAATTATTATGTGGACTGACGAAAAATATTCCCTTAAGCCAAACCTACGCCTAAAGGTATTCAAAATTGGTGCTGTCACATTAATGCACATACTTCCAGGCAAATCGCATTATACAAAATAGTTATTTTAGATGATCAGAATACCCAAAGTAAGTAATCCATTCATGATACCAGGATGGACATTAACTAAAAACATTCTCTACGAGGATGAAACCTGGCAGGACGATTCTGTGCATACAAACGATGTCGAGGTTCAATTCTGACGGAGCCAAATTGCAGAATGTAATTAGAATTGGTACCATTGAACAAAAATATTTAAAACCTCTTCTATTGTCTCTACTTACTACAATTTGTGTATATGTACGAATATCACTTGGTCAATTCCTTGATCATTAAGCAAGTAAAATTTCAAGTTTGCTGCTCTTCAAACCATTCACAGAATTGTACCCTTCATGGAAAATTTTGGGATTGTGTCCTTGAACTTTTTATGTATGATAGGTAAAATTGGTTTTCTCAGAAAGTACACCATAAAGGCCTTTGCTTGGTTTCCTATTGAATGAGTACTCACGGAAGAATTTTCCTCTATGGTATGCATATTTTTTAGGCTTGTAAAACACAACAAGCTTGTTCATGAGCTACATCTTGATGTCTTGTTTGTACCTGTCCTGTATCACAGGTTCTTTGTGTCACATAAACAAAAGATTCTCTACAAGGATGAAACCTGGCAGGAAAACTCTGTCCATACAAACGATACCGAGGCTCAATTATGATGGTGCCAAATCATAAAATGTTTTTAAAATTGGTACCACTGGACAAAAATATTTAAAACCTCTTCTATTGTCTCTAATTTTTTGGCCAATTTATTGGAGGCAGCACAAAATTTACTGCAATTTGTGTATATGTACCAATATTACTTGGTCAATTTCATGATCAATTCATTGCATCAAAAACTGGTAAAACAGGTTTAATATACGAAGGTAATCTTTGACTGAAGTAATTTTGGAATAAAACTGCATTAAATTTACTAAACCTTGTTAAAAAAATGTTACAATGATCTCAACTGTTTGTTTACCACAAACATCAACTAAAATCAGAATTAATGCTTTTTATTTGTATCAAAATGTACTCATTTTGAGGAAAGTAAGAAATAATATTTATTTAAAGCATATACAAACTGATTCATTGTCGTTTGGAGCAATAAAGTACTTTGCACTCTTAGTTGCACAATATTTTTCTAAGATACTTTCGTAAATATAAAAATAAAGATACTAGTTCATGTTATCTTATTTTCTATATGTTATTTACTAGTTACAGCAGACAATGAGAAAATATCATTTTAAATTAGTCACGTACTTGACGAGCCTATTTTTTCATATCTATTTCATGTAGTAGAGGATGTTTACTTAAGTTTTAAAATAAATTTATATTTTTTTCTTTTCAAGGTAAGATAAAGTGAAATCGAAAACGTGTGTTGTACACTCAAGTACATTATAATTTGTTCATCCGGAAAATCCATTAAAAGGATTATTTTCTAAAATACATTCGTTGATTAATATGAAATCCGAATTTTGCTCATTCACCGTGAAAAACTCACTGACCATAAAATTGCTTGTTTTAATGTAGCGAATAATACAGTCAAGCGTGGGGTGTTGCCTCGACCTTTACATTTTTTCGAAATAAAGATGATGGATAATTTACTTACGATTATGTTGTGAAACATCTATAATTAAATCCGGTGACGCCAAATAGTACTGGTCGCACAGGAACCTAGCGTTTTCATAAGCGTCCTTAATAACACTTACTATATTACACTGGGTATCTATACAGCCGATGTATTTACTTCTATTTGGTCCCGGAGCGTTTTCCAGCTGCCCTCCGAAGAGTAACGCTGAAAACATAAGTACTTTTGTACAATTAGTATTAAGTGTGCACACCAAACTTTTAAGAAGTAAAACATTTGTTACATGCAACATTACTATATTTTGAAAAGACTGACCTACCTGCAACGTTATACAGGGTTATTGGGGGGGGGACCCCAATATTTGAAAGGGGTGTTTAGGGGGCAAAAGTGAACAAAAAATCCTAATAAACATATGGTCGAATATCAACGGTTACTGAGATAGCAATGAAAATATTTTTATTGCTATTTTTGCGAAAGCACTTGTTTTATAACTGTCGCATTAGTCATTATTTTTATTTATGGGTATTGCAATGGTAGCACTAATTGTGCAGTTGCTGAATATCGACGCCAGTTCCCAAACACAAGAATGCCAGATAGAAATGTATTCCAGACAGTCTTGAACAATGCACATGAAACTGGAATGTTTCCCAATGTGAGAATTATATCTGAGGCAAGCTGGCCTTGGTCTAGCAGTGGAAAAAGAAATTCTAAATATGGTAGAACGTAGCCCTGGTGTAATTAATCAAATTACGGCATGGGGAGTCATTCACAAAAATGGTGTAAAACCTTTCCATATTCAGCACGTCCAGAATCTTGAGGACAGTGATAATGATTAGCAGTTGCATTTTTGCCATTGGATAAACGCAAACCATATACTTTACAAATACATTTTGTTCACTGATGAGGTTCAATTCACTCGTGATGGAGTAAATAACTGTCACAATGAACATCGTTGGTCAGATGAAAATCCGCACTCCACAGTGGAAAGTAACTTTCAGCATCGGTTCAGTATTAACGTGTGGTGTGGTATGATTAATAATCAGTTACTTGGGCCAGTTCTGCTAGATGGTCGTCTTACTGGAGCTAGATATGTAGAATTTTTAGAAAATTATTTCACAGATCTACTGGACGATGTTCCATTGGATATTAGGCAAAACATGTACTTTCAGCATGATGGTGCCCCTGCCCATTTTAGTCGTGTTATGATCAATCATCTTAATAATCGCTTTCCACAACGCTGGATTGGCCAAGGTGGGTTCCAAAATTGGGCACCAAGGTCACCAGATTTGAATCCCATTGATTACTGCCTTTGGGGGATGGTTTAAATCATTAGTATATGCAGTAAAAGTGAACACAAGAGAGGCGCTATTCGATCACATTGTCAATTGTGCAGCACTCATAAGAGAAAATCACCATGCATTTCAACGAGCTACCTGTGCAATCTACAAACGAGCTGATGGTTGCATCGAGGCGGATGGTGGTATATTTGAAAATTTAATTCATTAATTTAGGTTTACTGGATCTTTAATCAATGTTTAATAATTAATTCAGATAAAAATATTTTCATTGCTATCTTGGTAACCGTTGATATTCGACCATACATTTATTGGGTTTTTTTGTTCACTTTTGCCCCCTGAACACCCCTTTCGAATATTGGCATTCCCCCCAATCACCCTCTAATAGAAATATCTTAAAACCAATTTTGAGTATAATATGTTTCTGAACTTTTGATTCACTGTGATAATTAGATATAAATATATACAATAATGCACAAAAAAAAAACTAATTACTTACTGTGCTGATTGATCAACATCCTTATCGATATTCTCGACATATAAAATCGGTCCAAGAAATACTGAATACTGTGCTCTGTGTGATGGTCGACATCGTGAGATTCCTTCAGTTCCAAAACTCCTTGTGCCATGGTTTCCACTACGTTAGTGTGCCTATTCCTGATCTTTACCAGTTCATTACAGAAATGCTCGAGTGTGGCATCGTTGGGTTCCTTCTTTTCGAATTCTATGATTTCTTGAAAGCTCCTCATATACCAGTCGTTGACTGCTACAACCGAAGGCATCCGCAGCAGATTTTCCGGCAGCAGGGCGATTTCTTTCATTATGTTTGCCAGTCTCACCGGCAGTTCCTTCCGAAGGAAAATGAAAGATTTTTTTTCTGATGCATTTAATCCTAAAAAAAATACATACATAACTCCATACAATTATCTTTAAGGGATATCATATAATTTTTAAGACTAGTAGATATATGCAGTTGGTTAAATATTAAACTCATGTCATTTAAGATTGTGAAAAGAAAATGGAGATAAGTGAAAAATTGGAATTAACGTTTAAAATTGGCTAAACTGGTAAATTTATGCTCCATCTAAAGGTTCGAAATTCCAATATGGTACAAATAAGAAATTCAAAAGTTGATTATGAACACGATAGAAACATTTTTTGAATATTAGAGCAATGTCAACCTCTGCATACATATAATTTCATTATACTGCTTTTATCAATGAAAACTATATTGCAAAATAACAAGCCATACTACTTGTTTTTTTTTTTTCAATAATTTAGTTTACGTTTAATTTCTGCTCTTATTCTCAAATGGCATGGAAACGACAAAGTTTGAAAACAGAAGTCATATTGACATGTAACCATGGATAATTGACCCCATGTATATTATAACCTTTTTACTTAGAATGATCTCAGGAACCCTTTCCTAAAGCCAGTTTACTCAGTATATCATGTAACACCCTGTATACATCAGTATATTACTAGAAGTTGTAATATGTTTGTTTTTTCGTTCAGAACATAGAACATAAAAGAATAGGAGTTTTGCTGTAATACAATTCTCTAAAACTGCTCTTGCATGGTATGGTACAGGATGTGCAATTTATGAAGAATTGAATATTAGTTATATTAAATTAAAACTTCTTAATTACGCCTCTATCTGTAGGTAATTAAATAAAACAAATATAGGGTGTTTCTTAAGTAGAGGTCAAAAGTACAGTGGCGTATTCTGTGGCCAAAAATAAGGGTAATAAGCTTGTCAAAGATTAAAAAAAATCAGTTTTTAATTTCTAAACCGCTTGAGACAATTTAACCAAACTCGGTGTGCATATTTAATATGACAGTAGATACGAAACAAAAATTTGCCAGCTTTAGAAACTTACCAGTGGCGTAGATGTGGGTATCATCGATCGTTATTTGCTAAAAATGTATAAGTGAAGGTATATGCGGTCCCTCCTGGTAAGATTCTAAAGCTTATAATTTTTTGTCCCTGTCATACTAAATATGCACACCGACTTTGGAAATGACTTTTTTTAATTTTTGACAAGTTGGCTGGACAATGGCTGTCTTCAGATCCCCACATTTATATAACAAAAATCCCTTCTTTATGGCTACAGAATTTTTTCCCCTCTACTTCGAGGATCCGGTTATAACAAAAAATATTTGTTTAGTACATAATACAGAAAATAAATGTTTTGAAAAAAAAAATAGAACGACGTGTATCATGAACACGTACTGAAAGGAATATTTTAATACCCCTATTATTTTTTATACCTTAATTTTTATCAACGTTGTGAACGATAAAACGGGGACGCCCTGTATAACATGCTTTATTGTTACTTGTTTTTTTCAGTTTAATTAAGAAGAGGAATAGGAAATAGTGGAATAAAAATATAACATGGAGCATGGTGAATTAAATGCAAGTAAAATCAGGCTGTGACAACAGCTGTGTAAAGATACAAAGATACCCAATATTCGCGTAATTGAATATTATTGAGAAACATGCAAATCCTCTAGAAACCCTTTGAATACCCACCACATGACATCGATACTAATCCTATTTCGACGTACGACTTTTTCATCATTTATATGTAGGATATAATGCACGTGTACGTCAATATATTTATAGTAGAGGTCAAACCAAATATCCGACAAAATAATACGGAAAAGCTAATCAAGCTAACGCGCGATAATTTTGCTGTAGCAAAATTTATACAGACCATATTCATTATATCTTGTCAATCCCATTTTCAAAAAGTTTATAAACAATTACTTACAAGTAAAATCAGATTCTTATAAAATATGCGTTTTAAATATGTCGTCGCCTAGTCCTAAACTATTTATTTAGGTACACGCTGTATATTTTATGACGTAAATCGTGCCGTTTTTTTCACGAGTCGTGTATCCAGTATATTTTATATAGGCAGGTGGAATTAACAGACAATCTGGCCTGGCAGATGCCTTGGCAAATAATAAACAGGGTACAGGGTTCACGCAACGATGGACTTTGAACGCTGACGGTTCGAGAATTAAGTCATATTTCTAGGAACTCCGACAATAACAAATATAAAAGTGTTTGCTTCGTACAAAACAAACACCATTCGCACGTACAGGGAACTCTAACTCGTAAACAATTAACTGAAATTATAATAACACGTAAATGAATAACTGAAATTATACATTTTAATAAACACTCGTGTTGTACTTAATCGCCATTAATCACGTAATTCTGTACCTTCGGAAATACTGGGATTAATTATTTTTTCGCGTTTCACATCAGACATTGTAGAACTATCGCTAAATAAGTTACCTATAAGGAATATGATGTCAGATAAGACACAAATGTGTCAAGTCGAGTAGGCTGGACCGTTTTAAACGTCAAATAATTATCAATTGTTTCGCATGGTCATAGCCAACCATTCAAAATATAGAAAAATTGTTAAGGTATTGTTTATTGTATCTCCAGTGGCGCATCCACAATTCTTGTTACAGAAACAATAACAGAAAATATTTATACTTTTATAAGAACAATGATTTAATAACAAAATCCAGTCTTCCCTTTTTGTTATAAATTATAATGATTATAAATTTCATTACATATCACCCTCATCCCATCAACCATACCGAATTGTAAAGTGGCATCAATTTGTATTGTAATTTTTTGTAAAATTTCTTTTACAGCATTGCAAATATTGAATTTGGTTATGGCTATGGAAAATCCGTATAAATATTCTGTGACGAAATTTCTAAGGCACCTAATTCTAGAAGCAAGCAATCATGTTTGTGATAAATTCTATATTTGACTAAACAACGATTATTTAGTTGTGTAAATTATTTTTAATTATATTATCACCCAAGTGCTATAAATATTTTGTCTGTAATTTCTACATTCATATTATAAATAAATAACAAACTTGAGACATCTAATAAATATTGCAGTGTGTCGGCACAAGGACACAATAAGGATGGTTTCTAATCGCATGTTGTTATGTCAAGATATAAATGTTATTCGATTTTTATACAGAATTAGTGTAGGATGTTTAAAGGGTGATACATTTTAACAAATCTAAGAACATTTTTTTACACTAAATAAATGTATACGGATGATAAATTATATTAAATTCTGGAATTTGCAATCTTTTATTATAATTCCATAGGCGTAATGCATATTTTTTCGGTGGACTTGTAGACGCAAAAATTTCAGTTCTAGATGGACCTGCCGCATACCTTCGTTTCTTGTAACGTAAAAATATTTTGTTTTAAATGGAGTATGGTAATATACGATTTGATAGTAAGAGTTCACTTTCACAGTTGACATATAAGATCTAGCACACTGTAAGTAATAAAACAAAATTGTCTGTTCTCCTTATAGCCATAAAAACTAGCAACAGCGATCATAGGAGCTTGTATCTGATCGTGTACTGCTTTAAATTCTAGTCGATTTAATTACACAAAAAATGATTTTTTTTTCACCAAAAATTCACATCGATTAGGTACAAATATAGGAAATATGGAAAATAACATTTTTAATTTAATTAATACTGTGACAAGATTATTAAATCGCAAAATAAAAAAACTGTACTTTATATAATACGTAAAATACCATACCATTTCTTTAACAATGAAGTTTGAGTATACCTACATATGTTTAATAAATTGTTTTTATTGTTTGTCTGTTTTCCAGTTATGTGGGCGATATTTCACACTACTTAAATACTGGCTATTAAAAAAATGCAACCCGATTTTAAAAAATGTATGTTTAAGAGATTCGTATATCACTTAACCTAAATACGCGTGGATATATTTTTATATTGTGCGTGCGTGATTCTTTACATGTGTGTCTTACACATGTAGGAAGACGTAATGTGAAGTTAATTCTTTAAATTGTACAGTTTTATGATTCCTATACTATATACATTATTAGTCCTATTCATATTATAAAAAATATTTCTCTTGCCAGGTATATATAAAACCAAAATTGAACTGTAATACCTAGTGAGTACTTATGTATGTATATATACCTACTAGAATATCCCTAAACATACGTCAGTCATCGGTTAGTTCATGGTGCAGTCAACTAACATGCCAAAATTGCCAAGTAACCAACTGGCAATTTGGAATAGAAGCTATTATGTATGACTGAAAACCAAAGAGCAAACAAAAACTTTGGATATTTTTGGGGGAATTGGTCACCCTTTTTGAGAGCAATTTGGAGGATTTGTAACACCTCCCCTCCAAATTGTATAGTATCAATCTGCTGTTTGCAGGAATCTGAGCATAGGCTACTCGATATTTTAATAATAACTTTAATTGCATTTATTAACGTCATCAACTTGACGTTCAAAAATATTAGGATATTACCGTTTGATGCTTGCAGTCTGCATTTTTAGCCGATTACACGTATTTTAATTTGTCAGTCAGCTTGCTGCCAATTTTGCGACTTGATGCTTGGAGATATTTATTTAGAAATAAGAATTCGGGGACGATTAGCAACAGTGTAGTCACTGGAAAGTTACTTATTCCATATTCTAGTTCATGGAATATCACATCCAGTTGCCATATTAGGCCATGTTTTGTTTTGTCAGATTTACCTACATGATCTAATAAAACACGTAAGCATCGGAGAACAACTTGAGAATTGTTATTAAAGCGTTATTTATTGTGCTACAATTCGAGAAAAATGTAGATACGTCAAGATAATATTTTACAATTTAATTGCAATTTTTCTAATCATGTGCTAAACGACAAAACAATTTTTGTTTACTATATATTCCATGTTCGTACGTCTTTGTTTCGCAATTCTTTACTACATATAAATGATTTAAACTATCTTCAAATACTAGTGTTTATTATATTAAATTATTATTAATCTTATCGTTATCAAAGTATTTATGTACCTAGTTATTTTCTCTAAATCGCAAAAATGCTATCAAAAGATATGTAAACAAATAATAGATTTTTGTTTATAGAGCCTACGCTGTGATGTAAATTTATTAGTTGATCCACTGAAACATTGAAATTCTCATGTTATGGGAACGCGAGTGGGAACGTTTCGAGTTACCTTTAAAAATTTTATTTCGCTTTAAATTATTATATCAGAATCCGATTAATTTTAACGGGTGTGCAGTTATCCACATCCACATTATTACAATAAAAAAATATACCTAATTGAATATTTATAGTAAAATAATACTTTTCATCTTTGCCGTAGAAGTTTTAATATTAACATTTTATTATGATTACTGCATACCAAATTTAAACAAAAAATATTTCTCTGATAGATAAAATATAAAATATACTTTTTTTAAAAGTTGAACGTCCTCTATCAGGTTTCATTTTTGAAAAATGGTTTTAGTGTTGCCCTATCAAATTCCATGTTATACTTTTTTGACAAAATCGGACAAGAAGTTCTAGAGCAAAAAATATTTTTAATTTTTCGTAAAACTCCCATAAAAAATTTCTTGAGAGAGATTTTAATCTTCTGGAAAAATTAAGTTTAGATTATTATCGACTTCTACAGAAAATTTGGACAGGGGGTAGCACATACATATAAAGAGATTTTAAACAGCAAATAAAATAAAATAGGAACAAAATAAAATTATAATTAAGATTTAGAGGCAAAAAAACATTGGTCTATTATACAGATGACTAAAATAAAATAAGAATGAACCAATTAAATCTCAGCCAAAAGTCATTGTCAAAAAAACTACGATTTGATTGGTATATTTTATTTCTTATTATATGAATTTATTCCTCTGTATAAACCAATGTTTTTTGCCTCGAATTCTGAATTAAATATCGAATTTGGTCCACTCTACATCTTCTGGTACATTTTTGTGTATTATATGTATTTTATAGTACGACCTAACTTAAGTAAAAATATTACAAAAAATCCTAATGTTATTGTTGTCTAATCTGTTGAATTTGATATTTAATGTTTTTATTCTTTATGATGTCGGATGTCGGTATACAAAATTTAATTAGAATGTATAATCATTTTATCTTAAACATTCAAAATCAAAACTGGTCTTCTCTAGCTATAACTTGCACTCTGTAACCAAATCACGATGTTGTAACTATTAGAATCAATCAAAATTAATTTATCAAAGCAAAACATAAATTTCTAGTATTTCTCATATATTTTGTAAAATTTAAGAAAATATAGTATTTATCAGAAAAAATATTTTACCTTTAATACATCTACCTACAATTTTTTTTTAGAAATATTAACCCGTTCCTTAATATTTTTAATATCAGATTTAATCAACAGCTGTATATAGGTAGGAATATATAAAAAATTTAATTTTAAAATATTTCCTACCTAGGTAGGTATGCAAAACCTTGTCACAGATTTTCGATATCTCGAAAACAGCTGATATACCAACTAACCTTCATTGTTTATTTCAATAAATTTATTTACGAAAAGAGATTTTGGAATGTCCATAAGTCAACTTACCGAAATCAATGAATTTTTTTATTGATAATGGCGATGGATTAAATTGCGAATAGAAGTCGAGCATTTTAGCAATGCTCTGATAATATTTTGGAGATATCCTCATTATTTTACTATTTGTTACACTTCTTCACCACTACACTCTTCGATAACATTCATAACAAAACTGATATGACCTTGCCGGCAACTCTCTATATAGGACATTCGCGAGGAAACCACGGAAAACCGCGCAGCGGATTGCACAATCTACCACCTCTTATAGTTATTTTTTTACTGTTTTGTGTTTTTTTTTGTTTTTAGCGCCATCTAGTATTTAAAATAAAAAGACTGTATAATTTATATTCAGATAATACAGTAATCTATAGTGGTGGTGGTCCATTTGCTGTTTTACAAATTTTTCTAAAATGTCCCATCTTGCAGGGATACTCAAGATTATTATCACAAAGTTTATTATTGTACTAAATCACTGAAATGTACGATGCGGAATGCTCTTAGTTCCACTGCGCATCCATATAAAGGGACAAACCTAGAAGCAGACAAAAGGACGCACATGAAACTCAGCAAAGAAATACTTCATTGGTTATGTATGTGGGTGCGAGAGACAATCATCTGAACGTACGATGTGAATTGTGTTCTTAATTTTTCATTATTTTGTTGTAAACACGTCATTGGCGTACAGTGTGGTTAACCAGTACATTATTTTATGTTGTATCTCGTTAGTGTTATTCTTTGTGTATTTTTGTGGGTGTTATAGTTGGAACATGTCATGTTTTATAAGGGACTGTAAAATTAACCAGCATATAGCATCAAATAATTCTTCATATCCAGAATTCAATTTCATTTCAATTCACAATCAGCTAAATCTTTATTGCTCCGCCATTGCTAGAAGACACAAAAACAAATATGGCACTGACTACGAGTAATCTATTGACGCAGCTTGACGAGCATTCCAGTCATCATAATATAGAATTTCATTTCAGTGTACTAGATTCATTTTTCCTAAGCATATATCAGCGTTTAAAGTAATGATTCAATTTTTAGCAGTTGATAAAGGCCAATTATTGAACTGGTAAACTGGTAATAGTTTAATAGTTTATATAGGTGTCTCATAGATGGCCCAGTTAGCGAAGCTTATAAAACCAATGGGTCCATGTCTTGAGATAGGAAATATTACAAAATCGTATTTTTTATTTATTCAGACTTTTTATATATATCATTGCCATGGTTATTTGTATACAATCATATATAGTTTGCTGTTCTTATTACTTCAATGACTTAGTGGTTAATTCCCTTGGCCATCTAGGAGACACCTATATGAACTATTAATAACATCCTCTATACAAACAACGGTAGAGGCATATAAACTAATAAACGTTCATAAAAATTATCATTACATTGGGTATATGTCCTAAAAACCTGTTATAAATTTATTATGAGCAGAAAATTTCAGTTGAACTATGGCCTTGCTTTTCATTTTTATTTTAACATCACAAGTGCTGCTCTTTCCCATCAGTTTTAAATTCAATAAGTAATCTATGGATCCATAGACCACTAACAGTACCGGACCCTATTTCAAGTTTTTTTGGTCCATGCATACCCCGGATTTGTTTGAAGATTGACAAGAAAGTGCTTAGGTTAAGTTGGTTTTTGAATCCCTCTGTTAGTTGTATATGCAATAGATTTTTATAGCTTAAATTATTCCAAAATGTCTTCAGAAATTAATGGAGCAAAAGAGGAAAGATTTTACTTTCTTTCAGTAATTCATACCTTTAGAAGTTACAGGTAAGTTTTAGTTTCTTTACATTTTTTTTTATCGACACTGTCGGTAAAATCTGAATATTTGAATACCTATAAGAATGAATCTCTGTATTTGGACCAATCGTACATTATATGTTCGTAATAGTTATTAAATAATATTTTACAAGTGAAAACATTTTTCAATGTGAAAATTTATGTGCATCTGACTGTTGTCTTCATAGTTCCTAATTGTTGAACTACATTTAAAACTTGTATTTCATTAATCCAATTTTACTTCTAAGGTCATCCATTATATATTTTTGCATTGAAAAGTGTGAGGTTACTTGAAAATTAACGTACCTATTATGATAGTTGTTTTTTATATGTGTTTTTAGAGAACAGTCTTTATTAAGAATTCGCCACAAGGAAAAATGTTTAGAAACTCTCCCCTATCATCACAAAAAATGGCTGGCGAGATATAAAGAAGATCTAGAAAATTTTAAGAAATGCATCGAAAAGAATTCAGATTTTCTTCCAATCGTTTTGCAACATGCACACACAATTTTTGATAACGTTTACTGCAGTGACGGCACTCCTCACTCGGAACAGGAAATAGGAACTCTCTCCGAAGGACTAGATAAGGTGCAATCAGTATTTAAACAGCTCATGCGTGATTGGAGCGATCTGGGTGCCCCCGAGAGGCAGCAGTGCTACGGTCCCATTATCAATGAAATTTTTGAAAATTTCCCAGACGGCAAATTTGACAGAAGTAACATTAATGTTTTGGTGCCTGGGGCTGGCCTTGGTAGACTGGCTTTCGAGATAGCCTCCAAAGGATTCTCTTGCCAAGGAAATGAATTCAACTTATTCATGTTAATCGTGTCGTTTTTTGTATTGAATCTCTGCAAAAACGTGAACGAATACGAGGTATACCCGTGGATTCACCAGTACTGCAATAATATTAGAGCGGACGATCAAATGACAAGCGTTAGGTGTGTTTTTGCACATTAACCGTTTTTTTATGTATTGTATTTTATACTGTAATTACTTCCCTTCTAGGTTTCCTGATGTGATACCTAAGCCTACCCCGGAGAGTAAGTTCTCAATGACAGCAGGCGACTTTTTGGAAGTATACACCACCAGCGATGAATGGCATTGTGTGGCGACCTGCTTTTTTATCGATTGTGCTCCCAACGTCGTTCAATTCATTGAAACCATATATAGGGTACTAAAACCTGGAGGCCTTTGGGTCAATTTGGGGCCTCTTTTGTACCACTACTCAGATATGAAGAATGAAAAAAGCGTTGAACCCAGTTTGCAAGTAGTCTTGCAAGTTATAAATAATGTCGGATTTGTGATGGAAAAATGCGAAACAGGAGTGAAAACAAAGTATTGCCAGAATCCAAAGTCTATGCTGCAGTATGAATATGACAGTGTCTTCTTTGTGTGTCGAAAACCTGTTAGTGTGGATATTACGAGGGAATCTGGAAAATTTGCCCACGAATTATAGTGAATTTAATTGAAAATGTGATTGTTCAGTTAAGACGATGTAATTAAAAATTTATATTATCGATGTTATATAAATTACACTGTTATTGATTTCTTTAAAAAGAGATATTTTAAGTTTAATTTTGAGAAGCCACAATTTGATTTATATTTCTTCTAACAATATATGAAACATTATCTTTGTGCATTTTCATTTCCTTTGTACCATAATAACATTTGAAAATGTTTATGGATCAGTTTGACTGAAATTTTTGTAAAAGGACAGGATTTGAAACGCTAGAATATGGATAAACAGATCTAGTGTATGTTCTGTGTCAACAGTGTGCAAAAACGAAAGCAGCTCAGATCATACTCGTCAAATGTGAAGTGATCTGATCCATAAGGGTGGATCACGGAAAACGAGAACCATAGAATTTAGGAACAATGAATCGAATGCAACTGTGCGTAAAGGTTTTGTGATGTGAACAAAATTCTTCTGATTAACCTTAATTTCGAGGTACACAAAACGGAAATATTTGTTAAATTTGAATACAATTTAGATTAAAATTATAAGGTAAGTTATAGAAATTGTTAATATTAACAATATATCATATTTTTTAACACTTCGGACCACATCCTAGAATATTGAAAATATCATCATACCATGTGAATGTCTTAAAGTCGATATGTAGGTACTTTTTATATTTTAAAACGATTATTCCCTTTAGTTTTACTTGAAAAACATGTCAGGTACTTGATTAAAAATATAAGTCGTATCCGTTTTATCGTATTAGAACCGTTTTACACACAGGAGATTTCTTCCTAAAATTATAACGAAAATTATGGGCAAATTTTTGCTAAGAATTTTTATTAAAGTTTATATGTATATTTCAGGTATCTGCGTTACTTTACTTTACAAATTGCCAAACTGGAGATTTGCGCAGATTCTGCCGCACTTTCTCGATTATAGTCGTAAAAATATAGAACATGTTCTATATTTCTACGATTAAAAATTTTCATTAAATTATTGATATTATTTTCGTATGTATAAAACAGCTAAAAAGTTTCACGAAAATTTTTAGCAATGTTAGGAGATAAAATTTTGCTGTTATAATTGTGTGTGTGTAAAACGGTTCTTATACTAGAACACTTCCAGAATCGTTCAAGTGTACGTTGCTCTTTTTTTCTTGTTAAAATATTAGTAACTTTTTTCTATGTAATATTAGTAATAATTTCTGTAAAACTTTTGCAGTATGTCTGGCCGAGAAGGTGGTAAAAAGAAACCTTTAAAAGCCCCCAAAAAAGACACGAGGGAGTTGGACGAAGATGATGTGGCACACAAGCAGAAGCTGAAAGAACAGCAAAAAGCCCTTCAAGAGGCCAAGTCTAAAGCGGCACAGAAAGGACCGTTAACTGGTGGAGGAATAAAAAAATCTGGCAAAAAGTGATAAAATTATTATTTTATAATGTCATTGTCTGTTCCTAAATGAAGACCAACTAGATTTTTATAACTTGTTTGTTTTACATATTAGTAAATAACATAAGTAAAATGTCAATTCAGCATAACAAAATTATTTGTTTTTACATAACCATAGCATTGATTCTTGACAATTTCAATAAATGAGTTACATTTATCCTTGTTTTAATAAATAATACAGTTTTAATATGGCGAAAAATTCAGCCAATATTTTTAATAATTGCGTAATATACGTGTTGTATCCATGTCGTACCTATCAAGGGGTTGTTATTTTTAAATTTTGCGCGTTAAAGTTCTCCCCACCCCATGGCACGTTTTTAACCGAGTCGGGAATACCCGATCCTGCATTCGATTCCACTTGACGTCTTGACAAACAGCTGACTAGTTTCAGGAGGACCTGTGAGTTGTCAACACGATAAGGAGGTTTTTGTGGCAGTGTATTATATAAAAAATACTTTTAATTAATCATAATGTGCACTAAAAAGGTTAAGAGACTTATAAATAGTACGGTTATATAGCATTTGAAGGTATTGTGAAGAAATTGGTGTGCAACATAAAGGTAATTACCACAATATTGTTAATATAATGTAGTCAGTTTAGATTGTCGGTTGCCATTTTGTCTTTATAAAATTATATAAATAAATCAGTTGACATATGTTGACCGTTTTGTTCTATATTCATCCACCCAGTTTACGTCCTACATAGAATAAGGATGTTGAAAGAAATCCGTAGTTACCTCGTTGCTTATCCATTTTATCTTTGTTCGTGTTTTTTTATTTTTAAATTTTCCTTTACAATATGTTTTTAGTGTATAAAATTAGTATTCCCATTAGATTCAGGCGTTGAAGAATAGAAGTTACCAAAATTGGCAAAAGTAAAATAGATATTTAGTTCATTATCTTGAAATATTAATTAGATGCCTTAGTTTTATTGTTATAAAATAGTGAAAGTTGGAATTATTGAAGTGCTTTTTTATGTAATACATAGTTTAATATTATTTATTTATGTAATATCAAGTCATTAACTGTTTATACATAATTATAGTTTTTGTGCCGATGTAGAAGGATACCTACTTCTGGTTACCTAGGTACTTGTTTAATACATTGAATAGTTCATCATTTTAATATTTTATTTATCAGAAGCAAATACGTACACATCTATTTCTGCAAATTTTTTGATATTTATATTTAACCATTTAATAGGCATACAAAGTAAACTAAAAAAGTAACTAAAGGTTTGTTCATAAAATGGCAATAAAAAAATGAATATTTATGCACTGACTACGTATTTAGAAAGATAAGTATAAAATAAATATGCATCAAATAATTACAATTTTGTTATTAATTAATTAATTATTAGTCCTTGAATACTGGATATAAGATACGTTGAGCAGAATAATACAAAACTGTTCATACTGTCGTCCTTGATTTTGCGATTTTGTTACCTCCGTGCATTACCTTGAAAAAGATTTAATCCAAACATTTATTAACTAAATTACCTGGAGAAGGATTCTCTTTATTTTTATTTGCCTTCCTGTAATTTAGGAATTTATGAGTAACAGGTGCTTTAATCTTTAGTGAAATTCTATTGAGCTCAGCAATCAGGTAATATAATAATATTACTACTTGTAACTTGTGAAATACAAACACTAATATGTAATGAATTATACAGGGTATAACTGGATTATGCCCCATATACATTTTTGCAGTCTATCATAATTATTAGAAAAAAAATGATACATGTTTGCAAATTTTTAGTGCATTGTCATTAAATTTGTAATAGCTTGAAACTACGCAACAAACTAAAAACTGAATACTAAATTTCAAAAACAAAGGCTTGCTGTTTTTTTTTGTAGTTTTAATCTAGTGTCATTCTTGTAACTTAAACAATCTGTTTTTGTTAAAGTTTGAGCAATTATTTGGTGTATAATGGAATAGCGGGTACGCCCTGTATATGTAGTGAAATAGATTATAACTAATAATAAATCTATGGAAACAGGGCTCATGTGCTTACTTTCATGTGAGAATAATGGACAGGACAGGAAAAGGTAATATCTATGTTGCGTAGCGTATCATTTTCCTTTTTGGGAAATCCCGTT
Source organism: Monochamus alternatus (assembly GCA_037114965.1). Lineage (NCBI taxonomy): Eukaryota > Metazoa > Arthropoda > Insecta > Coleoptera > Cerambycidae > Monochamus > Monochamus alternatus. The sequence goes on from CM073427.1 coordinate 77,482,703, forward strand.
TAGTTTTCTTTATTCTACTTTATTATAGTAATGTTTTCGTTTAAAATTTTTATATGTTATACAGGCGGGTGATCGATTTAACTGGAGAAATGAGTTTTTGTGAAATGGCTGAGAAAAATAAATTATTTTAGAAACTATTGCATTTCTGATTACTTTTACTTGAAGGTAGGGTCAAAATACAAAAATTATTTTTACGACGCTTCAAACATTTTGTTTCATGTAACACAAGGCAAAAACAGTATTTATTTTCATATGACATATTCTCAATGAGAAATGTCAGAATTTTGAAGGTTTTAATAATCATTAGTTTATATAATTAATTTTTGAAGTGTTATGATCGTTCATTAGTAGTAGTTACTAAAAAGTAGCAGTAATTAAATGTTTTCCCATGACGAAAAAGTGGATATGCTGTTAATTTTCGGAGAAGCCCAGAAAAATGCATTACGGGCAAGAAGATTATACGCACTGAGGTATCCCCAACGAAATTTTCCAAATCATCAAATATTTTGCAAATTGGAAAATGTTCTGTCAGAATAAGAAATCATTTTTAGTTAACAGGGTGAGACAAAAAACAGTAACCGCTAATGAAAATGTGACAATTCTAATAAACTATTTTGAAAATCATGCTGAAGCATCGATTAGAAAGGCTTCGAGAGAGTTAAATTTGACATATAATGCTATTCAAAGAGTTTTAAAAATTAACAAATTTCATGATTATAAAATACATAGTGTGCAAGAGTTAAATCCTGGAGATTTTGAACGGCGGTCATTTTATTAGTCATGGCACTTCAAACCGGAAAAATACTCATTATTGGTCGGACGAAAACCCGCATAGTATTAGAGAGGTTCAAAGGCAGAATCAGTTTAGTGTCAATGTATGGTGTGGAATTGTAGGGCGCCATTTAACAGGTCCATATTATGATGGTGTCTTAACAGGACAAAGATATTGCAATTTCTTGCAAATGAAATTCTTATTCTTATAGAAAATGTGCCACTTCAACTTACTATAATACTGCAGTTGTTCAAAATTATTTAAATTTGCACTTTGAAAATAAGTGTATTGGTACTAATGGCCCTTTACAATTTGCTCCGAGAGCTCCAGATCTAATCCCTCTTGATTTCTTGTTGTAGGGAGCCCTAAAAAATATTGTGTATAAAACTAAAACAGTATGGACCATTTGAAGCAGAAAATCACTGCTGCTTGTGCTGAAATATGTGGCAATATTTTAAAACAAGTAACGTCCACTGAACTAAGAAAACATTACGAATTGTGTTTATTTATTTTTATGTTTATTTAGTTTCTAAAATAATTTATTTTTCTCAGCCGTTTCCCAGAAAACCCTGTACATTTTGAATATGTGTCGACTTTTCTATCTATGAATGTATCTATAACAAATACGAGATCTTCTGCCTAGTCCTCATTTTCCATTTACTTTCTCCGACAAGAAGTTATTTGTGCGAGTTTGGTGTGAGTTCCTCGTTTCATGACCCAGATATCTCCTATTTTTGATTATTGTCATGATCTCGAATTGGTATTCTACTTCCACTATCGATGGTAAGTCGTGTTTCACAAGGTAATCCAAGAGAGAGAGAGGAAAAGTATCGTGATATTTTAAGATCTACTTAAGTGTAAAAATGGAAGTAGCCAGAGACAGATTAAAAATTTACTTCCATCTGATGATGCCAAAATGTCTTTTCTGGGATTATTCTAAACGGTATTCGAAGCTATATGTTTCTACAAAATTTGTGTATACGGTAGAAAGTAGATGGCTACGATTATGAAAGATAATATCTTGCGTGTTAATCAAATGAAAGTAAATCGAAAGGTCGTTGACCGCCAATAGTTTTGTATAGTTTTTGTAGAAAGTGAAGTTCTTACACTTTATATTTGTAATAAGTATCTAATTTCTTTGTAATCTTTTTAATTAAATCTTGTATTAACAAGGCTATTTACAAGACGACTTGTAGAAACAGGAAACTGTTTTTTTTAGTAGGTAGAGATTAGATGTCACAGTTCTTCAATTCTCAATTGAAGGAAGATCATATGAAATAACTGCAGATTCATGATGAATACTGCTATACTATTAAATTTTAAAGAATAAAATCATTCGAAGGCGCTTCAAACAAGTTCTAGTAGGTACTTAGATGTTCTTTGATTTGTTGAAGGATTTTGGAAGAAAGAGCTATTGTTTCGTTACATTATAATTAAATCACTTTTTAAAAAGGTTTGAATAAATTAGTGACTTAATCAAGAACGAGGCCAGAATATAAATTAATTAAAACAAAAATAAACCGTAAAAAAATAAGTCTGTTATTACATCATCCCTAAATAATTATTTCCAAAAAAGGTCGTTTGGCTAGCACGCAACATTATTTTAAGAAAAAAAAAAGTTTTTCTTTTGCGTAGGAAAATATAAATAGCTAAATGGAAACGACATGTCACTGAACGAGAGCGTTTGAGCTATTTTTATGAAATAACAAAATGTCTTTGTCTAAAATTAAGTCTAAAAAGTTCGTTCTCTAGGTTAATTGTCGTAAATTATTTTTAAATTACATTTCTTTCAGTTTTCTTTGTAATATACCGGGTGGTCCATTTAACTTGAGAAAGCTGTATATTTCGAAAACGGCGCATTCTATGAGATACTGTGTCGAATAGAAGTTAGTCGGTGTCGGGGAGCAAATAAAATGGCGTTGGAGTTTTTATACCTGGCTGTTTTCAGGGTTATAGCGAGGTTAACTTTGGATCTTGAAATGGGAAGCTATACTTTTTTTCCTGAGCATGATAAGGAGTAAAAAACTAGTAACTTTTATACGAAAAATTGTTTATAACTTAAAAACAATAACGATCAAGTAGATCAGAAAATGATGCGCTGATCGGTCTACCTTGGGGGGGGGGGGAGGGGCTTAGCTCCCCTAGCCCCCCTTCTGTCGCCAATGTTTGTTACTTTACTATTCTATTTAAATACTTAAAAACATAGCAGATGTTCCGTTGAAAAATTAAGTTTAATCACACCTCATTTGGAAAATTCTATACACTGATAACGATTTGCAGTAGTATGCGGTGGATTGTTGGTTATTTATTGCCTAAGTGTGAATAAATAACACATCACAATGTAATATTACAACTCTAATGTTACTAGTTTTATGTAAAATTCATATATTATGTAACTTTCCATTTCTTTTGTATTATTACCCTGGGTTTTACTAACTTGTAATTTTCATGTAAGACATATTTATTTTTCCAATTTCATTGTATTAGTATAGTGTTTATTATTTTTTGCAAGAAACCCACTTAATATTTAATTCTGAAGCTTAATTATTAATGAAATTTAAAAGTAAATAAGGAAAATATTAGACAACTGAAAATACGTAGATATATTTACAGGAGACAAATATTTATATCCTTTATTTTGCCTAAACTAACGCAACATAACGTTCAGTAATTTCTGGGTGGATTTTGTTTGGAAACGTTGTAGCATTCCAGCGTTACTGCTACCTCATTTGGAAATTTTAAATTCAACATAAAATAAAGGCGAAGCGATACTTCTGCTTATCTGAGACACTATTAGGTACGTGCTGCAATATTTTTTTTTCTAAAAGTACAATAATGAATAAGTAATAGTAAGAAAAATAGATATTAATTTTAGCATTATTTAAATCTTGTAATTTAATAATAATAATAATAATTTTATTTTGCCCACTTGACATTATAAAAGAAATGTATAGCAATAAGTCAATAGAGTACAAAACAAAGTCAATATATATATATATATATATATATATATATATATATATATATATATATAAAAAATAAATACATGAATATAAAACAAAACAAACACTAGATAAAAACACTTATGTAAAATAGAAGTATATAAAATACTACATGTCAGAGAAAAATTCTTGGAGAGTATAGAAACGCTTACGTATCAAGAACTTTTTAAGAATAGATTTAAAGACATGCAAGTTTTCACTTGACTTTATATCACTAGGGAGTATATTAAAAATTATCAAGCCAATATGGTCAGGTGACCAACTGAAAATTTTACAAATGGTAAACGAATCTGATGTTTAGTTCTAGTATTTATAGAATGAATATCTCGATTAAGCATGAATTTATTTTTATTTTTATAAATATATACACATAACTCTAAAATATACAATGATGTTACAGTTAAAATATTGAACTCGACAAAAAGACCCCTACAAGTATGAATGCTTGAGAGACCAGCTAAAGTTCTTAAAATGTTCTTTGGGCCTTAAATACTGTTTGAGACAGAGTGGAATCTCCCCACAAACAAATGCCATAACAAATACGAGAATCCACCCGAGAATAATACAGACTTACTGCTTGTTCCCTGGTTAAGACATAATTAATATTTTTCAATAAAAAATTCATCGAATTCAAAAATGAAACGAGGTTCTTACAATGTGGCCTCCAAGTCAAGTGCTCATCTAACATAATACCCAAAAATTTTACTGGTTCTGAGGTACTTTTAACCATAGAATTATTAACTTCTACACATACAGGTCCACACATTTTTTGTCGATTATGAAAGCGCATAATTTTTGTTTCGCTACTATTTAAATATAAATGGTTTTGTTTAAACCAATCATATAAGGACCGCATAATTTCGTCGCATTTATTTTATAAATCAATATCAAATTTGTGTGATATAACCAGAGAGAGATCGTCTGGATATAATGAAAAGCAAGCATTATCCAGTATAGTCTCAATTCCATTAATATACAATAATATGAACAAAACAGGACCTAACACTGATCCCTGTGGCACTCCTGATTCAGCTGCACTTAACTTAGATGTAACAGATGTTACATAATTATTATCTCGATAGTAAATAGAAGTAAATTGTTTTCTGTATCTGATGAACGAGGAAATCCACTGTGATGATTTACCTCTGAGACCATATTCACAAAGTCTCGACAGTAATATATCGTGATTGATGCAGTCGAATGTCCTACTTAGATCACAAAAGATCCCAACAGGGCACTCGCCTGCCTCAACAAACTTTATTATATCAATATAAAGAGAAAATATGGCTGATATTGTACCACAAAAACCGAATTGTTTATCAGTTAATACATTAAATTTTTCCAAAAAGGCAGTCAAACGTTTACTTACCAACTGTTGTTCTCTAGATTGTTGATTGTATTTTTTAAAATTTTATAGGATAATGTTGATATCAATGAATCAAAATATCTTAAAAAGAAAGCTTATTAGTGAATTTTATTAAATCCATAATTTTTTCAGAGAATAGATTAAAATGTTATTTATATTGATAAAATAGTTTTCACCATTGATGTTGAAATTTAGGGGATTCAAGAGCTACGTAAACCCCATCTCTAATTAAGCCACTGGCTTTAGCTGATAATAATTCATATTATTTAGATATACCTTTTGATACGATTACTGTGTTTAAATTGAAACATTTTTGTTTAGTAAGTTGAACGCCCTGTTTTACGAAAAAGGGCCAAAGTCTTATAGGTATTATAATGTCCCTTTTTTCGTTAAGAACGGAGATACTGTAAAAGGTCTTTATAAAATTCAAGGGAGTATAATTCATTTCTATTGTAATATTTTTTTTTGTAAATTACTTCTTAAGAAATTACAGACACATACAAATTTTATGTAAATATTTGGATTTTTAAAGAAGTTATCTACAAATATCGAAAATAAAATTATAACTTTGACACCCTGTATCTTTTTTATTATGCAACTTAGGATATAGGTATGTTAGGTTAAATCGATTTATTTTCACCTAAGAAATCTGTGGTCTCATTTTTGCTACTTCGTTTAAAAATACCCTGTATATTTTTTTAACTGATATTTTTTGGATCCTCTTCTCTCTCCCATAAGTCCCACACGAGAGACTGTGTTTCAGGAGCACTTCGACTTCGAATTTCTTTTCGCAATCTTAGATGAGCACAGTTTTCTCTTGTTTAAGCAACATTAAGTGTGTGTGTGTGTAAAATCGAATTATTAAAGACGGCCGATTTTCCTTGGAATATCCTGTATGTAAAAATATGATTTAATTAGTTCTAGTGCACCATCACCCACGTGTTGCAAATAAACGAATTATTAACCGTCAAATAAAATGTTTCATCCATCCCGTGAGTCAGCACCGTGAATCACGAGCAACAATTTGACTTTTCTTTATCTTATTCTGTTTGGAAACGGGGGTTATTTCACGTGAATAATCGCAAAGATTGCGGAATGTAACATTATTTTGTATACGTTGAGCAGTAAAAAATGATAAAATATACAAACTACCATAGAGAAAAATTTTTACTTCATTTACCCAAGCCATATACGGTGTAACTAACTAGGTACATCAAAATGAGTCGAATTTTGCCCCACCAAAAAAATGTTTATACAGGGTGATTTTAAATAAAGTAGCAAAAATGAGACCACATATTCCTTAGGTAAACATAAACCGATTTAACCTAACATACCTATATCCCAAGTCGTTTAATAAAAAAGATACAGGGTGTCAAAGTTAAAATTTTACTTTCGATATTTGGAGATAACTTCTTAAATAATCCAAATATTTACTTAAAATTTGTAAACCAGTAGTTTTTGCGGGTTAGAAATTCAAATCTGTTACTAATTTTGACGTCACTAGTAGAGGGCGCCACCTATGGCACATCATGTTTCTTTTAAATGGCAAAACTTTTTTGCAGATTAGTGTATCCATCTGACTATAGAAATAATTGATTCTCCTACCTGTTTTATTTGAAAAAGGTATATCTTGCTAAAGTGGTTAGGAGTAACCATTTTTGAAATAATCCTATTTGAAATACATTTGAGTGCACCTATTTTAGTTTGAGGTAAAGTGCCTTTTCTGCTGAAGATACAGCAAAATATTACTTCAAAAAGTTGTTCAGAATGGTAAATTATGAAGACGTGCAAAATTTCAAGAAGATTGGCGAGGTTTGATGAAATCATTTTTTTCAACAAAGCACAAAGATTTTATCAAAGCAGGCCGATCTTTTTGAAATTTTGGACGTCTCCATAATTTACCGTGCTGAATAACTTTTTCAAATAACATTTTGCTATATTTTCAATAAAAAAGTCAATTTACCTGAAACGATAACAGTTTTCAATCGGTACACTGAATAATTCAAATAGGATTATTTCGAAAACTGTTACTTCTAACGACTTCAACAAGGTATATCTTTTTCAGATATAACAGGTAGGAGAATCGATTGTTTCAATAGTCAGATGGATACACTAAGCAGCAAAAAAGTTCTGCTATTTAAAAGAAACACGATGTGCCATAGATGGCGCCCTCTACTAGTGACGTCAAAATTAGAAACAAATTTGAATTTCTCACCCGCAAAAACTCCTGGGTTATAAATTTTAAGTAAATATTTGAATTTTTTAAGTTATCTATAAATATCGAAAATAAAATTTTAACTTTGACACCCTGTATCTTTTTTATTAAGCGACTTGGGATATAGGTATGTTAGGTTAAATCGGTTTATTTTCACCTAAGGAATAGTCTCAACTTTCAGCGAATTTGGTCTAATATGTTATTGACTGTCATGGTAGATTATTATCAGAAGCTCAAACTTAATAATCCCACATCATGATGAAAAATTGTATTGAAAAATTCTCTAAAAGTCACTATTAATTTAAATCAAAAACTGGGAAATTCGCGTGAATATTCTCGAATTTCGCATTCATGAGGACAAGGCTTTATTCAGTCTCAAGTATCTGTAGCTCAGATATTTACCTTTCTTAGTGAATTATCCTGTATACATTTATTTATTATTATCACGATTAGGGATCATTCATTTCATTACAAAATAACATTTTTTTATAGCTAATATTAAAGTTGCCTTTCATCTACAAAAAATTGTAGATAAACTAGTACTTTACCGCAAGGGTAGATAAAATGAGACATCATCAAGGATATATAAAGATAATTATCTTTTAAGTACTTATAATCACAAATTTAAATAATTATCTATTTATGAATACAAATATTAACATTTCAATTAACATTCCCAGAAATATGCATGAGCATGGGCAGGGAAGAATCCTTTCTTTGCTCCGACCAGGATGTATTGACTGTGATATAGCAGTCTTGGCCACTGATTGCTCAATGTATGTTTGTTTGCTAAGGAAGAAAGCTGCCAACCACCTAAGCGCTTGACTGTTACAAGTTGCACCAGAATTTGCAACCATCGTAGCTGCAGAATGGCGCAAGCAATGTTCTATATACATTTCTGGATTTGGCAGCTTTAAAATATCAGCCATCTGGAATTTTATAAATGCTGTTTATTTCCACAGTGCATTTCTTCTATCGACAGTATAATCTGTAAGACGCTGTCTCCAGATTTCTTACTCGTAATACAGAACGACCGGTCTTTCTTGGTTTTGGTGTTATTTTGAATTTTACCGTGACAAGATGTTCATCATCTGCAGCAGTTTGTAGAAATTTTATCACATCTTCCGGGGAAAATTTTTGGACTTTTTTGGTTTATAACCACTAGTTGATTGTTTTAGGAAAGCTATGAGTTTGCTACATCTACAAACAAATCAATCAATTAATACTGCGTGATTTTAAGCAGCTCATCAGTTCATCCTTACCTTGAAATATCGATATTTTCATTCTCCAGCATGGTACTTGTAAGCATTGAATAATGCGATCATAAACTTGAAGGATACATGTTCTTTGCGTTCTTCCATTTTAGTATTCCTGTATTCCTTTTCATAGGTCATTCGAGATTTTGATGGTTACTAACTTGGATATTAACCGCCTCAACTCTAATATCGGATGGTAAGAATTTCTCTTTTATCTCGTTTTCAGACATTTCTGCTATCTTCTATTCTCTCATTTCTACCAACAACCACACAAAACTACACCAAAGAAGAAATAAATGTTGATACCACAATGATCGCAGAATGACTGTCCAAAAGGATGACTTTTGTTTAAGATGCGAAAGATAGCTCTTTACGACATTGGCTGAAAATCTCGGATTGACAAAAAATGTGAAATTTGCAGTTTCTTAGAAATAGCAATCTTTTGTTTTAAATTTTACACAATAGTTAAATTGTTTCACAAGGTGCGAAACGCCGAAATTAACTCTTGAGTTTAATCCTCGAATTGACCCGCCCCCCAGGTACAGGGTATCCGGTTTTAATGTTTGCAAACTTTTAGAGAGACTAGTTGACAAGGACGACAATTCAAAAATTAACGTCAAAGTGCAAAGTCAACAAAATGAAACAAAAAACATTGAACTTTAAAGACAAACAGCCTTCCAGTAGTGGAACATAATAGGTTTGCTCCAATCAGAGTTAGAAACTCGTTTGAAACTGTTAGAAACGTTCTCCCAACTACTTCCAGTACATTCAGTGAAAATACATTAACAACTTAACTGGCCAAACAATTCTAACAGTAGGAAACCAGTGTCCGACTCTGGTTGGAACAGATCTAATAATGTAAGCTGGAACCTGCGTTATTCACGAAATGGAAACGTGAATAAGTATAATAACGTCGTTAATGACGCGAGGTGAACAGTATTGTCAGTTTTTACGGATTAAGCTTGCTACAGACTATGCGTCTATTCGCGATTCGTTGTGCGCGATATGCGAGAAATGCGTAAATAGTGTGTAGGATCTTGCTTGTTAAAAATCCATTCATAAAAATCCGACACACTATGCACGAATTCAATACAAATCACGTATCGCGCATTACGAATCGTGAATTCAGGCATAGTCTGTATCGAGTATAAAATTACCTGCAGATGACGCGGAATTTTGCGTGATTTCGCACGATTTCTCAAGATTTGTGGTTATCCCTTCAGTATAAATAATAACTATTTAATACATCATACATGTTCTTCCTTAAAAACATTGAAGATAGAATTGTGTAAAACATTTTGCAAATATTGAAACTCGTTTTAAATCTGTGGATGTGGTCGAATTCTTCTGGCGATCCTTTCAACAGACTTTGAAAAGAGTATATCAACATGTTTGGCGTTACACCGAAGCTATTCCCGTCGTTTCAGCGGGTACCGGGTATTCCAAGCTCGAGTTTCAGAGAAAACTCCAGTGCGGCTGAAATTTCCAGCGCAGCGAAAACGATGAAAAAGCCATTTGACGGAACGGGTGCATCTGCCCAGAAACGTTACTAATTTTAGATCAGTTCTACATGCCGCGTTCAATAAAAAAGAGAATATTATATAGGCCAGGTGGTTTCTTTACCTCCCGCTTTATATTTACACGTTAGTGTGGAAAAAGTATCGTACACTAATTATTATCCAGAATTCGGTAAACACAGACTAGTATTTGTTCGGTTTCGAGTTGCTTGTAGAACGTACAGAGCCGTGTCTTCGAATTTTTCGTCCTGGTTATTTATTGGAATTAAAAAATACGAAAAATATTGATGTTTGTATTTAAGTATTTAGTTGATATAATAGGGTAGTCGATAACGTGTTGCTGGAACAACTATTTTGCAGTACAGAGTTTGAGATGTAACTGGTCTGCTACTTCCTGTTCGGCCTAAGCGGCTCGACTTGCAGGAAGCGACCTACATTGTCGTAGGTACTTAACCGCATACCTCTCGCCCTGGAGGTAGTTGTTTCCTGCAGTATCATTTATACAGTACAGAGTTTGTTTTCTACAGAGACAAAATTGTATTAAACATTTTTAACTGAACAGTACATATAAGGTTCAGAAACTAACGGGAACGTTATCTACTTCTACAAAAACCTCTCTTCACTTCTCTCACCATTCAGTTGCAAGCAAGCTTGGGCCCGTCGAATCCAATTTCCTCGCAGTAGTTCGAATAATGTTAATCCTGCTGTTCCTGTCTCAAGAACGTATTGATTATTTTTTTCTAACTTTACAGGCCACCAAGTTACAGACATGTATCGAAAAGTGGAAAATTTGAAATTTTGTTTATTACTTGAAAATAAAAGACGATAGGTCAGGTTTTGACCATTAATTTTCTCTTAAAAGAAGAGATTGAGAGTGGGGATCTTTTTTTCTATCTCCTATAGTTAACGAGCCTATAAAAAATCGATTTTTCCCTTAATATACGCAAACTGACCATTAGCTATTCAGATTATCTAGGATAAAAATTAAATCTGAAGTGACGCTCTTATCGCAATATTAAAATTTCGAACAGTAATAAAAAAACGATGTCGAGCCTTCTTTTTGCCACTTGCTACGCAGTGTTTATTTTACTACAATACATGAGATGAGTCTAATTTATTATTTTCGGTTATTGTAACTTTTAACACTTTTTTCTAGTTTCCTGTTGTATTTTTGTTACATTTTTTATTTAACAAATGCGGTTCTTATTTGAAAGTACATGTTACTTTCCCGATAAAATTCTAAAATTCTAAACAATGTTTCAGTATTATATTGCATATTTTTAAAACATATCACTGCGCGCTTTTCTATATTTTAAATTATGCAATAATGAATATTACAAAACAGGCCGTTTTCTCTATTATTTATGTCTTTCTAACTTTTAGAACCACCACTTTTGGAACAATTTCCTTTTGTTTCCTGTTTTGGCCCTCATTAGGGACAAACTATGAAAGAAACAAGTAAAATGACAACGGGTAGAACTGAATTCGATTCTGTTAAGAACCGGATCACCCGAGCTCTACTACTTGTGCACAAAATTCCTTCCTAAGAACAGAGCTAGTAAAACACTATCTTGTAAGCAGTTTACATTGGAAATGTCTTATTGTGCACGACTGTATTTACCTACAATGATATTTTTACAGCCCTGGTTTTATTATTTTAGACATATTTTTATCAGTAATACTAATTAATTTGGCATGTGTTTGGCGTGTTGCTCTTTTACCTGGCAGACGTCGTATTAGTGGAATGACTAAGGACCTAAGGTCGACGTTTCCTGAAACAATGCAGATTGCTTTTTCGGATTGCACCGTCGATTCGAAGGGATGTTGAACCTCCCGACGGTCGACGGACCAGACGACGTTCGGGTCAAAATACGGAGGGCATTCACTACTCCATAACACAAACGCCATGCTCGTTCTGCGAATAACGCAACTTGCCGGAGACTGCGGTCTTTTTTTGTTGTTATTGTGCTCATCGACGTTCATTTCAATCGAACATTGGCTAGAAACCGTAGGAAAATAGCTTTCCACAAAAGGGATTTTTTCAGCAAATTCATGTAAAATGTTCATAATGGATGAGTATTTTTAAATAAGAATATGGTATTTAACAAATTTATTGAAAAACGTAACAGAAGAAATACATTTTTAAGAATTAAACTATTATAAATATCTCATTTTTTTTAATTGCAATTTGATATTTTTTTATTAAACTTGCAAGAAGTTTTGTATCACATTATTTTCATTGATGTGGATAATGTTCTCGACTCTTCTTTTCATAATTTCTGTACTTTATAGATATTTAGTTTCATGGCTTATACAATGTTGCACATTAACAATAAATATGTAATATCTCGAAAACCATAAAAGATAAGTATACTGATGATATATTTTTGAAAAGCTCAGTTGATGGTCTTTCCAATGGCTTGGAAATGTACAGGGTGTTCCGTATAGTTAGGTCTACGTCTCGGAAACGCGTATTTTTTTGTTTGTAATAGATGCGCTGAAAAATATTTAAAGGTCCTTATAATTTTATATTTTTTCCGTATTTCGAACAATAATGAAGAAAAAGATAATTTGTACCACTCTGTACAGTACCCCAAAAATTGAATTTTGAAAACTTGCCTTTTATTTTTTCTTGACTGGGTATATTTTTTTAAACTAAATGCACTCTCATCACCATTTCATCTTTTCTACAATCATTTTTTTAGTTCGGCGATTCGATTCTTTAGGTCCATCACCATTTTTTTCTCTCTTATAGACTGAGAAACTCGATGGTCACGTTCAAATTTGGGACTTATCCATTAAGCGTGCTGTATTCTTCAAATAGTGTTTTCTGCAAACAAGTAATTTTAGACGTTTGAGAACTCAGTAATATGGAGCTTAGCAAAAACAGGAATGTTATCTTATGCCACCTGCGAATATTCAAAGGTACCGAAGTAAAACGAATATATATAACGACAGAAAGCGGTCTAACCAACAAATTTTTAGGTACAGATATCTTTCACAATACGTATTTTTTTAAATGCAACTACAAAATATTTTTATAACATAAACTAATAGTTCTGCATATAAGATTGTACACTTTTATGTGAAAATAATTGTTAAATGTAGTGTTAGTATATGAATGATTCTTTATAATATGTTCAACAAAATATTTATGTAACTGCAATTGAGAATAATAAAACTATATACTACACTAAATGTTTGCACTATATATTGCACTAAATTGCAAAAAATTATTGTTTTTAACGCGACCAAATATCGTAACGTCAGCCGTGACGTAAGTCGTCTGCATTCTTGCCGCGACTATACCTAAAAAACAGCGAGAAATACGGTGCCCTTAATTATTACAACATACAATAAGTGATTTGGCGGGTACCGGTGACCAAGAAGGCTATAATTAGCTATTCCAGATTTATTACTGTACTATTATAAGTATACTAAAGTCCGCTCTATAACTTAACTGTAAATATCGTATCAATGCATATTTCTGTTAATTTTGTGATATTGTGTAATTATTCGCCACAAGCAGTGTCAACAGGGTTGCATCAGACTTATTTCCGGGTAATGTCCAATGCATTTTTACGTCAATATATTGTACAGGGTGTCAGTAATATGGCCTTTATTTTCCTGTATCATAAATTCTACCAAACAATACGCCATTGACTTTTTCTGACCAATGGAAATAGAGTTATGATATCTTGTTAACTATAGGAGATAGAAAAAAAGACTTCCTCCACTGTCGATCTTAAGAAAAAATTAATGGTCAATACCAAATTGACCTATCGTCTTTTGTAATTGAATAATAAACAAAATTTTAAATTTTCCACTTCGATACATGTCTGTAACTTGGTTGCTTGTAAAGTTAAAAAAAATAATTAATACGTTCTTGAGACACTTTTGAGTAGAATCCAGTGGCGTGCATAATATTTTTGTAACTATTAATTTTTGAGTTATAACCTAGTTGCGTTTTTTAAATACAAACCATAGGTGGCCATGGGCCAGTTGAAATCGTTATTTTTTTCTTTCCATTAATATATAATATGTAGAGTTAAATATGATTATTTGCCATTTCATTATGGCATATTTTGTTTCTTTAATTTTCTTGAAGTATGAGTGTGCCATTTGATATAATTGCCTGTTACCAATTTTTGACATTTTCGTTACGATTATTACATATCAGCAATATTATTTAGCTTTTTCCGTACATTAATTTAATTACGTCTTGGATACGTTCTCAGAATGATTGCTATTGCTAATATATCATTTTAATTATATTGTCACGGATTTCCCAATCCGAATTTTACTATTGCCAGAAAAAACACTCCGTTAATTAACTACTTCTTTATTAACTATACTCAGTACACTACTGAACACTAATTAGAACTCAACTAAACACTTATTTAATTAATCGCTATCTAAATCACTTTGATATCTCCAACTAAACACTTCAATTCAACACTGTAATACAAGACTTATACAAGACTAACTTAATCGGCTGTTTATTTTTCTTTTATAGACCCAGCGAATATTCCAGGTATATTCTAGTATCTCTAGATTTATTTTCTAGCATCTCTCGAACGCTTCTCGTCGTTTCTCTAATTTTCTAGTCCCGTCTCGATCCACGGCTTTTTGTTTGTTTAACAGAAGCGTGTAGGGGCGATCGGGGCAATCTTAGCAATTCGCGGTACCAAAGTCGTTGATTTAGGTGTGAGTGGGGCAAATTCCGTGACACTGCCCCCTCCTTAGGACCGATCGTCCCGATCGGATACACCCCTATACGGGGACAGACGCTCCAGATGGACGACCTTCATCTTACTCCTGGGAGTCCTCTGTATCCGGTAGACGACGTCATTGATTCTTTTAATCACGGTATAGGGGCCCTCCCAACGGTTCTGTAGTTTAGGCGATTTTCCTTTCTTCCGCGTGGGGTTGTACAGCCACACCAGGTCACCTTGTTGGAATCCGACTGTATTGGCCCGGACGTCGTATCGAGTCTTCATGCGATCGCTCTCTAGTCGCATTCGAGATCTGACTTGGTCGTGTACGGCTGCTAGTCTTTGTTCTAGGTCATGGATATAAGTGTCTGGATCTGTGGGCTGTTCCGCAGGACGACCAAATACCAAATCTGCTGGAAGGCGAAGCTCTCTTCCAAAGATGATCCTTGCGGGAGTCTTCCCAGTAGTTTCATGGACAGCTGAGCGGTAAGCTAACAGGAAGAATGGAATGAGCTTGTCCCAGTCTGTCTGGTTCTCGTTCACAAACATCCTCAGATTGGTTTCTAGTGTGGCGTTGAAGCGTTCCACCATACCATCTGACTGGGGATGCAGTGGGGTGGTCCTGGTTTTTCGGATTCCCATAAGCTCGCAGACCTTTCGGAACACACCTGATTCGAAATTTCTGCCCTGATCTGAATGTAGTTCCATGGGTACACCAAATCTGCAGAACAGGTTGTTGACTAACGCTTCTGCTACGGTTGTGGTCTCTTGATTGGGAAGTGGGTATACTTCCGGCCATTTGCTGAAGTAATCCATGGCTACTAGCAGATATCGGTTCCCACTTTGAGTTTTCGGAAATGGGCCAGCGATATCAATGGCAATCCTCTCGAACGGTGCTCCTACGATGTACTGGCGCATTTTTCCTCTGGAACGGGTCTTCGGTCCCTTGCTTGCTGCACATATGTCACATTTTCGGCACCAATCTTTTACATCCGTCCTACAAGTCAACCAGTAGAAACGCTCCCTAATCTTCTGTAGAGTCCTATTGATACCGAAATGTACCACCAGTACCTCCATGTACTTCTTGCAGCACTTCCTTTACCCGGGACCTCGGGAGTAGTACTTGTTTCTTGACCTCCGTTCCGTCATTGTTCTCCCATGCTCTTTTTAGGACACCGTCTTCCAACACCAGGGAATTCCATTGAGCCCAATAGCTCTTTAATGCTGGGCTTTTACTACTAACTTCAGCCCAAGACGGTCGGTTGTTGACTTCTTTCCAGTCTAGTAAAGGCTTGATGTCACAGTCAACTTGCTGGTCTTCCCGAATCGCTGCTGAACTCCATCGGTCTTCAGGTTGGGCTGCTACTACCTTGCAAGAAACTGATGAGATGTTCTCTTTCCTTTCAAGACTACTACAGTGCTTGCCGTTGGTCGGACAAAGTCTAGAAAGAGCATCTGCGTTTCCATGTCTCCTTCTTGCCTGGGAGTCGCGCCATTGCCGATCTGCCACTGGGGTCCTACAATGTCCCTTTAGATGACCCGCCTGCCCACAGTTCCAACATTGGCGAGGGCGATCTCTTCGGCTGCCAGGTTGTTCTCTCTTCGGATTGGTAGTTGGGCTGAGTTTCTCAATGACCTCTTTCAACGTTTTGATTATCTCTCCATTTTCCATCCTATCGCTATTATCACTGATAGTCCGCACTTTGACATATTCCCTGGAGACTGCCGCTTGGGAGTCGCGCCTTTGCTGATCTGCGACTGGGGCCCTACACTGTCTCTTCAGATGTCCCATCTGCCCACAGTTCCAGCATTTGAGAAGGCGATCTCTTCGACTATCAGATTGTTCCTTCTTTGTCCTAGTAGATGGACTGAATTTATCAATAATCTCCTTTAGCGTCTTTATTAGGTCTCCATTTGCCATACTGTCGCTGTTATCACTGATGGCCCGAACTTTAACATGTCTACCGGATGCCATCTTTGCTGCCTCGAATTCCAGTGCATGCGAAAGAGCGTCGTTCAACGTTTTAGGTCTGGCGAGTCGTAATGCCTGCTGGGTTTCGCAATCTCTTAGGCCATCGGTAAAAACTTGGATGGACAGCTGGTCTAAGAATTCGGACGGGGCTGTTGGATAAGCCAATCGAACCAGTCGGGCAACATCGGTCTCAAAATGCTGTAAATTCTCTCCATTCTGTTGGTGACGATTTTTCAATTGTGCCTGGTAAACTTGCTGCAGGTGCTTATCCCCATATCTCATTTCCATATGCTGTTTTAGAATGTCGTAGTTACTCTGCTGCCCAGCAGGAACTCCTTGTAGGACGTCAAGAGCTTCCCCTCGTAGAGCAACTATCAGAGCAGTGGCCTTTTCACAATCAGACCATTCGTTTGCTGTAGCTGCTGCTTCAAATTGACGCAGATATACATTCCAGGAAACCTTGCCGTCGAATTCTGGGGGTTTTGTCTTCTGAGTTCGGATAACAGGTCCTTCTGTTTTGATTACGCCCTCCTTTGTTATCTTGTCTAATTTATATCGAAGCTCTTCTCTAACCTGGTTTATTTCTTTGTCCACTTCCTTTCTTTGTGCTAACAGTTCTTCGTCGATTTCTTTTTTCTGTTCTAACAGTTTCTCCTCTACTGTATTTTCTAATTTTTCTAACTTCACCTGCATTTCGTTCGTCTGAGCTCTCATTTCCTGTTGTATTATCTGCATCTGATCTTCTAATTTCTTTTCTAATTTCTCTTGCATCATTTGGGTCTGATCCTGCATCGTCTGGGATTGATCTTCAATTTTATGCCCTTGTTCTTCAAATTTTTCTTGCATCATCCGTCCCTGTTCTTGCATCGTTTGTCCTTGTTCTTCTAATTTCTCTTGCATCATCCGTCCCTGTTCCTGCATCGTTTGCATCATTTCTAACAGCTTTGCTAGTTGTGCATCCATGTTGACTTGACTTCTAGTTACAGGCATTCACTCTATTTTGAAAGTTCTAGAATGTCCACGAATGTATTTCTAGATATCACTGTTGCCTTCCTTACAATGAAACGAGTGCAGTGATATGCCACACTTGGGTATTTGTCTCACTTCGGTATAGAGTTCTAGAATGTTGGAGAATGTCCTTTGCAAATATCACCGTTCACTTCCTTAAGTCACGACGAGTGCGGTGATATGTCACACTTGGGTCTTTGTCTCACTTTGGTATAAAGTTCTAGAATGTTCGAGATTGTCCTTCACAAATAGCACCGTTCACTTCCTTGAGTCACGACGAGTGCGGTGATATGTCACACTTGGGTCTTTGTCTCACTCGTGTACAAAGTTCTAGAATGTTCGAGAATGTCCTTCGCAAATAGCACCGTTCACTTCCTTGAGTCACGACGAGTGCGGTGATATGTCACACTTGGGTCTTTGTCTCACTTGCGTACAAAGTTCTAGAATGTTCGAGAATGTCCTTCGCGAATACCACCGTTCACTTCCTCAAGTCACAACGAGTGCGGTGATATGTCACACTTGGGTCTTTGTCTCACTTGCGTACAAAGTTCTAGAATGTTCGAGAATGTCCTTCGCGAATACCACCGTTCACTTCCTCAAGTCACAACGAGTGCGGTGATATGTCACACTTGGGTCTTTGTCTCACTCGCGTACAAAGTTCTAGAATGTTCGAGAATGTCCTTCGCAAATAGCACCGTTCACTTCCTTGAGTCACGACGAGTGCGGTGATATGTCACACTTGGGTCTTTGTCTCACTCCCGTACAGGGTTCCAGAAAGTTCTTCCAACTTCCACTTAAACCCACTCACGCACAGGGTTCCAGAAAGTTCTTCAAACTTTCAGCTAAATCCCACTTTGTGGGCGTGGGTTCGAATCCCACTTCTGACACCAAATTGTCACGGATTTCCCAATCCGAATTTTACTATTGCCAGAAAAAACACTCCGTTAATTAACTACTTCTTTATTAACTATACTCAGTACACTACTGAACACTAATTAGAACTCAACTAAACACTTATTTAATTAATCGCTATCTAAATCACTTTGATATCTCCAACTAAACACTTCAATTCAACACTGTAATACAAGACTTATACAAGACTAACTTAATCGGCTGTTTATTTTTCTTTTATAGACCCAGCGAATATTCCAGGTATATTCTAGTATCTCTAGATTTATTTTCTAGCATCTCTCGAACGCTTCTCGTCGTTTCTCTAATTTTCTAGTCCCGTCTCGATCCACGGCTTTTTGTTTGTTTAACAGAAGCGTGTAGGGGCGATCGGGGCAATCTTAGCAATTCGCGGTACCAAAGTCGTTGATTTAGGTGTGAGTGGGGCAAATTCCGTGACAATATATTAATTGTTAAGTAACTCATTCTGTTCTGTTCTTCAAAATGTCTTGCCACAAATATTTAAAAAATTAAATTGATACTCTGGAATAAACTGTTTCCTCAGTAAATGGATAATCATTTCAAAAAAAAGTTAAGCACGCCACTAGACTACTAAAAAAGTGTCCGAATAACGTATTGTCACGGGTTTCCCAACCCGCCTTTTATTTACCAGAAAAACAAACAGTTGGTTTTTACTGATATTTATTAACACTTTGTACACTACCGAATACTAATTACAACTCAACTAAACACTATTTCACTTTGAAACTCCTGGAAATTTCCGACTAGACACTCCAATTCAAGACTGCAGTTCAAGACTGACTGACTCGTCCGTTTATTCTTCTTTTATAGACTAAACGAATATTCCAGGTATTTTCTAGCATCTCTAGATCCATTTCTCAAACGATTCTCGTCGATTCTCAATATTCCAGTCGCGCCACGATAGACGACATTATTTTGTTTGTTTACCACCATCGCGTAGGGGCGATTGGGGCAATCTAGCGTTTTACGATATCACAGTCGTCGATTTGGATGCGAGCGGGGCAAATTCTGTGACAGCATTATTTTTTTTACAAATAACCAAGTCACAGACATGTGCCGAAAAGTTGAAAATTTGAAATTTTGCTTGTTATTCGAAAACAAAAGACGATAGATCATTTTGGTCTAGACCATTAATTTTCTCTTCAGAGAGATCGAGAGTGGGGGGGTAATTTTTTTCTACTTCCTGTAGTTAACGAGCTTTGCCCACTCTGGACACTTGCAAACATCAAGCAAACATTAAATACAAACAAATGAAACCCACTAGTCGCAAATGTACGATGCACAATTATTTTGATGTATAGTGGAAGTAACAATAACAAGTAATGGATGGTAATGTTGTCGCAGGATTTTTAGGAAAAGTTCTGTTGTTTACTTCATTCATCATCATTAAAAGAAAACAAATTACATTAAAAGCGCTTTTGCTTAGTCTTAAGTGTACCTACTTTAATTGGAAATTTCGTAACACAGTTGTATTTTCATTTTTGAAATGTATTTGTAGAAAAACTATTTGTGTTGGACATATTTTAAATCAGTAAGGCTTTGTTCCATTGGTCAGATATACAAGCCCTCTCAGTCTGACACTCATTTCTCGGACACCTTGTATTTTAATATGTCTAATATTTACTTTGAGCGTTTAAGTAACAAATATTTTGACAAAACGGGAAGAGAAGTTGACAGATATATATTTGGGTGTTTATCTAAGCAATTTATTTATTTGGCGATTTTGACATCAGTGGGAGTAGCATGCCCACACCTATCCGTAATTTAAGGGGGGCGTTTTTATGTGCATTTTTCAACGAATTTATAGGTGTTTCTTGTCGCAGTTAAAGAAAAATCTAAGCAAGTTAGAAAAAATATCTCTTCACTGTGCCAATCATACAAGTTTTCTCCAGGGTGTGACATATTTTATAGGCTGGTAAGTCATTAGGAAATGGGAAGAAAGCCATGTTTTCGCCTCCTATGTTTCATTGTTACGTTTCAGAACTTTATAGGGCAATTATGCACTGAAAAAATCGTATGCGGTATTATAATCACTGTCACAACCGGCAGGATACTTTTTAAAAGACATTAACACTTGAACTGATATAAATTATTGAGTATTTATCACAGTAATTACAACAAGGCTAAAAGGTGCAATTCACGGTCTTTGCATAGGTAAATCTGTTTTCTAGCACGTTTCTTCACCAAAAATTAAAGGACGTGAATTAATTTCAGCATGTTTTAGTTGGGACACTATCGAAAAGATGCCGTTAGTTACGGTCTGTAGGGTATTGGCACTTGAGTATTTTTTTTATCCGTCAGGGTCGGACTAGCTTTTTAATGCTTATTATCAGTAGTAGTAGTACCTAGCAAATCACACAAAAATTGTTATACAAAATTCAGAAAGTATCATTATTGATGTTGAACATTATGGAGGAGATAACAGCAAGTACAGCGTCATGCAAATCACAACGAAATAGTAATGTTTTTTCAATTACTATATTAAAAGAAATTTTTTGATAAAACCTCTAACAGGGGTCTAGTACAAGACAAATTAACGAAAAAACTACCTTAAAAATTTATGGAATTTAAACAAATTTTTTTATGGAACTTTTAACAAGGGTCTGTTGGTACACTAATTAACTAAAAAATACAGGGTGTTTAGAAATAACCGAACCAATCTCAAAAATCCCTAAAAATTGGGAAATTAGGTTTTTGATTAAACTTTTAACAAGGATCTGTTAGAACACTAATTAACGAAAAAATACAGGGTGTTTCGAAAAACCGAACCAATCTCTAAAATCCCTAAAAATTAAGAAATTTGACCAACATTTTTTATTAAACTTTTAACAAGTGTCTGTTAGAACACTAATTAACGAAAAAATACAGGGTGTTTAGAAAGAACCGAACGAATCTCTAAAATCCCTAAAAATTACGAAATTTGACCAAGGTTTTTGATTAAACTTTTAACAAGGATCTGTTAGAATACTAATTAACGAAAAAATACAGGGTGTTTAGAAAAACCGAACCAATCTCTAAAATCCCTGAAAATTACGAAATTTGTCCAACATTTTTTATTAAACTTGTAACAAGGGTCTGTTAGACCACTAATTAACGAAAAAATACAGGGTGTTTAGAAAGAACCGAACCAATCTCTAAAATTCCTAAAAAATACGAAATTTGAGCAACATTTTTGAGTAAACATTTAACAAGGATCTATTAGAACACTAATTAACGAAAAAATACAGAGTGTTTAGAAAAACCGAACCAAACTCTAAAATCCCTAAAAATTACAAAATTTGACCAACATTTTTTATTAAACTTTTAACAAGGGTCTGTTAGAACACTAATTAACGAAAAAATACAGGGTGTTTAGAAAAACCGAACCAATCTCTAAAATCCCTGAAAATTACGAAATTTGACCAACATTGTTGATTAAACTTTTAACAAGGGTCTGTTAGACTACTAATTAACGAAAAAATACAGGGTGTTTAGAAAGAACCGAACCAATCTCTAAAATTCCTAAAAAATACGAAATTTGAGCAACATTTTTGAGTAAACATTTAACAAGGATCTATTAGAACACTAATTAACGAAAAAATACAGAGTGTTTAGAAAAACCGAACCAAACTCTAAAACCCCTAAAAATTACAAAATTTGATCAACATTTTTTATTAAACTTTTAACAAGGGTCTGTTAGAACACTAATTAACGAAAAAATACAGGGTGTTTAGAAATAACCGAACCAATATTTAAAATCCCTCAATTATGAAATTTAATTAAACTTTTTGATGAAACTTATAACAAGGATCTGTTAGAACATTAATTTACGAAAAAATACAGAGTGTTTAAAAACCCAAATCAATTTCTAAAAACCCTCAAAATTTATGGGAATTAACCAAAATTATTGATGAAATTTTTGAGAAGGGTCTTTTAGAACACTAATTAACGAAAAAATACAGGGTGTTTAGAAGAAACCGAACCAATCTCTAAAATCCCACAAAAATTATGAAATTTAACCGAAATTTTTGATGAAATTTTTGACAAGGGTCTGTTAGAACACTAATTAACGAAAAAATACAGGGTGTTTAGAGAAAACCGAACCAATCTCTAAAATCCATAAAAATTACGAAATTTGATGGGGATTTTTGATTAAACTTTTAACAAGGGTCTGTTAGAACACTAATTAAGGAAAAAATATAGGGTGTTTAGAAAAACAAAACCAATATCTAAAATTCCTCAGTTTATGGAATTTAAACAATTTTTTTTTAAACTTAAGAAAGATCTAGTAGAACACTAACGAAAAAAGTACAGATTGTTTGAAAAATCAAACGAATTTCTAAAAATTCTTAAATGTCAGGAATTAAAAAAAATGTTTGTCAAATTTCAGCATCAAATGAAGATAACCCGATTCAACATTTGCAATACAGGGTGTTAAAGTAACCAAACATGAAAAAACCACAAAATTGACAGAATTTTACATCTTTTTAAAATGAAATGCCAGCTACTTTTAAAAATTATTGTCAATAAAAGTCAGCCAAGGTCGGGCAGCAACCTTGCTGTACCTTTCTAGTTAATATTATTTGATGAAAAATTGACGTAACTGAGCTTAATGTAATATAGGAATGTACGTTACTATTAGGACTAAAAATTAATCATTTATTTCATATTTTAAATTACACAGTATAATAAAGCTCTAAGCTAAAGCATGAAGTACATTATTTCCATCACTGTTGCCGTCTCGATGAGTTGTTGGCTCCAGAAACTGAATAGAGATCTTCGGTTTAGGGAGCGATTCATATTTATGGCTCGATACGCAGTGGATCGCGTCAATGTTATAATTAGGTGCGCCCGATGGATTTTAAAATTAAGTTAAATTTATTCAATAGTAATAATGGCATTTTATTTTTATGTTGGCAATTTTAAAGCAAAGTAATTTCTGGCGGTTTGTTTACTATAATATCAGAATTTTAAAAAAGTAATTGAATATTAAATTTGCGCTAATTGTAACGGTACGAGTTTACCTATTGGATATTTTTTATACGTATGCATACCATATTTTTTTTACAAACCTTCATGTAAATGAAATGAAAAAGACCAGTAGCGTACACACTTCATTCTTTTATAAAAAAAATATTGCGCTTTGTATGAAGCAGAAATCATATGATATTTAATAAGGAAACAAAGAATTTTCAATAAAATTGTGTATGAACACTAAGTAATTTTCACCTTACATTTTAGTGGTAACATTAAATCGATTAGCAACTGAACATTCAGGCAGCTAAATCAGAAATTTTATCATCACGTATCGTTGTTATTTGTCACATTACCTTCTTATAATAGTAACAATTTAGCTCTAGTTATAGAACGACTTGGAACAATTATAAATTAATAGAATACGTTATTATTATGTTTTATCATTTTTTCCTATTCTGTCCATGAAAATCTTGAAGAAATAGGCAAATACTGTAAAAGTCAGTGCAACCTTATAAATATTTATCTAATTTAAAAGTCCCAAACGTTTTTTTTTTTACTGTTTTATTTCAATGTTACTTTATGACAATGAAGAATGTTTCGTACATAAATAAATGTCAAATAATGTGATGGTAATCGAATAACTATCTATATGAAAATCTATTAAAATAATTTCTTTTTTCAGGCGCACACTTATTAGCAATCTTGCGACTGCTTTGACCATCTAGTGCGTGTACATTTGATACACGACACATTTATATCTGTATTGACTATTGACCTTCGGGACCACAGTATATGGAGTCTACCTATGCTGTGTTCGGGACCGGATTACCTAAATCACGATACTGAATAGGTTGTTACGCGCCGCAAATTCTTGTGATTTATAGAGTATCTCAAACAATTCGTAGTGAACTTATTTTATTTAATAATGTCCAGACATCGTTAGTCTGCGGATGGGTTTTTTACTGCATACGATAGGTTCCATGGGGACCATTTTCCAATGAAAAGAGGTAAACACAATATAATAATAAATTCCAAAACATAGTTTACGACTCAGATTTTTCTCCTGTAAAAAGGTAAATTTTCAGCAAATATTTGTATAAGAACTTTCTTACAGAAATAATGCTTTATGCTTTAGAGAAACACATAAATATGGTGATATTTCTGCAGATCAGAGTTATAAACTAATAATACAAATACAAATCTGTCGTTCCTTCTCTAACTATAAAAATTATAGGTGAGTTAGCAAAATAGAAATCCGTATCATTTCTTTATAAGAAACTGTATATATATTATTACGCATGAGAATTAAAATGAAAACAAATAACCTTTGAATAAAACGTGTATGTATTAAGACAAAAAAAATCATTTGGTAGCTCTAGAAATATTCTGGATTACATAATAGCAATGGAGGATGCTTTTCTTGACATGTTTAACAATTTGTGAAAAGTCATTTGGCTAACAATTAAAAAATTTTTAAAAATATTATATCACCACCCATGTACTAACTTTCCTTTCGACTATTTCATTTCACTATATACAAGAGTATGTATTTATTTTACTTTAAAATCATAAATATATACATAATATGTAATAAAACATGAAACGCTGTTGCAAAACTTAATCTTAAAAATTTATAAAAAGAAAATATATTACAAAGTTGCTGGTAGTTAGGTTACTATGTCTTACTGTATTAATATATGTTTAAGAAGTTCTATGTTATTTTTTGGAAAAATTACGCCAACAAATTTTTACAAACTTGATACACATATGTAATTATTCCAACGAAATAAAATTATTTAACCAATTTTAATGGGTAGGTATCCAGTTTCTTTAATAAAGTCATATTACGGAAAATAGTTACAAAAAGTCATTTGTTTTTTAATTTCATTGATATTAATATCGATCCTTGTCAACGCCAGAAACAGAATTCAGACTGGGTCACCTCGTATAAACCAGTCCTCGGACTGTTTGGCGGTTGCGCTTTGACCTGGCTTTTTCAAAGACGTCGCGCTGAAATAATTCTGTAAATTTCGGTACGGTGTACGACTCAGTGCTTCACTACCTATCGTATAACTTTTTCAGTTGTATTTGATAGATATACAAATACTCGTATATACGTAATATTGGGAAAATTTTTAATTTACTTCAGGTATCATTATTGTATTAAACGATTTTCCATGTCTTTACTGTAGCCGTACTTTATAAATTTCTTTTGGCTAAATATTTTACTACAAATAAAGTTAAATATATACCTATATATTAAAAGATGAAAACCAACAAAACTATTGCAAGTATTTTATCTAACCGCTTTTCGACATACAGGATCTACCTCTCAGTTATTAAATAAATCGACTCTTAGTAATAGTATAGATAATTATCGGAAAAATAATATATCTAAAAATTTGTTTCAATAATGTGTTACTTTTTCCTGGAACAAAAATTTATTGTATATTATTTATCCCAACAAACCTTATAGAAACATCCCGGTATGTTATGACTATATTCTGTGCAGATACTGATATTGTTTTGTTGTTTCTGTACTTTAGGCCGATTTTCCTTAATACGTCTCTGATCCTACGGATAAAACGTTAGGCGAATCTACCGAGTAAAGAAATCTGCAACACCGATCTTCTACGCGAAAATGTATCTAGCTCTAGTTCGGCTTTACGCTAATTGGAACCGCCACATCCTGAGTGGATTGTCTTTGGGCGATTTTCGACGACTAAAACGCGGCCCTTAAATAACATTAACTACTATTTTAGCGTAGCTTTTCACGACACAACGAGAATTGGTAATGTGTGTCTAACGTATTATTTCGTACATTGTTACTAATTCTTCGGCCGTTATACAATAGGTACAAAATTGAAAAGGAAAAAATCGTAAGACAGGTATTACAGACGGTTGATAAACTCGAGAGCACTTGTCATTCTCCTTGATAAATGTAAATTGTTTGTTCAAGATTCTATCATTTTATAGATATCACAAGTGGGAATTATTTAAATTGTATATGTAGTAATTTAAATTATCGACAGGTTTACGTCAAATATAAATTATATTTTTTATTTACAAATTTATCGAAACATTTACTTGTTTACTAATTAAAATATTTGCAGAATCATTTTCAAAACAAAATATGCTCAAAAATGATGTTAATCCGTGTTTTAAATTTTTGTTTGTTTGTTGAATACAGCTAACGATCATCAAAGTAAAAAAGCAGCTGCTCTGCAGTTGATATTTTATCGAAATGATATTTTTGAGGCTCCTTATATTAAGTTTATTTCACGGTTTTTAATCAGATCTATGGTTGAATCGACGGATTTGCGTAGTAGATAATTTGATGGCAATGAAATATTATTTAAATAATGCATGCAGTAGTATTTTAAATACTTATCTATTGTGATTATCATGTAAGAGGCATATGCGGAGTATACAGGGTGTCCCGAAATTAATGCAACATAGTGTAAGAGTAGATTCCTCACGACAACATAATACAATGTAGCCAAACTTACCTTAGTTCGAAAGGTGATGGATAAAAAGATACAGGGTGTCAAAGTTAAAATTTTATTTTCGATATTTATTTGTAAATAACTTTAAAAAACCGAATATTTGCATACATTTTGGAGATCGGAGGTTTTTGGGGACGAGAAATTCACATTTGTTTATAATTTTAATGTCACCAACTAAGCTGAAGATACTAATCGTAGACACCAAAATATTTTGTTTGAACTCATTATGACTTATATGAATGTCGCTGGTATAAGAAATACAGTATTCAAGGTTTAAATTTTATTATGTTGTCGCATTTTTTGATCACTAGCTAAAAATGTTGCACTAATAATAAATCACACGCACACAAAATATGCTAATATTTATTGACATGAAAATTTTACACAAGCTTACGCACAAAAGAAATACCAATAGCGTCTGAAAGAAAATCACCACAACATACATTGAAACTTTTAAATGCAAAGAACTCGGAAATTGATAAAGTTAGGTAGCATAAACAAGAGTACATTGAATTGAACGATCTTTTAGATTTTTTAAGAAAACTCAACAGATACAAAAAGTATGTTTTTTGATTATTAACTAAATAATATGCGCCCTCTAGGAGCAATGTCAAAATTAGAAACAAATTCGAATTTCTTGCCCCTAAACTCCCGGTCTCCGATATGTACGCACATAACACACGCACATTAAATTTGAACTTCACCCTGAATCTTTTTAACCACCAACTTTTGACTAAAGTAAATTTGGCTACATTGCATTATTTTGTCGTGAGAAATTTAGTCTTGTTCTATGCTGAATTAATTTCGAGATACTCCCAATTTAATCTTTTTCAATGAAATGTGAGACTGTGTATGTGTTATCTAATTAAATGGCATTAAAACAGCATTATTCCACGAAAGGTTTCTTCATCCATGGATCCGTGGTATACCTTACCCATAATAGAAGCAGATCATTATCTTTCTCTGCTTTTTCCAGAACGAAATAAGTGGAAATTAAAGCGGGGAATTCAACAGAGATCAGAACTAATGCGTATTTTATGCTGAGTAATGTTAATTATTTTTTTATCCGTATCTTAACGTCAGGCACATGCTCAAATTATTTTTTCCCTCTTATCGCTACCCTCTGGTTAACCTGTTGCGCTATTGATACGGATTGGTGAGATAGAGACCGTGGATTGGCGATCGTTAACAGGACAGGACTCAATTTACCCAAGTAACAATTCAAAAGTCATTGGGGATGTTAAAAACAATTAGAAAACTATATTCTAAAACCATTCTTCATAATCGCCTTGATAAAACCATCATAAATA
Source organism: Monochamus alternatus (assembly GCA_037114965.1). Lineage (NCBI taxonomy): Eukaryota > Metazoa > Arthropoda > Insecta > Coleoptera > Cerambycidae > Monochamus > Monochamus alternatus. The sequence continues at coordinate 77,511,228 of CM073427.1, forward strand.
ATAAAAGCCATTTTAAAATCTATAAAGCGTTCTTAATTTTACGCGACCTTTTTCAATATTTTGATAAAATATTGGTAATACAGGGTGTTCGACATAAGAACCGACACAGAGCAGGTGCATGTAGGGGGTCGCAAAATGTTGCAATTTAGTCAAACATATCTATATATAAAGTTGCACAGAGGCGGAGTTGTAGGCCTTCAAAGTGGGGCCAAATATGTCGAAAAAAGTTAATATATCTAAATTACTTTAATTGGAATATCCAAATTTGGTACAGGATTTAGGTTTATTATTGCTTTTCTTTGACTATGAGTTTAAGTAAATTGAAACACTACAAGGTGTTCATTGAGGGTGAGCCATTCCTAAAATTATACCAAACTTTTTTCCATTGATCGAATTAAAAAAAATATAGTATCCCGCGCATAATTTTAGCAGTTTGTTAAATTTTAATAAACTTATTTTCGAGCTCTTACACTCTCGAATTTCTACGTGTGATCATGTTTAAGCTCAATAAATAAAAGTATGAAACAAATTATAAGAAAGTATGTCATGAGATGACTGCCATAATAGAATATTGCTATTTATTTATTTCGAGTGTAGCAGTGATACAATAATTGATTGTGGCAGTAATAATTAAAAGTTATTATTATTATTAACTACAAAATGACATGCTAAAATAAGTGCTTGGAAATATCACCATTAGCGCGAATGCAGGCTTGACAGTACAGAATAAGCGAATCGTACACTAATTGGTTGTTTTAGCTATTTTAAATGCATTCAATCGCATTCATTATTCTTTGCATTATGCTCGTTGTTCATCAATTTCCACTGCGTAAACAAATTGTTTAAATACCTCATACAAAATAATCCAGAGGATTTAAGTCGGAAGATTTCGCAGGCCATAGCACTTGAGCATGTCAGGCCATCCATCTTCCAAAGAAGAAGGAAACGCACTAGGTGGTCGCGGTCCCGGTCCCGTCGCGCCGCGTACCAGGCTAGTCTCGTACTCGTCTAGTAAATAATCTTCAATTGCTTTTAAATGTACACGCTTGTACTAGCAGGTTGCGAGCTGGTTCGTGTCGTGATTTTATAAAAATCCGTGATCAGCTCGGTACAGAGCGGTCCGCGATGCGTCTAGACCGCGACCTTATAGTGAGTTCTCTTCTTATGTCCAGTACGTGGCGATGCCTCGATTGGTTGAATCTCATGTTGTATAATCTACAAACAAAAATAATAGGTGTATGCTTAGAAAACTGCATATTTAACAAACCAACCAAACTAACAAAACGGCTTTGACGTCTAATAAGCTTGAAAATAATTTTGTTCTGTCATATCGCTCATATATTCAGTATTGCTATTATTTATTAAACATTGATAATATGGAAAATTTAAAGCGGAAACGAAGCCCTATTCTGCATATGTGTCTTATTTTTTTGCTTTGATAACCGACGAAAATGCCGTAGTCAAAATGAAAATCTAGAAAGAGGGCCAAGTGCGACTCTGTTAGAAGCCTGGTCTCCCGGTCTGTAAAAAATAACTTGTTTTTGTTTTCTTGCTAATGTGTAAAGACATTGTTGAATCTTCAAATTAGCTTTGGGGGTTTGATTGCCTGGCTGTGCAAGAATGTAAGAAGTAATGTTATTTTGGGATTATTAAATGAAACATTCTTTATACATTTATATGTTATGCCTGCTTGCATTTTTTTACTTGAAAAAAAAAACATAGTGTTTGTAAGTTTATTCAAAATAACCTAAACTCGTCCACTTCAGAGCTGGCCATTTTAAGAATATTATGATTATCTAGTAACCTTAGGTAACAAAGGAATGACAAGTGTTGAGATTGAGAACAAAGCGAGTAGGTGCAAATTATTCGTTGGGCTTCATATTTGTCCTACTTCAAGGTTATTTTGTATTAATCAGGTGCGTATGTAATTACTTTACAAAAATTCGCAATGCGACCCATATTAGGTATTAAAGGAAATTGTAGGGAAAATGTATATGAACATGATCCATCCAGAAGGAGACCATTCTATTGAGAAGTTGTGCTTTTCCCCAAACGATCAGTTCAATGACCCTCCCTACAATCGCTTGTTCTACGCCGAACATTGGTGGTAATCTTGAACAATAATCAAATCATCATATTATTATGTTTTTATTGACTGGATTTGATTAAAAAAAGTCACTGTCGTTTGCATTTAGGGCACATTGCAATACAATTTCTAAAATGGTTTCAAAATTGACTTAACACATTTGTAAAATTTGCATGAACTGTATAATTTTGACGTAGGTATTTAGCCAACATACGTTGATCGAATTAATAAATCCATGGCCTGCTAGTGCCGAAGCGTTTTTTTTCGGAAAAGTAAGATTTTTTTGATCGAAAATATAAAGTCAATATTTTCTAACCAATTCTCGAACCAATTAGATCATATTTTGTTTCGCTACTATAGTAATTCAAAAAATTTCCGGAAATTTTCATCCTCTTTCAATTACACTGGAAATTTGTTGACGTTTATAGATTGACATTTTGTTTAACGGTACTTGAACGGTAATGATTTATTTATTTTTAAGTTTTTATGGTCTGTATGTAAACTAAAACAAACAAAAACTAAGTTATTATATTTTACATGTAATTGTTTTCAATATAAAATCTAATTATTGTCCCTATTTCCACCTTCAAATTAATAGATAGTTTGGTGTGAAATTTTCTTACAGAATATCGCTCGAACTTAAATTAATATCCGGAAATAATATTAAGCACTAGGGATATTATAAGTGAAAATACGATTTCTGGAAAAGTTGCTTTTCTAAGGCAGTACTATACTAAAAATTTGGGAATAGATTAGTTATAAAAAATTGAGTCAATATGGTAAAAAAAAATTGTAAAATCCTTATAGTTTCCGAATAAAAAATGATTGAAGTTGTAGTATTTTCAGCATTTTCATTGCTGGGCTACTGTAGTCTCTAGAGATTACTTTTTGTACGTATTAAAGTTTTTGTGATGTCAGTCTTTACATTAGTTTTTCAAGTGTCAAAAATGGCAACTCGGAGTTGATGGATATTATCAACAATTGAATTTGCTATATAAAATAGGTGTTATAAAAATGTTATTTATTTATTTCCTTGGGAATTCTTTCTATTTTTTGTTCGGTCGCAGATTGCCGCCTTATCAGGTTTTACAGTGGATCAGTTTCCAGTGCCATGCAGAAGTGTATTTTTAAATCATTTATAAGGGCAGTTCGACCCTTTCTGATTTTTGTTTTATAAAATTGTTTTTAGATATGTTCTGAATCACCCTGTATAGAAAAAATCTTTGAACAACATGCTATACGTTCACGTGTTATCGGTACTTACAGAATCGAGACGATTCAGATTCACAATGGCTCTTGGTTTGATGAAAATAATAAGTAGATTGATTTGAAGCTTCTCTATCCTCTCCATCCGTTTGACCTTTCACTAAATCGATATTGTCAGCGTCATCAAAAACTGGCGGTTTTACTAATTGCTTTTTATTAATTACTTCTTGTATACAGTGTTTCTTCCCCATTATTTAGAAACTAGTTTCTCTCTAATGATTGATTTTTAGCCCGTATAACACTAATTTAGATCAAAGTTTATTACGTCTTTCCAACAGACGTTAAAGTAAGGATTTTCAAGGTTAAAAAATGTTGTATATTATTTGAGTAGATTATTTGGGCGACCAGGTAGATCCGTAGATCAGACAAAAACAAAGGAAAATCGACCTGTGCAGAAACTCTAAAAAAACCAAGCTTTGACCATTAGGTATCGCTCTAAAGTCCTACTGTACACAGTTGATGTCGCAAAAATTTTCCTCATAACTAATTACTGTATCAATTTAGTTTTATTCCACTTGTAAATCTAACATACATAGAGTTTGTATATTAATAAATATATTCAGCCTTGGTGATTGTTTACAATCGGTACCGCCATCTATGCTTGCCGAATATGTACTGTGGCATGTATTATTAAAATTTTAAATCTAATAGGTAGATACGTTAATTTATTGAAAAATTCCAAGGTTATCGGAATTAATTTTGCAAAAAAATATCTGTTAAGTATTCCTTTATCACCGATAATTTCGCGCTATGCATATATCTCTATGAGACCATATTAGGTAGGTATCTAGGTATTTTAAGGTTTTTACGAATATTCATGTCAATTGACTTGCACTGTTTCTATCTCCTCTGAAATTAAGTAGGTAGGTAGGTACTTAATTTTCACGAGTTAAGATAATAATTTATCAAATAATCTCGCCAGTTTCCCCTTGGCAAAAGTTTTCTAATTTGAAATTGAACTATTGAACAAAACTCAGCACGTGCGAAGGTAACCTTGATTCATACCCAATTGTGTGCTGCGATGCCAGATTTAGTAAGCGCTGCCATCATCTTATTCACTTTGTTTATCGCCAAATACATTAAGATATTTTGATTGATTTGCCTACTCGATTGCTGATACCTACTAAACTTTGATAGTCGATGATTTTGAATGTGGAAATACCTGATTAACATCTACATTTTTATTTTATTTGTAATACCTACTGAATGCATAACTACGTTTTGGTTTTGAAATCTGCTGTCATGGATTATATCCATAAATGAATATGTAATTTAATTACAAACAATTATGACCTATACATTATTTGTTCTAATGGACTGTAGTCTATAAAAAAGATAAATGCGCACATACAAGTATTTATCATAGGGTTTTATTTAAGATATAATTAATTATTATTACACGTAATAAAATAGATAGGATGAGCATTGATTGTATACGTATTTTTAAAGAATTACTTCCTGCTACTTTACTATAACTAAATTCTCCGTATTCGAAACTCTAGCGAAATAAAAACCAATTGACAACGCAGCGCAGTTGCACGCTTCAGTGTTTGCTGATCAGCTGTGATGTGGCAACATCATCACGTAAAAAATAGGAGCTGTGTAGGAACGGTCCTCCGTCCAATGGCGGGCTGGGTATGTATTGACGTCAGAGGTTTACCTTAAGAGGGGGATAACAATCAGCTGCTTTTGACTCAACTGACATGTGCTGCACGCTTGGAGAAGTCCGAGCAGAAGATCAATTTTACTTAATGGAAGCCCTTGACCCCGTTCGAAGGTTGTTCAAGCCCTTTTTCTACTTGAAAAAAATGCTTGATGATTTGTGCTAGACACATGAATTTTCCTAGCGATTAAATTCAGGAGAGGCAAGAATGTATTGTAATAATTTGTCGTTTTTAATTCGACAGGAACATACATATAACTTGAATTGAAAATGGTAACTTTTATTTCTGTTATTGATGTTATAGAATTATAATTATACAGGGTGTCCCAAAATAAAAGGCCATACCATTAACCACATATTCTTTGGACAAAAATAATGCGACTTTCCTTGCAATTTTTTATTTGGGCGTCCCTGTTTCAATATACAGGGTGTTAAATTTACATTTTATAAAATTTATAATTATTCATTTTGTTTTAATTAGCAAATATCCATTTAGTAAGTATTACGATTTGCTAAGTTGCCAAGGTATTATAATAATAGGTATATCAACAAAATTTCAGTTTCACTTGAAAATGATAGTGAATGATAGATTTATAGGCACTACAATTTTTTCCCCAAAACGGAGCATTTAAACAAACAATTACAAAAGAGAAAAAAGATCAGAAGAAAATTCTACGTTTGATATTTCAAGATAAAGGGTACTGCATCCCTCAGTTACCTCCATTCGCCTTTTGATTTTTTTCACCATAATTACATAAGTATGCCGAAATAAGATAAAAGGACGTGCACAATTTCAAGTGTGTATCTCACAAAACAATGGGATTATTAACAAAAATAGTTTTATAAAATGTAGCTTTAACACCCTGTATATTGGAACAGGGACACCCAAATAAAAAATGGCATAAAGAAAGTCGCATTATTTTTGTCCCCTCGCGCCCTCTACTAGTGACGTTAAAATTAGAAACAAATATGAATTTCTCGCCCGCAAAACCCCTCCGATTTACAAATTTTATGTAAATATTTGGATATCTTAAGAAGTTATTTACATATATTTTTAGGTATTAATAATATTGTGTGAAACTAACTACTCAGTGGACAAAAGCCCTAACCTGCGTTGAATTACACCCACAATATCTACCCATATATTCCTTATTATTACCTTTTGTAACATTTTTTTACTGTTTTAGAAAGGTATTTTAAGCTAATATAAATCAAATCTCCTACAATTCCTATCAATGAAGTCATATGTATGTTCTCTGATACCAAACATCTAGGTATGCTAATGGACAATTCCACAAATTACATTATTTTCCTTAGATAATTATTGAATAGAGCTTTGTCTGTGGAATTGTTATTAGCATACTTAGATGTTTGGTATCAGAGAACATACATATGACTTCATTGATAGGAATTGTAGGAGATTTGATTTATATTAGCTTAAAATACCTTTATAAAACAGTAAAAAAAGTTATTTACACACACACACACACACACTTTTGGTACTTCATTTAAAAACACCCAGTGTAATGATGAAAATAACATTATTTCAACTGCTTGAAAGTTGAGACTTTTCCGTAATTTGCAATTTAAACTAAAAACCACCAACCAAAAAAATTTTGCGTCCATGAGAACAAAGCTTTAAATAGAAAGTTTGTAAGGGAGTAAATGAAAACTGATACAAACAAAATTAATAAACACTAACAAAAAATTGTTAAATATTTATATTCCATTATATACTACAAACTACACAATATCAATACACGTCGTTCTATATTTTTATCTATATCTTTATTTTATCTGAACTTTGTTATTAAGTTTTGATATGTGGCTGCCACTTCCTTTTTTTGATTTTATATTTTTACCATTTCTCAGCATGTGGGAATAAATGACATAAAGTGTTTTTGAAATCTATACGGGATGTTTGTGAGAGAGGCAACAAATAACGTCAAAATAAACAATTTTTAATATAAAACAATTGTAAAATCAAGTAAGCAGAAATAAGAATCCACCCAAGATTTCTGCAGGGAGACCCGAATTACACTGACCAAACTTTACCAAGTGATAGAACTTTTTGAAATAATAAAACAAAATGGGTCGGGAAATTATTAGTTTCCGAAATGCAGGGTATAGCATTGAATTGAATTTTGAAATTTTTAACTTACAATTAAGGTCATTAATTAAAAATCTCATATTTATATAAATTTGTATTATTTTAAAAAGTTCCATCATCTGATAAAATTTGCTCCCTGCAATTCGGAACACCCTGTATTAACGTGAGACTATAACAAGTTTTTGCTAAAACTGAATCATTTCCTTTAGCTTTAAAGAAAAACACTTAAGAAAACGAGGCTATGAAACGAGACAGTGAATTGTACCATTTAATTTTTTCTGCAGTAAAAAGAAAAACAACATAATAGGTGAAAATATTATTTTTTCTTTCTTATTCTAAATGACTTGGTAGCTTGTAAATTGTGTTAGACCCTGGAGAAATTTTGTATAATTGACACAGTGAAGACATTATTTTAGATTTCTTATAATCTGTGAAAAATCAGCAATAAATTTGTCGGCACCCTACAGGGCTTTCTTGATTAGAAAGTGATATGTCGGAGAGACTGAAATTATTTAAAAAATAATAGAAATAAACTACTTGCCACGAATCGATATTAGGTAATTCTATAAAAATTGTTCAAAATTATTTCAATGAGTTATCATGCTTGTAAACAGCGGTGTAAAAAATTATTCCTTTTCGCATTCGCATTATTTAATAATTTCTCAAAATTTCTGTCCTACAAACGAACACAATTTACTAATTATTTCTCGTTTCCTTTACAGATGCATAGTTTAAGTTTCGACACAAAAACAAGCAATAAAGACGGGGGAGATGTTCTGGTGTCTGTAGCAACTCTGATTACAGAAAGTCGGATACCTGGTAATTTGAAAGCGAAATCCAAGAAATTTTATGAAGGCCCACATTGTACGCTCATCAAAGGGACAAATAAGGGCCACAGATGCGATTTGAATAATTCTCTGGTAAGTGCACCGATTCTGTTTTGCAGAATCTTGCTAGTAATTCAGGGACACACTGTAACATAACAATGAATTTGTTTATCAATAAAACTAGGTCTGTAAGCAGTGGTATCCAAAATATTTACTCTATGGTTAATATTTAAAAAAAATATTTACTTTAGTTAATGTGCCCTATAAGTAAACAATGTATTGAGGGACATAATTATTTACCATGCTCACCCAGGATAATGAGGCAATTGTTGTTTTTAATACAATTTAATATGTAATCTAGCATAGTACCATCGGTTTTGCATACATGTATTGAAAGAAATTTAGTTAAAATGTGTTATAACTTGTGCTAAAAGTGTATGCAATTGTTAAGTAAATATTTATTTCGATTTGTACTAATATTTTTCTTTCTTTGATTTTCAGTGTTTGAAATTCGAGAACGACCGTAAAACTGTCTTAAACGTGTACCAGAAAAATTTACCGTTGTGCATTGAGGTTCTTTTAACATGCGCCTGCAGTAAAATTAACGGTGTGACTCAGACATCAGAAAATACTTTTGTCTTGGAACAGTGGCATTTCAATATAAGTATTAAAAGGTAAAGTTTCATCTATTTTTTTTATTTTGTATAAACATAAACTAAACATTTTCCTTTCGCAGAAGTCTCGAACCGCTATTTTTCAACCTGAATCAGTTGGTGAGCGCAATCCGTTCTCAATTATACTTCTCTCAAATAACTGCCTGGCTCTCGATTCAAGACGAAAACTCACCGTTCAACATCACCGAGGACAACTTCCGTTACCTCGTAACCGTACCAAGTAAAACCTTTACGACAACAAAGTTTCATTTATCGGCAACAAAGCACGAATTCCCGGCTACTGATATCGGCAGTGGTCTCACGTTAAATGTTTCCTTCTTCAGTTTACCTCGAACGACCAACATTCCGAATATAATTTGTTCTAATTGTTCGTCCAAAGACAATCTGATGGATTTGAAGAATGGCTTGGTAGACGACAGGATGCACACCTCTTGCACGTTGAAGGGCAAGCACCGGTGCGAGGATTTCGAGGAGTACGACGTTAAGATAGAGAACAAACTGGCCAACATAAAGCGGCTGTGTCAGAACAACGCAAAATGCACCAAAAGCGTCTGCGAAGCGTCCACGTCGAAGCATCCGAAACTGAAAGTTAACATAGAAAAGTACAACATATTCAACCTGTCAAACGCAACCAAAAACGATCAGAAAAATGAGAAGAGAAACATCAGCCCCAATCTGGAGCAGAAGCAGAAGAGCGCGAAGCTGGACGGGTGGCACGAGGCTTTCGAAAATCGCCATAACAAAAATGATCTCAATAAAAAGCAAGACAAGGGCCAACTGCTGCTAGACGCGATAGAGCGGAGCGGGCAAAATAGTACAAACGAACCTGGAGATGATAAAACATGTGCAAAAAAGAGTGAAAGTGATAATGCTAATTGTGATATGAGCGAAAGTGATATTTTTAGTATTAGGAAGAAGAATAATTTTAATATATATGTAGATAATCATTGTGATAGTCCTATTCCAATAAGCCGAAAGAAAATCAGAGATCTTTCCAACGTCGATATCGCAAAGCTGAAGCCTGAAAGGAGGGGACACGTTAGAAAAAAGATTTCGTTTGAGGACACAGACCGCTCGGAGCCATCCGAAACTTGTGATAAAACCTCGTCGGAGGCGAAATTGAAAGAGGCCAACCCTCCGGTGGAGGTACCGAGTCCCTCGGAACAGGCCAAGTTCAGAAAGAACCTGGACAATGCAGCTTCCATGGTGTTCCATTCTAGGACGGGTTTGCCGCTTACCAGCAGCCCAGCGCCCGTTAGGAGGGGAAAATCCTGTTTCGATTTCGATTCGTCACTTAACTCTGTATCAGCCATAAAAAGGTAATTTTTTTTTCTTTCATCTACCAGGGTTTGCTACAGGCATAGAGGATTGTGGAAACCATGTAAGGAAATTTGAAAATATTTGAAAGCATCACCAGTATTTTAAATTTACAACTAGATACAAAGTCATACAGGGAATAAATTTATAACATTGTAAATATCTATGTTCTGCATTAGATTTATAAAATCTTTATAAATGACAATAACTTATTTAATAATTCTAGAGATTGTAATAACAAAAGTGTGCTGTATTTATTAAATGAATCAATATTCATTGTTCAACTTAAATAGTTCAAAATCACGTATGATACATTTGAACTACTTATCTATATTTTAAGGATATACATATTTAACTTGTACAATACGAACACTTATTTCTCCTTAAAACTCATTAAATCTCATTAGTTTATATTTTCACTATCCTTTAAGGATACTACCTTTCAATTTATCTTGAAATTCAAGTTTGATACATTTGAACTACTTAGACTCAATTAAATCTCAATAGAATACAATTTCACTATCCTTTAGGGATATTACCCTCCAATTTATCTTGAAATTCAAGTTCAAAACATTTAAACTACTTATTTATATTTAAGGATATACAAGACATTATAATTAACCTGTACAATACAAACGCTCCTTAAAACTCATTAAACCTTATCTGTTGTTGGCTCATTGAACTACATTTTCACTACCATTTAAGGATATTATCTTTCAGTTTATCTTGAATTCAAATTCGGGACATTGGAACTACTTTTTATATATCTTAAGTATATATCAAAAATCGTAATTAACCTGTACAATGCAAGTGTTATTATAAAACTTCTCTCATTATTTCTGTCAAAAACTCATATTACTAAATAAATTGTTTACTAAATACATTTTTTTTCCTGGTGTACATGAATTTGGAAAAAAACTATTCCTGTAGCATCCCCAATTCCAGACATTCTTGGCCTCACTAAACTGTCGGAGCTAACTACAATTTCCCATAATTTTGGCGTTTCAGTGCTTTATTCTCGAGCAGCTTTTCGACAGACGACGAGAGCGAAAACGAGGGAAGCATAGTGTCTCCCTGCAGCCCAGACATCTACGTCGCTCCCAAGGGCGATGTGTCCCCCATCAAATATCGTAGAAAAGGACACGCCGCTAACTTATTAGGTTGGTAAATCATATTCAGGTCTTAGGGATTGATCGGGAACCTACTTTGCTAGCTTACGTGTTGTCTGGATGACGCCGATGTACGTACTTGTATTATTTTTTAATCAAAAATGGTATTTAGATTTAGGACACAAGGTTTGTGGTATTAACGTTTCATAGAAGGACGGTTTTCGTCTAATCCGCTTCCAAGAAGTGATTTAATTTTGTGAACGGTTTACTTGAAGGAATAAATATAAATTAATTAACGTGGTCAATATCAATTTGAATAGTTATCAGTTTAACCCTGTTTTAGTTGCTATTGTTTTTATTTTTTCCTCACAAGATATTACTATGCAAAATATATATGGAGCATGTGCTGCGTTTATAATCAGTGTTTATTGTCGATAATCTAATTAAAAATTTTAATTGCGAGAGACAAAGTGCACCAAGATTATTTTGTAAGTGAAAATACATTCACCTTCACTAACAGGATTGACATAGGACTGCATTAATCCCAATCTCTACTAATTTGGTTTTTATCTATTTTTTACATTTCTTTAATATCAAGTTAAAATTTTAAGACGTACCTAAAATTGTCACTATTGTCTGCAAGTTCTTGGCCATTTTATTAAAACTAGAGAATTTTTTACATGTAACAATTTATATTGACCAATTTCTTGGTCAGTTTTTATTCCAATAAATTAACCAAAAATTTGACGTATCGGTATATGTAATATAATAATACACATTTTGTGATATATTACCTAGCTTCAACAAATCTGGCCAAGAAATTAGAGGTAATTCATTAAAAAGGGTACTTCAATAAAAAAAAACATATTATTCATCTGGTTCTAATTTGTTAGCAATTTTCATGATTTTTTGTGATTAGTACCAATTTAGTACGTTCAACATTTTAATACCTGTTTTTAAACATTTAAAGAGTGGATCTAATATAATTTGTAGTTTTCTGTTATTGATTTTAATTTTAAAAGTTGGTTTTAATTCGACCAATAAATTGACCAATTTATTGTAACGTGTAAAATGGCAGTATAGATATAGCAAATTGTTAGAATTTTTTTCTATGAGATACGACCGTGTGATTACTACTTCCACTTTTTTTATGATCTGATTATTAATAGAGAATAAGTTTCTGCTGGGTTGTCTATCAAAATATGGCCACAAGTATTTTTAGTAAAATTTGAATTAATAAAATCTGTCAAAGTTGATGTAAAATGATTTTGTATTTGGGGAAATTTTTCTTTCAGTTCACACGATGAGGGGTCCTTTCGCGATGGTATTATAATATAATCGAACTACCGATCTTAGGTTTACGAAGCCGGCACGCTATACACTGAGCCACAGACTTCTGCAAAAATTGTGCTTATTTGTACTTCAGAAAAACGTTAACAACATTTTTTAAACGTTCATGTTAATATTTAAACGTATAATATTGTCGCAAAATGGCCCGTGTAGGTCTTGGTGTGAATGACCCTGTTTCATCAGTTTTGACATTTCGAATGATATTTAAATAAAAAAAATAATCAAAAATACTTACGGCCATATTTTGATAGGCAACCCTGCAGAATTGCATTTTAATTAAAAAACAGATGGACATAGTAATCACTTGGTCTATCTAGATTCAACAAAATGGCAAAGAAATAAGAATTCAATTAAGAAAACATTAAAACTAGTTCTAATTTATCGGCAGATTTTCTTGAGTTTTCATTATAGCACCAATTTTAGTATATTCCGCAGATTTTACATCTGTTTTTATTTTTAATATTTAAAAAATGGTCTATCATCATTTGTAGTTTCCTTGTTATTAATTATTTATTTTAAAAGTTAAATTTAACCAAAAAATTGCCAAAATTGCATAAATTTGTGACCAACAAATTGAACATTTTTTGACCAACTGACCATCTCGTATAAATTTTTTTTTGAAAGGAAGGTTGAATAACACATTATAAGGGATTAACGCAGCTCTAACTTTTTAAAATAATATTTTAATACTCATGAATACCTAAATAAGTTACTCATTGGTTTATAGCTTTTACAGTATTGCATTATTTTATAAAATAATATAACTTCACCCCTTTTTTTAATCACGGCACCAGTCCATTATTTTTTCACTATGCTATATAATTTTTATGTTTTTACTCGTTTCAACAGGATAAAACTTTAAAAATCAAAGGAAAAAAAACAGTTATTTTTAAATATCTTAAAAGAATAAGAACATCTGACTGCAGACTTATTCTTGGAAGATATATGACTAATTTTTTCGTATTAATTCTTAATATTTACGTTTTAACAAATTTTACAGCTATACATTATGACGGAAAAATATACAAGTATAGCTGTAGTTATATATGAGAACTATAAATCCCACAGGCCTTAAAATAAATTTAATTTTAGATTACGAATTCTAATTGTGGTTTTATAACAATATAAAACAAATAACCATATTACTATAGCCATGAATAACACTGAAATACTTAACATTGTCGTTTTTGAACGTTTTACTTACATCAGTGGTATTTTTTTCTATAGGAAGCTTCGAGGAGTCTGTTTTAAATGGCCGTCTAGAGCCCGTTTCTACCGTCCACGGTTTTACAGCAGAATTAGGCGCTAGTGGATCCTTCGTTCCTAAACACCTCGCCGTTCCAGTTACAGTATTTTTTTATACGCTAGGCGATAACGATAAAGTCTCGTCTCCATATCTTGTAAGTGGAGTGGAATTAGCGTTGGAGCAATTTTGTAACGTTTCCGTTTTTAGGGACATATAAACCTCGGAAAGAAGGGTTATAATGTTCCAAAGTCGGGAACCGTTCAGGTAACGTTATTCAATCCCCTTAGGACGGTGGTGAAGATGTTTGTCATCATGTATGATCTCTCCGATATGCCGCCAAATTCCCAAACGTTCATTCGCCAACGCACCCTATACATGCCTACGAATTGCAAGGACACCAACTTGGAATGGGGCCCAAAGTGGCTGAGATATCTTATACATTTAAGGTAACCCGATGTTTTCCTTTCCTGATCGTTTGTCTCATTTCCGTTTCGTTTTTCAGGTTTATGAGTTCAAAATCAGGTAAGATATATCTGCACAGCGACATAAGGATGATAATTTTCCGTAAGTGCGACATGGACACCGCGACGGCTCACGGGATAGACATGAGTTACGAGCTGCGCAGTTTCACGCACATGCCCGCTAACCCCAGGTTCTCTCCGAGAAAGTAACCAGACGTTAACATACTAGAAGTCAATATAGAAAATCAAGGAATGTCTTCGTCCAAGTACATTTTTCATCACATTTGTCATCAGCTGCTCAGCTGTTTCATGCAGAGATAATACATTTCCTTGTTAGCTCGAGGTTTAGAAACTACTGGGTGTTGTTCTTGTATCGTCCTGCCGAGGCGTGCTGTGTACGTGTCACAACTAACCTTAAATATTTGTACGAAAATTCGTCAAATGTATTGTCACCTTTTTTTGACACAAGCTGTGTGGAAACTACGAGGAAAATTTAAAGTAGTTTCTACGAAAATAATAGTACGAGTTCCTGTCGTAAAGCAAGACAAATTTGAACACATATTATTGGTAACAAACAATATTTTAAGAAAATCCATCAACATTCTGATGAATGTATTCTATAGGTGTTTATTGATTAGAAAATTTATTATAACTTGCGATTTTTCAAAAATTTAATAACAATATTGAAGATTTAAAACTTCTTGCAAAAATATTCTTTGTCACATGGTTTATATAATCCTTTAAAAAAAAAACCTTGTGAATGTTAGAAAAAACAAACTACATAAGAAATTTATCAAGATGCTTAGAAAATAGACTGTCACTTTTTTATTTGCATTTTTTTTCTTAATTAATATTATTGTTTATACAATTTGTAATATATTTAGTCAACCAGTCAAACTAATAGATGGCGATAATCTTTTAAAATCCAAATCACCCTTGTCTATAAAATAAATGAATAAGGAAGACGTGGATTTTAAAAGAGTATTGCCATCTATTGTTTTCAGTCTTAAGTAGTATACATAAACACAACTTATTATTCATCATTCTGTATTAAAAAGTTTATTTACTTTCATTTTTAATCGTTTTTGACAAAAAAAAGCATAAAATCTCGGTAAATTATTAGTACCTATTATTTTAGTTTCATAAATTTTATGAATTAAGATCATTATAAATATTTGCTACCATTAATAACTGTTGTAAATTTGAAAATAATGTTACATTGAGAAAAGAAGACAAAATATTACATAACCTCAAATATTTATTTGTTTTTCGAGGACATACCAATTGCACTATTAATTTTATGATTCAAATCATCCCTTAAATTTTTTATTCATAGATTTTAGACCCTCTATGTTGGAACAAAATTTTCTTCAATATTCCTAGAGCATTTAACCAAGAAATATTAAGCATCCACCATCCTAACCACTGAACGTAATGGAACAGAAATAATTTTAGCCAGTCGAGTAATGGACTAGTATGACACGGGTATGATACCGATTAAATACATTTTTTATTATTTTTTTACACATACTGAAGTGACATACCAATTTGCCAATTTTTTCTTCTGACACCTTTCCAATTCTTCATTCCTTAAATCGAATTTGATTGATTATTTCTCCACAGTCCGATGTCAGTACTTGCAGCTGTTTTATAAAAATCGACACAATTTATGTCTATAAGATTTAAGGTTAATTGTGTACAATATAGTCGTAGGATAGACACAGTATTATTTTGAGTGCTGGCAACTTGCAAAAAAAGCGGTACCTTTCATTTTGCGTGTGGTTCGTTTTTAAAAAATGTTCTAGTTTGCCAGTGCAAAGTAAATATATCATGATTTGTTTTACTCTTTTTATAAGTATGTATAATTTTTAATTCGATTATTGTTTAAATACTTATTTGTTTATCGAATAAATGAAAGGCAAAGAGTCTGCTTATGGGAATCTAGTGTGTTGGGTGTCTATAACGATTTTTTCAATAGAATTGTGACATCGTGAATCGTAGTTAAGACCGTGGATTAGGACATCGTGTTGTGATAAAATTCAGATATAATGATATAGGAACTAGCAATTTCTTTCACAAATTTTATTAAGCGAGAGATACATCCATTATTTTCTAATATAGGAACTCTAAAGAAATTACCATATTTTTACATATTAACGAAGTGTAACTTTAGTTGCATTCAACGGACATGGCCGATGGTTAGTGCCCGCCTAGACGTGTTTTTGCAGTAGTGGGTTTGAAAACAGTAGTGTAAAGCCTTTTTGTCGTGGAAATTGTAAAACGATACAAGTATTATTGCATGTATTGAATGTGATTAGTTATCCGTAACAAGTACAGTTCAGTAAAATAAATAGTCGAGATAGAGAACATTTGTGAACTACTTTTTCAAGGTAATGATTTAAACGAGTACAATAATAAAATGTCATATCTGAAATTCCTTTCTGAAGTTCTTTTAAGTGGGCCAATTTGACATTTCTGATTCTTTAGTGCCCCTTCACAACTGGTTACAGCAGGAATCAAATATTTGTCACTTTTATGAACAGTTTTGATCCGTTTTGCCTACGTTAATATCAAACATATCACTTTCGTTAATTTTTTTCTTAATGTTCTATTCTAGTAATTTATTGCCTTAGCCATCATCTGCTAAATCTCTTCAACTTTGTAATAATGTGTAATGTAATAGTGTGGCAATACTGTAATAGCTTACTTTTTAATACTTATCTAATCTGGTTTACAAAAATGTATGTATTATTTGGCTACTATTTTAACACTTTAAAATATGTGGAACTGATATCATTCCTATACTCCACACAAGTTCTTTGTGTGTAAATAGTTTATTACGTTTTTAATAAAACTGCGCATAGATATTAATAATGCACTGCAACTTCTCTCACTTTCACCATAAAAAACATAATAATTATTATTTTAGGTTCTATCAATTTATAAATTTAAAAATGATACTTAAATAAAAACCTACACTCAATAGATATTTTTAATTTGTCATAAATTTTAAGAAACGTCAAACTAGTGATATAAACTATTGACATTTATGTCATATGTACTGTACAGTGCTGCCACACACAGTAAATTACTGCACCCGGGCAATACAACAGACTAGACAAAGCACGGCTGTTGCGATTTAGCAGACGATGCCTGAACCAGAGACAGATGTCGCTGTGCCATCAGGAGTTGTCGTTTTTATTTTATTAAATTTTTAAACGTGAACTAATGTTGATTTTACGCGTTATGTCAGTGAGTTTGTGTCATGGTAGTCGCCTCGTTGTCTTTTGAGTTTCTACAGCGTGAACAGTGAATGTATTCTTTCTGATTTCATTCATTTGCATTTTTAGGTAAATAGCTCATAACTGCCATTGAATTTGTACATAGTTGTATTATATATTTTTATTGTACTGATTTTTTTATTGACGTTGCTGGTATGTTATTAATAAAAAACGAAGAGACAGTTAATTATAGTTATTGCTTATTTCACTGTATGTTAAGACTTCAGAATAGCAGTCCTTGTTTGTGTTAACCATTGTAAATGGTGAATATTTATATGCACTCTTCGTTTTGGGCTTGAACCAGTTCTTTTAAACATGCTCCAGATGGAATGAGATACATGAATAAGCAATTAAAGAGAAATTTATGTTTGTTTTGAGTCTCACCATTATAGGAACACCGAGTCATTTTTATCAACATTATTAAAACTGATTTAATATTTGCAGGCTTTGTCTAGAGCAAATTTTCTTTCTCATGTAATAGTTCCATCAAGTTAAAAATTAATTTCTCTTTGGCGTAGACAATACAAAATTTTTTTTACAAATGCTGTCTATTTTACGTTTAAATGGAAAATATAGACAAAAAAAATGTTTATATACATTTTCGTTTTTGAAAAATTTAACACATTTTTAGTGTGGTGCAATAATAAAACATGAATTAAATCAGATGCCAGGCATAGTCAACGCTGCAAATATTTGTGTACAATATTATTTACTGAATTTTTGTCATTTGCGAAGATATTTTTGCATGTTTCGAAAGAAAAACAATGTGCATATAGATCAGAATGGGAATGTATTAATATAGATATATACAAATATTTATTATATATACATTATATCATACTAATTTTTTATTAGTACTTGAAAAATAAATGCGTGAATATTCAATTTTGTTTGATTACTTTCGCTGCCAAGGTTTGTATGTCGAGCACAATCATATGAAAATGCCAAAAATTCGTCAATTAAGAATCAATTAGAAAATAAATATTTATTAATTCTATACCATTACAAATTAAAATTTATCTGGATTTATTTTCATTTCTTCATACAGTCTCTTCTCTATAAGCGGAATAAGCAGTCTATTTTGCTCAACATTACAACTCAAATATACCGCTTTGTTAGTTTTCTTTGAAATTTTGCAAGCGATATTTTTTGAGGTATCTTCAGCAAAGTTGCCCAATAGTGTAGTACCGGTTGGGGATTTTTCATACCGATTTCCCATGGCAAACGATAAATCACTAAACTCAAGACGATCCTTATCGTTGATATAAATTAATAATGAATCTATCATTTTAACTACTTGGAATATAATTTTACGTTCTGTTATTTCTTCCGCAAATTTGTGAACGATAAATTGTGATTCAACTAATTCTACCTCACAAATACTGGATGTATTTGTATCCTCCGTATTGTTCATTCTATCAAATAAAGATATATTAAGTAATTCAATCAGATATATTTTGCAAATTTATATCACTTACATGATAAATATAGATACAGTTTTTCAGTAAAATGTTTTCTTGTATCTGGAACGGTAAATGTTTGAACGAGATGACAAGGAATAATGATTTTCTGAATTAGTGAAAACTGTCAAAACCGTAGTATACTCGGTTTTGGAAACCAGATAATTAGATTTTCTAAACAATTTTTGCAATAATTTTTCAGGTTAGATTTGTTTTATTTTTTATTTATTTTGTAAGTTGGTATTTCACTATTGGCAAGTGCGTTCTATTTACATAGTTCACAGAACAGCTGTGATAGTTGATTAGATAATAAATAGAATGCTATCGATAACTTATACTGAACGCTTATATTGTTTACGTTGTAGTTTATTCAGAATCAAAATGTCATGAACACTTTGAAGAACCACAAGATCAGTTTGTGAACGACAGGATTGATGATCCAATAGAATCGATTAATTGGATCGCTTTAACTGATATCCCCAATGGAAACTATTTTTTACTCTATGGTTGCTTGTGCAGTATATTTATCTATTGCTCTATGGTTTATTACTTTGTTTTTTTTGTCAGTTATTTCCATTCCATGATATTTCAGTTTTATGTTCCCGTACTTCCCGTGAGTTTCCTTGTACAGTTTCTTTTCCAGATTCTTGCATTTATTGTTAATCTGAATTTGTTAAATAGAACTGATAATTCTTTGTGTTGAAGCATGCCCGGAATGCGTTGTGCAGTTGCTATTTGCAATAACAGTTGGGAAAAAGTCAAAAGGCGAGATACGAACATTTCATTTCATCGATTTCCAAAAAATTATAAGAGACAAAAAATTTGGGTCAATGCGTGTGGCAGAAGTGACAAATGGAATCCCAACAGTAGCTATGTATGCAGTATACATTTTTCAGAAGATGATTTTGAAAGTAATTTACGTGCACTATTAATGCCAAATACCGTAGCCATTAAAAAACTTAAGACAACAGGTAATCTATTTGTAAGTATTTTGAAATTGATCACAATTTTTCATGATTGTTTTGCGTTTTTAGCTATTCCTATATATTTATTAAAAAAGGATGATGAACGAGATCAATCGACATCAGAGGTGATGTGGAAGGAGTGTTGCGAACCAAGACAGGATGAGAAAATAAAAGAAGAACTTCTAGTGACTGACAATGAAATTATAACACATATAGAGATTAAAGAGGAGGAAGAAACTTTGGAGTCAGCCAAAATTTGATAAAATTTCCTCGGATAATAATGGACAGAAGGAATGCAGCAAGGAATTGATTCACAAACAGATTAAATGGCTCAGTTGAAATTAATGTTAGAATTAAACAGTACATTCGTTTGAATAAATCTGAAGGAACATGTAGTCAACTGCAATTAATAGAGGAATATTACAAAAATCAAGGTATGTTGGTCTCATATTTTCAAAATTTATACAATATATTAGATTAAAGGTTAGATTTTCATTAGAAATTAACTAAATTACCCTGTTTCTCCTGCAGAGACTGCTGCAAATATGAGGTATGTTTGTGGAGACTTGAGCGCCTGCAGAAAAATTTTTCAGGGGGGGGGGGACAAAATGGAAAATATGCATATGTATATAGGGTATCCACGAACAATTTCTAGCTCAGGGGGTGATTCTACATAAGAAAACATTGGTACATTTTGTAATTATTTACAACAGCGTAAAACTCCAATCTTAACAGAAAAATTTCTATTCCCCCTATTTTCGAGGGTGCTGATTACGAATCTGAAGTCGGCTTTCAGCGCTTGTATGTAGTTTTCGAAAAAAATTCAAAATTGTTACCTCTATATTATACATTTCATAGAGCAATCCAACGTGCTGTCACCTTACTGTTAAATCACTTTAAAATGTCATCTGTAGGACAAACAGTGCGGATTTGCGTAACACAATAAAACAAAACCACTATAATAATCTGAATTATCCATGGTATTACGAAATAGGTATAAAATACAAAGAGCAAACACACCAGTTGACAGTTCTACACAAAAGTACAAATTTCTACTTATTATCATATGTCAAGTTTCAAGTTGTTTGTCCTACAGCCGCCATTTTTAAAGTGATTTGACAGCATGGTGACAGTACGTTGGATTGCTCTATTAGACTGAAGTTGCAGTATAACCCTTATATATTTTGACAACAGTGTGACGTCATGAAATGAAGAAGGCAGAGGTGTTATATTGAATTCAACCCACTGAAATGTACGATATGGAATGCGTTTAGTCCATTTGCGCATCCAAATAAAGGTACCAAACCTAGGAGCAGATAAAAGGAGGCACATGAAACTTAACAAAGACGTACTTAATTGGTTATATATGTGGGTGCGGGAGAGACAACCATCTGCACATACGATATGAATTGTGTTCTTAATTTTCTATTATTTTGTTTGTAAACATGTCATTGGCGTACACTGTGGTTTCTTCTTTTATCTTGTATCTCGTTAGTTATTCTTTATGTATTTTTGTGGGCGTTATTGTTGGAACATGTCATGTTTTATAAGGAACTGTAAAATTAACCAGCATATAGCACGAAATAATTTTCCATATTCAGAATTCAATTTCATTTCAATTCACAATTAGCTAAGCCCCTACTGCTTCGTCATTGCTAGATGCACAAAATAAAATATGGCGCTGATCATAAATAATCCATTCACGCAGCTTTTAGCGCATTCCAGTCATCATAATATAAAATTACATTTCAGTGATTCAACCTAATGTATACATAGAGGTTACAATTTTGAATTTTTTTTTCGAAAACTAAGTACAAGTGAGCGCTGAAGTCTGACTTTAGATTTGTGATCAGCAGCACCCTCGAATTTGTACCCCCCTTTTTTTTCATATGAACGTAAATTCGGAAATGCTTTATTTGGAGATACAGGGTGTTGAAATAAAAACTTTATTTTCAATTTTTCTTTTTTATAACCTGCAAAATATAAAATTTTCGTACAAAATTAGATAACGGGGTTTTTTTGGGTGAGAAATCATAGTTAGATGTTATACTCGCGACAAGAATTCAGATGTCTTACGTCACGGCTGACGTTATACGCAATTGTTTTTATTGACAACATAATTTTTGATATTTGGTCGCGTTAATAACAATACTTCTTTGCAATTTAGTGCAATATATAATGCAAACATTTAGTATAGTATATAATTTGTACGCTATTATTATTTAATTCAATTTGATCTAATTTTCTTGACAGTAAACTTCTCGGATATTTTATGAATAAATCTTATTCTTATATCTTTTCTATGAAAAATCTATAAGATTAGATTAGACTTATTTCTGAATTAAGTAGATATCGCTGCTCCAATCCGGGAATCTGATGAACGTGTTACAAACAAATTCAAAGGTCTCATATACTCTATAAACACGGAATTTTTAATATAGTTAGAATATACTCGTGTCAAGAATTCAGACGTCTTACGTCACGACTGACGTTACACATTTGTTTTTATTGTCAACGTAATTTTCGATATTTCGTCGCGTTAAAAACAATAATTTTTTGCAATTCAGTGTAATATATAGTGCAAACTTTTACTGTAGTATATAGTTTTATTACTATCAGTTGCAGTTTCTTAAATATTTTGATGAAAATAGTGAATTATTCATTTGTTCGTTATTCATTCGTACATTTGCGCTAGATGTATTGTTTCTTGAATATATCGTCTCATAAAGGAGACAAATGTGTCAAATAACTCTCTGGATAGTCTGGAATCAAGATCTAATTTATTTATATTTTTAGTCATTAGCAATAGTAATTCACAGTCATCGTCCATTTTTCAAACATTAACAATGTCTAATTAGAGATTAACAGGAATACATCTACTGTTATCCGAAATAAAGTTATTCAGAAACTCTTTTAGGGGGTCATTCCAGATCTCACTTATTCTGCTGATCTTGCTCCATTAGATTTTCATCTCTCCTGTTCTCTGTCGAACACCTCTCTCTTGAGGAATCTCCTTTAATGACGACATTGTTTAGACATTTGTTTGGTGAGTTCTTCATTTCCGAACTACCAGGTTTCTTCAGGTATGGAATAATTGACGTTGGCAAGCAGTCGTAAACAAGTACAGGCAGTGTAGCAAAGCTACATCTAGTGGCCATTAGCCACTCCATGTTAAACCTGACAGGCCACAAATGAATGAAGCGTTCTACCAAGCTGTAGGCACCAATCAAAGTCTCCGATTTCTATCACGTTTCGGTGATAACGATATTTGTAAAACTGAATTCCAGGAAACGCTATGCTACATTACGTGTATTCGTGTTTACAGGGTCCTTACTGTCGGTTTTGACAGACATGCCAGGGTTATTTGTCAGAATTTCATGTATTTCGTCCATTTAAATGAAATACATTTTGACTTCAAGAAAAACAATACAAAAGAAGTAGAAACGTCAATATTTCTTAATAACTATTCTGTTTTTTTTTTTGCAGAATGGGTCAAATTTCCTGAACCATGGTAGTTCTACCACAAAGACGCTGATATTGGGGACGTATTTGACTGAAAACAAGTCCAGTATGGACCAAGAGATAGAGGATGGCTGGTAAATCGCATACAACCATTTATTTGTTAGACCAGAGTGTGCAGACAACATATCTTTTTTTTTGTATAATTTAAAAAATTTTGTTCTCGCAGAAAAGTTTGTAAGATTTTCCGTTGTGTTTAATAAATTTATTGTTCTATTTTAGTGTTTTCATTAAAAAAAGAAAAATAGTACATCGACAAAAATTTAGTTGATGGCAAAAGTTAAAAATTTTAATTAAAATTAGAAATTTTTTGTCGAATTTTTTGTTTAGAATTGACAAAAAATGGAGCAAAAAATTTGTAGAGGGGGAGGAGGGGAAATTTTTTATAACAAAAAACGCAACAAAAAATTTACGAAAAAAATTACCGATTTTTCCTTAAAATTTTAAGCAAAATTTGTATCTCATTTTTTGTCGAAAATTAACAAAAAACGGAGCAAAAAATTCGGACGAGGGGAGGAAGGGAAATTTTTTATAACAAAAAACGGAACAAAAAATCGACGAAAAAAATGTCCAATTTTTCCTTAAAATTTGAAGCGAATTTCGTATCTTATTTTTTGTCGAAAATTAACAAAAAATGGAGCAAAAAATTCGGACGAGGGGAGGAAGGGAAATTTTTTATAACAAAAAACGGAACAAAAAATTGACGAAAAAAATTTCCAATTTAACCTTAAAAATTTCAAGCGAATTTCGTATCTTATTTTTTGTCGAAAATTGACAAAAAATGGAGCAAAAAATTCGGTGGAGGGGAGGAAGGGAAATTTTTTATAACAAAAAACGGAACAAAAAATCCATTTTCGTCTGGATCGTTATTTTATTTTTAAAAAATTATATGTACATCTTAGTCTTGTTTTACTTTCGAATTTGTATGATCATAGAAGAGTTGTAAAGAATCATTGAGGTACATTCTCAGCATCCTTGTCAGTGTTCAAGCAAATTTATGGGCAGTGTTTTCCACACCTGATGATGTGAGCAACATCAAAAATATACTCCTAGTTGCAGACGATTTAATATAAACGCCTAGCTACTAGGAACACACATCTTCAAATGTTGCTCAATCGAACTGATATTTGTTGAAGAGACCATCCTGAAAAAGAAAAAGATACAGGGTGATGAGCAGAAAAGTACACCGTTATTATATTAGAAATAGAAAAAAAAAAAAAGTGAATAAAAGTTGAATGGATAAAAAAGCTATATTTTAAAAATATAAAGAGTGACATATGAAAATGTGGTGATAAAGTAATCTTTTTTTAATGGAATATCTGAATCTGAATTTGGAATTTATATGCTCTGTAGGTAGGTAGGTAACACCATAATTTTTCATGATGCATGTATGTAGAATGACACACTCTTTCAAATGGCATGGTCAAAATTGGGGGTTGCTATTTAAAAAAATTGTCGATGACGTCATACCTCGAACAACGATGACGTCACAAATGTGGGTCGTATATCAAAAAGTGCCTTTTTTTAAAACAAAATCGACGTGCCAGGGAATTTTTTTTAAAAATTTTCAATTTCAAAAATAATGAATTTATTCATTACTTTTCGAAAGCACTGTATAAGTAGGTAAATATGGATGCAATGTTGCCAAATTTTTCGCAAATTCTTTAAATTTCAGGAAATATCTGAACATTCGTAATAATTTATAAACAGCAAGTTTTTTTTAATGGAACATCTTACATATTTGAATTTGTTCCAATATCTGCATAGTACGTGTAAATTTGGATGCGGCGGTGCCAAATTATTTACAAAATTCCTTATTTCTAATTAAAAAAACGGTTTATGAACATTGTACTTATAAATGACGTCACAAAAATATTCAAATAAAAAATGAAGGAGGTAAACTATATAAAATCTGCTGAGTATGTAACTTGGATAAGTAAATTTGGATGTGGTGTTGCCAATAACATATTTAGAAAATCCCTTAAATCTTAGGAAAAAACGTGATCTCTAAGCATTTGTAATAATTCATAAATGCTGACATAAAATATTTGCATAATCGTTAAATGGAGTAAAAAAAAGTTGTATGTTATCATTATTTATAAATATAGAGAATAATAATAATTTATTCTAACGGACTATACAATATAGTATGGGAAATAGTCAAAAGTACAAGATACAGATGTGTATGTCACATAATATAAAGTCAGATAAAAAACATACAAAAAAAATGTAGGTATCAGCTATACTATAAAATATAAAACACATGAATATAACACAAATAACAAACTATAAAAATAATAGGATTGCATCTGAAAGTATGATGGTAAAAAATTAATATTTTTTTAATAGAACACCTTTATATATTTAAATTTGATCCAAAATGCACGTATTTCCTGGGAAAGGTCATTTGGATGCGATATTGCCAAATTATTCAGAAAATTCCTTAAATTTGAGGAAATACATGATTTCTAAACAGTCGTATTAATTTTGAACGGAAACAGTTAGAACAAAATTATATGGTAGTTTAAAAGACAAAGGTTAGCCAAACACTTGAAGATTTCTAAAAATATCAATGTGTACTTTAATGTATGTACAGGGTGAATCAAATTAGTACGTCAATTGGTTTCGTCATTTTTGTTTTCTCGAAAAAAAAAGAGCCCAGAACTTGTCTATTAGATTTGCTCGATCTATAACAGAACCATCCGCAACCCTCAAAAACAAACTAATTTAAATACCCTATATACAGCGACCACAACATAAAGGTTTCCAACCTGCTTGCGGTAGGTACTTTTAAAGGGGTGAGTCAGTAGACCATTAATATAGAGATCTTGAAATACGTATTCACACACGCTAAACGGACTGATGGTGTCAGTTTTTATCTAATTTGGCATGAAATGATAAAAATATGAAAAAGTTGAGTTCTTAAATCATATGTCGTATAGTCATAAAAAAAAATTGTAAGGTGTAAAAATATCTAAATCGATTTTCTTTAGAATAAATACTTTTCGTAAGAAAAGGTAAGAATTTTTAGTTATACACATTTTCTTATAAAAAAATGTATTATTTGTAAATAAAGAAACATTATCAGAATGTAAAACTACTCCAAAATTAAGATAAAAACATCTGTTTGACACATTTATGTATATCAACCAGTTACGTACTAAAAGCTTGACATTGCTTTTACTTGACGAACTTATATTATCAATCAAGTATTATAAACAATAAAAATGTTATTTTCACTCAAGATTACTTTGATAAGAGTTTCATTATAAAATTGAGCACTTGATGTTTGAATTGAACGATTCGAGAAACAACATTCGAAAGGTACGTTCAGTTAGATATAACCATACTTCCTTAAATGTATTAAATTCACTTCCAGTACAAAATGGGACATTTCGTTGCGTTGCTCGTCATACTAACAGCAGCAGTAGCCTGCCAATCGGCGTTACAAAACGTCACCGCCGTTTCCTGCACCATCACAACATACAACGAAGAGAACATCTACAATGCCCAAAGCGAATGTTCCGAAATCAACATCGACGGAATAACCGTCCCAGCTGGAGTGACCCTGGACTTAACCAAGCTTAAAGATGGTACCAAACTAATTTTCAGAGGTACCATCACCTGGGAATACGCGGAATGGGACGGACCTTTAGTTAGGATTGCAGGAACCAACGTAGAAGTTATAGGCGCTGATAACCACGTACTCGACGGTAGAGGACAACTTTGGTGGGACGGTCTAGGAGGAAATGGGGGTGTAACGAAACCCCATTTCATGAAAGCGACGGTAACCAACTCCGTTATTCATAAACTGTACCTTAAAAATGCCCCCGTCCAAGCGTTCTCGGTAAACGGTTGTGTAGATTCTGTGATACAGTACATAACAATCGATGATAAGGATGGAGACAGTAAAGGTGGACACAATACAGACGCTTTTAACGTAAATTCGTCCAACAACGTAACCATAAAGCATTGCACCGTATACAACCAAGATGATTGCATGGCCATGAACTCTGGATACAACACCTACTTCCTGGACAATTACTGCTCTGGGGGTCACGGCATTTCTATTGGTTCTGTAGGAAATGGTGCCGAAGTTAAAGGGGTAGTAGTTGACGGTTGCCAAATCGTTGATTCCGACAATGGAGTCAGAATTAAAACCAAGTACGGAGAGACTGGATCTGTATCCGACGTCACTTATCAAAATATAGTGCTGAAAAACATCCACAAATACGGCATCGTCATCCAGGGCGACTACGGATCTTCAGGAGGCGTGCCCACCGGTGGTGTGCCAATTTCTCACTTGATTTTAAAGAATGTAACAGGTACTGTTGATGAAGGTGGCGTTAACATATACATACTCGTGGAAAACGCTTCAGACTGGCACTGGTCTGACATTGATGTTACTGGTGGAACCAAGAAGATGGATTGTACGGGTATTCCACCAGATACTGGAGTCTCTTGTTGATTAAGATATTACTGATGTTCTTATGTTCCTAGGAAATAAAGTTACGACAATATAAACAATGCTTTGTATTGTTTTTATTTCTTCAAAAGTTTTACACATTTATAAGATTTAATAAACGAAGATAAGCAAAATTGACTTTCAATCTATACAGGACGCTAAGATACCTTAACGATCAAGGTAACGTTTTGTAGGCCTGTTCGATGCCTTCTAAGCCAACAATCTAATTTTAAAAAACAAATTATTTTTACCAAATGGATCGCCTTTGAAAAGTTGTTTTCGGTAAAATCGTATTTGGCTTTCTAAGGGTAGTAGCATGAAAACAAAACACTATCGGATATATTTATGGAATCTCCTAATTAAAATTAGGGTTTTCATTAAACTTTTTGTTATTTTTTTCGACAAATTCGTAATTTTTTAACATTGTTACGCAAAAAAACAGTTTATGTTTATCGATTTTGGCAATGGTTTCGAGTAAATTGCATTGAGTTGAAGTTAGTAATTTTCAAGTCTAGTGAACCAAAAAATGAACTTTTGACATTTGCAGACCATCCAGGATGTCATCCACGATTAGAGCAAACAAGAGGAACAACATTTTTCGCAAAAAATCTTTGTTAAAATATATATTTTTAAATAAGATAGTCGTGGTGAATTTCAGTGTAGGTACATATTATATAGGAAGTGCAGAAAATTTAAAACCTAACGATTAATGTAAACTGCAGTTATTTTTACGATATGAAAAATATGCCGTTAAGAAGTTGTTTAGAAGTAAAAATCAAGATGAGTTTGACTTGTATACGATATATAGCGTTTTCCCTTGAACATTATGTTTAAGAATGGGATTAGAATGCTTTCAAGTTATATCAAAATTTTAAAAGGAAATAAAATATTTCAACAATTCAAATCATACGAAAATATATTTAATGTTTCCCCTATTGCACGCTACTGCTACATATAGAAAGTCACAGCTACTAGATATAAGAGATAGAGAGATACATATATGACTAAATTGCTTAATTATTTGGTGCTCTACCAAGTCGTTTAAAAATTAAATAAATTTCAAATATTTCAAATTTCAATGGATATCCACAAAAAAATAAAACTGGTTTCTATTTTCTCCTGAATCTGACGTTTTGACCTGTTCTTTATAATATTTTTTTTTCACTTAACTTTAAATCGATTCGGCTTCTTAATTGGTACAGATCTTTATTTATTTGAATGCGACATGTTACTAGAGCTATTATTTTAGTATTTATATATATCTTTAAAATATTTTTAGTAAATGGTTCTACGTTAAAGATTATTTATTTAGTAAGATCTAATGTTTACGTTGATACATTTAAAAAATGAATACTTAGTGCCTACTTTCCGAATACCACTTATTCGGTGAAGTGCTTACATCACTTGCAATGTAATTACGATATAAATAATGTACAAGGACACTCAAATTTCGACTGCTTCAATGTAAAATATTTTCAAAGATTATCTGTTGGGTTTCAACAAATAAGAATGAAGAAACTACAATCCCACGTATTATTTAACAATAATGAGTAAACAAAAATGATATTACAATGTCCACAATTCTTAAAAGTACGACAAAGGTTGCTTTGCATTGCTTTTATGATACCACAAAAATTTATTGACAACATCTCTATACAATCTTGATTATAACACCATAAAAACACTTGTGTCCATTAATAGGTATGATTCAGTTCCTCGTTCAGATTTTAAACAAAAATAAACCATAAATAAGTGACACAGAGAAGTGTTAATTTTTAAATCATAAACGACCTAGAATTTTATCTACCTTATATATTGCTTTAAAATCGTATCAGTCAGTTTTGGTGGATAAAAACCTGAATATCTCATGTACATAGATGATATCTTATTTAAAGCCTTGACCGACACTAGGTGATTTGAAAATATTACGTACGTTCCCGAAGTTAGAGTAAATTAAAGAAAATTCTACAAATGTTATAGTAAACGTATAATTTTTAATGCATGATGCCAATATCTAAAATGTCATTTTAAGGCACTGATGTTAAAAGCAATATTTATATTTAGCATTGGTGCTAAAATCAAATGATGTGATTTACTTTTAACACTTGTGCGAAAATAGAAAACTATGAAACTATATTATTTATGTAAAACCTGTACCAGGGTAGGGAATAATGATGTTATTCGCCGAAATTATAGACAACATTTGGCACCATGGCTCTTAATTGTAGTAAGATTAGTACCAACGTATGCTAACAAATTAACCGAATATCCATGGAAACAATGTTCAGTATAAAGATGAGAATAAGGGCAAATTTAGAACTACAAGATGTAATTATATGTTGCATCACTTCTACTCAGGTTTCCCTCTGTTGGATAACTCATCAGTTGCCTTATCTATGGCATACGGAGAAGAGCTAACAAGTTCGAACGCGGTATATGTCTGGGGTGCCTCTAATGAATGAGTTTGGCAGTTTACTGTAAGGCTTTTAGATGTCAGATGTTTACAGACATTTGTTTTCTGTGACCCACCTTATATAAATAAATTAAATAATACTCTAGAAAGGAATATATATTTAAAGCAAAAATACTAATTATGTACTAACAGAGAAGAGCTAACGCAAGTTCTTTGTATATGTCTGGTATACCGCTAATGAATAACTTTGACAGTTTGCTATAAGTCTCTCTTTCCTTATATTATTTATATAAGGCATTAATAAAAAATATTAGCGATATTATAGGGTGGATTGTGGAATAGTGTAAAATAATACACCAAAATGTACAACTGTAATGGAAAATTACTACTTATGAATATGTATTTTGTCATAGTAAAACCGTGTCTTTGTACACATGAAATGTAATTTTACGTTATTATGTAATTTTACAAAAAATCATATAATTTTACATGAAAGATGTGAAAGTTAAAAACACAAAAACAAACAAAGTAATTTATTATTTTTCATTTGATTAAATTAAGTTTTTACTAAATTAAGACGTTGGGTATTAAATGAAAACTAAATTATTAACTAATTATATTACTTTCTGTCTCTAATTATCAATACATATAGAAACAGCTTTGAATATCCTTTATTATTATTATTACCTAACATTTGTACGGCTGTAATTATGTTAAACACTTACAAGCGATATAAGAATACCAATTAGCAGCAGATGATTTGAACTGATGAAAACATAGGGGCAAAGAATCAGTACTACAGTTAAATTCTGTAAAAATAAAACATAGAACATTGTTACTACAACTAAATATGGTCCACTGCAATAGAATTTGCGCGGAATATCAACTACAAGCTATTTTTTATATAAAAGGCAACGCAGCTACTCGAAAACTAGTTCAACTGGAGTTTTAACTTAAAAAATACGACAGCAACATGCTTTGCCGGTTCTTGATTTTCACCGTTTTATGTAATTTTCTACTGGAAACGGCGTATTGCGACGAGAGTGGAAATTTCTTTTTGAAAGTCTCTAAAAGCGTGCCCAGAATCGGAAAAAGAGGCAAGGGCAGTCCGGAGTTTGAGAAGTTTTTCCTGAAGGCGTCCAAATCAGTACCCAGAATAGGAAGGCGCAATGAGGTAAATATTTGTCAATATAAGTACTTTTTGATTAGTTCTAAAGTCTTTTTATATCGTAATTGCTTGTTCTTTTACAGAATCCCTTCGAAAATCAAAACGAGGTCGACAATGATTATACCCAAACAAGAATCAAATGTAAGTCCTCTTTAAAGTCAAGTTTTTATTAATCTATTCAAATACATATACAATCCCATTTTTATTATGCTTTCCCCATAGATATGAGGGTATGATATTTGTATAGGTATAAATATAATCCAGTTTGAAATAAGACTATATTATGCTAGAATTAAATAAATCTATTTTGCTATATCACGATTTGTCAAAATAAGCATAACTTTTCTAAACTTTAGTAAAACAGATATCTAATCTATATATCTAGTTCTATTTCTGTTTGAACTTTATGATAATATTATACAAGGTGTTCGGAATATGAGTTCCTTTATTTTTACCAATAAAAATTGATAATGAACCAATTTTGTATAATTAAGTATACAGGCTGTATCTCGCTTAATATGCGAGACACGTCAAAAATCTTTAATTGAGATCCATGGCCAGCTTTATGAGTAATAACAAAAAAACCTGTAAAGTGCCCAAACTTTAAGGCTGTCTAACTTTTTTATTTTAAGAGATAGAGAAAACTTATTGGTAATAAATTTTGATTGCAAAATTGATACCTTTCACCTGATATAAACAGATTTTTGAAATATCGTATGTGGTTCGCGCCCTCTATGCGGATACAAATTTTTTTTATTGAAGCAGGCTATGGCCGCAAAAAATTGCCTGTTTTTTCGTCTTTCATGCAATATACTACATGTTGCCCTTATCTTTCGTATTTATTAAATTTTTTTCAATTTTAGTTAAAAAAAAATGTACCTAAATATTTTCGTGTTGCTCAAAATAATGTAGAACCTGTTTTAAAGACGCCAATTGCAAAAAAATAAAAACATAATGTACTTTTTTATGCGAAATACAGATTTTCTTATAATATTATTTTATTACATTGTCTGTGTCAAAATAATTTAAAAGACCCAATTGCTTCTAATGTGAAAACATTATATCTTAAAAGAGACCCCTGTATAAGTACGCCATTGAACTCTCTACGATCACCATTCCGATATCTCAGCTATTCTCTGAAATACAATCCCTTAAAAGAAAGATTTTTAAATTTCGCCTTGTATCTCAAAAAAATACACACACACACATTGGGACACACTGTACAACTCACAAACATCAATCAAGCACTAGATTCAAATACGAAACCCACTAGTCAAGATACGAATTAAATAAGTATACGACGCACAACTATTTTGATTAATAGCCTGAAGTTAATAATAGCAATCTTGTCGCACTTTACATCACATACAGTTTGCTGAAATTTTAGGACGGCTTATATTATTTACTTCATTAATACTGATACAAATAAAAAACGTTAAAAGAGATTTTGCTTAGTTTAGTTAGTCAATTGTACCTACTTAATGTAATGTATTATTTTTTTGTCGCTTTTGGTTTGCACTGATATTCCGGACATTCTTTATATAAATATAGATTATAAAGCATTATCTAAATTTTACTGCACATGCATTTAAAAATATTCTCCGATGTGACTAAACTATGCTAGTAAAATTTCGAATTACCAGCATGTAATTACATGTAAATATGCACTATCAAGAAAAAATCTTACTTTCAATACATACGTCGATTGTCTGAGAGCTTACTAGTGTATAATTTTGAATCTATTTTTTAGATCCCACCTGGTCCGAACTGGCAGATAGATACGAGTACGATCCAGAACTATTTTCGTCCCCACAACTGCTAAGAAAATTAGAAGAGGAAGTTGGCGACGACCCCACTCTATACGATTGGGACAAAGTACGACTTAGACGTAACACACCCGGTCAAAATCAGCGTCCTTGAAATTAAAATATATGCCAACATAATAACCATACAGCATGCTTTGCCGTATTATAATATTTTCTTATAACAGTTTATAAAAAATAAATACATTGATGCAGCAGTTAAAGGGTTTTTTCGTTATCACTAAAAAAATAAAACCAAATAAAACATCTAGTGTCATATTCTAGTTATTTGATATGCTAAAAATAAATATCCACTTAAAAAGCAAACAGTGGTTAAAATAGAGAAGAAAATGTTTATACACTTCTGTTAGTCCATTTACATGCATAATATTCTCTACCTATGGGTTTTGGTTAAAATGACATTACAGTAGGTATATGTTAGTGTTAATTATGCTGTTAAACCATATACTTCCTTACTAAACCTTAGAAATAAGAAATTTACCCATACACACAAAATAAATGGTTTTAAAGATATTAAATACGGCTAAAACTGGCTCCTTCGCCAAAGTATAGAAAAAAAATCATTTCATTTCTAGTCATAAAACTTCCTAAAAACTTAAAAATTCAAAGAATTTGGTCAACTTTTTTTTTATACAATGAAGTGGGTTCTAAAAAATCTGGAAAGACAAATATACAGTGCGGCTCATTTAAGTTTGAAACACCTCTGTAAAAATTGCGTATAGAATGCGATTTGCTTCGGTTTTTTTTTTAAGATAGAGAGAATTATAAACTCTATTTGAACTCACAATATGAAATTCTATTATCTATAATCAAGGCCTACTTTGTTTTTCTTTCGATGTCAAAATTGGCCAGCGATTTTTTTAATCTAAAATCTGACCACGCCACGCTACCTAGATTTAGCACTCCCTAAAATGGATATGTACCAAGTTTCATAAAAGAATATTTTTTTATTAACGGTAAAATTGATATTGATACATATTGATCATTTTAGCTTGACAAAATTAGTGATAGTCAGCTACTGGCAATTTTTTTCAATTAATATTTTATTAAGAGCGTTAGTGTTTTCTACAAATACAAGTAATTTTTGACATCTAAGAACTGAATAATATAGAGTTTTGCAAATAACAAAAATGTTAACTCATGTCGCCTGCGAATATTCAAATGTACCGAAGTAACATCAATATACATATAACGTCAGAAAAGCGATCTCTCCAGCAAATTTTTCTTCAAAATACATATTTTTTTTTTAAATTCAACTATAGATATAAACATTGTTATAATATAAACTTATTTCTAAGTATAAGATTGTTCACTTTTGTTTATAAGTATGTGAAAATAATTGTTAAATTACAAATGCATTTTAAAAAATATTATATTATTTGGGGAGAGTTTAAATAGAAAAAGTGGATAAACAAAACATCAGTCATTTTATTTTTGATATTACTTTTGCCCTACGTGTTTTATTTTTCAAGATTTCAGTACCTAAAAACACCACAAATTTGATCATTTTACGGCAAGAAATGCAGCGACCTTTAAAGCTACTAAACTTTTAAAGTTTATAATATTATATCACAGCTCAAAAACAACTAACTGTTGTGGTGTAGATGATATTATTTGCTGTAAAGCCTTTACTATATTTAGTGCGTAGTATTTTTTTTTCAATATTCTAAAGATAGGTAAAGTTGTATGGATTTACAAAAGAAATCGTTGTTTGTTTGATAACTATAGACCAATTTCTATATTATCCACAATTTAAAAAATTATAGAAAAAATAATCAATAAAAAAATAGTAGGTCTGGGAATCTTTATTGATCTGAATTAAAGCATTTGATCTTGTTAATCACAACATATTACCTCGGAAGTTATATACATATGGACTTAGAGGTAATATTGATAACTGGCTTAATTCCTAATTGTCTGAGATAAAGCAGCTTACAGAAGTTAATAACATGTGTTCAAAACCTGAAATTATTAAATGTGGTGTCCCATAAGAAACTGTATTGGGGCCCTTATTACTTATAATATTGGCTAATGCTTTAATATACACCTACTGTTTAATAAAGGAAGTCTTGTACTATTTGTAGATGATACCTCATATATGGTGTTTGAAAATGATAAGTATGGGATAATTTTTTGTGGTTCATCTAGTCGTGCAGACAGGTAGAGCTTTTATAATGTAAAATGTCTGTTAGAAATAGATTGTTACTAGGTGCAAGGGGGATATGCAGATCTAAGTTTATGCCTGTAAGAACTAATAATAGTGATTTTAGAATGAACAATTTTTATGATAATTACCCTCGTCATGACTTGATTCTTATACATATGAGTAGACCAATTTCCTTTAAAAAAAATTCGCAATACACGATATTATTGTATTACACGCTACTTGGTAGAGTAAAATTAATCACTACTTTAAAAACTTATTAAGGTATGCGTGAGGTATCTGTATATGAATATTTGTCTCATAAGTTAATTTAAGTTTACATTTTATTTTTTGGCTATGAGGTTTTGTTCAATTATTGCACGTATTAGTTAATTACGCTATTAAAATATTTATAAAGCAATGAAGTTAGCAAGGGTATCTTTAGTGAAATGTGATTTCAAAAATATGTACTGATAAACCTGGCTCCTTCGCCATATTATAGAAAAATAATTTCTCAACTGATAATTTACAAATCCAAAGATGCAATGTTTATGATATTTTCTGCGAAATTTAATACAAATTGTAAAAGAAAAACGAATTAATTAGGCAAAAAAATACCAAGACGAAGTATTCAGTTCGAACACAGATCGATAATTTTATTGAATACAATGAGGGGGTAAATACGCAATTAAAAATTAGATTCCTCTCTTTTCTAACTATAAATTTAGTTTAGTCATAAAACACCAATTTGACGATGAAACAGATTTAAAATTGTGCAATCTGGATTTACAATATTGACATTCGTCAAATATTTCCCCTAAAATAATTAAAAATGCACAAAATCAATTTGTTCATCATTTAGTATGCTACCAAAAAGCAACGTGTTCAACTTAAACAGTAGATATTTATTTATTAAATATTTTATGAAATTGATATCCTTACTCTGTCCATTCTTCATAATTCTTAATGGCATCCATCTCAATCCGAAGCTTTAACAATATTTATAGTTACTATACAGGGTGTTACG
Organism: Monochamus alternatus; assembly: GCA_037114965.1. Classification (NCBI taxonomy): domain Eukaryota; kingdom Metazoa; phylum Arthropoda; class Insecta; order Coleoptera; family Cerambycidae; genus Monochamus; species Monochamus alternatus. The sequence goes on from CM073427.1 coordinate 77,547,601, forward strand.
CCACTGTATGTTACAAACATGTAGACGTGTTTGAAGCACAAAATCCATAAGAATGCTTGGATGATGTCAAGAATATGTATATATTTATATTAAATAAGTATACTTTATTACTGAATGAATACATATAAGTACACTTGAATGCAGTTTAAAATTTTAAGTATATTAGGTATTCTATGTAAATGCAAATTAGATTTTTTCCTAGATTTTGTATCCTAAAATATACAATATTAAAATTGATATTTATTCTACTCCTATACCCAACTGTGAATATTTTCAATGTACCTGAACGTGTAAGTCTACTTACATACACACAAGCACCGCTAGTGCACAGAGAACCATTTTTAGCAATGGTCCATCATTTTTTAAGTTGCCATGCTAAGATATCGCTGCCATATGAAACCGACCAATCGCAAACCTACCATTACACAACACGCTAATGGCGACCGGACAAGGAAAGGGCAGAAAAGGCGGTAACGTTTTTGACTTGCGCTTTCGACTTCCTCTAGCCTTCGCGCGAACCGAACGCTGGCTGTCCCGCTACCTTGCCTTCGATTTCCAAAACCGGTAATGCGGCTTCCGCCCACCAGATGACAGGAGTAGTCCGCGATGTTTCTTTGGAAAATGATATAGTTGTCGGAGAAAGGAAATTTACTTCGCATACATTTGAAAATGATCATAGATACATAAATCATTTATTAATTTTACAAAATTTTAAGGTGAAAAATCATGGCCACGTATCGTATGCTGTATTATGAGAGAGGTCATGCTTAGTACCAGCAATTCTTTTCAGGCATATTGCCGGAAGAGTATGATTAGATTTAAGTCGACTGCTACAAGGTTGAGAGCGACGATGGGGGTAACGTTTAATAAGGTCAAGGACAGTGCAAGTCGAAAAGAATGCCGTAATTAAGTATTAACTACGTACACAGATATATATCTAAGTAATGCTTGATATACCTGTAAAACAGACCAAATCAATTTAACACCAGAAAAAATGGAATTACCTGCTTTCATTAACTATAAATCGACAAGAAGGAACAAGTAATCGAATGACGGATGTTTAAACAAACTTTTTAGTTTCGTCAGTAGAGAAAAAGGTCGTAATTTAATGGCTTTTCACAAAACAGTACGAACTGGCGCTAATTCAATCAAATTTATTTTCACTTTCGCATTTAACGAAAAATAATTTCAAAAAAGAACATCTAACGTAGTTAGATTTTGTTGAAAAAATAAAATGTGCGTCTTCCAATAGAGTGATTTGGTCAAACCTTAAATTGCATTATTTGACTAATTTTTATGAAGCATTTATTACGTATGGTCAACCCGGAAAATTTGAAGTCGATCAGATAAGTAATTTTCAAAATATACAAGATCAAACTGGCACTCCACGGATTGTAAGACGTGACGTCATTGCCTCCTACAGCTTCTTTGTACCTATCCGATTTGAACTCGGGCAAAGGTCTTTCTATGTTAAATTAAAACAGATTATCAAAAGATAACTGCTTTTAAAATTCACAACATGCTATTTAAAAGCACATTCGTCTACCGATGGTAGATGATGATGGACTATTTTAATACAACTCACCAATTTGTAAGTGCTGAAATGAGTTCTAAAGTTCTAAAATTAAATCGTTAATAACAGCTAGGTAGTAACTAAAAAATATGTATTTATTATGTTCTAAAATGGGACGCTTTGTTTTTTAAAAAGAGTTTTACGTAACCAGAATATTGGTTTTGCTACATAATCGCTATTAGACAGCTTTGTAAATGTTAGTTAATTTAAAGTTTGGTTATTAATTACACAGAGTGTGTAAACAAACCTTGAAATTTATTCTCTTTGACTTCAAAAATTTTAAATTTTATATGAAAATATCTATATGCCTAAAAAATTATTCTATTTCAGATTTTCATAAAAAAGCTACGGATACATCTACTGCAGGTTATGTTTAAATTAAAAGAAAAATGTCTTTTAACTACAGGAACACCCCAATTTCATATAATACCTATAAAAATAAATAAGTAGAAGTTTAATTTATAAATCTTATTATTCAAATTTAAATTGCATACTAATTTCAATAAGTTTATTTAGTAGTTTGATTTCTTTCTTTTATTAGTCACCTTATAAAACAAAAAATTAAGCAAGCTATAAACTCGATATTGAAAATACTAATAAGGTACTTATATAATAAGTAAATATATTGTTTAGTTTTAAATGTTAAGTAGGTATATGTACCTAAGTATTTAAAGTTAACTAAACTAAACATGAAGGATACATTCCTACATAAATAAATCATTAAACTGAGTTTATTCTTATCTTCCTATTATATTTACAACACATATTTATTTGTTGTTCAACACTGATAAAAATTATAGGCGATACTACACGATGGATTGTTGGTTACTTATTGCTTAGGTCAATAGTGTGGAATAACACCAGAATGTGCATTTTTTCATAATAAAACCGTGTTTTTGTATACGTAAAATGTAATTTTATAACGTTATGTATTTAAAAAAAATGTATCTTTACATCAAAGATGTAACTGTAGGATATTCACATAGAGATTTTTGTAATACAGTATAGATTTGGTATTTTTTACATTAATATAAAATGTGAACAACGTGTAAATTTACAATAATTTTTATCAGTGAAGAAATATGTCGGGCTTCATTGTTTTTTCCAACAAGTTTCGTGTATTTTGATTCCGGTGTAAACTAATAATAATAATAATAATAATAATAATAATAATAATAATAATAATAATAATAATAATAATAATAATAATAATAATATTTATTGATTCTTTATGCCAATAGTTACAGTTGGATAGAATAAGTCAATTACACAGAGATAAAATATTATATGTATAACCATAATCAATAGATATATACATACACACATGTATAACATACCTACAAACCATACTTTTTAGTACATGTCATATGAAAAATATATAGAAGAGATAGGCATACGACAGGCTACATAACAACATATAATAAAAATATAGATCAAAATTACAATTTAAAAGATATATCATAACGTTAAGGCAAACAAACATCATACAGAGTCACGATATTCATCTAGAGAATAAAAACTATTCTCATATAAAAACTCTTTTAACTTTTTTTTTAAATGCATATTTTGAATTATTTTATTTTATTAAATAAATGATCTGGGGTATTGGAACATTTCGGTATAGAGTTAGTGTTTCTATTAACATCTTCAATATTTCAGTTTTCCATAACTGAAATAGTGGGGTCCTCCCATGTTTCATATTCTAAATGCAAGCAAACGGTAACACAATCCGGCATTTTATAGGAGACAATGACGTCACACAGCAGTTTACGCGAGTCCATGTTCTCAGATTATTTTAAAGGTTTTAGAGGCGTCAGAAAATTATAGTGTTTCCCAAATCGCACTAAAATTACAAAATCATCCAGAAAACATAATAAAAAAAATGCTAAATAACCCTATTATAATTCGATCCATTTTTCTTTAGTAACTTCATATTACTTGATTAATTGTGTTGCGATATTAAACAATTTTATGTATAATTATTGTGTACCATTTTGTCTATTGTGATACTGTATTCACTTTATGTAAATACCAAACGACTTGACTGAATTTTTTGTGCATATAAAAATCTTACAATAATTTGTACCAATTTGAAACATTACGCTTCTAAAAATATTTATCGAGTTGTAAGTATATTGCTTTTCCTTCCGTAAATTTATTAGAAATGATAAAACTCATTGTTATAGAACTAGACATGGCAATCTATTTAGAATACCCCATCATAAAACATCATTATATGAAAAAGCACCTTCTTACATGGGCATTAGATTTATTTATGAATTATTTACCCGTTAGTATTGGAACTGAACTCAATTTTAACTTGTTCAAATCAAAATTGAAAAGATGTTTGACTGAGAATTGTTTTTATACCATAGCAGATTTTATTAGTTGATATACCTATTTTGTAATATAGTCGTATCTTGTTTCGTTGCTGAGTTATTTATTTTACTGTTAATGTTATACCTAAGAAATTGTGTTGACTTATCCAATGTTACGTGTGTGTGATCTGTCTGGATAAATAAATAATAATAATAATAATTATTATTATTATTATGAACGTTCAAACTGTATATATTTCAGCACATAGGTATTTCTCTAGGTTTGTTGACAACTTTAAATTCAGTATGGTTAGAACCGAAATAATAATTCGGCGACAAATATCGGAGGATTGATACATTCCTTGTGAAACAATTTGCATGTCGATGCGTCTTGCATGATGAATCTTATTAAAATGACAATCAAGGGATGACAAAGCCTTCATTGTTGCGGTTATGACTGTTGAGCGTAACTAACACAATAGATGAAGCCACCGTCAATTTTGTCATTAAATTTTTAGAACCCGTGCGTCCAGTTATAGAAACACCATCAAGGATCAAAAGAGGAAGCAATGTTGTAGAAAATTGAATAACAGTTCGAAGGGTAGGTTCTTATATGGGCATTGTTTGATTGTCAAAATAAAGGAGGAAGAAGCTTTTTACATTTCTTTTTACTGTTATTTTTATATACAAACTTTAATTAAAATGGGAACTGTAATTATTAAAGTTAAACAAGCATTACATAGTAATTATGAAGTTGTTGAATAATTAAAACAAGTTATATTTTTGAGAATAATCAAATTTTTAAATCAAATATCTATACCTATCAACTAGCTATATTTATTTAATTTTAATAAAAATATATCGGTCGTAGATTATTATAAAAAAAGATGTAGAATCCAGTTAAAATTTAGTACCAAAGATAATTGAACATAAAGTTGGATATACCTGTTCTGAAAAACACTAGCATAAACTCAGGGCCTGATAGATTTTCAAAAAAGATTACAATTTGTTCCTGTGACCAAATGAACTGAAATTTGGTTATGTTGGGTTTCTGGGGATGCTAAATGCTCTGGAGCTATTAATTTTTTACTATACATCATACACGACGATCACTGCAGTACTCTGCGGGAACATTCTAGGTTCTAACTGATGACACCGGAAAATTTTTGTTTTGTTAGTTCATTCCCAATGAAGTGAATAACGGTTATTATTTAGGAAACACATATAATAAACATTTTGTAGGATATTCGTGGACAATAGTTATTATGAAAACCGTACGCATAAGTAGAAAAAAAGCTCCTTGGTTAACAGATAATATTAGATTGCTGATGAGACAGAGAGATAAAGCTAGGGCTGAATGTGAAAGAAATCCTTCACCTGCTAAATGGCACTATTATAAACAATTGAGGAATGCTACTAATCATGCTCAAACAGCCGAAAAGTTAGCATATTTCAATTACATTGCGACAAATAAAAATTCAAGTTATCTGTGGAGGGAACTTAAATCATTAAATGTAAGTTCTAATAAAAATAAATTTCAGTTGCCTTTAAATTTGTCGAATCCAGGCTCTATTAATAATCATTTTATAGACAGTATTCCACAAAATAATATAGACACTACCGATATTTTAAACTATTATAATACAAATATGATTGTTAACTCAAATTTTAATTTTAGCTTAGTTTTTGTTGATTTTTTGAGAAATATTCTACATACCCTAAAAAACACATCAGCTGGTACTGATTTACTTAGTATCTTCTTCATTAAGTTATGTTGTCCTCATATTTTAAAATATATTGCACATATCGTTAATAGTATTTTGCTCGAGTGTCAGTTTCCAACTTCTTGGAAAGTAGCGCTTGTGACACCAATACCTAAAATAAATGATCCGAAAACGTTGTCAGATTTGCGACCTATTAGTATTTTAACTGGATTATCAAAATTAACAGAAAAAGTTATAGAAACTCAAATAAGGCAATACATAGATAGTTTTAATATATTGCCTACTATTCAATCTGGTTTTCGGCCTGGGCATAGCTGTTCCACTGCTGTAATGCATGTAGTAGATGATATCGCCGAAGCTACTGATCTAGGTAAGTGTACAGTTTTGATCCTTCTCGACTATAGTAAAGCTTTTGATACCTTAGACCATATAGTCCTGCTTGCTATTTTAAAATCTTCTGGATTTGATATTAATAGTTTAAAGCTAATTGAGTCATATCTTCAAGGTCGTTCACAAATTGTAAGAATATCCGATAAGTTTTCTCAAAGCAGAAGTGTTTTTAAAGGAGTTCCTCAAGGCTCTGTCTTAGGTCCATTATTATTTTCAATTTATACTTACAGCTAATAAAGTTTATTAAATTTTGTTCACTTCATATGTATGCAGATGATACTCAGCTATATTATTCATTTTTCCCGAAGGATCATCAATCTGCTTTACAAAAAATTAATGTTGATTTGAAGAGCCTGTTTAAAATATCTAGTCAGCATTCGCTCAATTTAAACCCATTAAAATCAGCTTTGCTTCTATTTGGAAAGAAATCGGATACTGTAAATTTACAGAATTGAATTAACATTGAAATTAATAGTTGTCGCTCAAAATATTCCAACAGTGCTAAAAATCTTTGTGAGGCTCTATTTTTGTCTCAGTTTGCGCACTGTGCACTGTGCCTGTGTCCTGTATATGGACCATTATCTGAATTATGCTGGTTAAATATGTCTCAAAGAAGAAAACTTTATTCTCTTTGTTTATTTCACAAAATTATTTTATCCAAAACTCCACCTTATTTGTATAATAAAATAACATTTCGAAGTGATGTACATAATGTTAATATTAGATCAAAAGGATTACTTAGCCCCCCATACATAGAACTACTTTTTTTGAGAGATGTTTTAAATATTGTATTTATAAGTTGTACAATGATGTTCCACCTGGTGCAAAGTCTCTTAATCTTATAAACTTTAAAAGACATATTAAAGCAGTTTTGCTGAGGAGTAAATAATGTGCAGTGTGAATCTGGAAAATATATGTATATTTTTTTTGTATTTGGTAACATAGATATTTTATTTGTTAATTATTTTACATTTTTGTTTTCGTCTACATCTGTGAGTCTTTTGATAAAATATATTCAAGGGTTAAGTGGTAGAGCACACATTAGTTGTGAACGTCCCCTTGAGATTTCCTCTTTTTTGTACTATTTAATATATATATATATGTATATTTTTGTCTTTCATTGTAATTGTAGAAATTGGAAATAAAGGCATTTATTTATTAGTCGATAATCACATCATAATCATATTTGTGGAATTATTTAAACTTAATAAAAAATATCCGCACGACTTATTTCTTAGTACTGATGAAACACAAATTTAATATTGCAAGGAAAATCCAAAAAAATCTATATAGCTGTTCCATACAAAAAGAGATATCCGTAACATAAGAGCATTATGTTTTGTAAAGAATCGTTTGCTGGTGTTACCTTTAAGCAGGTTTGCTTTACTGTCGCGCAAAAATATTTTAATACAGCATTTATAAAAAAAATGCTGTAATTATACAGCTAAACAGTTTTCTGAAACTAAAGTGCTGCGTAACTGGCGTAAGAACATTCTTGAAGTAATTTAAATAAGTTAAAATAACTATAAAATATTTGCTGTAAGAATCTTCTCAAATATTTCTCTTGCGACCACTACAATATTGATTTATAACGCCTATAGTCAGTCGTGTAGATTGCTACTATAGACTATTGAGATAGACGTTATACAGTAAAATGACCTCCTGAAGCAAAAATAATGTATAAGTTCAGACACAAGAACGTTCTGAAAATAGTTTAAATAAATTCTATAAAACGTTTTTCTTGTTGGGATCTCACAGGTACTTTAAACAGCAAAATAGCGGCTGATAACAAAAAAGTCTCAAATGGAATATTAATACGATGAAATTGCTGTCATGTAACCACTACATATATTTTATATACATTTCCGGTCTTATAGTTTTGAATTATAAGACTAGTGTGCTACTTGGGAATTCCACCCTAAACTAAACACATTTGAACTAGGTTAAGTTTATTTAAACTCACTTATTTTTAATTTAAAATACATGTGGTCGAATTTTATCCTTTTAGAAACAGTATGTACAATAGAATAATGAGATGATTGTTGTACTCGTCCAGTTAAGTGCGTTTAACTGATCGCTAAAATAAAGAAGGCGACGTTTTCATGAACCTTGCGTATCTGTTCCGCGAGGGTATTTGGCTTTGAAGAAACCTTTCATCCTGGTTTTTGTTGTTCCGTCATTCGCCAAGATGCCTCGGAATATGTTATTTGCCTAATAGAACAAGTAGTAGTGGAGTAGATCGTCCGTAAAAAGTCGAAACTTCGTATTGTTCGACGGAGCGAAGAGCTTTCTTTAATCATTAATCACCTGTTGGAATAAAAATGAGTCTGCGGACGGTGTCGACAGGTAGAGACGTAGGCAGGAGCGGGACGACAGGATCAAACCCCGCACATATGTACCTTGTCATGGTCTTTAATGATTTTCCATCTGAACGTGACGAAGCAGTAAGCCCGGTAGCTACTTTACTTATCTATTTAATATAATAGAAGTGACGCCAGTCGGTGAAGATTCGATTGAGATATAAGTAACTGCGAGAAACGTGGCGGCAGGCTTGCTGTATACCTCCAATTTAAGCATTCTGGAGCGATTTTTTCATACCTGGTGGAAATTTCCATGTTCTTTTATGCTCTCTTTACATAATATTTACTGGTAATTTTTAATTTTTATTAAAAACAGGGTGTTTTCAAATGAAGTAGCAAAAAATTAAACCACAGATTCCTTAGGTGAAAATAAATCGATTCAACCTAACATACCAACATCTCAAGTCGCATAATAAAAAAATCAAAAAATCAAAATTGTTTCTAATTTTGACGTCACTAGTAGAGGGCGCCACTTATGTTACATCGGGTTTCTTTTAAATGGCAGAACTTTTTTGCTGCTTAGTGTATCCCTCTGCTTTGCTTTTGCTGCTTAATGTATACCTTGTTGAAGTCGTAACAGTTTTCAAAATAATCCTATTTGAAATATTCAGTCCACCGATTGAAAACTGTTATCGTTTCAGATAAAGTGCCTTTTCCACTGAAAATACAGCAAAATGTTGTTCAGAACAGTAAATTATGGAGACCTGCAAAATTTCAATAAGATCGGTCTGCTTTGTTATAATCTGCTTTGTTGAAATTTTGCACGTCTCCATAATTTTTTTTTCCAAGTAACATTTTGCTGAATTTTCAGCAGAAAATGCACTTTACCTGAAACCAAAACAGTTTTTACTCGATGCACTGAGCGTTTCAAATAAGATTATTTCAAAAATTTATACTCCTATACCGACTTCAACAAGGTATACTTTTAGTAATGTGAGTCAATACAATACATTTTTAGATGATGGATGAACAATAAACTTAGAGAAAGAGATGGATAACTCACATTTAGCGGATGGATGGGCTAATTCCATTAAAAAAATCTTCCTACATAGCCTGACAAGGCCCTCTTAACTATATAGATATTAAAATGTAACTCGCATAGTGTACCATTTATTATTGAATTATAATAATAAAATCTACTGTATTTCTGTACATTTTAACTAGCAGAATTTTTAAACTTAACAACTTTTTCCCATGACATTAAAAGTAAAAAAGTTTTCCTCTTTTCGACTTCATCTGTCGACACATTCTGTATATGGCTACAAAAATAATATTAATACAGTTTTAAATTGGCATCTGCTACACTATTCAGGTTAATCAAAATGGGAATATTTGAACTGAACTTCATTCATTATTTACATTTTTTACACATTGAGTCATATACCTGAGTGCAATAATGTTAGTTACTGAAAAAGTTTTCTCCATACATATTTTTCAATTGTAGTTATAAAGGTAAGAAAATATAACAGAAGAAAATTATGCTACCAGTTACTAGCTACCAGTTGTATTCAGCGCTACATTCCGATCCAAATAACATCTTTTGTATTTGCTCCTATAATTTACGTGATGTAGAATGTTATTTGAAGCATTTATAAAATTTTGCTATCTGATTTCACTACATTAAATTACTTGTTTTATTCTGAAAACATAATAAACAAAAGTAATAAATAAGAATTTTTTTAAAATGTTAATTAACACCATCTATCTGGTATTTACCTAACAGCATTGTCGCCGTAATTGTCACGAGTGGATCTATATTGTAAGCAAAGTTATAAGTTACGTTTAACAATACCGTAAGTTTGCCACATCACCACTAATAATTATCGCATTACCTACACACAAATCCCACAAAAACGCAAAAATATGAGAAACAAACGCCTGTTTACATCATCAACATCGTAATCTGCACTTGTATCCACGGAAACAAGCCGCACTGACCGGCGTGTAACGTCACACCAATGATATCGCGTTTTCGGTCACGTGGTTTTGTTTACATTATATGATTATTGCCGCCAGACATATATTTTAATCTATCAATATGTTTGAAAGAATACCCTGTAATACGTTTCAAACCAATATAAAATTCATCCAACTTCCCCACTGTAAGATTTTTATGGACACACACAGTATTTGAAAAAATTCAACCATACTATCGGTCGAACAGTAAACAGACTTTAGACTAGTGTCATGTATGACTAACCCAGACGTTGCGTTATGAGACAATCCGCCCGGAAATCCTCGACTGAAAAACAGGACATGTCCGAGAAAATCGGCATCGCTGGTAACCTTAAGCTGTTCTCCGAAATTAATGGTGCTTCCTGTTTTTGACTGTAACCGTATTCAAAATCAGTCAATAAAAATTCTCTAGCAGTGCCTGGAAAACAATCTAATCATGAACGTTTTCTATATAGGAGTAGGCTCACGACCGGATATTGCATTGCAACACATGCATACGTGTAATTCACAGGTGTTGCAATATTGGAACGTTCCTAGAGATTTAAGCGTCACTTTTGAAAACAGCTCACATTTTCAAATCACATGAAAATATATCGACATCTGCATATATAAAATGTTATGGATTTCTTATTAGGAACTGCATTAGGTTTAATAACATTAGTGCATTAATAACTGCTTACTTGTCTTGAATATTTTAGTGTTCTAAGGTCTTTAATTTGCATATATCACACAAACTTGGTCTCGCGCCCCGGGTTGTACAGGGTGTTCCTCTTCAGAATCGACACAGAGCCGGTGGGATAACCTAAAATATTGCAATTTAACCAAAACTATCTATATACAAAGCTGCATACAGGCACAGTTATAGGCCTTGAAAGTGGGGCCCAATATTTGGAAAAAAATTAATAGGTATTTCTGAATGACTTTAACTTGAAATTACCAAATTTGGTAATGATTTAGATTTATTATTGGTTTTCTTTGACTATGAGTTGAAGTGAATGGAAACACTACAAGGTATTCATTGAGGATAAGTCACCCCTAAAATTTGACTAAACGTTTTCTTTCATTGATCGAATTTAAAAAGAATGGTATCCCGCGCAGAATTTAATTTTAAACACACAACTAAATAAATTGTTCAAAATGGACATCACTTTCTCTGAAACATAAATTTACTGTCAATAAATAATGATCGTTTCTTATAACGTTACATTTATTCATAATACTACACAAATCTTCTCGAGATTCAATTGGTGAGGAAAAAACAAAATCTTTCATTGTTATCCAAAGAAGATAGTAGCAGGAATAAAACAGTTTTATTACTAACTGTCAAATTTTAAAGACAAGGCCTACTAATGACTTTCTAATATACACTATTAAGAAATGGAAAGTTACATAAGAATTTTACATAAAAATGGTAACAGTACTTTACACTTCAAATAGTAATTTTCCATTAGAATTTTAACATTATATTTTGGTGCGTTATTTTACACTATTGACCTAGCCAATAAATAACCAACAATCTATTGTGTAATATTACAAATAATTGTTATCAGTGTATAGTGAACACTCACAATACGGATATCAATTACTGATGGAACAGTCTTTTTATCTCCGCCACTATTGATTTAATTATTCCGTACAAAACCGCCAAATTGGGCGTACAGCGAGGCACAAAAGGCCCTAATCGAGATTTAAATATCGTTTACACGGCCAATTTACACAGATCTGGCTACCCGTCACACATCCTTAGGGCCGTGTGATAAATTAACATTTAACAAGATATAATTGCCGTATAATGGCTCTATTTGGCGATCATCCCCGAAACGCGCAGAGTCACTCTTCGATAATTTATCAACCTGCGACAATCGTGGGCCCAAATAAACACGGCTAAGTGAGAACATGGTAGCCGACCGACACTTTCGCTGATGGGTCTCGTCGAATGGACCTTTTGAAATTCGACGCCGAAGTGACTTTCAGAATTTTACGTACCTGACTGTTGTCTTTCCGTTGATGAGCGTTGACAGATCTTTTTGTAACTTTGTTATAGCAACACAATGCCATTATTCTACTCCGTGTTACGAGGCTCGTCTTCTCTTTCAGTTGGAATTGCTAGCAACAACGGTCAGCAACAGAAACACATCATTAACGGTGATTCGTATATAAAACAGCATTAAAATGAAACGTGGGCACGGGCGTTCGCACGAGGAGCAAGGGGAGCACTTACCCCTTTGGTTTTTTCAAAATTCACATGTTTCTTATTGGTTTTTAGGTCCTATAACTACACAGAGTGATTCACAACTTATATACAGATGCGTCATGAAAAAAATTCTACTGTAGGCCATAGCGTCATCGGAACGCATGCAATTCCGAATACTAAAATCTGAGTTTAGTATTAACATTTTTGCGATTTTTCAAGTGTCAAAAATGGCTTACGTGTATAGCAACTCGTAGTTGATGAATATCGTTTTTATATATAGTGACGTAAGACAAAATGCTTTAGCAGCTATTCTTACCGCAGTAGTGTAACTCAGGCGTGACACGAGGAATTTGCAACCGAATCGTAGAAGAGATGGACGTCTAAGGCGTCGCAGGACGTGAGGAACACGTTTTAGAGATTGCTGAGGAGAATCCTATATTATAAAGGATATAGTATCAAGATCAGCCCTAAAATCCGGAATTCTTATATCTGAGTTAGTCTGGGTTTATATACAAATTATTCTATTCCATATCTAAATATTGTGTGTGCAGTAGCAGAAACCATAGATCGCCAAAAGAGCAAATATAATAAAGACTGGAATATTCAGTCGGGAAAATAGTAGAAGCCACAAACTTTGCAATGGCTATTGTTATGTATTTGACAAACACCTTGTATATAAATTTATGTAGAATAGTGTATGTTTTTCTAGAATAGATATTGTTTTTGTCTATTTTATTTCTTTTATTTTTTTGCTGCGTAGTAAAATCTACGATTTTCTTTTATATTACTCCAATATATCACAGCTATTAATAATATTGAAGGTGAAATTATTTTGTCATCTCCAAGGAACAAATCGATAGAATCTTGCTTAAAACGATCGGTCAAATTATTTTTGTAATATCTGGTTGCAGAATTAACACCATCTCGAATTAGCCCGGCTTTAGTCCTTTTCCCTGTTCTAATAAAGTCTGTTTTCAGTGCACTCGTTCTAGAATAGTGCTTACTTATTATATCTGCATTATCCGCCTAGACATTCTTAAACAACAGTTCAAATGAGTGCTGAAGCTCTAAACTCTGATTTGGTTGTAGAATATGAAGCTTCTTCAAAACGGTCTCCAATCTGCGATGTGCTAACATACTTTGAACCACATTTGTCCTGCCTAGACAGTTTATGCAATTAGTTCTACAAACACCTTCCTGTAAAGATGCAAGTGTACCATTCCTTAAAAGTAAAAATGCACCTATTTCGTTTAGATCTAGCGCCAATCTATTGATTAAAATCACATCTCATTTTTCTGCACTCTAAATGGAAATCAAACGGCTCATAACGTACCGATGGGTAAGACAAGGAAGTTTTTTTCTAAAACTCCTTCTGCGTCTTTTTCATGTTCATGTAACCATGGCAAGCAGAACTTTTTAAATTAAAATTTTTAAAAGGCTGGAATATATATCCTTTCCATATAAATCTGCTATTTTTACCGCGGTAGTCCAGGGTGTCGACGATGTATTGCAGTATCTGAGAAACACGTTTTAGCGATTGCTGAAGAGAATCCCCGAATAAGTACTAGGCAAATCGCTCAATAAGTACAAGGAATGCCTCAATCAGCACGAAGCTTAAATATATCCGTACCATGTACAACATGTTCAAACATTAAAACCAATTGAATTAGATTTTGTAAAGCTGCTGCAACAACATGCTTAAAATCCCAGATTTACACCTGACGTGTTACAGATGAAGCTATTTTTACACGGAATGGGATGTATACGTTCTCATAACTCATGTTTGGGATCCTGAAAATCCACATGTGATTTAACAGGATCATTTCTAACAACGCTTTCCCTTAAATGTTTCACCAGAGATTGTTGATGATTGCTGGATGGGACCATACGTATTACCAAATCATGGATCACCTGGACCTGGAAGACGTGCCTGCCTTTAGATTCGAATGTGGTTCTTGCACGATGATGCTCCCCTTCATTTTCAGACAAAATGTTCGGGACTACCTTAATGAAGCAGGACGAGGAGGACCGATACCATGGCCACCACGATCTCCTGACTTAAATCCTTTACACTTCTTTTTGTGGGGTAATTTAAAAAATTAAGTATATCGCATTGAAGTGGACACTATTTATGATTTACGAGTTCAAAACGGACAAGAACCAAAAACATTTGTGTTAGTTCGTAGGAATTGAGTAAAACTGGTCCAAAATTGTGTAACAAGTATGTAAAACTATTTTATTAATTAAAATCACAAATTTATTTCTATTAATAATTATTAACAATAGCGTCAAAATCAGTTGAATTTGCTGTATAACATAGTTACTCTAAATGTAATTTATTTCTTTCCTTGGGAATTTCGTTCAATTTATAAGGATCAAATTTTTTTTTTTTAGAATATTGACTCTAATTTTAATATTTGAAAAAACAACACTGCCATAAATTTAGAAAATTCTATGACAACATTGTTCTTTTTATGAATATTAGGTAAGTTTTTTTATACAGAATTCTTTTAAAAAGCCATTAACACTCGAATTGATTATTAAGTATTTTTTTATGAAATGGGATTCAAAACGGAACTAAACCACTGTCTTTAAATGAGTAGGCATGTTCTCTAACGCGTTTTTCCTTCAAAAAATTAAAGGAGTGTCAGCAAATCTAAATTAATTACCTATAGTTTAACCTTACCGTAATGGCAATCCTGGGTGGATTTTCACAAACGACTGTCCGAAAAACATTACGAATTTATTTTATGTGACGGAACGAAGCAATTTCCTGCATTTTAAAGTGAGTCTTCCTTATTATTTCATTATTTACTTCCTTAACAGATCTAAATTGGCGTAGAGTCGACGTGCATCTAGATTTCCGAAACTGCCAAATGCCTCGACTCCTCAAGGGATAACCAAGATGGAAACTGAAGATATTAATCGGAGATGCAATCTGTAAGTACAAATAGATGTGGTCTACCTTCTGCCGCATCGTATCCATCGCTACTTACACACGCTAAGTCGATAAGGGAATTAGAGATTACTGTAGCTGGGACCGTCCGAAATTGGGTGTTCCTGTCTTTGTTGGTACCATCGCCAGACGTTGCGCCCGTCTTTTTTTACCTGGCTCAGTATGGCGCCACTTAAACACACCTCTGCGTCCTTTACGATGCCGCCACCGACACGCCGCTGACAGGACCGGACCTCGCATATTCAGCCCTCCCCTAACGTTTTTTAATTATTTTTTCCTTTATGGCAGGTACACCATAAGTAATTGATGTGAAAAAACGCGGCACTAAATTGAGTGACGCTGGATTACATTATTAAGTAAATATTCAGTTAATATTAACCTCATTTATGAGAATATTTGACTAATTACTGTTAAAAATATTTTATGTACGACTACTATATTAAGGAGTTTAATACGTCTGTTTTCCGTGGATTAAAGGACTTTTAACACACTAGTGGATAGAATTCATGCTGTTAACTTCTTTTAATTTCATATTTGATGTATCTCTCTGACCTATGATTCTTTTAGCTATTTCGTTTTTCTGTTACATGAAATTTTGGATATAACCCTTGGCAACTGAACTTGACAGCCAACCTCTATGTCGTTTGAAAAGTGTCATGTGTGCTCCAGAATCTACCAATATTGTTGCAGAGCTGCGCCGGAAGTAATGGCCAGTGTATTCATTGGCGTTGGAGAGTCCAAGGAAATTCGCTATCTTTTTTGGCATACCTCCAACTGAATTGGTTCCAACTGGCAGGATATTTATTAGTTTGATATGGCAATAAAAATCACTGATGTGTCGTATTGAGTGGACGAAGTTTTGCATACTTACGAAATATATCTAAAAAATTGATACCATCTATTGATTCCTTAGTAATCGCAAACATTCTTGGATACGATGTAACATTTTATTGTAACATTTTATTTAGAATTATTATTATTATTATTAAACCGACCTTTAATGTTCTTGCGAATTTTCACGAATTTTGCGTTCATGAGCACAAAGCTTAAGATTCTCCTGTACATTCACACATTTTTTTTCAGTAAGTTCTGAATCACTGTTTATTATATTTCTAATTTCGAAAAAACCTCTCTGTTCTTACTACTATGAAATTTGTGAATATTCCTTATAATTTTTTATAAATAAGTTGTTTAGATGGATTCTCTTTTACCATTGGCTATACAAGCTTTGCTAGGTACCTATATCATAGCAATATTCATAACTGGCGCCCTCTGTGTCACTTTTTAAAACTACCATATTAGTCATGCAACCACATACACATATTTGCAAAAAAACAAATTTTCGATCTAATTTCAAACCCCCAAAAATTAGAACTCGAACTTTCTTTCGTATTATGAATCAATGAAAAATATTTCTAATACAAAAATCATAACATATGTAAGATATACATGAAAATCGAGTTAAAAACATGTCCAAGTCTATTTATAGGTTACATTATTAAAAAATTGAACATATTAGATGACAATATCATGTAGTAGTTATGAATTCAAATGAAGGAATATAATAAATAGTTACTGTACTTTTTTTAAGCGATGAAAACGTATGTATGTAATGAAATGCACAACTATGTTTTCAAGTTGTTATCCTCTTCCTTAACATTTGTTCTTGTCGAAAAGAAACAAAAAATAACTTTAAACTGTGTGGCAATGACTTGCAATGTTCTGTATCTTAACGAGGCTAGTTCTCTAAATAAGGTAAGTCGATTTTATGTTAAAATACTGCGGTGTCAAAGGAAGGAAAGGTCGTTTCCTATTTAAATTTTTTAAGGCTTAGAATTATTTATGCAAAAAGAGTAGGTGTAATATACGCGAAAATATAAATTGATAACTAGACATAAAGTTGTTAACATAAAGGATGTCTCTTCCATATTTAGATTATTATGAATTTCAGGGGTCAATGTTATAAGCAATTTTAGAAAATTCGAAACATATTTTTTCTAGTGTGTATAAAGTTTACAGGTTGACAAGTCATTTAGGATAAGAAAATACAAATATTTTTATATAAGAAAATAATATAATAATATAAAATTTAACACACGTTACAGTATTATTTTTAAAAAATAGTAAGGTGTGAGGTACAATGTAAATTTCACAATTTCTCATTGGGGATCTATAGTAATAGAGATGCTAAAATAATTGATCGATTGGGATAAACATGTCTTAATTAAATCTTGCCCATGTTCCATCTACAAGCTGTCAAAGTTGAAATAAAATCGAGTTTTACCAACATTTGAAGAATCATTTCATCAATTAAATGTTACAAATACGAAAAAAGTGTACTACTGTAGCTAAATGTCTTCAACAATTTAAATTTTACAAATACTACGTAACCTAAATCAAAATTATGCTATAAATGACTACCCACATCTAGATTCAGAAGCTGCCAAAAGCGCTCATAAAAGTACCAATGCGATTCGATAAAAATCCAGCGCAATGGACGACAAGACCTCTGATTAAAGTAGTTCATTATAATGGCTAAGAAATTAAATATCTGCTATAAAAGATAACAAGTGAAATATACAGAGTGATTCAGAACTTATTTAAAAAAATGAGCATAGATGCGTCATAAAAAATAGAATGAAAATCGTAAAAAATTTTTTGTAAAATCCTTATAGTTTAAGAGAAAACAGTTATTTAAGTTTTAGTAGTTTCAACTTTTACATCGCTAGGCTACTGTAGTCTTTAGCCAGGCGATTTAAATATCCGATTACTTGTATTAACTTTTTTGTGATGCCAGTATTTACATTAGTTTTTCAAATATCGAAAATGGCTTCCGTTAGTTGATGGATATCGTTTTAAGTTATGGTACAGCTACTTTTACAACAATGTGGCGAATCATAGAAAGGATGGAAGTCCAGGACGTCCACAGCGTATTGTAGCAGTGTAGCGTAGCGTGTCCAAGGGGAATCAAGGGATTGAACGAGGAGGACCGGTACCATGGCCGCCACGATCTCCTGACTTTAAATCATCTGGACTTATTCTTGTAGGGATACTTAAAAAATGAAGTACATTGTACCGACAAGAAGCAGAAACGTTTAGTGTTAGTTTGTAGAAACAGGTAAGGTCAAACTATTTTACTAATTAAAACCGCAAATTGATTATATTAATAATTAACAACAATAGCGGCAAAAAAAGTTGAATTTGCTATATAAAAATAGGTGCAGTAAAAATTAATTTATTTTTTTCCTTGGGAATTTCTTTAAATTTTTTTGTCCGGTCGTCAATTATAGGCAGGTTTTACAGTGGACCAGTTTCCAGTGCCGTGCGGAAGTGTATATTTAAATCATTTTTGAACTGCGCTTTTTGACTTTATTTTTACAAAATTGTATTTGTTGGAGTCGTCTCCTATTCAAATTGTTTCTTAGATAAATCTGAATCACCCTTATGTCTAAAATTTGCAGTTGTGTACCTTTAGGTGATTTAAATATACTGAAAAAAAAAAAGTTTCCAAGAATTTCCATTAATCTCAACAAATAGAACCTTTTTAAACCACGTTTATGTGTACTTTTCTTATTTTTAGAAGTAGAGTGATTTATTTCCTATTGGCCATTATTGACACTGTCATTTAAGCTGCAGAGTAAAACGTTACAGAACCGTCAATCTACATAACGAAAAATGTTAGTAACTTAAAGAAATTTTAGGCCCCGTACTGCCCCCGACATCTCTGGATCCCCAGAACTGCGGCCCCGTTGCACCACTCGACCTGTCGAGGCCTTCCCGGGCGAATGCCTCCGGTGCTGCGTCACTTCTCGACTATGCACATCCGGATACAGCCTTCAATTGAATTATCTCCCCGTAAATCTTGTGTATCATCGTTCTCCTCGGCATACTACGTGTTAATGAATTAAGTCGACTCGAAACAAAGCGTCGCAGCGAAGAGGCTTTTAGGATGAATGGGCAGCAGGGAAAGGAAATGTTACGTATACAGGGTGTCTTCATTTTTAACGACATAACACGTGGAGGAACATTAACGAACGGACTTCTATAAAATATAAGTTGGCAGGGTTAAATCTTCCGCATTGACAAATGAGAGTCATTTTCTTCATTAGTTAAAATTGATAGAAATTAAATAAAAACTAAGAATAGATTTATTTGATACAACTACCAAGACAGGCGGGTGCCCAATTACATAATAAGAACAATATAAAACAAAAAAGTAAAGATGACATAATCAAAAGAAATACATGTAGATATAAAGCAATACAAATAAACAAAAAAGTGGTAAACAAGCAAAGGAAAGTAATATTTTATACATTTACACGTATACACACTAACATCCACTTTACCATAGTAAAATATTTATTAATGTTTAGTGGTAGAAATTTAAGTTCACACCATCGGTTTATTGTTGCTAGATGAGATTGCAATTGCTAGCAATCTTCAATATTGTTAATACATCTGAATCAGCGCATTACTGGTAATGCCCAGAGTTATATCATTTATAAATAAATTGAGAAAGAGCGGCCCTAAGACTGAACCCTGGGGAACATCAGACGTCGCATGCACTTTGACAGACTTATTAAATTCAGCAGAAAAAGCAGAAATACTAATTAATATATATTAAATTAGTTTAAGTTGATGTACCTGACATAAAATCATGCTGAACTGAAGAAAAAGTTAAATATTGGAGTGATAAATTGAAAATAAAAGTTTTAGTTAAGACATTTGCATAGTTTCTCTAAAGAAACGCTGGAATTCCATCCGACCCTGACGTTACTTTGGATTTAAATGCATTTAAAATAATAATCTCATATAATACAGGACTATTTAAGTAATTTGAATTAAGTTCATGTTCCACACTGTTCGATGAAAAGTGACAGAAATGTTATAAAAACTGATTTAAAAAGTTAGCAAAGGCATTCAAAATGTGTTCCTGCTTGGTTAGTAGTTATCATACTTCATTGCACTAGGTATACTAAAATCACTTTTAGTATTGTTAATATAATACCAAAACTGACTGGGATTAATTAAAGCTGTTGCTCAATCTAATGCAGATGTTCTCTATACTGATTATAAGTGATCAAGTTACCATTTTTATTCTATAATATCCAGTTTAGATTTCTCATTTGTCTCCATTATTAGAGATATGCTACCATTAAAAAAGTCATAATGTTTATTATTTGAACCTGTTTTTGAATTCTTGACAACATGCAGCCAAATAATCCTTAGTTAGTGGTTCAAAATTTTAACTTTGACATCTCATATGTTATAAACTAAGGTAAGTTTGGTTATTATCGTATTATTTTGTCGTGAGGAATCTATTCTTGTTTAGTATCCCAATAATTTTGGGACACCCTGTAGATATTAATTTACGTAAGAGTTAAATGAATATTTTTTTCAACTAATTACATATCTGTACAAAAAGTGTAATAACAGAAAGCAAGGTAAAATTAAATCATAAACAGCAGAAATTTTCTAATGAAACGTAAATACAGAGAGGGAGGATAAAGTGATGATAGTAAGGATTTTACCTGATTTCTTCTAGTAATACCGTTATACTTTCTACGTCATATACCTTTGTTATTTTAATATTTTCAAATGTATATTTGTTAGTTTCAATTTTTTTTATATTTCTTCTTTTTATTATTTTCTCAATTTGTCCATTCTCTAATTTCTTTTGGAAAAGGAGTTTTGGTTGGTAGAAAATTTTGCTTCCATCTTCAGCTTTGACACGATGTTATAGAAGTACCCGTCCTTTATTATTGAATGGTACACATGATAATACCTACATGTTATGATATATAAAGAGTGCTGTAAGAAATAGCTTAGCAGAACTTTTGCTTATAAGTACTGCGTCGAACAACTTACAATTGTGTACTAATTTCATATATTGTATATATTTGTGCAGAGTTTTTATGTTGTTAATTATTTCTTTATACAACTGTGATATTTATAATTACAATTCAATTTGATTTGGACCGTTTTCGGACATCGGACAATTAGTGCAGGAAAATGCAAATAAATTGTATGTTATGTCATGTGTATGTAATGAGTGTCAAAATATTATATAATGTTTTCCGTAAAAAGATTGCTAAAACACTAGTAATAGTGGTGAACAAAGTATAGTATTTTACTTGCATATAATGACTGCAATTCACTCAAGTAATATACAGCATTCGCCTACGATTCGTGCTGTAACCCTCACCCTCGTGAATTACAGCCACCATTATAAGCTCTTGAGATAATAATACTATTAAATAAGTAGTGTTATTAGAAATAACAGCTTAAATTGTTTGAACTTCCATTCCTATATTTCGGCGATCTATTGTTGACTGAAAAATATTTTTCGTAGATAATCGATTCCTAAAGGTGTGAGGCTCATCATCGCCTTAAAATTATCCATAATTTCGTCCGAAAAAAATAATTTTGTCTTCCTCAATTAGCAATTTTATGCGGCAATTTTGAATTCCTTTAATAACACGCACTTTTTTAAGTTTCAGTTAGGTACCTTCTTACATATTCAATTTGTAGGTTGGTTATCTGATATGAATATTTATGAAATTGTATTTATTCAGTTGCCACAAGCTTCAGTAAAAATCGTAACTTGTATAAGTACATATATTTTAGCTTGTAAATATTAGAAATTAAACCTTGATATTACAATAATGTTGGTGACATAACTTAAGTGTTGAACTAATAACCATGCAGTTATAGTAATATTGTAATTATAATTGTATTTAATAAAATAATGACAAACCTGTTGTGAGCGATTATTGAACAAATTGTCCTAATAAAAACTATAGTATTAGGTACAAATTCAACGTATGTAATTATTGGGACAAAATTATATAAATAATAATTTATTTAACTTTAACCTAAAAGCTGACTGAAAATTTGAGATTATAAATCGAAATTAATAAATTCGACTAACAATTGCAATCTATGAGCTAAATAATAAAGCGAATCAAAGTAAAGTAAAATTATTGACGACATAGGCACAACATAAATTTTCTAACAATTTTTCATCCAGATATTTAATGAATGTTAATTGAATCAATGTGTGATCCACATGATGAAGTAATGAAGTGAATCGAAAGGTAAACTAAAATTCTTGACGACATATATACGCTCTTGACATTTAGATATTTCTATGACTATTAATTGGAATTTGGAGATGTGATCTAGATAATGAAGAGAATTGAAAGTAAAGTAAAATTATCGACGGCACAAATTTACTTTCAACACTTCGTCTAGACCTAACTATAAATATCAACTGAAATAAATAAGTGATCTAGATAATGGAATGACCCGAAAATTGTATAAAATTATTGACGACATATTTTCTTAAGAGTTTTCTATGAATATGAATTAGACCATGAATACGTGATCTAGATAATGAAGAGAATGGAAAGATAGGTAAACATTATTTACGACACACATTTCACATCTTGTCATCTAGGCAATATTATGAATATCGATGGGAACATTAATATGCGATTTAGATAATGAAGTGAATCAAAAATGAAGGACAGTTGATAACATACATATCTATACTAACAACATTTAGCTTAGACAATATGGGTAAGTGATCTAGATAATGAAGACAATCGAAAGTGAAGTAAAATTATTGAAGACATAAACATCCTAATAACTTTTAATTTGAATATCTCCAGGAATATCAATTGTAAGATAAATATCTGATTGTAATATGAATGATAATCGAAAGTGTAGTAACATAGATATCCCAAAGCCGTTAGGGTATGTTTCAGTTCATGTAACTCATGAACACTTCTGCCAGCTATTATTTCTGATCAACCACGACATTACCTCAAATAAAATTCACAAAACACCCCACCTGCAGTGGCTAATACAATAAATAACACGATACGTAGAAAAAGTGCCGTTGCAGCACCTGTATTATAGAATTCTAGCTCTAGCCAGCGCAGAGGAAGGCGTGATGGAGCGGTGCCGAAGAAAAGAGCGGCCTTTGGCAACGGCGGAGCGGGGCCCGACCCTCGTGGCGCCACGGGCGTGCTGCGCCCCTTCTCGTCACGCGACCGCGGCACGCCACAGCAACCCTCCGCGAAGACTGACCCGGTCAAAGCGTCGGTTGTACCTCCGACCGCAGAAATGGGAATTCATGGAGAAACAATGGTAAATGCTTTCGAACACATGTCTCGACTATACAGGGTGTTTTCTAGGCCCAGGTCGATATTTTCCTAAATTAGCTTAAAGTATTCTGACGTCACTGTTAAAAAATAGTGTAAAAATACTTTTATACGAAATCGCGGTTTAAATAATTGTTTTTTTTTGTAATAAAAAGGTAAATAAGACATTAAAATTTCACATAATTTCCTTTTTTAGTATACATCAACTAATGGCGGAGATACAGGTTGGTCAGTTTGCCAGGTGGCGTCAAATTAGAAAAAATTGCGGTATTTGATGACCTTGTAAATAAACCAAACAAATCCAAAATATTTGCTGCGACTGCTGCAATATTGTAAAAAAATTGAAAATAGCTTTTTTAGAAAATCTCATAGCGTTATTATTTTTCAGCGGAAAGCAAACTACCTATATCAAACCTATTTTAGATGTATTTCAGAAACGTTGAATTTAAGAGGATAAAATATTAATGCATTTGTTACAATTTTATTTCAAAGACGCAGTTAATTTTGTTTCTACAGCGAAAAAAATTTAATAAATAAGCACCAACTAAGAGTTTACTGTGACAGAAAAGTTCATTTTACATCTTATTTGTTGTAACATTGCTAAAAACTTTATTATTATTATTATATACCTCTCTAAGTTTTCACAGGAGAAACATGTTTTTTGCCATAGAAAATATGGTGTGGTGCTTATAAGCTTATAATATTTGGAATAAAAAATCTTACATGAAAAAATTGTATCTTTATGTATTTTCACGTAAATTTAGAAAAAAGGGCCAAACATATGAACACCAGGTTCAGCATTAATTTATGAAACATATAGGAAACGACTATTGTCTAGCTACTGTGCTAGCATTCCTTAAAAAAGGCTAAATCACTCTAGAATTCGTTATATGTTAGAGTGCGGTGTCATCAACGGTTGGCATCTGGATTGGAAACGCAAACATTTTTTGTGCACATTTAGTTCAGTTGACATAAGAAACCTCTGCAAATATCAATCGATTTAGCATTTTATTGTCAGCTTAGATCAGTATCCACTACAGCATTGGTAATTCTACGATACCTAGTATTTCCATAAATAAAAAATAGCTGCTGATACAATAGGGGAATTCTTGGAACCTGGAAAAATGTTTGTCATAATTAAGTGTGTTGGTGCGCTGCCTGTGTTTGCACCAATTGAAGTGTCAATTTTAAAATTTTTTGTAAAAATGGTAAGTTTTCATCTCATTTTGTGCTTCGTTAATTCATTAGATATGGGTATAGAGATACAGTTATTATTATTTTAAGACCACTGTCTACAGTTTATCATAAAAAAAATAGTTTTTTTATTCAAAATCTCTGCTATACAATGTTTATACCATTACAAACATAGCACTAGATTGATACTTTCAAAAATTAACTTTTGCAAAAGCTTATACGTCAGGAAACTATATCTACCAATGTAACCCAGGGATTCCTTTAATAATTTATATCAATTCAAGCATTAATGGTCTTTTTAAAGAATGCTGCGGAGTGTGATAATGCAGAAATTGTAATGATAAAACATAACATGAAAAATATTCTCTTTTTCTTACTCTAAATGACTTGGCAGTCTTTAAACTGTTTATATCCTAGAGAAGAGTAGTATAATTGATACATGCTATGAATTAGTTGAAAAAATCATTTAAAAGCGACGTCCTTAATAAAATGGTTAATGATTTTCAACAGTTTTAGAACCGTTCGCTATCGAAACCAAGACGTTGCATGAATTTTATATTGGTTTGAAATGTATTACAGGGTATAATATTTGTAAATAAATGAGAAACAATTAAAGTTTGATTTACCATTGATTTTCAGAACGTCCTGTGTATAGGTACATTATGGTAGCTTAATAGAAAAGTAGAAAAATAATGAATTCTTTGCATTTTAATTCTTTCGATGAATTTAAACCTATGTGTATTTCCAATTAAACTTACATTAAAATCGTCATCACAAACAAACAATGTTGCAATGCTTCCTTTCGTCACGCTTCATCGCCCTACACGACATTTTTCTTTTCAATATTTGGCACGGTAAAAATTTTTATATTAGGCGCTGTATGCTGTATTCGCATAAGTATAATGGCACAGTGCAACACTTTTTCCATTTGCCCAGTGAGATGCACTTTCTGTGCCCATTTTACGAATCTATTTTGCAACTTTATTCAATACCAATGTCTATATATTTAACACAATAACACCTAATATCACAACTTAACTCTTCTAACGTATGTACTGCGGTTTCCGAAAGCATGAAAATCGTATATAGATATGAACTAAAGCACACTGCTGTATTTAAGTGCGAACGGCGTCTGACATCACAAGTTTACATTGTGGCGACGATCGTTTTGTGGGGGTGTGGCCAGACTAAATTATTAAATAGCGTTTTTAGCCCTATTTTTCCAAATTGTCTAGGACAAACGTATATTTCAATTAAAATAATATATTCTTCCTTCTGCACGTATTTGGAAAAAACATGCAATTTCCCCATTCGCCCTGCGTTTATTTTTCAGCGTCAATCGTTATCCATATTAGTTAATTATATTTCAGAGAACCAAAGTTAAGCACATTTTGAAAATGTGTTGCACTCACAGATAATTACCAGACAACATTTTACACCATCGTTTACCTACAATGTTGCCCTCTTAAATCTCGAAAACTTCAAACAAACCTCGGAGTGTACATTTATGCGTAAAACACGAGTTTATTCGGTCCTTAACAAAAAGAAATTAGATGTGTTTTAGGTTTTATCTATCGCCGGTGACTTTTATGTGACCGCTTTACCAAAATTTGATTTCAGCAAGGAGCCCTGTTCAACTCTATAGCCAATTCCAAAACGACTGCGGATTTGAAATCGTGAAAGGTCCAGGTAGATAAGGCGTTACCAATATATTGTCCTACATAAATAATTCTGTCGACTCGTTAGGTTCGTTCAGGCTAGTTTTCTGTGCAAACATTTAAAAAAAGTCAATTCATCAGAATCTGTGTAATACGCACTGCTACTGGTTCCTTAATTTATTCCAGCGCGTATCGATAATACATTCAACAGCACCTGACACTTGTAGGAGTTTTATTTCTACGTCTGTTAATTGTATAGTTGTCACCGGTTCTCTAATAACTGCTATAACGTATTTAAATGCTGCTTCAAAAGAACCGATACGTGTGTGCTAAATTACTACTTTGGTACTGTCCTGCTATGTAATTATGGATAAAAATTGGTATTAAATTTATGATATACGTTGCAAAGGATATGTCTAATATTAAATTCCTTTGCCTAAACTGTACAGGGTGCGGCCTTTTTCTTCTTGATAATATTTGCAATAAAAAAAAGTCATTAATAAGTTCGATTTATACATATTTTAATGTAGATTAAATTTTAATTTTTACAACGAAAAATTGTTCCGAGTACGGTCCTGGATGCAACTAGCGGTTGTATTTTATGTACTTAATAAGATATTGTACTTACTGATTGATCGATTAGCCACATAAACAGATGGGCGTCGCCAAATTGCAAGAGTTTTTTTATTGTCTCAAGCGATAAAATTTACTTGATTTCAAATTGTTACAACACCAATACGTTGTTGACAATCTGCTGAACGGAATATAGATGACAGGGATGTAATAGTTGGCTTCATAATATGCGATGTACGGTACGGGCAGAGGTCTCTACTTGCAGTGGTATTCGACGGATGCTATTTGTGTGATCCTCATTGCATGTTCTACATTGGCTTGTCTTTCCTCGTAGAATAACGCTTGCTGCTTCTAAACACAACGTAGGATGTAGACTTGGAATGGAATGCCATCGTTTTCCGGACTGCATCATATATTAAAACCATATTTATACGTTCGATAATAGTCAATGTATTACATACTGTTTTTTCCGTTCATTGTAGTAATTTATACAAAAACAGTATTAAGTGAACTAAAAAATAAAAACAAACATTTTTAAACGTAATCGACGAGATTTTTATTTTTTTGCTGTAAGTAAACTGTTACACTACTGCTTACCCTTTGATGCTGAATACTGATCGAGGTTAACGATAAAAAGCCAAACCACGAAATATTTACACAGATTTTTTTTGTTAGCTCGACTAACCTTGATAAAATTGCATAAAGTGTTGGGTTGTTTTTTTTTGTTATAGCGTTTTATGGATTTTTAAGGAATGCTAAACACAATACGCCAGTCGTTTCCTATATGTTTGATCAATTAATAGGACCTGCCTTCATATTAAGGCTCTTTTTACAAATTGTTTACATTAAATCTTGTCACTGAAAAGATCCTTGTACTGTGATCGTTCTTTTTGTTTAAAATGAGGTACTTCAGTCAGCACCTTATTCATCATCTCGATATTTGAATACGACATGTAAATACATAAAAAAAATGCGACAAAATAAATTTGCAGAGGGCACCGAAAAATTATGTCAAACCTGATCTCAAACCAAACCCAAATTTGATGCAGTCGCCATATGTAGACCACTAGTGCAAGGTGTACTTCACGCCGATAAATTTTTAAACTTCTTGCGTGGTTGGGAAATTAAATTCTGTTAATAATAATAATAATAATAGCGACAATATTAACAATAATCGACAACGTTTGCATAAAATAATAAATACTATTTTAAGCTATAACATCCTCAGATGTTTACAGTGGCCTGTAAAAAATCCTTTCTTTGACCCTTAGAATATTATATTCTAAGCTTTGACTAGTGGTCTTTCACATTTGGAGAGTATGTAAAATTCTAGGTTATGGTTCAGTTTCAGTAACTAATTTTTAGTTTTAAATGTTTTATAGTAATTAAATGAAGGGATTTATGCATAGTGAAGATATTTTCCCATAACATGATTCGCGCTATGCTTTGTGCTGTATGTTTTTCTAGAGTCGAGGGAAAATCCAACGGAGCTGCAGCAATCGTACAAGATTTTATAATTAAAGACTGCAGCGGCTGCATTCCGAGTTTTCTATTAGTAGGTATTCCTTTGGAAATCAATCAATTTTATTGGTTTTAGGCCTTCCTGAGCACGTGGTTAAAACTTTTGTACTTAGTCATAGTTTACCCTGTATATATACGTACAGTATTTACATTTCAAATTTGATATGAATCAGAAAACGCTGTAAAAAATCAGACGATACCCCAGGTAACCTCAACAAGGCGTATTCTAACGACCAGTTATTAATAAGCCATTTAGATATTTGGGCTTTTAGTACTACAATGGTTAAGGCCACACACATACTTCAAAAGTTTTCACGCTCTGCCCTTTCATTTAGCTCGCCTGCTAAATAAAAGGCCGCATAACTGCGCAAAATGCTCATTTTAATTGATACCTGTCAATAAACGCAATTTTCGAGCGTGCGTAAAATTCATTTTCATAATTGGTTCTTGCGAACGAGTCCGGACTTTGGGAGTACGTAGGGTCTTTTTTTAAGGGCCGCATTCTAAGAAACAGCTTGACAAGAATGTACCTTGTACGAATTTTATGCATAAAAATCTTACAAGTGTGTAGTAATTCGAACACTACGATTTTAAACGTATAAATATGTATATGTTGAAATTTGAAAATTATTAAAAATAAATAAAATAAAGTCAGTAATAGGTAGTAGGTGTATTTATTTAAAATTTATTTTATTAAAGTAGAACAGTATCATTTTTGCACATTATTGTACTGTAATATACAGTTGGTTAATTTTAATATTGTATTTAGGTCATATTGTTTGTGCTTACTATTATTGCATATTGTGCTAAGGGGGTTTTTGATGGTGAAGATTATGCCAGTACAGTAAGCTGATGTGCAAGCTCTTTCTTTTACAGATGGATGATTATTCTTCAGTCATTATAAAATTAGATCAGGGACATATTACAACCAAAAGGCAAATACAGGAATGTTATGTCAATCACTTTGTCGATGCTATATTCTAGTAATAAATATTAAATAATTTTATAACGCAAGAAATATATAAAAGTTGTATTCAAAGACTAAAATACTACCTAATAATAATTTGAGTTATTATGATTTTTTAAAATAATAATTTTCAATTTCATATTGTACGATGTTGTTAGAATATGGAAAATTTTATAACGTGCTCTACGATGCAATTCCCATTATTAAACCATTGTGCTGTAGTGGAAAACATACACATCATGCCATAAATGCCAGAATTTGGCATTTGATATTAACACTATAATAGCTTATATTTTAATAGAATCTACTTATTTAATTTGTTTTGCAAAAATTTACGTATTTTTATTTACTATTTTAAAACATTAAAATATGAGGCACTTTTACCTTTCCATTACTTCACACAAAGCTTTCGTGTCTAAATATTTTACATATTTAATAAAACTGGGTATACATACATATTAAGGTGAGTTGATTTTAGTGCATGTTCTAAAATTTTCAAATCGATGTTACTCGAGACCAGTGCATTCTATCGATATTTCTTAAGAATACCTTTTGTATGTAAAAATATGCACTGAAATTTTGAAGAGCTACCTTTTGGAAAGTAGTAAAAAATGTATATAAATTGAATACAAGCAATTATTTTATACAATATAACAACGTGAAAAAGAAGTACAAATTTGATTTGGACCATTTTAATACACAATTTATGTAGAAAATGTAAAAAATATGTGAGAAATGAAAACTGGCAGATGTTTCGTTATTGGAATGGAATGTTGTTACGTTGCTTGATTGCAGAGAAAAGAATGGAAAACTATTCCAGAATATGTATAGCTTTACTAAAGTACAAGTCTTTAGTTTATTTGTTACTATGTTTAATTCTATTTCAGAATATGTAGCATGATATCAAATTAACTAAATTTTTCAACAGAGTCACATGTATTTCAAAACGATCAATTCAGAAAATGTTAGCTGTTATTAAAAACAATAATATGAAAAGAATAATTTAGTGATACAAATCATCGATTTGTATGGTTATTACCATACGCAAAAATTCCTAGGCGGAACTGTCAAATTTAAACTGTCCTACTTGATTATTGATTGATTGTTGAGCTTTCATATTTATATTAACCGAAAATTATTTTATGTTATGCTGTTTGTTATCGCTATTGTCAAATTTGGATAAACTTTAGTTTTTAGTGTGCATTCGAGTTAAACTGTTGGTATCACTTCTAATGCAATTGAGAATTGACGACTGCAAAACAAACTGCAAGTCAGAATTTTTACATACTGCCAACGTTTCGGTCCAATATAGGTCGAAACGTTGGCAGTATGTAAAAAATTGTTTTCTTTTATAAATCTACTGACCTATCATTAGGCAATAATTTCCTCTACAGCAAAAATTAATTTTGATATACTAAGTGCTGAGAAAAAGACTAGCGACTCTCCTCCTTTTTGTACAACTGTACGACATGATTAAATTAATATGCACGAAAACAAGCTGTGAGGCGTTAGAATAGTATCAGCGAGCTGCATCTTTCGTGGGTTTAACGTTATACATCGTTTTGGTTTTGCATATCGAAATTAGGAATCTCTGATGAATAAATAGCTCGTCGCCTTGATTTGGAGATTTGATTCCTACTGGAACATATATTACACATATTTTACTTTTGTTTAGCGGCAGCCGCTATTGTGTTGCTATTCCGTCGAATCATGGTGTTTCAGATATGGATTTGAAAGGCCTCGTACAACATCCAACGTGTACGGCAGTTCGGTTTGAATAAATTTGTACTTGACTGGCATCAAGAACATATAGTTTTATTTTTATTTCAGATAACTTCGGCAGAAAACAACGTATTGCTTTTAATTAACAAATAGAATTGGTAGGATGTTACTCTATAAGCTATGAATGTACATAATGTAAAATGTTTATTATTGCCACTTTATTTCCAGTATACAGGATCCCTACAAAAAATATAGCACAGTGTCGAGTGACTTGTTTTTGAAATGTTTAAGTTAGTTTTAAATACATTTTTTTACAAAATAAGTAAATATAGTGAACTATTTCTTTGAAGAATAGGCCGACATACATTTTATTTATGGAAAAGCAAACGGAAATTTGAATGAAGCAAGACGTCTTCTTCGAAGATGCAATACTTTTTCGAATGTTCGTAGATGTTTGAGGGATACGGGAAAAGTAACCGGGAATTTTGTAGATTGTGGAGCGCAAAGAATGGCATGAGCAGTGGAAAATGGCAGTTTCACAAGTGGTTGAACAAAATCCTGCAGTACAAGGCGTGAACAAAACGAAAGAAATAAATTACTGATCTTCTGCATTTTTTTGCTTAGCCACTGACAATACTGCAGTCTGACTCGAAAATCAGCTTCGGAGAGGGCTTGAACTCTCTGCAGATGATAAAGATATAGCTGCTGCTTTTGGAGGATTAGCCATACATTAAGATGGTTCATATTCCCTAATCCATTTGCCAGACACCTTGAACGTATTGCAGGATTTTGTAAAACATTTTCCTGATTTTCCACTGTTCGTGCAATTCTTTGCAGGAATAATTCACTATATTTACTTATTTTATAAAAAAATGTATTAAAAACTAACTTCAAAAACAAGTCACTCGACATTTTGTGTTATCTGTTTTTGTTTAAGTCTGACATGGAATTTACGACAAACTGACACATGCCACCTAGATTATTGTTTTTTAATTAGCATTTTAAAGTTGGTCTATTGTGATGATTAATAAATTAATTGTTATCTGGAAAACGGTGCGTCATGAGGAAAAAGTTCAAGAGACACTTTTTAAGCAGAATTAACTTGGCTTTAATTTGTCCAAAAATCAGTGGCGTACAATTTTTTTGCTAAAAACGAGTTTTTAACGGCACGAACGCCCCTGATGCTAGTATATTACAAGAGAAATTTATACGCCTAAAAGTAGCTACACTGTTGTGTATGAAATCTCATCTCGATCGGTTTTCGAGAAATGAAAACTATAATATTTAAGAGAATATTTTAAACAACCTATATCTCGAAAAGAGGAATTTCCGGATCAATGTTTATATAAACCTTTTTCTTATTTTTGACCTGCTTCTAGATTTCCTTAACATCATTCTGTAATACTCTGCATTTGTTTTTAGTATTCTCGAAAAAAAACGTCAAAACAAAGGCCTTACAAAAATTATAAATTTTAAAGCAAAACATAATTGACCTTAACTCCAAAAGGATCAAGTGATAAAAATACAAAATATGAAATTTTTTCATAAAACGGATTCACGTAATTAATCCAAGCGATATCCAAATGGATTTAAGTGCCTTCGCGAAGTATTTTGTTCCTTTTAGTGGGGTAAATATGACAAATCTGTATGCGCCATGACTATTAGAAGTAAAAAGGGTCTAAGTGCCACCGATGATAAGTTGGTCATCTTGGTCGATATGGAAGAAAATTAATTATATGGACAGACAACCGTATAGGTCAAAACAAAAACAGAATGATGCTGTTGGTATTTATTTTCTTAATCTTATATGATATGTTTGATGAAATAGAGCAAAAGTTTTTAGTCAGTGACCATATATGCCATGCGACACAGATTTTTTATTGATTGAAAAATAGAAAAAGAGTCGTAAAGTGTTTTGCCCTCCAGTGTGTTAAAGAAATGATATAACATACCATTCCGCACAGTGAACATGGAATCTACAGACTTTAAAAACATACAGGCGGCGGCAGATGTTTATGTTAACATTTCAAGACTGCATCTATTTTAAAAATAACTAAAGATAATCCCACCATTATAAAATAAAAAAACCTTCAGCGAGGTTGAAGAGTGGCAGGAAGTTAATATTTTAAAACAAAGAAAATCCATTGAGCAAGTAGCCAGTTTAAAACTTTCCAATAAAATATCAAAACCACGCATTAGCAAAGAGAAGCTTCTTAAAAACTTGCAAGACATGATTCCGCGTATATCAAGTCAGCATTAACCATTCTATAAACAATTAGTAGAGAACCAGCAGCAAGAATCCCAAACTGCTACTAATAATGGCATTTAGACGTTTTATGTCTATGGACTTAGACCCTTTTATAAACGTTATATTTTATTTATGTTTAAAAAATCATAGTTTTGTTGTCTTCATACTTTAAATAGTCCATAAGGGTTCTTGTACTGTGTTATTATGTCTTTAATAGTTTCTGTAAAAATCATTGTTTTGTCCCTAATTTGTATTGATGTTTTTGGTAC
This sequence comes from Monochamus alternatus, assembly GCA_037114965.1. Taxonomy (NCBI): domain Eukaryota; kingdom Metazoa; phylum Arthropoda; class Insecta; order Coleoptera; family Cerambycidae; genus Monochamus; species Monochamus alternatus. The sequence goes on from CM073427.1 coordinate 77,581,392, forward strand.
TTAGACCCTTTTGAAGTTAAGGTCTTCAATTTGTAACATAATTAACTACAAAGGTAGGTGAGCTTCCGTAAGAACATTATATGTACTAAACCACCATAAAAACTGCCGAAGTATAAAAAATATCTAAAAAACCCACCAGCAACCAAATGACAAAAAATTAAATAGATCAATCTTTCAAATCATCAGTTCTAGTGTGGAACGAATTAAATTAGCCACACTTATTTTACTAGGGTACTAGAAGATATTTATCTCAGTGTACATTTCATCACAAGTACCTACATACCTAAAAAAATTCCCGATCGCAAGCATCTAAACAAATCGTTCATTTAAATTTCGTTGTGTTCTGCTTCTATATCAAGACAATTGAGGGTCATACGAGCTAGTTAAACAAAGAGCGTTTAAATAGAGGAAACGCCATGCAGTTCGGGCGCTCGCCAGTTGAGCTAATTAATAAATTAGTTCTTTTGACGGCGCCAGTCGGTGTTTTCAAAAGAAAAAGTAATACATTTTTAACAGGATCCTTAGAGGCATCAACGCCTTTCTGGGTGTACAGTCTCGGCCAGAAGAACGCTTTCGGACAAGTCAGGAGGAAACAGATAGACGTGGTGGCTGTTGACCTGAGTTTTGTGTTCTTACTGTCGGTATTGGCTCTTTTAATATCGTTCGTTTAACGCGTCATTTAACACTGATTTATTGGGGACGAATGTGTGTTAATTTCTACGATCTATTTCATCGGCAGCGTAACATATCTGTTACAATCATATACAGGGAGATTCTTAACCTATGCGCATAAACTTGGGAATTATAGTACAAACAGTGACGAATGATTTGTATTTTTTCATTAGAATTTACGCCACTTTCTGAGATAATCTGTTCCAGTAAACTCGAGAATCGAGTCCCTGCAGGAAAATAAATCGGAATATTCTGTCGATTAGCTGGCATGAATAAGATTAAATTAGTTTTATTATAAATTATGTATATGTAACTATTAAGGTCGTCATCAAGTCCGGACCTGAGATCTGCGAACAAAGTGAGGGCTTTAGTTATCAGTTGTGGTTCTATTCGAGTTTATTTTCACGCGATTATAAAAGCATGGCGCATAATTTCTCACACAAAGAACTTATGGACATGATACTGGCATACGGGGAATCACATAAAATTTCAGTGGCTGCAGCTCACCTTTATGCCCAAAAATGTAATTCGAGACGTGAAGCCTTTTTACGTATGATTCAGCAAGGTTGCAAGGTGCTTTCAACAACGATTTTTAGTAAATGTGTGAGCTGGAATTGTGAACGGAATACTTATTAGCTCTTTCATTCTTTAAAATCGGTTACCAGGTGCTCTTTATTTACAATTTTGGCGTAATAATTTACCGGTACTCTTCGAAGAAGTTAAACGCAACGTTATACAGTATATGTGGTTCTCCACCACATTTTACTAACTAGTGCGACAACATTTGGATCATGTGTTGCTTGAACGATGGATAGGTCGAGGTGGTCCAGTTGGATGACCCCCTCGATCACCCGACCTAATCCGATTGACTTTCGACGCAATTCGACAACAACCTGGTTTGAGCCGTGCACGTGGAAATTCGGTGAGCTCAACTGTGTATTGAAAAACACGGAAATAACTTGGAACAGTTACTATGATAAATTAAATGCATTTCCAAATTTATGAAATTCACGTTCTTTTAGGTATTTTTATTTGAAATAAATATTGAGTGGATAAAACAAGACCCATTCAATATATCTTCAAACAAACCTTTTTCTCGGTGTGGTAGATACCGAGCATTATTAATATTAGTTACAGAAACATAATTTGTGAACTGTTACGTTAATTCCCAATGGGAGGTCCTGATGATAAAATTTTTCTCGTTATTGTCACTCATTAGTGGCTCGTGCTAGGCGGCACCTTTATGTGATGTTTGGGCTATCAACTAGGTCGTTCATACCAGCAGGAGGGCCTTAGTGACTGTCAGAACGCAGAGATGTCCTTGCGGGGCTGCCTCAGCCTTACCTGGATATCCGTTTGTGTAGACATTTCACCGTCTCTAATTTACATGGGCCGATTTCGACTCCCACCCAGTCGAACGTTGCTTTACAGATCATTTTTTACCGACCACGGCTCGTTTTTACGATTTACCAAGCTAATTATATACCGCGTGTTGCCGTAAAAATATACGAAGTGACGTTAAGTTACGGTTTACATTTATTGGGTGTCATTCACGACGACCTTAGGTTGAAGGTATCTACAGATTTGAGATATACAGGGTGTTACGCACAAGAACCGATACAGAGCAGCTGCATGTAGGAGGTCCCAAAATATACAAAGTTGCACACAGGCGAAGTTACAGGCTTTCAAAGTGGGGCCAAATATTTCGAAAAAAAATATCACTGAACTTCTGATGATTTAATTCAGAGATTTTACTATATTGTTTTTATTTTCATTACTGTTTGACTAAAATTACACCGATATTAAATAAACTGTTATTTTGTTTGATTCAACGGAGTCAAATTATTAAATTAGACATATCTAATTCATTTTCTCCAACCAAAAAAACCTTTCATTTTAAAGTGTAAACTATTTTAGTTTAACTTTATGAAATATTGATTCAAATATCTAACCGTTTACTTGTAAAGAATTTTTGTTGACCAATGAAAGCAATTGCCGTTATTTGTACTGCACGTGCTCCGTCCGACATGGAGTAGCTAATGACCGCTAGATGTAGCTTGTTACTTTTCGCGTACCCTGTAGAGCACCAGAAAATAAGCCTTTTCCGACGGGGTTTTCCAGGACAGGAGATAGAAGGAGGCCCTTAGTAGAGACCCCGACATCTGCCGCAAACTCAGTCAAGACTGAGTGGAGAAAGGAGTCCGGGGGCCCACCTCTACAAGGCGTCCGGCTGTCCGGTTCTACAGCACAATAATGTGGGTGAAGAGAAATAATCCCTCTTGGCCTCGCACATCCGATGTCATTTATCCTGCAAGGAATATTGGCGCGTTTTATAACATTTAAATACTGTTAACACAAACACAATATTTAATCTTTTGGAATATTAGATTAACAATATAATGTGTATATAGAAGAGTTGTAATTGTTTGACACCTTTATTTCAGTTAACAGAATCAACATCTTTGATTCAATAAATACATTTTTATGTTCCTCTAACAAATATTTGTTGACATTTTTAAAAGCTTTAGTTTTTCGGTTTGCCATATATAAACGTGAAAAACTGTAAATCTAACAGGTAGTCATTTACTTATGTTGTATAAAGTTTTTTTTTAAATGTTTGAGTTCACTATACTACCCTTGAAACATGGTAGTCAAATCTCTTATGTACCGTATTTTTTGATACCAAACATCTGGGTGTTTAGAACCAACAACATAGAAATACCAGCTATTAATTACTATAAAATAATAAGTTATCCAAATTTTAATGAAAAAAATAACATACCAACTTTCCTATGACATATTAATCATAAATAATATATTTATAAATTAACATTTGCTTTACATAATTTATTCTTTTAATGGTAAAAAGATAAAAGTTTAATTTAGATAGATACTTGCTGATAGGGGAAATTAAGTACATTAATATAGATTACTTGAAAAAATTAACAAAAATTATACCTAGATACACTTTGTTAATGTAAATTCTTGCAATTATCATGAATGATTTTATTCAATAATTTATAAGACAAAACATTTGTTATACCTACATAAAATTGACACGAATTATTACCTACCTTTTCTATTAATAATAGGAATCGATGAGTTTGTTGCCATTATATACCAGAATTATAAAATCAGGGCTAATGTTTTTTCTTAACTACTTTGACTTCATTCATAGAACATTTTATTATGAATACGTTAATAGGAAACTTTAAGACTCATGCATTCTTTTTTAATGAGATCGAACCACAAGTAATTCTTGCCAACACCGATTTCCCGTAATTGAAAATATTTTAAGAAGCGATAACCATTACTTCAATTCGGAATTAGTTTGAAAATCGAGCATAATTTATTATTACTTGCATATTTCTCACTTCTACGACCACTTAAATTCTTTACGCAAACAGCAACACGATCCTATGACAATGATACTTCATTTCGTTTAGCTTTTCTTGAATTTTGCATATATATTGACTCAATATTAATAATTTTAATGTGTACCAAATTTGTAATACATAGGTACCTATACAGTAAATTTAAATTCATAGTTAAAAACTGTATAAGGACATTAGACGCCATCAAAGGCATTTTTTAAGGTAAATTTATTTTTTTTATCTATTTATGTTATAGTACAAGGCGACCAAACACAATGAGCTAACACTGCAATTTACAGGGTTGTGCAGAAGATACAATAAAGAATTTGAGCGTACAAAATACTAAGACTAAACAAGAGTTAACTAAATTGAGCTACAGGGAACAAGACAAAGACAATATTGATTTAAAATTCAACCAAAAAAAATATACCTATTCAATTGAAGCTGAGGAGTTATCTTTCTGTTATACATTTCACAAGCAACCATTTATAAACGTTACTTACTCATCATCTGTAAACTATTTTAGGTAGGTACTCATCCGAAAAGAAATATGACGGACAAGAATACTCGTAAATAAAACAATCTCTTTCACACCTTGTCTATTATTATTTTAAAATCATCGTAAAAGCTCTGCAAGATATTAACAGTCATATTTTGTAGTTCCCGTAAAAAGATTCATACATACCACTGCTTATTGATTTGATTTTGAGTCATATAAAGAAATTAACTATGTAGGTGGGTATATCTATATCACCAAATAACAATTTTTAAGTAGTCACCAGTGATACGAACGAACAAGGAACAAAAAATACTTACTTTCCATATTTCGTCAATGTAAAGGGAAAATCTTGACAACATTCCCAAATTGAAGTTCGTCATTACATTTGGTATTTTTTTAATCAAAATACAGATTTCAATCATTTTAGATATAGTAGTTATAAAGTAAAGTTCCGAATATGTTAATTTTTCCAGCGTATTAGATTTGTTGTGGATTGGTTTTATCTTAATTTGTAAAGTACAGTGATTCGCGAGTTGATACAGTGCGGCTATAAATAACGAGTTGCCAAAATTCCATGGTGTAGAAGTGCTCACGCATCACTATAATTTATGTGGATAAAAATGGTCACTTAAAAAGCACAACAATACCCATGCGGATCGACAAAAGTGCGGCAAAACACTATAATACACGGACCTGACATAAACCTAACCTAAAAATGAAGCGCCTGCAAGTCTACAAGGGCGGGATATCGCCTAGGAACTCAACCAGGCCCCTCCTCGAAGACCTTAAATCCGGATGAAAACGAGTCGTAGACACGCCGGTTTCTGTCCGCACACCAATGGAAAGCCTCTTAGGCGGCGTTTCGAGCCTGCAACGCTGAATGGTAGCGAGATCTGCCGGTTGAGAGGCGCAACTAAACGGCAAAGCTAACTATTATATGATTATTCTTCATTATAGTCCCTACGCTCGTAGGAAGTAGATGGTTGGTTTAGAACGACCAATTTTCGACGTAAAAAAACGACATATGCGCTCAATTTCGTGTAATTTGGTTTCGGGTTAATCTTCAAATAGTTTTTACTCAATTATAGTGTGAATTACACCTATTATCGCAGTTGAATATAGTAAATTGCTCTCGGTTGTTTGATTAACGTTATTAACTCTTTAAACTATTCCCATTATTTCCATTTTGATTTACTTATCGGATTCTCGACTTTGTTTTTGTTTCGCCGTTTTTATTTTTGGTGATAGTGAACGTACTGCAAGTGTTTGTGCTACTTTCTAACTTTCAGAGGTTTGTGGCTGGGCATACGCGTCGCGGCTACTTCAAGAGACACGGATAGTGATCGGAAGTGACTTTGCATTTTGTCGGACATCGAGCTGTGAACGGGCCAAGACGCCACATCTTCAAGACGCCTCCTAACTTCACCAAAGTGGATAACAAACCTTTCACGACGCTGAACTTCACGGATCTGGGGTCCCCGTTCGGGGGGCCTAACGACGATCCTCCGGGGACGCCGACCATGTCCGGCGAGGGCCACATCGGCCCGCCAACGCCCCACGAGTCCAACAACTCGACGCCGGTGTCGAAAAGCGCCTTCATCGAGCTCCAGCAGCACGGGTACGGTCCCCTGAGGACCACTTACCAGCACCATTTCAACTCGCCGGCGGGAAATGCGCATTCTGGCCCGACGGGAACGCACGACACGGGCTTCCCCAGCCCTAGGGGCGCCCTCGGTGCCTACCCTTTTCCTCCCATGCACCAGAACTCGTACACTGGATACCACTTAGGATCTTACGCCTCCAACTGTCCACCTTCACCCAAAGATGATGGTGAGTACCGATAGAGAAACTGCGCACCTTCAGAACAGTGACCAAATTCCAAAATTTCCTTCAGTCTGTGCAAGGACAAACAGAAATTGAGTTTCTTTTGAGTTTTTCGAAAAATTTTCTTAACAGATTTCGTATAAACTGTTGATCTGTAACCTTCACCAACGGGAACTGGCCTATCTTAACCCAAAACCACTTAAAATAGAGAAAACTATTAGATTCAGAGCTAATTATGAAAGTTTAATTTGGCTTAACATATTTAAAAAAAATAAAGAATTTAACATGTTCCTATTACCATTCATGAAGATATTTCCATTTAACTCAACATAGTTAAGAGTTTATACCTACAAAAAAGACGATTTCAAAAGTGAAGCGAAAAATATAGTTCATATTTTTAGTTACCGATTACTTGAAATTCTTAAACATTTTGGAAAATTCAGAGAAAATTTTAAATATCGTTATTTATTTAACTAAGTTCTTTATTTGATTTTGATGCTTATTTTGGTATTTTTCTATTATCCTCATCATGAACCTGATTCTGTTAAGAAAGAAATAAATTAAGACGGGTAACAATTCTTATGAACTATTCGGAATTCTTAAACATTTTGGAAACTTGAGGAAATAATTCTGTTAATGATTTAGTTACAAATTAATTTCGTATTAATGATATATTGAAATATATTCCTAATAGTAGCAATAATACACATATAAATTTTCTCAGAAGAAATTATTTAATAATGATAAAACTCATTCCAATGTTTAAACATCAAATAGCAAATAATGACAAATGTAATTTAACAACATAATTAAGGGTTTATACTTGCAAAGAAAAGACGATTTCAAAAGTAAAGCGAAAAATATAGTTATCATTTTGGAAACTTGAGAGAAAATCTTAAATATCGTTAATTATTTAGCTAAGTTCTTTATTTGGCTTTGATGATTATTTTTGTATTCTTAATTTTTCTATTATCATCAACATGAACACGTTTCTGTTAAGTTTAGAAGGGTAAAAATTCTTATAGACTGTTTGGAATTCTTATACATTTTGGAAAATAATGCTGTTAATGATTTACCTACTAATTAATTTTGTTTTAATGATTATTTCCATATTCTTAATAGTAACAATAAAACACATACATTTTATCAGAAGAAATTATTTAATTCTGATTCCAATTGTTAAACATCAAATAGCAAATAATGTCAAATGTAATTTAGCTTAACATAGTTAAGGGTTTATACCTACAAAAAAAACGATTTTAAAAATGAAGCGAAAAATATGGTTCATTTACTTTCCCAAAAATAGTTACCGATTGCTTCAAATTTTTAAACATTTTGGAAACTTGATAGAAAATCTTAAATAGCGTTAATTATTTAGCTAAGTTCTTTATTTGGCTTTGATGATTATTTTTGTATTTTTAATTTTTCTTTTGTCATCAACATGAACATGTTTCTGTCAAGTTTAAAGAAATTAAAAGGGGTAAAAATTCTTATAGACTGTTTGGAATTCTTAAACATTTTGGAAATTTGAGAAAATGATTCTGTTAATGATTAACTTACTAATTAATTTCGTTTTAATGATTATTTCCATATTCTTAATAGTAGCAATAAAACACATACATTTTCTCAAAAGAAATTATTTAACACTCTACAATTTTTTTGGGTAAAATACTCACTTCTACTATTCTATAACATTTTCAGAAATTCATTTAATATATATATATATATATATATATATATATATATATATATATATATATATATATATATATATATATATATATATATATATATATATATATTACGGTTTGAAAAATGATCAAGATTCTACAATCTCAATATAGTCCCAAAATTATATTTGATTAGAATAATCTATAGCTAAATTCTAAGATATAAAATTCTGAACCTCAGTGTCAATTTTTCCATAGGCATATTTTTACCTAATTTACCTAATTTCAAGTGAATTTCATTCTTTTACCATAATCTATTTATCTATAACTATGTTGCTGTAAACTTTTTTGGCTCAATAAAATGAAGTAGCAAAGTAAATAATTAAAAAAAAAAAAATGTTTCCGTTTCAGAATATTTTCGAGATCTTCATCCGCAAAACAAGACAATTTTGTACATTCTGAGGACGTAAAACAAAGTAACAGTTTTCTTATATTGACGTAACAATTCTGTAGCTTTGACAGGGGAACTACCATTCCACCAAAATTTATTAGGTATTGTATACCTAATAAATATACCTATAACATTTTTTTGCAATGTCATTCATCACAATCTCTTTGTTACAACAAATGTTGCTTTCCCAAAATTGTGAACCATTTTAAAACAAGATATCATAATTTTAATGCAAGTTTTATTTTAATATTTCTTCATGTTTAAAATTCCTGTAAATAAACTAAAAATGGCATAAAGGAGCGTTATGAAAGACCAATTTACTAATTAAGCAATTAAGTCTGATTAATTACGTTTATTTAATTTGATGTTGTGTTATTCATGTTAAAGATCCCGTTCAAACAATATATACAAAGGATTAGCGCTGTGGGGCCATAAATAAAGCTACTTTAGTTTCCATAAAAGCCGTTAGACACTTTACACACACCACACTTTAGACACAAATTATTGTGACACGGTGCATTTTAGAAGTGCCAGAAGACGAACAAATTGACTTGCGTCAGCTATAGAAATAGCTCCATTATAACGAAAGAGTAAGAATCGTCAAGAAACACACTATTCGTCTTATTTTTAGACTTGTGTATAGAATATTTTGACGTGTTAATGTTTTCTGCTTTGAATTTACACGGCAGCTTTTTCTAATCGATATAGGGGTGTATTTTTTAATTCAGACGTGGGGAGAGATACAAAGTTGTATAGAGAAAATTTAGTTAGGTTACGAATAGGTATATTTAGAAAATTAGGTAACAAACTCATTTGAATGGCGTGTTCCATGAAATATTTTTAAAATTAAGAACAAAGTTAAAGATATTTATCACTTAAGGTCGCCTTATTTTTCGCCGTAAAATGATCAAATTTGTAGTAGTGTTTTTTTAGGTACAGGAATCAAAAATAAAATTATTGATATTTTGTTTATTTACTTCTACTATTTAAATTCTCCTCAAATGAGTTAATAACTTTTAAAAAGCATTTGTAAGGCACACATTATTTTGCTATTTTAACCCATTTTACCAATTATTTTCACATAGGTACTTAAACAAAAGTGAACAATCTTACATGCATAACTATGTAGGTTTATGTTATAACAATATTTACATCTACAGTCGAATTTTATAAAATACGTATTTTGAAAGATTTCTCTCTCGTTATACTCGTATAATCGTTTTACTTCGGTACCTTTGAATATTATTTTATTCCTGTTATTGCTAAACCTATATTATTCAGTGCTTAAAAGTCTAAAGTGACTTATTTGTAGAAAATACTATTTCAAGAATATGGCTGATTATTTTCATTTTTGCTTAAAAATTATTACATTGTTTTCTGATTTCAAATTTTATATGATCTACTTGTTATCAAATTTGTTAATATCTGCATACAGGAATTGTATTTACGTTTCACTCAGCTAATATAGCCTAGTTGTGTCAAGTGCTATATTTTTTGAAATACCGAGATTATTCTAAAAATAATACCATAGATTTGACTGCATTTTATATACCTCAAAATAAGATAAAAAGTTCATTTAAATGTGTTTTTCGATACCTACAAGGTGTGAAAGATAATGTGGAATGAAATTTGACACAATTCCAGAACTTTTTGCAAATCTAAAACAAGAATGACAGTGCTTCAACAATGCTCTTTTTGCGTGTAATTTTTTGATAATTTCATAGCAAAATTGATAGCAATATATCCCTATATTCGGCTTTTGAAAAATGATTCATTTTTTGGGTATGTTTGGTGCACTACCCCCCTTGTTTTTACCCACCCGTGGACAAATGGTGCTCATTCCTTTAACAACAACAGATTTTTAAAAAAGTCACAAGGATTATACCAAACTTTACTAATTTATCACTATGCATTTGGAAAATATTAATTAAAAACCGTCATCAGGATCTAATCTTACATACACTGTATATCCAAACAAAACATTTTACGATATATGTTTATTTTTTGTCTTATCTTGGAGTCTAGAAAACGCAGTTAAATTTATGGAAAAAATATCTTTCATAATACACTTCTATTTTACAACACTATAATAATAATAATAATAATGCAAATTTGCTCTACAGTTTCATCATTTTGTGAATGATCAAATCAAATTAGTCTGAAGATACTCTAGCTAGCTATTTTTGAAAATAATTTAATTCAATAACGATTTATAGCTAGACGATTTGCTCCTTTGCTAGTATATAATTACATATCTTGATGGCAGGATATTGGTTTTAAATGATAATGGTGTACTTATATCTAGTTTCAATTTATTGATCATGTATTTCGAAAAAAAACTTGAACATTCATTATAACTGTATGTATGTATTAACAAAAATGATCGTGTATCTAAGGCATTTGTGGTATATGTATAGGTAAAAAATTTCCTTTGCATGATACATTTCCAAGAAACTTTTCCACAGCCGACGTCACTTTTTCTCAGCTTTACAGTTGAAAATGTAAGTGGAAAGACATGTTTCATGAGGCGTACAAGATATTTTTCTATAATATTTGACAAGGTTGAAACGCGAAGTGGAATTAAACACATAAAACACATTTAATTGCAAAAATATTTTATATGTTGGTAGTACATGGCGGAACGATAAGGATGATAAAAGACGGATTTATACATACTTATATACTTAATAATTACATATTTCCTTTACGCTACATTTTAGTCAAAATTACTAAAGCTACTAAACGTCAAAATTGTTTAAAAAATAGTAAATGGTAGTACTACTCAACTGTTAGTAGAGGGTCAATTCACGCTCTAGAATTCAGTCAGGTGGTTATTTTATCGTGATTTTTTTTAAAAGTATGAAATCATACACAGAATAATTTTATTTGTCAGCACCGTTCTATAGAAATATTTAGTTCTTTAAGCTGTTCTGTAAGGTCTGCAGGAAATACTTATAGAGTTATTGAATCAACGTTTTCACAGGTCTTAAAGATTTTTATAACACAGTTACAAAGCAATCTCATCAAAATTCTATAGCACTTCGTTATACAATATTTGTGTTGCATGGTGTTCTATTTAGAGAATTTTAAAATTGTTTAAAATTGTATCTTTTGAAAACTAAATGTTTTTGTATCGCATATAGAAATAATATGGATGGAACCAATAAGATGGATCTAATCAGCCTGCATAGGAGTACTCACATCATTACGAATTGCTTGGTTGATTTGTCCATCAGGGAGCAGTACATTTTATTGCGGAAAAAGTTTTATCGTGAAATATGCGGTACATAATGGTAATTTTTTGACGCGCCCTAAGTTAACCTTATATTTCCTATATTGCTGGAAATTCACTAAAAAAATGTTTTCTAAATAGATGAATTTAACAACCAACTGTATATAGTATAGTTAGAAAGTAAGTATATCAATATTATTGATACCATTTCACCTATTTATATTGTACATATTTTTAATTTAGATTTGTTTTCTTTCTTCACAATATGGCGACAGAAAGAAAGGTTTTATCTTGTACTTACAATGGATTCTCACTAATATGACATTTTTGTGTCGATTGCAATAATTATAGAGCAAATATGCTTCGTAAGCAATTACTGTAACAGATAGCCACTTAAGATCCACAGTGTTGTCATATTTTATTGTGGTAATTCCAATTATTTCAAACTTATTTAATAAAGCTAATAAAATTTTTTAACTTCAACATCTAGAAGTGCAAATGAATAATGTTTGGAATGGTCTAAATTAAATATATTACTAAATTTCTATAAGGAAATCAGTTTCTATTAGTAATTAAATATATCTTATCTATTGCAATGGAATTTTCTTTCTGCAAGCAGATAATAATTTCTACAAGTCACGACTGTTATACAAATTTCGCCATTATACCTTGTTCAAAATATTTCGTACTTTTACAGGCAGGTCTCGTCAGATGGGAGTATGGGAGACCTACATATATAAATGGTAGTTTTATAGCAGCTTTTGTTACTTATTTGCTCTATAATGATTTTATAACAACTGTATTATTATTATTATTATCTAGCTTTAAAGACATCTTTTTGATTCTATATATACCGTTCCTGTAAAATTGTCTTATTGTACACACTTATAGGGCTACATTAGAGGTTATCTTATAAATGCTCTATAAATTATGCTCTAAGAACGTTCTTGCAACAAATTTAAAAAAACAAGTCAGTTTCTGAAGGCAATAGTCTCATGTGCCACATTAATGCAACATTTTAGTATTATAAATACAGCTATAAAACATTAACAGAATATAAAACTCCTATTACTCTAAATTTATAGAACTACTTTGCTAGGTGGGAGCTACATGTCGGTAGTTATATCTCGCTGACAGTAGTGTAATGCTATGTAACATGAGACTTGAAAATGTCTATAGAGTTTTCTTTTTATATTTATATAGTTTATTCAGCTGGCTTCTGACATGCGATATTTCGAAGATAATAACAAATTTCCTTGTTGTTCCAGAAAAATGCCTGTCGTTGGAGAGGCCGTCGGGGGGAGGCAAGGGCAAGAAGATGCGCAAGCCCCGCACGATATACTCAAGTCTTCAGCTGCAGCAATTGAACCGACGGTTCCAAAGAACGCAGTACCTGGCATTGCCCGAAAGGGCAGAACTCGCCGCCAGTCTAGGTTTAACACAGACGCAGGTCAGTTTAATTAAAAATTTAATATTTCCTCTTCTTCGAATTAATCCATTAAACCGAAACATTCCCAATTAATTTTTTTAAATACTCCTCGTCGGACCAACACCTCCGTATGACCGAACTAATTCTTCGTTTGATGGGAGCTCGTAACGTCGAGAATCAAATGTAGAACGAAAAAAGAGTAATTCAAAAATAAATTAACTAGTGGTATCTACATTTATTATTTAACTTAAAACAATCTGCATACGAGAAATTCTATGTGGTTCATTCAGATGCTTATATTTTTAAATGAGGGACCTGTGTTTCTCATATTTCATATGTTTCTAGTAAAAACACCACCAGGTCTCTCATAGACGATTAATTCTTTACTTTGTATAGTTAGAATAACCAATTTTATCGAGTTAATCTTCAATTTTGCTACTATTGATTATATAAGTTTCTATACAATGCTAACTTAAAATTATAATATTCTATGTTACAATTTTGGCAATGATGTGAACAACGTATAAATTTATGATCATTTTTATCAGTAGTTTGCTAAACCAATATGTTAGTTATGAACATTTAAAAATTTCTCTAAAACAGAGTTATATGTTTTTTTAAAATAAACTGTATCTTAATGTTATTAGTCTAAATCAGTCAAATACTGTAGATCAAATGAAGCCTTAGAATATTTTCTATACACCAAAATAATAATATTTATTTATTATACTAACTTTTATAATAATCCAAATTTCAAATCTGTTTATTTTTGTCACATTTTTGGTGGCATCGATTTTGAGAAAACGCAGTTTCTTGCAACATCATTTTACTTGAAAAAAGTACCCATCATACTGCAAATTGTTAAAATATCCTCTGAAGCTATTTATTTGTGGTATAATTCTAGTTACTCTTTAGTTTAATTGAGTATTTCTGAAAAAATAAAGATGAATTGAATAAACCCTTGCGCCAAACGGATCAGTCAAGGGTTATTTTTGAAACTAAGTTTTCTGAACCAAAAAAACTGTCACTGAAAAAGCAAGCAAGTAAAAAATAACAAAAATCACATCACTGTCGTGCATTCCGTATTTTGCTCTAAATGTATAGAGGGAGGAATATATAGAGGGATTCATTCCCGATCTGCTGAGACCGATAGTTGCCCGAAAAATTTTTCAAGAAAAATCGTTTTTCAAAATTTCCCATGTAAAAATTTCGTCAAAAATTTCCACGCGATAATGTATCGATTGCGGCCGGCTAAAATACCGTTAAGGACGCCGCAGACGCTATTTTATAAACGATATCGGCGTCGGCGGCGTCGGTTTTCTGCTCGACGACTGCCGTTGGCGTGAAAAATCCAAAACTTCGATCGACCGTAACTCTCGAACGGTTGCAGATACGGAAAAACTAAAAGACAGGTCAAATTAGCGTTTCGAGAGAACTTTCGAATGAAACCGCGCCCCCCTGCGTCGAATAATAAGGGAGTTATGACATCCCGAAAATAGCCTGTAATTTTAGAAAAATCCAAATATCTGGAAAACCGTTCGTTTTAGAGCAAAACGGAAAACTCTCTGTTTTCGTTCTCAAAATAGCAAATGTATTAAAAGTATGTCAAGTTTGACAAAATTTGTTTATCTGCTTCCATAGAGATGTGAACAATGATCAGTGTTTACTGAACAGTTTGACACACACTTATCTCCGTTCAATAAAATAATCGTGGTCTCTTTTAATTTTCATTTTATTGCAGTATTCCTTCTTTTCTAAAATATTTGCCAAACCCCATTGAATTAAATGACCGTTATGTAACAAAAAAAAAATTAAAGAGACCGCGATTATTTTGTTACTGTTTTAATACATTTGATAATTTTAGAACTATAACAGAGAGTTTTTTCAAACGTCAAAAATACGGAAGAGCGTGATAGTGATGTGATTTTGTCATTTTTTACTTATCTGTTTTTTCAATGTGAGATTTTATGGCTAAGGAAACTTAGTTTCAAAAATAACCTTCAACTGATTCGTTTGACGCAAGAATTCAATTAATTTTTATTTTTTTCAAATTTGTAGCAAAATACCCAATTAAACTAAAGAAAACGAAATTGTTAAGAGTTAATGTGGAACTGGACTTTTTATTTGGATAAAGGATCATTTAGGGTATTTGTCTAATTGAACTACTTACTACTTTCTTGATGCAACTGACAACAAAACTGAATTATTTTATACAATTTATTTTGTTATACGAACAGATGTTGACTTCTGAATGTGGGTGTACGAAATTTGCAATAATATAGGTCTAAAGATTTTTTAATTTCTAAATTTGAAATGTTCCAATTACGGCATAAAATAAATACCTACATTTTATCGTAAATAAAGCATTTACTGTAGCATATAAAAGGTAGGATTACGAATTTGTGCAAGTACGAACGTGTGTATCTAAATGATCTGAGATAACTCGATGTAAATTTACGAAACACGAATTTCTAGTAAAAATAATTCGTTTAATAACAAAACCCGGTTGTATTCAAATTTGTTTCCTGTGGAACACATCCTTATCGACCAGAAATTTGAATATATATCTCAATGCAGTCATTCACTATACGGTAACGTTTTGTCACATAAATTTGGAGTTCTGTGTAACAATATAAAATTTATGCAAAATTTATCCTTATCTGGAGCTCGTGAGTAGTAAAATTTATTGCCACAAAGAAAATTCATTAGCGTACCATAAAAAGGCAATTAGGAGGTATCTTTGGCGGCCTCTTATTTGGTTAATAAAAAAAAATCGGTCTTAAAAAACTGCTACTTTGGAAATATATGACGAATTCTTGTGTCTTTATTCAAATTAAAAAATTAGTTAGTTATTAAATAGGTATATAAGGGCCTTTAATCCATGAGAAAAAATGGACACTCAAGGCACAGCCGAGGGTTACATTTTTCGAGAATGTAATTCAACGAATGTAATTTAACGTTTTATCCATGACCACGACCAAAACCTGTCAATTAGGAGAGTGAAAGCCATGTGAAAGCAGGTGGAAAATTATGGTTTTGAAAAATGTCATATTTGACAAATTTATTTTAATCAACAATATTGATTGTCAGCTGACAACTAGAAAGTCGTGGAATCGTTTCTATGACATGCGTTTGTTTATTTGTCAATAAGAGCGAACAAATTTGCAATGCTGATAATTTCTTCATTTAGGCTGTAATCCAGCAAGAAGCCCAAGAAGCAATATTATGTCTGTTACCAGTGAAAAGAAAAAGTGTATGATATGTAAGTTCTTGTTTAAAAATAAATAATGTATTAAACATTTTATAATTATTATTAGGTAGGTGCATATAGTAAATACAAAACATTATATCTTACTGATAATGTATATTATCATTCTATTAAATGAAATATCCTCAAATGAAGCTAATATATAAAAAATAGTTCACCACCACAGTCCATCCACCAGAGACAAATTTGATTCTAGAGAATCAACTCTTCTAGTTTTTACTTTGTGCGTTTGTTTATTTGTCAACAAGATTGAAGAGTCACAAAATTTGCAATATTGATACAAAATATAAATGAGAATGCTGAGAATTTCTTCATTTCGACTGAAATTCAGCAAGAAGCTCAAGAAGCAACATTACGTCTGTTACCAGCGAAAAGCAAAAGTGTATACGAAAAGGACTTGGTGGAATTCGATAACTGGCGAAAAAGAAGCATAGGAGAAGGAACAATTACAGAAGAGATGCTACTATCCTACTTTTTCAATGTGGAGAAATGGTTTGCTGCCTCTTCGATGTGGACAAAATATTCCATGCTAAAATCAATGTTGAAAGTGTACAAAGATATTGAAGTGTGGTAAACATACTTCATATTTGAAAGTAGAATCAAGAAATTATAAACTAAAGAACGTAAAGATACTGGATCGAAGAATTTTTGAAAAAAGCATCGGATGAGGAATATTTACGTTTTATTTTGAACTCTTTACATCATGGGAGTCGCAGGTGTTTGTCGATGCAGTAAATTAACTTTTTTGGATATCACCTATGTCTAAGACAAAGGCAGACGTACCCATTCCGGGTACGAGAAATAAATATTTCAAGAAGTTTCAAGATCATGGAAGAAGCTTTTGCAGTCAATGTTGTAGAAATGTGTTGAAAATACATCAATCTGCGACCTAAAAATACCTGTGGGAGATTTTTCTTCGATATGTAGCTGGAAAATGTACTACACAACATGTAGGCATCAACACCATTTCGAAAACGTTTTCAAAAGTGGCTGCATTTCTTGGACTCCGTGATCCAGAAAGTTTTGCCGGACATGGAATGAGGCGTTCTTCGGCAACATTACTAGCCAATGCTGGGGGTAATATTACCACTATGAAGCGTCATGGTGGTTGGAATCATTGAAAATTTACTGTTAATAATAATAATTCTAAATAAGATGTTATAAAATCCAAACGTGGTATTATGAGTACTAATCCACTAGTGTGGAAAGGCCTTAAATCTACGAAAAACAGACGTATTAACCCATCTTAATATAGTGGTAGTGGATAAAAATTATTTAAACAACTTCACCAGCAACATTAGCGACCGTTTTAGCTGCCTATTTGCAGGTACTTTATTAAAAACGTATAAATTAGCTCACAAGATTCAGATATACAAGCACAAGCTGCATTTGCAAGCTGTTCTATATAAATTAAACGTGACTAAAACATACAGAACGCAGAGTTATAGATGAGTTATCATTTATTTATTATGGGGAAGATTCTAGTACTTAGCAGGAACTCTACAAACGCCGATCTGATGATATTTTTTTAATACTTTAACGTGATAATTTTTAATGCAGCTGTACCAACTCTGTCAGTATAAATTTTTATTTTATTACTTGGAAAGGAATGTAGGTAGATGCTGTACGAGCACAAGGACGTGTTAAGGCCATAAGACAAAATGTTTACAGGCAAGACATAAAAAACAAGTCACTTGTTCAAAATGTGTGAAAGATCACTTGTGATTGGCTGGCTATACTTACGTGATATATCAAATTTAAAAATATTTCAAGAGATGCCACAGAAAACTGTGTTTATTCAAAATATAACAAGTTACGCTTATTATATTAGCTTATATTTAAAGATGTATGCATTTACGACATATTATATAATGATAATAGCACCAAATATTTTGGAACTTTTTATTATTTTTTTTTATCCGATATTAAGGATTTTAATATCGAACTATAAAGGTAGTGTCGTATAACAACCAAGTCGAGTTAGAAAATATTATTTTAAAAATATTCTATGTGAATTTATTTAGATTATAATCTTTGCAAGATTTACAGGAATTTAAAACATTCTTAAAATCAGATTTCCAAAATAAAATTTTTGTTTAGTCAGTCCGGAAAAGTTTACTTGCATATTGTTTCCACTAGTTCATATAGCACATTGAATGTATAAAAAATACATGTATTTTGTCACATTTTCCTTAACCTTTGAATAAAAATTTAAATTATGGCAATACATTTTTATACTAGTATTTCATAAATTTTGATCAAGGACATTTTTTAATAACACATTCTCTAATAATATGGGTAAACACCTGAAAGGCTTATATTAAATTGCCAAATACATTCAATAGCAGCACACCAGACATATACCGATTTCGTGCCGTTAGCTCTCATCAGTTCCTCAGTATGCCATATGTGAGACAACCGACGACTTATTCGACAGAAGAGAACCTGAGTATAAGTGATGTAGTACGTAGCTACATCTTGTGGCCACAAGCTGAACCTGACGATTCCACAAAAAAGTACTTTTTTATTTTTGTACATGACCACCTACGTACACTTTAATACAATTTGTGATAAATAATAGGTAATACAATTGTGTATATGTTTTGGTAATGATAATCACAATACCAGATTGTATTAATGCCATCTATAAATAATATTATTTTCCACTATAGCCGCATTTAAAATCTTACAATATGACATTTAAATTAAAGTCAAGTATGCAACGTTTTTAGAACAAACCTGTGTATTGCCAGAAATGTTATGAAAAGGATTTTGCTCTAACAACTTTTCGTACCTTACATTCGACCTTAATGTGTTCCCACCAGGTAACAATCGTCTAAAAATATAATTAACTCATTATTACATTCGTATAACATCTCGTAATCTCCCACAAACAAACGACAAAACAGGAAATTGAAAACAAATGAAGACTAGATGTTTTATTAATACCTTATTATCTCTCGAGTTGCTACCGTTCCCGTAATCATTAATTCTACTGCCAACGCACAGCGGTCCAAAAAATGTATCTCGTGGTTACAAATAAAAACAACCTCGAGTGCCCGTCTCGAGACGACTGGTCTACCTAGGGGAAAGTAATTTCGAATTTCATGCCAGCAATTACTCATTCGATACATGTTATTAAGGAATTATTCGTCTTTTTTCTTAACAACCAACGCGTATAGAAAAAGTTTTGGTCTACGAGCAATGCTTCCAAAATCAAATTACCACCAAGATGTTTTCTTAGTGGACGGTATTGTCTGTTAAGTTTCACACGGGCACAACACTCGAAGTTGTTCCTATTTCCAAATCTTAGTAAAAATTGATAAATTACATTTAGATTTTGCATATTATATAACACTGACTTGAGAACATTTGTTTTTTAGTTAAAAGTGTTAAAATATAGCTACACCTGAATTTTTACATAATCAAAATTCTAATAGAGCTAGCGGTTAATGTCTGTTTTAACCTTTTACTGGCAGAATGGATAAGTCGCACTGAATATTCTAGGACATACTACATATACTCAGTCATATAAAATGATTTTTATAAGAGCTTAATAGTATATTATTCAACTAGCATATAATGATGATTGTAATTCATGAGGGCGAAGGACGCCCGAGTAAATTAGAACCATTATAAGTAGAATACTATAATTCGTCTACGACTATTAACAATATTTTGGCAAACTTTTACTGAAAACATTAGACAACATTTTGACTCCCATAACACGAACATGACATAACATACAATTAAAAACTGTCAAAACACCTTTGACAGTGAATGGCAAATTCACTTGATAAATTTAAAAAAGTAAATAAAGTTTTAATAGTAAACTTCTACCATCATTCGGAAAAATGTTAATATTGCTGTCACTGGTATAATGGCTAAATGTAGTAGTTAATCCAAAGAAGACGATGACGTAAACTACGCTGTTTGCAGAAAAATTCATAGATTTTCCTTCAGAAATGAAATACCGACGGTAAAGAAACTTTAATCTGCCATTGCTGAAGATGAGGACACATTATCTAACACAGTTCTCAGAAGAACAATGCATGATATAAATGTTCAGTATTCGAAATGAAATCATAAAAGCATACTAGTTGAAAAAGACGAAATAGTAGTATGGCGAAAAGAATACTTAGAAAAACTAGAAGAATTTTGTATATCTGGTAAAAAGATATATTATCTGGATGAAACATGGGGAAATGAAGGCCATACTGTATCAAAAGTTTGGCAGGATGGTAACGTTCGAAGTAAAAGAGAAGCATTTTTAGATCGTTTTTCCAAGAAATTGAAGGTGCTTTATGGAAAAGAATGGAGATTAATAATAACATATATTGGAAGCGACACGAAATTTTTAGAAAATAGGTTGCATGGTTTTGAATCAGATATATTACCATGAAGATATGAACAATGCGTATTTGGAAATGGGTTTGAATATGTTTTATCATGTAGAACAAGGAGCAGTTGTTGTGATGGGTAACGCACCATATCATAGCAGAAAGGTCAAAAAGTTAGCGAGATCAGCATGGAGAAAGCAGATATTACATTAAGATAGTAGATAAATTTGTATCAGGGCGCTTTGTAACCTCTCTACATTTTTTAAGACTTCAATAACACGTAGATAGCGTTGTGAATTGTCTACATTTGCAGTTTCTCTATTTGTATAAAGGCACTGCACCTGGACCTGGGGACAAATATAATGACATTTAAAAAAATAGAGTCGTACACAATACAACAACATACAATGTTCACCAGATGGACTCACTTTACATACGGATTTAGCTCTGAAGACATTTAAAGTTCAAATCACACAGGAACTAATGTCATTGGATCATTCAAAATGTCGATGTCGTGTTAATTGCTTGGATTAAAGAACAACCAGTTGATTATTTATAGAAAAAATCCCTATGAAATACAATTTGAAATTGGTAGCTTATTAAGTATCGAGATGAGCAACATCCACGATGTTTGGCGTGTATTATGGTCAGGAGGTGTAACTGACCCATACTTCTTTGAATATGCTGCTGATGCTGTAACTGTGAGATAATATTCGATATCGTCAGATGCTAATGAATTTTTGTGGCCTCAATTGATGAATATTGATATCGATGACATTTCATTTGAATATGGTGGCGCTACACTCTACAAATAACAATTAACAGTGTTAGTGAGTAATATTTCTTTGACAATTTCAAGAAAGGTTGATATTAATTGGACACTAATATCGAATAATTGCTCATTTGGACTATTTTTTGATGACAACAAGTCATTGAGAATGGACATCTGTGGAGCTGTAAAAGGTGGTCATTTGACAGATTTCTTTTTCATATTTAAATGTAATTCATTATACTGCAATTATCAAAAAAAAGTGTTTAGCCATCAATGCAAATTGTGTCTTTTATATGAAAGTTCAATGAAATATTACATTTAGACAAACTTAATTCTTAACAGTTTTGTTCATACGAGTGTAAAACTTTACCACGTCACCTCATTTTCATTATAGTAAAATTTCCAAAGTAGAGATTTATCAAATCGTACCCTCTAGGCAAGTGGTAAGCTTTTGTTCACCGTCAACTTCCTGCTGCTACTGCCTTTCACTCGGTGTGTTGTAAATTTAATAGAAATAGAAACACGGTGGTAAATGTAGATCACGATTTTTTATACGCCGTAAGTTAGTTACTTCTGTTTTGGTCCGTAAAAGTGAAACTAGCCAGTATAACCCCTAGTATGGGAATACGCCAGCCGTACATAGCAGTTCGTGGAAGAATTCTCACTTGGCCTTCTTGTGTATAAAGCTATTCGACTAGATATCGCAACTGAGACTGAAAAAGCCATTCAGTTTAAATATATAGGTGCCTAATACGTCTACTGACGTTAAAAGAGAATATACCTGCGTAGTCGACAGATGCAGGTATGTTTTACATACTAATCGTATGCGCACTTACGATCATATTGACACATTCCTTCCAGACAAGAGTATTCAAATAATTTTATTTAGTTCTTGTTTACTAAAGATGGAACTAGCTTTGTACATTATTGAACAAAGCTTGCTAGAGTATTCCAAAAGTTATTTTTGTTACCCCGATACAATATCGATAAAACTTTTTAGGTTCATGTTACAAATAATATTTTTTTGTTAAAGCTACCAAAAACACATTTACACCTCTCATTATGTATGATTACTGTAATCAGAACAAATATTTCTCGAAAATCGTGAACGAATTTTAATTATCATGTCACCATAGTACCTAATGCGATTGTTTAATGTAAACCCAAAATAACTATACAAAAAATATATTTATCAATAAGAACTTTAAAGTGCAGCTATACACATATGTAAATATACCTATAGAATTCTTCGACTTTTTTTTTGTCTGTCACAATTTCCTACTAAACTGTAGAACTTTTGGAGATACTACAACTAAAGTTTTCAATGAGACCAAATACTTGGATTTTTCAAAATATTTTTATATTTTAGGTGAGATTTGGAGGGCAGAATATACAGGGGCAAATTTTTCGATATTCGTCACATTCAGGGTTTTGCCATTGTAATTCTAAAAACGATTTAAGAAATATTTTAGTTCACTTGATTTTTTACTTATTTTTATATCAACACATAGATTGCCGTCAATATGTTGACATGAATGTCCTGGGTCTAGGTCATGCAGGAAAAAATTAAATCATTAGATTCCTTCTATTATTTTAGGATTTACAACTCTTCAAATGTGCTCAAATCATTTCTACAATACAATTTTAAATCAGTATACCTGTTTACTTAATTTATTAAAAATGTTTTGAAGTTTACTGTTTCTTTAATAATTCATAACATTGGGTTTGTATTAAACCCATTTTCAATTTGAAATAAATATGTTCGTTAACATAATATTCCGGATTGGTTTGTCCGTAAATAGTAAAAATAGGTATCGAATGTATTTTACGGAGAAAGGATTAGATATAGGTAGGTTGCACGTAAAAAATAATTATTGTTACAGAATTACGTAAGCAGTTGCGTGTCATGATATTATTTTTTTCATATACTTACACACAGTAATTATATTTTATTTTGCAACGAATATTACCCCCATTAATTACCTACTACTTGCAAACAGGTCTTATTTCACTGTTGTATTACCATGTTGTTGCTGTTTTATTACGAGTATATTCGAATTGAAATATACTATTTACAAGAGGTTAAAATATTATTAACGCATATTAAACCGTTCAGTTTTAAAACTAAATAAAATGAATTAAAAATAAAACAAGACTATTATTTTTTTCGAAACTTCGGATTTCAACTCGAAATTTGGTACAGAAATTTCCTTTCTACGCTTCATTCAATAAGGCTATTCGCATAATTACCTGTTTGAACTTAAAATTTTGTCTTTGAATACAATTTAGATTTGTTTGAACTCCGCATGTTTAATCCTGAAATTTCTTGTTTCAACATTAAAATTTTAAGTTTCAGCTACACATTTCAAGTTTAAACTCGAAACCTGGTATAAATTTTGAGTTACAACAAGACACTTCGAGTTTTAACTCGATATTTCGCACAAAAAATATGTTTAACTTTTTTATGTTTTTGTACAATAGAGCTATTTAATTGAATTTTTTTAAAAATAAAATTAAGTCACTTTTTAATTTAAATTTCTTACAAGCAGAGTGTTTGGTAATGTATTTTCCAGCTGATACAGTCCTACAACCGGAAAAATAAAACCTTGCAGCCATATTTAATAGAAAAAACAAGCTATATATTTACATGTAATAAATTTACATTATCTTATACCATAAATGGTGTTAACCTCGTACGTAATAATTAAAATTGAATAAAAGTTGTAAAAAATGCATTCTATGATATAGAATTTAATAATATAATATTTACAAAAAAATTTACCGTTGTCGCGACAGCGTAGACTTGTGACGTCAGACGCCGTTCGCACGGCATACCTAAATACAGCAGTGTGCTTTAGTTCATATCTGTATATGATTTCCATGCTTTCGGACAACGTAGTACATACGTTTAGAAGAGTTATTTTGTCATTTGTGATATTATTAGGAGTTATTGTGTTAAATAGACATTGGTATTGAATAAAGTTGCAAAATATACTCGTAAAATGGGCACAGAAAGTGCATCTCACCGGGCAAATGGAAGAAGTCTTGCATCATGCCATTATCTAAGAATACAGCCTACAGCGTCTAATAAAAAATATTTCACTATGCTAAAAAATTAAAATAAAAATGTGGTGCAGGTCAATGAAATGCGAGGAAAGGAAGCATTGCAACAATTGTTTGCGAAGTAGAATGTAAAGAATCAATTAAACTTTGTATTAAGCTACCGGAATGTATACAGGGCGTTTAGAAATTCAGTGGTAAAATAAACTTACATTTTTTCTCATTTATTGTATTCAGCGCTTCATCCCAAATAACATGTTCTGCATTTGCGTGAATGTTATTCCAGGTATTTATAAAATTTTGCTATCTGACTCCATTGCATTAAATTACCTATTTTATTCTGAAAACATAATAGACAAAAGTATAAATAACGATTTTTTTAAAATGTTTAAGGAGAAATGAAATGAATAGTAAATAGCAATAAAAATTTATTAAATTAATTTAAAAAAATTTAATACATGTTAAATATCATTATTCGTTAGTTTTACTTATTATTTTTCAAATTAAAACAAGTAATTTAATGTGCATCAGATGCCATAATTTTATAAATACCTGAAGTAAAACCATCTGTCTGGTACTTACCGAACAGCATTGTCGCCGTAATTGTCACGAGCGGATCTATATTGTAAACAAAGGAATAAGTTACGTTTAACAATACCGTAAGTTCATCACATCACCACTAATAATTATGGCATTACCTACATAGTATTTACACTATGTATCTATCATCCACAGATGCCACAAACCAATATAAAATTCATGCAACTTCCTCATTCTACATGAAAGATGTAAATGTACGGTATTCGCAGAGATTCTTGTAATACAGCATGGATTTGGTATTTTTTAAATTATGATGTGAACAACGTATAAATTTACAATAATTTTTATCAGTGTACGCGAAAGTGTTAATCATCGAGATTTGTAACTTCATACCATCCTGCACACCAGTGGAATTACCTCGTCGGAGTTCATAATTGAAATTCAAAATCAGCACGGCTAAACTAAACGTTATTACAGATGTGGCAATAAAACTAATGGCAGTGGTTTACATAATTTAATTAATTCGGCGGCATAATTCCACCTGCAATTAATGAGTAATTGGTCTACACGGTGTTATTTTTCATCGGGCAGCAGTCAGTCAGTCAGTCACAGCGACCGGAACGATCGCAGAGACTTCTGAATCGGCCTGTACTAATTAGAGCCACAATTTATGAAGCATGGAGCCCCAGTTAGAGTTAACAGCAAATGGTCAATTAGGGAAACGCTAATCTTGGTTCTTTTTATCGACTGCGCCACCATCACGGAGAACATAAATAATCGGCGGGCGATTCGAACAGGAAGTGATGTTATTAATTTAAATAAATATTACGCAGTCGAATTCAGGGGGGCTGGGTGGTTAATGACACGTGACTGGCATCCTAGAAACTTAATTCGTGTAGTTTTTACGTTTTTAACATTAAATATAGTGCATATTAACATGTATTTTAGATGATTCTACTTATTTACTTGACATTATAAGGGTTGAGGGTTGATACAATAAGGTGTTTTTTTTCAATAAAATTCATAAAGACGTTTCGGCTCATACAATTATTATTATTTTTTGAGACGCATAGATTTCGAGTAAAGTCTTTACTTCAAAACGGTTTAATACACTGCTTTATAGTTTTGGTAGTAGTTTTGTATGGAACAAAATAAACTATAAATTATATCAAAGGTTCTATTAAAAATAATAGGGTGTAGTAAATACAGAGTGAACCTTAAATAAGGACAAATATTTTAACCAGTTCACTGTTTAAAATACACACATAATTAATTTTTTTTCTTACAAAAGAATCAGGAATGAAAGAGTCAAATTTTAACTAAATTTCGTTTTCACCAGAAAACTTGTTGAGAACCGCTGACCCACTCCAATATTAAGGCTTTTTATGAGTCATAATATTGTAGATTAGTATTCCAAAGTGTTACCGGTGTTAACAACATTTCAAAGAATGATTGAAATATGTTTATTAAATTGTTTCTAGCCACCTCCTTCCGTTTACCATTTCTATAGATCACCAATAAAGTGTGTCTATGTACGTACATGAAATTAAAAACATAAAACAGATTATCTACTGAGTTATCCAGAATTTGATCATTATCCATTTTTTCTACACTCCAAATGATTTATCATAATACTACCGTTATCACTGCATTCCATGTCAACCTTTTAATTGTTCGCCATATTTTATTTAATTATTCTATATTTCACCAAAAATTTAAATTAAATACACACGGCACTTAATAGAACTGCCCGTGAAAATAATAAAATGGTTTAAACATGTTTTATATTTTGGTGCTGCAACTCTGAAAACAGATACGTTAGGCATTGCCTCACCACAAATATTACATGTTTTCTTTTCACTTGTACCTGGCCCTGCAGTCTTTACATCGGTATCTCTGCGGGACATTGCGCCTACCGTCCATTGTCCGACCCGTGACAACTGTACCTACGATACCACAACCTTGCGCAGAACCTTTAATAATCTGTGACCGGATCGTGACGTAAAACCAAGCTGTTTTTGTTTACGACTACGATTTAGTGCGGAGAGAATTATTTTCAATGTATTTATGCGGCAATTGACTTTTTACAATGTGATGAATGTAATAAGAGAATAATAAAAAAATGTGCAACTTCACACGTTTTTTGAGGTTATGTGACAGGACGGCATAAAAAAAATAATTGTGGCATAAAATTAATTAATAAATCATAGTTTTTCGTTACTCTTCATAAAATAACTTAAAGGAATAATTTGTGTATTTTTGTACTACCAGTGTACAATGGTATTAACTTGTGAAATTTGGCAGCAAGTAGGTAAGCTTTCATGCTTTTATGTATAATTTTTGGAATCATCGAACAAAGTGACTTCCTAAATACCTTAATTGGTAGTATCAACTTGCGGAAATTAATTTTTTAATCGTTTATGAGTAAAGTCAGTTAAGAAGTTAAAATTTCAGTTAATATTACTGCGTAGCGTACTACTTACGCAATTTTGCTTAACTTATTGCTTAAAACAAGTATTTTTATATTAGAAATAATCTCAAACAATCAATTTGCTTTAAAGTAAAAAAAAACTATTTATTTTAGAGGTAACAACCTCGCCTTCAGAAGATCATATGGTTTATTAGGTTTACCAGCACTCTTATCTGGTCAGCTGTTCTCAAAACGTGGGAATTTTGTTTAAAATTGATATCTCCGTAAATAATTGAAATTTTTTAAAATGATTTTTATTAGACTCATCTATATGACGAACTACATCTGCAGTTAAAATATTAGGGTGGTTCGTTGGCACATGCTTTTCGGGAACAACCTACGATGACTGTTTTTAGTGCGACAAACTATCGAAAATTATGTAGACAATAAAAACAATTGCGTAACGTCAGTCGTGACGTAAATCGTCTGAATTCTTGCCGCCACTATATTAGCGCCACATTTTTTCATTATCATTTAGAATTTTGCATCAGAATCATCCGTTTTATGACCGTTGTAATTCCATAAAATGTAAATATTCCCTCGCACGCAGTTCTCCGAAGCCATTTGGGGAACAAAACGCCCGTCGATGGCTCGTTAGTGGATCAGGTCAGATGTCAAAGGTTTTCAGTTCCCTATAATTAGTACAGCGCGTTGCCACGAGTGCCGCCGTCACCGACAACGGCTACAACCCTGCCTCGCTCCATACGTTCCCCCGGCCGCGCTTGCGGGGGTTGAACACCCCTAGCGTAATAAATTCATGCAACTATCCAAATCATTAGCTTATTATCCACTATACCCAAATTAATTTGTGGAGACCGTCCCCAGACGGTATAAATATGTTCAATGTGGATCGGGTTGCTTCGTAATTTAATACGATTATTTTAACACGATTTTTTGTGCCCCCTTATATAGGGGAAGGAAAGAGACGACCAAATATCCTTATTCCAAAAACTGCGGTTTAGTTTATCCAATTTTATCTAAGAATGCTTCACTGAAAAAAAAGGAATAATAGTCATTTAAGTATACCATTGTTGTAGATCTTGATTTATGCACTGCAATTTGTACTGATTATAGCTCCAAACACAGTTTATAGTACACAATGTAGTACAATGTTAAAAGTGACTGTCAATGAATTTAAATTAAGTATTTAAGTAATTAATATTCTGGGTGTAATTCAACGCTGGTCGGGGATTTAGTCCGCAGAGTAGTTAGTTTCACACAATATTGTTAATACTTAAAAATATATAAAAAACGATTACATAAAGGGTACAATTCTTTTTCTTAATTGAGTAGGTACTTATCATGTTTAATTTAAATTAATTGAAAAATTAAAGTCACGTTTGACATTGTCGATAGTTAATTTCAAATAATTTTAATTTATCGGTATAATAATTTTTATAGTTAGATATTTGACTCAACTTAAAGGAGGCCACCTGAAGAACCAATCCTAAAAAGGCAGAAATAGGTCAGATCTCATCTATTGTGGTTGAATCTTCGAGTTCCCACAGTTTCAAAAGTGAACTTAGATATTTATAGAATGTTTTCATTAAACCAGGTCAGTAAATTTAGCTAGGTTAATTTTTTTAGATAATTATTGAATAGAGCTTTATCTGTGGAATTGTTCATTAGCATATCTAGATGTATGGTGTCAGAGAGCATACATATGACTTTATTGATAGGAATTGTAGGAGATTTGATATATGCTAGCTTAAAATACCTTTCTAATACAGTAAAAAATCTACAATAGTATTAGCGAGTATTATTTTTGTTTTTTCAGTGTAAGTAAAATGTGTAAAAATCACACGATTGGGCAATTAGAATCATAATCGTATACCTAATCAAGTCAGTGGAAGCAGCAGCGAACAATCCTTTAGAAGGCCCTGTCGTTCGCGTGAATAAAACATGCTGTAAAGGGCGTTTTTCCCGATCAATTGAAGAATTAAGACATTGGCCGGAGAATAATTTATATTGACAAATGAGGTGTCACTGTTGCCACTACAAATGTCGAATACAAATGTTCCCCGAAAGCTTATTTGCAATTCGTACGAGTCGACCGTATCTGGACTAGTTTTTGCAGGTAGATCGTGAACGTAATTTTTAACGAGACGCTCACCGGATGAAATAAAACCCCCGGCCGCCACCGTATCTTATTTAAGATCGTTTGTTTGCCTGCGCGGGATCGGGTACGACATCGAATTAGGAAGAAGTTATACCAACGGCTTTCTTCGCGTAGCCAAAGTCCGCGTAAAAACGGTTTCTTGCGCCCATAAATTCGGAGACGCTTTCAGGAAGCGGCGGCTCCTGAATACTAACGGTTGGATGTTTTGCATAGTGCGTAGTACGAAAATTCCTTTCGGGGTCGCCAATTTCAAGCGACCAGTGAATGACCACGCAGAAGAGAAAAAGTGGCTAAAGATCTAGGCACGTATCCGAATCGTCAAACGAAATTTTAAAAAATGTTGTAGGTTCTTAGAAATATTTTACCTGTTTTTAGACACATTTTCTGCATTATTTGTCAGCATAAAAACATGATACGCCAATTTTTCTTAATATCGTGGTATCTGGTGTAGGGCTGTCAATCCCGGAAAAAAAATTCGATCCCGGGATTTATAATCCCGAATCCCGGGATTGATTGCTGTCGACAATGTCGATATATTTTAAAAAATTAATGTTATTTTAAGTTTTATTTATTTAAAACGGAGAGAATGATAAATGTAAAAAAAACGTTATAACTGATGTGAATAATTTTATACAGGATGAGTCATTAATAATGGTACATAGCTTAGGAACAGATTGCTAAAGTCAAAATAAAGCGATTGAGCCCAACATGCGTTATTCAATTGTTGCTCCTTTTCATTTTACAGGGTGCTAAAGTTGAAAAAATATTTTCGATTTTTTGCAATATTAAGAACATATGGACCGATTATTTTGAAAATTTGTAGTCCTGTTTTTTGAAGTGGTAATTACGAATATGCAAACAGTGTTGATATTACGACTAGGGCGCGCTAGTTATACTGTACTGTCGATGTAAAAATATGTCTAACTTTTCGTATTTTACACTTTTGAATTTTTTAATATCAATTTCAATTATCTTCAATTCTAAATAGAAACGGTATATACCTGTTACAAATCGATAAAATCGACGATTTCAGTTTTTGAGATTCGGCGTGAATTAAATTAGAAAATTAGGGAGTCTTACGATATCAAAACTGAATTAGCAATAAGACGAACATTACAACAACTGTAAATTTTATTATGCATATCTTAACAAATCATTAATCATAAACGATTCTCGAAGTGACCACCAGCGACTTCAATGCAATTTCTTATGCCTCTTATTTAAATTTTGTCTGAAATATTAACCGATTCTTGAATCTTTTCCCACAGCTGTTCTTGACTGTTAATAATGTCTTTGTAAACTAAAGACAGCCCCAAAAGTAAAAATCCAGCGGATTTAAATCAGGGCTACGTGCAGGCCAGGGAACTTCCAATCCAACGGTGCGGAAAATTTTTATTAAAATACTCTCTTACTCGTGGGGAGTAATATGCAGGTGCATCATCATGAAAAAACCAGAAGTTCTACCCTAAAGGGAATATCTTGAAGAAGCAGTGGCAAGCCATTAATTGGAAAATTTAAATAATTTTTTTCGTTAAGTAGACGTGGTAGTACGAACCACCCCACAATATTATTGGAGATAATTTCACACCAAATATTGATAGAGAACTCTTGCTGAAAATGTACTTCTCTTGGCAGATGACGATTTTCTAGATCCCAAGAATAACTATTTCTCCAATTAAAAATACCTCGTCGGGTAAATGTTGGGTCATCATTTTGTTGTTGGCGAAGAAATTATGTAAACCGTAACCTAGCTAGAGGGCTTGCGGTGTTAAATGTTGAGTAAAATGTAAGGATACAATTTTTCTATGTGGAGTATTCTGCTAACAGAAGATTGACGCCACACTGTTGTTTGGGATATTCCTTATACTTGTTGAGCGATTTACCTGGTACTTATTCTCTTCAAAAATCTCTGAAATATGTTCCTCAGTTACTGCAATAAGCCGTGGGCTCCCTGGATATCCATCTCTTCCACGATTCGATTGCAAATTTCCCGTGAGAAGTTGCTAAATATTTTATCTTCACTTCACCATACATTAAAATGATATCCATCATCTCAAACTTGCTATACACGCAAGCTATTTTTGACACTTGAAACCCTAATGTAAACACTATCGCAAAAACGTAATCGGGTTTCAGTATTCCGATGATTCTAGACTACAGTACAGTACAGTCTTTCAGAAATTGTTTGTACTATATTGACACCAATTTTCATGACTGATCTATTTCCAATTTTTTTCGAATAAGGTGTGAACCGCTCTGTAGAAAATTTACCAAAACCAATATATGTAACATTTCTAAAACATTGCTGCACTTTATTCCATTTTTATTCCAGTTTGGGACACACACTGTATAAAGGTAAAACATACATTTTAAATATCTATCATATCTAATGGACTATGTATAAAACCTACACTTTTCGTACTGGGAAATAATTCGTTCGTACTTAAAATTAGATAGAGTGTATCGTTTCTTTCGTGATGCATTAAAATATTCATCAAATAATGGCACGGCTAAGGGGTTAGCTTTAAAAAAATCACTTTTTCCATTTTATAATCATATTAATGAATTCAGGACAGCCGGGAAAATACAAAACCCACCCCACCTACACGTACCCGCCACACGGAACGTGAAATTTGTCATATTCCACGTTAAATAATTTATACTTTACGCCGATCCCTTCTAACGGCCGTCCGCTATCGATTAGGCCATAATTTATGAACGGTATTGGGGAGATCGCGGGTTTCCTTTTAAATAAATATAAAATTGATACAAATGCGTAAAGGGGGTGGGACCGAATATATCATGTGTCCCCCGAGCATTAATTATTTAATAATTATTGCCCGAGCGACACCATTTATTGGAAGCTGAAACTATTCCTGGCCTGGTGAAGGGGTTTACCATTTTTACACATCCCGTATGGCTGTATCTGCGGATCGATAAAATTATGATGTATGGGCCTAGCGAAACGTGCATGTGCATAATGCAAGGTGAAAATCGTAGCCGCAGCTCAGTCGGCTCGATGGAATATTCATAAAATCGCAGACAAGTATTGACAATTTCTGTTTTGTTTAAAACTACATCGCTTCGATCATAAATACCGTTTCAATGCGACAGCAACACATGTTTACATAATTTAATGTCTTTACTATACAGGGTGTTCCATGAAAAATGGGTCACAGATCAACTGGTAATAGTTTAAACCATATATTTACTTATTAACAAAGAGAAATGCAATTGCTTACGTTTTGAAGCAATCAGAGAACTTGTACTTATTAATCTGGGCTAGTGGAAGGTTTAATAAGGTAGCTACCTTTCATAAGTTATTATGAAATATATTTTCATTTATACAGCAATTCAGCAATTTGCAGATTTGTATTAGTGCTTAAAATAAATAAATAAAATTTAGCATAAATATCATATGGACATATATTGTAATTATAATTAACACTGTTTTTGCTCCAAGGTAATATATGATTTTATTAAATATACAGCACCACGATCGCCAGACCTCAACAAATGTGGTTATTTTCTTTGGGGAACATTGAAGGATTTTATTTATTCCTCGCCAATTGAATCTCGAACACATTTGTGGGTTGTATTACGAATAAATAATGTAACGTTATAAGAAACGATTGTCATTTATCAGACAAAGTAAATTTCAATTTTCAGCTAAGAGTAGATTTATGTTTCATAGAAAATGATGCCCATTTTCAACAATTTCTTTAGTCTATAAATGATACTGCAGGAAACAACTACTCCGCGGTCTAATGCCCCGACCGGCATTGAATTACTCCACCAGGCATAGACTGATTTCGGGCTTGTTAGACCTTATCAGTATGCTATAGGTGAGATGACCGACAATTGAATTGACTGTTCCTTCATATGTATGTTCACATATAAACTGAGTGCAGGTGAGATTTCTGTAGTTTTAATGTTATTTTATAATTTTATTACCAATTGTCAAATTTAAAAAAATATTTGCCTGGATTCAGCTTGAGTATTATAGGATTCTAAAAAACCATTGATTTAATGTATCCTTATAAGAAATCAAGACAATTCAGGTCTGGCAAACGTGGCGCAAGCCATGTCTTCTACCTCCAACGAGAGAAAATGTATGTTTACATCTTGTAATTACATTCGAGAAATAATTTTTTATAAATATCATACTATGTCTTGCTTACAACGACAAATCATCCATAAACTGGACAAAGTTGTTTTCCAAAAAAATTAAATAAATTAATTAAAAGAAAAAGATTTATCATTAAGGTCATCTACTCTTCCTGTTCTGACAATATGTTCCAAACCACTTAAATCAACAGCACCTAAACAAATGGGTAGGTAGAGGTTATGACATCCCTGTAAATCACCTTCTCCAGATTATTTTATGGGGATGGTGTGGTTTGCAAGACATTTACGAATAATGAAGAGGAAATTAGACGACGTGTTTATAATATCTTAAGATTTTTGTGTCCCCTATTTAGTAAAATCTCTAATGATGACCATACAAGTTACAAAAAAATCATGAGAACAGTATTGTCTTATCAATACTAACATTTTTGATGGAAAACATTTCATTTGTTCATTTCTTATTAATAACTAAAAATAATTTCATTTTTTCTAAATCATCACCCCCGTAAACCTTTATAATTGGACACGGATTTATGAGACAAACCAGCAACATATTGTAACCTCTACGTTGACTTAGACAAACTTTATTGCCACTACTTCACTTCACTGAACTGACAAACTGAACCGAGGAAGCAAAACCGATCCGCTTATATATATATATATATATTTTTAGGGTTTTCGAAGTTTCCTTAGTCCTCGAGAATGCATCTAGAACCAAATTGAATATAGCCTGCAATTTTAAATTTGAAAGCAAACAGGAACCTAATTAACAAACTAAACAGATAGATGAGGTTCCGTAACAATATTTAATGCTCTATCTTTTCCATTTTTTTTTGACATACGTTATGAAGCAGCCTGTATATAAAATCCGCTTTACGAGCGGCTTTTTTGTTAATTTTGACAAAGGCTCTAACATTCGTGGTGAAGCGTGGTCTATCAGGAAGGACATACTGAACATGTATCCGTATCCGTATCCTCAAACTTCAGCTTTTGTCTTACGACGGCTGTCGAACAGTCTCATGCGCTTGCATAAATTGATTAATACGTCGTACAAATAGCGACTACCGGAAAATTGCATATTTTGCTCGTGAAAAATTACAAACAAATATAATAAAATATATCTTCGGCGTTTAATAATGATAATTATCGGAATTTATTATTATATATTCTTCGGTAACGTGTAATTTTATAGTGGAATATATCAGATTGAAATCACGTACGCCCATAACGAATCCTCAGCCATATTCCCGGGGTCTGCGCCGGCGAGCTGGCCGACTGTAGGCTTGATTTGTTGCAATTAAAAAGGCATAAAAGTATTTGTCTTTTTTAGTAACATCAGTAAGGTAATAAAACTTGTTTTATCTATATTTTTTCGTTCTGCTCTCGGTCATACCAGAACCTCCGAAGAAATGAGGCGCTTTTGTTGATCTCTTCTTTCGAGATTTTATGATCTATCCCCTACGAATTTACAACTTCATCGGTTTGTGCCCGAAATATTTTAATGGGGAAGTTGCATGAAATTTATATTAGTTTGAAATGTATTACAGGGTAATCTTTCAAACATGGCGGCAATAATTGAAATATTAACAATAATAAATTGTCATAAAATATAAACAAAACCACGTGGCCGCACGTCGTTCAGCGCGGTTTGTATCTTGTGTTTTTGTGGGTCGTAGATTCATAGTGTAAATACTGTGTAGGTAATGCCATCATTATTAGTGGCGATGTGGTGAACCTACGGTATTGCTAAATCCTTTTTTTGCAATAAATCCGCTCTTGACAAGAACCAGATAGATGGTTTTACTGGAGGTATTTATAAAATTATGCCATCTAATTTCACAGAAAACTACTTGTTTAAATTTGAAAAATAATGAGTAAAAGTAATGAATAACGATATTTAACATTTATTAATTATATAAAATTAATTTAATAAATTTTTATTGCTATTTATTACTGATTTCATTTCTCTTTTTATAAAATCCATACTTATTTATTTTGTTTATTATATTTTCAGAATAAAATAAATAATTTAATGTATTGAAGTGAGACAGCAAAATTTTATAAAAATCTGAAATAATATTCTATATCACGTAAATGGTAGGAGCGAAGGAGGAGAAGGAATTGGAATGAAGCGCTGAATACAATTGCTTTACCATTGACTTTCTAAACGTCCTGTATACATAGCTTAATAGGAAAGTTTAATTGATTCTTTACAACTTTACATTTTAACATTTTTTCGATGAACTTAAACCTACCTGTATTTCCAATTAAACTTACATTAAAATGGTCTTCACAAACAAACAATCTTACAAAGCTTCTTTTCGTCACACTTCATCGCCCTACACCACATTTTTCTTCATTTTGCAAAAGAAAACAAGAATAAATAAGCACATTCAATATATACTTTATTTGAGTTCAATAGAGGAGTTAAGGCATTTTCTACTGCTAGAATCATTTGTAGAGGAAATGCAGCATGATGGAAAATATAGAAGGAAATGATTTTCTCGTTCTAAAAAGTGCCATCTTCACAGGAACAATTCTTCATGTTCAGGAAAAAAGGTTATTTGAAAATTCATTCTAATCTACGTCAATTCCAACAAGAAAGAATAACATAAAGCAAAAGTTGATACTCATTATGCTTCCTACTGGTTATTTATTAATTTTACAGATTTGTTCGTTACATGACGTTCAAAAGCTATAATAGTCGATATTGTCATTAGTTCCTCGCATCTAAGAAAGGTTTACCAAGAAGACTGAATCTCAGGTATCAAATTAATTTCATGTTGTAGAGATAACCTCTAGACGACAACGTCCTGTTAGAAGTTCTACGATTTATCTGACCATAATCTTACTCAAACTCAATATATCATTTCTTCTTTTCTACGAAGAAAAATCCGAAGCTTGAATCTGCCGCCAAACCTCAATAGTCAAAATCTACTTTTCGAACTCATCTTTCTAGATACTGAAAGGAACGCCAAAAGCTAATTCTGATTCTGAGAAAAGATGTTTCAAATCCTATTTTGCAAGTATAAATCTGCTTTTTCATTGCCTTCAATTGCCCGTTCATTTAGAAATTATAGACAATTCCAAACAAGTTTTGAATGCACCTACGAGTAGTTTGAGCCTAAGACAGCCTTCAAGAATATGTATAAGAATATATAGAAAAGCTTATACGTGTAATATCTCCATAAGTGTTGTGTCAAATACAGCGAAAACTGAGGAAAGGCTTCTAGGCTATAACTTTTTTTGCCACTTGAGCCTCAATCGTACTATTCTAGCTTCTGTTCCAGCTAATTACACACGAACTTCAATTCTTCTCGATTCCTGCTCAAGTTTCTGTTTGAATTCAATAACAACGCTACGAACTCAATAATTTCGTACAACTTGACATTGGTTCTTCACTTTAGGAATAATTTCTTCGGTTGCACGGAGTGACCGACGAAGCATGTGATTTAATGCGTTAAATTACTGCGTGTGAAACGGTTTTTAGCATAATTACGTCGACTGGCACTATGCAGTCATAACTCTAATGCCGTCACTCATTGATTTTGTACATTAAAGCTCGTGTAAACATAAATATAAATGATGTATATGTGTAAAAGTCGTAACGTTTCTGGTTTCTGGGAAATGAATGGCTAATAATAAAAATATTAGACATGTTGCATGTAAATTCCGCTTGTTACATTGAATAATTTATTGGTGGTATATAATCTCTCTGTTTCGACTTTTTACAACTCCTAATGAAAATCTCCACAAAGAGCGATCGAGGAAATGCGTCCCTTTTATTTTTTTTTATCGAGCAGGTGTTACCTTTATGACGTTCGGTGCGAAGAAAACGTCTCTGGTGCAATAAAAGTTTGAGTTTCGACCTGAGGAGCATCAATTGAAAAACAAATTAACTAAAATTAATGAGGAGGTATATAAAACCATTACAAGACTTCGTCCGCCTTCCAGTTAATCATGTTACCAACTTAGCGAGTTTCCCACCATCGATTGAAATATTTCTAGCCCAAATGAGCTGCGAGTTAATTATTTGTGAACATGAACGTTTATTGAGATTAAACGGGATCCCAGACGCCGCAAAACGAAACAAAATTGAGTTTGGAAAGTTAAGTCGTTTGGGTAGGTACCTGCTGGTAGAACTTTCTGCTCCTACAATTCTAACATTTTTATCTCATTTTTTATATTGACACTGTTCATGTCTTTCCATTGCCTTTGCATAAGAGGAACAAAGTCAATAGACATTTGTATGCAGCAAAAAATGATGGGTAAAATTTTACACGAAATTTACAGCATTTTTGATCCAGGAAAGTAAGTACGGAGTAAGGAAAAATTTTCCCATGGCGATTTGGTAAATTTTACAAAAACGCTTGGGTAATGTATTTTAACAAATATTTGTTATAACTGTAATAAAAATTTCTTCTTAAGAATATGCAAAATCATGTACACAAATTATGTAATTTACACGTAAATGAATGGTATTCACATAGATATTCTTGTCATACAGCATAGATTTGGTATTTTTTACATTAATGTATGATGTGAACAACGTCATCATTTTTATCAGTATACTTACAGTAGTGTAAATATGTTAAAATATAGTGTACACTGTAAAAAATAATTACAGTTAAAATAGATGGCAATTTATTTACCACTCATTATTG
This sequence comes from Monochamus alternatus, assembly GCA_037114965.1. Classification (NCBI taxonomy): domain Eukaryota; kingdom Metazoa; phylum Arthropoda; class Insecta; order Coleoptera; family Cerambycidae; genus Monochamus; species Monochamus alternatus. Next base: position 77,619,904 of record CM073427.1, read on the forward strand.
CTGTAATTTTCTTATCGATTGTGACTTTACAAATAAAATGTAAAATTACGTTGTAAATTTATTTTGTGGTGTAATTTTAGGTTTTGAAATTGTAATATTACTTTGTGATTTTACAATACAAAAAGTATTTTTACAATGTAACTTCCACAATTACTTATGAAATTACAAAGTAACTTTACAGGCAGTTGTATAGTAACATTGTAATAATACATTTTATATTATGACTACAATGTAATTTTTTTTTACAGGATGGTCCAATTTGGGCACTTAGGTATAGAAGGTTTTTTCTATTTTCCGAAAGCACAGAAAAAAATAGCCAAGATATTTAGAGCTTAATTTCTGAGAAATGTTGAATAGCGAGAATCATATTTCGATATTTTGATTTGTTTAAGAAATACCTACTTGATATTTTTAAATTTTGGTCGTTTTCTGTGATAACTTTTCTACTTATCATATTAATATTTATAAATTGTAAAGACATTTTTTCTCTATGTGTAGTATATAGTGGCTTGAGGAATATTTTTTTTATAACTTCTAGTTTTCCGCTGCTATATGTTTTAATGAAACATCATACGTATGTAACATGGGGCATCATAGAAAAGGCCTAAAATTAAAAAAATGCTATATAAAAACTAATCAAGATATCGAAATAAAATTTTCGTTATTCAATTTTTCTCAAAAATATTGCCGTGACATTTGGACTATCTTTTCGGAGAATAAAAGAAACCTCTTAAAAGTGTCGAAACTGACCTAACTCGTACACAGGACATCTTGTTTACAACATTCGAATTCACTAACAGTGCCTTGACATACCTAGATCCCTAAAAAAATCTGAATAGCAATTCATTTATAACTAATAGATTAATATGCCTACATGAGAAAAATTTAAATATCGTAAGGAATTAACGATTGTTACTTACCTTAAGTAACATATCAGGCTTTTCCGTGAGTTTCTCAATAGCATCACTGCATCAGAATGTTATTTCAAAAGAAAAATATACTCATATTAAGTAACCTAAGTAACATGAATGTCAATTGCTTCTAATGTTAACAAATACACATAATAGTAATATTGAATTTTTGATATGATATCTCCAGTGAAGTCAAACATTTTCGAACCAATAGATTTGTTTTCTATATGCTTTTCAGATTTTAATACAAAAAATTAAGTACTTTCGAATTTATGACACACTTAGTTGAAAATAATACTTATTTCTATTATAGCCTCGATATACCTTAAAATCAGCAGAATAATCCTTTTTAAATTTATAATTAAAATTTTTGGACAAATTGTGTAAAAAACATTTGTTACACAAAACCGTACTTTTCCTAACTGATTATATAAATAGCTATTTTGTACTCCGATTACGGCTCAGTTAGCTAATTAGTAGTTACAGCTTTATTATATCATATCTAAGTGCCCTTTGCTTATTTTTTAGCTTATAAATACATGTACATACAGGTACTGAAGTAATAAAATATGGTTTTACAGCAATTTTTTATTAAAATTTGGTACCTACACTTTTAGGTTATTTGTACAAAATAGAACACTTAACTTTATACAAGACATATAACAATGTAAAAATATATTCGTAGAACTAAAGTTAACATTTTATAATATTCAAACGAAATCTATGATCTTATACTAACTATTAAAAAGTAATATTAATTATATAAATGTGCATAGAGAATAAGTAGATACCCAGAACTTTAATCATGCTAATCCTCTCCTGTTCATCAAATATGTATAAAATATAATATAATAGAAAATATATAATAGAAAATATTATATTTTTATATATTATGTAAGATGAACAAAACAACAGTGGGGTACCCAATTTTTGTAGATGCAATGTTTCTTTGTTTCAATAATTATGTATAACTTACATACCTATTAGTTCTTAATGTCATTGAGGTTATGTTTAAACAAGCACTAGACAAAACTATTTATAGTACTAAAAACACTCATTTATCACTCTAGATATGTTTATATTGCTAGTCACTACTCACTAAATTAATTATGTAAGTACCTAGGTCCTAGGTACACGCTGCATTCATCGAAATGAAGCAAGAATAATGAGGCGTCACCACCCAACGTTCTCAACGGTTAAGTTAGGTTAGCGCGTTTTAAACCTTCACATACACATTAGGCATATTTTTACAGTCAATTATATAGCAAATTTGGTATTTTCAGTAATTTTACAGTGTAAAAATGGATTTCACATTGTTAATTGTAAATGTATTACAATATATTCTATAAATGTACAAATTATATTATAATTACATAGGAAGTTTACGGTTTTATTGCATATTGGCAGTTTTCTTGTAAAATTACAAGTGTCAGTGTAATATCATCATTATTTTTAGAATTATTTTAAGACAATTATAAGGATATTCTTACAAAGTAAATTTGTAAAGTTACTGACCTTTTTTTCAGTGTAAATCAATTACTAGATACAGTGGTGTTGATTTTCAAATTATAGGCCTTAAAGACTACATCAATACCACATATTAATTCGAGAATATCGTGTTTAGGAACTATATACCTACCATCATATACAAGTTTATAAGGCTCTGAATATACTAGCTCTGTTAAATCAGTGACAATAAGATCATCGCTAAATTTTAATTGTTAAGAGTGGCAATGACTATTAAAACTGATTGTTTTCCAATACTTAGTAATAACAAAAGAATAGACCATCTATTGGAACAATATCGGAAATTTCTTTGAAATTTGGGACATGTTCAAATACAAAAGTTATTTCTATAAAGATAGCCATATTTAATTCAACTATACTTCATCTAAAAATTATAGACAGTTGAATTATCTGGTAAACCAGTAAACAGAGCTTTTACATCTAGTTCAGAAATGCCTCAATATTTGGAAAATGTGTAAATTTTATGGTCTATTTCATATTTATCTAATAACCTATAATTTTGTTAGTTTAAGAGATATTGAAAAATTGAAACGTGCATTCATTGACTATTTTTTTACAAGGATTTCAATTTTCTTGTAAATAAAAACAGTCGAGCATCGCACTACAGAGATATTGATACCAACTTGTGTTTTTTTATCAAACGCACTGTATATTGTTATATTTTTGGATTCTTCACTTTCTCCTGATTGCATTGATATAACATGTAATGGGTTATCTTTTACTGTTCGTGAGATAATGATCATTAAGTAAATCCATAATCAAAATTTTAATTTTTTGTTATAAAGAATACAAAACTATATACAAATCTAGTTTATGGAGCAATTTAAAGAATAGTAATTATGGAATATTTGGATAATATAGAATGGTTATGAAAATATGTCTCCATACCAATGGCCGGCAAATAGTCCAGATTTGACACCACCTGACACATTTTTGTGGGGGTATTTAAAGAATAGTGGTTTTAAAAATAGACCAACTACTATTTTAGAAATTCAAGATAGAATACAAGAAGCTCCCAAACACCCAAAAATTATGCATAATTGTTTAAACAATTTGGAAAAACGGTACATGTTTTGCATAGAAAAACAATTTTTATTAACTTTATTCTTTAAATGCTCCATAAAATGAATTCAATTATTTTGCATTCATTCTTTATAAAAAAATTAAATTTTTATTATGGAACTACTTAATCATCAATATCTCGCGAACAGTAAAAGATAAACCATTACATGTTTAAATGAATGCTATGAGGAAAAGTGAAGAATCCAAAAATATAATAATATACAGAGTGTTTGACAAGAAAAAAAAACGAAGTTGATATCTGTATTTCAGTAGTTACAGGCCGTTACAGCCGTTTACGCCTGATCACCCAGTACTTAGGTAATTTTTTTCAATAATTTGATATTTCCGAAATTGGTAGTTTTATTCAAAAACTCCCATAAATAAAAATCCATAATGGTTGAATCTGGACACCGAGATGGCCAAAGTCCATATCGTTTTATCAGTTTTAAGTTACTACAGCGGTCTTTCGAATATAATAATTTTTGTGACTTTTTAGATTTTACTATAAAATTATCAAAATCTCCTTTTATATTCCTAGGTTGTTGGTGATTGAAAAACATTTAATTTGGGTATGTTAATTTATTTTTTAATTTTTGGGATGCTAAGCTAAGTCTATATAGAAATTAATATCAACATCAAATAACTTTTTTCAACAAATGAGGGTCACTTCTAATTCAGATATGACCAATTAACCCTGTACAGAATTTCACTTGTAGAAATGATCCGATTACTACGAAAAACCTTTGTTTCACCACAGTTCCGAAAAAAGTGGTCTGCGTTATCTGTAGGAGAGAAGGACCGTCAATAAATTTCTCCTCGTAGATTTTAATAAGATATTAGTATTTCATTTCGGTTGTTCAGTATTCCCCAGACTTGTAGGTTGAGTTTGCCCAAAAGCAATTTGAAAACCTCAAAATATAAACGTAAGCGTCGTTATGCGTGAAGGTCCGCGCGATCCGATTCCGGCCTCAAAGCAGGGGGCTTTAGAGCGTATTTTTGCCCGCCGTAAATCGATGCAAGGTATACATGTCCAATGGGCGTTCCTGAATTATTCTTTTCTCTTCCAACTCGTGAGGTTATGCAAGCAATATGGGCGGCGAGGTACATTCCAGGCCAAAAGCGAGGTACACTCGCAGTATCAATTTTGTGGTCGGTTTGCCTTCGTGTCAGAAGCTTAGGAATAATAATATTCAAAACAGATAACGCAAACGCCGTATATGTTTCACTTTCATAGAAATCTCCGGGTTTAATGAGGGGCCGTTTCCGTCACGGCCCCAGGCGAAGACTCGGATATTTTTGTGATAAACCGCTTGCATGATACGCGAATCAACTTATTTATCCGTATTTCTAAAAGGGTGTAATTTTCTGCGGTGCATACATATTCATCGGATAGAATTACCAATTTATGGCACTGCAATATTAGCCTTAAATATTAATAACGCGGCCGCCAACGCTCTGCTAACGTATTCATGGCGCATACGCGAAAAATAAAACTACTGGGATTCGAAAATATCAGCCTCTGTCTCGAGAGTCGATTATAAAAGGCGGCGGTCCAAACTTGATATTCAAATGGCACCTTCTTAGGACGTCTACAAACCTGGAGAACCCCGAAGAATAAAAGAAAAATTAGCAAATTACTAATATATCACTATAAACGATACCTCCTGTATAAAGCTATAAGATATAATCACCTCTTATAGTGTTTTTTGAATTAGTTTCTTAACCATTTGAATTTGGTTTGTTTTCTATTACAAGATTGTCATTTTCTTCCTATACTTAAATATGCATTTTTATACTAAATTTTTGGACATAGTAGGAAGAATGTAACGTTAGCAAATTGACAATCTTAAAGATAATAAATGACTTGATAGATAAGAGAGAAGGGGACGACCAGCCCAAACTTCTGATTTGACCCCAATGGACTTTTTTCTGTGGGGTTATATGAAGTTGTCCTGTAGTTGACCAAGTTTGTAACCTGTTTGAAACATCTTGTATAAATTTTAGTCAACAATACTATAGTTGTGTAAATAGAACAGATGATTTTTATTTTTTGCCAACACTTTTTTATTATTTTGCAATTAATTGTTTCTCAACAGCATTCAACCTATAAGTAATTCAAAAATAGCTGAGCGTTAAATAAAATGTCTTTAAGGGCACCGTATTCCAGAAATAGTATTTTCTACATATACAAATAATTTTAAACATTTAATAACTTAAAAATATAGAGCTTAGCAAACAACAGGAATATTATCTGATGCCACCTGCAAATATTCAAAGGTACCGAATACAAAACGACAGAAAGCGATTTAACCAACAAATTTTTAGCCATAGACATCTTGAAAAATACGTTTTTTTTTTAATTTAATTGCAGATGTAAATATTGCTATAACAGACACTTACATAGTTTTGCATATAAGATTGATCACTTTTGTTTAAAAGTATGTGAAAATAATTGTTAAAATGTATGGTTGGAATTGCAAGATAATGTGTGTCTTATCACTGCACATATGCATTTTAAAAGCTATTATTTTATTTGAGAAGATTTAAATAGTAAAAGTGAATAAACAAAACTTCAAGAATTTTATTTTCGATATTATTTTTGTTCTGCATGTCTTATTTTTCGAGATTTCTGTACCTAAAAACACCACAAATTTGATCATTTTACGACGAGAAATATGGTGATCTTAATAAAAATTAAAAGAAATAAAATTCGACTAAATTTGCTGATTTTTGCGAATCTGAATTTTCCCGTAAATATAGGTACCTCATTTACAGGTCGACATATATTTTTTAGTTATAATGTTTCTACATTTTCTCTAGTTAGTGGAAAAGACAGGCAGTCCTACTTTAACAAATTATATAATCCCTAACGTAAACAAACTCTGCAATTTAAAAGTCAAGTGGGCTTTGTAAGGTACTTGAGACCTTTCGTTGGAAGGTATAAGTAAAAGAAAGTTGAATTCCTTTAATCCTCAACTTAACATGTTTGACATATTGTCAAAATTTTGGCTCAAGTATTTCTGGTTTCAAGCAATAAAAGAAAAGAGAATGGGAGGTCAAATAATATTCAATGAAGTCATTGAATCATTTCAAATCAATAATTAGGAAAAATATGTGATATCCATTATTACTGCTGGGTATTCATATATTATTTATCATATTGTAATTAAACAGATATTATTTTGTCAGAAATTCGATCGTCAGTCTCTTTTACAAAATTATAATAGAACATTTTATAACAACTTGGTAGAAAACCAGAATACCAACAAACTTGGCAGTTCTGAAATGGAGAACGATAATAACAGCAGTGAAGACTACAAACTATAGTATTGTTTTACTTAATTGTATGAAGTTTTTTTATGTTTACTTTTTATTTTTAATAAAATCATTTGTTGAAATGATATGCCACACTGCTGCAATACGCCATGGACGTCCTGGACCTCCATCTCTTCCACGATTCGGTTGCAAATTTCCTGTATCACGCCCGCGTTATAGCACTACACTTGCTCTCGCAGCACACCGCGGTAAAAGTAGCTGCATTTGGCACATGTTCACCGGGAAATCGTTCTTCCAAAGCATAAGGATATAACTATAAGGATTTTACAATTTTTTTGTGATATTGACTCCATTTCTCATGCCGCATCTATTTCCAATTTTTTTAGATAAGTTGTTAATCACTTTGTATACTTTTAACAATTGAAGTACTAAAATTTAAATTGCATCTATTTAAATACCACTTATTTAAACGATAAACAGGAACTTTAATAACATACACTGTTTGTAACTGAATTAAAGAAGATACGTTTTACTTAAAAACTGTTATAATTCGAAAACTACCCGGAATTATTGAATAGTTTATGATATGGAAAAAAAATCTTCGAAATTATAAAAGCCAACATAACACAAATTTTGAAGTATTGTTAGATATGCTAGTTAGTTAGAGACACCGACATACATACACATTACAATACATTTTCCTTATTTATTTTTGTAATTACAGCTAATGCGAGTTTTATTAAAGTTTTTGTCGTCTTTTTGTAGTAGGCAGTTTATCCTGTTTTACACATCGACTGAATTAACACACGCGAGGATAAAAACTAATCCTTGAATTTATATAATGGTACGTGTCGTCATTTCCTTCTGATTGAAAAAACATTTTATTGTCATATTACCATCCTGCGTAAAAAATGAAATGATTTGTTGTATACAGCATTAAACGACACACTTTGTTGAACACCATGTGAAGAATATTTCAATAATGGGATTGTAGGCTTTTGTTGGGACTGATATTTTAGTGACAATTATAAAGAAATAAATTATAATTATTATAATTAATAGGTTGGCGGTTATGTAACGCAACAAAAATTCTCCAGTGCATGTGAATGAATTTTTTTTTCAATTTCTGAATTCAGTACCTGTTGCTGTGTCACTGATGCAGGTACAATCATAATATAAATTAATTCAATGGTACAATTTACTGCTACAATAATGGGACTCACTTCAAATTAGTTTTTGACCTACTGGAAATTTTATTAAGAATACATCAGCATCAGTTCAAATGAACTGCTAAATCGCATTTCAAAGAGTGCCATTATTATTGCAACAGATTGTACGTACCTGATCTTTCCGTTAAAACTAAATTAAATGCCAAATGAGGCATGAACCAGATACAGTAAAAATTTTTACTTTTCTCAAATGATTGTGTTCACTGAGGTAAATTTTATCTCAATAGAACAGTAGGGGTTCTTTATGTACCTGAGTTTGTTTTTCATTTTATGTTCTTTGGATTCATGTATTAGGTATGAAAAGGTACACAGTGACAAAGTACACATCTCCAAAAGTCTTGGTTCCTCTAGTTTATAAAATAATGAGAGTTTCAAAATGGGGAAGACCTTATTCTTTGTTTTAATACCAAACTATGTAATACACACATTTTTAACTTGCTTCCTGAAGTTTCTATATGCGTAATTCATTATCTTACACATTTTTTAAAATGTTATATGGTAGATGCCATTTTATACTATAACTTGTTCATTTGTAATATACTTACAAAATGCTCAATAAAGTCATATAATAATCTACAGATGACAACATGTATCACAATTCTGCTTCCATTGAAATTGATCAGAAAACATAACAAAATTTTGCAAGGATAATAAAGAGAAACTGAAATAGAGATAGAGATAAAATTAAAAATTTAGAAGGAGGAAAAGCAGTAACTTCAGAAGAATAATCATGCATGTTTAAATTTATTACTTAATATTGTTAAAGATAAACCACTAATAGTTTGTGGTATGATAAAATATGAATGATAAGTGAAAAACTAACTTTTATCAATTTCTGAAAGCGCGAATTTAAATAATAGATTATTAAAAACGCAAACACCATCGCCTTCTTAATAATGAACAATTTTGTGCAAACCATAAATTAATTTAAAAGAACACGTATATTGCAAAGCTCACACAATTCCATCGATATCTATTTATATTAAAAACTCCTTTTTATGGAAATAAAAAGCAAAATATAAACATGGACCTATTAATCAAACAACCTAGGCAATTACTAACATCCAAGGTAATTAAACGGGTTTTATGACGTTTGCGTACACTTACTGGAACCTGCTCTTTCTCTCAACAAACATTAATTGCGCCAATTATTATTGATTCGGCATAAATAGCCTACAAGTGTTATAAATACAACCGTGGGCTTATATTGGAGCCGTGAATCATTGGACAAATTCCATTTCTCGCCATAAATACTAAACAGAAAGTTTTGAAGAAACAAATAAGCTATGGATATACATTACAATCTGTGTTCAGGCTGTGTTTAGCAGCATGGGTTATACCGGATGTCATATACAGGGTGTAAAGTTTATCCTGGATTAATTAATTTTCAGCACCAATTACAACTGGTGCTGAAACGGAAATATGCAACAACCTTTTCATCTGCAAATAGACCTAAAATATTATGTAATGCGTTGTCTTCGACTACCACAATTACTTTTTACCTTTCACGGACTATTATGTGGGGAGATATGCACATTTATGATGTCTTTGTAAAATAATCCCAAACTATGAATTTTAGGTATAAGACATATCATATGTTTTCCTAGGGTTTTTTTAAATGAAAAATTGGGGTTACCATTTAAATTTATTGAGTTTTTAAATATTTGAGTTGTCAAAATTCCAGGAACACCCTGTATTAGATTTTAATCTGCAATGAGTGGCTTAAGAAATAACTCAAGATTAATTTATAAAATTTACAAAAATAATTAAAAATGTTAACTATTTTTTTCTGAATCGTCCATTCTAGAGAAAGTATAAGGAGATGCCTGAGATAAAACAAAATAAAAGCTTTCAAGTCAAAATACGCTTACGTTGAAAGCAGATGATGAGAAAAAGGATTAAAATTTTGATATTGGCTGCAAGGAGAATATCTAAAGAATGGTAACTTTTTAAACCAAATTTTATTCACCGACGAAGCCACCTTTACCACAAATGGAGTGGTTTCGAGTCAAAATTGTCACTAGTCAAGTCAAAATCCAGAATTCATCATAAATGCATGAAGACAATATTAAAAAAAATGAACGAATACTACGCGACAGAATAATTGGTCCCTTTTTATTTGACGGCAATTTGAATGTGGTTGGGTTTTTAAATTTTCTTGAAAATGAGTTTAGCAACGCATTAGATGATTTACCATTAAGATACTGCTTTAATTTAAGTTAGATGGTAGTCCTATTCATAATGCTCATTTGATGGAAACTGGCTAAATGAAAATTTCGAATACTGTTGGATAGGGCGAAACAGTCCTTTCTGTGAGTGACCACCGAGATTCCAGGACTTAAACCCTTAGATTTTTTTCTTTGGGGTTCACTTAAAGAAAAAGCGTATAAGTCAAGACCCCAAAATTTACAAGAACTACAAGTGCATTGGAAAAAATGGTGGCTTGGCAGAAGTTACAAAAATTTTGTTGTTTCTTGTGATGTAATTTTCATTTTTTTTTTGTTTTATTTGTTCTGTATAAGCCTAAGACCATAACTAAGTTGTTATAAACTTTGAATTTTTGAAAATAAATAAGTACCTAGCGTGCATTTTTAATTCTTCTACAAAATCGTTACTAAGTACTTACAATTTTTCGATACAATTATGTACAAGCCCGTTTTTAGGGGGCGTTCAATCCATTGGCGTGCACAGATTTTTTCTAAAAAAATTACTAATATGTTTTATTAAAATTTTGCTTTTCATAAGGCCTTGGATTTTATATCAACCAGGTCATCTTTGCTGAAAATATGCAGTTTATCAAGCTCTATAATTTAACAAAAATTCGGGTTAAATCGCACAATTAATAAACTTTTTACAGATTGACTGAAATAATATTAGTTATCGAAGAAGTTGTCTCTATGCATATTTTTGAAAGTTTGTTATAAAAGTAAGTCTATATATAAAATATAAGAAAATTTAAATTGTCTATTCAGTAAAATTACATATCTATATTTTGCAATTCTAACCTAAAAATTGCAATTTGCACGTTTGTGTATACTGGGTTTAGGTTACCTTTATTACCTACCATTTGATAAATGTAGAGATTAAAAAAAAATAAAGGACAAACCAAAGAAGAGGTACTAATAAAAAAATGAGAATCGCGATGCCCTTGGATGCGTTCCGAATTGAATGGGATCAGGGAGACCCCGGCCACGGAGGAGGGAATCCGTAAGCTCGAAACAATGCACCGAGTGTGTATACATAATGATCTTTTTTGTTTTAAATTAATGTCGAGAATCAAGCAGTGTGACCAAGGCTGGCAACCGGAAGCCCATGCACATCTATCTTCAGATGTCATTCGTGTGAGAAACTATAAAAACAGAAATATTTTTATGTCGTGCTTCGACGTTAATTATTAGGAAAACCTTAGTTACGTAACGTACGACTTCCGACCTACACGAGCACACGGCTAGGTAAACACCGACCGGCGGATATCAGAAATTTTCCAGTGGGTAAATGCCGTTTAGCGTGTTGGTATTAGGATATAGGATAATTACTATTATAGAGAATAAATCGAGAGACATTTATATCCCCATAAATAAGTAATCGGGTTCGGTTAACAAACTTTTTAGATGAACGGGCACCAAGTTGATATCGATTTGTCTTCATTGGCCCAGAATTAACAAGAAAAACGGTAATGCTCTTTTAATTTGTCGTAATACTTTTATGATTAGTTTCCACTTACTTTGTAATTCAAGTAATAAAAACATATTTTTATTTACCGGGTTCTTCTAGAAGTTGAGTATCACCTTTAACTAGGACGGTAGAATGGAAGTCAGTCAGGATATACAAGCTGTTTAAAAAAGATTACAGACTTTAGGACATGATAGAGGAGATATAAAAATATAAGATAGGTCTTGACACCAGAGTTTTGATAAGTGTTAAACATTGTTTGTTTTCAATACCAGTTATGCATCCTTAATAGGCTATCAATATCAACTAGTGGAAAGCTAAAAGCAAAAAGTTGTTATGGTTACGTTAGGGTTACATTTGAGTCTATTCAGTTTTAGTACAAATATTGTCAAAAATAAGTAAAATGGTCAAAATTCTCAATAAATAGAAATATATTCAATAAATTAACTCAGTGAGTCAACGACGATATTTGGTTAAAATAAAGAACGCTAATGCTTTATTTGATCTTAAACATTAATTACAACTTTTGAATAATTTGTTAAAATAATCCCAGCAGATGATAAGTGGGCTGCATTTTTAGAAGGGACGTTTATTTCCTGAGTGCTTCAACTTGTTGAAGAGACATCAATGCCTGAAACGTTACTCAAAATATTAGAGACCACGTTCTCACTTTCTTTGGAATCTTTCTGCCTCTATGTTAGAGCGCCAACCACCATGCCTCTTTTAATAAATCCACTCCTGGATCTGCAAGCAACGATCTACGAATACTATATCCAGTATATTATTAAGAATTTGGAAGACCCAGGAACAATGCTATATTATATGGCATTTTCCCAAAAGTATCAATACCAAATGACTGCTTGATGCATTTTCCATTTCTGGACTCCACAAAAAATTGAGTATGATATGTGTTGCTTGGCCTCATCGCTATATATCTTCGAACCATTTGTACCATATTTATTCCTTCAATGTTTCTGTTTGTGGTAAAAAAATCTAGTGATATATTTGCTTTCGTAAACGAACGTACACCTGCAAACCACACTATCGATGCAACTTCTATCATAAAATGAGTTCTATAGTTGGATTTCAGCAAAAATTGAGTTATGTTTTCTTCTGTTAAAATCTTAGATCTTTTTGACCGAAATCCTTCTGATTTTCTTTTTAGAAACGCAATGAAATGGACGTACTTACTAATATCCGTTTTTCTTCATTGATATATAACTGAACGTAGCACAGATTAATATACCCAAAAAAAAACGCTTTGCCTAATATCTTCGATATCCGAACGGACACTATCGGAGTCAGAATTACCCATATTAATATTCTATTTCACAAAAACTGATAATTGGACGCCAATAATGATGTTGTCAAATTTAAAACAATCAATAACTGTGGTTTCCGTGATATCGTCAAATAAGAACACCTAATAATTTTGAATTTAAATTTATGAAAATGTTTCTGATATTTTAAGATAAATCAATTTTGCAAATAAAATCTATTCGGACCGTCGTATGTTAAATTTTGAATGATACACGGTCGATATGCACCTTGTTGATGAAACAAACATTATAGTGTTCACATCGCACTAGTACCATTAATAACTGTTATATAAAAATTATATGTTCAGAGGACTAATATGATCCTTTGGCTTCTTGGAGTGACCCGCCACTGTCCAAACTACTAGTTTATCATTTGATACCATAATATTTGGTAATCTAACGGCTCCTGAGACATTTATCTAAATCCAATCGACACCCGGACTGGTTCACCAACAATTTCTCACATTACGAAACCTGGAATCGAGTCAGTTTTTGTGCCACCTGCGTCGCATCGGGGATCTTCACGGCCGTCGCATCGGCCACATAGGCCCGATAGATGCGGCGTTGCCATCCAATTTTAAGAAAAAAGTCCCAGGAAAAATCTCCCATTTAAAATTTCCCCATATGTAAATTTTTCCCGTTAGATATAATTAGTTGTTTTTTAAACATAGTTTAAAGATACATTTTCTGAATAATTACACTAACAAAGTGTTTTATTTCACAAATAAGTGGTCCGTAAGCCCATACTAGATCGTCACATTCGCCATATTTGTGACATAAATGTCAGTGTAACTTTTTTGCTCCTAACGTTATCACGTTTCTTATTAAAAAATCTTAAACCTACATTGCGTTTGAGAAAAAAATAAATTCTTGTTATTAGTCAAAATATTTGAAATTTTCAAGAAAATAGTTTTTCAACAATAAGTTGCATAGTTCATTGTACAATATTTTAACGTAGAATGCGTCAAAATTCCCTTGCAAATTGGATAGGGTAAAGGTAGATCGACTATCAATGAAGTCATATGTATGCTCTCTGATATCAAACATCTAGGTATGCTAATGAACAATTCCACAGACAAAATTCTATTCAATAATTATCTAAAGAAATTAATCTAGCTAAATTTACTAACCTGGTTTAATGAAAACACTCTATAAATATCTTACTTCACTTTTGAAACAGTGGGAACTCGAGAATTTAACCACAATAGATGAGATCTGACGTATTTCTGCATTTTTAGGATTGCTTCTTCAGGTGGCCTCCTTGAAGTTGAGTCAAATACCTAACTATAGTATTTTTCAACATGTAACGTTTGTAAACTGGAAGTCATACTGATTCTTGCAGCTACAGAAAGCCGTTCTGAATTAGTTTGTGGAAAATCCACAATGTGAACAAATTTTTCGTCTTTTTTTCTGTAAATTTGTAAATATATTTTCTAAATTGTTGATTATCAGGTTATAATCTATTTCGAAATCCTTTCAAATATTCTCGTTGCCAAGCACGTCCATTGAAATTTAATCTCCAACAAACAACACCTCTCATATCTAAATACGAAAAATTATTGTCTCAGAATTTTTCGATTTTGTAAAGTAATTGATTTTAAACAAAACTAGATAAATATCTTACATTTAGAAATACTTATTAACATAAATTTTGGCTAATAATTGTTAAAATTTAATATACTATTGGTGCCTACATTAAAATACTGTACAAGGAAATACGCAGCGGATTATTACAAAAAATCATTTTTTTAATTAAAACCTTGACACCATGTATCTTTTTAATCATTTATTAAGGCATATTGGCTTATATCGTTATCTTTTGAAGTGAAAAATCTAGTATGTCTCCATGGGTCATTATTTATGGACCTCCCTGTATAAATAAAATTTACAGAATTCGCTCCTACATTCTGATGTATTGGATATGAACGTTATTATCATGAATAAAATAAAACACCTCATTAACAATAATAATAGATGCTTATTGAAACATTTACAAGACGGTAATAACCGTAAACTTATAAACATCAACAATATTCACCGAGCATAGTATGCTGTACGTGAATATAAAGTAAATACAATATAACTAAATGTATAATCATTAAAATATATTATTTTTTTTATTCTGATAATACTACCGATTAAAGTAACACTACAATGTTTTATCACATAAAAAAGCACCAACACTTAGAAATATACAAGCAATATAAACGGATGTTTTCAAAGAAGTAGTACTAATGCTACCGGTGAATCTACAGCTAAAAAGAACTCATTTACATAAAAATGACCTTAGGAAAATGTTCAACCCTTAGAAAATACAGTTCTTCAAGGTTTCCAAAAAATATAGAATAGTCTCTAATTTGAAAACCAAAAAAAGGTATAATAGTCAAATTTTACACTAATGCATAATATGCTATTTCTTAACAATTTTTAGAAAATATCTGCCCCTTGGAAAAGGTTGAAATAAGCAACCTCCAAGTTATATTTTGCTACAACTTGTTTTCTTGACAAAAATTGAGTATTCAAAAATACTTATCAGATAGCTTGGCTTATTTTAATGCTTTTACCTCTTTTACCTTTGTGCATTAAAAGTAACCGTTTATTGTATTATTATTTATTTAAATACTGTTATAACATAAACTTACATAGTTCTGCATATAAGATTGTCCACTTTTATTTATAAGTACATGATAATAATTGTTAAATTGTTCGGTTCGGATAGCAAAATAAATGTGTCATACAAATGCATCTTAAAAGTTATTATTTTATTTGAGGAAAATTTGAACAGGAAAAGTGGATAAACAAAACACCTGGAATTTTATTTTTGATATTACTTTTGTTCTACGTGTTGTATTTTCCGAGATTTCTGTACCTAAAAAATACAACAATTTTGATTATATTACGGATAGAAATACGGCGATTTTAAATTTGTATTTGGTATTTGGAATTTGCCTACAGATGAGTGTCCTTATTTTCCTAGAAGTCTGCGGATTTCCCCAGAGTAGGAAATTTTCCCTAGAGTTGGCAACCTTGGGACAGAAGGACTCGCTGGCCTCCGCTCCCATCCAGCGCGCTTCGTTGATCCTGGCCGTCAGCCGAACGCGACCACAATGAGCTTCGCGGGGCCGGAAGGGAATGCGCCTATATCCTGGCTTAATAAAGCGGAAATAACATATTGCAATGTGGATATTTGTGTGTTTGGTTAAGAATTTCGTTGGATCTGATCGCTTGCATGTGCCGATTGTGGGAAAGTCACGGTTATTTGTAACAATAACGAAACAGGTCTTAATTCTTTATCATATCTTCGCCCTCCTTATGTAAGGGTGTATCTCAGTTTTAATAATTTTCCAGTAGAGCCTTCCAAAGTTCTATATGCACTTTACATTAATATTGCAAGAAGGTACTGTGAATAGAATTTACCATTTTCGGATAACCTCAACTACTTTTTTTTCAAACAGCCCTAAATGAGATAGGTCTTTTCTCTTGATTATTTATAACCGATCTATCATTCTTCAGTACAATAAAATATATGACTGTATAGTTTTTTATACACATTTTTTCATGAAAACCAATTCCAAATAAAACGAAAATATTAACATTTTATGTAGTACAGGACCGCATCCCATTTTCAGCCTCTCTTATAAAATAATGTACTGAAAGTTTTCGTGACATCCTATCGCCTATTTTTTAAAAAGAAATCCCTAATGAGGTTGCCAACTACCGCCCCATATCAATTACATCAATTATAAGCAATATTTTAGAATGGTTAATCAAAGTTACATTATATTTCTTAAAATATTTTGAAAAAAAAATATATTTTAAGAAATAGCCGATATGGTTTCCGTAAGAATCGCTTTATAAGTATTTATACTTCTATGACCTCAGTAAGGCGTTTGACTGCATCGTATACGCATCATAATACGCTACTGGAGAAATTGTCATTTTATGGAGTTCATGAAACTCCTCTATCATTGATCAAATCATATCTTAAGGGTAGAAAACAATTCTAATAATATTTTATCCAATTTTAAATGGTATCGTATGGGGCGCCTCAAGGGTCTGTCTAGGAGCCTCTTCTGTTTGTTACTTACATTAATTACCTTTATTATCATATGGCTCCTGAGGGATGCATTTTATTAGCTGACGACACATTATTCTGCTCAGATAAAAGTAGAGAGCATACTCTTGAGCTTGTTAGTAATAGTGTTCTTTAAGCTGAATCATAGTTCTCAGCTAACAAGTTGAAGCTAAACAAAAAAAATACCCAAAGTGTTATTTTCTACAGTAATGTTTCTCAAGATAGAAACCCTGCTAAGCTCTTAGGCATTGTCCTTGATGGCTTTCTCAGATGGACTTGGCATACTGATAATATCTGTAGGAAGATTTCTAAGTGTATTTATCTCGTGCGACAACTTAAAAATGATGCTATTCTTTTGAATGCATATTATGGTGTTGTACACTCATAATATTTACCTTCAATTTAAAAACTATGTATATATTTTAAATAACCATGTGAGGATCATGTTTTAACAGCTGATGCGTTATTAAAAGTTTTAAAATGGAATTTATACATTGCACACATCAAATTCTGCAAATAAATGCATCGCGTGCTGACCTTCACGAATGCACTATAGCAATTTATGTGGATATAAATAATAAACATGTAACAAATGTTTTTATGGATGATTTTCAATGGTGGATTTCGTTTTCAGATACATTTTATATCCAGTGTATGTTCTCGAAATGTGATACAACAATTTCGATCAAATTTACATTATTCTCTTATCGAACTTTAAAAAATCTGAACTTTCATGTTTTTCGACTAAAATTTTACAAAATATATAGGGTTGTATGTTCACCCGTTAATGTAATATTACAATGCAAATATTACAGTCTTACAGGTATGTAAAATTACAGAAAATATGTAGGTATCTATGTACGTTATAAATTTAACAAGCACTCCATATTTCTGACAAATCAGAGCATATATTAATGATCTTGGAGTTAGAAATATACCTATATTACCATGTAAATATTAATATGTACATATACCTACCACTAATCTGTAAACATGAGATTACCTACTACAATGTAAATTCTAAATTACCAATGGTATTGTAGTTAACTACAACTATAATGTAAGTCAAAAATAATTGTTACAACTTAAATGTGAAATTACAGGTATTAGTTGAGTAAAATCGGCTCTCAATTATGCCATTTTTTAAGAAGGTATAACTGAATTAAACCTTTACCATCTTGGATAATTGGATAATTTGGGCATCCGAAATGGATTTCTACAACTTTTTTCAGCAGGGACGAACTTTTTAAAATCGACGTTATTTGAGAATTATGTTATTTATAATTTTTTCGCAACTCATATAAAAAACTATAGTGCTTCTGATGGTGAAGTTTTGGTAACATACAGACAAAAATACATATTTTTTGTATATATATTATCATTCTGTTAGATCTTGAATTGAATTTTTAAATTAAGAATATAAGTTTATATAAATATGGATTGGGAAATGATTAATTTCGAAGATGCAGGGTATCAAACATTTTGTAAAAAACATTTTCTTTTATCTATGACCTTAATTGTAAAGATAAAAATTTGCACAAATGGTTTTTACTGCAGGCATCTTAATTTTTCTTTAAATCTTTAAGAAAATAATACTCGTAATTAGAATCATATAATTGGGGGTCGGACACATTTCCTCCAAGTTTTTTTTTAAATCAGCATAAAGTAAAAATTAATTGTGCAAATTTTTAAACTATTATCTTTACAATTACGGTCATAATTAATATTTTTCCAAAAATTTTAGTACCCTGTATCTTGGAAACTAAGCATTTTCCAACCCATATTTATATTAACTAATTTTCTTAATTTAAAAAGTTCTAATACCTATTAAGTTTGATCACTGCAATTCAAGACATCTTGTATATATAACACAATAATAATGTACGAGTATACAAAAAAAAACTGTCTTTATAGATTTTTTTAACCCGTCAATTTCTTTAATTCTCATCAATCAATCAATTTGAATTGACACATTTTTTGGCATTGCTTTGAATTGTGTATATTTTTGTATATCTATATTTTTATTGATTTGTTTTATTTATTAATTTTTTAAAGCGTTGTATTGTTTCTGTTATGTATTTCGATGAATATTTTATATTAAAAAGTTTAATGTTATTCCGAGTTCTTCAATATATTAAATTAGGTTAGTTCTACGCATTTAGTTACTAATATTTTGAATGTTAGTTTGGTTGTTGGAATAGCTCCTTAGCACAATTTGTATAGACAAATTACTACTAGTAGTTATTTGTATGTTGGACAACTTTTGTTTATAATGCTTGTAAGTAAGTAATTTTATTCTTTTGTTTATAAATTTGTATGTCCAGAGGTTGTTTTTTGATTGCAAGTGTTTGTTTTATCACCTGCTTTGTTACATTCTTTTTATTTTAATTCTTTTATTTACCTGATGATGTAGTTTGAAAACTTCGAAACCGGTTGTAAAAGTAAAAAGGAGAGAATGATATTATCGCAATGGAAATAAAGAAATATAAAAATATCCCTGTGCTGTTAAATTATGAACTATATTATGCCAGTGTACGTTGCAGCTTTATCGAATTCTCGGTTTTCTTAGCAAACCAGGACACCTACTGATGGTCTTGGTAGTTGAAAAAAGGCATGGTCCGTAGGATACGACCTGGAGTTCAGGCCTGCCTTTCCGTTAAAACGGAGAGCCGTGTAGCGTGAATTGACGTTTATGACAGAAACAGGAAATTTCAGAGTCGGCGGTCGCTATATTAGTTGAATTTCTGCAGTTGCACATGGTTTATTGGGGCTGGACGTTGGAATAATACGAAACCTCCTCGCTCAACTGACCATCAGATTGAACGCTCGGTATAAATTTTCGTAAAGTGTAATTATTTACCGAGTGATTAATTAGGATGCTTACTTCCATATTCTTGCGCACGTCAAACGGTTACCAACGGCCGACTGGCAGATTGCCTAACTGGATATAATTCTATAGTTTCGGGTTAATCAGTAGTCGGGCGATTTTTGATGAATGCTAGATATCTGGGTATGTAAATTGATAAATTAGTGGAAATATTATGCATCGTTGCTCTTGTGAAATCGAACGGTACAGTATAGAAATATTTTTGACGTAAACCGTTGCATATTACAAAACGTTTATTAAAAACTTAATTTAAAATAACTGTAAAAATGAAAATGATTACACGCAGAGTAAAAACTGAATAAAAATATAAAAAGTATGAGATGTGGATATGAAAATCCTATGAATAGAAGGTGTTGGTGTTGAAATTCCTCAAATCTTTGTATCCTTTATAAAACAATTGACAACTGAAAGCTATAATACCAGAAGCATAGAAAATTAAGAGCTTATACAATTTTCTTCTCTATTCTAGTATGATTTTATTTTCTTTTCAAAGACTAGACTTTCTGTTGGTTAGACCGCTGGTTAATGAAAAATAATGTAGTTAATGATATTGAATTATCTAAATGACCAACAAAAAATTATTTTTTACAGTCGTGCAAAAGTTACTACTAAAATATTCCTCAAAACGTTATTGTTTGATATTAAAATTAAAATTACTATAATTTTGATTAATCCAAATCTTGTTACTAACGAGAGTATATTCATAGTTATCTGTGGTTAATATGTCGAGTTCAAATAGTGATGAAGAAACTATTTGTATTTCTCTAGATATAATTAAAATAGCAAATGAAGCAGTACATTTATTACCTGATAAATCTAAAAATGTGTATGAAATTTGTTATACACGGATGTGACAGAAAGTTTGTTAAGAACACTACTGAAAACGTTCTTCTAGCGTAAAAGAAATGACAGAGATACTAAAACCTTTGACTTTATGGTCAGAGTATTCAATGTTAAAGGCTTACACTTTCAATCAATAAAAATGATATTTTATAGAAATAAAAAAAATTTACCCAACAGCAATTTGATACATTTTTAATTGAAGCTCCAGATGATAAATATCTAATGATCAAGGTAACACAAGCAACTGATGTTAATTTTTAACTTTATATTTACTTGTGTTCGGTTGCAAATAGCTGTAGAATTTGGCATTGCAGGGACGAGATACAGAAACTGACATTAAATGATATTAATGACAAATTCATAACTGAAAATTCCCGATAGCAGGACAAACAAACCTCGATCATTTGTAATAAGCGGTAAAATTAGTTATTTTAATTTTGTTGAAATGTATCACAAATGCATCCATTCCTCCCAGTCTACCAGTTACACTAGATTTTTTATAAGATATTATAACGGAAAATGTTCAGTTCAACTTGTTGGTGTAAAAATTCCAAATGATATTGCGAAATACTTAAATATTAAAGACCCAGTGCAAGATACAGGGCACTGGTTTCACAGATCTTCTGCAACATTGCTTGTGGAATCTGGGGCAGACATGTTACCAGTAAAACGCCATGGAGGATGAAAATTTTCAACTGTAGCTGAGGACTATATTGAGGAATTTCTAAAAAAACTGAAATAGTGGTTCAAATTCTGGATGGTGAACCAAATATCAGTACCGGAAACTTGGACAACAATTCGAAAAACAGTTTTAAGTGAAGAACCTGAGACCTACGCAAAGCAAAAATGAAAACAAAATTAAAAAAATTACTGGAAATGAAATTTGTGCATAAGTTACCATGGAAAATTGCCCTAACTAAATAAAAATGTGCCAACTTTGATGAAATTTAAATGTTATAAGTCCTGTGTTGTTTAAATAATATACAATCATATTTCTACACTATTTTTTTTGGAAGATTTATATTAATAGTACAAGTACTATTATTCGTAATATTAATTCCAAACGATGACTTTGGTAATACTTAAGTCAAATAGCTTTTCTCCTACTATCTTATAGTTATGTTCGACGTATTCACGTTTTACATTTTTATATTTACATGATTTTTAGCTTAGGCAGTGCAAAAAATTGTCGCTTTGTAATATTCTTGTTGTATAAATAACTACTGTATGCCACGGATAACAGCAAGCAAATAGTTTCAAAATTCATCCTTAGTTCGTTCCTTATTTTAAAATGTTCTATGACTACGAAAAATTTGAGTGGTAATTGAAAAGTTTTACCTACGTGATGCGGTGTTGGCATCAATTAGGTGAACTACACATGTTTCTAATACCTAAAATGTAAATACTTCCTTGCATAGATTTGGACTCTTTACTTATTACGTCAGTTTCTCATATAATATAAATATAGATTAAAATTGAAATATAGATAAAAACGAAAATCCTGTTCACATGTGGCTTTGAGGCTACCCACGATTTCCTACTAAATTTTAGAATAAAAAATTATAACGTTACAGGATGTAGTAAGATTGAGATCTTTAAGTTGCTTCCTAACACTTCCTTTATTTCTGGAATTAACACTATCTTGGTTCGCTTTTTTTTTGTATAAAATATTTTATATAAACTTTAAATAAATGTCAAATGTGTTGAACGTACCTATGAATGCACTAAATTAAAAAAAACTAAATAGCATTATAAGCACAATTAACGCCGTCTGTGTCACTTGGTAAAATTATGACATTAATCATGTTCAGATAGACTACCTACAATTACACAGTATATTCTATTAATAATAATAATAATACTCCTCATTCTAATCACGAGGATTAGCCCAGAAGTCGAAAACTTGTGCGGGAGAGGGGGCAGCATATTATTATTATTAAACAGGCTGCATCTGCGCCCAGAAACGTTTTACGTTGGTAGACCCTAACCACCATTCAGTGCAGGAATGAGGGAAACCAGGAAAACCTCATTAATTAGGGGGATAGTCAAACGTCAACCTGTATCAATCTCTCACATTGACCTAAGCCAACATTCTTCCATCCTACCATATCCGCAGAGAGGGTCCCAATCCTTTCCACGAATGCTTATATACTGTCTATCGGCTGCGGGGGTCGAACCCACAGCGATCTAGTCACCTCGATTCAAGTACTGACGCCTTAAACCGCACTACCAGTGACCAATCCAAACATTGAACAACACTTTTTGGTAAAAACTGAATTATCCTTACAAATTTACTCACCTTGGTATATCCAAATAAAAAGTCAATGACTACAGGTAGCTACTATTTTATTTATACTTTAAATTTGGCCTAGAGGTTCTAAAGTCCACAATTTTGGGTCCAAATTCAAGGGCCCCTTAGGGCCTTATATATCCTTTAACTTTGTTTTAACAATTTTTGGATCACTTAGACATGTGCGTGACTATGCACTATTACAATAGTTAATGTATATATTCTACACTTTTTATTCACTTATTTGCATTAGTAAACATTTTTTATTTAACTGCAAGCCGCGGTAAAAGTAGCTGCATTTGGCACATGTTTTCCGGGAAATCGTTCTGCTAAAGCATTTTCACTTCACCATAAATTAAAACGATATAGACATAAACCATTTTTGTCACTTGAAAAACTAATGTAAACACTCGCGTCACAAAAACGTTAATACCATAAGTTATCAGATTTAAATATTTGGAATCGTCTATAGTCTGTTTGGAAATGAAAGAGAGTAATAAATTCCCGAGATAAGAACCGGCCATAGGCGTGGTAATATTTCGTTTCAGGTAATTATCGGGTAACACTAATTCTAACAAGTAATGGGTGTACAATAGTATATTTTACTGGATACATTATAGAGCAGGAGCCAGTGTATTGCGACAGATCAATCCAGTTTTATAGCTGAATATACGAAGATGTTCTAGTGCAGTAGAGTAAAATTCGACTTGTGTTTAGTGACTATTGTGCCAGTGGATATAATATTGTTTGGGTAAAATGTCGAGCTTATCAAATTACGTACCTGCTAAACGTGTCAAAAGATGTGCGCGGTCTTAAATGTCTTTAATGCATTGAAACACCAAAATCCTACCAACAGTGTTGACGACATCGTGGAAAAGTGTTCCAAAATGACTTTTAAAGGAAACAAGAAATGAATAAGATACTGTAAATCCCCCAAAATCATCTACAGGAAGGTCAAAAGTCGTTATAGATGATTTCTTCAAAAATGTCATTCGCACAAAAGTACACTCATTTTATTTTAAAAAAGAAATACCAACGCTAAACAAAATTTTAAGTGAACTTTCAGAGGACAACGATTTGCCTAAAATCAGTAGAAGCAAATTATGGGCCGTCTTACGAGAGTTGAATTTTTGCTGGAAATTTTGCTGGCAGAAAAGGAAGTCAGTTCTTATCGATAAAGACAAAATTATTTGTTGGCGAAGATCCTACTTAAGATCAATTAGAAAATTCCGTGACGAAGGGAGAAATATTTATTATCTAGACGAAACTTGGGTCAACGACCGATATACTGTAACAAAAGTATGGCAAGATAAAAATGTAAAAAGTTTTAGGGTACAAGGCACCTTCAGGTAAAAGGCGAAGATTAATAGTGACACATATAGGTAGTGCCAGTGGTTTTGTAGATGGCGGTTTACTTTTATTTGAATCTAAAAATACAGGTGACTATCACGAAGACATGAACGCAGATGTTTTTGAAGAGAATTTTAAACACAGATGTTTGATCTTATTCCTCCGGAGTCTGTGTTTGTCATGGAAAATGCCAGTTACCATTCACGGCATTTCTTTTGAAACAAATATGGTGAAAAAGGAACTTTTGACACTTGTCAATCTTAATAAAGATCAGAAAAAATATGTTATCGATGAAATGGCAACAAATCGCTAAATAACGGTACTACGGTTACCACCTTATCACTGTGAACTTAATCCAATCGAATTAGTCTGGGCGCAGGTAAAAGGAGATGTAGCGCGAAATAATACGACGTTTAAATTAAATGACGTGAAAATTTTGTTAAAAAATTCCTTGGAACGATTAACTGCAGATAACTGGCAAAGATGTATACATCATGTACAAAAAGAAGAGGAGAAAATGTGGGAACTCTATAATTTAATTGACGTTACTGTGGAACCTATCGTTATCAATCTAGGAGACGAAGATAATTCATCAGAATATTCAGAGGACGAATTTTAATATACCTACTTTTTTATTTTCTTTATTGTACATTTATACAACACTACATTTACTCACCATAATTTGAATTTTCAAAATACATATATTTTTGTGTGGAATAAAAGTCTATTCATTAAATTTAAATAAATATTTTGATAATAATATTGAATAATTTTATTTGAATTACTAAAAACCCTCTTAACCCGGTTATGATGCTTAAAGTAGCCTCTAGTTTTTAAATGCTGTTTTTATATTGTTTACTTATACGAGAAATGGACCGAGAAATTGAAGCGGCATAGACAAAGACGGATGTCGGGGATTACATTTTAACTACCTGCTACAATTTAGTACGGTTCGATCACACAAAGTTTTTTTAAAAGTACACCTCATCTATACCGATAATACATAATATAAAAATATTGAATATAAGCACCAGTACTACATTTATTTACGATTTGCATACATAATAAGCATTTATTACTCTCTTTCATTTCTAAACAGACTATAGCTAGAAACTACAGTTGCATATAAAGGTTCAAAATATTGCAACAATTTTTTTCTCAGAAACTATAAGGATTTTACAATTTTTTTACGGTATTGACTCCATTTTTTTACAGGATTGTGTATATTTTTACTAATTTCTCTGTATGTAGCAGTGTGTTAAAGGTTTAACACAATCCACTGTGTAAATATAACAAATGCTATGTATAACTTTTACACATTTCAGTGTTATTTGTATTTTTGAAGGTGTAGTATTATTGTGTAATAGGTACTGATATTGAAGCTCACCTACCTTTTTAGTTTGTTAATGTTTTTGTTACCTTTCGAAATAATTTTTAATAAATATAATTTTTATAATACCTTTATTTTGACGTTTTCTAAAAGTTTACCTAGTTGTCGAGAATGTTCTAGAAACTGTCAAAATAAATATATTACGGAAATTATAATTTCAAATGTCAGTTTCTGTATCAATATATATGTATTTTCAAAATTATGGTGTTACGGTATAATCAAATATATTTTACTTTTATTATTTTATTAAAAAATTATAATTTAGTTGAAATCAGCAATAACCAATAACGTTCTACTAAATCATAAACAATCAAATAACAAGCATTAAACAAAGATATATTTAGGCAGTACATAACAGGGGTTTGCGAAAATTAACTGGTAGTGATTTGAACATATAATTTTCTTTCTCTAAAGTTACAAGAATATCAGAATACAGACTAATCTAAAACATCAGAGTCAACTAATAGTTTTAAGAGTTATAGTCCTAATTAATTTTAGCTTTTCCACAATTATCAGCAACATTTGTTAAAATGTGTTTGAACACAGTGAACGAGAGCCAACTAAACTCAATAACACTACACGACCAACATGGCGTAATGACGTATGTTAAAACAGCTGATATACTGGAATTGCGCAGTTGTGCTTAACCAGTCAGAAGTAGGGTTATAGAACACAGAGATGTGTTAAGTTTACACAAAATGGTGTACTTTTAACACATCACTGGTAAATATTACACAAATTCAGTATATTTTATTATAATACTAGTAATTTTAACACATTTTGTGTAAAATGTATAAAAAAGCTATAGTGTGTAAAACTATTAACACGGAAATTTTACATATCCTAAGTTACAACCGGAAAATCTCACTTACACAGCAACTTTTTTTACAGTGTAGATGAGTTCTGAATAACGACATAACGCGAGCAAAAAGCGATCTACCCAACAAAATTTTAGGTACAGAAACCTGTAGATATAAATATTGTTATAACATAAACTTACATAGTTTTGCATATAAGATTGTTTACTTTTGTTTGCGAAAATAATTGTTAAAATGTGGGGTTAGAATAACAAAATAATGTGTGTTTTACAAATGCTCTTAAAGTTAATATTTTATTCGAGAAGAATTTAAATAGTAAAAGTGGATAAACAAAACATCAAGAATTTTATTTTTGATGTTACTTTTGTGTTATGTTTTATATTTCGAGATTTCTGTATTTAAAAACACCACATATTTGATCATTTTACAGCAACCTTAATTATGTTCTTTTGCTCTCAATGAAAATGAGACTAAATGTATAAAATAAACTAGACCAAATCATGACTGCATCGATATCCCGTCATTGAAATTCTGCAATCCTTCGAATCGTACCTTACGACTGCATAAATCATAACTTCGTCATCGTTTAAAGTAAAACGTGAATAACATTGTACTGCACGCGGCATTGAGCCTTCGTGTTTGGTCTGCGGTGTCCCCGTAGGCAATTTGATCATACTTTTTAATTAATGTCGAAGTTTTCTGTAATTTCATCGGAATCGGAACGGTACAAAGAAACGCTTCGTTCTCGGAATCCATTATTTTAATCAAAAGGGAGATTCGCTCTTTTAGTACACGACGCGACGTACTAATTTTTTATTGGACGATAACGAATTACTGGGTGGCGGAAAAGTGTATCGACTAGGATCGCCCCAAAAATTACACGCCATTCCTACACCGAGGGTACAAAAGGAATGATAAATTACACACTCGTATCACATTGATGACGACTGTTTTAAAAAACTGGGAAGCCCGCAATTTATAACGCATAACAGCAATAATAAAATATTTATTGTTATGTTAACAAATGAGGTACCCGGATTTTATATAAAAAATATATAATACACGTAGCGACAAGCGCTTGTGCTTATTTGGACGCGTATGTGTATTTTATTTTTCTAAACTACTAAATACATAATAATGTTGCAGTGACTAATGCGTTGCATAATTCCCATTTCTTAATAAATGCATTTATGCACTTTTTCATATCTCTTGATCTATGAGATGACCTTCACGAGCGGTAGCCAGAGTTAATGTTGTTTTGTCTTTTGTCCATTGTTTCACTTAAAAAATATTACATTAAATTCACTTTTCATCGCTGACCGAGTCTTGGGAATAATTTGCCTTACGACGTATTTTTTCCTTCGCAAGGTAGCAGAAGTTGCGTTACTTATTCAGTAACTAAGGCGTGTGTATGGAAAAAAATTAATGGTTATCGAATTTCATTTTGGGTTAGGTAAATTACCAGACAAACCATATATTATTTTGTAATTATACTCCATTGAAATATCCTTAATTTTTTTGCGCAAATGTATAATTGCTTAAAAAACTCGAAGGTGTACTTCCTTAAACAACGTCTTGAAACAAATACTTCGATCTTTAATAAATTTAGTTATCTAGAGCAAAGCTTTTCTGAAATTATAAACTTTATAAGCAGTGTAATAACATAATTGTTAAAGATTTGGCACTTAATTTGTGAAAAGTATTAACAAATCAATTTTTTTGCACACGTTGTACAAAATAGTAACTTTAGATTCTAAAAACAATCCACAAAATGCGGGCTAGTACTTAAAGTCGTCATAGAAACACTTTAATGGAGTATTTTGTTTACTGAAAATCAGTCTCTAATATTGGGATTTTTTGAAAATTTACAAACATTGAAAATACAATTTTAACTTTGACACCCTGTATCGTGTACATTTATCTACCATGACAAAATGAAGTTATAGTTTTATCTATTACTGTTCATTTTGTCATGACAATGTGACAAAATTAAAAAATAAGCTAATATCTCCAAAAGTATTGAGAACAGGTGTAGGCCATGGTTAACGAAAGTTGCTAGTTTTTGATAAAGATTTAAAAGAATATGGGAAAATATGAATGTGTCATTTAAACAATATATGATTTTTTTAGTTTAAATTTCTTCAAATTTATCACCATGTAATAATATCCTAATTTAAAAATTTTATTTCATAGTATTCTCGTGTAACGTTTATAGTAAGTTGCTACAAAAAATGTTCTTTTAATAAAAAAAATAATGATGATAATTACAGTTTAATACGCAAAAATGCACTGTTTTCTATTTTATCCCAATTCAAAAATTACTACGTTTAGCTATCGGACACCTTATATGAAAATGTTTCAAATTGAACGCAGAATCCAAAAATGTAGCAATATACTGAGCGATCTATTAAAAAGAAAATAAGATTGATTTGTTAAAAATTTTTGGAACTCACCGTACATTAAAAAATATCTTTAAATCGTTTTCTGTTAGCGTGCTCACCTTATAGAAATTGTCTGCAATTCAAAACATAACCAGTAATAAGCTTGTACTCTAGCGTAAAAGACAATTTTTTTCAAAGCGTTGCAGCCAACCTTCTGGCGTGTTTGGCGAGGCATTCTTTGTGACCGCCACAGTTCCTCAATACCAACTTGCGTGTAGTTTGGTCACGAATACCTACTCTTTATTGGGATATAACCGTCACCAGCCCTTTTCAACCCACGATTGTTACTATTTTATGAGAATCAAATGTAAAGGATTTTATACTGCGTCGTTTTCGAACTCTAACATGTATTCTTTGATTTCGATGGTGCCAAAAATTTGTAGAAAAAATGTATTAATTGTTAAGATTAGACACACAGTAATGAGTGAGATAAAATGCAAATTAATGGATACAATCGTTGCACATAAGTGGGTAATAATGACTAATGAAAATGTATGAACTGGAGAACGACATTTGTTTATTTTGAATAGGACCTGCAGTTGGAAAAACAAATGAGATTTGTCATTACCCTCTACCCTACAATGTCAAATATCTCAAACGTGAATATCTTACTATACAGGCTACGGTGACGACCCCTAGAATATTTCAGAGACTAATTCGATTTCAATTTTGAAATTTAGGCCTTGCAGTTTTCGGGAGTTCTCTCTTTAAATACAGCAATGCCATTCTTGTAGTACTTCCGGTCATAGTCGCCGTCTACTCGCTTATTTTAAATGGAACACCGTGTATATTTTTGCATATTTGGATTCTACATGGGCTTTTATCAAGCTCCTTTATATCTCTAATGGTCTTCGAGATATTTCAAATCTAGTTGCCTTTCGATAGCCTAATTCAAAATGGCCTATTTTTTTACATCGTATAAGCTGAAGCATTGACGTTTAAAAGAGAAATAGAGGGGTGCCTATAATTTGTTACATATAACTATAACTTTACACAGAATTATAAAAATTTATTGTCGAATTTGCTTAATTTCAAACCCCCAAAACTTGGTTTTTCTAAATAGAACAGCCTGTATATTTAATCAAAAACTGTTGTAGAATGTTACCCTCCATCTATCCATATTGAACTTCCCTACATCTATATTTTTTAATTTTTCGACCAGCATAGAGTTACATCTAAAAAAATTATAGTCAATATATACCGGTGTCGAGCTTATTAGCTCTCGTCAGTGCACCACAGGTGAGTGGTGAGTTAACTGACGACTAAGTCTGCCTGTTCATATCTCTCAAACCCGACATACGCGTACGCGAAATATAGCACAGCTACATCTAGCGGCCACCCACTGATAATTATTTTTTGTTTATAAGAAACAATTCGAAGTTTTCCTTTCAAACAAATACTTTTTTCGACGATACGACTATAGTAGGAAATTTAGTTTTTTTAATTTACGGGTTTTCAAAAGATTATATAACCTAATAACCCTTCATTTCAAAACTTTACAAAAACAATTAAAATATTACATATTTACAATTAAAAATATATAATTTTTAATTTAATAAACGCCATTTGACTCGAAATGAACATTCATTTGAATCAAAAAGCATTTTTTTACTTTAAAACATTATATTTATACAAATTTGAACAAATTGTTTAGGGAAATAAAAAAATATTTGAAAATCATTGTTTATTCAAATGGAATAAGTATTTGTTTCATTTAAACAAATAATCATCAAAAAATGAAATTTTCTTACCAAACAAATCAATTTATTTTTGATATTGATATTTTTTTTATGTAGTCTCTGCAATATTCTAAAGGACCGTCACCATATGACAGCCTGTATTTGATACAATTTTAAAGTAGGTGTATGTTAGGCAGCCAAAATAACAAGGACGTATGTCACAATTCATCATTAAATTATGTATGTATTACGGTGGAAGAAAAGGTAGATTGAGTAAAAAGATAATTTCCATTAAAAATGATTATTTTTTAAATAAAATTTGTTATAAAAACGTGCAATGGACGTTTTTCTTTCAGGAAATAGAAATATTACGATGTAAGAATGATACCCTTAAGCAAGTGGCAGCGCTATAAACTCAGTGTTACGTAATTTTTCATTGGTATTTGCCCATGAGAATCTCCGCATATTATTCAACTCTCTACGTGATGAAACGGAGGTTTTCAACTCGCTGGTACACAGAGAATATACCAACAATGTAAATACAATTTTAAAATTATACAGGGTATCTCGAAATTAACCTGCAATAATTTACTAAAATCAAATACAGTAAAATTATACAATGTGTTGAATTTAAAATTTCATAGTTGATGACAAATATCATAAAATTTTCATTTTCCCCTTTATATTATATCCTCCAACTCTCAATTCTGTATCTAGTTTAGAGATTAAAGTTTGAATTCAAAGATTGAAAGCTGAATTCAGAGATTAAAGTCTGAATTCAGAGTTTAAAATCTGAAATTCAAAGATAAAAATATGAATTCAGAGAATAAAATCTGAATTAAAAAAATGTAGACATAGCCGTTCTAGCACTTCGTAATATCTTAACTGATATCAGAGAAAGAAAAGCGGCAGCTGCTATTTTCTTTTAAAGTGGTGTTTCAACCCGTCCTTGCAATTGTTATGCTTTCATTCAGAGAGCTGTTGATTTAAAGGAATTATCGGAACATAAGGTGCGCGCTGTTACGCAATTTGCGAAGAGACAACAGGGGGCGACTAGGTGGTGGCACCCTACTCGGTGTGTGCGGCTGGAGCCAGCTGAGAAAATGGCCTTATTACAATCATTGTAGGCCATTATGTTGGCCCCTCCGCGACAGTTAACTATCCTTATTCAATCAAGACGGGCATTGTACGCGGTTATGGCGTAGTGTATGATTATTATGACATTGTGTCTAGTCGGACGTCTTTTGTTTTGCAATTATTGCCCCGCGAATTTCATTTACACCGATACAGTCGTGGACTCGACCGAAATAACTTTATTCCTGAAACTTTTTATATTTTATATACAAATATTTCAAACAGAGTTCGAGCTTTGCTTGAAAATTAATTCTGCGTCCATTATGTTAAAAATGTCTAAGTATACTTTGACAGTTTCTGGATCAATTAAATTGAATTCCACATTTCAGCAAAAATTTTACTGATGTAATTTTTAGTGCGAAACGTTCTGAACTTGGCAACCAAACGTGTTGAATACGGTTTGTCTTCCAAACTCTACTTTAACGAAATAAAAACATATTTTCACTTATAATCTATCTAGTGCTGAAATTATTTGTGGAAATTTTTTCGAAGTCATGAATATTTTGAAAATTATGGATATTCGGTAAGAAAATTTCACACCAAACTAATTTTAAGGTACAAATGGAGTATCACGAAATTTAGACTGTAATTGAAAATTAAATGTACAACATAATAAATAGTAAAAACTTACTTTTTGTTTGTTTTAATTTATATATGTACACCATTAAAACTGAAAATACAAAATAATTAAAGTATCTAGTTGTTATGTCAAACAAAATGTCTACATCTATTTATAAACGTCAAAAAATGTCCAATGTAATCACATGCAGTTTTCCCCAAGCAAGATGAAAAATTTTCGGAAATTTTTTGAATTACTATGGAAACTAAACTTATAATTGCTTAGAAAACGTTGGTGTGAAATTTTCATATTAAGAAAATCGTTATAAAATAAGTAGGTACCTACTTCCATATTTAAATTAATAACATATTTTAGACACGTTAACATTTTATAATTAATATAATATAGGGCGTAAATAAATAAGTACAAAAAAATCAGGGAATCATTCCTTGTGGAAAAATGTGGATTTTTCATATAAAACATTTCATCAGACAGAGAGAGAGAGAGAGAGAGAGAATAGAATTTTGGAGGTTATAAATGATCAGTAGGCATATTATGGTAAATATATATATGGAAACGCTTAGTTCTAATAAAATTCTAGTAACATTAACTCATTAGTTCACACAAGTACTTATTTTATGTACAGTCCAAATGATTTAGTCAGGAGATCGTGGTGGCCATGGTACTGCTCCTGCTCGACCAATCCCTTGGTATTAATGCTTGGACACGCTGTATGGATATAATTGAGCCTCGTGTATGACACGCCACACTGCTGCAATACGCCGTGCACGCCCTGGACCTCCATTTTTTCACGATTCGGTTGCTAATATCCGTGTCCCGCCTGGGTTGCACTACACTTGCACGCACTGCACACCGCGGTAAGAAGTAGCTGCATTTGGCAAATGTTTATCGGGAAATCGTTCTGCTAAAGCATTTTTACTACATAAAT
Source organism: Monochamus alternatus (assembly GCA_037114965.1). Classification (NCBI taxonomy): domain Eukaryota; kingdom Metazoa; phylum Arthropoda; class Insecta; order Coleoptera; family Cerambycidae; genus Monochamus; species Monochamus alternatus. The sequence goes on from CM073427.1 coordinate 77,653,315, forward strand.
TAAAACGATATTCATGCATGTAAGTAATTTTTGATACTTAAAAAAATAATGTATACACTAGCGTCATAAAAACGTTAATACTATCAGATTCCAGTATTTGCAATCACTTGACTAGATACTACAGTAACTCAGCGATGTAAAAGTTGACAACTTCTCTCTTTTCTCGATTTCACAACAAATTTTATACGATATTGACTCCATTTTTCAAGACGCATCTATTCTCAATTTTTTTTAGGTAAGTTGTGATAGTTGTATATGGATTTATAATTTGTACAATAAACATTCCTTCTTCTAAGTTCCCCTACAGTGTTGTGAATGGCACTTTTTATAGCAAATATATATATACAGTATGCGCCAAAAGTATGGAATAAATTCAATAAAAACGAAACAATTATTTTTTGGGAAAAATCTTCGAACAGGTGGATTTTTAATTTAAAAAATACATATTTTAGCGTAAAATGCGATTTTCAAATGTCATTTGTTTTCGAGTAATGACATCATCGATTTTTTTTTAATGGCAACACCATATTTTTTCCTTGATTCTGAAAGATCGTTTAATTCTCTATCAGACAGTACTAAAATTTTGCCCTCTTACATAGGAAAGTTTTCGAGTAAATGACGATTGAATGTTAGAAAACGTAAATTTTATCCATAAAAAAGTTACGATTCTGAGGTATGTAAAATAAAATACAATTGATTAAATTTTATACTTAAATTAAATGTTCGAATTGCCATCCACCAACTTCTTGACAGTGCGCAAGTCTGTGAAGAAATTCTTCTTGCACATTATGAATGATTTCTGGGGTAACTCTGCGTATTTCGTCCCGAATGCGATTTTGAAGTTTTTCTAAATTACGTAGTTTATTAATGTACACTTTTGACTTCAAGTATCCCCATAAAAAATAGTCAAGAGGTGTAAGATCTGGCGATCTTGCAGGCCATTCTATCGGTCCGCGTCTGCCGATCCACCTCCCAGGAAAACAGTTGCCCAAAAAATCTCGTACAGGGCGCGCATAGTGCGGAGGTGCACCGTCTTGCTGAAACCATATGGTATCGTCAGGAATGTCAGGGTCATTATCGTTAGGAAAAATTACTGCAAGGGCTGGAACAAGGTCATTTTCTAGAAACTCTAAATATCTTTGTCCTATAAGGGTTCCTTCAAAGAAGAAAGGCCCTACTATTCTGTCGTCAATTATTCCAGCCCACACATTTAATTTCTGAGGGTGTTGGGTATGTGCCTCTGCCATCCAATGAGGATTTTCCCGACTCCAATGTCTGCAAGTTTGACGGTTTACTGTACCATTCAGACAAAATGTGGCCTCATCTGAAAAAAGTATTTGCCGGTGTAAATTTCTATTTCCTTGACATAAATCCATTAGAATTTCGCAAAAGTGCAAGCGGAGATCGGGATTATCTTCATTGAGTTGAATTTTGTAGGGATGATATTTTTCTTTCCTCAAGATACGTAGCACTGTGCTCATATATATATACTATAATTAGTAATACCAGAAATTCTTTTAAGAAGCTAGCAAAAAGAAATATTTATATAATACACGTACTAGTCAGATTTCCACTTCTTCAGAGTAATAAATTACAATAAAACATTGTAAAAAATTACAATAGTTAAGAAATTCGTACCGAAGGAAGCCTAATTACTATTATCAGACGTATCTTACATAATATCTAAAGGAATATCTTTTTTATTGCACGAAACTAGTTGGCAACGTTTCTGTGAATCCAAGGATCCCATCCACATAAAAATAAAACTACAGGCAAGTCCGTACAGTCGACCATCGAGAGCTTCCTCCTCGATTCCACCTGCTAGATTTAAAAAAGTACGAGTTGCCTTTATACCTGCCGACATATTCTGCATCGACTACTGGCGGAATATTTTCAGCATTTTATTAAGATTCTCTTTTTCGCTTGGCTCGCGGACTTTTGGCTCGTCGCGGGAATCGCTCTTTGTTATTTTTATTATACGCAGCGACAAGATTACCATCGGAATAATTTGTTAAATTGCCTAGTTTGTCCGATGTTTCACTAATTAATATCGTTATGTGATGTAATTAGTGGCTAGTTTGCATTTAAACTGCTTGATACAGATGTATCTTATTATACAGTAGCGGGCTGTTAACATATTTACAAACAAATATTGCTCGTATTTTTATTAGGAATTCAATTTACAAGTATTTACAGTGACAGAATAGTTGTAGTTTTCAAGAAGTAACAGTTTCGTCGTTAATTTAGTTTTGGTAAGTCATTACTTTTATCAGTATCACTATACGAGATGTTTGTACCACGAGATAAAATATATATATATATATACGGTAGTTATATAAACAAACACATTTTTATAAAGAGATACAGCCAAAAAAAGTGAACTTCCTTTTATGTAGTGTCCAGTGCAAAATTTTAAATTTTTTTCCCAACGTTTTTAAGAAGTTAAGTATTTTCTTTTTTAAATTTCAGCAAAACCTGTTACACTTACCAAAATCTGTTACCATATTTTACGGAAATCTCAAACAGAAGACATTTCTTTCCACAAAATAATACAGTACAACAAAAAGGCAATATTTGAAAGTAATATTAGAATTTGGCGCTCGGCTATATCATTAGATATATCATAACAAAAATAACAAGGAAATCACTTGAACATTCCATATTCATAATCATAAATGAAATAAAAATATAAAATAAAATGTGTGTTAATTTGTGGTTAAATTTTGCATTGCTCTATGTTCAAAGTGAAGATTTGCAAGATTAAAACTGTTTGTCATAAAATGGAGTATTAATAACAAATTTTTCTTTAACATTGTTGTAGTAACTACAATTCAGTATATTTTCATCAAAATATTTAAGAACCGTCGTCTGAATTCTTGCCGCAACTATAATAATGGTCCTTCCTCAAAATAGTTTTTGAACTGCTGGAAGCTCAGAATAACACATTTCATAAAATATTTATTGGTGAGTGGACTACAAACTAATGCTAAAAGTTGAAGAAGATATCATTACCAATACATCAGCAGTTAAAAACAAGTTGCTTATGTTAGTTGAATATTAAGAAAATTTGTAGGTCTCAGTTTCTCCAAAAAGGAGAGGAGGACCGGTAACATGGCCGCCACGACCTCCTGACTTTAAATTTGGACTTATTTTTGTGGGGATGTTTAAAAAATGGAGTATACTGCGCCGAAATGGACACCATTGATGATTTCACCAAACGTATCAAAGCTGCTGCTATTAACTACGTTCAAACGGAGAAGAAGCAGAAACAGTGGTGTTAATTTGTAGAAACTGGGTAAGACGGGTCCAAAATGTTGTTGTTACATTAGGTATGTTGAACTATTTTACTAACTAAAACCACAAATTAATTTAATTAATAATGCATTACAATAGCGGCAAAAGCCGTTGAATTTACTGTATAAATTACGTGTTGTAAAGTGTAATTTAGGTTTTTCCTTGCGGGAATTTCTTTCAATTTTTTGTCCGGTCACCGATTATACGCTTTATTTTTTTATTTTATTTTTACAAAATTGTATTTGTAAAAGTCCCCTGTACATTAAAAAATTTTAGATAAGTTCTGACTTACCCTGTATGTACCTAATTTCACGCAATTATATTAAATAAGACGTAGGTGATAGTTTCGAAAAGAGGAAAATTCTCTTCTTTTCCATTATTCATACTCTCAGTAGCTGATTTATGCTTTATTCATCTTTAATTGTTATAAACGTGGGAATAAATAAATAATTAGAAAATGGTTATTCAAAGAACCACAACTAGAATCTATCATATTAATAATTAATAAAACATGAGTCGAACGTACTGTCATTTCGATTCCGATGGCTGCTTAATCTTTGCCTCCTATGACCTTGTCCAAGGCGAGTGTGGTACATTTAACAAAGCGGAATACTCGTTCCATCTTTGTACAGTAACTTTAAGCATCCTCACCTGGGATTACGTATACGTAAATAAAAGTATTTCGTAAATACGTTGGTACGCTGGCAGAGGATCGACTGGTACACGAAATAGAATACACACATTCACCGATATTCCACTTGGAAGTGGCGTACCAGATTCGAATGTCAAGAACTCTTGCTTGGTCTCAAGATTAATCGATCTTTCTTAATTTCTAAGCACGCATTAAGAATATCAATAAATATGTTAATCGACCAAAAACTAATCATCGTGTACCAGATTACACCAGCGCTCTAAACAGTCGGTGAAACTGGACCTAATGTTGCATCGATACAGGGGGTCTTAGAATGCTGTGGTCGGTTAAGTACGTTGGTGGCCAAACAAAATTTTGGCTACATCTTCTTTCTCTAGTGTTTCCTATGTTATATGTCACATATATTGTACCGTGACAGTCTTTTTCTTTCTTCAAAATAAAAATGTAATTGAGACCTATAAAAATTTGAAAAAATCTAAAAAATTCTTAGCTGGTAGCTCTGAAATCGGTTGAACTGAAAATTAACTTTGAACATCTTTAAATGCGTTTACTAGAAAAAAGAAAATCGATCAGGATTTTTATTAGGGTCAAGGCAAATTAAACGCAGCAAGTTAAAATTTGCTGAAGCTGAACAATTTTTTGGAAAATACGTTAGAAGATATGGCTTCATATGGCTATGTGAAGTGTATCGTTTGGTTTTGTGCAGCAGGCGTATAAAGTAGTAGAAAATGTAATGATAAAAAATAACATCTTAAAATATTCTTTGTTTTTTATTCTAAAGGACCAATAAGAATAGAACAAGAAAATAAGAATAAATCTTCAAACACAATTGACGACCGAATACCACCAAAAGACAGTATAAATAGATATATGTATTCTACCACAAAATGTTTGATTTATCTAGTATAACGTATCACTAATTGACAAACTGATTGAAAAGGGATTGCATAGTTTAAAACACATGAGTTGGAGCGCAAATACAGGTGTCCCTGATTTTTCGTTCTTTGGGAAAGTATAGAACATGAAAAAACAATACCTATATTTCCTATAACATTTTTCTTTATGGAACTCTGTTTTCGTGATAGGGAGCGTTCAACTTAAAAAAAATATATTTTTCCTTCAAATTTGGTATGCATTACACTTGAACCCCCTAAACTTCTACGCCAATTTCGAAAATAATTTTTTCAGTACGTCTTAAAATTTTATTCGATTTTCTGAGAAAAGTGCTCATGGAAATTCACTAAAACTTTTTGTTTTTCAGATATTTTGACTTTTTCTAATCAACGACCTCTACAAAAAACTGGAAAACTAACAACACCGATGTTGTTAGTTGGTTTATCCAACTGGCCTAATATTTTATTTTCTTATATCATAAACAATAGATATTTATTTCATATAAAACCAAAATCTGCCGTCTGATCATCTACTATCGGTTTACCAAATAAAGATTGAACTGGATTTCATTAAATCTTAGCAACATCAATCAAATGTCTTATACATAGTAACCAAACTAGATTCAGTTATATCGCAGTTAAACTAACAAAGAAAGAAGGGTAACGTATAGTTGATGGTAACATGCTACATCTAAACTATTTATGATATTCTTTATGGTTCAAATAACCTCTTGGTTGAGCAATTTTCGCGTTGGTCGCAGTTTTAGGATTTCTTCTGAAGAAATGAACGAACGAACCTAAACTGATGACCAATCTGCAAATTGTTCAATCATTGACAACTGCTATGCTTTTAAAATATTCTCTTTTTTATTTTTAATCTTGATAACTCTAGCTTAACTGCTAATAGTTTACTTACTAGAAATTCAAAGTGATTGTTCGTTGTTCCATTCTTCAACGTCTGTTGGCATACGTATACCCTTATGTGTGCTACGATAGCAATTCGGCTGTCTATTAAACTTTTGTTGATAGTGTTCATGTTCTCAATACAAATTTTTAACTGATGCCCCTATACCGGCAATTTGTCATATTACCCCAGTTTACAGTACATTTATAGCTAATAATTAATGGTCTTTCGTCCCCGATGTTCTATAAAGGTCAATCGAGATGGCATTCGAAACAAGCCGCGAGAATGGACGTAGGTGCACACTTCCCCTGTAGATAAACGGAACCGTCATACAAATGAATCATGTCATCATTTGTAAAACAATTGAATTAATTTTCAACATGGGTAAGCTTAGACATCCAGCGAAACCGTTTAACAATTCGAAAAGCCGGTCGCGCCTCAAAACGCACCATATTTATGGCCCAATTTGATAATTTATTTGGGTAAAATGAATTTTATAAGTTTTATTGAATCCGAAATGGTCTCTCGACGTTTAATTTTATTGTTTTATAACAGTTGCGCGCTTAGCACTCTGCGCGATGTCTGCTGAGCGGGTCAGCCAGCTCGAACGACCATTATATAACATATTTCGTGGGAGAATATTTGCCGCTCCCTTCGAATGCCCGATGTAACATTTGTAATGTGTGTTCTACCATGTGTAAAGCGGAAACAGAATACAGCCTAAGGCGTAGTCGTACACTCGAATGAAAATTCTTTTTGTTTCGCGTTTTTTTATTATTTTTGTACCTAGATAAAACTGCGCCGGTTGTGTCGGCAGGTAGAAACGGTATTTTATACCTTGAATTCGAAAATCTAGGACATACTCAGGCACACACGTTTATGCTCTGTTCGCTGGATATGTTTATTACTCGCGTTCGAACCCAGAACGACGAAAACTACGAGTTGAGCGTCTCGACTCTCTTGATTATTTTTTAATTACCAAATTTATGACACTACCACCTATTTATTGAGTGGCCGCTTCTGTTTGCACCTTGTCTAAGAAAAAATGACGTCCGCACCTGTCATTTGATTACTTATTTAAGCAGGATAAAAGAGAAGTACTTTCTCATAAAAGACTAAAGAGAAGGGAAGCTTAAAGTAAGTTGAATTACAAAGAAAATTGCACGATTTGTTGTCATTTAAAACCGCCGTATTCTTAAAATTGTGTACAAATAATTTTAAACATTTAAGAATTGAATAATATACAGTTTATCAAATAACAGCAATGTTATCTCCTGCTACCTGCGAATATTTAAAGGCATTGTAGTAAAATGAATATATGACAGAAAGAGGTCTAACCAACAAATTTTTAGGTACAGAAACCTTTCAAAATACGTATATTCTTAAATTTAACTATAGATGTAAACATTGTTATAACATATACTTTCATATTTTTTGTTTAGTTTTATTGGGTTTTTGCCACATTTCTGAAAAAAATAAACATGTTACAGATTCATCGGCAGAGAGTAAGTATGAATTTAATAGTAAAGATAAATCATTGATGAATATTAAAAATAAATGTGACCTAAGATTAGACTCCTGCGGGACATCCAATGTGGCCAAATATTCCTCAGATTTGAAACCAAATTACACAAATTCCTTCTCATCAAGGGCAACAGATTATATGAAAACTATATATTATCCAGTTTAGTCAGTAACAGGAAATGACCAACATGATCAAAAGCTTTTTTTATGTCAGTATAAATGACATCAACTTGCCCTTGCCTGTGAGGAATCTTAGATATATAGTGATGCATGTTAAATTAGTGACAGTCAATCGATTTCCCAATATGGCACAAATCTTAGTCAACTTTTTAACAATTATTTAGTATAAGGTTAAATATGAAATACAGAAATGGAATCTTTTACTATAAAACTAGAAATGTCATCAACATCACGTCATTTTATTTTCCTGTTTTTTCGAAGCATTAATAATATTATTTTCTGAAATAGGATTAATAAGTATACAAGCACTGTCAAACGAGGTAGTAAAGGTGAGATGGAGTTGAAATAAGGTGAACAAAAGTAAATAAGACTGATGCGAAATCCAACTAGTAAAAAAATAAATATCTCGTTTAATTTATTTGTAGAAATACCTGTGGATACCTAATTATCTAACTGAAATGAATTGTAAACCTGGAATGTAATATCTATGATGGATATATCATTTTTATGAAATTTCTTTCCTTTAAATTAACGCTACATTATGCAGATATCGGAAAGCAACTTTCAATAATTATTATCTAATAACCACTATCTATCCAACAGGTAACAGACAAAGAGTGAATTTATTTGAATGAAAGTATTGGACTTGCGTACGTACTGTTACGGAGCGTATAGTCAAGTTTAATAAGTTATGTAAATTAGTTTCGATAAATAAGGTTTTAAGAACTAATTTACATAAATTAGTGTAAAGCATAATGTGTACTACTAACAAAGGCGTTAATATCTACACGGTTCTCAGAGAATTCCTAATGTACAAAGCCACATTTTTCATCTGGCGAATAAATATAAAAACGTCCAGGTACCAAGTGCATTAATAAACATTGACAATGTTTTTATGACAAGCCGATTGCGTAAACGTAATACATAAACATAAAAATATATTCTTGTAATTAATAGTGCTCAAGGTTTTCAGTATGCATTCGACTTCCTTGATTATATGCATGTAGTTTAGGTTAACTTCGTTTTCTTGCCAATGATTAATTTAATCAATTTACTTAAAAACTAACAGCTTCGTTAAGGTTTACAGTTACCAGCTAATTTGCTGTACCGAATTCGCACTAAAACTGAAATTAATTGCTAATGCGAAAATTTCAATGATTAATCCTTAAGTTATTAACGTTTCTGACACATTTCATTTCGTCGGTAGCAAATTGGATGACCTACTAGATGTACACTACGCTCTAAATCACGCCCAGAAAATTTTGCCGACGTTTTGAAAGTCAGTGAGGAAAAGAGTGTTTGTATATGTATACAATAGTGTTTCCAATTATGTCTTTTTCGGTTTCGGAAATATAAGATGGGATAATCATTAAGTGTTAGTTAACATCAGTTAATAGCGTATTGGATTTAAAATTTCATAGTTGAGGTTGTTTATGGCGGAACAGGAAATTACAAAAATGTGGCAAATATGGACAAAACAAAGTTTTCAAAAAATCATTCGTTATAAATCATCTTGTCTTATCCACAACATATATACGCATATATATTTTTCTATTAATTTCATTGAATGTTTCATAGTTAACAGCTTTATTCAGATTACAAACACAATTTGATTAGATCTAGTAATTGCCACTAAAACCAAAAGTAATTGTGAATATATAGAAAAATTGGATTAATTCTAAGGTTTCATGATAAATTAATATCTATATTTCTTCCAAACTTAGGCTCAGATGTTTGGAAAATTGATGATAATTAAAAATACCTTAGTCTACAGTATACGCTATTAAATTTTCTCATAATTTCGTTGACATTACTCGAAATTAACAGCTTCACTTCGATTTACAGTTATAAAATAATTTGCTTTACGATATTAGCACTAAAATCAAAATTAATTGCAAAGATAGATATTAAAAAATTATATTTTATAATTTATTAGGTATCTGATTTATATAAACACATGTAATTTCATTGATGGCCAATGAACAGATCTACATTTCACCCAAATTTGCATTAAGAAAATTTTACTATATTGAACTTTTTATCATTTAAAAATTGTTTATTTAGATATAGAAAAATTGAGATTGACTAATTAATCGTATGATTTAAATTGATACATGTAATTTTATTGGTAGCCAATGTAGATAGACCTATATTTCGTTTTTACCTGGGTTCCGAAAATTTCACTGCTCTTTCGAAAATCGGTAATGAAATAATTGTTCCGATGTGCATTGCTAATGCAACTACCCTGTTTAATACATTTATACAAGGTGCCTGGAATATAAGTGCCGATACTAAAGAGGTTTGTATATCTGACCGAAAGTATACTCTTATGAGAAAAGTGTTTAAAACAAATAGTTTGTCTACAAATATATTTCAATAACAAACATATAACAATATATATTTGCAATAACATGCAAAACTGTGTTACCAAATTACAAATTAAGGTTAAACGGTTAAGCTCCTGTAATATAAATTGCTTTGTGTATCTGTATTAATGAAGTAATCAATTGAAGTTTCCCAAAAAATTACCTGCTGTTGTTAACCTAAAAATATTATTTGACATATTATTATTGTGGCTAGTGTATTATGTTAAAAAAATGTAGAATACCAATCAGTTCAAATATTTACATTTTGCTTAACCTGAATAGTGTAATTCGAATTTAAAAATGTATTATATTATTTTTGTAATAAATTAGTGGAATTTGTCCATCCATCCTCTAAATGTGAGTTATCCATTCTGCTATGTAAAAGTGTATTGTTCATCCATTATCTAAAAATGTATTGCAAAATGTAGGTATTTCATTCACATTAGAAGATACGTTGAATATTTTCGCTGAAAATACTACATAATTAATCTTGAAACATCAGTATATATTTCTTGGTTTTTGCAAACATTTGTAGATATACGTATATCTGTGTGAAAATAAATATTTTTAACTCGAATTTTAGTTAAAGTAAAGCTTTTCGAAAACGACAAGTGACCCTGAGCACTTGTAACTATTTCACATTTTATTGTGTGTTGTGAAAAGAGCTCTAAGAAAACTATTAAAAATAAGTATGCTTACGTATATTTGTGTTTATTATGTACAAACACCTGACAATTCTGGCATGGTATGTGAGTATGCGAGTGACTATCATAATTCTATAGTTGCATGGTCAGAGAAAAAAATTGTTAAGTAAAACATGTTTTGTTTGGCGTAAAGACACTCATATTCCCCTGTATAGGTAATGGCGATTTGCAAGTTGTACTTGCATATACAGTGGCATAATTGAATGTTCCCGTATTTATTTAAGATAGTAATACAATGCGATTAAAATAATTAATAACCTTGACTCATTATCTCGAGAGAGAAGCATCTTTAATGAAATCCTGATGCTTTAAAGGGTCTCCGTGTACTAGGTATCCGATGAACGGTTGCTCGTATACAAGAAAAACATCGCGTTAACTTATTCATAGTCAGTGCAGCGGGGCCCTCTGCCCGCAGAAGTAATCTGTCACTCACATAAAGTCTTCAGCTCCACGTTTATTTTTACTCATTATAAATAATAATTAAAAAACGGCGAACGAGCGAGCGAGACGGACGATTACAAAACGCCACAATCTCCGCGATAATCTTGAAGACCTTGTAACATTTCCTTTGCTTGCTTCAACCTTTGGATTGCCCGAGGGCAACGGTACACTCACGACTCACTAAATTGTCTAAAATTGGTGTTGTTCGACAACGGAGGAAATTCAAAGCAGCTCGATTTCCATTCCCAAACGGCCACCAAATACGAAACCTCCTTTGTGTTCCGCTCCTTACCGAGAAAAACGCACATGCACCTGATGGTTTTTTTTTGCTGGAAACCTTGATACTGCAGATTAATCAATGTCATGCAATAACACACACTGCGAAAAGGAAAAACATATTTCATTCGCCGTGACGCGTATAGACTTTTTAATGACAAATAAATATATTTTTAATTAGGCGGTACTCCGTAAAAAAATCCCAAGTAAACGAGATCGTCCAGCAGTAAATATTATTAACGCGTTAGAATCAATTGAAAGTTTGTTTGTTACTCATTCTCATTACTTATCAACGTAAACATACAAACATTTCTTGGCATTGAATGTAGGTATATAGTCAATTCTTCGATTTAAGCCGGTTACGGACAGTGATATACAGGGTGTTACAAATTAGTATGTCAAGCCGTTAACCACATTTCTTTGAACTAAAATAATGGGACATAACTTATGCCACTTTTCATTTCGGAGCTCCATTCAAAATAAGGGGTGTCAAAATAAAAAATTTAAAAACGATTTCAATTGATGACTCCGGTGAAGATATTTGATTGAAATTTGGCACATATTTTTATCTTAAGTCGGCACACTTTTTGCGTAATTTCCAGAATATGGAGTCTAAATGATCATTTTCATTTTATTCAGTAAATTGAAATAAACAAAACGGCACAACTAACAAAGAGCAATCAAAAGAAAAAAAAATGAACTAAATGTTCAATATAGGTAGCACCTTCGTCTACACTTGCGGCTTCTTTAATGACAGAGAACATTTTGGAAAATATATGGTTTCAGCCTAAAGTGCTCTTCATCTTGTATAATTGGTTCCCCTTAGAGGTCGTTCAATTAGTATTGGAACCGTATAAACGAAGTCTTGCATAAAACCCCTGAAACTGGGGCCCAACGGGTTCAGGTCGGGGGAACGGGGTGAACATTTAATAGGCCACCACGATTTTATTTAAATGGTTCTGAACATTTTGACCTTAATACGGAAGAGCAAGTCAAGTTGAAATTACATATTTTGACAAACCGCCAGAAGGAAATCGTCAAGTACATGAAAGAGTTTTGTACAAAAAATAAAAAGTTATTAGGATTTATGAAATATTCCGTTTATATGATTCCAACACTAAACAAACAACAGCTAAGAGAACGAATTGTACAAGATCGAGATCACCTTAGGCTGAAATCATATATTTTCCAAAATATTCGTTACTCTCTTATTAAAAAAGCCCGAGTATCTATTCGTGAAGGTTAGTTTAATTTAGTTTAATTGAGTTAAATTTTTATCCATTTCAACTGTTTGCTGTTAGTTGTGCCGTTTGTTTATTTCAATTTACTGAATAAAATGGAAATTCCCATTTAATACTAATATTTAATTTTTGCCAAACCTAACACATCCAAAAAAGTTGTATAGATTGAAACAGTCCCTACCTAAAAAAAATATTCTGGAACCATAGGCGTACTCAAAAAAACTTGGGGGGGGGGTGTCTACTAAGACACTCATTTTCTACGTCCATTTTTTGATATTTTAGACCAAACTTACATAGAAAGTCTCCCGACTTAAGATAATATATTAGATTATTGCTCACAGTCTGTAACCGGCTTTTATAGGATGTATCTGATATATATATATATATATATATATATATATATATATATATATATATATATATATATATATATATATATATATATATATATATATATATATATATATATATATATATATATATATATAATATATATATATATATATATAAACGATAAAAAGTACACATAACTTGTCAACACGGAATTTAGTATCACACAAAAAATATAATATCAAAAGTCAGCGGCGGCGTGATTGAAGGGGTAGAAAAATCAAGGTTCATTACAGTGTACTGTCAAAATTCTAATTAGTTACGAATCTTTACGTAACAGTAATTTTTTTATTTGCCATAAAAAATGTAAAAATACAACTGAAACGTAATACTAAAGTGTTAAAAGAACATTATACATGTATTGTAAAATTTAAATTTACAGAACATTGTACGTAACAATTTTTTGTGCATAAGCTTCTCTTACTATCCTCCAATTAATGTAATTGCAGTCGTGGCTTAGTTTAGGTTCAGAACTGAATAACAGATATTATAGCTAATGCCTAAGAACTAACAACCTTCTGCATTACAGAATGTAGCGTTGGTAGTGAAACAATGTAAGAGCAGTTCTCTAAGAGTAAATGGAAAAGTCTTATTGAAAAAATTGAAAACTTTCAATCTGTGTACGGTTGTTTGATTTTATTTTTCTATTATAAAGAAACATTAAATAATAAAAATAACGTAATATTTCTGCATTCTGGTTCTGCATTAAATACTTAAATGCACGGACGCTATTATACTAAAGATAAGACAATTCATTTTAGAACATTGTACATTTTCAGTACCGAATATAATTTTTTATACAAAATAAAATTTATAACATGTTATAACATTTTACGAACAAAATTCTTTTCAAATTTTTTTGATTCTTTTTTGGATACAGCTATAAAAATAATGTAAAATTGAGGGTGTCCGGAAATGATTCGTCAATATTTATGGGGTTGATTCTACACAAAAATTTAATGTCAAGTTCTATAACATTCTTTCCAAAACTTAAAATTGGCAGGATTTTTGTAAGCCTATAGATATTTTTTCTAATTTTGTAGTCACATCATTAGTGTTCTTTTGTATCCACGTTCTTAATTTGACGCATATCCTCCAACGCCAAAGGGCGTCCAAATGTTACAGGGTTTCAATTTTTCATCACCTCCCGTGATATTGACCGGTCACCCTGTATAATTATCTAAAAATTTTTATAGAGAACTGTTTACAGTATCATACGGTTTTTAGGTACCATTAATGATATTTAAAATCATACAAATTACTATAAAGAACGTAAACTTCCCTTCTGGAAACCATGCGTGTAGTAAGGGGGCATATCTTTCTACTCTGCAGTCGGCAATTCACCGTGAACCGCCGCTGCGCTGGACCGAATATTTGTCTAGAAATACCAGAAGTATAGTGTAAACAAGAATGATGTAATAGGGAAAAAGTCAAAAAATTTACACACACACAAATCACCACACCAGACCCACATAACCTGTTCTGTTGTTCGGTAGCCGAAGCGTTTTCATTAATTTACCGGAATTCTGCAAGTCTGATAATTACAATTCCAAATGATATCCTATTTATCAGTATTTACTGACGTATATGACTTGTAATAACTCCAATTATTGCGGCCGGTAATGAATTGAAATTTTTTGAGCGACCGGCGCATGTACCATCACTCATTTAAGAATTCCTGTACAACAGGTGGTAGTGTTCACATGAACTGGAATTGGAATGATTCGATTTATTATAAATAAATTATTTCCCCACATATTTTCATTGTTACATTTACATTTTGTATTATGGCAGTCGATTCTACTCTGGCAATATTATTTGAAGTATAGACACATTACTAACGCTCCATAGGCGTGCTGTTGCTTTTTTATATGATAAAACTAATTTTTATATTTTTTTGTACTATAATGTATTTTTTCTTGAATTCCAGTAAATTATCTTTATGAACTGGAGAATCATTTGTGACAAAATGGCTCTCTTTGAAACGCAATCGTTATTTTTGTACCTAGAACGCGAAATGGTATTTTTGCGTTCAAGAAGGGAGGTTATGGAAATATCCATTCGAGAACGCAAGGTTTATTAGGTTGGTTAGAGGTCCCCAACATGTGGGTATATTTTTTTTAAATAATATGTGCATAAATATTTCAAAATTTTTAAAAATGACCACTAGACTGACGAAGTACATCTGCAGTTGAAATATTTGTACTTATTTAAGGTTCACCTCACCCTTTATACCCTATATATTTTCACATAATTTGTTGAATTATATACAAAATCCACTAAAATAATATCTGCAATTTGTGTTACATCATTAAATAATTTCATATATGTACATAATTGTCTTATCAAACATAATTTTAAAAAACTTCCAAATTACGCAAAATGTAGAGTCTACATTTCAAATTATAAAATAGAGTATTAATTGCATCTAATTGGAAGTAAGTATTCATATAAAGAAAAACAAAGCTCAAAATAAACAAAACAAAGTCAAAGCAATAACATAAAAGTATTAACTGTGTCCAAACAGAAGTAAGTATTCACAAACATAAAAATAGATAGATTTAAGTCGTCAGCAAATAATAAAGTGTTACAATTAACACTGTAATGGCCCCAGGTTGGAGCTTTGAGGTACGCCCGAAGTTGCCACGTATTTGTTTGGGTTAAAACCATTATAGCTGACAAATAAATGTCTACGATTAAGGTATGATGTTATTAATTCATGTAATTCACTGAAACCGTAATAGCAAAGCATGACCAACTCTATCAAATGTCATTATAAAATCTGTGCAGATATCGTACTTGGCATTGGTTGTTAACCATGTCAGATATTATTTGCGATATTTCAGTAAGATTTGATACAGTAGGCCATTTTTGCATAAAACCATGCTGGATAAGTGAAATTAAATGCACGATTAAAATGTATATAACTTTGTAATCTATAATTTATATTTTTTCTACGTTGATGCAAAAAACAAAACTTTATTGAACTATATTTAGTGACAAAATTGGTTCTTTATTTGGCTAGTGTAACAAAATTTTGATTGCATTCTGTCATTATACCACAACGTTTTGTAGTCATCACAAACATAAACGTATTGAGTCCACTTTCTGTGAGATTACATATTTTATATTATTTTCAATCATATTTATTACGTACTGGATTGCAAAATTACTAGAAAATGCGATTTATTAAAAATAAAATTAGTTTTCTTTGAATTTCAACTGAATTACAAATAAAGTTTGAGTTGAATAGTTCCTATCATATTAGTTCCTAATTTTCTCAATGCAAATCGATAGTGCTAATTAATCATTAAATATTTTGCCATTCAGTTACATTTAATGCCTCCTCAATAAAAATTTTTTTGGTTTTTGCATGAACTTAGAATTTCACGTCGCGTGCAATAAACACCTACTTTTTGCACATGTTGCATAAATAACTATTACAATTGTTGTATAAAAGTAAAGATGCTATAAATTTCATTGCACCATATTGTGCGAATATCAACAAGGATTTTTATGAGTGTATCTTTTAATTTTTTTTCCAGTTTTAATTTCCAGCCGAATAGACCTACATAACAGATCTTGTTCCAGGTTAAGATATGGTTTCAGAATAGAAGAAGTAAGTACAAGAAGATGATGAAGGCGGCGCAAGTTCCTGGTGGCACAAACAACAACGGCACCCCCGGAGGACACTCTGGATTACTCGGTGCCAACGCGAACCTGCCCTCGACGAGTCCTGGTCCTCAAGGCCAGAACATGATGCAAGGTAGGATCAAGCTGGAAGGTAAAAATCGTCTTTTTTTCGATAGGTTTTTTCTTCGCAAGAACTATGTTAGATCGCGGTACTCGTCGAAATGCGTTGCAATTAGATTTTTGCAGATGTAAATGTGAAAGTCTATTAAGCTGACCGAAATAATCAACTCTGTAAGATGATTAATATCAGTGCTCGGATGCTATCTCACAATTAAAATTATTTAAAATAATAAAAAAAATCGTACCGTTAATGAAAAGCACTACTAATTATATTATTTAGAAAGTCCGTATTACGATTCATTAAATATTATATGCCTAATTTTCGAAAACTTTGTGGTGCTTAGGTAGCATACCTAGATGTTTGGTATCAGAGAACATACATATGACTTCATTGATTGGAATTGTAGGAGATTTGATTTATATTAGCTTAAAATACCTTTCTAGTACAGTAAAAAATAGTTACTGATAGATACGTAAATATCTACATTATAAATTTATGAATAAGTGTCATCCTTCACAAAATTGCTCTCAAACTCTAAAAAATATCATTATTTAATTGATATTCAGCCCAAGCATGTATCCCATTTTGGTCTTAATAACATTTAATTCGTGGTTTTAAAAATTGCACATCAAAGGTAAGCAATCCATTGGATTTGCCTGATGAACAATTAAAAAAATTATATAAATTTAGTAAAAATAATACGGCAATTAACGAATTAAAACCATTTTTGGCAGTTCTTCAGAAACAAAAAGTATTCCGGCAGAGCTAAAAGTAAGGTTACCAGACACGTGTTGGTGATAATTTTAATTTTGGACTGTCAAAAATCAGTTAGTAACTGTACTCTAACATTTGTTAGAGAGATAGGTATATGATGTTTCCAAAAACTCACCATAATTAAATATCATATCATAATTAAATTAATTACCATATTTACATCATATTAAAATTAAAAAACGATAATCGAATTGTCAATAATCATTTAAGCAGGGAATACACATGCTTGTTACCTGCATAATGAGCATTCAAGGAACTTACAGAAAGCAGCTACTGACATGGGTGTTCCTTAATAAATTGGTGTATAGAACCTTTACTAAATCTAAATAATTCTTCATTAGGCAAATCAAATGGATTATCTACTTAAATTTTATATATTTCTTCGTTGATTCAAATTTTACAACTTCCTTTGGATATGCATTTATATTACTCCGAATTAAATGTAAATTTAATAAACCGTCCATGTTCACAATTCAAATAACACATACGTTAAACTATAGCGACATCTAATTACTTGTGTTTAACAAACTCTGTTAAAATTCTGCATAACGTGTTGAAAATAACATTACCGTTATTTCTTAACAGTTGAAATTGAAATATAACATTTAACCTTGAAATAACGTAAATTTTATTATGACCATATGAATTGGATACATACTTAGGCTGATGGGCTTGGGGAGGTGGGTAGCTTCTGAAATATCAAAAAGTCTCACTCAGAGGAGATATTATTAGGAATTTCAAAAGATCATAAACTTCAACTAATCTGCAAACAAATATTACTATCTTTCAACTAGGTGATATAAAATAGTTGTCACAATTGCAATTAGAAACTATTCAGTAAAAGATTTTGTTCCCGCTTTCTTCCTAAAGATAAGTTCACTATCGTCATTTTGGTATTTTGTTTCCATTTTTCTATTGCCTCTCTTATCGTACATCATTATTTTTGGTTCATTTTTTCCATCTACTCTTGAAGACCTATTGCAATGTAGAAGTCGATGTTGAATGTAACTGTATGTGTAATTCTACAATAGTTTACGAAGAAACAAATTACCAAAATTTATTTTATAGTGAAATTCGCTTTTGACTATAGAGTTATATTATCGAAAATAGGCGAGAACAAAATCCCACTACAAAACTCGTGGGATTCCATAAAATTTATAGCATCATAATTCTACTTCTAGCGATTGAAATTTCATATTTACAACTTTCTAGGATTCTTAACAATTCAATATATAAAATAATTCAGGCATTGATTACCTTTATATATATAAAATCAATTCAAATCGATTTTGAGAACAAGCAAAATATTTTAGAGTTTCTCCTCTTCGGGACACAACAACTGTATACAGGGTGTTTAAAAAAAACATGACAATACTGCTAGAGATAATAGAACAAACATTGAAAAATAAGTGGCTTAATGAACGTATGTTCTACAGTCACTTATTTTTGAGACAATATGATTATTTAAAATTATATTACACGCCCTGTACCAATCAATGCTATAGGACATACGTTTGTTAACGGCGCCATATTCTTGTCAGTGTTTTCTACAAATACAAGTAATTTTAGACATTTAAGAACTGAATAATAGTGGTTAGCAAATAACAGGAATGTTATTTCATGCCACCTGCAAATGATCAGAGGTACCGAAGTAAAATGAATATATACTCGCGTCAAGAATTCAGATGTCTTACGTCATGGTTGACATTAGGCAATTGTCTTTATTGTCAACGTTATTTTCGATATTTGGTGGGGTTAAAAACAACATTTACTTGCAATTTAGTGCAATATATAAGGCAAACATTTAGTGTAATATATAGTTTTATTACTCTGAGTTGCAGTTTCTTAAATATTTTGATAAAAATATAATGAATTATTCATTTGTTCGTATTACGTAAGTCAATAATTTTATGTACTTAAAACACCACAAATTTGATTATTTTACCGGGAGAAATACAGCGACCTTAAGCAAACCTCACTTATTTTTCAATGCTCTATCAGCACTTATGATATTGCCATGTCTTTTTGAAACACCCTGTATACATGTTCTCATTAGTTTTTTTCATTTAGCTTCTTTTGTATTTATTTGTTTTCCCGAAATTGTCATTCCCATTTTGAGAAATCACTACGATTAAGAAATAAATGGTATATAAATACCTACAGAATATCTTAAAACTGTAATTTAAAAAAAATAAATATGAATGTCTAGTTTGAATGACCGGGTGAATAGACAAAAAATATTAAAATACGAGTACTTTTAACTGTAACGCAGTCTGCTTGCTATGCTTAGTTGAAACTTTCTATTATGTATACTGAACCGTTTCCAATCACATGAAAACCTATCCATCAACTTGAGAGAAATTTGTTCGATTGTTTCAATTCAAATAGCACTGGAATTACAGAAATGTATAACGTGAATTTAAAGTTGGAATAGGATCGCATTTTTGTGTGTATATATGAAAATCATACTAATAACTACACCATCCCGAACTTAAAAACATGTCAAATCATCATATTTATTACATCCTCCTGATGTGGAAACCTGCTGGCGCTTACTGAAAAAAGATCAGAATTTAGAATGTGTTTATAAATCAACGAAAGCATTTACATAGCACCATAAAGAAATCATCGAGCAATATATTTTTATATTATGTTTCTTAGAAGATATTGTTCACACTGTATATGTCATCGGGAACTAAGATTGATTCTGTAGAAAGATAGTTATGCCTTATATAGGTTGAGCAATATTCTCAAGTACTTGTGGCAAAAAGAAAGGAGTAGACATATTTTCCCATAAGTCTATCTAACTAGCATCTTAACATTATAACCTAAATATCTTTTGCTTCAAACGTCACATAAGTGATAACTTATAAGACCCAATAATATTCATGTATGGCTAGGAGTATAAGTATTTATACTCCTAAGCGTATAAACACATTATAGTACTACGAATTCAATTTTAACAATGAACATTTATTTTTTTATATTTATAGTAAAAGCAAAATCGTGAAGATTTGTATAATTTAAGAATCCTCCACTTCTTGTGATATCAGTACTCATGACAATATTTCTAGGGTCAACTGCTTGTAGTGGGCCCGTTAAATGAAAATTGTTCGACATTATCCAGAGCTAGGTTGAAGAATTCTCTTAGCAATTTTGGTCTCGCTTTCTACAGAATTTTCGGTGTATCCTTCACCAACCGCATCCGATTTCCAATCCCCATGCTTTTTTAGCGTAGTAATATTCCCCTGCTATCGATAAGCATTGTTGCGGAAGTTCTTCTCAGACAATGCCCTGTATACTTTTCCCAATTTGGAAGCTTCAAATACAATACCACACTACCAATTTTATGGATAACCATGACAGTTTTTTTATAACGTTTCCCATTTTGATATTTCAAAAAAAAAACCGTCGTTCCTTAAAATCGAGAGGAAACAAATTAACGTACTTTCTATATTTACTTAAATATTCATCCCCCAAGATAGTGACAGTTCTATTCTTATTAGTTTTAGTGTTAGGAATTTTAATTAACTGCAAAAATCATCAATTGTCATCTTCAGTTCGTCGCAACGGCATGCCTCATATATACCAAATATCAAAATTACCTGAAATAATAAGAGTTAGTCAGCACAATATGAAACAAACAAAATGTAATTTTATAACTTTTATCGCCTAATACTTTTCATCTGGAGCATCAGACAAAAATGTATTGAATTGTTCCCTTAACAAGACTCTCGATTTCTTTGGCTTATAATATTCTTATTTTTCAAAAATGCACGCAAATTGTATTTTTCGATGTTCACATTATACTGCAAACTTAACAGACTTTTCTTTACCATTCAATAGTGGCCCACAAACTAGAACTCTTCAGTTTTTTTGCCATTTCCGAATAGTATGCCAATAAAACGTTCTCAGAGTATTGCGTTACATTTTTCCAATACAACATTTCTTGAACTTGACAAAGGGAGCTTCAAAAACTTTACCAGATTTCGTCGGCAGCAAATTTTCTGCAACTATTCTATCCACTTCTACCACCTCGGGAGGTTCTTCAGCCACTTCTACAATTGTTTTCAATCTTTAGTCACTGTCAACCGACGTGACGCCAAATTTTAAATATTTGTTTGTACATAAAAATATACAAAAAGTAGCAAAACTAATTAGATTATTTGAATGCAGTATGTAATAAAATTGTGTAAGTACCACAGAGGAAAAATAGCTTTAGAGTGCTCATAAACTTTTACGGGTTTGAAAAGCTTCGTAAGCTTCAATTTGCGCCCTAAATAGTAGTATTATTCAACGAGCATACAATGATAGCTGTAATTCACGAAAGTCAAGTGATGTAAATCACCCGAGTGAATTTTAGCCATTATATGCAAGTATAATACTATATATTGTCCACAACTATTAACAATATTTTACTGAAAACATTAGGTACACAATATTTTGACATCCATAATGACGTAACATACAATTCACACTGCCAAAACACGTTACTTTCAAGTTTGACATTTGTCGTTCAGTTGATAAATTTAAAAAAGCAAATAAAACTTTAGTAAACTCCATCAATCGGAAAAATATTAGTATTGCCGTAACTGGTATAATGAGTAGTGTTTGGCTTTCACACAGGTGGTTCGGGTTCAATTGCTGACACTAGAGAATTTTTGTTTTGTTAGTTAATTCCCGATTCTTTGAAACCAGTGAATAATGATTTTATTACTGGTGAATGATGGATATTATTATTAGTGTTTAGGAAACACATGTATAATGAACATTACATAGGATAGTCGTGGACAAATAACTATTATTGAGTTTATTCAGTTTTGGGAATATTATGGTGCAAAATTTAAACGAAAATGAATTTCACAGCAGGAAAATACGAGGCTAGTCTGTTTTAAATTTTAGTTTAGGATGTTGATAAGATCTAAAACAGGCGCGCCATATTTCCATATTTAATAAATTTGTCTTCATTTCAAGCATGCAGGATGTCGTTAAATATCATTTCAAATTCAGATAGCTTCCTTATCACGAACAGTACTAATCAATTTAAAACTGTTATTTTTAAGTATTACTGAATTTATTGCCAAATGTGCCTTTATACTAAATTTGAAATTTTGTAAACTGAATCATATATATGGAAAAATATGAACGTTTAGAAGTATAGTTCGTTATTGATTTTATCTATATGTATATGAAAACCTATGATTAGTATGATTTTCGTAACACCACACTTCCGTACATCGTACTAGAAACCTTGATTCGAAAATGCAACGGAAATTATAACTTGTAAAGCTGTTGCTTTTTATTGGTATGATTCATTATGCAACGTTCCCACCGTTTAATTCTATGTTCTGTTAAATGAAGCGAGTTCTTAGCTGCAAAATTAATTCTTGTGTTATTATTAACAACGTCCACTGAAAAGACATTTGAAAAAAATATATATTAATGATCGTTTATTTTAACTTTTCCGTTATCAATTTGTAATAATTATTATAGTTTCCCTCCTAGCAACGATAAATTTTATGCCCACAACTACATAAGAAACAGTTCAGCACCTTTTATATACAGGGTGTCCGGAAATTATGCGTCAAGACTTCAGGAGGTGATTCTTCACAAAAAATTAGGGTCACAAAATCCTATAACAATTTTTAGAAAACTTTGGTTTTAGGTAAAGTACCTTTTCTGTTGAAAATACAGCAAAATATTACTTGAGAAAGTTGGTCAGAATCGTAAATTCAACAAAGCACAAAGATTTTATCAAAGCAGGCCGATTTTTTAACTTTAACACCCGGACACCCTGTATATACTTTTTAACAAAACACATAAATACAAACAAAACATTTTTATGAGCTTATTGGATCATAAGCAAATTTGTAATTATATTGAAGACAGTCTATATTCTCTCTATATTTTGTATCTCTCAGTTTTCCAGAGAGAAAAAAATTAAGTAGAATGGTACAAATAAACTACATACACCCAGTAAAGATGCCAAACAGATATTTGTCCTGTTTGCAAAGAACATTTTTTTACGATTACATTGTTATAAGGTTGGATATTCTACCTCCAATAATAAGTAAGATCTGGCTGAATGATTGTGTTATATCGATATTTACTCTTTTGGTCATATGATTTTTGTGTAAGATAAAACATATGGACATTTTAAGAATGTTGAAATACTGGGTATATTTTATGCCTCTGCAGTTGAACAGAAAACAATCTAACTATTATCATACTACAAGACTAATATGAATGTGGCACAATAATTTGTCCATAACTCTATCATTATATAGGCAGAATCTTCAAAAATAGTAGCTGAAGATAGAGATGCAGAAAATGCACTGTATAAAGATATTTACAAATTATTCTAAACTTTTTATCTTTCTGTCTAGAAAAAAATGCCTTTTCTTGCTCACTTCACGAAAAATATATGCATAAACAGCTGAATGTTGCATTTATTTCCACCAGCCAAAATATTTCCTACCAAGCTCCATGTAGTTAACTTGCAGTAAATAAACCAAAATATTGTATAAAATAAATATATGATACGTAGGTTATAATCAGAAAAAAAAAAGAAAATGCAATATTCACAGTCATTTATTTATTTCTTTGAAATGGCAAGAATTTTTTTTTGATAGACACACCAAACGCATAAGATTGTTATGTCAATACTCCTACCTGTAGTAAAGTAAATTTCGGTCAATTTAATAAATGGTTTGGTTGAGAACATTGCAATAAAACGATTTATTATATTGAAATAACTGTTTACTTATTGCAACTAAATGTCAAGTTAAATGTACAAAAACTTATATTTGTTGAGGTATCTTATCCTGAAATTAATAAAACATAGTAGTTATCGTCAAACCATTTTATATGTGTTACCATATTAGCAACTTTTATTAAACTATGACTGAATTTGGTCTAAAACTTATAGTTTTATCGTCTCAAGGGTGGTTTAGCCTACAACACGATCTGTGATGGTCACTCCTCAATCTACAAACAGCCGTTTCGGGCTTATCGACCCTCATTAAAGTCAGATATGAGGACAGAACATCACAGACAGTGTAGACGTTTTTTCTGAGAGTAAGAAAGAGACGATTTTAGAGTACTGTTAGGAATTATGCGAAGCAGAAAGTCAGCCGTAGCGGCGCGTTGCTCCCAGCAAGCTCATAACGCCGGTTTGTTTGCGTTTTCCAGGAGGCGGATCGTCGAGCGGGTCCCCGGCGACGGGGTATATGCAACACTCATCGCCCACCCCCAGTTCCACCCCCGGCTCGGATATATCGGGACAGCCAGCCGCCAGTCCCGGATGGGACGTGAAGCCCCAGCAACCGATCCACCCGCCGCCCCATCCCGCGCCGCACCCGCACCCCCCGCACAACTACCTCCCACAGTACTCGTGGTACCCCACGGACAACCCTGGCCTACTCACGTAAGTACAATGTCGAATTTATTATGTTTTAGACATGACTGTTGATTCCCTAGAATTCGCTGCCACACTCTTAAAGTTATGTGAAGACTAAGTTGTCACTGTTGTTTTGTATTTCTCTATACAAACTGTGCCCAAAAATGGTTCAAATTTGTACAATCGTTTGCAATAATAATGGCATTCTTTTAAATGAATTTTGCATTCTTTTGATCTGCTGACATATTTATAATGAAATCTACTGACCAATAGAGATTTTATGAAATTTCTACTCAGAGCTTCCAGAAGATCAAAAACAGTTTTGAGGAAGTGTCATTATTATTGCAAAAGTATGTACTTCTTTTCCACATTCTATTTTTTTAAATTGTTTGTATTCAATTTATACAGAGTATTAGAGGTTCGTCTGCCACAATTTTAACAGGCGATATACATACAAAAAAGTACTATATAACATGGGTCCTAAGCCCTAATCCCAATCGTTTTCGTGAAAAAAATTATCAAAATATGGGGTTCGGTGTGCAAAAGTTCAGTAAATTTAGGAATCGCTCCGTAATTTTCTGCATAGTATATCATAAAATCCAATGTTTACTTATTATCTCTATTATTTACTTTTAGTAATAGAATAATTTTTTTCTTAATTATATTTATTAAAACAAGACACTTTATTTAATCGTTTTTAAATCCTATTTAGTGTGTTAGGCCACCTAAACAAGAGCACATTGTTTATGTAGAATCCCAAGCAACACCAAATAGTTTATTAAACGTTTCGATTTCGTTTATACGAGTAGTATATATAACGCTTACCGCAACATATATTTAACGTTCGAATGTCCGCGCAAAAAACGTGTATATTTTGTATATTATATATTAGATATATACGATTACGAAAAACGTATATATTTAGTGTATCATATATAAAATACGAACGTTTAAAAATGGTATGTATATGGTATACAGTATCCTACATATATACATCTAAAAAACGTATATATTTCATATATTATATATTTGAAATATACGATTATGGAAAACGTATATATTTGTTGTATCATATGTTAAATATATGCGTTTATATAAAAGCGAAAATAAACGTATTAGTATATATAGCGTGGTATTGAATTTTTCGCTTTATTCAATAAGGCTACATATCTTTTTCAATTT
This sequence comes from Monochamus alternatus, assembly GCA_037114965.1. Lineage (NCBI taxonomy): Eukaryota > Metazoa > Arthropoda > Insecta > Coleoptera > Cerambycidae > Monochamus > Monochamus alternatus. The sequence goes on from CM073427.1 coordinate 77,679,289, forward strand.
GAGATATACGAAAGTGTAAAGAACAAATTTTTAGAAAATTCAATATACTTAACCATATGTTTCAAAGAAAAAAATATTTTAAAATTTCAAAAAATTTAAAAAATTATTTTCAGTTTTGTATATCTTTCAAATAGAAAAGATATGGAACCTCATTGGATCAAGCAAAATTACGCTATAAAAAACACATAACACATTTCATTTAATGGCACTAACACACGTCCTGGAAAAAAGAATGCAGTTAGTTTTTGAGACATTAGATTCCATTAAAATATAAAAATCAACTTACCTTGTTACAAATCATGATATAAAAATATTTTTTCTGTATATGATATTTAAAGGTAAACCTTTGAAGTTAAAAAAAGTAGAAAAAATTACATACACATACATGCATACAGGTAATAAACATTTAGGATATTTTTGGTGAGGGAAATATATCTATAAAATACTACCAGACTGTGTATTGCACATATTTATTAATTATTATAGTATTTTATTACATATAGGGTGTCCACAGATAGGTGATTTTACATGTCATTGAAATATGGCATTCTAGGATCTAGCTCTTCCTTTTTATGCAACAAACTCTGCCATGATTTCAAATCTGGAAAATTCAGTGTGCCTTAGAAATTAAGAGAAATTTCATTTTATTCACTAGTAAAATATATGAGATACTACAAAATACTACTGAGATCTATCAGAATGAAAAACTGAGCATTTGTGCAAAATTTTAATTACAAAAAACGTAAAATTAAGCAAAACATTTTGTAGGCCTAGGATATTAGAATTTTCCACACGTCTATTCAGTCTTTCTTTCTGTTTTGTTTAAATAACCTAAATAGGTTTTATTATGGTTTCATATTAATATAGCAGTTAAATACATAATATATCCACATTTGTTACCAAAGTACTACTATGAAAATAGGCAGGTTGGAGTGGTGGCCATTTTGTAACAGTAGATCAGTACCTAAATAAAACAAAACCTATGTGAACAAAACTGATATGTGACATCACATATACAATTTGTTCCCCCATTTCGTAAGTACGAATATAATTATTGAAAAATGTAACACACAACTCCTAACTTATATTAATTCAATGAGGTTAACTTGTTTATAAAATACAGACATTAACGTTTATTATCTTACTTACCTATATTTCTTGTAGATTCTTATTACACGGTAAGCACAAACTAAAACGAAACCTAGTTCCAGATTACAAACAAATTGGGAATAAAAATACATAATGGCAATTATTTTGCTTTTGTTGCACTGCGAAGTAGCGCAGACGACGATGTGCGATATCAGCCGGCAGAGTTCAGTATTGCTAATTTTGGTCAGGCCGATTGTACCAACCCGTAGAAATAAAATTACTAGAATTGTACCAGATTTTATAAATCATGTTTTTTTCCAAAAAATATAGATATTTTATTTTCTATTAAGGTTTTATATATCTATTCCCCTTACACGTTTCGAAAGATAAATACAAAACCTTAAGTAATTTCTGGGGAATCATATGATTTATTTATTACAAATTTAAAAACGTAAATTCCGCTACATTTTTTTAACGATATAATTGGAACAGACAAATCTTCAAATTAGAAATAATAAACATGTATTTGATTTATTTACGCTAGGTGTACATATTGGTGTACCTAAAGTAATGAAACATTTGTACCTACTAATTATTATGTAACGTGTCATTGTCATAGAAAATATGATTGTTATAAAGTATAACTAGATATTTGAGTGCAAATAAAATGTAACAAATAAATAAATCAACTTCTATTAAAATTTACATAACATATTTGTCAAGATTGAATTTTCACCAAACATATCAGTTATATCTGGAAGTAGTCATTACAACCAACATTGGCATTGGTTGGAAATGAATAGCTACTAATAAATAAATTCTCAGATATTTTCTGTATTTACAAATGTTTATGACATACCTATAAAAAACGTTGCCTATATATACAGTTAGCATATACGTTTAAAAAACATATATTAAAACTACAATATATATACATTTAGTATATACGTTTAAAAATCATATATAAAAAACTATAATATGATATGAACAAATTTAAATGCCGTTTTCAGTTAATTAAGTTAAGATCAATGTAAGTCTATAACTAAAATACAGTTTTAATTAGATATTACTCAAATATTATCTGTTTCTTATACAAGTTTGAAAGAAATACGTTTAAAGCATACGTATAAAAAACATTTAGAAAATAAATGTTACCCATAAGCGTTTATTAAATAAACGATAACGAAATTTAAACCATTATTTCGTATAATAAACGTTTTTTAGACTATCATGTGTTGCTTGGGATTGAACTTGACTTGAATCTCAATAGATAAAAAAAATGTTTTGATTTATCTAAACAATAATTTGAAACTAGCGCCCTCTGCGAGCAACGTCAAAATAAGCTTCAAATTCGTTATTCTCACACCAAAAAAACCAACATTACCAATTTTCATAGTCATGCTATCAAAACTTTCTCAATTATTGAGAAAATTTCAGAATAAAATTTAAACCAATAACACCCTGTATATCTTAAACCAGCGACATTCGACATGATGAGCTCAAACATAATATGTTGGTGTGTAATATCTCCAGTTTAGTATTGACCCATTCTTTCTGACACACCCTGTATATTGTTACGGAAGCTGACCTACCTATTTAATTTGTCAATTATATTCCTGTTTGCGTTTGAATTTATAATTATCCTGACGTTTTCTAGAACATTCCAGGCTATATTCGATTTGGTTCTAGATGCGTTCTCGAGACCGCGGGAACTTTGAAAAGCTTAACCTCCACAGTTCAGTTTATATTGAGAAATCAGCCGCGAATAATAGAAACGCCAATGTAAAAATTTGTCAATTGGGAATTATTCGAAGTACCTATATTTGTTGTGTAATCAATTAGTAACAATAAAATTTGTTTTCTACGAAAAGGCTGAGCCAACGTAGAGGTTACATTGGTGTCAGAAGTGGGATGTATCCCAGAGAAAGAAAACTTGAAGTAGAAAAATGAATTAGTTATGAAGTCAAGAGTGACGAAAATGGAGAAAAGATTGAAATGAGAATGAGGAAAGAAATGAGGACCAGCCAGGATGAAATTAAGGAAGACTTAGAATGAAATGAAGAACAGCCAGAACAAAATGAACACTTAAAGAAAGAAATGAAGAATAGCGACATGAAAAAAAAACATAAAAGAAATAAAAAACAATCAAGAGGAAGTGGAAAACAATTTAGAAGAAATAAAAAATAGGAAGAATTAACCAACGTAGAGGTTACAATACTCTATCCTGATGAGACGTGTGTTTTGACGTATGTGAGTACATTACGGCTAGGCAAAATTATAGTTTAAACTCGTGTGTGACAGCAAAATTATTCGGAAAATGGTTTACGGAACAACTTGTTCCTATTTTCTTATATATGTTTTTAGGTAGTAACAATATTGTGTGAAACTAACTACTTTACGGACTAAAGCCTCGAGCAGCGCTGAATTTACACCCACAATATTTAGCCATATACTAATAATTTTTTATTTTAGATAATTATTAAATACAGCTCTGTCTATGGAATTGTTCATTAGCATACCTAGATGTTTGATATCAGAGAGCATACATATGACTTCACTGATATGAATTATAGGATATTAATTTATATTACCTTAAATACATTTACAATGCACTAAAAAAAATATGTCCCTAATTTGCCTCCAACTTCGGTAATAGTAATGAAAAATGCTTCCTATTATTCATATAAGTTAAATAAAATAAAATACCCCATATATAAGTGTAAACTTAAAATTAATGAATTTGGTACGAAAAGTAATTTTTTGTACAAAATTAAATTACCTTTAGGAAAACAGGAAAACAATTTTTTTCAGGGTGAAACAATGCTATTTATTTTGTTTAGAAATAGAAAACTCCTAAAACTCCGCCTCATAGCCACATGCAAGGTTATTATGTACAACAAACAAAAGGCGATCAGACATTAGTGCATACAACGTTTTTTATTATTTTATGGTTCTCTATCGAGTGGTACTATGCATTGTACTTTTTTCAATGTCACCCTGTAGATTTGTTATAACATTAGATTGGTTTATTTCGTTAAATAAGCCAAATTAAACATTCTATTAATCATTTTTATATCTTGCTGTTACTAGTATAATATATTTTATCTAGCAAATCTAGTGGGAAAACTAAAAAACTGAGCCGCTTCTGACGTTCCCCGATATTCAAATGATCTCGTTGGTAAAGAAAGGTCTCTCGCGTATCATTATTCCTGTTATTTGCACGGCAAAAGAAATATTGAGACCGTGCATCGCTCTAACCCCCGTAGGAACTCCTTTCGAGAAACGGCGATATTTAAACATTCAAACCTGCAATTACAGTCACCGGGACGTCACGACTCTTGAAATGGTTCACGTTTATTTTTATAAGCTCTGCATAATTATTCCCTATTTAATTAAAAACGCATTTGTCAACTGCGCTGCTTGTTTTGAGGTTAACCTGTTTACTAGTGCAGCCATTTTTTCTAGCCCTAATTGATATTTTTAAATACTCCGGACGGACTAACGTATAATTATTCATTAAGTGAGTAATTAAGGCCTTCGATTTTTTCCATATTATGCAAGAGAAACTCCTTTGCGAAATTCTGTAAAACGTTTACTACCTAGCTAATTGCTGCTAATAAGAAGCCGGCTGGACTGTAAAACTGTCCCAATTAAAAAAAAATCGCTCTAACTGTCCAGCTAATTTGCCACCGTTCATTTTATTTCGCATTAATTGCTAAGCCGAATGCACATACTCCTTAAAATTAAAGAGCAAAGTACTAAAGTTTAAACTTTAAACTTAGACGCCGTATTCTTGAAATAGTGTTTTTTCATAAATATAAGTAATTTTAGACATTTATGAACTAAATAGGTAATACAGAGTTTATCAAATAACAGCAATGTTATCTCATGTCACCTGCGAATATTCAAAGATACCCAAGTAAAACAAATTAGCAGGGTGTTTTTAAATGAAGTACCAAAATGGGACCACAGATTCCTAAATCGATTTAACCTAACATACCTATATCCCAAGGGTCATCATAAAAAAGATACAGGGTGTGAAAATTAAAATTTTATTTTCGATATTTGTAAATAACTTTTTAAAAAATCCAAATATTTAAATAAAATTTGTAAATCAGGGGTTTTTGTGGGAGAGAAATTCAAATTTGTTGTCACTAGTGGTACACCATGTTCTTTTTAAACGGCAGAACTTTTTTGCTGCTTAGTGTATCCATCTGACTTGAAACAATCGATTCTCATATCTGAAAAAGGTATACCTTGTTGAAGTCGTTCGGAGTAACAGTTTTCGAACTAATCCTATTTGAAATATTCAGTGCACCGATGGAAAACTGTTATCTTTTCAGGTAAAGTGCCTTTTCTACTGAAAATATAGCAAAATGTTACTTGAAAAAGTTGTTCAGAATGGAAGACGTGCAAAATTTCAAAAAATTGGCCTGCTTTGATAAAATCTTAGTGCTTTGTTGAAAAATGGTTTAATTAAACCTCGGTATGTTAGGTTAAATCGATTTATTTTCAAGGAATCTGTGGTCTCATTTTTGCTACTTCATCACCCTGTATAATGGCTGAAAGCGGTGTAACCAGCAAATTTTTTTGTACAGAAATCTTTCAAAATATGTATTTTTAAAAATTCAACTATATATGTAAATATTGTTATAAAAAACTTACACATGGTTTCTAAGATTCTTCACTTTTGTTTATAAGTATGTGAAAATAATTGTTAAAATGTGGGGTCAATAATTTTATTTTTGATATTACTTTTATTCAACGCGTTTTATTTTACAAGATTTCTGTACCTAAAAAATACTAAATTTGGTCGTTTTACGTCAAGATATACGAACTTAAGTAGAAAAATCAAAACCTATACAGACAAAAATATCGTATTCTTGATTCAAGACAACATTTAATTCAGTATATAGTGTGTTTATAAAAGAATGGGCCATACTTCCTTAGACGAAAATAAGGCGATTTAAATCAACTTACCTTAGTACCATCTTGCTTCTTTATTTAATTTTTTTTATGCTAATTTATTAATTTCTTGACTAATCGTATTCAAATTTGGTACAACAATGTTTTTTTATATGTTACACACGAATACCCGATTGATTTTTATGTTAAATGTACAGGGCGTTCTGCGTGCCTGTGCCACGCTATTTTTTCTTTCACATTTTTTCAGGGAGGGAGATTTTTGGAAAATTATTGTTACCTATTCTGAAACAGCATTCTATTAGTTTTTAAAAAGCTAATTTTCCAACGAATATTTGATCCTTCCACCGCTAATGTGATTTTTAGGTGGTATTTGGGTCTTTATTACGATATTGTTTATAACTTTTAAACGAGAAGTAATACAGAAAAATTTCTATAATAAAAGTTTATTAGGAAAAAAAGAATTTTTTAACAGAAAAAAAAATGTTGATGTTACTGGAAAAATATAATTGATGACGTCATTAGTGGTTTCCGTCAAATCCCAAAGATAATACTTTCCATTGAAAATGAAGTTTACCTCATCCCATTTAACACCACGTGTCCCAAATTCTATTTAAATTTTTTGTGTCCTCACAGTAGGGCTATACAATCCAGTTTGGAACATCCTGTACAACTTTTCTTGCTTAAGAAGTTATAGGTATGAGAAAGTTTAAATCCTTTCTTATTTATCTACTAAACAAAAATACATATGTTTCTTTCAAATTTGGTATGCTGTAATCATAATAAAATGTTAATATTTTGACGTGAATAACTTTTACGAACTAAAGCCAGTGGCGTAGGGATAGGTCTTGTTCACTCGTGAAATTAAACTTACATTATTGCTGACTTATTCAGAAAATTTGAAGTAAATCTAGGCAGCACATAAGTATACTTATCCTGCCCTTTTACGTAAAATTTCTTAATTTTTTTTCTGTGATGTCTGACACTGTAAACTACCACTTAAGGAAAAAAAATATTTTGTAACAAATATTACAGAACATGCCATATTTTAAAGCACGTATTATTAAGCAACATTTGAAAACACATCAGACAATTCTCGGTAGTCTTACTTTAAACCTGCTGCCAATAGTGTGATCTTGGAACTGTAATTTATCTACACGTATTAAAGAACGATAATAATAAATTACCGACGCTATTAAACAAGTTCATTCTAATGTTTATATCAGGGTCATCCCATTTACTTGGGAATTAGAAGGTTGTAGGATGTCAGACAGCATTTCAGACTTCGCTTATTCTATAATTTAATGCAAAATTATTTTAACAACTTAAATGCTGAATTTTATATTTATTTGAGAAGCGAACGCTGTCTATGGTTCTTAAAAATGAGGTCCGACATAATGATAATTGAAAAATTATAACCGTTTCCTGTACATTGTACATCCATAGGGGCGCAGCAGCTTTCAAATGTGCAGGATATATATTTTTAATTTTGAAATGACAGCATTAATTTTTTAACATATACACGGTGTAAATAGATAAGTGTGAAACAATTCAGAGGATAATTCCCTGTGGAAAAATATCTAATAATAATTATATACAGAGTGTTCCGCATAAGAACCGACACAGAACAGGTGCATCTAGAGATGCGATATTTCGATATAAATTAATATCTCTCAATTGCTATAACTTGGAATAACCATATTTGGTATATGATTTAGGTTTATTATTGATCTTCTTTGACTATGAGTTTAAGTAAATTGAAACACTACAAGGTGTTCATTAAAGGTGAGTAACCCCTAAAATTATACCAAACTTTTTTTCCATTTATCAAATTTAAAAAGCATGATAATATTTCGCACGGAATTTAATTTAAAACTTTTTTACTCTTGTTAAATTTTAAGAGACTTTAAGGTTTTCAAGAAAAAATACACTAATTAACAAGATTTTAATAGTGTTTAATTAAAGAGACTTTTCAAAATGGACACCATTTTCTCTGAAACATAAATTTACTCTTCGCCGAAAATTGACCTTTACTCTGTTTAATAAATGATGACCATTTCTCCCAACATAACATTTATTCGTAAAACGATTCCACAAATCAACAACTGATGAACTAAAATGAGGCGATACCCACCCCATAAACCAAAACTCTAAGTTGCAACGGTAAATCTTCGAATAAATTAGGGAGAATATTTTGCAGAAATTCCAAATAACTTTCACCATTTAATCGATTTGGTAAAATAACTGGTCCAATCAAATAACCATCAGTAATACCGGCCCAAACATTTATCTTAAACTTGCGTTGAAAAGTCCAGGAGTTATTGCTTGGCTTAGGGGTGAAACGAACCTCATCAGTGAAAAGTATTTTCTTGTGAAAATTAATATCCTGATGCAAGATATACTCGCAAAAAGTCACTCATCATCCAAATCTTGAGACAATAGGTCTTGTACTTTTTAAATGTGATATGGATGGAGTACACTACGTTTAAGAATTCGGTATATAGAAGTTTTTGATAATTCAGTTTCTCGAGGTAAACGTTTAGTACTTATTTGCGGTTTATCTTCAACTATTTGTAAAATATTTTCATCTTGTATCCTTATTACACTGGGACGATCTCGTATTTTATTGAAAAACTGCTGTCTCTCGAACTCGTTTTTCAATATTAGAAAATGTACCTACCTACCTAGCACAAGTAACATGTCAATTTGTTCCCTGAATGTAAATTTTCCCGCCATTGTTAACAACAAACAGTAGCAGAAATAAAATAGTTTTATTCCTGTCGAATTTTAAAGACGAAACGTACTACTGACTTTTTGATATCTTCTAATAAACATTATTAAAATCTTGTTATAATTAATGCGTTTTTTTTAAACCTTAACATTTTTTCCATTTTCCATTTAACAAGAGTAAAAAAGTGTTTTAAATTATATTCTGTGTGTGGTATTATCATTCTTCTTAAATTAGATCAGCGGAAAAAATGTTTGGTATAATTTTAGGGATGACTCTCCCTTAATGAGTACCTTGTTGTGTTTCAATTTACTTGATTTTGTAGTCAAGAATACCAATATTAAACTTAAATCATGTACTAAATATGGTTATTTCAAGTTAAAATAATTCAGAGATATTAATAATTGGCCCCATTGAAGGCCACTCAGTAAACAATTTGTTGATTTTCTCCTACGGTTGTAAAGGGTAAAAAAGCCACCCCTAAGACTTGTTTCATACGCAACTTTTTTTTTATTGCTACCTTACCATTTAAAAATTCATTTCATATAGTCTGATTCGATGACTTCTCAGCAAAAAAATATTTATAATCAATTACATGGCGTTATTGGCAAAGCGTAGAAATAATGTATTTTATCTAGTACATTTTGCATTAATTATAACAATTAAGTTGCCATTACAAAATTTCAACGTGACAGCCGTCTACTAGATAAAATATAGTTGAATTAAATTTCTACCCTATGCCAATTATTCCATGTAATTGATTTTAAATATTTTTTTTTCTCAGAAATTTACAAAAAAATTACAAGAGATTTTTTTTGTATAGAATGAATCGGACTATATGAAATAAATAAACTTTTAAATGGTAATGTAGCAATAAGGAAAAAAGGTACGTATGAAACAAGTCTTAGGGGTGGCTTTTTCTACCCTTTAAAATCGCAAGAAAAAACCAACAAATTGTTTACTGAGTGCTATTTTGATAGCAGAATATGTCTACTTAGTTTCATTTGTGTCACATTTTTGGTATTTCAGAAACAAATTAAAAACTTTTTTTGGAGCCATTATTAAGGGGTTGTATCTTCACAGAGGATGTTGAAATGTTTTTAAATACACTTTTACAATGATATAATTGCGTGCAATACATTGGGTGCAATTTTTTTTCAATACAGTATATAAAAGCATTGATATAGTGTCGGAATATTGACGTTTTAATGAAAAGATTTTCTCTTTGTTGCAGGGTGTGGCCAGCTGTTTAATAAAGGAAAAGTGATTAGTTATTAATTAGATTTTTTAAAAAACTTTAATAACAAAGGAAAAACTGTGACCAGTGATTGTGTACGATATGTTATATTTGTTTATTTTTATTGTTGATATAAGTTATACTAGATTGTTTCAAATTACATTCCCATCTGTAAAATATTGGTATTTAGATCTCAGTCAGAGCCGTAAAACGTTTTAATTTCATTATTGGTAGTAAAACGCCACATTATCCGCCGTTAACTACACGTAATGAAAGTGAAATGAAATTTTACTTGTATTTAATAGAGGATAGTTCGGTGCAATATGATATTTGACATATTTTTAATTATAGTATAAGTTAGCAAGGTATTCTACAAATTACGCTTTATATTTGCTACATCTGAATTGTAGATAGTTAAGTTATAAATACTTCTATGTAGCAGGTGTTTGCTTTTCATTTTTATAGTTTGGATCGTTATTTGAAAACAATTTGTCTAGTATCTTGCTAGTTTATCGGATCTAAATTGAAAATGTTGAAAATTTAAGGTGATGCGTACCACCAAGGACATTTTTTCCACTGTAAGTAACGTGGTGTAAAATCATGACGCGAACTAAATAATTTCTAAGTCAAATACGTTTTGTTTTTATGCCAAGTGTTCAGTTTGTTGGTACGTTTTGTTGATCTTGTAAATTATAATTTAGAAAATCGGTGACTTGTCGTCGCGACAAGAATATGAAGTTCTTAGTGATTCCTGTATTATATATTGTAAAACTAATAGTTGTTGATGATTGTATGGTGAATGTAAGACAGATGATGTACCTTATTATGTAAAGTAGTTTTAATCGAAAAACTGTCTTAAATTTAGAACGAAATTATTATAATTATTACATGAAAAAAATATTTCTAAATGTGTAAAATATATATAAATAACAAACTTTTAACTGTCTCGTTTTCTTCGCCAAAAATTTAACGTTCTCGTTCCTGATATTCACAAATAAGAGCAGCCCTTACATTTTAGGGTACAGGTAAGTTTACCGTTAGATATCATGCACGCTTGAACATACTTCTAAATGCTACGATACATAAGAACAGAAAAATATCTCCATATTTGGCATAGCTAAGAAAATTTGTAATGTTCGGTTGAGCCAGTTAAAAACTCAGCCAGCGGGTCACTCAAAATGATTTTTAGAATTTTTATATGTAGCTGCACTGACGACTCTGGACATCAACTCCATAAGGAATGACTGTTTTCCTCAGAATGGAAGGTAAGTAATTACAAATTTTAATTATTATTTTACAATCAAAACTATGGAATGAATGTGCGATTTAGAAATAATTCATTACATTTTTTATGCATTTATCGTGACAAGTCGTTAATGTTTCCACTGAAAATAAATATACGTTTATAAGTATTTGTAATAGCATATATATGTCGTTGATTCAACAATGTGTACATCGGTTATTTTAGTGTATTTAGTAGTTTTCGCCATAATATAAGCATCTTCAAAAACAAATCGTTATATTTTTTAACTATTGTGTTATAAGAATGACCTAATTATTGCATTAAGCAATGTACAATCGTTTGAAATAATAATGAAACTCTTTGAAATTAATTTTACAATTTCTTTTGAACTGCTGACGTATTTGTAATGAAATCTACTTTCGACTTTTAACATTAGTTTTTAGTTTTTTCACTCAGAAATAGAGACTTAATAAAATTTCTATTCAGAACTTCCAGTGCAAAAGCTGTTTTGAGGGAGTGCCATTATTATTGCAAAAGCATGTACATACTGATATAATCAGGGTGTGCGTGTATAGCTTCATTACAGCATATGACTTCATCATTTTCGATATAAGATGAGTTCTATTACAATTTCTGTCTAAACACAATCGATATATTTTCTTTGTTACACATCAGTTGGGTTGAGCCAACGGTATGCAGTCATAAATTCATAAAAGTTATGTAAAATTATAGTTTTTAATTAATATAGACTTTTAATTTATAACAGAAATTTTAAAGGTATTTAAAAATAGACATAATCGAATAAAAATTATTGTAAACAAGAAATTTTAAAAAATAATTGAAAGTTATTGTAACAAATTTTAAGATTAGTAAATCAATGATTAATTTATTCTATTTCTTTCACTGGACGCCATATTGGATTTTAACAATGACAAATGTAGATTAAAATTACGGACACGTTAATATGTAACAACATAATTTTATTTGAAGACGTAAAAAAAATTAACAAACATTTTGATTGATTCGACATTTGTTAACTTTGTTTTTATTATTGGAGAAGTATTTAAATATTTTAAGGATCGAAATGGAGAATGCACTGATAATTCATTAATTAAATTTCGAATATAGTCAAAATTTAGAAATGGTGTTCCAATATTTACATCTACGCTTTCCAAATATGTAATTGGATTGACATTCATATGGGTCTATATGGCCTCCACGGTGTCCATGTTTTAATCCATTAAAATATAAAAGACTTATGCGACAGAACTTTTGCTGCTTTTAGATCTATTTCACAAAGTATTGTGTGGACAACATTAGATTACGAAATAAGCTTTGTGTGAGCGAAAATTATGTAGAATATTTGTGTGTTTTGTTTAGTTAAGTATTGAATTTGTTCTATGCCAAGAACTAGATTTATTTTTCAAATAAAATAGTATTGTTACATAATCACGTGTTGGTGTTTTTATTCTAAATCTGTTATTGTCAAGATCTAATATGCCGTCCATAAGAGAAAAAGCAATTGAACGCTGCGCAACTGAAACTATACTAGATGGCCGAAAATCTAGAGAAGACTAATCGCTAGATCAGATGTAAATATATAAAAAATGACAAATATAATTGCATTACATAACATCCATTATTTTTAGTAGAGATATTGATGTAACAGTTTTTGAAAATTTCGAGGCGTTAGATAATAAAAATGATAAGAAATATTTTCAAATTTAGTTCAAGTTTTTATCTTGTATTACCAATTAACCAAGGTCGAAAATAATAAAGAGTGATTAATTCACAACACAGAGATGAGTACGGAAGATGAGGGTGGCATGATTACCTAAGCGTACCACTTGAAAAGAGTTCAAAGCACACACAATTATCAAAAATAAGTTGACGTCGACTAAACCTAACACATTAACAATTTATTTTAAATGTGCCATCCTCTCTACAAATTAGAATGCCGTCATTTTGGACGGCGATGGCCCACCACCACTCACTTACACCTACCCGATGCGAAAAAGGACAAAAGGCTTTAGAATACATACACACAATTCACTATTGGTTACTAGCACTGTTACTATAAAGGTTACAAATTAACACTTATTATATCATATCGTACCCCTTTCCGTATGACTTTCATGCATCCATGTTCTGTCAAAATTTAATATATTCTTCGATTCAGATTGTGATTTTTAAATATTTGCTTTAAATAATTTCTACGCCATATCACTATTTCGTCTTTTTCTATCAGTATACTCTTTTCGATTTCGTTTTTACTAAAATTCACCATATGTCACGCATAATTCACTAATTCATTCATTCAAAAACACCCTTGCATATATATAGTAAGCGAAGTTTCATCTTGTAAGATATAGCAATTTAATTTTTTTGTTGAAAACTCATTTTAAAAATGCCATCTTCTTTCCGCGAGTTTCCATTATTTTCTGATTCGCAGTTGTACTTCGTTGCTATTTTTTTATTTGCACTATACATATATGCTACTCACGTACATTTTGGTGAATGAAATACATTTTCAACATTACTTACACTCATATTTTGACCTTGCGTTCTAAACTCTTCATGTACGTCATCATCCGATATTCCTCACTTGTTAAATTCGGACGATTTTGAGAATACGCTGTAGAGCTTGAATTATTCTGCATTCTTAAGAACACAAAATCACTAATAATATTAATTACGTTCATAATTAAATTAAAAATCTCCGCCCATGATAGCGCTGGAAATGAAACAGGTGGATGCATCAGTTTGTCACAGCCAATAGAAAGCTGCGGCGCATGCGTACTTACTGCAGTAGAAGAGAGTGTAATCGAGTATGCTCTGAGAGATATGCGGCACATGATTTTATAGGAAAAATATACGGGCTACATGTATGTTTTTTTGTGCCGACTGCTATAAATTGTGAGCAGGTTTATAACATGAATCGCTATCTATATTTTCAGCCGTCTATTATAACTAGTGGTAGTAGGGATCAATTTTTCGTATATTCTTATACCCCTGTACCAAATTATCTTTATGACCATCAGAAGGCACCCCTGTATATTTTACGGTTTCTGAGATGCCAGTGGTGAGCAATAGAAAACGAACCACTCTGTGTATTATGTCATATCGGCCACAATTTTAGTTTTATATTACCGACGATGGTCTTCAGCTACCTGCCTTTAGACGAGCTGTTCATTCAATTTATGTCGAACCTGACAGGCCGAGACACAATGTGCTCATTCTATGTAGTATACGAGGACTCTTTGAGCACCGACGAAACGAAAAAATTTGCAGTTACCCGTTTAATGGCCGAAGTTCATAATATGTATTTTACTGTCCGCGATAAAAAGGTTTCCTAACTGCTACCTCATTAAATATTCTAGCAACATTATGTATTACAAAACTATTGCATTGTTTGGGATGGACAAGGCTGTAAAATGTAAATTTTTATAAAGCCCACGGTATTATGTACCTCTTATCTAATGAAAGTAATGTAAGAATAACTGTACAGTTTTAATGATTACTGGATTGTTGAAATAAGAGGCCGAAATTTTGGATAGGTAAGGATATTACAGAAAAACAATGACTATAAAAATTGCAGTTTTATCTAATAGAAAGATATTGTTATTAATACTGTTACTGGCAGCGACTAGTTACCTAGGCCACCCCATAACAACCCGGAAAATTATTATACATGGTGTATCAGTTTTAAATATAGAAAATTTGATAGCAGGATCTTAGGTACATCGAAAGAATATTTTTTATTTTGGGTATGGGTAATTTGTTGCAAAGAACACAAAACGACACAAAAACTTGCCCATTATCAATCACATGGGCGTAGATGTGGGAGTTTAGATTCCCTATGGATATTTGGAAATAACTTTCATATTTTTTTAATACTCGTAACATTCTTGGCTGCTTTTGTCAAGATCAAGTAGGTACTACACATGCATTTAGAGATATTTAACCTTTTAAAGATTCCTATAGTGAATGATGGGATTAGCTAGATCTTGATGTCATCTGCTTAAACAGATACCTTGTTTCCGAAGAGATATAGTACATCGTTAGAGTATGATGAAAAAAGTAATGGGCCTAATACAGGACCTTGAAGAACACCGCTTACAACAGATTTTTCCTCAGATAATGTGTTGCCCATTCTGACCTTAGATTCAAGTTTCGCGTGTTCCAATTTAAATAAATCTTCTCACTGATACCTTGTCAAACATATTCAAGAAGTCCAGATAACTGATACAGTTGGATTGTTTATATCTAGATATTCCAGTCATTTACACAGTGAACAAGTTAGTGTCGATATATCAGGTGCAACACTATGCTGCTGGTTTGATATGACGTCTCGCAATAGAAACATTATCGTTAGAGCAATTACCAATTCCATAACTTTGCATGCGATGAGCAATGATTATCAGGGCCTAGCATATCTATCTGTTAAAAAAATGCAGATATAGACGCTGATTTCCAAATTGCATGGATATAACTTTGTAAATAAGATTGTCACAATAATTGATAGTGACACGTTTTAGTATATTGTTTTGAATTTTCCGCTGACAAATTTCTGTTACATGGGAAATGAATGTAGTTATTGTACATAAAATAAAACACCTTATGATCACTGATATACAAATGAATTTACTGGTATACGGTGTTTACTAAAGAATGGGGCATACTTTAAAGGTAGCTTCCTTACACGAGAATAAGGTGATTTATATCAACTTACCTTAGTATCGTCTTGCTTCCTTAAGAAGTTATAGGTCCGAAAAAGTAGTTTTTTTTCATTTTTTTACGATAATTTATTTCTTTTTTGGATAATCGTATTCAAATTTTGTAGAAGAAGGTTTTTTGTATGATACATATGAATATCTGATTGATTTATATGTGTGTGTGTTTCACTATATTTTTTCTCTCAAATTTTTTTTAGGGAGGGTGAAGTTTGGAAAATGATTAGTTATCTTGAAACAGCATTCTATTAGTTTTTAAAAAGCTATAATGTCGCTAAAATGCACCATTTTAGAGAAAAATGCTTTAAAGTTTAAGTTGTAAATGTATTAATTACTCTACAATCTCGAGTGTTCATTAAACAGTGGGCCATACTTTAAAGACGAAAATAAGGTGATTTAGGTTAACTTACCTTAGTATAACTTTTCTGCCTTAAAAAGTTTTAGGTTTGAGACATTATTTTTTTTTATAATATTTAGTAAAAGTATTTTTTTAAATACTTTGTCGGGTTTGCAACTTTTTAAAGAAGCAAAATTATACTAAGGTAAGTTGACTTAAATCACCTTATAGTTGCAGCAGGAATTCAGACAACTTACGTCATAGGAACAAATGAATAATTCATTATATTTTTATCAAAATATCTAAGAAACTGCATGTGACAATAATTAAACTATATACTAGAATAAATGTTTGCACATATAGTGTGAATCAGAACTTGAGTATACAGGGAACTCTAACAAATACAATTTTGTAAAAAATCAAAAAGGGTAATTCGAAAATGATGTAAAAATACACTTCATGGACCTTCATGTCTTCTACGATTCAGTTTCAAATTTCCCTCGCGTTGCATACACTTGCACTAGTAGACGCTAGTAGACATGTTTACTGGAAAATCGTTCTGCTAAAGCAGTTTTACGTCGTTATAGATTAAAACGATGTCCATCAACTTCGAGTTGTTACTATATGCGTAAGCAATTTTTGACACTTGAAAAAACTAATGTAAAGATTGGTGTCACAAATACTTTAGTGCCTACAAAAAGTAATCGGATTTCAATTTGCGGAATCGTCTGTCTAGAGACTACAGTAGTCCAGTGATGTAAAGGTTGAAAATACTACAATTTCAATAATGATTTACTCGGAAACTGTAAGGATTTTAGAAAATTTTTTTTTAGGATATTGATTTTCATGACGCATCTATTCCCAAATTTATTTAGATAATTTATGAATCACCCTGTATATTGCACTAATTAGCAATCAAATATCGAAATGTTGACAATAAAACAATTGCGTAACGTCAGCCGTGACGTAAGTCATCTGAATTTTGTCCGCAACTGTACTCGTATTTATATTATGAAATTGTTCTCTCAACATTTTTTGTTACATTTAGTAAGTTTATACCTCCCTATAGATCTAACCCTACCCTATAGATTCCTTAATTCTTAAACACTATCAATGCTAACAGTAAGTGGGGAACTATCTAAGCCAGGATAAATAATTTATGTGGGACCTTGCATAAAATCTGTATGGTATTTTTTTAAATTCAGCAGTTTGGTGTGGTGGATTGCATCTAACCAGTTATAAATTATGATTCCTTAAACAAACCAATAAAAGTGCATTCCACCACATAAAACTGATGAATTTAAAAACAAACTAGCACTGTTTAATGATAGCGTACTCGTACAGCTTTTAAAATTGTAGAAACAATTACATTCATTCGTGGCAGTGGTGAGCTTGAACCTACGAAGGTAACGAAGGTAAGAACTATTTGTCACAGTCATTTTTTCGACGGCGGCAATAAACAACTGGAAGGAAAAATGACGTAACTGTTCCTTTTTTTATTAACTCCTTGCATTAGCGGGCATTACTTCCTGTCGCATCAACCCACATACTCTTAACATGTGTAATTTACGCTACCGTGCGTTTACGGCTGTACATCTCGCGTAATTTGAAAGTTTTAATATGTCGTTATGTGGCAGAGCCGTCGTCGGAGGCCTACCTAGCGGGTGCCTGTGAAACAGCGGCCTCTTTTATGGCCGAGGCTTAAACGGCGACTACACTTCCTAATTTATTGGGACTATAAAATAGACGAACGTTTCATCAAACACCTTGACATTACGGTTTATGGATTTAGGTGTATGTGCGGCTTAAATTATTTTCTATCTGGTCTCTGTTTTACTTTGTATGCGCGGACAGAGGCTATAGAGGTTGCTGACATGAAAGGATTATGTCCTACTGGATAGCAGGGGGTTGTATTCATTAATTAAAGTTGTTAGCTACGTTGCGTCAGACAATGAGATGACCTTGACGGTGTCATTTGAAGTATGTGCCATCAGATACATATATGTTTGCCTTAAAATTGTAAGGTTCTACGTTACACCACATGAAACAACATCTGAAGTAAACAGGTTTGAATTATAGAAGTTAGAATAATAAATAAAAATTATTTGGGTTAGGTATTAATTAATTAATTATTATTAAAATTAACTCATCGGTTTTCCAAATAGCATATTAACGGAGCTGTTTGGAAACGATTATTACTAAAAAAATTGCAAATTTCATTAGTAATCTAGTTAAATTGAAAAACATTCTGCATAGGGTATCTCTAAAAGGTCCGAACAAAATGCTACAATGTACAGGATGATTCAGAACTTATCCAAAAAAAAAAATTAATGTACAAATACAATTTTGTAAAAAAAAATCAAAAAAGCAGTTCGAAAATGATTTAAAAATACACTTCTGCACGGCACTGGAAACTGGAAAGAACAAGGAAAGAAATATACAGGGTTAACTGTGACTAAGTATAAATATTTTAAGAGGGGATAGCAAAAAATAAGAATTAATGGAATCTGCTTTCAAAAAATTCCAAACTTATTTATAAAGCGAAAAAAAAGTGTTTTCGATATTATATTAAATCCTTATTTAACGCCGCCAATGCGAGAATCATAGTAGGCAACCAGCAAGCAACGATCATGCAAGGGTCGCTGTCGATGTCATTTCGTAATTCAATTCCTGTGTTTACGTTGTAGTTTTGGGTTTTTCTTCAGTTTTTAGTACCTTATTTTAATTTTAAACGTTTTATAGTTATTAAATAAAGGAATATGTATCGGGTACAAATATTTTCCCACATTATAGTTCGCCGGTTTGTTTTTCTAGGTTATCGGACAAGCCCACGCGAGTGCAATAAAAGTTTTCTATTACCTATACCACCTTTCGTCCGATTTTCTTATAATAAATAGGCATTTTATCTAACTGTACAGACGGTAAGAGTGCTTTATCGGTAGTGAGTGGTTGTACCTAATGAGTGAAAATGTAGTTTTACCAGTTTGTAACGTAATAATGAAAAACGAATGTAAAATATTGTCGCTTCTGCATTTAGAAACGCTGCAAAAAGACGACCGCATGGTAGTTGACATTGTTGACAGTTGTAATCTTTATCCATGGATCTAAAGCCATCTCAGTCGATGCTTAGTATAGGCGCCGATTTTTTAAATATCGAGCTAAAATTCTAGAATAATTTTTTTATTGTCTTTTAGGCCTGCTTGAGCATGTGGTTCAATTTTTTGTACTTAGTCATAGTTAACCCTGTATAACATTTTATAACATCTATTTTATACAGAAAATTCAACTGTTTTTGCCGCTATTATTATTAATTATTAATAGAAATAATTTACGGTTTTAATTAATAAAATAGTTTGACATACCTGAAGGCACAATACAATTTTGGGCCCGTCTTACCCAGTTTCTACAAACTAACACAATTATTTCTGCTTCTTCTTTAGTTTAAACTCGTAAGTTATCGGCAGCAGCTATAATACGTTTGCGATACACATCACACAAAAAGAAGTCCAAATTATTCAAGAGATCGTGGCGGACATGGCACCGATTCTCTTCAACCAATCCCTTGGTATTAACCCTTGCACATGCTGTACATAGTACGGATATAATTAAGCTTCGGGTATGATATGCCACACACCGTGGACGTCATAAACCTCCATCTTTTCCACGATTCGATTTCAAATTTTCCACGCGTTACACTACACTTGCACTCACTGCGCATCACGGTAAAAGTAGCTGCATTTGCACATCGCATTGCATATTTATCAGAAAATCGTTCGCTAAAACATTTTCACATCGTCGTGAATTAAAACGATCCGTTAGCTCCGAGTTGCTATACACGTAAGCATTTTTGACACTTGAAAAACTAATGCAAAATCTCACTCATAAAAACGTTCATATCTACAAAAAGTAATTGGATTTCAATATTCGGAATCGCCTGTCTAGAGACTACAGTAGTCCAACAATGCAAAGTTTGAAAATACTACTAAGTACTTCAATATCACTTCATTCAACTGAAACCAAAGATGACAATAGGCCCCAATAATGTTCCCACTTTTTTTATTCGTGACTGTGCCCATTGTTTATTAACGCCTTTTAAAGTGATATTCAACTTAATAATCTCGACTAATAAAATTCCTCAAGTATGGAAATCATCACGAATATGCCCAATTTTTAAGAGTGGTAATATTAATGACGTCGCAGACTATCGTCCCATTTAAATAATTTTAGTAAAATTTTCGAGTTCTTCCTTCACGATATTTTATATAATCACGTTAGGAATGTAATAAGTGTTAACCAACATGGTTTTATGAGGGGTCGCTCCACGGCGACAAACTTATGTATTACTCAATATCTTACTGAAGCCTTGGAAAATGTGGACCAGGTGGATGTTATTTACACAGATGATTTTTCCAACATGAGATTCTTCTGCGCGAACTTAAAAAATGCGGTCTTTCATTTGATTTTCTGACACTTTTGCATTCTTATCTTTGTGATCGTCATCAATACGTGTGCTACAGAGGTTTCTCTTCATGCAGTTTTCCGATCTTGTCGGGTGTCCCCCAGGGATCTATTCTGGGTCCATTGTTGTCTCTTATTTTTATTAACAACATTGTCAACAGTTTAACTATACCTCATCTTTTATATGCAGATGACATAAAGATATACTTAAAGATAAAACATGTACAGGACTGTGTTGAACTGCAAGATAATCGTAGTAGACTAAATCTCTGGTGTGGTTGAATAAATTACCCTTAAATATAAAAAAGTGTAATGTATTGACATTTTTTAGAAAGAAAAATAGTGCATATTTTCCATACAATATTGATGATATACCTCTGAATAGGCCTGACGTTGTTAAGGATTTAGGAATTTATTTTGACTCCAAACTGACTTTTAATTATCATATGCAATATATAGTGTCGGAAGCTAACAAGAGTTTGGGTTTCGTTTGCAATGCTCGGGATTTCTGCAATGTTGATACTGTTAAGGTATTGTACTGTTGTAGTTATTGTTAAACCTCGACTAGAATACTGTTCCTTAATTTGGGCTCCTAACTATGCTAGTTATATTGATTTGTTAGAAAGAACACAGCTCAGATGCTTAAAGCTGTTGAACTATAAATTTTCTAATGTATATCCTCCCGTAGGTTATCCGCAGCACTTGCTACTTCATAAATACAATTACAAATCTTTAAAATCTCGCCGTGATATGCAAAATGTTATCTTCCTTTTTAATTTAATAAATGGAAATTTTGACGTACCTGAAATATTACAAAAGCCTTAATTTTAATGTTAATAGCGCTGGAAATGCACGGTCCTTCGAAACTTTTTATTTAAAAATAGCTTGTACTAATATGCTACACTATTCACCTGTATATGTAATGTGTAGGAGTTGTTTAACAGCCGTGCAGGACAGTATTGATATTTTCAGTACCAGTATTTCAAATATTAAGGAACTATTTCGATATATTTAGTGTTGTTTGTGAACTATTGTAAGAATGTGATATATTCTGTATTGTTTCTGCTTGTTTATACATAACTTTCATTACTTTATTTTATGTGTTTTTTTTTGTGTAATTTTACCTGCTTTGTAAGTAGGTTCATCCCGTTGAGTAGAAGTAGATAATAAATAAATATTCTTTTACTGGGAAACTAAAAGGATTTTACAAGAATTTTTTTAAAGATATTGACTCTATTTTTCATGACGCATCTATTCCCAAATTTTTTTAGATAAGTCCTGTATATTTTTGTAATCAAAATATGAAGATCTAATCTATGTTACCATTGTCCAAAAATTCAGCTATAATTTACCGAGTTTATGCGTATAAGCTAAGAATCACCATGTATTATTATAATATTGAAATAGTACTGAGGTCAAAATCATCGAGGTCATTTCAAAAGACTACAACTAGTTCAAATTTTCTCCCATTTATAGAAATAATAATAAAGGCAGGGGCAATGTTTTGTTCAGACATGGCACCTGTTTCCACTGCCGACAAAATGAACTTACCACTTCTTGCAAAATAATTTTTACATAAGAGTAAAAACGTACACTCCTTTATATTTGAGACATAGATTCTACGATATGCCGGAATAGAGCTGTTATTTACCTACATTCAACAGGTGTATTAAACAAAACGAGAAATGAAAATTTTCATTTACTTTTATTAAAGCCTTAATTGAAGCTACACCTTGACGTTAGTAAGGCAGCTTTCGCGTTCGTCCGTTTTTTGATGTTGCGTTCAATATTCATATGTGTTACGAAATGGACTGTATCTAGACTGGTTCAGTTACATATATGATTCTATGTGTCGCCAATAAATAGAACGAGGTACAATAAAAAAAGAGAAAAAAAAAACGGGCTGTGGTTTTCTTACCTAAGCGACGTCTTCTTACACTGCACTCGGAGATGGTTTTCTAAAGGGGGTAAATTGACTGCAATAGATCTCTCAGTCGCAAAACAGTAGTTTTAGAGAGGAAAAAATAAGAGCTATAATGACACACGAGAGCGCGTCAACGGTTCAAGCGAGTCCTTTTTTGTTTTTCGCGGATATTCGCTAGTAGCGGCGTTGAGAACCACAGCAATTTCGCGATAACAATTAACAATTAAAGAGCAAAAAAAATGAGATTCTTAGATTAAATATTTTAAATTTAATAACAAATATTGAATTAATTTACTAAATTTAATTAATAAAAAAGACAAAACCGGAACAATATGAAACGAGCCGTTCAAGTTATTTCATGAGGTCTTTCTGAAGCAAATTAGCAATGAGATTTTTCCCTAAAGATATAATAATAATAGGTAATAATTAGACATCTACTTCTCATTCCAATCACGAGGATAGCCCAGAAGTCGTACACTTGTGCGGGAGAGGGCCGCATATTACTATTAAGGCTACATTTGCTCCCAGGAATGACTTACGTTGGTAGGCTCTAACCACTATTCAATTCAGGAATGAGGGAGACCTCATTAATTAGAGGGATGGTCAAACGTCGACCGGTATCAATCTCTCACATACCGACGTTCTTTCACCCTATCATACACGCAAAGATGATGCCAATTCTCTTCGCAAGTATAGCTGATCTACGATCTATCGGCCGCGCGCAATTTCATGCGAAGATAAGCCTAAAAACGGTATTTAAAAAATTAATTTGCACGTCTACACCTTAATACAACATATGATTTCCATGTTTTCGGACAACGCAGTACATACGTTTAGAAAAGTTAATTTGTCATTTGTGATACTTTAGATGTTCTGTGATAAATATACATTGGTATTGAATACAATTGCAAAATAGAGTTGCAAAATGGGCACATAAATTGCATCTCACCGAGCAAATGGAAGATATTGCATTATGCCATTATGTACAAATGCAGCATATAGCGCCTAATAAAAAATATTTCACCGTGCCAAAAAATGAAAAGAAAAATGTGGTGTAGGGCAATGAAGCGCAATAAAAGGAAGCATTGTAACATTGTATGTTTGTGAAGGCCATTTTATGTTTAAATGGATAGGTAGGTCGAAGTTCATCGAAAAAATTAAAATGTAAAGAATCAATTAAACTTTTCTATTGAGCTACCAGAATGTATTTAGGGCGTTTAGAAAATCAATGATAAAACAAACTTTTTTTTCTTATTTTTTTTTATTCAGCGCGTCATTCCGATTCCAAATAACACGTTCTGAATTGCTCCTATCATTTACGTGATGGAGAATATTATTTGAGGCGTTTATAAAATTTAGCTATCTGACTTCACTACATTAAATCATTATTGTTGTTTTATTCTGAATATAATAATAAACAAAAGTAATAGATAAGGAAATGAATAGTAAATAACAATTAAAATGTATTAAATTCATTTTCTAAAAAAAAGGAATAAATGTTAAATATCATTAATCATTATTTTTACTTATTATTTTTCAAATTAAAACAAAAATAATTTTATAATGGTGGCGTTTTCGGACTTGTGGCTTTATTTACATCTATGGCAATTTATTAATGTTAACATTTCAATTATTATTGCTCCCAGACATATGTCTTGGCCTTTCAATATGTTAGATTAGCCTGTAGTACATTGCAAACCAATATAAAATTCATGCAACTTCTCCATTTTAAAATAGTGTAACGTTACAACCACTGATATCGGCAACAGCGCATGTAAAGTTACGCATCCAATGTTGTTGACATTAAAAAACGCATATTTGCAGGTAATACTTAATAAACGATTAGCCTATTCTCTCTTCTTAATATATTATGTTAATTAACAAACATTTTTTTATAAAAAACGCAGTTTATTTCATACTTTTTATATTTACATATTGGCAGTTCTTATACAGTTAAGTCAATGTTTCAAGAAGGACAGAAAATTGAGTCTCTATTGCAGTTTTAGAATGAAACAGTATTTATTCTCCTTAAAAGTAAATAAATAAACGCATAGATGATTCTAGTTAAGGGGAAAACAAATAATAACCTTCCTATTCCTGTAATTGAACTGTGCGAAACAGCGAGTTATATTTGCGATGTTGTTGTTTTGCACGTTTAACGTTAAATGAATAAATTTGTCTAAATCCCCTTTTTGAAATTTTATAGCATCAGCTCAGACGTCATTACAATCTGAGATTTTGTAGGCCTTGAAGACATAGAAATTTGTTAAAAACTAATATGCATTTCCATTTTTCGATATTATTTTTTTAACATATTCACAAATTTTTCTCAAAGGGGAGAAGGGGTAGGGGAGGTGGTTTGTAAGTTAACGCAGGACTGGTTCCTTTTAACAACCAATTGTTTGCTGAATCTGTTTCAGGATGCAAATCGTTTTCCTTCAGCTGGAAGCCAATACTGTCGATAATGAGATGCCTTAATACCCGAGTACAAGAGACGATGCCCCCCATTTTTTAAATAATTACCGGTAATCATTCTTATTATGCAAGTCTATGAGGGTATTATTTAGCTAATCACCCAACTCAAGTAGCAACTTCTGTTAAATTGCCTGCCTCATTAATTGAAGAAGCCAAGTCTTGGCATTATGCATACACGAATAAATGCAGAAATTGGTTTTTCATATGAAACGGTAAAGAGTTCAATGTAGGTGTATAAATTTATACAAGAGGACAAGTACAAGTAAACATTATTAAAAAAGAATTGGAATATACGATTAAAAGGTTGTCTGGCATGTAACAATGACATTGTGAAAAACTTACCTCCTTTTGAAGCATTGTACCTATAAGGAACAAAGATGAGGAATGAACATGGGCACCGTATATATTTGTTATCTTTTTTAATACTTGAAGATAATTATGAATATAATAAAAGATAATTATAATAATCTTAATTAATTCTTATCAAATTAAGTTATACCTTATTTAATAGCACTAGCAATATCTAGGTGCGATAAAGCTATCGAAAATGGTTATTTAAATTAGAATTGAAATCTAATATGTACTGTACTAGTAAAATATGCTATATGAGACATATAAAACTAATATAGTAGGTATATAAAACATACATTTTTCTTAAAAATTTGAACTGTAATTATCAACTTTGTTTTTCTAGATTTGAGTCGAAAACAGAAACAAAACAATCATACTCGTTGACGTTTCTTTATTTTTATTATAACATTTTCAGGACTACAAATACAATTTTGTTGGTTCCTTTTTTTTCAGTAATATAAAAACAGCCCAAAAATTACTAAATAAATATATCTGATTGTTTTTATATTTGCTCAATTAGTAGTTTTAGGCGATTTGAATATAGATTTACTTTCTGTTGATAGCCTGGCTGCAATATATTTTAATTCATTTCTTGAAATGCTAGGGTTAGTGCAGATTATAACCGAACCTACTCGAATCACAAAAGATTCTAAGACACTCTTAGACTTAATAATAACTTCAGATAGTTCAATTGTGCTTAGATCTGGTAATTTGGAGATATAAATAGCTGACCATGAACTAGTATTTTGTGAATTAAAGTCATATTTTTAGAAATTGCCATTTTATGTTACTTATCGTGATTTTAGTAGGTTTAATGTCGAACATTTTAATGACTTACACAGTGTACCACTGCATAATTTATTCCATATTGAGTACGTAGAACATAAGATTTGTTATTTCAATGATTGTTTGACTAATTTATTTAACATACATGCTCCTTACAAAACTGCAAAAATTTCAAAGCAACGTAAGCCATGGATGACTGATAACGTCAGATTATTAATATCTCTTAGAAATAAAGCCAAATCAAAATTCAGAAAATCTAAATTGGAGGCACATTGGAACTATTGAAATTATACGGAGATCGCAATTAAGAATGAAAAACGAGCATATTTCAATTCAAAATTCAGAACAAACGATCCTAAGGATATTTGGAAGGGCTTACAATCTTTGAACTTAAAACAACGTAAAAATAGCAATTTACCAATTAATCTTAAAGACCCTAATATAATAAATAATCATTTTATCAATAGTATACCAATTTTAAATTATGATAATAGTCATTTAATAAATTATTACGAGAAAAATACATATAAGGGCATTCCTGCAAATTTCGAATTTTCATTAGTAGACATAAATAACGTTTCTAAAATTTTATATTCTACTAAAATAAATGCCACGAGTCCAGATGATATAAACTTGACAATGTTGAAATACTGTTGCCCCTATATTGTTCCGTACATTACCCAAATAATAAATAGCTGTCTGTTATCCCATACTATACCTATTCAATGGAAACAAGCCCATGTTATACTTATTCCAAAAATTACTAATCCTTCAACACTATCTGACTTGCGTCCTATAAGCATATTGCCTACTTTATCGAAAATTCTAGAGCGAGTGATGTATACACAATTAATAGAACATTTTAACAAATATGATATTATTCCATCTTTTCAATCTGGGTTTAGGCGATCTCACAGTTGTACAACTGCTTTATTGAAAGTGATAGATGATATTTTTGAATCATTTGATAATGGTAAGTGCTTTAGTATTACTAGACTTTACTAAAGCCTTTTACGCAATTCATCATCAATTACTTATAGCAATACTTCACTTTGTTGGCGATAGTGCACTTAATACAATGTCTAGTTACATAGGAAATCGTACACAAAGAGTAAAAATTGGAAATGAATTGTCAAATGTGAGCTCGCTTAAAATAGGTGTTCCTCAAGGTTCTATTCTGGGACCTCTATTATTTTGTGTATATACCAGTAATCTCTGCAAAAATTTGAAATTCTGTAGTTCACACATGTATGCTGATGATACCCAACTGCATCTATCATTTCATGAAACTAATTATGATGAGGCATTAAATAAAATTAATTCGGATCTTAAAATTATCTATCAAAAATCAGAAGCACATTCACTATTTCTGAATTCATCCAAGTCAAAATTAATTCTGTTTGGTAATAAATTAGCTGTAACTGAAATCTCCGAAAATTTCAGAGTTGTGATTAATGACAGTTCTGTTCCTATAGTGCAAAGTGCTTCTAACTTGGGTCTGAGTTTTGACAATACATTTAGATTTTATTCACAAGTTAGTAAATACATACAAAGATCATATATGGCTTTGAAGTTGCTTTATCCACATAGAAATTATTTGTCCATAAAAATAAAAATCTTATTTTGCGAAACCCTTATCTTATCAAACTTTTTATACTGTGCCCCTGTTTATTATCCATGTACTGATGTTTTAACTAAAAGAATAATACAAATGTGTCAGAATTCATGTTTAAGATACATATTTGGCATTCGACGTAGAGATCACATTTCTCATAAACTACAAGATCTGAAATGGTTAAATATGAATAATCGTCTGAGATTGCAAACTTTGTGCCTATATCATCAAATAATTTGTACAAAAACTCCCTCGTATCTGTAATAAAATTTGGTTTCGTACTGATGTCCATAATATAAATGTTAGAAATAAGCATTTTATAACACCACCTTTACATAAAACTAGTTTCTACGAACGATCTTTTACCTACAATGTTTCAAAACTTTACAATGCGCTGCCAGATGACTTTAAAACCATGTCTTTAAGAAATTTTAAAACCAAAGTTTCAAAATATTTGTTTAGTAATCAGTGACCAACAATATTTTGCTAGATTTAAGATTCCATAAATTGCTGCCAATATTTGTTTTTTTTTCTCTTTTGTCGACTACTACTTTTGTATTATTTGTTAGTAAATAGATACCTATATTAGGCCAAACTTTATCGTAAAATATATTTGATATACTAGGTAAGTGCATTATATCGAGAGATGGAGCTTGCTGTATCTGCTTGAGCACAGCCTAGTGGTTTTCCTATCTCTTTCTATAACAATAGAACTAATTATGTTCGTTTACTCTGTATCTCTAAATGGAAAATAAATGTATTATTATTATTATTATTATTATTAATAAAAATGATATAATAAAAATAACGAAGCGTCGACGAGTATAATGAATTGTTTTACCATTACAGTTAAATAAAAAATTGTATTATTTATTTTGGAAATTATATACAATGTGTCCCACTTTTCATGGAGCCACCCTGGTATCTCACTCACCTGATATTCGAATACTTTGAAAATTTGGTGGTAAATATATACATATAAAGTGAGACTTTAGACATAGCCATATTAGATTATAGTCAGAGGCGTCCGATTCTTTATTAAAGAACTTATAAGATATTCTTAATCAGCACCTTTAGAAACCCCCTTGTACAAATTATATCGTTATGAGTTCAAAGATGTTTGAGATATGGGTCGTCGAAAAACAATTTTTTATTTTTCAATTTAAAATAATTTGTAGATATCTGTAAAACGGGCTCTCAAATGAAAAAAATGTATTCTTTATTTTTTGTTCAGAATAATGTATTGTACTGGTATGAAATGATTCTACAAAAAAATAATATATTTTTTTAAAAGGCAAAAATTCTAATTTGTACATAGGTACATACATTT
Organism: Monochamus alternatus; assembly: GCA_037114965.1. NCBI lineage: Eukaryota > Metazoa > Arthropoda > Insecta > Coleoptera > Cerambycidae > Monochamus > Monochamus alternatus. Next base: position 77,708,518 of record CM073427.1, read on the forward strand.
TTGACATATTAACTTATTTACATTCAAGAATACATTGACACTTGCAATAACTTCTGTTTTCATGGCTTACTTAGGTTTTTATTGAAGATTATTTGTTAGAAAAATAATAATAAAAATAGTATTTTTGCCTTATTAAAAAAATATATTGTTTTAATAATATAGAATAATAAAGGTATCCGTGAATAATTAAAATGTATGTATATTAAATCTTCCCGAATTCTAGGATCGTTAAATATCCGTCGAGTATATAAAATAAAAGTAGCATCACTTGACAGTAATCACTGTAGAATACTTTTTATGCCGTCAAAATGAACGTATAGTAAAATGACGTTGCTTTTAACTACGTATACCAACGTACGGCTCCATTACAACTGTTTTGTTTTACGAGTAATACCCTGCCGTAAGTCTAAACATGTCTAAATAAAAACAACACTTCTGGGCCTCGACTCTCAAATGTAGTGAAGTAAATTCGAGTGGGAATTCATTGCACTTAAACATTTCTGAGTATATTATTACTCGTATATATGTGTATATTTATAATTCTTGAAATTTACATTCCTTTAGCAAAAACCATGAAATAATTCAATAATTCCTCAAGTTTATATGGGAAATAATTAAAATGAGAATGAATTTACGTCACTTCTGAGGAAAGGTGTTCCACTAAACTCAGGAATCGAGCCCCTGCAGGTAAATAAATAGGATGCTTCTGTCGATTAGCTGGCATGAATAAGATTAAATTTGTTCTAATTCAAAATATATTTAAATATTAAGGTCGTCGCCAAGTCCGGACCTGAGATCTGCGAATGAAGTGCAGGCTTTACTTATGAGTCGCACTAGTCTATCTAGCAGCGCGGTATGAAATTTAAAGAAAAAAGGTTAAAAAATGAATTTTCACGACAAAATTTGAGAAAACAAACTTATGACATGTGTTTCTAAAGTTCAAATGTAGTTTCTACATAAATCTGACCCCTATTCAGCGGTATACCCTGTCTATTCGGACGACGTATCTCAGTGCTTTATTTTTAATAAAGGATAAAATTAAATCTTTTCATAGAGTGTATCCGTAGGACGCGCAACGAGGATTTTGCGAATTCAGCTCACAACTCGGGGTTCTTCCACGCAAATGAACAAGGCCGTTGTGTTAAGTCAGTGTTCTAATTCAAAAATCTGCCGGTCTATAATTTGCGAACGTTGTGTCGTAAAATATTCTCCCTTAGTCTCTTCGTCGATCCCTAGCATTTTATTTGCTTTGCTCTGGATCAGTGACGCTAAAATATCCCGTCAATGCGTTGGTTAAGGAAATAGTACCATTTTGTAAGAGAAATCTTACGTATTCATATCGTTATTATAGTAACTAATGTTTGCAATTACTACTCTCGTAACAGAGTCATATTTTCTAAGTTCTGACACAGGTCTTGCTTTCATAGTGCTTGCTGAAATAGCAGTGCCAGTTGATATGTGTTGAAGGTTTAGCAGTATTGTATTTTATATCTCACGTACAAATATTTTGGTAATAGCGTTTTGAATGGTTTCTGAGATTCTGTGACTATTTTTTAATAATATGTTACACGAATTATAGTTATTTCTGTAATTATGAGTAAACTATGAATATATAGTTAAATATGACTTAGTAAAATGTTGGTGTGGAAAAATATATGAGGTGAGGTGGGTAAGTTGTCTGATGATCAATTTCTCTCTTATTTTTTGATTACGAAACGTTCTGATGCGGCGCCCTCTATGACCAAACTTGATTTATTACATAAATTATGATTCCTTTTCTTAAAAAATGTTTCTTTATGAAATTGATGACAATCGGTTGAGCTGCACTCGAGTTGTTACAGAAAAAAATCGGAAAAATAATTTCAACTTTGCCACAATGTATATTTTTCCACAGTAAAATTTTCTTAAGATATATTTAGCTATATCTTCATATTTTATGCCAAAGATGTCGCCCCTCTATGGCCCATTATTAATGGTCTACCCTGTATAAAATATATTCAAATACAGTCAGCAATCTAAATGTAATATAATTTCTGCTATGCTATATTGATCGTTTCAAAAATTTCCCTGACACTTTGAATCAAAAGTTTAATAACTTAGTTACCTACCAAATTGTGAAAAGATATCCCATAACAACTTAATTTTTAATTATTGCCGCTATCAAATATTTTGAATAGTTTGTTACTTGAGCAACGGTAGCGTTTAATCTGTAAAGAATTTTAAATAATTGAGGTGTAAGCAAACATAATTGTTAAGTGACAGCTTACGACGTATAATTAGATGAGATGTAAATAATTTAATGGAATCACTGGTCCTAACTTAATTTTCCTATTGACTCCTTGAACTATGAATTTATATGCCATCCCAATATTACTGTCATGTTACCAGAGGCGTCTCGATTCAGCGTTATCTATACTGTAATATTTTAATGGACTACTAACAAGGAAATGCCTGGTAGGTTAATTTTTGTTTAGATTACAACATGCTTTAATGAAAAAATTGAATTTTTCAAAGATACAAGTTACATCCTGGTTCCCTTTAACAAGGGCAAAGCTTATATGGCGTTTTTCTCTAACTGCTGATAGTTTTAATATCAGTTTGTTGGTTTGATGGTAAAAATAAATTACAGCTGAGTTTTAATTTAAAAAATTGCCTACTGCATTACAAATAACTTTCTTGTAAACTGAAAACTAAAATAAATATAATAAAATTAAGCGGTGATATATTCCGTCATTCTTGTGTCATTCACGTTCATTTTTTGCCCGGCTATCACTCTGCGTATCATAGCAGGTGTTCTCCTAAATTAATTGTAACTCAATGTCAGAGATCACTACCAGTGGAATTTAAACATAACATGTGGTCATAAAAATGTAAGTTGTGGTTATTACAATTTTTCCATTTAAATTGTGCTCTCTGCGTTAGTTTAAAATACAGTTTAACAAGTAAAAATTGTATTGAAATCATTGATCATTGAATGAAATTTTATCAATAAAAACCAAGTAGAATACCATATATTTTTCTTGTTTGTTGCACTAGTTTTTATTATTATTTTTTTAATAATTCGCGAATGAAATACAACTTAGGTGGCGATATTCAGAGACAGTATTAATTTTGATACGTAGGTGGCAGCTGCTGTTTTCTAATTTAATAAATTTTCTTAATACCTAACTATTATCACGGTTTGCTATTCTAAACAAGAAAAGATATACATTGCTATGAACAATTACTAAATTAATTTTCTCATTTAAATAATTTAATTTTTTTTTACATAACGTTTTATGCCAACAGAAACAAAAACGGTTGACGATTCCAAAAAAAACATTGGCTGTCACTTGAAAAATAAAAGTTTCGGATTTCTGCGCTGACACCTGATAACGTAATAAAAAAACAAGGTCATATGAATGTGAAGTATTTGTTTAACGATTTGGCACATTTTTTAAAATTTATATTGCATTACTTTTTCTTCAAAAAACGTTACTTGAAGAATTTAGTATCTTGAAGTCCACATCGTGTTAAAAGGAAAACCTCTACTTAAGATTCACCCTGTATGATGAGCTAAAATTACTTTATCTCCTTTCGAAACAGAGTATTTACCAGTAAAGTACGAGCCGCTACTGACCTTTAGTATACGCCGTATTACTTTTCCTTCTCTGACCCAGTCGTAATTTTTAATTAAGAAGGAGAGAGAGTTTTATTAGCCTCAGCGGATGACACTAAAAGTTTTTACGTTAGATATACTTAAGACCTATTTTGGTCCAGAGAGCAGACAATGTAATTGTATTCAATAAACGGTGAACGAAGGCTTAATGTGACTTAGCAGGTCAGTCTAATTGCTGCAGAGGTCATATCATTTGTAATGTTTAATATCTTTGTTTAAATGATAACGTTGTTTAAAGTGTATGCACGTCCATTGCCTGACGTATTCGCCTTACGTGAAGGATGTACAGCATTTCCTCCTTGTCAACTGAATTCTCGACGTAACGGAAAATTTGACGCGTCCACTGAGAAAATTTCTGAAGCAAAACACAGGGTGGTTCTTAACCTATAGGCATAAACTTATGAAATTATAGCTGAGGACAAATAATGAGGAATAGTGAAAAAAAATGTAGTAAAATTTTTTGAGTTTTACAAAAATGTATCGGGTGAAGTTTTTTTGTTTATAATAACTAAGAATTAATCAGGTCAGGACGATATGTTTGGTATTTGTAGCAGCCCTACTTTGCTTGTTGTCTCAAACGAAGAACTTATGGACATGAACGAACTTTTTTGTTTGTAATTATGGGAAAAATTCTAAATTTGAATATTTTTGTACATCTTTTTAGTTATTAGCACTAAAAATTTCGATTTATTATATTTCCTTAAAAACTCATTTTTTTAATGTAAAGAGGGTGGGCCCTATTGATTTTTAAATAAAGGACTTTTTTCTGAATTTTGTGGTACAACAATTTTTAAAATGCGTCAAAAAAGAAAACAATTTCTGCCAGTCGCGGCCTTCTACTTCTATTTTTAAAAATTAAAAAAAAAACTTACATCCAGAAAAAGTGTCAGAAAATTGATCCTACCATACATAAAATGATCCACTGATTCCAAAAATGTCAAAAAATACAGTTTGTCCCATTTAAAAATATAAATTTCCGGTCAAACCGAATTGACCTCAATGAATTCATGGCACCATCTAATATAAATGCACCCAATTTCAACCACAGAAATAACTTCTAAAAGTTAGTATGATAAATTAAATGCAACTTCAATTATATATTTTTATTTAAAATAAACTAGTAACCAAAAATATATTTTTTTCACGATTCGCCATTAATTTTCCTCAGCTATAATTTCTCAAGTTTATGGGTACAGATTAAGAATCACCCTGTATAACGAAAGAAAATAGATGCTTTAACTGAAAATGATTACTACACTCCATAGTAACATTTTTTTTAAATAATCAGTGACTAGTTTTAATATTCCCCATCATAGGACAAATTACGAAGTAAACTCTTTTATATCAAGAGTATCAAGGTCTGCTAATAACTGAGTATACCAATCTAGACTTATTTCACACTAAACCAATGTTCATGCAGCAGATTTCACGTATCTGTTTTGACCCATAAGAGTAGTAATCTTAAATTTTATATTGTTATTCATAAATATTGATTTTGTTTATTGTCTTAAGTGTATATATTGTACTTTGTATTCTTTAATATTTTGTTAATAATTCAGTTTTGGCACTGAATAAATAAATAAATAAATAATTTTTTCTCCTAAATCGGGAACTACATAATATATGGTATTTAGAGATACATTTTTACGAACAACAATATGTGTATATTATATAAGCAAATGTTCAACGGCAAACAATTGACTCATCTTTATAAATAATCTTAGTTAATGACACGATGAAATTTATTATTCCAAGTACTACTCTCATTGTTGTACCGACAGGTAAAAATAAGTTGTTATTGAAATTTTGCACAGTTCTTCGTAGATGTACAAGTTATGTTGCTTTCAACTTGCAAAGAGGATACATTCATGCTATTGCCAGTTCTAATGAAATGAAATTGATGATTTTACTTGCGGTGATGTAAAATGCAAACTAAATTTTGTATGACTGATTCTTAATCAATTAGAATTAGATAAGTAATAGCATGAGATTATTATTTTTTTATAAAATAACAAGCTGTTACTTACAGAATAAAAAAGGTAATATCTTCTTACAGTGTGGCCCGTTAAGAAGGACACGCACAATGTTAATGATTTTTTTATGGCCTTTTACAGTCTACTACAATTCTTGGCCAATTTTTTCGAAAAAGACTATTTTCATCGTTATTAAAAATATGGCATCGTGACGTTATCCAATATCATTTAAAACTCCTGTAGCCTAAATTTCATCAATTAGAGAATATATTTTAATAAGTTTTAATTATAAATTTTGCAAAACTTTATTTTCTGCAAATTGAAGTTTAATTTTGCTACTAGTATATTAAAATATATAATAAATGTTGGATTTTGAATATAAGAAACCCACGTATTCATATTGTTATACAGGGTGTAACAAAAAAAGAAGGTTATCCCGCCAACTGTGTATTTTTAACGATTTAACTCTACTTACCTATATACAAAAACGACTAACTTAAAATATACAGGGTGGTAAAATAGAACTTTTAAAATTGTTTTTTTTCGCGAATGTCTAAAAAACATGCTAAGAAACAGGGAGGAAGGGGTTATTTTATCTCTAAACTTTCTTCTGACGTACGGCTATGCACGACGAACACGTCATAATGTTAAATTTATAAAATAACTTGTAGACATCGACTCGATAACTAGACCTATAGATAAAGCTCTATCTGTCAACAATGTCAACTACCATGCGGTCGTTTTTTGCAGCGCTTCTAAATGCAGAAATAACAAAAATTAACATTCTTATTAGTAATAATACATGATAGATAAGTAACAGTTAATCCAGTTAGTTGCAATATTTAGCATTCTTTTTTCATTATTTCGTTACAAACTGGAAAAACTACATGTTTACTCGATTACAACCACTTACTACCGATAAAACACACTTCCCGTAGGTACAGTTAGATAAAATTAGAGAAATCATTTTGCAGGAATAGCAAATTTTATTAATCGTTTTCCGAACGAAGAGAATGATTCGCAATTAAAATGTGCAGTGCATAATCATATATGACTATAAGCCACCACAAGTGTAAATTTTGCACACCAGTTGCCAGAGCCGTCTTATTCTAACTTTGAAAGCATTAAAAATTATTTAAAAGCGCAAATCCTCTATGCAAGGTGCATTAGATTTTTATTTAGATCAAAGGTACACTTACTTCTTCTACTCATAAATGATACATTTGCAAGTCGTTTGATAATAATCTTCAAATCATACATAATGAATTACTTTGTACATCGATTCGCGTGTCCATAATTGTGCGTATTATCACAAAATAGGAGAGAACTTAACGTTTGTTTGATGAAGAGGAAGTATTAAGGAAGAATTATTCAAATTAACATCATTTATTATCATAAAATAAATTACTTGCACACTTTGTAATAATAATAATAATAGCGATTTATTTAGCATCAGTGCTACATAAGAGTACAAATTACAAACTTGACAGTCAGTAAACTTAAAAACTAAGTCTACTAAATAAAGTTCAAATCAGGTAAAAGGTATAAAATTACATAACAAATAAATAAATAAAATACCTAAAAGATAACAATCACACTAATATTTAGTTAAGAACAAATTTTCTCAGTAGCTTTTTGAACTGGTTTAAATTATCACAGTTTTTTTTATTGTGGTTGGTAGTTTATTAAATTCTATCAAGCCCCTGTATAAAACAGAATTGGATGGAAGGAAATGTACACCAAATATGACTCTTTCTTTGGCAGACAACATATTTAGAACACTCAACATAGTTCTGATAGGTGTATAACTATTACATTTTAAAATCATTCTCATAGCTCTGTTTTGGATTTTTCAAACTGGCTTATTCTACATAATCCAGTTTTCTTTGAAAACTTTCTCATAACATAGTCTGCATGGGCAAGAAAATTTAAGTTCGAATCTAAAACTGTACCTAAATATTTAATTTCTTTATCATAAAGAATTTTTTCCCCATTTACAATAATCCGCACATTCTCAATATTTAAAGAACCAATTTTAAACTTTTTGGCAAACACACAAAATTTGGATTTAGTTGTATTTAAGCTTAATTTATTATCCCAAAGCCAATCAAATAAATTGCTAAGTTCATTGTTCATAACTACTTGCATTTGGTTTTTACCTATTATATCGTGTCGTCCGCAAACAAAACAGTCCTACATTTTTGAGTCGCTCTTACCATGTCATTAATATATAACAAGAACAATAATGGACCCAATACCGTTACATTAAACAACACAATTAAAATAAACAATACTGGAGTTAAGTACAATATTCAAGTCTAATTACTATTTTATATATTTGCTTCTTTGAGACTCCTGAATTCTCTTATAGGATTCACATTTGCTTGCATCCCAAGTAACACGTCCAACATCTAAAATGAGACCATACTTCTGATTGGACACAACACAATTTGCACATTTAACAATTTTAACATTACATTCTCTAAACATCATGATCGCCACTACATTTAGCACATACCTTATTTTCTTTGCAGTCTTTAAGTATGTGTCCATAACGACAACACCCAAAACATCTTCTAATGCCATAGTCACTAAACACCAAGCAACGACTCCATCCAATATTCATTCTATCTTTTTCAATAAATATTTCATACGTCGTGGCATCAACTTTTAACACCCTAGTGAACTAGTTATTTACAAATTTAGTTCTTCGTATCACCCATTTTCTTTTGAATCTGACTTTCAATGCTTGTCAGATCTTTTTCATTGCCACACTTAAGGGTAATACCTACTTTTAGTTGGTTTACCTAATGATAAACCGACCCCTATGTCGGTTAGGTTAACTTTTTTTCTCAGATCTTCCTTGACCTGCCTGATATCTTTGTCGAAAGTGTAATTGCTCTAACTGTATTATTTGCAATTTTCTTTATATATTTTTTAAAAATTTTCATTGAAACGCATAAAAAAATGTTTCGATTTGTACGCAATGTCATTAATAAATACGATGATTTGAAATCGTCGACGATATATCTAAATAATTATTTAGTTGCAGAACAATTCTTGCAGGGAAGAAATATTAAATTGTGTAAAAAAAGTAATATATTTAATTAAGTTAATTATCGATTTTGCATAATAATATTAAAATAAATGTACCTGTCTTCGTGTAATACAAAAAGTAATAGTAAAAACTTTATATTAATTAGTGATAAAATCACTATAACGTGTGAGATCCTAACAAATATCAGCATTAGTAATGTATATATATAAATATATTTAAATAACAAATGAAATTTACTTTCAAGCATATCCAAGTACGCTTCGTCGTGGGCAAACAAGCCTTTTAAAATAAAATGCGAGTTTGAATTTAATCGCATGCCTTTTATTTTCAGTTTTTACGTTTTCAATACAGAGCCATGTCCTTTTTATCTCGTTTTAATTTTGGTATGTGGATATTATACAGTCACTATGTTTTTTTAAGTTATTAACTACCTATTAACAACGAAATTATACAAAAATAGTTTATTGCAAGTTGAAAAAACTATATTCGCCATTTTTATGTTTTATTAAAAAAAATACCTGCATATCTACCGACAAAAAAGTTACCTTTTATAAAATAATGATGACATGCTCAATAACTATCGTTGTTTGATAAAATTGTCGACCTAATAAGCATTATAAATATACGCCCTAAAGCCTTAATAACAATTTTTTCCTACCATTTCTTACTCAAAATTATAGAAAATTCTTACAAAATCAGATGAATAACTGTAAAACGTGCCAACTGCAGTCAGACAGAGACTGTTTTATATGCACGACCTGGTTGGATGAAATTTTTTTCAACCGACTTAAGTCTGCTTGATTTGTTTTTATGGGGCCATCTCAAATCCACTGTTTAAGAAACAGTAATAGAAAACGAAGCGGATTTAAGACAATGAATGGATATCATCAAGAAAGATAACATGAATTTTTGAAAATGTACGACTGTCGTTGAGGCGAAGGCTCGTCGTTTCTGCCACTGCCACCAGCTTTAATAAAAAAATGTTTTCTAATAATTAAATTAGTTAACTTGTACTATTGATATTAGATGTGTTTGTGATGTTTTACTAACGGCATTTTAAAATTTCGAATAAAAAATAAATAATAATTCAGAAATGCTTTTGAAAGAAAATACAATATCCTATTTTATTAGAAATAAACAATTAAATGCGCCTAAATATTGGTCTATTAGCGTATGTTTTTAATAACAATGATTTGGGAGCAAATCAAGAATCAATTTTGGGTCATGTTCTGTTCATTTTGCACGTGAATATAGTGCAGACACCTTATCAAATAGTTGCTTTGCTATAAATGCTGGTGATCTTTCCATAACATATCGGACATAGCACATCGGATATACCAAGAATATACCTACTAGAGTAGGAATTGTAGGAGATTTGATTTATATTAGCTAAAAATACCTTTCTAATACAGCAAAAAATGTTACAAAAGCTAATAAAAAATATACGGGTAGATATTGTGGGTGTAATTCAACGTTGGCCGGGGCTTTTTTGATAAATTAAGTAGGTAATTGTCATGTTTAATTTAAAATTATTTGGCAGGTTAAAGTCACTTTTGACATTGTCGATATTAAATTTCAAATAATTTTAATTTATTGGTATAATACTTTTTATAGTTAGATATTTGACTCGACTTAAAGCTGACCGCCTGAAGAAGCAATCCTAAAAATGCAGAAATAGGTCAGATCTCATCTATTGTGGTTGAATTTTCGAGTTCTCACAGTTTCAAAAATAAACTTAGATATTTATAGAATGTTTCATCAAACCAGATAGTAAATTTAGCAAGATTAATTTTTATTTTAGATAATTATTGAATAGAGCTTTAGTCTTAGACCAGCTGAAGAAGCAATCCTGAAAATGCAGAAATAGGTCAGATCTCATCTATTGTGGTTGAATTTGTCGTATTTCCACTGCCAAAAAGTGAAGTTAGATATTTATAGAGTGTTTCATTAGAAGGTTAGTAAATTTGATTATTTTCTTTAGATAATTATTGATTAGAGCTTTGTCTGTGGAATTGTTCATTAGCATACCTAGATGTTTGGTATCAGAGAACATACATATGACTTCATTGATAGGAATTGTAGGAGATTTGATTTATATTAGCTTAAAATGCCTTTGTAATACAGTAAAAAAAGTAGTTGGCTATTGCTATACATTGTTTTGTAACCTCTAATTGCAAAATACAGGAATGATAATAATTTTGATAAAATTTTGTAGACTATTATTATTATTATTAATTATTGAGCACTGACTTGATAATTAAAATATTACCGACACTGAATGAATAAGTATGTTTAGGAATCAAATATTGGTTCTATATGTAAGTTTAAATAAATTCAGAAGTTTCTGTTTTATTTGTTGCCCCTTGAAACAGCTACCTATACGAAAGTTTTACAACAACTATATTATTCGAAAAAGTGGAATTTCATTAACAAGCATGACTCTGAATGCGTATGAGCGCAGCTGGTGATGCTCAAATAATCTTCATTAAAAATTCTGCCACTTTAACAGAAACCAGTGCTTCGCATGCATTAATTTATAATATGATGGTGATGTTGATGTTTCCTTAGCAGATTTTAGTATTAACGGACAACTTCCAATTTATGATGAACGGGTTTAGAATTGATGTAAAATTGCATCTGCGTGGCAATAATGCAAGATCTTTGTCTCTCTCAACACAGAAAAGAGTTCAGGTACAGAGCAGTCTACTACAGTTTGCATACTGAGCTACTACTATCTATACTTAACTAGAACTATAAATAACTAGAAATATAGTTAAATATTATTCACAGCTACTGCTTCACTCAGATAAGCTAATGATCAAATATTGGCAGAACTAATATTCTTAATACAAGAGTAACCGATGTCTTGAAAACTATAACATCTACGAGAGATGCAACATGTAAAAAATATTGCTCTATATTGATTGATTGATGATTTTGAAGGTACGGCTGACATCTATAGCAATTAATTAATAATAATAAAATAAAAAGTGTATTAGATGAATAACAGCAACAAATTGAATAGTATTGAATGATTAAACATGCTTGCATTCAATTTTATTTGTTGCTAGTGACCTTTCGGTTACTGTAGAGGAAATTATTGCCTGGTGAAGGGTCAGTACACTACTTCATAAAGAAACAAATTTTTTTACATAATGCCAACGTTTCGGCCTTCTTCAGGGCTCTGTAGTGTAATGTGTTTCTTTCACCAAAAAGAATACAAAGATTTTCATCAACAACGGTTCGTCAATTTCAAACGAGAACATTCGTTAAATTTTAATGAAAATCTTTTTTTGGACAAAGAAAAACATTACACTACAGAGCCCTGAAGAAAGCCTAATATAGGCGGAAACGTTGGCAGTATGTAAAAAACTGGTTTTATTTATAAATCCACTGACCTATCACCAGGCTACATTCTTACATTGCTTGACACTGTATAGTAAAACAACAGCATAGTCAGTGCAAATTTGATTAGAGAAAAGGCGCCTAATTTCGGATAACATTTTTTTTAAATTCATGTATTTTTAGAACATTTATATATTTGGTTTTTGAGCCAAAGCTCCAGTCAAGTTAAGGAATCACCCCTGCATAAGTATAATATATGATTTCTGTTGTCCATTGGCACAATCATCGTGGGCTTCATATTTCATATATCGAAAAATAATCCATTACAGCAGAAGATGCATTAGCAATCGTCCACATCCATTTCTGAGTTGTCGCTGATGCAAGTCTTTTTTCCGTCACTGTTTTTTCCTATTACTTGTTTCATATTTAAGACAGTTTTTTTTATTTTTTAAGCTTTTCTTTTCCTTCAAGCGTTCTTTTAAAGAGTTTTTATAAGATCTGCCTGTCAAAATGTATGATGAACCCTCAGATCTGTCACGTCTATTTGCCGAATTTCCAAATTTTCTACAAGAAGATATTTCAACTATAACTTCTACTCTGACATAGAAACTATTCCTTTTAGGCTGCGCGCCAAATGATAAAACTTGATTTGGTGATGTACAAATATATTATCTATGTATAATTTTGGTTCACAAACAGTTCCTAATATGGACACTTATGGTTATAAGTAGAATTAGTCGGCCTTCACAGTTGACTCGCATTTCAAACTGCTCTTTTAGTTTTAGTTATTTACGGAACGCTGCAATAGTCGGTATCGTGTCAATACATTTCTTTTTTACGTCTGCTGAAAGGTGTATTCGCCTTGTCTATTTAAGTAACTATTTATAAATAGTAACCTAATTTACAATAGCAACTGTTAGTTAAAAAGAGAAGTGAAGGAACAGGTCAAAGAGAATAAATAGACGCGAATTATTTCAAATGTGGTTTGACAGTGATCCTTAAGGTTACAGCGACATACGTATTACAGGAAATGGCCTGCTTTGTAGTGTGTACGAATGCATAATAAAACATTTATGGCTCGTCCAGCGCAGAATACTCTGTATTTTTCTATAAACTTATAGACGCCTTTCTTACAAGCAAAATTCCATTAAACAAACTTGAGAATACGTACGTTTTTAGAAAAATATACATACCGAAAAATTCCTCGTGAAAGTTTATTAAGACTAAAATATGTCTATAGGGTTTACTGATATCAATACATTGCGGACAATTTGGTTTATTTCATTATAGACGAAGCTACTGATGCTTGTGAGGGTTCAGTAACCAATTTTTTCATTGGTGCGTTAAAAGTGACATTGCTGATGACAGCCATCTATTGACTTCTAAGGTACTGGACAAAATCAATCACGAAGCTATTATAAATTTTGTTGTTGACTGTTTTCAGTATATATGGCCCGATCAAGATGCCTCAGATAAAGTTCTTGTAATGCTAAGTGATGCAACCGCGTGTTAAATTAAAAGCAGGACACATTTATTTAAAAAATATAGAAAAATTATACGTTTCACATGTGTTGCTCACGCACGGGTAGCTGAGAAAATAAACACTTTTATATCAACTGCCAAATAAGTTTTTATGAAGGCACCTACAATAAAGGGGAAGTCTTTACCGTGCATACCTCTGCCTCCCGAACCAGTTGTAACTAGATGGGGTACTTGGTTAGAAGCCGTAGCGTTTCATGACAAACATTTCGAAGACAACAGGTTACATCACTGGAAAAGGTAGAAAGAGGAGCATCAGAGAAGATAACCCTTTTTGAAGTAATTGCAGGTTTCACACACGTTAGATCTACTAGATATCTGCTTTAGAATTTAGGCAACCATCCGAAATATGGTGATTTTGCAGTACAAATATCATCTTTAAATTCCTCTGTAATATAATTCTGATGGATTGTGATAAACAAAGAGGTATAACATGGTGCCAGTTTTGGTTGTATAACTGATGCATAAACTGCTGCAACGTTTTTGTAACTTATGCTGTTTTATAACCTTTTGTGTTCAAAACGTTTTTATAGCTGTTATAAAATACCAAATTGCTAGTTGGGAAAGAGGCAATCACTGTTTGATTGTGCAAATACTGTTTATAGAAATGTCTCTACTGACTGCTAGTAAAAAAGCGAATTATGCATGAATTTTGGGCCCGGTAATGTATCAATTACCGGCTCATTTGATAGAATTTATCAAGTTCCCATTCCGAGAGCGGCTCGCGGTTCTTCGGAGGCAAGAAAAGAAAGGCGGCAGTATGCGACGTCCGCGGACGACACTCCTGGTCCGCAACCCCGCCGCATACGTACAGTCCTGCATGTTTCATTCCTTTCGGTAAAAAGCCACTCGTATACGTACGCATGCACTCCCGGCATTCGCCGCTTGTATTTTTTGCCCGCGAGTTCGGATCGATATGTAACTGGAGCGGTTTTTTTACGCGATCGCCCCGTCTTTGAAGTGCCGCGTTAAAAATTGCGCGAAATTCCAAATATTATTCGCTTGTTAGTTGTCGCTGCCGTTTGTACCCGTGTTCGAATTCTGTCTTGTTCGATATATACTGTACAAGGATCATTTTTGCTTAGCGCGTTCAATTAGGGATAACTTATGCCTTAGACTTTGAATTCCGAGGGTGCCCACTGTTGAGATCCGTAGGAATTGTTCGCAGTTTACCGAACTTTCTAAGTCGCTTCGTTCCAATATAGTTATATGAATTCAAATTGTCTATTCCCTTCAATATGTCATCACGTGATCATTCAAATTCATTTATTTGTGAATTTTTTGACAGTGCTAATAATAGCCATTCAAATTTCGTTATTTAATCTAAGAATCTCATAATAACACGCCAATTTTAAAGTAAAAAATAAACAAAAATACAGTTATTAATTCCAGCAGATGACAAGTGGGCTGCATTTTTAGAAGGGACGTTTATTTCCCGAGTGCTTGAATTTGTTGAAGAGACATCAATGCCCGAAATGTTACCAAAAGTATTAGAGGCCACTTTCTTCTTATTTTATTTGGAATCCTCTATATAGAGTTTCCTACTACTGTGTTAAAGCGCCAACCATTATGCCTCTTAACAGTTAATAAATCGACTCCTGAATCTGCAAGTAACGACGCAGATGATCTACGAAAACAATGTCCGGTATATTGTTGAGGATTTGGAAGACCCAGGAACAATGCTATATTACATGGCATTTTCCCAAAAGTATTAATGTTATCTGGCTGCTTTAAGAATTTTCCATGTACTCCACAACAAATAGAGTATCATCTATGTTGCATGGCATCATCGCTATATATGTTTGAACCATTTCCATCATATTTATTCTTTCAATGTTTTCGTTTATGATAAAAAATCTCGTGATATCTTTGTTTCAGTAAGCGGAATAATAATATGAATGCATTGTCCTTCATCTTGAATATTTCGTAGGTGCAGATTTGTCAATTCAGTACGCCTACAGGCACCTCCAAGCTCCACTATCAATGCTTTTATCATAAAATGAGTTCTATTGTCAACTTCCAACAAAAACTGCGTTATTTTTTTGTTTTGTTAAAATCTTAGATCTTTTTGAACGAAATCCTTCCGATTTTCTTTTTACAAACCCTGTTAAATGGACGTACTTACTAATATCAAAGTTTACGGAATAAATATATAAGTTGTTTCACTCTCGAACACGCCCGCCCTACCAATTCCGCTCTCCTCACCCGTCTCGGGGACTGTTCGGTACCCAGGATCCTACACGGTGGCCGACGCTAGAACTGTAACGTGTTGAGTGCGATCGATATAGCGTGAGACAAAAAACCTTGAATATCTGTTACTTTATTTTAGTTTATTTTTCTTCTAAAAATGCCCGTGATATATTGTACTGTGAATAATTGTCTGTCAAAACGTAGTTTTTCTTTTTTCCATTGTTCAAGGTATGTATTTTATATTTCATCAACTAATATAAAGAAATAGGTCACGATATAAAATTTTACGCGCTACGCCGATAAAAATTAGAACCTTCATTTGATAGATTGTCCTGATCAATGCTATAAAAAAATTAGAATTTGAAGCAAACATTTCTCAAATGAAACATCAAACATTGTTTTTGTATGCACCAACAAGTACGTTCTTTGTACTGGTATTTATTAAAAAAAGTGTAATATGCAATAATTATGTAAGTAGGTACTTAATTGTGTCATGTAAATTTTACGCTTTACATTTTTGATTCAAGCAGAGTTTCTGATAATACCAAAATTATTTTGGCGCCAAAATTTCAAGATGCTGAAGTTCAAACTGGTACACCGATTCTAAGCGACACCTGTGCACAAACAGTATATAATAAAAATGGTATGTACAGTAACATATTTAAATAATTTAAAATAATTTGTCTCAAATTAATTAATATACGTATAGAAATACCCAAATCACTAAAATAATATTCAGTACTAAAAAATAACCTGGACATATTTATACATTGGGTTTTCATTTGAGTAATTTTTTTACTGAAAAGAATATATAGTTTATTAAATTACAAAACAAGAATATAAAAAACGTCACCAACACTTTCGTGTAGAAGTCCAAGAAAAGCTGCATTAAAAGAGTAAGAAAAAACCTATACCGCAGCATTTGTAACTTGTAAACAATATAGATTATATTATTTCCGATTGTAGTTTTAAAATAATGTATACTGTTTTTTTAAATATTTAAATAAAGATTTTATTGTAAATTTTCCTCATGGCTACATTATTTTTTATATAGTAGAGTACGTATATATTTTATTTTAAAACTTGCAAGTAAATATATACGACTTGCAAGATTAACTAACAAAACTGTATACATTTACCTATAATCGTTTTATAATACTTATATTTATTACATATATTTTATTTATACAATAAGCCTTATATCACATTTTTAGAATATTTTTTTACTGTTTTAGAAAGGTATTTTAAGCTAATATAAATCAAATCTCCTACAATTCCTATCAATGAAGTCATATGTATGTTCTCTGATACCAAACATCTAGGTATGCTAATGAACAATTCCACAGACAAAGCTCTAATCAATAATTATCTAAAGAAAATAATCAAATTTACTAACCTTCTAATGAAACACTCTATAAATATCTAACTTCACTTTTTGGCAGTGGGAACACGACTAATTCAACCACAATAGATGAGATCTGACCTATTTCTGCATTTTTAGGATTGCTTCTTCAGGTGGTCTCCTTTAAGTTGAATCAAATATCTAACTATAAAAATTATTATAAAAATTAAAATTATTTGAAGTTAAATATCGACAATGACAAAAAGTGACATCCTGTCAATGAATTAAGTATGACAATACCTACTTGAAAAATTTTCACCTTTTATGTAGAAGTTTTTTTATATTTTTAGGTATTAATAATATTGTGTGAAACTAACTACTCAGTGGACAAAAGCCCCAACCTGCGTTGAATTACACCCACAATATCTACCCATATATTCCTTATTATTAGCTTTTATAACATTTTTAGAATATCCCTCGTATATAAATATTTCCCAATTGAAAAGAAAGTACTTGGTTGGGTCATATAGGTAATGTCTCACTACAAATCTGCAATCACTCTATTCTCCAAGATTTAGCAACGCTGTCAGTGAACTAGACCTCCTACGGAAACCTTACATTAGGACCTGCTACTAAGTTCAAATCTTATTTTTGCCATTTTTGTAACAAATATTGTTCGTACCTGTTTATTATTTACATGTTTATGATGAGATTGTTTTTTATTTACATTTTATTGTTTCAATTTATTAAAAATTATTTTTTTTTATTGAAAAAATCTAGTTTAAAATAGTTTAAAATACTTTGTTCACTGACCCCCCCCCCTTGTCAAATTTCTGGCTACGCCACTGGCTAATATCCATATTATTCTTCATTGTTATAACTAGACATAGCATAGAATACTCAAAGCGACAAAGATTTGCTATGTTTTGAAAGAATATTTTTTGAAATATGCCTTTTCATTGCTGCTATTCTTGATTTATTTCCCTTTACATTAATATTTATACGTCTGTCTTGATTTTTCGGGAAGTAGGAATCGACAACGCTTTGCGCAATATCTTCGACATTCCAAGGGATATTCTCGGAATCAGAATCTCCCATTTTAATATTATTTTTTACTAAAACTGACCGTATGATACAAAATTTGACGCCAATAATGAAGTTGTCAAATAAAAGCACGTAATAATTTTGAATATCAATTTAAGAAAACGTTAATGATATTTTGAGATAAATCGAATTTGTGTAGATTAAATTTTGAATGATACACGATATGAACTCTGTTAATGAAACGTTACACGCGTTTCATTATAGTGTTCATATCGAACTAGTATCATTAATAACTACTAAATCACCCAATCATTTAAACATTTAAGTGATAACAGCGTTCAAGATGTTTTCAATCACTATGACACCAAGATTGTTTAAGTTTGACAGCTTCATATTGCAAATAAAATTCAAAATGTCACGTGGTAATGCAAATTTTCTTCTAAAAATATTTGTTATCTAAAAATACTTCTCTTTGTGTATATTGTCAAATCTTAAAGTTTCTTCAAATGGTTACAAACAGTTCATCAATTTGAACAAATGGTAGTTTATACAAAAAACATATCTTTTTAGCTAGCATATAATCTTAATGTGATGGTTACATCTGTAATCTATATTTTTATTATTGGCTAATGCAGGTACCATCAGCAAAATATTAAATGCTAAGTTTCATCTAATAAAGGAAGCGATGGAACTTGTACATCTGCATTTTAAAATAAGAAATTTCTGTACCAGCGGATATTGAGAAGTTATTAAGAAAATAGGGTGAATTCTAATTTCCTTTATGTCTCAGTACCATTAATAAAGTAATTAATAATTTGATCTAAATTAATGATACTAAACTACTACCTGCAATTATACAGTATGCGCCAAAAGTATGGAATAAATTCAATAAAAACGAAACAATTATTTTTTGGGAAAAATCCTCGAACAGGTCGATTTTTAATTTAAAAAATACATATTTTAGCGTAAAATGTAATGTTTTCGAGTAATGACGTCATCGATTTTTTTTAAATGACAACACCATCATATTTTTTTCCTTGATTCTGAAAGATCGTTTAATTCTCTATCAGACAGTACTAAAATTTTGCCATCTTACGTAGGAAAGTTTTCTAGTAAATGACGATTGAATGTTAGAAAACGTAAATCAATTAAAATAAAGCAAAAACGTTATCAAGTTTAGTTTTTCGATTTCCATAGTTCTTTTAGGGATCACGTAGGTGAAAATCTTTGCAAAGTGTCATTGTCACATCGACTTTCTAATAAGTATTGTAAGCGACATAGAAATTATTATTCAATTTAAAGTATTATGGCACATTTAACTGTTACTCAAAGAATTGAAATTTTAATTCTTATCGGATGCGGGAATATGACTAGAACTCAGCAGGAAGTTTGCGATTTATTTAATGAAAAATATCCAGATCGCCCTATCACCCAATCAACAGTCAGTAAGGTAGAGTCTAAATTTAGAGAAACTGGCAATGTTGTAAATATTCTAAAACCTGGACGTCCAAGCATTAATGAAAATCAGAAACAGAACATTTTGATAAGTATGGTGGATAATCCTCATAATTCTTCACGATTGGTTGCATTAAACAGTGACATTAGTCAGAGCACAGTGCTACGTATCTTGAGGAAGGAAAAATATCATCCCTACAAAATTCAACTTGTGCAGGAACTCAATGAAGATGATCCCGATCGCCGCTTACACTTTTGCGAAATTCTAATGGATTTATGTCAAGGAAATAGAAATTTACACCGGCAAATACATTTTTCAGATGAGGCTACATTTTGTCTGAATGGTACAGTAAACCGTCAAACTTGCAGATATTGGAGTCGGGAAAATCCTCATTGGATGGCAGAGGCATATACCCAACACCCTCAGAAATTAAATGTGTGGGCTGGAATAGTTGACGACAGAATAGTAGGGCCTTTCTTCTTTGAAGGAACCCTTACAGGGCAAAGATATTTAGAGTTTCTAGAAAATGACCTTGTTCCAGCCCTTGCAGTAATTTTTCCTAAAGACAATGATCCTGACATTCCTGACGATACCATATGGTGTCAGCAAGACGGTGCATCTCCGCACTATGCGCGCCCTGTACGAGATTTTTTGGACAACTGTTTTCCTGGGAGGTGGATCGGCAGACGCGGACCGATAGAATGGCCTGCAAGATCGCCAGATCTTACACCTCTTGACTATTTTTTATGGGGATACTTGAAGTCAAAAGTGTACATTAATAAACCACGTAATTTAGAAGAACTTCAAAATCGCATTCGGGACGAAATACGCACGAGTTACCCCAGAAATCATTCATAATGTGCAAGAAGAATTTCTTCACAGACTTGCGCATTGTCAAGAAGTTGGTGGATGGCAATTCGAACATTTAATTTAAGTATAAAATTTAATCAATTGTATTTTATTTTACATACCTCAGAATTGTTAATTTTTTATGGATAAAATTTACGTTTTCTAACATTCAATCGTCATTTACTCGAAAACTTCCTGCTGAGTTCTAGTCATATTCCCGCATCCGATAAGAATTAAAATTTCAATTCTTTGAGTAACAGTTAAATCTGCCATAATACTTTAAATTGAATAATAATTTTTATGTCGCTTACAATACTTATTAGAAAGTCGGTGTGACAATGACACTTTTCAAAGATTTTCACCTAGACGATCCATAAAAGAATTATGGAATTCGAAAAACTAAACTTGGTAACGTTTTTGCTTTTTCAATCGTCATTTACTGGAAAACTTTCCTATGTAAGAGGGCAAAATTTTAGTACTGTCTGATAGAGAATTAAACGATCTTTCAGAATCAAGGAAAAAAATATGGTGTTGCCATTAAAAAAAAAATGATGACGTCAATATGTATTTTTTAAATTAAAAATCGACCTGTTCGAGGATTTTTCCCAAAAAATAATTGTTTCGTTTTTATTGAATTTATTCCATACTTTTGGCGCATACTGTATAGCAAATATATGTATAAGCATCATATTGTAAATATATCCATGTCTGAGAAAAATGTTTTTTTGCAAATATCGCCTACATCCCCAACTTTAATCAAACTTGGTATGTGGTTATGAATAATCTATCCAAATATGATTAATAAGGCGGTTTTTATCAAAGGGTAAAGGGCGCTAGTTATGCGTAATGCTATTTAGATCTCAAAAACATTTGCAGCCATATCTTAAAAATTCAGAATTACCCAGCCAACAGCTTTTACATCGGTCAATATAGAGCTACATCTATATTAAGAAAATTTGCTAAAATCGACAAATATAATAATTTTTATGAAACTTCAGGCAAACATTAGATATAGATAGTAACTAACTAACACAAATGTTTTTGCTTCATGACCGTGACTTGGATCTCCATCTCTTCCACAATATCCATCAACTCGGAGTTGCCTTTTTCGACACTTGAAAACGTTGATACTAAGTAATCGGATCTTAGTATTCGGAATCACCTGGCTAGAGACTACAGTAGCCTAGCGATGTAAAGGTTGAAAATACTACAACTACAATAATTTTTTACTTGGACACTATAAGAATTTTACAAAAATTATTTTACTATATCGATTCTATTTTTCATGACGCATCTATTCCCATTTTTTTTAGATAAGTTCTGAATACACAGGGTGTCCGGAAATTATGCGTCAAGACTTCAGGAGGTGATTCCTCACAAAAAATTAAGGTCGCGAAGTCTTATTTCGAAAACTCAATATTAACGGAGATACAGGGTGTTATAGTTAAAATTTTATTTTCGATATTTGTAAATAACTTCTTAAGAAATCCAGATATTTACATAAAATTTGTAAATCGGGGGATTTTGCGGACGAGAATTCACTAGTAGAGGGCGCCACTTAAGGCACATTATATTTTTTTCAAATCAGATAACTTTTTTTGCTGCTTAGTGTATCCATCTGACTATTGAAACAATCGATTGTCCTACCTGTTATATCTGAAAAAGGTATACCTTTTTGAAGTCGTTAGGAGTAACAGTTTTCGAAATAATCTTATTTCAAATATTCAGTGCACCGAGTAAAAACTGTTTTGGTTTCAGTTAAAGTGCCTTTTCTACTGAAAATACAGCAAAATGTTACTTGAAAACATTGTTCAGAACGGTAAATTATGGAGATGTGCAAAATTTAAAAAAAAATCGACCTGCTTTGATAAAATCTTTGTGCTTTGTTGAAAAATGGTTCCATCAAACCTCGCCGATCTTCTTGAAATTTTGCACATCTTTATAATTTACGATTTTGAACAGCTTTTTCAAGTAATATTTTGCTGTATTTTCAGCAAAAAGGCACTTTACCTGAACTGAAACCAAAACACTTTTACTCGGTGCACTGAGCATTTCAAATAGGATTATTTCAAAAGTTGTTACGCCTACCGACTTCAGTAAGGTATACCTTTTTCAAATAAAACAGGTAGGAGAATCGATTATTTCGATAGTCAGATGGATACATTAAGATGCAAAAAAGTTCTGTCATTTAAAAGAAACATGATGTTCCACAAGTGGGCCCTCTACTAGTAACATCAAAATTAGAAACATATTTGAATTTCTCAGTCACACAAAAACCCCCGATTTACAAATTTTATGTAAAAATTTGGATCTTAAGAAGTTATTTACAAATATCGAAAATAAACTTTTAACTTTAACACCCTGTATCTCCGTTAATATTGAGTTTTCGAAAAATTGTTATAGGACTTCGTGACCCTAATTTCTTGTGAGGAATCACCTCCTAAAGTCTTGACGCATATTTTCCGGACATCCTGTATAACCAATGGACATAATGGCAAGCTGAATATTTTGTCAAACATCTCCAATTTTTGAAGTTTCTCAAACTGCAACTTAAAAAATTCACCGGTTCATTGTAGCTACTATTTTTTCGCCTGAAGGGGACAATGACCACAGTAAAAAATGTTTGGGTATGTTCTTTTTTTACGTTTCTTTTGTATTTACGCTTAATGACACTTAAGTTCGGCTCTTACTTTCACGGATTTGTGCTAACCTCAGTCTTCGAGTATTGCCATTGCAATTAGTATTATAGTTTATTGTTTATTATTTATATAGAGAGGAAGTGAAGGAAACTTAAGATATCTCATGACGCCGGTATGACTCAATGTGGCCTCTTTATTGCAGGATGCATTATTAATGTCCGACAATCCTAATTCCCAGCATCCTCTAATTGCATGGGTTTTTCTCGTATTAGCGAAAGGGAAAAAACGGCCGCGTATATAACTTGTCTTCTTCCTGCATTTCCAATCCCACCCAGCTGACTAGACCAAACTGATTAATTCTGTTATACATAAGTTGATCAGTCGAGTTCCTGTTATACTACGATTCCCTAGTGTATCCACGAGGAACGTATGCTGTTTAAGCTCAGTGGCCATAATTAACCAGTTTCTCACATTTCGCTATGATACAAGGGGAAATGTGTATGTATCTTAAATGAAAATAATGAAATGATGATCACACTTCGTTTCAAAATAGCATATTGTTATTTACATTAGGATTAAAAGTGTCACTTTTGTGGCGAGCAAATTATATATTTGCGAGGCGAAACGTAGCGTAGTCGAGCGGATACAAAATTTTTGTCACGCAAAAGACACTTTTAATCTAAATAAAATATATTTTTTCTCCAACCGAAATCCCCCATTTAATTATTAATTTGTACTTTGAAATCATTCAAACCAAATTTAGATAATAAAGCAAAAAGTAGGTAAGTAGAATATATTGAGGTAGTCATGAATATTTTGTCAAACTTTAGTCGCTATATTGCTAATTGAGTTAATTTGTGGTTCAATTTGCTGAGGTCTGTAAAAAAGGAATGTACTGAAGATTTAGGTGTATCTGAGAAGATACTGGAAAGAGATTTATTTGAATAGTCCCCAAAGAAGTTTATGAATGTCTACCAATGATTGGTGCAAAAAAAACACATTAAGCTGTATTCAGAAGATGTATTGATGCTGTATTTCTCAAACTTAGCAAATGAAATGAAGTCGTCAACGCTTTGGTCACAATATTCAATGTTGCAGTTAACGTTGGATATAAGCAAATCTTCAAAGTTACGTGCTTTTTTTCTCAAGAGACAAAATGAGTGACATGTATCGAAAAATCGCGAGTATTTACAAATGAGCAAGTTGATTGCTTTTTAAATGATGTACCTGATAATGTATATTTGATGATGAAGATACCTAACCGCTTCAAAAATAAAAGAACAAAAAGCTTTTTTTATCGAAAATATATGTTGCTTTATGTCCGCCCGGATTGGTAGAACGTCTATTACTTCTCAGATATGTTAGTGGAAAGTGTCATCGAATGGAGGTCGGTATTCATAAAATTAGTGCTGTCTGGCAACAAGTGGCAAAATTTTTGAAGCTAGACAGCTGAAAAGAGTACAGTGGACACGCATTTCGATGAACGTCTGCTACCCTTTTAGTTGACGGCGGTGGTGATCTTACTTGTCTTAAAAGACACGGACGATGGAGATCGAGCATTGTGGCGGAACATTGTAGACTCACTTCTGAATAAAGAAAATATTGCGAAAAGACTACTGAAACTTCATAGTGGTAATGATAAACCAAGTATCGTTGTCATTTTTGATTTCACAACATCTGAAGATGCTTTGAGAATTGCTCCAAGAATGAGGGTAGTGGCAGTTTCAGTGAATTATTTAATTTTAGTATTCGTTCAAACTGTGTATTTAATATCAATGCGTATAAACAAAAATTATTGTAAATATTGTTGAATAAACTTTTATAAATTAAAACTTGATTAGCATTAATCTAAGAAATAAAAGTGTTAACTTTGTTGGTAAGATACCATTTTTTTTTCTCAGTAAGGAAAATGTCAACCTCCTGGAGTCAAATCATGTCATAGTTTGGAATTTAGTATGCACTGTTGGAAGTGCTGTAGTATATTATATGTCGAAACTCATTCCTAGAGGATTTTTGGGCTGGTGAGATTATTATTAGTATTCACTAAAGTATCAAAAGTTAAACACTGGCCCATGAGATTTCCAGTGTAAAATAGCTAGAACCTTCTCGTATTCGCCGATCAAATAGTGCTCTATTTTTTGGAAAATTTAAAGAGCTTTATTTTCTAAATGGTGAACAGTTTACTACGGTCATGTTGGTCGGTTTAGCTCGATAGATGCACCGATACAATTTGTGCTACTTCTGAAAACATCCTGTCATACGAATTGTAAACAGTTTTTCATATAATTTCCAACTACCAATGCCCACCTCGACCGCAATGAAATGAGACGGAGAACCTTATCTTTTAATTATCTGAGCATGTTAGTAATATATTCTAGCATAATAAACGCATCTGCTGCAATGACGTTAAAAAAATTGACGTTTATTAATCATTTACAAGTGCACATGTCTACCTGTAACATAAATGAAACTAACGTAGAACTATTCTTGATGTGTATTACTAATATGTCTTATATCAAATAAATAGTAAGTTATAACGGGTATACAAAGCAAGGACAATAGAAAAAAATAGACTATGCACTTATTTATTCACGTCAAAGCACATGGAGTGATATTACGGAGGAATTTGTTTTCTCTCCTGTAACAAATTTAACGATAGAAAAAACTATTTTCAACATTAAGTCTAATGCTATTGGTCCTGATGGACTATCAGTGAAAATGTTTCTTTATCTTTTACCTCATTTAAGTAACCATATTACTTTTATTATTAATAAATGTTTAGCTACCGGTGTGATACCGAATGCTTGGAAAAATGCAAATGTGATACCCGTTCCTAAAATTTCTAATCCTACTCTTATTAGTCATTTTAGACCTATAAGCATATTATCAGTCATGTCAAAAATATTAGAGAAAATTGTTAATGATTAGTTTAATGAATATTTAATGAAAAATAAAATTGTTTCTCCTACTCAGTCAGGTTTTCGTAAATCTCACAGTACTTCTACTGCATTACTCTGTGTAACGGATGATATCATTGGTGCTTGCGATAGTGGTAGAGATACTTGTTTAATTTTACTGGATTATAGCAAAGCATTTGATACTTTGAATCATGCTATTCTTGCAACTAAACTCAGATACTTTGGTGTTAGTGATTTATCCATAAATTTTTTTAAAAATTATTTAAGTAATAGACAACAAAGAGTTCTTTTAGATAATAAGTTTTCTGAATATATTTGTTTAAATAAAGGAGTACCTCAAGGTAGTATTTTAGGTCCCTTGCTGTTCTCCATATATACGTCAGATTTGTCTAGTCATCTAAAATATTGTCGATCACATCAGTATGCTGATGATACTCAAATTTATTATTCTTTTAGTTATTGTGACCTTGATAAGGCTGTTGAACATATTAATTCAGATCTTGCTGCCATCAGTAGATATTCTAATGCTCATGAATTAATTATTAATGAAAGTAAGACAAAAATTTTAGTGTTTGGTAATCATCGAAATCTTATTCTATCAAATCAATCCTTTACTATTGAATTAAATAATATAATCTTAGATCCAGTAACTACTTGTAATAATCTTGGTCTTAGATTGGATGCAGATCTTAGATTCAGTTCTCATGTATCTAATTTAGTTAAAATGTCTTTTGGCAAATTAAAACTTTTTTATATGTATAAAGATATTCTATCTACTGATGTTAAGTTGCGAATATGTGATTCAATCATTCTCTCTCGAGTAACATATTGTGATGTCGTGTACTGGCCCGCGTTATTAGAAAAAGACAAACATTCTTTACAAAAAATTCAAAATGCTTGCCTTAGGTTTTGTTATAATATTAGAAAGTATGATCATATTTCTACAGTTTTCTGTGACTCTCGTTGGTTTAATTTACATTAACGTTTTGTAATTCATCTGACCTGTCTTGTATATAAGGTCTTAACTATTAAACAGCCTCAGTATTTATATGAAAAGTTGATAAAAAACTCCGACATACATGATTATATTACTAGACATCGTGATAATTTAAATGTACCCAAACATAAGCTAACTTTATTCCATCGTGGCTTCACCTACAACTCTGCAAATGTATTTAATTTGATACCACTAAATATTAAATCATCTTCTAGTATCGTGGTATTCAGAAAAAGGATCAAAGATTTTCTTGTGTCTAGCCGAGGTCATACATAGTGTTTTAGTATATTTAATTATTGTATATACTTTATGTTCTGTTACCTGTTTCAGGTGACAATTTTTGTATTTATTTGTATATTGCTAATATTTAAATTATATTTTTGCATTAGGGTGGTTGTACTGAGCAACACTGTTGGATACCGCCACTCATTTTGATATAATTATTTGTGTACTGTTGTTGTAATGCAATAAAGACCATATTATTATTATTATTATTATTATTATTATTATTATTATTATGTCGGCTCCTGTTGTTGGTATTACGACTGCTACGGTGGGAAACGTTCCTCGGAAAATGGTGGTCTTCCGAGACGTCTTGTAGACGGCTCTGTAACTGGTAGTATCCCAGGCTTCCAAATGTTTCGCCGCTGTTCACTGTCGACATCTTCAGTGGTGATTCCGTAAAGCTCTACCGCCACTGAGGCTGTTTGGGACCTCGCCAGTTTGATGCTCATCGTAGTAGTCGTAATACCAACAGCAGGAGCCGAAATAGATATACTGGCAGGCTCAGATATACCGATAGCGTATCTGTCCCCATTGAGTCTAGTCCGAGAACAATATAGACAGGTCAAAGAATCCCAGCTGAAGCAAGGGATGTGCACATTAATTCTGTTACTGGCAGCGATTAGTTACCGAGGTCACGGTACAACAACCCGGAAAGTCACTATACAGGGTGTCCGGAAATGATGAGCAAAACATTCAGGGGATAATTCTAGACCTAAAATAAATGCTACCTATTTATATAACATTTTATCCAAAATTGATTATTAACGGAGTTACGGGGTGTTTGTTAAAGTTAAGATTTTATTTTCGATATTTGTAAATAACTTCTTAAGAAATCCAAATATTTACATAAAATTTGTAAATCGGGGTTTTTGCGAACGAGAAATTCAAATATGTTTCTAATTTTGATGTCACTAGTAGACGGCGCCACTTGTGGCACATCATGTTCCTTTTAAATAGCAGAACTTTTTTGCATTCTAATGTATCCATCTGACTATCGAAACAATCGATTCCCCTACCTATTTTATTTGAAAAAGGTATCCTTTGCTGAAGTCGGTTGGCGTAACCATTTTTGAAATAATCCTATTTGAAATGCTCAGTACACCGAGTAAAAACTGTTTTGGTTTCAGGTAAAGTGCCTTTTCTGTTGAAAATACAACAAAATGTTACTTGAAAATGTTGTTCAGAATCGTAAATTATGGAGACGTGCAAAAATTTCAAGAAGATCGGCGAGGTTTGATGAAACCATTTTTAAACAAAGCACAAACAAAGCAGGCTGATTTTTTTTAAATTTTGCACATCTCCATAATTTACCGTTCTGAACAACTTTTTCAAGTAAAATTTTGCTGAATTTTCAGTAGAAAAGGCACTTTAACTAAAACGATAACAGTTTGCAATCGGTGCACTGAATATTTCAAATAAGATTATTTTCAAAACTGGTACTAACGACTTCAATAAGGTATACCTTTTTTAGATATAACAAGTAGAAGAATCGATTATTTCAATAGTCAAATGGATATACTAAGCAGCAAAAAAGTTCTGTCATTTAAAAGAAACATGATGTGCCATAAGTGGCGCCCTCTACTAGTGACGTCAAAATTAGAAACATATTTGAATTTCTCGTCTGCAAAAACCCCCGATTTACAAATTTTATGTAAATATTTGGATTTCTTAAGAAGCTATTTACAAATATCAAAAATAAAATTTTAACTTTAACACCCTGTAATTCCGTTAATAATCAATTTTGGAAAAAATGTTATAGAAAGAAGTAGCATTTATTTTGGGTTTAGAATTATCCCCTGAATTTTTTGCTCATCATTTTCGGACACTCTGTATATCTAATAGCACCAGCCGTGAAAGAGAAAACCACCACAACAATAGAAAATCATCGTTATTAAATGTGATACTATATACGCCTAGTTGAACTCTAAATTGAATAGTTTTGATAACTTAACTAACAAAATTATGAACTTATTAGTTAATTTCAGTGATATAGATAATGGTGGAAATTTAACGGCATTCGTTATGAAATTCAATTTACAAATAAATAGTATTTGACACTGGATCACTTTTATTTAATTTAAAATAATTTTCCCGGTTGTTATGCCGCGATCTTATTTTAATGACTTTGTCTTATTTGGAAACAAAATACAGTCACAAAATAATAATAAAAATTTACTCTTGCTTTGTTAACAATTTGGAAATTAATGAATTACACTCTTGACACAATACCAATAGCAATCATCAACAATCATCCACCCTCCGAGCATACGAAGCCAAAAGGCTGTAACAAATTCGTCGCATCCTTTCAGCTGATCGATCTTTCCACATATTAACTTTAAATTCACTTTGGGCAGTATTTACAGAAACATATAATGAAGTATATTCTGCCGAACGATCTTATCTCCGTAATCTAGGTTTTGTGTTTTGTGTCTGCGCGATCGAGAGGGCGATTCCTGATGACAATTGAATCCCATTCAGCGTCACGTGGCCTCAACGGAGGTAGATCACCCCCCGCTGCGCGGTGACGTCCGTCGCTAATTAATCCTCATTGTGAATTTCGTGCGGCGCATCGACTGGATGTTGCTTTTCACTTTTTCCACATTAGAAAGTGCTCAGTGGGTCTCTAGTCTATCATTTTCCACTCCGATGGACGGCGTTTTTGCAGCGAATTTTCTCAGGGCTATTTTTCCATATTTTTGAGTGACGTTTTAGCTAACAAGCAACTCCAGGCGACAGGTATAAAGGAAATGCTTTTATTATCTATATAGTTACACTTTTTGTCACTAATACGTGAGAAAAACAGCAATGAAACTTGTAGTATATAAAGCTACACTCAGAGAAGTCTCTTAACTGATATTCACACAACTAGTGTTGGCTGAGACAAGAACTCTTGGAAAAATTGGAATATAAAGTTTTGTCTTGTCTTTAAAGTCTCGTGCTCGATCTTGCAAGATCATGTGTTATCTTGTGAGATCTTGCATGATTCTGGCGATACATGAGAAATATGGAATTTTATTATGAATATGGCAACAGTGGTTAGTCTCAGTCCGCAACCGAATCTTGGAAGAAATGGATGTCCAGAGTGTGCACGACGTATTGCAGCAGCTGATACATTTGCTGCAACAAAATTCTCAAAATCACAGATTTATAGGTGACGTGTTAGTTACAGATGAAGCTTTTTTACACGGAATGGGATGTATAACATTCTTAATATTTCCAACAACACTTTTCCTTTAATCGGCAATAGATTGAATGATGAGAACTGATACCATGATCGGTAATGTCCACTAAAATATTACCCTTTCTTGTCTTATTATGCAAAACTTTTTAAATATCTTCGTGTCTTCCAATACAAACTATCAAGTCCTGTATTGTCATTGTC
Organism: Monochamus alternatus; assembly: GCA_037114965.1. NCBI lineage: Eukaryota > Metazoa > Arthropoda > Insecta > Coleoptera > Cerambycidae > Monochamus > Monochamus alternatus. The sequence continues at coordinate 77,739,193 of CM073427.1, forward strand.
TTGATCTCTTATCTTTCTTGTTTTGCAAAACTGAAATAAGACCAAGAAAAAGCAAGACAAGATACCAACATTTCACACAACGTTGTGCAATGTAATTTGTAGCATCTTTTTTAACAATTGGAGTCACCAATGAAGATACCGACAGTGAAAAGTGTGGTGAAACGCTTAGAGAAACATGAGGTGCAACCAGTTACAGAGGCGGCTACGGAATGTCTCGGAAGACTACTATCATCTGAGAAACGGTTCAGACCATAGCAGTCGTAATACCAACAGGAGCCAACATTAACATATGGGCGCCCGCCCATATATTAATGTGTTAAAGGAGGGGGACAGTGATAGAAGGTCCGCCCCCTGCCCACAGAGCCTAGCCTGAGAACAACAATGACAGGTCAAATAAACCCAGCTGAGCCTAGGGATGTGCACTTTAATTCTATTACTGGCAGCGACTAGTTAAATAGGACACTACAACTAATAACTAGATTTAGGTACTTCAACATCGATTATAGCAAATATCTAAAATACTTTATGGCTAAAATATTTATCATGTAAAATTGATTACTATATGATTTCCGTAGAGGAAGAATTAATTATATAAGTTTATCCCATAATGTCGTTATACTAGTAAAGCAAACTATAGTTATAAATTATTTTTTGACTCACTCTACGATAAATCGCTCCATATCCCATATTTTTTCAATTATTCACAATTAATCATCAATTTTTTAATGCTATTTCTTAACCGTGCTTCAGTAGGGTTGGAAGTAGGTATAATTTAGATGTTACGTTGTATTTACAACATATATACACCATTAGCAATTTTGTAAACACAAAAAAATATTGTTGACAGCTTAAGTACTAATCTTATTTATTTTTTAAAACTAGACTGCTAGGTGAGAAAAAGGTAACTAGAGTTTTGAACAGGGTAGTTTGATAAAATTCAGAACTCTAACACCTTCCTGTGCATAGATTTTGATGCACATCTAGGCGTGGTGTTGCATGCCTTTCCAGATGACTTGGGATTGTCCTAGAGATTAATTGTTATTAATGGTGATAAAATTTGCTTCGCAGTAACTCAGTATTAATGTAAGATTAGAGGCACTAGTAATTATCCATTACTCATTGCTTTTCTTTGATTAAATTTTTATCCTCCACACCTCAATTGCTTACATTAGCTACGGTAGCTACGAATTCGTCGTAATGAGAGTATTACTTCTGAAAACAGCAATTTTATCTTGTTATTTCTTTATTTCACATTAGTCTTCGTTGTTATGTTCGAAATAATGTGTTATTTAAAATATTTGATAAGGTTCAATGACAATTTATATTCAAAAATAATATTTGGTATCGTTTACAGATGCGTCGTTCTTCAAACAGTCCAGTATGCTCCTTCAGAAAACGCTATGCATAACGATGTGTTGCCATTGCAGAGTTTGGTTGGCATTCATCGCATTTTAATATCAATACGTCTCATAAAAATCCAACGTCTAACTATAACTTGCATAGCATTGCAAAGTATTTCGTGAAGATCTTCCTCTATTTCAGAGGGCATATTATATCATCCTGCAATATCTGTGCATGCATGCTGGAATCATACACGTACAAAAACTTTTATTTTTAGTTTGGTTGATATCCATCTCTATATAACTGTTTGCTATACTACATAAAACAAAAACAGTATCAAATCAAGTGATATAAAATATGGTTCCAACATAAACTTGCAAAATTTCAAACGTCTCAGGCGACATATCAAGATATTAACCGGTACAGTTTACAAAAATGTTATTTAAAATGCTCAATTTTATCTGATAGTAAAAATATTGGCTTTCATACAGAACAAAACATGCAATATCTACATTTAGTGTACCTCATTCGATAATGCACAAACCAACTGGTGGCGAATTATTTAATAAAAAAGCATGTGTTTACGTTTTGTCATACCCACTATATATTTTATTTATTTTATCTATTACGATTTTGAATAATTTTGCCAGAAGTCTTTTTGTTGGTGTACACCTACATTTACTTTCATGTACAAAATTTGCTTTCAATAAATCATAATGGCTTTATACTCGGTATTATAGATACCATCAGGTAGATGCGGTTTACACTGACTTTCGACAAAATACAGCATTTAATTTTTATTAACATATTTGCCTTCTTATCTTTGCACTAAAATACGGTATGTTATTTTCAATGGTGTCAAATCCAAAACCGACGAAGCTACAAAGAGGAGTTCCTCACGGTTCGAATTTAGGCCCACTACTATTTCTCTTATTCATTAATGAATTTTGATTTTTTAGATCCAATCTTGAATAATTTTTGATAATTTGGTATTTTTATTATACATGCAAGTATATGTCATTCGGATCTGATGAAGTATTGGAGAACAATTTATTGATATCAAGATTTAACTCGGTCTTTAGAAAAGAGATTTGCATTATTCGCTAGATTTTTGCACAACTTGTACAATTTAGTCAATTGTCCTTATACGGGGTGTTTCAATACACATGGCAATATTGCTAAGGCTGATAGAACAATGAAAAATTTGCTTAACAAACGTATATCAACTTAATTTTTTGTTACCGTGATCATAAGTTTTATCATGCAACTTTTCATTGCCAGCTTGCCGGAACTAACCTTTTACTGTTGCCAATTGAATAATATAATGAATTTAAAGGACTTTGTCTTGAATCTATGTATTTACTTATATTTGTATTGATTTGTGTGCATACTGATTTTACAAGAGGGTTATTATATAACTTCATATTCTGTCTTCTTTTCTAGGCTTCTCAGAGAATAAAATAAGTCTAGTACTTTAGTAAGTTGTAATAAAATTATTTTATTAAAAAGACAGCCCTGTGTCACCTTCGTGTGGTCTGTAGATGATTTTCGAGTATCCGCACAGCGACCATCGCCTCGAAGTACGAAGAGGACAAAAGAAACTGTGGGAATCGAACGGTACACCGAGTGACAGAAATGAGAGCGGACGGTAATGAATTTGCACAGAAATACCACGGAGACAGGTAAAAACGGAAAACGGGAACTCAATAATATTAAATATTTAACAGAAGTCGTGTGAGAATATAACGAGGGAAGACAAACGAAGAAAATGCCATTAGTTGCGATTATATCCTTTTCATCCGCATTCCTGATACACTTCAGTTCCAGGTGCCGATGTTCTTATTGCTATTATTATCATAACTAATCTCGAACGATATGAATTACGCGACGGCGTGGGCTCCTCATTAGAAAACGGTTTCTAATCGGGTAATTATAGAAATTAACGATTTATAATTGAATATATTCTACCGAACGATACGTAAATTAAACTTGTCTGTTACTTATCTCGGCTTTCGGAAACCGCACTGTTGTTTAGATATTCAGCATATATCGGCTATTTTCGTTGTTAAATGGTTCACTTGAATTACTTTGAAAGATAATTATATCGACAAGAAGTCTGACGTCTGGAAATTTTCGAGGGTAACCCAATAAAAAAAAATGGAGATAACTATCAACTTATCAATATAATAAATAATGTTAGTAAATCATTTGATAGGTTCATAGCGTGATGTATTAAAAGTATTATAAGTATTTTTTTACTGTATTGTAAAGGTATGTAAGCTAATATAAATCAATTTTCGTACAATTCCTATCAATGAAGTCATATGTATGTTCTCTGATACCAAAATATGTATAGGTATGCTAATGAAGAATTCCATAGACAAAGCTCTATTCAATATTTAATATGAAAATTAATCTTGCTAATATTTACTACAAAAAAATCAGGCATCATTCTATTAAGCATCAATATGAGTATTTCCGTTTTCAGGTTGCGTCTGATATTCCTCAAGGACCAATGCTGGGTGCATTGCTGATTAATATTTGTATTAATCATAATATTAATGTTAACTGTTTGAATGATTCTGATCTTTTATATACTGATGATATAAAAATGTTTCAAGATTACAACTTTTCAGAACTTCAGATACGTTATTAACATAAATAAACCTAATATTATCACAATTTAAAGGTTTACTTCGAAACAGAGCAATACAACTTCAGACTTTGAAGCGCATAATTCTCGAGATTATTCTAATCAACCTTATCTACCCGACTGTTAATTTTACTTGTAACTTTGACAGTACTAAAAATGCTAGTAAACTGTTTCGCCAGATCGAAGCTGCAATATTATTCACTAGCTTAAGCTTTACTTTACAAAAACCATATGTGTTGCAGAGAACCAAGACATTTTTGACATAAATAAGCTAACATACACCCTCCTGTGGTTAAATGCACTTGAAAAATATGTTTATTCACATTCGGTTAGTATTATAGACATTTCTTACCTTTAAAACGGAAGGAAAATGACTCATTACTTACCTACACTTCCACGCTAACCGAAAAAGTACTTTTTCGACTAGAAGCATCTGTCACTTTTCTCGTACCTTTCTTTGATTTTCTCCGGAATTATTCCGTCAAGCGCAGTGTCCGCAGCTTCTCGGACTTCCGGAGGAGTACAGGTTAATTCAAAATCAGACATTATGTACTTGTTTAAGCAAAAAAAATAAAATTTCGTAACGGAAAGAATATTTTTTGACGTAATTGTCAAAACCAATAAACTAGTAATATTGCCTAGCAACAGTTTCGTGGAGTTCTTTGTTGAAAAAAATATTAAATTATGATAACAAATTTTCTTAAAATTAATGATTTTAAAAGCTTGTAACTAAGCGATTGTGAATAAAATAGTATAAATACCACACAGAAAGGATCATTCCTCTAACCAAGCTTGTCTGTAATGTACCCCACTAGGTATGTAATATATTATTACAAACTTTTAGTGGTTGGGGTAATATAGTGTTATATATATTTTTTAATTTGGTCTATGCGAACATACGAAGTTACTCCACTTGCTCCACTGGGATTTTTTATTGAAAAGCTGCTGAAAGTAATATATTGTAGTACTCCCTTTTATATGGAGTGTTCGGATGCCAATGTTGAAAGGGTTTATATATTTGACCAAAAGCAATAAAAAAATTATTAAAACAACTATGCCTCAGACAAATAGTTCGTCTACAATACATTTCAAAAATAGAAAATAAAACTACAATAAAATGTAAAACTATGTTAGGAAATTTCAAACTAAGGTAGAATTAAGAATTAATTTGTTTGTAATCTGTTTCTTTTTTGTATGAGCCTTAATGAAATAAACAGTTTTCTTAAAAATCCTTCAAATTTTAACGTGCGATAACATTGCAATCCATTACCAGATATTGTTAACCTCAAACTACACAAACTGCTTTTCAAATTTGTAAGACCACACTGATATTTTCATAAGCACAAACCTAATATTGATAAATTATTTGTAACATTTGTTTGCTGAAATATATCTTCATTGCCATATAGTGTAATATTGCCTATTTATTATTTAAGTGTATTTTTTTCAATTTTTTTTTAATTTCTAAATATTATATTTGTTCGTCCTCTCTCTCAAATTGGGGCTTCCGGTTGAGCATATGTAAATAAATAACTAAATAACATAACATATTCGACGAGTTTCACATGACATTGCGTGCTGCGACATGCTTCTGTCAAATATTTTTTGCCCATAAAACATGAATCGGCGTTTTCAGTTTAAGCTCAAATTAACCCGAGACATTCGAAAACGTCTGCCAACATTGTCGCGCCATATTTTATTGATACAGTGATTCTTTACACGCAGGAAAGATTTTTGATTTATTTAGGCCAGACAAATGATTGGAATAACGTTTCAGTGAACAAAATCTGTATCAATTTCATTAGTTTTATAGTCAAGTGTAGCAGACTTTCTTCAGTAGCAGAATATTGGAGTACTAAGTGTTACAAGTATTTATTTATTTATTCCTAAATACAAATCGAGATAAATTGTTTTTATGTGTGCTTGTGTGAATTGGGGAAATAGTACAATCAGCTTTTGGAATTGGTAACACTGGCTAGAAAATGAAAAAATTACTATAGTACAGAAGTGTACGAGGCTTGTACTGGACTGTATTAGTAAATTTTGGTTCTCACTTAGACTAAAGTATAAAATGGCATTCACAAACTGATTATTTAATTATCTTTTATTAAATATACATCTTTTCCTGCCATAAATTTATATTAAAATATGCTATTTTAAGTTAAGCTATCTATATTTAATATCACACATATATACGTATTGAATTGTGGGGAAACTTTCTGTTTAAAATTCACTTCACTATGTAGACATACCATCGATTTTGCGGGACAACGTACATGTCTAGGAATCTTTGTACTTATAGACTGTACAATGATGTAGATGTGTGCCGTTTTATATATTCGCAGAGTGAATGGAACAATAATTATAAATGATAATAATTTCTACCTTTTATTTAATATAATCGCATACTGAAAAAGTATGATTTCATGTCACAATGATGCAGTTATATACATTTTAAAGCTACAATGCCGTATTTGCACATGCTACTGACAAATAACTTATCACATTTTATATCATGATTTTTATATTAATTCTATCGTTTTATTTGACTGCTATAATTAACCTCAATTCGAATTCGATTGGTACTTCGTTACTTTCATTCAACATATTACCTTTTTTTAACCTGATGTATTAATATTGTCCTGACCTTTTTACCCACTTACCACAGATCTGAGAAACACAGAGATAATTTATGAAATTATAATTTTATATAAAAAATCGTATTTCCTTATTCTTTAACAAACTAATCCTCACTAACTTCAGATCAATAAGTAACAGTAAATCGGATTTTTCGAAAATGACCTTGGTTTACTGGCATCTCGTTTACTTTCCAAGATATCAGTAAATCGCTCCAAATTGATATCTCATGCAACATTTGATGGCTTTTTGGAATGCGTCTTTAATTGATTTAGATTTTTTTTTTCAGGATAATTGGAAAAACACAAAAATGTTACTTTTCCAGCTCAACAGTCTTAAGATTTCTCATAAAATTAAACAAAATGGGGCAAATTAACACTGCAAACATCTTGGGATGTTATAATTTAAAATAGTACTAATTATTTGATGCAAACATCGTCCATTATTATTAATAGTGTTGCTATTATTAGTATTAACAGAATTTAATTCCCCAAAAATACAGGAAGTTTAAAAATGTATCGGCGTCAAGTACACCTTGCACTAGTGGCCTACAGATGGCGACATCAGATGCTGTCACAAAATTTTTTTTCAGTACTTGCTTTTCTCAAATTTAAATGTTTACTTATTTTCGATAAGGTACTGATTTATGGGAAGTATGATAGGTGCATATTATCGTGTGACAGCTAATACGAAAGGTGTTTTCCGAATAGTCAAAATATTATGTTTGAACCACATTAAACAACGGTTGTAATGCCTTGATGGTAAACGTGTGGCAGTGTTTTATGTATTTGTGTACATTTGCGTGTATTTTTCTGTTATCCTTTGTAGCTTTCAAAGCGCCGTAAATTGATACACGTGTCAATGCGGTGACCTGTCAATACGTTTGAGACCTTTGACTTTGGCCGAATATACCTAACCTCCCGGCTGACAGAAGGCCAGTGACGGCGATAAATGAAAATTGATTTAATATGGATCTGAAAAAACGAAATTTTTCGCTTTACAAATAATATTGGAAATTTTTTAAAGAACGATTCTGTTAATTCTTTTGTTTCCCTATCTCCTCTTAAAATATTTGTATATAGTCATAGTTAACCCTGTATATCCTTCATTTAATAATAAAAATTACTTGAAATCAAGAAAAGTACTATACTTAATATGAGATAAAGTTATGTTTATTTAAAGAATTGTTTTGTTTTATTTAGATAATATGAATTACTTGAGTCAATAATTGTTATTCTCACATAGTAAATAATACTACTGTGTCTCCATAGTTCCAAAGTTATTTTGATTTTGTTAACAAAATAATGCTAGTTGCCGCTATAATGAAACAAATATGTACTTCGAAAGCAACAATAACACGGCAATAAAACATAATTGTCGCATGACCTGAAAATGATAAAATTGTTTTGCAAGCACATTTCGCTCTTGAAGTAAGCAATCACCTAAACGTTGCTCTGAGAACATTTTAATATTTACATTGTTAGACAGAGTCCGGTCCTGTTAGAAGCCGCATATCCCCGATCTCCAATAATAAGATGTACAATTCTCAAGTTTACATTTTAACTGTTTATTAATGTATTATCTGAGAAACTAAGATGCTGTAATGGGAAATTGTCACATTAACACGCCGATCAATTATCTTTAAGAGTTTCAGTTTAATAAATATTTACTTTTCATTCCTAAAAATTAAATTTTCAACAGTTGGAATTTATATTCCATGCTACGCTACCTTTCCAACTATGTAGGTAAATGTAATCTTTTAACAGAGACCATAGATTAGATATTACGCTCGACTTATGCTACTAAATCAAAGTTCATGATTATATAATCCATTAATTTTCTCCAGAAATAAAGGCTCAGTTATACGAAATACCATGCATTGTCCGGCGCGTTAAAGCGCTACCGTAGAACAAAATCCATAACTAATTTTTTTCATTAATCCGGGCGACGTGAATGGTACCCCCGTTGGGCAAAAACTGGCAGCTTTATTAGACTCCATTCTTCTCACAATTCGCCGTACTTGATGGATACTCGTACGTATATATCTACAAATCTCATCAATATTATCTTTAGTTTTAATGAAAAAAGAGGAGCGTTGTCAATTATTTTATATATCGTAGATCCGGCATCGCCAGACTATTATTAATGATTTTCTTCAGGTAGTGTGTTGGAGCATTACAATGCCTCCGGTTTTTTTACATCTGATCAAGCTCGTATCTTGATTGATAGAATTAATTGAGCATGGCTAATAATAACGTGGAATTACACCTTTTCAGCTCATTTGAATATTACCTACTTCTGTCCGCTGAAATTTTAACTTCACCGTAGAAATGCTCATTAAGACATTTTCCTGTCGGCAGCGATGAAACACGATGACGTGCACCAATCTACAGTCTTGGTTTTTTCGTATTTAACATAAAAATATGGCAACATTTATTCAAAAAGCAAAGTGATGTTAGTTGAAACAAATATCAATGTATATACAAGGTGTTTCTCAAGCAATGGGCCACATACCACCATGGTAATAGTTTAAGCCAAAGTATGAAAAATATATTTATACAGTGTGACCTATTTCAAATGGAAACAGGTCTATAAAAATGGTATTTATTATCCGATTTTTGCGGGTTTTTTTTCAAAGATGGAGTAGTAAAAACTCTATTCTGGTGCAGAATGTTAACATTTCTTTTTCATTTGTAAAGCCTACTTCTAATTTTTTTTTTACTGACAAATTTTATGAAAACTGTTTTTTTTATCTAACTACGGCTCTGGATTCAGCATGTCCTAATACGGTTATACACCAAATATGGTAAATAAATATTAGCAGCTTTTCTAGCAAGTTACTGGAAAGGCTACCTGAGAACACCATGAAGCAAAATTTCAATTACCACTTACAGGGTATTCGTAAAGTGGTGACTATACTAAAGAAATTTAAACTAAAATGTCTTATATATATTTAAATAACACACCCTGTATATTTTTCAATATTCCTTTATATAATCGTTTTTTTTATATATTTTTAGGTATTAACAATATTATGTGAAACTAACTACTCTCTCTCTCTCTCTTCATTCAATCAGGTTAGTAAATTTAATTAGATTTAGATAATCACGTTTCCTCAAATACAGTAATACTTAATTGAAAGATTAACTTATTCTTGTATAATAAGATTGTATATTCCTCATTTAAAAATAAAAATTACTTGAAATCAAGAAAGCCACTATACTTAATATGATATAGTTATATTTGTTTAAAAAATTGTTCTGCTTTATTTAAATAATATGAATTACTTGAATCAACAATTGTTATTCTCAAAATAAAGTTTTGTTTTTTATGTGAAGTTTTAAGTGACTTACTGCAAATATTTTAAATAATTTTGAAGAAAGTAATTAAGAAAAAATAAAATGTTTTCTTGCTATATTGTATTCCTTTCTAGAGTAGTTAGTACTCTGCCCACCTTATATAAATAATTAAACTTAGTAGTATTAAATTATGTATAAAAGGAAAGAAAAAAATATAGCAAACTGTCATAGTCATTCATTAGCGGCACACCCGACATATACTACTTTTTAGCTCTCCTCAGTATGCGGTAGGAGGCGAGGCAGCCGACAACTTATCCGACACAAACGAACTTAAGTCGAAGGAACTACATACTCAACTTTAATACAATTTGTAGTAAATATTACTTTAATTATGTCTTTATAGTTTTGGATTTTATCATAAGTATTGTATTAATATCATCTATAAATATTATTATTTTGCACTACAGCAGCATTTTAAATTTTACAGTATGGCATTTATTACAAAATATTTAGTTTTAATTTGTGCAAATCTATAAACTTATAATTTAAGGAATAATAACGTATTCTGTTATTAATAATGCCTATTTTGTTCATACATATTTTAATAAAATATTATTCTTTAAGTAAATCTTAAGTTTAGTCATTTTAAGAAAAAAGTGAAGAATTAAGTATAAGATATGCTTAGGTGTCAAGAATGTGTAATTATTTATAACAAATATACTTTATTATTAAATTAATACATATACGAATTGAAGGAAAATTTTAAGTACCTATATGATTATCCTCAATACAGATTATTAGTTCAATTTCAAGTCTCCAAAACCTAAAAGTAGCCTATTTCAAATTGATTATGTATTTCTTATCTATTCTAATCATTACTCTGTAGACCTAAATCTTTCAAATACAGAGATCAACACGAAATTCAGTTATTTAATATAATTTTTTTCTTCATTTTAACAATCGGGTAATATAGTAAAGATAACGTAGAAATCTCTACTAAAAACACAATAAATATGTTTTGTGACATCCCATCCATACATGCGGATGTTCATTTGATACAATATTTTAAGGGCAATTCGTAGTGCCATCGACAATACACCGAATAAAGGAGATTACGACGTATTATCCTCTTATCCGTATTTTCCTGTTTCCCATCCCACAAATACAGAGGAACGCATGCTGTTCGGGAGTAATCCTTGTTTGCATGCTGCATTTAAAAGGGCATGCCAATATTTAGTTGACATTTTAGGCGGAACTGGCCAGACACAATGAGGTAGTGCCGGAGACAGACAAGGGCAGTTACTTTTACACTCCGGCTGATTCGAAAGGGTATTCTTACGCATGTTAAACCCGATTTACCTATTTGCCCCTCACGAAGGACGTTATGATATTGGTTATTGATATTGTTACCGGCCTCTAGTTGATTTCGACTCAAACGGGCCCGTTGACAGTATTATACATATTTTTTACATTATTGTTCAGTTATTGGAACCAATTCGAATCAATTTTTCATAATTCATGTCAGGTGATTCAGATCTGAACTAAAAACATTTTTTGAATGTGCAGGAGATTTTTACAAATATAATTTTGTAAAAAGAATCAAAAAGGGAAGTTCGTAAATATTTGAAAAAACACTATTGTGCCGCACTGGAAACTGGTCTACTGTAAAATCTGACAAGGTAAAGCATGCAATTGGCGATAGGACAAAAAATTGAAAGAAATTGCCAAGGAAAGAAATAACTAACATTTTAAAAACACCTATTTTATATAGCGAAGTCAACTACTTTTGTTGCCGCTATTGTTATTAATATAATTAATTTGAGGGTTTAATTAGTAAAATAGTCACAAAAGAGCTTAAGATCATCCGCAAAAAGCAAGTAATCACAATGAACAACAAAACGGAAAGTATTTATAAACATTAAAAAAATAGCGGGCTCAAATCATTTACCTCCATGAGGTACACCACAGGTACTTACAAACGATTTGAATCTATTCTAGCCACAAATTGCACCCTATCAGAAAGGTATCATATAGATTCAGAAATAAAATATATAATTTGTTATGATCAATACAAATTCTGTTGCAAAGAAACTGTTCGTTCAGACCTTCTGATAAACCTAGTGAGATGAACTAAATTTGAAGAAGACAATGGCCCAAATATGACGCATGTAGTATGAAAAAAACTTTAGATTTTTAATTAGGGAAACTTTTGCATAGTTAGCATTGGTTTCTATGGAATTTGATTATTAAACAAACTCATCCCTTTTGATTGTCAACATTTATTTCTTCTTTGGTGTCATTTTGTGTGGTTGGTGGAAGTAGATATGTCTGAAATCGAGATAAAAGAGGAGTTATCCGACAATCAGATTGAGGCGTCAGAGAACATATCCAAATCTCGATTGACATATATGAAAAAGAATGTAAAAAATTTCAAAAATGAAAAAACAAAATCTGAGGAGTTTTGAAAATTACACAGAAATACATTGCTCACCGCTTTCAGAGCGTGTCCCACAACAAATTCTTCATAAACTATCGACAGAAGAAATACACTTTTCACCTTGTGAGAATAAACAGCATAAAATTCTACAGAAAATTGCTGAGTTTTTAAAGCTGCCAAATCTAGAAATGTATACTGGACATTGCTTCTGCCGTTCTGCAGCTACGGTGGTTGCAAATTCTGGAGCAGACTTGGTAGTAAAGTCGTTGGATGGTTGGCAGTCTTTTTCCGTAGCAGAGGCATACATTGTGGAATCAGTGGCCAACAAAATTGCTGTATTAGAATGCATACTTCAGACCACTGGCGCCAATACATCGGTATCCTGGTCGGAGCAAAAGAGTGATTCTTCCTTTCCTATACATATTTCTGGGAACGTTAATTGTAATATTAATATTTGTATTCACAAATGGTAGGTATAATGATTTAAATTAGTGGTTATAAGAACTTAAAAAATGAAATTCTTTATTTATCAATTTTAACATTAGGTTTAGAAAAAGTACAGTTTTAAATGAAGATTTGTTATTAAAAGCACCCTGTATATATTGAATACCGTCATACTACATTTAGTAAAGTTGAAAGTCTTATTTACATGCTTGGAGACATACGAGAAACAAATACGATACGAATTCATTATAAAATTCGATTTCTTTGCCATCGAGATATATACCACATAGTTTATTATTTTCAATATTGCCTTGTCTCTATGCATAGCGTTGCGAAATATAAATTATATTATTACGACATAACAGCACTATAGAAATATTAGCTAGACAGGTATAAAATATATTACCTACATAAAAAATAAAATTATTTCTGCACCAATCTAACACCTGTTTTATCGCGGACTTTAATAAAAAAAACTAATAAATAATTATGTTGCTTTAACTATGTCTAATATATTCATTTTGATAGGTTCTCGATTCATTAGTTGCAGAACAAAAAATTTAATTATAATTCAATTTAGTTTGTGGAGAAGATTAGAAGAAATCTCCAGTTTAAAATTGTGAAAATATACGAGTGATTCAGCTTTGACTGGCAAATTTCAAAGAACAACTTTTTTCCATTAATCGAATTTAAAAATAATATCCATTGCAGAATATGATTTTAATTGATGTTTACTCTTTATAAATTTTAAAAAACTTTATGGTTTTCAAGAAAAGCTGCATTAATTACAAAATTTTAACTTTCTTTATAAAATAATCAAAAAGTTAGTACTTACTTTTATAAAAAAATGAGCTAGGTAGATATTAAATAAGTGAATATTGTCTTACGTGAAAATAAAAAAAATAAAACAAGAAAAAAAAACAATTATTTAAAAAAGAAGAATTAAAGAATTTTGTGTAATATAAAAAAAACCGTAATAATCGAAACCAAAGAAATTTAAAAATGGAAACCATTTATTTTTAAAATATCTCTTCAAAAAGAAGTCCAACGGATTTAAGTCAGAAAATCTTGGTGTCTATGCACCATTGTGCAAGAATCACAATGGGATCTGGACAGCTAAGGTCCAGGCAGATCATAAAAATGTTTAAGATGAAATGAAATCAATAGTGAATAGCAATAAAAATTAATGAATGTGTTCAATAACATAACACGTCAGCTATAAATCTGGGATTTTGAGCATTTTGCTGCAACAATCATTCGTTAAATCTAATTTGTAAGGAATAATAGTAATGCTTGGACATGTTTGGATTTAATTGAGCCTCGTGTTTGATACGCCACACTGTTGATTGGCATATCCCTTGTACTTGTTGAGTGATTTGCTTGGTACTAATACGAGGATTCTCTTCAACCATCTCTAAAATGTGTTCCTCAGCTGCTGCAATAGGTCATGCCCGCGTTGCACTACCCTGGTAAAAGTAGTTGCTTTTGGCGCATATCTACCGAGAAATCTATTCCCAATGTTTTATTAAAAAGTTGTGAATCACCCTGTATAGAAACAGCAAATTTAACAACAATTTTAGAGTACTTAATATAAAAAATAAGATTCTGTCCTCAGAAGGTATTGTATACAGATAAACTGACCTAAATGATATTTTTAAATTCAGCAGGAGAGATGCTGTATATACAAACACTTGACGCTTTTTCTACCGCTAACAGACGTACAATAGTAGGCCTTACGATGCCAATGTTACTTCCACAGCCTTAATTATAAACAAGATATTTTTTCGTCGAGCGTTGAAATATTCGAGTCGAACTGACGGTAAACGTATTGGTCACAGCGAATTAGGCCCGATCCTAATCCATCAATCCTCGATTCGGAGTCCATTATTTGATTTCCCATAGGCCTAGACGAGGTGGATGCCTGCGCGGCGGGTACCGTAGGAAAGGTGCGAAGTGTGATATAATTATGTGCATTGTCTGAAGATTAATAGCACCGCCCGAGGAGGTCAGCGGCTTCTGTTTGATTGCCCTGTCCCGCTAACTATCAAATAATCAACTGTGACCGTACACCGGCATTCCGTTGAGATGCAGGTTACGGTGTCCTCTTCTGCTGCCGCTGCCGCTGCCGTAGGAACGGAGCGTACGGACGCTTGATGCCCCGCGTAATTATTATTCAGCGTAATTAATAAAAATCTGTCAGCTGCCGTAATAGAAAATGTCTTTACACCATTTATTTCAGAGATGTCAGTGGGGAATTTAAATATCCCACCGGATGGCGGGCACAGGTATATAAATATTGTTGAAATGTTTAACAACTCTAGTTGGTTGCGTGTAATTTGTAAAAGATATAAATGACGCCTGGTTTTAAATAATATCAAATAAAAGCTGTTGGTTTCAGATACAACTGTAGACAATAAAAAGGTTTTGAGAACGTTTTTATCCATCGTTGTACCACATTCAGCGTATACTGATAAAAATGGATGGAAATTTCTATGTTTTGCTGTGCTTCTACAAAATAAAATTAGGAAATTTCAGAAATAGTGGGGTAATAAAATGTATACTACATCGGAATTATTTACTTTTTCTAAATTTATTATAAAATTTTACAGAAGTATTCATGTGCTTTCGGCTGCACATGCGCAGAGGCATATCAACCTAACCTCTAACCTAATACGTTTTAGTTGTATTTTTAACGTGTAGTAGATAAATATATATGGTTCATTAATAAGGACTTTTTGTGAGATATTCGTAAAACAGTAAGTATAAGATTATATTTTGTTACGCATACATTTCCAGCTTGTGCCAATTTAAATATTATACAATTTATAAATGTCATAGAAACTGAAACAGTACGTTGTTTAGACGTTTGCATCAAAATTACGCTATTACATATTATTATTGAATCACCATACAATATTCATTTCTAACAACATATTTATCTTTATGACAGTAAAAATAGTAATTGCTTACAACAGATATTAACAGTAGATATATCTACAAATATTTGCAAAAACCAAGGAATATATACTGATGTTTCAAGAATAATTATGTAGTATTTTCAGAGAAAATATTCAACATATTTTCTATGCGAATGAAATACCTACATTGCAATACATTTTTAGATGATGGGTGGAGAATACACTTTTACAGAGAAGGATGGTTAACTCACATTTACAAGATGGATGGACAAATTCTAATAAAAAAATCTTCCTACGCAGAAGTTCTACTACTGACTTAAATACTTAGAAATAAAAATGTGACTCACATAGTGTATTTATTATTGAATTCTAATAATACAATCTACTGTATTTCTAATAATTTGTTAGTAAGAAATATCGTGCATATTATGTTGACTAGCTTAAATAGGTACTTTTGTAAATTTTAACAAACAGAAATTTTTTTGCATGACATTAAAAGTAAAATTTTGCCTCTTTTCAACTTCATCTGTCAAACATACTCTCCATATGTCTGCAAAAATAATATAATACATTTTTAAATTGGTTTCTGTTACACTATTCAGGTTAAACAAAATGTAAATATTTGAACTGATTGATAAACTCTTTGGTACATACATTTTTTTAACATATGCATATATTGCTCAATTTTTTACACATTGGTATTCAGTAATATATGCGAAATAAGTCACAAATTGCCAACGTAAAGTTATGTGAAATTACATATACCTAAATTTTTACCAGTGTAGTGGACTACATACAGGGGTCATATTTTTGGATTCTTTTTTGCAAAGTGGATCAGTCTGTTCCCGTTACGAGCATTATATCTGCGATATACATTATGAAAACTAAATAATATCTCATTTGTATATTATTCGTTTTCACGGTGTAGCAAAACTGAGCGCATGATTGGTTAAAAGTGCCACACAAATAAAATATCTCTTAGAATATGCAGATCTAGGTAATTTATCCATAGTGGATATACTACAAGATCGCGAAAGACATGGCTATAGTTAACACAGAAAAGTAACTTATTTAAAGTCAGTATTTTATAGATTTGTTCATACAATTTAAATAATCAGTATTTTATCAACTTACATAACAGCAACAAACACAATACAAATATATCCAAAATTGTAAAATATTTGAATAGTTTTGATTATGTCGTACCATTAATAAATTATAAAATTTTTACTTAAAAATATGACAATTTCAATTTTATCTTGAATAAAATTGAAAAATTCTGAACAATTTTATAATTTATCTTGCTCATGTAAAAGAATAATAATAATAAGCCGTCATTTTATTTAGTATTGTGTGTTGTCAAATAAAGCTTATTTTTTTAAAATAATTAGGTTTAATAATGGCTGATACATATTCATATCCGTCTTTCGGAGTCATGCTCATTTCAGAAAGGTCCAATTCCTGGAAGACCTTTGGGTGTTGAACGCCTGAGTTGGAAGTAGTTATTCTACATGAAATTGAAAACCCAAATATGAGTACTAGGAAGATCGCTGCAAATCTTAAAATTAGTTTGATCCGTTCTGAAACATCAACAGTTACACCCTTATCACATACAAAGCCTTTAAAATTAACAAAAATCCAGAAACTTTTTTAAAAATGCTATAATGAACTTCCACAATAAACATGTTTGGTCTGATGAAAACCTTAATGCCATAATAGAATCTCGATTTCAGTATCAGTTTTCTTTGAATGTATCGGTGGGTATTATTGGAAATTTTTTTGCTGGGCCTTACTTTTTACCAAGAACTTTAACCGGTGCCTTCTACAGACATTTTCATGAAAACGTTTTAGCTGAACTACTGGACGATGTTATCTATGCGCTAAGACAAATAATGTGGTTCAAGCACGACGGGGCTCCCCCACATTTTAGTTTGACTGCTCGTGAATTTATTTTGGCCACCCATATCACCCGATACGAACCTTATTGATTTTTTTGTTTGGGACATTTCAAGACGTTAACAACAAGGTTTACATTGAATCTGAGGAGCACTTACGCCAA
Source organism: Monochamus alternatus (assembly GCA_037114965.1). Classification (NCBI taxonomy): domain Eukaryota; kingdom Metazoa; phylum Arthropoda; class Insecta; order Coleoptera; family Cerambycidae; genus Monochamus; species Monochamus alternatus. Next base: position 77,756,981 of record CM073427.1, read on the forward strand.
CAAATTATAGCTATCATTAAGTAATTTAAAGTAAGTAATTAAGGTGTAAAAATGCACATGATAAAATAAATGAATTTTATCGAATTGGAATAAAAAAGAGTAAAGAAATAAATTATGAGACATTCTACAAGAAAGAGGTATTAGTAGCAAAATAATACGAAAGATCTACAATTCTAATTTGAAATCGGTAATAAATAATAATATGAGATCAGAAACATTCGTGACCACTGAAGGTTTAAGGCAAGGAGGAAGCTTGAGTCCGCTATTATCTATCATTTCCATAGATAAGATAATAAAAAAGGCACATTAAGATCTAAGAAGTTAGCTATAGGCCACATACAACTACAAATAGTGGAAATTTCTGAAGAGGAATGTGTAGACGACATTGTAATAATAAGAAATCAAAATGATTTCTAAATTTAGATATATGGAACGAGTTACTGAAAAAATATGGAATGAAACTTAATAAAAATAAAACCAAGGTGATAGTGATAGGGAAAGAAAAAAAGGAACTTACTGTAAAAATCGATGACATAATAGATCAAGTAGAAATATTTCAATATTTAGGTGTAACAATAAGCGAGACAGGGACACAAGAAGCAGATATAAATAACAGAATAAAGAAATCAAATAAACTATACCATGCAATGAGTAACAAGTTTATAAGTAAACAGGAAATAACAAGATCAACAAAAACTAAAATATTTAAGGCAATGTACAGACCCATATTAACATATGGCTGTGAAACTTTTGATAGAAAAGTCAAATACAGACCGTATTTAAGAAGAACGAGAGGTGTAACAAAAAGAGATAGAATGATAAATGTAGATATATGAAGAAAATTGGGAATACAGTCAAAATTAGAATAGGTTCATAGAAAGAAGGCAATAAGAGTGGTGGGGACATTTACAGCGCATGGAAAAAACGGACCCTACATCACATGATGGTAGAAGGGGTTGTGAATTATATATATCTCAAGCCGTTTAGAAAATAAAACTTAAAAATTGATCTTTTTTTATTTTTGACACGCTGTAGCTGGACAATGGCTGTCCGATCCCACATGCATACCAAAAAAATTCTTATTTTTGGGCACAGAATACGCTCCCGGATTTTTGACCTCTACTTAAGAAACACCCTGTAGTGCAGTTTCTGAAATTAATATTCATAGTATTAATTAATATTTTCTCTACAGGCACACTCTCCCTATATATGCCTCTAAAATGCGAGTCAACAGCCTACAGCTGGGGCACGCGTCACAGATTAAAATATCTTTGTACAAATCACGAAATTATAGCAATCGGAAAAAAATTACACGTTTCGTACAAACGGCCCGGCGTACGCAGAAGGTAACATAACGGTTTCCGACGCACAAAAAAGCGATTTCAAAAGATGCGGGGCGGTGAATAAGGCTATATGAATGCGGTCCTTGGCCGGGTATCGGATGACAATCTGGTGAATGCGCGATTTTTTTAGCGGCGTTTTGTTGCCGCTCTAGTGGGTGTGACCGGGTCCTTCCGGACACCCTGTGTCCTGTGCGACGAGTTCAGCCCCGGGGGGTTGATCTCCGAGCTAGTTCTGAGCACCCTTCTAGGAGATCCAGGTATTGGCATTCAGCCTACTTACCTATTCCGAGTTCATTATTTTCACATCAGTTGTATAATACAGAAAATCACTTAAATTGACAGACAACTACAAAGTAAATAAGAATAAATAGGGTAATTTCACAAAGTTCACTTTATTATAAAGTATTTACAGAAAAATTGTTGCTTAAATATATAATGTAATTAATTGAAATGAATGAATCAAGATTTTGATCACAAAAGAAGTCAACGGTTTCCCGAAAATATTGGGGAAGTTGCATGAATTTTATATTGGTCAGAATATATGTCTGTTGGCAATAATCACATAATAATAAAAATATAAACATTAATATATTGCCATACAATGTAAAAAAACACGTAGTAGAAAACGGGGTACCATTGGTGTATAAACAGGCGTTTGTTTATTGTATTTTTGCGTTTTTGTGTGGTTTTATAGATACATACTGTAAATACGATCATAATTATTAGTGATGATATTGTGAACTTACCGTATTGTTAAACGTAACTTATTCATTTATTTACAATATAAATTTTCTCGTGACAATTACGGCGACAATGCTGTTGATATATGATTTCACATTAAACTACTTGTTTTAATTTTAAATATAATAAATAAAAGTAATTTATAATGATGTTTAACATTTATTAATTTTTAAAAATTAATTTAATACATTTTTATTTATATTTTCTACTGACTTCATTTATCTTTAAACATGTTTATGGTTATCATTATTTATTACTTATGTTTTCAGAATAAAACAGGTAATTTAATCTAGTGAAGTCAAATAGCAAAATTTTATAAATGCCTCAAATAACATTCTATGTACCTTTAAAAGACCTCCAGGGACAGATATCTCCGTAGGAAGGGCCTGTAGGAAAAAAAATTATAGGAACTCGTCATCTTATTTTTCATGTTTTATCTGCATCCGAGAGATTTCCTACATTTCCCCGGACATCCTGTACATTTCTCATATCGATGACAAAACCATCCGTAACTCTTAAAAACACAGCGATTTGAGCCACCCTATACTGTAGGTACAGGTACAAATTTTGCTAGTTTGTGTTCTCCAACAAATTACTTAATATTTTAACTACCTAAACGTGCTATAGCAAACTATTTTGTGATTATATAAAAAAAAAAATCTTATTCTATGACGTCAACACCAGTCTCTTTCGAGAAAATTCGGAGATGTTTTATTGAAAAAAATTTAAAAAACGTGGGCTACAACTTAAAAACAAAAAATAAATATACAATTTTATATGACTCCATCAAGAAATATACAGCAAAGGAAAGCATCCGTTTATATATTTTTTTTCATATTTTTATTCTACATGTCAAGCAGCTGTAAACGTTTGGCAAACAACTAATCGCCGTTAAGTTTAAGTTTCCCAAAGTACCGCCTACATTTGCTTCAAATGAATACATATACCCGCATATTCAAACTGACAGTGCATGTATCGATGTTTTCTATTTACAAAACCATCCATTTAATTCATACTTCATAAATGTAATAATTCTCGTTGTTAAACAAATATATGCATTAGCACAACACAATTCCTTCTGCAATTTATGGTTGGTATCTTTAAATGTAACAATTATTATTACATAATGTTTGTCAGATACCTATGTTCTCACATGTAAAATATGATGAACGTCTGTCTGAAATGGTTCAAGATCCGGCGATATGCAACATTCGCACATAAAATTATCAAACGCTTAGCTCTCAAAAAGAGAAATCTTTTAACTGATTAACCTAAAGGTAGGTATCCATGAAGAGACCAAAATTTAGTCACTACTAAACACTTTAGTGTTTTTCGATAGTATGGGATAGAAAACATTAAAATAAAATTTGGGACACGTGGTGTTAAAAGGGATGAGATAAGCTCCATTTTCAATCGAAAGAATTATCTTTGAGATTTTACAGAAACGACTAACGACGTTATCAATTATATTTTTTCCACAGCCAAATTTTTTTCCTATTAAAAACCTCCCCTTTTTCTAATAAACTGACTTTCGTCGGTCGAAAAGAAGTGTCGAAAAAGGTTCTGATCAACAGTTTCTACATTTACTACAATTTCAGCTATAAAATTAAATCTGTTTTCAATGTGACGCTCAGGCAAGTACTCCAAATTGTGAGTTTTGTAGTCATGATACCCATTGGTCTTTAAAATTCTTTGAGCGGTTGATTTATCCAAATTCAATTTCCGGCTAGCCTGCCCTATAGAAATTCGTGGATTTTGTTCGAAATAGTGTATCAATCTAGTTGTATCAATCTGTTTATATCAGGTGGAAGGTATCAATTTTACAATAAAAATTTATTACCAATAAGTTTTCTCTATCTCGTAAAATAAAAAAGTTAGACAGCCTTAAAGTTTGGGCACTTTACAAGTTTTTTTGTTATTACTCATAAAGTTGGCCATGGATCTCAAATTTGTTTTTATGAGCATAAAAGCCTCCAAAAATGCAACTATATATATACAGGGTGTCTCGCTTAAAAGTGGAACAAGCCTGTAACATGTCTACCGTGCGACCGATTTCAAAAAACTTTTTTTTGTTGGGTACACCTTCAAAAAGTCTATCTTCGACATACTTGGTGTTCTCTAAAATTGGAAACCGTGGCCGACTACGATACAATTTATGTGGCCTAAAAACGGAAAATCATATTAGGGATTTTTTTATTCAAAAAATTCCCACGAATTCTTGATCAGGACTCCATCAAACCCTACCAACCAAATTTTCATAGCCACATTATACAGGGTGCTCAGGATAACTTGGGTGTCTCGCTTAAAAGTGGAACAAGCCTGTAACATGCCTACCGTTCGACCGATTTCAATAAACTTTTTTTTGTTGGATACACCTTCAAAAAGTAGACGTAGTCGGCCACGGTTTCGAATTTTAGAGAACACCAGGTATGTACAAGGTAGACTTTTTGAAGATGTATCTAACAAAAAAAAGTTTATTGAAATCGGTCGCACGGTAGACATGTTACAGGCTTGTTCCACTTTTAAGCGAGACACCCAAGTTATCCTGAGCACCCTGTATAATGTGGCAACGAAAATTTGGTTGGTAGGGTTTTCTGGGGTGCTGATCAAGAATTTGTAAGAATTATTCGAATCAAATAATTCCTAATATGATTTTCCGATTTTAAGTCACATAAATTGTGTCGTAGTCGGCCACGGTTTCGAATTTTAGAGAACACCAGGTATGTCCAAGAGTGACATTTTGAAGATGTATCCAACAAAAAAAAGTTTATTGAAATAGGTCGCACGGTAAACATGTTACAGGCTTGTTCCACTTTTAAGCGAGACACCCTAGCTATCCTGAGCACCCTGTATACTATGGCAACGAAAATTTGGTTAGTAAGGTTTTCTGGGGTGCTGATCAAGAATTCGTAAGAATTTTTCGAATAAAAAAATCCCTAATATGATTTTCCGTTTTTAGGCCACATAAATTGTATCGTAGTCGGCCACGGTTTCGAATTTTATAGAACACCAAGTATGTCGAAGATAGACTTTTTGAAGGTGTATCCAACAAACAAAAGTTTATTGAAATCGGTCGAACGGTAGACATGTTACAGGCTTGTTCCACTTTTAAGCGAGACACCCAAGTTATCCTGAGCACCCTGTATAATGTGGCTATGAAAATTTGGTTGGTAGGGTTTGATGGAGTCCTGATCAAGAATTCGTGAAAATTTTTTGAGTAAAAAAATCGCTAATATGATTTTCCGATTTTAAGCCACATAAATTTTATCGTAGTCGGCCACGGTTTCGAATTTATATTTAACTTTAACACCCTGTAACTTCGTTAATAATTAGTTTTGGAAAAAATGTTATAGGAAGAGGTAGCATTTATTTTCGGTCTAGAATTATCCCCTAAATTTTTGGCTCATCATTTCCGGACACCCTGTATAATAATAACCTTCTACTCAGATTTTTGCGTAGTGAAACGAAAATGTCATAAGACTTTCTCATGATGGATCTGCACCTTTAAAATGTCTCAATATAATATATAGTGCGTACGCCATGAGCTGTAACAAGACTGTATCTACCTTATTTCAGCAAAAAATAAAAAATATGGCAAATACCGTTTACGCTGTAATAATTTGGATAAGAGAATATAATTAGAGCCAATATACTCAGTTTGGTATGAATAGAGTTGAAAGCATTTATGAGAGATCAGTTTCTGGATTTCAGCATTTTTGATTATAAGATCTAATATTTTATCACAAATTGTTAGAGTAATATGTTATCTGGTTGTTTTAAATGGTAGGAAACTTTGCTTACTCATGGAAAGCGAATTAAGATTGGCTCATAAAATTTTAAGCGTTGCATTAAAGTTGAACGCAAGGAAATAGAAACCATTACCGTTTATTTTACATTCGAAATACAAAACCAAATGTTATTACAGATACCCCAGCTGGACAAATATCTTTATTATTTTCAGCGTTTCTGCAGATACTATCGTCAAATTTGCATGTCAATTTCTTTCGGACCGCGCAAATGTCCCGAGAATCATTACACGAGGTTGCCAAGTCTAGGAAAATTTCCTTATTTCGCGGAAATTTGCAAACCTCTAGATTTTCTATAAGATATAAAGCAAAGGAAGCAAGCTTGGACATAGAACACATCGAGACGTTTTTAACAAAATCTGCTGATGAAGAGATTATGATGATTAAAGTAAATTTTAATTTTTAGAATGATATTAGGTATAAATTTTAATAATGAGAGTTGGAAGTTGAGAATTGACGAACATCCCGATCGATGACGCACAAAATACTGACTCATATTTATTGGTTTTCCACACTTGATACCAAGACGTCTCACGTAGGTTAATCATTGTAAAGGAGCGATTTTCGATTAGATAATGCTCTGGACCTCTGTATAAAATACATTTCGTATTCTCCGGCTCCGAGCGGAACCGTAGCCGACCGAGAGTAACCACCACTGTTATCAAATTCGTAATAGTTCCATGTTACTCTTGCATGATTCTGGCGAGACTCTTGCAAGGTTGCGAGAGAAAAAATTTGAGAGTCTCTCGTAAGACAATATAAGCAATGATCTTGCAAGATACTGCGAGAACAAGACTTGCAAGACAAAACAAGACGTTTTCAGATATTGCAAGATTTCTTTTCTGAGCCAATACTGCTTCCAAACAAGCAGAATTGTCAGACATTGTGATTTCCAATGACAAGGAAGTCAAAATTACTGTTATTTATTTCACTACTTAGTAAAACAATCACAATTTCATTTCTCTTGCGAATAAAGCGCGGATTTTTATGATTCTATAAACAGTGAATAAAACGTCAATCATAATGTGATTCAGAATAAATTCGTTTCTATACCAGCAATAATAATGTCATAGAATTTGACCCGCTCGCACCCAATTCGACGACTGTGGTATCGCAAAACGCTAAATTGCCCTGATCGCCCCTACGCGACGCGGGTAAACAAACAAAATAATACCGTGTATCGAGGTGCGACTGGAATATGGAGAATCAACGAAAATCGTTCGAGAAATGGATCTGGAGATGCTATAAAATACCTGGAAAATTCATTTGGTCTATAAAGAAGAAGAAGAAGAAAAATAAACGGCCGAGTCAGTCAGCCTTGTATTACACTCTTGTATTACAGTCTTGAATTAGAGAGTTGTTATTTGGATATTTCGGAGAGATCAATTAGAATTCAGAGCGATTTAGATAGTGATTAATTAAATAATGTTTAGTTGAGTTGTAATTAGTATTTGGCACTGTACAGAATAAATATAGTAAAAGTTTCTACAGTTCCTCACGATGAAGCCATATGATCTTGCTGCCTCTTTTACTTTGTCAAATATGTGCTCTCGAAAGGATAAAGCGCAATCAAATAATATACCAAGATCCTTAACAGTTTCACAACGGACGAGTACATTGTCGCCAATAGCTAAATTGAAAACAATTGGTAACTTTTTTCTGGTATAGGAAGCAATTTTACATTTCGATACATTAAGATATAATTTGTTCTTAAAACACCAATTATGCAAATTATTTAAATAATCCTGTAACATTATACAATCATCTATGGAACAAATTGAAGAGAACATTTTCATATCATCAGCAAACAATTATTTATTGCCATCTACTATTTGACAAATATCGTTAATAAAAAGAAAAAATAATAAAGGTCCGAGGTTTGACCCCTGAGGGACTCCTGAGGTGGCAGAATAATTAAAAAATACAAAACCATTATAGGACACAAACTCAATTCTGTCAGTTAAGTAAGATTTAAAGAGAGAGAGAGAGACCAAATTCAGTAGGTAAGTTTGTTCAAAAGGACATAATGATCAAGTCTGTCAACTGCTTTGGCAAAATCTGTATAAATAGTATCCACTTGACCACCCTCATCTAAGGTATCAGAGACAAATTGCGTAAACACTGATAAATTTGTTACAGTGGACCTCTTCAGCATAAAACCGGGTTGTTCAAATGCTTACTGACCCTGAACTATGTTATATATACGACTATAAAGTATAATTTAAAATTTTTTCGAAAAATTGGAAAGAATACATGACAATAACAAGTAGGTTCATTTCCAATGCGTCGCAAGACTGCATGTTGACGAATTCTGGAAATTTTTTTCTTAAAATCGTTCGGCAACACCGCCTCCACCTTCTATCCTCCCATATGGCGCGGCCGTCTCCGTGGGTAGACCGTGACAATTCGAAAAGAAAATAAAGTCGAAAATACCTGCGGAAATTACCAGCGACCGTACAGATTTACAGTTGTCCGGCGTATCGCCTCTTAATGGCGTAAAATTATTTATTTACATATATTACATTAGGGGCAGTTAAAGTTTGTCGTCATTGTTCATGCTCTGCCCACACTAGGAACGAACGAATTCCAGTCGAAGAGTAGGACACACATAATGCAATCAGCTGACTACATATTAACTCTGATTGCTCCTAATTCGAACTTCCGTTCTCTGAACGTACTAGTCGAATTTAGATACATGCCCTGACGTTAAGTGCTGCCTCGAAACATCAACGAGTATGCCTGGGCTGATATCTTATAAGGAAGAATACAGGGCGATCCACTTTTTCAGATCCAAAGAAAAAAAATGACAAAATACATAAAATTTAAATACTTGTATGTCGCGGCAAGAATTTAGACGACTTACGTCATACGAATAAATGAATAATTCATTATATTTTCATCAAAATATTTAAGAAACTGCAACTGAGAGTAATAAAACTATATACAACACTAAATTTTTGCGTTATATATTACACTAAATTGCAAATAATGATTGTTTTTAACGAGACCAAATATCGAAAATTATGTTGTCAATAAAAACAATTGCGTAACGTCACCCGTGACGTAAGACGTCTCAATTCTTGCCGCGACTATATTATCATTGCAACAGTTATACAGGGTGTCCAATATGTATTATGTATGTAAGTTTTTTGCCCCCTTTGATAACCTTGAGTTTGTCACTAAGTACTTTCTGTCCTTATTAATGTTGGTTCAGATAAAAAATCTTGCAAAATTTGAAAAAATATTGTCCTGATCCTGTCACTAAATATTTTATATGTATTTATTTTGAAATGTTTAATGTCTTGTAAAAATTGAATTGTGTTTATTGACAAATTTTTTTATATTTTAACTGTTTAATTAATTTATTTTTAAAAAACATTTTTGTACTTTTATATTGTAGAGCCCTGAAGATGGTGTAAAAATAACACCGAAACGTCGGCAAGGAAATAAATATAGTGATCTTTCATTTTTGGTCTTCATCCCACTAAAAAAACCACTTGAATAACTAATCTAGACCGCCAATTAAAGAAAACTTAATATGAATAAGTATGTAGAACAAGGGTATCTTAATAAACATTTATTCATTTGATTCAGTTTTAGCGAAAAAAACTTAAATTTCTGAAATGCTGAACTGAACAGTAATTGTTATTGGTGGGAAATTTTCTCATTGTTTCATTTCAACTGAAGATTATTAATTATCTTCACAATCACGTAGTTTCTTTTATTGGAATAAAATTTTCTGTGAGAATAAAAAAAATCCCTTACAAAAGGGATATCTATAGGAATAATAATTGAATAATTGAAATGTAAAATTTCTGATTTACATATTTAGTACGAGAAAAATACATTAGCCCTATGAAAGTACGATCGTTTGTTGACAAGTAACTTCAAACCTCGTAACATGGAAACTAATCAAGAAAATGAATTTCTCCCGGCGGAAATCGAAGAAACCGCTAATAAAACCACTTTCGAGTTATTGCCTATTAAGTCAAAGCAACAGTACAAGTTTTCGTACAATCGTTTCTTGAGATTGTGTGATCTGAAAAATGTTAATGGCAAGTTCATTGAAAAAGTGCTTATGTCATACTTCGTGTTTTATACTTTCGCACCAGTGTTAAAAGTAAATCACGTCATTTTCTTTTAGCATCAGTGCCAAAATTATATTACTTTTAACATCATTGCCTTAAAATAACATTTTAGACATTGGCAGCACGCGTTAAAAACTATACTTTTATTAGTATTTGCAGAAAAAAATACATTTTCCATTCCTTCAAGTTTTTCGGTCGTATTTAATTTCCAGCGCTAATCCATATATTATTTCTTTAATTTGTTTAAAGACAATATTATTAGTTGCTATTAAGTTAACTGTTGCGACGTCTCAGGTTCTCAAAAGGAGAACTCTTAGTATGCAAATTGGATAATTAAGTATTATTTTCTTTAATTTATAGGGACAGGTAAGTAGTAGTGATAAAATAAATGCCAGTTTTGCGTAGGTGCAATAATTTGTTTGGTGCACAGAATGAAATATATCAAATTGTTTAACTCCATTACATTAATTATGTTAATTCGTATTCTTTATTATTGTTGATAAACTTTTAAAGAAATAATTCTTGTACCTATGTTTATATCACACACACACATGATGATACTTATAAGAATATTTAGTTTGCGTTATTTATTATGTATGAACTATTTTTATTTTATATTTACTACTTTATTCAAAGATAGATTATTTCAATTATTACCATTTTAATGCGAACAATTAAAGTGTAACATAGTGTTATAATAATTTAATACTATACTCTGTTATAATTTTTTAATACTGATTACAATAATAGACCAAGTACAAAACATGTATTGAAAATTACATTCAAGAGAGAGAAACAGCAAATGAATACATTGAAAACGATTAAATTTCGCGACATAAAAACTTTATTTCTGTAAAAATTTAGCAGATTTTCGTTGTTTGCCTCATCCTGTAATTAGTATAAACTGTTGGATGTTATAATTTTAAAAATAAAATAAAAAAATCGATCAACTTTTGAGAACTCTTTTTAAGAATTTAAAATTGTAACTGTCAGGATTTACTATTGTTCTGTGTGCCATTAATTTCAGGACACCTTGTATGTGAAGAAATGCAACCATATTTTCTGACATTAATAATTTCTCAGAAATGCGCTTACTAAGAAATATCGAAATAGTTTTTATTCGATCATAGATTTATAGCCATTAAAAATCGTTAATTGCGACGGTTTACTTTGCTTTTATTGCTTATTATAAAAATTCTCAACTAAAAGTCACATACGCAAGTACAAGTAAATACACATTAAAATACTACGTTAATGTATTTTTTGTTACCATAATAAAATATTTATTATTTTTATTTTTTTATTTACAGTCATTTAATTAAACTTTGGAAAATATTATATTTCACAGAATATATAATATTTTTTTACTGCAAAGCAGGCATATTAATATTTTCTGGAAGGCTAAAAAATTTATAAAATCAATTACAAGCAAAACTGAATATAAAAATTAGTGTTAGTTGGATATTAAAAGCGACGGATAGCTAACTTTACATAAACATCTGCAATAAATAAATATATATCTTTTTTTATTTCGACAGTTAGTTTTTAAATTATTGAACATTTTATATACTGTCGATGACATCATTGAGAAAAAAGGTAATACATTACAGAAGTGATACATTACAGAGGGAAAGAAATTCTTAAAAAGTATAAAAGTATTCATTAAGTATTTTTTCCCAATTTTTAAATAGTTATTTTTAATATTTCACTTTGTTTTTGCAAATAATTTATTGTTTCTCCTTTCTGTTGTCATTCGTGCTGCCCTTTGTTATAAACAGTTACAAGATTTAAATATTGAAACTTGGCATTTTTTAATATTTGTTGCAATACCTATTGAAAATGACTACGATTTAAACAAATCTGGCAATGTATCTGTACTGGGGAAAGGTATTATATCTGTAAATACCAGTAAAAACCCTTTAATCATTACATGCGACCAAGCCATAACTATATTTTCACCGTTAGGCAACTTACAATACACACGTGTGTGAAGAACTTTTATATATAATTTTCAGATATGATGGTGGAAATTTACAACTAGTTTCTATTTTTTCCTGGATATACTTTTTGTCTTTTGTTTAATTAGTAGCAAAATTATATGTATGCTTAGAATATACTTATATTAATATGTTATTGTGCATATTGGATATGAAAAATACTAGGTATAATAAATAGTAACATGAATATGATGAATATAATTAAAATAAACACTATTTTTTGAAGTAAGACACGTGTTATTGTTATTTAAAAAAGGTGATAATTTAATAGTTGTGAAATGGATAATACTGATCTTAGCATAACTGAAATTATATATATTAATATAATGTCAGTTAATGACTGTAGTAATGAAATACTCTATATTCTATAATACGACTTACTGAATTTTTTTAAGTATTTTTTTCTACAGAATCAGAATAAAAAGCTCTGTTTGCTAACCAATATTATTTTAATAAAATTTTATGAAGAATTATGATAGCAACATTGAATATCTAATAAAATTAAGAAATAAATCATTAATTAAAATGATAAATACTTTTATAGGCATATAGTTTTTAATATACTTGCTGCTTTTTTATACAGAATGATCTCGAATAATGCACAAAAAATTGGGGATAGATTGTACGATAGATTTTAAATCCGGGTTCTTCATATAACATTTTTTGATATAAGGTGGTAAAATCAGAGCTTTATTTCATTTTATTTAGCTTTGACTTTAAGAAATGAAATTTTGCCTTGCCTGTTCAGACTGATAAAACTTTTTTCAGGTCGAGTACTTTTTTCTTTTCATCTTGTTATAAGATCTTGAAATAAAGTACCCTCTGTATACTTTTTCGATGAAAAACAATTATTTTTTTAATGCCTATTGAATTTAAAATGTTTTTTTTTATAAGTATTACAGGTAAAAAATAAAGTTCACGTCTCTACACGCACATTGTTTCGTTTCTAATTTCTAATTTGCACATCGATATCGAGTGAGTTTCCAATATTTTGCACTTGATGGGTCATGTTTCATATCAAATATTGATGTGTATTAATCATTTGGAACTAAATAAAACTTATCACACTCCCACCCCTCCAAATGGCTTGTAACTTCCACAGAACGGCATCGATCAACAAATTTTATATGAAAGACACCTGTTACAATCAATCGTACAATCTACCCTCGATTTTTTGCACATTATTCGAGATCATCCTGTATATATATTTTTTAAATAATTTTGGAAATGGCGAAGGCGCCGGTATATTTAAATTTCCAATGTATGTATGTATGTAGTTATTGTATTGTATGAGTAAAAAATCCAGACCGTCAAAGAACTATGGGAATGTGACCAAATTGTACCTACCTACAAAGCAAATGCGATTGTTATCCTGGATACAACATAGTACATCCTTAAGGAGGAGAACCTAACCCATCTCGATGCATCTATAAAGAAATAATAAAAATCGGTTAAAAAAATAGAAGAACGCAATAAAATTATAAAATAATGTGGTAATACAATGTATTTACTGCAATGAAACTATTTTTCTCAATTTATTTTGAAATTTTACAGAAGTTTTCATGATTTCTGTACATGCGCAGGGACACATCAATCTAATCTAATGCGTTTTAGTTGTGTTGTTAACGTATGGTAGACAGACATGTACGGTTCATTAATAATGACTTTTTCATCAAAAAGTAAGTATAGCATTATATTTTGTTACCTGTCCACTTTCAGTTGATGCCAATTTGAATGTTATACAATTAATAAATATAATAAAAACTGAAATGGTACGTTGATCGAAACAACGTATTCATCTACAGTAAAAATAGTAATCGCTCATAATAGATATTAACATTAGTTGTAGTTACGTTAACTATAAATTTACCGTAGATATATCTACAAATATTTGCAAAAACCAAGGAATACATACTAATGTTTCAGTGAAAATAATTCAACATATTTTCTAATGCGATTGAAATCAGGAGTTCAGAGAACAATCTCGCAAAGCAGCTATGAGTTGACTATTAGCAAAATTTACTGAATAAATATAAGCTATACCACTCTCTGTCGACACTTTGACGTTTTGAAATCAAAGTCGTACGTAAATACTGTCACAAATAATGGCCAAGTACGAGGGACTTAAAAGAGTAGTTTCCTTCCAATTGGGAAATATTTATATACGAGGGATATTCCAAAAGTCTGATGTAAGGCTGCTTATTGTATAAATCAAATATTTGTAATGTAATAAATATAAATATTTTAAAACGATTATAGGTAAATGTATAAAGTTTTGTTAGTTAATCTTGGAAGTCGTATATATTCACTTGTAAATTTTAAAATTAAATATATACATACTCTACTACATAAAAAATAATGTAGCCATGAGAAAAATTTGCAATAAAATGTTTATTTAAATATTTTAAAAAACAATATACATTATTTTAAAATTAAAATAGGAAATAATATAATCTATATTGCTTCCAAGTTACAAATGCTGCAGTATAGGTTTTTACTTGCTCTTTTAATGCAGCTTTTCTTGGACTCCTACACGAAAGTGTTTTTGACGTTTGGCAGTCTTGATCTGAAATATAATAAAAATGCATTATATTCTTGTTTTGTAATTTCATAAACTATATATTCTCTTCAGTAAAAAAATTACTCCCAATGTATAAGTAAGTTCAGGTCATTTTAATACTTAATATTATTTTAGTGATTTGGGTATTAATTTGAGACAAATTACTTTAATTTATTTAAATATGTTACTGTTCATACCATTTTTATTATATACTGTTTGTGCAGAAGTATCATTTACAATCGGTGTACCAGTTTGAACTTCAGCATCTTGAAATTTTGGCGCCAAAATAATTTTGATATCAGAACCAAAGTTGTGCTTGAACCAAAAATGCTTGAGTGTAAAATTTACATGATATAATTAAGTACCTCCTTACATAATTATTGTATATTACACTTTTTTAAAATAAATACCAGTACAAAGAACTTACTTTTTGGTTGATACAAAAACAATGTTTGATGTTTTATTTGAAAAAATTCTAATTATTTTATAGCATTGATCAGGACAATCTTTCAAATGAAGATTCTAATTTTTATCTTCGTAAATTTTATATCGTGACCTATTTCTTTATATTAGTTGATGAAATATAAAATACATACCTTGAACAATGGAAAAAGGAAAAAACATGTCTAAAGGGACAATTATTCATAGTACAATATATAACGGGCATTTTTAGAAGAAACATAAAATAAAATAAACACTAACAGATATTCAAGGTTTTTTTTTCTCACACTATATCGAGCGCACTCAACACGTTATAGTTCTAGGTTCCGAGACGGGTGAGGAGAGCGGAATTGGTAGGGCGGGGCGTGTTCGAGAGTGAAACAACTTATTTCAATATTTATTCTGCAAACTTTGCTATTAGCTGTTCTGTTCAATACCTCTATAGAAGCCTTTAAGAAGGAAGTTACTGGAGTCAGAGACTTTAAACTCAAAGAATTGACTCAGATATACTAATATTATTGACAACGCATTCATCTGACCTTATGAATGTAGGCCACCACCAGAATTGACAGAATACTATTCCATTCCTAGAAATGAAGATAAAATGGAATTACGCAACTAGCACAACTAGTCGTTGCAATGTTGTAGTAGGTACTTTTAAGTGTTTCGCCAGTAGCCATGTGCACGTAATATAAACGTTCCCATTATGTGCTTGCGACTAAAATGGGGATTGAGTTTTTGGTGCACGCTACGTCTCGACGACGTTTCCGGAACTTACGGCCACATTGTGGTTCCGTGGAGAGGATGTCGCAGCATGGAAACCACAACTTTTAAAGAACTTCACCACTCTCCCACCACCCTTTCATATTAGTATGTTGCTTTCTTTATCTGCATGGAAATATTGTTATATTTCATTTCTTTCTACACATTCCATCTCCATGTCCTTACGTAACTTACGCAAGTGAAACGCGTTACGCATTTCGAAATAAATATTATTCTGCGATGGTCTGAATGCCAAAGTTAAAACGAATGAAATGTTATTGAAAAACATAGCGATAACACTTCCAAATCCCTCACGCGCCTTTAAAATGTTTCAATAACAAAGTTGTTTAAAATATCTGATATCATTATCTGTGAATATGATACTCTAGATGGTGAAAGCTATTTTTTATTAACAGAGCACAGCATGAAGGCTTTCAACTTTGGGAAACCAGATGGTAAAATTTACATCATGATGGATTTAAAGGATTATATGCACTTTGTAGTTGCTGTGTTCGATGATGCTTAATACTTCCACGAGTAGCTATAACACTGTTTAGACTAATAAATATTACCCACAAGCTCCACGACTACCATGAGTTAGTTGCTGCTACTATCATTCGCCTCTTTCAAGTTTTGTAAACTTAAAGGTCGTATACTGGTAACTAAGATGTCCCTGAAACCAGGAGAGCGACTTAGAAGTCATATAATCGTAAAATAACCAAGAGTGGCGACTACGTAATAGGTGGGATATAAGTGGTCTGCTACTCCTGCTCAGCCTAAGCGGCTCGACTTACAGGAAGCTACAGATACTTAAATGCAGACCTCTCGGCCTGGGCGACGAGCCATTAAATCTATAAACGATACTGCAGAAAACAACTACTCCACGGATTAATGCCCCGACCGGCATTGAATTGTCGGTCATCTCACCTATGGCATACTGATGAGGGCTAACAAGCCCGAAACCGGTCTATGTCTGGTGGTGTGGGGCATTAGTCCGCGGAGTAGTTGTCTCCTGCAGTATCATTTATAGATTGGCTATGTAATAGTTACTCTTTGAAGGTTCCAGTCTCAGTTACTTTATAATAATACTACATTATTTATATATTCAAAATTGCCTTATTGAAAAAGTTAGTGAAATGTACGGTATTCTTGCAGCACAGTATGGATTTGGTATTTTTTTGTATGATGCGTAAATTTACAATCATTTTTATCAGCGTACATGCTGTTACAAAAACCCAACTGCACAGCAGAAGACCTCAGTCTTTTAGTTAAATTCGCATTTCCTCGAGCACACAAAGTGCCATTCTCGTACACACGCGACGAGGCGAGGTGACGCTTAGAAAAATTCCATGCGCAGGTTGCAGAGGGGCGCAGGAAAAGAACAAAGCCTGCGACAAGTGCATGCGAGTGCCACTAGAAGAATTACAAGCATACCAACTGTTACATATTCACATTTGACGGTGGTCCTTATTTAGCGGAGGTCCTTGTGCAGGGCTCGAGCAGCTTTTAATGTGCGGTTACTCCGTACGAGCCGCGTATTGACGTTACAAATAAAGCCATTGTGAAACGCTCCCATAGACGTATTATTTGGGATCCGATTTTTAGACGGATCGTAACTCCTACCTTTTTGAAGTCTTCATTGTACGGACAGTATGGAAACTGAAGCCAGATTTGTACAGATGGTCGATATGCTAGGTATTATTATTAATCCGTATAAAAATCTCGAATTCTCAGAGGGAAGAAAGCTAAGTTTAACATAAAGCGTAATTTAATTGAAATGGTAGTTTTGCTTTACATCGAAGATTTTTTTAAAGTAACTGAACTTTTAGGAAAATTATACAAAGAAAAGGAAACAGTGGTGGAGATGTGGATATCATCGATCATAATTTGACAAAAAAATATACCACACTGTATACCATTACAAATGAAATAGTCATATACGCTATTATATTATTTTTCCAAAGACGCTATAATGAACTTCGATAAAAAACACGTTTGGTTTGATAAAAACCTTAATACCATAATGAAATCTTGATGTCAACATATCTTCTTTGAATGTATGAGCGAGTATTGCTGGAAATATTATTGATGGCCCTTACTTTTTATCAAGAATTTTAACAGATATTTTTTTGAAAATGTTTTACCTGAACCACTTGACGATGTTCCCTATGCGCTAAGTCTAAGAATGTGATTTATGCACGACACATTTCCCCACATTTTAGTTTGACTATTAGAGAATTTTCAAATCAAAGATTCGGTAATAAAGTGATTGGACGAGGCACTCAAGAACCAGGTCAACCTTGGCCACCCAGATCGGCCGATATGAACTCTATTGACTTTTTTGTTTGAGGACATCTCAAGACATTAGTTTACAAGGTTCACGGTGAATCTGAGGAACACCTACGTCAACAAATTATAGCTGGTTTTGATATGATAAAAGCCACTCCTGGAAATATTGCACGTGTTCGATATGCAATTTCAAGAAGATCTGAAGCATGCATTTTGGCTGAAGGTGGCCATTCCCAACATTTGTCTTAGTAAATTATAGTAAAGTAATTCCATTATTAATTAATTATTTTAACAATTTTGTTGTTAATCGATTTGGAATATAAAAAAATGTAAAGAAATAAAAAATGAATATTACAATAGTGCATATGTGGACTTATTTTGTTTGAAATATTATACAGGGTGATATATTTTTTTTGATTAAATAATGATCGATGAAACCCACACCTCCGTCACTGGTAAGTTTCCAATGTTAGTATTTTTTTTTGTTTCATATCTAACTGTCGAAATATGCAAATCGAATTTTGTTTAATTATGTCAAGAGATTTTGAAATTAAAAATTAAAAACAGATTTTTCTTTTAATTTTTGACAAACTTTAGCTGGGCAATGGCTGTTATACGAATCCACGTTTATGTAACAAAAAACTCTTATTTGTGGCAGCAGAATACGCTCCCGGATTCTTAACCTCTACTTAAGAAACACCTTGTATAAAACATAGTGATAAAAACCTTCAAATTCAGCGCACGACTTTAAGATGTATATGTTTTAATAAAAATGTTTTCTAAAATATCTAATATTATATGTAAATGTGGTACTAGATGGTAAAAGCTATTTTTAAGTGTTTATTGGAAATGACAATTTATACGCATAAATTTATTAAATTTGATGCAGAAATAATAACGAGATAGGCTTTATTTGTGAAGTTTACTATTTTGCAAATCTTAGTCTGAAGTCGTTTGTTCTAAGAAAATACTTATCCCTGCATTATTATTTTTATTAAGTACATTTCTTTGTGGCTTCGGTTGTTACCTCTGTTGCATGTTTTGTCCTTTGGACTTTTTTTTGGTGCTTTGACCGAGACATTTTATCGGGGTCAAAGTTTATGCGGAGTTTTAATCCTAGATATAGTTTTATATGGGGTTTATATTATACTTAACACTACGTTAACAGTTATACAAAAATATGATAATATTCACAAAGACAGAAAGTACTCTCCACACTTGACATGATCGAATAGGTACAGACATTACTTAATGAGGAATAGCATGAAGGTTTACAACTTTGGGAAACTATACGGTAGAATTTACTTCATGGTGAATTTAAAAGGTGACACGTATTTTGTAGTTGCTGTGCGTGATGGTGATTAATAGTTGGTAGCGATAAAGTTGCTCGAATTAATAAATGTTACTTACAAGCTCTACGACTTTAAATAAACAATTAAGGTTCCCTGAACGTCGCGGTAACTATTAAAGCTACTTGAAAGTGATTGCAAGTAGTTGAAAATACGTAGCAGTGACTGTAACTTTGTTGGATGAAGTTATTTATAACAAAAAAGTAGCAAATTTGGTGGCGGTTATTCTTTGAAGGTTCCAGTCTTAGTTAGTGTTACAATGTACAGATACTTTTCAGACATGTATACCGACACAACGAATTAATAACCCATAAAATCCTCTCCAGCACCTACCTTGTTTGATTCTTATGTGGGACACTCTATATACGCTTCAAACATGAACAAGATAGTAGTTTGCAATATGCGGTATTGAAATGGAAAAAATATCAACGTATTTCTTCAAATCTTAATATTCACTGGGACAACATGAATAAAAATATGTACAGAGATAACTCTTGAATAGCCGATTGTGACGATACAATAACAAGTTTCGGTTGCATTGCCGAGACGACATTGTTTTCATTAAACAATGATTACGTAAAGCATCGACACGAAATGTCGTAGAGTATCATGCAAGGAACAAAGAAAAAACACACATCTTGCGGCAATCTGCCATTTAATGATACCTTTCCGCTGACGCAATCATAAAAATTAAAAAAGATTTAGTCTGCGAAGGTCTTCTATAAAACGTTGCACGAAGCTCGACTCCATTGTAGTTTAGAAAAGTCCTTGTGTCGGTACGAAAAAAAAATAATTGTTAAGGAATCAACCGCGAAAACAAATTTACATTGTCTCTTGTCGTTGCTAGGTATATGATTTCGGAATAACCCAGATGTGTAAACAACAAAATTCTATAGGTCTAACATACCTGTTTATCGTCGATATGTGTACCATCTAGTAACGCATAAAATGAAAAAAATTTAAGTGCTTATTTGACGGACAACTGCAACGTAAATTGACAAAGTAAAACGATCAACTTCCTTTTTTAGACAAAAAATCTCTATTGACAACATTGAAATTTAAGTTTGAATTTTCAGTACTTTTTTATAGAGCGCAAACAAATGATACACTCTAAAAAAATGATAAAAACATATAATTTTAACATGTATTATCTGTTTAATTACATTGAAATCTTACAGAGCATTAGTAAATTTACATAATTGTTTCAGTGTATACGTATGATTTAACATAATAATAATAATATAAAACTCCTCAAACAGGTATTAAAATTTAATAGTTTTGTTGAAATGATAGATGGCATCTGTCAAATCGCCAATTGGGGCCAAGAGAGACAACAAGTTGCATTATTTGAATAATTTAGGAACTATACATATAAAGTATGATGTAATTAATAACTTACCTTTTAAAATAAAGTAAAAAATACAAAAAAACCTAATAAAAAAATGTTAACGATTTTCTATTAATTTTTTTAATAAACTAATATGTCACAAGTTCAAATACCTTTACAATGAAGTAAAAAATGCTGATCGAGACATTAGTCGTCAGCGTAGTTGTTTCTATCAAATAACTAATAAAAGTTAAAGTTAAAAGTTTATAATGTTTTGAAGAACAACAGCGTAAATTACAAATGTTAGAATGTAATAGGTGATTTTTTTCCAAAATATATTTATTATTTTCTATTGATAGTTTATTTGTGCGTACTAAATTATTTTCGACAGGGGAGGCCATTTAAATCAAAATGATCAAAATATAATATATAAAGCTTTTTGCTTTTTTTAATTTCAAATATATCTTAAATTATTATTTACAATAAAAGTTTAGTTATTGATTAAAAATAGGTAATTAAAAATAATATTTTTTTATAATATATGCGTTGTTATATTTAAATGCAAAAAAAATATATATAAATTGTTATTTAAAATAATGATGAAAATGTTCTACCTCGTTTCTCTAATTGCTGTGTGAAGATAAATAATACAGGATACAATTCGTGGCTGTAATTTGCTTAAAGTAATTAAATTTTACTCTTTTTAATCAACATAAAATACATGCAAATTTCTAATTAGGCCAGAGCTTTAACGTACTTTCTTATATACAGGTAGATACCTATTTACTATGGCACAAATTTAAGTCATTAACAAGATCCTCACAAAGGTAAGCATTATGAAAAAATATAGATTCTTTCAGAAGTTCAAATAATTTCGTTTTTTCAGCAATTCCTCTTGAAACTAAACAATTTTTTTCCTCGAAATTTCATGACAAACACTCACAAAACTGGCAGTCTCCAATTGCTCTAAATTACTGTTGGCAATCTTGTCTTGTTTTATCTTGGTCTTGTCTTAGTCTTTCTAGAAGTCTTTCGACACAAGGCAAGAAATATTGCTACGACAAGAAGTGTTGAAAATATAAAGAGGAATAATATTTAAGCCAACATTAACTGAGCAAATAAATATTGTATTTCTACTGTAAGTATATACTTTATTTAAAGGATATCCAACATAAAAAAAAATATTTTTAAAATCAAAGTTTATTGAATCTAGGTCCAGTTCTGCTGAAGTGAACTAATTATAAATTCACTGTATCGCCTATTTCGCCGTTATTTATAAGCTATTATGTAAAACTGGCCATTTCTATATTTTATAACGTTTACAATCAACCAACACCGGTTATCTACCATATCAATAGTTACGTGTGAGCTCCGAGAGGGGCCGTAGCCAACCGAGAGTAATCATCATTGTTACCAAATTCATAATAAAGTTTTTCACGTTTATCATTTGTGTGCAAGAGGATGTGATATAATCTGTTTCAAAATTTCAAGTCAAATATAAATACGAGTAGCAATGGCCATTATTATGATGTTTTTAATATTGACTACCATTTTAGAAGATAAGGACTACCACGTACAATACAGCAATAGAACAAAAATTGATCAATGATCAAACCAAGATATTAAAAAGGATATATTTTTCGCATCAAGAGAAGAAGGTAATGTACGATATCTTGTTTTGGTGCTATACAGAATTAACTATGACGACTTTTAACCAAGAAGACCTAAAAGACAATAAAAAAAAATATTCCAGAATGCTAGCTCGATATTTAAAAAATATGTATAAACCCTCTTTTCCTGCGGAAAGTCGGCGCCTATGATAAACATCGACTGAGATGTCTTAGATCCATAGCTTACATCTGTCAATAATATCAACTATCATGCGGTGTTTTTTTGTAGCGTTTGTAAATGCAGAAACGACAAAAATTAACATTCTTATTAGTAATAATACCTGCTAGATAGGTAGGTAACTACATTTTCACTCATTGCAACCACTCATTACCGATAAAACACACTTCCCGTAGGTACAGTTAGATAAAATACCTATTTATTATAAGAAAATCAAACGAAAGGAATAGATAAGTACAGACTCGCGGCGTTAAATAAGGATTTAATATAATTTCGAAAAAAAAATGTTTTTCTTTTTATAAGTTCGCAGTTTTTTTGATGGGTGATTTCGTTAAATCTTAATTTTCTCTATCATACTTAACCCCGTATACTTATGTATTTGTGTCTACAAATTTTATATTTTGTTTATACAAACATTTAATAAATTGATTTATGTATTACTTTAGTTTTTAAATTTCCTCCTGTAAATGCATTTTCGTAATGTAATTACTGTTTAAATAGTTAAAAAAGAAATGAACCTACTTATACATTATTCGTAATAAATTTCTGATTCAAACGATTCAAATTAAAGTTATATGTACACCTTTAATAAAAAATTCATGCTTATATATTAAAATTATTCAGTATCATCGAGACTTTGCTAAGGAAAATTCAGAACTAAAGAAAATATACCCTTAATATATCATAATACAGTTATGTGAACAAAATTTTTCATTAACAGTACGAGAATTTATTAAGGAAAATTCAGGACTAATGTCTTTACAGTTACCCTAAATATATGTGATAATACAGTCAAAGTAAGCTCATTATACGTACAGCCAGTGTTTACAATATGCTTCTAATTTAGATACAAACTCTTGCATTCTTGCAACTATATGTCGACAATTTATTGACCACAGTATGAGCAAAATAGTTTCTAACAGTAAAGTAAAACTTGAAAAACTAAAAAAAAAACACGTAACTCCTTCTTCGGTTACTTAAATTTATCTTCAGCAACCCTTTAAAGTGATTTTCTTTGGACCTGAGAAACGCTAAAGGTTATCCATTCAGAAAGCATTTGAAACTTGCGTAAACCCTTTCATAGTGCGAGGTACATCAACGGCAATATCGACAATAAAGTTAAAAAGTGAAATGATAAATCTTCTTCCATTTTAACGGAAGCACTAAGGCCTGAAAGCTCGGAACATTTCCGGACGGGACTTTTGCCACCCTCATAATTTCTCTTCTATTGGTAAGGGTGGAGCATGCGCTCTGGAAATATCGCGAGGGTAGATGGGGACACAGCGAAAACCCTTCGGTTATTCGTCTGATCAATAATACAATTCATGCGCCCTAAATGACGTTGAAATTGGGCTCACGTATTGAGATACTTTTTAGATACTCCTGGAAAATGTACCACACTTTTGAATCCAAAAGACATTTAAAAATATGTATATTAAGTATATTTAGCTGCTGTTTAAAAGCAACTGTGCAAAAATGAACTGGGACAAGATTGAAAATCAAGTATTTATTATACAGAACTAAAATATGTGTAAAAGAACGAATGTTCTTAAAATATGACTGATTAAGGACACCGTATTCTTGAAATAGTGTTTTCTACAATTGCAAATAATTTTAGACATTTAAGAACTGAATAATATAGAGCTTAGCAAATATTAGGAATGTTATCTCATGCCACCAGCGAATATTCAAAGGTCCCGAAGTAATACGAATATATAACGACAGAAAACGGACAGAAATCTTTGAAAATACGTATTTTTTTAAATTGAATAATATTGTTTACTTATGTTGTTAAGTTACTGTTAAAATGTGGAGTTCGAATAGCAAAATAATGCGTGTCTTACCAACGCTTTTTATAAGTTACTATTTTATTTGAGGATAATTTAAATAGCAAAAGTGGATAAAGAAAACTGTATCTAAAACACCACAAATTTGATAATTTTACGGCAAGAAATACGGCAATCTTACAGGTACGGAAATATAGAGAAATAGAAGATATAAACAAAAGTAAACACAAAAATAAGATCCTGTTATCCCTTGTTACTGTTGGAATTTCCCAATTATTAATTTTAGTTAGCTGTGAATAAAAAGATATTATTTATGACAGTTTCGTAAATAAACATAAATTGATAGCAACAACAATTTTTCGAATAATATCGTATCGGTTCATTTCAACTATTGTTCGGCCCAATTGTACTTAATAAACCCCAATAAATCATTATAAAAAAAGAAAATACAATTCATTTTCACTTCACTTCTTATATGGGGAGCCAAGACTCAATCATATAATTTGGTAGTTCGAGCGGATTTGAACCAGCGATCTATGGATTTAAATACATTTTTTCATGAGTTTTTTGTTGTACTTGATCAAAGGTAAAATTCATATTCCAGATACCCTGTATATCCCTATATATACGGCAATTCTAAAAATATGTAGCTTTTAATGGTATATAGAATCTTTAGATCTAAGTTACTTACATCAACAACAACTTACCCTACTTGAAAAAAATAGCTGTCTGTTATTTATTTAGAATGTTTTTAGAAAATAGTCAGTATATCATCTGGAAATCGATATATTTGTTTTACTTGTACCTGCTTAGACACAAAGAAAAAAATTAAGAGAATAATCGTGTCGCATTTAAGCTGAATTTCAAAAGGAGTCAGATGAGAAAGAAATTGGGTAAAAATATAGAGGAGATAAATTGAAAGAGAAAAGGAAGCAGAAAAAGGAGAGCTGAAAGTAAGAAGATGTCTGAAAAATATGACAATTTATCTATATACAAAATTGCCTCCCTTGAAAGATACAGGGTGTTAGGACACAGCTACACACTGTATAAGAAGAAACATGCCAGAAGTCATATTTGATGTTAAAGATAAAATTTCACTTAAAACCTGATACTGATTTAAATTCTTTGTTAAGATCGCCGTATTTCTCGCCGTAAAAAGATCAAATTTGTGGTATTTTTTAGGTACAAAAATCTCGAAAAATTAAACACAGAGTAAAAGCAATATCAAAAATAAAATTATTGATGTTTCGATTATCTGCTTTTACTATATATATTCTCCTCAAATAATATAATAACTTTTAAAATGCATTTGTATGACACACATTATTTTGTTATTCTAACCCCACATTTTAGTAACTATTTTCAAATACTTATAAACAAAAGTGAACAATCTTATATGCAGATCTATGTAAGTTTATGTTATAATAATACAAATACGTAAATACCTAAAAATGTGTTGGTAAGATCGCTTTCAGCCGTTTTACTTCGGTATCTTTGAATATTTGCAGGTGACATGAGATAACATTACTGTTATTTGCTAAACTTTATATTTTTCAGTTCTTAAATGTTTAAAATTACTTATATTTGTAAAAAAACACTATTTCAAGAATACGGCGCCCCTAAGTACATTTCATTCTTAAAATGAAAAAACATAGATTTCTTATAAAAATTTACGAATGATATTTAATGAATAACCCAGATAATCTTATTAAGAACAATACCTGGTATGCATACCGACATACAGCTATGTGATCTGTCCAAGGCGTTCGATTGAATTTCTCATGGTAGGCTCATTGAAAAATGCATTCGCTTTATGGGATCCGTGTTACTACCAATAAGTTTCAGTCAGAATTAAATCATGGTGTGCCTCAGGGTTCCGTTTTGGGACCTCTATTATTCTTAATATATGTGAATGATTTCTCCCATTATATGTCTCCAAATAGACATATATTATTTACAGACGACACTACTCTTATGTGCTCTGATGCAAATGTTGAAAGGCTATTGCGCCACTCTACACAGAACGAAATTCAAGCAAATCAATGGTTCTTAACCAATAAACCGAAACTTAATCAAGATAAAACGCAGAGATTAGTTATCTCTTCTAACAGCTCCTTAAAAGGAGGTGAGAAGAGGTAAAAATTTTGGGTATATATACCTTGATGACAGATTAAACTGGGCGTCTCATGTTGACCATTTAAACTCTAGGTTAGCAAGTTCTCTCTTCCTACTTAGAACGCTAAGAAATTTTCTAGATCTTAGTACTCTGAGATTGGCTTACTTCTCACTTTTTCATTCACATCTTAGGTACGCTACTGTGATTTGAGGAAATTCACAACATGCAATTAAATCATCAATTTCTCGTGCTAATTACAAAACACACTGTCAACCTATACTTAAATAATTGGGCATAATGCTTCTTCCCTCTATTGTATATCTACCACAATCTACTTGAGATCCATAGGAGTGCTCCGGGTCTCGCTATTCAAGCTGATATTCACCAATATAATACTCGTAAAGCTAACTCTCTTAGAACACTTCGTTACAACGTTACGTTTGAACTCTGAGTTCAAATAATTTCCTTAATTTTAATTTGTTCAATAACTTACCTTACAAGCTTAGGCTGTTAAATTCGGTGTTGTTTAAAAATGCGATTAAAAAAATTCTTCCCCAATATTGCTTATAGAAGTTTATGGAGTACCACTTATTTAAGTTTCTGTGTGTTGACATCTACATACAAATTCACCTATATACAATACCTTGACATTTATTTAGTTTTTTATTATTATTTTATTTTATTATTTTTTTTCAATTGTTTGTCACATTTTCTTTGTGCTGTATGCGTATATTTACTCTTATATTATGTTTCTAATTATTACTTTCATAAATTCAGTGTTTTTTGTAGTTGTTTACATTAAAATTGTGACCTGCTTCAAATGCCTATGTAAAGCATAATGTTGTTAATAATAGTACATTATACTATGCGTTATTTTGGCAGAGGTGCAATTTGAAGCCCGAGGGCTACAATGCACCGAGGACAAAATAGCATCTCTCCCGAATGGTATATACTATTTTTTCCACAGGTCTCATTAACTTAAAAACACATATTTTGTCATTATGAAGTAAGTAGCACCAGAATTATTGTATTCGGATTTAAGCATTTATTTAATAGTCGTTGAGTTATTGTCATAACTACAAAATAAACAAACAAAAAGAATTGTCAAATTAAGGTGCTGGTTTGGTTTAGTTTAAAGTTTGTATAGTGCACAATGAATAATTGTGAGTCGGAAGAGATTGTGGAGGCTGCAAATATTGCAATAAGCAATTTGCTGCCTACGAAGTCAAGGTCTTTATACGATATAGCCTACAATCGGTTCAAAAAGTGGAGCGCCGAGAAAAATGTTCAAGTATACAGCGAGAATGTTTTGTTGGCATACTTCAGTGAAAATGCAAAGAATTACAAGTCTTCCACATTATGGGCGCAATATTCTATGGTTAAGTCATGCTTGATAATTTACGACAACATAGATATAAGCAAATTCCCCAAGCTGATCGCATTTTTAAAAAGAATCGGTGACGGATATCAAGCGAAAAAATCGAAAATATTGACAAAGGGTGAAATCGACCGTTTTCTATCAAATGCAGATGACAAAGAATTCTTAATGATTAAGGTAAGATTACTTTTGTTGTTAGGTATTTCAATTATTAAGTATTTTGATTTTTTATAGGTTGGATTAATTCTGGGGATTATCGGAGCTTGTCGAACTGATGAACTAGTCAATTTAATTGTAGATGATATTGAGGATGTAGGTTCTTCCTTGATTGTAAAAATTCCAAACACTAAGACAAAGATTCCACGAACCTTTCTGGTTACCGATGTGGGAAATATGCTTGAATTGTTTCAAAAATCCCTGTCCCTTCGTCCTCCCCACGTCAAGCATAAGCGCCTTTTTTGTACTACAAAGCAGGAAAATGTAGTTCGCAGCCAGTTGACAAGAATACCATGGGAAATATTCCGAGTGTAGTAGCTTCGTATTTAAAATTACCTGATGCTGCATGTTATACTGGTCACTGCTTACGAATATCTTCAGCGACATTACTGGCAGATGCTGGTGTGGATACCACGACAATAAAGCGTCATGCTGGTTGGAAATCAACGACAGTCGCTGAGAGTTATGTCGAGAACTCCATTGAAAATAAGACCAAAATTGCTAATCAGGTTTTAGTAGGTACCACTACTAGCGCAATCACAAAAACTGTAACTGTAAGCGAAAGTAATATTCCTTCTAAAATTAATTTTGAAAATTGTACAAATGTAATATTTAATTTAAATGTCAATAAATAATTTCAATGTTATCTTTTTTTTTTGCATGAAAAACGTTCTCCATAATGTAAACTCCCTTGGGAGCATTATACTCCTTTGGGAATAATCGACTACTTCTGTTTTAATTTTGATGTCATAGAAACTGATTTCTACTCCCGACCGTGGAAAAACACTATTCTGTTATATACCTACTAGTAAACTAGGATCCTATATAGGTATTAGAAGTATACCTACAGTTCTGTTCTAAATCACTGAATAATTGATACACCGAAGGAACTTTTTACCACAAGAATATATCATTACTCATCGTAATTCTTTTTGACAGTTCCGAAAAATCATTTATTATGAAAATAATGAGCGTAATACACTTGCGTATTATCAGTACCGGTTAATATCGAAAACTTACGAACTACTTCGCCTATAATTACGACATATTACATGCTGTGTAGCAACTAACTATTGTATTTTTTCGTAACGTGTAATTAACTGGTAGGATAATATGGGTTTAGTTATAAATATTAAATAAAATCGTTGAAATTGTGGGATGTAAAACAGGTAAAACGTTATAATAAAGCACTTTAATATGTGCAGGTTGTTTAAAACCAAATTGCTTTAATAAAATATGCTACATACGATGCTCGAACCTAACATTAGCTATCAAAACTCGGATCTACCATTTTTCTTTATATATATATACTTCAAATCGTTTGAATATAATACACAGGATATTATGATGCAGGTTACAAAAATATGTTCCATGCTAGAGATAATTTCAACACTTAAGTAGAACTATTTTTAGGTGGTATTTAACAACAGAATCAAAGAAATAACATAAAAATCTATTTAAAAAAAGTATCTACTTACTAATTTACCTATACCGTTGGTTATGTACTTGCAATTTTCATTTTTACACATATTAAGACTCAATTTGGCACTGAAATATTACATTAACTACAAAGCCGTACATTAGCCGAAACGTTGGTATTATGTATTAAAGATTGGTTTTTATTGACATTATTTTATGACCTATACCAGACTAGCTAAGCATATATAAAGATATAGCCCTCGAAATCTATTTTGAAAAATATGTACTTACTTAATTCTTACGCTTTTCGTGCTTGAATGTATGCATCGCATTTTTTGTACATACAATTATGTAAGATCTGAAGTGCATAAAATTAAATGATTATGCATGTTTAACTATTCGTGACATCAATTTTTTTTATTACTCAATTCAACGGAAATTATAACCTACAGGGTACAATTATATATGTTTAATAATTGTTGATCAATGTCCGTTTGGTGACTGTCTTGCTCATCTTGAAGTAAACGTGAGTCATAAAAGCTGCAATGGAAATTTTCTGGTCGCTATAAGGTCGTCTTTCCAGTTTGTTATATTTTTAATAAAAGTAAAATAGGAAAATGTCAAGATTACGATAAAAAATTCATTCAATATAAAAATTACAAGATTAAACAAAATACATACATAAATAAGTTTAATAAAGAAATGAACTTATCATACATTTTTTAGTTAGACAGTAGATTTGTGAAACAAGCAACGAAATGTATTGATAATATAATTCAAATTTGTGTTTATAATACCATATAGTAAGTTAATTTTGTAGTTATTCAATGTTCCATAAAAGACGAATCGGATGTAGACTCGATTTAACAACCGTATTGATTTTAAGTGAACATTTTTTAGGATGTATTGTCCAATAAGACATTTACATATTTAATCACGTGTAAAATTAGCGAGATGGATGTTTATTAAGACTATTAATCTTGGATGTTTATTACATTAATAACAGTTCAAGAGTTTTTATCAATTGCTAGATTAACGAATTACGTTCGATAAGTCTGACAATAACTTGCAGTTTGACTTCAGTTAAATATTTAACGTCAAGTACTACCAAAGAAGAGTGTAAATATAATGATGTTAAAACAATAATAAGTCTTCTCTAATAGAAGTACTTGCTTTAATTGTCAACCTCAACAATTGTAAGTATCTGTGCGTATAATGTAAAAAAGACAGTTTCTTGACAATACACATTTGTAATAACAATGTCTTACATGAAAACGATCTAGTTCTAGTTCTTTCAGTATTTATAGGCATTCATGTAAATTAAATTTTTGTCTCTAGTATGGTTCTGGATACAGTTGTTATAAACGCTTTTAAATAATATATGCTTATATTGATTAGTATTGGCTGAGATAATAAATCTTACAAAATTAGGGAAAAAATTTTATCTTACAAAAAAGAGAAGAGTTTCTTTAATGTCCTTTGTTGTAATTTTGCGAGGCTTGCATACAAATGAGAAAGATTGAACTTTGTTACGAATCTTTAGACATTGTACAGGGTTTTTCAAAAACTCCAAGTAGGGGGTGATACTACTTGAAAAAATAATGTGTCAAGCTCATGTAATATTTTCTCGAAAAGTCAATATTAACAGAGCTACGTAACCTAAAAGTTATCTTTTTAATTTGTTTTTTGGCTATAACTTCGTTAATCTTGAAAAGATTTTTTTCAAATTTGGCACACTTGTTACTTTTATCAAAGTTTACAGAATAAATATAAGTTGTATCACTCTCGAACACGCCCCGCCCTACCAATTCCGCTCTCCTCACCCGTCTCGGGGACCTTTCGATACCCAGGTATCTACACGGTAGCCGACGCTGTAATATGTTGTGTGCAATCGATATAGTGCGAGACAAAAAACTTTGAATATCTGTTAGTGTTTATTTTATTTTTCTTCTAAAAATGCCCGTGATCATATTTTCATCAAAATATCTAAGAAACTGCAACTGACAGTAATAAAACTATATACTACACTAAAAGTTTGCATTATATATTGCACTAAATTGCAAAAAATTATTGTTCTTAACGCGACCAAATATCTAAAATTACGTTAACAATAAAAACAAATGTGTAACGTCAGCTGCGATGTAAGACGTATGAATTCTTGACGCGGGTATAGGTATGTATTTTATACTTCATTTATTAATATAAATAAATAGGTCAAGATATAAAATTTTACGCGATACGCCGATAAACATTAGAATCTTTGTTTGAAAGATTGTATTTGGGCATTATTTTAAATTATAAACAATTTGTTTTATCAAAGTTTACGAAGTTAAAGGTTTACTCTTGGTTTAAACTTTGGTCTTATGAATGTTTTGTTTAAAATAACAGATAATTGTATTTTTCCTTCTTGACGCATATTTACGTGTTCTTGAATTTTTTTACAGAAAATTTGACATGCTCGGTAAATATACAATATTAAGTACAAATCGTCTCTTTGCAGATGCCAGGTTTGAAAGAATCAATTAGAATTTACTCACAGATAAACAAATATTGCTCCTGATCAATGCTATAAAAATATTAGAATTTGAAGCAAACATTTTTCAAACGAAACATCAAACATTGATTTTGTATGAAGCAACAAATAAATAAGTTCTTTGTACTGGTATTTATTAAAAAAAGTGTAATGTGTAATAATTATGGAAGTAGGTATTTAATTGTGTCATGCAAATTTTAGACTCAAGTATTTTTGGTTCAAGCAGAGTTTCTGATAACAATAATACCAAAACTATGTTGGCACCAAAATTTTAAGGTGCTGAAGATCAAACTGATACACCGATTCTAAGTGATACCTCTGCTCAAACAGTATATAATAAAAATGGTATACAGGGTTAACTATGACTTAGTACAAATATTTTAGGAGGGGATAAGACAAAAATTATAATTAACGGAATAACCCTTCAAAAAAATTCCAAACTTATTTAACAAGCCAAAAAAAATTTTTTTCGATATTTTAAATCCTTATTTAACGCCGCCAATGTTAACTTGCTTGTTGGTTGCATACTCTACAAACATGCAACAGTC
Source organism: Monochamus alternatus (assembly GCA_037114965.1). Lineage (NCBI taxonomy): Eukaryota > Metazoa > Arthropoda > Insecta > Coleoptera > Cerambycidae > Monochamus > Monochamus alternatus. The sequence goes on from CM073427.1 coordinate 77,789,529, forward strand.
GCTCATCAGTCAGTATCGCTGTCATGTCATAATTGGATTCCTGTGTTTACGTTGTAATTTTGTGTTCTTCTTCAGTTTTTAGTGCCTTATTTTAATTTTTAAACGTTTTATAGTTATTAAATAAAGACATTCGTGTTGGGTACTTTCCCACAATATAGTTCGCCGGTTTGGTTTTCTAGGTTATGGGACAAGACTGCCGCGGTTACATTAAAACGTCTATTAGGTACATATTCCTTTCGATTTTGTTATAATAAATAGGCATTTTATCTAATTGTACCTACGGGAATGTCTTTTATCGGTAGTGAGTGGCTGTAATGAGCGAATATGTAGTTCTACCAGTTTACAACCAAATAATGGAAAACGAATGCAAAATACTGGAGCTAAGTGGATTAACTGTTACCTATCTATCAGGTATTATTAATAATAAGAATGTTAATCTTCGTTTCTACATTTAGCAAAAAACGACGATGATAGTAAATATTGTTGACAGATGTAAGTTTTATCTATGAATCTAAGCCATCTCAGTCATTTCTTATCATAGGCGCCGACTTTCCGTAGGAAAAAAGGGTCTTGCCCCATTTTTTAAATATCGAGCTAAAATTCTGGAATAATTTTTTTTATTGTCTTTTAGGCTTCCTTGAGCACGTGGTTAATTTTTTTGTACTTAGTCATAGTTAACCCTGTATACAGTAACATCTTTAAATAAATTAAAAAAAATATCTCAAATTAATTAATATACGCAGAGAAATTCCCCAATCACTTAAATAAAATTAAGTACTAAAATACATTAGGTTTTCGATTGAGTAACTTTCTTACAGAAAAGAATATATAGTATGTGTAAGTATGTATACATGTTGTTTTTTAAATAAACATTAAATTGCAAATTTTTCTCATAGCCAATTTATTTTTTAAATTGTAAAGTACGTATATATTTTATTTAAAAATTTACAAATAAATATGTACGACTTCCATGATTAACTAATAAAACACTTATAAACTTTATACATTTTCCTATAATCGTTTTATAATATTTATATTTATTTCATTACAAATATTTTATTTATACAATAAGCAGCCTTACATCACACTTTTGGAATATCCCTGGTATATAAATATATCCCAATTGCAATAAAATTACTTTTTTAAATCCCTCGTAATTGACCATTTTTGTGACAGTATTTACGTGCGGCGGTACGGTTTTGATCACAAAACATCAAAGTCCCGACAGAGAGTGGTATATATTGCTTTTATAGAGACAGAGTGTTAATTAAAATATTGAGGTGTCCTAAAGGGTAAGTGTAAGGGTAAAGGGTACATGTTTAGTAAAGAAATGATCATAACTTTTTTGTCTTTAATTTTGGAATTTTGATGGCATTTTCTTGATTTTTCTAAAAAATTAATACACTTGGTTGAAGTCAAAGAAACCAACCGTTTACGAAAAAATCGACATTTAAATTTTCGACATACTGATGAATGTCATTTCTTTTACGATGTAAGTAAAGCCTAATTTGAAAACACAACCTTTTATGAAACAATAGATATTTAACTAATTTACTTAAACTCTGGTAGAATAATTTGAGCACTGGTCGCCACGTCGTCGGTTTAGCTTTTGGACACCCTGTATGATACTTACTAACTAGTATACTTGTTTTTATTCTTATTATTCTATTGAATAAACTTACGCACATACCCTACCATTACAAAATAAAAAGTTAAGAGGGACACGAAGGTCCTGCGACGCTCAAGGCAGAAGTGTGAATTAGGCCCGGGCGATAATTCCAGTCCACGTAAAGACACCACGGACTATAAAATACATTAATCCAGCATTCCAAATATAAGTAATAAACTCAAACATTATGGCGTAGTTTTACACGTGCCATACAAAAATTACACGTAGGCTAATATTTGTGTTTTGTGTGTTCGGTAATTTGGCTCGCTCGGGAACGTCTGGAAGTCAAAGATTATATTAATTTCGGCAAATTGCAACAGGAGCACATGGCAAATACAAGAATAGCATAATGTGACTGCATTTTTAGTTCGAATGCACAGTACGTAATCTGCCATACGACCCGGGCTATTATGGGGGCGTGGCCTGCTCCCCACAAATTCACGTCACAGTATTATAGCAAATAGATGTAATTATTTGTTATATACCTGTACGTACACTGTATATTTCCCAACAATAACTTAAAACCGAGGGAATTTCGTAAAAAATATATCAAGAATCGTGGAAGAATAATTTTTCTTAAACAGGGTATCTTGAAAAGGTCGCTAGCGGAAAATGTTATCTATATATATAAAATTCTCGTGTCACAGTGTTAGACGCCATACTCCTCGGAAACGGCTTGACCCATTTTTATGAAATTTTATATGTATTATATATCCGATAGGTCTGAGAATCGGTTGTAATCTATTTTTATACCCCTAAGTGATAAGGGTGGTCCATCCCAAACATTTTTTTTTTTGGGAAATTTTTTTTATTTTTTATGATGTGGCATTAAAAAATACATACAACCCTTAATTTTCGCCCTTTTATAACAAACCACTATTTTTAATAGCCATTTATGTTGGCGGTTGTGCAAATATGATGGCTGCATTGCAATATGAAATTAACTAACTTGCTGTCATTTTAAATGTCATTAAAGAATGTGACATGAATGTGACCAATCACAGTAAACAAATGAGATTCACGCATAAAAACCAAGTTTTAGTGATTCTGGACCTTTTAGGGCAGGAATGAATTAGCGGTCGCCGGCAATATGACACTGGCACAGTCTATATTTTTTCTAGGTTTGTGTTTCCCACCCAGTAAACAGCACGGAGTAGGGATGAGAACGAAGCCGACTACCAAAATATTCACTAGAAATAATTCATATGGCAAAACAACGTTTGCCGGGTCACCTAGTTTTATTATAAATGTATGTAAGTAATTGTTATTTACGCAATAAGTGGAATAGAGACATTATTACCGTACGCATGTGAAGTTGTAAAATCACTTAAGTGCGGTAATAATGTAGTATTCCGTATATTGCGTACTACGTTATATCTACAACTGTCGACGTTATTAATAATAATAATTAGTATTATTATAAATAATTATATATTCTATTGCAACATAATATAAAAATCGTCTATTAAGGAGAAGTTAGCAACGGGCATAAACATAGCTGTTATTGTAAATAAAAGTTCAAGCGTATTTTCTATCAGATACTGTGAATGAAGCTTCCAGCGTTGTTTCCAATCTTGTGCCAGAGAAATCACGGAAGAAATCCGAACAAGCAATTGGTCGCTATGAAAAATGGTGTAGAGAAAAAAATATTTAACATAACTAACGAGAAAGAGTCATTAATATATTGTACATACTCCAGTCAAATTGAGAAATTATTTGACTCATATTTTTCGAAATTTCGTTTTCCAGAAATTTAATTTTCAGGCGTTCGATGATCCTAAAACTGGTTTTGTTCACAATCGGTTAGTAATATAGACATTTCTTACATTTAAAACGGTACGGAAATGACTAATTACTTACCTTCACTTCCACGCTAGCCGGAAAAGTACTTTTCCGGCTAGAAGCTTTCCGAAGTATGGTTTGAATTTTCATTACTGTGAACCGTTAATGTAAGCCCATGTTGTTGCTTAACATTGTATTGGGTTTCGGAAGTTATCAAAGAGGTCGACGTTTCCGGATTTTCTGTATGGGATAACATATTTGCAATTTTACTTGACCATGTAACGAGTTCTCCACGTATCCTTCGGCTACGGCGCTGGATTTCCACCCTCCTAATTTTTTTAACTGTAGGATATCTCCACCTGTATTTGCTAGCAATGTAGCTGAAGTACGTCTAAAACAATGTCCCGTAAACCCGTGAGCATTTTCTAATTTAAAAAAAAACCACTATTTTTTGGGAAAACCTCCAATAGCATTGTGGCCACAAGGCTGATTTGTAATCTTGCCATCCCTTATTTGTAAAAAAAACGATCGGAAGCAATGGTCTTGTGAAGATCATAGTATTGCTTTATTATTTATATCCATTCCGATTTTGTAAATGCAAATGTTCGGGAAGTGTAGGTTTTTGTTACAAGAATAACTATTATTATGCACTTTTCTAAAACTTCCAGATCACTCATTTTCATATTTAGGAGTTGATCGCATCTGCAGGCGCCAGATATGTTGATAATTAAAGCAATCTTAAAGTAAAATTTACCAAACACATAATTGATATGAATTAAATAGTAGAAATATTATCTTTTGAACAAGATATTTCTCTGGAGCCTTATTTAAGAAGGTACTGATGTTTTTCTTCTGAGAGAAGAATGGATTTTTTAGGTTTATATTCAGCATTCTACCTTTTCAAATGCTCGCCATATATTAAATTATGATAACAGATTTTCTGAAAATTAATATTTTTAAAAGCTTGTAAAATAATATACATACCACGCGGGAAAGATCATTACAGCCCCGCTAGGTATGTAATATACTATTTTGCAAATATATCATTTGATTTTAATAAAAATTCATATCTAGTTGTAAATAGTCTATTAGAATGTGACTGATAAGGTATTTTTATAAAGTAACACAGTAGGTACTAGTTATGCGTAATGCAATTTAGTTGTTTTAACTCTTTTACTTTTATTCCAAAATTTGTTTCCAATCCAGCATAATCGAAGTATTCTATACAAAAAAGCATATTAAATTACCTTTTTGATGATAGACTTAATTTTCTAAAAAAAATTGCTAACATTAATTGCCATTCACAAATTGAATTGAATTGGTATAAGCGGAAATGATACATGTCCATTTCTGCTTAAAATCGGGATATTGCAGAAAATAAGTTCACATAGGTCATCGCATCATATTATGAACAAGCAGCATGTGTTTCTTATTCCCTTTAGCTGCAGACAATGAACTGTTTAATAGATAATCAGCAAAAATTATAAGAAATGCACATACATTGTTTTTGTAAAATATGATATAAGCATGGGGGTATGGGCCTGTTTTTAAATTCAGCAATTTGATGTGGTAGAATCTACATTTTTTGACTATTGGTTGGTGTAAGGAATTTTGATTTTTGATTAGATACATGGTATTCACACCAAACTGCTAAATTTAAAAACAAGTTCTATAGTGTACATTCGCGCCAACCAAATAGATTATCAAATTGGTGGGACACTTGCTATTCTGGCGAAACCCTTATAATGTGTTTAAATATTGTTCTATGTGGTAGTTTGCGCGATAGGTAGAAAATGGAAACTAAATTTCCTAAGGAAAGAGAAAGACAGTACCATACTGTTACCATCTTAAAGTCACGTATTTACAGAGAAAAAAATTCCAATTAAATTGAAAAAATGGAATATATACGAAAATGTGTAAAATTTGTAGAAAATGCTTTTTAATAATGTTACAATTCAATATTTCTTTGGCGAACTGCTACTGAATAAATGTGAATATTTTTTTGCAACATTTCTCAAATACAGTTTAGATAAAAGTAATTATTACACTTCCACTTTAAATTATGCAGAAAAGTTAGTTGCTTCATACTATTATTGCTTAAGTGGTGCCTTTGCAACTAAGGAGAAGCCTATGGTGCAGCAATATTTAGATAACACTTTCCCACAAAAATTGATTGAGATTCATCGACCTATTGAGTGACCCGGAAAGTCACCAGATCTAACACCCCTCGATTGTTTCATGGAGGGTTTAAAAAAATAAGGTTTACAAAACACCTTCGCAAGATATTAATCATTTAAAAGAACAAATCACAAACGCTTGTATTGAGTTAAACAGGGAAATGTTAATAAACGCAGCCCATAAAGAAGTCAGGTGAAGATTGGATGTGTCTTGAAATGAGAGGTGGTCATGTAGCGAATAGATTGTAATATATATGTAGGATGAGGGCGTTTGCTTCACTTTTTAAGATTGGTTGTTGTTATCATCACCTTTTGTTTTAACTGTATTAAATAATTATTGAGTTTAGTGTTTTTATTTACTCTTAATGACATTTTTTTTTACTTAATGTGATTTTTAGGTGGTGTTTTTGTGAAACTCTTTAGTACGATATTGCTTGTAACTTTTAAACTGGAATTAATACAGACAAATTCCTCTAATAAAAGTTTATTTTAACAGGAAAAATTTGGGTATGTTTCTGGAAAAAATATAATTGATGACGTCATTAGTTGTTTCTGTCAAATTCCAAAGATAATACTTTCGATTGAAAATGGAGCCATTCCATTTAACACTACATGTCTCAAATTTTATTTATTTTTTTATTCTTACAGTAGGCTCATACCGTTTGCAGCCCGAACGCAAAATGCTTTTGTGTTCTCGAGTTGATATTTTTTTGGTCCAGTTCGCACTCTAGATACAAAAATAACTATTTTCATTTACTTATACTGTGTTTTTGTGGAGAAGTGACGTTTCTGCACCTCGATTCAAATATAAACAATTTGTGATCCGACAATTGTTCAGTAAGAAGTTGTTTGATCAATTCTTGTCTTTTATAAAACATATTTTATAAAAAAGAAAGTCACAGGCACAGAATGGATGCTTCGAAAGAAAGAACGCATCATCCCGTAAAAAAGCAGGGGCAACCCGACATTAAAGTGCAGTTTGGTGCCGGGTAACAATAAAATTTAACGACGTAGCTGTGTGTCCCTTAAGCCAATTTGGGTTCATTCAGAATCACTCGGAGTCGGAAAGGGCATTAGCAGAGCCCATTCAGAGGAGTCCTCGAGGCCGTCGGGGCACGCGGCGCCATAGGCGGCGACTGTCGAACCCGGCCCGGCTAATTATAATCATTTCGGAGCGCAGTGATACAGGCACACACAGTTTTTTGGTTTTTCTAATGGCACTGCGCCCGCCGGAGGTGTATCATTATCAGCGGCATTCCGTTGATAGCTTTGTTTCCGAAACTGCATTTCCGCACGATATTTTTCGAAATCGCCCTGCCGTAAGGGCCGTGATGGCGAACGGAAATGTCCTTTCATACCTTGACAATAAAATGTCGTGCCCTTGGGGAGGCAGTCGACGGACGACTGTCATTGGCGAGTATCGAATACAACAGCATACTCATTAACGATTCACTTCGACAGGTTGGTTTCGGATTTTTTTTTTAATTTTTTTGCATTAACAGTAAAAAGCGCTCTGTTGAAATTGAAAATTAATATTATTATTATTATTAGATATTAGTAGTGTTGGTATCTTGTCCTTCTTTTTCTTGATCTTGTGTTGGTCCCCCAAGGAAAAACAAGACAAGACCAAGACAAGACTTGACAACCCGAATTGCAACACAAGACAAGATTTAAAAACAAGACAAGAAATATTGTTAAAGCAAGAAGTCTTGCAAATATAAGAAACCGAAATCGGAACTGGAAAAATATACAGGGTGGCCAAATTAAAAAAAATTGCGCCGCTTTATGCCTTTTTCAACTAAACTGATCTACAACTGCCGTTGCTGAAATATTGTGAAATACTGAAAATAGCGATTTTAGAAAATGCCATCTAGCGTCATTATTCTTAACAGAAACAGTTGAAATTTAGTATAGGGGGATACGAATATACAAAAAATCGAGATTTTCGTCGAAACAAAATTTCTGTGGTCTGCAACATATAATTGTTTTTTTTTTTTTTTCTTATGGACATGGCGTCTCGCTCTTGACAGTAATAGAAGTAGATGTAGAATAAAATTACGAATATGTTAATATATAACAAAACCATTGTATGTGAAGAATAATCTATAAAATTAAGAATATATATACAGTGTGTCCACGGATGGAGTTGGCAGGAGAAGAAAGTTTTTTGTTTTTGACTTTATCGAAAAATGTCACTCTTTATAAAAAGTTCTGCTTTTCGAAAAAATGAAACTATCATGGAAACGTCTTAGATCAGATACCCTGTAGCTCATAAATTAAAAAAACATAAAAATACTCAAGAGGGAAATACCATTATTTATTATTTTACACAACATTTTTATAAAACAAATCTGTTTATAACCTGAAATTTAATCCTAATACAAATTTTAAAATCAAAATTTTAATTTTGACTTTTACTCTACACACTTTACGAATAGTTTATTTCTTCTCGTATGCGATCTTTTAATATCATGAATAGGGTCAGGTGGTCTAGCAGGATAATGGGCTAAATCTTTCTATCTACCTTTCACCATTGTCTGAGAAAGTCTGTAAAATGAGCAGGACAGCAGTCCTGTTGTCAAAACAGGTTATTGCGTACTTCTGGCTCTCAAGTATTTAAAAATGGTAAACCAAATGTTTCCAAAATGTTTTGGCAACAGGACGGCAGTCTTGCTCAGAAGAAGATTTAGCCCAATCCTAACTTTACACCCCTTGCCTTTTTTCTTCCGTGGTGTCCTAAAACAAAACATTTATTCAAATGGTTTGCTACATGATAGGTAAGTATTAAATAACCACATACGCCAAGGAATACATGAACTGAATGAGCCCCTAACTATTCGATAAATTTCTAAATAAGTTAGCGGAAAATGTGTTGAGGTGGGAGGTAGAGATAGAGTAAATGTTAAATTTGATTTTAGAATGTGTATTAAGACTCTATTTGAAGTTTTAAACAGATTTGTTTTATATAAATGTTGTATACAATAATAAATAATGGTACTTTTCTCTTGAGTATTTCCTTGTTTTCTTAATTTATGAACACCCTGTATATCTAACCTAAGACGTGTCTATGGCAGTCTCATTTTTTCGAGAAGCAGAACTTTTTATAAAAAGTGACATTTTTCGATAAGTCAAAAACAAATGAGTTTCTCCTTCTGTCAACTCCATCCGTGGACACACTGTATAATAATTTAAATTAAAAATTTTGTTCTTCTTGACGTAAAACAAATATCAACAAACATTTTGAAAGATTCGACATTTGCCAACTCTGTTTTTGATTGTTGCATAAGTAATTAAATATTTTAAGGATAGACATGAAAAATGTACTGATAATCATTCATTAAATTATAAGTTCTAGAAATGGTTCAACAAAATGACGCAGCGCCATATAATTCTGCAATGGTGTTCCAATATTTAAATTGACGCTTTCCAAATATGAAGTTGGATTGGCACTCAAGAGCATGGTCTCCACGGTGTCCATGTGTCAACCCATCAAATTTTTTTCTTTGAGATAGTCCGAAAGATAAAATTTATTCCAATCTCAGAATTACTGCTGTTTTTAGGTCTATTTCACAAAGTATTTAAAACGTTGTGGACAACATAAGAGAGAAGATTTTAGTGCACGAACATGGGCGTCACTTGAAGTATTTATGAAGGATTTGTTGAATATATGTATATTTTGTTTGGTTTATTGAAATTTGTTTTTTTGTCAAGACATATCTAAATTATCGTATTTTAAAACTTTATTATTACATATTGACGTAAATTAGTGTAGTAATTTTCTTTCGACAAAAATCGATTTCTCGTATATTTTTATAATTATAGTTCTCTATGTTGATAAATAATGGCACTAGATTTAAAAAATGGCTATTTTCAGTGTTTTCAGCAACGGCAGCAGATATCTTGGATCTTGGATTTAGTTTATCTTAATGGCCATCAAACGGCGCAACTTTTTGCTAATTTAAGCCTACGATTTCCATAATACCAATGATAAGCCATGAAAAACGGGTTCTCCTGTATACTTTATTTAAAAGCCATCCAGCATATAAAATTATGTTTAAAATCAAAGTTTGAATCTAGGTCCACTTCTATAGAACTAAACTATACTTATAAATTGACTGCCACTTGACTGAAAGAGGTAGTTTCTATACTTTATAGCATCTACCAATCGATAACTGTCGATGATCGACCATATCGATATTACGCGAGGGCTCTGAGCGACCGTAGCCGACCGAGAGGAATTACCACTATCATCAAATTCGTAATAAAGTTCCATGCTTCTTATTTGTATGCAAGAGTCTTGCAAGAGTCATGCAAGAAAATTGTGAAGCTCTTGCAAGATAATACACGACATGATCTCGCAAGATCGAGAACAAAACTCGAAAGAAACTTTAGTCTTATAATAATAATGATAATATCTGCCCCTCATTCTAATCACGAGGATTAGCCCAGAAGTCGGATACTTGTGCGGGAGAGGGAGCAGCATATTATTATTAAGCAGGCCGCATTTGCCAGACAAGACAAAACTATTTCAAAATTTGGTTCTCAGCTGATTACAAAATCATTGAAAATTAAAATGTCTAATTTACTGAATATTGTTTAGAAAATTCCATAGGGAAAAAATATATACAACCTATTTTAATGTTGTATTAAGTATAATTGCAATTTGAAGTATTACCTACAATTTAATAAGTTGCATTTAACGTAAACAATCAAAACTGATTTGAAAAATATGATGTTCTGATATTGGCTGGAAAGTTTCACTTTTGTATTATTCTCTAAATTTCCAGGTATTGTGTAAAACCAAAGGTGCATGATAGACAAGCTAATGATTTTTGACATTAGAACCGTGAATACCACCATCTCCATCAATGTAACATTAAAGGGCACTCGTATAATTGCAATTAATATTTGATAACGGAAAGGCGCTGCAGATTAAACTATCCAATCACGCACGTCAATCAATGCGTCTACTTTACAATTAAAGATTTATCGGTAAACCCTTCCAGTACCCCTTCATTTATTTACACCCCTTCGTTGGCAATTTTGATTTCTCACTTTTAAACATCGACTATTCGACATAAGTTTATTATGTTATATCGTCTAAATAAAAACATTCACTTTAAATTTCTTCTTTTTTATTGAAAACTTTTCAATATAACATAAAAATAATTAAACGTAAAATATCTTAATCGATAAATTTAATATTCTAAAAATACAGGGTGTTTCCTAACTACAGTCCTTAACTACAGAATGTAATTTCTTGTGCATTGTCAATCTACTAAAAAATGCCACATATACACGTGGGGAATATTTATGGAGTTTTGTTGTGAACGAAAATATAAATGAGAACAGAATCCTAAAAGAACTGGCACTGATATTAAAAGATCGGCCGATCAATATGGGGAAGAAAGATGGGACATAATCCAAAGAAGTAACAGGTAAGACTATGCGGTACATTTTGTGCAAACTTTTACAGAATAAGTACTATAATGACTATAAGATTATAATTGGCTTGTTTAACATTATAGTATTTAAACCTGCCCGAGATGCCCGTGATGCAACCAGATCCATGTAAACGTAAGACCAGTTCAATTACGTTAAGTTTATCAGAAGTAAATCGAATAATATTGTTCTGGAATGAAAATATCCCTGAAGGACCTATGCGTAAATTCTACCATATTGCTGCTGTAAAATTAACGTGGAGAGCGGGCGAGGCTCTCCAACAAATCGCATTGAAATCCGGTGTTCAGTAAAACTTGCCAAGGCGGTTCAAAAAGCTGTACAAATAGTATCTAGTTGATTACCAATTGTGAAAGTCAAAGCTGCCCTTCACGCCTTTTTCCTAAACCGATATCAAAACGAGGCGAACATAGTACTATCACCACGGCTATTCTTAAAACTCAATCGACAGTGGAAAACGGAAACCTATAATTGCTACGATAATGTCTCTGTTGGAAGAAATACCATTAATGGATCTACTAAATCATCTGCTGAGGCTTTGGCCTGAATGTAAAGGACAAAAGGATAACAAACAACTCGAACAGATCAACTACTGTTAGCGAATTGGCAAAAAATGCTGTGCAAGAACAACAATTGCTGAAAATGACTGGTCATGACAATCCAAATTCTATAAAACCATCCTTAAACATCGATTAAGAACTCCACAATAAGATCATAATTCTAGAGAAAAATAGCCAATCTAATGTTGCGTTAAATTTTAATAACTGTACTTTTTGCAGCTGTACTTTTAATAAATAAATAGTCATTTTTTTGTCCAAAAATTTTCTGATCGAATATCCCTCTGACATTGACAAATGCGTCAGACTATGTCAAATTTTTCAAGCTTCAATTTGTATAAAATTCTCTCGTACGTTATCAATGTCCTAGGAATATTGTAGCTAAAAATGTGGTGTCGTGTCATACGGCTTTTACTTACTGTAATTTCAACACTTTCGTCTTCATTTAATTTATAAAACAAACTATGTACTAAACGTACGACCGACGTTGAATAATGTCTCAATAAAATTAAGAGCCAATTTTAATTTATTTATCACAGCAACAAATACTAACGTACCTGTGAATGGGAATATAACTATATAATCATGATAAATTGAAAATTCCACAAAATGATGTTTAATCGCTCAATTGTCGGATACAATTGCGCTAACTGACCACATTTTTAGTTACGGTAATTTGTACACTTAACCGCTAAGTACTTACATTATTTACCGAGATTTATACCTGCATTGTTAAAAGTCGTTTGAGTCCACAAATCAACAAGTCAGATTGAGCGATTTGAATCTCATTATTGGATATACAATGGGATACTATTACAGTGAAAAATAAATCTTTACGCTGCCTTTTTAGGCGTCTTTATATTACGTCTTCTTTGGACTAATTAAGATTTTATTTTATTGATTATCTTGCACTGCCAGAAGAGACATACAGGATGTAACAAAAAAGCAGATGATCCTGTGTATTTTTGGAAAAATATGACGACTTAACCCTACTTATCTATACAGGGTTAACTATGAATAAGTATAAATATTTCAAGAGGGAACAGAGAAGAATTAGCGAAATTGCCCTTAATAAAAATTCCAACCTTATTTATAAAGGGAAAATATATTTTTTTCAATATTATATTAAATCTTACTTAACGCCACCTATGCGACTCATCCGCCGCACGTTTACAGAGTCAGAGTAGGCAACCAACAAGCAACGGTAAAATTCGCTGCCATGTCATAATTCAATTCCTGTGTTTACGTTGTAGTTTTGTGTTCTTCTTCAGTTTTTAGTGCCTTATTTTAATTTTAAACGTTTTATAGTTATTAAATAAAGGAATATGTGTCGAGTACAGATATTTTCCCACAATATAGTTCGCCGGTTTGTTTTTTCTAGTTTAAGACTGCCGCGGGTGCATTTAAAGTTTTCTAGTATCTATTAGTATACATACGCATTCCTTTCGTTCGATTTTCCTATAATAAATAGGCATTTTATCGGTAGTAAATGGTTGTAATAAGTAAAAATGTAGTTTTGCCAGTGTGAAACGAAATAATGAAAAACGAATGCAGAATACTGGAGCAATCTGGATTAATTGCTACCTGTCTATCAAGTATTATTACTAATAAGAGTGTTCATTTTTGTCGTTTCTGCATTTAGAAGCTCTGCAAAAAGACAACCGCATGGTAGTTGACATTGTTGACAGATGTAAGCTTTATCTATGGATCTAAGCCATCTCAGTCGATGTTTATTGTAGGCGCCGACTTGGGTTTTACCCAATTTTTTAAATAAGCTAAAATTGAAGAACATGCGTTGCATCAAATTAGAAAGGTTTGGTTTTTCAAATGCTTTAATGAAACTATTTCTATCTTACTTATCAGACACACAAATTATGGCCAGATATCCTCACCTATATTTTTCCTCCAACATCGGGGTACCACAGGCTTCCACTTGGGTCCTCTACTGTTTTTATTCTTCATTAATGACCTTCCGGATACGGTTTCTTGTGACCGTTTGCTATATGCAGATGGTTCCAAATTGTTTACTGAGATAAACTCCCGCTTTGACTGTCATAGAAAGCAGCAATGAATAACTCATATATATTTACATGTAAATGTATGATTTATACAGAGAAATTCATTTCATTGGTCATGATTATCTCAATAGTGATAATGTTATCAGTCGAGTCGAGTGCTATATGGATTTGGTAATAACCTTCGAGAGTAAGTTTACTTCTACTGAGCACATCAACAGTACGAGTACAGTATTCAGTTCCTTTAAAACATGTGATTTTCTGTATCCATCAAGATGGATTTAGTCAAGCAGATTTTCTAAATAGATTCAATTTTGAACCGTTAGAGATTCGACGTAACATTTCTTTAATTCGTGTTCTGTACAATATTTTGCATGGTGAAGGAACGTTAGCCACACTGTTGGTAAATAGCGGTGGTGACATTCTCCAGTTGGAGATTAAGAGGATCGAAATCTTCCACGGTAGCGGAAGGGTAAGTGGACAACTCTACCGATTCTCATATTAAAATTGCCATAAAAATATCTGGTGAAATGCCAAACTCCAGTACCAAAAACGTTGCTATTTCTACGCAGGATGTTCAGCATGGATTGACAATTTCTGTTGCCGCTTATAACCAATCGAATGTCACAATTAATTTAATAATATAATTTGTAATACTTAATCTGAATAAAATTTGTTGAGAATGTTTTGATGTACAATAAGACATTTTTGAAGCAAACATTTTAGAAGATTTCTTTCAAATTTACTGTAACTTACTGTACTTTGAAATATCGACATTACATATGTGGTTGTAAATAATAGCTGTTTTCGATATAAGTTGCGAAATAATGGTGTTTTAGGCACGACGTGCAAAATTTGATATTTGGTATGTCGAAAAAAGGTATGTAATATTTCGGAGAAAGTTATTCTGGCGTACTTGTCCCAGTTATCTTTAAAATGTGCACCCTGTACATTATGGACTAATTATTCAATGCTGCGAACTACAATTTATTTGCATAAAAATATGGATTTTATTAAATATATCGATGTTAATGCTTTCCTGAAAAGGAAATCAAGTGGTATAGACCCAGAAAATCCAGAATATTTTCCAAGGAACAGGTTGAAAGGTTTATCAGAGAGGCAGATGATGAAAAGTACTTATTCCAAAAAGTTGTTTCGATTGTTGGTACCTATATGTGGAGTCTGTAGGTGAGAAGAATTAACTTATTTACGTACAGAGAACATTGAAGTCGTTCATTAAAGTGGCAATCCCCAATACCAAAACTAACCTTCCTAGATTATTTACAATTACCAGAGGGAGATAGAGGAGTCAATTTTTCAGAAAATTTCCGGAAATATGCAAGTCTACGTCCATCCACCATTGATCACAACCGATTGTTTATCATGTATAGGAATTCAAAATGTACTACACAAGCAGTGGGTATAAATAATATAGGTTCAATTCTTAAAAAAATTGCCGAATTTCTTAGATTACCCAATGTTACTAAGTATGCTTTAGACGATGTTCGACATCCTTTTCTGGAGATGCAGAAGACAACATATCAATACTCAAGAGACACAGAGATTGGCGTTCGGCTTCTGTACCTACATAGAAAATTCTATACAAAATAAACAGGCAATAGCAAGGAAAATTCTCGGGGAGAAAGGAAATACCATTTTCATCCCAAATACTCAGCACCGGGATGCAGGTGTTATTTTCTTCGAATATTGAAGCTATACGAAGTGAAGAAAAATATGTTCACCTATAGTCTGTTTGGAAATGAAAGAGAGTAATAAAACCTCGAGATAAGAACCGGTCATGGGCGTGGTAATATTTCGTTTCAGGTAATTAACACTAATGCTAACAGGTAATGGATGTACATTAGTATATTTTACTGGATACATCATAGGGCAGGAGCCAGTGTATTGTGACAGATCAATCCAGTCTTAGAGCTGAATATACGAAGAGGTACTAGTGCAGTAGAGTAAAATTCGACTTGTGTTTAGTGACTATTGTGCCAGTGGATATAATATTGTTTGGGTAAAATGTCGAGCTTATCAGATTACGTACATGCTAAACGCGTTAAAAGAAGTGCGTTGTCCCAGAATCAGAAGATTATTATATTAAATGTATTTAATGCATTGAAACACCAAAATTGTTCCAACAGTGTTGACGACATCGTGGAAAAGTGTTCCAAAATAACAGGGATTGGAAAATCGACTATCTACAGACTTTTAAAGGAAACAAAAAATTAACAATATACTGTAAATCCTCTAAAATCATCTGCAGGGAGGTCAAAAGTCGTTATAGACGATTTCTTCAAAAATGTCATTCGCAGAAAAGTACACACATTTTATTTTAAAAAAGAAATACCAACGCTAAACAAAATTTTAAGTGAACTTACAGAGGACAACGATATGCCAAAAATCAGTAGAAGCAAATTATGGGTTATCTTACGAGAGTTGAATTTTTGCTGGGAAAAGCAGAACAGGATGTCAGTTCTTATCGACAAAGATAAAATTATTTGTTGGCGAAGATCCTACTTAAGATCAATTAGAAAATTCCGTGACGAAGGGAGGAATATTTATTATCTAGACGAAACTTGGGTCAACGAGGGATATACTGTAACAAAAGTATGGCAAGATAAAAATGTAAAAAGAGATGTAGCGCGAAATAATACGACGTTTAAATTAAGTGACGTGAAAATTTTGTTAAAAAATTCCTTGGAACGAGTAACTTCACATAACTGGCAAAGATTTATACATCATGTACAAAAAGAAGAGAAGAAAATGTGGTAACTCGATAATTTAATTGACGTTACTGTGGAATCTATCGTTATCAATCTAGGAGACGAAGATAATTCATCAGAATATTCAGAGGATGAATTTTAATATACCTACTTTTTTATTTTCTTTATTGTACATTTATACAACACTACATTTACTCACCATAATTTGAATTTTCAAAATACATATATTGTTGTGTGGAATAAAAGTCTATTCATCAAATTTAAATAAATATTTTGATAATAATATTGAATAATTTTATTTGAATTACTAAAAACCCTCCTAACCCGGCTATGATCCTTAAAGTAGCCTCTACTTTTGAAATGCTTTTTTAAATTGTTTACTTATAAGAGAAATGGACCGAGAAATTGAAGCGGCAGAGACAAAGACGGATTGTCGGGGATTAAATTTTAGCTCCTGCTACAATTTAGTACGGTTCGATCACACAAAGTTTTTTTAAAAGTACACCTCATCTATACCGATAATACATAATATAAAAATATTGAATATAAGCACCAGTGCTACATTTATTTACTATTTGCGTACATAATAAGCTTTTATTACTCTCTTTCATTTCTAAACAGTCTATAATGTCCAATTATCCTAAAGATTGTGTTATCAATATTTATAATAAATAAATAATTTAAAATTCAGTTATTTTATTTTAACTTTGACGCGTAAAAAAGATTGTTTTACGCACATGTGGCTAAAAGGCTGTCGTTTCGATATTGAAATGAGAAACGATATGTCATTATTATGCAACGATTTTACGAAAATGTATTTAACGCAGTTTTCGAGCTACCACGTTATAGCATACACCATCATTCGACTTCTTCACGCGTACTGCTACTTTATGACCCGTTCAATACGGACCACCCCGTATAGAAGGAATGACAGTGGAAGCGGTGATTTTTGTAAACGAACGCTCGTTTTGGCGGATGCGACGGTCAAACACACTTCCCCCT
Organism: Monochamus alternatus; assembly: GCA_037114965.1. NCBI lineage: Eukaryota > Metazoa > Arthropoda > Insecta > Coleoptera > Cerambycidae > Monochamus > Monochamus alternatus. The sequence goes on from CM073427.1 coordinate 77,806,920, forward strand.
TCCGATAAACGTCCCCATTAAGCCAAAGCAAAAATCGATGATTACGGGCGAGATTTCTTCACGAGATATAAAATAATTTATAGGTATGAATATTAATAGTTTAATTTTATGTGCCGGTAATGTAATAGACCGCAAATGAACCCCATAGATTATAATACGAGGATATGAACATTAAAAAGCCGCACACGTATAACGCAAGAACATACATATGAAGTAGGTACCGATAGGAGCAGCTAGTGTAGCGTGTTCTTTACGGATCATACATATTTATATACCGATCTAACCTGTAATAACAGCCGTCTGAGCCTGTCTGGTAATCTGTACCTTTAAACGGTATTCCTATTGGCTCTCGGCCCACCGAAGAGGTGGGGCATCTGCATTTTTATGCATTAATTTTAATTCCTTCGGACTGTTTATGAAACTTAAAGATATCCCTGATTGGCGGTTATTCGATAAAATGATATGCGCGTCGGCTGACATTTACGCAAAAAACGTGTCCGTTTAGGGTTCATTTGAACCGTCTAGGAGTCTTGTAAGTGAATATTTAATTGCATGTGATACTTTTTCTGTTTTTGCAACAAGTCGAGTCTGTGCATTTAATAGTAGTTTTCTTTCGTTCTAAATTTAGTAATATAAAATTATTTGACATATAAGTTTGCGGTTTTTTCGTTTACTTCAATTAAAAGCTCCTCTCGAATACTTACATACATTTTATTCAATCATTCAAATAAAATCAATTTGCTATAACCTAACTGATACATGATTTAAAATATTTAAGGGAATCGTTTTTATACGTAAATCTGCAACGAATTCATAGCAAGTTTTCTTCTGAGCATTTCAGTTTCCATGCTGACACGTTATTTAGAATTTCCTGAATTTCACATGTCAGCTGCACATTGCAAAAATTGTATAAGGCATTATAAACATTATCACAACCCGCAAAATTATTTAAAAAAACAAGTAACACTTGAGTTGATGTAAATTATTAAGCATTTTTCACCGTGTATACTACACAACGATAAGGTACAACTCCTGGTCTTTCATGTTCTCTAGCGCATTATGCTTCCAAAAGGAAATGCTTCAATTTCAGGATTATATTTTAGCATTACGCTAATAAGAACCTTCATCTACTGAGTGGATTTTTTCGTGCATCTTTAGATACGAATTTTTGTGTTTGAAATGTCGGCCTTAACAATATTGTACAATGTGAGAATTTGTTGAAATTGGTCGATTTTCATATTCGTAGAATAAATGCGATAATAAGCATTTTTCTCAATTAAAGAATCATCGGACTAAATTTGTATCGAGTCGCTACAATCTATCAAATGTGTGGTAACTACAAGAAAGTTAAATCATGTTCGCATGTATTCTGTTCAACCATCAGTTGTTGTATAAAGAACATGCCTATATAATGTATAGTTTAATTTTATTTTATGGCTCTTATTAATAGTTCATTATCTAATATGTTTGTCTTATATGTATATATATAAAGCTGTTTACAGGCTTTTTAGGCCCAGAGCTGTGTTACTCTCCTCCATTCCATTCTGTGCTTCGCCTTTTCCGTTACATTTTTCTCCCTTAGATCTATTGCTACTGCCTCTCTCCATCGCTTCCTCGGTCTACCTCTTTTTTTTTCTTGTGGTTAGGCCTACTCCCTACTATTTGCCCTTAACTGCCCTTTCATCTTCCATACGTTCTAGATGCCCTAGCCACTGCTTTTACAAATTCGTCTATTGTTGGTGCCTGGTACATTGCATATATTTCCTCATTATTTCTCCTTACATAACCTTCCTCCGTCTTTTTACCCCCTAGAATCCTCCTTAAGATCTTCCTTTCCCACCTTAAAAGGTTTTCTCTTGACTTCTTATTGAAAACCCAGGTTTCACTACCATACAGCGCTGTCGGTCTCAAAATTGTTTTATACATTCTAAATTTTACTCCTCTGGACAAATTTTTTTATTTCAATAAGACTGCTACCGAACTTCTGTTTGCTTTTATTATTCTCCTATTTATTTCTTGTTTTTCATCACAGTTAGCTGTTATTAGTGCCCCCAAATACACATATTCTTGAACTTTCTCAAGCTCCATCTCTCCATGCTCTGTTCTCAATTTAAAATTGGTATCCTTTTTTTGTTCTCCTACTCTCAAAAGCTTACTTTTCTCTTGATTTATCTGCAATCCCACTTTACGTGCTTCCCCCACAAGTTTTCTCGTTACTTCTTCTAATTCTCTACTATCTCTAGCAATAATAGCCACTTCATCTGCATAACTTACAATTTGATGACTTTTAAACAATATGTGTCCTTCTCTGTTCAACTGACTATCTCTTATGACATTTTCTAGTACTAAATTCAAAAGAAGCGTTGAGAGTCTCCTTGTCTCAGACCTGTATCAATAGTAAAGCCTTCCGAACATTCACCTTTTGTTCGTACTTTGGATTTAGTATTTTCTAAGGTCATTTTCAATAGCCTAATCAGTTTGGTTGGTATCCCAAATTGTTTCAAAATTTTACTTAGTTTATTCCTTTTGATCGAATCGTATGCTTTCCTGAAGTCCACAAATAAAACCATTGCTTTGATCCCATACTCATAGCATGTAGTCAGAATTTCCTTCACCATGAAGATTTGGTTCGTTGTTGACCTTCCTTTTCTAAAACCTGCTTGATACTCCCCTATTTGTAGTTCTGCTATAGGTTCTATTCTCTGTTTTATTAAGGTTGCCATAATTTTATACCCTATATCTAACAATGATATACCCCTATAGTTTCTGCAGTCTGTTGCATCTCCCTTTTTTAATATTGGTATAATCAAAGCATCTCTCCAATCTTCAGGCATACATTCTCTTCTCCAGATCATTCGTATCATTTCGTATATTTTTTGTCTTAAATCCTCTCCTGCATACTTAATGTTCTCTGCTGTTATTCCGTTTTTTCCTGGACTTTTGTTATTTTTCTTATTAGCTTATTTCTCTTCTCCGCCTCTCTTATACACTCCTCATCCCACTATCTTTTCCTCCCTGCAAACTCTTTTTTTTGGTATTACTTTCTCACTTGCTGTTTGTATGACATTTTCGATCTTTATCCATTCTTCATTTATATTTGCTTCCAATATCTGTATGTTTTCTTGCAAACCTTTCCTTATCTCTTCTTCATTCTTCTTTTGGGTTACCTCATTTTGTAATGTCGCCATATCTAATTGTCTTTTTTCCTTTGTAATCCTTTCCTTTTCATAGGTTTTTTTATCTTCAAATCTATTCTCACTAGATAGTGATCCGAGTCATCCTGCAATTAGTCTATTGCCCGTTGGACATTGTAAAAATAAATACCTATAGAAATAAATAAAGCAAAATTGACGTTTTAGTTGCATGCATTATAAAAGGGCTTTTAAAATCGCCCTCAGAATACAACACAAAAGTATATTCAAAATAATTTAAGTTTTTTCATGTTTCTCTGAAACATTTCATATTCACTGTCAGCTTCAACTACTGCTACTACTTGTTGAACTATCACTGTCACCGCTACTGCTTTCCAGCATACTAGCTTTGCAGCATTTTATTTGTATCTTGTGTCGAAAATCTCTTCAATCGACCATAGAGAAGGATCAACAATACAGTTAACCTTAACGTTAGTGTTGGCTGAGACAAATCTTACAAAATGTGTAAGTCTTGCATACAAATGATAAATATGACGAATTTATTACGAATTTGGCAATGGCGGTTATTCTCGGTCGGAAACGGTCCTGCTCGGAGCTCACACGTAACTATTAATTTGATCAATTGTCAACAGTTATCGACGTTATAAATATAGAAACAGTCAGTTTTACATATAAGTAATAAAATAATGGACGAAATAGGAGAAACAGAAATCGAGCTTTTTCAGTCAATTATAAGTATAGCTTAGTTTTACAGAAGTGGACCTAGATTCAGTAAGCTTAATTTTAAAAATAGTTTTGTATGCTGGATATTCCTTAAATAAATTACTTATATATCCAATTAAGACTTTTTTTAAATTTATGTCAAGAAAAACAAGACAAGATTACCCACACTAGACGCAACAGTGTCTTTAAAAGAATTTAAGTTTTTTATGTTTTTCTCTAACAAACATTTCTTTCTTTTCGAGAATACTGGTACTACTTATTGAACTATCACTGTTTCTATTACTGCTTTCTGGCATAATAGAGGCATCTATAAATGCATTGATATGTCCATTCATTTTCTTTGTGTCCTGTATTGAAATTCTGTTTTCAATCAGTCATACAGAAGTATCAACAATACGGTTACAACATATCTACAATGTCAAAAAAATAAAATAATAAAAAGTGTTCAAAGGCAAAAGTTTAAATTCAGTGACAATGACGAGTTATTGAAAATGTGTGAAAAACAAATTAAATTGTTCGCTGTTATGAAAAGGAATGCAAATTTTATTTTCAACTGTTCTTTAAATCTTGAGTGAATTTCTGGCCTCCATTTTGTTTTTTTTAATAGATTGCGTGTTTATTGCTACTTACTACATTTGGAATGTAGGTAACATAAATGAATCTCACTTGGAACATGTCCAACAATTTGTAATAGATTAGGAAACATATGGCTATATTGTGGTAGAACAATAAAATGTCCGACACAAGGGTTTTGAACCCTCTGAAAATTAGGTATATTTGTCAGCTTGATAGAAGTTTCCATAATGTGACTGAAAGATCACAATCTACCTTAATCATATTTTTAAATTCCGTCAATCCGTTGATGTCAAATATTCACTTTGTATATATTTGTTTATTCTATTCAATAAATCAAAAGCATTTATTCTTATATGTATTTCTAATGCATATTTTATCTTTTCTATACTGATTTACTTATGATACTTTCTAAAAAACTTCATTCTCAACATTTTTTCCCTGTTATAGTAATGATTCTTATTTTTTAATATTGTAATTTAGTATTTTACTGCAATTTTAATGTTTTAGACATAAGATTTATTAATTTTAACTCCTACCAAAGTATAGTACAGTTATATGTATTGTACTGTGTTTGCTCGAGATGGTTTTCCTCCAGCTCTATATAAAGTTTAGATATTTTAGGTATCAGTAAATGCGTTGCTATAGTGCCAAAATAAACCTCGACTAAGCTACATACATTTTTTAATTTAATTTAACCTCATAAACGTCATGGGACTAAGGTTTGGTGACAACAATAGCTATTCTTTTTTTTACAGGAATCAAATTTTTTATTCAAGATACGTAAATAACAATAAAACTTTTGTGTTCTGACATTATTAAAATACTTTGGACCTTTTATTGAGTATTTTGTGGTTTCTATCATATTTCACAGATAACATAAGGACCAGCTAATACTCATATTGGCACAAGTTTTTACTATTATTTAATCTGAACTATCTTCTTTGGGAGATAACAGCGGCGTTTTAGGTCATTATATGTAAAATATAGATGGATTTATTAAAAATGGAACATCTTGATTAAAAAATGCATTTTAATTTTGAACGAGCGTATTGCAAATATATAATTTTAAATATAACAAGCACCTGCTCATTAGTTGTAAGTACCACCTGTTGGTACCGACTTGATGTCAGTAGAAATGCCAAGTACATTTCACTTGATCACAATAATTATATTTTTGAAAAAAAGGTATACATAAAGATCGACAACCTCCCCATAACTTAATCTATGTAAGGAAATATGTATATGATGTTACTATCAAATGGATAAGAGGAAAATATTTTTATTTTTTAATTATTTCAAAGTTAATGCCGCACACACCACAGTACACACGTCAAAAACAAAGCAATAGTTTATAAAGGACTGGTCAAAAAAAAATCAATATAAAAGTGATAAAATATAATTCTTTATTTTTATTTTGTGCGTGTTTGGTTTTAAGTTTCTTATATTAGGAGGAAGTGCATTAGAAAATTGTATCCCTCTGTATAATCAGTTCCTTTCCTCGTTCTTAAAATTCTACAAAAGTTGTTATTAAAGTCATTCTTTTTTCTGGTGTTATAAACATGGAACTGGGTTCTAGAAGTAAATGTGTCCTACTCGGATTGAATAAAAAGAAGACAATAAAATATGTAAGTTGATGGTACAGTGAGAATAAGTAAGTTTACAAAACAATTTTTACGGTAATCTTTAAAACCAAGCCCAGAGATAATCCATATGGCTTTTCTTTGTAAAGAAAACACACGTGCACTATAAGGCGCAAGCTGTCTATAGGGTAATTAGAGACACTTTGTCTATTAAACTTTGGAATAAGAAAATATGTTTAGATATTTCAAAAATCATTGTTTCTGATTTAGATAAATTTACACTAAGACTGACAAACCAGCAAAAAGTATGCTTAAAACTTCGATGTCAAAGATATTGGGAAAATCGTTAATGCAAATGAGAAAAAGTAAGGGACCCAAACTGATCCTTGTGGAACTCCATGCTTTATTTCAGACATAGTGCACTTGACACCAGTATGTGTAACATACTGAAAAATAAGATAACAACAGACACAGACTGAGAATCGGTAGTAGTGTAATTTATTTAATAATATTTCATGGGAAACACAAATGCTTTGCTTAACTCTTTAAACTGAGAACTTAGATAGCTTTTCTCCTTATTTATAAATGATGTTAAGTAGTTAATGGCTGCTAATTTTACATAGGCAATCTAATATCTCCCTTTCACGTATCTGTTTTGGTCTGTTTAAGTAAAAAAAAATATTTTTTCTCAAAATAATATATATACAAAAAACATAAACAATGCTTTGGTTTATTAACTGACTACCTACCACCTACAGACTAGCCTACACATTTGGATAAAGATATCAACATTTATTTGTAGATAGAGGAACCCACTGAAGATGTTCTAAATGTAATATTATGAAAATTGCAGCATGGCGTGTGTTATACTAAACTAGTAATATACCCTGAACTAAATATAATTGCAATATCCTAATAGAATAATGACATACTCCTATAATTACATTTGTTTTATACCTGTTTAGAAAGTTAAACAGTAGGTACGTAATTTATATTCATCGTTTTCTAAATGAACTTTTAACAATATAGGTGTGCCCACAAATAGCTTCATGGGTGATAGGAAGATTAGATAAGTACATTATAAAAATAAGTTGTAACTTGTATCTCTTCTGTTATTATATTCAATAACCATTGTATTAAAATAGTATACATTCTGTGGCAAAAAAAGGTTTTTTTTTTGTTATGTAAATGTGGGGTCTGCAGCATGCCATTGCATTATCCTCACTTTTTGTGTTTTTACCAGGACTAGCTCTTATAACATCGCAACCAGCTATAATTCGTTGATGTAAATGCTCCTCAGATTCAATGTGAAGTAAACTAATGGATTGAGATGTTCTCAAACAAAAAAACAATAGGGTTCATATCGGGTGATCTAAGTGGCCATCTAGTTCCTGAGTACCTCGTCCAATCACGTTATTACCAAATCTTTTATTTAAGAATTCACGAGCAGTCAAATTAAAATGTGAGGAAACCCCGTCGTGTATAAACCACATTCTTTGCCTTAGCGCATAGGGAATATCGTCCAGTAGTTCAGCTAAAACGTTTTAAATAAAATATCTGTAGGAGGCACAGCTTAAAGTTCTTGGTAAAAAGTAAGGCCCAACAAGAAAATTTCCAATAATACCCACCCATATATTCAAAGAAAACTGATGTTGAATTCGAGATTCTATTATGGCATTAAGGTCTTCATCAGACCAAACGTGTTTATTGTGAAAGTTACATTATAGTATCTTTGGAAAATCTAGTTTCGTCGGTAAAAAATATGCTAGCGGTAAAGTAAACATTTTGTTAACTTTTTTATAAAATCCAGTAGGCGTGATACGGGTATAACTGTTGATGCTTCAGGACGGACCAAACTAATTTATGATTCACATTAAGATTTGCAACTGTCTTTCTAGTACCAGTATTTGGGTACTTTTCAATTTCGTGTAGAATAGCTTCTAGAGTTCTAACACTCAAAGGTTTTTCAGGAATTGCACCTTTCTGAAATGAGCCTGACTTCGAATGACGTTGAAAAATATTTCTGAATATTCTTTATTTGTAATACTATATATATGGTGATATATATTTTTTTGGTAAAAAAGGGTCCTAACACTCAAAGGTTTTTCTGGAATTGCATCTTTCTGAAATGTACTTGACTTCGAATAACGTTGAAAAATATTTCTGAACATTCTTTATTTGTAATACTGTATATGGTGATATATATATATTTTTTTTGGTAAAAAATGATCGATGATACCCATATCTCCGCCCCCGGTAAGTTTTTAAAGCTAGTAATTTCTTGTTGAATAGCGGTTTAGAAATAAAAAAATGATTTTTTTTTGTAATTTTTGACATTCTGTAGCTAGAAAATGTCTGTCCTAAAACGCCACATTTATATTAACAAAACACCCTTATTTTTGGCCACAGAATACGTCCGTGGATTTTTGATCTCTTCTTAAGAAAGAAATCTCGGAAACTGTTGTATTTTTTATCTTTCAACCAGTATGTGTTTTACTCAAAAGTAAACAAACTTTTATCAATTTTTAATTCATCATAAATAGACAATCTGTTAAACCGTCTATTTGCGTAGGTACTTTTAGAAGTTCGTAGGCAAACATTTTATTACTTACTATCAGAGGTTGAAATTACAGCAGGACCTGATAACTTAATTATTAATTCTTGTCGTATCCATTGCAGGAAACCGTAATATATTCAGCGGGATGCGTAATTGATAGTCGTATTTTATGAACATATTCAAATTAATACTTTCGAAAAAAAAAGCCACTGGTAGTCCTACCATCAGAAGCTATAATAATAGGGAAAGTGTAGATTTCACCGTAAAAACTAACCTTAAAACTATGTTAATGAATGCAAATGATCTTACTGGCGGACAGAAAATATTATATTTTAATAAACATGAGCTCTTAAGTAGCATGTTAAAAATTTGTTGGTTTATTTTATTTTTACAATTTTTGAATATTTTAATAATAATGATATAGTGGCTTTGGCGCCTCTAAATAACATGACACCGTTCGATCGACAGGTCTAGACAAAAATTTGTAATCAAATATTTCAGAATCACTATACCTAAGTTGCAACAAAACTTAAGTGGCTCAAAGCGGAAATATATTTCAACGATGGCTAATAGAACTATAATTTTTACAGAAAGAATCATATTTGATTGAAAAACGGAAGGGCAATTGCAATCAATTTTTATTACTTATAATTGCACAAGAGGTTTGTATTTTACCCGATAACTTTGGGTTCTTTAATGAGAAACTGTTGCTTAGCAATTAAACGAAAAAAACTGTCAACTATTTTTCGGTTAGTTAGTTATTTTTCCAAACGAATCGAATAATGTTCGAATGATACTCTTTGTCAACTTGTAAGTATGGTTTTATTGATAAGGAATTGCTGTGTCCTGTTATTTTTGTTAAAGCTTGTTCTTCAATTCTGCTTTTACTTAATTCGCTAACAGCTGCCGTTCGATTTGAGTGATTTGTAATTTTGACAAGTTTGACATTTATACCAATGCGTTGTGCTGAGCATTAAGTCCATTTGGAAATTTCATCAATTCCAATCGCCACATTTTCATACCAACCTTTAGAATGTTTCTTTTTCCAAAAGGGATTTGGTGTAAGAAATACTTTGTCTAATGTTATAAAAGTGCCTTTTTAAATAAACGTACTGGACAAATACCTTCCTCTAAAATCGTAATCGATTTGCTATCCCATAATTTATTGTCACTGCCTTGTCTCGCTTCGAAAATAGAGGATTGTACTCAATATGTCCAGTTTCTTTTCCATTATTTTCAATTTCAGATAGGTACGAAATAAGTGTTTTTTCAGTAAGCTGCTTCTCCTCCGCGCCAAGCTAATTCAAACGCCAAAATGTGATATAATTTCTTTTGAAGTCCTTTCAGTTCATTTTCTTCTTATAATCTGGCCATTGTAAATATGTCACATTTATTAAGAGCTGATGCACTGGATTTTCTCTTTTCGGGTTGTGCTTGTAGGATTTTACGCTTAATATTACGTGCAGCTCGTGGTGAATTAAACTGTACGTCTGTGAAAGGGTTAAATACAATACTGAATTCTTTATATATTTATTTTGTAGCATTTTAGCGGTGGTGTTCCAAATTGTTTTAACTATTTGTTTGTAGTCTGTTCCGTCACATTATTGATGATGGTGTACAATTTGTTCTTTTTCGTAAATAACATATTAAAATATTTTTTGATAATAATTGATTTAAAATAGCAGAACAATTTTAAATCATTTGCATTGATCAATGAATTGTGTTAAAGGTTAATATCATTGATAAATAATATTAAACAAGAGCGATTCTATGACCGAACTTTAGGGAACGTTGCATACACTTCTGAAGACATTGCATTTCGTGATATTCTATGAGCTATTTAAGAGTGGTGAAAATAAATATTTAATGCCAAGCCATAAAACATCGACCTAAACACCTCTATACATGTTGATATATACTTGTCAACACATATCTACTAGATATATTACTTGTTAAGAACAATGTGGATTTGAAACAAATTAGTGATTTTAAATAAAATAACAGAAATTTTGAACAATTATTTTCATTTAAGTTCACCTGAAAATTCTATCCTAAAATAACATAATTCTCTTTAATTTCTCCTTACAAAGAGAAATTAAATACCATACAAATAATTTCTTACTAAATTTTCTATGGACGAACTTTCTACTGACTACACGTTTCCCTCTAACTAGGTTTGAAAATGTTAAAGACCTGTAGCAACATCATTAATTCTCGTAATTTACTATAAAAATCGTTTTTACCCCCGATGTAACACCGCTAATAATACATTTTTTGCTAGAATATGACCATCATTACTAGTCCAGTTATAAATTCTGCACATAGCCAGTAGAGCTTTGCTATTAGGCGTGAACCTAAGCTGTTCTCCGAGGTGTTATTAACACTTTTATACAGAACTGAAAATTACTCGCCACTGTGGTCTTAATGAGTCCTTAAAAGTGGGTACACCTATATAATTATCCCAGATTTACATTTGAATTCCTTGTGCCTATTTTGAGAAAGCATGTTGTAAGGAGATTTTATGGTTGCAACTAATTTTGTTTTTATTTGCATAAATATCTCAGATAAGCATAAATCTTGAATAGGTGTACACGGTGTATTATGACAACAGCATACACATACATACCGCGAAAGCCAACCCAAATTCAAATTTGAAAATTTATATACTGCTATGTGGACATTTTAGAAGTAAGCACAATTCAGCTGCAGTTTAGCTATATTCACATTTTAACTATGTCCACATTTCAGCTATTTCATCAGCATATTTTAGCTTTGTTCCCATTTTAAATATGTTCATATTTCAGTTATGTGTACATTTTAGCTTTATTCACATATTTAACTGTCCACATTTCAGCTATGTACACATTTTAGCTTTGTTCACATTTTAGTTCGTATTTTAACTATGTCCACATTTCAGATATGACACAATTTAGCTTTGCGCATATTTTAACTATCCATATTTCACCTTTATGCAAATTTTAGCTACGTTGACATTTTAACTATGTCCACATTTCAGCTATGAACACATTTTAGCTATGTGCACATTTTAGCTTTGTGCACATTTCAGTTATGTATTCCAATAGAAATACTGTCACACTTCCAGAAATTAATGTCATCTCCGTTATTTTCAATGGAATACTATTACATTTTAGAAAAAATTATTAAATTTTAACGATTTTTTTGCAGAGATTTTTTTACAAAATACTTTTACAATTCAAATTTATTTGGTAGTTAGTTGATCCTACTGCACTGATTATTGGCTGGAGTGGTACGTTACGTTTGCGGACTATAGAGTTGAGGTGTTCGTGAGTTACTTAGAACCAGATTTCTGTCTAGTTCTTTGAAATGGCTCAGTTGTTTCAGCTTTTGCTTTGGGAGTTGTCTTCCTGTTAGGCCCCCTTCTTCTGTTCTTGGTATTGAGGTACTAGTCATCGTCAGCAACAATCTAGGGCAAAATAGTCGATGCTGCTTACGAACTAAACGTTAACAAGCCAGCAAGTACAAACTTTGGCACGCTTTTTCAACTTTACTCGTACGACGGAAATATTGTACTGCAAGGTAACTAGTAACGATATTATCAATTCTCGAATTGACTAAGACAGACCATCATGAATTAAAGTGTTTAAACAGTCATCAAAATCAGAAAACAAATTTACTGTCTTTTATATATATTTCTAAGACAGCATTTACCTTGCAAACCACAATCGCCATCAATTTAAGGATCATCCAATATTTGAAACATTGTATACAAAACAATAATCCGTCCTATCAATTTTCGAATAAAATTTCACCCATCCTTCGGTTTCAGCGAACCTACATTAAATTTTTCACATTAAATCTGAAATTAAAGCTCTAGAAATTTCCGGCCTGCAAAGTATAATATTAAGGCAAAAATGTTATAAAATACTACGATTATCTTTGAATAGATTACTAACAAAAAATTATAAACAACGTATAATTCTATAGTCTGCGTTTGGCTCTACCCTCAGACACACGGTCACACTAATTGCGTACTTGGCATCAAACACTATGCTTTGTAATCGATTTTGCTAAATTATGGTAATTTCGGTATTAAACGTGCGCTCGTTTCGAAATTCTACGACACTGGGGACTTCGGAGCGGCATTCAAGGCGAGCGGCTCATCGAAGGCGACAGTTAGCTTTTAACAAATTCGGCCCGCCTGCATAAAATAATGCAATTTTTAGATAATGTGACGGTCCTTAGTTTTAATGAATTTTGGCTAAATTATCGTGTAGGACCCCGATAAAATTGGCCAAACTGCCTCTTTTTTGGAAAAACAATATTATTGCGAAATTACAGAAATCTGGTGCACTTGTTAAACTCTGAACTGTAATTTGCCAGTATTTTATTATTTTTGTATGGATTTAATAAGAGGGGTGCAGAAAACTTTTAGTCATATATCTGCTGAAATATCGATTCTTCTCAGGAAACATAATTTATAGTTTTTTTATGTACCTACAAGGTGTTACCGATTGCTTTACTCCAAATTGCTAAAGTTGATTAAAAAATAATTTCTACAGAGTGGAGTGTGCTCCAAAAATTTGTAACAAATCAAACTTATACAACTGCCAAAATGAATGGTACTAAATCATAAACCTATAACTTCTAAAATATTATCAATAGCAAGACAATCTATGAGGGAACTTTTAATTTCTCTATTTAATTTGAACTTACCTTTATTTTTAAATATGTAAACACACACATGTTAGATACTGTTAAAATCTATAAATAATATGTTTACAAGTTTGTGTCAAACGTACGCTTGCTATCGTGCGTAGAATTCGTTTCTGCGACACAAACGCAGCCTGAGTCAAAGTGGAGTTACCCTACAGACAAATAGGTACCTACCATATCTCAATCGTGAATCTACTTGAGCATAATATAAATTTATTTTTTTATTAAGACTTTAAAGTATTTAAATAAATAATTTATGGAAATTAAGTTAGCAATTAAATGCTCACAAATTCAATTTAGATGTTCATCAAGCCGTATTCCTAAAAAATTTACCGTATCTTTCAAGAATATATTTCAAGAATATAGGGTTGTCAAAAAAAATTATTTCAAATAGTACATAAATATTTTAATCTACGACGGTATCATTATGACACATTTAAGCATCCTCATTTGGGTGCCATTATGGCCTTCGTAATAAGACTGCCATGCTGAATTTATAATAACATGCAAAGCAAAGTAAAAAATAAACAAAAACAAAATTAGTCACCACTTTTACTTATTATGAACTATAAATATACCTACTATATAAATCCAACAACATGTATTTGTTGTACATATTGATTAAAACTTCTGAACAATTTATTAAATTAATTCCAGCAGATGATAAGTGTGCTGTATTTTTAGAAAGTAAGTTTATTTTCCAAGTGCTTGAACTGGTTAAAGGGCGCCTGAACGTTACTCAAAATATTAGAGGCACTTTCTTCTTATTTTCTTTGGAATCTTCTATATATCTTTCTGCTACTGTATTAGAGCGCCAACCATCATGCCTCTTAACAGTTAATAAATCGACTCCTGAATCTGCAAGCAACGACGCAGATGATCTACGAAAACAATGTCCAATATATTGTTGAGGATTTGGAAGATCCAGGAAAAATGCTATATTATCATTTTCCCAAAAGTATTAATGTCAACTGATTGCTTGATATATTTTTCATTTCTGCATCCCACAGAAAATCGAGAATGATCTGGGTTGCTTGGCCTCATCGCTATCTTCGCCATTTCCGTCATATTTAATTTCTTCAATGTTTCCGTTTGTGATAAAAAAAACTCCTGATATTTTCGTAAACGGAATAATATGAATGCATTGTACTTCATCTTTAACATTTTGTACGTGCAGATTTGTCAGTTCAATACGCCTGCAGGCACTATTAATATAATATCAATGTAATTTTTATCATAAAATGAGTTCTATCGTCGGCTTCTAGTCTACTAATTGAGTTATGTTTTCTTTTCTTCAAATTTTAGATATTTTTTACCGAAATCCTTGCTAGATTTTGAAACATATCCGAAAAATGCCAAAAGAACATTTTCATTGCTGCTATTTTTGATTCCTTTCCGTTTACATCAACCGTCAAGTTTTGCTCGTACGTCTGTCTTGATTTTTCGGGAATTAGGGAGTCGACAATGCTTCGTGCAATGCCTTCGATATCCTAAGAGACACTCTCGGAATCAGAGTAACTCATATTAATATTTTTTTCCACTAAAAATGAACGTATGTCACTAAATTGAACGCCAATAAAGAAGTTGTCGAAGTTAAATTTAACACAACCAATAACTGCGGTTACCATGACATGGTCAAATAAGCGCACCTAATAATTTTGAATTTCATTTATGGAAACGTTTCTCATATTTTAAGATAAATCGAATCTGCAAATAAAATCTATTTGAACCGTCGTGGATTAAATTTTGAAAGATACACGTTCGATATGAAGAAGAAGAATCAATAATAGTAACTATAAACATATCCAAAAGCTTGGTCTATTTCTAGTCAACCCAAAGAAACCCGCAACGTTATAGCGACAGCACATAGTGTCAAAATTGTAACGTAGAACCGTATAATCTTGATACAGCGATGTATTGTATTGTTCTATTATACCATATTAGGTAATAGTTTCTCTATTTTCTACACACTCTATGAAGAACTTATTTCGCTACAAGTTACTACCTAGACTCGACTACCTAAATTAATATTACATCCGAACAAATATAAATTTACTTCAATTACTCAACTGTCCCAATTCCTATTATCAATTATTTAAAGCTAGGCATTTTCGGGTCTAATAATTATTTCATGGTCCACCATTTTGCTTTTACAGAAGACATGAATTCCGGCTGTACACGTTTACAAGCTGAAACCGAGGTGTAACAAACTTTGTGGGTGTGTATATAGAAAATTATACACCAGCACCGCGGATCTAGTCGTTCAAGTGAAACATTTCAATTTGCATGTTATCGAAATTATGATCAGTGATTGATTGGGCTGGCGTACCCGGCTCGACGCACAAGTTGATAAAACTGCCCTGGCATGACTGGCCGTTTTCTTCACTTAATTTAAACGGACGGTCTCATTGGTTATAATAGTAATCCGTCCGTCGACCGGAATCTGATCAATTAATGGTGCAAGCAATTTGGCGTTTGCCGGCTTAAATTATATATTTATCGTTTAGAAATAGATTGAGTTAGGAGTAATAACAATGAAGGATAACATCTCTATTTTGTACAGTACGCGGTAAATAAGAGGGTGGAAGTAGCGTTGCAGTTTTTTTTTACTATATTTCAGCAAAAGTTTCTAGGCATTGGTGTTCATAAGAGTGTCCAAAGAAAAGTCTCAAAATTTAAATAATAGGCAAAATGTAGTTTATACCAAACTACTCATAAAGACATTCAAATTGACATATCTACTCTCATTTAGACAAAATACGTTTCGTTTTTATTTTTTGAATAAGTTTCAAATGAATTTCTAATGCACTGAATGGTGGTTAAGGCGTACCAACGTAAGTCATTCCTAGGCGCAAATGCGGCCTGTTTAATAATAATATGCTACCCCCGCCGCACAAGTCTTCGACATCTGGGCTAATCCTCATGATTACAATGAGGGGAGATATTATTATTATTACATATAATTATTATTATTATTATCTTAAAATAACAGAAACGTTTTCATAAACTGAAATTCAAAATTATTAGGTACTCTTATTTGATTAGGTCGTAGTAACCACAGTTACTGATTGTTTTAAATTTGGCTTTGACAACTTCTTCATTGGAGTCCAATTTTGTGTCATGGTTCAATTTTAGTGAAAAAGTGATTCTAATACAGAGAGTGTCCCTTCGGATATCGAAAACATTGCGCAAAGTATTGTCGATTCCCTACTTCCTGAAAAATCAGGACAGACAGAGAGAAACTTGAAGGTTGGTGTAAAGGAAAAAGAATCACGAATAGCAGCAATGTAAAGGTTATTCTGGCATATTTCAAATGTCTTTCAAAACACAGCAAGCCTTCGTTGCTTTGGATATATTCTATTCCACGTTCAGTTATATCAGTGAAAAAAATATGGATATTAATAAGTACGTCCATTTAATTACGTTTCCAAAGAGAAAATCGGAAGAAATTCGGTCAAAAAGATGCAAGTCTTTAACTGAAGAAAACAGAACTTATATTTTGTTGGAAGCCGACGACAGAACTCATTTTATGACAAAAGTTGCATTGATAGTGGAGCTTGCAGGTGCCTGCAGGCGTATTGAACTAACAGATCTGCACCTACAAAATGTTAAAGATGAAGGACAATGCATTCATATTACTATTCCGTTTACGAAAACAAAAACATCACGAGATTTTTTATTTAATGGTTCGAAGATAGCGATGATGCCAAGCAACCCAACTCATCCAACCAAACAACCAACCCAAGCAACCAAATCATCCTTAATATTTTATGGAGTACAGAGGTGGAAAATGTATCAAGCAGCCAATTGGCATTCATACTTTTAGCATTGTTCCTTGGTCTTCCAAATCCTTAACAATATATTGGACATTGGTTTCGTAGATTATCTGCATCGTTGCTTGCAGATTCAGGAGTCGATTTATTAACTGTTAAGAGGCATGATGGTTGGCGCTCTAATACAGTAGCAGAAAGATATATAGAACATTTCAAAGAAAATAAGAAGACCTAATATTTTAAGTAATGTTTCAGGTATTACCCTTTAACCAGTTCAAGCACTCGATTAATAAACTTACTTTCTAAAAATGCAGTCCACTTATCACCTGCTGGAATTAATTTAACAGAAGTTGTAAGTAATGTTTACAATAAATAATTGTTGTTGAATATTTTATAGTTAATAACAAGTAATAGTGGTGACTAACTTTGTTTTTGTTTATTTTTTACTTTAATATTTGCATATTATTAATTCATAATGGCACTGTGTTATTATG
This sequence comes from Monochamus alternatus, assembly GCA_037114965.1. Lineage (NCBI taxonomy): Eukaryota > Metazoa > Arthropoda > Insecta > Coleoptera > Cerambycidae > Monochamus > Monochamus alternatus. The sequence goes on from CM073427.1 coordinate 77,824,470, forward strand.
AAGGCCATAATGGCATCCAAATGAGGATATTAAATGTGACATATGCTTTACAATTTTTAATGCGTTTATTTCTACAGAATAGTACTGTTATATAAAGTGCAAGCTTGCAAATGTATAATAATAAAATATTCAATGAGATACTAATATAATTTACTTAAAACATTTTAATATGATTTAGGTAAATAAACATTAAATCGACCATATCATAATATGATTATGGTATTATTTGTATTGAGAAATTTTTGGCTACAACATAAAAATGTGTGTGATGTCAGCCATTTATTTCAAATTTCTATTAACTCTATAAACTTAGAAGAAAATTATATTTCACAAATACTTTGTTCACTGCATTTTTTTTTATAAAAATTGGCCAAGGATTATGCAACTTTTTCCGCATACTTATTTCCGACGTAGTAAAGCTATTATATTTAATTTGTAGCACCCTATATAATAAACTAATAAAAGTTTTGCATAACTAGTACTTATTTATATAAAACAATACAGTTGGCAGATTATGTGAGCCTGCCTTTTGAACATCTTTTTCCATTTTATCATATACGCACACATCAATAAAAGCAGACATGACAGGATCGTTGGATCAATGAAATTGTAAGCCGCCTTAAACCCTTTATTGTAGCCTTAACCATAAAGGTTCCCAGAATTCTAATCGTATAACAAATTATGATGATGAAATTAAACAAATAATGCATACGAGTATATGGCTGCAAGCATAAACAAAAAGTTTAATTTCCAGTTTACCAAAAAAAATATAGAAAGTAAGACGTGTATACTGAAAAATAAGATGATTGTATTGTATTTTCAATTGAAAATATTAAATATGGCTTCATTTTTAAAACGTCATGGTATTTATATTAAATATTACGAAACTTTAGCTTTTTTATATATCATTGACAAATGGTGGTAACAGAAAAACTCCCATTTGTAAAAAATGTATTTTACAGTTCTCAGAGATTTATGTACCGAAAGCTCGCGTGATACTACGCTCATCTAATTAATAAATAACCTAATTAATTAGTAAACATATCGCAGCTACACACACAGTTTCATTAGTAAATAGCACTCGAATTAATGCTCATGGGAAAATTACTTTATCACTGCTTATTTTCTTGTTGGGTAATTTTCCACTTGTAATTTTTACCTTAATTGTACCAAGCATTATTGGTGTTTAATGGCAGGAAACTGAGAAGGAATTCTTGTGCTTGAAATCACTAGTCTGATTTTGAATTGCTTAAAACAAAATGAAAAAAGGTTCCCCTGTATATTCAATGTATTTTGTCACATGTACAGAAATATTAGTTTTCACACAAAGGGAAACAATTAGTGTATTTTTAAAAATGGACTTTCTCAGTGTATGTTTGTATAAGGTAGATGCCAGAAGGTCCCTGTTCTTAGGTATGGGTCTAATGACGTATTAATAATTGATATAATAATTTTATCTACAATCACTAATTACAGTAGGGTTTTTTGTTTGACAGTGACAACGAAAAGTTACTATTTCTGATTCAAAGACTACAAGAAGTCGAACTTTTACTGTCACAAATAATATTCTAATTCAAATAATTCTATCAACTTTTTGTCTATAGGAAGTATGTAGCCTTGAGACTGAGAAATAAAGACACATCAGCACGATTATCCTTAAAATTTAATAAAGGCAAGTGTTAATCAAGTGGTAGAAGTGAATGTTATTGCTAAAATACCAAACGATATTGCTAATTTATCTTTACGTACCAGAGTGTCATTTATACACAGTGCATTTGCTTTCGCCGAACATCGGTTACATTATTTGTCCATAGTGGATGTGATATTATACAACTGAAGCGACAAAAAAGTAAGAAAATTTTAACTACGCCATCAAATAATGTATAAGTAATTGAATGTAGCAATCCTAATGAAGAAAATTTTACCATATCAGAATATAGATCTAATATGCGTTCTGGATTAGGAATTAGTATTGAAGAATGTTCTTTCATCATCCAAATTACGTATGTTAACTAATGAATTTTTTATCTTTGTTCTATTTGTTATAATTAATGTTCTCTAACTTAATATTTGAAAAGTTTTAATTTGGAAAATGATTGTAGATAAAACGTTGTATACATTGCGAGCAAAATGTGACATTACAGCTCTCGAGTGATTACCTCTGTCACTCTCGAGCAATACTTTATCAGTTTTCGCTCTTAATACATAAATAACTATTGATGTAGTTTTGATTTCAAAAATTGTAGTAGCCATCACTCACAAACTTCTGAGAGATGGCAGTTTTTTGTTGAAATTTTTGTTTAATTAACAATTATTTATCATAATTTAAATTTCGTGCATAATTTATCATTTCATTAGTTGTAAACAGTAAGTTTAACCCCATTTTTCACTTACCATTACTAATTTATAGCTTCAATTGGGCCTAAAATTACGAATAATTGCCATATTTTTCTTATTGAATAACCTGTAACGTGATACACGCGATATTATATCATCATATTCTGTTTTATATGTCGTATCCGCGTGTGTGGATGTTTTACCATCAATTTAACCCATTAAACGGAGCAAAACTGACAAACAAAATAGTACAAACTTGCCGTAATCTTCTCCATACATTTTTATTCAAAGCGGACGCTTTAAAATCACAGATTGACTTGATGTAATTTGACAGTGATGTAGAAACGACAAAAATTGGCTTCGGAGAAGTAAGTAAGGATGCTATTTATTATAGATGTCTTCATCATATTACTTTTCCGAGTTCACAAATTGAAAATTGTGATATACCATAATGCATATTCATAAAATATATGGCAAGTACATCTAAATATGATCAGAAAAGAGATGTTTTTTACAACGCAATTTTTATCATTAAAATTCTTGGTTAACAGACTTAGCAATATCATAGACATTTTTTAGGCAAATAAAATCACAAACATAGAAATAATAGCCCTATTTAAAATCCTTATTTATTACTTTTATTTATTGTTTTCAGAATAAAACAGGTAATTTAATGTAATAAAGTCAGATAGCAAAATTTTATAAATGCTTCAAATAACATTCTACATCACGTAAATGGTAGAAGCAAACACAGAACATGTTATAATCGGAATGTAGCGTTGAATAGCGTGTTTCTTAAAAATTGATTTTCTAAACGCCCTGTATACATTCTGGTAGCTTAATAGAAACGTTTAATTGATTCTTGACATTTTAATTTTTTCAATGAACTTAAATCTACCTGTATTTCCAATTAAACTTATATTAAAATAGTCAAACAAAGAATGTTGCAATGCTTCATTTTGTTGCGCTTCATCGCCCTATACCACATTTTTCTTTTCATTTTTTGCTGTCTGCAATATTCGTACATAATGGCCTAATGCAATAGTTATTCCATTTGCCCGATGAGATGCACTTTCTGTGCCCATTTTACGTATTACGTTGTCCAAAGGCATGGAATTCGTATACAGATATGAACTATAGCACACTGCTACATTTAGATATACGCGTGCGAACGGCGTCTGACGTCACGTGACGTTTCGTGGGGGCGTGGCCTGATTAAATTTTTAAATAACGTTTTTAGGCTTATTTTTCAACGAAATTGTCTAGGACAAACGTCATTTCGATTAAAATAATAATTTTTTTCTTCTGCATGTATTTGGAAAAATCATGGAATTTCCCCATTGTCATAAAATATATTTGATTGAAAATATCAGGCAATTGAAAAAAATCTTTAGTATTTTCACAGACAACAATATGCAAACTAAGTATATTCTGAAAACAATTTAAATTTTTACTCTCTTTTAAACATTTTTTTAGTCTAATCTCTAACTCTTCAGTCTATCATCTTCTGCCTTGCAGTCACAATGTTCTTCATGTTCACTGTTTCTCTGTCTTCTGCTTTTGTTTGTTGGGTAATTAATAAATCTTCTACCGTTGAAGTTTAAAATGTCTAATTTCTTAATTTGTTTATTGCTTTCTAAGCAGAATTTTGTTTTGTTATTTGTTCATAGAATTTTTCGGTTTCTGTTATCGTTTGACTAGCTGGATATTTAAATACTACAGTGCGTCTGTATATATGTATACAGTGTACAGAATGTCATATTAAAAACTGCATTACATTTCGAACACAAATACTTAATATTGAAACATTTTTAAACAACCATCAAAAACGAAACTTGCGTTTTGATTACAAGTTCAATTAAGTATGCAGCTAAACAGTTTGAGTAGCAGAAAAGGAATCACGTACAGTTCTGCAGTTAGTTTTTGTAATAGGAGCAATAAAAAAACTTCTTCAGTTTTCATGATATTTTTATGGCAAGTATACAAATTGTATTACTGAATTTCATGTTTTCACATTTTTATGTAAATATAATTAACCTGTCCGTCACAAAAAAATATTACAATATCTTAGAGTAGTTATGCAGGTTGTCAATCTAGGTAACCACGTGCATTACTGTCACATTAACTACTGTAAACGCCATTTTGTTCAATAGTCGGCATTTTTAATAGTTAATGTGACATTTATATAGGGTATTTTCTATACAGGGTGTCCGGAAAGTAATGGGACCTAACTCAAACATAGCTTCCTGTAATCGAATAGAACCGAAAATTATGATGAAGAAATTAACTTCCATGTAACTGTACCTTCTTCCTGCAGCTCCTCCATTAATTTGATCTTGACAATAAACAGCGATCATATCTGCCGTTTCTGATTTGGAAACTGATTATGTCGAGGTATGTTTTCAAAATTTGACAAAATAATATTAATAATTTGAATTTGTTTACACATTACATTTATACTTTGCACAACTACACAACGATAATTACTAACTCAGTGCGACAATTAATATTAATCTGACAGGCTTTTGATCAAATTTTATCTAATCGAAGCGCATCAACGTCAGTTTGACAAGTGGTAACTTGATCGAATTAGAAAATTTATTTCTATTTCAATGTGCGGAAATTTTCAAATGCATTTTTACCGAAAACGGTGCATTTTATCAACATGGAACAAGTATAGCTTTTCTACGCAAAATTAATTTCTCCATCATAATTTTCAGTCAAGCATATCAGAATAGGACCACCAAAAAAGATACAATAAAAATTAATTGCAAAAAAACTGCGCCAAGAGCGCCCTCTACGATATGCGGCCTATATTCTCCTTAACAATGCTTGTACTTATCTAAGGCATAACTGTACCAAACTTGAATGTTATTGGACGATTCGCTTATTAATTATGCCCATAACATAAAACATTTTTTTTTTCTTTAAAGCCCTGTAACTTCTAAACGAGACACTTTTGGACTAAACTAAGTTTATCTAAATCGGTTCTATGCATTGATGCTATTGCCACATAGCAGCCTAAAATCAAGGGTAGGTATTATTTATAAAGAATCTCTTGTTTATTGTTGCCAAATAAAGTTGCAGCTTCTGGTTGTGTCAGAATGTTAATATCAACGATGTCTTATTAAACAAAATTACTTATATCTACGTGATTTTCCGAGTCAGTAATAAAAAGTACTTGATAACCGTCTTTTCGATGAAAATTACCTGAAATGCAGCAGGACCTGTTGATGAACACTAATTAGGTACATTAACTCTGCAATATTAGGGATTATACGATCTTTTTTGATGGTTCTGGTCACATTTACAGTTGCTTACCTGAATTAAAAATTGGGACCACATTTTTTCAGTAGCATATCATGCTACATGCAACAAGCCGAGAAAAAATTATAACGAAAAGAAAAAGTCGATTAAAGAGTTTGATTAAATAGCTAAAGGTGATACGATAAAAATAATGGCAAAGGTAAAATTAATTATTTAAATGTTTTTTTATGAACTATCACAAAAATGAAACGAAAGATATGTTGTGACCCCACTTAAAATAATAAAGTTAATATCATATGTAATACATTACTCTATATCCCTAAAATGTCATAAGGTAATGGGACAAAATTCGTGAGTAGAGGGCCTCAAGTCGCACTCTATTTCATAGTTATCGCGCAAATTTTTGTATACAGATTTTATAAAAAGAATTGAAGGTAGAGAATTTTGAATTAATAAAAAAGGGAAAAAAAGTAGTACAATAAACTATATTATATCTAATTAAAGGCAGAACGTAATACCATTCATGCAGCTCTTTAGTTTCAGAAACCTGTTTAACTGTATAATTACAGTATTTGTTTTATTAATGCTGTATTAAAATATTTTTGCGCGACAATAAAGTAAAACTGCTTCTTAAAAGTAGTCAATATGAGCAAACGATTTTCTACAAAACATGCTTCTGAAGTGACCAAACTGCTTTATTATTTTAGGGCCACGTTCGTTCAATTATTTCAATTGCTTTTCAGCGTCCATATTGAAAAAAATTCAAACAACAATTTTACGTGAAATTTTTCGTAAAAGTAACTCATTAAAAATAAGAGTTTTTATTATATGGAATTTAGAAGTCGAACTGGGGATATTTTTTAGCAGCAAATATGCATATATTAAATTAAATTTTCAGTTTTTTTGTGAACGAAAATAGTATCTTTATTTTTTGGTATCTCTTCTTTAGTATCTTTATTCATTTATCACAGTAAAATTTTAATGGTACCTGAAATTCAACTTTGAATCAGATATTTTTGAGTTTATAACATACCTAATATAAAGATACTCAGAATAGACATAAGCCGTAAAATTTAAAGAAAGTCGAATGTTAGCTTTAAAGTTGTGATAGGGTTGTAAATAATGCAGAATCTTTGTATAACGTTTTTTATAAGATATTATCATGGCATGCTTTATTGGAATCGTATAGGTTGTTGTATCAATGCTGTAACCTCATTGCTAAAACATAACTTGTTTTTATATAGAACTCTTAAAATACAATTACGATGAGTATATAATTTTTATACAGCAACTATGTTTTATAAAAATGTACTTATTTCACGCTATTAATGGCTGTGTTGATGCCAATAAACTGAACCTTGCCACACTTTAACTCTCTAAAAATTAGTTATAAGAACATTCTTAACCACTGCTATAAAGTATCTTGTGTTACTTGGGAAGCAACGGACCTCCTGAAAGGCCTGCTCGGTCACCAGATTTATCTCGATTAGATTTTTTCTGTGGAGCCATTTAGTATATATTTAGGAAATAAATAAATCCATAAAATATGCCTCCCTCAAAACCGAAGTTGAAAAGTCCGTGCGTTTTCTTTAGGTTTTACATTAAAACTATGAAAATCTAAGTGCCAGTTACAGTGGTATATGCAGTATACAAAGTATTGTTATTAGTTATTCACAAAGAAAATAATCAGGTTTAGATGATGAATTAAGTAATTATTCTAGTTATAATTTCATACTGTTTTTTTTTGCCTTTTGTTAGTTAGCCTTTATTTATAATTCTGTTTGAAATAAAACGTACTATTACAACTAGTGTCAAAATTATAGGTGATTAGCTTCTCTCATGAAAAATTAATTTAATTATCGAGTAACCTAAAAATATAGTATTTCATTACTAGCAGATTATCCAAGGCGGCTCAGCAAACTTAATTAATGCAACAAAACTAACAAAAGAGTTCTTTTGTCGGTAAACAGCAATTATGACAACACCTTCGTCTAATTATGATATACAAAGACGTCTCCTCCAAGTTCAGTGGAATAATACTTTGTAATTAAACGGTAGTTCTCGACGGGGGTCACAAGCCATCCAGCGGGCCGCACGCTGGGAATCACAATCGATAAATGGCCTCCTCCGACTGTTTAATCCTATTTTACGTCCTGACCTTACCTGCTGACACTGGAGAACATAATTAAATGAATATTAATTAGGACCCTCTTCGTACACACAAAGAAATTAAAGCAAACTGATAGAAATTACTTCAGATGTAATAGTATGATAAAAAAATTAAGCGGAACGGTAATGTTAGGTAGTATTGCTGCGGCAAGAATTCAGGCGAGTTACGTCATACGAACCAATGAATAATTCATTATACTATCAAAATATTTAACATAATAATATATAATAATATCCTGGGATTATAGGTAAATTTAAATTGAAACAAATATATTTGTTTTTACGTACGTTGAGGGTTTTTTGTTAATACCCATCTTCAGAAAAACTATTATTACTATACATGTTTATTATATTAGGAAAATTCTACAAAATTTTATAAAAACAAATTATTTAAGAAACGGCAACTAAGAATAATAAAACTATATACTACACTAAATATTTGCACTATACAGTTATTAATAATGGTACATAGGTTAAGGGCAGATTGTTAACGTCAAAATAAAGCTATTGAGTCCAACATGCCTTATTCAATTGCTGCTCCTTTTCATTCTGTATTAAAATTGAAAAAATGTTTTCGATTTGTTTCTATATTTTTAGAACGCATGAACCGATTGTTTTGAAAATTTCTAGTTTTATAATTTTTGAGGTGCCAATTACGAATATGCGCATATACACATATCATGTTTCTCATTTCAATATTCAAAAACTTATTATGACGAGGCATTGTAAGAAGACGAACTCAACAATAAAACAACTGTAAAATGAGGCCATTTTTCTTCTTGTTCCTAACACTTACTTACCTACTGTCAATATTTCAGAAAATTAAAAAAAAATCTTCTAGACTTATTCTTCTTAACTTCTTAAAACTCTTTTTATCTTGGTAACAAAATATTTGCGGACTCATGTTTATAGAAATTTCTCATCAACAAAATGCCGCTTAATTTTGGAATACTCGTATAATACTTATAAATTTTCTACGGAGAATTAGTTAATTTACACAATAATTAAAAAGAAGAACATATTCAAATAGATGATTCAGACGAAGGCCTATCAAAATTTATTTTGAAATAGGCAAATATTGTAAATTTGGGTTGATTGCCTGCCAAATCTAGATACATAAATGAGAAGGAAAACGTGGTGTGACCTAAAATTAGGTCCTCTGTGGTGCTTATGAACTGGTATTAAAAATGGGTGTAAAAAGTATGAAAGAAAAAGTCTCTTACACTATTTTTGGGAACTTAATAATGTGTGCAAGTCGAACACATTGTGCAAAAGAACGATATAAAAGTAAACAATAACGTAAGTAAAGTAATATTATATAGGATGAGTTAGAAAGAATAAGTGAACACTAAGCTGAAGATACTAGACACTAAAATATTATGTTTGAGCTTATCATGCCTTATATGAATGTCGCCGGTTTAAAAAACGTAGGGTGTTCAAGGTTTGAATTTCATTCTCAAAAATATGTTTTCTATCTGTTGAGCTATACTTAAAAAAAGTTACAAATCTAAAAGAACGTTTAATTCTACTTAAAAAATCACGACATAGTAATAAAATTTAAACCTTGAGCACCCTGTATTTCTTAAACCAGCGACATATTCGTATAAGGTATGATGAGCTCAAACATAATATTTTGGTGTCTAATATCTCCAGCATAGTGTTGACCCAATCTTTCTGACTCACCCTGTATATTAACTAAGAAATCAAACAATATATTATTTGATTATAATCTCAACAACTTTCACTAAGAAAATATCGTTTACTGAATGCATTTTTGATATTAGTAAGTCATCTGACTGCAATTAAGAACTCAAATTCATGGATTCCTCAATGATGATGGAGAACATGTTTTTAGTCTTGATGTAAATGATTCGCTTGACATATTCATTCTGTTGCGAAGTAATGAGTGTGTTGCATTAAAATAGTCATCGGTTTAATTGAATATGAAATTTCTCTGCCTAGATATTTTTTCATATTTCCTTAGAAATAAATCACAAATTTGTTTGGGCTCTAATTCTAAATCAATTGCTTAATTAGAAACACATAAAGACACAATGATTTTACATGAGAACCTTTTCGTATTGTAATATCTCTTCGCAAGGACCACCGAATACCGTTGCATCATTACACGTAAAATACCTTGGCTATTGTTACCTGTTGGCTACCTGTATATCTTGTCAAAGCATCAGGAAGGGAGGGCCGCTGCTATTTTCTTGTCCGCATGTTGAAGGAAGTGACGGTCACTGGCCAAAGGACAGCGTGGGATCCTCGTGGTTATGGATAAATCAAAACCAACGCCTAGATTACTAGACCATAATATTTTATATGTATACAGGATGTTCGAAAACTACGCCAGGAAGATCCTGAATGTGGTTGTGCAGGCTGTCCCGATTCTAATGATTAGAACTTTGCAATGTTATAGAAAATCAAACATAGACCACAGACTGGCAGGGAAGCGAAATTTGACAGATAAGCATGTCCACACGTATTGACTCGTCTGATTTAAATTGTGAATATTTTAATTTTAACGGTAAAGATGCAGTGGGGGGAGGGAGGTATAGCACAGCCCCTACTGCCTCCCCTGCGCCTACAAGTGAACAATGATTAATCACTCCTATAGTGTTTATGTACTTTCAACAAACAGACGATTAATGTACATATATGTATGTTATAATACATAGCTAAATATCAGGTATAATATATTTTTGAAAAACTCAGTTGACGACCTTTCTAATGACATAAAAATATACAGGGTGGTTTTTTTTTTAGAACGGCGCAACAAAAGCATATATATATATATATATATATATATATAACAAATATATATATAACAAATATATTTTCATAGCTTCTGTACTTATACAGTTTCACTTTTTGTAGATTTCACCAGGTGAAGGTCTTCGTTTTAACCCATGAATATCAAAAATACATAGTGGAGCCTGTAGGTTTGAATAATTACAGTTGAATACCACAAAAGATATCAGTGTCTTGAAATTGTAAAGGCACATGGGTATAGGGCACAGTTTGTGAATAGTAAGAAGATATGGTGGATGGCGCCTTGATTATGTTGCGGATGTGGATTCGGGAGTAGATGCGTCAAGAAAAATGGATAGAATATCGTAAAAAAAATTTCTGTGAAATCCTTATAGTTTCTGAGTAAAACATTATTGAAGTTGTAGTATTTTCAACCTTTACATCGCTGGGTTACTGTAGTCTCTACACAGGCGATTTCTAATTTGAAATCCGATTACTTTTTGTAGATACTAAAGTTTGAAATTAGCTAAATCGTTAATAAATATTAAAAATAGTAAGGGACCCAAATTGGAACCTTGCGGAACGCCAGTATTTACAGGATAAGAAAAAGATATATCAGCGTTATATTCAACACAAATAAGATTTAAAAATTTTTACAAAATTCCAAGAAAAGCCATTGTAAGTTTCGATAGCAGAACATAATGTCATCTATTTAGTCAAATGCTTTTTGGAAATCAAAATAAATGACATGATATATGGCAAAATTAAGGCACTCATATTCCGGACACCCTGTTTATTAAATATGTGGCGCACGATGGTCCAACAAACCCCATCCCACGGGAACGAGTCCCTCTCTATCCAGTTCGCCGGACATAAGTAACCGTTAGCAAGACCGACGCCCGTCGATATCTGCAGAATGTGTGTCGATAAACCCGGCTTAATTTGTATTTTATTGCATTGTGCGTGCTCACTGGGGAAGGAGTCGAGCTGGAAGTCGGCTTGCACGGGCTCGGCGCAATCTTCCTCGCATCGATGGGCCCACGATTGTTCCGCAGACCGGAAGCGCACTCTTTCAAGTGTCACAGCGCGACGGCGGGCGCTCCGGCGTGGGGGGGGGGAGGGAGACTGGAAGACAAAAAACAACCTGACTTCCACTAATTCGTCTCCTCGTGCCTTTGTGTTACGAGAAAATCGCTCTTTGTGCGGCGGCAAGTGGAAAACTTCGCTACACGTATCGTCAAATCATTTTAGGTGAAATTGGGTATTACAATTTACTCGAATCAAATGTTCTTGTTATTATTTGCTCCATACACAACTTTAAGAAACTTGTAAATAAGTGGTTTTCTATTATAATTCTGAATGCAGTTAAAATGAGAAACAACAAATTGCGTTAGATGTCACAAACGCGTCATAAACGTCTTGAACGTCATGGAATTTTCAAAAGTCGGAAAACCTATTATACCTGCCCCAATACAGCATCAGACAGTTTATGTATTTTCGTTGCTTTTCCGTAAGAAGAACATAGCAGATAGACAATGTAATGTGATGGGGATATTTCAGTATACATAAAATTAAGCAAACAGGCATTTCCAAAGTCTGGTAACCATGGGAATGTCAATCTCTGTCTTCACACAAGATTTTGTTTCTTTCTGATTGTAGATTACTTCCGGGGCAAGAATTTTATTGTCAACGTAATATTCTATAATTGGTCGCGTTAAAAACAATCATTTTTTACAATTTAGGGCAATATATAATGCAAACTTTTGGTGTAGTACATAGTTTTATTACTCTCAGATGCAATTTCTTAAATATTTTGATGAAAATATAATGAATTATTCATTTGTTCGTATAACGTAAGTCGTCTGAATTCTTGCCGCGAGTAAACCTACAAATGATGATATATTAATATATCCTGATGAAATATATTTAATGAAAAAATTGGTAGCGATGGAGTAGCTGGGGCAAGAACGTGGAGTATAAAAATTTTGTCATGTTGAAGATTTGTAGTAACACACGATTGGGTAACATTTGATAATCGTTATATGCAAGTCCGACCAAAAAAGGCTCAAGATGAACGCTTCTTTTATCGGTATGAGCGTGACAAATTCGGTACGACATGGCTAAATTTCTTAAAATTTCAAACCCAAATCAATACGCCAGCCACTCGTTTCGAAGAACGTCCTCTAGATTACTAGCAAATGCCCCAGGTGTGGACATTTTAGATATGAAAAGGCACGGGGAAGGTGGAAGTCGTCAGGGGTAGCGGAAGGATATATAGCAGATTCAGTGCCCCATAAAATAGAAGTTGCTAATAAAATCATGCCCGAAAATTCGATGTCTATTCAGCAAAGAAAAAATTCAGAAACAGAATTTAATGCTCATGTTGCGTAAATCGACAAACAAGTCAACATTTCTAGTGACATTGTTTTAGCACAGGATTTCAATCAACAGTTAAATCTTTCAGGAACATACAATTGTAATTTTACAATTAATTTCCACTCTAAATAATAATTTGATATTAATAATTTGACGTTTTTATTTTTTCGTCGCCAAGTACACGAAAGTTTTTCATACATAGCAACCGATAACTTGGCATGTTTTGCATTCATTTTCGCTTACCCCTTTAAAATAAAAAAATAGTTTCGTAGGGAGGAGAATGAAGTAGTACATTATACTATAAGGGAGAGAAATGCGTTATTTTGGCAGAGGTGCAATTTGATAAACAAACAAAAAGAATTGTCAAATTAAGGTGCTAGTTTGGTTTAGTTTAATGTTTGTTTAGTGCACAATGAATAATGGTGAGTCGGAAGAGATTGTGGAGGCTGCAATAAGCAATTTGCTGCCTACGAAGTCAAGATCTTTATACGATATAGCCTCCAATCGGTTCAAAAAGTGGTGCGTCGAGAAAAATGATCAAGTATACAGCTAGAATGTTTTGTTGGCATACTTCAGTGAAAATGCAAAGAATTACAAGTCTTCCACATTATGGGCTCAATATTCTATGGTCATGCTTGATAATTTACGACAACATAGATATAAGCAAATTCCCCAAGCTGATCGCATTTTTGAAAAGAACCGGTGACGGATATCAAGCGAAAAAATCGAAAATATTGACAAAGGGTGAAATCGACCGTTTTCTATCAAGTGCAGATTACAAAGAATTCTTAATGATTAAGGCAAGATTACTTTTGTTGTTAGGTATTTCAATTATTAAGTATTTTGATTTTTAATAGGTTGGATTAATTCTGGGAATTGCCGAAGCTTGTCGAACTAATGAACTAGTCAATTTAACTGTACATGATATTGAGGATGTAGGCTCTTCCTTGATTGTAAAAATTCCAAACACTGAGACAAAGAATCCACGAACATTTCTGGTTACCGATGTGGGAAATATGCTTGAATTGTTTCGAAGATACCTGTCCCTTCGTCCTCCCCACGTCAAGCATAAGCGCCTTTTTTTGTACTACAAAGCAGGAAAATGTAGTTCGCAGCCAGTTGGCAAGAATACCATGGGAAAAATTCCGAGTGTAGTAGATTCGTATTTAAAATTACCTGATGCTGCATGTTATACTGGTCACTGCTTACGAAGACCTTCAGCGACATTGCTGACAGATGCTGGTGTGGATATCACGACAATAAAGCGTCATGCTGGTTGGAAATCAACGACAGTCGCTGAGGGTTATGTCGAGAACTCCATTGAAAATAAGGCCAAAATTGCTAATCAGGTTTTAGTAGGTACCACTACTAACGCAATCACAAAAACTGTAAATGTAAGCGAAAGTAATATTCCTTCTAATATTAATTTTGAAAATTGTACAAATGTAACATTTAATTTAAATGTCAATAAATAATTTCAATGTTATCTTTTTTTTGCATAAAAAAAGTTCTCCATAATGTAAACTCCCTTGGGAGCATTATACCCCCTTGGGAATAATCGACTACTTCTGTTTTAATTTTGATGTCATAGAAACTGATTTCTACTCCCGACCGTGGAAAAAATTAGTTTTTTTGTAAAAATATTATGAAATAATGACAAAAAACCTGAAAACGACCAGAGTTTGTTTCCATCTCGTACATTTTCCGATATTTCACGTCCCGTTATGTTCACTGAACAGTACTGTCCCAACAATTACCCGTTAATTTAGTGTGTAATTTATGAATTTTAATTTATGCTGCAATATTTTTCTATCGGAACATAACAGGAAGCTAATGGGAACGTCGGGTAATTAATAGTTACCCTCATTAAATTAATAGTTTATAACTACTGATAGCGCTTCTCTGCCGGAGCGCTACTTTATCCGACATCTTCTGTAATCTGCCTACTTACGATGTTTTATCTAAGTATAATTTTTATATGGAAATTTTTAATTCCTCCTCATTTGCGGAATAATACAGGCAGGGCACACGATTATTAAGATTTTCATTCTAGATACAGTTACTCTGGTGACTCGCCGTATTTCCCATAAGGCAAAGAGGCCGGCAATTAAAGAAACTGCCTGAAAGTTAAAAACAAAGCAGAAAATAGCGTGCGATCAGAGATATGAAGAGGATCTGGTGGAGAGGCTGATGCAGGAATAAAACAAAACGGCACCATCATAGAGTCCTACTGAAGTGGCCATGGGAAAATACTGGCTACGTAGTGTTTTAACATTCTTTTGTTTACCATCTTGATGCGTCATTCATAGTAACGATTGCGCCCAGGGGCGTAGATTTTTTTTCAGCGGGCGCTTATTCCTCAATGCCAATTATGCCGCGTCAAAATGAGAATGTAAAATTTTGTTATATTTCATTCGGCGTATCGACTGCATTTCGCTCAAATTGTGTTGCGTTAACAAGTATGTGAATAACTGCATTTTACATATATTGATCGTCGCATATGAAACTTCTTAAAATGACTTAAGAGGTGAACGACTTGGGTGGAAATTTTTATGTTTTGTTATGCTCCTTTTACATAATATTTACTGGAAATTTTTAATTTACATTATACAGGGTGATTCACAACTTATCTAAAAAAAATTGGGAATAGATGCGACATGAAAGATGGAGTGAATATCGTAAAAATTTTTTTGTAAAATCGATTTAGCTTCTGCTACGCATGCGCTGCAGTAAGTACGCATGCGCTGCTGTTTTTGATTGGCGGCGAGCGGGCAAAATTTCGGGTATATCTTTTCTCTAATTTAATTATGAATGTAATTAATTTTATTAGTGATTTTATGTTCTTAAGATTGGAGAATAATTCCCGCTCTACAACGTATTCTCAAAATCGTCCTAATTTAATAAGTGAGGAATATCGAATGATGACATGTATTAAGAGTTTAGAGCGCGAGGTCAAAATATGAGTGTAAGTGATGTTGAAATATGTATTTCATTAACAAAATTATACGTGAATAACATATGTGTGCAAATTAAAAAGTGGTAAAGAAGTACAACTGTGAAACGGAAAGTGATGGAAACTCGCGGAAGAAAGATTGTATTTTTAAAATGAGTTTTTGACAAAAAAAAAATTCGATTGCTATATCTTACAAGATGAAACTTCCGTCCGTATAAGTGAAATCGAAAAGAGTATACTGATAGAAAGGACGAAATAGTGACATGGCGAAGAAACTATTTAAAATAAATATTAAAAAATAAAGATCTGGATCGAAGAATATATTAAATTTTGACGAAACATGGACATATGAAGGTTATACAGAAAGCGGTACGATATGATAAGTGTTAATGTGTGACCGTTATAGTGACAGTGCTAGTGACCAATAGTAAATAGTGTGTATGTAATCTAAAGCGTTTTGTCGTTTTGAATGTGGAATTCGCAAATATTTGGGCGATTTATTTAATGGTGTAAAAATCTCTATTTGTAACAAATTTGATCAACTACCTATAACATTTTCTATCATTTTCATCATGAAACTGCCATGATAGATTATCAGAAGCTCAAAACAAATTTATTCTTGAAATTTTGCACGTCCCCATAATTTACTGTATTTTCAGTAGAAAAGGCACTTTACCTGAAACGATAACAGTTTTCAATCGGTGCACTGAATATTTCAAATAGGATTATTTCGAAAACTGTTACTACTGTTACTCCTAATGACTTCAACAAGGTACCTTTTTTAGATACAACAGGTAGGAGAATCGATGGTTTCAATAGACAGATGGATACACTAAACAGCAAAAAAGTTCTGCCATTTAAAAGAAACATGCTGTGCCATAAGTGGCGTCCTCTACTAGTGACGTCAAAACTAGTTACAAATTCTTATTTGCCGTGCCAAAAAACATAATTGCGCCATTTTTTTTAATACTCCGACAGGTTTAAAAGTTATTGAGATATTTCAAAATAAAATTCTAGCATTGAACACCCTGTATTTTTTAAACCAGCAACATTCGGATTAGGCATATTTGGCTCAATCGCCATATTTTGGTGTGTAGTATCTCCAGTTCAGAGATTGCCCATTCTTAATGAATCACCCTGTATAAAATAGGTGTTACAAAATGTTATTTATTTCTTTCCCTGGAAATTTCTTTCAGTTTTTTGTCCGACCGTCGATTGCATGCTTTACAGTTAGGAAATTAGGACATTTTCAGGATTAATGTGATAATACAATGTACTACATTGGAACTAATTACTTTTACTAAGTAAGAGTTTTTCATGTGATTTCTGTTGCACATACAAATCAGTCGCCCCTCTAACCTAATGCATTTTAATTGTGTTAAGGTGTGGTAGACAAACATGTAAGGTTCATTAATAAGGACTTATTGGAAGATATTCATGAAACAGTAAGTATAAGATTATATTTTATTACTTGCAGCTGATGCCAATTATACAATTCATAAATATAATACAAACTGAAACGGTAAGTTGTTTACTTTACCTGTGTTTGTAAACCATACAAACAAACATTTCAAACAACATATTTATCTTTGTGACAGTAAAAAACAGTTTACAACTTTAACACTAGTTGTAGTTGCTTTAAATGTATTTTAACTAACATTCGAGCTAAAAATATTTATTTTCACACAGACATACGTACATCTACAAATATTATGCAAAAACCAAGGAATATAATATACTAATGTTTCCAGAATAAGAAATTATTTTCAGCGAATACATTTCAACATATTTTGTAATGCGAATGAAATACCTACATTGCAATACATTTTTGGATGATGGATGAACACTACACTATTGAAGAAAGGGATGGATAATTCCCATTTAGAGACAGATGGACAAATTCCACAAAAAAATCTTCTTACATAGATGTTATTTCTGTTCCTGGCAAGGTCTTCTTAATTTAGAAATTAAAATGTATCTCGATTAATATAATTATTATTAAATTCTAACAAAATCTATTGTATTTCTAATAATTTGATAGCGTGCATTATATGGATCTACTTAAACCTTTATTTTTTACATTTTAACAAGTAGATCAGCTTTTTCTATGACTTTAAAAGTAAAAAGTTTTCCCTCTTTTCAACTTCATCTGTCAATATACTCCTTATATGGCTACAAAAATAATATTAATACGTTTTTAAATTCATCTGTGCGTTCAGGTTAAATAAATATTTGAACTGATGAATTTTTTTTTGCATATAAATTTTTTGAAACATATGCAATGTTCATTATTTAAATTAATTTAAGGAATACATTTTTTTGTTGAGACGAACAATTCCTAAGAAACAGGAGGTTTTACAGTTCTCGCAAAAAAATAGACAGCTTCGCGACCTCGACGTCTGGAACGCCACATAGAAAATTGAAGCCATTAACAACTTCTAAAAGCTGGTTTTTACAGCTCATCAGATCGGTCAGTGGTCGCGCGGTTTAAGGCGTCAGTACTTGAATCGAAGTGACTAGATCGGTGTTGGTTCGAGCCCAGCTGCCGGTAGACCGTATATAAGCTATATTCGTGGAGAGGTTTGGCGCCCTCTCTGCGGGTATGGTAGGGTGGAAGAATGTTGGCTTGGGTAAATGTGAGAGATTGATGCCGGTTGATATTTGACTACCCCCCTAATTAATGAGGTTTTCCAGGTTTCCCTCATTCCTGCACTGAATAGTGGTTAGGGCCTACCAAAGTAAGTGGTTCCAGGGCGCAAATGCGGCCAGCTTAATAATAATATGCCGCCCCCTCTCCCGCACAAGTCTCCGACTTCTGGGCTAATCCCTGTGATTAGAATGAGGGGTAGAGATATTATTATTAATTAGCACTATATTTTTTTGTTCACCTGCAACCTGCCTGGGGAGTTTTAAGTAAATCATCCTGTATATTGACGATGAGAAACCAAACGTCGTTTAGAAACTGATAATGGCATTTTGTAGAGTAGATAAAGTGACAAAAATGCAATTAGTTTCAAGACAATAAAAAAATTTGTAACTTTTTTTCAAATATATCCGGAACCTCTTAAATTTTCAAAATCATTTCATTAAGCACTAAATTGCTCAACATTGCCATAATTTAGGCATTTTCGTATCTCTTATAATATTTGGGACCTCAACGGTAACCTTGGAATCCAGAACAGCCCGTACATACAAACACACAAATCTATTCCGCTCGACGCAATTACCCACTACGAAAACCGTACCAAGGAAAAGAATAACGACTTACGACCCGGCAGGATAATAACTCACTTCTCAAAGGATCACAGTAACAAGAGTACGGGAGCGATACTCGTTTGTCTGCTAACAAATGACGTTCGCAATGCGAATCAAAGAGTACGCTGGCTGCAGCCGCCCTCGTTTTTGCGACGATTCAGTGTGTGAAAACAATGGCACATCGCTGAGACCGCATTCTGGCTTTGAAGAGCCGCTCCATCAGGTATGCGGTGTTCGGTCTGCCGCATCCGTTGCCTGCCTCGGCTTGGACATTGCGAGCCGTTCCTTCCACTAACAGCAAACGCTTTACTATTACCCAGAAGTTTTTATCCCCTTATCATAAGGTATTTTATTTATTAGGTATCTGAACTGGGAATCTTGTGTATTACTTTATGGGGCTCGTTCCTACGAAATCGTTCACCTTTCCTTGTGGTCGGCCGGCTTGGAGAAGGTCTAGGTACGGCGTTGCTTTCGTTCTGATGCCACAGCCTTGGATCCTGTGACAAACGTAGCACTAAACTATACAATATCAGAGATGCAATACGTTGTTCTGCAATTCTGTCACTTGCAACCATAGCTTAAACCAGCTAATTCGGTTGGTCCAAAATTAGTTGCGCATATACTAGCTACTTACTTAGTTAGAAACTATTTAACTAATAGAATCCAACATGTATCGTGGTTTTAAGTCTGTTGAAGTGATTGCATCCTCAGGAATCCTTCGAGGCTCGGTTTTGGGGCCATTACTATTTGTTTTATTTATAAACGATATTGTTAATCATCTGAATGTAGATTGTTTACTCTATGCCGATGACATGAAAATACTTGACAAAATATCCAATATTATGACTGTCTCTTGCTTCAGAAGAATTTAGATTCCATTTATGATTGGCGGATTTTTTTTTAAATCCTGAAAAGTGTAATGTGTAATTTTCTACTAAGGTTCACGCTTTCGCATTCACAATAATTTCTTAGATAGACAACGAACTTTTAGAGATCTAGGAGTATTATTTGATTGTAAATCATCGTTTAATGATCACATATTGGATATTACATCGAAAGCGTATAAAAAAACACTTAGATTTATTATTAGGAACACGTCTATGTTTAAACCCGTTCAGGCTTTGAAACTTCTTTATACAACTTTAGTTAGGTCGAAATTGGAATGTGCCTCTGTTGTTTGATATCCAAATTATGTAACATATATTGATAACAGAGTGGGTTCAAGTGGTTTTTTTAAATTTAGGACTTGCATTTCCCAGGATGAACTGTTACAGAAATTTTCTGTTAGATATTTGGAAGACAAACGTAGCATTGCTTATTTATTATTTAGTATTTCTATTTAAATTATTAAATAACCTAACCGATTGTGGCGATTTATTAAATAGATTTCATTTTCATGTTCCCAGGGCAGTCTCAAGACACGCTGGTACTTTTTACTTGCCAACGCCAAGAACTACTATTAAAAATAATTTCCCTTGAATTTTATGTGCAATACTTATACCAACTTAAAGTCATCGGTTGATATATATTTTGGTGTTCTCTTGCAAGCTTGAAACAGGTAGTACTATGATGTTTTTTTTAATCTGATGTTATTTCTAGTGTTAATTACATATTAATATAGTTTTGTGCTTAATTGTAAGTATTATTTTTTTGTGGTTTCTGTATTTTGCATCTGTTTAGTATTTCTCTTTCTTATTTCTTATATATTGTTTGTTTGTTATTTTTACTGTATATTTTCTTTGTATTTCTTTTTTTTTGTATGTGATTCCCATTCGTCTGTTGAACAGTGGAAAGTAAAATAATAAAAAATAATGTAACGTCAATTTCAGGCTGTAGAAACTTTCGACCCCTAGATTTATTGGTAAAGGGGTCTGGGCTACTGGAAGGTTTCATAGGAAGGTTTTCATTTATACAACAATTTGCAAATTTAAATTACTGCTAGGCATAAATTAATTCGTATTTCGAAGTCATATATCGACCACATTAGCCATAAATTGTCTTAACATCAATTATAAAGTATCATACTAAATTCTTATACACATAATTATAGTTTTTCATCAGAAAGTTCGAATTTATTGGAATTACATCTAAACAATAGATTGCAGTACGAGAAAATAGAGATCCCTTGCTAAATCTGTATTTTCATTTATTAGATTAAAACATTTTATTAAATTGTATTTGTCTTCATCTGAGTAACGAACCATTTTTGATTTGTGTTAACACGGCTTCTAATAATGTTCAATGTCAAACTTGTTTGTTTTCGAAGCCTTCTTAAACTTAAATATCGATGATAGTTTGAAAATTTTAAATTTTTAAATAAATAATGAGTAAAGAATATATTCTTGGAATTTATTTCTAGCCCTCTTTCCGTTTCTGAAATACAGGGTGTTCCATCAAAAATTACAAGTTGTGGCCATATCACAAAAAATAAAAATATTATATGTATTTTCATGTTTATATTAATTAGATAAGTATATATTTGCTTATATGTTTGTGCATAATTGTAAATTAAGTAGTATTGCAAACGTTTTTATGTGTATGTAACTCTAGCCTTTTATTAATAAATAAATAATTAAAAAATTCTAGTGTAAATAACATATGACAATGTATTGTAATTATAATTGAAAATAACTTCTTTACATCAAGGTAATACGTCTACGATTTATTAAATATATATGTCTCATTTCATACCAATAAAATGCAGAGGTAGAAGCAACATTGTCCAAAACAAATATTGTGTTGTTCATTACTATAGATATGTCTTTCAGTAGTGGTAATAAATTTATATATAGTATAAAAAAATATTTGCATATAACTTAAAAAAACACTTTCAATGGCTTCCGTCATGAAGTATAGTGCTAGGACACCTCCATCCTTGTGGACGAACCACCACTGACCAAACTAGACATCCTACAGCCTCACTCATGTGTACCACTGACCACCATCCACTATTTTTCTGTCCTTGACCGGAATGGCGGTTGTAATTTAATGTTTTGTCAAAGTTTGAGGAATTATTGGTAACAGGAGGTACACGCCATAGTCGATTGCAGTAATGATCGGAATAAACACAAGGCAATTTGGGGTCAGTGTCGGTTTGTACCAGCAGGATATCGGAGAATTCAGCAGGCTCTGACACTGGCGACTCCGCCAAGTTGCTACGCCTTATTTGCATGGAAAAATATATCAAATATTGCGAAATATACAAATTAAATGAATGTTCTAAATTCTTGTAGCCTATATATAATTTTAATCACATCGTGGGTTAATGAAAATAATATATATTGATATAATAGACATGTCTATGTTAACGTAATAATTATTTAATAACATTTATAAATAATTATGTATATAGGTAATAAGCTTGAAAAAAGAAAAAAGGAGTAGGAATGTAACTTATTTTATAAACTTTTAATAAATTTTAATGTTTTAAAATATTTTTTAATCGCAAAATAACTATTAAAACTAAACTCAAAATTGTTATCTATATGGTAACCATTTACTATAGGTTAATGACACTTTTGATATGTAAATGAGAAGTTATGTTTCCAATTTTGTGGTAAAAGTACACCGGAAAAAAAATCTTTTTTGGTGTACCTAATGCTCACTTTTTGTCAAAAATAAATTGATTTAGTTGGCAATAAAATTCATATTTTTGATGCTATTATATTATTTTGTTAGCTATTCCATTTGAATATCTTATGAAAACTAAACTTAATTTTAAAAAATTATTTTCAAATAAATATATTTTTTTCATTTCCCTAAACAATTTTTTCAAATCTGTATAAAAATAAGGTTTGAAACATAAAAAAAATATTTTTGATTAAAATGAATGTGAATTTCGAATCAAATAATGCGTTTATTTCATTCAAAAATGGATATTTTTTGAGGGATGTGGAAAAAATCATGTAATCTTTTAAATCTTTTTATAAAGTTTTCATGTGAAGTTTAATTAGGTTAAATAATCTTTATAAAAATCGTAAATTAAAAAAACTCAATTTGCTAACATAATTGTATGGTCGAAAAAAATATTTGTTTGGAAGGAAAAATTCGTGTATATATATTTGTTTTTTTTTTTTAAATATTTTTGTATCATATATTTATTTGGCGCCACACAAATATTTCTTTTCCATAAAACATTTCTTTACAGCACCAATTTTTTTTCGGTGTAGTAGCAGTAGGTACAAGCTTGCATATGAAAATTAATATTTTGTTTTTGAAGCATATTTGTAACGAACTGTTTTTTTTTTCAGATTAGGCATACAATAGGTTTTTATACTTAAATTCTACTAGAATTTTCACCTACCGCCGAAAATAATGTCTTAATTAGCAATAATGATAAACAAAATCAGGCTACGCAAATTAAATCATCTATTGTGATAAAAATATACCATTTAGTGTAATAATTAAATATTTCTTTTTTCCGACGGAAACAACTCTTCTAAGACCAAGACAAATTATAAACTTGAGAAAACAAATCTTTGTCTATACATATAAAAACAAATTGATGGTACTTAAAATACGTTATGGCTTTTCCGCATCACAAATGGTAAGTACTGCTAGATATTGACGCCGATAGATATCTATTACCTGTTGCCATATATACACTTGAAACGAAGTTCAGTGAAAACAAGCATAATCTCAAATGCACAAGTCTATGAAGAAGAGAAAAAAGTCGGTAGTTGATTATTTTCAAATATTATTTATTATGGATGAATTTTTAAAATTTTAAGTGATACAAAATATACATATTATGCAAGCTCATACAGGTACGTTTTTTGCCATCAAACTCGTAGATGTAGTGATTATATTAATAATTTGTTATCTTTTATTTATATTATCAAAATATACCTTATATATTATTGTCTGAAGCTATTTATTTGTCGCATAATTTTAGTTTTTCTTTAGTTTTATTGGGATTTTGCCACACTTCTGAAAAAATAAAGATTAATTAAATAAGCCCTTACGCTTAAGCCCAGTCAAACTTAGTTTCAAAAATAATCCTTGACTGATCCGTTTGGCGCAAGGGCTTATTTAATTATCCTTTATTTTTTCAGAAGTGTGGCAAAAATCCAATCATACTAAAGAAAAATCCCTTATATTTTCCATTAATATAATAATTTTATTGGTTTAATATACTTATTTTTACAAATATACCGGATGTTCCCGGATATGTGAAAAAATTCGTATGAGGGACAACAAAAATGTATCTATTCAGCAGTTTATTTTCAGAACAAAATGTGCTATAATTTCAAATTCGCAAAATCAAGCAAATTTTGCATTCGGAAAAATTTTAATTTTTTCATTAGTAAAACGCCTTTTATATATTACAATGATACCTGCAGGAGATGCTATAATGATAAATTGGCCTATAATTGACACTACAAGCGAACAGTCCTACAATGGCATAAAATGGTTCCAGGCCTACTTTGATTTTTTGATTAATTCTATATGAGATACGACAAAATATTATTTCTCAGACTGAACAATTTAGTTAACACGCAAAGTTTCAATCTTCTAAGCCTACTTTGCTTTGTTGCTTGATTTTAAATCGTTCTCAAAGTAGGTCTGGGAGATTAAAATTTGGCTTACGTATTCAACTGTTTTATTTTATGAACTCAACAAATTTTGCATATTTACTCATTTTTTTATACTGGAAAAATATTTTTCAACGATAGGCAATTTGTCACATCTTATAAAGGAAAGGCAGTTTGCCAATAAAGCAATTTAAGATTTTTCTAAGATTTAAGGGTATACCTACTTGATTTTATGAATTTGAAGTCATAACATAATATCTTGTTTCACCAATAAGTAAGGCTACATCTTAAAAGACCAGTTTTCCTTACCATTTATAAGAGTCATTTTTTAGTACTTACAAGAACATTCTATATAATAATGTTAACATCTACGTTGACTTAACTTTGAAATACTACACGTAGAAATACAACCTTTATTGACGTTTTTGTCAATTGCGTTTGACTTCTGAATATAAACTTACTTTGGAAACCAAACCTGATGATATATACTTTTAGGGTTCTCGAAGTTTCCTAGGTCTTCGAGAACGCATCTAGAACCAAATCTAATATGGCCTGGAATATTCTAGAAAACGTCAAAATAAAGGTATTACAAAAATTATAAATTCGAAAGCAAACAGGAACGTAATTATCAAATTATAAAAGTGGGCAAACTTCCGAAACACATAAAATTACGCTACGTACTTTGAAATAATATATATTTTTTTATATATGTGATGTTTATAACACAGAATATTTTAAATTTGTCATATTAGACGACAAACAACTCTTGTGCTTTTTCCCATTTACAAATTTTGCATTTACATACCTACATTTCCCTAGAAATAGGGTTCATTTAGTAATAATTTATGACATTGCTACCTGTATATTATAATCTCCTACAAGATAACGGTCAACTTACAGCAAATGCACATAAGCGTTGAACTTAAAGAACTAAAGCATCCACCGCCATCTAGCGACCGATAGATTGAACGCAAATAAAGGAATACCCAAGGCAACAGGTTAGTGTAGATATCGTTCTTCTCCGCTGGTGTAGATCCCTTCGAAATTAATTTGAATATAATGTGGGCTAATTGATTAAAATTACAGCAATTTGTTTTAATTATATATCAATGGTATCGGTACATATTTTATCATATTATAGTGAAGAGAAAATTAGGCATGCCAATCAACAAGGAGCCTGGCTTTGTTTATATTATTAAGTAGTTACAACAATTTAAACGTTGATTTAATTTCGAGTATAATTATTAAGTAGAGGAGCAAATTAAGGCTTATTTGTGAGCCGAGGTATTAGGAAAATAATAAGTGTAATTAACGGTAAACTTTGTGTACTTATTTGAATTAAAAATGGACGCCGATGTAATTGAAAGCTTGCTCTTTACCGCACTGTTTTATTTTTTATTTTATATGGTATCGATTACTAAAAATTGTGGTAATAAACCTCAATGTTTTTAAAGTGTCCATTCTAAGAAATAGCTGGGCAGGATTACACAATGTATACACTATGCACAATTTTACAATTACAATTTTTTACTAATTCCAAATACTACCTGGATGCTTTTTTAATCATTCAGAAATTAGACCAGGAATATAATTTTATAGTCAAAAGAATACCGCAATGTCACAGTGACCATACTAATGCTATTATTTTATAAATATACACACAATTCAATTTATTAAAACATAGTTTATTCTAGGGAAACAAATCTTTTTTGGTGTAATACTCATTTTTTTGTTAAAAATAAATTGATTTATTTGGTAACAAAATTTATTTTTTTTGACGAGTATTAAAACTTTCATTTAAAAAATGATTTTCAAATAATAAACATATTTTTTTCATTTCAAACAATTTGCTAATATCTGCTAATATAACATTTTGAAATAAAAAATTGTTTTTTCATTAAAATAAATGTGAATTTCAAATCAAATAATGCGTTTATTATTATTTTGACAATGAAAACAATTTCGTAACGTCAGCTGTGACGTAAGTCGTCTGAATTTTTGCCGCAACTATACGCAATAAAATGTGAGAAAGAAATAAAAGTTTGATTCTTATAATTGTTTTAAAGTTTGTAGACAAGATAACAAGCCTTCTAAAACACATCAATTTTAACGTACGTCTGTTACTAGTAGTAATGACAGGTACACGAATGTACAAATTACCTTTACCTTTTATTTAGAATATGAAATTTTCTCGTCTCACTGTCAAACTGTAAGCCACAAATTATAATAATTTGTTGTAAGACTTTTAGGTGTTACGAAACCTTATTCGACATTATTAAAACTTTCAAATGTCATTAGAGCACACGATGAAGGATTTAGATAAATAGAATAATAAAAATATTCAACATTATTTTAATAGAAAAAAGTGTATGCGCGTTAAATCGATATATATTCACTTAGGACCGATATGGAGATTAATAGTAATGAAAAATTTATTAAATATTGATAAAACATACATACAAAATAGTCATGCATTAAAATAAATTACATATAAGCACATAAAATAGAGTAAAACAATAATAATTTTCTTTGGTGGAAACTAATAAGTCTCTATCACCAGCGCCTTCGCCAAAAATTAGAATGTAACAAATACCAACAGCATTGCTATCAACGCATAATTTGACACGCTAAAACATAATTTTCGCACTTTAAATAATATCACATTAATAGTAAAAAAGCAAGTAATTAGTTATTAATGATGATTAAGTAGAAAAACAATATGCTTAAAAATTAATCTAATTTTTAAAAAGTGAACCTACTTATTAATGTATTTTATACCAGTAAAAATAACCAAAGCTTAATATTGCATTTTTAATTCTGGACCGAATTAATTTTAAAATTGTTTTAAAATTATTTACATTGTTGAGAATAATTATAAATACTTTTGAACAAAAATCGGACTTTTAGTAGCCACAAAACTAGGCTTTTATTTTCTAGTGGCATTAGATAATCTGTGCATTAAGATAAAGAGGATCAAATTTATAAAATAACCGTTAGGAAATCGTATAATTTTCGATAAATACGCATAATTCTGAACCAGGATCTGCAAAATTTAGTTTTTAACAATTGGCAACACTTCAAATACATTTTGTTGTATTATACTTGTATATTTCAAGCAAGATAACTGTAGTTCTCCTTCAAGTAGTTCATATTTTTCTAAATTTTAATTCTGTACCTATTAAAAGAACAAATAAGGATACAAATTTCATACGACCACCCGGTACACCATTCGTTCAAGCATCACCTCCTGCACGTCCCGTCTGGAGACCTCCGCCATAGCCTCCTATTAGACGAGGCATACATCAAACCCTCTCCCCTCGTAGCCACGCAGAGATCCATATCCACCTACCTGACGCCCTTCTTCTTGTTGTTTCTGGAAGAGATGCCGAATATATCACCCGGCCTAGAGCACGGTGATTACACTGTCTTGGAGATACATTACAAAAATCAAAAGCTATAATCAAGACGGCTTTATAATCGGTGCCCGGTCGGTCCGTCCGTCCGTCTTGAGCGGCGTGGCGCACGGTCCGATGGCCATTCTCCCGATAAATGCCAAACTCGTATCATTCATCACGGCCGTGTGGTAAGAGCGCAATTACTCAAACGTCATGCGGATCGGCGAAAAATGAGCAACGAGCGCAATGCCGTTTGCCGTTTCGGTCCCACTTCCATGCATACCATTACCGGTAAGTAATTTATCGTCGTATTAATATTGTAATGCAATCCGGCCCGTCTTGGCTCACGGCTAACGAGAAGGGGTGATTTATACGGTTTGTCAGTTTTGTAATTCAAATGTCATTCCTGCAGCAAAAGGAGAACTGCTGCATCCCATCAATTAAGTGATGTAAGTTGTAGAATTTCAGTTGAAATATGTATTCACGATTACGTGGTAGTTAAGTTTATATACAGGGTGTTTCAAAAAAGGCATGGCAATGTCATTAGAGCCGATGGGGCAAAAGTGGGGGTTTGCTTAATAAACGTATGTCCTAGAGTCACTCATTTTTGAGGTAACATAGCGTGTAAGATAATTTAAAAAAATCAAATTTTGGATGTAATTGTTTTAAAGAAGAACATATTTGATCAAAATTTGACACAGGCACGTTTTTGGGATGGCAAACACGCTGGTGTTATTAGTTTTTTTTGTACAAATTAGAGGACGCTAGTTGCTAGCATTTTGGCTGATATTTTATTCTCTCAACTTTTTTATGTTGGGCCTAAGCCTTGTAAAAATATGTAAAATATTATTTTACGCAAAATAGGTGCTGTTACTAAATTTGTTATAAAAACGCATCGTTTTCGAACGAAATCGCGAATTCACGCATAGTCTGTAGCGGGCCTAAGGTACGATTATTTATTCTTCAAATTATACTTTTGTGTGGACTCAGTTTGTATAATTGCTGTATTGACTGGTCCTATATATGTAAAATGTCCAAACGATTATTAAAGATTAAGCAGTGCAGTTGCTGACTTTTGGAGCAACGTGTTACGAGTGTCACTTCAGTTAGATGCTCCGTAAAAAAAGCTTATAATTTTCTGTAATGATATGGATTGCAAATCTTATTCTTTGAGTATTATCCCCACGTTAGACGATATCGTACTTCGTAAAGAAATTCTTACGCTAATGGTTGGATATTTGGATCTAAAATATCTTGATCTTTCTTATTAGTTCTAGCTCATCTAGGTATACCGAAATTATTTTGTTTAGGTTTAATTAACATCATCAGTTTCTCAACAACGTCTTTCTACTAAAAGAATATTTTTGTATTTGGTAGCAGCCTCAGGAAATTTTTACTTAGAAAGCGCCCTCCGCTTTGTACAAAGAAACTAATAACACCAGCGTGTTCGCCAAACGTACCAAAAACGTACCTATGTTAAATTTTAATAAAATCTGTTGGTATTTAAAAAAAAAATAGGGCATACGTTTGTTAAGCAAATCCCACATATTTTTTCATCACCCCTAATAAACACCCTGTAGAACGTGAGAACTCCCAAATAAAATTATCAAAATTCGTCTCCTTGTTCATAACAAAATAAGGTTCGGTATAAATAATAAGGTCTATGAAAATTGTGTTAAACGACTTTCCATTACAATACAAACGTGAATTTTATCGTATGCACACAAAAGTAGGTGTGATATATCAAAAACTTTATAAACCACTATCACACGAAAAGAAATATAGTGTAAATTTCATGCAATTACAGATAAGACTTACACTTTGAAGCAAAATACTACATATACATACACTCTAAGAAGTAGCTTGGTATACTGTTGCGCATAAAACTCATGGTTGCGTATTACTAATTTCTCACACTACGCTTTTAAAAATATTGTTTCTGTTGAATTATTAGATGTAGTTATGTTTGTATCCAAAAAGAAACATACAGTACTTTTGCGTTCAAGAATGAAAGTTATTTTGTCGAGCTTAGCGAGCGATATCCATTCAATTCAATCAATTCAATAATTAATCCCCAAAAAATCGTCAAGACTATACGAAATTGCCTACAACGAATTCAAACGGTGGTGTAGTTCCAAGAAAATTCAAAAAGTCCCGAAGCGGTATTAATGACATATTTCGAACATTAAATTGATAAAATTAAACCTTGGACGTTCTGGTCAGTATATTCCATGTTAAATAGTATACGTAATGCCAAAGAAAATGTAAATATCAGTAAATTACCGAAACTAATACCATATTTGAAAAGCAAATCAGTTAGATACCGTCCAAAAAAGCCCAGAATTCTAATGAAAGAAGACAAAATTTTGAGATTTTTACAAGAAACACCTAATAATAGATTTCTTTCTGCTAGAAAAGCTAATTTAAATTAATATAAATCGGTCGATTTAACTAATTTTGAACAACTTTTCAGGTCATTTTAATAATTGGTGTTTGTGGAGCTTTGAGGAGATGAGCTAAAAGATAACGATCAATAGGTATAGAAAACAAAGATTCAATTATTATTACAAGAATTCCTGATTCCAACACTCATACTCCGAGATGTTTTGTGATTTTAAGTCTAGACGAAATGAAGATATACCACAAATACTGTGCTTTACGTCCGACAGTTACAGTCAAAGATTTTTTTGTGAAGTAAGTCAGAGAAAAATGTGCCAATCAAGTGATTGGCGTTAACAAAGGGATGTGTCAAAAGAAATAGCAATTTATTTCATCCGGAAACTTATGCAGAGGTGCCATTCTAATACCGTAGCGGAGACATTTATAGAAGATTCTATAGAAAATAAAATTTCAATCGCAAATAAATTATTACCATCTTCAGAAGAGCCTACAAAACTTACCAATAATAATCCAACGTGCACAGTAAACTTAAACAATTACAGCAGCCTCATTAAACAGCCAGAACTAAACGCTAAGATAACTGACAGTACTGGATCTGGCATAAATTTAACTCACTGCAATATCGGTACTTTAAATTTACGTGTAGTGCAA
Organism: Monochamus alternatus; assembly: GCA_037114965.1. NCBI lineage: Eukaryota > Metazoa > Arthropoda > Insecta > Coleoptera > Cerambycidae > Monochamus > Monochamus alternatus. The sequence goes on from CM073427.1 coordinate 77,855,561, forward strand.
AATATAGAAATCAAGAGCCCTGCTACTAAATGTTAATTTCATAATTAACGGGGAATATGAAACTATGTCCGAATGAGAATTGACTTTAAATTTCTACTGACTGAAAAAATATACAAATTTCCGTCATTCGTCATAGCGACATATTTTGTGCCTTCAAAATCAAGAAAAATTGTAAAGTCTACGGATATTTGTTATGTATATTGATAAATTTTCATATATACAGTATATGAGGTATAAGGGACAATAACGTAAAACTATGAGCATTTGTATCTCGATTTGTCAAATATTCAAATATCCCATACAAAGTCTGAGACTTGTGCCCTTCTGACGGTAGATAAAAATCAGATAAATTGTTACATTTCCATATTAACATAGTACACATTTTATTACTTTTATTCATTTAGTACTATTCAATTAAATTTGACTGACGTTTACACGCGTGCTATTTGATCGATGGCCGTAGGTCTAGCTAAAGCAAAACTGAAACAAAATTAAACGGACGATTGCATTTAAATAATTTTATCTGAAAAATGGAATCTACGGAAAGCCTCGTGAAATATATATTACAACGGACAAACAAAATATACGGATCATAAATTTCAATTTACGGAGAACCGTGGCCGACACTATTAATTATTAATTTAAAGGAAAAATTGTGTGGACATGCACGCGCGATGCTTTTATTTAAATTTAACGTCACTTAGGCCATAATTTGATCCCGATCGAAGCGGAACATTTAAAATAATTTCCGTGTATTTCCCGCGGACACGTTATCCAATAAATTGATAAATTACTAATACGTTTAGTTGTATATGACAGTTGACAAATATAAACGCGTAGCTGTCGGTACACGTATTATTTGTTACCATGTGTTGTACGTGTGCCCTTCTGTTAATTTATTTGTTTGGCAAGATATTCATCCATTGGTTGGAACCGACCACGCCCACCACCCACGCACCATGGAGGGACCTTCTGGTAAGCGCCAAGGGACCTGGTGGTCAACCTAATACAGAATAACACTCTTGCAGTTTCGAAGGAATTAAAAAATTGCGTTTTCCACCAAAAAGGACTTAAGTATATTTAAGTGCAATATGCATTCGACTTATAGATGCACCTAACTAAAAATAATCAACTTTGTTTTTTTTAATGCGACTAAGCACTAAATCAGGTGCCAGAAAGTATAAAATGATCTTAGTTTGTTTGCTCCTTGAGTATTTCCTCAAGTATTAAATTCTGGTATTTTATTTCTTTCTTTTCTTCTCGTTTCTTTTTTATTTTCCAATTTCATTTGTAAGGTAAAGACTTGTTCAATAATTAAGAGGTCACATAAAAATATACCTATTATCATATTTTCAAATATCCAAAAGATCATTAAATAATTTAAAAAATCTGATCCTTTAAAAGCTGATACACACGTCGGGTAAAGAGTTTTTTCACAAAATACTTATTCAAATATTATGTGCCTAATGGTAAATCGGATACAAAAAATTAACCTAAGACGTGTATTTTTCTCCATATTAGCAGCAATTCTTTAAAAAGAAAGCTATATTAACCAACAAAATCAACGTTTCACACAAAATTCGATCTACAATGTCTGCGCTTTTCCGGGACAAAACACAAATTTTTATTTTTCCAGCTATTCAGTAGAAATTTAAAAAATGGACACTTTTAAACTTGGTAAAAATTTTATCACAAAAATATTTGTTCCAAATATTAATAAATAATAGTAAATCGCATAAGTAAGTATAGCTGGATATAAATTTGAAAATGTTCTCAATTTACTTATCTATCTAATCTCTTGAATTTTTATTTTATTTTTACGTTTGTTTGTAGAACTACAAATAACAAAACATCTTGATACCGTCTTTGTTCCTCTATTCGATATATATATATCAAAATTTTTCTATAAATATTTCTCGTAACATCGTTGCATAACAATGACATTCCGATTGCCATTTCAATATCGCACATGTGCGTAAAAGTAAAATAAAATAACTGAATTTTAAATTATTTATTTATTATAAATATTAATAACACAATCTTTCAAACCGGATAATTGAACATTAGGCGTATAACTTCAGTATTAGAAGGAGATAACACTTGCATCCCGGTGCTGTTGATGCACTGAGTTTTTGGAATGGAAGTGATATTTCCTTTCTCCCCGAGAATTTTCCTTGCTATCGTCCGCTTATTTTGTATGGAATGTACCCCTCTGAAACAGAAGTCGAACCTCCTGGTCTCTTGAGCATCGATATGTTGTCTGCTGCATCTGCAAGGAAGGTTGCAGAACGTCGTCTAAACCCAGAACACTCAGTAACAATGGGTAATCTAAGAAATTCGGCAATCTTGTTAGGAATTGAGCCTATGTTATTTATACCCACTGCTTGTGTAGTACATTTTGAATTCCTGTATTTAATAAAAAATCGGTTGTGATCAATGGTGGATGGACGTAGACTTGCATATTTACAAAAAAATTGATATTGTAAATAATCTAGGTTTAGTATTGAGAATAGATACTATAATGCATGATTTAACTAGCATCTTCAATGTTCTCTGTACGTAAATAAGTTAATTCTTCTCTCTTCAGGCTCCAAATATACCAACAATCAAGACAACTTTTTGGAATACTTTTCTTCGTCTGTCTCTTTGATAAATCTTTCTACCTGTTCCTTGGAAATTGTTCTGGATTTTCTAGGTCTATAATGACTTGATTTCCTTTTGAGGAAAGCAATAACATTGCTATATTTACTAATATCCATATTTTTATTCAAATCAAAAATGTTCGCAGCACGGAATAATTACTACATAATGTAAAAGATGCACATTTTAAATATAACTGAGACAAGTACGCTAGAATAACTTTCTCCGAAATATTACATACATATTTTCGGTATACCAGATATGAAATTTTGCATACCTACCTAAGTACCTACTTACAATTTCTGAGGAATCAATGTACATAAGGCAGCTTCCGCCTCATTTTCTATTTCAGAATTTCCAGTGTCACTAGAATCTGCGTCACACATACTGAAGTTTTATGAAGAATTAGTACCGAGTTTTATTATTGGGGTTTAATGTTCACAAACAGCCACAGATTTCAGAATTTTTAAAAATGTTTGTAGTCTGTAAACATCGTACCATAGCAACTACTTCACAACAACCTTATAGGCAACTTAATTAAAAGTTGTTTAAATAAAATAGTCTAGCGATCATAATTATGCAAATGCAATCGAAGATTATGTCGAAACTATTTCGAATATATATTTGACGATTTTACGAAAAATTTTGTTCGATATATGTTGCGAAATAGGTATTTTAGGCACTTAACGTCGCTATTTAGCGAAAAAAATAGCTATTTCTATAACTACTAACGTCTAACGCTTTACTCCAAAAGCTATTTAATACAAGGATATTTATCAAATCAGCATTTTCGGGCCTAGGCAGGTGGCGGGCCCCTTTTCGAGCACACAGGGCAGAAATCAGACACAAATCTTGTAGAAAACGACGTACGAGTCGTTCAGAAAAAGTATGGAAACTGTAATATCTGCCTTTATAGCGACTGAATCTGTTATTACTATAATTATACCCCCGGGCAGTGCTTGATGGCTGTTTGCCCGTTCTTCTATCGAACACGATGCGTGGTTCTTGGGCATTCGAAATTCCCGACGTTATTTATACGAATGGAGTGATGTGGGATAGATTTATGTTAGATTAGATTGAAAACTTCGATCTATATGGACAGCAGAAATACTAAACCGCAAATTATAGTTCGGTGTGAGGGATCGGTCCTACTTAAACGTGAATTTTTAATTGGATTCGGTGTCATAAATTAATCGAACGTCAGAAAGGGAATATAATAATGAAGTAATAGGTACACTGAAAAAAAGGCCAGTAACTTTATAAATTTACTTTGTAAGAATATCCTTATAATTGTCTTAAAATAATTTTAAAAATAATGATGATATTACACTGACACTTGTAATTTTACAAGAAAACTGCCAATATACAATAAAACCGTAAACTTCCTATGCAATTACAATATAATTTTGTACATTTATAGAATATATTGTAATACATTTACAATTAACAATGTGAAATCCATTTTTACATTGTAAAATTACTGAACATACCAAATTTACTATATAATTGATGCCTACTGTGTGTACGAAGGTATTACTCATTTTAAAACGTACTATACCACTAACCGTTGAGAGCGTTGGATGGTGACGCCTCATTATTTCTTGCTTCATTTCGATTAATGCAGCGTGTACCTAGGACCTAGGTACTTACATAATTAATTTAGTGAGTAGTGACTAGCAATATAAACATATCTAGAATGACAAGTGAGTGTTTTTAGTACTATAAATAGTTTTGTCTAGTGCTTGTTTAAACATAACCTCAATTAAGAAGTAATATGTATGTAAGTTATACATAATTATTAAAACAAAGAAACATTGCATCTACAAAAATCGGGTACCCACTGTTGTTTTGTTCATCTTACATAATACATAAAAATATATTATTTTCTACTGGCATTATATTTTATACATATTTGAAGAACAGGGGCTTCTGGAGGTTTAGCATGATTTAAGTTCTGGGTACCTACTTATCTATGCACATTTATATAATTAATATTACTTTGTAATAGTTAGTATAAGATCATAGATTTCGTTTGAATATTATAAAATGTTAGTTTTAGTTCTATGAATATATTTTTACATTGTTATATGTTTTGTATAACGTTAAGTGTTCTGTTTTATACAAATAACCTAAATGTGCAGGTACCAAATTTTAATAAAAAATTGCCGTAAAACCATAATATTTTATTACTTTAGCACCTGTATGTACATGTATTTCTAAGCTAAAAAAATAAGCAAAGGGCAGTTAATATATTGAAGATATAATAAAACTGTAACTACTAATTAGCTAACTGAGCCGTAATCGGAGTACAAAATAGCTATTTATATAATCAGTTAGGAAAAGTACGGTTTTGTGTAACAAATGTTTTTCACACAATTTGCCCAAAAATTTTATATAAATTTAAAAAGGATTATTCTGCTGATTTTAAAGTATACATGGGGGCTATAGAAATAAGTAGATATTATTTTCAACTAAATGAATCATAAATTCCAAAGTACGTAATTTTTTGTAGATAAATCTAAAAAGGATATAGAAAACGAATCTATTGCTTCGGAAATGTTTGACGTCACTGGGGATATTATAACCAAAATTCAGTATTACTGTTAAGGGTGTTTGTTAACATTGCAATTGGCATTCATGTTAATTAGGTTACTTAATATGAGTACATTTTTCTTATGAAATAACATTCTGATGCAGCGGTGCTATTGAGAAACTCATGGAAAAGCCTGATATGTTACTTAAGGTAAGTAACAATCGTTAATTCCTTACGATATTTCAATTTTTCTCATATAGGCATATTAATCTATTAGGTATAAATGAATTTCTATTCAGATTTTTTTTAGGTATCTATGTCAAAGCACTGTTGGTGAATTCGAATGTTGTAAACAAGCTGTCTTGTGTGCGGGTTAGGTCAGTTTCGACACTTTTAGGAGGTTTCTTTTACTCTCCGAAAAGATAGTCCAAATGTCACGGGAATGTTTTTGAGAAAAATTGGATAACGGAAATTTAATTTCAATATCCTGATTAGTTTTGATACAGCACTTTTTTTAATTTTAGGCCTTTTCTATGATACCCCATATATATGTTTGTTATAGCAGCGGAAAACTAGAAGTTATAAAAAAATATTCCTAAAGCCACTAGATACTACACATAGAGAAAAAATGTCTTTACAATGTATAAATATTAACTTTTCTCAAAAATTAAGCTCCAAATATCTTGGCTACTTTTTTCTGTGTTTTCGGAAAATAGAAGAAACCTTCTATACCTAAGTGCCCAAATTAGACCATCCTGTACAATAAATACATTGTAATAATAATATAAAATGTATTATTACAATGTAACTATACAACTGCCTGTAAAGCTATTTTGCAATTTTACAAGTAATTGTGGAAGTTACATTGTAAAAATACTTTTTGTATTGTAAAATCACAAAGTAATATTACAATTACAAAACTTACACCACAAAATAAATTTACAACGATATTTTACATTTTATTTGTAACGATAAGAAAATTACAGCAATAATGAGTGGTAAATAAATTGCCATCTATTTTTACTGTAATTATTTTTTACAGTGTATGCTACACATATTTTTCTCGTTTACAATGTTTCACTTTGGAAATGGGGCAACCTAATATGTGTAGCATGCACCAAAATTCCCTTATCACATTTATTATGGAAAATGGTGGTAATATGTTGTGTTTCGTTCGATAAGATGAAGTGCAAGTTTCACTCAAGCTCTGCTCTCGTGATTTTGTCGCAACAGCTGTCGTTAAATTGCCACGACAGTAAGTACTCGAAAAGAAACATAAAAAAATATCCGGCTAAATCTGAGCTCTTATGGTATTACCCCCGAATATTAAAATCATGTGGATTTAAGCCGAGAATAGCTTCCATAAGCTGTCAGTGATATATTAGACATTTGGTCTTAGTTATCAGATAAAGATGAAAATGAGTGAAAAAATTCAGTGCTCTCTACCTGAGTTACAAGAAATAGCAAATTCGTCAGTGGCAACAGTAATTCCAGAAAAGTCGAAATAGATTTATGACAATGCGTATACCATAAATTTGTGAATTGGACGAAAGAAAATAATGCAATTTACTCCGAATGATGATAGCATATTTTACATTTTTATCAGAAAAACTGAAGGATTCATCATTATGGGCGCAATATTCTACAGGGTAAATCTAAATTAAATGTGGAACACAATGTAAAGATTGATAATTATTCTAAATTAATTGCATAATTGAAGCGACAAGACAACAATTATAAATCCAAAAAGACACAAGATTTCTCTAACGAAGAGTATGACAAATTCCTCAGTAGGGCTCTGATGATAAATATTTAGCAACGAAGGAACGTATACTTACGTTTAAAAATATGCATTGGACCAGTTGTTTTTATAATATTTAGGTACAATATTTTTCGGTCGTACTAATATTTGGAATCACAGAAAGATGCGATGAATTGGTTCATTTAAAAGTTAATGACATTTAGGAGACTTAATCTTAGTAAATATTTTTATAAGATAAGATTTTAATTTAAGATTTCAGATTTTTATTTGAATATATACGGAAACTATGGAAGTCTTCGACCAAATGACAGCATTTGATAGATTTTTCATTAAACATTAACATGGTCATTTCCGTCATCATAGGCATACATAAAATTTCAAACGTCTCAAAAGATGTTGCCTGTTTTTAAATTTGCCCAATTTACATGAATGTACAGGCCATAGCCTTAGAAAGACCTCGACAACTATCTTAGTTGATAACGATGGAGATAATACAACACTAAGACAACATGGTGAATGGAAATCCACCAGCGTTGTCGAAGGATATATTTAAGAATCTGCGAGCAACAAAAAACATATAGCAATTAAAATTCTAACCCTTTAAGATAAAATGAGGCCAGTACTTCAAGCGCAATTAGAAATATTGGTGATGAAAATATTTTTACACAATATTTTTCTTATGTGTCCATTAATGACAGAACTGCCAGTCTTGACACAAAAATAGCAATAGCAGTGCATTAAACCTAACCAACTACACCGTACCAAATTGTACATTCAATATTCACGTTAAGAAGTGATATTATTATTGCTAATTTTGAACTTTATGTGATAATTTAAATTATAATAATTTAAAAATATTAATTAAATATATTATAGGTATATTTAAATCATAAATATAGGAGCATTACTCTAACGGTTCATAGTAGATAACGTTTAGTCATATACATTTTTTTAATCTTGGCGCTTGGAGAAAAAATAGGTAGTATATTTCCACTCCTAGTAACATTTTATTTTCAGCTAATATTCACTTAAATACCCCTTCTTAAATTTGGAAGACTTCTTGCCGTAGCAATATGTCTTGTCTTATACCGCAAGATTTTTTTTAATCTTGTCTTGCAATTCGAGCTGTCAAGTATTGCCTTGGTCTTGTTTTGTCTTATGAGACCAAGACAAGACCAAGAAAAAACAAGACAAGATAGCCAACACTAATACATATGCATCTGGGTAACCACAGTTGTAAAAACTAAATGAAATTTGTTATGAAAAATAAAATAAGTTGTGTGACATACTCGTATCTCTTATGTTATTGCATATTTGCTTTCATTAGATACAATTTACGTGAACTATTACAATAATATTATACGTACGTATATTATATGTGACTATCAAAATGTTAATTAAAACTGTATTGAGAATTTCTACAGCTAATATTTGTCAATATACCTATGTCAAAAGTTTAAAAATTTGATTTAATTGATATAGTTTTTCAAATGTTTAACTTTGACATTTTATAAATTGAAAATTGACAATATGATTAAAACATGTTTGTTCCAATTGTTCTATTTTGGCATCTTTAAGTTGTATCTCTATTAAGTGGTGCACTATTTTTAGCGAAATACCGAATATAGTAAATACAAGCAACGTAATACTGGCGATTTATGGAGAGCAATCACTATTTTAATAAGATGAGTATGTACAAAGAAAATCCACTATAGCACAACTTGGATTTAAAGCTATATATGCTACAGTCGCAGTGAATTTTCATGACAATGTGTACATAATTTTTTCAACACTTGGCAATTCGTGGGAAGAATCCAACATTCGCCACTACGAATCCGCTCGCCGTTATTACCAACAATTTCTTCACTGGAATGTACAATGTAGAATGTATCGTGACTGGCGTGGTTATTTTCGTGCATTTCAAAGCACCGGAGTGTACATCGCGTGTATCGTATTCGAGTTTGACCATTTTTCTTGGCTCAGTGTGTCAGGCTTCTAAGAATCGTGGGGTTCTGTGAGAAAGTCCGATTTTTTACACTGATGTAAACATACGTCACGGCCTTCTACGCCTAGCTGCTGTTTTACCTCTATGTCGATATGTATACACAACTATTATTTCATATTGTGTACGCCGCGGTTCATACTTCGCTGGCTGATGCACAATTATTATATACGTTGCGTTTTTTTGCGATTTTTATTTTCGGTCTCCATCGGTTTCCGTATAATAACAGCGTTTCCTGCCTTTTCAGAAAACTGTAATGTAGTACCGGTACGTATGCTTTTGCAATTAAATGTGATCCAGAAAGGATAATTTACACTTGCAGGATAACTATTTAACATGTTCAACGAAAAGCTTAATTTTAATTTTAGAATGTAAAAGGTTCTACTTTCCAATATACATTTGGCGAGTTTAAAATCTTGCATCCATACTTAATAAATTTTAAACATCGCATCTTTACCACCAATAAATTTCTTGAATTTAAAATTTCCAAATCGGGTAGCAGTAACGCTGGATATGCTAGACCACTCCCATTCAAAATCCATTCGGAAATTATTGTATTGGTAATATATAGTCGAAGGTAATATATGTTACTTTAGTTTAAGCAAAATAAAGAACATATACAAGGTGTGCCGAATATGAGTGCCTTAATTTTGCCATATGATAAGATGTGCTGAACAAAACATATTTGACTTAATATTTTTTTTCTCTGATCAACGGTAACAGAATTATGACAGCAAACAGGTCTTAAATATGTGACAACGTCGCTCACATACTATCTTAGGATTGTTATGTTTTATACATAATAATTACAAATAGGTACACCTAAACATATGTACTTGCTGTGAATGGTTTCCTTAGAGCTCTTTTCACAACAGAATAATAGATACAAGTGTAAAATTATTTCTGTTTCTTGCAAAAAGCGTTTACTGTACAAAGGTTTCGTAGCCAGAGAGTTTTGCCTAGATTCACCGTAAATTAACATGCGATGCAGCTGGTTATGGTTACTATAAATTGCTCCATTTTTGTTAATGTACACTCACAAACATTAAAGAAAAATTAGACAAAAATGACCAATATGACTAATATTACTTTTACGTAGAAACACATATACTTGATTTTTCCATAATATTAACTTGTTGACGGTGAATATCAGTAAAATTCTGCAGGGCACTTCGTTATGTAGAATCTAATGAATCTATAGGCAATTTAATCAACGATTTACAAACGTTTTATAATAAATGCATGCAAGTAGAGGTTGTGAGGTTGTTTACAATACTCTTTCTGAACCTTATTTTGCTCCACAGATCAACTAATGTAGAACTTTAATGTCGGATATATTAACAAATAAATGTTAATCAATTCATGTGGTTTTCCACATTTGCCAACGAGAAACAAATAACGTTGTCCCTTCATTTCCATTTTGCGTAAAATTCCTGCTCAGATACCGCGAGTGGACTTATGTGAATTCATCATACGAGTACATCGTGTACACCTTCACCATATCACTATAAATCATTGGCCGGCACATCGCCAGAAACCCGTACTTAACACATCACACATGATGTAGTGTTGTATAAAGTTATCCTTATTGCTTTTTTCGAGAAATGCGCCGCACAAATCCACTCTCCGTCCTTCTCACATATTTATTACCAACCACCAGTAGATATATTAAAATATTTTCCGACCGAAACTTCTCGTGATACGTTCGGCGTCGGTATATAGGTAGGACGTAATTTATTATACGCTAGGTGTAAATTCCCATACAAATATAATTACACGCCGGCTTGATAAATGAGGCAAATTGTTTTGTAAGTAATAATATTCACATTTGTAATGTCTGACTACCTACTATATCTGATTTAGATTCTGTTACGACGAAATACTATGACCGATTAGAGAAAAAGTTATGATTTGAAATATATACAATTATCTAAGTTAAGACAAAAAATAAATCAGTCTTGGTACATGTATATAAAAAAAAATCTAAATCAAAACTTTTTAGACATGTACTGTACAAAATATCAGTAAAATTTCAAAGAAATTATTTATATTTATTATATTATGGTCATTTTATAGTTATCTCATGAAATTTTACAAATATTGAGGAAATTTACAATATTAATTGAAATAATACCTAAAACATGTATGTAATAGTTCTGTTATTCATAGAATATATTGTAATAGTTCTATTTCACTTAATTTTAGCAGAAAATCGTGTAGAGTTCTGAAAATTTAATAAAAATATTGTATATTTTTACAGAGACAAGCACATTGTCTGGTGCTACATATACAGCTGCCCGAAAAAACAACCTACATTAATATTATCACGTTAAACTATTAAAATATAATTATATCTACTGGATAGTACATACATTACCCGACAGAGCAAAAATAAAAGTGGCGAAAATAATAATAGAAATACTTAAAATAGTATAGACGAAAATCTAGTGCTAGTAAAAAATGGCGAATGCGCCGGGACCGGGAGAAATATGTGAATAATTTTGATTGATATCACTTCAAAACTTCTTTCTTGAAATAAGTAGACATTTTTAATTCCATTTAAGGTCACTTAAAAAACCAATCTTTGAAATGCCAAAATAGGTCATCTATTGCAGCTGCATTAAAAACAAAATTTGCAAAAGTAACATTTGTATTTTTAACAAAATATGTTAAACACACACAGATTACAGTGTTTTCCACTGTAAAAAAGCTGTATAAATGGGATATTTCAGTGTGATAACATTTGCGTGTAAATACTTTTTTCCACGGTCGGGAGTAGAAATCAGTTTCTATGACATCAAAATTAAAACAGAAGTAGTCGATTATTCCCAAGTTAGTATAATGCTTCCAAGGAAGTTTACATTATGGAGAACGTTTTCCATGCAAAAAAAGATAACATTGAAATTATTTATTGACATTTAAATTAAATGTTACATTTGTACAATTCTCAAAATTAATATTAGAAGGAATAATACTTTCGCTTACATTTCCAGTTTTTGTGATTGCGCTAGTAGTGGTACCTACTAAAACCTGATTAGCAATTTTGGTCTTATTTTCAATGGAGTTCTCGACATAACCCTCAGCGACTGTCGTTGATTTCCAACCAGCATGACGCTTTATTGTCGTGATATCCACACCAGCATCTGCCAGTAATGTCGCTGAAGATCTTCGTAAGCAGTGACCAGTATAACATGCAGCATCAAGTAATTTTAAATACGAAGCTACTACGGAATTTTTCCCATGGTATTCTTGCCAACTGGCTGCGAACTACATTTTCCTACTTTGTAGTACAAAAAAAGGCGCTTATGCTTGACGTGGGGAGGACAAAGGGACAGATATTTTCGAAACAATTCAAGCATATTTCCCACATCGATAACCAGAAAGGTTCGTGGAATCTTTGTCTTAGTGTTTGGAATTTTTACAATCCTCAAAATCATCTACAGTTAAATTGACTAGTTCATCAGTTCGACAAGCTCCGACAATCCTCACAATTAATCCAACCTATAAAAAATCAAAATACTTAATAATTGAAATACCTAACAACAAAAGTAATCTTACCTAATCATTAAGAATTCTTTGTCATTTGCACTTGATAGAAAACGGTCGATTTCACCCTTTGTTAATATTTTCGATTTTTTCGCTTGATATCCGTCACCGGTTCTTTTCAAAAATGCGATCACCTTGGAGAATTTGCTTATATCTATGTTGTCGTAAATTATCAAGCATGACTTAAGCATAGAATATTGCGCCCATAATGTAGAAGACTTGTAATTCTTTGCATTTTCACTGAAGTATGCCAACAAAACATTCTCGCTGTATACTTGAACATTTTTCTCGGCGCACTACTTTTTGAACCGATTATAGGCTATATCGTATAAAGATCTTGACTTCGTAGGCAGCAAATTGCTTATTGCAATATTTGCAGCCTCCACAATCTCTTCCGACTCACAATTATTTAAACTAAACCAAACTAGCACCTTAATTTGACAATTCTTTTTGTTTGTTTATTTTGTAGTTATGACAATAACTCAACGACTACTAAATAAATGCTCAAATCCGAATACATAAATTCTGGTGCTACTTACTTTATAATGACAAAATATGTGTTTTTAAGTTAATGAGACCGTGGAAAAAATAGTATATACCATTCAGGAGAGATGCTATTTTGTCCTCGGTGTATTGTAGCCCTCGGGCTTCAAATTGCACCTCTGCCAAAATAACGCATTTCTCTCCCTTATAGTATAATGTACTATTACACAAAATGTGTCAAAATTGCTAACAACATAAAATATAACGAATTATTATCTTTGTTTAATACATTTTTGTTTTGTTTTCTGCTTATGATTTATTGGTTTTTATTTTCTTTATTACAATATGTTAAAAAATAAAATTAGCCTTTTTTAAATATTGTGTAAGAGAATTAGGTTCTTGTTGAATTGAAATATCTTTTGTTTTACCTCTGTAAGTACTATATATATTAGGATATAATAAAATTAACACCCTAAAGTGTAAACTTTACACCTTTAATAATACAAATAACACTTAAATGTGTTAAAATGTACACAAATGTGTGAACCTCGATTAGCACAGGACTGTTTTGTATGTAATTTTTTTCAGTACGTATCTTTATCCTTTGAGTTAAAAAACTTTTATCCAATGAAAAAATATGCTTTTTTATAGAAATTTTTTATTCGGTATTAACAATATTGTATGAAACTAACTACTCAGGCCTAAAGTCCCGAACAACGTTGAATTACACCCACAATATATTCCCATAAATTCTTTATTATTAGCTTTCGTAATTTTTTACTGCATTGAAAAGGTTGTTATAAATATTTTATTAGAAAATTAGGTTGTTGTTCAGTTGAACTGAATTGCATTATATTTTATTTTATTAAGATCTAACACCTTAATTCTGCAAATACTACCTATTTATATATTATATACAATAAAAATACCACCTTAATATGTAAAATTTACGCCTTTAATAATACAAATAACACTAAAATGTGTTAAGTATTCACAATCCCGTGTGAACCTCGATTAACACAAGACTGTTTTATATTAAAGTATGTAATTTTTACTGTGGATATTTATATCATGTTAAAAGTTTTAAAAAAATCCAACGAAAAAATAGACCTTTTTATATACCTACATTTTTTATTAAGTATTAACAACACCATGTCAAACTACTCTGCGGACTACAGCCCCGACCAGCGTTAAATTATACCAACAATATTTACCCATACATTCTTTATTATTAGCTTTTGTAAATATTTTACTGTATTGTAAAAGTATTTAAGCTATAAGCTATATAAATCGATGTTCCTACAATTCCTATCAATGAAGTCATATGCACAAAATGTCTAGATATGCTAATGAATAATTTCATAGTTATACATATGACTTCATTGATAAGAATTGTAGGAAAATTGATTTATATTAACTTAAATACCTTTACAATACAGTAAACAAAATTACGAAAAATTATAGTAAAGAATATATATGGGTATTGCGTATCATTCAACGCAGGTCGGTGCTTTAGTCCACATAGTAGTTAGTTTCACACAATATTGTTAATTCCTAGATATATATAAAAAACGATAACATGAAAGGCAGATTTTTCGATGAAGTTGGTGGATGTTTTCGTTTTTTTAGTTAGATATTTGACTCAACTTAAAGGAGGCCACCTGGAGAAGCAATCCATCCAAATGCAGAAATAGATCAGATCTCATCTATTGTGTTTGAATTTTTGAGTTCCCACAGTTTTAAAAGTAAGCTTAAGTATTGAATGTTTATATAAATAATATGAATAATAAATTTGGTTAGATTAATTTTTATTTTGGATAATTATTGAATATAGAGCTTGGTATGGAATTGTTCATTAGCATATATTTAGATATTTGGTGTCAGGGAATATAGATATTATTTCATTGATAGGAAAATTGATTTATATTAGCTTTTCTCGCCGTAAAATTATAAATTTTGTGTTGTTTTTTAGGTATAGAAATCTCGAAAAATCAAACACGTAAAGCAAAAATAATATCAAAAATAAAATTATTGAGGTTTTGCTTATCCACTTTTACTATTTAAATTACTCCTTGAATAATATAATAATTTTTAAAATCCATTTGTATGACACACATTATTTTGCTATTCTAACCCCACATTTTAACAATTGTTTTCAGATATTTAAACAAAAACGAACAATCTTATATGCAGAACTATGTAAGTTTGTGTTATAACAATATTTATAACTATAGTAGAATTTAAAAAATACGTAACATTCCTGTTACCTGTTAAATTCTATATTATTCAGTTCTTAAATGTCTAAAATTACTTGTATTTATAGAAAACACTATTTCACGAATACGACGCCTTAAAATATGTTTATAATATACAGTAAAAATAATAGAGATTGGTAACGAATCCAAATCAAACTAATTATCAAGTTGACATTTAATTTCTCTAAAGCTTGATCGTGCGTCGGCCGGCCGAATATTTTTCCATGCAAATGCAGAGCCTTTAATTCCGAGCATGATCTTATGTAAATGTTTAGTCAGACTTTATTGGACGCTTCGGGCACGGTCTAGCCCATCCAATGGATATGACCCAGCCCAACCTAAAACATTTATAGATCCACCCATGCACGAACCAAATATTCATTATATATACATCAACCGCGTTAATTATAATTTCGAATTGCTGTGCGCTCGTCTTCTCCATTATAGTTATTAAACTACACAGATATCGTAGGTCTTAGGGTGACCCTTGACTTACTTTTATCATTTTGTTTATTTATCCATCTTGTAATATCTAACTATACAAATTAATTAAAATAATAATATATTGCTAACATTTTACAATGATGGAGTCTGTGATGTTGCATTATGATGCCAAGTTGGCAGTGGCAACAATGACAGGTAGTTGCTTAAGGCTGGCAATTTATGGACGAAGAACCAAACTATAATGCTGAAATTGAAACATTTTCTGTAACTTTTGAAGAAAAAATGCATTAGAGATCATGGCTCCCCATTAAATGGCTGACTGATGAAAATGGGTGGAAATTTCCATGTTTTATTACACAATATTTACTGGTAACTTTTAATTTACATTACATATTATGGAATAATCAAGTATATGTGTTTTTACGTAATAAAATTAGAAAATTTCAAGATTAATGTGGTAATCTAATGTATATATCACATTACTTTTACTAAATTTTACAGAACTGTTCATGTGATTTCTGTTGCACATGCGCAGACGTACAGTATAATTTAACCTCTAACCTAATGCGTTTTAGTTGTATTAAGGTGTGCTAGACAAAAATGCCCGTTTCATTAATAAGAACTTTTTATGGGATATTTGAAAAAGAGTATAAGACTACATCTTATTGCGTGTCCCTTTGCAGAATATTCCAATTTAAATGTAATAATGTACACATCATAATTATAATAGAAACTGAAATTTTGTTCATATGCTTGCACCAAAACTGCGCCATACAACATATTTATCTTTCTGACAGTAAAAATAGTCACAGTTTAACAGTAGTTACGTTAATTCTAGCTAAAAACACAAATGTTTATACAAATTTGCGTATTTCTACAAATATTTCCAAAAATCAAGGAATATATACAATGCAGATGTCATTTTCAACTAAAACATTTCAACACTTCTAATGCGAATGAATTACATTTGTTGATGGGGGATGAATAATAGGTACACTTTTAGAGAAAAGGATGTACAATTCACATTTAGAGGATGGATGCACACATTCCACTACTACATAGAAGTTATTTTTGCACTTGACAAGACCTTTTTAATTTAGAAAGAAAAATGTAACTCGTATAGTGTATTTATTATTGAATTCTAATACTATTTCCATGACATTAAAAGTAAAAATTTCTCTTACTCTTTATATGACTACAAAAATAATACAAAAACAAAACATACACTTTTTACTGAGAAAACGAAACATACCAGTTCTCACCACCAAGTTTTATAAATCTACCCATCAGAGTAAATAATATACTTACTCGCATTTAGAATGTGACAAAATAAAATGATTTGAGTTTTATCGGTTCACAATTGATTTTTTAGGAGTGCCATACTATGAAAGTATTTGTAACAGAACACTGCATACATAAATAAATTTTCGAAGAAGATTCATTATCCAGATAAGCAGACATTGAATTATTGTTGTTTAATTGCTGTTGCGCACGCTATTAAACAATTAAACACTCTGTGAGATTAGTCGATCTAACACCTCAGTAATATGTTGTACGTAGAGAATAATTCTACAGGGTGTCCGGAAATTATGCGTCAGGAAATCAGGAGGTGATTCCTCACAAAAAAATAGGGTCACAAAGTTCTATAACAATTTTTCGAAAACCAAAATGACAGAACTTTTTTGCATCTTAATGTATCCATCTGACTATCCTACCTGTTTTATTTCAAAAAGGTGTACCTTGCTGAAGTCGGTAGGCGTAACCATTTTTGAAATAATCCTATTTGAAATGCTCAGTGCACCGAGTAAAAACTGTTTTGGTTTCAGGTAAAGTGCCTTTTCTGCTGAAAATACAGCAAAAATATTACTTGAAAAAGTTGTTCAGAATCGTAAATTACGGAGACGTACAAAATTTCAAGAAGATCGGCGAGGTTTGACGAAACGATTTTTCAACAAAGCACAAAGATTTTATCAAAGCAAGCCGATTTTTTTAAATTTTGCACATCGCCATAACTTACCGTTCTGAACAACTGTTTCAAGTAACCTTTTCTGTATTTTTAGTAGAAAAGGCACTTTAACTGAAACGATAACAGTTTTCAATCGGTGCACTGAATATTTAAAATAAGATTATTTCGAAAACTGTTACTTCTACCGACTTCAATAAGATATAGGAGAATCAATTGTTTCAATAGTCACATGGATACATTAAGCAGCAAAAAAGTTCTGTCATTTGAAAGAAACATGATGTGCCATGTGGCACCCTCTACTAGTGACGTCAAAATTAGAAACATATTTGAATTTCTCGTCCGCAAAAACCCCCGATTTACAAATTTTATGTAAATATTTGGATTTCTAAAGAAATTATTTACAAATATCGAAAATAAAATTTTAACTTTAACACCCTGTATCTCCGTTAATATTGAGTTTTCGAACAATTATTATAGGACTTCGTGACCCTAATTTCTTGTGAGGAATCACCTCCTGAAGTCTTGACGCATAATTTCCGGACAACCTGTATAATAGTTTTGTTCTAAGTAACGATCAGAGTTGCTACACCTGAAATCTATTATGTAAAAAATATGTCAAACAAATAGCTATAACTATAAAATCCGCTTTGCAGCCTGCAATTCTTTTTGCAAGTCTCTAGTACTCAATAGCAGTGTATTGCAAAAGACGTCGTATCTGAAAAACTCCTGCACTTTCAAAATAACAGGACGTCCTCAAAGAAGTTGGAAGGAATAGAGGTAATAAATACTAAATTTTACTTGAGCAAAGGCTGCCTGTTTTCCGAAGACTGGGTGACTTAGGTGGGGGAAACGTTATAAGGTTGTATTTTAAAATTTTAGTAACCAATAATTACCGATGTTCATAAATAATGATTTGAAACAGGCATATGTACGTATTTAATAATAAAACTTTTTCTCGATCAATAATAAATGCTTTTTATATCCGTCACCTGTACAAAACTTGAGAATTTGTATTAAATACTGCTATACTACTACTACTACTACTACTACTACTACTACTACTACTTATACGTAAATGTTCTATTAGTTATGCTGAAGAAAGAGCTAGCAAATCGTAGAATTAACCTTAAATTTTTAGGAATTATTAAAACAAATTAAAATCTCAACGACTATGATTACTGATTTGTATTAAATTATTTGTTGAGTATCATTTATTTTTACTTAAGGCTAAGTGTTTCATCATCATGACAAATGTGAAGTATTTACATATTTTCTCATATGTAGCATATTTAAGTCTATAAAAGTCCACTCTGTTTTCATATTTAGAAACACCTTCAGGAAATTCCAAATTATAATTCTAAGCAGGCAGGCAGCAAGGTCTCGTCAATAATATCACATTTTATGTTATTCCCAATTACAATATTTTGTCACCCAGAAATTAATAATTAGTAGGTACATTTTTATATGTATCAAAAGCAGTATCTAGTAAACAACATTATATTAAATACAACCTTCCTCCTATGGAATCTCAAACTACACCAACTAACAATGTTAAGCAATTTTCAAAGTTAGTAATATTTTCTTTATTTACTTTTAAATTTAATTAATAATTAACGCTCAAAATTAAATAGTAAGTGGTTTTCTAATGTCTCTTGCAAAATATAATATCTAAAAACATTTGTATGAATGCAAAAGATATTATTTTAATTTGGTAATACAATGAGTGAACTTCTTGTTGATATTAATTTCACATTCACATTACAAGGCAGATTGAGGAACATTACGTGTTAATAATATTATGAAAATTGATAAAATAAATATGCATCTTATATGAAAATTACATGGTAAAATAAGTAATACTCAGGGTACACAGTAGAAATGGAAAGTTGTATATGAATTTTACAGAACTGGTAAAAGTACACTTCAAATAGTAATTTTCCATTAAAGTTGTAATATTACATTCTGATGTGCTATTTCACATTATTGATCTAGGCAATAAATAACCAACAATTCATCGTATAAAATTACAAATACTTAATTGTTATTACTGTATCAACTCAAAATATGACCAAGAAATAAAATATAAACCCGTTTAAGTTATTCTTAGTGACTTCTGAATATAAATACTTCAAGAATTTCTTCATACCAAACTTCAGCACAGTGTTTAAAAGTTGTAGTAAAAACACAAATATTTCTTTGAAAGTCCGCAATTTAAAAAAAAACAGTATTTTGGTAAGTACTAAAGTATGTTTGATTAATTGCTCTGTTTCGATTAGAAGAAGGTAGGGTTAAAATTTTTGCTCATATATGTTACTTTTCCAACTACTCATAGCAAACAAGTTTCTATTTTTTGCAATTTTGATTTACATTCATTTATTTTATATATATTTTTAGCAGAAAAATAAAAGTTGTTTAAAGTAAAGCAAATTTTCTTCAAGACATGAAATCGTGGTATAATTACTATCCGATAAACATTACATATATTATCATTATTATTATGTAAACTAATATCCGTGAACATATTTTCCGTATTATAAAATTTCCTGTTCAAATGAACAAGGCAAAAGCGTGAACTTTTAATAATACATTATTTATTAGTGACAAATTTACCGCAAGGTTTTCCGAGAATCGTCACATCCGCGCTACTAATCTTACTTCTATCGATTTCTACCAAATAAAAATCTTGTTTGACGATATATCAACGATATTAAATTATATCAAGCTGAAATTTACCGCTTTGGCTAACATAGTCCATACAGAAAAAAAACTTTTCTCTAATTCGAACTATCGTTTCGTTTTAAATCCAGAGTAGGAAAGGGCCGTTATGATGGGAGAATTCCGTGCTTGGCCTTACTTAGCATTTAGGGGTTTGCAAAACTGGAAACCCCGTCGTCTATCCTTCGTTTTCCTAAAAGGAGTTTAGGTCAAAGTAAACGCAGTTATTTTTGCTTTAGATTGAAATTTCTAGTATTACATTTTTCTGCGATGCATTTAGATGTCCAACAACTGCACTAACTGAAAAACTGAGTCACTGAATAAGTGTCCAATTTGCAGTTGTTGCCAATGAAATATTGCCCTTAAGACATGGGATATTAAATGTACAGGGTGTCTTTTAAGTAGCAGGACATCAAGAGTCTTTATGGGACCTCATTTTGAGACTAAAAGTTCCATATATCTAAAGGCTCTTCTGCAAAACAACCAATCTTCGCAAGAAAAAAAGAAAAATCTTATTATAGCGAAAAAAATCATACTTCTCATAGCCTTACAAATTGATCATTTTCGAGAAAATCAGATTTCACCAATCAGTTGCGCATGTACAAACTTTTGCAATATTAATGACACCGCTTCAAAACAGTTTGAGAGCCACTAGAATTTTCAGTAGAAGTTTATGCTTCTGTCCGCATTGTCCTCTTACGACGGGAAAATACACTGTATATGAATAGTTTCTCCGTCGTGAGAGGGCAATGCGATCGAAATAGTTTAGTGGGAAATTCCGTATAAAAAATAAATAAATAGAGATAGAGAATTATTTGACCAAGGCCTTACCAAGGTCAAATGTGTTGTGTTCACAAAATATTTACTGCTATCTTTTCTTTTTCTAATAAGAGAGAAAATATCATAGCCAAACTGTAATATTTATACCTGTGAACTATACTATATAGGTATATTATTTATTTATTCGTCACTTTTTGTTGGTGATTGTTTTCTTCTGATAATACATACGTCGTAACATAAAAAAAGTAATACGTTGAAGTTGATACAAAAAATTCAATACATTCATTTTATTTCGAAAATCTAAATCGCAGGTTTTACAATATATCTGAGAAATCGCTGCACAATCGCGTGTCGAACATCTAGTATATGTTTAAAAAAGTTCAAAATTCTCTCGTAGGTATAAAGAATAATTTTCATCACATTTATGATAAATGTTATGATTTGGCTACTATTAAAATTCAAAGACAAGTCATAGAATAGAATCGATTTTCGCCAATAAACAAAAATACTTATTAGATAATTATTTATACACAGACCAAATATACGTATTTATTTAAGAGCAAAGCAAATGAAGAAGTCATATATACACAGGAAAAATTAACTACCTATCTACCATTTGGCGGTAAATTAAAAAAAAACAATATAATTCGTTGCCAACTTTTGAAAAATTTTCTTTTGGATTAACAAAGGAAAAGAATAAACACAAATTAAAACTACGAAGTGGCAATAACATTAGGCTAATATAAAATATAACACATTTAAGTGATTAGGATTAGTAGGTAATTGACATTTGACAACATGAATTTATGGAGTTGTATAAGCTTGGCGACAAATTAACCAATAAAAAACTAGCTTTCTGGCGCGAGAAATTTGAATCACTTGTTTTAGTTTAAAAATAGTTAATAAAAGACTATCGTTTGTCATAAATTAAATGAACCAATAATAAGATTCTCATATAAATTTTTCTATGGGGAATTAATTCCTAGTCAAATTTATTTATACAATGAGGCATTTTAGAATCGAGGCCCAAAGTTGTGTTCTTTTACTACTTGTGGGAATTTACAAATTATTTAAGAAAAATCTTGCTTAAACGTGTGTTGTATCACTTTATTTCAATACAACCATAATAAATTACAAATTTAAAATTCTCTGTTCTATATAAACTTTAACCTGCATGTGTCATAAAATTATCGGATAAATACCGGATTTTGATAAAATATATAGATTATTTTTTGACTGAAAATTTTAATATTAACTTACACCTATTATTAAAATATTTTACTATTTAAACACCTAATATTGTACAAAAAATTGACTTTTATTGTAATTTAGAAGACAGTTTTTATAAAAAATATTATAAAAGCTACTACAAAATCAGACTTTTACAGAAAAAAAAAACTATGGCTCAAAACCTCCAGTAATTGAGAAAGGTACTCTAGTACAAATATTTTTACAAATAATATATTTTTAAACAGATTTAATCTATTTTCTTTAGAAATATTTCTCTGCCATATTTTCAGGCGACAATTTTTAATTCGAGATAAATAAAAATTCACTGTCGGAACAAGAATTCAGTAGACAAGGTGATTCTAAATATAGTACCAGTTACTGCATTTTCTAGACCCCAAAATAAGACGGAAAGTTGGTTCCTTATGATAGTTTAATATTTCCCAAATGTCTAGAGATAAATTAATGACATTTGGTACAATCCCATAACTTTAAATGCCCTTTTTAAAAAATTAAATAGGAATGTCTAGCGATGGATAAAACAAGGGCGATAGTGCCTAAATGCTCAAATTTTTTGTGTTTTTAAACATTTTTTTGGACAATTTCATAACAAATATGAAAGCTGTAATGATTTTTACATAAAAAAAGGTGGCAAATAATCGTATGTTCAGAGTTTGAAAAATGATTAATTTTTTGCAACGATTGTCGATTGTTTGTAAATCAAAATTTTTATAACAAAAAACCATACAATCTACTAATCAATGCTTACTGCAAAGCAGTTTTTTTAGTCAAATTTTTATTTGGTAGATGAGCTAGCGACAGTTCAATAATAATATCCTTATGTAAACGTCAAACTGAAAATTAAAACGACCTTACATTCACTGAATTCTTGCCAAAACTGTAGTCTTTGTTTTACTTTTTACCTTCGTATATTGGCTTTTATCATTAATACAATTGTGAAAATATACATTTAATAATAAATAAATTATCCTTTAAAATTTTGGCACAAAAATGGCTTATCTACAATACTAACACTGAAACCACAAAATACACCGTATTCTGGATGGAAAGTACCACAATGTTTTCAGAAACTTAGGTAACTTTTTTCAAAACAAAATACTCAAGTTTGAAAAGACCCTTCAGCCGTGGCTTGTTCCTGAAAATATTTTATTATAAATAAAAATCTATATATATATATATATAAACATTTAAACTTACGTTTTTTATTGGCTTTTTCATCAGTTTTGATTCCCAAATTTATGAAAACATAACCTCCATTTTCTAGATTGTCAAATGTTTCTTACAAATCATAATTATTAGACCATTGAGTTTATATAAAGCTTATATAACCAATGATTAGACTATTATAAGGTCACATTTTTTTTGGAAAATGTTATTACTTCACTTGTTTTATAATTAAAATGTAAGAATCACAGATTACGACTACGAATTACGAGTTACAAATATAAATTGTCAATTTTTTTGTTTTTTTATGACCTTCACAAAACATTCTTACTTTCTTAGAGCTCCAGCCTCTATTGGTGATTAGAATAACTAAGAACTAATGCAGAAAGTTGAAAGTAGAATTCATTACGAATAAGCCTGCAGTTGCAAAAAATGTCGCAAAATGCATATTTATTGGTGTCATTAATATTGCAAAAGTTTGTACAAACAAAATTTCAGCAAGTCAAAAAGCCAGGCTTGAAATTAGTAATTGATGAGTCAATGGTACCTTTTACTGGGAGACTAAATTGTAAGCAATATATTCCGGGAAAATCACATAAATATGGCATAAAACAATTTAAGCTTTGTGATCAAGTAGAATACATATACAGGATTACACCGTATTGTGGAAAGAAAAAGGAAAATCCAGGCTTGAAATTAGTAATTGATGAGTCAATGGTACCTTTTACTGGGAGACTAAATTGTAAGCAATATATTCCGGGAAAATCACATAAATATGGCATAAAACAATTTAAGCTTTGTGATCAAGTAGAATACATATACAGGATTACACCGTATTGTGGAAAGAAAAAGGAAAATGATCTCAATTACGGATTCCTTGCTACTAATGTCATGTCTCTAATGAATTCCTATTTGGGCCAAGGGAGAATTTTATGCACTGACAGTTTCTGTACTAGTGTATCTCTTATCGCAAAAATCGAAAGGGATTTCCGAAAGAAGTTACTGCTGCTAAGTTGAAGCGTCATTTCAAGTGTCTTGAAAGTTCTAAAGACGTGGTAGCATTAAAGTGGATGGACAAGAGAGATGTCTATTGTGTTTCTACAAAATTTTCTGCTAATATGGTGCCAACTGGGAAAAGAAACAGAAAAGATAAGGAAATTATAAAGCCAGATATGATCCTTGAGTACAATAATATGAAAAGCGGCATTGATATATCAGACCAATTGTCATCTTATCACTCTGCCATTAGAAAATCCATAAGGTGTTACCACAAAGTAGCTGATGATATAATATTTGGAACATCGATCGTAAACGCCTATCTCGTAAGATCCTCTTTACAGAAGGAGCAAAGAAAAACGAAGCTTGTACAATTTTGAATAAAGATTGTTGCCTGATTGTTGCAATATGCCTTATTCGATATTGCCGAAGAACAAGAAAGGTCTCTAACACCCAGGTTAGCAAAATCTTAAACCACTACTTACAGAAGACTAATATGTTACACAATCCGGTAAACAAAACGGTAAGTCATATTAAAGCGCATTTTAACAAGTTTTACATATATCCATTCATTGTAGAGCCACAAGAAAAAACTGCAAATACTGCTACCAACAAATTGCATCTATATACTTCTGGTAGAATAAAAGCCAAAAGTAAAGCCAAGAAAGTGAGCACTTTTTGTAATACATGCCCTGATAAACCCTTTTTATGTTTTGAATGTTTTGAAAAGGTTCACAATCCAAATAAATAAGTTTTCTTGTTTAATTAATATTTTTTTCTTGTCCACCCACTTGGATGGACACTGCAATAGCAATGACTTTAAAAACTATGCTCTCCACCCGAGTGGGTAGTCAAGTTTAAGCTTTTCAATACCTTCCTTGGTTCTTGAGAAATACAATGGTACCTACAAAATTATTATACGATGATAAATAATGAAAATATAGCTGTGGTAGTCAGGAACAGTTCTTATAATATCGCTTCGGCACCAGTAGGAGGCACACGGGTCCACCCACTTGGGTGGACATGGCAGTCAACCTGTTAAAGTCTTGCAAAACAACCAATCTTCGCAAGAAAAAAGAAAAATCTTGTTATAGCGAAAAAAATCATACTTCTCATAGCCTTACAAATTGACCATTTTCGAGAAAATCAGATTTCACCAATCAGTTGCATATTACAGAAAATTTTATCGTAGTATGCGCCAAAACCAGACCAATTTTGACAATAATTAAATAAAATCCTTCTGACAGCAATACATATTTCGTACAGTATTTATCCATTTTTTGTTAAAATCATTTACTTAAAATAAGTAGATACCAATAAAAAGTAAATGCAATATTGCATCTATTCCCTGGGATAAGTCTTACTTATTATATTTCTTCAATAATGAAACTGCAAAAGTTTCAAAAACTGTTTCATTTGTAACCCAACCTACTGTTTTTCAATGACTACAGAAAAATTTTTTGAAAGGAGAACAATACAATTAGAAATACTATCTTACACTAACAATTTCAAATGTACTTTGTCATATGATAGGGAGGTACAAACTAAACTATGAAACAGAACTTTTAAAATTTAAATCGCAAAAAATAAAACACGTAGAACAAAAGTAATATCAAAAATCTAATTATTGATGTTTTGTTTATCCATTTTTATTATTTAAGTTCTCCTCAAATAAAATAACATTATAATAGCGTTTGTAAGATACACATTATTTTTCAAAATCAATTTTGACAATAATTAAACAAAATCCTTGTAACAGTTGGTAATTACTTATAATTGTATTTATCCATGTTTTGTTAAAATTATTTACTTAAAATAAGTAGATACCAATGAAAACTGAATGCAATTTGCTGAGATAAGTCTTAGTTATTACATTTGTCCAATAATGACTTTTTCATTTTTCGCTCAACCAATTCTACTGTTTTTCAATGAATGCAAAAAAACTTTTTCGAACAGGAAACATTATAATAAAAAAACTATATACTTGTATGTAGTACAAGTCAAATGTACTTTGTCACAGGTAAGTGTGAACTAAATTATGAACTAGAATTTTTAATAAAAATTAGTATTCACAAAGCGGTTTCGGAGACAGACGTTAGGAGCTTCCAGCGGCAGTGTCAAAATTGCTAAGTCTTTATACACATAATGCTATGTAAACGCAGACATTTTTCAGTGGCATTATTATTTTATAAACTAAGTACAAATTGCTATACTTATATAGTTGATAACAGGATAAACCATGTTATTTTCCACATATTTGCAACCTTTTTATTATATGGGAGCTTTTTTATTTTTCAAGTTTAAGTATTCAGTAAGTTTGGACAGATAATAAATTTCCTTAATATATTTCTACCACACCCACATTTTATTACAGACGGCCAGATTTGGTCTGGACGGGACCGTGTGGGCGGCCGTCGACCGCTGGATTGGGCGACCCTATAGATTTCATATCAAATTTATGAATAAGGTATGAGAAGTCCGAGGATAAGATTTATTAGATATGTGTCAAACTGTATCTAATTTATTCGAAAAAATGAATAATTTTGTGGCTAAATACATTTTTATGATTATAATTATATGTAATTTTAATTTTTATAAATACGCTTTATGGTGTTTTTTGAGGAATCTCATTAAAATTTTTGATGGAGTCTATTAATTATATAGTGCCAGCGATCACGATTGAGATAAAGGACCATTCTGCCTATTCATAAAACTATTCTCTTACTGATTATGCTCAGCATAAAATCAACTTTCTTAATTTATAATGCTCCTCTAAGTGTAAAATTATGAAAATTTTAAGTAAATTACATCAAATATATTCGTAATCTTTTCATATACTGTTATACATTTGTAATTTCTGTATAAAAGCAATTCAAATAAATATACAGGGTGTGGCGCTTATAACGTATTACGTATTATAATTATAAGATAGTATTTCGAATGAAAAAAAAAAACAAATCTTATGTATTTTCATGTAAATTAACTACTATATTTAAAAAAGAGCTAAAATATGAACGATAGTCAACTGTTATTTGCCAAAGATGTAGAAAACGAGCATTTCTGGTGTACTGCGTTTAGCATTCCTTAAACACCAAACTATAAATCACTGCAAAACTCGTCATACGCTACCTGTGCGATTAACGAGTGAGGTTTGGAATAAAAAAATAACCTGAACTTTTTCGTGCAACCTTATTTAAATCAGTTGAACAACTTACATTCCCTTAAAAAAATCAATGCAAATATCACCAGCGTTTTTATTCCACATATTGTCAAGAAGATCTATCAATATAAACGACATCCTGTATATAGCATTAGACTGCGGTAATTGCACCAACCACTACTAAAAAATACAACTAAAGTAACATATCATTAACCTCTTTATTTAGCAGTGGAGAGACAAAGCTTCTATTACATTTTTTAGTTAATATTATTCTACACCAGAGGATTTAACAGTATCTACTACTAATTCCGAGGTTAGAAAACTCTATGATGTGACTGAGATTCAGCTAGATAAATCTAGTGCTTACGCTAGAAAAGTGTAGAAACTTCGAGACGTTCCCCCTGTTTTGGTTTTGAATAGTGCAATATCTCGAAACTACCAAGAGCCCTACGTCGAACTGACCTAGTAGTAACTATCCTGAAAATTTTACATTCAATGCAACTGATACTGCAATAACAAGTAATTCTCTAAATCAATATAAAATACAAGTTCTTATATGAAAATATTTAGAAATATTATTAATTCAGTTAATACAGTTCGAAAGATGTCTGAAAAGGGGACCAACTTTCAACCGACGGAACACGCGATAGTCTATAAGGTCGTCCTGCACCCATCTGCTTTCCCGATGAAAAGTATTTTTTATCAAACCTAATAACTAATGAAATATGTTCGTGGGTATCCTTAATTAAAAATATTGTAATTATTTGTTTTGTTAATATTGCGCTCACTTGCTCATCAATCAATCATTTAATACCAATCGAAAGTATAAAGCATAAGAAACAACAAAGTTAGGCTGCCTTCCTTTTTCTGGTCAATATTGCCGGGTTGCCCGGTATAAACATTAAAATATACACAGTGTAACAAAAAGGCAGGTCATCCCGTTAACTTTTTTGGCAACAAAATATGACGATTTAACCTTACCGATATACAAAAATCCTATTTTAAAAATACAGGGTGGTGAAGTTGAACTTTTAAAAATGTTTTTTCGCAGTAACTTTAATTTCGCAATTTAACAAAGATGTACCTTGTGGTTAACTAAATTGTCAAGAATTAGAAAAGAAGAAGAAATTGTGGAGAAGGGAGTGCTTTATCACTCACAATTTTTTGACGTACGTAAAACTCTACTTTTTAAAAATAACTAACTAATATCGAGTTGCACCTAATAACATTTTTAAATTTCAGATTCTAAAGAAACGCCCATAATTTACCGAGATTTTAAAAATCTGCTTTTATACAGAGTGAACGTAAGGTTAACCAACTGTACCATATTTATCCAAACAACTACTTTAACTATGCAATTTCATTTAGGTGCTATGAAAAATTAGAACATTGTATAAGAAACAGATTAGTTAAACATATCAATTGAAAGATGGTAGGTATCTATTTTTTTTTAATCTATTTTGGAATAAATAAAAAAATATATATAAAAATATATAAGAAAAACTAATTCATTCAGCATATTCGGATTCAAACTCGAATGAATTTTGGTGGACTACGTTCGAACTGTCGATTTTACACTTGTAATTTCCATGACATTTGGCATGTGATGACTATTAATAAAGGTGCTTATTCTGCGATATAAACATAATTTTTATCTTTAAGAGTTGCATGCGCACGAACACTTACTTTAATATGTTCAAAGAAAAAAAAAGTGTCAGCAAGTGTCATATTCCAGCCAACGGTTTTTATTTCTCAAATACAGCGCGTTGCCGTCCAAAAACTCAAGAGGACTCTTATTTTTCTAATCGAACGGGAAATTCAAAAATAATTTCTATCTGGGAGAAAACCATTGGCGTACGTTTTTTTCTTTAAAAATATTAAAGTCAGTGTTCGTGCGCACGCCACTTTTAAAGATTATATTATATTGCAATATATGCACCTTTATTAATACTTACCACATACCACATTTCATGAAAATATCTAAAGTGGTTTCGAAAATATTAATTATTTTCCTTTTTTTTCCTAAAACTTTAACACCTCGTATTCTTGTAAAGGAACATTTTTTATGTAGAATCACCCCCTTAAATATTCGCATATCACTTAGGAACACCCTGTATAACTTTAAATAGATAATTTCATCTACTCCTGTATAATATAGACATATTGAATGACTGTTTAAACATGGAAGTAAGTATTACTATGAGCTACTTTAATCGCCCAAATTTCATAGTTGTCATGGCAATAGCTTATAAGTTATAATTTAGCAAACATTTGTATATAAAGTATACAACTATTTTGACCTCCCCTGTATGTACTTTAATTTTTTTACAAGATTTTTATCGGACACCCTGTATTTTGACCGTAGTCAAAAGTTTCTCTAATATAATCCATTTATGAAAAATTGATCGTAAAGTTCCAACACCTTTCGTCGGATGTGCACAAGTCGACCGAAGTAAGCACATAATTATGGGAAATAGCAATAAATATAAGAAATGTATTTTGCAGACATCGCGGCCCTCATACGAGAAATCAAAGTG
The DNA here is from genome assembly GCA_037114965.1 of Monochamus alternatus. Taxonomy (NCBI): domain Eukaryota; kingdom Metazoa; phylum Arthropoda; class Insecta; order Coleoptera; family Cerambycidae; genus Monochamus; species Monochamus alternatus. The sequence goes on from CM073427.1 coordinate 77,885,792, forward strand.
AGACGGCGGCGCCAAAGAAGATGGGTATACCAAAAAGCCTAACACAAATTTGGACACAAAATGATAGAGCGCAACCGAATAGCTGGCCATAGCCAGGGGCCTGGGGAGTCGAATCGACTCGACAGACAGATAATTATTACTTTCGTTACCGACGTCTACAGACGTACATATGTTATTATATATTTTTTCTGCCGGAAACGATGGGCATTCGCTTTTTCTAAATGTTGCCGGATTTCATTGTTTTTAGGTATTTTCGGACGATGTCGTGAGGTCCGGCGAGGCGTCCCACAATAATTTGACGGGCAGATGTTCCTCGTCGTCATCCGATTTCTACACCAAAATGCAATTGGTCGGCGAAGCCTTATGTCCGTCACAGGCCGAATGATATTTAATTCGATAATTTAAAATCACATGCTCGATACAGAGCGTTCCCTATTTTATCTGCCAAACTTTAACGGAGACACTTATGTCAATATTATATGTACAGGGCGGGCAAATTTCGATGTTTTTATAGGCTCGTTAACTATAAGAGATAGAAAAAAGACCCCCAACCCAGTGTCGTTCTCTTTTTTTTAATAGTCAATACCAATATGATCTATCGTGTTTTGTTTTCGAGTAATAAACAAAATTTCAAATTTTCCACTTTTCGATACATGTGTGTAACTTGGTTGTTTGCAGAGGTAGAAAAAAAATTAATACGTTCTTCAGACACTTTTTTTAGTAGAAACCAGTGGCTGCATATTTGTTTGTAGCATTATTAATATATCAGTTATGTCAAAAATTAATAGTCACAAAAAAATTACGCACACCACTGGACTCTACTCAAAGAACGTATTAATTATTTTTTTCTAATTTTACAAACAACCAATTTATAGACATGTATCGAAAAGTGAAAATTTTGAAATTTTGTTTATTACTCGAAAACAAAAGACGATAAGCCATTTTGGTTTTGGCCATCAATTTTCTCTTAAAAAAAGAGATCGATAGTAGGGTGTATTTTTTTTATCTCCTATAGATAAACGAGATACCCTATAAAACATCGAAATTTGCCCACCCTGTACAGAGTGAGCTCTATAACGCTGTTGCAAAGTTGATTTATAAAAAATATATTTGGGGCAAAAAAATTTAAAATAGGTTTGGGTGAGGGGAGCAAAAAATTGACATTTTAGACATAATTTGACTTATACAGTGTGAGTCGTTTTCGGAGAGCAGACGAAAGTTGTATTTTTTTTAAAACTGAGTTTTTAAGGATTAAATTTACTATCATTCGATATTTTGGTGATTTTTCCCGAAGCCATGACCTCCTATCACGTTAATCAAACTGTGACACTTTAACATGAGTTGATGTGTATTAATATTTTTACGAATTACGACTAAGTAATTTAGGCCTTCCTGCGCACGTGATTAAAATGTTTGTACTTGGTGGTATACTCGCGGCAAGAATTCAGACGTGACTGACGTTAAGCAATTGTTTTTATTGTCAACGTAATTTTCGATACTTAGTCGTCAAAAACAATCTTTTTTTTTGCAATTTAGTGCAATATATAATGCAAATTTTTAGTGTAGTATATAGTTTTATTACTCTCACTTTCTTAAATATAATGAATTATTCATTTGTTCGCATAACGTAAGTCGTCTGAATTCTTGCCGCGAGTATAGTTAACCATGTATATCTATCTACATTTAAAACTAATATAATAAACGCAATTTTAACGAGAAATCAGTTACCACATTTTTCCAAAATTAGAACCTAACTTATCTTAGAAATTATTATTTCCTCTGATAATAAAATAGAGCAAAAGATGTAAGGGCAGATGATGTTTACTTAATCATATATTTTGCACATTAATTTTAATTAAAAATAATTACCCTCTGTTCTACCCGTACACATATCGCGTATCTGTCATGATGAGCATACATCATGGTAGTGTAATTAGTCAAAACATTTACCTAAGTAATCTTTTCCTGAACATGTGTTTCTTGCATTTGTCTAGTTGTCCTTTTTCTTCAAAACGTCATTTATGAATTTTATAAAATGTTTCCCCTATATTTATAAGAAGATCCTTTACAAGTAAATTTACTGAGGCCTAAGTATTTGTACCTGTGATTTAATATTTTTATCAGTAAGAGCTTATTATTTAATATGGGTACCTGTTGCTACTAACAACAGACTCATACTGGAAACATTTCATTAAATGCCTAGAATGTAAGAAAGAATAACGTTAAAATGTTACGCATTGTCTTAATGTACGTATTACGTTTTAAATATTATCATAATTATCATTTTCTTGGCACGACTATGTTATTAATATTTCTTTGCTATATCTCAAACACGTTATGAATATTGCAACATTATAAAATATGAAGCAAATTGTAAATTTTAAATTTCAATTCTGATATTATTTAACGGCGCTGTCACCGTGTATTAGCAAAGTAGTTTCCAAAACAGTAAGATTTTAAACCCTTGACAGATAGTGCTATCTAATAATAACTAAACTATTTGTGGCTTAAAAAAACTGTATATTACGTCATCTTACTATGGTTAAATATGGCGATAATGAAAACAATGTGCATATCGGCATAGATAATTTTAAATTTCTATTCTACAAAAATATTAACCCTTTTTTCACAGCAGCAAAATACTTTCTTACTTTGGCTTTTAATTGTGAAAAATTAATTGTTGTAAAAGTTTATGTAAAAAATCCATAAAAAATGCCACTCAGTAAATATTTTAAGTATAAAATTGCTATATTTTGGCAGTATAAATGCGAACACTACCTAAGTTGAACTTTCTAGTATCCAATAATATATAATTCTTTTTGGTAACTTTAACAGTTTTTAAAATTCCTAACTTTAAAATTACATCGACATTCCACTATTTTGGTCCACAAATATAGCCTTAACTTTTATCATATTATCTAGAAACATATGTAAATTATAAAACAAAATCGATCAGTTTTATACTTTATTGACCATTCAAAATATATAGGGCGCTCCTAAATTCCCTCCCAATATATGCGGGATCTCCCTTAAAGATATGTTTTTATTTTTAAATTCGTAGATTAAACTTTTTTAGAATATGTATAATGAAAGTATAATGTAGACATAATATTTTTTGCAATATCTTAAAAGTTTTTCAAAATAACTTATTATCGTGTACGATTAAACTTTTTTAGAATATGTATAATGAAAGTATAATGTAGACATAATATTTTTTACAATATCTTAAAAGTTTTTCAAAATAACTTATTATCGTGTACGTAAAGGAAAGTTATAGATATGCAACTACGATATCGATCTCGATTTTTTTAGATTAGAAAAAATTGATCTCTAGACTACAATCCAAATTCTCTTAAAAAAATTAATTAATCAGTAGTTTTTTAATCACCCTGTATTATATTACCAGACTATAATATAGGGTGTCCGGAATATAAGTGCCTTTATTTTGCTGTATGAACTGTACGAATACAAAAATTACTTGAAAAATAATAAAAACACATTTTTTCGTGTCTACTACTTTTTTTTTGTAAATTTACAGTAAATGAATACATTCTTTTAGTAAAAACCATTGTATTTTTCCTATTCGTATTAACGATTTTTTGGGAAACTTCTATTGTTTACTTCATTAATGCTGATAAAAATATGAAATTGCAAATATATTACGTTAAAGAAGCTTATGCTTATTCTCAGCTGTACCTTATTTTGTATTTCGTAAGAGAGTTTTGCATTTTATTGCAGTTGTATATTTATTTTTGAAATATATTTATAGAAAAACTATTCGTCTTTGACATTTTTTGTCAGATATACAAGCCGGCGCATATCGGCGCTTATATTTCGAACACCCTGTATATTTGTATAGGGTATCTCAGGTATTACTGGCATCCTTGGAAGGATTTAGAGATTTAGCCAAATATACCTATATCAAAAAATTCACCGTTTCCAAGATACAGGGTGTCGAATATTTCAAAATTTGTATTATATTTTTTATTTACTTGGAAACATTTCGTAATAAAACAGCAATAGTTCTATTTCTATTCAGTATGTTTAAATATTGCCATTAGCACCAGTGGCGTAGAAACCCTGTGGCACCTTTCGATTATTTAAAATAAAAATGGTACGCCACTGTCTTAATTATAAAAAAAAACCTAAGATACTTTAATATTTGATTATTTTGAACAAATAATTCTCAAAATGTATCGTATTTCGGTAATTGTTCTTTAAAAATATCTCTGCATTTCGCAGTTTGTGATTGGTAAGACCTATTATGCTTCAGTAATACAGGGTGACCCGAAATTAATGCACGGGACGAGAGTAGATTCCTGACGACAAAATAATGCAGATACAGTGTCAAAATAAAAATTATGTTTTCGATATTTGTAAATATATATTTTTTTTAATCCTAATATTTGGAAACATTTTGGAGATCTGGGGTTTTTGGAGGCGAGAAATTCAAATTTGTTTCTAATTAGCTACTAGTAGAGGGCGCCACTTATAGCACATCATGCTTCTTTGAAATGGTATAACTTTTTTGTGGCTTAGTGTATACATCTGCATTTTAAAGAAAATTGCAAAGAATAATTATTTGTTCAAAATAATCGAAACTTAAAGTATCTCATATTTTTTATAATTAAGACAGTGGCGTATCATTTTTATTGTAAATAAAAGAAGAGTGGCATAGAGTTTCTACGCCACTTGTAACAGTGGGAATATTTAAACATAGTGAATAATTAGAACTAAGGTATCCTATTACAACCTAGGAATATTGTTGTTTTACCACGAAGAGTTTCCAAGTAAATAAAAAGTATAACAAAAATTTCAAAATCTTTGACATCCTGCATCTCGGACATGATAAACTTTTAGATATAGATATAGAGATTTGGGTAAATCTCATTAGTTTTGACTGCACAATCGCCCCTTCCAAGGATGTCAACAATACATCCTGTATATCTAAAGAAAGTCCTAATCTGATAAATCTGTTAGTCTTATGCACAAAAAAAAATTAATAAATGGGCTACCACGTAAGAATCCGTGCACGAATCGTAAACACCAACCCGAGGCCGCCGTCGGGCCGAAAACATTTGACACTCGGCAATTAAATTCGTAGGAAGGTGCCAATTAAGAATTACCCTAAAATATATTTTACCGGCGACATCGTACGATATACGTATACCTCGGGCCTAAGCAGTAGCCTACTAGATACCTAATAATTAAACACTACGCTTAACGTTTTAGTTAATCATTAGTTCACTCGACACACCACCAGGGGGACGCTCTGAAAAAGCTCCTTCGTCTTTTGTTTTGTTTTTTGGCGCCATCTCGCTTCGGGCGGATTCGGTAACCGACAATTATTTTAGTCTCGGTGCTTAGATATATTACTTCTCCTCGGCCTTACGGTTTCGAACCGCGGTGGATTCCTACCCTCCGTCTAGGTATTATTAAAAACAGCTTAAGAAATTTGCACTACTCGTATATTTTCTTATCTATCCCAGTAGGCACTGCTACGTACTTCGCTAACGCATATTTTTGCTAGTACGCCGATAATGGTGATCAGCAGGTTCGGTTACGATTTTGTTGCACACAAAAAAATCACTTCTAATGTTTGAACGGTATTGGTTTGATCATTGTTGTCGCTTCAGCTGCCACGGTTGAACTAAGGCAGGCTGCTAAACATGCTCCCAGAGTAATTTGTGACGAAATAAGGGGAAAATTATAAAATTACATTGCTTGCTTAAACTGCACTGTTTATACGCGGCTGTGTGCCAACTCTCCACTATTGGAGATACAAGCTCGCACGGCATGGTACGGCAAAATATTTAACTATATTTAGAGAGTTGTTGGGTTGAGTCAAATGTACTTTGTTATGTTGATTTATTTTTTATTTTTATTTATTTGGTTTTACGATAACCAACGGGCAATAGCCCAATTACACGATAAGGAGAAGTTTAAATAAAAATATGATTAAACTATAGAAACAAAATTACAAACACACATACGAGTTGTGACAATTAAGTTCCAGCAATTTGTCAATGAAAAAAACAAGCAAATTAAATTTCGCCAAACTGTTATTATCGACCTTCACAATAGTCTCCCTCTAACTATACACAACGATTCCAACGTTGCTCCCACGATTGGAAGCACCTTTGGTAATCCTCCGCAGTTAACCCGTTCAGCACCACGGTTACAGCTTCTTTGACGCCACCATGATGAGTTCCCTTGAGGTACGACTTCATCTTGGGGAATAAAAAATCGCAGGGGGGCAATATCGGGGCTATAGAGTGGGTGCGGTAACGTTGGAATGCCTTTTTTGCCAAAAACTCTTGCACAATGAACGAGGAATGGGCTGGCGCGTTGTCATGGTGCAAGATCCGGCCGTTCTCGGCGAGTTCGGGTCGCACACGGAAAATGCGGGCCCGCAACTGTTCTAAGACGCCAAATTAGAACTGTCTAGTCACTGTCTGGCCGGCAGGAACATATTCACGATAAATGATGCAGTGAATATCGAAAAAAAACGATCAACATTGCCTTCAGTCGTGACTTGGACATCCTCGCTTTCGTTGGCCGCTCTCCATCCTTTTCCACCCACTGCTCACTTTGTTTACGGGTCTCGGGGTCATATTCAAATATCCAGGTTTTATCTCCAGTGACTACCCGACTCATTCAATCTCTACCGTCGCTCCGAATGCGGAATAATAAATCCTCGCAGATCGATTGTCTTCCTGTTCACGGGTGAGAACTGTTGGCACCATCTTTACACAAATCTTTCGCATATACAAATTTGCGTGTAACAACTTGCGAACGGTTTCTTTGTCGACGTTTAACTCGTCAGACAACGCACGAATGCTTAGGCGCCGGTCAGACTTGATCAGTGCACGCAAACGGTCAACATTCGCGTCAGTACGAGAGGTGGCGGGAGCTTCTTCATGTGGATCGTCTTCTACCGATTCACGCCCCTCCTTGAACCGTTTTTCCCATTCCAACACGCGTGTTTTCGACATGCACTCGTCTCCATACACCACCTGCAATTTTCGAAGGATTTCCGAGGGTTTTTCGCCAGATTTCACTAAAAATTGAATCACAACACGTTGCTTGTAATTTGGAACACTCATTTTCACGACACCACTAAAAAAGTTACTTCCAAAAAACACACATAAAACACAAACCAAACGTGCTATCGACTTCAACCTTGGACTGAAACTAAAAGGAAGGTCCCTCCTCTCTAGAAAAACGTTGACGGACGAAGCAGTGTTATCAGTTTCCGAGTTATAACCACACCTCGTAAGGTTACAATGAAATAGTACAAAACAGATAAAAATACTATGAACTATCATTAATGTTAAAATAAATTTAAATATAGACACTATATAAATTTTTAATACAACTGGACAGGACACATCCAACCGTGATTCAATTTCCATGTAGTTAGCACACATCTGGTGGATAGAAGCGACCTGATACAAAATAGTCTGATGATTGCTTAAATGAAAAATATGCTTATGTCTCACATTCACTCGAGGGATATGAAGGTCCACAAGTTTCAATAAGTTCTCACAATGTAATCTATTGTTAAGAATTTTAAATAAAAAAATTACGGAATGCATTTTTTGCCTCAGTGTAAGAAGCAACACATGTAATGACCATCAAGTATGAACACAGTCGACGTGAAAAAACGACGCTGCACTTTTTCGATACACAACATATGATACAAATAAACAGCTGTCGGGATTTTGAAAGTTTGTCATATTACGCACAATAAAAAAAGTTTTTGTATGCATTTTTTACTATGTAATTAATATGCTGTGTGAATGACAATTTTGATCAAATAGAATTCCTAAATCTTTAATTACATCAGAAGATTAGATCCATCATATAGTCATTCGAAATTTATTTTAACTGGCGACTGAAAGACATTACATTTCGTTACATTAAGGAATAATTCATTGGCAGTGCACCAGGAATTTACCAAATTTAAGTTTGTTTGAAGGTTAAGTGGGTCAAGTTCATCACTTATAGAATATAGTTTCATGTCATTGGCAGACAACATGAAATCAGATGCTATATCACTAATAAAAATGGTGAACGATAACGGACCCAGGACAGAACTCTGGGGAACTCCTGATGACTGAGCCAAAAACAGCAGACTTAACTCCTAAAATCTGGACAAACTGGGTTCTTCCAGAAAGATATAAAGTCATAACCCTCAAAAATGAAGAACCAATCCCGACGGAATCCAATTTAGACAATAATATATTATGGTCAAGACGATCGCCTTCGAAAAATCCGTGTATATAACGTCCACCTGACCTCCCTGATCCAGAACCTCATGGATATACTGTGTCACACAAACTAAGTTGGTGACTGTTGAACACTCCACAATAAAACCATTCTGTTCTGGTAACACGATATGTTTAGTGTGAATTGATAGAATCCGGTGTAAGGCAAAAACTTTACTGAAGTTACATATAACGCAATAGGTCGATAATTCTTGATGTAAAGGCCGTTTATTATTTTATAGCTTTCGAGTATCAAATTACTATTGAAATAGCTCTTAAACTTTTGACTTAAGGAAGAGTTAGATTAGAAAGAAGTTTGGCACTAACGCTACTACCTAATATTTATTTACGAATATGTATAAATGTCTCGTTTCCTATCAACAATGTAATATACAAACTTTAGTAAACGTATAATTTTTAAAGCATACTGTCAGTGTTTAAAATGAAATTTTAAGGCAATGTTGTTAAAAGTAATTTACTTTTTCTCAAATATGCAACTGCAACTAATTAAAAAAGCGAAACACATTTTATTTTTACTTTAGGTTAGAAGGATATCGCAACGGGTACGATCGATTACGGCCGAACGACCCGATCTATCAAATAATAATCTTGCTTAAATATGGTCAAGCACCATCCTTATTACTACATCCTTAATGAAAAAGCACATATGCGCATGCTTAGATGTCAACATAAGGGAAACCTAAATACTGCTTAACCGTATAAGACGTCCCATAACTCTCTAATAACTCGAAAGTGGCTTCTTTGATTTCCGCTGGGAGAAATTCATTTTCTTGATCACTTTTCATGAGATTTGAAGTTATATTTCAAAAAGATATTTTATAAATCTAATAACGTAAGAAATGCACTAATTTGTACTTTAGTAAATACAGGGTGTTAAAAAATAATGTAAAATATTTAAGGAGGTAATAGTATGAACCAAAATAAGCAGAAAAGTCTCAATAAACATGGGTCCGCAAAGTAACGGTTGCGGAGATATGGAATGTTTTATGTTTTTTAACCCCTTTTTTATTTTGCAAAAACGTTGTGTATTTTCTTATAATAGTTGGTTGATGTTTAGTGAAATAAACACTACGTATTTGACAGTTGTTCTCAGTGCACAAGTTTTCTTTCGCTATGGCTGGTTAATCTAACGCAGAATTAACAGACATGCATTTCATGTACGGTCGTGCTAATGGGAACGCCACCGAAGCGCGACGTCTTTACGTTGACGCTTATCCAAATCGCCAAATTCCTTCACAACGCATGTTTGGAAGGATTCACCAAAGATTGCATGAGACCGGTTCCTTGAGCAAACAGTGCCATTTATCCGGAAGACCAAGATCGGTATCCACTCCTAGAGCAGAAGAAGGAATTCTAGCACTGGTAGAACAGAATCCAGGTACGTGTGTACGAAGAATATCAGTCGAGGTAGAAATTAGTGGTCCCCTGGTTTGGAGAATCCTTCACGAGCAACTGCTTTATCCATACCATGTGCAACGAGTACAGGCCTTAAATCCAATAAATGATCATCAAGCACGTTTGGTTTTTTGCCGCTGGTTTCTACGTCATGATGCTGAAGACCCTCGTTTTCATGTAAACATTCTTTTTACTGATGAGGCCGGGTTCACAAGAAATGGAATGTTTAATTTTCACAATACGCATCTTTGGGCCGACGAAAATCCTCATGCTCTAATAGAATCTGGACATCAGGCACGTTTTTCATTAAACATTTCGATGGGTATTGTAGGTGACAGGTTTCTAGGTCCTGTTGTTTTACCAAACCGATTAACAGGCGCTGCTTACCTCAACTTTCTGCAGAACACACTGTATGAGTTTTTGAAAGACATTCCTTTGAATCAGAGGCAACAAATGTGGTTCCAGCATGATGGTGCTCCAGCTCATTTTTCCATGGCCGTTATAGAGCATTTACACCAAACTTTTCCACATAGATGGGTGGGAAGGGCCGGACCTGTTTTATGGCCTCCAAGATTGCCTGATCTGAACCTTCTAGATTTCTTTGTTTGGGGATATTTGAAGACATTAGTGTATGGTACTCCTGTAAATAGCCTGGAAGGGCTGCAGCTACGGATTAATCAAAAGTGTCAAGAAATCCAAACCAAGGAGGGTTTTTTCGAAAGAGTTCGAATATGGTTGAGACGAAGATGTCATGCTTGCTTGGAAATGGACGGAGGGCACTTTGAACATCTTCCGGAACTTTGTTTTTTGTTTGTTAAAAGCTTCCTTTGTCGGTTTATTCCTAATAAAAAAAATGTTTGAAAAACGAATAGTGGTCCATACCTCCGCAACCGTTACTTTGCGGACCCATGTTTATTAAGACTTTTCTGCTTATTTTGGTTCATACTATTACCTCCTGAAATATTTTACACTCTTTTTTTAACACCTTGTATTCAAAATATATTACAAAATCACTATCAACCGATCAACCATGTGTGCTAGTGCTAAATAACGTTTCAGCCAACGACTCTCTAATCTCTAAAAATGAGCGAAAATTAATTTAAATCGCCATTTCTAAAGCTACAGTTATTTTTGATGATTTTACTGGAGTGAGAAGAAAATAAGTCATTAGTAGTGCAACCAAACAAGTGCATTTTTTTCTCGAAAAAAAATAAAACTTTTCTTCGCGTATTCTAGCAATACTCTCTTGCCTATTATCACACATGCAACATATTACACAGCATTTTTTTATTTATGTGATTAAGATGCTATTTTAATTTGCTATTTATTTTAAGTTAAAGTCCTTTATTACAATAATCGTAATGTTTGATCTCATATAAAATATACTTGGCATTGTGCCGACCACGTTCTCTAAATTTTAAAAATCCAGTGAAACAGACCTTTCATAGAACCATCAATAATTTAGCAAAGTGAAACTATTTTACCGCTTTTGAATTATTAACGCTTTTTCAAGCACGCAATCTGAAAAGTCAAGATATTTATCCTGTATTTAGTTTTTTTTTAAACTGGTTTATGTCTATTAGTGGAAATAATTCGAAATTATAGGTATGTACTCAACATTTTCCAGTATATATCTGTAATTCGAAATTACAAATAACGGAAACGGCAGGTGACTTAACTTGCATATAAAACTAATGAAGTTTAAGTTAAAGATTTAAAATTGGATATCAAATAATCATAAACAGAATATTTTCTTTGAAATATGGCATGGACATATATAAAAGTGTGAATAAATGGAAAATAATTTACAAATAAATGTTAACTAAACTGAATTACAGAAATAATAAGAAGGGATTTAGTCCAACATTTTAACGGTTTTTACTAACCTTGACAGAGGAACAGAGAACAGAGGTTGATAACGACACAAAATAGCGATCCGTAAAGCAATTATTTATACATGGTATTTTAAAAATAGGGACACTGGCGGGAGGAAAAATATAGAGGTTGATGACGACACTAAATACGCGATTCGTGGAATAATTCATGGATGGTATTTTAAAAAGAGGAGAGAAGGCGCCGACGACAGCAGCTCGTGATGAATACGACAGTTCTAGTGATGACAGTGATAGTGACCAGTAAATGAATATATAAATAGTGTATAGTACAGTGGTGAATTAGTCACTCTCTATATAGTTGACTAAAATTGATTTAATACAAGAATAAATATACATGCTTTTTAATGTTATGGAAAATAAATATTTTTGCGCATACATAAAATCAATTACATTTTTAGAGGTTTCAGTAATACTGAAATTTTGATGTTTCGGTATCAATGTGTTGTTAGAACACAGCCACTAGTGAATTAACTTTTTTCACGTAGTTAAGATAATTTAAGTCAATTACGCTATTATAATAAGCGTATATGTGTAGAAGGGATACAGATAATCGACCGTGCTGAAAGGTATGGTAGATTGCTTTAGCAGGAAAAATTTTACAGGACACCATACAACTATCACGTGGAAATGGGGTTTCGTGAATGTTTACCGATATAATTATTTTCAGTTTTCTTATTTCTAGAAGTTAATTTAAAATTGCCTTAATATGGAGAGTTTGTTTTTATATTTTATTACACCGGCACAAACATTTAAAAATCGTTGCTGAAGAGCCCACTATGATATTTTCATCATTTTGACATGCTGAACATGAAATTGGATGACATTTTAACTTTAGCTTGAAGTATATTTAGTCAAATTATATTATTTTCTTTTTCTAAATTGTCACCTGTCAGTAAGCAAATCAAAGTGATAGAAAAGATACTGTTTAGTATACTTATTTAAAATAGGAATGGTGTAATATATTATAACATGCGAAAATATACTGCACATATGAAAAATAGCTATAACTTTTTTCCCTTGCTACTACAAACGAAAATGTTTTCACTACAAACAACTACAAACGATAAGAAACAATCCTCAAATTTTAGTACCGTAAAAGTCGGGGGATGAGTTTTTTCAAGATCGTATAACTTTTTTTTTAAATTACCACAAACGAAAAAAATATTACTCAAACTATAACCTATAAGAATCACATAGCCAGTTTTTTGTGCATTTGAAACACCTTCCACAGAATCAAAAGTATTTACATAAGACAAATTGCAGTGACATATTTCTGTCGTTAAAACGCGGCAGTGACAATTTTTTAAATTATTATGCATTATGATAAGTACCGCGCGTAGTTGGGAAACGTTCCTTTTTCCAGTTTCATATATACGACCGACCGGCTGCAATTAACTGGGTCCCTCAATAAAAAAACGGCGTGGCTTTGCAAGTATAATATGGAAATGGTGTCTTAAGGCGAGCATATTTTATGTATAAAACTCCATTCATTGTATTTCAGCATATGAAACAGAAATCTTACCCCGGGCTTATTACACTCGACCAGCGCGAATGCTTATCAGTACTCCCAACAAGGATGCCATGAGCAGGCGTTAGTATCCGCATGGATCGTTGGTACCGCATATCTCTGCACAGTAGCATGTATAATATAAGAAACATTTCAAAGACTTATAATTATACATTTGAAATTACAATGATTAAGAGAGGAAATAAAATCTGCGCAGCGACCGCTTTATATTATTCATGAATTCATTGACAGATGAATTATTGAATGCCGCCCATGGTAGATTGTATCGCCCGACGGTCTGCCACTAATAATTTCTAATAGATTTATTAACGACTTGCGTCGATAAATGGTCGATTTCGCAAACAAGTCTTCGATTTTTGTTACTTCGATTCGATCGGTCGCGAACCTTCGAAAAATTATCCCCTACTCTTGTTTCTCGCAGTTGAGATAATACTTTGGGCAAACACCAACATGACATTCAGCCACAATATATGAACCATTTCTTAAATTGTAGAGTGTATTAGATTTTTCACGATAATATCGATAATAAAAAAGATACAGGGTGTCAAAGTTAGAATTTAAAAAGTGATTTTTTGGAATAATTACACTCTTTGAATGTATGAACTTAAACATTAGGGAATAGATGTTTTTGGATATCAGAAATTATAATCTGGTGTCTATTTCGACGTATTTCCTAGAGGGCGCCACATCCGCTATATTTGTGACATAAATGTGAGCGTTGCATGTTGAAATATACTATCCGTAGTATTTTACTCAAGTGCAAATTGTATTGCTTGTCGATCTACTTTCAACATACGTTAAAATATTGTACAATGAACTATGCAACTGATTGTTGAAACGCTATTATCTCGAACATAAACCAGTTTCTGAGACTAATGACAAGTATACCTTTTTTTCATCAAACACAATGTAGGTTTAAGATTTTTTAATAAAATACGTAATAGCGAAAGGGCAAAAAAAGTTACGCTCACATTTACAACACAAATATGGCGGATGTGGCGCCCTCTAACAAATAACATCTATTCCCAAATTTTTAAGTTGATACAGTCAAACACAGTGTGCCAACTTTAACACGCTGTATCTTTTTTATTCTCCACATTTTATTAAGGCAAGTTGGTTTAAATTGTAATATTTTGAAGTAAAAAATCTAGTATGTCTCCATAGGCGACAGACATTACCCTGCAGAAGAAGAAGTAGGGTTATAATTATAGAATTAGTAGTGTTACAAATTCGTAAAAATAAGGACCATACTTAGGTATCATTAAGTGTAAATGCAAAAGAAAAGAGAAAAAAAATATAAAAGAGAAGTCAAAATATTTTCTATTGCCATTATTGTTTACAATATAAAAGGTTTCAACCACAGACTGGCTGAGCCAATAAACTATTAATAGGAATTTTGGGAGGCATCAATGGCACATGTCTACCTACAACCTGACAATATTTATAAAAATTTAAGCATGCAAACAAATCATTTACTAGATCATTTATAAATACGTGGAAAGTTTTTTAAGGTCCCAATATTGGATCCTGAGGAATTCCTAACGTAGACCTTGTACACTCCCCAATATTAAGCAGTTTTCTCAGTACCTAATAATGAGTTATATATTTCATTTCTGTTTGTCATTACTACTACTGACTATTTACTTACAATACCTTCTAAATATACCTGTAACCTTTGAACCAGGAACAGATCGAACTGTCATTTGATCAATCGTTTAAATGGAAAAAAATTTAAATACATAAATAAACTCTAAACAAATTCCATTTCCCCGAATTACCATTAATTTCGCAAAAATCCTTGTATCAAACTTTACGTAGGCGTACAGATATCCAATTTTTTTTATAAAGGAAACGTACACAGCCAGTACAGCTATCATAAATAACATGAGACATGAAAAATTACCTACAATTTATATCACATCAAACAAATGATTTATGAATCTGAAACATACGTTTACGTTACGGAAAGGTATCTTACGCAGCTGTAGCGAACGAACCTAATCAGTATTAAAATATTTATAAATAAACCTCTCTATAAAATAATACGAAGCACGGCGTCAGTATCCTTAAATCTACAGATAGGTACTCTTTTCTTTCAACGTGTTCACGCTTCCTGCCTGCAGGTATTATACTATTAGTCTAGTTTATGGTCCGTGGAAATAATATATTTAATTTTAATTATTTACATCTTAATATATAACCACATACTCTCGTAATTGGAACAATACTAATTGCTTGTAACTGCTCCGAGATATCTCGCTACAGATCGTATAGATCAGATCTGTACATCAAGACCGCAAATAAATAGGTAGATGGAAGGAAAGGTCCACAAATGTTTCTCCCATGGTATTCTATTTGATCGCCAACATTCAAAATAAAAAAAACTTGTGAATTCAAGTAAATATAGTAACCAATATGTTTAACAAAGATGAAGAATAAAATATAAACATAGGTTAATAAATCAAAATGTATTAGAGAAAAAATTAAATAAATTGTAGCAAACACCTCTATTATCATTACATATCCTCTCGTTTATCAAAGTTATAAACAAAAGACTAGGATACTCAAAGCTTTTACACCGAAAAAAATATCTTTTCAACAGTCAATTCAATTTATTTAAGCATAATTTATTATCGGGAAAGAAATGTTTTTTGGTGTAATGTTCACATTTTTGTCAGAAATAAATTAATTTATTTGGTAAGAAAATTTCAATTTTTTACGAGATTTGTTTAAATGACACAAATAGTTATTTCTTTTGAACTAAAAAAATGATTTTTGATTGAAATGAATGTGCATTTCGAATCAAATAATGCGTTTATTTAAATCAAAAATGCATAGTTTTAATTGAAAGATGTGGAAAAGAAAAATATGTAATCTTTTTATTCTTTCTGTTTTTTAAATGAGGTTATATAATCTTTTGAAAAACCGTAAATTAAAAAAACTGAATTTCTTAATATAGTCCTATCGTCGAAAAAGGTATTTGTTTGAAAAGAAAATTTCGAATTGTGTCCTATAACCAAAAAATAATTGTCAATTTATGCTCGCTAGATGTAGCTATACTATATGTGACGTACTTAGCTATGTCGGGTTTGAGAGATATGAATAGCCAGAGTTGTCGTCAGATAACTCACCACTCACCTGTGGCGTACTAATGAGAGCTAATAATCTCGAAACCGGTGTACCGGTTTGTTATAGATTTGTCAGGTGTAATTCAATGCTGGTCGGGGTATTAGTCCGCAGTTGTTTCCTGAAATTCCTGAGCAATAAGTTGTTGACTTAAATAAGCAGTTGCTTCATTGGAAAATAAATCTTTGAGATATACAAATATTGTTTTATCATATAATATAATAAAATCGACACCAGAAGTGTATCATTGAAAAGGAAATAATATTTTTTAATGAAAACAAATCCTTTCATTACACAAAATAACGGTATTTTTGCTTTTCCAAAAAATGATTTGGTATCACGAAAAAAATATTTGTTTGGCCTTATACAAACAAATAATGTATTTTCATGAAACAACATTTTTTTACAGGCATCGAATTTTCTTTTTCGCTGTACGGAGACAACTGCAGATATCGTGTCCGTATGGATGACCACTCTTATCTGAGGAACCCTTCTTACTGTAACAGCCCTAGTACCAATGGTAAGACTCGAAATCAACATACGAAGGCGCCCAAATGTACAGATATTGCGTTCGCCCTCGCAGAGCCGTGCCCGAGAACAACAAGGACATGTCAAAGATTTGCAGTGAACGCTAGGGATGTGCATGAGCCGCGAAAGACTCATCAGTCTCATCACCAATAGTTCTGTGATATTATTGTGTTATAGATGCATATTTTGTGAGGGATAGCTTTTTAGATACTTTTTTAAGTTATCAAAACTTCAACTTTGACAAAAATAAAATTACCAGAAGTATGCTACTAAAATTTGTAAGAAGGTTCAGAGTTTTGTATTTCGTCGTTTTTAGAAGATAAAAATAGGTGTATGGATATTTTATTGGATCTGCTTAGTTATACCATATTACAGGTATACTCGTACATACTTGGATACAATATACAGGGTGTCCGGAAAGTAATGGGACCCAGCTTAAACATCTCATTATTATCTTAATCCAAAAGTGCATAATTTAGAAGTTACAGGGCTTCAAAAAAATGTTTTCTTGTTATGGACATAATTAAGAAACGAAGTACAAGCATTGCGAAGGAGTAAGTAATGTTACATATCGTAGGGGCGCTCTTGGCAGTTTTTTATAACTCATTTTTATCGTATTTTTTTATTGGTCCTATTCTGATACGCTTGGCAAAAAATTGTGATGAAGAAATTAATTTTCCGTAGAAAAGCATGTAACTGTACTTTCTTTCTGCAGCTCCTCCATTAAATTGCTTTTGACAATAAACAGCAATCATATCTGCCGTTTCTGATTTAGAAAACTGCTTATGTCGAGGTATGTTTTCAAAATTTTATCAACATGTACAAGTATAGCTTTTCTACGCGAAATTAATTTCTCCATTATAATTTTTAGTCAAGCGTACCAGAATAGCACCAGAAAAAAATATACGATAAAAATAAATTTAAAAAAAACTGGCAAGAGCGCCCTCTACGATATGCGGCACTACTTATTCCTTCGCAATGCTTATACTTATCTAAAACATAACTGTACCAAATTGCAACATGATTGGAAGTTTCGTTTCTTAATTATGTCCATAACAAGAAAACTGCCTTTGCTCGGTTTTACAAAAGCATGCCTGGTTTTGCGAGAGTCGCAAACTTCTGGTCTCGCAAGACTCTTTCATGATTCTTGCGCGATTCTTGTATACAAATGAGACTTCTTGCCTTAGCAATATTCTATTATCTATTCGCAAAACTTATTTTAAATCTTGTCTTCTTTTGAAATTCGAGCTGTCAACTCTTGTTTTGATGCTGTTTTGTCTTGTCTAGTGAGGCCAAGCACAATCGAGACAATATTGCTAACATTATCACTTAATTAGAAAAACTTGCTGATTCCAGTAAGTGATATAGTTATGATTTGTGAAGTAAACGCATTTAAACTGATATTTTGACTCATTATTTTGTTGCATCATCGAAATCACTTGGCATTAGCACGTGACTTATTTAACTATTTAATCACAGGTTATATAGAAGAAACTGTGTTTGTATTTTCCTTTACAAATTCTAACACGCCAAAATTGTAACAATAAAATCTACTACTACTCTACCTAACACTAAGTTAAATGATGAAAATCAAATTATAATACTGATTACCCAATATGCCTTAAACATATTAAAATATCATTGGACTAAAGTTTGTAAACAATCTAGTCCTTCTGCGACTTTGGATTAAATTTCTGTCAAAAATATGATTCATCAAATCAGTTATTCAGATCCAAGCAACACTATTGTACAAACTAGACTTATTATTCCAGGAACACGATATTTGGTTGAAGAAGTGTATTATTTTTATTGATGTTGGTACTTAAAAAAAAATTGCTATTTTCGTGTCGGCATTTGGAATTTGGACCACTTTTTCACTTTATCGCGTGGTCGCATCTCGCGCTAGTCGCGTCTACCGAATTCTTTTAACATATGCTGCCGTTCGATACCACCAGCCCATCGGAAGGGTACCATGAGCGGTACCACCCATACCCCAGGCAGTGAGTCGCAGACGGCCATGTTATCCGCGCCTGGGGGAACCCAACCGGTCTTAACATTGCTTCTACATCGTACGAAATAACCGCTGCTAAGTCACATTTAACCGATTCGAAAAATACTAGACGCAAAATTATTACTAATTAGCAAGAAAATAGCACGCTGTATTTAATACACACCATAAGAAAGCCACATCGTAAGCGATTTCATAATCAGCATTTTATATTTTTACTAAGCACACACACTTCAAGAAATACCTTGGCAGAATTTTTGTGCGTAAAAATCTCAGAGATGTAGTAAGTGTACTTACTTCAAACACAACACTTTTAATACTTATTTTTATATGAAGTGAGCAAAATCAGTTTTCTTTTAATGGCGCGTGAGAAATGTGAAAATCATTCGAAAGCCCCATAAAACACTGATTTCGCGCACTTAATATAATAGTTATTTTTGTATCTAGTGCGCGAAATGCTACTTTAGCGATCGAGAAATAAAAATTAATCGAGATCACCAAAGTAGTTCGCGTACGTGTTACAAACAAAATTTTTTCTGCAAACATCATTATGTATCCCTTAAAATTATTCTAAAATAAGTATAGTAATGTTTAGCTTAATACAAAAGAATATTGTGAAACTGGCTTAAAATGTTTTTCAAAATCAAGTATTATAACTATGGAAATAAAATGGCAATTGTTGACAACAATAATTATTTGAAAGTGACATTTTGCTAGTGCCAGTTTTCCAGTACCTACCTGATATTTTTAACTGTCAAATAATGGAAATTTTGAGCGGCGATGAACTAAGCAGTACCCCACCTAATTTGATAGATGCAGATTCGGTAATTTCAAATCTTTTACCGGAGAAATCAAGGCGGCAGTATGAAAATGCATATCAGCAATTTAAGGAGTGCTGTGAAGTAAATAAAGCCAAAAAAATACCCGAAAATGTGCTGTTGGCACTTAATGTTAGAGAAAACGTGGATTTTAAGAAATTTACCAAGTTGTTTCCATATTTGAAAAAATATGGAACCAAATTATCCGAAGAAATTTAAGGTATTAACTCGAGAGGAAGTTAATTTAACAGTAAAAGAGACTTTTATAAATTGATTAACTTCCTGATGATAAAATCCATTTGATCGTTAAGGTACATTTGTAATGATTGTTTCATGTGTTTTTTAAATTACTAAATATCGTAAATGATTTCCTTTTAGGTCGTTTTAATACTGGGTTATTTTGAATACATGCCGCCGTGACAAACTTACTAAAATGACTGTCGATGACACAGATACAATATAAAGATTCCATTTTAATTGTCAAAGTACCCGATACAGAAACGAATATACAACGAATTGTTACATTTTCAAATTTAGATTATATTGACAATTACCTAAAATATGCTGCTATTCGTCCAAGTGATGCTACCAGTCACCCATTGTTTCTTAAGTATAAAAATAAAAGATGTTTTAACCAAGTTGTCGGAATAAATTGTATTGGAAAGATGCCTAGGTTAATAACAAAATACTTAAAATTACCAAATTTTGATGCCTATACTGGTCATTGTTTTCGGAGAACTTCATCCACACTTCTTGCTAATGCGGGGGGCGATATATGTAGTTTGAAGCGACACGGAGAATGGAAGATCAACAACAAAATTCAAATATCAAATAAAATTTTGAACTGTGAAATTTCAGGACCAAATGCTACCACCTCTATGGCGATTGCCTGCACGTCAAAAAGGGATAGTTTTCTAACCCCCAAGACTGCAGTGACTTATCTGGTTTAGGAATAAATATTCGGTCGCGCACTGGCTGTACCATTAATGTTAACATTGTAAATCATAAATAAAATAAGGAAGTGTAAAAAAGTGTTAAGTATTGTTAAACATTCAGAAATAAATGATTTCTTGGTTTTTTGCTTGATTGAGGATCACAAAGGTTAAAATACAAAAATCTAATATAGTTTACATGTAGTGCGCGTAATATGCAATACTTTGAAACTTGCGCCAAAGAAAAACGTATTGAAAATTTTACAGAAAAGCTGAAGCTATCCAGTACGTTAAGGTCGTCAACTTAGTGAAGTAAAATATTGATGCTCCGCATGATTTACCTGAACAAAAACGTAGATATTATCAAATTTACAAACCTAATTGCGTTTTTAAAAAGGAAAGTTGTCCGATATCAGACAAAGAAATCAAAAATATTTACCAAACTGGAAATTGAACGCTTTATGAGACAAGCCGAAGATAAAGAATTCCTATTAGCCAAAGTTGCTTTAATCGTTCGAGTATTTGAAGCATCTAGGAGGGAAGAAATCACACTTTTGACAGTAGATGTCATACAAGATTGTCAATCATTTATTAGTGTCAAAATTCCAAATACAAAAACGCATGTGCAAAGAATGTTACAATTACTGAGAGATCAATAGATAGTATCAATATTTTAGATATATTTCGTAAGTACGCAAAACTTTGTCCACTCAATACGACACCTCGGCGATTTTTCTTGACATATCGATGTAATAAATGATGTACCCTGTCAGTTGGAATCGTTACAATTGGATGTATACTAAAAATTAAATTCCTTGGACTCTCCAACACCAATGAATACACTGGCGGTTGCTTTCGGCGCAGCTCTGCTTCTACTATTTAAATTTTCCTCAAATAATATAATAACTTTTAAAATGCATTTGCGAGACACATTATTTTGCTATTCTAACCCCACATTTTAACAATTATTTTCACATACTTACATAAAATAATAGATTGTATTAAGCCATGTGTTTGAATAATGACCTTGTGTATAGAATTTTAGTAAGTCAAAAATCATATTCCCTATCTTCTTTATAGAGATTTAAAAAAATTAATATACTCAAATTTGTTGTATCTAATAGAGAAAAAGTGGCATCAATGTAAACAAATATTATATTATTAACTTATAAAACACGTGTATCTAGGGTAAATTAAATTTTTTGGAAAGTTTAGTTGATTGGTTTCTAAAAATTGATGTCGATGCCAACATGAAACTAACAAAATAGTGCAAGAGAAAGGAATTAAACATCATCCAATTTAACAAACGGTACAGTTTGATGAAACGAGAATAGATTTTCATAAGATTAGAATGAGCGCAGATAACATTTTTCCGGAAACGGTGGTACCGATAATTATGATGTGCTTCTTGATTTATTATTTAATTTAATAACAGTTATTAAGTTCATCATAACAATAACTTATGTATTATGTAAGCGATTCTGTTCCTAACTGCGTAATTACGATTATGTTATGGGTGTTGATTTTGAAGGGGATCCTACGGAATTTTACGTGTTTTCCTCAGCAGCAACGAGGCACTGAACCTTTGGTATCTCTTTTAATTTATATTCTGCTGCAAAGTGGTGTCATCTTGCTGCTTATACAGATGACGCTGCGTTGGTAATTCCTGACAAGAATCATGACATTTTGACTCGTAAATGCTCTGACACTTTAAATAATATTGTAAGCCATCTTAACAATTATAACCTTTTTTTTTAATGTCGAGAAAACTAATTTATTACAAATTCGTAAAGACCAAAAAAAAGTAGATAATATTACTATTAAAGTTAAAGACACTTTTTTGTCTTCTTCGCATGATGCAGTACGATTTTCGGGTTTTTATGTCGACGAGAATTTGAAATGGAAACATCATTGTGATAAGTTAGTTTCCAACTTAATTAAATAATTGTTTCTGTTTTTAAATTTACGAACAGTACTACTGCAAAATCAACTTTTAAATATTTATTATCCAAAAGTTGATTCTATTTTAAGATGTGGCATATGTTTCTGGGCTGGCTCGACTTCTAGTTCTACTGTATTTGTCGCACAAAAAAGGATTATTAGGTCTATTGCTGGCATATTCCATTGAATCATGTAGACCTTTTTTTAAGAAATATAGAATTATAACATCCTTCTATATTTATGAATTATGTATTTATGTATTTAACAATGTTCAGTTAAACTGTATTCACTATTTTGTGACTATTCCTATACAATGTATATTGTCGATATGGAAAATAAACTATTATTATTATTATTATTACCGAATTTGTTTAATCAGTACACCGAAAAAAAACTTTGAAACCTGTAAAAAAATTCTGTTTCATGGAAATGGCAAACAAATATTTATTTACTGATACTAAATAATTTCTTTGAAAATGCAAAAATATAGTTATTTTGTGTAAGGAAGGCATTATTACCTCTTCTATAATAGACTTCTGGTATTGATTTAATTATATTCTATGATAAAACATCACTAGTTTGTAAAGATTTTTTTTCCAATTAAACATCTGCTTATTTAAGTCAACAACTTATTGCTCAGATTTTCAGAAAACAACTGCGGACTATAATGCCCCGACCAGCATTGAATTTCACCTGAAAATGTTTAGCAAATAGTCAACATATTCGAGCGTATTATATTTCATTAGTACGCCACAGGTGAATTATGAGTTAATTAACGATTAACCGTGTCTGTTCATGTCTCTCGAAGCCGACATATCTCAGTAGGCAAAATATAGCACAGCTATATTTAACGGCGTATAGTCAATTATTTTTTGTTTATAGGAAACAAATCGAATCGAACAAATCGACAAACTAAATTTTTTAATTTACGATTTTTCAAAGTATAAATATAATTATATAATGTAATAAAACATGTTTTAAAAAATTTAAAAAAACAATTAAAAAGTTACATATTTGTCTTTTCCACATCCCTCAATTAAAAATATGCAGTTTTGATTTTGTACAGATTTGAACAAATTGTTTAAGTAAACGAAAAAAATATATTTATTTATCAAACTAGATTTATATCCCGAGCATAAATTTAAATGAATAGAATTGTTTGCTGAAAACCATTTTTTTTGTCTAGTAATGTAAATATCATGTAATACACATATTAAACAATACAATTAATATTTTTCGAAAATATCATGCAAGCAAACTTACCAATGATATGCAACCATATGTCCATAACTCCCTCGAAGGTTCCAGACCATTTCCTGATGCACTCACTCGCGATACGCGATTTCGGCAAGTCTATAATTGATTCCTTAGGGGTGTCAACCTACCTGGGACTAAAATTATTACCCCAGTGGTCCAAAACCTAAGTCTTTTTCCTCTGAGGAAACAATTAGGACTTCATTGCTCGACTTTTCACCGAAATGTCATTATACTAAAAAGATATTCACTACAACAATCACTAATTAATGTTTATCTTGGCCAGTACTGAAAAAAAAAAATTGTGTTAGCAACTTATACACACTGAAAAATTTTTGTTCATATCATTATACAGGGTATCTGTGAAAGGTTGGGAAATATCGGATCTGGAGATACTGATGACCAATTGAGCAAAATATGCCTTATCCGAATGTTGCTGATTTTAAAAATACAGGGCGTTCAATGCTAGAATTTTATTTTGATATATTAAAGTTGATGTTGGAAACTGTGAAGCTTGATCTTACCGAAACATTTTGCATGGCTAAGTTTATTGTAAGACAATTCAGCACGCTCCTTTATTTTCTTGGATTTTATTGATTTCGTACATATACGTCTATGTAGGAAAAAAGAATTAGCCGTGATGTGACAACGCAAATGTGACGTTGCTCGTTTCATCGCTCTACACTCTGTGATATCGTGACTAGGAAATTATTGGCAACACGGAACGCCGTATTACCGAGGGTTATGGGTTGATTTGCTTGAATTTAAAAAATTGAGTTAATTTTTTTTTTCGATTTTCTGTCTTTCTTAGGCTTTCCGAACATGTGGTTACAATTAATGACTGAATCACCCTGTATATTATTGCATGTCTGGAAATTGCATGAAACTCTGAGTCGAAAACATATAGCATACCTAAACTCGTTTGGAGAAAAAATACAGTTTGAAAGATATTTAAGAACCTGTATAACTTTCATTTCAAATGAAATGAATTAGCTAACAATAAGGTTAAAAAGACCTTTAGGATATTTTGGTTCAAGTCATCATCTGAGAATGAAACAAGTGAACAAACATTTTTTATAAAAAAAAGGTAAGTAAAACTGATTTTGTAGTATATTTTTTGGTTTTCCTCAGGGAAAACATATGTAATTATAGTACTAAAGTTTTCCACTCGAGTAAAAATGTTATCGTTATTTCTAATTTCAGCAGCAGCACAGTGTATTATTTGTGTCAACTATTATTTTGTATTAATCTCTTCTTGATACACAATTTGATTCATATGCCCCCAAAAAAATCCAACGGATTTTAGTAGGGAGATCGCGGTGGCCATGCAACTGGACCACCATTTCCGATCAAAACATTGCAACCTCCTATCTTCTTAAATAAGCAAAATCGAATGTAATAAGTAAAAATTACATGTATCTCTTACACAATCTTTCATATGGCAATGTTTGTCAGTGAGCTAATATATCATCCTGTATGGTTGTGATAATTTCTAAGTCAATTTCTTGATTAATTTATTGAATAAAATATTAGTGAATTTAAAACAAGTTTTAGAGATTTTAGTAAAATTGATAAACGAAAAAACTGAATTCCCTGCTTTCTGTATGGTGTTTTCGATATTTCATCATTTTATTGGGTACCTGAAGAATGTACGTGATAGTGCGTACGTATTTCTAAAAATGTAAAAAAAAATATTTTCACCGGTGCGTTCCGTTCCGCTGATAATAAATTACTACTAATAATAAATTACTACGTTTACTAGTACATGTGTGTCACAATATGCAAACTATTTCCACATTGCCGCAATTTTATTTCTGCTAATTAATATGCAGTCAAGGATATCTGTCATACGATCTTTCAGATATATCCTGGATACGTAAAACTGTTTAGGCATGGGCGTCCGCAAAAGGGACAAAAGGGGACGCTCCCATTAATACACAATCAGAAAATTTTATCACTTTTGCCATTTTTTATTGTTCTGAATTATTTTTTATGTTTTTGTATTTACATTTGTCGCCTCAGGCAAATTTTCCGCCATTAAATGATAATATTTAGTAATTCTTATTACTTTTTAGGGCTAGGTGTTATTGGCCAATCAAGCTACCCAGTAAGGCGAGGTTATAAATATTCTGGAGGATTTTAAATGCAGGAGCAATGCAACTTGTATAAAACTTCTTTAAGACTTTATCTTGGGATATTTAATATATAAAGTTATGCTAAAAATAGAGTTACTATGAGATGTTTTGAAAATATTTGAAAAACTTTAAAGTTCGATATCTTCAAATCAGATATGTTTTTTATGATTACTGAGGACAAGCATATTTGTTGTGCTTATAAATAAACAATAATTTAGTAAAAACTATTCACATATGGTAAGATGTCCTTCGAGATCTAAGAATAGTTGCTAATACTTCTCAAACGTTCTTTTAAAAAGAATTGCTCTGCGACTTTATTATTTGTTAATTTGTATATTTTTGTGATCAGGAGCAATTTTTTTTATCACAACCTTTTTTCTAAATTTGATGACAGCCGAAGATAGGATCAAAGAGCGCGAAATATAGAAATGGATATAATTCTGTAGAGTATAGGTTGGATTGTCTCACGCTTAGTACAACAGTATGGTTGAAAAGTAATTAAAGAACAAATTGATTCATATAAAAAAATTCAACAATGTTAAAATTTCTAAAAGATGCCCTATGAATCTGTACTGTTATTTTTAGGTAAATATTTTTTGCTTGTAATATTCACCCAATAGAAAAATAAAGATGAAGACATTGTGCAGAAATTGCAGTGCAGTTATCTTCAAGATGTATGTAGGTATGTGTATGTGATATCCTATGCTATCCTAATCCTAATATTACTGATTGCAGATTTATAACTAAGAATTAACGTTTACACTACAAAGTTTCATACAATTGCATACATTTTACATCACAATGAATACTTGTCTAAAAAAATATTGTGAAGAATTAACAATGCATGTGACATAATATTAAATTTAATAATTTATTAATTAGTTCTCTTGTATTGAGATAACTTAACATCTCCAAAAAATAAATATGATGTAGGTAGGTAACTAAATTACACTCCAATAAAAGCAAGTAGGTATGTTGCAAAAAAGTGATCCAAACAATATAAATATTTCAATTTGACACTACAAAGATGCACTATATACATACGGAAATTAAATTTCAACTGCAACAAAGAAATTTTAAACACTTAGTTCAACAATTTCTAAGTAAAAAGTATCCTAAAACTTTCAACTTGTGTTTTAAACTATAAATAAATACATGTAATAATAAGTGAGTGTGTTTTTCATATTTTTGGGTATTAATAATATTGTGTGAAACTAACTACTATCTGGACGAAAAAAATTGTAGATTTGATTTATATTAGCTTAAAATACCTTTCTAATACAGTAAAAAAGTGTGAGTGTGCTTGGAAATTTTTTGTTCATAGTTTATACCAAAAAAATGGAGGATTGTTAAACATTTTTATACGTTGTGATAGTTAATTACCTTTTTTTCAAAATAGACAGAAATTTATGCAGGAACGAAAACGAGAACAATAATAATAAATATTAGGGCAGTTTCCCAAAAAACATACAATAAGTGATTTAGTTTTTCTTACCTCAACAAAAAGACGCTGTTTTGGTACGAGCTTTGAAGACGGGCTAGTTTTTCTAGTAAATCTATAAAGCAAAAGAGCGCAATGAGTACATGTATAATTTCTGCTCTAAAGTAATAAAATATCAAACACAACAATAAATAAATGATAATTACCTATATACATTCGTATATATTGAATATATAAGCACTACACTCACTTTACACAACTGTTGCCATCTTGCAGCTAACAATGGCCACCAACAAACGAATTATTGCTAGCATGGAAGAGCACTTAGAGGAATATGCATACCTACCTTATCCTATTTGTTGTGTACCTCAAAAGTCCCACAGATGGCGAAATTTAAGTATTCCTGATTTTATATAAGAAATATAATTACATTTACTAATTGACTTCTGTGTCAGATAATATTTATCTTTACATTTATATTTAAATAAATCCTCCAATTTACTAATAATATCACTTTCATATCGGAATCTATATTACTAAAAATATAGGTCAGTTCAGAGTTTCCCTAAAAGATAGCGCTGCTATAAACGTCAAGACGTCAAGAAAGTTCAAACATTTAAGCTAACCTAAAATACCTACCTATTTATACTTGTTTTGTTTTACAAAAATTGTAATTTTTGTAATATAAATATGTTTCCAACAAGTACACAGTGTAGGTTTTGGATGTTCGGTAGCGAAGAAGAATTAAGCAAATTAAGAGAAAGAGCTAATTTAAAACATATTCAGATTTATGGGAGACAGGTCAATGTAAGTTTTGAAAATTATCTTGATACAAATCCTAATTTAAATACTTTAAGGACTCGGCAAAATATGAATTTTTTCTTACGCCAGAAGAAGAAAAGGTGATGGTTAAACGATATGAATTGCATCTAAGAGACTTTTGTAAACGTTTTCAACCTCCGATGCCAAGATGTGTAGTTGGCACGTCTTTCCATTACTTCAAGCGATTCTATATAAACAATTCCGTGATGAACTACCATCCAAAGGAGATAATGTAAGTATCTATTATAGATATGATTTTGTTTAAGAGCAAACGATTTGTTTTTAGGGTTACTTGCATTTATTTAGCTTGTAAAGTAGAAGAATTCAACGTATCTATCCAACAGTTTGTTAGTAATATTAAAGGCGATCGGGAAAAAGCCACAGATATTATTCTCAATAATGAGTTGTTGTTGATGGAGCAACTGAATTTCCATTTATCAATTCACAATCCGTACAGGCCAGTAGAAGGTTTACTGATTGATATCAAGGTACCTAAATAAATTAGGTTTAAAAGGATATTACTCTAGTATGATTTATTATTTTAGACTCGTGGCTCTCTTCATGACCCAGAGAGGCTTCGACCTGGTATAGAACACTTTTTGGAGAGGGCGTTATTAACCGATGCAATAATGTTATATTCTCCTAGTCAAGTAGCTTTAGCAGCTGTGCTGCACGCTGCGTCAAAATTACAGGAAAATTTGGATTCGTACGTGACAGATATATTATTTGGGGAAGATGGAAAAGGGAAATTGGAAGATCTAATCGAGGCTGTAAGAGGTGTGTTAACATAGAATTAGTCAGCTCTAAGTAATTTGTGCATGCTGTCCACTGTTGTATCAGAGATTTGCTCATTTCGAGGTATACAGTTACTTGAATGCGACTTCTAGGAATATAAAAGGACGGGAGAGTATCCTTAATGTTAAAGTGCATGTAAAACTTATAAAACGTTTAATAGAGTTGTCAAATCTAGTTCTGAAATTTCTCAATACCTAGATGTAGCATTTGTACTTTAAGTTTTTGAAAATCAAATTTATGTTAGTATTTAAGAACTACCCAATAATTTGAAAAACTACCTACCTGATTTCAAAGTACAATTGAACGTTATACAGGGTGATTTTGAAAGTGTAGTATTAAGTTTTCCTAACCGATGACATTAGACATTTAAATAAATCATTTTACAATTTTTTTTCCCAATGTTTTTTAATAACTGAGTTTAAAGTTATTGCAAATTTTGAGGTTGACTCTGTAACCCTAACCTACCCTAATACGTCAAGCAACTCTATTTCACAATACGTCATTGATAAACAACATGGGATAAGTTACGTGAACAGCCTTTGTTGAATGTCGCACTTCCTTTATAACTTTAAACTTAAAACTCCAATATATAATGTAACACGTACGTAAGCGAATGGTGTTATTGTTATTATTTTTGGTATTTTGTAGTGAATGCGAAGCATAATATAATTTAGTGTTAAACCTAATTTTCTGACAGTGATATAACAATGGCCCAAGTGTATTGATAACAATTACCTATGGATATATTATTAGTACATGGAGAGTGTAATCAAAATCAGCTATCACTGATCGATGAAATCCACAGAACATTTGCATATAGATTTTATCCTTCTGCATGATAATATAAGTAGTAAATAAATAAATAAATAATTTGTTTATTTAACACAAAGAACCTGGGATACAGGCAAATGCGAATAAGTGAGTTATGTATAATTTTTTATATTACATTTTTCGGCTATTTTTTGCACATCATTTATTCTTCGAATAAGTAGACGTATACTAAAATTACTACGCTACTTTTAAAATCACTCTGTATAAAATAATCACCCTTTCATAGAAGCAAACTAAACAAAACCCACAACATTAATTATGTTACACCCACTTAAACCAGCGACTGTCTTAAATATAGTTAAAATTATAGTGTAGTTTTTAATTATTTATTTAGGTATTCGATCAATGGTTAAAATGGCAGATTCAGTCTCTGACAGGAACCAGCAGAAGATGCTTGATAAAAAGCTGGAAAAATGTAGGAACCCAGAGTATAATCCGGATAGTGAAATGTAAGTTTTTGATTTTGTAACTGTTGCATCATCTCAACTAAATATCTTATTGAAGCTATTTAAATTTCTAAAACACTTAAAAAGTTCTAATCTAATCTAATCTTTCTAAAAATGTTTACTTTGTTTGTAGATATAAAAAGAGGATGCAGGCCATGCTAGACGAAGATGATGACCTCTATCACGCCATTTCCTCTCAAAGGCATTCTTTAGATAGTTCTACGTTGAATATGTCTGTATCAGCATCTCCTGAGGTTGCATAGAATTAGTTTGTTGTTAATTTTTAAATATATTTTTTTTTATTTCATTTATACTCGCAGTGTTAGGAAAAAAGTTAATGTAGTATTTTATTTGATATAAATATTGCTATTATGGCTGCTTGTTTAATTTGATATTTTTTTCATTTTTGTGTTTTTCGATCTATCTACACTTTATCAGTTATTTGTAGTGCCATCTAGTGATGGTTAGTGCGACTATCAGACTGGATGGTTGACTAGCAGATGGCACTAAGGAGTAATTCAGAATATTTTGACCCTTATTGTTATTATATATTTTTAGGAATTAATAATATTGTGTGAAACTAATTACTCTATGGCCTAATTAATTACATAGTTTTAAAAGGGTTATAAATGATTCTTTAAAAATCATTAAACTTTTCAATTTTTATATGTTTATTACGGAACATTAAAATTTTTCACACGTACTCTCAGTTTTTCATTATGAGAAACTTTTTTTGTTTCTTAAACAGTGTTCAATCCCAGAAGGCCATTTTTCAAAACCAACATTATTTGTCTCTTGCAAGACTCGTTTCACCTATCCGGGAACACCCAGTATATTAACTTAAGTCACACCCATTTAAAACTATCCTAAGTTCAGTGGTGCATTTAGATTTAAAATAAAAAAATTGCTAATCATTTTTTCGAATTTTTGCGGTTGAAAAAAAATTCAAGTGGTAAAATTTAATTTTCTTCCTGAACTTTGGCACCAGTGTAGTTATTAAAGCTCTATCATTGGAAATAATTTTTTTTTAAGTTGGCCAACAAGTAAAACTTTTAGAGCACGGCATATTAACTATTGGTTGAGGTCAGCAGCAGGTAGCCAATGAAAACTGAGGCCTTTTGTGACGTATCTCTCTATTTTGAGGTCAGCAACATGCCCTTAAGCTCTGTCCCATTATTAATGAATCACCCTGTATACAAAAAATTCCGAATGTTTGAAAAATAATTCATAAACTTTTCGATGTAACAAAGGTCAAACAGATAAGGGTAACTATCTAAATTACTGCTTATTTCCATCTAGCAGTCATGTACCCAATACGATAATTGCAGTAAGCATTTCTAGATGGCGTAACAAGCTATCAAACCACTGTACTGATAAACTCCCTAGATTGAGGTTCCATAATCAACCGTTTTTGGATAAAATCTCTATTGCCAACTAAGTCTGAATTTTCCATACATATTTGTCAGAGTGTCAAAAATTAGTATACAGACCAATTTGAAAAAGAGTCATCTCTTTAAAAGCACGGTCTATTAACTATACGATCAGGGCCAGGTGACGTTATAAAAGTCTCGTAAATAAAAACAAAATATAGGATGGACTGACTGTGTCATACGTCACATAACAACCAAAATAAGTCGATTTACTTTAGCTTATCCTAAACAAATCCAAAAATCCACCAAAATCAATAATAACAAAGATATAGGGTGTCAAAATTGAAGAAATACATCACATTTTCTTTCTTATCTTTCGATCGCTTGAAGCAAATTTCACGAAATTTTGCTTATTTTGATCATAGTATTATGCTGTTACAGTGTGGCCCATTACTTACGCAACAATTTGACTTTACTTTTACATAAATTGCATGCATCATGAGATTTAGATGCGTTTTTCTAGCGACATCAACAAAGGGTACCTTTTTTAACTAGAAAAGATAGGGAAGAACATTTTTCCAGTCCAAAATGAGAAAAAGTCGTAGCGATTTAAATGGGTTCAAATTATCGTTGGTAGGGCCGCTAGCAGATATACCAAAATCGTCGACATATTCGAATTTCTAGTACCAAGAAATCCCCCTAAACGAAATTTCATAAAATACGGTCGATGCAATCGAAAAATAATAAAGAAAATGTGATTTATTTTTTCAACTTTGACACCCTGTAGATTGAAAAGGAGCAACATTCGGATAAGGCATATTTGGCTTAAATCGCTCTATTTTGAGGTCAGCAACATGCCCTTAAGCTCTGTCCCATTATTAATGAATCACCCTGAATTTGTTATTTCCAATTACATTTTTTTTTTTTTTTTTCGTTTTGCGAACAATGTACTTAATTTAGATTTGTATTTCAGTGCTGGCTATAGAGATTTTACCCAAAAATGACGGTGTTGCGGTATTTTCTCAATCTAAGGATTTAATTGCTTTCTATGTCGTAGCCATATAGTGATGCTTATTGCTATTATTATCGGATTGGGTACTTGACTAGTAAATGGCACTAAAGCAGTAATTAGATTTTTACCCTTGCGTGCCCGTTTTCTTTGTTACATATTACATATTTGGATTTAAAAGAGTTATAAATTGTTATTCTTAATCATTATTTATAATTTGTGAGAGAATGAATCGATTAACAAAACAGGCAAATACACTTCAAATTTATTAAATAAAATATTTCAATATAAACGGCCTATGATAAAAATATATCCTAAGCTAGTATAAATAAAGTTTTTTGTAATCTTAAGAATTTCCGAGATGTCTGCCAAAATTTTGGAGCTGTAGTATCGGAGGTGTTTCATTAGGTTGTTCTTGATGCGGGTAGTCTATGTAGTTCTGCACACAAGGCCTCGTGTGACTACCAACAGTACCAATTGGCATTTGGGGAACTAGTGATGAGTTGGAGGGTACGGGTAGCATATTTGGCGGTACTAGAGAGGGTGTACTTGAGAGCCCTGGCTGACCGGGGTAGTTGAAAAACCTGAAAAACAAAAATTTTACAATTTAACGATAGTTGCCTACAAGTTTTGAGAAAATTGCACCTTGCACCCCTCCGAATATTGCTATTTATTTTGTATGTATTTTAAATTTTATTTAAATGTACAGGGTGGGCAAATTTCGATGTTTTTATAGGCTATCTCGTTAACTATAGGAGAAAAATGTCCTATCGTCTTTTGTTTTCCAGTAATAAACAAAACTAAAATTTTCCACTTTTTTGAGTAGAGTCCAGTGGCGTGCCTAATTTGTTTGTAACTTTAATAATTTTTGAGTTATAATCAAATCTTGTGTTTTTTATACAAACCATATGTGGCTATAAGCCAGTTGAAATTGTTATTTTTTTCTCTTTCCATTAATATATAATATGTGAGGAGTGAGGTTATGATTATTCACTATTTTACTGAGGAAACAGTTTATTCCAGAGTAACAATTTAATTTTTTAATTATTTTTGACAAGACATTTAGAAGAAATCATGACAGAATAAGTTACTAAACAAATAATAGTATTATTAAAATGATATATATAATAAAAATCAATCTGAGAATATATCCGTAATTAAATTAATGTACGGAAAAAGCTAAATAACATTGCTGATATGTAGGTAACAATCGAAACAAAAATGTCAAAGATTTGTAACAGGCAATTATTTCAAATGACACACGTCTACTTCAAAAGAAAATAACGATTTCAACTGGTTAATAACTCAAGAATTAATAAAGTTATAAAAAAATATGTATGCCACTGGACTCTACTCAAGAACATTATTTTTTTCTAACTTCACAAACAACCAAGTTACAGACATGTATCGAAAAGTGGAAAATTCCAAATTTTGTTTATTACTCGAAAACAAAACACGATAGGTTATTTTGGTTTTGACCATTAACTTTCTCTTAAGTGTGTGGGGGGCTCATTTTCTTCTATCTCCTATAGTTCGAGATATAAAAACATCGAAATTTATCCACCCTGTACAGGGTGCCCCAATTTGACAGTTGCTACTTTATATTTTGAAAATTGTCAAAAAACGTTCAATTAATAAAACTCATGTTGCATAATGTATAGTTAAATATGGATTTTTAAGCAGCAATCTGTGGTGCATGCAAAGAGTGCCAACTCTGTATAAGTAATGAAAGCTGGACTAACCATAATCGATCTCCTAAGAATATGGGCCTAGGTGTTAAGATTCCCATAGAACTGTAATATTGCTGGGCTAATAGTTCAATATCGTTTGTGTATTTTCTTTTCCATTTGGTCCTCCTATTTTGAAACCATATTTTTATCTGAAATAAGAAAATGAGTACATTCTAGTAAATATTCTAATCACTCTGTACATTATCTCTAAAATGAAATATCTTAACTGAAAATATTAACTATTTGAAGTTTTTTTTAATAATTAAATCTGTTTTCCTAGGTACCTAATTTTTACTTCAAAATATGGTTTTAAAGTGTGGTAGTTACCTGAGTTTCAGTCAGTTTCAAGGTTTTTGAGAGTTGACATCGTTTCGCTACTGATAAATATTTGTTCCTTTCAAATTCAGCTTCTAATGACTTTATTTGTGATGCTGTAAAAGCTGTCCTTGGTCGTTTCTTCCTATCGTCGTCCGATTTGCTCGAATATGAAAAATCTATAAAAAAATATCCGTAAATGTCTGTCTTAAAATATGTGACCTTGTATAAATCTTTAATATGTATATTTTATAATTTAACATTAGGATCTTCCCGATTGCCGTGTTATGCCGTGACCTCGGTAACTGGTCGCTGCCAGAAACAGAGTTAAAATGTACATCCCTAGCATTAGCCGGGATTCTTTGACCTGCCCTAGTTGTTCTCGAGTTAGGCTCTATGGGAACAGATCCGCTATCGGTATCTTTGAGCCCGCCCATATACTGCTTCAGTCGCGGCGAAGTTTTTGCGGAGTCAACACTGAAGTAGTCGTAATGCCAGCAACAGGAGCCAAAATCAATATATGGGCGGGCTCAGAGATACCGATAGCGGGTCTGTGGCCACAGAGCCTAGTCTGAGAACAACCATGGCAAGTGAAATAATCCCAGCTAATGCTAGTAATGTGCACCTTAATTTTGTTTCTGGCAGCAACCATTTACCGAGGTCACGGCATAACAAATCACTATGTATCAAATGATAGCACCGGCCGTGAAAGCCTAAAAACCAGTCATAAAGAATAAATTTGAAAGTTTGTTTTCACCCTGTATAATTAGTAACCAATCTTTAAACTAACTAAACTTAAAAATCTGGGTAAAGCCTTGTCCTCATGGACACAAAAAATTAAATTATCAATGGAGGGAGTGTCAACTTTTCGTGAATTTCGTAAAGCAGAAATATTGCTATCACTATTTTCATGATTATATGGGGTTAGTTAGTTTAACTTCAGCTTCTGACAATCTACCATGACAGTCAATGACAAGTTTTATGATGAAAATGAATGGAAATATTAGCAGGTACCTCTTCTAGATATAACTTTTTTTAGAAACCATATATTCCATTTTATTATTAGGTAATTTTGTAGCATATCAAATAGACAATAAACATTTTTACACCTCATTGCAGCACTTACAAATTAGTGATTTGTATTAAAATAATCCATTGCTATAATTAAATCTACCATTCGTAAATTAGACGAATTTGCTCTTAAATACAAATATGTAATGTAATATCGCACATTATATTTTGTCTACGAAAAATCTGAAAAAAAAAATAGTTTAATTAGATCTTGCTAAATTGCAAAATCTGTCATAGAGACGGACAAATGCTTGGTTATAAAAAGCAGATAAAATAATGAAGAACGTACAATCTATTGTAATCATAATGGCACTCTTTAAAATAAATTTGGTGATTTATTTTGAACTGCTGATGTATTCGTAATGAAATCTGCTTTCAACATTCAACATCAATTCTTAGCTACTCCACTCGCAAATAGAGATCTAAAGCAAAACCTGCAGTAGTTCAAAAACTTATTTGAGGGAGTACCATTATTGTTGCAATAGACTGTACCCAATCGTTCCTTCGTTATTATTTATATATTATAAAATCGTTCCTGGCGATCATTCGCTACGAAATCATTATGTCAGCCATTATTATTTGAACACATAACTGTTCGAAAGAGAATGTAGCAATTTTCAAGCCAATTAAAATAGTGTACCTAAATACTTGAGCTGTCGTAAATTCATTTGAAGCGTTCAAAGTTTTAGTGAATTTAATTTAGTACTTAAGAATTCTTATATGTCATTTATAACTGAAATTAATGTCAGTTATATGCCTCTAATCGTTTCGGGCAAAAGTGCTCCTAAATAATGTTAGATTTAAGGTTAACCGTCATGTTAGTTGATAATATATTGCCGCGAGATAGCGGCGTTTGTTTTTTGTATCATTTTTCAACGCTCTCTAGATCGTTAGCCGTTTAAAATCTAATTTCGTCTCTGGCGCAAATTAGCGTCTTCTTAACGTGTCTGCACTTCCCACCCGACATTGGAAACATAAATTTCGCCACGGCAAATTAAAAACAACTGTTTGGTGTAAAATTTGAAGCCCCGTCGCTTTCATGAAGACCTTACTTGTAGCTATACGTCTTAATATAATAAACAATTTCCGGTTCCCAATTAAACCGTGATGTATAACCCGAGAAGAGAAATATGGCAATCTGCGTTTCTGATAATTGCTCTTAATTGTTTTATGGCTTAAGAAAAATGGAAACTGAAAACATTTTCCAGTGATTGAATAAATACTTAATTACAGTAAATATATTATACAGGGTGATTCAGATTTAATCTTGATAAGTTCAGGAATCGATTAAACAGGTTAAAATAATGTTCACTTGTGATATAAACTTATTTCCTAAAAGACATCGTTTGCGAGATAGAGGGCGTCGGAATTTTTTTCTCGTTTTTCCCTCATAAATTTTGAACCACTTATCCGATTTAAGTTAAAATTCGGAACACAAACACTCCTTATGATCTTACATAAGCTTCTTAAGTTTTAACTACCTACCCCTCTTAGAAGTGTATTTTGCCCCTTTGTCCCTCTTTATTTCAAAACTACAAAAAAAATAATTAATTTCAATAAAACATCTACACACCACTTTGACCTGATTAATTTAGAAACTTTTTCGTCTCCTGTTTTTTTCGATGTTTGGTCTTGTTTCTGAGATATTCAAAGAAATTGGTGACAGTGTAGCGCACCAGCTGCGTAAATTTCATTTAACGTTATAGCAACCCATGAAAACAAAACTCAGTGATTTGTGACGTTTGTGAAAATCATTGTCAAAAGTATTATTTAAAGAGCATTTTTAGTGCTAAGAAAAAATGCCAACAACGTTTACAAATGCTGAATATGTCGATATATATATTATGTTTATGGTTTCTGTGACGGAAATTCCAACGCGTCAGTTCGAGAGTACCGAACACGCTTCCCTAATTGAAGAATTCCAAATGCACAAGTTTTTGTAGATGTACACCGTCGATTTTCGGAATATGGTTTGCGCCGCTACAATGATCATAATCGTAATGTACCGCCAAGAAATAATCAGCGAATTCTTAATCTTCTTGCAACTCCATTTATCTCAATCAAAAGTACTGAGAGCACTCAAACTAGATCATCGAAGAGCTTTCCATCTCCAACCAGTTCAAGGTTTGTTGCCAGGAGATGCTGAAAAACGTTTAAATTTTTGTAGATGGGTTTTAGATTCAACAGAAATTAATCCACAATTTCTGCGTAAGGTTTTATGGACCGACGAATCTAATTTCACAAAAGCTGGAATTGTGAAGTACCACAACATTCACGTTTGGAGTGAAGTCAATTCTCAATGTGTCAGACAATCTTTATTTCAGCAACAGTTTAGTGTAAATGTGAGGATAGGTGTTTTAAGATATAACCTATGTGGGCCGCATTTTTTGCCTCCTCGTTTAAATGGCGATTTATTTCATGATTTTCTGCAAAACCCTCTCCCCGACGTGCTTGACGATGTCCCCTTAAATTTACGCCAAGGGAACTGGATGCAGTTGGATGGTGTCCCTGCACATTACGGAAGGCAAGTACGGCAGTAGTTGAATGAGAATTATCCTCGTCGATGGATTGGACGGCAGCCCAACAACCACCCAAATATGTGGATTCCTTGCGAAGGACCAGTGGCTTGGCCTCTGCGTTCGCCAGATCTGAATCCTCTGGATTATTTCGTTTGGTGCCATCTAAAAGCAATTGTGTATGATACGCCAGTACATACCCGTGATGAATTGATCCAAAGGATAAGACATATGCATGTGATGACATAAAAAACAATCCTGTTCAAATAGCAGCTGCGGTTAATACACTAGTTCGTCGGTGCCAAAAATGTATTGAGGCTGGAGTTTGTTGCAAATCTTGTAATAAGTAGTTACTAAATTTATGTTTGAGGTTATTGGCATTTGTTCTTAACACTAAGAGCACTCTTTAAATAATACTTTTGACAGTGATTTTCACAAACGTCAGTTTTTTTTGAGAGCCGTCCGACAGTGTCCCCAGAAGTACCGCAGCCTATAGACTTATTGTGCATCTCTCGACGAGCACAAACATCCACGGTACTACAGTGGGATTCGAACCCACACCGACATAGCCGATCCAGACTGGTTCCACGAGCAGTCGTCTCCCAGCCACCTCGGCTATCGCGGCACCCAAAACGTCAGTTTACACAAATCACTAAGTTTTGTTTTCATGGGTTGCTATAACGTTAAATGAAATTTACGAGGCTGGTGCGCTACACTGTCACCAATTTCTTTGAATATCTCAGAAACAAGACCAAACGCCGAAAAAAAAAACAAGAGACGAAAAAGTTTCGAAATTAATCAGGTCAAAGTGGTGTGTAGATGTTTTATTGAAATTAATTATCTTTCTTTCGTAGTTTTGAAATAAAGTAAGAACATTATTTTAACCTGTTCTATCGATTCCTGAAGTTATCAAGATTAAACCTGAATCGCCCTGTATATTTGTGAACAGTATTGTTCGTTTTCGTTATACAGTGTGTAAATAAGTGCGAAAAAAATCAGGGGGTGATTTGCTGTGGAAAAAGAACGTGGGTATTTTATATAAAATAATTTCATTTGGACATCCCCTTTGAAGATATAACGCTTTAAAGAGGGTGGTAATAAGTAGTTTTGTAATTTATTCCTAAAATAACAAAAAAGTGACAGAATAGTTATTAGAACGCAAAATGGTACCATTGCATTCAAGAATGGAAGTTACTAAATATGAAAAATATCCATTCGATAACGCAAAAGCATT
Source organism: Monochamus alternatus (assembly GCA_037114965.1). NCBI lineage: Eukaryota > Metazoa > Arthropoda > Insecta > Coleoptera > Cerambycidae > Monochamus > Monochamus alternatus. The sequence continues at coordinate 77,925,223 of CM073427.1, forward strand.
TCGCGTTCGAGATACAAACAATATTTTTTCGAAAACTGCAATAAAATAAGACAAATGTGTTACGTACTACAATTTAATTTATATTGGAAATCATTTGAATCAAGACGGTTTAGGCGTGGTGACTATCATAACCATATCAACTTATTAAACAATAGAAATTAATTGTTTGAAAAAAATAGCGTCAGAATTATATGTGTATTGTAATTAATATTCTAAGAGTGTTTAATTCAAAATGAGCTCGGAAAATGAAGACGAGCACTTACCAGGAGAAGTATTGGAATCGGCACAAAGTGCTGTTTCACAATTATTAATCCCCAAAAAATCGTCGAGGCAATACGAGATTGCCTATAACGAATTCAAAGAGTGGTATAGTTCAAAGATATTTAAAAAGTGTTCAATGGTATTACTGGCATATTTCGAACATAAAATTAAACCTTCGATGTTATGGTCAGTATATTATATATTAAAAATTACACTGAATGCCAAATAAAATATTAGAAAATTTCCAAAACTAATACGATATCTGAAAAGCAAATCAGTTGAATACCGTCCAAAAAAGTCCAGAATTCTAACGAAAGAGGAAATTGAGAGATTTCGCAAGAAGCACCTGATAATCGATTTCTGCCAGAAAAGGTTATGTCACAATTGATGATATAGAAAACAAAGAAAAGATTTCCCGATTCCAAAACTTATACTCCGAGATGTTTTGTGATTTCAAGTTCAGACCAAATGAAGATATACCACAAATACTGTGCTTTTCATCCGGCAATTACTACAAGTCGAAGAAGTTTTGTGAAACATGTCAGGGAAAAATATGTTGACCAAATGGTTGACGTCAACAAAATAATATCAAAAGAAATAGCAACTTGTCTCAATTTGTCTCATCCAGAAACAGGGCACTGTTAGCCGACACAGGGACCGATATTACCACCATTAAACGACATGGGGGTGGCATTCTAGTACGGTAGCGGAGACATATACAGCAGATACTATAAAAAATAAAATTTCAATCGCAAAGAAATTGTTATCATCTTGAGCAGAGCCTACAGAAATTGCCAGTAATAGATCATGTGCTGTAAACCTAAACAATTAAAGCAAGCAAGCAAGCTAATTGAACTAATTTAACTCATCGCAATATCGGCACTTTATTATTTTGACAATTATTCTAGACTAGCGTTCTAGAACATATAAGTATTTCTCGGCTAGACGACAAACAAAACTCACTTTAAAAAAAAAGTCGACTTTTGATGACAGCTAAAAAAAATTATTAAGATTTGATTCATACGTAGTTATACAAAATAACACAGATGCAAGTCTGGGGAGTTGCGAGTGAACTGTGTTTTGTCAATACTTTACGTCTTTACTATTAGAAATACATTATCATTTTGCGCCATATTTTCTCTTAACATCTTAATATTTCTGAATGATCTGTTATTTATATGTTCAGCAGCAACGTAGAGGTATGTTTTTAATTCAACAGTTTTGTGTGGTGTCGACTGTCTCTGTTGCAGTTGTTGCACTCTCATAGAGACGAGGCATACCTCTGAAGGACCTCTCTCCCGCAATTGGCTACCAATGGATTCCACGATCTCATCTCTTTCTTACTTATATGTTATTGGTATGAGACATGCCTCAGATGCGTTCTTATTTATCTTATTTTGCTTATGAACGTATTGAAGATTGCCTCTACACATTATTGCATATTATTTATAATGTTGTTGTTGGTGTAACATTTGTGTGTTTACAGTAAATTATAGATACACATAGGAAGTGCATAGCCAATATATTCTAATTTCTAACGTTACTGGATGTAATAAATTGATTAGATCAGGCAGTAAAGAAGTAAGCAGTTACCGATTCTTATTACTTTCAAATTTTTACTGAAGCAACAAAAAGGTCGAGATTCAGATTTATATTTATGATTATAGATTATGCCGTACCTACAGCGTTTGTTGTATATACATATCATAATGCTTTGTGAGGAACATTTAACATGTCATATTTATAAACTAAACATTTCTGTAATAGTGAGGGAACACCGCTAGTGTGTCTATTTCTAAACCTTACTTCGGAAGCTGTTATCGCCTGCAATACATCCCGTGGACTAATTGCTGTTACATGACACTCCTGTCTAAACAGAGATTAATATATTTTCCCCTAATTAATCGCTTTACCATTTTTACCGCCGGAATTAATACAGCTTTAAGTCTTTAAAAATCTGTTTCGAAATTTATTTTTCGGAATAAAACTATTGCCACCGAACTCAATATGTGTGTTCAAAAACAATTATGTGTATCGGAATCTAAAGTGTATCAGCTATCAAAATAGCCATTACAATGGAGGCATTATTGTGAGAACTCTATTTAAAAACCTATTAATAAAGCTTTTGCTCCTTTCGACACTCAATTTGTTAGACAAATATTACGGACGACAGCATGATTTGCTAAAATAGCAATTTCGGTAACATGACAGGGTGTGGATGAAAGCATAACTTGTACATATATCAATATCGTGTTCATCGGTCAGAAATTAGATTGTTTCTTGAAATATGCAGGCACCTTACACTTACGAAAATATTCAAATATCTGTCACATTTCACCGCACTATTTCGATGTTTCTGTGTTAAATACACGTGTACTTGAATGATCTGTTATTTATATGTCCAGCAGCAAGGTAGAGGATGGAGAAATAGGGAGGATTGTGGACATTTGAAGGAGAGAAGATGACGGACAGTAGAATAGATTTTGGCTTAGGTAAAAATGTGACTGCATCTGGAATGTATTCTAAAATTTGTTGAAAAGGGACAAATAAAAAACAGCTACTTTAATATAGGTAATACACATTGATTCAAAACTTATCCAGAAAAAAATGTAAAAGGGAATTTATCTAAAAGAAAAAAATCACAAAAAGGGCAGTTTGAAAATTATTTAAAAATACACTTTTGCATGGCACTGGAAATTGGTCCACTGTAAAACCTGACCTTGTGCAAGGCAAATCATGCAGTCGGCGACAACGGGAAAGTAATAAAAAATGAACGAGCAGCAGCAAAGTCAACTGCTTTTGCCGCTATTGTTATTATTAATCAGTAAAACTAACTTATTGTTTTAATCAATAAAATAATTTGACCATACCTGATGTTATAACAACTGTTCAACCACAAAAAGTCCAAAGGATTTAAGTCAGGATATCGTGGCGGCCATGGTACCGGTCTTCCTCGTCCAATCCCTTGTACCCTTTGAACTTCATTAAGATAGTCCCTAACATTTTGTTGAAAATGAAGGAGAGCATTATCATGCAAGAACCACATTCGGATAGGCAGATAATTTTGGGGAAACTCGAGATACTGAACGCCATCTATTCGATTTGTTAATATGAATTGTCCAATTAAGCGATCATCGACAATCTCTGTCCAAACATTTAAGAAAAAGCGTTGTTGAAAATGATCACATTGGATCTCGTGAGGATTTGCATCTATAACTAACATGTCAGCTGTAAATCTGGGATTTTGAGAATTTTGTTGCAGCAACTATTCATAAAATCTAATTCGTAAGGACAATCCCTTATTATTAATGCTTGGATACGCTATACGTTTATAATTGAGCCTCGTGTATGATATACCACACTGTTGATTGGGACATTCCTTGTACTTGTTGAGAGTTTGTCTTGTACTTATTCGGGAATTCTCTTCAACAATCTCTAAAATGTGTTACTCAGCTCATGCAGCACGCCGTGGACGTCCTAGACCTCCATCTTTTCCACGATTCGGTTGCAAATTTTCTATGTCACACCTTCGTTGCCTGCCGCGGTAAAAGTAACTACATTTGGCACATGTTTACTGGGAAATCTTTCTGCGTACAGACGAGAAGCTGCTAAAGCATTTTGTCTTACTTCACCATAAATTAAAACGATATCCATCAACTCCGAAGTAAGATCATTTTTGACAGTTGAAGAACTAATGTAAACACTATCGCAAAAGAAACTTCAACATTTTTTCCGTTTTTCATGACGCATCTATTCCTAAATTTATCGTCCTCTATTTGTGAATAGACTATGTTACATCTAGTTCTAAATTAGGAAATGTGCTAATGTAACAATACAACATAAAGTTTTATATTTATGTTAATATTATCTGTAACACCTTCCAAAAAATTACACGTATTCTGTAAATCATTATAGTAACTATTTAGAAAATTTGAAGATATTCTTACAGATTCAAATAATCTGTTCCAAAACAGCATCACGGATTTTCGAAAATTTTGTAGACATTACTTACTTTTGATTAAAATGTTGATAATAAAATTGAATTACATATTACATTGATATACCTAACCGTTCAGTAATGTTCTATCTATAAAATTTGGCGAATTCAATATTTTCTGGTTGCAGTTATTAAAAAAGAACGAAATACTTAAATTTTATTGTATATTTTGTACTGCTCCGGTATTCATCAAATGAATCTAGCAGCGTGCCAAAAAATCGCTGACGTTCTGATGTAAATACACTTAATAATCTTCAAGAAATGAAATGTATTATAAAAATAAAAGTACGGGTAACTTGTTTCACTGAATAGCAATAAATAATATGGAAAACAATGATCTGTGAACTAAAAATAATAGCTTTGGAATTCGAGTCATGTCTGGTAAGTGTTTGCAAATGAAATCTTAATAATACAACGTAAAAGTTAAGCATTTGTTAGATATGGGGGAATTGTAATGACACACCAGAGGCGTATCAAATATACAGGGTTAACTTATCACTATATAAAAATTTTAACTCGAGGAAGCCTCAAATACAATAAAAAATTTATTTCGGAATTCTAGTTCGATATTTAAAAAATGGGGCAAAATCTTCTTTTCCTCCGGAATAAGCATCGTCCGAGATGGCTTAGATCTTTTAACTACCATTCGCTCGTTTTTTTACAACATTTCCAAATAGACAAACAACGAAAATGAATATTTTTATTAATAATACCTGATAACAGTTAATCCGGTTAGTTGCAGTATTTTGCATTCGTTTTTCGTTCTTCTTCTTAAAACAAAACACACTTATCGTAGTGTTAAATAAAATGCCCATTTATACATAAGACAATCGAACGAAAGGAATACGAATAAGTAATAGAAAATTTAGATTCCCTGTTAAAGTATTTGTACTTAGTCATAGTTAACCCTGTAGACATAGATGCCATGTGCCTAGATGAAACTTGTCCCAAAACTGCAACTTCACTAGCTTCATTAACTATGTTTTTCAATTTCTCGTTTTTTTATTGGCTTCGTTCTCTGTCTCTTGAAATTTGTTTGCTAACTCTAGAACATACTTCCTCCTGACATGTCGATCTTGATGCTGTTCATTAAATAGCTGAGCTGTTCTATTCGCATATGTATTGTTCATAAAGTAAAGGGAAATGATATCCCCTTTCCGCAATGAAATAAACTATAGTGTTTAATTTTCAAAAACACAATTTAATAAACTACCAACCAACGCTTCCAAATAATACTAGAAAATAAATTTGGAATCTACTAATTTTACGTTCTTTGTGTGTGTGTATAGTATTCATTTCTGTTTTTTACGAAAGTGATAACAAATAGCCAAAAACCAATGTCTAACGCAAGAATACTAAATTTATACCATTGGCGTACTTAACTCGAATGAGTGACATTTTTACCATTTGTAAGATTCAACTTTAAAATCTAAATTCTTATTAAATATTGGGCGGAATTATAAAATTCAAAGTTTGATGTAAAGAGAATTGAAAGAGCTTTTAAAATAAATATTACTCAACCCCCATGTTATTTAAATATTTTGGGGTGATGCTTACCCTTGCTTGGGGGTGAAAGTAGCGGAGTCAAAAATACTAGCAGTTCCTGAAAATGGCTCTGTTTCGTTTTCATCTGGCCACCCTGTACATAGGTACCCAAAGGCATAGTTGCGCTTGTATCAGATCGGCACCTTCAGTGGTGGCACCGCAAAAGCATTGCTGCGATTGACTGACCATTGGTATAAAAGTTTTAACTGCAAATAAAATCTATTACGCTACTGTCTTTGGTTAAATTTTTTTATTAAAATATTACTCTTTTTTTATTATTGTTGACGTAGTCTCAAATTACAACAAAGGTTGTTTATTTATTTAGTAGATAATAAAGAAAATACTGTTTTTTGTCACATTCGGCAGACGAGCGTTGTTTTGAAACAAAGCTGACATATTCCAAATTAAATCGCCATTCCAAGGGCCCCGAGCGACCGCTGGCAGGCCACAAGACTTCAAACGCTCGCCTGACGCGTATAAATACGCCAGGATCTCAAATTAAAAATACTCGTAGACAAATTTGAGAATGCCTAAGATGCAGGGACCGGCCTTTGGCATACCAACGGCGCTTCTCTCGACATCATGTGTGTATCTGTAGTCATACATCAACGCCTAATTGACAGGAAGTGTTCCAAAAGACAAAGTGACACTAAACGCTGTCTAATTACCGAGCTCCGCGCCTTGCCCCGCGCCCCATCTCTTCCCCCTTGGGGCTATTTAAATCGTATTTGCAATTGTTCGCTTCTTATGATGTGGGGCTAACGCTCCTCGGTTAGCACCGGACGATGTACTGTTGATGGAAAAGGCGAATCAAAAGGAGTTCTTCGAGAAATGGACTTGTTTACGTGAGGACTTTATTTGAGGACACGTAAACGAAAATAAGTAATTAGTCGCTATTCTCATAGTGTCAACGCGGTGTTATGACTAATTACGCCGTTTAAGAATATCTTTGTCCACCGCAATAGAACATAAGTCCAAAACATCTATTTGGAATACTTAGGCGAGTCATAATAATATCTAATTATATGTACAACTGCAAAAACAAAATAATTGGTCAAACAAATAAATTGTTTCAAAATGCCTCCTTACAAAGATGTGTTGAAGATCATAAAAACAGTTTTGTCTCAAAATTTTGAAATTTAGTGTAGTAAGTGTCACTGACAACCGTTATTATCCAATAAGGAGGATACTAAACATCATTAACGTGAAAAAGTGTTGCATAACTGACTAATATTGGAAATATGTAATCTGTTTTTGCCTACGATCATGCGGAAAAGTGTACTTTTCCGCACTATTTTTGTTACATTATACAGTAGGCCTATAGTATTGTTGTGACAATCCTTGTGTCCGAAGTAATTTAGCGGATGCAGACAGCATTAAGCCAAAAAGTTTGCGCTAGATTATTCTCAAGGAGGTACCGCTCGGTACAACTTACCATCTAACAGTAAATGCTGCTGCGACGCTGAATTAAGCTTCATTCACATAAGATTAGTGCGGTTGCATTGGTACTGAAGAAAAGTTATTAAAAAAAGCGCCGTATTCTTGAAATAGTGTTTTCTACAAAATATAAATAATTTTAGACATTTAATAACTGAATAATCTAGGGTTTAGCAAATAATAGGAATGTTAACTCATCCCACCTGCAAATATTCAAAAATACTGAAGTAAAACGGCGAGAAATACGGGTGATTTTTGTAACGTTCAGATAAACTTAACAGTAACGCCATTGTACTGCAGTTGTATGGCAGAAGCTAAAAGCATTTTAGCTTTTACCAATCCTTTTCCAACAATCATACAAAGACCAATCAGAAAACTGCTTTTTTGACAGTAAACAGAAGATTCACATTTTTGCAGGTTAAGTTTTTAAATTAGCTTCTAATTTAGATATATAGTTTAGAATTGATTTGTTTCTAAAAAAATGGATGAAGAGGACTGTTTGACTTTTGCTGCTCTTATTCGCAGCGACGTCAATATGTATTAAAACTATACATGCAAAAAAAATGAAAAGAAGAACTCAGAGATGGTGGGTACGACCTATTAACCGCAGATAGCACATGCAAGGTGATTTCTATAATTTATAAAAAGAAATGCGAAATGAGAATGCCGATTATTTTTTCATTTCATCCGAATGACAGTGGCAGTGTTTGATGACTTGCTGAAATTAGTGAGGCCTCATTTAACCCACAGTATACTAGTATACTGTGATTTAACCAAACATTCAAATATACCATCTATTCCTGCAGATTGTAGGATTATATTTTATCTAGGGTAGCTTTTAAATACTATTCGGCAAATGATAAAAACCAACAATTTCCTTAGATAGGAACGTAGTTGACAACACATACTGTTATGTGGTTGACAAAACATAAACATAATCTCTTTGAAGGTCAAGAATCTTGAGTTTTTGCATGTCGCCAACTTACAGCAGATAAATTCCCCAACTTCTTAAGTCTACAGTAATTTTATGTAAACAGAGTAAATAATATTTAACACCATACAATTACAATACAACAGTACAACTGCAGTGCCATTGCACTAACGTTTATCTGAACATTACTTAACACTGGACACAAGTAACCACCGACAAAAATTCCTGCCGTTTCCATAACTACGTGCAGTTTTGATTGTTAATATTTTTTGGCATAAGTTTTCAAATTTTCAATCAGTTCTGTTTGAAGGTCGAATCTGATTTATTTTTTATTTCTCGTCGTCGGCAACCTACCCAAAATGAGTGAGGAGTCTCTCAATGATGTTCCGACAGAGATATTGGAGGAAACTAATGATGTAAGTAATGCATTAATTCCTGCAAAATCAATAATTCACTATGAAAAAGAGCTTGTTGCCTTAGACCAATGACGCATGGAGAAGAACAATTCATCTTTAAAGAAGAGGTGTATTTGGTCTATGTCCATGATATTGCAAAACGTAACTCTCCGTCAACTCTATGGTCGAAGTATTCGATGTTCAAACTATGCTTTAAAGTAAAGAAGGGCATTGATATTGGAAAATACCTCAAGATAACAGCGTATATCTTATGACCAAAGTAACCATGGAATTGTCGATGTCTCTTGTCGCGAAGAACTAGCAAATATGACGATCCACGATATAGAAGGCAAAGGGGATGTGCTTATTATTACCATACCAAATACGAATACTAATATTTAAAGATAATTTGTGATGAATAACGAAGAAACAATTAAATATGTCGATATCTATCAAAGTTATGCTATTTTGCGTCCTACAGGACGTTGTTTTCGACGCTCTTCTGCCAGATTATTACAAAAATAAAATACCCACAGCATTCATAAAGCATCAAATCCCTCGCTAGAACTTCAAGAGAACTGTGCTGAAGCATGTAGTACATCAGCAGTAACAGTATGTACCGTGACAAAAGAGCAGCATCTAGCAGCTATTCCCTCATCACTAAAGTTACAAGCTAATCCTATGGCACATTCTTTGTCAACAGTGAATTCCACGATTGAAGAACATCCTCAAGCCGCTATTGCCTCAGCACTGAATTTACAAATTGCCACAAATTGTACATGTAATTTCAATGTTTTTCGTTAACTATTTCATCTGATTAGAATTGTCATGATCGTAGGAAAAATATTGTACTTAACACGTCCGGGAAGTGACACTTTTCCGCACATTCATTGCAGTTGACAGCGAAACCTGGACCCTCTATAAGAAATCAAGAGAAAACCTCTTAAGCCTGAAAAGGAAAATCTTATGAAGAAAGAAGAAGCACACCTCCAGAATAAACTAAACAATAGATATATCGCAACTTCAACTCTATTCAACGATCTTCGATTTGTGAAGTTTTGAAGGAATATAGCTATTTTTCTCCTCTGTTCCGTTGTGTTGGAATAACACAAACAAGAAGACATCGCGCTAAATATTAGAGAACAGATATTCTTCCAACAGGACAATGCATATGCTCAGAATGATATGCATGTTTTCAAATAAATTAATATAAACAAATTCATCAACCTATATTGTTTTAAAACATCATTTTAGCAAGGAGATATAATTCTATTTTAATTATTGTTTTTGTATATTGCATTTTACTTTAGTTGAAAATTTATATCTTTTACAGCATGTGAGTTCTCTGAATCCCATAAATGAGTATTCTTCCAATTGAAAACTTCTTATCTATTGAATATTCTGTGAAAAGAGTCGTATTAAAAAAGTTTGGTAGCATCATTAAGATGTTTAGGAAAAAATCATCTGCCTAGACGATTGTAAAAATTTCTAAACAAAAGAAGAATTTTAGAATACAATTAGGTACCTACATTAAACAGCCAAAGTCGTTTGTCAGCAGCGCCGCCAGACATATACCGGTTTTGAGAAGGAAACATGAGTACGCTAGATGTTAATTGCTACTCAATGAGAGAGATGAATGGCCACACCACAATGCGACCTACCGTACTGTATGCATCACTGAGTTATATATTTTTGAGTTCTTAAATTTATAATTTATATTGACTCTCAAATAGGCGTTTTTTTATTTCTCTAAATAGCAGAGTTGGCATTGTTTTCAACATACAAAAATAAGACCTAAAAATATGTTCTGTTTGATTTTTTATATATCATACCTATATATTATTAATTGCGTTTTTTATATTTAATCTTCATATAATAATTTTAATTTCTTTTTCTTGCACTTTTCTTGTTAATTTCTTATAGCATCCAAATTCACAGTTCAGTATTCTGATTCCGTCGATATCGGGTATCGGGTACAAATATAAATAATATTTTTGGAACTTTAAAATTTTTATTTACTTTATGCTAATTTTGTCTAATTGACTTTAAAAATTGTCTTAATGACGCGAGATGGCATCCAATTCAATGCCAAATTTTACAAATTAGAGATATTACAGTCGACAGACTATGTCATTAAAGTAGCAAACAAATTAGTGAAACAGCTTTAGAAAAATATTTTTTCCAGCCAATTTTTAATTTGAAACTAGTTAATTTAAAGTTTCTGATTCTGAAATTTACGAATTGTACACGATAACTGCGATGTCTCGGATCACCTAACTTCTTATGAATGATCATGCGTCCAAAAATGCACAAAAATCGGTTAGATTGTATTAGCTAATATAGAAAATGTTTGGCCAAACTAATACGAAATCCACAATTTTTATGTTATACTACTGTTAGGTATATTGTTTTGGTTATTTAAGTGCTTTAACTTGTTTTAAGCAAACAAAACAAATTTTATATCTAACTTAACGCACAAAGAAACATAACATAATCTCCTTTTTGAGTAGGTCCACATAAATATGTCTCCATCAGTTTTCGAGCTCTTCAAATTTCGTGGACCGTTCTTGAATAATTTGAAAAAATCTTCTACATTACTTTGATAATCTTAAAATAATCTCATTAATTTTTTCTAAGCACTGAAGCAAATGCTTTTAGTACTGGCGCATTCGGCAAATTATAGAAATAATTCTTAATAAATTATGCCCTTTGTTTTACTCTAAAAAAGAGTTCAGCTTTATTAACGGATATATTAATACTAAAAGAGGTTATGTAAACCTTGCACTCGACTTTTAAAAATTCAATATTTTCTTTGTGAATCGTATATCGCATCGTCTGTTGTTTGTAGTAACTTTTTTTTCTTTTTTTGTTTTAATGGTTTTCAATCGTTTTCTTTATATCATAGCTACAACCTTTTTTAGTCTTTTAAATGATAAATCGTAGAATTATATTATAACGAATTTAATTATTCCGGGTGAAATTGAAAAATATGGTTTACTAAGACTGAATTAAGGTTTTTACCTCCATGCTAGTTTTTGAAATGTTCCGCTATCTTCTTTCCCAAGTTGTATTTTTTATTAAAAATAATTAGCAGCACAAATTTTTACGTAAACAATATTTTTATTAATAAAAATTAATATTCTTTGTTTTTACGTTGAAATAAATGCTCAAAAATATTTAGAAAATATTATAATAGTCTGTACCTAAATTTGAGTGAATGTTTCCGAATATCTCATTTTAGAGTGTCAGTTTGACATTGTTGATCCCCACTCCACTCATTATACGCGTTTGTCTGCTCATTAGCCAATTGATCAACGTTACTGAATCAAATAGAATGATTAAAAATGATGACCAAATCATACCTTCTGAAAAATCTCTATGGTAGAAATCGTCCGTGGTGGAAACCACTTCATTTTCCCTTTTCAAATTATCGCCAACACTTAAAGGGGTCGAGATATTAGCACTACACTTGTTTCTATCAAACTGAAAATAATTACTTTGGCCAGTGTCGACTTTAAACAAATTTTCAGCTGAAGGCGGGTGAGTTGTACTGCTAAAACTCTGTTTTTCCACATCAGAAGACAACAGAGAGTCGATAGAAAATTTCGTAGAGTTTTGAGTACACTTGGTGCTCACTTTATCACAAATATCCGATACAGAACTGTTGCTGTTATTCACTTCATCGGCCATGTTGTCCTTAATCACTGGGGAAATCAATTATATCCTGAAGATGCATGCGAACCGAGTTAATAACAGCTGAAAGATTTTCAGTACGACTAAAGATATATTTATGCAAATCGCTGAAAGTGAACTTAAGCGAGTTCGTAGCAGTTTCAGGCCAATCAAATTTTAGGGGCGGAGTTACAAATGATTTGTTGGGACGAGAACGATAATTAAGATAAATGCCGCTATAAGCACATGTTAAATATAAACATATTTTAAATTAGCTTACTTTAAGCTGTGGTTCATTGACAATGAAAGCCCAAACCGTAAGGGACACTCCCAGATCATTAGTGCGAGGCTAAACTGGGCATGGATACCTTTTCTATGCGTTTTGTTTTTTACTCTGAATATTATAAATATATATATAAATTTTAAACAGACAAATAACCGCTTGCTTCGAAAGAACTAGTCTAGAGAAAGTTTTATATACCTAATTTAGGCAGTATATTTGTTCTAGGTATTGTACCTACAGTAAAATATAGGATTAAGTATGTTTATGCTGTTGCTGTTTAGCTGTTCATCTAGGTATACAAGGAATAAAATATATGAAAAATACAGAAACATAACAATAAAGTTTTTCCACGGTCGGGAGTAGAAATCAGTTTCTATGACATCAAAGTTAAAACAGAAGTAGTCGATTATTCCCAGGGGAGTATAATGCTCCCAAGGGAGTTCACATTATGGAGAACGTTTTTCATGCAAAAAAAAGATAACATTGAAATTATTTATTGACATTTAAATTAAATGTTACCTTTGTGCAATTTTCAAAATTCATATTAGAAGGAATATTACTTTCGCTTGCATTTATAGTTTTTGTGATTGCGCTAGTAGTGGTATCTACTAAAACCTGATTAGCAATTTTGGTCTTATTTTCAATGGAGTTTTCGACATAACCCTCAGCGACTGTCGTTGATTTCCAACCAGCATCTGCCAGTAATGTCGCTGAAGATCTTCGTAAGCAGTGACCAGTATAACATGCAGCATCAGGTAATTGTAAATACGAAGCTACTACACTCGGAATTTTTCCCATGGTATTCTTGCCAACTGGCTGCGAACTACATTGTCCTGCTTTGTAGTACAAAAAAAGGCGCTTATGCTTGACGTGGGGAGGACGAAGGGACAGGTATTTTCGAAACAATTCAAGCATATTTCCCACATCGGTAACCAGAAAGGTTCGTGGAATCTTTGTCTCAGTGTTTGGAATTTTTACAATCAATGAAGAGCCTACATCCTCAATATCATCTACAGTTAAATTGACTAGTTCATCAGTTCCACAAGCTCCGGCAATCCTCAGAATTCATCCAACCTATAAAAAATCAAAATACTTAATAATTGAAATACCTAACAACAAAAGTAATCTTACCTTAATCATTAAGAATTCTTTGTCATCTGCACTTGATAGAAAACGGTCGATTTCACCCTTTGTCAATATTTTCGATGTTTTCGCTTGATATCCATCACCGGTTCTTTTCAAAAATGCGATCAGCTTGGGGAATTTGCTTATATCTATGTTGTCGTAAATTATCAAGCATGACTTAACCATAGAATATTGCGCCCATAATGTGGAAGACTTGTAATTCTTTGCATTTTCACTGAAGTATGCCAACAAAACATTCTCGCTGTATACTTGAACATTTTTCTCGGCGCACCACTTTTTGAACCGATTGTATGCTATATCGTATAAAGATCTTGACTTTGTAGGCAGCAAATTGCTTATTGCAATATTTGCAGCCTATACAATCTCTTCCGACTCACAATTATTCATTGTGCACTAAACAAACTTTAAACTAAACCAAACTAGCACCTTAATTTGACAATTCTTTTTGTTTGTTTATTGTGTAGTTATGGCAATAACTCAACGACTACTAAATAAATGCTCAAATCGGAATACAATAATTCTGGTGCTACTTACTTCATAATGACAAAATATGTGTTTTTAAGTTAATGAGACCGTGGAAGAAATAGTATATACCATTCGAGAGATGCTATTTTGTCCTCGGTGCATTGTAGCCCTCGGGCTTCAAATTGCACCTCTGCCAAAATAACGCATTTCATTTCATTTTCATTTAGTATAATGTACTATTTTCTATATCTTCATCAATTAAACTAATTATTGCCAGTTTATTAAATTTTCAATAAGACCACCACCTATATATATATACTATAAATATGGGTATAGATGTGTCATGAAAAATTGGGTCATTCGTATTTTTTTTAAATTCTTATAGTTTCCGATAAAAAAATTATTGAAGTTCTAGTAGTTCCAACCTTTATCTCGCTGGGTTACTGTACTCTCAGGCGATTACTTATTGTATTAATTTTTGTGAAGTATTTACATTAGTTTTTCAAGTATCAAAAATGGCTTACGTTTATAACAACTCGCAGTTGATGGGTATCGTTTTAATTTATGATGAAGGGAAAATCTTTAGCGGAACGATTTCCCGGTAAACATGTGTCAAATGCAGTTACTTTTATAACAGTGTGCAGTGACTACAAGTAGAGTGCAAACACCGGTGTGACGCGAAAAATGTGCAACCGAATCGTGAAAAGTGATGGAGGTCTAGGGCATCCACTGCGTATTGCAGTAGTGTATAGCGTATCATCCACGAAGCTCAATATCCGTACCATATGCAGCGTGTCCAAGCATTATACTACGGGTTTGAACGAGGAGGACCGGTATCATGGCCGCTACGATCTCCTGACTTTAAAATATTTGGTCTTATTTATTTAGCAGCTATGATACGTTAGCGTAAATCATCAACAGTGTCCACTTCGGTGCAATATACTTAATTTTTTAAATATCCCCACAAAAAGAAGTCCAAATGATTTAGTCAGGCATGGTGGCCATGATACCAGTCCTCCTCGTCCAATCTCTTGGTATTAATGCTTGGACACGCTGTACATGGTACCGATATAATTGGGTCTCGTGTATGATACGCCACACTGCTGCAATACGCAGTTGATGCCCTGGACCTCCATCTCTTTCACGTTTCGGTAGCAAATTTCCAGTGTCACGCCGGCGTTTGCACTACACTTGCACTCACTGTACTGCTGCCGAATCAATAAAAAATAATTTTATTTTATTGTAAATACTTAAATGAATAATCTATGTTTAAAAAGTAAATTTTCTCATTTAACATTACTTTCACAATTTATTTATTTGTGCGACGTGTCGTTTGGAATTCATTCGCTCATAAATCTGAACAATAGCATGACAATTTACTGTGTACTGAAAACAAGCCTAACACTATCGTACACTGGAAACAAGCATTTTTCTACAGACAATTGCTTACAGGTGCCAGACATCTAAATACACTTTACACAACAAAATGCGACTATTATACAAATTTAGATTTACTAAATTTATGGGATATTATGAACGAGGAACAAATTGGCATAGCTTAGGGTAACAAATTTCAAAATCCTTTCATGAAATTATAAACAGGGCAAAATATTGTACATAATTTTCAGAAGATTGTAGAAACCAAATAGATACATAAAGCATAGGTTTTTATTACGTAATTCTTTTTTGTCTATATCCTCAGAAACATTGTACCTCCCCTTTTGAAGATATATATATATATATAAAGACAAAAAAAAATAAATTACTGTTGTATCACACTGAATAAATATAAACAACGGAATGATTAAAAAAATATTAGGTATAAGTTTTTTTGTCCCTAGTAATTATATAACTCTGGTATTTTAAATAGAAAATTTAACATACATGGGGTAGTTTCAATGATTTCCAGCCGTTCATTAAACATACCACTGAATATTTTTTAATGTATCTACGGATGATTCATAGAATATGTAAAAAAAATTCTATCGTAATTTTAACTATAATAATTCAGAACTTACATAAAAAAAATTTGAATGTACAGGGAAATCTTACACATACAATTTTGTAAAAAAAATCAAAACGAGCAAAAATGATTTAAAACACACTACTGCACGGCACTGGAAACTGGTCCACTGTAAAACCTAGGCAATCGGCGACTAGACAAAAAATTGAAATAAATTCCCAAGGAATGAAATAAATTACATTTTACAACACTTCTTTTTATACAACAAATTCAACTACTTTTGCCGCTATTTTTTAAATATACCCACAAAAAGAAGTCTAAATGATTTAATGTTGGGATGCGGTGATCGTGAGGACCACTCAATGCTGCCTCTTCTCCCAATCCAATTTCGTGGAAAACGTTGGTCCAAATACTGACGGAAAATTAACGCATAGTTCGGAGGAGCACCGCCCTGTTGAAAAATCAAATGATCTTATCATACTCTGGAACATTTTCAATAATATCAGTCAAGGCAGGGTCAATAGCGTCTTCCAGTAATTGAAAATACATTTGGCCAGTCAAATTAGCGGGTAGAAAAAAAGGACCCACCAGCCGGTCACCAAAAATTCCAGCCCATATATTCCATTTTTCCGATTGCTGTGTATGAACCTTGTGAAAAGCTCTTGGGTTTGAATCTGACCAATAGCGGCAATTGTGACGATTTACCGTCCAGTTCAAGAAAAAACTGCATTCATCAGAAAAACAGATGTTAAAAAGAAACTGTGTATCGTTGCTCGTTCGCTCGCTCATTATTTCGCAAAATTGCAATCGGCGGTCATAATCATCCTCATGAAGTTCCTAGAATAAATGTTTGTATGGATAGATTATTCTTCTACAAAATGGTTTGTATGCTAGTTCGATTGATCCTAGACACAGATGCCAGTTACTTCGTACTTAATGTAGGATCAAGATGAATTTGTCCCAAAACTCCAACTTTACTAGCTTCATTAACTATAGGTTTTTCAATTTCTCGTTTTTTATTGGCTACGTTCCCTGTCTCTTGAACATACTTCCTCCTGACATGTCGATCTTGATGTTGTTCATTAAATACCTGAACTGTTTTATTCGCACATTTATTGTTCATAAAGTAAAGAGAAATGATATCTACCCTTTCCGCAATGGAATAAACCAGTGTTTAATATTCAAAAACACAATTAAGTAAACTTCGCTTCCAAATCCAAATAATACTAGAAAATAAATTTGGAATCCACTAATTTTACGTTCGTTATGTGTGTATAGTATTCATTTCTGTTTTTTACAATTATGTTTTTTTTACGAAAGTGACAACAAATCGCAAAAAACCAATGCAACGCAAGAAATAGTAAATTTATACAATTGGCGTAATTAACTCGAATGAGTGACATTTTTACCGTTACTCACTGTTTGTACATAAGTTTCAACTTTAAAATCAAAATTCTTATTAAGTAGGTATTGGGCGGAATTATAAAATGTATAGTCTGTTGCAAAGAGAATTGTAAGAGCTTTCAAAATAAATATTACTCAACCTCCAATGCCATTTAAATATTTTGGGGTGATGCTTACCCTTGCTTGGGGGTGAAAGTGACGGAGTCAAAAATACCAGCAAAGAATGTTCCCCTTTAATCTAAAATCGACTGGTCTGAGCGTTTTTCTACAATCTTGACCCAGTTCTTGAAAATGGCTCTGTTTCATTTTCATCTGGCCACCCTGTATACTGTGTATATACTCAAGGCTATTGCCTAGCGACACTATTTAATATTTTTATAGGAATCTCGAAGAATAAAACACGTAGAACAAAAGTAATATCAAAAATAAAATTCTTCATGCTTATTCATTGTTACTATTTAAATTTTCGTCAAATTAGTATCGTTTAAAAAGTATTTGTAAGACACACATTTGTTGCTATCCTAACTCCACATTTTATCATTTATTTTTACATAATTGTAAATAAATGTGAACAGTCGTAGTGTACTAAATTTTAATTATAACAATATTTAAAATGAGAGTTAAAAACATACGTATTTTCCGATTTCGGTATCTTTGAATATTCATTAATGACAGGAGATAACATAATAGTTATTTACTAAGCCTTAGATAAGGCTTAGTAAATAACTAAGGCTTAGTAAAATTAAAATTACATCTCCATCTACTTCAATTATTATCTATAAGAAGCAAACTAAGCCACATTTGTAAAAAAAATCGTTCTGAACCCGATATTTACCACTTACCTACGTATCTATTTCGTTTAGAAAATATATGCGTCTCTATTTCTTCAATTAAAATATCTCTCGGCACTTCTTTAGCTATTTGAGAAAATAATTTAAAGGATGCGCCAAACTAAAAGGACACGCATGATTAATTTCGGCGACGGTCCCTTTACAGCATCCAGATGTGGCCTGGGAATTCTGCGGGGTGTTAAGGTTTCTGGTGGCGCCGGGACAAGTTTCACTCTAACCCAATTTGGATATCGTTTTTGATTAAACTTTTTCTTATATCCTACTAGAATAAAATTTTCGATATCTAAGTATCGATATAATAGTATATTATTTTATTGGGATTAAAAGTGCCACTTTTGTGGCGAACATACAAAATTGCAAAACGTCAAAGACAGTTTCACGCCGAATAAAACATGCTATTTTTTTTTCAAACATTAGTCGACATATTACTAATCGAGGTCATTTATGATTGTATTATTAATCTAAGGATTAATAAGTGTCAAGTTCAGCTCCTAGGATAAAAGTGAATACTTTTGTTGCTACGATACATTTTTTTTGTCAGTAAGGAAAATGTCAACCTTAGAGACTCCTGACAATCAAAAAATGTCATAGTTTTAAGACAGTTGAAAAAAAACGTTAATTATTGATCTATAAACTTTAGATCTAACTAAACATATGAGCCTGAAAGCCTACAAGATTTTTTGAGGAAAAATATATACTTACATTACGCAAAAAAACATGTTGAGTTCTTTATTAGTTTTTTCTGTGCCACTTTCTTAATTTAATAACTTAAAATTAAAATTTTAAAGATTTAACAAAACATGAATTTAAAGAAGAAAATCAAAGGATATTGTAGGTAGATTCATAGCTGATTGTTGAAAGTCTTAAAAGAATCTGAGTAAGTAAGAAAGAATTTATTTTCATTTTTGAAAGGCAGGAGACAATTTGTATGTTTGATGCATCAGAGTGATGACGGATTTATAAAAAATCGACGAGTAAGCTAGTTGAAATGGGAGTCCCCCAAGGTTCCGTTTTCGGTCCGCTCCTTTTTCTTTTATATACAAATGAACTGGATACATTAACATCGGAAATGTATCTTACTATGTATGCCGACGACCAATCAGTTATCATTTCGGGAAATACGGATACTGCTGTAGAATATAAATGTAATAAGGTGCTAAATATTTTAAATAATTGGTTTGCTTATTACAAACAACTCTGTAATTTAGAAAAAGCTCAATATGTGAGATTTTATAATCGTCACAAAAGTTGTAATGCTCTAGATATAAAAATTGAAGACCACAGTTTGGCTAATAATAAGGCAATAAAATTTCTAGGAATAATTATAGACGAAGGTCTAAACTGGAAGCTGCAATGTGAACCATTAAGAACAACTTATTAACATATACTATGGCTTAGTAGAGTCTAGGTTGAGGTATGGTTTGTGCTTGTGGGGTGGATCAACTTCATTCTCGGATGTTTTTATTTGTCAAAAAAGAATTTTAAGATGTATGGCAGGTGTCATGTAGAAATATTTTTAAGGATTTTAAAATTTTAATATTGTGTTGCTTGTTGATTTATGAATAATCGATATGCGTTTACATGAATAAGAGCAAATTTTTAAGAAATAGAGATATTCGTCACATTGAAACGAGACAAAATAGCAAATATCGTATACCATGTTATAAGTATAAAATATCATTAAATTCACCTGCATGCCTTGGTCTTAAGATATTTAACCATTTGGATGTTCATATTCAATGCGCAAAATAAGATTTTTTAAAGCTATTTTAAAAAAGTATTTAATAGACAATTGTTTTTATTCACTAGATGAATTTTTTATGTTTAAGTTTTTAAGTTATTTCGACAATTCCTATACAAAATGTATTTTGTCTTAAAGGAAATAAAGATTATTATTATTATTATTATTTATATAAGCTTTCTCCAGGATGTATAATAGTCTCCAGGCTGACAAGCCTTTTAGGATAATAAAATAAAGCATCATTTTGCAATTGCATTTGTTAATATTTTATCATAAAATTTCCTGAATTTTACACGTCAACTGCATATATTGAGCAAATTGTATACGGCATTATAAACATTGTTACTCCTGGCAGAGTTCTAAAAACTAGAAACACCTGAATTAATATAAATTATTAAATATTTTTCACGGTCTATAACGGTCTTAACGGTATACAAACTTAGTTTCAAAAATAACCCTTGACTGATCCGTTGGGCGCAAGAGCTTATTTAATTAATCTTTTTTTTTCCAGAAGTGTGGCAAAAACCCAATCAAACTAAAGAAAAACTAAAATTATGCCACAAATAAATAGCTTCAGACAATATCTTATACAGTGATGTGTGTAACACAATTCATCCCAAAAAATTAAAGAAAATGCTTCAATTTTTAATATGATTATGTGTTTTTGAAATGGCAGCCTTAATATTTTATAAGTGTGCTTTTTAAAAAAATCTGCGCGGTGTGATAATGGTATACGATTTTCTTCGTGTGTAGCAGCACAAGCAGTAGAGAAAGTAATGATAAAATAGATAAACATATTCTTCTTTTTTTCTTATTCTAAATGACTTGACAGACCTGTAAATTCTCTCTAAATCACGGGAAAAGCGTATACTAATTTGCTTAGTTTTTTTTAGACTATCGTCGCAGGAAGAATTCAGACTTACGTTACGGCTGACGTAATTTTCTATTTTGGTCCCATTAAAATCATTTTTTTGCCATATATAGTGCAAAGATTTAGTGTAGTATACATAGCTTTATTATTCTCAGTAACAGTTTCTTAAATATTTCGATGAAAATATAATGAATTATTCATTTCTTCGTATGACGAAAGTCGTCTGAATTCTTGCCGCAACTTTATCGAAAAACAGTTATGAATTTGTCGAATATTGCGTTTAAAAACGGCGCCTTTAATGTTTTATCAATATATGTAGGTATATATAAAAACTACGTTTTTTAAAGAAATATTGGTGTATAGTTGTCTGTCAATTTCAGTTTTCATAATGCTAAAATAGGTAATGATCTTGTGCATTTTGAATAATGTGGGAAATATTGCTTCTGTAAGGAAGTGTGGCGCCAAGTTTGTGTTCAGGCAAGAAGTTCCGACTGATATTTAAAATTCCTTTCCAATTTGGAACAAAATCCTAAATATTCGGTAGCAAAAATGAAATATGATGATTTATTGTTATTATTAAGTAACAAAATATGTAGGGAAGAAATACCAGTAGCGGATCTACTGCTGGAATTTCTTCTCTACATATTTACATAATAATCAGAGTAAATCTTTCATAAACATCTGAAATTTATTTATACTGATCATGTCAAATTTCTCTAATTACTCGTATAATATTCCATATTTTCAGAAATGTTATTTTTAAGATTTATAACAGTTGCTGATTTACTTATACTCTATTTAAGTTATAAATAAAATAGGTACATAATTAATAACGTAATATGCTTTTTAATCAATCAAGAAATCACATTGTTAATTTTTGACTTGTTTATGCAATGCAGTAACTAGGTCAAGTTCAACAATTAACATTTAATTTTTGTTGCAGCCGATGAAATTAGATGCCTGAAGTAATAGCGTAACGTATTCGATATAGTTTTCACCACCGCTCAGAAGCGTGCTTGTCAGCTCGTTGAAATACGACAGTGGATCAGATATAATCCGAAATTTTTATTACCACGCTTGCTAGCCAGTCGAATATTTCTGACAGTTTCGAAGTGGCAGAGAATCAGTGGAAAACGAGTAATGTAGCATAAAGAATATCACACAAGAACTTCGCATTCCAATATTTAATTTGGACGAAATACATTTGCAATTTTTAAGAACGAAAAGAGAGTTTTTCGAAATGTCAAAAAATATGGAAGTGCGCGATATAATAAATAATAATAATAAAATAATAATAATAATGTTTAATTTTCCTTTTAGACAATATAGTTCACACATTGTATATGAATAGTCAAAATGAAGGAGAATCAATGTACACATATTTTAAAAAACAAAACACACACGTGTTAGGTCAGATAAAATACAATATTAAAATAAATCAGACATTCACATATTAAAATATTCGTCTATATTATAAAAAGCCTTTTCTATTAAAAATTGTTTCAGTTGTTTTTTAAATGAGAATAAACTTTCACAATTTTTTATTTCTATAGGAAGAATATTAAATACTCGTAAACCTAAATAGTTAGGCGATTTAACAGAAACATTCTTTTTATACAAAGGGAGCAAAAATGAATTTTTATGCTTAGTATTTATATTATGGACATCTTTGTTGCACAAAAAATTATGCCTTGTTTTAAAAACATATACACTTAGTTCTAAGATTAACACAGATGGAAGAGTTAATATCTCATAATATTTAAAGATATTTTTGCAGCCTAACATACATCGTACAACCCGTTTTTGAGCCAGAAACACTTTATTAGAGAAGGTGGAACTACCCCAAAAAACCCAATGCCATACGTTATCCTGGAATCAACCTTAGCAAAATATAGATTTCTTAACTGACTGATATCAAGTATATTTCTAAGATTTTTAAATTGATAAACGACAGAATGAAGCTTTGATGTCAAAAACTCACAGTGGCTCCTCCAATTCAGCACATTATCAATATTTATACCCAGAAATCTAACATTTGAAGTATTGCAAGGTATAGTTACATTATTTAGACTTAATTCAGGATATTCGCAATTCTTATATTTACTACAAAAAGTCAATGCTTCAGTTTTTTCAGGATTCAAATATAAATAATTTTGGAAAACCAGATTACCCAGGTCATACAATAACTCACAGCATTTAATATTTCTTTGGTCAATATTTTTATCTGAAACTATAATAGATTTGTCATCTGCATAAAATGTAAACTGCACTGAATCATTTATATGGTCTAAGTCATTAATATATAATACAAGAATAGGGCCCAGTATTGATCCCTGTGGTACGCCTATGTTAAATTCAGTTATTTCAGAATTAACATAATTATTGATACCATTATTTCCATTATCCAGTAGTGATACATATTGCTGTCGTTGTTTTATATATATGATGTGAAGTATCTGATTTTTCAGTGTGTGATTTTTGGTTAGGCAAACTTAGTCTCAAAAATAATCCTTGACTGTTCTTTTTGCCGTAAGGATTTATTCAATTAATCTTTATTTTTTCAAAAGTGTGGCAAAATACCCAATTAACCTAAAAAACAAAATGAGACCAGCTAGACAAAAAATTATTTTTTTTTATTAGAATATGTAAATCTATTCTATAAAATGTATTCTGAATATTCAAAGTCACGCACTTGGTAAAGCAAACTAGAATTACATAATATCACAGAATAATTTTCTGTGATAATATCTATTATTTTATTGATATCTATCATGTAAAAATCGGCCGTTTGGAAAAAAATATGTGTGTATAATTACTCTGTCAATTAAAGAACAATTATTATATAGAAATTTAAGATTTCTTAGGTCTTATAAATATAAAGGGCATCAAAATCACGGCTGATGACTTATTTTTGTCAAATATTTTACAGTAATAGCTTAATTGATCCATCCCTTTAGTACCTGCTTCAATCAAGTTTATTATGAATCATTCCCAAAATATGGCCGACGTCCTTTCCCATTTTGACACCCTGTAGTTTTGTATTCAATCTTTGAAATAATGGTTGAAGGATGGTTCCTTGACTGTAAAAGGTAACGATTAAAACAACATTCTGTTATAAAATTTTAATATTTAAACAAGTGGATATAAAAAATATTTACATTATAGTTAAATTACAATAAATGGGTAACAAAGTCAATAATATAAAGGGTTTAGCAGCATTTGGACTTTACTGACCGTCCGTGAGCGATGCTGCGTATGCTAATGTTAACAGTCTCTTCGTTGGCAGTATCTGTAGCCTCCAGTTCGCTTGAAGTGGCCATAATGTCGTCGTCATATACCTTTAGTGTATGATTCGTTTTTTGGCCTGACAAACGCAGTAACCCCAATGCTATGTTCTCAAATATCATACCAATGCCCTAGAAAAGATGCTTTTTATGATTTCTCCAATGGAAATGTTGACAGATTGTGTAAAATGTTTATCGTACGCTTATTGTGTGTGATACAGACCTGGTCTGCCATAGCAGAGCATTCCATATAAGAAGCACCTATAGTTTTTGAATATTGCACCGCGTCATCTCTCGATACCTAAAAAATTGTTCACAATACAACTTATTCGATTTTTTACAATTTTTATCTAAATAATCTCAAAAGAAGTCAATGGGACTGTGATCTGGAGAGTTTAGTGACTGTTCACTTTTTATAAATTCAACAAATTCATATTTATTATTCAAGATAAATTTTTCTCCTGCCATATAAATTAAACTGAAATGATTTTTACATACAAAGTGTGTTCATTGGCAATGTGTGCAAAACTTTTCGATCTTCTACGCCTACTTTAAATAAAACTTAAAATCTAGCAAATTGTCAAGTAGGCCTTAAAAATTAAAATCTTGCACACATACTCAGTTTATCATTCAGAGAAACTTCTTTATAAAAACATTTTGTGGTATTTCATATTAGTCACCTAAAAAATTGTTCAAAATAGAATTTACTCAATGTTTTACAATTTTTATCTAAACAATCACAAAAAAGTCAATTGGACAGTGATCTGGTGGGTTTGGAAACTATTTTCTTTTTATAAACACAAAAAATTTATTATTCAAGATACGTTATTTTTCTCCTGCCATATAAATTAAACTATGAAATTTACATACAGAGTGTGTTCATTGAGAATGTGTGAAAAATGTTTTAATCTTTTACGTCTATTTTAAATAAAATTTAAAATCAAGCAGACCTAGAACATTAAAATATTGCACACCTACTCAGTTTATCATCATTCTAAGAAACTTCTTTATTTCTTCTTTTTTTTTCATATAGAAAGTGAGCTCTCAACTTTGCACACGTCAAGTTTTTCATACTGTGAGAAATTTTTCTAAATAACATTTTATCGTATCATACAGAAATGGTGAAAAAATCAAATTTCTCTATATTTCCAAAGATTTAAAACAATGGCACATTTTGCTTCACAAGGCTCAAGGCTGAGGCAAATGGCGCAACTTTTTTCTAATTTGTTCTTTGTTTCTGTATATTTTACGATTTCCGAGATGTCAACGGTCATCGACGAAGAACAATCACCCTGTATAAATTTTGTCACTGAAGTTGCGCTTGTTAATGTTATCATTTCTCCAGGTTTTTTTTAATAATTATTAAGTATTATTATTATTATTATTATTTAAAATTAGTTAGTTATTATTTTCCAGTTTATTTATAATTTACGTAAATAAGATAAATACGCTTTTTGATGGCTTATTCTACTTACACACATCATTCTCATCATATCTCCCTTTTCCTACGAAAATAATATTTATTACTATCTATACAGATAAGATACGTAGAAGGTTTGCCATAAATTTTATAGAATTGCTATATTCTAAATTGGGTAATTTCAAGCCTATTATATTTGTTATCTCAAACTTGACACAGTTCATTCAGGGCGTTTAAAACAAAATTGAGGTACAGACTTATCGTTTGTTTGATCTCTGGTGTTTTAAAATGTATAAATTTAAAAACTTACTTTCCTCTGATCGGCTAAATCTATCTTATTGCCAACTACACACAAAACCATTGGTTCGTCAACGTTTCTCTTAAGTTCCTGCACCCATCCCTTCATGCTCTCGAAGGAAGAATTCGACGTTATATCGAATATTAACAGAGCTGCGTTCGCATTTCTGTAAAACATGGGGGCCATCGCCTTGAACCGTTCCTGTCCAGCGGTGTCCCATATCTGAGATGGATTTATAATGTTACAATTAATCTGCCTATCAAGATGTGTAGGAAAGGAATTAAAATTCCTTATTTACAAATAAATTAAAATTTACACTTGCCTTGAAAATAATTGTTTTACCTGTAAAGTGACTTGAGTACCTTCTACGTCTAGTTTACAGCTGAAAAAGGAAGCACCAACGGTTGGAACGATTTGCTTTGAAAAGGTGTTTTCTACATATCGTATCACAGTCGAAGTTTTACCGACACCTAAAACAACAATTAAATTTTTTTCACACACTTTCTATTTTCTAACAAATTATTATTCGAGCAACTAAAGATATGTAAGTACTAAATAAAATGGCATCATTAAGTCAAAAATTCAGGTCAATATTTAACAAAATTTTTCCAGGAAAATAATATAAAAAACAATTTCCAGAATTAAGTACATCTAGATACCAAAAAGTAAAATTCTTGCTTCATGATTTATTATTGTAATTATACCTAAATCATATCATTAGGCACTTGTTTTTACAGGGGAAACCCATGTCTCGTGTCAGAGTAATATGAATTGCCAAAAAACCCAGGATATGACTAAACTAGTGCATGTCTGCAGACTAATGGTACAATAAAGCTAAAAATTATGAATATTTACTATCTATACCTAAGTATTTCATTTTTAGAGTAAAAATTAAAACAGAAACAAGGTAAAAAGTGCAGTAATCGGTTAAATTGGCCAAGTACCAATTCATCAAAATGTTGCTTGTTTTGGACGTCTCCTTCCTACGTCTAAAAAATATGAATACCTAGCAGATACAAAAAAAATAGCAACAAGTGATAAAATTAATTAAACATAACCTACCTTGATAACCCAGCACAACAACTTTTCCAATAACAGTCTTCATTTTTAACAAACATTAGTTAAAAATGTTACAGCATTTCATCTACACAGTCATTTATTTCCTGTTTACAATACAATTCTCCTCTGTACTTTTTTCATGTTTATCGAATCAGATGTTCAGATGATACGTTCACTTCACTTGACAATCGCAAAATTACCCGTGCTTTCTAGTGGTACTTCTAGCAAACGTCTTGAATTGAAATGTTCACAACTAAAGTTAACGTTTGCTATATTTAGAACAATGATATATTTACCAAAATTCAAGACTAATAATTAAAAATAAATCAATTTTATTTAAAAATTTAATTTATTTTTATATAAAGGCGCCATCTTTGAGTTGCTAGAGGCATTAGAAATTTTAGTTTTCTTTAATTTCTTCTTGCCACCTAGTAAGTGATAGACCAACCAGTATGTTTTGGTGCACTTAAATTACATAGTTCATTTGTGCGCCATCTAATAATGAATATGTGCATTATTGTCTTTCGCGATTTTAATTTTGCAGAAAACATTTTCGTTAAGTATTAATTGAAGAGAGATTTCTTTAATTGTTCAGTATGATTGTTTTGGACTAGATGTCAGGACTATACTACTAAATATTTTTATTTCAAATTCTCTGGGTACATTATTTGTTCCTACTTTTTTCATTTAGGTTTACGATTACTTAAAAATCATCAAGCGTCAATTTGTACTTGTAAAATTAAAATTGTGAATAAATAATCACGAATTTTAAAATATTTCTGTTGAATTATTGAAAGACATATTTTATAATTCAAACTAATTTTCGCAAGCTGCTCTAATCAGCTACTATTCAGAGGTAAGGCATGGCATATCGCCATATGTAATATATTTTATCTCATTGTTGATTGTTGTTCATTACACAGAACGTTTTTTGTTATATGTGGGGTCTTAGGACAGCCATTGTCCAGCATCGTCGACTAAAGCTCATACCGTGCTTTTCTAGTCTGTTTCATTGCCCGTTTACAGTGACTTACCGCGCGTGTCAGCACAGTACAGCACAAATGACGTAATCGGACATAGTCGTCAATTATTTTCATCAGCAATTTGACGTTTCATAGAAATTATGATAAATGTCGGTGTACACCTTTTTATTTAAATATCATTTTTAAATTAATAAACTGATACAGTCTGAAATAATAAGTATTGTATTTTTATGGTGAAAGTGCAGGAACAGCAATCCATTATTAAAAATTTTATATTATTCACAAAAGTTTTGTGTGAAGCATTGGAACATATTTTAATGTTTTAAAATAATAGACGACAAATAAGTAAATATTTTTGCAAACCAAATTAAATAAGTAGACATTCCATATTGAAATTCGGGTGATTCGACAGATAAGTATTTATTACAAAGGCGACGCGATTTAGCAGACGATGGTTTAGCTACAGCTGTCAGAAATAAAAAAAAAGAACAGTTTGAATTTCCAAACCGCTTGAGATAATTTAACCAAATTCGGTGTGACTATATAATAACAATAATATCTCTACCTCTCATTCTATCACGAGGATTAGCCCAGAAGTCGAAGACTTATGCGGGAGAGGGGGCGGCTTATTATTATTAAGCAAGCCGCATTTGCGCCTAGGAACGACTTACATTGGTAGGCCCTAACCACCATTCAGTGCAGGAATGAGGGAAACCTGGAAAACCTCATTAATTAGGGGGGAAGTCAAACGTCAACCAGTATCAATCTCTCACATTGACCCAAGCCAACTTTCTTCCACCCTACCGCAGAGAGGATGTCAATCCTCTCCACGATGTAGCTTATATACGATCTACCAGCTGCGGGGGTCGAACCCACAGCGATCTAATCACCTCGATTCAAGTACTGACGCCTTAAACCGCGCGATCACTGACCGACAGTATATATGAAACAAAAAATTACCAGTTTTAGAAACTTACCAGTGTCGGAGGTGTGGGTATCACCAATCACTATTTGCCAAAAAAGATATATATCACTCTGTATATACAAATACAATTTGTCATCATATACGCCATTGCATTTATTATCTTCACTTTTTGTTTCTTTTAACTTTTTTGTATTCGATACCGATTAACAACAAAATTGATTGATTTAATCAAGTGCATTTTTTATTTTTAATAAGAAATCGCCATCTTATTTTATATTGCGTATTGTCAAATTAAGCTTATTTTTTAAAACGATTAAGTTTTAATAATGGCTTATGCATATTCAAATACTGAAATTGACAATATGGTTTACGTTTATGGCCTTGCAGATGAAAATGGTACTGAGACTAGGCGAATTTATATGGAAATATTTCCAAATCATCCAACTCCTTCCAGTTCCTGGAAGATCTTTAAGTGCTTTTTTTTTAAATTTTATGACTAAAATTTATACTGCTTACTCTAGGAGTAAACTTCATAATAATAGTTTTATCTTTGTTCACAATGAGATGATTGTTCCTGAACCAATTACAAAGATTGTTTAACTTTTATTCAGCTGTGTCCCTTAAACTAACAGTCATTTTCAAACAACAGATATGAGGTATCATCTGGAAATAATACAAGATTTCCGTTGCAAATACATATTACATATTAAATCGTTAGCAAATATAAAAAAAGAGGGCCTAATACTGACCTTTGTGGGACTCCACATACAATAATTTCAGGTTTTGAACACATGTTATCAATTTCTGTTAACTGTTTTCCCTCAGACAAATAGGAATTAAGCCAGTCACCAAGTTTACCTCTAAATCCATATTTATATAACTTCTGAAATAATATGTTGAAGATCGAAATCCTAGGAAGATCGCTGCAAATCTTAATGTGAATCATAAATTAGTTTGGTCCGTTCTGAAGGTTCAACAGTTATTGAATATCACATCACATACAAAGGGTTCAAGCCTTACTGCCGCAAGATTATCCTGCTCACCTACAATTTTGCCTTTACCGCTGACATATTGTTTACCGACGAAGCTAATTTTTCCAGAGATAATATAATGAACTTCCACAATAAACACGTTTGATTTGATGAAAACCCTAATGCAATAATGGAATCCCTATTTCAACATCAGTTCTCTTGAGTGGATATTATTCGCAACAGTCGGAGTATCGTATGCAGCTGTGACTAGTACGGAAAGTTATTGCTTGCGACGTGAACTACGACCACTCCGTGCCGTCACCAATGGGTTGTCTCGCATGATCCAGCGCTACTTATAAATTTACGGTTACACGTAAAGCCACTTAAGTCAATTGACGCAGCTTAACGACAGCATCGGCCAAAAACGAGGTGTGCAAATTAAGTTCCCGGAATTTAGTTATAACTCGGAAACTGGCAACACTGGATCGTTCGTCAACGTTTTTCTAGAGAGGGGGGGACCTTCCTTTTAGTTTTAGTCCAAGATTGAAGTGGACAGCACGTTTGATTTACGAGGTGTGCCTATTATGTTCCGGGAATTTGTCTATTGTTTGTGAAAAAACAAGCAAAGGACCCCGCACACACCTTATGGGAATTGGCTCTCCGTCAAATTGGATGAAATTTGGATATGTTGTTTGTTTCGGCATCCTGAACAAAAGGCTCAATGGGCACAAAGCTCAATTTTGCTTATTTTGGCTCCTACGGAGCTCCAAAACTCCACGGATTCACCGTTACTTACTACTTAAAAGGGTAATTTTTTGGAAAGTTTGGTATTGGCTGTCTTAAAAAAAGTCCCCTCTTTTGTTTTCGAGGTCACTGCATCCAAATCCAATGCCAATATAATAATATTGAGAGTTGACAGCTGTCAACTAGCTGTCAAACAACAAGGAATAAGTAAAATTGATAAAATCCAGATGTAAAAATATGTTTTTGAGGTTGCTCAGTTCAAAACTGGTGTTAAAAAGATGATATTGCCAGTTGACAGCTGTCAACTAACTGTCAAACAACAAGCAAGAATGGAAAATTGATAAAATCCACATACAAATATATGTTTTTGAGCTTGCTGACTTTAAAATTATTGAACTCTTGATAAAAAAAAGAAATATTTGTGTTTCGCTATTGAGCTGCTACCTTTGAATTGTTGAAAGCCATAAAAACATACATTTACGTATGGATTTGATCAATTTTGATGATCACATGTTGTTTGACGGTTGACATGCTGTCAACTGTCAATATCGTCTTTTTAACATCAGTTTTGAACTCAGCAACCTGAAAAACATACATTTACGTATGGATTTTCTCAATTTTACTTGTCTCTTGTTGTTTGACAGTTAGTTGACAGCTGTCAACTCTCAATATTATTATATTGGCATTGGATTTGGATGCAGTGACCTCGAAAACAAAAGAGGGGACTTTTTTTAAGACAGCCAATACCAAACTTTCCAAAAGATTACCTTTTTAAGTAGTAAGTAATGGTGAATCCGTGGAGTTTTGGAGCTCCGTAGGAGCCACAATAAGCAAAATTGAGCTTTGTGCCCATTGAGACTTTTGTTTAGGATGCCGAAACAAACAACATATCCAAATTTCATCCAATTTGACCGAGAGCCAATTCCCATAAGGTGTGTACGGGGTCCTTTGCTTGTTTTTTTCATAGACAATAGACAAATTCCCGGAACATAATAGCCACACCTCGTATTTCTCAGAAATCAACGGGTCCGTTCATTTGCGAAGAACTTGTAATTCCCTCGCCGTCCAACATTAATAGCATCATCGGAATCTAACTAGGGGTCGCTGAACACATTTCCCTAATCCGATGAAGTAAATTGCGATCTACCCAAGCCAGCCAAGATGCCACTAACGTTTCCTAAACGCCACAGCAGCCCGTGGCGGATGTTGATTGGTAATTGTTTCCCTGGGGCTGCCGACGCCCAATCAACGAGCGAGAGTAGTGGCGCGGAAAGCGGCACTCCGATTCTACTCCTCCGGAATAATAATGACGGGATATGATCCGGACGATGGAAACTTAACAGTATTGGAAACGCCGGCGATACCCTTTTAATATCGAAAGTTGCGATTCGTGGAAGAAGACAGTCGAGCTGTATTGTTTTATTTCGTGGCCTCCAATACAGGGTGTTCTATCGGGAACTGAGTCTATCGTTAGCTGGAAAAATACTTATTCGAAATATTTGAATTTAGCAATATGGCGTTTGTTCCAACAACAGTTAGAATCCATTCCGAAGCGTGCAGAACTATTCAGTCAGTTCAGTTGTTAATGTACTTTCGGCGAATGTGACGTAAGACAGAGTTGTTCAAACATTTCTGATAGTTCTGAACCAATTTTCGACGCCTGTTGGAACAGACCTACGGTCGTCTGGTTCCTGGAACGAACACAGCTAAACTATCTAGAACTTTCGAACCTACGAATGTAATAAAAATTGCCGTTATCCTACCTGTACTATATAAAATTTTATCTAGAACTGCAAAAAATGGTATCTACAACTAACTTAAATTGAGAAAAATCCAAAATCAGATCCATTTGTAAGTTTTGATTCAAAATTAAGAAGCAAAGGCATTGTTATGAAAAAGCTGCTGCAACTGCAGTAGCTTCAGTTTTACCAGATAAATCGAGAACCAAATACGGACAATTTTATAAACGATTCACTGATTGGTGTGTATCTAAGAATATAAAATATGAAGCAAAAGAAAAGGTATTATTAGCCTTTCTCGATGAATTATCCAAGAAGTGCAAATCATCTAGTCTTTTGGCGTTCTACTCTATGCTGCGGTCTACAATCTGTAGGTATGCGGCAAAATGTTGACATCAGTAAATTCAACAATTTAATTGCTTTTCTGAAAAAGCAATCAATAGGATAGAAACCAAAAAAGCCAAGAATATTAACAAAAGAGCATGTTTCAAAATTTTTACAAGATGCCGATGACACAAAATTCACAGGTAAGAATAAGAAAATATTTGCTATTTGAAATTCATAAATGCATAATTTAAGATTGCCTTAATTATTGGACTTGGAGAGTGAACGATTTAACTAAATTGCTGTCAGAAAACGTAAAAAATGAAGGACGCATTTTTCATATCTTTATACCGGATACGAATATGGTCCAAGTCCTTAGTCATGCCAATCATGGAAAATTTTTTGTTGGTTGCAGAGGTGGTAAATGCATGAAACTTCCTGTTGGTATAATTACTTTTTTCTTAATTTGTCACAGTCTCAACAATATACAGGGCACTGTTATCAACAATCATCCAGCAGACCTCCTAACTATGAAACGGCATGCTGGTTGGAACTCCAACACCGTGTGTGAAGGCTATATTGATACATTTCTTGAAAACAATAATAAAATTGCCTCAAAAGTTCTTGGAAGAGAGATTGCCGTCATTGAAGCTACTTCAAGTGCTTACAAAAAAAATTTAAGCATTGTTAATACAAATACAGACCAGCTGCATTCATCTGGTATTAATCTCCGGAGTTGCCAAATGTTGTGTTGTTAATATCTATAACACGTAATTCAATTTAATTTAAGTTAAATTGTCTATTAATTGTCAAATTGATAAACCTGTTGGTTCTTAATAAAAACAATCATTAAGCAGTGATCTCTTTTTTTAATATATCATAATGACCTTCATTATTCAACTGAAACAGTGCCAAATAAATGCTGTAATGAGGCTCTTATAAAGCAGTTATAGATAAAATATCTATATTCTAGAGCTTTTTTAACATTACACTGATATAATATTTTGTCATACAGAATAATGTATGACAACCTGCAAACGAGTATAAGTCTTAATGAATGAATCCGTCGATTAAATTTGAAAAAAATCAGTTCAAATGACTCGTTGATTTATTTGCGAACACATTAAGGGTAAATCTAGTTTGCCATTTAAAGCCTTTTTAATGTCTCCAAAGATTACCCGTCGCCTCTTTTTTAACAGAAAGTATTTATTGCCCAAATATATTTACAGCCTTACTTAAACAATAAAAGTCCTACAGAGGATGTCGATGATTACGACGATATGATGTTGTAAGATTCTTTATTGTATTATAATTATTAATTTTTCACTAATTATAAGATCAGGGCTGTGATAAAAATGTAATTGAATTATCGCAATTATCTTTTAAGGGGATTTTACAGATTACAATTGATCGATTGGATTTCTGTGTAATTTAAATATAATCTGTGAGATAGTGTAAATCCACTGATAATCTTCTATAGATGTAAGCAAGTCACAAGTTTAATCTAGAAAAATATATCTGTTTGTTAAATCTGATTTGGGTTACATTTCGTTTTGCTATAATAATTTCACTTTGGGAAAATTTAATTTTCTTTTTTAATATATCTGCATAAATGCATGTATCCATTTATAATAGGTTATACAGGGTGTTTGGAATGTAAGTGGCAATACGGAGAGTTTTTTTACAAATACATTTGAAAATACAAGTACAATAAAGTGCAAAACATATGCGAAATTGCAAACCAACCCAGATAGCACATTTAATACATTGAATGGAGCAATATATCATTTAGTGAACCAATATTTCAAAAACTATATGAAACCAATATTAGACCATTATGTTGTTGATGTTATTGTAAGAAATAACTAAGTACATATACTCGAATGATTTGTAACTGTTTCAAATAAATGTATAATAGAATCAGCTGAAGTAGTTATTACTTTTACACCCGCCCCTTGTGTAACAAAATTGTATAAATTTTTGTTTCAATATTATATACGTACCTACCAATTTGGTCTAATAATAACATTAATATAAAATTTTAAGCCTTTAATGCACCTATAATGTAAAAATCCTTCAAAATGCAACGCACTGTTACATGCGGCAACATTGCAATCAGTTACCCTTATTGTTGACGCATTAACCTCAAACTATAAATCAAAATAGTTGTGTATCGTACATACTTCATTCGTCGTATCGTAATTAGTTAATTTCGTTTATTTGTATCTAGTATTTGCGTGATGTTTTTAAGTGTACATAACAAAAATGGTACATAATAACCATGACCTACATGACATGTCGTTAATTTACACCAAAGCTGGGCAGAATTCTCTGGCTACGAGACTTTTGTAAGATGAACGCTTTCCTCAAGCAAAGGTAATCATTTTGAACACTTATAATTATTTCAAACTTTATTCTGTAACGTGAGAAAATCTTTAAGAAAACCATTCACGGTAATTATTTTTAGAGGTACTTGTGATTATTATGTAGAAACACCTGCCATGGCAAATGTGCGACGTTGTTATACATTCAAAACCTGTTTGCTGTCATAATTTTATAACCGTTGATCAGAGAAAAAAATTGTTAAGTCAACTAAGTATATTTTATTTGGTACAATTTGGTACAACGGGAACATCCTGTATAATTTATTAATACGCAATAAACACTAATAATTTTATAAACTGAGACATGTGCACAGATGCTTTGCACATAAAATCTAAAAAATTTATGATACGAAAATTTGTATCATATAATAAAAATTTTGTTTATAGCTAAGCAATAGTATTTTTCTAGTAAAAATATCTAACATTTAACAACCAGTACCTAATCCATCATAAAAATTTTATTTATACTATTAAAAACGTTTTAAAACAATAAATCTTGGAAATTGGAAATTAATAGAAACATTTTTTTATCTCGTTATTTAGGTATGTGAAAATATAACTTCATGTATGTTTATAGACATTTATGTTTTGGTATATATTTATTTTTATAGGTATTTTATGATCTGATGTCAAAATTAAACTTATTATTGTATAAACCAAAATTTAATCGTTTTTATGATAAAGAATATTACCCAAAGATTTTTAAAAATAAATTTGAGATTTATGGATTTGAGTAGTTTTGTATTCTCCAGAGTAAATATGTAATGGAATTATTTCAGAATTTTGGTGATGATTGTGAAAATTTTAGGAAAAAAATAAATTTGGGATTTAATGAACTGAATTTAGTTTTTGATTTGCTGGAGTCGATATAATTCAGGATTTTTAGATGCTACAATTTTTTTCGTTCAAGTTTCTCGAGAAAATCGATAAAACTTGAAATTTAAAAAATAAATGTATTAATAAATTTGCTGTTTAAGGACGGCTCTGTGCGTATTTGGGAGAGGATGCATTTTTTAAACAACTACGTGCAATATGTACGATAAAATTTTATTTAACAGAATATAATAGTATATTAAACAGCAAGTTTAGAGAAGGAAAGTTTTTACTACACTTATAAGCTATATGAGTTTAGTAAAACTGCTTTTCTTAACAGAGAAAACGTTACTGTTTTTAAAAGAGGCTCCAGACGATATGTTCTTATTAATGAAAATGGTACTCATATTTGGTTTAAAACGAGCATGTCAGCGTGCATAATTGTGCAGTTTAACTATAAAAGATATAGAAGACCGGGCAAAATTTTAGTTGTAACTTAATACCAAAACCAAAAAGAAATGTGTATTTACCGTAGGATCAGAGTGCAACGGATGTGAAATTTATCATAAATATTTTCGATTGAGAACCAAACAAGTAAAACACAATAGATTTTTCACTGATCATTGTTCCTGGCTTACAGCGAAGCGGATACTCAAACACTTAAAAGACATGGACCATGGTAGTCAATTAGTGTGACTGAAAGTTATATCGAGGAAAGTATCGTCAAAAGTTGAAAATTTCAAAAAGTATATTTCATCAGCAAGAACTAGTGGTACCTCAAGATCATTCACGAATACAGATAGAGAATCATAACAGTTTTCAGGAAAAACATTTCGTGTTGTTAACTTTTCAAATTTGAACAATTGTTCTTTTAATGTTTCTAATATTTAAATAAACAATTGTTGCAATGTAAAAAGTAACAATCATTTTGTAATTTAAAAGTTGTTAGCACAGTAAAAAGTGACTGATCTAGTTTGTTAGTTACTTATGTTTATTATAGGTCTGTTCCAACCAGAGTCCGAGACTGGTTTCCAACTGTTACAATTGTTTGGCCAGTTAAGTTGTCAATGTTTTTTCACTTGGGAGAACGTTTCTAACAGTTTCAAATGAGTTTCTAACTCTGGTTGGAACAAACCTAAATATAATCGAAATATAAGTTTTCCAATTTTGCATTACTACAAATACAGATATTATTTTGTCCTATGTACAAGGAATCGAGAAATAAACATTCTCTTATACACTACCAAAGTTTTTTTATTCCTGCTGTGACAACAACAATTTTCTGTCAAATTGTTTTTTTTTTTTATTAACAGTGACATTACTATATAGTAAAGTGACATTTCATCGAGATAAAGTGCCAATTTAGTAAACGATTTTGAATTTAGTAAAATAGCATATTATCAGTCAAAAGGCGAAAAAAAATATTTTGTAGTTGTAATATAATATACAGTGTGGAAGAAAAGTATGGAATAAATTCATTATTTCTAAAACAACGAAGTTTTATGAAATTTCCTCGGACACGTCGATTTTGCTTTTTAAAAAGACTCTTTTTTCTATACCAACGCATTTCCGACGTTCATTTGCTTTTGTGTGATGACGTCATCGGATATTTTTTTAAATAGAACCCCTATATTTCAACGGATTCTTGTAGAGCTTAACTTACTGAATTAAAAAATGTATAATTTTAACACTTTATTCCTTCAACTTTTGGAGAAAAAAATAATCACTAACCATTTGTTACAATCAAATAAAAGCTCCAGTTGACAGATGTCAATTCTGATTAGATTTTGTTTAGCTGCCAGAAACAGTTTCTGAGGTGACTTGATTTAATTTGTTGTTTTTGCTATCAAAAGATGTCATATTCTAACATGCAATCTAATAAAACAAAATAATAAATTAGGGGATCAAATACTATTGAGGCAACCAGAATTTAATTATTAATTAATTAGTTGCTTATTGTTAAATTGTTTTAAAAATAAAGTCCTTATTTTGTGATACTGACGATGAATTTACTATATACATTTTACTCTCAACCAGCCCATCACAGACACAAATGGGAATTTAGTTTAGTTTGTAGGCTTCCGTGGCTGTCGTT
The DNA here is from genome assembly GCA_037114965.1 of Monochamus alternatus. Lineage (NCBI taxonomy): Eukaryota > Metazoa > Arthropoda > Insecta > Coleoptera > Cerambycidae > Monochamus > Monochamus alternatus. Next base: position 77,963,224 of record CM073427.1, read on the forward strand.
AATGGTCAGGTGATTTCCGAGCTGGTTGCCACGTCATCGGTTTAGAACTCTTGACATTTCGAGGGACATATCGCTCTCTTCTTCAGAAGTTACTCTGAAACTAATATTCACATTTTTTCCAAGTCGATTTTATTGGATCGGTTATTATTTTTTTTTTCGAAAAGTTGAAGGAATAAAGTGTTGAAATTATACATTTTTGAATTCATCAAATTAAACTCTACAAAAATCCGATGAAAAAATATAAGGGTTCTATTTAAAAAAAATATCTGATGACGTCATCACGCAAAAACAAATGAACGTCGGAAATACGTTGATATAGAAAAAAGAAACTTTTTAAAAAGTAAAATCGACGTGTCCGGGGAAATGAATTTATCCCATACTTTTCTTCCACACTGTATATATAATAATTTATATTAAAAAAAATTTAAACACTACATTCACAATAAAGCTTAACTCCTGTGCAAGCATTTTAACAGCCAACATAACTTTTTTAGTGTAACAATTAAAAAAACTAATAAATTTAATTGAATTAAGGGAATTATATCAGGATCTCTATGTCGGCTGTCTATTTATTGTTTCATCTTTTGTTTCAAGAGCGTCAGGGCGAAACACATTTATTCGAAATAGCGAACACGTATTTGTACATTTCTCTCTGGATGAGCCGTATGTATTACAAGTCCATATCGTTCTTGATGTAATTTGCTAAAAGGTTTTGTCTAAAGTGGAGTTCCCGCTTAACTTAACAAGTGATTCGATATCATGTATATATGTATGAGGTATAGTCGGGGGAAGAATCGGAAACTTTTTGAGCTCTAACCGCAGGGATTTTGCGCCATCCGTCAGAGTTGGCCTGTGATGCCGGCGGAATTGATCCCTAATTCAAATACGGTGAAAATTTGTTTTAGAAATTCAAAAAAAAAGTTATTTAGTTGGGAAAATTTGCGCTTACTTGTCTACTATTTGTTGGTTGATGATTTAATATATCCAAAGTTATTGCTTATTGTTAATAGTTTAAATACGTGGCAAAAGAAATAAAATGATAATTGTGGGAAAGCGGATGAAATTAAATTATTAAGATTGCTATGTCAAAAACAAAAGTTAGACAAAAACGTATAAAAAACAAAATCAATTTGACTCTGTATGCTATGACAAGATACTTATACTAAATTTCAAAATAAAATTTTTTTAAATATTTCAAAACTATAATGAACAAGGGAATAACAGTATTATTTAGTTTTCAAAGAATACACCTTTTTAAAAGTATAGGTTTGAATTAGTTAAGAAATATTTTAATTAGTGATTTATATGAATATAGATGATTATTTATTTATTACTACTAACGTAAAAAATATATTTTAAATACTTTTATATCTTGTATAATAAAGAAAGATTTATGTGCCTTTTACAATACAGGGTGTCCGGAAACTACATGAAGAAAATGTCAACATTGCATTTCATGTAACATTTTTTCGAAAAGCCTATATTAATAAAGCTACGTAACTTCAATGTTATTTTTTAACTTTGTTTTTTGGCTATAACTTTTTTTATATTTTAACGATTTTGTTCAAATTTGGCTATTTTATAGCAGTTTCAGATATAATATTTATAAAATTGTAGCGTTCTAAAGAGTATAAAGGCCAGGTGCTAGGTGAAGATATGATCATAACTTTTTGTCTATAATTTTATTGAAATTTTGACATTTGACATTTCCATAGAGACTGATGATTTATCTAAAAATTTGATACTCTTGCTTTAAGTAAAAAAGAAACAACCGTTGGATAGGAAATCGACATTTAAATTTATTAAACATCCAGTGAATCCAATTTTTTACGATCAAAGTGTTCTTTGAAAACAATTGAATGATAGTTGTCACACTATTGCTTTGCCAGCAATTTTACGTCTTCATTCAAACAAGGTGCAAACAGAAACGCAATCTTTTATGAGAAAATACACATGAATGATAGTTGTCACACTATTGCTTTGCCAGCAATTTTACGTCTTCATTCAAACAAGGTGCAAACAGAAATGCAATCTTTTATGAGAAAATACACATTTAATTAATTTATTTTAACAGAACAATTTTCAGTTATTGTCTGCTTTGACCTGCGCATCCGCCATTTTTTAGAATCTCTTCAAATTAATTTCGAATGTTTCTCATTTCTGCTATTCCTCAATTCCTATTTTTTTTTCTGTTGGATTTTTTTTACAAACAAAATGCTACCTACAACATCAAATCATTATTCTGCGTATCTGAAACAGTATTACTTGCTGCAATATTGTTTTTTCAAATGTATATATGTATTTTTCAGAACTGATATTTTCTAAAAGTACAATAATGAATAGTAAGTATATAAAATAATGTTAGGTCATTTGTACAGACTCTGTTATATATCAGAACAGCATAAAAAACGATTCTCAGCATTCTTCCTTGAGAATAACGTACACTGACAAATATTATTGTAAATTTACACGTTTTTTTCTAAAGATACTTAAAAATGTAAAATTACATATCATGTGTACACAAACACGATTTTTATGAAACATATTGAGACAAAATGAAATATCAGACATTCGATATAAATGAAAATTTACATATTTATTTAAAATCATAAAATATTATTGAAAGTATTATTGTTGATAAAATTAAAATACAATAGAATAGAACAAAATAATATAAAGATGGATAATACAGAGTATATAGGTAGATTATTATACTGCAAATTATTATATTTTAGAAAATAGGATATAGTTAAAATTTATCTAATATTGGGACATGATCTCACATTTATGAAGAGTACATAAACAAAAACAGATTTAAACCCAGAGCAAAGCATATTGAATGAACAAGTAAATATCATAGAGTAATTTCACACTGTAAAAAATAATTACAGTAAAAATAGATGGCAATTTATTTACCACTCATTATTGCTGTAATTTTCTTATCGATTGTGACTTTACAAATAAAATGTAAAATTACGTTGTAAATTTATTTTGCGGTGTAATTTTAGGTTTTGCAATTGTAATATTACTTTGTGATTTTACAATACAAAAAGTATTTTTACAATGTAATTTTCACAATTACTTGTAAAATTGCAGAATAGCTTTACAGGCAGTTGTATAGTTACATTGTAATAATACATTTTATATTATGACTACAATGTAATTTTTTTATTTATTGTACAGGATGGTCCAATTTGGACAATTATGTATAGAAAGTTTCTTCTATTTTCCAAAAAGACAGAAAAAAGTAGCCAATATATTTGGAGCTTAATTTTTGAGAAAAATTGAATAATGAGAATCTCATTTCGATTTTTCTAATTGTTATATTAATATTTATACATTGAAAAGACATTTTTTCTCTATGTGTAGTATGTAGTAGCTTGAGAAATTTTTTTATAACTTCTAGTTTTCCGTTACTATCACAAACATATATATTTTTTAATGAAACATAATACGTATGTAATATGGGGCATCATAAAATAGGCCTAAAATAAAAAAAAATTATAACGAAACTAATCAAGATATCGAAATGAAATTTTCGTTATTCAATTTTTCTCAAAAAATATTCCCGTGACATTTGGACTATCTTTTCGGAGAATAAAATAAATCTCCTGAAAGTGTCGAAACTGACCTAACCCGTACAGTCAACTTTAGAAAAACTTACTTTAAAAATATCTTGTTTACAACACTCGAATTCACTAACAATGTTTTAACATAGATACCTAAAAAAAATGTGAATAGTAATTCATTTATACCTAATAGATTAATATGCCTACATGAGAAAAATTTAAACTCAGCAGAATAGTCCTTTTTAAATTTATAATTAAAATTTTTGGACAAATTGTGTGAAAACATTTGTTTGTACTTTTCCTAACTGATTATATAAATAGTTATTTTGTACTCCGATAACGGCTCAGTTAGCTAATTAGTAGTTACAGCTTTATTATATCTTCAATATATTAACTGTCCTTTGCTTATTTTTTTAGCTTAGAAAGACATGTACATACAGGTACTGAAGTAATAAAATATTATAGTTTTACGGCAATTTTTTATTAAAATTTGGTACCTGCACATTTAGGTTATTTGTACAAAACCGAACACTTAACATTATACAAAACATATATAACAATGTAAAAATATATTCATAGAACTAAAGTTAACATTTTATAATATTCAAACGAAATCTATGGATGGTCCTATTACAAAGTAATATTAATTATATCAATGTGCATATACTCGCGTCAAGAATTCAGACGTCTTACGTCACGGCTGACGTTACATATTTGTTTTTATTGTCAAGGTAATTTTCGATATTTTGTCGCGTTAAAAACAATCATTTTTTGCAATTTAGTGCAATATACAATGCAACCTTTTAGTGTAGTATATAGTTTTATTACTATTAGTTGCCATTTCTTAAATATTTTGACGAAAATATAATGAATTATTCATTTGTTCGTATGACGCAAGTCGTCTGAATTCTTGTCGCGAGTATAGATAAGTAGGTACCCAGAACTTAAATCATGCAAATCCTCCAGAAGCCCCTGTTCTTCAAATATGTATAAAATATAATTCTAATAGAAAATAATATGTTTTTTATATATTATGTAAGATGAACAAATCAAAAGTGGGGTATCCATTTTATTAGATGCAAGGATACCAATATTTCTTTGCTTCAATAATTATGTATAACTTACATTCTTAATCTCATTTAGGTTATGTTAGAACCAACACTAGACAAAACTATTTATAGTACTAAAAACACTCACTTGTCACTCTAGATATGATTATATTGCTAGTCACTACTCACTAAATTAATTATGTAAGTACCTAGGTCCTAGGTACACGCTGCATTCATCGAAATGAAGCAAGAAATAATAAAGGCGTCACCACCCAACGCTCTCAATAGTTAGGTTAGCGCGTTTTAAAATTAGTGGTACATTCACATACACATTAGGCATATTTTTACAGTCAATAATATAGTAAATTTGGTATTTTCAGTAATTTTACAATGTAAAAATGGATTTCACATTGTTAATTGTAAATGTATTACAATATATTCTATAAATGTGTACATTATATTATAATTACATAGGAAGTTTACGGTTTTGATGTATATTGGCAGTTTTCTTGTAAAATTGCAAGCGTCAGTGTAATATCATCATTATTTTTAGAATTATTTTAAGACAATTATAACGATATTCTTACAAAGTATATTTGTAAAGTTACTGGCCTTTTTTTCAGTGCATATATATATATATATATATATATATATATATATATATATATATATCGTCAGGAGTCAAGCAAATATAATAAAAATATTAACATTTAAAGTAAATAAATTTTATAAAATGCAGTGAAAAACATTAAAACAGTGCATCGAAAAACTCATTAAAATCATATGTATGAACCATATTGCCAATTTGATGTATAAAATAGATGTTATAAAATGATAATTATTTATTTTCTTGGGAATTTCTTTCAGTGTTTATGCGTTCGTTAATTGCATGCTTTGCCTTATCAGGTTCTACAGTAGACCAGAACAGAAGTATATTTTCAAATCATTTATTAGTTCTTATTGATTTTTTGTTTTCAAAATTGTATTTGTAAAAGTCCCCTGTACATCCAATTTTTTTTAATAACTTCTGAATCACTCTGTATATTACAGTAATATATGGTATGGATACTGTGTACATTTACTCATCATTTTTATCAGTGTATATATAAAAGATGTTCTATTAGAACACCTGCAAAACGAAATAAAATATTGTGCACTTTTTTATGCATAAAACAATTGAAATTATAAAATAGATAAATAATTTTTAATTAATTCACACACATTTTAGGAAACAATAGATTATTTAAAACATGGGAAGTAATTTTGTTAGTATGAATTGAATCTAACTGAAACTTTTGCAAAATTTCGGAGACATGTTAATTCCGATTTGATCTAAATTTAAAATCACACAACTCTTATTTGCTCCGCCAAATTTTCATAAAAAAATTAGACAACCGACTAATATTTTAATGTAACTGCCAGCATCCTCGCCGAAACTTATTCTTCCTACTGTACCCCCTGAAACAAACTCACTATGGCAATAAATTATGAGTTTCTCGACCAAAATTACAAAGATTGGAACCAATCTAAAAGTTTTCAACCAATCAGTAGAGAACATTACCCCTTCCAAGGCGAACGCGATCAGATCACCCTCTCGCCTCAATTGTTTCATGTATGTTTTATTTGCCGGCCTCCGGCGGCGCCACAGGAACGAAAACGGCGCTGCTTGACATAGGAATCGTGTTTTTACGTCTTCCATCTCAAATAGATAAAAGCTTTCATTAAATTCCTGGAAAATTCCAGTTTGATTTTTGATAGTGTACAGGATTTTCATAACCATTGTTATATAACTTCAAGAGCAGTTTATACCGTTCAAAATTAGGGAAATACCTTTAAATGTAGCTTCTAAAACGAACATGTACCGGATGTTCTCATATAAATAATAATAAAACTGAACAAAATATTTTGCGCATAGTTATTTCTTCCAGTGTGTAATACTGTTGTTACTAATAAAATAGTAATATTAATTAAAATAACGTAAGTACAGGTTGCTTAGTAAAGAATAAGCCAACTTTGCTTTGAAGGTGTAAGTCTGAGAAATTATTTTTTTTATTTCATGATAATATTTTTATTTGTGGGTAATTGTACTCAAATTTTGGAGAAGAATGTTTTTTATTTGAGATAAACACGAGCATCTAATTGATTTTGAGTATTTAACTCAAAATCCAGGGTGTTCTGATTTCCTTTATGATTTTTTTATGTCTGAAGATTTTCGAGAAATGATTAGTTATTTTGAAACAACCTTTGATTAGTTTTAAAAAAGGTGTACTTGTTGAATGTACCAAAACGCACTAGAGAAAACTGCGTTTAACATATTTGTTAAGCTTGGCGATTAATATATAAATTCTAACAAATTTAATTCAAAAAGTTATTACAGTTAGTACCTAATGTCGTTCTCATAAAACTGCATGAAACACAACACAAATAAATATGATAACATGAAAGAAATACATTTAAATAATAAAACAAACAAAATATCACTTAAACCAAGAAGCAATAGCAAAAACAAAACCTTTATCTCAAATTTATTTTTGAAATATACACCATAGAGCTATTTAGTGATTGTAATATTAGTTGAATGAATTAATATTTGTTGGAATTATGGTATACAGGGTATCCCAACGAAAACTTACTCCTTCTATAATTAGAAAACCAAAAAATATTTCAAAATTCACCGACCTGTCGATTTTTTTTCTTGGGGTGGAAGTTTTTTGACAGTCAACTCGATATGTTCATCAACCTAATCCCTAGCATCCCCAACTTCAAAATTTCAAATGCAACTATCCCACTTGTCTTGTCGTTTCGAAAAACGATATATCATTGTATTCACAATGAAAAGGGCTTTAAAATGATGTGCCAAATGTGAGGTAGTTTTATTTAAAATTTTAAAGTTGGGATTGCTAGGGATCATCGAGTTGGGTTAACTGTCAAAAATAGCCCCTCCACCCCAGAACAAAAATCGACGGTTCTCGGTTAATTTTGAAATATTTCAAGTCTTCAAGTTTTCATTGGGATATCCTATGTATACTTGTCAAATAGTAGTAGTAGTAGAAAGGTAAATACCCGTTAAATATCCGCATGTTTACTTCTCTCGGTGAAAGTAAAAAATAATTCAATTTTTAAGTTTGTCTGTTAAATTTTGATAAAGTAGCATTACTGGTAAAAAAAGTATTGTGAAAATTATTACAAACGGCAGTTTTACAGCTGATTATGCCTAGAGTATGTATATTTGGGTAGATTTTCAAATTTAATGACTTGAAAGGGAGTGGATTGTTGGGTTGCGCAAAGCAGGTTTGTCAGCGAGAGAAATTTCTAGAGGGATTAACAGATCCTTACGTACTATAGTATGGTGATACCAGGCATGGAGTCAGGAAGGCCGTGGACACAGACCAACAGGCACCGGTCGTAGTAGAAAACCATCTCCATTTTGAAGAAATCGTGCATTTTAAAACACACAAAATTGACCAGACGTCAAAAAGTTGATACTCAAAGTATCACATTTTCTAAAAGTCGCCATTAAACGAAATAGACGTATACCTTTATTTCTTAATTTATTTAATTAAAATAATTTTTCGTTTTACTTGTAGGTAATCTTTACTGCATATTTAGTTTTACGAGTATCGAAAGAATTTAAAGCATATCCCTTTTATTATTTACATTCCATGAAAATGACTAATAAATTTGATGATAAAAATATTTTTTTTAACTCTACTGATATGAACACTTCTACATTTCCGTACATTATTATTATTATTATTATTATTATTATTGGTTTTTATTACTTTCATTCCCAGATATGCTGTATGATTTTAGCTAAACCAAACTAAAGTAAATAGTCTTATCAGTATATCGAAGTTGATTATTTCGTTAATCTGGACGTAAAAATATACATATTTTTTATATAAGATCATTCAACTGAGGTTGATGTCTAAATCTTAATAAATAATTTATAGTTTTCATTATGCTCTATATAAATTTTGTTGATTATTTTTATTATCGATGCCTCTTGTAACTATTCTTGAGGCACATTTAATAATAATGTAATAATAATATATCTACCCCTCATTCTAATCACGAGGATTAGTCCAAAAGTTGGGAGACTTGTGTGAGAGAGGGGGCGGCATATCATTATTAAGCAGGCTGCATTTGCGCCGAGAAACGACTTACGTTGGCAGGCTCTAACCACCATTCAGTGCACGAATGAGAAAAACCTTATTAATTAGGATGATCAAACGCAATCCGATATCAATTACATTGATCCAAGCCAACGTTCTTCCATATTACCATACCCGCGGAGTGCTATACTCGCGACAAGAATTCAGACGACTTACGTCATACGAAAAAATGAATAATTTATTATATTTTCATCAAAATATTTAAGAAACTGCAACTGATAGTAATAAAACTATATACTATACTAAAAGTTTGCATTATATATTGCACTAAATTTCAAAAAATGATTGTTTTTAACGCGAGCAAATATCGAAAATTACGTTGACAATAAAAACAAATGTGTAACGTCAGCCGTGACGTAAGACTTCTGAATTCTAGACCCGAGTATAATCCTCTCCATAAATACAGGATAATTCGGAAATACTAGGAAAAAATTGGTATATAATCTGTATGGGAAATTATTTTGTTATTTTCCCAAATTCTAATTTTTGGAGGCCGTGGGGCCCCTTGAAATTGGGCCTAAAATTTTATTTTTTACAAATACCTCTGGAACCCCTAAGCCGATTTTAATGGAATTTGGTATGCGGTTGTAAATAGTCTATATGAACATTATTAAAAAAGTAGTTTTTTAAAGTATCACAGAGGGCGCTTAATTTTTTGAAAAACTTTTACTTCTATTTTTTTTAAATTCCTTGCCAGCGCATTAAAAGTACCGTTTAATTCTACACAAACAAAATAGTAGTCGCGTTAAAAACAATCATTTTTCGCAATTTTGTGCAATATATAATCCAAACTTTTAATGTAGTATATCGTTTTATTACTCTTAGTTGCAGTTTATTAGTTATTTTGAAGAAAATATAATTAATTATTCATTTGTTCGTATGACGTAGGTCATCTGAATTCTTGCCGCAAGTATACACAGGGTGTTCTGAAAGTCTGTCAGGAAACTCCGGGAGGTGATTCTACGAATTAAATTAATAACAGTATGTACTGAAAATTTTTTTCGAATTGTCAATTATTTGCAAGCTACAGCTTGTCAAAATTCAGTTTTTTTATTTTTCTTTTAAAATAACTTATTTAATTCAAGTTCAATTATTCTCTCATTTGGCATATCCACTGAGTAGATCTAGATCTATTGAACCAGTCAAAGAAAATTTTTATTATGCGCCGCCAGAGGAAACTTTACTTAAAACTCAGAATTAGTTTTATTCATAATTTTTTGTTCTTGCTAGACATCACAGAAATTTCAACATTATTGAAAAGAGAAACTATCATAAAAAATTATGTACTCTTTATTCAAGTCGATAAATGTAACCGTTTATCACGAAATTATTAATTATTAAAATGTTATTATTTTAATACGTAGAATTATCTCCCGGAGTTTCCTGATGGAAATTCAGAACACCCTGTATAAGACAAACTAGAAAAATGATGAATGCATAAAATGAGAAAGGTGGCTTCAAACAGATTAAGTGACAGATGTTAATGTTATTATGCTGTCACTTTTTTCAAGGAATTTAAAAAATTTCGTAATTTAAAAAATTTTCAATTATCCGTTTCTTTGCTAAAAATAAAACCATAAACCTGAATTTTTTTGTAGAATACCAAGCCTTAAATGAAGAAAGCATTTGGTTTAGCATTTAGAAAAATATTCGTCTTAATATCCTTATCAATTATAGGCTCTCCATCTTGTTTAAGAATATTTCAGTTGTATTTGCCAATGATAGCACTACACCTTTAATAATTTTTTTTTAGAAAATTAAACTTCAAATGAAAAAAGTGAAAAGTATGTTTTTGTGTAGAATGACGCTGTTTTGAGGCAAATTATTTGGAAAGAAATGGAAAAAACTTTTTGAAAAAAAAACTAAGGGATATTACGCATGACTAGTGCCCTCTGTGGTACTTCACAAAATATATTCTTAATAATGTTCAGACAGACAATCTATTACCCCGTACCAAATTCCATTAAAATCGGCTTAGGGGCTCTGATAATATTTGCAAAAAACAACATTTTGGACCCAATTTAAAAACGACCGTAGGAGCCCCAAATAACAAAAATCAGAATAACAAAAAAATATGGGTCAAATAATTGCTCACATAGATTCTATACTTAAATTTTTTTCATAGTTTTCCACCCTGTATAGTCGATCTACGGCCTACTGCCCGAGGAGTTCGAACCTGCGATGGATGGCAAACACGATTGAAGTAATGACCTCTCGATCACCGACCGATCATAATATTTATAATAAAACACAAACAAATTTCTTCATGATTTATTTCTCGTACTTTATTTGTCTTATTTAGAAATTCTGGTATGTACAATTTGAACAGTAAAAAATAATGAGGTAGTACCCATAAATTAACGCGACAAATCTAACATTATAACTACCACTAAATAATAAATTATTTCTTATATTTACAATATCTTACAAATTTCATCATAATTTTATCCAGCAAATAAAATAGTTCAGTTAATACTATTATAATGATTTCCGAAATAAAAAATAACAATCAATAAATAATTCGAACAACCTTAATTTACACGACGTAAGGTCTGTACAGAGATTCACTTTCGTGTATTTTTCTCAAATCACTTTGATTAGGTTCTATGAGAGGGACTGGAGTTTCTGGACTCTCTTGGCTTGATATGGAAGGACTTGGTTTGAAGTTATTCTGGGAGGAATTCGAGGTAGGCTGCGATTTCGTCGTTTCCCCCTCTTTCGAGGACTTGGCCTCCTGGTGGGCCTTTTTGCTCCTTTTCCACTTCATTCGTCTGTTCTGGAACCATATTTTGACCTAAAAACAATAAAAAGTCATTCATAAATCTGTAATAGACGCTTTTTGTTCATTACATTCGTATAAGACATGATGAGCTCAAACATAATATTTAGGTGTCTAGTATCTCCAGTTTAGTCTTGACCCATTCTTTCTCACTCACCCTGTATATTTTTTAAGGAAAGTTGACTGCTTTTCAATTTTACTCTTGACTTCATGCACTAATTTTTTATGATCACATATTTAAAATTACAAAAAAATGTATATTGTTTATTTAATACCCGCCTATGAAATTTTTAAAAGGGTAGAGTTTAAAGTAGTCTCTATTTTAGTTAAAATGTAACACTATTTGAGAATTATTACTTTTTTTTACAATGACTATACAAGGAGAAATAATGTTGTCTCATTATTAGCATAACTATTCCAAAATTGTTCGAAAATTATTTTTGTCATGTCAAAAAAACAGTATACTACAAATTTTTAAGATCACATTACAAAAACTATTAAAATTGTTGAGAAATTTCAAAATACAATTGAAATATTCAACACCCTGTGTGTCTTAAACCGCCAATACTATATCGAGGCATTATCAAACTTACAACGTATTAGACTACAAAATATTATTACAGAAATGTTATTTAAGGCTGTCCACCCAGGATTAACATAAAGCAAAATAAACTATAACAAGTTTAGATTTGCTGAAATTGGATCATTTCCTTCAGCTTTCAGATGAAAACACGTTAGAAAACATGGCTACTAATTTGAAAACACTGAATATTAGGTACCGTTTCGTTTTGTATCGCATTTCGTCAAAAATACTTAATAATTACTTCAATTCGAGTGTTAATGGTTTTTTTAAAGAATGGGCTTGTTTAGCATTTTTTTTATTTCATAAATCGAGAGTAGGTATAAGTGAAAAATGATGGATCTGCAAAATTTTATTCGAACGTTTAGTACCTTAAAATTAATTACAAATTTCAAGCGCGCTAGAATGGGGCGTGGCCAGGCGTTACATCACGTCACGCATAAGCCCAGCGATTGCACTCGACTTAATGCTAGTTACATGCATTTTCACAGTCTGGTTCCTGTTGCATACGGCTTGTTTTGAGTCCAAAAAAGAATTTTAAGTATTACATAGTTTCAGAATGCACAAATATAAGTACAAATGCGTCCGAAAAATTATTTATTTGTTTGCCAATGGCCACATATGCAGAGTGTTTTTAATAGCGTATATACAGATGCACAAATAAAATTCACCCAGTAGGTGTAGGTTTTTATTAGCGTAGTACTAAAATATAATGCTGAAATATAATAATTTCCTTTAACTTTTTGGGAGAAAATGCGCTAGAGAACATGAAAAACCGTGAAATGTACTTTATCACTGTGTCCTAGCCACCGTGAAAAATACGTAATAATTTGCATCTCATCAAGTGTTATTAGTTTTTTAAAATAATTCTGCGGGGTGTGATAATGTGTATGTCGAAAAAAATGTGTAGTTGACCTGTAAAATACAGGATATTTTATGATAAAACATAACAGTTGAAAATGTTGCCTTTTTTCTTATTCTAAATGACTTAGCCTGGACACTGTTATACAACCTTGAGAAAACTTGTATAATAGACATGGTCAAGAGATATTCTTTCTAACTTACTTAGTTTTTTTTAGACTGTCCCAACAAACAGCTATCAAATTTGTTGAACATTTGCATATAAAAACAGCCTTCTTAAGATCATTTTGTTACATAAGCATAGGGTCCCAAATTAATTGAAAATTCATAATTTTTAAATCCCTTGGCATATTTTTGGAAACACCCTGTATGATGTTGTAAGTTGCTACCTCATAACTACCCGCCAAATTATTTTTCATACAGAAACAACAATATCTTTTGCATATTATTTCATTTTATGTCAATGTTAGGAAAAAAACTCATTGTCGTTAATAAAAATAAGTCGATACAAATAAAATATTTCGGTACGTATATTTCATAAATTCTGTTACAGGATATATGCCGCAAAATGAACTATTTCACATCGTATTAGTTTGTCTGGGATGGCTCTCAGTTATTGTTAAGTAGATTGAATCAAAACTGTTTTCTTGTTCCTAAGAGTTATGGGCGAGTTAAGAACAACTCCAAACAAACAGACAGAAGTCATATTTTAGGATTGCGATGACTAACTGCACAAAATGTGACGTCTATTTATCACGTCTCTGGAATCTAATCCAATACGGGTCTTGATTTTAATTTAATGTGAAAATAAAAGCGGCAGTTACTGCTATAAATTCGTCCTCGAAATGAGCGTAATGATTTATGCTAAAGGGCTGCAGGGATATTATAATTTCCACGGCAATAAAATATTTATTCGTGTAGATACATTAATTAATATACAGGGTGTTTTAACTGTGCTTTTCTACAATTATCACAGGTCCACAAAAAAAGTAGTGTGTGCTGAGGGTCCCATTAAATTTTTTCCATGTATTTTTTCCCGCTGAACACGAATCTGAAGTCAAAATGGGGGTTCGCACAGCAAATTTTAGAGAAAACCCATAAAAACGATAAAAATCACATCAAAAGTTTACACAGGTCCACAAAAAAAAAGTAATGTGTGCTGAGAGTTAGACTATATTTTTCTTTTGTATTTTTTCCTGCTGAACACGAATCTAAAGCCAAAATGGGGGTTCGCATAGCAAATTTTAGGGAAAACCCATAAGAACGATAGAAATCACATGTTTACACAGGTCCACAAAAAAAAGTAATGTGTGCTGGGAATTAGACTATATTTTTCTTTTGTATTTTTTCCTGCTGAACACGAATCTGAAGTTAAAATTTGGGGTTACGCAGCAAATATTTGAGAAAACCTAAAAAAATCTATAAAAATCACTTTCTCGTAATTTATTCTGTATGATACGCTCTAAAACTGAAACAATGTGAAATGCTGTGAATTACTGAATATTTACTAGTTTACAGCTACCATAGCCGTGATCTGTCTAAACTTTTGATGTTATTTTTATCGTTTTTATGGATTTTCTCTAAAATTTGCTGTGCAACCCCCCATTTTGACTTCATATTCGTGTTCAGCGGGAAAAAATAGATGTAAAAAATATAAAGGGACACACCACTTTTTTTTGTGAACCTGTGAGTGTAGAAGAAAAACAAACCTTTTTGTAACAAATATTTCTATACATTTTTTATTAGGAATTAATGAATTATTTAAATGATTTAACCAATAAAATTCAAAGTGGCTTCGTTACTTACCTAGAACTTCATAAACATAGTTTTTCTACTTTGTAAAAGCGAAGAGCCAGGATTTTATTTGAACCTTTGTGTGAAGATTTATTCATATATTATTAAAAACTTAGCTAAGCATTTCTCTTTCATTTATTAGGAAAAGTTTCTTGATAAACATTCTAAAAATTTGGGAAATTAATTTTAACACTTTTAAATATGCAGGGAGTGCATTCGCCAAAACAGGACAGCCGTTCAGTATGTAATAAAAATGGTTTAAGAAATGAAGATATTTGCACTTTACTTTACACTTTAACTGACATTCGTCATTAGTTTAACAGTTGATCTACATTTACGGTTGCTATGGAAACTAAGGACAATTGTTTTCTCATACCAAGCTATTTAATAGAAACATTGCTTTTCCTTTTTACGCCTTAACTTTGAAGTAGCTTTTAAGATTTGAACAACTGAAATAAATATTTAGCTCTTTGAATCCTCCGGTATTTTAATAACTTCAATATTTTCTAAAAGTTGCGGTCTTGTTAGCAAACGTCTGTATTTATTAAACCATTTTTATTACATACTAAGAGATTGTCCTGTAATTTTGGCGAATGCGCTTCCTTCATACTTAAAACTGTTAAGATTAATTTTCCTAATTTTTAAAATGGTTATCAAGAAACTTTTCCTAAGAACTGAAAGAACATTGCTTAGGTAAGTTTTTAATAATATCTGAAAAAACCTACACACAAATTTTTAAATAAAATCCACGTTTAAATTTCACTCTTCGCTTTTACGCAGAAAAACCTTGTTTATGAAGTTCTAAGTAAGTAACGAAGCCACTTTGGATTTTATTGGTTAAATCATTTAAATAGTCCATTCATTCCTAATAAAAAAAGTATAGAAATATTTGTTATAAAGAGGTCTGTTTTTCTTCTACACAATAATTGTAGAACAGCACTGTTAAATTAAAAAATTAATTATCACAAATATTGTAGCACTTGGTATAAATGTATGTTTTCTCAATCGACTCAAAGTCAAGTATTCTATCACCTCCTAAAATTATTGTAACGACTTGCAAGGCACCCTGTATTATTAATATACATGGTGTTAAAAAAAGAGTGTAAAAATTTCAGGAGGTAATAGTACGAACCAAAATAAGCAGAAAAGTCTTAATAAACATGGGTCCGCATAGTAACTAACGGTTGCGGTGATATGGATCACTATTCGTTTTTCAAACATTTTATTTTATTATGAATAAACGGACAAAGGAAGCTTTTAACAAACAAAAAACAAAGTTACATCCGTCCATTTCCAAGCAGGCACGACATCTTCGTCGTAACGATATTCGAACTCTTTCGAAAATACCCTCCTTGGTTTGGATTTCTTGACACTTTTGATTAATCCGTAGCTGCAGCTCTTCTAGGCTATTTACAGGAGTACCATACACTAATGTCTTCAAATATCACCAAACAAAGAAATCTAGAAGGTTCAGATCAGGCGATCTTGGAGGCCATAAAACAGGTCCGGCCCTTCATACCCATCTATGTGGAAAAGTTTGGTGTAAATGCTCTATAACGGCCAAGACAAAATGAGCTAGAGCACCTTCATGCTGGAACCACATTTGTTGCCTCTGATTCAAAGGAATGTCTTTCAAAAACTCATACAGTGTGTTCTGCAGAAAGTTGAGGTAAGCAGCGCCTGTTAATCGGTTTGGTAAAACAACAGGACCTAGAAACCTGTCACCTACAATACCCATCCAAATGTTTCATGAAAAACGTGCCTGATGTCCAGATTCTATTAGAGCATGAGGATTTTCGTCGGCCCAAATATGCGTATTGTGAAAATTAAACACTTCATTTCTTGTGAACGCGCAAGAAAACGAGGGTCTTCAGCATCATGACGTAGAAACCAGCGGCAAAAAAATCAAACGTGCTTGATGATCATTTATTGGATTTAAGGCCTGTACTCGTGGCACATGGTATGGATAAAGCAGTTGCTCGTGAAGGATTCTCCAAACAAGAGGACTACTAATTCCTACCTCGGCTGATATTCTCTGCACACTCGTACCTGGATTCTGCTCTATCAGTGCTAGAATTTCTTCTTCTGCTCTAGGAGTTGATACCTTCCTTGGTCTTCCGGATAAATGGCGCTGTTTGCTCAAGGAACCGGTATCACGCAATCTTTGGTGAATTCTTCCAAACATGCGTTGTGAAGGAATCTGGCGATTTGGATAAGCGTCAACATAAAGATGTCGCGCTTCGGTGGCGTTCTCATTAGCACGACCATACATGAAATGCATGTCTGTTAATTCTGCGTTAGAGTAACCAGCTATAACGAAAGAAAACTTGTGCACTGAGAATAACTGTCAAATACGTACTGTTTATTTTACAGAACATTAACCAAATATTATAAGAAAATACGCAACGTTTTTGCAAATTAGAAAAAGGGGCTAAAAAACATAAAATATTCCATATCTCCGCAACCGTTACTTTGCGGGTCATGTTTATTGAGACTTTTCTGCTTATTTTGGTTCATACTATTACCTCCTTAAATATTTTACACTCTTTTTAACACCCTGTATAGTGGACAAGGAAAATTTACTATTGCTTTAATATTGAAACCTTACCTGTGTTTCTGTTAGCATTAGGCTAGTCGCTACTTCAAATCTCTTGGGTCTGGATAGATATTTATTTTGCCTAAACTGCTTCTCTAATTCTAAAAGTTGCTGGGACGTAAAGGCAGTCCGTGGTCTTCTCGTTTTTCCTAAAAGAGCGTGACCTGGTCCGCAACCTGCAAAGAAATTACGCGAATTAGTTTTAAAATATAAACTCAACAAAATGGGTTTTGAAGTTTGTAATATATTTTATGTCGGCATTTGCATACAACTGATTTTCAAGTTATAAAAAACAATTTGGAATTTCGACAGATAACATTGCTCCATACCCTGGTACAAGTTTCACTGAATTAATTACTATTACAGCTAGTAATGAGATGGCCTTAGAATTATTTATTCTAATTCTAGTTTCTCTAACTGTACTTTTAATTAAGTAAAAGAATATTTCTTTGATTTAAAATTTCTTAACTGTATTCTATTTTCGCATCATTACTTTTACCACCAGTACTAAAAGTAAGTTACTTTTCAACATGCGTTCAAATGATACATTTATTGATGTTTGTAGAAAAAAAGATTTCCTTTCAATAATACAATTACAATACAACGTTTCTGTTCTATTACTAATAATAACGAAAATAGGGTAAAAAATTCTTCTCAACGCCGGCCCGTTACGGGGCAAGCCATTGGTGTAGGTACGGCGTGGCCACGATTCGCCATTGATACAAGCAATAAGTTGCCTGTATTCATAGTAGCTGAACTATTGCAAGGCAGAAGTGGTAAGACACATTATATGAGAAATATTTTTCAAAAAATCCTGACAAACTAAGAACATGAGTTTAGTACAAGCAGAAGTAAAACAACAAACTAGAGTGCAACAAAATATGAAATTAACTATGGTACACCAAGTTTTATGTTTTCATTAAAATTAATAAAGAAGTTATTGAAATAGAAAACTAATAAAAAAATTTCACCGCCCTGTATTTCAAAAACTATCAAATTTTGTACTGAGGTACCTTGGATCAGATCTTCATATTATCGCCCCAAGAAACCTATGTTAGCTTCTTATCCAGATGTTTCATATACACCTTGTGTGCTATAAAAATTACAGGCAAATATACCACTCATTATACAAAGTATTCTAAAATACGGTACCAAGTTGAATAGCCACAACACAAAATTCTGCGACCTTTCTTTGTGAGGATTTTATTATTTGACAAGCAAAATGATATCAAGCAATTTGCTATATATTATTGGCTATATTTTTACAAGCCATATAATATTTAGCCACACTCCGTTTACTTCAATCACCGTCACGATAAAATGTGAGGCAATTAGCAAATATTTTTCCAAACAATTAAATTCGGCGTCGCGCGTGGGGGAGCCCTTGACGCAATTATAGAAATAAGTTGATAGAGTTTATGGGTGCTGCATCGTCGTGTTTGGGCATCAGCTAACCGGATTATTGGGGGTTCGATTGGCGATGTTAAAACGAAAGGAATTCTAATCAGTGGCGTTTAGATTTTAAGTCCTGTTTGGGCGCTATTTGTCAGTTATTTGTTCGCCTGTCTCGAATGCATTCGTCGATTCGTTGTTAAATTAAGGTCCTAAGTAAATATTTCGCACTAGGCAGTAGTTGATTTCGGTAGATAGATGTAGCTGTGGTGGTTGTTGCAGGTACGTTTAAGTGTATTGATATTATTAAATGCATGTGTGCAATAACATGCATCTTATAGGTGAATTATTGCAATTATGTACCATTAAACTATCAATTCGATCTGTGATGGAATATTCTTCATCAAGTATGTAATATGAAATTACAATATGAATATCGTACAATGTTTTATCTAATATTAATACTTCTTATAATGTTATAGAAATAGTTATGTATCAAGGGAGTTATGATGTTAATTATCGAGGGCAACAGATTGCTAATTTGCCCGAGATTATTAATATCCAATAACTCACGTGATAGATAAAGATTTTTATTTCATACTAATGAAATGTGAAAACCAAATTTTGTTGGATTTCAAAATTAAATGAACGTTGTTTTATAATTAAGTGACCATGGATGTGTCAACTGACAAGTTTGTAAATAAAAGAAAATCAAATTTATTAATTTACAAAAGGCTGAGAAAGCTCGTGCTGCACTACTACCAACAAAGTCGGAGCCAAAGTATAAAAGAGAATATGACAATTCCTGTAGTGGCTGAAAGTTAACTGTATTGAAAACAAAAAAAAATATAAGTAAAACTATAATATTGGCTTACTTTCAAAATATGGTATGAATATATTCTTCCATGTTCTAGTATAAGTGATATTGATTTTTTTTTCTCACAGTCTGAATCGTACAGTCCTACTTCTCTGTGGACCAAGTGGCCAATGTTAAAATCAATGATAGCAATTTATAATAATACAAATGGGAGAAAGTCAAATTTATGAAAGATGCTTCCGATGAAGAACAATTACTACCTAAGATAGGTAATGCATTAAAAGAATTACACATTTATTCCTCTACTGTACAGGTGGTTCTGATTATGGATTATTTCGGGGGCTGTAGATATCAAGAACTTTTGAATATGAAGATTAATCATATTGAAGATAAGGGCTCGGTTATGGTAGTTGACATTCCTGAAAGTGAAACAGATATTGGTAAGAAATTTACAATTGTGGAAGAAAATGAGTTCTCTGCATTGTCTAGTGTGGATGTATAAGTTTGCGTCCGTCGGGTTCATAAAGATTTTTTAATTTTTCTCGCGAAAAGCATTGCACAGTCCAGTCCGTTGGGAAAAATACATTTGGAAAAATGTCAAGCAAAAAATAATGGTTTTTTGGGTGTGTCAGATCCAGAAGATTTCACGGAACTGCCTTGGTCAATGCAGGAGCAAATGTGACGACATTGAAGAGACATGGTGGACCATCCACCGAAGTTCAACGGTAGCAGAAGGGTATTTGACCGACAGTATGGAATTGGAAAGTAAAACTGCAAGAATGTTGGCTGACATGTCACATGAAAGAAGTGGAACATCAATTTCATGTTGTATTGTATAAATAATCGGCGATATGGAATTTCTTTTGGACGTAAGCTTATATATTTTCTGCATACATTAAAAAAAATATGCATTATTTGTTTCTTTACATATCCAGAAGAATCTGGAGGAATGATTTTTGGAGTTCTTGATATTGACAATTATGAGGTATTCTTTATCTTCTATACCGTCGATAGTGATTTTCGTTATTTCCTCTTGTCTGCAGGCAGCAACTAATCCAAAAATCGTTACTTAACTTTATGGTGAAACAGCCTGAGACTTTTATATTTTGTCACCACCTAACTAAAAGAAAAAAACGTTAAATATGCACACTTGTAGAAAAATGTATTTCTCAAACATTACAGCAGCAGCCAATAAATGTCAATATACTATCATTTTTACATAAGAGAAGCTGCTAAATTTGCTAAACCACAAGAGTTAGTGTGATTGCAGCAGATTGGTGGAGGGAATGCGGTTTTATGTAAACACGTATAATCAGAGGAAGGTTTAAAGTCGTAATAGTAATGTTTGTATTAATAAAAAATCATTATTGCTTGTTATTTAATCAATTATATATTGCCCTTATTATATAGGTATTCTTACCTTTTAAGATCCCTTTAGAACAACCGTCCTTTTTCAAAATAAATAAGTACTGTGAATATTTTAAAACTTCCGCCGTTTTCTAGCTTTCCGTTCACAGTACACATTCCAACCGATTCTGATATTAATTTTAAAAGCTTTTAAAGGCCTCCGAGCATTAGCAGCACAAATAAAAATAATTTCGATAATAGCATCAACTACCGTGAAATCTGCGAGACTTCCCCTCTTTCACGCATGTTAGTATCTCTGAGGGTTAAATTAGGGTGTCGTTAAATGTATTACGATATTAAATTATCATGACAATAGCACAATCAGGGGTCTTGGTGATAAATACAGTGCAAACATACGGCCCTTTTGGCCACAGGTTTTATACGCAATATGCTGACAAATTAGAGGAGGCCATGAATAATTATATAAACAGATAGAGGGCGAAGGACGCGAAACAAGTGACTAACGGACCTGCTTAGCTCTCGTGTAACTAATGGAGGAGGAATTGTTTCATGTTTCTCAAATATAACAATAGCGGACTGAGAGAAAAAGAATTAAAAGTGAGTATATATGTTTTAATAGTGTTTTGAAATGTTGTACATTTAGTAACTAATTTGAGTTAAGAAAATTTCGAAATTTGGAAAAAAAATGTTCTGTAACATTTTTAAAATTGGTTATAGAAAGCCCTGCGCATGTATTTAATGAGGTAGAAGCTGAGTTTGTATTTGTATTGATCTCTCTTTGACCCAATATTTTGAAGGCTACTTGAAGGTTTTGTTGAACGGAATCCTTTAATATATTCTTCTTCCACGTTCGTTAGTTTCCATCCACCATGCCTTTTAAGATTGGCGATGTCTGCTCTTGTATCAGCCAGTATTATATCAGACGTTCTCCAGAAACAGTGGCAGGTGTAATTCCCAGCATTCGGCAAATGTTTTAAAGAAACCCCCTATAGAATTTATACCAACGCATTGTCTTGTACATTTTCCATTTCTATATCTTAGGAACAATATTGAATGCTCAATTGATGACGAACTTAGAGATGTAGAAATATTTCAACAAGATATACTGTAACAAAAGTATGGCAAGATAAAAATGTAAAAAGTTTTCGATAAGCATTTTTGGATGGACTTTCAACAGGGTTCAAGGCACCTTCAGGTAAACGGCGCATATTAATAGTGACACATATAGGTAGTGCCAGTGGTTTTGTAGATGGCGGTTTACTTTTATTTGAATCTAAAAATACAGGTGACTATCACGAAGACATGAACGCAGATGTTTTCGAAGAGTATTTTACACAGATGTTGGATCTTCCTCCGGGGCTGTAATTGTTATGGATAATGCCAGTTACCATTCACGGCAGACCGAGCGGAAGCCTACGACTGCTTGGAAGAAAGCC
Source organism: Monochamus alternatus (assembly GCA_037114965.1). NCBI lineage: Eukaryota > Metazoa > Arthropoda > Insecta > Coleoptera > Cerambycidae > Monochamus > Monochamus alternatus. The sequence goes on from CM073427.1 coordinate 77,985,640, forward strand.
GATATAATTCAATGGTTATCCGGAAAAAACATTTCTTTTGAAACAAATATGGTGAAAAAGGAACTTTTGACACTTGTCAATCTTAATAAAGATCAGAAAAAATATGGCAACAAATAGCGAAATAACGGTACTACGGTTACCACCTTATCACTGTAAACTTAACCCAATCGAATTAGTTTGGGCGCATATAAAAGGAGATGTAGCGCGAAATAATACGACGTTTAAATTAAGTGACGTCAAAATTTTGTTAAAAAATTTCTTGGAACGAGTAACTGCAGATAACTAACAAAGATGTATACACCGTGTACAAAAAGAAGAGGAGAAAATGTGGGAACTTGATAATTTAATTGACATTACTGTGGAACCTATCGTTATCAATCTAGGAGACGAAGATAATTCATCAGAATGTTCAGAGGATGAATTTTAATATACCTACTTTTTTATTTTCTTTATTGTACATTTATACAACACTACATTTACTTACCATAATTTGAATTTTCAAAATACATATATTTCTGTGTGGAATAAAAGTCTATTCATTAAATTTAAATAAATATTTTGATAATAATATTGAATAATTTTATTTGAATTACTAAAAACCCTCTTAACCCGGTTATGATGTTTAACGTATCCTCTAGTTTTGAAATGATGTTTTTATATTGTTTACTTATAAGAGAAATGGACCGAGAAATTCAAGCGGCATAGACAAAGACGGATTGTCGGGGATTAAATTTTAGCTACTTGCTACAATTTAGTACAACCCGCTCACACAAAGTTTTTTTAAAAGTACACCTCATCTATACCGATAATACATAATATAAAAATATTGAATATAAGCACCCGTACTACATTTATTTACGATTTGCATACATAATAAGCTTTTATTACTCTCTTTTATTTCTAAACAGACCAATGTAGAAGTAGCATGACAAGCTAGTATATTTTCCATGAACAGAAAACAGTGACTACTATTTAGTTCATGGATCAAGTTTTGTTATATTCTTATGAAATTAGTGATTCTGATGGAAATTTACCCTCTGACATAGAAGTAGCGGCAAACGGAGCAATCCAAAGCGCGGTATGAGTTGAAGTACCAAAAGTTGTTAAAGCTGTTAAAGCGTCATTTGGTCTGGAAATCTTCTACGGCAGAAGACTATGTTGAGAATTCTTTAGAGAATAAGAAACAGATAGCAAAGTAGATCATGCGGTTAAACACACATTTAACGACTCTAAATTCAAACTTAAATAGCTCTATCCCATATTCTTCTGGTATACAAATTTCTAATTGTAAAAAGTGTATTATTAATGTTTATAATAAACCCCAGGTTTTATAATATATTTTTCTACGTTCATGCAAAACTTTATTGAACTATATTTAGTGGAAAAAGTGGTTCTTTATTGCACTAGTGCAATAAAATGTTTATTGCATTCATCTGTCATTCTACTACAGCGTTTTGTCATCATGAGAAACATAAACGTTCAAATCGACGTCATATTTTCCTAGGCTTGTGTCATCTAAATAAAACTTTTTTTGGTTTCTGCATGAACGCAAAAAAAATATTGTATGCAACTCGTACAAAAAGTGCTTATTGCACTCGACGTGTTGTCCTACTCGGTCTGACGGCCTCGTTGGACAATTTCACGTCGCGTGCAATGTTTATTACACGCGACGTGTATATAAAGCGGAGTTTTATTTAACAGAAAAATATTAACAAAAGCGTTTTTTTTTTCTTTTTCATTACAGCACTAGTACTGTAAGGGCATCGAAACTATGTATAGAACTGTAAAATTCATATTACCAAATGGAAGTAGATAAACAACTGTGACAGATTTTGTTAAAAAAGTTTTATTTTGAGATCCCATCAATTTGTAAATTGAACTAATCTCCGAGTTGAACAGCGATGGCTGGGAAATCGCATAAACATCTAATTTTACTTTTTCCGAGATTACTTTCCGAAATTGTCTCTCAAGTCCGATTGAGCGTTCTAATGCGGGCAATTTATAAGCATCGGGCGTTCGCATATCGCCATATATCAGAAAGCAATCGGCCAAATCACAGGAGGGCTTTAAAACATTCCGATGATCGTTCCGGCCTGATTTACAGCGGGAATTCCACGTTCCAGAACCATTATCCGGGGTATTATACTCAAACTTGTTTTATGTTTCTTGCAAAACAACAATTTAAGAAAGTTTAGGTTATGACGCGCCTCTAAAACACACAGATAACTCTTTATTGGTTTAACATGAATTATTATTTAGAAGTGTCTTGAAATTGTTTTTTTAATAGCGTTTTAAAAATTGTACATTTAGTAACTAGTTTGAATTAGAAAACGTTCGATTTTTCCCAACTAGTGCCAGAAAAATTTTCCCGCACGCAAAAATTAATAATAATATTTCATCATCATTCGTGAACTAATTATTCATTTATTATCAACATGAACGCGACGGTAATATTTCGGAGGAATTTTTCCAATTTTTCATCCCGATGCATTGAGCATTGCATTTTCCTTTTGTATATGCTTAAAAGAGCAACGGTGTGTGCGTTGCTTGAAGCTTGTAAGAAAATTTCATCGTTTGCTGCTAGTGGCATTAGTAGCGACCTTTTTTTAGATTTTTAGATCTAGTTATTTTAATTATTATGAGGTTTCCTTTGTCTTTAATGTTATCAACAGTTTGTGTAAGTTCCGCCCGACGACAAGCAAGGTACGTTTCATCTGGTGCTGTTATTATAAATTTGGATATAACTTCTTTTGTAAATACTTCAGCTTTTTACGGTCGATATTCAATATTGAAAGCCGTTACTTTGTAGAATATACTTATGTCAATGTTTTGCTTTATGTTTACTACACTTTTTATCATGTGCTGGCCTGTTGTGGTAGGCTAAATAGGTTAAAAATACTTCTTCTTTGAAACTTTCTTCCCATCCTTTTTCATCACATTAGCTTAAGAAATGTGCACCCTGTTTTTCATACCCTTCTTTTGATTCATAGGGTAACAAATTCAAATTCTTCTAATATTGCGTATGGATGTTCTTCGTCAGAAGCATTCATAGTAATGTTACTTTTTTCTTCTTTACCATATAAATTACCTTTTTGCAACTGTACTGTACCTTTATTAAACGTATGACAGCCGAATTAATCTAAAATCAAATGATTGTTATGACAAAAATTTGGTTTGATTGTTAACGTGACGTAATTTTTGATACATGTTAAATCGGTGGCATTGAATTTTTTTTTGTCATAAACTGAATAAAAATATGTATAATAATTGCTTAAAATAGATACAACAGGCCCAATTCCAAGATAAGTTAGACAAAGTCTTTACAGACATAAAAATAAACATCATACGGTAAAATCAATAAAACTTATCTAACTATATAAAATACATTAACACAACATTAACAAAGATGTAGAATTAAAATGAGGAGAGGAAACTAATATTACAATAACATACAGAACATACGTAAATATAATTTAATGGCTTTAAATTGCAGTTTGAAGATAATGGAATGATCGAATGAAGAATTTTCTTGGACATTTCTTTTTTCTGATTTGTAGAGTCTTCTAAATACACTTCAGCAACAGAAGTTGATCTCCACCCTCTTAAACGTTTAATATTTGTGATATCTTCTCCACAATTGGTAAGAAAAATAGCAGAGGATCGCCTAAAACTGTGACCCCAATAAGTTAATCTCGGTATTAATTCTTCATAAAACCTCAGTATGCGTGACGCAGATTCTAGTGATACTGAAACTTCGGAAATAAAGAATGAGGCGGAAACTGCCTTATATACATTAATTCCTCGAAAATCGAAGAAATTGTACCAGAAAAACGCAAAATTTGATATTTGGTGTGCCAAAAAAAAGGTATATAATATTTCGGAGACAGTTATTCTAGCGTACTTGTCTCAGTTGTCTTTAAAATGTGCATCCTCTACATTATGGAGTAATTATTCCATGCTGTAAACTACAACATATTTGAATAAAAAAAGGGATATTAGTAAATATATCAATGTTATTGCTTTCCTAAAAAGGAAATAGATAGATAGATAGATAGATAGATAGATAGATAGATAGATAGATAGATAGATAGATAGATAGATAGATAGACACACAATTATAAGAAATACTTAGATTAAATATACATAAATTTTCATACACACACTTATAATAATAGACACAAAAACATATACATAAAAAGGAGAGGAAACAAAAATAGACTGACTATGTAGCAACAAATAGATTAGAGATTCATCAATTTAAAGTGTCATGACTAATATCGCAGATATCAGCAACACAGTTAAATATACTGCACATTGAATGAACTGGAGATCTAATAAAAGTATTCGTCCTAGGCCTTCCGCAGTAAAATGTGGGCATGCGTCTCGAATGAAATATTGGAACTAAAAAATTTATTTTGAATAACATAGTTTCACAATCAATACCGTCATGCAACAACTTATACAAAAAGGAAACTGATAAAATTTTCCTTCTGTCGGCTAACGAAATACATCCAAATCGGTCAAGTAGTAATTGCTGATCCGTTCCTCTTTCAGGATACACTTCGTCAGTGCGAAAAGCCAAGTACTTTAAAAATTTCGTTTGAACGCCCTCAAGACTGAATGCATGGCCCCGAGCTAGAGGATTCCGGATTACAGCCCCGTACTCTAATTTTGATCTGACTAAGGAAAAATAAAGAATCTGAAAAACAGTTGTATTGTGAAAGTTGCTGCAATTCCGTAAAATAAAGCCCCACATTTTACTTGCAGATGCAATTATTTGTTGGAAATGAAGGTTAAAAGACAGCTTCTCATCAAAGAGTATTCCTAAATCTCGAAATTCAGTGCATCTATTTATGACAGTGTTATTTATTTGGTAATGAAAATAAATTAGTGACACTTTCCTGTTAAAAGATAAGACAAAACATTTGGATACATTTAAATTTAACTTATCTCTAAGACACCAGTTATTAATAGCGATTATATCATGTTGTAACAGTGAACAATTATTGACAGTGTTGATAGTTTGAAACAGTTTCAAATAATCTGGATATACAAGTTTATGAGTTTTGACTTCATCCAATCAAGTGATTATAGATCCAGAAAACCCAGAATATTTTTCAAGGAACAGATTGAAAGGTTTGTCAAAGAAGCAGATGACAAAGTACTTTTTCCAAAAAGTTGTCTTGATTGTTGGTAGGTATATTTGAAGCCTGTAGGAGAGAAGAACTAATTTATTTACGTATAGAGAACATTGAAGATGCTAAAACATTAATTGAAGTGACTATTTCTAATACCAAATCCAATATTCCTAGCTTATTTACAATACGAGATGGAGATAAAGAAGGAGTCTATTTTTTGGAAATTTTCCGCAAATATGCAAGTCTACGTCCATCCGCCATTGATCACAACCGATTATTTTATCACGTACAGGAATTCAAAATGTACTACACAAGCAGTGGATATAAACAACATAGGTTCAATTCCTAAGAAGATTGCTGAATTTCTTAGATTATTCAGTGTTACTGAGAATACTGTGTAATGTTTTAGACATATCGATGCTCAAGAGACACGGAGGTTGTCGTTCAACTTCTGTGGCAGAGAGGTTGCCACGTTCCTCAGGGTCGTTATATAATGATTAGTTTGTTTACCCTAAATAAAAGGGAAACAAAAAGGTGGTGGCAGAAAGGCTAGCTCAGATTCATTAATAGTTTTTTTCTTATGCAGTTATGCAGATTAACAAGCAAGTAGCATACGCTTACAAAACCTAGTGATAAAGAGATAGTTCCTCACTAATTCTGGTATTATTTAAGGGCGCCACGTGATTTTGTATAGGTTTTGCATGCTTATAATTATTATTAAACTAGGTAATAAAATCACGAAAATAATTAAATAGTTTATAGAAAAATAAAGGCTACAAAATACTGCTATTTAAATATTACTCTGGATTAAATTCCACAAACGGCGGATTTATAAAGAATACGTATTTATACAAAAAAAAAAATACCCAAGTACCCCTTTATAGATCTATAACGGGTTAACAATATTATAGCGCTTATTCTAAACTCATATTATAATTATATGCAGATAAATAACAGTGATTATATAAAGTATAAATGTAATATACCGAAAAATAAAAAGAATGATCAAAATGGAATTTGAAGATAAATGGTTGGTTTACTCTGTTGCGGTTGCATCGAGTGGTAACTTTGTATATGTAATAGGGTATATCTGAACTGCACAGTACACATATAACTTAGCTGCAATCCGAATGGGTTGTTGGGGTGCCAGTAAAGTCGCACCCAATTTTCCCGGTACGCAGCGTTGGAAGGAACGGGGCCGGCTACGAGGTTTTCCCAGTATGGAAGCAATTTTCTGGAAATGGTGGTGATCCAAGATTCCACAGGCACCTCTGGTGGATAGTATCCGGTTCGCAGTTAATAGGGGCGTAGGGGAGATGAAGGGTGCTCCAAGAGAAACCCAGATCAAAGGATAAGCCGGAAAAAAAACCCTATAAGTGGAATAACACTTACTTAAGCTCTTTTCAACTAATTGGAGCAACGAAAAGTATAGAAGGTAGGTACATACCTCTTATCAGGAGGGTTTTCTTTTTAAGAACCTGGCTTGCGTTCTCGTGAGAATTATATAATCCACTAAAGCTGGACTTTTCCAAACTAATAAGAAACACAAATGGAAAAGTACACACAAGATGGGAAACACCAAAATCCTCCACAGGGAGTATTAATAATTATCACAGCGTTTTCCACCAAGAAGAAAATTTCCCACGAGACACGTCCTTCGGTCAGTTAGTTTTCTTCCTTTTCTAGAACTTCCCCACATTGGTTCAGTAAAACGTTTTCGGTGGAAACGACCAACAGTACCAACACAAATAATTCAAATATCTCCAACTTCAGCAGGAAAGAAGCCTATCTAGCAAATCTACTAAAACATTATCGTCCCATATAGGCAGGAACATGAGGTTCTAATAAGAATTTATACATTTTACAAGGAAAGACTAATTTAATAATGAAGGAAACAATTTTCCTAAAATCGATCACCCGGTTTTAAACTTGAACATTGGTTTAGTACCCTCCATTCAATTATTGAAATTTTTTATTTAATAAGTACGCCTATATAAGCTGTCTTTGTTTTATGGAATAAGAGAATTCTATTTAGCCGCACTGCCGGCTAGAAATAACTAGAAAACTCGCGGTAAAACAGCTGTATTTGATTTGTAATTATAAAGAATAGAAACATAGATAAGCGCTCGCTAAAAAAAGACCATTTTTATTTCAAGATACGAATATACTTCTCGGATGAATTGTTTTAAAATTATTCTTAGACCCGATATTAGAAAAGAATTAGAATATTAGAAAAGTATATACTTCGTTACAAAGGAACTGCTGTCTTATTACTTTTTTTTTATTTATTCTTTTAGTTCATAATAATTAAAACCGTTACAAGGTACATAGAAAATTCCATACAAAATAAGCAGGCGATAGCAAGGAAAACTCTCGGGGAGAAAGGAAATACCACTTTCATTCCAAAAACTCAGTGCACCAGCAGCACCGAGATGCTGGTGATATTTTCTTTCAATATTGAAGTTAGACGAAGTGAAGAAAAAATAATGTCCACCTTATGTCCAAATATCCGATTTGAAAGATTGTGTTATTATTATTTATAATTAATGAATAATTTAAAATTCATTTATTTTACTTTTACGCACATGTGAGTAAAAAAGATTGTTTAAAGCGCATGTGCCTGAAAGACTGTCATTTCGATTATGAAATAACAATCGAAACGTTATTCTCATGCAACAATTTTACGAAAAATTGTATTTTTGCGGCCGATGCCCCGTTTCCGTATATTGAAGCAAACCGAATTTTTGAAAGTACAACGGGACCACCGATAAACAGCGCTAGCGTCCAGGTAGGGGCACATTAGCGAGGCTAATAGCGGCAATTAAAGTAATTTATCGAAGAGCAGTCGCCGTCGACATACGCAAATTGAAGGGGTCGGTCGGGGTTGAACAGCCGCCCCGTCGACTCAACCCATGCGGTTTGCCGGGATTTTCTGCGCCTAATTTATACCCTAAATGCCACATGTGTTATTTGCTTCAGCGATATGTCACATGCTGGCCGAGTTTTATTGCAGGGCCGCGATGTTTGTTTTATAAATTTGCAACCCCCGTTGATGTTATTCGGCGATTCTTGCGCTGGATGTTAATGCTTTTTATGGGATTACGGCTTCAACGCGTCCTCACTTTTATGATGTGGTGCCTGGAACGACTGGTGATTGTTTAGGGGTTCGAGATAAACGCCGAATGTTTTGGTGAAGATGTATTTGTTAAAAATAAACTAATGGAATCAAATTTATTAGCAAATCGAATATTACTCCTAAATATTTTATGATAGCGGGACGTTCCAGTGGTACTTCATTTAAAAATATTAAAATGTATAGGAGACTCTTACAAATACAATTTTGTAAAATTAAAATAAAAAGGAGAAGTTCGAACATGATTTTAAAATGCACTACCGCACGGCACTGGAAATTGGCCACTGTGAAACCTGACAAGACGTATAATCGGCAGCCGGACAAAACATTGAAACTCCCAAGGAAAGAAATAAATTACATTTTAGAACACCTACGTTAATGCAGCAAATCAAGTGTCTTTGTCACTACTGTTATTAATTATTAACAGAATTAATTTGTTGTTTTAATTAATAAATTAGTATGACATACCTGATGTTATAAAAAAAAATTGGGCCGGTCTTACCCAGTTTCCCGTTTTGAACTTGTAAGTTATTGGCAGCAGCTATGACACGTTTTCGTAAATCATCAATAGTGTTTACTTTAGTGCAATGTACTTCATTTTTTGAAAATCCCCACAAAAATAAGATCAAATGATTTGAAGTCAGAAGATTGTGGCGACCATGGTACCGATCCTCTTCTTTCAATCCCCTGGTATTAACGCTTGGCACGCTGTACATGGTACGAATATAATTGGGTCTCGTGTATGATACGCCACACTTCTGCAATACACCGTGAACGTCCTGGACCTCCATTTCTTTCACGATTCCAATGCAAATTTCCCGCGCCACGTCTGCATTTACATTACACTTGCGCTCACTGCACGTCGTTGTAATATGATATTTGTAAAACTACTACTATGTAAATACTTGCATCACAAAAAGTTAGTACGATAAGTAATCGGATATTTTAAATCACCTGGCTAGAGACTATAGTACCTAGCAATATAAGGTTAAAGCTACTAGAACTTTTCTCGGAGATTATAAGAATTTTACAAAAAATGTGATTGGCATTTCTAAAAAAGAAACTGAAGAAACAGAGAAAGTTTAATAGATATTTTATTGTTGCTGCAAGTATTCATTCAGTATTCGAAATTTCATGCAGTTAAATTTCTGTTATAAAATGACATTATATACGACATTATTATATTAAACATACATCTGTAAACATATCTGCTTTTGAAAATAGAACTGTGAAGTGATATACACCTGAACTGTATACTTGTGGCAGAAACTAAAAATATCTAACTCTTTAGTTACTTTCATCAAACAAGTCGCCTATGGAACTAACCCATCAACTTTCTGGCTACTTAAAAGTGGTAGCAAAAGAGAAAAATGATAATTATTTTTATTTAAGTTTAAGTGCTAAAAATAGTACGATGTATTAGAAACTTGAGCTCCAATCGATAGTAGAATGAATAATCAATCTAAAAGCATTTCCTTGTTGAATATTTTCCTTCTTCTACTTCCGATTTATGCAAATTTATTTCATGATTTGCTATGTCGTGAGTCACACATATTTATACAGGGCGTTTCAAAAGTAATGAGTCACCACCTGGTAATACTTTAAGCTAAAATATTAAGAATACACCTATATATGTGAGGGCAAATTTTCATAAACATTTTTTTTACTAAAAATTCCTCTCCAAAAACCCATCGACATCCAATTTGAAATCAATACGTCAACAACTGCAAAAGTTATTAAAAAACTATCAACAAATTTTGCTTCTTATACTATGTAGATCTCTACATATACTACGTGACAAAGAAAGGTAAACACCTATATATGTTCATTCGATTTTTAATAACTTGTAAAAATTGATTTAATAGTGTGTTCATAACCAGCTATTCTTAATACACTCATTGATACGTCTGGGCTCGGATCTAAGAAGGTTATAGACTAGTTCTTGAGGTATCTCCAAACTATCTGAACTTCATGGGTAAGACCTGCTAAAGTCTGTGGAGGTTGTTGTAAACGCAGCAGTATGCGGTCAATCTTGTTCGAGACATGTTAAATAGGTGACAGATGCGGCAATCTTGGTGACCAGAGTAAGCGGTTGATCTCATCATTCCACTGTTTGTCTGGCAACATGAGATCTAGCATTGTCTTGAAGGAAAATGGCGTTTTGGATAGTGTGAAGATATGGAATGACATATGGTTCCACCACTTCCTGCATGTAGCGTTGGACTGTCATGTTGCCTCTAATGAAAACTAGTAGTGATTTGCTACCATACGCCTACTGTGTGATGGACATGACGCTCTCTGTCAAATTGTGGATCGTCTCTTTTACCACGTCCTGTTATCACCCTTGCACGACCATCGTCCATCCCAGGCACAAACGAGATTCGTCACTAAAGATCACCTGATTCCATTATCGGTCCCACTGAATCCTCTCTCCACATCATTGCAAGCGATTGGCTCGATGTTAATGAGTGAGAGGCAGCACCTAATGTGGACAATATGACAAGAGGCCAAAACTATTGATCGATACTGTACGTATACCGACCATCTCCTCATGTTCTGTAAACCACTGATTTGCAGCAGTACGGCTGCTTCTAAATCGGTCTCTGAGAGCTAAAAGTCGCAATCGACGATCTTCACGCTCTGTGGTTTCTCTACGACGGCCTGTGCCTCTCGCTCTGTATCCACGGCCTTCTTGAGTCCACGCCTGGTAACACCGGACCATACCATAGTATGTAAGAATCTGATAGTCCTTCTAGAAATTTCTATCACCGACACACCTGCTTCACGCAACCCAACAATGCGCCCCCTCCCAGCGTTACTAAACTGAGAAATCTGCCTAAATTTACGTATTCTAGGCATAATTAGCTGTAAAGATGTCGTTTGCAACAAGATCACAATCTAAATGCGAACAGAATTTATAAAACAGAATGCTGCGTTATTAAAGTACGACCTATACAAACTCCAGAAAATTTAATTAGAAAGAAGTAAACAAGCAAAAAAATTCTTTGTCACGTAGTATATGTCTAGACACAACTGATAAAAAAATTCCAAGAGTTTTACCATATTATCACAAGAGGAAACTAGGAAATAGTTGGTTTTGATGTTATCAGTTGCAACACATTAGGAACATTATGAATGTTGCATATATTGCAGTGAAATAATGGAGTCAAATTTTGTTCCCAATTTAGGTAAATGATATAGAACGAAGAAAACAACATCCAAATAATGACATAAATAATTTAAAGATATAAAAATATCCAGTGTGACGCATTGCAAAATAAAAATAATATAATTACCCAGTAGCTCTAGACGTATGGAACATATACAGAGTGTTTAAAAAAGGGTTACAAATATTAGGAGATAGCAGAGAAAATGAACACATGAAAATATACGACAGAATAAGATCCTGTTGCAAATGTACCTTTGGCTATCAGAGCCTTATATTCAGAGATACTATAAAATAAGGCAGAACATTTTAGAACAAGTTACAACATTTCAAATTATTCCTTTGTAATTTAAAATTTGTTTTATTTTAAAATTTAAGTGCAACTCGTTTTGCTGCGACTATCTCTAACATTGGATGCCCAAAAATCGAATTTAGTTCTAAAATGAAGAGTTTTACGAAAAATGATAAAGGGTAATAGAATATTTTAAATAAAATTCAGTCAGTGATCGCGCGGTTTAAGGCGTCAGTGCTTGAATCGAAGTGACTAGATCGCTGTGGGTTCGACCTCCGCAGCCGGTAGACCGTATATAAGCTATATTCGTGGAGAGGATTGGCATCTTCTCTGCGGGTATGGTAGGGTGGAAGAATGTTGGCTTGGGTCAATGTGAGAGATTGATACCGGTTATCGTTTGACTACCCCCCTAATTAATGAAGTTTTCCAGGTTTTCCTCATCCCTGCACTGAATGGTGGTTAGGGCCTATCAACGTAAGTCGTTCCTGGGCGCAAATGCGGCCTGCTTAATAATAATATGCTGTCCTCTCTCCCGCACAAGTCTTCGACTTCTGGGCTAATCTTCGTGATTAGTATGAGGGGTATATTATTATTAAAATTCTACATTATGACGTTGAAAAATTTTCCGTAGGCGTCCGTTAGAAAAAAGTGGGGGGATTAAATAACCGCCTCCCCCTCTTCTATATTCGTTTTTTAGGCGTCGTTACAAATTATAGCGAAAAAACAATTTTAAAGTTCAATTTTAACACCCTGTATTTTTTAAGGGAGGCAGTTTTGTATATAGGTAAGTAAGGTGAAATCGTCATATTTTGGTGCCAAAAATACACAGTTATTGGGATGATCTGTTTTTTATTACACCCTGTATAATACAGTGATATATAATTGCAGGAAAATTTCGGTATATTCCGTATATTCAGAAAATTAAGAATGGGGTATACATAACGTGACCATACAGTCCCGCTTTAAAACTATGCTATGCTACACTGTAAAAAATAATTACAGTAAAAATAGATGGCAATTTATTTACCACTCATTATTGCTGTAATTTTCTTATCGATTGTGACTTTACAAATAAAATGTAAAATTACGTTGTAAATTTATTTTGCAGTGTAATTTTAGATTTTGCAATTGTAATATTACTTTGTGATTTTACAATACAAAAAGTATTTTTACAATGTAACTTGCACAATTACTTGTAAAATTGCAGAGTAACTTTATAGACAGTTATAATAATACATTTTATATTATGACTACAATGTAATTTTTTATTTATTGTACAGGATGGTCCAATTTGGGCACTTAGGTATAGAATGTTTCTTCTATTTTCCGAAAAGACAGAAAAAGTAGCCAAGATATTTGGAGTGTTTTTAAATTTTGGTCGTTTGCTATCGTAACTTTTCTACTTATTATATTAATCTTTATACATTGTAAAGACATTTTTTCTCTATGTGTAGTATCTAGTGGCTTGAAGAATATTTTTTTATAACTTCTAGTTTTCCGTTACTATAACAAACATATATATTTTTTAATAAAACATCATACGTATCTATCATAGAAAAGGCCTAAAATTAAAAAAAAATCTATATCAAAGCTAATCAAGATATCGAAATGAAAAATATTTCCGTGACATTTGGACTATCTTTTCGGAGAATAAAAGAAATCTCCAAAAAGTGTCGAAACTGGCCTAACCCGTACAGTCAATTTTAGAAAAACTTACTTTAAAGACATCTTGTTTACAACACTCGAATTCACTAACAGTGTTTTGACATAGATGCCTAAAAAAAATCTGAATAGTAATTCATTTATACCTTATAGACTAATGTGCCTACATAAGAAAAATTTAAATCTCGTAAGGAATTAACGATTGTTACTTATCTTAAGTAATATATCAGGCTTTTCCGTGAGTTTCTCAATAGAATTACTGCATCAGCATGTTATTTCAAAAGAAAAATGTACTCATATTAAGTAACCTACTTAACATGAATGACAATTGCTTCTAATGTTAACAAACATCCTTAATAGTAATATTGAATTTTTGATATATCCCCAGTGAAGTCAAACATTTCCGAAACAAAAGCTTCGTTTTCTATATGTTTTCCAGATTTATATACATAAAATTAAGTACTTTGGAATTTATGACTCATTTAAATTGAAAATAATACTTATTTCTGTTATAGTCTTCATGAACCTTAAAATCAGCAGAATAATCCTTTTTAAATTTATAATTAAAATTTTTGGACAAATTGTGTGAAAAACATATTACACAAAACCTTGCTTTTCCTAAATGATTATATAAATAGCTACTTTGTACTCCGATTACGGCTCAGTTAGCTAATTAGTAGTTACAGCTTTATTATATCTTCAATATATTGACTGCCCTTTGCTTATTTTTTTTAGCTTAGAAAGACATGTACATATAGGTACTGAAGTAATAAAATATTATAGTTTTACGGACATTTTTTATTAAAATTTGGTACTTTCACATTTAGGTTATTTGTACAAAACAGAACACTTAACGTTATACAAAACATATAACAATGTAAAAATATATTCATAGAACTCAAGTTAACATTTTATAACATTCAAACGAGATCTATGATGGTCTTATACTAACTATGACAAAGTAACATTAATTATATAAATGTGCATAGATAAGTAGGCACTCAGAACTAAAATCATGCTAATCCTCCAGAAGCCCCTGTTCTTCAAATATAATTGTAATAGAAAATAATATCTTTTTTATATAATATGGGAGATGAATAAATCAACAGTAGGGTATCCAATTTTTATAGATGCAAGGATACCAATGTTTCTTTGCTTCAATAATTATGTATAACATACATACCTATTACTTCTTAATCTCATTTAGGTTATGTTAAAACCAGCACTAGACAAAACTATTTATAGTACTGAAAACACTCACTTGTTACTCTAGATATGATTATATTGCTAGTCACTACTCACTAAATTAATAATATAAGTACCTAGGTGCTAGGTACACGCTGCATTCTTCGAAATGAAGCAAGAAATAATGAAAGCGTTACGCTCTCAACGGTTAATAGCAGTGTTTTAAAATTAGATGTACCTGCACATACAAATTAGGCATATTTTTACAGTGAATTATATAGTAAATTTGGTATGTTTAGTAATTTTACAATGTAAAAATGGATTTCACATTGCTAATTGTAAATGTATTACAATATATTCTATAAATGTAGTTTTCTTATAAAATTTCAAGTGTCAGTGTAATATCATCATTATTTTTAGAATTATTTTAAGACAATTATAAGAATATTCTTACAATGTATATTTGTAAAGTTACCAGCCTTTTTTTCAGTGTATGCTTTGACAAGACAAAAACGTAACAGCAAGCAAAAATCCTTAATTGAAAGTCCATACGATACGTGTATTGTCACCACATGTCAATATCGTTCAATGAAATAAATTATCATTAATATATGAAAGCATTATTCTTCTATTATATAAGAGCAAGATACATAATTATTTTAACAAAGGTTCATATGGTAAGTAATGAACTTAAATGGGTAAATAATGATATTTCCATATGTTTTTAAACATTCCGTAATAATAGTAAGATCTTAATGAATATCTACTCTCCTTGAATAGCAATAAAACTGAAAAGAAATAATTTAGGGAAAATTTGATCAACCATTAAAAACTAAACTAGAAAATCTAACAAAAATATACCTATAAAACATGTATTTTATTTTTAAAATAATAATAATTTAAGGGCATCCTGCTCTGACTAAAAACATGTATAGTCACGTTAGGCATACATTGTCAAAGAAGGAGACGATACTGTTATATTAAACAAATTAAGAGAGTTTGGTCAACTAAATCAATTTTCGGAAATTTTTCCGATCCGTGTTGTATCCTCCCATTCCTCTGCGTGTAAATATATTTATTTCCGTTTAATAACAAAACTTATTGCGGGAAAATTTGGTTGCGCGTGCTGATAACAGTTGACGCAAATAGTAATTATAAACGGCAATAATTGTTATAATGTAGTAATTCCTTTCAATTAAATTTTGGGTTTAGCGCCGCATCTGTCATTTTATTGTATTTACCTTAATTACCAAAATTTAATTATTTCCTAGCATATTTATAGCCTTTATCGTAACGCATTTTTGCTTAATTAACATTTTATGCCGTGTTCGGCGCAGCGATGATACGCGAAATAAAACATTTATCCTGCCTAATCGAAAACACGATATCTGTCTACTTTGGCGCATAATTTTATATTAAATTTTTTGAATCATGTTGGGCCATCTGTCTTGGATTCAGATAATAATTTAGAAATAGTATGTCATTATCTTTAATCGAGCTTAATACTTGTCAACCTAATTGAATGCGTGGCTTTATAAATGGATTTAATTATGATAAATTCACAATAAAAATAGATTAGCGACAGATAAGCGGAATCAATTATTACACTTTTATTAATTTTGATTTCTGATAGAACAACATATTTGTTTTATATTAATTAAAAATTATTTGTTTATCCCACCGCGTTTTCGACGGTCGACAATATTCGCACAGAAGGCAAACAACTATAAGACTATTAATGAAATAGTTTCAGATTATACGGAGTGTTAACGAAGTAACAACTTTCACACTTAGTGAAGCCTGAATAGAAGATAGAATAGTGATTCTCGTCATAATATACAAATAACACACTTTTTTTCTAAAAGAATTAATAAAGGTTGTACGATCCTTTAAAATTAGCATATTTCACATTTATTTTAATAAATTATCTAAATATGTTTAGATATACATGGTATTTTTAAAAACGGTTACAAACTTACATAATAGAGGCATATATTATAATAACAGAGTACATTACAGGTATATTAGATAATATGCCACAAGTGAACAAGTGGATCTGATTTATGTCGATTTCTCGTTTAGCCGTAAGACACTAAGTACTCCGTAAGTTGACAAATTTTGGTTTTAGCCTTGGTATGACTCAATTTATTGAATCTTATTTAAGCAAGAGAGAGCAATTTGTTTATTATAATAGTTTTGAATCGACTTATTATATTGCTACCTAAGAATTCCCTCAAGGTTCCATACGTGAACCGCTTTTTTTCTACTACATTAATGATTTGAATGATGCGATTAGTTCTTGTAGACTTTTTTACACTGATGATTTAAAGTTATATTCTGTTATAAATAGATTAGATGTTTGCTTGAAGTTACAAATTGATCTTGATCATATAAATTCTTAGTGCTTAACTAATAGATTGTATCTTAATCCTTCTAAATGTAAAATTCTTAGTTTCTCAAGGAAACAATCGCTCTACGAATTTATATACAGCATTAATAATAATAATTTATCCCGTTGTAACTCTTATTTAGATCTTGTAGTATTGTTTGATGCTAATTTAACATTTAATGATCATGTTATTGAAAGGACGAAAGAGTCATTGAGATTTTATGATATTATATATAGTTCGCAATTGTAAGCAATTTTCAGATATTGGAGCTATGGAAACGTTATATTTTGGTTACATTCTAGGTTTGAATGTGATGCTCTGGTATGGTATCCTTATTACAATATTCAAAAGTGGTAAATTGAAAGAGTTCAAAAAAAGTTCTTGACATATTTAGCTTACAAAGTTGATGGGATTTATCCTGAAATAGGACTAAATTACAACATTTTAGTCAGTAGATTTGATGTTTGATTCTAGTAGAATCCATGTCACTCAAATTTTTACCAGTCACCATTGACTGTGCCGATTTGCTTGCTGCTATTAACTTTTCCATACCTAGGATAAATTCAAGAAGTACTAACACCTTTGTAATATGTAACAAATACTAACATTTTATGAAAATCATCGGTTTATATCATGTATGACAATTTTAACCGATTGTGTTACTCGTACTAGGCAATGATTAACATAGAACCTGCTCTAGGTTTCTTTAACATTATTCTGTAGTTGAACTATCCGACTTGGACTATCTACTGCTACTGTTAATAGTAAATCCAGATGGAATAAATCGCCTCTAAATCCTATCCCATTGATCGCCTACTCTTGTTCAAGTATAGCGTAGTGGTAATTTTCGTTTTGATATTTCCAACTATTTCCAATTAACAAAGGAGTGTATTCAGTAACAGACTTACTGTGCTATTATGTTATTGACGTAAAACTTTATTTTGCGCGTTACAGAGCGTCGATTCTATGGAATTTAATGAGTCATAATAAAATTAATACAATTTCGTTCTCTGTACACCCCATAAGACATCAACTCGCGATAATATATAAATTAGGCCGAGTCGAAAATAAATAGGGTGCCCACAGAGGAGCGTTTGTCACTCTGCAGAGCGACAGATGGCCACCTGCTAATATAACTTGTATAAATACAGGGTGATTCTAAACAGGGCTCAGTATCAACAAACCATTGAATTATAATGGGCCGGCCGTGAAATATATGACATCTAACGGGATCAATCGTATGGGGGAGTTTGCTCCTCTGCCATTAGTGTTTATTTACCATCATCTCGCTTTGAATAGCTTAATTATTACAATGGCTGTTGACGTCGAGCGTTAAATTGATGGCCTTCCCTTTAAATTTTGAGCAAATTGCAATATGACGTCGTAAATACTCTTGTAGAGGCGAAAACAGTGCCACCTCTGCGTGTACATGGTGTTCGGAATATGAGTGGCTATATTTAAAGTCATTAAATAGCTACAATCCGATACAAGTTGCGAAATAATGGTATTTTAGGCACTCGACGCGATGGTAACACATTAAGTACCTAATACACCTATTTTGTAACTTGTATCGAACAAGATTTTTAGTAAAATCGTCAAATAAATATTCTAAATTGTCATGTATTTACTAAATACATACTGTATATTGTATATATTTACTTTGCTAGTTTTAGTAAGAAATTTTTATATTAATAAAACTTATATAAAAGAAAGGAACGTATAAACTTCTGTTCTGCTCTGTTGTACATAATTATGATAGTAACTAATAAAGAATTTACCACGGTAGTGTGTATAATAATTATACAAATACGTTACAAAAATAGTTTCGACATAATTGTATTTACTAGACTATTTTATTTAAACAACTTTAAGAGGGTATATCGCCTCAGTGGTGCAACTTTCATATAAGGTATTTTTACTTCAATCTTCTTATTTTTGGCTCTACATTCACTACCCCCATATTTGCTACTTCATTTAGAAACACCCTGTATATTACTCAGTTTTTAAATGTCTAAAATGATTTGTATTTGAAGAAAATACTATTTCAGGAATACGGCGCCCTTAACAAATTTTCACTAATGTTTCGAATTTGATGATACCTT
This sequence comes from Monochamus alternatus, assembly GCA_037114965.1. Lineage (NCBI taxonomy): Eukaryota > Metazoa > Arthropoda > Insecta > Coleoptera > Cerambycidae > Monochamus > Monochamus alternatus. The sequence goes on from CM073427.1 coordinate 78,004,708, forward strand.
GGCTGCCAGCGAATTATCCACGCAAACAATTTAAAGCGATATCCAATATCAACAAGGCAAAGTAAAAAAATAACTTGATCTCCGGAAATCCAAAATAAATACGATTAAGCCGAAACTGTCTTGTGAACGAGCCTTATCACAGCAGGAGCTAATCCAGAATCGCTGGCGTTCATTGTTAGCTGTAATTTGATTACACTTCATCAAGAGTGCGCTGTTTTCAGCAATGCCGCTTAGATGAGCTGCAATTTGCATTTAATTATCACATATAATGCGCATTAAACGGCTGGTGTGCACAGTAATCCGCGTAACCGTGAAATTGGACCTCGACTCCCATTTGAATTTGTGATTTTAGCGTTATTCGCTCGCTCCCGCTTTTTTCGTAATGCATCGAATACTTTTTAATCGCACAGTTAATTATTACACCGCCGTTGGTTTATATTTTTCAAATAGAATATCTTACACGCTATATAATTGATAATGATATTGATTAAATATGTAACAAATAGGATAAAGTCACAAAAAACTACGCGCCTAAGACTTTTTTTTATAAACAAATGGCGGAATTTGAAAAATTATAACGTACTTTTACTTAAAAAGGTACATATCTACATATTTTTGAAAGTATTTTATTTCCGAAAGGTTTACAAAAGTAAAACATATAAAAAATATAAAACAGTGAAATGGGCACTCTTGTAAACTTAGGTATCAAGAAACTTAGATATCAAGAGCGTGCAATGAGAAATTCAACATTTCGTAACTACGAATATGTCACATTTAAAATTTCTAGCTTCGATGTAGTATACAGGGTGTAACAAAAAACAGGCGATTTTATTAACTGCATGTTTTTAGCAATAAAATATGACGATTTAACTTTACTAACCTATAAAAAAAATTGTTTCTTAAAAGGTACTGGGTGTTTGGGGGTGTGAACTTTTAAAATTGTTTATTCGCAATAACAATACACATACACGTTTCAAATTTGATAGAGACACCTACACCCCTTGTGGTTAACTAAATCTTCAAGCATATTACTGTAAACGACGCATAAAAAAACAAACGCATAAACTAAGAGGAAGGCGGTACTTTACCCCTCCCATTTTTTTCGTGCACCCATGGACACTTCTTCTTTTTCGAAATATTGGGTTGCACTTAATAACATATTTAAATGTCAAAGTCGATGTTTATTCTGAATCGATGGAGTATATGAATTAACTGAAAAAACTTAGGCAGAATAGTTTTCGTAAAAATCACAGGATATTCGATTTGTAGTAATTTGATAAACCTATTAATGCATTTTTTAGGCAGACGACATGTGGAGCAATTAGTACACTAAAATATGGAATTGATGAATTAAAATGTTAATATTACTATGTTAAATTTTCGTATATAAGGGTGTTTAACTAATGTGTTTTTGTTATCATTTTTATTAGTAAATAAAACTACATAGGTAAAAACATATTTGTTTGCAGTATGTTCAGGCACTTCGTATAAAATCAGGTTAATTAAAACTTTGTTAAATTGTTCCTTTAAGTATTCCCTTAGAAAATGAAATTTAAAGTTGTTATTCTGCGATTATTTCTAACATTACATTACTTTTAAAACCAGGATTTATTTCGAAAAAAAAAAGTTTTCGGAAAAATTATCACCAACCCTAACACAGATCCATTCTTCATTGGGAAAATCCACAGCTATTCTCCAAAACTAGGACAAAAAGCAGCTTCATTTCTCTTATCATCGAATTTTCTTTGCTTGAATTATTTTTCATTTAATATTTTTCTTTTATTTTGTTTTTAATATTACTTCCTTTTTCATGATCAATTTTTCATTTAACACTTTTATCTTTAGTTTAAATTTGTTCTTCCAGAAACTTGACTCCTTATAAGGATTAATATTTCTGACTTCTGACTGGTTTCCTTCTATTAATATGAATGGAAAAAATCATATTTTTCTGAATTGTCAAGGCTTATACTTCATTTTACAGATTTGAAATCATAACACAGAAGACAACAACCGCGTCTTTTTCCCAAAGATTTGCAAATAATCTCTCAAGAACAAATCCTAAAGCCTGAAGAACCCTGAACAATAGTCATCATGGTCGGACAAAATATAAAACTAAAGTAAAGATTATATACAGAGTGTAACAAAAAAGCAGGTCATCCCGGTAACTGCGTACTTTTGGCGGAAAAATACGACGATTTAACCTTACTTAACTATATAGAAAAACGATACAGATGTTTAATTTTTAAAATTGTTTTTTCGCTATAATTTCTTCAGTTTTTCACGTATCGCTATGAAATTTTGTAGAGCGACAGATCCTCAAGAGTATTATTGTAAACGTTGCCTCAAAAGCAAGCGTAGAAACTGAGGGAAGAGGTAATTTTATCCTCTTATTTTTTTCTGACGTACGCCTTTGCACGATTTTTTTAGCATATGTTCAAATTTTGTTTAGAATATTTTATCTCTTGCTCATTTTTCTTAAAACGCTTTGTTTTTCAGATAACTTCGATTTTTGTGGAGATAGAAATTGTTTCTTTGTATTTTGAAATTTCAAGTAACTAATTTTGCTGCGACTATTTGTAATCGAAGTAATCAAATTTATTTATACATTTTCGGATAGTAGTTTTTTCTTACATTTTCATGCCTTAACCTACTCTACTATATCCCAAAGTAACCTTATTTTTTAGATACCCTGTATTCGCAAACTGATCCAATAGTATTTTCTATCTTCTTTAACAGTTTGGTACCGCAATCTTAAAACACTCAGTACAATTTATACCGCCGATCACCAAAGAATAGAACGTCTACAAGGCTCAACTTGTGTGTTAACATGAATAATGCGTGCAAAATATGGGATAATCTCATGAAAAACGTCTCCATCGACTCTCCCTATCACCGCGGCAAATTCCCGAGTCCCGATCCTGCAACGTCGAGGACGGGGGATGAGGGAGTGTGCGTCATCTTATTGGCAAGACAAACAAACCGGCTGACGAGCCGTCGCAAGGCGAGGACGACGATTGTAAATTGGGCTTGTAAACACATTCTAACATGATCAGCACTACATTAGGTCCGGGCGTCTCTGTTACCCTGCTAAACTAACCGGAAAACTCCGAGATCTCTCGCTCTACAATAATTTCGCTCCGGTCTTTTTGTTTTGCAGCTACGCCATAGACGCGAGGTCTGAATGCGGGGGAATCTGTTGAGAATAAACGGGTTCTGGGTACATTTGGGAGATGTGTTGGTACACAAATGATAATATTCTGGAGAAGTGCAGAGTCGTTCTTTAAAGCGATGAACTGAAAAATTTAGAGATAGATCAAAAGGGCGAACTTTCTCACGGACACAGAAGCTCTTGCTGAATTATCACTGAAGATGGCGACAGTGAAGAAAGGCAAAACGTTTACTGGTTGACTTGTCTGTCGAATTACCTGAATTTCAATATAGAATTCTGTGATGTGCTGTAGTGTGGCGACACCTATGTTAGTATTTGAAAACATACACATTAGGCCATAAATGTCAGAATTTGACATTTGATTTTGAGACTGTAATAACTTATCTTTTAATAGGACCTACTTATTTAATTCAGTTTGCAAAAATGTATGTATTTTTTATCTACTATTTTAAAACATTAGAATATGCGGCACTGATACCTGTATGAATTTATAAATTTAAATATGATACATAAACAGAAACGTACACCTTAACAGATATTTGACATTTGTCGTAATTTCTATGAAACAGTTGATGACTATGTCCGACTACGTCATTTGTGCTGTAATGTGCTGCCACGCGCGGTGAATCACTGCAAACAGGCAAAGGAACATACTAGAAAAAGCAGGGCTACTGCGATTTAGCCGACGATGATTGGATTGTCACATTGAACAGTAACAGAGACTACACAGGAAAAGAAACATTTATAAATACAATAACTTATATACAAGGCGAACCTTCAATAAGTACAAATATTTTAACGAGCAGTACAGAACACATAATAGTAGTTTTTTTTACAAAAAATCGAGAAAAAAAATATCGAATTAAATAAATCTGGTGATTTCTCAATAAAAAACTTGACGACCGCTGATTTTTCTCCGCTTTCATGAGTCATGGTATTGCAGATTGGATGTATATTTCAGAACGTTACCAGCGTTATACTAATATTTTAAGATCTTTTTATATAAAATATACTTCAAGAAAGTTAATAGGATTCTTAGACAATATAACAAAGAATGATTTAAATATGTTTATTGCATCCTCCCTCTTCTTCTTTGCCATCCATATACCTCACCAATAAAGTATGCAGGCACAATAAATTGAAAACGTAAAACAGATCTCTGTTCACAGTTATCTAGAAATTGATCATTATCAGCATATCAACTGTTTTACAACACATCAACTTTTACTATTTTAAAAGAAAAATACCGCCCGTGAAATTAATAAAAAAAAACTTAAATACGTTTAATACGTTAGCAAAGAATATTAGTTAATTCACTCGACAACCTCGCTGGCTGTCAATCCTAGGATATAGCTCTGCTTCCTGCGGGACATTGTGCCTACCGCTCGGGACACCTGTACCTACGACACCAAAACCATGATTCAAATTTTGCTCTTCAACCCCTCAATCGGTCCTCCTGCTAGAAAGTTACTTTGATGTTTTTCCCTAAGCATCTTCTTTTTTGCATGCGATTGACACTGCTTTTTCAAACGTAAGCGTTTTATCTTATTTATGAAGTCTGTCCCGAACTGCGCCTTTTGGAAAGCCCATAATAAATTGGAATTGGTTAGCACTAACACGTTGTTTGAGCTAATGTGGCGAAAATAAACTTTAATATGTGCGAAAATCATCGATTTTCGTTATTTTTCATAAAATAACTTAAAGGAATAATTTGTGTCTCTTCCTAATAGTGAACAATGTTATTGTAAAATATGGATAACTGTTTAAATACTTGGTTTTTGAGCAATTAAGTATTTTTTAGAACAAAGTAACTTCCTAAATAACTTAATTGGTATCTATTATCTAATTTACGTAAATTTATTTTAATCGTTTATGGTAAGATCAGTTAAGAAGTTAAAATTTGAGTTAATATTACTGCGTAGCATACTGCTAACCCAATTTTGTCTAATTTATCGCTTAAAACAAGTATTTTTAAATTAGAGTCAATCGAAATAATTTTTAAGCTAAAGGAAAAAATATATTTATCAGTCAAGAAGTTAAAATTTAGGTTAATATTACTGCGTAGCATACTGCTAACCCAATTTTGTCTGATTTATCGCTTAAAACAAGTATTTTTAAATTAGAGTCAATCGCAATGATTTTTGAGATAAAGCAAAAAATATATTTATCTTAGAGGTAATATGGCAACCTCACCTTCAGCAGATCATTTGGTTTATTAGATTAGTTCAGTATTTGGCTAGAGTGATCCTCAATTTAAAAAAAATAAATACGTAAATATTTGAAAATTTTCATAATGACTCATTAGAATAACATATGAGGAACTATACCGGCAGTTATAATATTTATACTTTAAGGTTAAGGTATTCAGATATAACTTGAATATAAATAATTCTACATAACACAATGCGAAAAATGTGTATGTACAAATTTGATTATGTAGAAATAAAACAACAACTATGTACATATTCTGCACCGTTTTAAAATAGGTATCAAGAGTACAGAAACAAATACGAATTCTCATAATGGAACGTATCTAATTGGTAATGATTTTTTTTTAAATTTGAGAGAAAAAAACCTTTTGAATAATTTTTCCTTCGTTACAAGCATCGATTCGTTAACTGCTCCTACTCAATGAAAAATCCGGGGAATATAAAATGAATCAGAAGGCGAAATCCGCCATTTTAAAGGCATTATTACCCCCCCGACCCCACCCGCCGAATTAAAGGTATCCCGGCAATTTCCGTTTCCCATTCTCCGGATCTTCTGGAGCGCGTCGGTTCGCTCGGTCTCTGCAATTAGCTAACTTGATTTGGGAGATCCCTTTCCTGGGATCTGTTCGCAATGTGTTGTCAATGTTTTGTTCCGCTGCGTCTATTCCTTCGGCCCACAGTTTAATTCGATTGTCCGGGCTAAATTTTATGCTTTGTTTTAAGCGGACGACGCGGTCCGAATCGTAGATCGCCGCTTAACAACTGATGGCAGGTCGTTAGTGTAATCGATATTTCTGCTGGTTCTCCTTTTTGCCTACTTCAGTAAGAATATCTTCGGCACCGTGACGATAACCAAGAGTTATAATAATTACACATACTTTTATGCGCATATTATTACAATATACGACGTTCCTTTGATCTTTATGAAAATGGCGCAATGACCTTGAACTTTTAAATTAGATCGCAATGTTGCCTCACCTATCTATTAAGAAAAATAGCATTAAATAGCAAAAACGTAACATTAATAAATTGCCAAAGACCACGTGGTCGAAAAGACGGTAACATTGGTGTAACACTACACGCCATTCAGCGCAGTTTATTTCCGTGGATACAGATGCGTCAATTTTTGTTTATTTCTTGTATTTTTGCGTTTTTGTGGCATTTATGAGTCATAGATATATGGTGTAAATACTGTATATGTATGCCATAATTTTTAGTGGTGAACGTAACTTATTCCTTTGTTTACAATATAGATCCGCTCGAGGCAATTACGTCGACAATGCTCTTTAAATAGCACGATTTTACTTGAGGTATTTATTAAATTATGTTATCTAATTTCTCATCAAACTACTTGTTTTAAATAATAAGTAAAAGTAATTAATAATGATATTTTCATATAATAAATTTGTATTGCTATTTACTACTGATTTCATTTCTCCTTTTATTTAAAAAAATCCTTATTTATTACTTTTGTTTACCATATTTTCGTAATAAAATAGTTAATTTCATGTAGTGAAGTCAGACAGCAAAATTTTATAAATGCCTCAAACAACATAATCGGAATGAAGCGCTGAATCAGAAAAAATGTAAGTCTGCTTTACCATTGACTTTCTAAACGTCCTGTATATGTTCTGGTAGCTTAATAGAAAAGTTTAATTGATTGTTGATAATTTTTTCGATGAACTTAAACCTACCTGTATTTCCAATAAACTTACATTAAAATTGTCTTCACAAACAAACAATGTTGCAATGCTTCCTAACGTCGCACTTATGGAAGCCGTGAAGAGGAACACGAATAATTAAATGTAAAATATATTAATCTTTTAAAGTTGCAAACTTAACGATGATGTCATCATAATGTGGTCATACGTTCCCCACTTATAAATTAATTTAATATTTAGTAGTGCTTTCTTATCTGAAATATTTGGCAAATCTGTAACTCTGGTTTCTGTCCTTGAGTTTAGTCCTGTCTTTTTTGGCAAAAAATATGGTATTGTAATGGTATCTCTAACAAAAACAAACGGAATACAAAAACTGAAATATTTCGAATATTTAAAGACATGAGAAGAACGGAATTATAAGTCATAAAGACTTCTAATAATTGTATAAACAAGCGAAGCAACGCTAGACCTCTTCGCACCCGCTAATTCGCTTATACGCATCCTCGTTGCCACAGCAGCTGTCGTAAACGAGGTTGATGAACTGTAGCGGGTTTTGACTGATGATAAATATTGTTTTTTCCGTACTCCAGTAATTTTAATAAATTATGCGATAAACATAAACTATGTATTTTTATCCAAAAATCAAACAGTATTTTGAACAATGCATAAGCAAGAATTGCCGCGGAATTGGCTTCAGTCAAAATCTGCAAAATTAGCTGGTGATACAATTAGAATATGTTTCTATAGATCCAGCAGTGCCGTAAACGTGATTGTATTGAGTTACTTACCAAATTAAAATAAAAAAAAATTGTGAAAGAAGAAATAAACAAAATCTTCATTCCTATAAAAGCAGGTATGCAGGTCTTTAGACTTGACCTGACCATATCATCATTGTTACATTTCATAATGTAAAATCACAAATTTGCCGGGAAGTGTTATTTATTCTTCCGCTTTCTCACCGTATATGCCTAATATTCCATTAGATGTTAAACAAAATTGTTATGTTGACAGTTGTTATTATTATTTATTTACTTATTAATAATAAAAACATAAACATTAATGTCAACAGTAGTTAGATAAAAATTAATAATAAAATAATGAAAATTAAAATTTTCATATTATTTTTGGAAAAATGCAAGGATGGTAGTACATATGAGAAGTATTATCACAAATTGAATTTGGAAAATTGAATAAAATTTAGTAAAATAATCAAATCATATTATTTATAATAAAAATGATACAAACGCTAACGGTTTTGTGCTCTCTTTGCTTTCAAATCCCCATAACAACTAAATTGATAATATTTATATATAATATTTATAAGGTACTATACTACCACCATTTATATTTCATTTCTTTTTCTGTTTGTTTTCGTCATTGCTTATTTTTTTAATATTTAGAAGAACATTGTTACATACCTGCTGTACTCGATATAAGTATAGGTATAGGTATATTTAATTAAATATTAATTAATTATCTACTATTATTAACATTAGACATTAGACACTTTGCTCTACAATAAATTCCAAAAATTTGAACCGGTAAGTATTTTTGATATAATTGTTTGCATAAGGCTTCACTTATATATTTATTTTCAAATATAGCTGTGATGTTCAAGAACAGTGTAACTGCAGATTCTGCATCATCCGCTTTGATACAAACATACCTCGCCATCTTCCTTATGCACACTTATTCCGATATTATTTTTTCTATTAATTATCCTTTGGAGTCCTTGATCCTTAATCTAATCTCTTGGACAAGTCCTGATTTACTATCAAAATAAAGAATTGCCTCTACAAATTTCTATCGATTTCAAATTATCTATCAATAGTAGGCGTTATTGATAACGTTTCACGCATTAATCATAATTTCTTCAACTGCCAGTTACACAAATGACATGTACAAGATATATTATTAATAAAACATTAAATAAAATATAATTTCCTTGATAAATAACGGTATTCGTTTATCACTATATAAAATAACTTCAAGTTTGCGCTAAGATTGTGTCATAAATCGTCGTATTATTCAGTAAAACAGTCCTATTTATAGAATTTAACCATAAAATATATCTAATATTTTTGTTAGTGGTTTCTGTGGCAATGAATTCCGAATAATATAGTTGTAACTTGAGAGAAATACCGAAAACTATATCTTTAAAAGCGTGTAACATTATAATTGTGCTCTGCTTTAAAATCTGCTGAGATTTTTTTTCAAATAAACAAAAAATATTTTTGTAATGACCTGCCTTTTTGTTATCAGTACGAATATTTTTTCAAAACAAAAGCAAATATTTTTTATTTATTTTTATAACGAAAAATGCATGCATCTTAACGAATATAGTGGTAAGAACAACATTCGAAGGATTATTTTAAAAATTATATTATTTGAAGTTTGTTATATGTAAATATATGTGTATATGTATTTAAACGTCGATCTGAGCTTGAAAAATTAAATTTCGCTTATGAGGCATGCTGTTTTTCAGCAAGAAAGTATCATTAAAGTCTACCTTACACAATGGAACAGTATCTTTTATTTATTATTTGTATTATATTGCTTTTTAAAGAAAAAAAGATGCTTCATTAAAGTTATTTGATAACATCAATATTTGTAATATCTTGTTCATAAGTATATACATATACTGGATGATTTTACTGTAGTACAAAGTACTACATTCCAGTTGACCATAAAAAATAATATTTGTGCAATATTATGTCACAAAACATTACTAGTTGGTTGATTTTTCTTTATACACTAAAAAAATGGTACGTTTAGTTTAGAAAACTGTTCGGATTTCAAAAGAATTTAGGGGAATTCAAATTTACGAAGTAAATTCACTTTAAAAATTAATTTAACACCTATCAATGTACTATTTTACGCTATGCATCATTTTATTCGACTTGTACATATAAAATTTACTCACCTGTTAGATCTGGTAGTCTGGGGTAAAACATTCCAGTCCTGGCCAACCATTCCAGGTGCATCTGGTGAATCTGGCTCTGATTGTGGTGGGTTACGGGCAAATGGACCTTCTGAATCATCGCTCCGTCCAAAGAATGGAATGCGGAAGCCTGAGGCTGCCCTTGGTACCCGTAGAAACCGCCCCCGTTGGGGTAAATGTGACCTAGGAGCCCCGGTCTTGGAACGAAGGCCGTAGCGGGAATATCCTCGCTTCCTGGTGAGATTGGGGGGCTCCTACTTCTCGTGGAAGTCGGAGAGATGCTCCTGGAGGTGTCGGGACTCGCGGGTCTTTCGTCGTTCCTGGATAAGAGCGCATCGATGCAAAACGATCCTTTATTTTCCTGGATTTTAGTGTCCATGTTGAGCGGCTTGTTCTGGTACTCTGGATGGTGGATGAGGTGAGGGTTTTCCTCCAAATATTGAGCCATTTTTTTTGTAAACACACAGCACAACTAACAGTTTTTCTGTCCTCGCGATTATCACATGAACTGTGCGTAAGGCGCTGCGAAGGTGTTTGAAATATTCATAGCAAGGATGATTTGATTTGATTAATTGCCAATTAATGTGTCAATGCAAGTCAACAGCAGCTCAGCTGTAGATAGACTAACCGATTTGAAATGTATTATCCTAATAATATCAGGCATTACAGCAACATTAGACGATACATTACACACTCTCGAGCATTGCGCGCAAACACTTATATTTGATTGGACTGAAAGTTTTGGCCACGCCTCTCACCCTAATATTAGAAGTTAGTTGCGTGGCAACCACTGTAGTTCTTTCAGACGAATTTCGACTTTTTGATGAGTGAGTTTTACGGTGATTTTTAAGCTCGCGCTCTCATTGCGGCTAGTGTTTCAAACTAAAGTATTTAAATCCGGCTTCTGGCACCTTCAAATCATTTTGCGATCGTTTAATTTCGCTTCTGGATTTTAATATGTGCTTTACAAACTCCCATATAGCTATATTTTTACAGGGTTACAAATAATAAATAAATAATCGTTTATTTGAAGAACATGCCCTAGAAATAATTGTACCGCATTATATGAACTTGTAAAAGAAATATAAAATAATTTAACAATGTCTTACGTCAAAACCTTTGTCAAAATTGGTTTTTGCAGAATTATTTTTTACTAATCAAAAAAATATATAAAAAGAAAACAGATACATACATAAAATATTAATTAGTTCATAATTTATTTATTTTTTTTGTGTTTGTCTATTTGACTTAATCGTCAGATACTTTTTAGAATTTGCCTTTACAGAATACTGAATTCATTCTTCTCACAAAATTGATGACAACATCTTGAAGAAAAAACGAAAATAGATACAATTCAATCATTTTGATTTCGATATAATCTTGAAATAATATTCTCTTAAAACTGTGTGCAGTAGGTGAGCAACTATTGATTTTTTTCTACACAAATTATGTCGAAATCGTATTTGTACTTCTTTCTACATATTGTTATTGCGTAAAATTATCCAATTGATACAAGTTCTATCACTTTTAAATTTAATAAATATTTTTTCCGCAATTTTATGAAACATAATATGTGATATTTTTATGAAAAAAGTAAGTACTAACAATTGCATAAAAAAATTTGAATATTCTAGCAATATAAAGCGATATGAATACTTATCTAAAAATTGAGTATCTAAAGTAGTTGTCTAAAAAATTCGATATAATATATTTCTTTATAAAATTGTTTAATATATTACATAATTAAAACATAATAACAACAGGATGTTCTATACAGGGTGTGCCAAATATAAGTGATTTTATTTTGCTGTATATTGTATATAAAACAAACAGGGTTCTTCAATTTTTAAAAATCACTGTAACAAAATACTTAGCTTAAATATATATTTTTGCATTTTATTGAAGTTGTATTTTTGAAAAGTATTTATAGAAAAACTGCTCGTGCTATACATTTTTTTTCATGAGACCCTATATTATAGAATATTATGTACTACAAAGATATGTTACATAATATGCTCTGTGAATTTGATTCATAAACTATTAATTATGAATATGGTAGTAGTATGATTTATAATTGCGTCATCCTATCATCAACCAGGAAAAATAATTTTACACGCATTTTCTTCATATTTTCCTCTCTTCCTATTTTTGTTAGCTAAAATGCTGAATGCTGAATAATCCGACGATGATGTGACTTAAATTAAAACAACTTCAAAATATCATTTTCTTTTTTATATATTACATTTTTTTTATTATACAGTGTCTTGCAAGTCGTAACAATAATTTTAGAAGTAAGTGTTACAATATTTGTGATAATTAATTTTTTAAATTAACCGCTCTTTTCTACAATTATTGATGAGTAGAAGAAAATCAAACCTTTTTATAACAAATATTTTTATATTATTTTATTAGTAAGGAATAGATTATTTAAATAATTTAACCAATAAAATCCAAAGTGGCTTTGTTACTCACCTAGAACTTCATAAACATGTTTTTTCGACTTTGTAAAAGCGCAGAGTCTTTAAACGTGGATTTTATTGAAACCTTTGCGTGTAGGCGATTTATTCAGATATTGTTGGTTTGTCAATTAAAGTTTTGAAAGGTATTTCCCAAGGTATAGTTCATCCTTTAGCTTAATATTTAACCTGTCAGTACAATCTGGAACTTTCCCGAATGAACTTAAAATGGCAAACATAATACCACTCTTTAAAAAAGGACAAACGGATCTCGTTGAAAACTATAGACCTATAACTTTGTTATCGTGTTTTTCAAAATTATTTGAAAAAATTTTTCATAATCGTATTTACAGTTTTATTAACAGATATAATCTTTTAAGTAACAATCAACATGGTTTTCGTCCTAAACATTCTACAAATACTGCAGCCTTTTCTTTGGTAAATCACATTTATGAGTCACTTGATAAAAACATGTATGTTTTAACGCTCTTTTTTGACTTAACTAGAGCTTTCGACTGCGTTAATAAAGATTATATGTTGAGAAAACTGTATAACATTGGAATAAGGCATCTGTTAATTGATTGGATTAGTTCTTTTTTGTCGGACCGTATGATGGCATTGAAAATAGACCAACAATATTCTCAGTCATGTCAGACCGACCTTAGGGTACCTCAGGGGAGTGTGTTGTCACCATTACTTTTTCTATTATTTATCAATGATATGGATCAATTTATAACAAGTGGTGTTACTGTGGTGTTGTATGCAGATGATACCACAATTAGCATTACAGCGTCATCTCCCAGTGAGTTGCAAAACAAGGTTGAATGCTTGGTGTTCCGATAACAAACTTATAATTAATGCCAGCAAGACCAAATATATAATGTTTCACAAGAGACGTGAAAATCCTAATATGTTGATTAAATTAAATGGGTCGATCATTACTAAAGTTACAAATACACAATTTTTAGGTTTACATATAGACGAACATCTGCACGGGATAATCATATTGAACATGTTTTAAATAAAATGAAATCAGCATATTTTGCAATTAGAAACTTGAGGAGTTGTATGATAAACAATATCTATTAAATATATATTTTGCTCTGGCATATTCTCACATGAAGTATTTAATAATTTACTGGGGATCCTGCACGGATTTTCAGAGAGTTTTTATATTTCAAAAAAAAATCATAAGATTAATATTTTCACTGGCACCATTACAATCATGTCGTCCGACTATGGTGGAACAAAAAATATTATCACTTCCCTGTATTTTAATATACGAGGCAGTGCTTTTTGATAAATTTAATAGTAATCTATTTCCTCGACAAGATAGTGTGCATGTCCATAATACAAGAGGGAAAAATCTTGTCAGTATAAATAATTTCAACTTAACCAGTTATAAAAAGGGCCCATATTATTTATGTGCAGCCATATTTAAGCATCTACCTGAATCTTTAACACTGTTAAACAATGAAAATAAATTTCGCAAGGAGCTCCGCTCATTTTTATTGCAACATTGCTTTTATAGCTTGCAGGACTTTTATAATTTTGATGAAAATTAATTAGATACTAACATTTTATTGTAATATTTAGTGTGTATAGTGTAATTTATTATTGTGTCTTTCTTTTGTGACGTTTCATACCCTGTAAAAGCTTACGTGAATAAATTTATTATTATTATTATTATTATTATTAAACACTTACCTAAGTAATGCCCTCTTTTAATTCTTAGGAAAAGTTTCTTGATAAACAAACTAAAAATTAGGAAAATTAATCTTAACACGTTTAAATATGCAGGGTCTGAGAGTCTAAGAATAGTACACTTTAACTGAGATTCGAACGTATAGTTTGACAGTTGATCTGCATTTACGGTTGCTATGGAAACTAAGGACAATTGTTTTCTCATGACATACCAAGCTATTGCTTTTTCTTTTTACGCCGTAACTTTAAGTTAGCTTTTAATTTAAAAAAAAATATTTAGCTTTTTGAATCCTCCGCAGCTTTTAATTTGGCGAATGCTCTCTTTGCTTACTTAAAAGTGTTAAGATTAATTTTCCTAATTTTTAGAATGTTTATCAAGAACTTTTCCTAGGAAATGAAAGGGCTTAGGTAAGTTTTTAATAATGTCTGAATAAACCTACACACAAAGGTTTAAATAAAATCCACGTCTAAATTTGACTCTTCGCTTTTACAAAGTAGAAAAACCATGTTTATGAAGTTCTAGGTGAGTAACAAACCCACTTTGGATTTTATAGGTCAAACAATTCATTTATTCCTAATGAAAAAGTATAGAAATATTTGTAATAAAAAGGTTGGTTTTCATCTATCCTTCAATAATTGTAGAAAAGCAAAGTTAAATTAAAAAATATTAAAAAATTAATTATCACGTAGTGTAATATTTGGAATATAGGCATGTTTATTTCATCCTAAAATGATTGTAATGACTTGCAAGACACCCTGTATATTAACATTATTGTTTGAAACTATCTCATTTTGATTATTTAAAATGTCAAAATAACGTTTTCCAAAACAAACCGTAGCAATTTTCACATTTTTTTATCAAAATAGAACACATACATATTTCTACATAAACGAGTGGCGATCAAATAGAATACTGTACCAAACTGATAAGCAAAATGTCTACAGCCTGTGCAAATGTTTACCTTTTCCGGTCTCCAGATCTCGATATAGTTCGTGGTACCTGTCAGTGAATCTCATGCGAGAGTAAAAAAATAAAAACACAACAAATATTCCCCACTTGATCACGTAGGACAACATGCAGACTACGCCAGCCCGTCTATTAGCTTCTTCAAAAGTAAATATTTCAGTTAATTGATTTGATTTTAAACGTATTTGAATAACAAAATACTCGAGTACCATCCCGTCCCGATGTATTGACATATAATTAAACGAGTAAATTTTGCTTTAACGACTGTGAACGGTTATCTTTGATTTTTTTTACTTACCGACATTTACTAAATCTATAGACATTCGCCGGATTGCCGCTGATGCTAATTTAATTGAGAAACGACACAATACATTTATGCATCGTCTCATTAACGTGGATTTCTCTCTAATATTTACATAATTGATCGATTAGTGTCGAAAAACAAACGGTGCCGGGCCCCGTCTAAATTCATTTTATTCAGTTATACGCATAAATCAAATATTATTCACTATACACAGTAGGATTTTAAACCATTGTTTTCAAATATAGAAAATAATAGGTTTCTCTTACTACTGTATACGATGACATTACTAACATTATTTAAATCTAAGTCTATCTCCATTGACTTTGGTGTTCTTCGAGATTCAGTATTCGGCCCTGTACATATAAATAAGTCGATTAAAGACCTGACTATTAATTTAGAAAATATATTGTACGATATGAAATGAAAGAGGGTAATAAAACCCTGAGATAAGAACCGGCCATGGGAGTGGTAATATTTCGTTTCAGGTAATTATCGGGTAACACTAATGCTAACAGGTAATGGGTGTACATTAGTATATTTTATTGGATACATCATAGGGCAGGAGCCAGTGTATTGTGACAGATCAATCCAGTCTTAAGAGCTGAATATACGAAGACGTGCTAGTGCAGTAGAGTAAAATTCGACTTGTGTTTAGTGACTATTGCGCCAGTGGATACAATATTGTTTGGGTAAAATGTCGAGCTTATCAGATTACGTACTTGCTAAACGCGTGAAAAGATGTGCGCTGTCTCAGAATGAGAAGATTATTATATTAAATGTATTTAATGCATTGAAACACCAAAATCCTACCAACAGTGTTGACGACATCGTGGTGTTCCAAAATGACAGGGATTGGAAATCGAACAAGATACTGTAAATCCCCCAAAATCATCTACAGGGAGATCAAAAGTCGTTATAGATGATTTCTTCAAAAATGTAATTCGCAGAAAAATACACTTATTTTATTTAAAAAAAGAAATACCAACGCTAAACAAAATTTTAAGTGAACTTTCAGAGGACAACGATTTGCCAAAAATCAGTAGAAGCAAATTATGGGCCGTGTTACGAGAGTTGAATTTTTTATGGGAAAAGCAGAACAGGAAGTCAGTTCTTATCGATAAAGATGAAGTTATTTGTTGCCGAAGATCCTACTTAAGATCAATTAGAAAATTCCGTGACGAAAGGAGGAATATTTATTATCTAGACGAAACTTGGGTCAACGAGGGATATACTGTAAAAAGTTTTAGACAAGCATTTTTAGATGGACCTTCAACAGGGTTCAAGGCACCTTCAGGTAAAGCGAAGATTAATAGTGACACATATAGGTAGTACCAGTGGTTTTGTAGATGGCGGTCTACTTTTATTTGATCTAAAAATACAGGTGACTATCACGAATGTTGGATCTTATTCTTCCGGGGTCTGTAATTGTCATGGATAATGCCAGTTACCATTCACGGCAGACCAAGCAGACGCCTACGACTGCTCGGACGAAAGCCGATATAATTCAATGGTTATCCGGAAAAAAACATTTCTTTTGAAACAAATCTTGATAAAGATCAGAAAAAATATGTTATCGATGAAATAGCAACAAATCGCCAAATAACAGTACTTACGGTTACCACCTTATCACTGTGAACTTAACCCAATCGAATTAGTCTGGGCGCAGGTAAAAGGAGATGTAGCCCGAAATAATACGACGTTTAAATTAAGTGACGTGAAAATTTTGTTAAAAAATTCCTTGGTACGAGTAACTGCAGATAACTGGCAAAGATGTATACATCATGTACAAAAACAAGAGGAGAAAATGTGGGAACTCGAAAATTTAATTGACGTTACTGTGGAACCTATCGTTATCAATCTAGGAGACGAAGATAATTCATCAGAAAAAGGTCAGAAAAAATATGTTATCGATGAAATGGCAAAAAATCGCCAAATAACGGTACTACGGTTACCTTATCATTGTGAACTTAACCCAACCGAATTAGTCTGGGCGCAGGTAAAAGAAGATGTAGCGCGAAATAATACGACGTTTAAATTAAGTGACGTAAAAATTTTGTTAAAAAATTCCTTGGAACGAGTAACTGCAGATAACTGGCAAAGATGTATGCATCATGTACAAAAAGAAGAGGAGAAAATGTCGGAACTCAATAATTTAATTGACGTTACTGTGGAACCTATCGTTATCAAGATAATTTATCAAAATATTCAGAGGATGAATTTTAATATACCTACTTTTTTATTTTCTTTATTGTACATTTATACAACGCTACATTTACTCACTATAATTTGAATTTTCAAAATACATATATTTTTGTGTGGAATAAAAGTCTATTCATTAAATTTAAATAAATATTTTGATAATAATATTGAATCATTTTATTTGAATTACTAAAAACCCTCTTAACCCGGTTATGATGCTTAAATTAGCCTCTAGTTTTGAAATGCTGTATTTATATTGTTTACTTATAAGAGAAATGGACCGAGAAATTGAAGCGGCATAGAGAAAGACGGATTGTCGGGGATTAAATTTTAGCTACCTGCTACTATTTAGTACGGTTCGATCACACAAAGTTTTTTTAAAAGTACACCTCATCTATACCGATAATACATAATATAAAAATATTGAATATACGCACTAGTACTACATTTATTTACGATTTGCATACATAATAAGCTTTTATTACTCTCTTTCATTTCTAAACAGACTATAGTGATGTAACATAATATGTCAAATTCTTGGGAATCACTCTGGACGATACATTAAACTGGGAAATATACGATAACAACCTTATTTCTATTTTAAGTTCAGTAAGTTAGCTATTCAAATGGATGAAAGACATTTTTCACCAACAGCAATTGTTGGTACATATCTGGTGAGCCGCTGAGAAATGATTGTTTGCTATAAGATGTCAAATATTTTTTCTTATATAAGTTACAAGTATTTTAAAATATATAATTTCATATTTCAATTAAAGTAGCCTCATTTTTTTTATCAGGCTACTATGATTGAAATGTGAAATTATATATTTTAAAATGATTGCAACTTCTAAACAAAAATGAATCCGGCTTATGTCCTTATTAGAAAAAATGTTAGACATTAACCCAGATAACATCTGCCAAAGTTTGTTATAGAGCTTATAGAACACCATGTATACTAATAATTGATTGAAACAAGAAATTTGTTCCATTTTAGGGAAAAATATATGTGCTCATATTACATATATCAATCTGGAAAAGATTTCGTTAAAGCTGTATAAATAAACAACATTTTTTTTACATAGGAATGATCTCACGAGGAAATCACATACCTGTTTATGCTACATTATATAAAGGCATATTCCCTTTATCCAATAATTAACTAATACAGATAACTTAATAATTTATAATGATTTGAATCAAATTTAATCTACAAAAATTTTTCACCTGTTTACAAAATATCTTAAACGCTATTTAATTTAAGCGATTAAGTGACAGCTTTAAAAATCAATATATCAAGTCTACTAATCCCCTGGCCGTTAGTAAACCAGATAAAATGTTAAAAATATCATATTTATCTCTGAAAATCTTGTAATTAAACGTAATTACAACATAAACACTTAAATTTAATCGATTTGTCGCTGTAAAATTGGAGAGGTTTTACTTTTATAAAACAATGATAATTAAGTAAATATTTGCACTATCACGTTATCAAATGTGAGACGTATCGCAAGTTTTTTTGATAAATTGGATCTTAACTGCAACAATTCCTCACCAAAAGTCAATTACAAAGTCAATTATTGAAAACGGTTTTGTATTTTTCTGACTGGGGAAATTGCATGATTTTTTCAAATATGAGCAGAAGAAAGAATTTACACTGAAGGTAATATACAGGGTGTTAATTAAGTATGTGCATAAACATTAAGAAGTTAGTCTATGATTGATTTCAAGACAAAAGATTCATATAAACATAGATCCGCAACGGCTTTGTTGCAGATACAGGGTGTTAAAGTTTGAAAAAAAAAATCCAATTTTTCGATCTATTTTCTGAATAGTAAGAGGTACTTAGTTGAAACTTGGCACACCTTAATAGGTACTTAGAGACTACATTTTTCGGGTATTAAATTATTTTTAATTTAGCCATGAGAGCAGATATGGCTATCCTTCTTTTGTCTCAAAATCAATCATAGATTAACCTCTTAAAGTTTGTGCACAAGCTTAATTAACACCCTGTATTTTGGCCATAGTAGAATGATTAATCCCAGCAATATATCTGCATTAAATAAGGTACTTTGCTATAAATATCAAAATAATTTTGCTATAGGAACCTATTAGTGGTATTTTTTCTTTGAATTATTGCTGCAAGACCACATTTTTATTATAGTAGCTTTTACAATTTTTCACCCCCACAAAAATTTATATTAGGGTTGATAGGCTTCCATCTTAGGCAGCAAATATTTCCTTCTATTTCAAATAAGTGGCTTTATAGCCACTATTAAATGATCTTGCCATTACTATGTGCATTATGCGTTTAGATTGATTCAATTATCAATTTTGACTTTAAACTTTCATTTTACATTAAAAATTTAAAATAAGTACCTACAATTTGAACCAAGGGTTTAACAGAATCTACCAATACTTGCATTTCATTTTTAACTCCTTTAATGTAAAACAGAAATTTTAAGTTAACACTGATAACTAATGAACACTATAGGTACTAGTACTACACACACTCTGTCATGAATTATTTATTTATTATTCTTTTTTATATAATTTTTTTTTAATTTACATAATCTATACACATCTCAAGATATTGTTGGCTATTATTACCATTTTGAAACGTATTATAATTATTTCAAAATTTATTCTATATCGTGAGACAAACTGTAAGAATATCATTCACGGAAAGTATGTTTAGGAGTACTTGTAATTATTATGTAGAAACATCTAATATGGTAGGTGTGCCACGTTGTCACATATTCAAAACCTTTTTGCCATCATAATTCTATTACCGTTGGTCAGCGAAATAAATGCTAAATCAATTGTTTTGTTTGGTATAATTTATCAGTGAAATAATGGCGCTCATATTCCGGACACACTGTACACTAAATAACCTGCATGAATCACATAATAATTATTTAAAGTGCCGATCACTAAACAATATGGTAGCCGAGTGTTTTGAATATTTGATGTGAGCACATAATACCATAAAAAAGAGCTTCGTCTTGCTTCTGCTCGACAAGCTAACTGGTGAAGGATAATCTAGAACGTATTGAGCATTACGTGATTATTTTGCTGCCAAACTGTTATTCGTTAAAAACAACTCAAATACGTTTATTTCTTCATACCTTTTAACGTATTTAAAAGTCGGTCGAATAATAGTAGAAAAAACCGTATATAGCAGTAAGACAATGATCACAATTGTCTACAATAACAATATTTAAATGTAACAATACTGTCTAGTAGAATTTTGAATGAAAAAATATGGAAATATTTTCAACGTTACAATATGATGTTTTTTTTGCACCCAAATCACCATATACAAGTCTTGAATCAACATAAACAAAATATAGTTAACAGCTTCAACATTTGAGAATTAAGTTTCCAACATTAACACTACAGATCTATAACACCTTTTTAGCTTTTATATGGTGACTAAATAATAATTTTTGCTTCAAACAATACTTTGAAATTTAAACAAGAACCATAACGGGACAAATTATTATTATGAATGTCATGTATAAATTTATAAAGCAAATGTTTCCTTGAGAAATTCAAAATTTTACTTTTAAAAGGATTAAAATACACACATATTTTTTAAGCAGCCAAGAATGTATACAAGCTCACGATCAATCTACAAAGCAATCGTATTAACTATTTATAACAGATAATCATGTTAAATAATCAACGTGAAAAGTTCACAACAACTAATTAAATCATTAATATACAGTACAAAGGAAAAGGGTCCAAGGATGGAACCCCGGAGAACTACCAAGCATCAATATAATGGAATTGCCTCAGAACTCTTGCATTCTTTTGTTCAAATAAGATTTAATAACTGAATTCAAAATTTGCTAACTTGTGGATTACCTCTTGTGGGTTTTGACAAAATTGGCCAGTCTTGTCAAAAATCTTTAAAAAATCGCAATAATCAAATTGCAGCTGAATTACATAATGCCTTGTCGTGACAGCAGTTCATAGATAACTTTGAGATATCACACGTTGTTAAAAAAATCAGAAAATGCATTATTAATGCCAGAATAGTTGTTATATCTTTGATCGTTATATAGATTAAAACTTACACATTATTTCTAAACTTTTATCCTTTTTTTTGTCACCAATGTTAACATGTTTTCTCTGCATATTCTACAGTCCCTTCTCCTAAAACCGAAGTCTTGTTTATATTAAGTAACCGATAATGTACATTTTACATAACCATTTGTGGTAAGTTAGCTATTACGAAAACAATCCCAAAGCAAATAATCGAGCTTTGTACGTGGTTTGATTGAACACAGAGAGTTCCAAGTGTTTTAAGAACAATAACAGATACGTACGTCGAGTTAAAGTGTTTGTTGATTTAATACAATAGGATTAAGTATTAAGTAGAGATTATTCAAATCGGATGAGGTTGTTATTGGCTTGATGTCATTCGTTAATTATAGACTAACTGTGTTTATCGTTTTGAAATGTGCCTACACCATTGTTTTACACAAAAAAAGTTATAACATTGTTCTAATAAAGATATTCGAACAAATGAGAAAAAAATTGAAAAAATTAAAATATATACAGGAGGTTCTAAAAAGACGTAAGTGATAGAACATTGAGATACTCAAGATAATTTAAAAAAATCAAATTTTGGATGCAATTTGTTTAATGGCCAACAGATTTGATCAAAATTTTACAAAGGTACGTTTTTGGTGATGTCGATCACGCTGGTGCTATTACATTTTTTGTACAAATGTAGAGGGCGCTAGTTGCTAGCATTTTTTCTGAAATTTTATTGTCTATTTTTTTTTAGTTAAGGGTTTTCTTCGTTTCAAAAAAGGTATTCTTAATAAATTTGTTGAAAATGCACGGCTTTCGAGAAAAATGTAAAAAACCGTGATAAAGTTAACCAGACAATTCCTGTAATAGTACTTATTTATCAAGTGTGTATGTGTCAAACCCCGAACTCTCTAAAGTTAAAGAATAACATGTCAGCGAGATGGTAGCAACTAGCGCCCTCATTAAACAAATTACATCCAAAATTTAAAATTCTCCGCCCTGTATTTCAAAAATGAGTCTCTTTATGGCATACAAATCCCACTTATTTTTAAATGTTCAGCCCTAGTAATACCATGTCTTTTTAAAACACCCCGTATGATATTCATACACTTATCTATAATAATGACTTGAAAATGTAAAACACAATATAAAACTGTAACAATCTAATCAATTTATTTTAATTGTAATGTTGTTGTAAATAATTGATCTTGGCAAATCCAGGCAATCTGTTGGCAATCTTAGAATATAATTTTTTTCTCAAGGAACAAAGTATCAGTTTTTGAACTAGTTTTGATAAACTGTGGATTATAATACATACACAGAGTCAAGGTGATGACCTGCATAAAGGTATATGAAAGTTGTCGAAACTACTTTCCATATACTCAAAATTACTTTCTATTGATTAAATAGTATTTAGAATGATTCTGCCAAAGAAAATAACGAATCAGTTGTCAACTGCAACAAAAAAAAATACTAACTATATTTCATATTAATTTATTCATAACCTTATCTAAGATTTAACCATATTTTAATAAACATGCTGATCCTTGATCTTATGGACGATATTGCGAGTAAATTTTATTAAAACGTGAATACAAATAAATAAAGTTGGCTGGAGCAAGAAATCTTGCAAAATTTAAGAAAATTTTGCCTTTTTTCAAGTTTTGTTCTTGCTCGATTTTACTTGTTTCCAATTTATAATATTCAAATGACCACCAACATTTCATTCTCATGAATGAATATTTGTAATCACTTTCATTCAGAAAATATGTGCAACTTTTATGTTCGTCATATACAGGGTGATTTACAACTTACTTAAAAAAATTTGCGAATAGATGCGTCATGAAAAATTGAGTCAATGTCGTAAAAAATATATAAAATATTTATAGTTTTCGAGTAAAAAATTATTGAAATTGTAGTATTTTTAAAATTTACTTCGCTGGGGTACTGTAGTCTCCAAGCCAAGCGATTAAGAATATTAAACGTGTTTTGAACACGTTATTAGCAACAGCTATGATACGTTTGATATATGATATATATGATTTTTTTTCTTTAAAAGCAAAGAAGTAATAAGAGCAACCGCCCTTCCGTCAGGACTCAATGCACGACCCAGTACAAACCGAATCAATTATTGCTTTCAAAGGAAAGCCTTGTAATTTATGTGTTTTACGTTATCGGAAACAACGGTTTCGGCAGAAAATCTGATTTTGAAGTACTCGTAAATTGCTCAATTAAAATAATTTTAATGTGACAGATGGATGAAACCGACTGTCAACAATACATCATATGCTACTGTACACATAAAGCAGTGCGGATGAAGTGCGGCAGCGATCGTGCTGATACCAGTTGGAAGCTTCAGCGGGGCGACTGCCCGTATCAATAATTGATAAAGTACAGTTAAATAATACTTATGTTTTAATATAGTCACATTACTGATTATAGTGTGTCAATATTTTTTTAAGCTCTACATGAAATATTGGTTCACACGTTCGATTCTCTGGGTAATAAACAAAAGGATCACTCTCTGGCAGATTATTTTTTGGTATATTAAATGAGTTATTCTGTAGAAAAGTCATGAGTTATAGATCATTGTAATTGATGATAACAATTTACTACTTCTTTATGTTATATGTGAAAAAGTCTTGTTTTCGAATAATACTTTAAAAAAAAACTGAAAAATAGATTTATTTAATTATGCAAACAAATATACTTGTCCGCACGATTTTTCGTGGTGAAAGTGACACTTTTTCTCACTAGTGAGATGAAGTGCACTTTTCCGCATGATATTTGTTACATTATACAGTGGGTCTATCGTATTGTTGGGACAATGCTTGTGTCCAACGTAACTCAGCGAATGTAGACAGCATTAAGCGATAAAGTTTGCGCTAGATTTTTCTCAAGGTGCTTATGAATACCTTTCGATGCAGCTTACCATCTAACAGTAAATAGCAGTAAAGCTGCTGCGACGCTGAATTACACTGGACAGCTTCAGGGTTGAGTTTGATTTATCTTTCATTTCTCTTCGACGTAAATTACCCAAAATGGGTGAGGAGTCTTTCAATGATGTTCTGACAGATATATTGGAAGCCGCTAGTGATGCAAGTAATGCATTAATTCCTGCAAAAACAAGAATTCACTATGAAGAAGAACATTTCATCTTTAAAAAAAAATGTATTTTATTATTCCTATTCCATGATATTGCATAATGTAACTGTACAAATGTTCTCTTAAATACCCCAGGCCAAAGTAGCCACGATATTTGAAATTGCCGGTGTCTCTTCGCACGAAGAACTAGCAAATATAACGATCCACGATATACAAGACAAGGAAAATGTTCTTATTATTACTATACCAAATACGAAAATCAATGTTTCAAGAAAATTTGTGGTAAACAACGAAGAAACAATTAAATATGTCGATATCAATCGAAGTTATGCTATTTTGCGTCCTAGAAATACTGCTCATGAACGGTTTTTCTTATTCTATAAAAGGGGTAAATGTACTAAGCAATAAGTGGGTATCAACAGCTTAAAATAGGCCACAGTATTCTCAAATCATGAAATCTTTCATCAGAACTCGAAAAGAACTCTACTGAAGCACGTAGTAGATCAACGATAAGTTTCGTGATTGAAGAACAGCACCTAGAAGCTATTCCCTCATCACTGAAGTTACAAGCTAATTCTGTAGCACATACTTTGTCAACCAGTGAATTCCTCAAGAACATCCTAAAGCAGCTATTGTCTCAGTGAATTTATAAAATGCCACAAATTGTACATTTAATTTCAATGTTTTATGTTAACATATTCTATTAATTTAAATAACTACTTAATAATTACTTGTTAATGTTATAAATTGGTAATTAAAATAAACTGTTTTGCCTGATTAGAATTGTCATGATCGTAGGAAAAATACTGTACCTAACACGTGAGGAAGTGTATTTTCTGCACTCGACTGTAATCAGCATGTGGAAAAGTATCACTTTCCACACTTGTTAGGTAAATAACTTAATTTGTTACATACGGCAGTAGAAGTATAATATTTAACGAATTGGGTTAGTGTCTAAAATGTTATTTGAAAGTACTTGTGTAAATAGATATCTATACACCAAGTGAATTAAATGAGTTTTTTCACCAGAAGAAAGTACTTCTAGTGCATAATTATTAGAAGGACAAGTGGCTTTATGCAAAGTAATTCCGGATAAGTTGACTTAATAAGAAAGAGTACATTAATCTCTGCGAATGGCGCAACAAAAAGCAAGCAAATGGTGTAAATAACAAAATAATCATATTCTTTAGTGGTTCTATAATATTTTGTATGTAACATAACTACGGTAGAACAATTATAGATATCATAAAATTAACTAAATGAAAATATCAATAATTTTGTAAAGATTTACAAGATTTACCTAAGTACTTATTTCTCGTAGTATAAATATGTATATTGTATAAGTAAAGATGCGAATGATGTAATAAGAAAGGTGCGGCTACCACTGTGGTTAAAAATTTTAATATTGTGAAGGAAACAGGAATTTAATTTCGGTACTGGTCCAATAATTTTACATAATTATAAATACTTGTATCAAATTTGACGTATGATATTAATAAACCTAGACCAATAAACACTTTTAATAAACAGATAGGTGTGGCTTATAATGCTTATATAAACATGGGTCCGATTCGTTTTTGTTTAGAAGTTACAAAAATTTTTTATTATATTTTTAAAAAATATAATTTCATATTTCAATCAAAGTAGTCTAATAAATAAAAATGATGGTTGATATAACAATAATTATTATTTATGTTTAAACATTAATTAACCTTTAACCAAATTAATAAATTTTAAGACTTGAATTCTTTCAAGTAACCGCTGACGGGTAGTGATTTCAACATGCTAGACAAGCTGCTTCATATGTCTCCATAAATAAAAGTCCAAAGGATTTAGATCCAGGGAACGCGGTGGCGATGCTATTGAACCTTGTTGACCTACCCACTTATTCTAAAAATGATTATTTAACCATTAATGTCGCATATTTTAAAGTTGTAATGTAGTAGATATAAAATACATAAAGGTAAGCTATTACAGTGTCAATACTAATGTCAAACTGTGATATTTAGGGCGTGATATGTGTATTTCCCATTATTTCCAAAAACTGTTATTGAAGTCGCCGTAGTAGAGAGCATTATTGATTGAAATTTAGATGATTTGGCAGATAAGTATGACAAAGGCGACGCGATTTAGCAGACGATGGTTGAAGTAACCAGCGACAAAATTCTAATCGCTGAGGAGTATCTGCAGCATGTAACGCTTCAACATTTTGACGATGAAACGGATGTAACATTTTTCTGTTCGATACACGTCATACAGAATTTGGTGATAAATAAAAATTACTTATTATACGCTGAACGCTAATTGAATAGTTGTTAATTACAACATCTATTATACAGTATGCGCCAAAAGTATGGAATAAATTCAATAAAAACGAAACAATTATTTTTTGGGAAATAATAAAAACAGGTCGATTTTTAATTTAAAAAATACATATTTTAGCGTAAAATGCGATTTTCAAATGTCATTTGTTTTCGAGTAATGACGTCATCGATTTTTTTTAAATGGCAACACCATATTTTTTTCCTTGATTCTGAAAGATCGTTTAATTCTCTATCAGACAGTACTAAAATTTTGCCCTCTTACATAGGAAAGTTTTCGAGTAAATGACGATTGAATGTTAGAAAACGTAAATTTTATCCATGAAAAAGTAAATTCTGAGGTATGTAAAATAAAATACAATTGATTAAATTTTATACTTAAATTAAATGTTCGAATTGCCATCCACCAACTTCTTGACAATGCGCAAGTCTGTGAAGAAATTCTTCTTGCACATTATGATTGATTTCTGGGGTAACTCTGCGTATTTCGTCCCGAATGCGATTTTGAAGTTCTTCTAAATTACATGGTTTATTAGTGTACACTTTTGACTTCAAGTATTCCCATAAAAAATAGTCAAGAGGTGTAAGATCTGGCGATCTTGCAGGCCATTCTATCGGTCCGCGTCTGCCGATCCACCTCCCAGGAAAACAGTTGTCCAAAAAATCTCGTACAGGGCGCGCATAGTGCGGAAGTGCACCGTCTTGCTGAAGCCATATGGTATCGTCAGGAATGTCAGGGTCATTATCGTTAGGAAAAATTACTGCAAGGGCTGGAACAAGGTCATTTTCTAGAAACTCTAAATATCTTTGTCCTGTAAGGGTTCCTTCAAAGAAGAAAGGCCCTACTATTCTGTCGTCAGCTATTCCAGCCCACACATTTAATTTCTGAGGGTGTTGGGTATGTGCCTCTGCCATCCAATGAGGATTTTCCCGACTCCAATATCTGCATGTTTGAAGGTTTACTGTACCATTCAGACAAAATGTGGTCTCATCTGAAAAAAGTATTTGCCGGTGTAAATTTCTATTTCCTTGACATAAATCCATTAGAATTTCGCAAAATTGTAAGCGGAGATCGGGATCATCTTCATTGAGTTCCTGCACAAGTTGAATTTTGTAGGGATGATATTTTTCCTTCCTCAAGATATGTAGCACTGTGCTCTGACTAGTGTCATTGTTTAATGCAATCAATCATGAAGAATTATGAGGATTATCCACCATACTTATCAAAATGTTCTGTTTCTGATTTTCATTAATGCTTGGACGTCCAGATTTTGGAATATTTACAACATTGTCAGTTTCTCTAAATTTAGACTCTACCTTACTGACTGTTGATTGGCTGATAGGGCGATCTGGATATTTTTCATTAAATAAATCGCAAACTTCCTGCTGAGTTCTAGTCATATTCTCGCATCCGATAAGAATTAAAATTTCAATTCTTTGAGTAACAGTTAAATATGCCATAATACTTTAAATTGAATAATAATTTCTATGTCGCTTACAATACTTATTAGAAAGTCGGTGTGACAATGACACTTTGCAAAGATTTTCACCTACGTGATCCATAAAAGAACTATGGAATTCGAAAAACTAAACTTGATAACGTTTTTGCTTTATTTTAATTGATTTGCGTTTTCTAACATTCAATCGTCATTTACTCGAAAACTTTCCTATGTAAGAGGGCAAAATTTTAGTACTGTCTGATAGAGAATTAAACGATCTTTCAGAATCAAGGAAAAAAATATAGTGTTTCCATTTAAAAAAAAATTGATGACGTCATTACTCGAAAACAAATGACATTTGAAAATCGCATTTTACGCTAAAATATGTATTTTTTTAATTAAAAATCGACCTGTTCGAGGATTTTTTCCAAAAAATAATTGTTTCGTTTTTATTGAATTTATTCCATACTTTTGGCGCATACTGTATGTTCTTCATTTTGTACATTCACTTCAGTAGGACGAATGGCCTTTTTTGGAGCGGGGTTACCTTCTTCTCAAAGTCTACAAAACGATATACTAAAAACTGTGTAAGCAGATTGATATCTATTTGGGTACTTTCGTCGGTATTTTCGGGCTTTTTATACAAAAACAATATCTGCATACTCTTCAGTTCTAAATAAATGCATTTTTTATTTAGCACTTTAACGCTAAGTGTCAAATGAATAGACAAAATGGCACAAACAATAATTATTGTTATAACAACCATCATTTAGTTATCAGACTACTTTGATCGAAATATGTAATTATATTTTTTTGAAATGCTTGTAACTTCTAGACAAAAAATAATCGGACCTATATTCATCTAAGAAAAAATGTTGACATTAATTAACTCAGATACCATCTTCCAGATTCAGTCTGTACAATTTCAACTATGACATTATATTGAAGGTTATCTAAATATGTGACGTCACACTATGCGAGTCTGTTGGTAGACTAGCAGTATAAGCAGATGGGCGTTATCAGATATTTTTGTTTTTTTGGATATTTTTAAAGGAAAAAGCAGAAAAGACGTTTTTATTTCAATACTGAAGAAGCCGATTTATAATTTGTATACGTTATAAACTCCACACTGTCTAGTAGAGTAAGTGAACTCGTATTTTGGCAATTTTGTGATTTAAAACGCTTAATCCAAAAATTAGAAGGGGTCATTACAGCGGGGTTTACGGCACAATCATCGCCCTAAAGCCATCCGTTTATTGTTAATACCGCCGACATTAAAACAAAAACCTAAGAGTTAATTCTGAGTTGGCGTTGGGGCGGTGGAGCGGTCGCCCCCGTCGGCCATTTGTCTAACTGCCCCACTCCGAGCTACACTTTTAATTAACAGAGCTAAATCGTTTAATGCGTCCCCAGACATTACTTTAATCTGGCGCTAATTATAACATCCCCTCCACCGCGCCCACCCTCGCGACCGGCTTCGCACAGCCGACTGCTCTGTTCCCGCTATCTACAGTCATTATGAAGGACTCGTGTACGATATAATAGAGAACGGCAGTAGTGGTGTATCCCGCCAAATTGCTTTTATGTATGGATTGTACCCGACTTGAAACGTGTCCCTACTTTTTTTTTGAGCTGATCGCTGAATGTTTTTCATACTGGGTGGTATTTAGTAAAGCCTAGATATTACGTAATAAACTGAAATATAGAAATTTTAATAGCTATTTTCGATACAAGCTGCGTAAAAATGGTGTTTTAGGCACGCGGCGTTAAGTGCGTAAAACATCTATTTCGCAGCAGGCAATCGTCAAATAAATATTCAAAACAGTTTCGACATAATCTTCAATTACATTTGCTAATATGATCGCTAGACTATTTTATTTAAACAACTTTAACTAAGTTGCCTATAAGGTTATTGCTATGGTACGATGTTTACAAACTATACGAACATTTAAAAAAAATCGGAAATCTGTGAAAGTTCGTGAGCATTAAACCCTAATAATTAAACTCGGTATTAATTCTTCATAAAACCTTAGTATGTGTGGCGCAAATTCTAGTGATACTGAAAATTCTGAAACAGAAAATGAGACGGAAGCTGCCTTATGTACATTGATTCCTCAGAAACCGAAGAAATTGTACCAAAAAACTTGTACAAAATTGGCGGTGTGCCAAAAAACAGGTATATAATATTTGGGTTATTCTAGCGTACTTGTTCCAGTTATCTTTAAAATGCGCACTCTCTTACATTATGAAGAAATTATTCCATGCTGTAACTATAATTTGAATAAAAAAATGGTTATTAGTAAATATACCAATAAATCATGTGGTTATAGAGCCAGAAAATTCAGGATAATTTCCAAGGAAAATGATAAAAGGTTTACAAAGAAGCAAATAATGAAAAGTACTTATACCAAAAAGTTGTGTTGATTGTTGGTTTATTTGGAGCCTGTAGGAAAGAAGAATTAACTTATTTAAGTACAGAGAACATTAAAGATTTTTTTACTGTTGTAGAAAGGTATTTTAATATAAATCAACTCTCCTACAATTCCTATCAATGAAGTCATATGTATGTTCTCTGATACCAAACATCTAGGTATGCTAATGAACAATTCCACAGACAAAGCTCTATTCAATAATTATCTAAAGAAAATAATATAATTTATTAACCTTCTAATGAAACACTCTATAAATATCTAACTTCACTTTTTGGCAGTGTGAACACGACAAATTCAATCACTGCCACAGTACCACAGTAAAAAAATGTTACAAAAGCTAATAATAAGGAATATATGGGTAGATATTGTGGGTGTAATTCAACGCAGGTTGGGGCTTTTGTCCACTTAGTAGTTAGTTTCACACAATATTGTTAATACCTAAAAATATATAAAAACATTAAAAATGCTAACTCGTTTATTAAAGTCACTATTTCCAATACCAAAACTAATGTTCCTAGATTATTTGTAGTACCAAATGGAGATATGCAGGTCTACGTCCATCCACCATTGACCACAACCGATTTTTGATCACGTACAGGAATTCAAAATGTACTATGCAAGGGTATAAATAACATAGATGCAATTCCTAAAATGATTACCAAATTTCTCAGATTATCCAATGTTACTGAGTATACTGGGAACTGCTCTAGACGATGTTCTACAACCTTCCTTGCAGATGCAGTAGCCAACATATCGATGCTCAAAAGACATGGAGTGTTCGACTTCTGTGGCAGAGACATAGAAAATTCCGTACAAAATTAGCAGGCGATAGTAAGGAAAATTCTCGGGGAGAAAGGAAATACCACTTTCATTCCAGAAACACAGTGTATCAGCAGCACCGGGATGCAGGTGTTTTCTTCTTTCAATATTGAAGTTACACGAAGTGAAGAAAAAATATATGGTCACCTAATGTCCAATTATCCGATTTGAATATTTGTTATTAATATTTATAATAAATAAGTAATTCAAAATTCAGTTATTTTGTTTTACTAATAAAGTAGTCGAAAAACGCCGAAATCATTTTCTGGTATACTCCGGTATGGGTTTGGCAATTTAAGATAGTTTGCTGTTTTGTACGGAATCTGACCCAACCTGTTTTCCCAACCACTTGCTTGGAGCATTATTGTTATAATATGCAAAAAAACGTAGATGCTCAGTATCCAGTTATACTCAATATGCGCTGTATTTCAGTTTTGAATTATTTTATAGTTACTAGCAAAGTTTTATCTAAATCCTTAATATCATTTATTTTTATGTTACATAACTCTTCTCTACGACAAGGTCCATATATGCCAAAAATCCGTGCCACCTAATTAAAAAAAAATGTCGGTACATTTTATTTTACATTTGAAGATACCTTACCTGATCATTATAAATGTTTCATTGGGGGCACCTCAGAAAGCTGTCATTTTTTTATATCTAGTCAATATTCGTGACTTCTTCGGTTTTTAACCATTATTTTTTCTTGTTAAGAATGTTGTTAATGTTGAATATTTGCTAATGTCGATGTTATGATATTACAAATAGGACGGCGACACATTTTCCGAAAATTTATGCTAGAAGCTCAGTGTAGTGTTTCACGTTTTTAAAGGAACGCCATTTAACAAAATCATCATATAAGTTTTGTTTTAAAGTTATTTTTATTTTCCCGGCAACAGGCTTCATTTTGCTTCCTCCACCTCTTCTGTACCTACAACTATCACTATTGAAATCCATATTTTACCAATTATATTTAAAAAAATCTCTATTTCGTTCTCCTTGATCTCTGTTGATTTTACTTCATTTAGATAACTATTTAACTTGTCAATGGTGCCACTGAATTTATTTATACGTTTACTTGTTCATTGTTGGAATTGCAAAAATTTTCTAAGCTAGTTTTTCTCTGGATTGAACTGATCATTTGGTGTCAAATTATAATATTTTTGGAAGATTCTGATAAAAGTGTAAGAGAGCATCACTTAAAACAATGTTCTATGAATTTTTCAGCTTTGAGTAGGCCCAAAATCCTGTAATCTGGTAAACTATTTTCTTCCCAACGACTTGAGTGGAACATTTTCTATTTTTGTAAAATATGATGAATCTATTATGTATGTTCAGTACTAGTAGGTCTCAAAAAAATATATTTTTTGTACAACCCCTAGAAATTTTCTTCTCCATCAACTATCACAAACATTTATGTCAATTTTAGTTTTCGACTCATTTGTAGTTATAAAAAGAGATTTTCCAACTCCTAGATACATATCATCGACTTCAAGTTTTGATAGTTCTTCTATTCTGCATGCTTCAAACACACCAAAAATTAGAGCAATTTTCAGCAGCAAATAACTTGTGTCTGTAGATTCTCTAGACATTTTTCTTATGTCATTTATACTCAAAATTACTCAGAATTACACAGAACTCTCTGGAAATATGTAATTTTGAAGACAATCTAAAAATGTGTTTTTTCACTTCATACATTTAACCCGTCTACGTGTTTTTAATGTCGATAGAGTTAGGTATATTCGAAGCTGCGAGGGTCTGTTATATGGGAACTTGTTAAATTCAGAAGTGGGATAAATAGAAAAGGAGTATACGAGTGGACGCGATTAATTGCAGTTTTGCCAGGGGAGTGTACCCTTAATGGCCGTTGGGGGACATCGTAGTTTTAATCTGGGACTAATTTGGCGCTCAGCGCCCTTGCGGCCGGACTACGCACTAAGCACTCTGCCCGCGGATATTTTCGCCCGAATACGGGCACTTGAGGACTGGCAAATTCCAATTTGATTCCAATCAGGGCTACGTATGAAAACCAGTAGAAAATTATGAGTACTCAAAACATTTATTCAATTCACTAAAAATCACAATTATGTCCTAAAATTTAAAGATCCCGTATTCTTGAAATAATGTTTTCTACAAAGACAAATTATTTTAAATAATTAATAACTGAGTTACATATGATTTAGCAAATAGCGGGAATGTTTGTTACTGAAATCTATGAAAACACATATTTTTTAAAATTTTGTTGCAGATGTTCTTATAACATAAACTTAGTAGTAATTGTTTACTTTTATTTATACAGGGTGTACATTTTAAAAATATTTTGAATTATACAGGGTGATGCATTAGGGTAGAGCATTTTTATGACGGTTTTTCTTTAATGGAACACTGTATATTTTTACAAATTTGCCAATTTGCCAATAATACCAGTTATTTGAAAAATTCTGCTGGGACAAGGTTTCGTAAATTCAGCCACTATGCAAATACTAATAGTAATTAAGAAAAAATATTTTGTAGTCATGTGGGCCAAACATGTGGACAAACAGGATGGTCTATTCTTAGGTCAATATGTTGTGGTGATTTTCTTTCAGGCGCTGATATTGCTATTTTTTTTCTAAGTAGGCTTTGTTAACTTTTCGTCAATAAATATTAGAGTATTCGTTAAACACCCCGTATTTTTTAAATCAGCGACATTCGTATAAGGCATGATGAGCTCAAACATAATATTTTGGTGTCTAGTATCTCAAGCTTTGTGTTGACCCATTTTTTCTGACTCACCCTGTATAAGCGGACCCACAGATACTGATAATGGGTCTGTCCCCATAGAACCTACCCTGAGAACAACCAGGTCAAGTCAAAAAATCCGACAGAGGTCACGGTATAACAACCCGGAAAATCAGTATATAGGGATGACCAGAAATATGGAATAAAATACATATCTTTTGAATGAGTGATTTTTTTAAATCGCTGAAACATGTTAACTGATCTTGATTTTTTCCCATCTTTCGGTTGTATAATAATTAAGTTTTCTTCAACCCCCTAACCCCCAGCTACCCCTACTTTTTTTTCAGATGGAAACATAAGGCATGAGGGGGCTCGTTGAAAAGCTTATAGAAAACCGAATCCAGCCATACCAAATAAACAAGTTTTATGTTTTCAATAGCAAGGTTTTTAGGGTGAAATAAAATTTAATTATCTTCAGTGTTATCTTTCATGAATTTGCACAGAATAAAATAAAGAATTTTAAACTGTACCTATCACTGCTAACGCAAAAAAGATATATTTTTATGTTGCGTTTCTTTGGTACCACTTATTTGCCGGGCTTTCTGGTTAATTTTTCGCTTTTTAACTCATTCAAAAGATATGAGATGAGATGAAATGATGAGTTGAAAGATATGATATGAAAACAATTGCGTAACGTAAGTCGTGTCGTAAGTCGTCTGAATTCTTGCCGCGACTATACGAGTATGCGTAATTTCCATGATAAAAATAAAATCATTTTTTCAGTGTAGTTTGGTCTTACGCCAATAGGAATACTGGATTTTGTTTTTTCTATAAAGGCCAGTCTTCAGGAACACCAAATTCAGTAGAGATTCTTGTCGAATTAACAATTAACGTCGATGTGACAGCATCTTCTTTTTCAATCATTAGATATATTACAGATATAATACATAATTTGAAAGACAATTTTTATGCTATACATTTTGCTTTTTTTCGTAAAAACATATACTTGCAATTGTTCTTATGTACGGTTTAATCTTAGTGTGTAGAACACCTTCAACTATTTACTAGTTATAGATTACGAACGATTTTCCTATTTAATTACGCTATCAAATATAGTTTTCCTAACATTTAATAATACTTATTCTTCGTTCGTTTAGGAAAACGACTCCCTTCTGTGCTACAGACGATTTGCGTCCATTCGTAGCACAGAACTCATTTGGAAAGGCAATAAAGATGATTTCACTGCCTACTAATTAAGCTTAAATGAACAATCAGCAGTTTTTACGACGCCATTTTGCCGAGTTACTTCTAGATTAATGATTCTCTACAATTTTCATGGCCCCAGCCGTCTCTTCACGCCAGTTTAAGTATAATTTGTTTAGATTATATTTTTATAGATGCCTAACGTTAACGTAAAGCTTTAATATTTTCACAGTGCAATATACAAGATGTCCGGAAATGCGTCAATATTTCGGGGAGCGATTCTATACGACAAATTCATGCTAAAAGGCCCTGTAACATTTTTTCGAAAAATCAAAAATAACGGTGTTAGGGCGTCAAATATTTTAATGAATTTATTCTAAATATAGAGACACATATATGTACACTGATAAGAATGGATGGAATGAAATGGATGGAATTTCCATGTTTTGTTATGCTCTTTTTACATAATATTTACTGGAAAATTTTAATTTACATTTTATTTTAAGGAATAATTAAATATATGTGTTTTTACGTAATAAAATTAGGAAATTTTAGAAATGCTGTGATAATACAATGTACTACAATGAAACTATTATTATATAAGTTTTCAGGTGTTTTGTGTTTCATATGCAGAAGCACATCAACCTAATACGTTTTAGTTGTGTGGCAAAAACCCAATAAAACTAAAGAAAAATGGAATTTTATCCATATTTATTTCTGTAATATTTCATTTCTAAAATTATTATGTAATTTCACAAACTGCCAACGTAAAGTTATGAAAAAATAACAGACAAATTTTTATCAGTGTAAATTCACTATTAACAAACCAAAATAGTTTCTAACCAATATAATATATACCAATTCAATAATTAGAAAACCTACTTCTCATCTCGCTTTTCGGAAGCTGACTGCAGTATTTAAACTAATAAGTTCTGGCACGGTTTTTTTTATAATTTACACATGACCACCTACACACACTGCTTTAATACAATTTGCAAAAAATAATATTACAAATCTGTCTCTGTAGTTTTGATAATAATAACTACAAGTGTGCATTAATTACTATAATACATTTGCATTTACAGTAACATTGAACTTATATGGTTTACTACATTTGAAGATAATTTTACTAGAAAATTGTAAGCATACATTTATAGTACCTGCTATAATCGTATTTCTTTCAGTGTAGCAAATGATGAAGTCAAAGATGTCAGATTATTATTGCAGGTAATTATTTTTTAACAACAGTTCACATCTATATAAATACTTCTGTGTGACACTACTTCGTTAAATAAAAATCATTGCATGTGGTAAAGTGTCGATATAGTTGTATTTATTTAAAGACTGACAAAATAAAGGAATTCTAGTGACATTGGCGCCTTCGCCATAACTTAAAAAATTCTTGTTGCTTATATTTTTTTGTAAAGTAACTTGAGTAAAGCATAAATAGAATACAATTGATATACCATTAATAGATTATTGCAGAAACAATCGTCGTAAACTAGTTTAATGAAAGTGAAATGATTGATATATTGAAATAAAAACTCAAACTACGAACTTATGAAAAAAATACCTTGAAATCACTGAAGCATATCTATGATATAGTTAATCTGTTAATCCCTTAATCAAACCTACGTATTGTAAATATGAAGAAATACGTTAAGCAACGTGAGAACCAAGAGGTATGTTCCATTCTAATAATAATGATTACTTACTTGAAAGTTTTAGATACTTATAGATAAATGTTCTTGTCGATTGAAACCTGAGATACGAAAATAACTATTTATGGGTAAAATAAGAATTAGTTAAGTGATCAAAAATTGAATTTTTTTTTGAGTAAATATAAATTAATCATTACCTAATACTGATATCCTCACCATTTGAATAGATCCATCGTATATTATATATAATGTAATTTAGAAAAACTTTCTACTCAAATATACAAAGCAAGGTACAAATTATTTATCATGGATTTAGTTTGTAACGCAATTTGCTATACACCTAAATAAGTCGATTTAAATAAATTTCATTTTATACAAATGTGCTTAGTTCGAGTGCTAGAAAAAGTGATAATGATGAAGAAACTTTGTTATAGCTTCTACATTACACTTTAATTCGTGCTAATCTATAAATCTATAATTTAACGAAGAATAACCTATTCGACAATGGAGAAGTTGCATGAATTTTATATGGGTTTGAAATGTATCACACGATAATGTTGTAAATTGCGTGTGACGTTACACGCCGTTCAGCGCGGTTTGTTTCCGTGGATACAGGTGCAGGATACGTTGTTGATGATGTAAAATAATAATAATAATAATATTTTATTTTCCTGTAGACAAAATACACTTTATATAGGAATAGTCACAGATTTGCGTAAATTCTAACTACAATTAAAAAACTGTAAAACTGTAAACTGTAAAAAACATTTGTCACAATATAATCTTTTAAAATCCATTTAAAAGTGGACATATTTTCAACAGATCTTATCGAGACAGGTAACATATTAAAAATATTTAAACCTAAGTAAGAGGGTGAGTTGTATGTTACAACATACTTACACAAGGGCACATAAAAGTTGTCTTTGGATCACGTTTTTTTTTTTCTGGTGAAAATATTTGTTCAAACTAAAAACACTCTTATTTTTGAAAATAAAAAAACACAACTCAAACAAATAAACATCAAACACGGTAGGAATTTGAAACTTCTTAAATAATTCTTGACATGAATGATTTTTAGATACCCCGGCGAGGCATCGAATAACCCGTTTTTGAGCTAAAAACACATCCGCTGCGTGACCGACTGCTCACGCCCCCAAAAGCATACGCCATATCTCAGTCTTGAAGACACTTGTGCATGGTAAACCATGGTAAGATGTTCATGTGACAGGAGGGT
Source organism: Monochamus alternatus (assembly GCA_037114965.1). Classification (NCBI taxonomy): domain Eukaryota; kingdom Metazoa; phylum Arthropoda; class Insecta; order Coleoptera; family Cerambycidae; genus Monochamus; species Monochamus alternatus. The sequence goes on from CM073427.1 coordinate 78,043,295, forward strand.
GCGTAAATTTCTTATCAAAAAACAAACAGAATTTAATTTTAAGGCTAACTGAGCACAATGCTCTTTCCAATTGAGACACTCATCAATTGTAACACCTAAGCAATTTACTTTTTGGTCAGATAATAATGTTTCTGAGGCATTTAGGGGTATGCTTAAGGGTTCATAATATTTTTATCTGTTGTGAAATCTTATCACATGTGTTTTTTTTGTATTGAAGTAAAGATCATTACAGCTATACCAATTTTTTAACAACTGTAGAACTTCAGTGCATTTACGTTCTAACTGTATGTCTGAGGTGTTGGAAATCAATAACGATTGATCGTCTGCGTACAAAACACATTTAGATTCAGTAGTAAGAGAATCAAGTTCATTTGTGTAAAATAAAAATAATACTGGGCCAACTACAGAGCCTTGTGGAATTCCCATATTTATGCAACTGTATTCTGAATTTACCATCTGTACTCTCGTACTATATGCGTGCATAAAAGTAACAATTTGTTTACGGTCGCTTATCCAGTCTAATGATATCCCCCGTATACTATACGAATCAAGTTTCTCCAATAATTTATTATGATTAACGCAGTCGAATGCTCTGCTGAGATCACCAAAGATCCCAACGGGGCATTCACCTGCTTCCAGAAACTCCAGGAGTTTAGAATAAAAGTCATATATTGCAGTTTGTGTAGATATAGTGGCTCTAAAGCCATGTTGATTTTTTGAAAATAAATTATGTTTTGCAACAAATTTTAGGACGCGCTCTAGAAAACAATATACTCAAAAATTTTAGAAAATGCAGACGTAATAGTTATTGGTCTGTCATTCTGCATGTTATAAGCGTCATCGTTTTTATAGATTGGTACGATATTTCCTACCTTAAGTGAAGCCGGAAAGCACCCCGTAGAAAAGGATAAGTTTACTAAGCACAAACTTTAAACTTTTTTTAGTAAAAATATTGGAATCCCATCTGGCCCAAACGACGTTTTATTCTTTGATTTATTATTTAATAAAAGTATAGAATTTCCTTTTAAAAAGGCATTTGTTTCATATATTTTTTGCATTTTTGTAGTATTTGTGGGTCATAGATACGTAATGGAAATACTGTGTAGGTAATGCCATAATTATTAGTGATGATGTGGTGAACTTATGGTATTGTTAAACATAAGTTATTCCTTTGTTTACAATAAAGATTTGCTTCTGATAGTTACGGCGACAATGCTGTTGGGTAAGTACCAGATATAGTTGGTTTTACTTGAGGTATTTATAAAATTATACCATCTGATTTCACTAGTGGTTTTATTTCTCCTTAAACATTTAAAAAAAATCATTATTTATTACTTTTGTTTATTATATTTTCAGAATAAAATATGTAATTTAATGTAAATGGTTCATTTAATATTATAAACATTTCGATTGTGCTCAATATTTAACCATGAACGTAAAATATAACTTGCAACTGATGGCCTTGCATCTTCTTCGGACATTTCCAGACCGACTCATTTAATTCCTTCGCCTATATTATGGTATAATTTCGCCAGGCCGCAAAGGGAGAACAGAAGAGAGACGCACTATAAAGTTCGCAGCGAACAGGGTATAATTTCTGACGACAAGCTTGCAACTAGAGAGTCGTTAGTTTTAACGACGTCGCTAATGAAACAATCCAAGGAGGCAATTATGAGAGATGACACATTTAACTCCAAGTGTTTCCCCATACACCCATCTCTTGCTGGAAATGGACCCACCGCTTTCATCTCACCTCTAATTTGCGCCGGATAAATAGAAGTATCGCCGTTTAAAATTAAGTTCTGCTAGTGCTCGGAATATGTACGTGCAGTTTAGGTTTATGATAATTTCTATTTTCAGTTAAAGTCGTTGTGTGTGTTGGTAGTGCTGTAAAAGTCGACAATGTCTTTTGATTCGAGTAAACTATTCAACTTCATGGCGAAACAAGTTGTCGTATTTTATTGTGCTCAAATTTATTAGAATTTTATGAAATACAGGGTTAACTATGGCTTAGTACATATATTTTAAGAGGGGATAGGAAAAATTCAGAATTAACGCTATCACCCTTCAAAAAAATTCCAAACTTATTTATAAAGCGAAAAAAAATTATTTTCAAAACCTTATTAACCCCTAATTTCCCGGCGACTATGCCGTCTGTCAACTGCGAGGTTAGGTATATTCTGCCAAAGTCAAAGTTGTCAAAGGTAGTGACAGACCACCGCGTTGCCACGTGTAACGATTTACGGCGCTTTTAAAGAAACTTTTATTTACAAAATACTAGATTATTTAATGAGAAACACGATATGGTAGCACTGAGAGTAAAACCTACTAACTATTTTCTAACTTGTTTACATTATAACTTGTCGCTGTAAAAATTGTTGTACTTGCTGGGGACCTCTTGATTTCCTTCGACCATTTTATAGATAAAAAAAATACTTTTTTTCTGCAAGTATATCTATTATTGTAGTTTAAAAATGCTTTATTTTTATGTCACTTAAGTAAAAAAGAAGTTACAAGGAATTTTAAAAAGTATGAAATTGGTTCTTTTTTATTTTCAAGTTAGGTACATACGTATTTAAAACTTCAGCACGTGTAAAACAACATTCGTGGACGTTGTACAATTCGTACAAATGTACGAGGATTTGGCATATTCTATCTACATATTTGGAAAACATCTTTGATATTCTGCTGCTGCACGATATGCAGTTTCGTCGCATCCATAAATTAGTACCATATCCGTAATTTCCGCGAGTGCATGAATCTGAATGTGCGAAAAGCAAATATTGAAAACTAATATCAAAATATTTGCGATATTTGACGGATCTTCCGATGCTGGCGCCATCTGTAGGTCATTAGCGTAAAGTGCACTAAAGCTCGTTCTATTTTTTAACTTATTATAGAATTAAATAATAATAATACTAATAATAGTAACGATATTAACAATAATCGAATGTTTGCATATAATAATATTGTAGTATTATTATTTTAAATTTCCCGAGGCGTTTACAGTGCTCTATAATATTACTTTTCTGACTACTACTGCTGCTTGACATTTGGAGAGTATTAGAAACAATGCAATCAACAACACAGCATAGGGGTATATCGTCTGACAAGTGCTATGTGCGTGTAACCCCATGTCACGGAGGAAGTGTCAAAACAATACTACGATGAAGATAACACACGATTGTACACAAAAGAATAGAATATTGATTATATTGATTGCCATAAGAATATTTATCTGAAGTATTTCTTTCAATCAATGTTCTTAAAATAAATGGGCAATTTATTAACTCTACGCGAAGTGTGTATTTTGTGGCGAGTAATTCTGACGGACCTGTAATGAGTGAAAATGAAGTTTTGGCAGTTTGGAACGAAGGAACGAAAAACGATTGCAAAATAGTGTAACTAAACGGATTAACTGTTATCTATAAGGTATTTAGGTATTATTATTAATAAAAATGTTTACTTTCGTTGTTTCTACATTCGGCAACGTTGTGAGAAACGACCGCATGGTAGTTGACATATGTAGCCATCTTGGACGATGACTGATCGACAAAGGCGCCGACTTTCCGTAGGAAAAAAGGGTTTTGCCCCATTTTTAAAACATCAAGCTAGAATTCCGAAATAAATTTTTTATTGTCTTTTAAGCCTCTCTGAGCACGTGGTTAAAATTTTTGTACTTAATCATAGTTAACCCTGTATACTCACGTTCTACTGTTGTTAAAAAACACATAATTTTTGTATAGAGTCTGCACTAAAATTTCTTCGTATTGTGGGTCTTACCATAAATATTTTAAACACAAAAGAACGCAATCATATGATAACCGAGGTCTACATGGGATTTATACAGGCTGATTTGGAGCTTATGCACATCAAAAATTTTGAATGTATAAGGGACTTTTACAAATACATCAATTTTGTAATAAAAATGAAACAGAGCATGCACTGGAAACTGATCCATTGTAAAACTTGACTTTGCGCAAGGCAAATCATGTCAGCGACCGGCGTGAATAAAGAATTTCTCAAGGAAAGAAATAAATAAAATTTAATCAATAATAGTTATTTATTGCATCATATAGGTAAGTGTTTTAAGTAGCATTTTATCCACGGAAGAATGTTCAAACGCGAAAACTTAGTTCGAGAGTTGAATATTCTTAAGTTTCTTACAAGAATCCTCAACTTGTGCAAATTCTTCAAAAACCTCGGAAGATGTTATGCGTTCCAAAAATGATAGCATGATGGGTTGTAGTAACAAGGGTTGTTATTAACGGAAAGGAAGTTACTTGTAAAACTGCAAAGTAACTTTACAGGCAGTTGTATAGTTACATTGTAATAATACATTTTATATTATGACTACAATGTAATTTTTTTTATTTATTGTAGAGGATCGTCCAATTTGGGCACTTAGGTATGGAATGTTTCTTCTATTTTCCGAAAGGACAGAAAAAAGTAGCCAAGATATTTAGAGCTTAATTTTTGAGAAAAGTTGAATAGCGAGAATCACATTTCGATATTTTGATTTGTTCAAGAGATACCTACATGATATTATTAAATTTGGGTCGTTTTCTGTGGTAACTTTTCTACTTATTATATTAATATTTATACATTGTAAAGACATTTTTTCTCTATGTGTAGTATCTAGTGGCTTGAGGAATATTTTTTTATAACTTCTAGTTTTCCGCTGCTATAACAAACATATATATGTTTTAATGAAACATTATACGTATGTAATAATGGGGCATCATAGAAAAGGCCTAAAATTAAAAAAAAAGTTATATCAAAACTAATCAAGATATCGAAATAAAATTTTCGTTGTTCAATTTTTCTCAAAAATATTCTCGTGACATTCGGAGAATAAAAGAAACCTCCTAAAGGTGTCGAAACTGACCTAACCCGTACACACGACATCTTGTTTACAACATTCGAATTCACTAACAGTGCTTTGACATAATATATCAGGATATAGTGTTAACAACAAATGGTGTAATTTTAACATATTATTATGAAAATATTGTACAGATTTTGTACATTTTATTATAATACCTACTAATAATTTTAACACTTTTTGTGTAAAAAAAAACAGGAAGTGTTACACTATTAACATGCAAATTTTACACATTGGAAAATCTCAATCAAGTTGCTCAATTTATTACTTAAATGTCTTAAAATCTAACTTAGTTTTTAAGATATTAGTTTTCCCAAAATTCATTAATCACGACTTTCGACAAACAACAATAATTCCAATTCCACTAGTTTATCACTAGAACACGCCATTGTACCAGCTTTTTAGGTCTTTGGCGGCTTATGCTGCAATATAACAACATATGTCTATACCTACGAGAAATGTCTATTATAGTTTAATAAACTGTGTATGCTCAGGCGTATCGGGGTATAATTCTCCGCATATATTTAGAATTACTAATTGTTCGGCTCCCAAGGGGGTGCAAGCAATAACAAGCGCGGTTCTAGACTGATTACCGGTAACCACAACGTTAATTGCCACTATAACGCTAGAGCGTCGATCTGCATCCGAAATACTAATTATTACACGAAGATGTTCAGCCCTACCCAAGCGCGAGAGAGTGCAGATTTCCTCCTATAATAAACCAAAAATTTGCGCCTGTGTATCCTGAGGCGATTTAAAAATTACGTTGTTGATATTTAATTTCAAATAATTTTGACTTACTCGTATAATAATTTTTATTGTTAGATATTTGACTTAATTTGAACTTAAAGAAGCAATGCTAAAAATGCAGAAATAGGTCGGATCTCATCTATTGTGGTTGAAATTTTGAGTTCTCACAGTTTCAAAAGTGAACTTAAATATTTATAGAGTGTTTTCATTAAACCAGGTTAGTAAATTTAACTAGATTATTTTTTTTAGATAATTATTGAATAGAACTTTGTGGAATTGTTCATTAGCATACCTAGAGGTATCAGAGAGCATACATATGACTTCATTAATAGGAATTGTAGGAGATTTGATTTATATTAGATTAAAATACATTTCTAATACAGTAAAAAATGTTACAAAAGCTAATAATAACAAATATATGGGTAGATATTGTGGGTGTAATTCAGTGCTGGTCGGGGCTTTAGACCGCAGAGTAGTTAGTTTCACACAATATTGTTAATACCTAAAAATATATAAAAAGCGATTACTTAAAGGGTACAATTCTTTATTGTTTAAATAGGTGGTTGTCATGTTTAATTTAAGATTCATTGACAGGTTAAAGTCACTTTTGACATTGGCGATATTTAATTTCAAATAATTTTGACTTATTCATATAATAATTTTTATATTTAGATATTTGACTCAACTTAAAGGAGGCCACCTGATGGAGCAATCCTAAAAATGCAGAGACAGGTCGGATCTCATCTACTGTGGTTGAATTTTTGAGTTCTCACAGTTTCAAAAGTGAACTTAGATGTTTATAAAGTGTTTTCATTAAACCAGGTTAGTAAATTTAACTAAATTATTTTTTTTAGATAATTATTAAATAGAACTTTGTCTGTGGAATTGTTCATTAGCATACCTAGATGCTTGGTATCAGAGAACATACATATGTAAAAAGTAAAAAAATACACTGTTCTTCTTTATTCTTTTGAGTAAAGACACAATAAGACATAATTCTTACCAAATTTCTATCACATTCTATTGCATAGAATTGTTTGTGTTCAATTTGTATATATTTTTTTTATTAATCTATGACGGTGTCATTATGACACATTTAGCATCCATTTAGCATTTTAAAGTAAAAAACAAACAAAAACAAAGGCGCCTTTTTCCTTGTTATTATTAACTATAAAAATTCAACAACATTTATTTATTATAAATATTAATTACAACTTCTCAACAATTTGTTGAATTAATTATATCATATTATAAGTGGACTGTATTTTTAGAAAGTAAATTTATTTCCGGAGTGCTGGACTTATTGAAGGGCCATCAATACCTGAAACGTTAGCCAAAATAATAGAGGTCACTTTCTTCTTATGTTCTTTGAAATCTGCTATATAAATATAATAAATCGACTTTTGAATCTGCAAGCAACGATGCAGATGACCTAAGAAAACAATGTCCAGTATATTGTGGAGGATTTGGAAGACCCATGAACAATGCTATGTTACATGGCATTGTCTCAAAAGTATTAATTGCCAGCCAACTGGCTGCTTGATGCATTTTCTATTTCTGTATGCTACAAAAAATCGAGTATGATCTGTGTTGCTTGACCTCATCGCTATATATCTTCGAACCATTTTCACCATATTTATTCCTTCAATGTTTCCGTTGTTTCTAATCTGTATAAAATAATTCCTATACAAAAACATATTTTTATATAAATAGTTAAAATTGTAAGTAGATACAGCATTTAAAAAAAACTTTTTTAAAAAACACAGAAACTCATCCTTTTTTAATCTTATTTTAAATACTTTCCACAAGTCTGCCATCTTTACGGAGTCTACCACAACATCTACTTTCTTTACAATCTCGTAAAACGGTTTCTTGCAAAATCATTATATCGAATCAAAGATAACAACTGATGAGTCTAGTATATAATAGATGGAGTACCAAAAGTGGTTCCAACAAAAAATAGCAATATAAAGTAGCGTATTGATGTTTATGATGAACACTACTAAAACTAGAACATTCAACACCCATATATACAAATTTTGGTATATATTAATTATTAGCATTATTATTTATTCATATTTTATAAATGCATATGTATGCACCTATATCTCCAACAGGTTCTGTTATATTTGACATTATTTAGGTAGACTAGCGTTAGTATAAGTTATTTACGGGAGCTTTCTTTTAACCACAGATATTCGGTAGCTTGCTAGTTATAAAAGTAATTTTACTGTGGTTGTTAAATGTGAATTAATTAATCAATGAATGTAGAAAACATACCTATAGGTACTAATTTTATATAACCTTTTCCAAAAAATAACATCACACTTATGTCTATGGATAAATTTGCGACCCTGTGTACTACACTGCTTGTCGCTTTAAAATAATCAAATTTGTGGTGTTCTTATATACGGAAATTTCGAAAATTAAAACATCTAACACACCAAAAATAAAATCCTTGATGTTTTCTTTATCTACTCCCCCCAAATAAAAATAATAACTTAAAGAGCGTTGGTAAGACATACATTATTATGTGATTCAAACTCCACATTTTGATTCCTTTTCTCATACTTATAAACAGAAGTGGACAATTTTATATGCAGAACTATATAAGTTTATGTTATAACAGTATTTACATCTACAGTTAAATTTAAGAAATACGTATTTTTAAATATTTCTATACCTAAAAATTTGTTGATTAAACTTCTTTTTGCCGTTATACAGGGTGTCCGGAAAATATGCGCACAAACTTCGGGAGCCTAATCTAGATATAAAAATAATCATATAAGGTTATGTACAACTTTTTCGAATTCTCAATAATAACGAAGTTATGGCCTGTCAAAAAAAAATTTTTTAATTTTTATTCCTGATCACCAGATCTTAATCCCATGGATTTCTTTTTCTGGGGGTACCTCAAGACGCTTGTTTATAACGGACCAATAAACAACATTGTGGAATTAAGAGAAAAAATAATCGAAAGTTGTAATATTATTAAACAGAAGCGCGGAATATTTTTTCGAACCCGCCAGTCATTTTTACGAAGAATTAATTTATGTATAGAAGTAGCAGGGAACCACTTTGAAAGTCTTTTGTAAATATTTTTTTATTAGTTACGTATTAAATAAATCCTGTTTTCGATTCCAAAGCACGCTTTGTATTTTTTTGTAGTCCTACGTGATCTCATGAAAACTTCAATGGCATTTTTCTCGAAAACGGTTACTTTTAGTGAATTGAAACAAGAGTACCTTTTTTATAGGATATTTAATGGGATTTTATTTTGGCATATCAAAATTAGAAAATAATTATAAATAAAATTTGACCAGAATTCTTACATGGATTGGAGGTTTAAAGGTGTTGTGGTTTTTTATTTTGAATTCTTTTTCATGTTTACGGTCCACTTTAATGCGTATAACAACTGTACCGAATTTGAAGAAAATCGGTTTACTACAAAAAAAGTTATGTCAGAAATAAAAATTAAAAAAAATTTTTTTGACAGGCCATAACTTCGTTATTATTGAGAATTCGAAAATGTGTTACATAAGCTTATACGGCTATTTTTATCAGTAGATTAGGCTCCCGAAGTTTGTGCGCATATTTTCCGGACACCCTGTATATTCATTTTACTCCAGTTATTTGCTAAGCTCTATATTATTCATATTTTAATTGCCTAAAGTTATTTGCATTTTTAAAAAACATTATTTCAATAATACGGTGCCCTTAAAAAATGAACTTTTAAGAATTTTAATAAATCTCTGAAGGTTGCTGAAATTTTTCGAGTAAAAAAAAAGCATTTTTGAGAAAATTTATTTTAATATTTATATGATGTGCCATTGTAAAAAACTGTTAGTTATTCTACGTACTATATCCTCATACTCTTTTTTTTAAGCTGAACTAAAAAAAATAACATATATTGCTTTTGTTCAAAAAATTTATTATAAAAATAATACAAAATGATAGATCTTATAATCTGAACAAGCAGTATTTGCAAGAGATTATAAAACAACGGAGCCTAATATAGGCAAATAAACTCAAAATAGGCATGAATTTAAAAATGTTAAATCACCTGCTACAGAAAAAGAAAATGTAACAACTATTACTTCTAATGGTAACAGTAAAAAATGATCAAATAGTCTCTTAATATTAGTACAATGCATTTTTTGGTTCTTCTTTGCCGTAAGTTACTAGATCTTCATCTGAATCATTATCATCCTCTTTGCTTTCATTAGAATCGTCGTCATCTTGAATATCTGCCTCAATATTTGGTAAATTTTGGTCGTCATAGTCAAAGTAGTCTTCACTTTCCTCAATCCAATTTCCGAATGGTCTTTTCACTCTCTTCGCATAAGGCGACGTGTTAATGAAATTTCTTTTAAATTTTCCGCTGATTGGTCGGTCATTTAGGAAGAGATCGTCATCATCGTCAACGTTACGCTTCTTTTCGACATCAAGACTGTTAGGCTTTGGTTTCAAAATGGAGAAGCCTTTTTCGTTTTGCTCTATGAGGTATTTGTCTTTATATATCTACGAGTAAAATGTTTGTTAACACGGACATTTTGGGAAGAAATAATTACAATACTCGCAAGTTTTACTTACAACCGGTGCGCAAATCGTATTTGTACAAGAAAACTCTCTTCCGGTGCCGCTACAAGTGCATGTGTTGCAGTCGAATTTGAACTTTGAGTTGGGTTTACACAGGGTTGCGTCTGAAAAACAGAAAGAGATGATTAGTGTTTATTTGGAAGTAATATATATTCCAGCACAAAACTAATAACTATTCAGTCAAGATTTATTATACATTTATGTAACGAAAATATATCCAAATATTTGATTTTTTTCAAACTTTAACACCCTGTATCTGTAGAACAAAGCCATTGCGGACCCATATTTATATGAACTTCATAGATTAACCTCTTAAAGTTTGTGCTCATACTTAATTAACATCCTGTATATAAATGCGTATTTTAATAAAACGAGGTTTTCCGAAGAAGGGTAGTAAAATACTCGAAACGTTCGTAAAAAAGTAAACAATTTGTTTTATTGATATGACCAACAATCCCAGGACATATACACTATACAGTATGCGCCAAAAGTATGGAATAAATTCAATAAAAACGAAACAATTATTTTTTGGGAAAAATCCTCGAACAGGTCGATTTTTAATTTAAATAATACATATTTTAGCGTCAAATGCGATTTTCAAATGTCATTTGTTTTCGAGTAATGACGTCATCGATTTTTTTTAAATGGCAACACCATATTTTTTTCCTTGATTCTGAAAGATCGTTTAATTCTCTATCAGACAGTACTAAAATTTTGCCCTCTTACATAGAAAAGTTTTCGAGTAAATGACGATTGAATGTTAGAAAACGTAAATTTAATCCATAAAAAAGTAACAATTCTGAGGTATGTAAAATAAAATACAATTGATCAAATTTTATACTTAAATTAAATGTTCGAATTGCCATCCACCAACTTCTTGACAATGCGCAAGTCTGTGAATAAATTCTTCTTGCACAATATGAATGATTTCTGGGGTAACTCTGCGTATTTCGCCCCGAATGCGATTTTGAAGGTCTTCTAAATTACGTGGTTTATAGTTGACGACAGAATAGTAGGGCCTTCTTATTTGAAGGAACTCTTACAGGACAAAGATATTTAGAGTTTCTAGAAAATGACCTTGTTTCAGCCCTTGCAGTAATTTTTCCTAACGATAACGATCCTGACATACCTGACGATATATCCATATGGTTTCAGCAAGACGGTGCACCTCCGCTATGCGCGCCCTGTAGATTTTTTGGACAACTGTTCTCCTGGGAGGTGGATCGGCAGACGCGGACCGATAGAATGGCCTGCAAGATCGCCAGATCTTACACCTCTTGACTATTTTTTATGGGGATACTTGAAGTCAAAAGTGTACATTAATAAACCACGTAATTTAGAAAAACTTTAAAATCGCATTCGGGACGAAATACGCAGAGTTACCCCAGAAATCATTCATAATGTGCAAGAAGAATTTCTTCACAGACTTGCGCATTGTCAAGAAGTTGGTGGATGGCAATTCGAACATTTAATTTAAGTATAAAATTTAATCAATTGTATTTTATTTTACATACCTCAGAATTGTTACTTTTTTATGGATAAAATTTACGTTTTCTAACATTCAATCGTCATTTACTCGAAAACTTTCCTATGTAAGAGGGCAAAATTTGAGTACTGTCTGATAGAGATTTAAACGATCTTTCAGAGTCAAGGAAAAAAATATGGTGTTGCCATTTAAAAAAAAATCGATGACGTCATTACTCAAAAACAAATGACATTTGAAAATCGCATTTTACGCTAAAATATGTATTTTTTAAATTAAAAATCGACCTGTTCGAGGATTTTTCCCAAAAAATAATTGTTTCGTTTTTATTGAATTTATTCCATACTTTTGGCGCATACTGTATAAATAAATCTGTGGTCAAAATAATTCTACATACAAAATTAAATATGCGTTTATCTCGAAATGGTAAAAGATCGAATAGAACAATGGATGGCTTTTGCAGTAAATTGATAGGGGAAACAAACTGCGTATGCAAAATGTAAAATTTGGCAACACCGCTAAAATTGTATAAATTCTAAAACTTAATTTTAACCGTATCTATACAGTGCGTCCATAAAGTAGCGCATAAGTTAATTATTAGCTAAATCCGAAACAGGTCGATTTTTTATTTTAATTTACTGTATTTTAAATTAATAATTAAAATAATTAAATAATATACAGAGACCTTCGAGTAATAACGTCATCACCGGATTTTTTAAATGGACCACTCCATTTTCTTCATCTATTTCCGGATTTCCCTTGCTGAGCTAATTCCAAAAATATATCAAAAGTTGCTTCACATTAGGACAGCGTGAGTAATAAAAATTTAATAGAAAGTTATGTTACTAAATTCAGATACAATGCTCCTGTCAAATTTTCGTCAAAAAAATATGGACCGACAATTGCATTTCTCACAGTACCAGCCCACACACTGTCTTTTTGTAGTTGTTGCGTATGGTATTCTTGCATCCAATATTCATTTCCCTGAGACCAATAACGGGTGTTTTGCTAATTATAATACCCGTTCAAATAAAACGTTTCCTCGTCGGAAAATAAAACGTTAACAATGAAATTGCTATTTCGATTATTTTGGTGCATATACACCCAGAATTCAGTTCTTCGGTCAACGTCGTCTTCAGCCCATTCATGGCTAAGACGTAAGATAACTAATTAACGTATTTGTGTCTTTTTAATAGTTTATCGAAGTAGTTCTAATTACAATTCATAATTTCATTTAATTTTTAGTACACTTATTCATTTCATAACTTGTAATGTTGGTATTCTTGTTGTGATACATTTTTGGAATCAGCTCAGCAAGGGAAATTCGGAAATGGGGAAAAAATGGGGTGTACCATTTAAACCGGTGATTTGGTCATTACTCGAAGGTAGATCACCCTGTATATTAAATTATTATTAAAAAACAGTAAATTAAAATAAAAAGTCGGGAATTTTTCATAATATTGTTAATTTAGCTAAAAATGAATTTATGCGCTACTTTATGAACGCGCTGTATAATGACGCACGTCAAATCCAATATTACCATGAGTTACTACGATCATCCAAATTTCTAGGTTGCCAAGATATTGATTTACAAATTTTAACTAAAATCAATTTATTTATACTATACTGAAATTCAATATTTAACTTCTTACTTGGGAGCCTATTCGTAAGGGTGCCAGATAAGACAAAAATATATATAAAGTTACATTATTTAGACTTTCCCTGTACACCTTTTCATTTTTGACCTTAAGTTTCTGGACACCCTGTATAAAGAAAAAGTAATATTTTCCACATAGAACACCCTGGAGAAATATTGCTTCCTAATTTCGGGACACTTCGTATTTGTATACAGGGTGTTCTGTTGTCTAGTCCTATAATAATATACTGTGCGACCCATTTCAAATGGGTATGTAAAAATGGTATTTATTATCCGATTTAGTTCAGGTTTTTCTTAATAGATGAAGCAGTAAAAACTATTCTGGTGCAGAATATTAAAATTTGTTTTCCGTTATCAATACCTACTTCGAATTTTGTTCACTGTCAAATTTTACAAAAACTGTTTACTGATTTTTTCTTCAGATCTAACTACGGCACTGGACTCAGCATGTCCTAAAATGGTTATATGCCAATTTTGGAAAATAAATACTAATTTCTGTCAGTAAATCTTTTGTAAGTACCTACTTTAGATTTACTACTCTGTAATTTTATTTTTTACTAATATCACTCTGTTGATATAACTATTTTATGAACGTTAGAAAAATTGTATTGCGCGACTTTCTCAAACTCTATATTTGAATCTATTTAAAAATTCATATTGCCAAATTAACTAAATTCGACTACTACCATAACCTTGCTGATTAAGTCGTTAAAACAAAGGAACTATAAAATTACTTCTGTTTGTATAAGCTGTAAATAAAACAATTGGGCAGTTTAGTTCGTACCAAAGAAATTTGCTTTACTTACCGGAAACGTGCAAACAAAAGCAACCAATTATGCCTAAAACGCACACGGCCACCTCGGACTTAGCCATAGTCGCCACCGAACTGGATGAATAATATGTTCTTACTGTTTTATACAATAAAATATGATTGGTGCCAAAGGAAACGCTTGTGCGGCTGTTATCTGTATATCTCCCTTTTACAACATCGGTTAAATGCGGTTTTATTTCGACGCGATAATTAATATTTCAGTGCCACAAATAGAATCATATCAAACCTAAACCACTAATGCAGCACGGCAACGCACAGGATTTGAGATGGACAAATTTTAAAACAAATTGTTGAATAATGTTGGACATATTATGTTCCAAATATTTAAAGATTATGGGTCTAATTTTGTTTACTTTGTTATTGCATTTTAGTATGTCGATGAAAACAAAGTGTCTTTCTAATATAATTTGACATATAAACACATTCAATATTTAGGGTGTTTCTTAGATAGGGGTTAACAATACAGTGGCGTATTCTGTGGCCCAATAAGGGTTTTTTGTTATATACATTAAATATATCTAATATTGTGTATTGTCAAATTAGCTTGTTTTTTAATAATTACTTATGTATATTCAAATGTTGAAATGGCCAGTATGGTTTACATTTATGGCCTTGAAGACTCCTAATCAGAAATGTTTTTCAACGTCTTTTGAAGTCAGGCTTATTTCAGAAAGGTCCAATTCCTGGAAGGCTTTTGAGTGTTACAACACCTGAGTTGGAAGAAGCTATTGTACGTAAAAATGAAAAATATCCAAATACTAGTGCTAAGAAGATGGCTGTGATTCTTAATGAGCCATAAATTAGTTTGGTCCGTTCTGAAGCATCAGTTATGCCCCTATCACATACAAAGGGTTCAAGCCTTACTGCCACAAGAGTGTCCAAACTCGCCTACAATTTTGGCACTTGAATTTGCAAAAAATTGAACAAAATATTGACATCAGTTTTCTTTGAATGTATGGCTGGGTATTATTGGAAATTTTCTTGTTGAGACTTACTTTTTACCAAGAATTTTAACTGGTGCCTCCTATAGCCATTTTCTTGACCTGACTACTTGATGATGTTTCCTATCCGCTAAGACAAAGAATATTGTAATTCAGTAATAACTTTATTGGTCGAAGAACTAAAGAACCAGTTTAACCTTAGCCACCCAGATCACAAGATATGAACCCTATTAATTTTTTTGTTTGGGGACATTTCAAGACATTAGTTTTTTGCACATGTTGGAACTGCAATTTCAAAAGTGAAGTGAAAAAGTGAAGATAATACAATGGCGCATATGATGACTTATTTTATTTGTAATATTAGAGTGATATAGATTTTTTGGCTATTAATGATCGACACCCACACCTCCGCCACTGGTAAATTTGTAAACCTGGTAATTTTTTTTCATATCTACTGTCATACTATGCACACGGAAATTGGTTAAATTATCTCCAGCGGTTTAGAAATTAAAAATTTAAAACTGATTTTTAATAATTTTTTTACATTCTATAGCTGGACAATGGCTGTCCCAAAAACACTTATTTTTGGCCACAAATACGAATCTGGATAGCTCTACTTAAGAAACACCTTGTAGACAAGATCATATTAAACTTCTAGAATCTTACGCTAACAGGTGACGATTTCAAAATATTTTTGGTTATACGAGGTGATCCAAAAATTTATAACGAACTGAGGTTTGTTTAATGGTTCGTCCAGTAAATTCTAATATTTTCATATATGGTTTTCTATACCTCAACTTTGTAGTTTTTTAAATAATTAGGATTAAATGAAAAACAGCGCATTTGTGCACTTGTATTTAATTGTAACAGTCATTATTTTTATGATGACAAATTTGAAGAAATTTAAACTATTTTTTGTACATAATACATCCTGTGTATTTGTTAATCTTCTTTTAAATCTTCCAAAAATAACTTTTGTTAATAATGTCTCATATCCGGGGACATTCTGTAGGTATTTTTACAAATGATAAATGTAGGAAAAGTATTAACTTCTTTTATCCAGTCGATATCATGTTTAGTTTAGATTATTAATCATAAAGCAGCGCAATTTTACCTTTACTACATTTGTAACAACGAAGAAGTGCATACAACCCTTTCTATCGTTTTATTCGATTTTAAATTAATATAAAGACAAATTAGTAAATTGAAACACAAAAACTAAACATCGTTGCTAACTTCTATAAGGTCCTCCGCAGGCTGTTCCGATTTAAGACTCTCTTTTACCTGAAATTAAATTCTTTCTACATTTTAACTTTCCCAAAAACGTAATTGTTACCTTTTCAACTTCTTCGAATACTCTCACAAAATTCCTTCCTGCCAATTTTTCCAAATTTTGTATCGACCACCTGTCCGGATTGAGTTCTCTTAATAAATCAAAAAGATCCGGATATTTTGCTACATTTTCTAGTCCAATAGGCGTACTGAAGGAATCAATATAAAAAATAAAGATAAGCAAACACAAAAAAAGTATATAGTTAATTCAATAGCTATGTGTATAACAAGGGAGCAAAGTGCATAATTTCCTCCCGCGGATAGTTTGATAAACAAACTTCCCAAAAGTTTATAATAATGTATTCTGAATGTGAAGATGAAGTTCCTCAAAACATTCTAGAAAAAGCAAACGTGGTTTCGTTAAACCTATTACCGTTAAAGTCTCATGAAAAGTATGAAAAAGAGTACCAACTATTTAAATATTGGATGGAGACTAGGCAAATAAGAAAAATATGTGAAGAAGTGGTCCTATTTTATTTTTCCAAAAAATGCGCCGAATTAAAGCCTTCAACATTATGGAGCAAATACAGCATGTTGCGATCTGCACTCCAAATTAAAGGCAATATCGACATTAAATTTCCTAAATCAGTAGCTTTTTTAAAAAGGAAATCTGCTGGATATAAAGCCAAGAAAGCCAATACTTCAAGGGAGGAAGCTCCAGATGAAACTTACTTACATATGAAGATAAGTATATAAAAAATGACAATTAAGTGACATTTTAGGCTGTGTCATAAGTGCATTTTTCCTTTTTCAGGTTGTGCTTGTATTTGGAATTAGTGGGGCCTGTCGTAGCGATGAATTAGTTAATATGGTACTTGAGGATATCAGTGATAAAGGCGATATTTTGGTGGTGCAAATACCTGACTTAAAAACTAATATCAAATTGACATTTACAATAACAAATGAGATTGTAAGCGGAGTATCTGTTTTGGATATGTATAGAAAATATATGGACTGTAGGTCTCCTAAAACATGTCATTCTAGATTTTTTGTAACTTATGTTAAAGGGCAATGTTCAAACCAGATAATTAGCAAAAATACCAATTGCCAAAATTCCGTACATAATAGCAATATTTTTAAATTTGAACGATTCGAAAGGTTATACTTGACACAGGTTCCGCCGTACTTCAGCTACGTTATTAGTCAATGCTGGAAGTGATATTCTCACTCTAAAAAGACATGGGGATGACGAATAAACGCAGTAGCAGAAGGGTACTTAGATGATTGTATTTTTAGAAAAATGTGAGGTAGCCACCCAAATAATTACGGGAGAAAGTACTACTTCAAATATCAACAAACGTTTTATTTTTGAAAATTTTGTTTCTACCACAAGTACTTCATCAACGACCTCGAATTTGGAAAATAATAAACAGGAACTCACCAGCAGAACCAATATTTCTCCAGGGGGGGATTCCCATTAGTAATTTAACTAATTATACCAATCAATCAATCAATATCAGCATCAATAAAAGAAGTCTATACACTACTCTTACATCTATTTGAAGTTTGTACTTGTTTGCCTCCCGAGGGAGCCAAAGTATTTTCCTCCCGAGTGAGGAAAAGTACTACTTTCCTTCCTGCAATGAGGGAGTGAAATAGTATTTTCAATGTAGGGAGTAGAAAAAATATTTTAACTCTACAGTGATCCTATGTACTTGAAATAATTATACGTAAGAAGGAAACTTGTCACATACAATTCCTTTAGAAATTATTCCACCGGAAAGTATTGGCAGCTTTATCGAAACTGATATGACATTCGCACGGGAAGTGTGAAACCAATTTTTAAGATAGCTTTAGATTATTTCCTTTACTAAATTGTACATAATGAGTATATACATAATATTTATAAAGTTTTCTTGGTGATATTTGATTGTTTTTGTAATTAGGGGGAAAAATAATTTTAATACTTTACTTACACAGGCACACCATCGAAATCAGAGCCTATTCCGACATGATCGATCCCAGTAATATCCACGATGTGATTTATATGATCTAAAATCATCAATTTTGTGTTAATAATATTCTAAAATAAGCCGCACATGGGTTACTTCATATGACCACAAAATTAAGCATCACCCTGTGTATAATACCTACTAACAACATCTCTGACAGTAGCAGTATCTCCTGCAATAAAATTTGGGTAGAAATTCACCATTACAATGCCTCCATTGCTTTTCTAAAAACATAAAACAATTATATTTCTTTCAGGTTTAAAGAGAATATTAAAATGTGTATAAATTTGCATGTATTGCTACCTACTTCACAATTTTGATACTGCTGATATAGAAGATTATTCATAACGATCTTAAATGGACTCAAAATTTTATAACTTTTCTAGAAATACAATAATATATAGGGTGTTTCATTTGAAATTAGGAAATGATGAAATTTAAAAATATTTTCATTAAAACATCCGTATCTGAAATTGGTTCTTTATATACCTACTTGAATGAATGTGTCTGTATAAAAAAGTGCAGCTTACCACTTTCAGAAGGACGTCATTTGCTACATTCCTAACATTATCAAAAACTGCTCTAGCTGAAGAGTGTGAGAAAATTATTGGAGCCCTTGATACGTCTATAGCATCGTTCATTACCTTGTAAGAAACATGGGATAAATCTACCAGCATTCCTAACCTGTTCATTTCCAAAACAATTTTCTGAAATAAATCGCAAAGGAGAAATCAATTCTTTATAAATCAATTATTTAATTTCATTGGAACACAATTTTAAACATATTTAAACGTTTCGAGTTGTTTAAATATTCTTCTTGAAAAGAATACTCAACATTTTTACATGCAAATTAATAAATAATGAATTGTGCTCAAGTTCCGTGAATAACGTCTATATATTATAATAATTTATTCTAAATTATTATAATATATAGAAATATATTTCTGTAATACACAAAAGTACTTACCTTTCCGAAATCAGTTAAGCCAATTTTAGTAGAATTACTTTTATCAGCTACTGATGATTCAGCCCTATAAATTAAAAAATAGGTATGTAAGAATTGTAAATTCATCAGTTTGAAAATATCAGATAATTTATGCTTTACTTCGAAGATATTAAGCTACCTAAGCTTCCTCTACTATTAAGATGACCTTTTAAAATTCACTCTAGGCATAGTTTAGCACAAAAAATAGATAAAATATGACCTATTTCTGCCTTTTAAGAAGAACAAAGCAAGGCAAGGCAAGACTTTGCGGAACGAATTGTAAAACAAGAAATATTGATACGGCAAGAAGTTTTGCATATAAGAAAAAGTAATATTTAAGTGAGCATTAACTGAAAAAAATACATATTGCACTATTGTAGGTAACTAAAACTAAATATAAACACACATATTATAAAAAATTCCTGTACTTTAACGTTTATCAGTCGACCACTGTTGACGATCGACCATATCGACAGTTACGACATTATATATTGTCACGGAATTTGCCCCACTCACACCCAAATCGACGACTGTGGTACCGCGAATTACTAAGATTGCCCCGATCGCCCCTACAAGATTCTGTTAAACAAAATGCCGTGGATCGAGACGGGACTAGAAAATTTGAGAAACGACGAGAAGCGTTCGAGAGATGCTAGAAAATAGATCTAGAGATGCTAGAATATACCAGGAATATTCGTTGGGTCTATAAAAGAAAAATAAACGGCCGATTAAGTAAGTCTTGTATTACAGTGTTGAATTCAAGTGTTTAGTTAGAGAGATCAAAGCGATTTAGATAGCGATTAATTAAATAAGTGTTTAGTTGAGTTGTAATTAGTAATTAGTAGTGTACTGAGTATAGTTAATAAAGGAGTGATTAATTAACAAATTGTTTTTCTGGAAGTAAGAAAAATTCGAATTGGGAAATCCGTGACAATATTATATGCAAGAGTCTAGAAGAATCATGCAAGTCTTATTGTCTCAGCTAACACTAGTGTTTCTCATAGAATGGCTTAATATGCAAATTAGACAATATAATATAATTATTTTGACGTTCTTTTTCTGCAAACAATTATCGTATCCGCACAGAAAAGGCAAGTTGTAAATATGTATTACGATGAACTTGTTATTACTAATGTAGAAACAGTGGGTGAAAATTACAGACTTCTGCTGATTCATTCATACTTTTATAAAATTAGAATTGAGGAACTTATTAACGAAAGTAGACATTCATTATTATAACAGTGAAGTAGATATTGTTGTATTGTCAAAGTACTAAATGATCAAACATACTTGTGCGAATTTTGTTTAGAATATTTTATTGGCCTTAATTTTTCGTAAAACTCTACATTTTTTTAAATAAATTAGATTTTTAAGCATGCGACGTTAGAGATAGTCGCAGTAAAATGAGCTGCACTTAATAACCATTTTGAATTTTAAATTACAAAGGAACAATTTGTAATCTTATAATTTATTTTATACAGAGTGTGTCAGAACATAGGACTAGTCAGATGTATTTTTTACAAAAATAAATGTTCTTTATTAATATATGTTTGTTTATTAAGAAAAAAATAGGGATTTAAGAAACGTATTAGTTATTAAACAGGAGATTTATACTAACATTTAAATGGAAACTCTAATTTTAATATTTTAATTCACTAATTCAACACTTTCATTGCTCTTCATGTTTTCTTGTTTCTGAAATGCATAAATAAGCAATAAAGAATATCTGATATTTTCAAATACCTATGGTTATTACCCAATTTTTTCAGGAATAATAAAATATTCTAAGCAATCTACATTAGGTTAAAAGCAATAGGTATCTCTATAAAATTTCTAAGTGATAAGCGAAAATCTGAAGAAATTATTGCGAAAAAACAATTTGAAAGTTCAAATTTAACACCCTGTATTTTTTAAGCGAAGCATTTTTGTATATAGGTAAGTAGGGTAGGAACTTATTAACGAAAGTAGACATTCATTATTATAACAGTGAAGTAGATATTGTTGTATTGTCAAAGTACTAAATGATCAAACATACTTGTGCGAATTTTGTTTAGAATATTTTATTGGCCTTAATTTTTCGTAAAACTCTACATTTTTTTAAATAAATTAGATTTTTATGCATGCGACGTTAGAGATAGTCGCAGTAAAATGAGCTGCACTTAATAACCATTTTGAATTTTAAATTACAAAGGAACAATTTGTAATCTTATAATTTATTTTATACAGAGTGTGTCAGAACATAGGACTAGTCAGATGTATTTTTTACAAAAATAAATGTTCTTTATTAATATATGTTTGTTTATTAAGAAAAAAATAGGGATTTAAGAAACGTATTAGTTATTAAACAGGAGATTTATACTAACATTTAAATGGAAACTCTAATTTTAATATTTTAATTCACTAATTCAACACTTTCATTGCTCTTCATGTTTTCTTGTTTCTGAAATGCATAAATAAGCAATAAAGAATATCTGATATTTTCAAATACCTATGGTTATTACCCAATTTTTTCAGGAATAATAAAATATTCTAAGCAATCTACATTAGGTTAAAAGCAATAGGTATCTCTATAAAATTTCTAAGTGATAAGCGAAAATCTGAAGAAATTATTGCGAAAAAACAATTTGAAAGTTCAAATTTAACACCCTGTATTTTTTAAGCGAAGCATTTTTGTATATAGGTAAGTAGGGTTAAATCGTGTATAATTTTTCCTTTACACTTAGGTATGTATTTTGAAACATATTAAAAGGTATAAGTATTTCTTTAAATAGAATATTACTTACCAATCCAAATTGCAAGAATGTGTCAAAGTTAAATATCTGACCCCAAGTTCATAGAACAACCTCAAAATCGATAATCTATTATCAATTGAGTGACCACCTTCCACGGCTATGAGACTTCCGATTTTCTTGCCATTGAACGCATCGAGAATTCCTACAATCATTCATTCATTTAGAAACAGCTTAAGTAATCATTCCAATATACATGATATACAAAACGGTCATTATCTTGCGCACTGCATTTAACATTCCTTAAAAATCACTCTAAAACTTATCACGATAGGTGATACATGTGACGTCAACAACCCGCCTGGATTAAAAAACAACCTGACCTTTTTTTGTGCAGTTTTGTCCATTTCGGTCTTGCATAGTTTTCTGTCGACAACACGATGGGTTTTTATTACTTAGTATTTAAATTGGAAACACTTTTCAGCTTCTCTTAATAATTTACCCATTGGGTATAGGTTTTTTATGTAATGTACGTAAATGGTTTATTACTCGGCTTATTATTAGATACGTTGGAGTTTTGTGATTTCAAAGTAAGCGAATTCTAAGCGAATTTCTTTGCAGTCATAACAGCTACATTTGCTCAGAGGAAAATCCACACGCTACTTGTCGGTTTAGCTTTCAGAGGCGATTTGTTGTCAACGTATGGGCAGGAGTGTACGGGTATCGTTTGATTGGACCGTATTTTCTACCGGAAAACTTGAGGGGACCGCGTTACTTGCAATTTTTAATAGAATTATTTGATTATTATTATTTGATTTCATTGGATATTAACATTTTAAATTATTATTGGAAGTTGAACTGAACATGAAAAAATGATATACTAAAATAGTCAGTACAACCGTTTATTTGTGATGTCTAAAACATCGAGTTGAACTGTGAGCTGTAAACGACCAAGGCTGTGAGCGATCAGTGGCAGTCTAAAAAGAGGTTTTAAATAATGATTTGAAAATATTTTTTTCGGCGCCATTTAGATTTTTTTAAATCGCGTATTCGCATTATGCTCATTATTCCCTATCTCCTCTTAGAATTAATGACATTATGACTGACTCACCCTGTATAAGTCAGTCGAGTTTACATTGTCAAAAAAACTATACAAGCATCATTAAGCTTTTTCTGCAATTTACCTTTGGAAGTAGTGACGTATTCCAAGTCGTTCGAATACTTGTTTATTAATCTTTTAATAACGTCGATTTGATCCAAAGTCTTAGCGACAGCCTTTTCCTTTTCAACAGTACAATCGACATACGCAACCCAGAACTAAAAACAAATATGAAAACAATTCATCTTGACGTCATCCTACACCTCGGATATATTTTTTTAGTCATATATAATAAATAAAAAATGATCATGTAGGATTACCTGTGCTCCAACTTTGCCTTGGTGCAATCTAGGTAAATCAGTGTGGCACGAACTGCAGTAGTTTGTTCCAAATATAGTATCGTTACTTAAATTCTTTTCAAAGCGAAATTCTTTCAGGGTGTTGTTCAGTTTCGTATATAAGTTGTAAGGTAAATCGTTATGCCTAAAAAAGTGTACTAAATTCACTTTCGAGGTTGTTTATTAAAGCATTAGTTTGCCATTATTCAGAAATTGTTAATTTTATTACTTATCTTGTATTTGTATTTACTGATTATTAGTAAAGGTTTATAATTTTGTTTCTAATTTGATTATTTTTTTAAAGATTAAAAAAAATCTGTATAATAAAATGCTCTAATTCTGTAACCATAATATACATATGAGTGATATCAGCGTATATTATAGTATTGAAATTTTTAAGTACATGCAAAATTCATAATTGGATGTATCACTTGTTTTTCCTGTTGACTTCTATTCCTATAAGCAGATTTAATAAGTTAATCGCGCTATATTTATGTTGTCTAGACTAAGATAAGTGTACCTAGTCTAGAAGAGTGCAAAGTAGTTCTTTATTATAATAATATACATCAAATCAGTAGGTAACTATTTAGTTTATAAAAATTGTTCAAATTAATTTCCTTGCTTTTCTATGCAATATCTATATCGTTTTCTTCAAATTATTTAAACAATTGTGCATCATTTTTCTGTGTTGGTTTAGATTATGTAATCTAAAACTTCTTGTATTCTTTATATGTTATAAACACTGTTCTTTTAATAGCCCCATAAAAATATATCAGATGGTGTCAAGTCTGGACTATTTGCTATATAACTATTATTCAAATATTCCACAACTTATCTTACATTATGTGGTGGAGCTCCATCTTGTTGTCACATTATCCCGTCGACCTATCAAATTGGACAATAAAATCATTTATTTCGTGACCCAAAAGATCTGAAAATTCTCCTGGCAGCACTATACGATGGCCGGCGAATAGTCCAGACTTGACACCTCTTGACACATTTTTGTGGGGCTAATAGAGAATAGTCTTTATGAAAATGATAAAAAATACAAGAAACTCCAAAAATGATTCATAATGGATTAAATAATTTAGAAAAACGATATAGGTTTTGCATAAAAAAGCAAGGCAATTATTATTATTCTTTAAATGTTTCCATAAATTGGATTCGAATACAGTTCAGTATTATTTATAATAAAAAATAGAATTTTAGTTATGGAATTACTTAATCATCAATATAAGACCAACAGTAAAAGATAACCCTTACTTGTTTACATCTATGCAATCAAGAGAAAGTGGAGAATCCAAAAATATAATAGTATATAGGTTGAAGAAAATTGAAATCCTTGTAAAAAATTAGTCTATAATTGCACCTTTAATTTTTTTGATATCTCTTAAAATAACAAAGTTAAGTCAAATCTAACGTTTACACGTGATCATCCTGTACAATAATCAAAAATATTTTTTTTTTCTGTAAATTAGTATAAACAATACATTTACCCATCGACTAACGGAAAATTATCAAGAGCAGTACGTCCTGGAATATTGTTGCCAATAACACCAGCAACTGAAAAAAAAAACAATATTTTATTGCAGCCATTCGTCGACTTTAATATATATTTTATCAATAATTTTTTAACAATCCTGATGAACATATTTTTTAATTAATTTAAAATAAATTTCTCCATATTTAACCAATAAAATATTGTTAATTGGCAAAATTTTGCAAATGTATGAACACTTACTTACCTGCTACCGTTCTCACACAAACGAGAAAAAATAAAAATTGCACCACCATGTTTGCACGGTTTGCTAATTTTTACTAACAAAAAGACCCAGAACATTAGGCATTATCTTATCTTCCGTTTATCCATTATATAAACGACTGGAGTCTTCTTAAATACCGCCTTCGTTATATGTTACGGGCCTATCCGAAATAGACTGTCCACTAAATTTTTACACATGCATATTATTTTGAGGTTCACCAAAACTTCTGTTGAAAATAGCGAAAGCATTTCGATAATAGTAATGATGTATTAATTTATATATTACATTTGTGTAAGTTATTGTTGTTGTATAGATTCAAATAATTTATACAGTGTGATCCGTTTTCATGACTCACCATTGGCGTCCCGGAACCGTAAAATGTACAAATTAGAAAAATGTTGCGTCTTTTCAAGGCCATTGAGATACGTCAAACAGATTCAAGATCGGTTCAGATTCAAAACTATTCTTTAAATAAAATAGTAATGTTTCATAATGCCGTGATCGTAATTTTATTCTACATTTGTTACTGTCATGATCCAATATGGCACCCATAAGGTAAAAAACAACGGAATGTTCCATAACTGAAACTGATATCAGTAGAAAATTTTATTTCGACGAGGATGAATTTCTAGTGCATTCTTGTCTATACTAAATTTCAGCTCTTTTTGGTGAAAAATAAGGACACTAGGTGGAATTTTCTAAAATAACAATTTTCAGTTTTTCACAATATTTCAACAAATATGTTGGATCTATACGCAACTTTTTTTCCAGTTTAAGCCACCCTGTATACGATTTCCGAGACGCCAATGGTGAACCATGAAAAATGGACCACACTGTATACATACGTACGTAATGTAACTCTAAATGTATTTAAATGAACATTTCTTTCACAGTATACAACATAGAATTTGTATTCACTTTGGCCTGTCACATTTTTTAATGTATACTCTATCATAAATTCTTCTTAAAAGCTATGACCTTTGAATTTACATGATAATTGTTAAGTTTGTAGCGAGATACTAGCTATTACCTATGTATCAAAATATTCAGAACTTATTGACCAATTTTTCTTATCATATGAGAGATACTGTATTTCGAAGTTTCAATTGGATTAGGAAAACAATAATTTACAAAACTTACTGAGCAGCACTGACACTACTATATACTATTATAACAGAATTAAAATTCACATCTTTAGCATTAGCCAGGATTCATTTACCTGCCCTGGTTGTTATCGGGTTAGGCTATGTGGGGACTATATTGATTTCGGCTCCTATTGTTGGTATTATGATTACTATGGTCGGAACTGTTCCTTGGATAATGATGTTCCTCCGAGGAGCATCCCATGCTTCCAAACGTTTCGCCGCTCTTTATTGTTGGCATCTTCAGTGGTGACTCTGCGAAAGCTTAGCCGCGACTGAGGGATCAGAGCAGGTAAATAAATCCTGGCTAATGCTAGAGATGTGCACTATGTATCATATTTATTTATTTATTTGCATAATGCATATGCGGAGTATGTAGATTATTTGTATTATGTGTGAATTATGTATATTATTGTTATTGTTGTTCATGCCTGATAATGTAAATTTTACTTTTACTGTAGTTTTAGGAATTATTAATAATCTGGCAATGCCGCACCTACGGATTGAGACACTATAATAATAATATAATATCTTATTCTTTCATCTGCGGTTAGTCATTTTTTTTTCAGCCAATGATCTGTGGTTAGGCAGTTGATGAATAGACTCAAGTGAACGGAATGCTATTTTTTTTTTGTATAAATAAATTTGAAAAAGTAATTGGAATGTCATTTAATTAGTTTTACGATTGCAGTCATTTAACAGAATAACACTTGGTCTGGGGTAATCAGTAATTACCCCTCTTGGATGCGCTCATGCTTATGTTACTCATTTTCCACCGAATATTTCCAATATTTCAAAACGTTTCCAACTGCTGCAGAAGCCAATGAATCCCACCCATTGCTGTTTTTGGTATGAGTCTCACCAATAGATGGCGCAGTTTGCAAAATGTACTGGATATTGAAAAATGAAATTAATTTGTAATATCATTGAAGTAATTAACGTCTATCCTTTAAAATATAAAGAATTAATTAGAAAAAACGCAATATTTAAAATATTCTGTTAATTTAATCAATTTAGACACTCCCTTACAACCTGTGCCATCTTTTATTATTCGTTCTAAGAGTGGTTTCGAAGAATTTACAAAATTCTACCGATATATTATTTTGTAGCTCATGAGACAAAAGATAGATGTCACTTGTACACAAATTACCAATTACCGTGTTCAAATCACCGCAAATAGCAAATATACGTAAATCGTAAAGTAAATATATAGTAAATATTTCTTAGCCGATATATTATCACCAATACAAGAAACTATACAGGGTGATCCCGAATATAGTGAAAAAAAAAAAAATGGGGGCAGATTATATGACCGATTTTAATAGGGGTCTTTCATATAAAATTTTTTGATCTAAGCCTCCCTTAAGGAGTTACAAACCCTTAACAGTGGGTGATAAATTTAGTTTCTTTTAGTTTCTTCCAAACGCTTTGAAATTAAGAAATGAAATTTGGGAAAGTATTTAGGCTAAATATACTTATGGCCGAGTATTTTTTATTTTCCTCGTCATGTCATAGGGCGTTGTAAAAAGTAGGTACCCCTTGCATATTATTGTCACGGAATTTGCCCCACTCACACCTAAATCAACGACTTTGGTACCGCGAATTGCTAAGATTGCCCCGATCGCCCCTACACGCTTCTGTTAAACAAACAAAAAGCCGTGGATCGAGACGGGACTAGAAAATTAGAGAAACGACGAGAAGCGTTCGAGAGATGCTAGAAAATAGATCTAGAGATGCTAGAATATACCTGGAATATTCGTTGGGTCTATAAAAGAAAAATAAACGGCCGATTAAGTTAGTCTTGTATAAGTCTTGTATTATAGTCTGAATTGAAGTGTTTAGTTGGAGATATCAAAGTGATTTAGATAGCGATTAATTAAATAAGTGTTTAGTTGAGTTTTAATTAGTGTTCAGTAGTGTACTGAGTATAGTTAATAAAGAAGTAAATAATTAACGGATTGTTTTTCTGGAAGTAGAGAAATTCAGATTAGGAAATCCGTGACATTATTTATTACATTTTTTTTGGGGTCAACTTCAATTGAAAAAAAATTATTTAATGCTGTTTTTTGTGCAAATTTTTGATAAGTAGTACAGTTTTTGAGTAAAAATACAAAGTTCATGACCCTACACTCACGTAGTTTTCTTTTCCAATATCTAATTTCACATCGATATCTAGTAGGTTTCCATCATTTTGTCATTTTGTATTTGATAACAGTTCATGGTTCTTTAATAACAAATATTGCCGTGTATTAAACATCTGGAATGAATAACGCATCAATTACATATTTTTAAAAAATTTATTTTTTCCCAGATTAAAATTACCAACTTTCCACCCTGTCTGATATAAAAATAAAGAATTTTTTCCTATAAATTTTTTTCAAAAAATTTGTCATTTTTTGTAATATTTTATTCACCATGTCGAGGTGCTGACACCATTGGCCACCATATTATAAGCTTCAACTATAATATATTTCAAAAAATATTCAACAGTTCAACAAATGTGTTGGTGATCTATGCAACAGATAACAAAATATCATAAGGCACAAGGAAATTCGACGTGGACTCCAGTTAGTGTAAAACACTCTTAAAATAATTTTGTAAATTTTATTGCAAAAAATACAAAACTTAATAGCAAAAATATATTTATTGTAACAAAAAAATATAAAAATACTTCTTATTTGCACTTAATTAAATCAGATCTTTTGTAGCCAGCCAAGACTTCATCTGAAAATTTAAAAAATTAAAATATGAACTAAATTCGATTGTTCAAATATTTACATTTCGGATGCCCCATATTCCGTGTTTCGATAAGTTATCCAAATTTAGCAGCAGTATTTTATTTGGGAAAATTTTCTGAAAGATAAAATTTGGCATTACAAGTTGCAGAAAAAAATTGTATGAACGAATGAGGGTAATTTAGTATCAATACCTTCACATAAACATCCTTTTTTTCTTCCGGCAAATATTGCAACAGTACCGCAGCAAACTCAAATTTTTCGGATTTGATACACCTCTGGATAATATTTTCAAAATTAAGGGAGTACAATACTGGACAAGACTACAAACGAAAAATTTTATAAAATGGAAAATCTAAATATGAACCTCTGTTACCTGTATCATTAGGAAATTTTTTACATATACTTCATGCAGCTCCTCTTGCGACAAGACATTCGGTATATGAAAGGCATTGTCGATGATAACTTGCCAGGCATTTATATAAAAGCTCTTATAACACTGATTTTTCAAGAAGTCCACGTAAATTTGAAGTTCCGTGAACTGAAATAAGATTAGTGTAATTATTTTAATTACAGCATATTTTTTAACTAATTTTAGAGAGAAATTGAACAAAGTAATTCATAAATCAGGATATACAGGCTGATAAAGATGGATAAAATCAAATGTTATCTAGGAATGGATTTTTTAATGCTCAGTAAAAAAAACATTAATATTATACATCATTCATTTTAAGAGGATGTCACAATTAAAAAATATTTGAAATACATATACAAACATTTTCAAATAATAATTTAAACCCCTTTTCAGGTTGTCACTGACCAATTCATACTGTTTCGAAACTAGTTGACCGTCCAAGTGCAACACTGCCAAATTTAAAAATTTTTGTTTGTATCTATTGCCATAATGACACTTTTTAAAACGAATTTTGTGACTTGTTTTAATCTGCATACGTACTACTTTCAACTTTTGGCACAACTTCTTAATTGTACCACTCACCAATAGAGATCTAACAAAAAGTTCATCAAAAATTGTTTTGAGGGAGTGCCATTATTATTGTAATAACTTTTACGTCTGTATCTCGATGAAGTCGGGAAAAGTGTAAAATGCAACCAGCAGTACACTCCAAAAGTTAGAATACTGCCTAGGTCCGGCCATACATTTTTCATAATAATAATAAATAGTATTCACGTAATGTCCAGAAGTTTGGAATTCTGCATTCTGTAATCAGACGATTGTCTTGAAAATGTTTCTGTTGAAGAAGTGACTTTCTAACTTTGTGTATGTGTGTATTAGAGGTTAAATTTTGCATATTTGGGTATTTAGTGTTCTGACTTTTTTATTTGATAAAATGCGTTATGCCATTTTGATTATAAATTTTAGAATGCAAATTTAAACACTTCTGCTTTATTTATTTTCTTTTCATGATTGTTGACTTTGGCAAGTGTGAAACTTGTTCTTAAAACATTTTGCATGGCTAAGTTAATAGTATTTTTACTACAGTACAGTATACGTATTAACTAATAATAGTATGTAAGAACACACATTTAGCTGTGATGTGGCAACGCAGGTGTGACGTTGTTTGTTTCACGAAATTGTTGCAACATTTAGCCATTCACTCATAATTACATAGATGTTAGAGTCATCCACACTGTTATTCCTTTTAGTTTTTTTTTTTTTTTATTATTGGTTTCAAGCAGAACTAGTAGTACAGATATCATTTATTTTTAGTTTTTAACTATGTTGTATTCCTATATTTTCTTGTATATGTTTTAATAACATATTAATATATTCAGTGTATTTCTTTAAGAATATTAATATTTACTACTTTGTAAAATTAGTGTAATTATTTTTAACTGCATCAAACTTTTACAAAAAAATTTTAAATTTCAATTCCATCATTATAAATTATTTGAAGTGCTACCTGAAAATATAAGACATACAAGGTGTTGATTTGAAATTAATTTTTTAATGCTAAATAAAAAAGAATAATATTAAATTTTCTTTTTGTAGTGTGTATATTTACTAATAAATATGAGTGAACGTACTAGAATGGCCTCTCAGTACAGAAAAATAAATTAAATGACATGGTGCTAACAGGTTCGTTCGAGCACAGAATCCGGAACGGTTTCAAACTGTCAGAAATATTCGACAAGTTATGAATTTGTTTTCCGTAAACATCGTTCAGAAAGTAATTGGACGAACGTTTTTGACAGTTTGGAATCAGTCCGGATTCCTTGCTTGAACAGACCTAACGTATGCTGCTCGTCCTTATGCATAGTGATTTTCAAATAGGCATGCACCGGCACCAGCTAGGTTTTTAGCTATATTACAACATAGGTACGTCACAGGATGTTTGCAACCAAGCTGAGGACGTAATGGAGGTCCTGGTTGTGAAAGACATGATTTAGCTGTTGAAGAGCATATTTTAATAGAAATATATTAATATTTTGATACCATACGTTACTAAATTTTCTTTCAAGTTCAACAATATCATGGGTTACTCTTTGGTGACGTTTCAAACCAGAAAATTCATCATCAGTGCTAGTTTTCTTTAAGAATATTAATATTTACAATGTTGTAAACTTATTTAACATTGGTGCGACATTTTAGTAGTAAATGAGGTTAAAAAGTGGCCTTAGTATAAAAAACGAACAAGAGAACAAACGAAAAGAATTTATAGCGTAAGAAAAGAAGTACATGGGTAGAAAAAACTTACCATGCCCAGTTTGATCACATTATTTATTATGAATTCCCAATACCGCATATCTTTTATGAAATACGTTATACATATAGTCGCCATAACCTTCACCGCCATGGGTTTCCCCACCTGCAACAATCGCTTAAGCAATTCTTTTTTATTGTACTGATCCAATGTTTCAACGTTCAGGGCAATCCCCAAACATTCCAGTTCACTCAGAAGAGATAACTTATCGATATAGTTCCTAAAAATGAAACGTTACAAGACACCTTATTAAAAAAAGTTGAAAACCCCTCACAAGAATTCTTTGTAGCTAATTCCAGTCAGTCGAGTAATCGTATCGACATCGGAAATAGCACAGAAACATTTCAAAGCTTTGGCTTTGAAGGATAAACTCATCTGTTCAGAATCGGTGACTTCCTCTTCGTTTAGGCCAACCTTCAGGAGGTAAGTTTGCCAAAAGGTCACATCGCCGCTCGTACACATGTACGTGGCCCTAAAAAAACAATAAATAAAGATTTAACCAATGTCGTATACCATAAAACTCGCTTTTTTAAGTTATCGTCGGTGTTGGCACTTAATTTTGTGACGTTTGCAACGGCCAAGGTACAATCGAAGTCCATTTCGCTGCTGGAGCTACCCAACCAGTGGTTCAATAAATTGTACCTGATCTGCCCAATCTTAAGGCTGAATAATTCGCCAAGAGCATCAACAGCCTTGTTAATATCTAAAAATGAAATAATTACAACTCGTTTCATTGTATTTGCAACGTTATGAGAACTGAAGAAGTCTAAAGATACCTGGACAACTGAAATTAATGCAATCCGACTGTTGCATTATTCTCTCGTCTCGATAAAGCGCATCTATCAAGTCCTCGGGTTGGGCGACCAGCTGCAAGTATTTATCTTCGGCTAATTGGAATGTATGCAAAATGTGCATCGCCGAGAAACTATAGTATTTTGTTCTAACCTTCAAATAATGAAAGATGATTGATATATGTGATATAGTATAAGAATCATACCTTAATGTATGCTTTCTCTACATCAGGAGAATTTGGATTCCTTTCCTTATATTTTTTTGCATATTTATAGCTTAGCTGTGCTGCATGTACCTTGTCAGCACCTAAAACGAGTGTAAAATGGATGATCGAAACAAAAAATAAGATATTTTTATGTTCTACTGGATTTTGCTCT
Organism: Monochamus alternatus; assembly: GCA_037114965.1. Lineage (NCBI taxonomy): Eukaryota > Metazoa > Arthropoda > Insecta > Coleoptera > Cerambycidae > Monochamus > Monochamus alternatus. Next base: position 78,076,409 of record CM073427.1, read on the forward strand.
TAGATATAGAGCCTCAAAATGTTTTTTAAAAATCAACACATTGCACTGAAATATAGTAGTAGTATGTTGCGGATTAATACGTCACTATCGCTAGTGACTACTATTTCTCATACTAACATCTTATACACTTCTTTTTCGATTTTAAGTTTTCTACAGTAAGTAACAGTATTATAACGTAATATTTTATACTACACAAATAGATTCTTGTTTTGTACAGTGTATGTTAAATTTTAGAATGCAAATTTAAACACTTCTGCTTTATTTATTTTCTTTTCATGATTGTTAACTTTGGCAAGTGTGAAACTTGTTCTTAAAACATTTTGCATGGCTAAGTTAATAGTATTTTTACTACAGTACAGTATACGTATTAACTAATAATAGTATGTAAGAACACACATTTAGCTGTGATGTGGCAACGCAGGTGTGACGTTGTTTGTTTCACGAAATTGTTGCAACATTTAGCCATTCACTCATAATTACATAGATGTTAGAGTCATCCACACTGTTATTCCTTTTAGTTTTTAACTATGTTGTATTCCTATATTTTCTTGTATATGTTTTAATAACATATTAATATTTTCAGTGTATTTCTTTAAGAATATTAATATTTACTGCTTTGTAAAATTAGTGTAATTATTTTTAACTGCATCAAACTTTTACAAAAAAATTTTAAATTTCAATTCCATCATTATATATTATTTGAAGTGCTACCTGAAAATATAAGACATACAAGGTGTTGATTTGAAATGAATTTTTTAATGCTAAATAAAAAACAATAATATTAAATTTTCTTTTTGTAGAAAGTATGCGTGTATATTTACTAATAAATAAGAGTGAACTTACTAGAATGGCCTCTCAGTACAGAAAAATAAATTAAATGACATGGTGCTAACAGGTTCGTTCAAGCACAGAATCCGGAACTGTTCCAAACTGTCAGAAATATTCGACAAGTTATGAATTTGTTTTCCGTAAACATCGTTCAGAAAGTAATTGGACGAATGTTTTTGACAGTTTGGAATCAGTCCGGATTCCTTGCTTGAACAGACCTAACGTATGCTGCTCGTCCTTACGCATAGTGATTTTCAAATAGGCATGCACCGGCACCAGCTAGGTTTTTAGCTATATTACAACATAGGTACGTCACAGGATGTTTGCAACCAAGCTGAGGACGTAATGGACAAAAAATAAGATATTTTTATGTTCTACTGGATTTTGCTCTTAGATATAGAGCCTCAAAATGTTTTTTAAAAAGCAACACATTGCACTGAAATATAGTAGTAGTATGTTGCGGATTAATACGTCACTATCGCTAGTGACTACTATTTCTCATACTAATATCTTATACACTTCTTTTTCGATTTTAAGTTTTCTACAGTAACAGTATTATAACGTAATATTTCATACTACACAAATAGATTCTTGTTTTGTACAGTGTATGTTGAATGTTACAATGTAAAATTTCATATTATGCATAAAGATATACTTTATAAAATTGTTCAAAATCCATTATATTTGAGAGAAACATAACTGACCGTCCCAAAATTGATCAGTTTCTGTGAAGAAAAAATTAATTCTAGTTACCATAGGAGGTAGGAGCTACCCTCCTATGATGTGTTGATAACAGAATTGAGGTTACAAAACAAGCCTATCGGGATTACAAAAAAATATTTTTTACTGTATTTCCAAATAAATATTGATTCAAGCTTGTACATAAACATAAGTTTACACTTTTCATCAACCATCATGTCGATATTAATGAATAAATTTTCAGTAAAATCAGAACAGCTCTCGTAACTTTCAAATTCAATCCATAAGTGACTGATTTACTGCTGTTTTCTATAAAATAATTGTTCAGAGTTGTATGTCGAGGACATAGCTTTCAAATAATGCGCAAAAATGTTAATTTTTATCAGTCATTTTGGCGATGACAGTAGATTAGGTTTGTGAAATAAGGCCCAATAGATATTACGGATGCATTCAAATATGTAGGTATTATCTCCATCCCTAATTATAATCTCAAAAAGTTCCAGAAGTTGAAGGCTTGTGTGGGAGAAGGGGTGGCATATTATTATTCAGACGGCCGCATTTGCGTCCAAGAATGTATAAACACAATGAAGTAATAATAAAAATAAGTTGTAATATCGCATTACAAAGAAAAAGTTAGACTTTACTTACCATTCGGAGTATGATACATTAAGTGGTATATCACAGAAGTAGCTCTTTCTAAATCGGAAATATTTTGCACGCAAATGTCAACTTCGGCAAAGAGATCTCTAAATTTTGGATATAATGTCCAACTACCCAAAATCTCCTTCCCTAAAATCCCGCTTGTGACCTAAAAACAACATACAAACTATTGTAAGGACAAAAAAATTGTCAAACCTAAATATTTACCACTTCCTTTACAGCATAAATGCAAATATCGTCCTTCTTCAAATTTTTCCGTAGAATATTAATGGCTTCGAACCAACACCCGTACGACTTCAAGTTAATTTCGGGACGTATAATGTTCCAAATATCATAGGTGAACAATGTTTGAATGAAAGGCAGTCTAAACTCAGAGAGCGGATCCAACGTCGGACTATCAGGAAACGTACTGTACCACTGTTCTTTCTCGCTCTGATTAGGCGAGCTGAAACGGCGGTAATTTTTTAAGAAGAGCAGCATCGGTAGGTCCAGGTTTTTCTTTTTTTCATCTTTACCAGTGTTACCCAGGATCTTCACAATGCAGATGAACACCTCGTAGTGGTAAAAATTCGCCTAAAGGGTACATAAGATAAACTATCTTCTCAGATGACAAAAAATAAGATTTACCATCACCCAAATTTTGTCCAACAACGAATATACTGCATCCTTATCTTTAATGAAGCTGATAGCTTCCATGCATTTTGTTTCCAAAGCAATTTCGTCGTTTTTTATAACCAACGTTTCTCTGTTATTCAAGCTTGCTTTGTATTCATAATCGGGCTTCCAATTAACTAAAACACTGCGCACAAATAAAATTCTATACAGGGTGCTTCTTCTTTAAAGAAATGCACTTATATTTATATATAAAAAAAATTGAATTTCAATTGGTTTTATAAACCCTTAAATTCCTTTGTATCAGTGTGAAACTACCAGAACGGCAGAGCACATAACTGCAATGGAAAATAACAAATTGGTCAAAATTAAATTCAGTTTCACTGTGTATACCCAATTTGAAGCTCAAACACAAAATTTTTAACTCAAAACTTCATGTTCAAATGAAATTTGAAGTCACAAAATCATAAATTTCTTATCCTAACCATGCACAATGAAGACAACATCCCAATCAGCTGATTGTTTTCAAGTTCAAGAGACATTTTTGTGTGGACGGAAAAGAAAGACAATTTTCTTGAACAAGTCTGGAGAATTTAGTAATACCAACCAAAACAAAATCTCTAGGCAGATTTGTTGATATATTTTATATTGTTTTCTTAGGCATTTTTTTCAACAAATATTATAGAAACCAGAATGGAAGGCTTAAAAAGTGAGTATGGATCATGACAATAACTTTTTACCTACTTTCGCATTTCGATGTTGGTTACATTGTGCTAAGTTCAAGAGAATTGGGAACAGTAAAGCGATTTGACAAGCAAATTGACTCAAGAAATTTTGGATTGTAAAACCGGCTTTATAGGTGCCGCAGTAGTTCAAATGTACAATTTTCGATAAACTACATTAACTAGCGCAATAAAAAAACGGAAAATGATCTTATCCTACCTCTTCAAAAATTCCATGTAATACATTTGTAGATCCAACTTATAGTCTCTGCAGTACTCTTGCATCATAACCACATCCAGCAAATCCAAACTAAGGAGCTGCTTTAAACGGGTATCGGAGTTTACTTTGAAGAAGGTGTCGTATGGAATATTAGTAATTACAGACTTCAACTTATTCCACCACTTGCATGTAATAACGGCCGTAAGGAGGACTTCTTTACCTGCGGATACTTTGTAGAAATCTAACAGCTTTATACCTACCGAGGCTATGTCGTGCAGTTTTCTGGGCTGCCTCTTATACAATTTCAAATAGTGCTCGATGTACTTGTAATAATCCTTCTGACTAGCCAAAAGCAAGTTTTCAAACAGTAAGATATCGATGTACTTCGCAGAAACTACAACGTGTAAAAGTTGCGGAAGACACTTTTTGTTGATAATCGAACCGAGTAATTTCAAAATCGACGGGTCTATATTTCGCACTTGTTTTAGTCCGTGCTCTAAAGTTACTAACAATTTGTAAGCCGTTAAATGCTGTCCTTCCCTGCAGAAACTGTCAATCGTTCCCGGTAGTAATGAAATTTCTTGCAACAGTTGTTCCTAAAATAGGTATTTTTGTATCTCAAAATTGTACTTTTTCAAGAATAGAAGTTATATATGAAATATCCATTCAAGAACACAACAGCATTTCGCATTCAAGATACAACAATATTTTTTCAAAAACTGCAATAAAATAAGACAATTGTGTTACGTGCAACAATTTTATTTATACTGGAAATTGTTTGAATCGTGTTTGAATCAAAACAGTTTAGGTGCGGTGACTATCATAACGATAACCTAATCAACAAAAAAAATTAGTTGCTTGACAAAATAGTGTCAGAATTATATATTGTAATTCATATTCTAAGAATGTTTATTTTAAAATGAGCTCGGAATGTGATGACAAGCATTTACCAAGGGAAGTATTGGTAGCGGCAGAAAGAAAATGTAAGTAGCAGAAAATTTCCAAAAATAAAACCATATTTGAAAAGCAAATCTGTTGGATACCGTTTAAAAAAAGTCCAGAATTCTAACGAAAGAGGAAATTGAGAGATTTTTACAAGAACCTGGTAATAGATTTCTGCTAGAAAAAGCAATTAAAATATAAATCGATCGATTTAACTAATTTTGGACAACTTTTCAGGTCATTTTAATAATTGGTGTTTATGGAGCTTTGAGAAGAGATAAGCTACTAAAGATAAATATCGATCAATTCGTCTCATCGGGAAACTTATACAGGGTACTGCTTAAGATGTTCTTCCATCACTCTGTTAGCCGACGTAGGGACCAATATTACCACCATTTAATTGCATGACGGAAGTGGCGTTCTAGTACAGTAGCGGAGACATATATAGAAGATTCTATACAAAATAAAATTTCAATCGCAAATAAATTGTTACCATCTTCAGCAGAGCCTACAGAACTTGCCAATAATATAACGTGCCCTATAAACTTAAACAATTACAACAGGAGCCTCATTGACCACCCAGAACTAAAAACTACGATAACTGACAGCACTGGATCTGGCATAAATTTAACTCCTTTCAATATCGACACATTCAATTTTCATGTAGTGCAAAATTAATTGTAATTAATTATAATAGTTACTGTTTTGTATAGACATGTTATATTACTTAAAATGTATATTGTTTAATTAATAAAATCATAAATAAGTTTAAAAAAAATTACACATTATTTTGACATTTGTTTTTTGACTTTGGTGTTTTAGAACATAAAAGCACAGCTAGGTGACAAAAAATACACTTTGTCAACTGAAAATTTCAAATGTCAACTTTTGATCACAGTTTTCGAAAAAAGTATTTTTTTGTGTAAAATAGTACAAAGCTTTATAATAATAGTTCACCTCAGTTAACTTTGTCATATCTGCCTCAAAACTGGTCAAAAACTTGTGAGTTGTGTAAGGACTTCTGTTGTTGCCTAAAAAAACATAATATGGGACACTGATATACAGTCGTGGACAGAAAAGGTGTACCATAGAAACTTTTTATTGTCCACAACTATACATAAACTTCTTACTTACCGATAAAACTGCAGAATATATCGAAAACGTTTCTAATCGCAGCAAAAGTAGAGTATGCAGGTACAGTGTGTTCGGAATGATAGATATGCTTAAACAGTTCCGTTTGATGAGAATTCTCCTGAGATCTAGTCAAGTAAAAGCAGCTATTTATCCAATTCATAACTTCCACGACATCTTGCAGCTGATTTTTCTCAGCGCTAACCAAAGCTTTGATGACTATTCTCTCTGATAATTTTAAACCGTTTATAAAGTTACTACTGGAATTTTCCGAGTTCAACAAAATATCCGAACTGGAATGGTTAGGGAGCAGACATCCATCGGAATTATCACTGAAACTGTCGCATGACAGCTGCGTGTCGTAAGTGGCCATATATTTCAATAAAAGTACTGCGACTAGACATAGATTTCTCGAATCCGAATCGCTTCTGTACAGATGCTCGGCGACTTTCAGTATTGTGTCGTATTTTGCGACTTTTTGGCAGAATTTAATCAGCACAACATCTTTGTTGAGGGAAAAGAAACTTGCCAGTTTGTCGCATAAGCTAAAGACAGATTCGATATTTAAGGAGCCTAAAAATAATTAATGAATAACAAAATTCAGGCTGCAAACTTTACAGTTACCTTTATTAAAATTCTCGGATACTTCCTCGATTATTTCATCAAAGATTTTGTTCTTTTTGAAAACGGATCTTAAATCGTACGACGTAATATTGCGTTGAAACATTTTATTCAAATTAAAGACGCCCCTCAAAATTTTTAAATCTTCGTCGATAGTGAAATTATCGATTTTATTATTGTTGTTTTTCGTCAGTCTTCTAAACAACGGGCCAAGGACATTGTAATATATCTCGGCGTATTTATTCGAAGGAATCTACAGATAACGATAAAATAAAATTTTTTGTTGCAATTTTTTAGAGGAATTCAATTTGAAATAGATAAAAATTAAAAAATATATATTTTACCTCATTATTGATGGCAATTTCTGCAAATGAAGCAACCCATTTGGCACACAAACAAATTTCTTCCTTGTTTCCGATATTGTCTAAAACAGACATCGCCTCTTCGTTGTTTCTAAAAACAAACAATTATTACCACTTCCAATTTTATCAAGTAACAAAAAAATATATACAGGGTGATACATTATGTTATTAATTTTAACCACATATTTGGAAGGCCTAAAAAAGACAGAAAATAGAAAAAAAAATTACTCAACCTTTTAAAAGAGAGAAAATTAACTTATAAATACCGGTAAAACAGCACTCTTACTTCGCAACAAATTTTCAGCTATACAGCATTCAAGCGTTAAAGCTAAACAATGTTGTCACTGGATTCATATACTAATTTTTCCTAGCTTCTCAAAATAAGTGACTGAATCACCTTGTATATCACGGCTAACACAACAAACTTACTGATTTTTTATAAAATGTTGCACCAAAATAATATTAACTTCCCGTTTCTCTTTTTCGCACTTACATAACTGGTAAACGTCATCCACCATTGAAGGTTCATTAATGTAAACAATACGCCTTACAACCTGTTCCAACTAAAAGAGATAATAACAAAACCTTGCACAAAATAAGCGATATGTTACCTACAACAAATCAAATTACAAAAATTACCTTACAAATGGTGGTGATTTGTTTTTCTTTTATTTTATACTTCGGATTCCCGAGTACAACCAGCCTGGGCTCATTCTCGAGTATATCTTTTATAACGGACACTAAAGGGTGCGAAAGCTGCAGAGCTCTCTGACCGATGGCTCTAACGGTATCACACCACGGGACATGAGCGTTATCTAATATCACTTTCACAGCGTCCAATTTGATTTTAACTGAACTGATAAAATTTAAAATTGCCTCGACAATTTTCACCCAATATTCTTCGTCGTATTTTATCAAGTTCTAAAATAAAAAAGAAACAAAAATACAAAACAAAAATACAAAAAAAAAAATAATAAAAAAAATTAAATTAAAAAAAACTGCAAAAAAAATATATAACAAGATAACAAGAACAAATAATATTTTATATTTTTATTTTATTTTTACCTTAATTTCTTCTAGAAATATTTCGTCTGGCTCAAACTCGTTTTGAATCATAAATTTATATAAAAATTCCTTGAGGAATATATCGTAGTCCTCCGGGGGCATCACTATATTCAACAAAGTCCTTATAACTGTCTTAGGACCCTACGAAGTCAAAGTTAGATAAGCGAAGACACAATTGAATTTGTTAACTTGCCATAAGGTACTCGGAGAGCGACATATTTATCCTAAAATTATTTTTAAGCAATTGCAAACTTCTCAGCGACTCCATCAGAAGAGCTAGCTCCTTGAGACCCTCCTTGTTCAATGTGCATTGCCTTTGAAACAAAATGTGTCCGCTGTCTTCGACTTTTAACAACTTCAAGATGTCCTCCGCGAATTTTATTCCGTTCTCTGGAAAATTGAAACCGTCTCTCTTTTCCAAGTGGAAGATTCGAATTTTTAACCACTTGACAAAAATGGGTAGCGTCGAGGGATTATTAGCCATGGTAATTGGTATAAATGTAAGTAAAAACGGTTGGTATATATTTATGGGCAGCTGAAAGATATTTTTTATAGATTTTTTACCTTCACATAATTTGGGTCACTTACGTTATTAAGAATCAAAAGAATCTCCTCGATATTTTCGTCATTCAGTTTGTCTACCGTTTCAAAATCTAATCGACTGTATATGATGATCGCTTCTTCAATTTGGAACTGGAAATAAATTGGAGAATGAAACTTGTCAGAAATAAAAAACCTTCACAATACAAAATCATTTTAAAATCACATACATTTTTTGTAAAAATATAAAATTACTATTTTCTAAACAAATTACTTACGTTTTTCAAAAACATTTTGAGTTCTTCTATTAAGTCACATGTTGAAAATTTCGACCACGTTTGAAGGTCGTAATTAGAATATACGGCCATATAAGTATCAAACTTGAATAGTACTTCCATCAGGAGTTTTTGTAGAAATAATGTTGCTTCCTTATTTTCACTCTGTAATAAAACATGATAAAAAAATCTAAACGACTCAGTCTACCCAAAATATTATACTGTATATTCCAATTGTATAGCAGCATAGGATCGAATTAATTATTGGACTGGCTGATAAGCTAACTATTTTTACCACGGACCAAGCATTAATACCAAGGGATTATCTATCCCTTATGAATTAGATTTTGTGAATGGTTGCTGCAGCAAAATGCTCAAAATCCCAAATTTACAGCTGACGTGTTAGTTACAGGTGAAACTATTGTGACACAGAATGGGATGTATAACATTAATCTTTGGGATTTTGAAAATCCGCACGCAATTTAACAGGATCATTTCCAAGAAGATTGGATTGGATGAAGAGTACCGGTATCATGGCCACCAGGATCTCCTAACTTAAATCCTTTGAACATCTTTTTTGGACATATTTAAAAAGTGTCTCACACCAAAATTTACGCTATTGATGATTTACACAAACATATCAAAGCTACTGCCAACAACTTACAAGTTCAAAACGAGCAAGAACCAGGAACATCTGTGTTAGTTCGTAGAAACTGAGTAAGACAGGCCCAAATATGTTTACACATCTGTGGACAAAATTATGAACATTTCTATTTCGTGGAAAGTGCATAAACATTTTTATTATTTTTAAGTAACACTAAATTATGTGAATTGAACATGCTATAGATATTTTTACAAAAAATTTGATTTTTTACTCTCAAATGTCGGCCCATAAAAAAGTGTCATGCTTCACCACTAATAGGCGTACGTGATAGAGAACACACGGTAAGTCAAATGCGTGAGAAAAAGATTAGGAGGTACCCGTCTACAATAGTGTGACAGTGACAATCTGATAGAATCTGTCACATCAATCCGTTTGTGATTTCTCATTTGTTTTTAATATTTTAAACTTTAATGTAACCAAAATTTTAATTGTTGTTTTGTTTTCATTAAGTGCAGGTTTCAAATGTGAAATTGTACTGCCGCCTCAAGCACAGCTACACTCTGGGGAGTTATTCAGATTATTAATGTTCATATGGTCCATCAAATTGTCTCGAAATACAAGGCACTCTCGATAGAATTATAACAAAAATAATAGTCAGCTATTTGTCTGACTGCTGCTCGAACAAACCTATTTAGTAAATAAACGTACTTTTTCAACTGTTACGTTAAATTATTTGTAATAAAGGAACTACAACACCCAAGTCTCAATCTAAGTAAAACTATAGGTAACTTCGGTTTCTGGGGTCAACCAAATCACGCTTTTAATAAATATGAATTATTTACAGGTAGCACAAAATTAAATAAAATTGACCAAACAGGTCAAGTGTTTTGTTTACCGATAATAGAAATGATACAGCTTAGTGAAAATGGGCGTTCCAATTTAAAAATTTGTAACAAGGTTAAAATTTACGTAAGAAAACTGTTCTTTATATTTATTCAAATTGCAAATTCACATTGATGGATAAAGGTAAATAAAATATTACAAAGGCGGTGGAAGATGTGCGTAAAATAGAGATGGAAAATTAATTCATTTACAAATTAGGGAAAATCATCAAATAGTTAGAAACTCTTATAGCGAATTCGGGTGATTGCACTAGTGCGCAACTGTCACGGTGCCGCATATTCGACCGATATTGCACGCCGTTAGTGCATTAATGTTTGTATTCGGATGAAAGAGATCTGCACGCGGGTTCATAAGTTTTGTATTCGAGTGACTAGTTTTCCACGCTCGGAGTTCGCACTTTCTGTACCGTGATTACTGACAGTTCTACTGTTAACATTGGGCGTATTCAGACGAGGTCAGCCGCTGAGCCGCTGAGAAATCTAGGCCAATCAAATGCACGCATTTAGCTGAATTCTTACTCAGCGGCTCAGCGGCTGACCTCATCTAAATATGCCCATTCTTTGGAATTTAAAATTTGTTCGTTAAATTCAAAATGGCCCATGGCATGTTTCTAAATTTATTATTGGAATCCGGCAGTAGTAGTTATTGCTAGAATGTGAAATATCAATATAAAGATAATATTTTCAAACATTTCTATAGTTTCATTACTTATCATAAAAATCTTATTATTTTTGCAGTGCAATATAATAGTTGTAGGTTAAAATCACATAAATGCAGAAAACAAAAAACCTTCAACCTGCTTTACCTGAACACGATTTGGAGCAGAACTCGGAAAGATCAAATCATGCCAGTGCAGTCACGTGATCGGGGCCATGCGCTCGGAGCTAGAACTAACCTCTCTCGGAGCAAGTGCGAATTCCATACGAGCTGGCACGGAGCAAGTGCATCTCTCCCAAATTCGCTATTAAATGAATAATCTCAAATTTACTTTCACAATTATAAACATTATGAACAAAAACTTGTACTTGAATTATGAAAATTAAAAATGTTAAATTTTATTCATTCGATATACCTACAGAGTGTTTGTCAAATAAGAGCAATTCTTCAAAGACAATATATGACGTGGAAATAAACAAATCAGAAATACCCTAGACAATATGATACAAACAAGATAGAATCTTAACAAAAAATTAACTACACGTCTACTACTATCTACTAAAAATAAACAAATGAATGACTTACGTGACCCTTCGGAACAATCGTAGAACCATAATTCAAGATTTTCCTCATGTCTTCGTAATTGTTGCACTCAACATTAGAACAACAATTAAGCTTAAAATAATCGTCATCTATCGACTGGAATATTTCAATCAACCTATTAACATCTTCTGAGGTACAAACGGTTTTATCTACGATTAGTTGGGCCCTTGCCTTTAGTACTATCATTGGATCGATGTGAAACATTTCCGCAAACTTTTCTGCCTCGTCGAACCTCTGTTTTCTTATAAGCCTAGCCAGTCTGAGTTGCGGTTGGGTTTCGTATACACACTGAACCCTTAGCTCAGTTACCAACCCTTCGTTGTTACATATTTTAGACAGCGTTAACGTTTCATCGCTGGCGTTTTCCAGTTGGATGAGGTGCACTGGGTGCAACATTTTTAAAGAGAATATTGCAGAGAAATCTAAAAAAAATTGCGAATTAAGTAATACGTTTATAAATTTCATGTTCAATAAACCTGCATCGAGTAACTGTAAATGAGATTCCCCTAGCTCATTTTTCTTTGTAACTGCTACAATTTGTTTATTATCATCATCATTTAGTACTACAATCTCATCCAAAAGAGTTTCTACATTTTCTACAGGAAAAATTAACAATGTTAAGCTGCATATTCTAAGGAGATGTCCGTCTTCATCCAAAGCCAAAATTTTGCTAAAATGATAGACATAAATAGAAAAAAGCAGCAAAAGAATATGCTGTACTTACTGTCCGAAGCTGCATACAGTTTTTAAGTTACAGACGATATTTGATGTGACTATATTATTTTCTACGTTAAAAACGTTCATTTCATGGGTTTTTGCAAATAGAATGGGATACGAAAAACAAGCGATATGTATTATACTACCAAAATCGTAAATTTCTTCCCAGTTCACAGTGGTGCTAATACTTGAAACGTTGCCATTAGTATTAGTTTTCAAAGAAAGATACACTCTGAAAATTATATAAATTCGTCAAATCATCTTCAGTTTCTAATAAAAATATGTATGTACCTATACTATTATTACATACCTAAATATTTTGCCTCTGCAAGACACTATTATGAAGCTAATAACTTTACTAGTAAAATATTCCAAATAACTGCTTCTATACAAAACATCAAACCACTCATTCTTTATAAAACACCTTAAAATAAAATGTCATAACATATTAATAACATTTCTTTACACTATACTTACTTGCTAAATATGCAATTACTATTCATTTCACCTTCCATATCAAATATATGTACCATTCCACTTTGTAGACAAACGATTAAAAATTTGGTGTTAGGAGAAACACAAACGGTATCAATAACAGAGTCAAAAACTGCATTGAAAATGATTGTGGATAATTCTGTATTTTCAAAAACTTTTATGGATTTGTTTATGGTTAAAAAAAATTTACCATTTTTAACTAGAGAATTGATATAAACTTGTTGGAGCCCCTGAAATCATTACATTAATTTAATTCAAAACCAAAATTGCATACACATTTATAATTATACATGCTAAAAACCAATGTTTAAATGTTTTAAAAGTAGATGGAAAACATATTAATTTAAAGAAATGAATCTTGACTTAAAAAACAAGTTACTAATTCAAAATTATACAGAGTGAATGTAAAATACGAGCTCAAATTGAAATGGGTGATGGGAAAGATAATTTACATTAGCCTTTTCCTTAGCCTGTTCCTAATGAAAGAATACTTACAGAATTTTCCTCTGAACATTTCAGACAAGCTATGGTAGAAATTTCATAAAGACTATCATATCCTATCGATCTAGTACCAAAATTTATAGTTTCGTCTGCATTATTGAAACCCGATTCTATTATTCCAAAATCATCCATTTTATAAATTCTTTATTCTTTTTTTTTAACAAAAATATCAATATGAGACATAAACAATGCCTAACGTATTTTCGTTCTTTGAATTTTTTAAATCTGACATGAGTTTGACAGCTGACAGCTGAAAGTGTCAAATTGATATTTGACGTATCGATACGATCTAACATTTTGAATAAGATCAAGATAACTTACAGTTTAATTAATTTTGATATTGAGAATTCATTTACTGAGCTTCTACTTATATAAACAACAGTAAATTGCTTAAATAATCAGTAAAATGAAATAATACAAATTGGTAAATAAATAAATGAGAAAATGAGTCATAATATTTTACGATTACTTGGATATTATCCAAGGAAGCGAAAGAAGAGAACTGTCTTCCATTCTGCGCCTGCACGTGAGCGGGCTTCTGTCATTTTAGTTAACTTCGGGTGGCGCTTTTATCGCTCTACCTTTTCTAAAATTGTCGACATCGCGGCGTGAGAAAAGGTATGGTGTGCAAACAGTATAATTTAAAAGTGTTTGTTATAATTGATTGACGAAGGATCGCCGTGTTTTTTACACATCTGTATTCCCAAAAACTCAAGATTCCGCCTAAAATCTACAACCAGCCCAGAGGGTGGCTTCCGAAGGTAAGTTTCCATTTGCAATTTTTCCATTCAAGGCAATTTATGATAATATAAAAGGATCGATGCCAAGTGATAGGAAGTCTAATTATTTTCATAATACTTTATTTTATTGCCAATTTCCCTGAACATTACGTAAACGTGACTTTAATCTTGATAAAGAAACATTTTATTTGCTACCCTAGGTTGCTAGGTTGAAATATTGTCACATTGAACCAGAAAAAAATATGTGGTGGTGTTGCTATAATTCCATTTTTGGAAGCGAATGAGTATGAGAAGGTTAAAATAAGTTGCCAACCTTTTTTACCAACTCAAAAATATTGCATATTTCTCATGCACTAAATATACGTTGGACCATATTGTGAAATTGGGTTTTAAATATGTTCATTATAGATAGAGCAGCAAGCGTTGGGTGAGAAACAAGGCTTCTTTATATTAGCAAATTATGGGATTCTGAGAAAATTAAGCGCAATAGAGTAGTATTAATGAGCAGAAAGAGAAAATTTGTCGTTTAATTGTTGTTATTGAAAAGGATGTAGGTGTAAAAAACACCCGAGAATGATTGTGACTGTTGTCTATACTGTTAGCTACAGCCTATTTTTGATTAATTTTCTATTCTTTTTTATTTGTATGAATAATGTAGGTACTTACACAGATAAATTAATTTTATTTGTGGTACCTATTATTGCAGTCTGTATTAATAAAACAAAAAGAAAATTATTCCAAAATTAATGCTCCTGAGTGTTTTAGGATGATTTAACAAATAAATTTCAGTACTTAAGATAATACTAAGTAAACAATTAATAATTAATATGTCATTGAAGGTTATATGATTCATTCTGATTTTTTTACGGAAAGCTTTGGCAAATATTTATCATAGCAAATGGGTAACTAGAAATAGTTACTAGGTACTTAAACTTACTAATTAAAATAACATGATATTCTGAAATGAAAGATTCTAGAGAATGGAAGATTATGATTTTTAGTACATAATTATCAGTTTGTTATGTAATCAAATATGAACATTTTTGGTATATTTTTGATGTAACAAACTTCATTTTAGGTGCCAAAACCGTAGAGCTTAAGCTATGGCTAAGAATCGAGTAGTAACAGATAGTCCTCGTAGAACTAAAGACAATTTTTTCAAAAAATCTCACAAAAGTTTTTATAAACCTAAATTTCAACATAAAAATGAAGAAAACAAAGTTGCACCTAGTACCGAATCCAATAATTTTTTTGTAAAATCTAATGATCCAGGCACGTCTAATACTAAAGTTTCAAAAGTACAAATATTTCAAGAAAAAAATGATCCCAAAATAGACAAAAAGCCGTTTGACAAAAAGAAGTATAGACTTCAAAAATACAGCAAAAAGTATCAGGTCCAACAGTGGGAGGATAAAAGAAAAAAAGCAGTTCTACGTAGTTACTATAAAACGTTGAAAGAAGATCCACCAAATAAAACTAATTTGGTCGATGATAATTATGTAAATAAAATTGATGTTGTTGACAAAGACAATAGTAGCCAGAACACTCTAAAGACCGAAGAACCCGTTGATCCTAAGGAAGTTCCTGCTCCTGAAAATTCGAATAGAAAACGAACCAAACCGTTCCGAAAGGCTCATCAGGAATTTCAACGAATTCAAGAAGAGAAAGAAAAGAAGAAGGAGCTATTATTACAAAAGAAAAAGGAAAAGGAAGAAGCTAGGCAAAAGTATAAAAAGAAGAAAATTGAAGTGTTCAAAAAATTGAATAAGAAAACTAAAAAGGGACAACCTATTATGAAAGATAGAATGGAAATGCTATTAGAAAAAATACAAAACAGTATTAAACAAGAATAAAATTGTACACTTGCGTTATAGTTATCAAGTTATTTATTATTTAAAACAACCTCACACAACTGTATTTTCATCAGTAATAAAAATTTAAGTATTGTTTAAAATTACTTTTCATACATAGGCATTGCATGTTTATTTTTTATTATTACCTACAATAAATTTTTCCGTAATTTAAATAATTTTTTAATAACCCAAGTTGTTATGGATGCATTTATATTGTTTTAAAAAAATATTACAAATTGACCAAATAAAAACATAATTTGGTGTATATCGAATTAGACCTTCAAGAGCTTATTGAAAATAATTATTTTCAAACTGTATCATAAGCTGACCCCCTGATTTTACTTAATTAAATTGATTTCTAACAAATAAATTAATATCTAATGTTCCACGAAATTGATAAAATAGATTTCTTAATTATGAAAAATCATCAACATGTTTACTAATCAAATTGACCTATACAATTAGAATTGTTTTATTTGAAACATAATTTCTGACATCCAGTAAAAAATTAGGTACATTTTTAGTAATATTAATAATTAAGCAATTTTTCGTAAATCATTAAATATTTTTTTTGCAAAGAAATTATCTCGCACTGATATATTTTGTTTATACAGGGTGTTCCTAAATAAATGCAACATAGAAGAAAAATACATACTTGACGACCAAATAATGTGATATAGCCAAACTCGCGTTATTCAAAAATTTATGTTTAAAAAGATGTGAAAGTTAAAATTTAATTTTCGATATTTGTAAATGACTTTAAAAATATAAATATTTGCATACATTTTGGAGATTAAGGGTTTTTGGGGGCAAGAAATTCAAATTTGTTTCTAATTTTGATGTTGCTGGTGGGGATGCCACTTGTGGCATGTCATTCTTCTATTAAATGGCAGAACTTGGCTTAGTGTATCTATCTGACTATTGAAACAATCAATTCTCTTACCTTTTTTTATATGAAAAAGTATACTTTCAAGTAACATTTTGCTGTATTTTCTGCAGAAAAGGCAGTTAACCTGAAACCAAAACAGTTTTCTCTCTGTATTGAATGTTTCAAATGAGATTATTTAGAAAACTGTTACTCCTAATAATTCCAACAAGGTATACCTTTTTTACATAAAAACGGTAGGAGAGTCAAATGTTTAAATAGTCAGATCTATACATATACTAAGCTGTACAAAAGTTCTGTCATTTGAAAGAAACGTGACATATATGTCACATATGTGCCACTTATGGCACAGTGGCGCCCTCTACTAATCACGTCGATATTAGAAACAAAACTGAATTTCTTGCCCCCAAAAACTCGTGATCTCCGAAATATATGCTAATATTTTCTTTTAAAAAAAGTTACAAATGTCAAAAATAAAATTTTTAATTTGACACCCTATATCTTTTTAACCATAAACTTTTGACTAAAGTAAGTCTGGTTACATCACATTATTTTGTCGTCAGAAATCTCCTCTTGTTCCATTTTGCATTAATTTCTGGATACCCCGTATGTAGTAAGAAAATAAACTATTTCATCATTACATTTAAATTGTCAACTTCAAAGAATTACCAACATCATTGAATGCAACAAACTTTTTTTACAGGTTGCTTCTAAATTCAAATCTAAAGATTGTATCTATCCAGCTATTATGCGCGGCCTTGACTTATGTTTTTTTTAATGCTGTACTAGATTTTATCTATACAATATATGAAAATTAATTTCATATTTACACATTCTGATAATTCAAATCACCATTAATAATTAATAAAAAAAACAATCTTATCACTAAGTGATACCATTGGCTGTCAGTATTTAATAAATATGCAACAACTTATTTAAATTACCAATCAGGGCGATAATGAATGCCTGATAACACTTAAAAAATATGATGACCTATTTGTAACCCTGTAGTATTTTACGGTTTTTGCTATCGGAGGTTATACGAGTTAATTACGTTCTGATGAAAAAGCTGCTGCTGGTGGTATCAAACTTGAGACCTCTTACCGCAAATTGAATAATTTCATCATATCAGTCCACGTTATACAGTATGATTCGGGAGGAATGCACCAAACTCCAGGAATGTATTCTGCACGTCTAAATAAAAAAAGAGAAACTCAAATGTTATGGGATTTCCATTTGTTTTTATGTTAAGATAATGGGTACTAATTATAAAAAAATGGCTTGTGGAAATTTGACAGTCTTCTCACATTTCCAGAGCTGTTACCTGAAAAACAGGACACACTGTATTGCTAATTCTCGACTAGAATGAGGCATTTTTAAATAAAACAACATAATCCACACCTGTTATTAACAATAGTCAACTTGACCCAGTTTTATTGATCTCTCACACCGTATCTACTAATTCTTGATTTGAATCGGGCATTTTTAAATAAAAATACGCAGGCTATCCACAAGTTTCGTCAATATTGTTTTTCGGTATATTCACAACAATAAATACAATCTACGAAAAAAAAAATAATCAAGAAATTTTTGGCTTTTGAGTTGTAGGTCCTTCAAATTATCAAAAATAAAACTATTTTAATTATCCTTTATGATATGATTATTTCTTAAAATTTTCTTGAAATTGATATACTGGGTGGTAGTTTTCTTCCGTTACGACCCTCTTTTACAATGATCGTATTGAAGAAGTTTGAAAGGATCACATTATTCTAAAAAAAAAAAAAAATGTCACTTGAACGAATTACCTACAGATTCTTGTGATAAATGCTATTATTTCTAAGTCTGTATGTTTCAGTTTGCATCAATGACTTGATTTAAAAATTTGAATTGAATAGACTATGAAAACAAAATGTTTGCTGTTGCTATCAACTTAATGTCATTCTCTACTGTTATTTTAATGTTAATTGATTTTGCTAGGTTTTGAAGTTTATTTCTATTAGTTTATTTAATTCAGACAACTTACGTTATACGAACAAATGAATAATTTGTTATATTTTCATCAAATATTTAAAAAACTTTAAATGTGAATAATAAAATTATATACTACATTAATGTTTGCACTATACAGTGTGTTTTTAAAAGAAGTAGCACAAATGGTACCGGTGAATCTACAGCTAAAAAGAACACATTTGACCTTAGTAAACTGTTCATCTCTTACCACCCCTTAAAAGTTTCCAAAAAAACTATAGAATTTCAGCTGTAATTTGAAAACTAAAAAAGAAGTTTTTTTTTGCGAGAACTAAGGAATATGAGGATTGTTTTTATGCAACATGTTAATGATACATATCTGTAAAGAGCAAATTTTTTTCCAACTAATCATTGCCCATTTTTCAAAATGTATGTATAGTTTTCAGATAACACTGATAATATGTAACAAACCCACAGATTTTGACTACCCTTTTGCTTGTTCTGTTTATCCCCATTTTGACTATATTTGGCCCACAACTGCGCTCTTCTACTTTACTATTACTTTTTTTGTTATGTTTGTTTCTAGAACTACCTAACCGAATTTTAGAACCTAATACCAAATATAAATTATTTATTAGGTAATACCGATTTGGGCTGACGCAATATCTGTGTTTATTATTTTTTAATTGCTCCAGCAGATAGAATTCTTAATGACTTACACAGTTTGTTGAACTAGTGCCCCTTTACACTTATCAGTGGGTCGAAGATCAGTCCGATATTGACAATCGAACGGTGGGGTTTCAATAAATTGCGAGCCCAACAAAGCAAATTCTCTCAAATCTTCAGTTCGTTCTGTGTGTGATTTAGCTCAGTTCTTCACTTTCGCATTACAAATTTTATTACGATTTTTTAATATCGCTTTCTGTTGTACTATTATTTTTATAGTAGTAAAGCTGATTTATTTAGTTGGACCAAATGACCAACCGTTTTTTTAAAACAATTTTATTAAAGTAATTTTCATGTGTTTATGTGCCAAAAACACCATATTCTTTGCCCTAGAATCTCAGGTAATTTTTTTATTCCTTTTATTTATTCTAAAATAAGTGCCTATCAAGATTTTACTTTTTTTTTGTCAATTTGCCTAGGTTTACTGTTCCAAATTTTCACAATTAGCCTGTAAAATAAAACAAAATCAATTTTACTTACTAGACGTTCTTATTTAAGTTTAATAAAACACTTCCTTTCTAAAAAAAATCAATTTGAAAATTGTATTAAATAGGCCACTGAGCATTGTAGAAAGGATTTTCAAAATGTTCAGGAATGAGTTCCAAACGATTTTCTACCAAGAATAACGGTTTTTCAAACATTTTTGGAGTATTAAATATACTTTCTGCAAAAATTAGACTTAACATTATTAATTTTTGCGCAGACGAGATCTCGAAATTTCTAACACAATTCTCTGTGAATTTATGGACATCAACTTTATAATGCTGCACATTTTTAAATTTTTGAAGAAAGAGAACTTGTCTCCCCATTGAAAGACCGTGAATTGTAGCTTTTTAATTTCACTCCTTGCAATGTATGAAATAGTTAATAATTTCAAGATTTACTACTTTTTTAAAACAATTGAATCACTACAATATAAAGGTTTCCACTCTGAATCAGTATTACATTTTGTTTAAATTGTAACGGTTTAAAGATGTTTGTCACACATGTCTATACAAAAACAATTATCAATATGTCCTTAATCGTTGGTGCTTTCCAAAATTCCTATTATTAGTCCACCATGTTAGATTGGAAACCTTATGTTGAGGCCACTGTACCTGCTAATTTTGAACAGAAAGTCACATCAAAACTTTCATGATTTTTTCCAGAATGGGAAATGTTTTATTAAATTTAAAAAGTACATTTTCTTACAATACTGATTAAAATATTTGGACCATTGTGGCAGAGTTAGCTAGCCCAAAAGGCATACACTAAAACTCGTTGAAATAAGTGACGTTAAAAGTCTTCTTTTAGGAGCTACGTTGAATTTTGGTTTTGTAATATTTGATTTTGGCCTAATGTGTAGCAGAACTATTTTTTTTACGTAAAATAATGGCTAATTCTGTTTTTCTAGGGTTGTAACGTGGACGAAGCTAGCCCTGATACTAGCAGCCTTTTACTTCCTTACAACTGGAAAATTTTCCTCAACGGAGAACCGCCTTGGGTTTGCTAGCTGACACCTAAAGTCTAACCAGCTACCTTTTACCTACACACAAACCTGTGCGAACCTGAGCACGGGCTGCCTCGTAAGTATTTTATAAAACATCTTTTCTATTTCAATTCGAAAGGAATTGTGTGCGAATATTGAGAATAACCGTTACTTATTCTTTGCAGCTTGCTTATTTCACCATAGATTTTTAACTGTACTTAACGGTCCCATTTCTTACTAAAACTTCAAAATGAAAATCATCAACTCAGAAGAGGAACGTGTCCACATTTTGGACTCTCAATCAAACGTATGGTCGGTGATAAGGGATATCGCCTGCAACACCAACCAGGAAGAGGCGTTCTACGTCTGCGACATTGGCGACATCGTTCGGAAGCACAAGATCTGGAAAGCCAAACTGCCAAGAGTTGAACCTCATTACGGTAGGTAAAAATTTATCCTGCTTCTAACGCCTTATAAAAATTTTCTGATTTGTTTTAGCTGTGAAGTGTAACGACAGTTTAACTGTCTTGGAGGTGCTGAACACTTTGGGAACAAGCTTCGATTGTGCGTCAAAAGCCGAAATCAACAAAGTTCTGTCTATGGACGTTCGGCCAAACCGCATTATTTTCGCAAACCCGGCTAAACCTGCCAGCCATATTCGCCACGCTGCGGCAGTTGGTGTTTCTCGAATGACTTTCGACAATGAAACGGAACTCCACAAAGTGAAGAAATTATATCCTGATGCCGAGTAAGTATAACACGAATAAAAAAAATTTACATGGATATTAAATCGAGTATGTTTTTCAGAATGGTTATCCGCATTAGGTGTGACGCCACAGACGCCCAATGTCAGCTTGGCATGAAATTCGGGTGCAATCCAGTAACCGAAGCACCTGAATTGCTACGTATTGCGAGATCTCTAGACATCAACGTTATCGGTGTTAGCTTCCATGTCGGTTCCGGTTGCCGTGAACCGCAAGTTTTCCGTAGGGCAATCGCAGCATCTCGCGACATATTTGACTATGCCAGCAGCCTAGGATATCAATTCCATCTTTTAGATATCGGAGGCGGGTACCCAGGTGGTCGTGACACGTCGATTGACAAGGTAAGTTCATGTATCACAACATTTAAGCGTACATTAATATTTATTTATTTCAACGGGGGACTTTCCTTTACAGTACAGATTAAAAAAAGTTACATAGGCACATCAAAAACATAAAAGAAAAGTAAATAATAAATGTATACAAATATAAACATAGGACATGACTCAGACAATCGAAGGCCTTTTACACATCATTGAGGTAGTAATTCACAACTTGCTTTCTGAAATTAGTAAAAGACAAACCAAAGAAATCCATAATTCCGAGAATGATATCTAATGTAGAACATATCATGAAACCGGGTATCAACAGTGTTCACTTTAACAAATATACTCTCAAGAAGAATCAATTTAAAAAGAAAGCACAAGTCTGCCTGGGCCTGTCTGTTTTCAAGAGTAGTTAACCTTAAACAATTGCTTAGCACAAAGTAATCATACTCATAATCAACAGCCTGAATGCCCATCTTATACGCACAGCATTTCAAAAATTTATGCTGGATTGACAAGCATATTGATATAAACATGATTAAAAATCTAAAGGCAAAACATATTGGATAAGATACAAGTATTGCGTCATCGTGACATTTTCTGTCATGTTTACATTAAGATTTTGGTAACAGTCTATCTTCGAATTGTGTTTCTAGTGCGGAAAGTTGGTATAGCTAATGAAGAGAGGAGGAGTGTCAAGGATCGTGAACCATGACCATGACACTTTTATCTTCCACGATAATATGTTTTTTCTTTGAATAAATATTGTGAAATGTTGATTCTAGAATGACTTGCAAATATTTAAAGTATGTTATTACTGAGAAGCAATGACTAAAATATTAAAATTGCTCAAATCAAATGGTTTTGGGCTGATGATTCTACTAGATGGAATAGAATAAATTTATTTATTTATTTGTACTGCTTACAAACAGACACGGTCCAAATACATGTACACAGTTGAGAAAGATAACTAATATAAAATCATTTAAAAATAATGTACAAAAAAAAACAGACATACAATACACAATCACATTGCAATACTCGAATTTTGATCTTGCAAATGTATTGAATAGCCTTATAACTGTGCTAGATTTAAACTTTTGACTTGTGCTAAGGCCAAAACCAAGCTTCCTGTAACATTCTGCTGTTAAACTTCTGATATTCTCATTAAATGAAAATTTTTTTCTGAAAATTACATCCAAGTTCTTAATTTTATTCAGAGGTTCTGTCTCAACGCTATCATTGTATATACTCCCACTATAGGATATTTCTTTTATGTAGATGATACTAGTTTATATTTTGCTTCTTTTAATATTAGGTCATTTACAAAATTCAGAATTAGCTGCGACATTACCTTGCAACTTTTCAAGTCATCTGCATAAAGTAAAAATTTGGCATGCTATATAAAGAGAATAGGATAAAAAGCAGCCGCCCCAATATGAACCCCTGAAAGGAAATAAAACTTTCAGATTTAGCATTGTTAAATTTAACAATAATTTTTTAAATATAATCTATCATTTTCCACATATTCCAGCCTTAGTTATAAGAATTATACAGGGTGTTAGAGGTTTGACTGCCATAATTTTAACAGGCAATAATATACATCAAAATAAACAAAAAAGGTCTATATAACATGGGTCCTAAACCCAACTGTTTTTGAGAAGAAAATTATCAAAACTTTTGGTAATAGAATAATTTTTTCTTAATCAAGTATACAAGTGCGATTCAGCCTCGCTGTTGTCATATTGCCTAACATCAGTTTCTTCGCATTTTATTCATTAAGACGTAAAAAGTAAAAATAAATACCAGAGAGATTCCTAAATTAACTGAACTTTTGCTCTCAAAATGCACTATTTTTTAGAAAATTGCAGTTATCATTATTTTTCTATTTGTTATTTATACAAAATTAACATTAACAAAATGTGAAATATTGCTGTTTTACACACAATAACTTATTGACATATTGAACAAATTGATCTTCATTTGTTTTAAGAAGTATAAAACAGAAATTGGACTACAATTCATTGATTTCCTGATGATTTCCATGAAAAAAGAAAAAAATACAAATCTAACAAACAAATTAAAATTATGCATACAAAACCATAGTTTTGAATAATTTCACAAATCTACAGAAGGATATTAAAATGGAATTCAGAAGTAATCTAACCTCAAAAAGAGTCTCAGGGAAAGATTGTAGGTAGTGACCTCTATAAGCTACATGACGACTAACAATTTCATTATAAGACTTGTCTAGTTGAATTTCCATCTAGAATTCTATAATGCACTGTAGTGTAACGACTCCAATATTAGTATTTGGAAACACATATTAGGTCGTAAACGTCAGATTTTGACATAAAAATATATTTTGGCACTCTGGACTTTAAAAAAAAAGACAATCAGGGCATGGCCCACATAAAAAAGTATTTTTACTATCTAAATATATGGTATCATTTTTTGCAGCACTCGATATAGTTTTAAAAAATTTTTAACTGAGTTAATTAATTTCTAGATTGCCGAGATAGTGAACGCCGCTTTAGAGGATTTCTTCCCCGACCCCGCCATCCAAGTGATAGCGGAACCCGGCAGGTTCTACGTCAGTTCGGCTTACACCTTGGCGTGCAACATCCACTCCATTCGTAAAGTGGTCGAGACGGATCAGGAAACTGGCGACTCCATCAACACCCACAATATGTATTACATCAACGACGGGGTCTACGGCAGCTTCAACTGCATTCTTTACGATCATCAAGTCATCGTCCCGCAACCTCTGAAAGACTATCCCGGTGCCAAATACCGCTCCAGCAGTATTTGGGGACCGACCTGCGACGGTTTGGATCAGGTTGTCGAGAACATCATGCTTCCCGAGATGAAGGTCGGGGATTGGTTTGTCTTTGAAGACATGGGAGCTTATACCCTGCCGGTTGCCAGCCCCTTCAACGGATTTCCAATCCCAAAAGTCCACATTATCGCGGAGGAGAATATCTGGTGAGTTTATTAGATGTTTGTTTGTGGGTTTAATACTTTTTCTATAATTTTTTTACATCATTTCATTGTATGTAGAGAATTTTCAAAATTGGTTTAAAACAGTTAAGTGGCTTCATAATTTTTCAGTTCCAGAAAATAGACATTTTAAATTGTCTAGAGGAGAGATAATCTATCCTAACCGCACTGTTTATTTTATTGTCGCTCTGTTACTATATTTTGCTTTTTAAAACTTGAAAATTTTACAAAAGGGAAATTATTAATAAACTGAAGTGATGTCGTAAATTCACGTGCAAAAAAATAGGTATTTCAAACTATTTTGAACTGTCAAAATGAGAGACAGTCTGTCCTAACCTCACTTTTTATTTCGTTGACATTCTGTTACTCTATTTTCCATTTTTAATTAGAAAATTTTTATTTTCATTGATGAAGTGATTGAAATTATGAATAAACTGTTAACAATCTGAAAACAATCAAAATATGGGTCAATCTGAACCAATGGAATTCTATTTTTGAATGATTTGAAGCAATTGCCATGTGACTTCACGAAGAATGTCATCTTAAAACTCTTTCAAAGCAGTTTGAAAACAGTAATTGTGAGGAAATATCTAAGACTGGTTTAAATCAGGTTCTAAGTGGCATAATTTCACAGCGCAAGAAAATAGGCATTTCAAATAATTTTGAACTCCCAAGACTATCCTAACCTCAATTTTTGTTTCTTTGTCGCTGTTACTCTGTTTTCTCTATTATAACTTAAAATTTTTAAATGTAAAATAAAAGAACCGACAAAGAATGCATAAAAAAAAACTATTGCGAGAAATTACCTAAAACGGATTTAAAGCAGTTTCTAAGTGATGTCATAATTTCTTGGCGCATGAAAATAGATAGTTCACACCATTTCAAAATTCTTAACATCATAAACAAGAATGGACAATGAACGCATGTGTGACTTTCAAAAATACAATGGGAACTGTTTCAAAATGATTTGAAGCAATTTTGATGTCATATCATGAATTAATTACATAAAAACACTGTTTTAAAATTGTTGTTTCAAAACAATTTTAAAACAATGATTGCGAAAAATTGTATGTTATTTCATGAAATTGTTTGACAGGATGTTGCTGAAAGATCTGCTAACCTTAACCGACGACCACTTCCAAATGCTGAAGGTACCTTCAAAGATGAAAGAAGAGAACTTTTCCCACTACTCTTTACCACCTCTTCCCATAAGAATTGAGATTCCGCGCTGCAATGACAACTCTATGATCAACGAATACGTCCTCGACTACACAAACGTTTTGTCTGTCGATTAGATTCCAATTTTGTTCATCCACAATTTTAAGACCAACTTTATTTTCGTACTAATTTGATTACACAATGTTTTTTTACTTTTTCTTAACGTTTACGACACTTAATTGTATTGATTTGTTTTAGAAAAATCGTGACGGATATTTTGTAATTGTAATTTTTTAATATCTAGGGCTTAAATAGGGATGTAATTGTTAAATGCAGTATATTAATTTGGGTTGTAGTTAACAGTGCTTGATTAATATTGCGGGAAATTCTCGGATTTTTCGTGGTAAGAGAGATGTGCTGTTAAATTTTAACTTTTCGGTGTATAAGCAAGGGGGCAGCTTAAAGCTTATTCAATTTGGATAAATGTTTTTAATATTCATCTTAGTGTATTTTGACCTACGGTTCACGCTTAATTCAAGAATATACTAAGATGTGTATGTTTACGCTTGTAGATTTAGAACTGTGCTATTATAGAAAATATATAATTGAATATTTAATACTTCTATTCATTTCATATCCTTCCTTTTTTTTAACAAATTTATTCACGATAACTTTGATTTAGCCGGAGTGCATTCGGGTTAATCGAAATAAGATTGGCCTTCTTTATACAGGGTGTTTCAGGAGGAGATGTACATACTTTAGTTTGTTTTTCTACGTTCAATTTTAAGCAAAACATTTCCTATGAACGGCCTGGAAATGCTTCGTTTAGGATACACAGGATTTCAAATTAAGAAAAATAATTACATTTTCTTTAATAAGGTGTTGTCGTGGTGCAAGATCCAGTCGTTTTCGGCGAGTTCGGGTTGCACACGGAAAACGCGGGCCCGCAGCCATTCCAGGACACCAACATAGAACTGTCCAGTCACTGTCTGGCCGGCAGGAACATATTAACGATGAATGATGCCGTGGATATTGAAAAAAATGATCAACATTTTCTTCAGTCGTGTCTTGGACATCCTCGCATTCGTTGGCCACTCCACCCTTTTCTTCCCACTGCTGACTTTGTTTACGGGCCTCGGGGTCATATTCAAATATCCAGGTTTTATCTCCAGTGACTACCCGACTCATTCAATCTCTACCGTCGCTCCGAATGCGGAATAATAAATCCTCGCAGATCGATTGTCTTCCTGTTCACGGGTGAGAACTATTGGCACCATCTTTACACAAATCTTTCGCATATACAAATTTGCGTGTAACAACTTGCGAACGGTTTCTTTGTTGACGTTTAACTCGTCAGACAACGCACGAATGCTTAGACGTCCGTCAGACGTGATCAGTGCACACAAACGGTCAATATTCGCGTTAGTACGAGAGGTGACGGGAGCTCCTTCACGTGGATTGTCTTCTACTGATTCACGCCTCTCTTTGAACTTTTTTTGCTTATTTAAACACTCGTGTTTTTGACATGCACTCATCTCCATACACTACCTGCAATTTTCGAAGGATTTCTGAGAGTTTTTCGCCAGATTTCACTAAAAATTGAATCACACCACGTTGCTTGTAATTCGAGTCACTCATTTTCACGACGCCACTAAAAAGGTTACTTCCAAAAAATACACGTAAAACACAAACCAAACGTGCTATCGACTTCAACCTTGGAATGAAACTAAAAGGAAGGTTCCCCCTCTCTAGAAAAACGTTGGCAAACGATGCAATGATGCCAGTTTCCGAGTTATAACTAAATTCTCGGAACTTAATTGCCACACCTCGTACTTTTATCTAAAAAACAAGACATAATACTTTAAAGACTAAGAACTATTAGTTTTTAATCAAAACAGTCCGAATTTTTTGTGAAAATTGCAAAAATAAAATCTCTAAACAAAATGTGCAAAACCTGACAATAACACCATCTTTAGGTGAGTTTTTAACGGAAACGACTGCTCCTAGAGACTTCAATAAGGTGAACATTTCTGAAAAAGAAGAGGTAGGGGAAAATGTTTTTTTATTCCAAAATGACATACACCGTGTCACAAAAAAAATGAAGCGATTTAAAAGGATCTAATGGTCGCTTGTGGCGCCCTCTTGGAGATACAACCAATTGTGAGTAAAATTTAAATTTTCCGTCCCAAGAAACCCCGTATATAAAATTTCATGAATTTATCTCAAAATAGACGAGAGGTATTAAAGAAAATGTAATTAATTCTTTGACATCCTGTATATCCTAAACAAAGTGTTTCCAGACCTAAGTTAAAAAAAAATTGTTTGCTTAAAATTGAACCTCCAGAATAACATACTGAAGTATGTAGATCTCCTTCTGAAACACCCTGTATATAAATACAGTTACATTAACCAGTCGAACTTAGAGATGAGGATAATAGATGGCGATAGTCTTTTGAAATCCAAGTCACCATTGTCTACGGTGGTGGGTAACATGGATATTAATTAAGAGAGTATCGCCATCTACTATTTTTCACGCCTAAGTTTGATTGATTAAATACTCTACGAGTCTTCAAGCTGTCTGTGCTTCATGGCTTACCTTTGGCTTTCTGGAAAATCTACAGGGTGGTCCAAATTAGAAAAAAGTTGAGCCTTTTGATGTGCATTAAAATAAACAAAATAGATCCAACATATCTGCTACAGTTGCTGAAATATTGTGAAAAAACTTAATATAGTGATTTTAGAAAATGGCATCTAGTATCCGTATTTCTCAACAAAAAGAGCTGAAATTTGGTGCAGAGGAATAAGAATATATGAGAAATCGATTTTCGTGGAAGAAAATTTATAGGTGCACCAGTTCTGGTTATGCAAGATTCGTTTTTTTTCTCTTATAGACATTATATTGAATCTTGACAGTAACAGATGTAGAATAAAATGACGAACCTGTTAATATGTAACAATACTATTTTATTTGAAGAATAATCCAAAGCAAACATTATTTTTACATTTTTTTATCTCTATAATTTTTTTTGCATATATCTTTCAGCATTCATCCAATAAGCAACGTGTTTCTATCACATTAGCATAATATTTGGAAGACTTCTTAGGTATTCTTGGCCTTTCAGGATCGCTCATATTTACGTAATATATGCCCAATTTAGCACTAAAAGAACATAAAAAATCAGATATGTTGTTCATGTATACAGGGTGTCCCAAAATAGAAGGCCATATCATTAACCACATATTCTTTGGACAAATAGTCGCCTCAAATTAGCATTTCACTTGTAACTTTTTGCAGAGAGGTCCGATTGAGATGCGGTTTTCTGCAAAATGTTCAGCGAATTTATTATAACAAAAGGTACATCTAACCTCTGTACGCTCGCAAATTTTTAATTTTTTATTTAACAAATGACCCATTTTTGTTGAACATATGGCAAATGTCACACACGGTTTAACGAAAATGTCTCGAAAATGTTCTCTCGGGGGTTTTCGAGGTCCCTCTTTATCACTTTGGTGTTAGCTTTATTATTTATTGCTAAATTGTTGTAACTGGGCTAATTAACAAATTATAAACTCCACCCCCGAAATCACTAGAGAACCTGAATTTTTTCTAGGATTTCTGGCTTATTAAGGCAAACCATCGGCACAAGATTTTTGCAAATATAATTGTTTATTGTTCGATTGTTGCAACCTCGCTAATTAACAAATTAATAACTCTACTCCCGGAATCGTTAGAGAACCATATTTTTTTGCAATAACTCTGGGGTCATGGGCAGAACCATCGGCACAAGGTTGTTGCACGAAATTGTTTATTTTTCAATTTTTGCAACCTGGCTAATTAACAAAATAATAACTCCCGGAATCACTAGAGACCCGAATTTTTTTCCGGGATTTCTGTCTTTTTAAGGCGAACCATCGGCACAAGATTTTTGCAAATATAATTGTTTATTGTTCCATTGATCCCAGAATTATTGCAAAAAAAAAACGATTTTCTAACGATTCCGGGAGAAGAGTTATTAATTTGTTAATTAGCGAAGTTGCAACAATCGAACAATAACAATTATATTTGCAAATGGGTCATTTGTTAAATAAACAATTAAAAATTTGCGAGCGTACAGAGGTTAGAAGTACCTTTTGTTATAAAAAATTCCCTGAACATTTTGCAGAAAATCGCATCTCAATCGGACTTCTCCTCAAAAAGTTGTCTATTTTCACATTTTTCACGCTAGTTTGACGCGACTAAAAAATAATGCGACTTTCCTTATGTCATTATTTGTATGGGCGTCCCTGTTTCAATATACAGGGTGTTAAAGTTACATTTTAAAAAACTATTTTTGTTAATAATCCCATTGTTTTGTAAGATACAGACTTGAAATTTTGCCCGTACTTTTATCTTATTCCGGCACACTTATCATGTAATTTTGGTTTAAAAAATCGAAGGGCGTATGGTGGTAACTAAGGGTTGCAGTACCCTTTATCCCCTCCAATTATTTCTAAGTACGCCTATGCAGCTTTTTCTTGAAATATTAAGCGTAGAATTTTCTTCTGATCATTTTATTTCTTTTGTAATTTTTTGTTTAAATGCTCCGTTTTGGAGAAAAACGACATGTATTGATGGGTTACAAATGTCTTAGCGGCAGATGAATGTCAGGAAAAAGTAGTGAACTCCCTTATCCCAACAGATCACATCATAAAAGGAAGATTTTCTTAAATTTATGGATCAGAAGTTCGGAATTTACGGCCTACACAGAAAATTAAGCCCTTAACAAGAGGAACAAATCCTAGCACTGGTAGAAGAACAGCCACGTATGGACGATTTGAATCCCCATGCAACCATTGTAGAACACCATCAATTCACATTCAGGGTTAATGTCTGGGCCGGAATAGTGGATAATATTCTGTTGGGTCCCCTTTTCATACAAAATAATTTACTTTCAGCATAATTTTAAAATTTTCTGCAAAATAAATTCCGAGATGTTTGACATGATTTACCTGTTATCGTACGGGACGGTATGTGGATGCAGCTTGACGGTGCTCCACCCCATTATGGTCGAGGACAAGACGCACCTATTCAGTGGCCACCACGATCTCCTGATCTTAATTCATTGGATTTTTTTTTTTCTGGGATGCAATGAAAGATATGGTTTATGCTGCAGAAATAAACGACGTTAACCATCTCAGAGAGAGAATAGTAATGACAACAGATGAACTTAGGGCAAAAGGAGTAATGTTAATGAGTAGCGTGGGCAAGTAGAACATTTATTAAATTAGTAGTAATTAATTAATTATTTTATTTAATGTTATTTAGGTAAAAAGTTATTATGTTGATCGTTCATTATTACTATTATTAAATGAGACTATTATTCTTTGGTTGATAAGAGAACTGTATCACAGATTTTAATGCCATATTATTTTTTCAATTCATAAGTATTCCTCATTTTATAAATTTTAGAATTATCCATTTTGTTTGAATTAGCAAATATTCATTCAGTAAGTATTACGATTTGCTAAGTTGCCAAGGTACTGTAAAGACAGGTATACCCACAAAATTTCAGTTTCATTTGAAAATGATTGTGAATTAAATAATTATGGACACTACAAATTGCCGTTTTTCTCCCAAACGGAGCATTTAAATAAAAAAATACAAAAGGGATAAAACGATCAGAAGAAAATTCTACGTTTGATTTTTCAAGAAAAAGCTGCATAGGCGTACTTGGAAATAATTGGAGGGGATAAAGGGTACTTCATCCCTCAGTTACCTCCATTCGCCGTCCGATTTTTTTCACCAAAATTACATGATAATTATGCCGGAATAAGATAAAAATACGTGCAAAATAATGGAATTGTTAACAAAAATAGTTTTTTAAAATGCAATTTTAACACCCTGTATATTGAAACAGGGACGTCCAAATAAAAAATGGCATAAGGAAAGTCGCATTATTTTTGTCCAAACAATATGTGGTTAATGGTATGGCCTTCTATTTTGGGACACCCCGTATATACAAAAGGAGTCTTAAATATTAATCCATTTATGTTAGGTACTAAATAAATTAAAAACTTACGTAAAACCTTGAGTCCATTCAAAATTATCAATAATACTCCATGCTGTGTAACCAGTTACATTAACTTCAGCTTCGTACATTGCATCCAACAAGTGGCTCATGTATAACTAAAACGAAAAATGGTCTCACACTATAGTGCGCAAAGCCTTGTCCTCGTGGACGGGAAATTCGCGAAAATTCGCCCCAATTTTTTAATGACGGGAAAAATCTCAATTTTAGTCAATTTTGCTAACTGCGAGAAATTTCGCGTCCACGAGGACAAGGCTTTTATGGTGCCTAAGTATAAATCTCTAATGGCGTCTCGCTCAGAATCGTGCCATTTTGTCAAATGAGATCAATGTGCAATAAAATTTGTAATTATTATTATTTATTACCAAAAGGATAAGATATTTATCGCCTATATTTTTTTAAACAGACATTACCATCATGATGCCGTTTTGTATTAAGCTACTGTTCATTACCTTAAAATAACTAATTCTATCATCATCTTCGAGAGTCCCAGTCGTATCAGAAACTCCATTTTCAGTTATAACAATCTCCAAATCTCCATAAGTACTCTTCAACCACCTCATAAGTTTCCCAATTCCCCAAGGAACAATCTAAATAAAGTTCACAAATGGCTAGATAGAGTTGTATCCTTCAAGACAAACATACCCTAAACCAACCAGCTGCAGCTTGCTCCCACGTATCCTTCTGATACACATACCCCCCTGCGTCTTTGGCAAAGCTCGGTTCTCCGATTGCTGGTTCACTGGCTGCGCTGACCATGTACGAAGTGTAGTGGTTGATGGCCAAGAAGTCGTAAGTTCCACTGATATAGTCTATTTCTTCATCTGTAAATGAAGGGAGACGGGAAGATGTGAAACCTTCTTCTTCGCTGCGCGCAGCCACGCGATCGATCATGATCTGGGGCCAGTTTTTCTTGTAAACAGGATTGGCGTACATGCCAAACTGAAAGAGAGAGAACATATGCCTATACATTACATACAAGAAAAGTGAGTCATATACAGGGTGTCCGGAAAGTAATGGGACCCAGCTTAAACACAGCTTCCTGTGATCAAATAGAGCCGACTTAGACAGATTTAGCTTAGTTACAGGGCTTGAAAGAAACAAAAATGTTTTCTTGTTATGGGCATAATAAATAAATGAAACGTCCAAGCATCTTGAAATTTTGTACAGTTATGTTTTAGATAAGTACAAGCATTGTTAAGGAGTAAGTAGTCCTGCATATCGTAGAGGACGCTCCTTTTTTAAAGTAATTTTTGTCGTATTTTTTTTGTTTGCCCTATTCCGATACACTTGACTGAAAATTATGATTGAGAAATTAATTTTGCGTAGCAGAGCTATACCTGTTCCACAGATTAACAGATTAATATTAATTGTTGTACTGAGTTAATAATTATAATTGTGTAGTTGTGTAAAGAGTAATTAATTTAAAATTATTAGTATTATTTGTATTTTGTAAAATTTTGAAAATATGCCTCGACATAATCAGTTTTCCAACTCAGAAATGGCAGATATCTAAAACATAACTGTACCAAATTTCAATATGATTGGACGTTTCGTTTCTTAATTATGACCATAACAAAAAAACAATTTTGTTATTTGAACAATAAGGCACTTTTGGATGAAATAAAGATGCATTTTCTGTTCGGAAGAATGAAATAATTGATCGGAAGGGTAAGAAATAATGTTAATACAGCTAGCATGTTACAGTATTTCAAACAAAATTCTATACGGCAGGCTAGCTGGGAATTGAATTTGGATAAATAAACCCTTCATTGATTTTAAAAACCAATAGATATCATGACTACAAAATTCACAATTTTGAGTATTTGCCTGAGCGTCACATTGAAAACAGATTTAATGTCTAATAATAGTTCAAATTGTAGTAAAAGTAGGATAAACAGTTTCAAACCGTTTCCAACTGCTGCAAAAACAAACCTATTATAAATCCAGTCCAAAACCAAGGCCATCTATTCTCTTTATAAATTTATACACTTTAAACAACAAACATTCAATTATTTTCATCGACTACCTGATCCTTCCTCCTTCCACGACTAATGTGATTTTTTAAGTGGTATTTCTTTTGAGACTCTTTAGGACGATATTGATTATAAATTTTGCAGAGGAAGTAATACGGAAAAATTTCTCTAATAAAAGTTTATTAGAAAAAATAAAATAGTAATAAAAATACGGAAGTGCGCGATAGTGATGTGATTTTTGTTATTTTTTACTTATCTACTTTTTTCAGATGAGATTTTTTGGTTAGGCAAACTTAGTTTCAAAAATAACCCTTAACTGATCCGTTTGGCGTAAGGGCTTATTTAATTAATCTTTATTTTTTTTTCAGAAATGTGGCAAAACCCCAATAAAACTAAAGAAAAAATAAAAATATAACTACAATAAAATGCAAAATTATGCTACATAACTATAAACTAAAGTACAATTACGGTTAAGCCCTGTAAAAATAAAACCTTTCACCCTTCTATAATCTAACACAGAAGGATGTAAATAATTATAAAAAATAACAAAATAATAATAATCTGTAGATAGTACTATTGCTAGTAGTACCGTTATATTCCATATAAAAAAATAATTTTAACACTTACAATGAACTGGATCTTTGTCTCTGCAGCAGCCTTGTCTTCTTCACTATCTGTAGTAGATTCGTACCAATCAGAATCGATTACAATTGTAGCTCTGCCTAAAAATCAAATATCTTGAAAATACACATGAATTCAGTAGAAATAGCTGCAGTAAAATTGAAACGTTAAAATTTATTAATTCTGTATTCGAATTGTTATTTTCCCTGATTATTACCGTTATATGTCGACTTAAACTCGTCATTATAGATATGCCAAGCTTTGGCATGGGCCAGCAAAACATTCCTAGCACATATATATTCTCCGATTCCTGGTGAAACAACATCTGGAGCAAAACCTCCAGCACCGTACCCACTATGGCAAATTTGCTTCGGCTCGTTTATAGTTATCCAAGTGTCAACGTACTCTCCAAAAAGTTCATAGCAAAGCCGAGCGTAATCCGCAAATAGATCGACTATCAAAGGATTGGTCCAACCGCCTAGATCTTGAAGAGCTGTAGGCACATCCCAATGATACAAAGTCACCATAGCTTTGATACCATTCGCCTTCAGTTCTTTGAATAAGTTTGTGTAGTAGGCGACTCCAGGCAAGTTGACTTTATTTGTACGACCATTTGGTAGGATCCTCGCCCAAGCTATTGACAAGCGGTAAAAGTCTACACCCACTTCCTTCATACAAGCCACATCTTCCTTATATTTGTGGTATGAGTCTGAGGCGATGTCACCGTTTGATCTGTCATTTACTTTTTCTGGATTGTTGTGGATCCAGGTGTCCCAGATTTGTTCCCCTTTTCCATCTTCGTTCCATCCTCCTTCAATTTGATATGCAGCTGTTGCAACTCCAAAAACGAATCCTTCTGGGAATGTCCTGTTTGTTACGACATAATCAGCGTTTTCGTCGTCTCCATCTGCAAAACTACATTAAAACAATTCTTACTTGAAGAATTATATGCTTTGCATAACTTTTACACAAAATCAGTACGTGATGAGAGTTACCTTAAGGAAAATATATTTAAAAATGTTAGTAGTAAATATATTGTGATCTTCATTTTGGTTGCCTTGAAACTACTTAAAATTATTTGG
Organism: Monochamus alternatus; assembly: GCA_037114965.1. Lineage (NCBI taxonomy): Eukaryota > Metazoa > Arthropoda > Insecta > Coleoptera > Cerambycidae > Monochamus > Monochamus alternatus. Next base: position 78,112,199 of record CM073427.1, read on the forward strand.
TATCATTTACGCATATCTGAACTTATGTCTAATTTATCACATTATATTTTTCAAGTGTTTGTTATTTTGATTGAAATATCTTATTTGAGGAGAAGTACTTGCTGCATCTTTATATACCTAATGTTATAATAGTGTTATCCACTTTACTTAATTTAAATCAATCATCATTGGAATGTTCATCTATTTTATTATTTTGTTAAGCATTCTTCAAAAATTTGTTTTTAAACATGAAAAATAGTTGTCATATTATTAAGAAATTAATATATACCACTATTTTTAAAATATTGTAGATGTAATTTCTAGTACCTACTGTATTTTTACGTTTCTTTCCTTGAAAGTTTGGAAGTTTTCATAGACTACAGCTAGATCTACCCATGCGTTCATAATATAGTGTAGGGTTTTATTTATTTATTTTTTGATTTGCTGTCAATCTATAGAACGTAAGAAAATCTACAAATATTTTCAACTCTCTAAATACGTATCTTTGGGTATTTTTACAGGGTGTTTCTTAATTGCGTGGTGAACATCCATGGGCGTATTTTATGGTTAAAATTAAGGTAATTTTGTTAAATTAGCATATGGTATAAGAGATATGCCAATTTATCAAAAATATCTCAAGGAGTTTAAAAGTTATGAACCCTTCACTTATTTCCACAAGAAAATTTTAAAACATTAAATATAGTCATCATATTATTAAGATATTAATATGTGTCACTATTTTTAAAATATAGCAGCCGTAATTTCTAGTATCTACTGCATTTTTTATGATTTTTTTCCTTGAAAGTTTGGAAATTTTCATAGACTACAGCTAGATCTACCCATGTGTTCATAATATAGTGTAGGGTTTTATTTACTTATTTTTTGATTTGTTGTCAATCTAAAGAATTTAAAAAGCCTACAAATATTTTCAACTGTGCAAATACGTCTCCTTGGATGATTTTACAGCGTGTTTCTTAATTCCGTGGAGAAAATCCAGAGGCGTATTTTATGCTAAAATTAAGGTAGTTTTGTTAAATTAGCATATGGTATAAAAAATTATGCCAAATTTATCAAAAATAGCTCAATGAATTTAGAAGTTATGAACTCTTTAGTTATTTAACAAAATTACCTTAATTTTATTCATAGAATACGTTCGTGGATTATCTGCATGCAATTAGGAACACTCTGTGTATTTAGCTTTAGCGTTCATATTATGAAAATGTGTTCTAGAAAATTTTGATGGACATATAACATATGAGAATAGCTCAAAAATTACTTTAAGGTTTGACACTGTTATTTGTTAGAAAAAGAATAATCTGTTCCATGATTGTAAGAATAAAACAGTAATATTGTATACTTCATATCATTTTTATTAGCAAAACTTATGCACAAGAATCTAGTAGGCATCCAGTCTCGATAACTTTAGCGTAGTATTTAGAAGATTTCTTGGCGACTCTAGGTCTTTCTGGATCTGTCATGTTTACGTAATATATACCCAGTTTGGCACTGAAACAAAAACAGTTAAATCAATATGGAAATACTCGTATTACCAATAAGTATGGCTAAAATTGACGTAATTCTATATATCTTCCAGATTTCAGTGCAGAAGGTATAAAAAATTATATCAAGTGTTTATTATTATATTATTTTTCAGTTAATAACTTACTTGAAACCTTGAGTCCATTCAAAATTATCGATAATACTCCAAAGTGTATACCCTGTTATATTGATATCATCATCGTACATGGCATCCAACATATGACTCATATACGACTAAAAAATATCAATTAATGTTACTAGTTCAACATTCAGGCCTACATTATTTTTGTTTATCCATTGAGACAATTGTGCAATCTATTGCAATAATAATGACACTCCCTCAAATTAATTTTTAACTAGGTACTGGAAGTTCTGTGTAGAAATTTTGTTATATATTGGTGAGTGGAACAACTAAGCCAATGCTGAAAGTAAACTTCTTTATTGAGCAGTTTGGAATAAATCACCAAATTAATTTTGAAGAGTGTCATTACCATTGTAATAGATTGTACCTTTATTGATTGTTGTAAAAAATACACTAACTTGAATATAATTAATTCTGTGATCATCTTCTAAGGTTCCAGTTCTGTCTGACACTCCATTTTCAGTAATAACTATTTCTAGGTCTCCATACGTAGCTTTGATCCATTTCAAAAGTTTGCCAAAGCCCCATGGCACAATCTACAAAAATGTAATTTATTTATTTATTTATTTAGAGTACACCACCCGACAGTCAGTACCAATTACTGGGCGGGAAAAACAGCTAATAATGTTACATATATACATAAAAAACATCAGTACATAAAGATAAAAAGCACCGAAATACATATATAATAAACATTTTTTAAAACTACAAAAAATATAAAAATGAGTTAAAAGTAAATATATAAAAATCAGTCTTTGCTTAAAAAAACTCTTAATATGTGAACTATTATCAGAAAATATATCCACAAAATTCTGCATCCGAAAATGAGTATCAACCATTGTATACAAGGGTGAAAATTTTAATACGTTTGTTCTCGGAGTCGGCAGATAAAACAAAGATGAAGAATGAATCGCACAGCGGGAAATATGGAGACATAAGTTATCAAATTTCACCCCAAGTTCTTTTAAACTGCTACATTTTCTTATTAAATTATTGTCCACTGTATAGCCATATATAATAGGACTAGTTCTCCTAGTAAACACTATCGAATTACACTTAGATAAGTTTAAAGGTGATAGATTTTTAATACACCAATGTTGAATCTTATCTATATTTGACTGAAGCAAAAGACAGTCGCTGAAGTCTCTTACAGATAAATACAACTTGAGATCATCGGCATAGAGAAGTACATTACAGTTTAGAGACCATGTGATATTGTTTATATAGATTAAGAATAACAGGGGACCGAGAACTGACCCTTGAGGGACTCTATAAATGGCGTTAATAACTATCGATTGGAAAACACGATACTCCACTGTCAATTTTCTCTCTGATAAATAAGAGGTAAAAAAATAATAAGTGAATTGGTTAAATTCATATTGGATAGTTTTGGCAATAGAGTACCATGGTCCAACCGATCAAAGGCCTTAGAAAAATCTGTATAAACGACATCAACCTGATCACCACTGTCCAAGTGTTTAGAAATATATTGGGTAATACATGACAAATTGGTAACTGTTGATCGACCTGGAAAGAAGCCATGCTGCTCAGTACATATAGAAGACTTTTACGTGAGAGAAGAGAGTGTCATATATAAGGATTTTAAAAACCTTTAAGGGATTTCAAATAATAGTAATAGGACGATAATTTTCTACCTCACTTTTGCTGTTTTTTTTTAAATTGGGCAAATTCGACCCAATTTCCACCTGCATGGAAATTTAGCCATCTTTAGTGATAGATTATATAAATAATATAAGGGTTTGGCAAATATTGAGGCACAATCCATGAAAAGAAAAGAGGGTAAGCCGTCAGGTCCTGCTGTATTTTCAGGCCTCAATTTTTTTTTGAAGCGCATAAAATTTCAAATTCGTAAAACATAGGAATATTGCAAGAACAATTTACATTTGGTGTATTGTCACAAGCTGGAGTGGAAGTCATAGTTGGATTGGAAATAACTACCAAAAGCGTTTACAATATCATGGGGATCATTCATATATATATATATATATATATATATATATATATATATATATATATATATATATATATATATATATATATATATATATATATATATATATATATATATATATATATATATATATATATATATATATATATTAATGCTTTAATGATTTAATGCTTTACTAACAAGAATTTGAATAAACCCGATAAAAATGTAGCACGACAACTTTCTGTACAGCATTTAAATGATGACAATCTTTGCTGTAAGTTATAACATGAGCGACAGTCAGCTTAACTATACCTATACTCTTCAATATTAAGGGTGCAAAAAAGCCTTTGAATTCAAATAAACTACATTTGGAAATTTGCTAAATATACTGGCACTGTGATAGATTACGATTAGACGCAGAAGCAAACTTTACGAAAAAAAGAGATGTTTCATTTTCAAATTAAGAAACTTACCCTGAACCATCCAATTGCTGCTTGTTCCCAAGTATCTTTCTGATATGCGTTACCACCTGCGTCCAATTCCCAGCTGGGAGCGCCTATTGCTGGTTCGTCAGTCGCCGCTACCATGTAGGTAGTGTAATGGTTGAGGGCTAAAAAGTCGTAAGTACCCCGAATATTAGAAACTTCTTCGGCGCTGAACGCTGGCAGACGAGATGAGTTGTAACCTTCCAGCTCACTGCGATAAGCCACTCTGTCTATCATTACTTGAGGCCAGTCTCCGATGAAGACGGGATTGGCATACATACCAAACTAAAATGGATAGTTACCGTATTATTTATTCGATAGAGAAAAACCTTATTCATGCAATAATGAATTAATTTATTTATTTATTCGTCCATTCATTCATTTATTCATTTCCTAGTTCCTTCGTCAGTTTATTTATTAATTTGGTTGTTTATTCACTTATTGATTTACTTATTCTTTCGCTTGTTTGTTCGTTCCTTCATAAATTCATTTATTGAATCAATAATTCATTCAACCAATCATGAATTAATTAATTAATTCGTTTCTTCATTCATACATACATGCATTTATTCATTTAAGCAGTCATTTGTTCATTCATATATTTATTTATTCATTTGCTAACTTTGTTGTTAATGAATTAATTTCTTCTTTATTCAATCGTTCCTTTATTCGTTCATTAATTTATCCGTGCGTTCGTTCGTTCGTTCACTTCTTCAATTATTCGTTATTTCGTGTCTTCACACATTCAATCATTCATTTATTCATATGTTAGTTTCTTCGTTTGTTTATTTATTTATTCATTTAATTGTTTATTTCTTAAATCATTCGTTAATTTGTCCGTTTGTTCGATTATTCATGTATTTCACCAATCATGAATTAATTAATTAAAGCATTCATTCGTTCATTCATTTGTTTATTCCTTCATTTGCTAACTTTGTTGTTAATGAATTAATTTCTTCTTTATTCATTCGTTCCTTTATTTGTTCATTAATTTGTTCGTGCGTTCGTTCGTTCATCGCTTCATTCATGCATTAATTTGTTGGTTCATTTATTTATCTATTCATTTAATTATTCAGTTCTTTATTCTTTCGCTTGTTCATTCACTTATTCAATTATTCATTCGTTCGTGTCTTCATATATTCATTCATTCTAAACGAATGAATTATTCGTTTATTTATTATTAATTATGGAATAATTTGAGAAGTTAATTATCATTTAAATCAACCGAATTTCGAATAACAAAGTTCAAGTTATTAATATTTCAATCGAATTGAATGGGAATCTTTGTTTTACTGATTGATAAATCATTACTTATGCTAATATTTAGAGTTCATTTAGAAAACACCATTTATAGAAAACTTGACCCAGTTATTGTGTTTTGTAAACTTACTTATCCATTATATTTTACAAAAATGGTTTTATTTTTGGTTACTAGAAACGTTTTTTCTCAACTCCTTATTTTATTGTGAAGTATTCTGCTTTATGCAGTATGGCAAGTATATGAGATATTTCTTTCTTAATAATGGCACAACAACCTTTAATAAAAAATATCGCTTCTATTACTTACAACAAACTGTCTTTTGGTCTCAGCAGCCGCTTCATCTTCAGCACTGTAGGTTGTCGGTTCGTACCAGTCAGAGTCAATGACGATAGTAATCCTACCTACGAATCATTTTTTTACAAACTTTTAATTACTTTTTTTAATATCACCACTTACCATTTTGCTGAGACCTGAATTCCTGATCGTAGATGTGCCATCCTTCTGCGTGAGCCAATAGAACGTGTCTAGCACACATATACTCTCCAACGCCTTTGGAATCTATACCCGGAGCATATCCAGCGTTGGCATAGCCACCGTGGCAAATCTGTTTGGGTTCGTTGATAGTAACCCAGGTCTGGACGTAATCGCCGAATAACCCATACGACAGTCGAGCAAAATCAGAGAAAAGTTCCACTATTTCAGGATTGGTCCATCCTCCTATGTCCTGAAGGGGCGTGGGTAGGTCCCAGTGATATAACGTTACCATGGCCTCTATACCGTTAGCCTTTAATTCCTTCAGGACGTTCAGGTAGTAGTTGACACCGGCTTGGTTGATCTTGTCGATACGACCGGTTGGTAGGATTCTAGCCCAGCTGATGGATAGACGGTAATATTGCACGCCTACTTCCTTCATACAAGCTACATCCTCCTTGTATTTGTGGTAGGAATCTGACGCTACATCGCCAGTGGAACCATCAGCGACTATGCTGGGGTTGTTGTGGATCCACGTGTCCCAGATCTGCTCACCTTTGCCATCTTCGTTCCATCCGCCTTCGATTTGGTAGGAAGCGGTGGCCACGCCGAAGACAAACCCTTCTGGATACGTCCTGCTGGTTATTTGGTAGTCGACGTTTTCGTCGTCGCCATCTCCTAAACTAGAATCACAAAGTTTTGCTAGATATTCTGGTTGATTTTGTCAAAAGAAATATAGAAACAATTTACCTTAGGTCCAGGAATGTGGCAAAAATGGCAATTATATACAGAATCTGCATCCTTACCGTGTATAAAATGAAGTGCTCTCCACTCTATATTTATACCCAGGAGTTATCGACTGATACAGTTCAAAATTCGTCAAGTATTTGAGATTATTACGGTTAATATATGGAAAAAAATAATATTGTTTTACTATGAAGAGTAATCATACCACTTAAAATTGTGTACGAAGTAGCTATAAATTTACTTTAGATATTTACTACTACAGATACAAATTTATAGATAAATACTGTATAAATTAATTAAACCAACTGAAATTATATTAGAAGGTTCCTTATTGGAAGGTATACTAGATGAAGATGATTATTGGCATATATTTTTAAAAAGTGTTCAAAGTGTTTAACTGACGTAGGTATTTATTATCATCTAATGTGATTATTGACTATTCGGTTTTTCCATATCTTATAAAATATTTAGAGTATTCAGATGGAAAAATACTATATTTTATACATAAAGTAAATTATAATTATTTCAAAGTCAGAAAGTCAAATTTATTTTATTTATGTTCTTTTGTATATTTTGCAAAAAATTTTGTTTGATTCCTGAATATACAAATTATTAAAAACCTATAAGATTTGAATAACTCTGATACAAAATAAGTACTTCAGGCATATTTCAAATTTATAGTATTGGAATGGAATTTATATTTAATATTTCATAATTTTTATCTTTCGTTATGGGCTCTTGTTATGAAGTATTTTGTTTGGCACTTTGATAACTTAATCCTCTTCGATATTTTAACATTCTGTTTCAGTTATCAAACAACATTCGTACAGCTGCGGATAAAAAAATGTGGCCGAACTAAGACGTTTTCAGATTTAATTTGTATATTCTTTTTTTTGTCGGTTAAGTTTAGAGTATTTTTAATATACATAAGTTCAATATAAAATACAATTTCAACAATAATTTATGTAACGACTTACAAAACAGAGCTAATTGCTATTTAAAAAAACAGTTTATATATTATTTATACCTGGTCCACTTTTTTTTATAAAACTTCAAAAACCAATACACCATAAAAAATAATGTTAGTTTGCTAAATAACCTATGTCCGACAAATGTTTATGTTTGAGGTACAGCACGTTTCCCAAAAAAAAAAAAGTAATTTTTATAAATGGTTTGGCACTGTACGTGTGATCTTTGGAGAATTTTTTTACTTTGCCAGTGGCGGAGAAACTAGGGGTCCCTATTGCTTTAGTAAAAAAATATTAGTACGCCACTGTCTTTAAATTTAAAAAACACTATATTCTGGACTCTCTGTTTAATTTGATTCAAAAAAATATCATTGGAAGTTTTTAGTAACGATTACCATTTTCAAGTAAAATTTATGCACCATGGAACATTTCTATCAATTTAACGTTTTATGACAAATGTCAAAATACAAAGTAGCAACTGTTATTAAAAATATATAACCCTGTAGAGAAATTACAAGTACGCCACTTTACGTAAAAAGTCTATCAGAAGCAATTTTCACCATTTCAAAATCTTTAATTTTTAATTTCGCTCTGTATTTCAAAAACAAAGAGGTCTATGAAAGTATAAAAGCAGTCCAATATTGCGAAAACCGCATCTTTCTATCTCTCATAGTTTCCGAATTTCCTACAATTTCAAAGAAATTGGGACCACTTCTATCCCATATTCATTCTATATCCATATTCACTTTCCTAGTATACAATCCAGATATATATTTTAACATATGTTATTCTCTACGAATTGTATATGTCACCTTTTTCTTAAAATTGAAATGATGATAGAATGGTATAGAAGAATGAAATGGCCGGAGAGCAAATTTTTGAATTTTCTTTTTATTACAAATAGTTGACATCAAAAATATTAATTAAAAATATAGATATTTACCTAACAGCTAATATCTTAAATTAAATATCTTTCTGGATACTTTACTATAATCAATACCTTAGATAATTTATTATTATTAGATTAATGATAAAATTATGTATTTAAGCACTTTAGAAGTTAGGAAATTAACACTCAATTTAATCACCATTACAAGGTGTTAGTGTGGTTAATCCATTTATTCTAATATTTCCTACTTGCTGTTGCTATGAGAATGCAAACAAACAGGGTTATTCAAAACAAGGTTAAAAACAAAAAATACTTTGAAACAGTTGAAAAATAAATACGATAAAAATTATTAAATATGTATTCACTGATTTTGAACTATTCGTCTCTCCACTTAATATTTTACATTAAATCTATAAATTGAGAAATAATTTGAGATAACAACTACATATCGCGATACTCGTCAATTACATTACAAAGTTGTCCATAAGTTCTATACAATATTAATATGAATTGTAAAAAATCAACACAGAGAAAGTGTAGATAATTAATTATAGTTATCTTTACAACCGCAATCTAGCGTATATAGCATATGCAATGTAATTCATTATGGAAAATATGTATGTAATATTAGTATTAAGCAAACAGCAAAGTTATGAGCGAATGTCTATTAATATTAAGTACTGATAATTTTAATTATTTGTTTAATTTCTAATTTTTATTTATATTATAATCACTCCCAGCACCTTCGCCATTTTATATGATTTGCAAATTGATAGTTTCCCGAAAAAACAACACAATATCTATGTCACTTTTTAGTGGTTTCGTGTTGACGATACTGTAACATGAACCATATCTTTAATTTTACGTTAAGTTTACAATTATTGCTAAAGAACAACGTAAATCCGAAAAATAAACGTTTGATAAAAAAAATCTACAAGAAAAAAGTCTTAAATAATTTTGTGGTTCCTATTCTCGTTCTTTTCACTAATCTAGTGTTAACTAAGACAAATCTTGCAAAATTTGAAAAACTATTATTTTGTCTTGCAAAATAAGAGATAAGAGTTTCCTGTTCTTGTTCGATTTTGTCTTGTTAGTCTCGCAAATTTCTTGTCTCGCAAATTTGCAAAACTCTGGCATGAATCTTCCGAAACTTTTGCATTCAAATGAGAAATAGAACTTTATAACGAATTTTTTCCACGGTCCGGGGTAGAAATCAGTCTCTATGACATCAAAATTAAAACAGAAGTAGTTGATTATTCCCAAGGGAGTATAATGCTCCCAAGGGAGTTTACATTATGGAGAACGTTTTTCATGCAAAAAAGAAGATAACATTGAAATTATTTATTGGCATTTAAATTAAATGTTACATTTGTACAATTTTCAAAATTAATATTAAAAGGAATATTACTTTCGCTTACATTTACAGTTTTTGTGATTGCGCTAGTAGTGGTACCTACTAAAACCTGATTTTGGTCTTATTTTCAATGGAGTTCACGACATAACCCTCAGCGACTGTCGTTGATTTCCAACCAGCATGACACTTTATTGTAGTGATATCCACACCAGCATCTGCCAGTAATGTCGCTGAAGATCTTCGTAAGCAGTGGCCAGTATGCAGCATCAGGTAATTTTAAATACGAAGCTACTACACTCGGAATTTTTCCCATGGTATTCTTGCCAACTGGCTGCGAACTATATTTTCCTGCTTTGTAGTACAAAAAAAGGCTCTTATGCTTGACGTGGGGAGGACAAAGGGACAGGTATTTTCGAAACAATTCAAGCATATTTCCCACATCGGTAACCAGAAAGGTTCGTGGAATCTTTGTCTTAGTGTTTGGAATTTTTTCAATCGAGGAAGAGCCTACATCCTCAATATCATCTACAGTTAAATTGACTAGTTTATCAGTTCGACAAGCTCCGGTTATCCCCAGAATTAATCCAACCTATAAAAAATCAAAATACTTAATAATTGAAATACCTAACAACAAAAGTAATCTTACCTTAATCATTAAGAATTCTTTGTGCACTTGATAGAAAACGGTCGATTTCACTCTTTGTCAATATTTTCGATTTTTTCGCTTGATATCCGTCACCGGTTCTTTTCAAAAATGCGATCAGCTTGGGGAATTTGCTTATATCTATGTTGTCGTAAATTATCAAGCATGATTTAACCATAGAATATTGCGCCCATAATGTGGAAGACTTGTAATTCTTTGCATTTTCACTAAAGTATGCCAACAAAACATTCTCGCTGTATACTTGAACATTTTTCTTGGCGCACCACTTTTTGAACCGATTGTAGGCTATATCGTATAAAGATCTTGACTTCGTAGGCAGCAAATTGCTTATTGTAATATTTGCAGCCTCCACAATCTCTTCCGACTCACAATTATTAATTGTGCACTAAACAAACTTTAAACTAAACCAAACTAGCACCTTAATTTGACAATTCTTTTTGTTTGTTTATTTTGTAGTTATGACAATAACTCAACGGCTACTAAATAAATGCTCAAATTCGAATACAATAATTCTGGTGCTACTTGCTTCATAATGACAAAATATGTGTTTTTAAGTTAATGAGACCGTGGAAAAAATAGTATATACCATTCGGGAGAGATGCTATTTTGTCCTCGGTGCATTGTAGCCCTCGGGCTTCAAATTGCACCTCTGCCAAAATAACGCATTTCTCTCCCTTATAGTATAACACTGGTGATTCTTAATTATTTTAATTAATTTCAGTTCAGATAAGTAACATTGTATTGACGTAGACATATCTTACAAATTTCTTAATTTTTTGACAAATATTGTTTTACCAGAAGCCCCTCAATCGGCCAACAAATGCGTTTCGACTAAAACATGTTTTGTAAAGTTACATATTGTCAATTATTTACAAAACTAAACTGACAATTTATTTCTACCCATATATGTAATGTTATAAATGTTGCCTAACGTTGTCTATAAAAATATAAATTTTATAGAAAATGATAACATTTCCATATCTAGCTTTATTTAATTCGAATGGTTACAAATAGGGGGCATTTGGTATCTGTTTTATTAGAAACATGAGACGGAATATTTTTTAACTGTGTTTTATAACAGCGTTAATTTTGTATTGATTAGGACTAGGTTTATAAGTATAAAAAATTATTGCCAATAAATTCCGGGGAACATTACGAAAAAACGGCAAGTAATGACAATAAATGAAGAAGACATGCAATCATATTTTTAAAATTTCAAGAAAAAATATGCAATTTCATCAATATGGTCGAAGTATTCGTAAATATAATAAGCCTACAGTTTATTAGAAGAGTGAATCGAGAGGATACAAAGCAAAAAAGCTGCAGTATTGGAAAGAACACATATCGAAGAATTTTAGACTGGGTTTCCGATAAAGAATATTTAATGATTAAGGTAATATCTCTTTACCTTTTTCATGTTGTTAAGTATATAGTAAACTTTGAATTCTTTTAGGTTGCACTAATAATAGGGGCTTCTGGTGCCTGTCGATGCTGCGAATTGACAAATTTGAAAATTACTGGCGTGCAAATATATTCCTCTGCACCTAATTCCCTTAACACAGGACAGATTCTTTTTAAAATACATCAATCAAAAATGTACATCTCATCTCTTCCTATTGGAATCAACACACTGTAGGTACCCTCAATAGTTGTCTCATTCCTAAATATCGCAAATCCAGAAGCATATACTGGTCAATGTATGATGCGCACTTCAACAATTTTATTTGCCTATAAAGGTGCTGATCTTACAATTATTAAACGGCATGGTGGATAGAAGAGCTCCTCTGTAGCAGAAAATTCTGTTGAGGACTCCATATCTTACAAATTTGATATTGCAAGGAAAATCCAAGGAAAATATAGCTGTTTCTTACAAGGAGAGACATCCGTAACCTGTGCAAGTTCTTTACAAACTTCTGCAGATGTTATGCGTTCCGAAAATGATGCTACAAGGGTTGTTAGTGACGGAAAGAAAATTAACTGTGATAAAACAAATAACGAAATGTCTATTACTATAAACATAAACGTTAATGTTAATAAGTAAATAAATTGAATTTGATATATTATAGGTCTATTACTTTTGTATTCCACTATTTTCTAAAGTATCACTTTAGACGCTTCATATGTATGGATAAAAGTACGATTATAAGGCGATTGTGGATAAACAAATCTTAGTGGAAACCAAAGCATTGAAATTTAAATTTGCATTGAGACTACCCTACTACACATTATTAATGATATTTACATTATACAGATAGAGAAAGAGACTGCCACTTAAAATCAAGTATTTACTACGTTGTTATCAGACTGACCGTCAGCTTTTCTGGCAGAATTCCAGGAATCAATTTTTCCTAGAATTATTTCAAGTTCTAAGAATACAAATACCTGCATATTTTCTAGATAAGATCTAAAGATGTGATCGACCCGTTAAATTTAGATGTCTTTCGTCAAATGATCGACAACGTTGATATCGAGGACAAGCTAACAGAAAATGGGGATAAATTGAATCATAAGGACACTTGTCGCGAGTACCTAGATAAAAAAATTTCTTTGAACTAACAAACGTCACGGCATGCAGCTAATAAGCAATTGATTTATTGACTTAATAGGTTAAAAATGTCGTATACATCAGTGTTAGTATGGATATGAAAATATACAGGTTTACAAAATACCTTCGTTTTAGAATGGGATACAACTATTAAATACTTAAAACAGTTGATTGAAATTTGTTTCTAATTAGGATCTATATTACTTCAAATTGATATTCAATGGTACTGACAATCTTGTCTTGCTTTTTTTGATCTTGCGTTAGTCTCACAAGACAAGAGAATGCATTTTGTAAACCTTATTTTTTAAAACCCCTCATAACAAAATCGAATGGTGTTAGACCTAGTGCTAGTGACTTTTCGTGCCACTGAATTAATCCCAATCCATTTTTCTAGGGAAGTATTATCTAAATATTTCTGCGCAATCATGGCCTTGTGGGGTGGAGCTCCATCGTGCTGAAACCATCGATTTCTCCTTAACAGAAAAGGTACATTCTCCAGAAGTGCAGGAAGTTCGTTTTTTAGGAAATGTAGGTAACTCATGCTGTTCAATGTATGTACTGGATTTACAATGCGGGGATTTTCAAGAAACCAGTAGTGTTCGTGGCGCCTGATTGGCAAACCATTACTGACAAATCGACTTTCGTCCGTCTAAAGAACGTGCCGAAAAAGGTTCTTTTCAACAGTTTCTGCATTTGCTACAATTTGAGCTATAAAATTAAGTCTGTTTTCAATGTGACGCTCAGGTAAATACTCCAAATTGGGAATTTTGTAGTCGTGATATACATTGGTCTTTAAAATTCGTTGAACGGTTGATTTATCCAAATTCAGTTCCCGGCTAGGCTGCCGTATATAATTTCGTGGATTTTGTTCAAAATACTGTAACAGCTGTAACTAGCTGTATTAACATTGTCTCTTACCCTTCGGTCAATTATTTGATTCTTCCGAACAGAAAATGCATCTTTATTTAGGCCAAAGGTCGCCTCTAATCTTGTAAAGGTTATATAAACAGGAATGAGGCGTTCTGGATACCTTTCTCGATATAACTCTACAACTCTTCGGGAATTTTTTTGTGACGCCGTAAATTAACAACATATCGACTATTTCTGAATGAGCAACGATTTTATAAGATATACGTATAAAAGACAAAAGATATCCGTTTGACGTTTGTATTGAGTAATGGCAAGTATTTTGTGACATTTATGCACAATGAAGGAGGGAGATGAACTAGTGAGTGATTATGTATTAGACGAACTGATGCTGATATATTTAAACAAAATTGTGTAAAGTTTTGCTAAAATAATCTGTATCATCATTGGAATGTTTCTTTTGTTAGTGTAATATCATATACTCGCGTCAAGAATTCAGACGTCTTACGTCACGGCTGACGTTACACATTTGTTTTGATTGTCAACGTAATTTTCGATATTTGGTCGCATTAAAATCAATCAATTTTTGCAATTTAGTGCAAAATATTATGCAAACTTTTAGTGTAGTATATAGTTTTATTACTATCAGTTGCAGTTTCTTAAATATTTTGATGAAAATATAACGAATTATTCATTTGTTCGTATGACGTAAGTCGTCTGAATTCTTGTCTCGAGTATAGCTACAACTGCATTTTTGATGGAATGGTACAAAAACTGCGCATTATTTTTCTCTACACCTAACTTTGCGAGTTTTATAAATATAGCATTGTTTTGAATAAGATAATTTAATATATTCGTGTAGTACTTGAGATTCGACCATCGATCAAAAGGCAGATAATGCCTTTGACGTTAATATGTGTTTACAAAGATTTGGCTTTTTGAAGCGATGTTCTGATTTTTATTTTTAACACACATATTGATGTCATATTACACTTATATCCGATTTCGATTTGTGCTGTCATGTTGTCTTTAAGTAAAAATTTCAAGAAGAGTCACCTTCTGTTCTCTTATCTATTTGTTTATTACCATAGATCATTAATTTCATTCAAAATAATTATTTCATGGGTACAGGTAACACGCATGATAAAATAGTTATCTACGATCACGTAGAGGTAGCTGTAAGTACTTAAATATAACTCCAATTTAAATAATTGAGTGTTGCGAAATATTTATGGAATTATTTAGCTTTTACAGTATAATGCTGCATATAGATTATAGTTTCGCACATTCATTGTACACACACCATCAAAAGTCTACCCCCTGTATAGAAAATGGTTCAATTAAACCTAGCGGTTTTTCTTAATGTGGTAAAATAGTAAATGTACTTAGGGAACAAAAAAGACAATAAAAAATTGCAGACCATGAACTTTATTTACTTTATTACCAATGTTTTTACAAATCTGGTCAGTTTGGCAGTGTATTCATCCAAGTGTTTCTTTGAATTTTTGTACATTATAATGCGAAGACGTGAAATGTCTGCGTTTACCCGAGCAAGAATGACTGCTTTACATGATGCAGGCTATTCTAATCATCAGATATCGAACATGTTAGGCACTCCTAGATCATCTGTTGTACGAATAGTACACAGATATGAAGAATTTGATACAGTGGAATACAGATCACGTAGTGGACGTCTTCGAGTATCTAATGAAAGGGACGATTGGTATTTGGTGCAATATATCCGTAGACACCGCACATCTTCAGCTTCAGCTCTTAGGGCCCATTTTCAAGGTACGTTTCGCCGTGTTATATTGACACCTACTATTGGAAGACCATTACGGGTCCCCACTTTACTTCCAAGGCATCATGCTGCCCGTCTCCAGTGGGCGCGAGACCATAGGGGTTGGCTTTTACGCCATTTACAATGGGTCTTATTTACAGACGAAACCACAATTGGACTGGTTACTGATGATTATCGACAAAAAGTCTGGAGAGGACCAGGTCGTCAGCAGCGGCTTCATTTTCTTCGTGAAATTGCTCCGGTACAGAATATGACCAGTGAATTTGAAATAACTGTAATACATCTACTATGAACAGCAAACACCCTTGCGATATGGATTGAATGAATCCAACTTGAAATGGCATAAGACATGTTATACAATTATAAAGATACATTTACTTATAAGATCATAAGTCAATATGAAATTCCCAACTTTCACATCTACTAGGACAGAGTAAGTTTTATCAGTATTTAAAGTTTGTTTATTTGTACTGAACCAATTCTTAAAGGTATTTGCACTGATAGGTATTTCAAAAGAGAGGAGATATTAAATGCTGATTCATTGAATTTAATTGTGGTAATATTATCAGTAGATAGAATGACATTGCTATTTAGTTCAGAAGTAAGTAGATCGTTTATATATATTGGAAAGATAAAAGGGCCTAATACTGATCCTTGAGGCACACTGTGTTTCAGAATTCTCGATTTAGGTTAGATTATTATTAGGTTATTGTTATTAAATAGAACTTGATAGGTCTGCGGTCTGCGACGTTGTCAGATATTCAGAATCTGTCAGATCTCTGTTGTTTTAAGTCACTTAAATTTTACTTGGTACAATTTATCATACAATATAATAAAGGCGCCTTACTACACTGTACCTTTAGTCTAAGATTGTCCTTAATGACCCTGTATTTTGGAAATGCATAAAAAATTAAATACTTTGCCAGATTAATTTCCACATTCGATTCAAGTCGTGCAGCTATTGCCTCTATGAATGTATTCTACTTTATAAGCCCTTAACTCTTGAGTTTCTTTTCGAGTGGCATATTGAAAGCAGTGCTCTCGAATTATATAACGTGTAGCACACTTTAAATATTAATCATTTCCATTATTTTTTGATAAGATGAAAAGTCAAGATGGTTTTAGCTATATTATTGTAACCATATTTTATCCAAAACACAAATATAGCTCGCGATGGATACAGTGTCTGTTAAACGTGGTGTCATTGGTCACTATCACCATTTCAGTAAGTAAAAAGAATTATTTCAGCATACAAAGTTGTAAATTCATTTATTAGTATAGCACTGTAAATATAACCAAGGCATTAAAGTAATAGAAAATGTTATAAATTAAAAAAAAACTGAAGGATAGATATGATCTAGAGACTTTTTTAGTATCGATTTCAAATTTTATAATTTCCATAAACAGGAACAGGACAAAGTTGGTACATGTCTTTTTTTCGAAAATTGATTTTAAAAATCGGTATAAACATGTAAAATGTGAAGAGAATTATAATTTGACTTATAATGTTATCTATGACGTCAATGCAAATAATTTTTGTAAAATAATTAATAAAATTCATGTTTATCAGGATAAACATATAACTTGACAAGTTGTAAATTATAGTTTTTATTTAAACAATGCAGGATGTAGTCTTAGCATTTTGTTTTTCGGGGGAGTGAGGGAGGGGAGGTCTGTAATGAGAATGTTTTGTTTAATTTTGTATTACTCATTTCTAATGAAAATTATAGGAGCATATAAGAAAAAAATCATATAATCATAAAATAAACACGGATACGGGGGCTACAGGGCGCTTACAAAACCGAGTGATACCAAATAATGTCCTGTAGTTCAAAAAAAGTTCGGCTAGCTTGCTCGATCCCTAGACCTTAATTCCATTTATCACATAACAAGACCGGACATTGTAGTTTGTGAAACATCAATGATATATCTAGAATTTGGGATACCTTGTATATTTAGAGTTTAGAGTAAGTTATAAACAAACTGATATAATGCCATTTTTATATATTGTTATCGTGAAAATATGCGAATAGTTTTCATTACTGTTTAATTATTACAGTTGTTATAACAAAGATAAGTCTACTGCAATTCTTAGATTGCAAAAAGTGGCACGTGGCACGATGAAATTATGTTTGCTTTTCGTTTAAAAAAGAAGCAAACGCAGAAAATTGTTAATCATGTTAACAATATTACGACGCAATGAAACGTTTTACTTATAGAGGGTGTCAGGATCAGGAATATGAGTGCCTTTATTTTACTCTACGGTAAATTGTACTAAATAAAACAAATTGGCAAACACGGAATTGAAGAAACAACGACTCTGGGGACTAACGGCCTGACCAGCATTGAATTACACCTAAAAACCTTAAAGCAAACAGCTAAAGTCACTCGTCAGCAGCCCACCAGACATATACCGGTTTTGAGCTATTACCGTTTATCAGTATGCTATAGGTGAAGTATCTGGCAAATAAGCGTAGCTCTTTTGTCTATTTAACCCGACAGAAGGTACCCTGAGTACGCGGTGTAGACAAACTACATCTAGCGGCCATTCGCTACTCCACGCCGGACTGAAAAATCACAGACACGAAGCGTTATACGTCGCGTAGACACCATTCAAAGCTGTCGACTTCTATCGGGTACCGATGTATTTTTATTAGCTCTTTTATTTGACGCGACTGGTTGAAATTCTCCAAAGAGTCTTCAACGAGACCGCGATACGAGCGAGTTCAGTCCTCGACATACTAGTGCAAACGTGTACATTTAAAATCATTTGAAGATACGTCACTAAATGAAGACGAAACTAGCATGGTCTGCGATGCGTCTAGACCGAGACCGCCTAGTGCGTTTCCTCCTTTAAAGAATTCCTTAGTCTTAATTGTACTTTAGTTTTCAATTTCATAACAAAGTTTTGCATTTTATAGCAGTAATGTTTTTATTTTTGTAATGGATTTGTACAAAAATGATCTTTTTTTCATAATAGTTTTTTTGTTGCTTTTGGTCAGATATAAAAACCCTTTGAATATAAAGTGATTTACTAGCTGACCAACAAATTTTGACTTATGAAAAATCATTTAAAAGATAAAAAAGTCATTTGGAGATATGTCCGATTTTGCTAATTTAAGGACTTAGAAGGCTTCAAAGTTTCGATTTTATAATTAAAAAAAAAATTTTTCAAAACTCAAAGTCAGATAAATTACATATGTAATTATAGTAAACGTTCAAAATGGAGGGCGTTTTTTACTCGAGTAAAAATGTTATTTCTAACTTTTGCAGTAGCATTTTTGTGTCTACCATTCTTTTGTATTAATTTCTTTTTGGTATACAATTTGTTTCATATTATACTCCCTATAAAAAATCAAACGGATTTAAGTCGGGGGATTGCGATGGCCATGCGTCTGGATCATCATTTCCGATAAAAACTTTGCAGCCTTCTAACTCCTTAAACAAGAAAAATCGGACATTAGTCCAAATGACGTTTTTTTAAAATAAAATGATCCTTCATATTTTTGACCTTTTTGTTCCTTAATATTGCCAATGACCGGCGTTTGAATCAAATCCAAACTTGTTTTGTGCAGTCTTATTTAGGTCAGTTCAGTTTGCATTGTTTTAAAAAAAAGCCTATGCAAATATCAGGTGATTTGACATCTATCACTATTTTCATTGAATTATCAAAGGTTCAGCGTTGAAGCCCTTAACCTTTAAATTTTAAAGTGTTTAAAACATTTTAAGGCAACTATTTATGGATTAATGGTTCTATGATATCTAGTATTTACATAAAGTAAAAATTAAGGTACTTGCCTTGTCGTGTGCTTATTGCTGCAGTGGAAGAATTCCGAACCTGTATATGCAATCTCTTTCTACATTTCAGATATCGCACGATTTTTGATAAAAAAATTACCACTAAAAATTTTCACTAACCACAATTTATATATAGACCAAACATAGTTTTTATTTATTAGTATTCTAATTTCAGGTAGGATACTGGACATTCCCTGTGAAGTCTGCGGAGACTTTTCTTCGGGGAAACACTACAGCATTTTTGCCTGCGATGGTTGTGCTGGTTTCTTCAAGCGATCTATACGCAGCAGCCGCCAATATATATGCAGGGCTGTGATAAAGAACTTTTGTGTAATCGACAAAACACACAGAAATCAATGCAAAGCATGCCGTTTGAGGAAGTGTTTGGAGGTTGGGATGAATAAGGATGGTAAGTTGGCCAGCAATTTTATTCTCTGAATTTTAATCCAATGTAACTAAGATAAAAGGGCCTAATAATACATTTTTCGAAAATTGTCTTGAAATGTCGACATTTTTGTCAAATTTTCAGTTGACAAAGTGAATATACGTTCAATACAAAACAGAAACAACGATTAACAATTTATTTTGCACTGCATGTAAATTGAGAGTGCCGATATTGTTGTAAGATAAATTTATGCCAGATCCAGTGCTGTCAGTTATCGCTTTTAGTTCTGGGTGTTCAATGAGGTTGATGGTATAATTGTTTAAGTTTACTGCTCACGTTGTAATATTGGCAAGTTCCGTAGGCTCTGCTGAAGATGGTATACTCGCGACAAGAATTCAGACGACTTACGTCATACGAACAAATGAATAATTCATTATATTTTCATCAAAATATTTAAGAAACTGCAACTGATAGTAATAAAACTATCTACTACATTAAAAGTTTGCATTATATTTTGCACTAAATCGCAAAAAATGATTGTTTTTAACGCGACCAAATATCGAAAATTACGTTGACAATAAAAACAAATGTATAACGTCAGCCGTGACGTAAGACGTCTGAATTCTTGACGCGAGTATAACAATTTATTTACTATGGAAATTTTATTTTATATTATTTAATAGTATGTATCCAGATGAGACAAATTGAGATAAGTTGCACATCTTTTGATACATTTCCTCTTTTGTTGACACCAGCCACTTGGTTAACACATTTTTCCCTGACATATTTCACAAAAAATCTTCGATACTTAGTAACTGCTGAATGTAAAGCATATTATTTACGGTATATCTTCATTTGGTCTGGACTTGAAATCACAAAACATCTCGAAGTATGAGTTTTAAAATCGAAAATTCTTATAATAATAATTGAATCTTTGTTTTTTATGTCATCGGTCATTATCTTTAGTAGTTCATCTCTTCTCAAAACTCCACAAATATTATTAAAATGATTTATATTAATTTGAATTATCTTTTCTAGCAAAAATCTATTATCAGGTGCTTCTTGTAAAAAGCTGTCAATTTCCTCTTTCGTTACAATTCTGGGCTTTTTTGGACGGTATCCAACTGATTTGCTTTACAAATATTAGTATCAGTTTTGGAAATTTTTTTATATTTACATTTTCTTTAGCATTTAGTGTACTTTTTAACATGGAATATACTGACCATAACTTCGAAAGTTTATTTTATATTCGAAATATACCAGTATTACACTACACTAATTATTTCAAACAACCTTTAATAATCTAAAATTCCTGTGAAATGATGGCTTTTGCTTTTGTGCGAAATAAAATAGGATGAAGAAATGAAATATATATTATTTTATCTAACTTGTAATTATTTTTTATTTAGTACTATAGTGACAGTATTAAAAGCTACATTCGCAGGAGATTTAGCAAATTGTACAAAACTCTTTTACAACTTGACATTTAACTAAATGAGTTGATTTAGTATCATGTACATTTTTAAATTTGGGAAGCGGAGGCAAATTTTTTATCTTCGACCATTAGAAAAAATATGTCAAACCACAAAATTTACTGTTGTTTATTATCTGATGTTTCCAATATACTTGGCACACGATATCGATCTAGATAATTAATTTGAGCTATTTTTATTATATTAATCTGTGAAATTCTGTGTTTTACTTAGAAATTGAGTGTAACTTCTTTCATTATGTTTGACAATAAACAATCATTAAAACAGTTCTTTGCTAGGAAATATACTTAGATCTTGAGAATAATTTTCAAGGTGTAATCTTGAAATCTAGATAATCTACATTATGTACGTATTTGAATGCACCATTTCCTTTACATCAATTAATATTATTTAATTTTTTTTGTAGCTGTTCAACATGAAAGAGGTTCACGGAAAACCAAAACAATCATTCAAGAGTTTGGCAAAGAAGCTTCCACCATTCTTCCATCCAATGTCAATGCCTCAAGTGAAGCAGAATACTTAGAATGCGTCTGGCAAAGTGTCATACCTTTAAATAGGGTAAGTGGAAAAACAAATACAATTTAATTTTTTTATTCTAATTCTACGGTCAGGTTCTAAGAAACACAGACGACGATTATACAACCATTTGAAGTTTATAAAGGAGTTTTAAAGTTATTTATCGATTTTTTTGTAAAAGTTTTAATGCTAAGTTGTATTAAAGTCATTGTAACGTTGTATAGACGAGTTGTTTTATAGTGCTTTGTTTGAGTTTTATAACACGATTTTTATTAACGTTATTTAGCAGTTTGAAATGAAGTTGTACTGAATTATATGCGACGCTCTACAGTACGTTTATTAAATAACTGTAATTTTAAGACTTATAAACGTTTACAGATATCATAATAATTGTTTACTTGTAGTTTTATTCGAAGTTTTATTATAGTTATCTCACGATCAAAATTGTTTACTTTATTCACTGAAGCATGCACAGTAAATTTATAGATAAATCTTATCTAAATGTAACAAAAATTTGCAACCATATTAAAGTTGTACAAGTTGTGATGTTTGTTTTAGTATCCGTTCTACAACTACACCACTACTATATGTTTAACTACAAATTACTAGCTTTAAAATAGTCTCAGTTCAGTTTATACTTAACTTGCATACAACTGTATCATATCTTCTTCTAGTTATATTACATTTTTATTAGCATAGAGTAATAACTATTTTAAAACTTTAACGCAACTTTACGTTTATCTGTTACCTCAAAATTTCAAATATAATTTGAGAAACTCTTCTAAAACTAAATCCTAAATATATAAATTTTGATTTAATAAGAACTATACAGCAGCTTTTTTTTGTAGTTACTGAAATTTAGATGTTTGTAGATATTCAAAAGTCATATTTTTAAGAATTAAACAACGAACAACTAATGCTACTCTATATATTTTATTGTTTTGATGCATTTTTAGAATTTTGCCATTGCTTTAGGAACGTAAAATCTGAGGTACTAACTTCTTAAAATGAAAATTCGTTTTTTTTTTTGTAATAAACTAGAAAGTAGAATCATTATATCCACGAACAATATTAATTCTGAACGCCAGATTATTTCGTTGAGTTCATATCTAATTCATATCTATTTGTAATAAAAGCGGAAATGCAAGAAACATGAAACAACTACTTTGCGGGCTAATGCCCTGACTAGCATTGAATTACACCTGAAAAACCTATAGCAAGCAGTGGTGTCACCGGTTTCAATCTTCTTCAATCCACATCAGTATGCCATAGGTGAGGGTACCGATGATTAATCTTGGCCGTACCAGACACATGGCAACCTGGGTACGCGTTATGCAGCACGTAGCTACATCTGGTGACCATGTTGGACTTGACTGGTATTGAAAGCCTCCGACCATGCAACTAACAAGCTCGAATCCGGTATAAGTCCTTGGCTGTTTGCTGTTGGTTCTTCAGGTGTAATTCAATGCTAGTCGGGACATTAACCGCAGATTAGTTCTCAAATGAATTCAGTAGTGCATGTGAATTGAAATTTGAATTGAATTCCGTTCCAAAATATTTATTTTGTTTTTGTTATTACACATAATATTATTGGCTTTAATTTGAATTTTCAATCACAAATAAATCCAAGAGTAGAATTTTATATGTAGGTACCTAGTAATAATTTAGTTGGTAATAAATTACCATAAAATGGTAATGGTCTTTATTTGGAGGAAATTTCAACCACAAAGTTAATATTTTGCTGTGACATCAACATTGGCATAGGCAATCTGCCCTATACGTTAAACTTCAGACAAATTGACTTCAAAATTGATTTTATTTGAGCGGCCATGTTGTAACAAACGCTAGATGTTTTGTTTATTATTTCTAATTGATTACTCATTAAAATTACGTTATTAGAGATAATATTATTTAATACATTTATGACGAAATATTATTAAACACATTTTATCACGAAATACATCCAGCTTTTATTTTAGGTTATTTTTCAGGATAATAATATTATTAAGAAGTAGTAGTAAAAATGTATATTTATAAGGCGCGCTATTTTTATGAAAGTTTTGTCATCACATTATACGAAAAAATTTCCTGGGTTGTGCAATTTGTTGAATAGAAACCAAAAATACATACTTTATATTATATTAAAATCTAAATATCTATAAATACTCATATAACTCCTACTCTACTTGTAGCTTTGTAGCCTGACTTATATTCTTTCTTTCTCTTCCTATCCCTGTTCACTATTAGAATGTATATAAGCAAACATATTTTGTTGTCTCTCTCTAGCAAAAGTAGGTCGTATAAAGGTCATAATAAGGGTATATTTTGGGAATAATGTGTTGAAATTTTAATATAAAATTGGTCCGTATTTCTTTTAGGTCCAATTATCTTATTGAAATAAAATCCTTGCCGACCAATTATTAACTTCCATATTACTTTAGTTCTTTTCCCCACATAAGGAAAAAGGCCAACGAATATTGGTAAACTTTCCTTATACGAAATTGGTCATGAAAAGTTTATGACCAATTCAGAGGTCAAATTAACGTAATTTTAACTTTAAATGTTTGTCAAGTCCAGCATAAAGTATTCAGTGGACACTAGATGTAGCTACGTGCTACATCACGTGTAATTATATTTATAACAGTAAACTGTCATGTACTATACTAACTTTGATGAAATAACGCTCTCTTTTCTTGCAGATAGAAAGAGAAATAGACTTGTGCGAAAACGCCGCCCAACTTCTGTTCATGAACATGCAGTGGGTGAAAAGTATTGCAGCCTTCACCTTCCTACCATTTTCTGACCAGCTGTTACTCGTCGAGGAGTGCTGGAAGGAGCTCTTCGTCTTAGGAGCAACACAGTTCCTGCCTTTCGAAGATCTATCAACTTGGTTGCATACTTGCAGGGTCTTGCAACTGAAGGAATACCAAAAACTGAAAGACTTTCACGACCTCTTAATAAATGTTAAACAATTTAATCTGGACCAGTATGAATTTACTTACCTGAAGCTAATCGTTCTCTTTAGCCCTTTTGTAAGGAACAAACATAAAAGTGACAGCGACAGGATTAAAATTTTGAGTAATATTGTTTATATTGATTTTGTAAGGAATTATCTGCAATTGAAATTGAATAAATTTGTTGGGGAAGTAAAACCTAGCGAACCTTTACGATTCAGAAAATTGTTACAACTTGTGCTATCTTTCAATAGTGTCCTAGACAATACGATTGAGGATTTATTCTTTAAGAAAACTATTGGAAATGTGCCTATGGGCAAAATAATTAGCGACATGTATAAAACATACTCTACCAACGATGTCAAATAAATGGAATTAATGAAAACGAAAGCATTTTATTTTTTCGAGAAACTATTTTGCACTTAGGTACCTTATTTTCAACTAACTCCTTATTCGAGTCTATTCGGGTAGAATAAATCTTAATTTGTATATCAATTTGGTAATGTCTTTAATCTACTTGATTCCGAACCAGAAAAAAAACTGACGTACCTGAGATGAAAAAAAAAACAAGACGTAATATAAGAGTAGAACAAAAAAAATGCAATGAAAAATATATATTCTTTTGTCTCTATGACCTATGATTTAAAGTATCATGTATTTCAAAAAATTGAACAAGAATTATTATCCAGAACTTAGGCCGGTCCTGTTCAACTGTTGCACTGTACCTAATCCTCGAAATACTAGAGAGTGGCTCATAGACAACATAAAAGCATTATTACTATAAAGCGTATTAAATATAAAATGACTTTTATAAGAGCTTAAACATTATTTATCTCAATAATACTAATTCTGCCGCTATATATGCACAGCGGTACGAGTGTGGATACTATAAACGCTTAAACAAACAAGATGAGTTCTATGATATTGCATATTAACAATAAGCATGTAATATCCCAAAACCTGTAAAAGATAAGTATCCTGTATAATATATTATTTATTTATTTATGTATTTAAATACAAGGTTCCATGGACACGATTTCCAGTTACAGGACAAGGAAAAAATAAGCACACAAATAACTAGTATAAGAACAAAATATCAAATAACAAACAGTAATTAGCAAAAATTAACATAATCAATAAAAAAACAAATAATAAAATCACAAATATGTGTCTTACAAAAGAAAAAGAACAAATAGCTGAATAAGAAAATAGAAGGGGAAATTTTTGCATGGCCATCCTGTAGTTTACACAACAGGGCCATTTTCAATTTTTTTTGTTTCTTTGAGTTCGCATTGTTTTTATCTTGAAAATACGACAATTTAAACCACAGACTGTTTAATTAAAAGAGCACTTCGATGAATGAAGGCTATCTACAAACGTTGGCAACAAAGAATAATACTTCGATATTATAGGTAAGTCATATAGTTTCACAAAATCTATATAATCTTTGTAAATATTTGAAAAGGTTTATCTGACATAAAAAACTATAAAACATAGTTATTGTTAAGTAATGAAACAGTTACGATCCTTTAGGAGATCTTATTTTAAGGTACTGTAAATATGTATGATATTAAATTTGAACTTAATTTTCTAAAATTGTTAAAATCATACATAATAAATATCTATTTGAAATTTATTCTAAACTATAACAGTGCGTGTATACTCGTACATATGGAGTGCAAACTCGTATTTTTTTTTTTTTGTAAAATTATTATAAACATGTGTTTGCAGACAATTCATCTTTGATATCCACCTACATTACATGTCAAATGCTAAAAAAATACTATCAAGTGTTATATATAATCTAATGAACATTATCAACAGTTGCACAGCTTATAATCTTATAAATACTCTCATTGAATTGCAATTTTAAATTAATACTTACCATATCTGAACCGAACTCGTATCTCTAAAGTCGTATAAAAATGACTGACTTTGTTTAATTGACCTTTCATGGGATGTATTGCAAAAAAATTAAACTTATCTTTAGTCATTAAAACACAGTTTAAATGAAATTATTAGAAGTCAGTTATAGAATTTGTAGATGTGATTTTATTTTAGAATAGAAAATTCGTAAAATTTCATCTAACAAAGATAAGAGTTGACAAATATTCTTCTAATAATTATACAGTGGCTACATACGTATTTTTTGATATAAAAATAAGAGAATTGATTGCTTTTACATGATAGATATTACTTTGAGGTAAGTAGTTTCTATGCTTTTATTTGATAAATAAATAGGTATAGCATCAATAAGTGTTTCTTTTTAATTTGGGAAAACATTTTGGCAATACTTATGCTCAATATAACACCAGACGGTCTAACACATTTTGTTACTTTTTTATTTAATAAGCTATTCTTGCCACTGAAATATAATAGTAATGACGAGTTTATTAGAACTGTTTCCGCATTTTGTGTTAGTAGGCAATTATAAGCAAATAGTGATAGATATAAAAACATTATAAAGTTAGAAATTTAAAAAATTTCGTAGTATGTGCTTGTGTAGGATTTCCGTAAGTTTTATTTTTGTAAGTCGAATTAAGTTACATAATTGATTATAAAAATGAGTCTAGCTACTGAAGATAATTTAGAAAATTGTTCCGAAGACATTTCAAAGAAGCATCTTCAAGCTTATTTTCTTTAAAATCCAAGGAAATATACGAGAATGTATTTGAAATATGTTGTAAGTGGAGAATAACAAAAAACGCAGTAAGAACTGATGAAAGTGTAATGCTAGCGTTTTTTTTTTTTGAGGAGGTAAGCTATTTTTTTTATACATCTTTAAGTGTCTTTCATTATTTTAGACAAAATAAATTAAGACATCGAGTTTATGATCGACATATTCCATGTTGAAAACTGTACAAATAAACGAAAATAGTTGCAGAATACTTAAAACTCCCAGATGATCTAGTTACACTGGTCATTGCTTGAGGAGGACGTCAGTCACCTTCTTCGATAACAGTGGATGTTCAAATAGGTACTTAAAAAAACATGGAGGATGGCAGATAACTAGTGTGGCTGAAGCTTATATCGAGGAAAGCAACGACAATAAGTTGAAAATTTCAAAAAGTATATTTCATCAGCAAGAAACCTTAAACACCTTAAAATCATTCACGAATGCAGATAAAAAATCGTAATAGTTTTCAGGAAGAACAAATAGAATTGAATAAATTTTATGTTGTTAACTTTTCAAATTTGAATAATTGTTCCATTGGTTTTATAAGCTTTGCTACCTATAAACTATAACAATGTTTCCAATATTTAAATAAACGATTTTCTGTTAATTTTTTTTTATTAACAGATACATATTATAGAAAAATGACATTTCAGAGTGGTAAAGAATCGATTTTGAATTTAATAAAATAAAAGAGAACACAATAACTTATTTGGTTTGTTTATATTGCGTTTCATATGATTATGTAAATGCTACGAACTGTTTTTTTGTTGAATAAATACTTTAATAACAATATAAAATACCAGTATTCTGTTGTGTAGTAAGTTGACTACTACCCATCTGACGTTTGACGTATTATTTTGTATACCCTGTATCTGTTTGCCGCGTGTTTTAAAATGCTCTATTATCAGTAAAAACGCGAAGAAAATATTAACAAACAGTCCCTTTGCCTTTAATGGCTCAGTTAAGAAAAAATACAACAAATTAATAACTACGGACAATACTTGTTACTTTATTGTTTATGTTTTTTAATTTTGAAATTGTTATCATTTAACTAGCACTGGGAATAATAGCTTGAAATTCCCACAAATTACTTGATATCTTTACTCATTAGCACACTCTATATACCTAGTTATTTTATCAATTATTACAAATTTCTATTTCTTCCTTCACGTTGTCATGATATGAAAATATTTGCAGTTGTTTCCATTATTTTGTTTGACACACCAACTTCAACGTATTTAGAAAAAAGAAGTGATGGAATTTTTAAATAATCACCAAAGCGAAGAGGACGATGGTATCCAGGTACTGCCTGAAGTTAACGTATGGTCTGTGATCAGAAAAATAGTTGACGGTGGAGAACAGGATGATTCTTTTTATATTTGTGATGTTCCCGACCTCATTCGAAAATATACTATTTGGAAAGCGACGATGCCTCGCGTCACAACCCATTACGGTAAGCAATATAAAGCATCCAATAGACTCAATCTTTCCATCCGTTTTACGTGTACGGTTATAAGTGGTCAATAAATATACAAGTCGTTGGATTTATGCATTGTATACAGTCAATTGCTTGGCTTGTGTGGAATCAGCGGGTTTCCATTTTACAAAAATGGAATATTCAGTTTATCCTTATTTCCACTCCTATGACGGCTTGCGAGTGAATGCCACTGGTATCAGAAAATTGATCATTTTACATAGTATTTACCTATCGAGTTTCAGCCTGTTAAAATGACGGGTTTCCATTTTAAGAGTATCAAATATTCAGTTTACCCCAATTTCCACCCCACTGTCGGCTTGCGAGTGGATGCCGCTGGTATCAGAAAATTGATAATTTTATATAGTATTTACCTGCCGAGTCTCAGCCTGTTAAAATGACGGGTTTCCATTTTAGAAATATCGATTATTCAGTTTACCCCAATTTCCACCCCTCTGACGGCTTGCGAGTGGATGCCGCTGGTATCAGAAAATTGATAATTTTATATAGTATTTACCTGCTGAGTTTCAGCCTGTTAAAATGACGGGTTTCCATTTTAGAAATATCGATTATTCATTTTACTCCAATTTCTACCCCTCTGACGGCTTGCGACTGGATGCCACTGGTATCAGAAAATTGATAATTTTATATAATATTTACCTGCCGAGTTGGCAGGGTTGGGTTTCCATTGTAGAAATATTGAATATTCAGTTAACCCCAATTTCCACCCTTCTGACGGTTTGCGAGTGGATGCCACTGCGTTCAAAGATTTTCGTAAAAGTGTTTTTTACCGTGCCCTCTGTTGCACGAACTACAAGTGTATCTGCTTTGTTTGTTTGAGTTCCAGCTGTAACCATGTTTAACATGCAAATTTCTTATGGCTTTATTTTTTCTCATTTAGTTTTTTTCACAATTAATATTCGTTATCATATTATGTTCAAATGGAGAAAATTACAAAAATGAATGTTTCATTTAGGATATTTTAAATATATGCTAAATGTTCTATCGTGTTCTATCTTCCTGAGCCAACACGTGGTGAGATCGTACTATAGTACGTAAAGATCTGTTAGTCCTTCTAGAAATTTCTCTCACGGACAAACCTGCTTCGCTCAACCCAACAATGCTGATCCCATCTCGACGATTTATAACTGTACACGTAAAACTGATGGAAGACTAAGCGTCTAAAGGGCGCTTAAAATTAAAAAATGCTGAATATCAAAGTATAAAAACTTGCTTATTATTAACCTCGCTTAACCATAAACAAATTCGTCCAATAAAGCCTTGCCAAATATTAACTTGTAACATAGATCGCTATTAATTTTATAATTTATGTGATGGTCATAAACCTTTGAAACTTATAAGTATCTCTTCAAAAAATGCTGATGATTTCTAGCCGTCAAGTGCAACGACAGCAAGATAGTACTAGAAACTTTAGCAGCGCTTGGAACTGGATTTGATTGTGCTTCAAGAGAAGAAATAAGAAAGGTGCTTTCATTGGGTGTGCATCCAAGTCGAATAGTTTATGCCAATCCAACTAAGAAACAGTCGCATCTGAAATATGCTGCAGCGACAGGAGTAGATCTGATGACGTTCGACAACGAGAATGAACTCTACAAAATAAAGAGCTTCCATCCTAATGCAAAGTAAGTACGAATATAGAGTGTGTCCACGGATGGAGTTGACAAGAGGAGAAACTCTTTTGTTTTTGACTTTATCGAAAAATGTCACTCTTTATGAAAAGTTCTGCTTCTCGAAAAATGAGATTCCCATAGAACCGTCTTAGATCAGATATACAGGGTGCTCACAAATTAAGAAAGCAAGAAAATACTCAAGAGAAAAGTACCATTATTTATTATTGTATACAATATTTTTATAAAACAAATCTGTTTATAACTTCAAATAGAGTCCCAATACAAATTTTAAAATCAAAATTTTAATTTTAACATTTACTCTACCTCTACCTCCCATCTGAACATTTTTCCGCTAACTTAATAAATTTTTCGAATAGTTAGCGGCTCATTCAATTCATGTATTCCTTAGCGTATGTGCTCTTTTAATACTTCCCTATCATGTGGCAAACCATTTGAATAAATGTTTTGCTTTAGGACACCTTGGAGAAAAAAGGCAAGAGATCTAAGGTTAGGATTGGGCCAAATCTTCCTCTGAGCAGGACAGCCGTCCTGTTGCCAAAACATTTTGGAAACATTTGGTTTACCATTTGTAAATACTTGAGAGCCAGAAGTACGCAATAACCTGTTTTGGCAACAGGACTGTTATCCTGCTCATTTTACAGCCTTGCTCAGACAATAGTGAAAGGTGGATTGGAAGATTTGGCCTATTATCCTGCTAGACCACCTGACCTTAGGCCCCTTGACTTTTTTCCTAAAACAAAAGGTTTATTCAAATGATCTGCCACATGATATTAAAAGAGCGTATAAAAGAAGAAATAAACTATTCGTAGCGTGTAGAGTAAAAGTCAAAATTGAAATTTTCATTTTAAAATTTGTATTAAGACTCTATTTCAGGTTATAAACAGATTTGTTTTATAAAAATGTTGGGTAAAATAATAAATAATAGTATTTCTATCTTGAGTATTTTCACCTTTTTCTAATTTATGAGCACCCTGTATATCTGATCTAAGACGTTTCTATGATAGTCTCATTTTTTCGAAGAGCAAAACTTTTTATAAAGAGTGACATGTTTCGATAAAGTCAAAAACAAAAGACTTTCTCCTCTGGTCAACTCCATCCGTGGACACACTGTATAATATGTTCTGAACCAAGTATTTGGAAACTTAGAGGGTAATGTATAAAGTTGCAATTCGACAACTAAAAATTTGTAATTGCCAAATCTGGTGTGTGGAGTGCCCTATGTAAATATCTATCTATTTATTTATTACCAAATGTATGATGCAATCAACTAGGAAGGAGTGGAGTAATAAAACCCCGTATATTTATACTACTTTTAGGTTCTATTTGTGAGCAAAATATAAATGAAGATAAATTTGTTGTAGATTACTCATTCGAATTAAATGTGACGACTTGTCAGCACTGTACGTACTAGGCAAAAAATATGGATGTGACCACAAAACTGAGGCTTTGGAACTGCTGCGAATTGCTTTTTCCTTGGATCTAAAGGTCGTAGGAGTTGCCTTTCATATTGGTTCTGGTAGCAAAAATTTTTCGGTTTTCGAAAGTGCCTTCGCCTCGGCAAGACATGTTTTTGACGAAGCGGCAAAAGTGGGGTATAATTTCAATTTAGTCGATATTGGTGGAGGTTTTCCTGGAGAAAAATCGTCTTCAATTAAAGAGGTAGCTATTTAATATTTTCCATGGCAAAACTGTTTTTCTCTAATCTAATCTAAAAAGAAAACTATTTTTTGTTTCAGATTGGTGAAATCATAAATGCAGCCGTAGAAAAGTATTTTCCTGATCCTTCAATCAGTATTACTTCGGAACCTGGTCGGTACTATGTGAACTCCGCTTTTACTCTAGCTTTCAGTATTCATTCCGTAAAGGCTAAAGAAACCCAAAACGGCAATAGATCTTACTCTTATTACGCCGATATTGGCGTATATGGAGCACTAATACCAATCCTATTCGAAGAATATTACACTTTCAAACCTTTAAATGCCAAAGTTAACGACGAACTGTATCCTAGTGTCATTTGGGGACCCACTTGTGATGTCTGGGATAAACTCGATAAAGATATTCTGCTTCCCAAGTTGAACGTTGGTGATTGGATCGTGGTGGAAGATGCTGGCGCGTATACTCTGTCTATATCTTGCGAATTTAATGGAATGGACACGCCTAAACTGCACAGTGTCGTTGATGAAAACAGCTGGTAATTACGAATTATATACAGGATGTCTCAAAGTTTCCTCCCCAGGTTCGATTTTTCTCGAAGAAATGCTTTTAGTAGGCGAAAATAAAGGGTAATATCTTTTAGGCATAAACCTAAGCTTTTTTGTTTCTAATTTGTGAGGTTGATAACGAGCGAAGCTAAGTGCTGCGGCGCCATTTATGTTTTTTTTTTAGAAACATATTTACTCATAATGAAAAGTAGATAGCTACTCGTATTTGAAGAAGCAAGCAGAAACTCATGTTTGACAAGGAGCTATGGTTATCGATATTCTGACAATAAAACGTTTCCACAATTCAAAGAAGATACTATTTATTCAAAAAAGATGAGAATGTTTCCAATGTTATTGGCTATCTTGAGGAAAATCCGCAAAATTCAATTCGATAGGGCTTCGTCTGTGCATATTTCTAAATCGACGATTCAGAGTGTGATGATTACAAAATACAAAAGTGAAAATGTTACCTAACAAATTGTAACCCTTATAATTCAAGTGATGATAACTGCTGAGGATGAAAACAGCTTTTATATATCCTTTGGACATACAAAAGTAATGGAATACCAAATCACCAAACTACTCATTACTGGGGTGATGAAAATCCTCATAGATTAAATGAACTCCAAAATCAAGGGCATTTTGGAATAAATATGTGGTGCGACATAGTTGGACGGCATTTAGTAGGTATTTATTGTTTTGAACAAACTCTCACAGGGGAAAGGTTTCTACAGTTCTTAAACAGATAAGTTGAAGGTTTGTTGCAGAATATTCCATTACATATTAAAAAATATTTATGGTTGCAATTAGATGATGCACTTAGTCATAGTTCTATAATTGTAAGAAATATTTGAACCAACACTTTCCAAATCGCTGGAGAGGAGTGACCACCTAGCTCGCCAGACTTAATCCCTCTGGATTATTTTCTGTGGGGCGCTTAACCACATTGTCTATATAAGCAAGTCAGATAATATCGACCAGTTGAAACAAAATATAAGATTAGCATGTGAGACGTTGACAGGAGATGAAACAAAACGTAATATTTTTAAAAGGTTTAATTGTTGTTTGGATAAGAATGGAAGACAAACAAAAATTGTCTGTAATTATTCTCAAGGATGTGTTTGTTCTTTATTTTTGTTACACTGGTGCTATTACTAAATATCAATTACATATATCTATAATGCAATAATTTATCTTTCATATATCTTCTTCTCAACGTAACTTTCTAATGAGTGCAAATAGGTGAAAACTTTATAAAGAATCTTAAATTAAACTGCAATGTATTTTTCCATGAACCACAGAAATAAATATGTTTCTGAGGAAAAAAAATATAAATGACGCCCCTTGTCAATCTCTCAAATTAGACACAAAGTTTAGGTTTATGCGTAAAAGATATCGTCATTTATTTTCGCCTACCAAAAATATTTCTCCAGGAAAAATTCCTGGGGAGGAAACTTTGCTCACCCAGTACAGGATATTTCTAATTTATAAATTAATCACAGTTATCTCCAAAAATAATTTTTGTGTGAAAACACGTGTGCTATATCAATATTATTATTATTTCCCACATCATCAGTAATTGGAAATAAGTTTAATTTTTTTTAGGACATATTTGACTGAAAAAGCACCTTTTCCTTTATCTAAGGGCAGATTTGTTCGAGGAACTTCCCTGGACTGTTACAGAACAGGACTGGACAGTCCAAACCGACACAGGACAAATTATTTTTGATGATTAATAAAATTAGTAAATAAATGATGTTTGTGATAGCCTAGTTTGTGTTCATAGTTGAAGTTTACCTAAAATCATTGATTTTACAAGTGGCTAATGATGGTAATAAAAATTATGACATATACAGGCCATTAGGGTTACTAT
Source organism: Monochamus alternatus (assembly GCA_037114965.1). Lineage (NCBI taxonomy): Eukaryota > Metazoa > Arthropoda > Insecta > Coleoptera > Cerambycidae > Monochamus > Monochamus alternatus. The sequence goes on from CM073427.1 coordinate 78,146,888, forward strand.
TATTTAGTATAAAGGTATGTTTAAGTAACCAATTACCTCAAAGTTTTTAATAAAAATGAAATAAAGTGTTATGATACGTTATGTTGTTTTAACACCTTTAAGTAGTTCTGCATCGTTTTTGATTTCATTTAGTTCAATTTGCCGCTGTTTTGGCTCTAATTTAGCATTTAACAAATTTAGTTGGCATTCGTTTCGTACCCAAAAATTCATGGCATGAGCCAAATGATACGCCAACTTCATCAGAGACTTCTCTGACTGTGATTCAGCGATCGTTCATAATCATTACTTTCATTATATCCACATTTTCATCAGTTGTTGATGTGCTGGGGCATATAGAATGCTAGTCATCTTCAACGTTTGGCCTTTTTGGAAACATTTGTAGCACTAGTTAATTCTTGTTTTTCTTAGAGCAGACTCACCAAAAGGAATATTTAACATTTCTAAAACATTGTTGCACCTTATTCCACTCGTATAGCCAAATTCAATGCAAATTCACTGGTCTATTTTTTAAGAAAATAAATAATCGTCGACATACCTAAACACATACAACCTTTGTGATAGGTGGCAATAACAGACTAAACATCCGATATGGCATGGCTAATAATGTATAGATACTATTCAGACACGTTTACCAACACAACAACGATAATATCAGACGAATCGGATTAATACAATTCGAGACCCGAGATATTACAAAATTCTCGTTACTTTTTGATCATACCTATTAGAGTATGTATGATTACGTTTAAGAATGCAACTAACTTAACTTCAAAGCAAAAAAAATATTAAAATAAACTGGAACCAAAATAAATGCAAATTTTGATTATTAAAACTGCTTATAATCTACAAAATAATAGCAAGCCACAAAAATTAATAGAAACTATTTGATTTATTTTATTTGATGGTATAGACGCTGGTGGGACAGAAAGTAAATCAAAATATAGTGGTCAAATTTTTAACAGTGAGACTTAGAATTTCGGAAATATTTTCATTTTCTTTGTAACTTCAAAATATAGATAAAAGAAATATTAACTTCTAATATTTTTATTTCACAACTCATTACAGAAATTCCTCTGTTGATGCTTCCGTGGCTTCAATAAGCAAACCAAAGTCAATGTCAGTCAAAGTGGCTTTGGCTGTTAGCAAATCCAAAAACGTATCTAACGGTGACAGTTGATCACTAGATGGAAAAGCAGTTAATCCTAAGAACAAAAATGTACTTACTACCCACACATTCGAAAGTGTAGTAAATTCTTACCTCTAAAACCTTTATGCTTCTGTGTTCCCTGAATGCGTCCCGTGGGATGGCCAGCAACTCCCGACAGAATATTCAAAGAATGCTCTCTAGCTCTCAACATTAAACTAATAGGGTGATTCCACTGATTAAGAAGTCTTTTGGCTCTCGATCGTGGTAATATCGTCAATAAGTTCAATTTGTTTTGAATACCCGTCTTGCTATTATCGATATCTAAAAAAATATAAAGTGCCTAGTACTGATTTTTGGACTACTATTAATAGAACGCAACTATTAAAGACACAGTCACGGAAAAGAAACTTTTAGGTTAAGCAAAACTTCACACACCTGCCATAATTATCTTCATGACGTCAACATGAAGTTCAAATACATTTCTTCTCACATACTGTAAAAACATCTCATAATTTAAAGTTTTGTACCCAAGGAACGTGAAAAAGGACGTAAAACCTTGCGGCAAAGGAAAAGCGATGGATTCTACAGCTAAATAATATTTTTCTAAAACGGTATACAGCACAAAGCGTCGCTCCTCTGGCAACTGATTACTAAAAAAAGTTTTAAATTAAAATTGAAATTAACAGACATAAAACGAGCCATTCTGGATAACCCTATTGTTGCCCGCCTTGTATATTTTTTTAATTACGATACGTACAGATGATTTCTGAATCGTATCAGTTTCTTTATATAGAAGAAACCAACAGAGGTAAGATAATAACTGAGAGGGTATACAGGGTGACCCATTTCTATTAGAACGTTCTTACGCAAATGAAAACTTACATATAAACAAAACCTTTATCTAATTCCCATCTAGGCTCATACGTTCCTGCTTTACAAAGTAGCTGGCAAAGTTGCCTAGACTGATCCAGTTGAGCTGTAATATACCTTGTGGCAACAGCATGGACGTGCATTGGAGATTGACTTTGCCATTGGAACCTGTTCATCTTGTTTTCTGCACTTTGTTTTAACAGATGCATGTTCAGTTCCCTTAAATTCTGAAATAATACATTGGCTGGCTAACTTATAAATTGGAATAGAATAGTTAGAATGATTGAAATTTAATAAAAAATTATTAGCACCACTTGATAAATCTTAGTACTCAATGAAACGTGGTAAGCTTAGCAAGAAGCAATTTTCCATTTATTACCAACGAAATCCAAAGAACATTACGAAAAAGTGCTCTCCAAATTTAACGAATGTAGGGAAAAACGGAGAGTAATGAGAATAAATGAAGAAGTCATGCTATCGTATTTTTTAAAATTGAAGCAAAAATATGCAATTTTATCTATGTGGTCGAAGTATTCGATGTTGAAGGCTATTATAAAAGTCTACAAAAATATAGATATTGAAAAATATAACAAGCTTACTGCTTATTTGAAGACTTAATTATTTTAAATTGCACTAATAATGGGGGTTTCTGGTGTCTATCAATGCTGCGAATTGACAAAGTTGAAAGTTACTAACGTACAGGACGTTGGCAGCTGTTTCAATACCTAACAGCAAGACGGACATTTCAAGAAAATTTGCAATTATGGAAGAACGATTTTGTGAGAACGCTGTTGAAATATGCAGAAAATATGTTTCTCCGTGCCCAATTCACTCAACACAAGACATATTCTTTTTAAGATACATCAATCACAAATGTATTTCTTCGCCTGTTGGAATCCATTGATTGGCGAAAGTACCCTCAATAATTACTTCATTCCTGAATATCACAAATCCAGAAGTATATACTGGCCATCGTATGATGCGCACTTCAACAACTTTATTGGCCAATAAAGGTGCTGTCTTACAACCATTAAACGGCATGGCCTCTAATAAAAAAAAACCTGCAAAATAAAGATTGACTTGACTGATTTTATTTTGCGCAAAGGGAAATTATAGAGAATAGTGAAAACCCTCGATGTTTTAAAGATCTCATGTCAACAAACTGCCTTTAGAATGGGTATCCAATAAAAAAGCTTCGATGGCAACAGAAATGATGTCATCGTCGCTAAAAAAAAATTGACGGAAAAATGAGGAAACAAAATAGAAAAGTTGTATTATATATGAATAATACTATATTACCATTTAGAGGACCATTCTAAAATGACACTAGACAATATGAACATTGTTTTCTCCAAATACTATTTTCCACTGTCAGCCATTGGATCAAGGAATTATTCATAATCAAAAGGCTTCTAACATTCACAAACAGTGAAAGTTCATTTGAAGATACAGAAAAGGGATTAATTAAACCAGCATTTAAGTTTGGATATCAGCAACCTGGAAAAACGTTTCATCAGCTACAATTTCAAAATGTTTAGCAAAAGCAAGATCCTTGGAAAATGTCTAGCAAGTCGAAGATTTCGATGAGGTAGTTGAAATTACATGATGGATCAGTCAGTGTTAAAGTGTGCAAGAAGAGGTTGTGATCCTTTTTTGTTTTGTGTTAGATTGTATTTAGTATATCTATTAATATAATTCTTCATGATCATATTGTTTAAATGTATTCCTCTACAAAATAAAAGCATGGCACTATATACAGGATGTGTCCTTTCTTCTAGGCAAGTGATGAAAACTATATTACTATATATAAACTACATATATGAAAACTATGTTACGAAAAAATCTTATTCAACAGTACAAAAAAGCTAAAATTATTTTCTACTATCACTTACCACTGATATTATATGTTCCTGTTTACTCGCAGTACAGTTGTCAACCTCAAAAAAAGGCAACGAATCGTTCTGGCTCCTCTTCCCGCACTGATTATTGAGAAAGTCGTTTAAAGCTGACGATGCGCCACCACTTGGCGACATTGGGGTACTAGATCTCGATAAAATCTCTGGCTACAAAAGGAAACATCTCAAAAATTATTCGATGATGCATATTCACACCTACCTGGTAACAAACTAAAGACACAGTCAGTTTTTCCACAACCTGACTTGGCTTAAATCTCTGAGCACCTTTGGAAACTTTAGCGAGTTGATCCCACAATTTAACCCAAATATCACTTCTGTAAGGTACTATTCGTTGCTGAGGTGACAGTAGCATCATCGAAGCGTTCCACAGGACATCTTGAGAGAGACATATCATGTGGTTGTCCAATTCAACTTCCATATCAGATCCAATGCGTAGCGATGTTATAGGTAGCAAGTTGATGAGTTTATTCGCATCAGAAGGCAGATTTCTTTGAACCGACGCGTAAGAAGTACCTATGAGGTATTCCTTCAACATCTGAGGAAATCCTAGAGTAAACGGTCGCTCAGCTTGCCAAGAAATTAACTCAGATGCGCTGGTTATATTATCAGAATGCAGAATGAGATAGTGAAGGATCGACAATTTGTTTTCTAAAAGTGTATCACTCTTAAAAGTTTCTACCAGTACAGAAGTAGGTACATTTACGTCAATTAAATCTAAAGTCGCTAAATTAACGACGTACTTTATATCCATCGACACAACAGGTGCTAAACACAACAAATGCGTTTCAACGTCTGTTATTATAGGCTTCACCGTAATGTGACAGCAAGGCTCATGCATTAAGCCAATGTCTAAAAGGTGAGTACAAATTTCAGGAATGAAAATAAGCAGATGATCACCTAAAGAAAACTATGACTTAGTAACAATTTGTCATAAAACGAAAAACTTTACCAGTCAGTGTAAACAACGGCCTAATTTTCTTAGCTCTATTCCATGGAATTTCCGGAATAACGCAATGTATCACGCAACTTTGATGCAAGACCGTTACTGAGTACGCAAAATGTACTGGATTTGTGTCATCGTCATTTAACTCGACGACTGGCTGTATTGGCTGGAAGTTAATGGATAATTCTTAGTCGCTTTTGTTTAAAAGATATATGTGTAAGTACCTGATATAGGTAATGATGGCAAATACAGACAAATCCATTAGAATCTGTAAGTACAACGAGGTCTAAAGCACAATCGTGTATTCGCAGTGGGACTGGATCATCTTCATAGATGAAGCAAGAGCCGTGCAGAGACGAAAAGTGTGGCAAATTCAATGGTATGTTTAACTAAAAAATGCAAGTTTTAAGCATACTCATGGCGGGAATATAAGATGGTGTGCTCACGCGCATCGCTGCGACCGGTTGGCAGGGTCTGTGACGTCACTTGCGAGTATTTTTTACCGCCTTGTAGTGCGTAAAGCATAGACGGCAAACAATTAAAATAGATTTAGAATTATTATGCACCGCTCTTTGGTTCTCCAACGATAGGATATCCTTGGCCTACAATTTATTAATGTTGTAGTTTAGAAAAAAAAGACAATTCACATTTTTAAAATAATTTATTAGCAGTATGAATAACAAACTTTCCACATAAACTATTTTGGAAGTAACATTTACTACCAAAAATTGTTAAAATAACCAACAGAAGTACAGCACGTTCCAAATTTATAAGTAGATACATTTTAAATAAACTACAAAAATTGTAATTGTGATTGTGAAATCGGGTCTATGTCCTATGTATTTGTGAACTTGGACATTTTGCGTCATCGTGTAAATTTCTAAACGATTTTGGTGGCATTTTGTTCAGAAGTTTGTATTTCATAGGTACGAAAAAACATTTGCTCTCAAAATGTTTGGAACAAATAGCAGCTAAAATAAAATAATTATATCAAAAAACTTCAATTAATTTATTATTTTTTATTATTAAACATACCATAATAAATTAATCGTATCCTGACGTTTACAAGCGTAGGCCCATTGCCTTGCTAGATTTTGATTCTTCAGAAAACTATAAAATTTGATATCTCCTGCTGATTTCCTTTTATTGTGGCTTTTCCAGTCCACCACAGCACAGTTTGGCATTATGTAAGATTTTACAGATATTATGTATATTGTAACGTTATAATTATTGTATGTATAACTAGTCGAAAAATAAAACAAATAAAACCGAAAACAGACCAAGCAAATACGTTTCACTCTGGCACACAAACGTACGAAAACAAAACTAATAACTTAATGCAATGGTGCAAGCTTATGCTTGCTTGTGCAGCCGTTTAAAAGAATACTCGTGGGTGACGTCATGCATGGTCGAAACGTAAATTCGTCTGTCTGGTGAGCACACCATCTTATATTCCCACCACGAGCATACTCCATCTCCACAAATAACGATCTCAGAAACATCATGATGAGAATTGCGTGATAATAGAATAAGTAGAGGTAAAAAATCCAGGGCTGTATTCTGTGGCCAAAAATAAAGGTTTTTTTGATAATACAAATGTGGGGTCTTAGGACAGCCATTGTCCAGTTATAATGTATCAAAAATAAAATATTCAGTTTTTTATTTCTAAACCATTTGAGATAATTTAGTCAAGCTCGGTGTGTGAGACAAAAAATTACCAGCTTTAGAAACTTACCAGTGGCGGAGGTGTGGGTATCATCGATCTTTATTATTTACCAAAAAAATATATATCACCTAGTATAAAGAAACAAAAAGTGAAGATAATACAATGGCGCATAAAATAACCTTTAATATTATACAGGGTGATATATTTTTCCTTGACAAATAATGATGATACCCACACCTCCGACACCGAGGGGAAACCACTAACGTATTTTACTGTACAAGCTGTAAGTAATTAAAGATACTTTTTGAATTTTTTGGGTATTTGTGCATATTTATAGGTATTTTTCCAGTATTTTTAGGTACTCTGTCTATTTTTGGGTATTACGAAGATAATTAATGGGTATTTTCGAAGAAAATTAGGATTTTCCCGCCAATTTTTAAATACAATGGCGATTGCGCATGCGTTATGACGATGGCACAGTTTGAATATAACTGACCAATGGCAAATATAAAAATTATTAAAAATATATACAGAAATATTTTCTAGATATTAAATAGTCTGTAAATTTTTTCTGAGGCATGTTAAACCACTATGTGGCCCTTTACTGTCTTCGTAAGCCTTTAGTTTAGAAAATAATATAGGGTGATTCGAATTAGATATTGCAAAAGTAATGCCACTCCCTCAAATCAGTTTTTTGACTACTGGATGTTCTGTATAGAAATTTCAATAGATTTTTGTGGGTGAGTGGAACAACTAAGAACTAATGTTTAAAATTTAAAGTAAATTTAATTACGAATTCAGTTCGAAATAAATCGCCAATTCGCAATTAAACAGTGCAATTATTATTGCAATAGATTATACAGTACAGTACCGTATATGTATAAGCAAGTATCATATGAATGTTTTATAAGGCATTTACGCAAAAAATATCCACTCACATACTAGCACATTCCTCTCTTCTGTTAACAAATTTTAATAAGGTATAATTTGTTAAACTTTATCTTTAAATTAATATATTACATATTATAGGTACGATACGATGTGTTAACGATACGTTGGGTCAAACTTCACCGACATATTCTATTGATGAAAGTTGAATGAAAGTCTATAATCAAAATTAAAATATTGCTAAATTAGGTTTTCCTATCATATTCATATTCTATTTAATAAAAAAGAAACCTTTTTATGTAAACAACAATTATCTAATTCTAGTGATAGATGACGAAAAAAAAGCTAGGGCTAAAATTGAATTCTCCCTCTATACCATCCATTTATACTTGTCCATAAAAGAATTTTGTTGTACCCGATGAGTATTTGGGATCCGGACAATAATTTTAGGGACACCCTGTTTAGACGGAATATTATGATTTCATAGGTGAGGATGTAGTTTGTTTTTAGTTAGCTTGAAGTGGGCATAGGATAGATATTGGCATCCTTCTTGGGTGCGCCAATGGGTTTATGATACAGTTTATGTAATACAAAATGTTATTTTCAGATGTATTCAGATCGAGTTGAGGGATCGATCTAAGTATCAATTCCACGATCACTCTCAATATGATAATCCACAATATCCTACTAACTTGGACACGAGTTTAGATATGTTTACTTATACCTACTGAATAAGGATTAGAAACTAATTTTCCCTTAAAAAGTTATATATTATTTACGTAGATCTGTAGATGAAATAATTTCTAAAGAAATATGAGACAGTTTTGGAAAATTGAAGGTATATTAAGTGAGCTCGTGGGTCATTTAATGTATTTTTCGTTTCTTAGATGTCTGGGTATTTAAGGGTGTTTTTGGGTACTATTTGGTATTTCTGAGTATTTAACGATATGTTTAGGTACTTAAGGATATTATTGGGTAATAGTCATAGGTATTCTTTGGACATTTGGAGGTAATTCGTGATTTGTGGGTATTTTTGAGGTATTTGCTTATTTGATGAGGTATTTTTTTGGGTATTTACGGGTAATATTTTTAAAAAATGCTATTTTATTGTACAAATTTCAAGCAGTGGTTTACCCCTCGTCCGACACTGGTCGAAGTTTATAAAACTGATGATTTTTTGTTTCATACCTACTGTCATATTAAATGTGTACACCGAATTTGGTTAAATTAAGGTATCTGACGTGGTTTAGAAATTAAAAATTAAAAACAATTTTATTTTACAACACAATGGCTGTCCTAAGACCCTATATTTATATAACCTTTATTTCTGTCCACAGAATACGCCTCTGGATTTGTAACATTTACTTAAGAAACATCGTAGTGTATGTAAATACTTACCACAGTTTCATGAGGTAATTCATCATTGAACTGCAATCCCGATAAAGTAGGAGTGACTTTTGATCCTGTATCGTCCGGAACTTCCTCTTCACCTTCCACCAAGCACCTACCTCTTTTTCTATTATGAATATAGTACAAAGTTTGTTGTAATGGATCCCACTGGGCCCACATAAACATTCTTACCAAAGATTCATAAGTGAAACTGTCTATTTCTAATTCTCCATCAGGAGTCCTAATTTGATATTGCAGTATACCTTGAAGAAAAAAACCGAAATTTTTTCTGTTTCAAAATATAAAGAAATATTTCCTTGTCAGAAATTCAGATAAAAATAATATAGTTTTGAAAGACCTAAAATTATTGTGTTCCTTTAAAGTAGTATAATATTTAAATACGCTGTATATTGTTTAAATATACTTACATTCTTGGTGAATGAAAATTAAAAACTTAACAGGTTGGTTTTCCAGTAAAATCGATTGCTTTGGGTATAAAAACTGCACCATTATCTGTTTAGACCTATCAAGTTGCAAATCGCACACATTACTAAAATCATCATTGATCCTATACAGTTTTGGTTTGTAAACGTACTCTTGATCCCCATTGCTCTCTTTAACAACAAAAGCTAGAATAGTCTTATGGCTATTGATAGAAGCCTGTATACAGTTTACTTTCTCGTTAAATGAGTAAACCGGTGTCAATTGATTTCCTTCATACGAGTATAAGCCAATGTGTGTACATGTATGTCCATTTTCTTTGTTAGATTGGACCCAGCTAAATAAGAAGGTGCCATCGCGTTCTTGGCCTAGCAAGCGCCACTCGTTTATTTCTTCTGAAAAAGATGTGATATGCTTGACAAAAATCTACATGCCTTAGGAAATTTTTGCATTCAAGTTTCAAGTGTTTAAGGCGGCAAAAAATAGGATTTATTTTCCAGTACATTCTTCAATGTTTTGATTTTAAAACAGAAAGCCTACTTCAAATTTGAAACTAAGGTCTACGGAGACTTCAGATCCTCTATAAATTTAAAATATATGAATTAAGGATATACAGCAGGGTTTCAAAATTAGCCTGCCAAAAATTTGATCAAAATTAACCTGGCAAAAATTTACTTTCAACTCTATCACCAAAAATAAGAATAATTGAGAATCACGGTTAGATTGTGAATATAATGTTTTAAAAACAATTCCATATAATTAAGATATTCTGAAGATATTTATTTGTGGCATAATTTTAGTTTTCTTTAGTTTGATTAGGTTTTTGCCACACTTCTGAAAAAATAAAGATTAATTAAATAGGCCCTTGCGCCAAACGGATATCAGTCATGGGTTATTTTTGAAACTAAGTTTGCCTAACCAAAAAATCTCACACTGAAAAAGCAGGTAAGTAAAAAATAACACAGAAATCACATCACTACTGCGGACACGCTTAGAAAAACGGTCATTTGATTCAATGGGATTCGGGAACAAATTTTAGAGAAGGAAGATAATGCAATAAAAAGAAAATTAAAAGACACCGTGATTATTTTGTTGTAAATAAAAATCTAACATCTCTATGGAAGCAGATAAACAAATTTTAAACTGTCATATTTGACATGCTTTTCATATATTTTCTATTTTGATGAAAGTGCGCGATGGTAATGTGATTTTTATTATTTTTTACTTACCTGCTTTCCAGTGTGAGATTTTTTTGTTAGGCAAACTTAGTTTCTAAACTAACCCTTGATTGATTCGTTTGGTGAAAGGGCTTATTTAATTAATCTTTATTTTTTCAGAAGTGTGGCAAAAACTAAAGGAAAATTCGCATAATTAGTCATAGATTTTCGTAATCAGATAAAAAAAAGTTGAAAATTTTTTTTAAAAAAAGATAGGTACTCTTGATTTACTTCGATAAATAGTTACCTCTTCGATAAATATCAGTTTATTAATTTTCTAGGAGGTTTTATGAAGGTATTTGCCACGCGCAATAACAGAGCTAGATCTAGCGGTCATTCAATCACTACTCCATGCCAGACTGACAAATCACAAACACAAAGCGTTCTACATAGCAGTAGAAACCATTGAAAGCTAGTGACTTCTATCGCGATTCGGCGATAACGGCAGTATTCGTCAGCTTATTTGACACATATTACAGATGTTTTTAAAAAAATTTGAAGTATTAATAGCCTATATTAAAGTTCAAAAATTTTACATATAATCACATTACCGATATGCACTTTAATAGTGTCAAATAAGTCGCCAGTATTTTCTCACAGCCTACTAGGGATATTTTGCCTATTTATAGTTTGCATCTTAAATTTTTGGCATTTTTTCCTTCTTTTTTTATCGTAGAATCTACAGTTAAATTTTGGCAGAGTAACTTCGGCACATCCTGTATTATACAAAATTGTGACCCCTACAAACCGCACGCTACTGGAATCTAAACACGAAACGTAATAGTCATCGCGTTATCGGTCACGATATTGATCATGCGCAACGGTTTTCACGTCCTCGACCGCGTAGTAAGAAATCGATACATTTCCGAGATAATAAAGCGTTTTGTCGCAATATTATGTCAATATGTTTGGTACGTACTTCAATAATCATTAATATAAACTATTTATATCATTAAATACACATAACTTACCCCCGTTAGTGCTCTCTGATAAAAGCGAATACAATTTTGAGGCCAAGTTGTCCACCGACACCATTCTGCTTTCACTGCGCTTATGTATTCGATAGGAGAAAGTGGGGAAATTTCGTAAACATAATGATTATGTCACAATAAATAATAATTCAATTACAAATACAAATGTTATTCATTTGAATCTAAAATTGAAATAAACTTAAAATTAAGCAATTATTATTATTTTTCTTTTATAAATATATAAATTTTCCATCAGTTTTGATGACATAACAAAGTGTTGTTATCTCCTTTTGATTGATGTGCATGATAATATTTAATTATATCATAACTTTTGTGAAAACATTTTATTGTCTGGTAAATAATCAAATTATAATGACCTAACAAGTAAAAAAATACATGTACTGAATTGGATAGTTCTAATTATTATCAAACCAAACAGACGACAACATTCTTACTTTAAGAGCACTATTTTGTGAAACTATCATTATGACTTGATACAATTTTAATTCAGCTACATATAATAAAATAAATACCTATATGGCACAAAACTTCAGCGGCTTATTTGAATTTCGCGGGATGATTTGAATTAGCCAATTACCGTTGTTTATTTCACTGAACATGAAGTTCTTAGACTCAAAAACACTAGATTATTGGATAAAACAAGCAACCGAGAGATGGCGCAGTTTTTCTTCAATTCATAGAGACAAGGTTATTATATTATTTTGAATATATAATTGTAGTTCATATTTCTCTATTACTTTTTTTACGGTCTCTGATTTCTATAACTCGTTCAGATATTTTATCATACATTATACTAGTTAGACAAGTTCCAGGACTTTAGTAGCTAAATTTTTTTTGAATCTGAATATTATGAGCGGATATTTTATTTAGGATGAGTGGTTAAAAATGTGAATGATCAAGATGTTGTACTTCTATAGTTTACCTCTGCATACAGATTCATTTTGGCGGTATTATAAAATATTATCAAGAACCATAGAAATAAGGATACGCAGAAGCTTCCCTTTAAGAGTAATTATAAATTAAAATTATAGATGCTACTCCCTCTGGTGCTTTTGTGATAATCGAGTTCTCAATTCCTAGATACGTTTTCCAGACGCTTTAGGCATCGTCGGTTAAATCGCAACACCCGTGCTTCTTCTAGTCTGTTCCTTTGCCCATTTGCAGTGACTCACCGCGCATGGCAGCACAAATGACGTAGTTGGATATAGTCGTCAATTATTTCATAGAAATAATGACAAATGTCAAATATTTGTTAAGGTGTACATTTCTGTTTACCTCACATTTTTAAATTTATAGCTGAGATTGGCTGAATTTAAAGACCCGCCGTTTTCAAATTCAACAAATAAGCCGTCTTGATTTCAGGTTATAGTAAAAAAATTGTGATTTTTTAAAAAGATACCAAACAGCTCAAAGTAAACTAAAATGTCTATTGTTACACAATATGAATTTTGAAAAATTGTGAACTTGGGGATTTTTTTTTGATGCGTTCATAATTTATTGCATAAAAAATAAACAAAATATGCAACACAAAACGAAAGAACAGAAAAACAAAAAAATAAATAAATAAATGACATTTTTTTATTATTACATTTATTTCCAATACATTTGAATTAGTCTAGTTTTGACAACTTTATTATAGAACATGAGTATAAATACATTAATAAGTAAAAAAAAATACAAAGCTAAGCACGAGCCAATTTTGTTAGGTGACGTTTTACATATAACAATTGTGCCTCGCTTTCCAATTTTGACAAAGCCGCCACAACCGGAGCCATTTGTGCGGTGTGAGTTTCATAGTTAGAACCAGCCGCCTTCCGTTTCTGCCCGTACACAACTTTTCCGTCGAAATCATCGTGGGGAACCTGTATATCAGGCCCGATCTGTTGAATGGTTACATTTAAATGTTCTTCGATATCTGCTAGATACTGAAAAAAAAAATAATTCAAGATTAAAAAGTTATGTTATCAACCGATAAAGTTACCTGCGGCTCGTTATACCACATGCAGCACCCTTTTACTTCGACTAGGTCCGTATTCCAACAGTTTCTTCCCCTGGTTCTGCACCATTCACCGTGATACCAAACCTACATGAAACATACAAAAGATTGTTAAATTATTATAATAAAAAATATATAGCGTCTACCTTTTCCGGAACGGTACTAACTAAACTGATAGCTAAACCCATTCGTTCCGCTCGACCAACTCGTCCGATTCTGTGAACGTAATTGGATTTTTCGTCGGGCAGAGTTACATTAATCACTAAAAAAAGAAATAAAGTTTATAAATGCAGCATATTGAATAATATACCGCCCCTTCTTGCACACAACTTTCCAAAAAATGAAAATAAAATGAAAAATGACTACATGGCTGCCATACTGTTCTAAATTGTAAGCATTTTTAGGTGCGACGTTAAAGTAGTTTTACATTTCAGTTACAAACAGTATTATAAATTGCAAGCATAAAATCGCCATTGATCATTTAAATTTGTATGTTGATCTCCATACATCATAGGAGGTAGGAGCTGCAACTACCGTTACTAGTTACTAAAGTATGGCCATTTCAAATACAAGTCCAATTATATCAAAAGTGCTAAATGCAGAAACAATATATACATTTACAATAGTAGTAGGTGTTATCCAGAATCCTGCATTACATTTTTTTTATTCGAGTAAATAATTTACTTATAAATCCTTGTCTAACTGCACTCTAATTCTTGTCTATATTGCCACTTGACTGTACCTAAATTCACGTGTATGAGCATGGCTATTAGTGTTGCCTGTTGTAATCTTTTTTAAACCAATGGGGAAATTACATGATTTTTGCATACAGACATTGGTATTGAATAAAGTTGCAAAATAGACTCATAAAATGGTCATTGAAAGTGCATTTTTCCGGGCAAAAGAAAGTATTGTGTATTGTGCATTGTATGCACAAATACAGCATACAGCATCTTAAAAAAATATTTCACTGTGCCAAAAAATAAAAAGAAAAATGTGGTGTGGGGCGATGAAGTGCGACAAAAAGAAGCATTGCAACATTGTTTGTGAAGATCATTTTAATGTAAGTTTAATTGGAAATATATAAGTAGGTAGATTTAAGTTCGTCGAAAAAGATAAAATTGCAAAGAACAGATAAAACCTTTCTATTAAGCTACCAGAATGTATATAGGGCGTTTAGAAAATCAATGGTAAAGCAAACTTAACAAAAGTAATAAATTAGGATTTTTTAAAAATGTTTTAGAAATTAAATCAGCAATAAAAAATTAATTAAAAAAAATATAAATGTTATTATTACTTTTATTATTTTTCAAACTAAAACAATTAGTTTAATGTGAAATCAGATGACATCATTTTGTAAATTATGTATATTGTAAATAAAGAAATAAGCAAGGGGCGTTTCGCTGTCCAGATTTTGTACACCAAAATTCCTTCCTTGCGGAAAATGCACCAAAATGCCTCCGAAATGCCACAAATTACCTCAATATGCTAAACAATTGTCGAAATACCCCCGAAATGCCCTAAATGCCACCGAAATGTTACCGGAACACCAGAAATACCACAAAATGCCTCTAAATGTCAGGAAATACCTCGAAAAGCCTTATGTTTTTAGTTACCATTTTCTGTCCTAATTGTATTATTTATCATTTTTATACAGGGTATCCGTTGAAAAATAGGCCAAACCTTACCACTAGATTCTACGACGAAAATTAATTGGGGAAAGTCATGCAATGTTGCTCATTAAAGCTTAGTTTTCCAGATACAGGGTGTTGAAGTTGAAAAATAAAAACGATTTTTAGGCATATCTATCTCGGAGATGCATTAAGGTATTTTTGTCTAATTGGGTATGAGGAGTTTTAATGACAACTTACTTCATTTCCTGCGACTTCACGTCAATATGAAAAAAACAGTGGCGTGCAAACTATATTTTCGAGATTCTTTTCTAAAAAATAAATGTGCCACTGCATAAAGCGGAAATAAATAATGTTTTTAAAATTTTCAATGATTTTTTCAACAAAAAAGGTATATTTATTGAATATCGCTGAGAGACACCGTTTTTGAAAAAATAAACTGCGTTTAAAGTAGGCAAGGATGTGCAGTTCGTCGATTACGTAACTCCATTAAATTGCAACTTATGTTATAGAAACATAATTTTTTGATAATTAAATAGCATTAACAATCATTATACTGTTTACATAATATATTTCAAGCATTACAGTTGTAAAATATATCACACAATTAAGAAAACTAAAATTAAAGTATAAATATTTTTTGTATGGCATAAGTAAATAATAAAATATAACAAGAAAAACTATAAAAAAACATTAATAAACATTAATAATGTTTAAGATTATTTTCAATTATTTGACTAAAGACATGTTCGATATCTTTCTAAGAAATTTCTCCAAACAGTAAAAAATGATGGGTTCATGTTTCTCATAGCATTTACAGCTGAAACTATTCTTTGCCATAGTTCATTTCTATTGTTGAGAGAGGCAGCACTATAAACCATGACCTTAATATAACCTCAGAAAAAAAAATCAATCGGATTTAGATCCGAACAACGTGGCGGCCATGGATGTTCATTTTCTTTTTCTATCCATCGATGATGAAATATGTTATCTAAACGCTTTCTTACTATTATAAGATAATTAGCAGGGGCGCCATCATGTAAATACCACATGAGCACTAATGTTCAAAGGAATTTCTTCTAGTAATTCAATTAAATTAGATTGTAAAAAGTGCAGATAATGTTGACCGTTTAAAGATAGATGCCCGAAGTTCATATTGCCCAAGAATCTGATCGTCAAATATTCCTAACCTAATTTTGAACTTAAACTCATGCTGAAAGTGTCGTACAATGATTTCATTTGGATTTTTTCGGCCCATATATGAAAAGAATCCCTTAACATATCTCCGAGATATGTCTGGTAATCGTTTTTATTTTTTCAACTTCAACATCTCGAAAACTAAGCGTTTATGAACAACATTCTAGGTACGCATTAATTTTTGTCGTAGAATCTAGTGGATTTGGTCCATTCTTTATATATTCTAAGCCGGCGCTGTTAAATACATATCTGACTATACTTCAATTTAGTGTAAATTTTCGAATTCGGCATGTTAAAAATTTCGTTACATTATCTCGAATTGCTACCATTGAATATAAACATATTTCTTGTCTGAATCGCCTGTAATATTTGCTCATAATTTCCGGACACCCATATAATATGCATGTATGCACCTAGATATTTTGAAAAGTCTTCTGGTTTGCAATAAATCTCCTTTGTCAAGTTATCGACTCACCCTATACAAACATACACTGGACCCGCTTTGCCTATTTACATCCGTTTTTAACTCTTATACAATGTGTACAACTATAGAAGTCGTGAGTCGAAGTGAATTAGGTCTCGGATTAGATTAAACTCAAAGTCGGTTGAAAACGAAGTTTACAAAAAACAGAAATAGTTACCTATTATAATTAAATAAGTGGTTACTTACTTACATGTTTTTTTATTTTGAACCAAAGAAATGACACTAAGGTACAATGTTCAACATTCATGAGCCTAGTTGGTCAGCCTGACGCCTTGATATCGAATTATACAATCCATCTCAACGAGCACCTCGTGGACAAACTATTACGCGTACACACACAATACAAAAATTCTTTCAAAAATGCTCTTAAATGCCTCTAAAATACCCCCAAAATGCCTCGAAATTCCAGAAAATACCTCGAAATGCCCTTAAATGCCCCTAAATACCAGAAAATTCCTCAAAATGCCCTAAAATACCTCAGGATTCAAGAAAATGGCTCAAAATGCCTGCAATGTGTACACAAAAATGCCTCTGCGAAACACCCCTCGGGGCGTTTCGCTGTCCAGATTTTGTACACCAAAATTCCTTCCTCGCGGAAAATGCACCAAAATGCCTCCGAAATGCTACAAATTACCTCAATATGCTAAAAAATGTTCGAAATACCCCCGAAATGCTCTTAAATGCCTCTAAAACACCCCAAAATGCCTCGAAATTCCAGAAAATACCTCGAAATGCACTTAAATGCCTCTAAATACCAGAAAATGCATCAAAATTCCCTAAAATACCTCGGGATTCAAGAAAATGTCTCAAAATACCTGCAATGTGTACACCAAAATGCCTCTGCGAAACACCCCTCGTTATTATCATTATCATTTTGATTATTATTATTATCATATGAAATACATAAAATGAAAATGCCACTTACTGAATGGCAATCCGCTAATATCGAGTCCCCTAGCGGCGACATCCGTGCAAATTAAAAATTTCACCCTGGATTGCTTGAACTGCTCGAGATTGGCCTTACGCTCGTTCGGCTTTCTATCGCCGTGGAGGCATACGCAGGAATACTTGTTCCTATCCAGTTGCTTCATATATTTCTCCAAATTATCGCAGTCTAATTTGGTACGGCAGAAGATGATAGCCCTGTCCATGTTGTGGACATCGATCGCTCTTATACAGTACTCTCCTAAAATTTGGTAAAAACAAGTCATGATAGAGAAACGTTATTAATCTAAAATTTTAAAAGAGACAAGTAATTTTCAAAGAAACATTATTAATTTGTACCTTTCAGTAATTTCACTGCTTCGCTCATAGTTTCAGGGGTGTTGTTTCCCGGTCGGACGTTATCCTGAGCGTGAACTCCGTCCGTGAGAATATGTCTCCTTAGGTTGTGCCAACTCTTATCCTTCTGTGGGTCAACATTTACCACGACGTGATGAACAGTTTCTGGTACGGCGTCTTCACCTTTCAAGTCCACCCAAGTTGGGAAATACATGAGCTTTTCCTAAATGTTGAAAAAAAAAAACGGTACATTCCTACTGTAAAGAAAATTGAAAATGCAACCGCAAAATTTATCTAGAGTCCAGTTTTACTGTATATTATGCACAAAATTAATTTTCGTTACTTACAAACAAAAATCTGCTAATAGAAAAAAACTAAAGTATTTAGAAAAAAATAATAAATTTTACAACAAAAATGATACAAAGACATATGAAAGACATACGGTATGCAAAGTTTGGTAAGAATTAAATGTCAATTGCAGACAAGAGGACGGAGGATTAAACCAAATTCCACCATTACCATTTTTTCAACTTCAAAAGCGTTCAACATTGTATCAAGAGAGAACAAATACCTCAATCAAGTGTAGCTGGTTTTGTATTTATTTCAAGCAGTGAGATTTTCTTATTCATATTGCTTACTCTAAATAAACGGCAACTCTGCTGCTCATGATACTAATAAGTGACATCATCAAATTATGCAACCCTATATGTAACTGTGAAAAAAACTTTAAACACAGACACAAGAGGAGGGCAAGTGACCACCGTGAGTGGGGAAATGCACGTAACCCTACCCGGGAACCCGGGCCCTTAACCTAAAGTAGTACAGTATCGATCGGGATAGAGTGTAGATCGATGTTACCTTATTCCGTAAATATTTATTGTTATTTGTGTTCTACAGCTGAGTAAAGAGTGTTAACGAATCAGGTGTTTTATTTAACAACTAACGCACATTAATTTACAGCAACGATATATTTATTTTTGCGCCATTTTATGATTTAAATTTCTACTTCAAATTATGACCGAAATATAATATGTGACCAGTCATTTGGCCATCATTAATTGCTTTGAAACCGAATCCAACATATTGGAATACTTACCGCCATTTTTTTAACTTCAAAAGCGTGCAGTGTAGCACTGCAAACGATCATTTGCAGTCGTCGCCCGTCTGACGTTATTTTAGGCATTTGTTTATGCAGTCTTTCGATCAGATCCGTGTAGCCCTGTTTCAGTAAACCGTCTGCTTCATCCAGCACGAAAAAGCGACAGTTTGACAGAGATAAGTAACCTGAAATTATTTAAATAGACGGTTCGGTTTAATTCAGATTTTTGCGTTACTGACCTCCTTGAATCAAATCTTCCAACCTTCCAGGTGTTCCGACGATTATATCAGCACCGATATTCTGTAAATGTGAGATTTGTTCTTTAACGTTTATTCCACCGATCACTAGCAATTCACGAATCACAGGATCTTCTAAATACTTCTTGAACTTCTTTATTTGGTTACTAGTCTGTTCGGCTAGTTCCCTAGATGGCTGAAATATGAGGTAGTTATGAATTATTCCAATGATAGTGATATGTTACCTCGATAATAATAGCTTGTGGTGCGTTATTGGCAATTTTAGGAGTGCTACCGGCAGTACCTCCTTGACCATTCGTATTCGTCACAACTTTGTCGGAATGAGCCGAAATTATCGGCTGATAACCTTGTGGTAAACTATGTTTAAAGTCCTTATTTCCAAAATTAAATTCCATTTCAGCATTCTAAAGAAAAAAAAAAAAAAAAACTTACACATTCAATAACAAATTTTAAATGACAAAGAATAATGCCTACTTTTAGAACAACAGCCGGAAACATCCCGTTTCTAATCAAGTTCTTATCAACTGTAAAAGCTTTTCCTAAATCCACACCATTTTTATAGAATCTAACTTCGCCATTATCCGCATCTAGTAAGCAAGTAATAACGTCACATTTACCGAATGCTTCACCGTAGTTATCAAACTGTCTATTGTTGGATTTTTTACCCGTCCCTCCAAATCCAAAACCCAATCTAAAAAACATTTTGAATAACTATATTTTTAAAGCAATTTGTCAACATGCCTGTCAGTGCCAAGATCCAAATTTGCGTCAAGCGTAGACCATCCGACTCTGCATAACCCTTCATCGGTTACGGTAGCTTCAAAGGCCCATTTTCCACTATTCACACCTCGAGTGCATCTCACCCCATGCCATTCTTTCTGTTCTCTGGACTGCACACGTAGACCACAAGGAGCAACTGCCAAGGCATTGCCACGATCTAATATCGACATAGTCCATGGAGGAGCTGCAAAAAATAAATATTATATATTTTGAGATATATCTATTATGGTTCATCACTTACAACAACTTTCTGCGGCAGCTTTTGCTGCTTTTCCTGATTGTATATCCTTCAGAGTTTCCCATACAATCTGTATGATTGGCAAACAGAACGCAGCAGTTTTACCACTTCCAGTCTCAGCGGCCATTAATACATCTCCTCCTCCAAGTACCAAAGGTATTCCTTCGGCTTGAATATCTGTAGGTAACCTGCAATCATAAAAGAAATAAATAATAAGTAATGTACGACTTGCGACATATACTTACGTCCATTCTAATTCTTCTATAGCTTTTGCAATTTCCGGAAGGACACCAAATTCTAAAATGAAAAAACTGTATTAGCAAGATACCTAAATAAGAAACTTAATTTTTACCCTCAAAAGCGGTCATTGTAGGATGCTCAACCTCACAGTTTGATTAGTATAGAATATATGTTTTGTTTCGTCGGTAAGCAATTCAGTTCTTTACTTATTATTTAAGTTAAAGGATAGCCGAATATGAACACAGAACCATAACCACATGATAACCACAAAATGTCAATATTGTCAATATTGCAAAGCATCAACCACAGACCGTGAAGAATTGAAGGAATACACAAAACAGAAATAGCAGAAACATTGATGTAAACTCAATGGAACATGGAACTAATGTAGTTCTGCTGGAAATATTTGTTTGCTGAGAAAACCACAAAACATATAACTGAGCAAACCCTACATAAATAAAACGAATAAGGTTGAAAATGCTTTGTTTTAGATCTTATGGCCATTTCCACCGTTTGTTTTAAGCTACGCTTACGTTTTAAGGAACCTTAAAAATACAATTTGCCTTCCACCGTTTGCTAAACCCAACATAAAATGTCTTAAACCTTCTTAAATATAAGCCCTCGAAATTGTAGGTTTATCTCTTTTAACGATACTTAAAGGTTCCACATAACCTAATTTAATAAATTGGTTTTATTATTTTTTCACTGAAAAATAAACAAAAAATAATGAACTATGATGAAAATAATATATTTAATAATGATTTAGATATATTAAAAATAATAGAGTATGGGTTTCCTCGAAAAGTGTACGAGAGAAGTGATCACTTCCATAACGATGAATAACTTTTTTTAGAAGATACCGGTTGTATAAAGAAACAGCTGTACATTTTGACCTTAATCGAAGAAGATCTTGAATTTCCAAGTAATATGTAAGCTCTTAAAAAGAATCACTGATAAAATTACAAAAAAAATACATTTATTTTTAATCTTTAGTAATAATTCTGTATCGCCAATAAAGCGGACTTCCTTTTTTTTTTTTCAAAAAACTTTTTTAATGATCCTGCTGTTCTGTGAATATTATTTGGCGACAGTGAGTTAAATTCACCGACTATCATTTTTCTTGTATAGACATTATCGGTTTTTTATTCTCCACCGTACTTTTATAATTTGCTATTATGTTAATTAGTAATAAATACTTTTTCTTCATTGCTAAAATTTGCCAATCGTGGTTTATTTTTTGGGAATTATTTCCATTATAAATCCTACCAATTCGAAAACAAAACTTAGCAGAACAAAATAAAGTCAGAACAGTGAATGAAGTGTCACACTTTTGAGGTTAAGAAATAGTCATAAAGCTAACAATTTGTGCAAAAAACCGAAAAATTATGAATATTGGCTTTTTAGGTAGACTTTACAAATGAAACTTAATAATTGTGCGGTGGAAACATTACTATTTTAAACTAGGCCTAAAATTTTAACCGCCCTTAGTTAACTACACTTAAAAGACAATGCGGTGGAAATGGCCATTTTAATTAAAATATATTTTATGATTTCTATGTTTTAGATGCAGTGCGTATGCTTCTGACGGTTGGAAATTGATTCTTGTGTACTACGAAGAGAGCTAAAAGCACTTTTACTTTACTCTATACGAAAGTAACTTGTAAGAACTGACCCTACTTCCTTGGTTACTCAATCAATACTCTACACCACTACTTTACTCTAACTCATCAGCAGTTAGCATAGAACTTTTAATCCATAAACTAGTTTAGAGTCTATTGACGACTTCGATTTATATGCACTAAGAACGTGTAGTGCGCACCGATATAACGCAAAGTTTGATGCGAGTGCTATTAAATTTTGCCGGGAATACTCCGAGCATGCAACTAAATCGAGATTTTAGTGCACAATACATAACCGCATTATTTGATAAAACGTTACCAAAATTAAAAAGTATATGGATCTATACACGCTTAAAATTGAAAAAATAGGCACTAAACGCAGAAGAAAATCAAAAGTATCAATTGATTATAATAAACTACTATAAAAATGCAACAATGTATGCGTTTCAGCTGTTATAGTTTTTTCCAAATTTGTTTTTTGGATAAACACTGTTTTCTCAAAATCGTCAATTATAATAATGTACATCAGTTTTTCTGCTTAATCATATTTTTTAACTAAAGACAAAACAAGTAGTACCTACAAGCAGTAATTAAATAAGTCTAAATATTTTGTTCTATATAACTATTATTAATAATAACATATTCCTCTTCAGATAAACTATCTGATGAAGAAAATAAGTTATTCAGAAGAATTACATTTAAAAAATCTTATATAAAAAATACTACCGCCACATTAAACTTGCACTCCACGATTGAACTGACTATTTTCTCAGTGCAAGAATATTTGCATTTTCACCGAATTCAGTGCGAACTGACCTCTAAACCGAACACTTTCCACCAGCAGAGTGCGCACTCAAAATGTAAATCGAACACAGAAGTCGGATACAGTGCGCACTTAGTGCAAAAGTGCATGTAAATCGAAATCGTCGTATTATGGCAGACATTTTTTGAAGTGGTAAATTTGAATTTCTAAAGTGAGTATTGGAAGGAAATTATTTTGCTGCACGGGTATTTCTCTCTCTTATCTGTGCACGGGTAGCACCAAGTTATATGTTTTGTGGGCAGCACGAGAAATATATATAGCATATGGTAAGTAAGTTATTGATTTTCTTCTCGTTTTTATATCTTATGTTAGTTATCTTACATTTTGTGAGGTTATGTTTAGTTTTCGACTTTCTGCGTTTCTGCTATTATAGCCTAGATCCTAGATTATAGTCTAGTATACTGTGGTCTTAGTGATACATGTGAAAATGGGTCATGATTCTGAAATATTAGCGTTTCTTAATGTACACAAAGATCAACTTATTGCATCCAATATCCCACAACATTTTTGGAAAACTTTATATAAAAAACTTGTTCACAAAACTTTTAATGCTGGGAACACATTTCAAGTTTTAAAACTAGAATACGATCAAGAACGACAGCTCCATGAACCCATTTGGGCTCTACAAGCTTTATCTAAAATAGATTGTTTAGATTCGAAACATATTTATCTCATCGACCATGCTTGGACATACCGTGCTGAGAAGGCGAAACAAACATTAATGCTTCATGATTCGCTTAGGGAACGTTTGCGTAATATGTTTGATTTAAGGGATACTGACAAGATGCAAAAACAAGATTTGGTCGATACAATCTTCAATCGCACATGGAAATTTAACAATATGTACACAATCGGAAATGCAACAACCGTAGAAGACAAATTACCAGTTTGGTATATTATGGATGAAATTGGCATTTCCGTTTTACATAACGATAGTCCAAATTGTCGAATAGTTCCCTTTTACTATAGCGATGAACAGATCACTTATTCATTGCTGTTTCCTGTTGAAGATATCGATGAAGCCGACTTAATATTTCGTGATTATGCAGAGGGCATAACGGATGATGAAAAGAGATCAGCATATCTACTACCATGGTTGCCTAAGTCATTTAAACATTGTAGTATATATCCACCAATGCCAGGGGAAGACTACTTTTTATCTGGCCACGTGAAAGAAAGTTTACCAATTTTGTCTAATTTTTCAAAAAAGAACGAGACGAAATCTGTTCTTAAAGTTTTTGCACAGTATAGTTTAGTGAAAGACTTTCTAACTAACAACAAGTTTGAAATTGTTGAAAACGAGGATGAGGCTGATATATTGTGGCTAACTGAACATTTCAAAGACTTTGAAACATTAAGTAAAACTCCTGAAAAATTTATTAACCAGTTTCCGTTTGAATATGTTTTAACGGTAAAGGATCTACTTTGTATAACGTGTAGAAGAAAGAATTCTGCAAAGTGGTTGCCCGTGACTTATAATTTATTCACGGAAATAACCAATTTCATAAGCTACTTTCAACAGAGGCTCGATGAAGGGCAAGACAATTATTGGATTGTAAAACCGTGCAATTTAGCAAGAAGTCTAGATATACACATCACCGACAATTTGGATTATATAATGAAGCTCGCTACGACTGGTCCAAAAATTGTACAGAAGTATATAACGAATCCAGTTTTGTTTTACCGTCCAGAACGTAGTGGTTTAGTAAAATTCGATATAAGGTACGTTATTTTGTTGAAAAGTGTGAAACCGTTAGAGGCGTTCGTATATAAAGAATTCTTCCTACGATTTGCAAATATACCGTTTGAGTTAAGCGAATTTGATAATTACGAAAAACATTTTACCGTAATGAACTACACCGAGAATACACAGTTAAAGCACATGAAATGCGAAGAATTTAAAAAGCACTGGGAAGAACAGTATGGCAATTATCCCTGGGAAACAGTAGAAAACTCTATAGTAAAAATGTTGAAAGAAATTTTAGAGTGCGGAACTTTAGAAGCACCGCCTTTAGGAATTGCCGAAAATCCTCAATCGAGAGCGCTCTATGCTGCCGATTTAATGCTGGAATGGACAGAAAAAGCTGAAATGCAACCAAAGATATTAGAAATTAACTTCACACCTGACTGTAAGAGAGCGTGTGATTATTATCCGGACTTTTATAATGATGTGTTTAATTTATTCTTTACGAATAAAAATTTGGACAGGTTTATAGCGTTATAAATAAGAATTTTAAATTTAAAATTTTGTATGTCGTCCAAGATGGACTTTTAAAATAATACAGCTTTAAAAAGTTTAAAATATATTTATTTAATCAAAACTACCACCTACCTTATCCTTTACTAGACTGTAAAAAAAATAACTATTAAGTATTGAAGAATTAATAATTTTATGCTCTATTACGACATATGAATTTTCTATTAATTAGTGTTTTAACAGGTCATTAATTTTAAATCTGTGAAAGCACTGATAACTAATTATACTTTTGCCAAAACACTAACGTTTGTTTTTCAATGCCAGCGGGCTAAAAAAAGCACAGAGTTAAAAACTGATTAAAAATAGTTTGTATATGTAACTTTTTATCTGCTGAAAAAATGGAAAACATATTTTTAAGTACCGTGCTAGAATTATATCGGGATAACAAATGGAAGGAAATTTTAAAACTGAACGAACATTCCGATAATCCCAATGCTTTAAAATTACTATGGGTATGGCCTAGTGAAAAGAATTTAAATTTTATAAGAACCGTACTAAAGGAACACGACTTAGATGGTATTATATCAGTCGGATGCGGATGTGGGTTATTAGAATGGATTATTAATAAATCTACAGGTGAATATCATAAAAAAAATTGAAGCTTGTGTAATACTTCCGTTATTGGTTTTAGGCTTTGTTGTGACTGGTTACGAGATAAATAAAGATTGGTGGGAGAGTAAATATTCTAATCCAAAATTTATAAATCTGAACTATTGTGAAGGATCTCCAGAAAAAGACAGTTTTAATTCTAACTACGCTTTGTTGTTTTGCTACTTTAATAACGGTCCTGCGTTTGTTGATTATATTAACACTTATGAAGGAAACGTAGTGTTTATAATAGGGCCGGGAAAAGATAGAGGAAGGCATACGGATCCCCAACCTTTTAAAGCAAATTTTGGAAGTGTGAAATGGCGGTTACATGGGTACCAAGAAGTAAAAGATACCAAAGACTTTATAGCTGTGTATGTAAAAGATAGTATGTGATATATTCTAAGAAAGATTATGAAAATATACAAATAAATAGCAAAATTTTATCCATTTTAACTTGCAATATGTAGGTAAGAGAAATGTTTCCTTCCTCAGTCGTTTCTTGAAATTTATTGTTAAAATTTCCATCATTAAACTCTATAATTGTAAAAATAACATTCAAAATACTGAAAAACTATTTTATTTTCAACGACGTTCTTATAATTCCTCCTAATATTAAATGTTTTGTGTTTAATAAATATAAATTAAGTTCGATTAAACATGAAAATATTGTAACAAAAATCTTGTTAAATAAATCGGTTTATGACTATCAAAATTGCTGATAATAGCACCATAAAATGGCACACAATTGGTTAACAATATGAAATTAAATATCTATGTAGGCATTTTTGGTATTAGAGCAATACATGAAGTTTCTGAAATATGTGCGTTACTTCAGAGGTAATAATTAAAATCAAAGCAAAGAAACAAACCATTTTTTTACTAGTCGAAAAGTGTATTTTTAAACACATTTTTAGGAAAATTCTGTCGTTAGAAAGTGTTAAAACATAGCAAGGACTAAAATTAATTCAAAATAAAAGAAATAAACTAAGTCGTGTTCTATTATTCAAATTATTTTTCCATCCCAGATAGAAGCTGATTGTTGATATCATTGGGGTGAGTGGGCGAGTATTTCTAAAAAATATTTTAACGTCTGCTGTCGACTTTTTCTTCGCATTTACTATCATTTTATTAATCAGGCAATAAACAAAATTAAGTTCAACCTGACAAATTATTTTAAATATCTAGCAACAAACCATCAACAAAATAAGTCGGTTGATTTTCTTTCAGCTTATGAATCACAGAGGTGCCAAAATCGGTTGAATGAAGCATCAGGAATCCAATAGTGAATATATAAGAACATTTTTTGAGTTTATCTAATCTATATGTTGAATATTAGAACAGACATTTACTGAATCAATCTACAGTTGATGAAACCTGCGCTGTTGGTAATACTGAACTAGTGATGTTGACCTAGTTTGTGTATTGCAAAGTTAAATAAGAGAGATGCCTTTGAAGAAATGTACTTATTTCAGAAATCTTGTATACGTTCATTATCTGAAGTGGAATAATTGCCAGTATAAACCGTGTTAAATTTTCTTACACTGCAAATATTTTCAGTTTTCCATACTTCTTAAATTTAGTTTCCTCGGTTGCAACTAAAATGTGTATGAAAACCGTCAACATAGTCATACAAAAAAAAATTCTATTTCACTTCACTCACAATGGGGAAGCTGCATGAATTTTATATTGGTTTGAATTGTATTACAGGGTAATCTTCTAAACATGTGTCAGGAATAAGATAGCAAAATTTAATAACAGTCCACATTCTAAACATATGTACAGTGTTGTCTGAAAATGGAAATTGAATACAGATATAAACTAAAGCTCACTGCTTTATTTAGGTATACACGTGCGAACATTGTCTGACGTCACGTCTTCGCTTCGGCGACTAATGTTTTGTGGGGTTGTGGCCAGACTAAATTTTTAAATACTGTTTTTAGGCTTATTTTTCCATGAAATTGTCAGAGACAAACACCATTTCGATTAAAACAATACATTCTTTCTTTTGTACGTATTTGGGATAACCATGCAATTTCCCCATTGGCTTAACAAATCAAATTTAACTACACTATAACTAAATCAAGTTTGATTGCTAAGGTATGAGACATTTGATTGGCTGTTGCTGAGGGATTTAATCAAATCCAGTTTGAACTCCCTCTGACAAACCGAACTTTATAGCAATAAATTGTAACAAAAAACGTAAAATAATTCAACCGTTCGGTTGAGGCTTAATCTTGTGGACAGTAATTAGGTGCGATGTGAACATATCTTTATTAACTGACCTAAACTGACATTCGTGGCACGTGAACATCAAGTCCTTCTCCATCCCGGGGTGTTTGGTTTTTAAGTGTGTCTTGTACGTACTGCTTTGAATGCAGGCGTAAGTACAGTACGTACATTTATACGGCTTCTGGCCTGTGTGACGTAATTTGTGTCGCCTTAACGAATTGTGATCTGAAGTTGTATAGGAACATGTATCACAAGAAAACGGTTTTTCCCCTGCAACAAACAAAATATATGTCACGATTCAAGATTTTAAACTTCATGTGACACCATAGATTTATTAATAAAGGGATAATATGTAATTCTTACATTGTCTTCAGAAAAACCAAAGAGAGACGGGCATGTTTTAAACTTTACTACTGGCAGCATGCACAATGGATCGCCAAGATTACGGCTAATCATCACACCTCAATAAAAAAGCATATTTGTTATCCTTACCTGTATGCTGTCGAATGTGCATTTTCAACGAACTCCTCGAAGAACCCTTATAACCACAATAATTACACAAATACGGCCTGATCTTCTTATGCACTACATCCAAGTGAATTTTAAGTTGTCTTCTATCGGTAAAAGTTTTAGAACACACTTCACATATGTGTAACAACTTATCTGTTTTATTTTTGTGTGTCATTTTGTGGTTCCGTAATTGTTTACTATTTTTAAACGATTTATTACAAACGTCGCACATGTAGCCCCTGACTTCACTGTGGATTAGTTTATGGATGTTATTCAGCTTCGCAAGACTAAACGTTTTATATTCGCATTTGTCGCATGAATACAAATCCATGTCGATTCTATGCAGTCGCCACAAATGTGAGGTTAAGGGCTTCCAAAACGAAAATTTCTCCCCACATTCATGGCACTTGAAACCGCAGTCAGCGTGACAACTGATATGGTAGTTCAATTTGTCTACCTCTTGCAATCGTACTTTACAATTTGGAATAACACACTTATTTAACCGTTTGGAATCTAAATACTTCGTAACATTATGGGGCTGTTTCATAAGGGTATCAAATATCTTTTCACAATTCTTTTGTGTGATGTCGACTTGAGGTAGCACTACTGCCTTACATTCTTTTTTCTGTTGAGTTGTTTCGTCACAAATTTCCGATAGTGGATTAGAAAAATTATCATCACTTGTTACATCGTTTTCACTATTCTCTGTAGTTAAAGCATTTTTAATTGCAGTTAAATCAGGGTCTTTTTTAACACTCTGCTTATCTTCCGTTTTGTCTTTACTGTTGTTTTTGCTAGAATAATAAATGACGGCCTGAATAATCTGATTTAAATCGGAATTTCCAACTCCATGATCATGTATTAGATGCGATCTTAAAGACATTCTGTGGAAGAATATATTCGCACAAGCAGGGCACTTAAATTCTGGTAATTTGATTACAGTCTTATTTTTATGAGCATTTTCTAAATGTTCGGTAATCTTTGTGTCCTTTGTACAGAGAAACGGGCATAAGTTGCATACGAAATATAACATGTTCTCAAAGTTTTTTCTCTTATCACGTTCGACGGCTTTCTCTATATTATTTGTGGTAATCATTTTTATCTTTGTATTAAATGTGGCACTTCCATTTTCTTTCAGAACAATGTAATTGCTTTGCGAATTAAAGGAATTATTAACGTTATGGAGTTTGAGATCATTTGCTGGTAGGATTATCAGGTCCACATTTTGGTGGGTAATTTCTTGATCATTGGTGTCTAAATTTTGTAAAATAGAAGAGACCTGACAACTTCCGATGACTGGTAAGCATTCCTGAAATATGTGTCAATTAAATTCAATGAATATTTTTAAAAATTGTACCAAGTACCTCATTTGTTAACAGTTCTACATTATTCGTCCATATAGGATCTCCTGCAGAAGTTTCTTCAGTCTTCATGATTTGGGTAATTTTACTTAATTAAAATGTAATTTTTTTTACAGCATAGTTTTATTATCAATACTTTCATTTTACAAGTTTAATTGTTACACTTTTAACATATTGCCCCAATTTTTCATAGACCTTATATTTTTAGTACTGTCATTTTCAATTTTTTTTTTACTGATCTGAATCGGTGAATTCTGAATCAAAACAATCAAAAGCCAAAAAAATAATGCAGCTGTAAATTATCCGTATGAATTAGCGTTAGTGGTCTATGGTCCGAACATGATATTTCATTTTTATAGGTTTCATATCATACACTGGAATGTAATTTTATATTTAGGCGTTTTTTTTTTCCGTTTCGGTTCTGGTTTCGGTTAACATTAAATTGACAGATTTTTTGACAGTGGTTTTACTTTGGTTCTAAATTCGTGACGTCATCATTATTGCCAATTGAATGCATTGGTTCTGTGGGGTTATGCTGTACACACGTTTAAAAATATTTGTTAATTGTAAAGTAAATAAACCAAAAATTTAATCCGCCACGATTTGGATGCTTCTAAAATTGACAGACCGAATTGCTGCCTTGACGTCATGAGCTTCCAATAGAATGCGGTTGGTATCATTTTGGTTGACCTTCAAGTAAACCGATGCTGAAAAAAAAAACACCTATTATGATGACTGGAATGCGTTAGATGCTGCGCGAATGGATTATTCATGATCAGCGCCATATTTTGTTTTGTGCCTCTAGCAATTGCGGAGCAGTAGGGGCTTAGCTGATTGTGAATTGAAATGAAATTGAATTCTGGATATGGAGAATTATTTCGTGCTATATGCTGGTTAATTTTACAATCCCTTATAAAACATGACTTGTTCCAACAATAACACCCACAAAAATATACAAAGAATAACACTAACGAGATACAAGATAAAGGAAGAAACCACACTGTACGCCAATGACGTGTTTACAAACAAAATAATGGGAAATTAAGAACACAATTCATATCGTACGTGCAGATGGTTGTCTCTCTCGCACCCACATACATAACCAATGAAGTATGTCTTTGATGAGTTTCATGTGCCTCCTTTTGTCTGCTCCTAGGGTTGGTATACTTTATTTGGATGCGCAAATAGACTAAACGCATTCCATATCGTACATTTCAGTGATATCATACGAGTTCTTTTACACTGTCTACGCATTTTTCCACCGAGTGTAACATAGTGTACGAACGAGAAATACCATCGTTTTACTGTTTACAAATCGAAAATGGCTGACCAACTGGTAAAAACATGGTTTTAGAATGATCACTGAAAGTGTGGTTAATTACAAAACGATGTTGTTAATGGTTATGGTTGCAAAACAAGTTCTTATTTAAAAAAAAAAACAACCCAGACCATTACCTGATATTTGTGGAACGCACAACCGTAACCAAAACTGGAAAGGGAACACGCCCTTAATCAACACGGTGTATATTTGGATTTCTGTGGTTTCGTGATTAATTCCATGTTAATTCCCGCCAAAATATTTCATTTTGCCATTTTGTGTTTTGTTTTGTGGTTAAGGAACGACTCGAATATTGCAGTTATATTTTAAAAAGGCAGTTTTAAAGTAACTGCAAAACCAACATGTTATTTTTATTAATTTAATTCATTTTAATTGTGACTGATTTTACTTTATAAACATAATTTAATTAATGAATTTAAAATATTCTAATATCTGAGGTAATTAGTGTTGTGAATTGTGAGGTATAAAATAAATAATTAGCATTTTCCAATTTTAGAAACTTTTGGAATGAAAAATGAGTGCAAAAATTTTAAATAATATACAGGTTGACCATGTTCCCGTTGAATGTTATTACCCCGCATTCAATCAGAAGAATAAAACTTTGTCTAAGTTTTACATGTAAGTATTCGTTACGTATAAAGGTAACTTTTCACATCACTTTATATATTTACAGGCAGTTTACGCTTAACAGAGATAATTACACCATTGGAAATATTGTTTTAATAGATGGTGAACACAAAACAGAAGTTGTGAAAATAATTTGTATATTTGTTGATCAAACACGAATGATGCAGTTAGTTGTTCGGAAATATATATTTGCAGAGGATTTAAAAGAGCTGTTATTGAAGGAGGGATGTACATGTATTTATAATAGTGAGGTAAGTCCTAAAGGTAAGGTCTAAGTTGTTGTTGGTTATAAATCTTTGTTTTTCTTTTCATTTAGGTTGTTGAAGATATTACAAAAGATTACGTAGTATACGCGGATAAGGTTTTAAAAAAATGCTTTGTGATATTTGTCGAAGAAAACGACTCTGAGGCAATTCGAGAAAATAAGTCACCTATACATTTCTTCTGTCGATATAATTTAACATCCAGTGGATTATTTCCAATATTCTCTACATCATTTACAATTTTAACGGAAAATAATTCGAACAGCCCTCTTAGAAAGTCGTATTCTGCCAAGAAACGACAGAAATATAAGGTAGAATCGGAAAATATAAACAAAATGCAACAAGTAACAAGCCCAAAAATGTACAAAAACATAAAAACTCCTTCAACTGATGTTGCTTTTTCACCTGTTCAGAGAAATTCTGTTAAACGGAACTTAAACGAGTCTTTTGGTGCTTGTACTAATGACATGAACGATTCAATATTAAATTATTCGATCATAAGTGATGAGGAAACTGAGAATCCACTTCTTTTGAAACTTAGAATTTCCGAGAGCAATACGAAACCTTTCGTGTTATTAAAAAAGTTAAATGACACTAACAGTCCCGATAGAAAAGCAGTAGAGGCAGCTGAAAATTTGGTTATACGAAAATCCACCAGAAAAACTCAAAGAAAATCGTACGCAGATTACATATCTCCTTTAAAAAGTAGGAAAAGGAGTAATTCTTATGAAGTTGGTTATAACGAGGATTCTTCGGAAGATTTGAGTAACATTAAGAGCAAAAATAATAAATCGCTGCAAAAATCTAGGGAGAAATTTACCACTCCTAAGAAAACAAATTCAAAAGAGGTTAGTACAAAAAATGCTTTTTGGATGTGTATAATTTAGAAATATTTAATGTTTTAGGAAATTTCTTCTGAAAAAAAGGCTATAATAACGCCCAAAAAATCTCGGGAGGGCAACTTGACGCCACGAGCAAACGTGAGCCCTCAAAGTTCTGTGCGACGATCTCCCAGGCTGTCAAGGGATGGTAGTCGAGATAGAAACAAAAGGGAAAAGAGCGTAACATTGGACTCGGACACAGAGAAAACTCCTAAAAAGAGGTGAGTTTTGAGCAGTCTTCAAAAAATTACAAATTAATTTATATTAAAAATTAGGTAGAATACAGTTATTTTATTAAAATACACAATAATTGAATTGCGATCAAAGACTTAGGTGTTACTTTTTATTGTCCTTTACATCCCTTATAGGCAACATTACTTCTAAAGCGTGAAAAATGTTAGGTTTAGTGTAACTTGCGATTTTTCAAACGTGTTTTCCTTCAAATTTCTTTATTTTTTATGGGTTTGATTTCACCTGAACTATGCTTTTTCTGCTTACGTCTTTTTTTACGACTGCCATTCTCAAAGGCATGAAAAATACAGCATAAATTTTCATTTTAACAACATGAATGACTTGCTTGTGCATTTTAATATATTGCCACTTTCAGTACGTAAGAAGCTTTAAAGCTTTCTTACAATTCTAAAATGTCTTGTCTTGATCTGTATTCAAAAATTTTACGTTGTACTTAGATCTACAAGAAGTACCAACTTGTTTTATATTGAATACATAGCACTAATTATAACTCTTTTATTGCAAGATGTTTGCAGCTGAAAAATGATGATTTGTAATTTTTAATCTGTCTTTTTGTTTTTATATGTTTGTTTAGTACCTATTTTA
The DNA here is from genome assembly GCA_037114965.1 of Monochamus alternatus. Taxonomy (NCBI): domain Eukaryota; kingdom Metazoa; phylum Arthropoda; class Insecta; order Coleoptera; family Cerambycidae; genus Monochamus; species Monochamus alternatus. The sequence continues at coordinate 78,180,897 of CM073427.1, forward strand.
ACTATTCCATTTTTGTAAAAATGTCTACGACATGTTTAATTCGCAAAATTAAATTACCTAAAATAATAGTAAATAATAAAAATGTTTATTATGCATATTCTACAATATAAAAAGTTAGTAGAATATAACAAATAAAACGAAAACACAAAAATAATATTTCATGAAATAAAATAAAAAAACACTTTTGGGAACTTTTTGGTCTTTAATATACAGGGGGTGCCATTTAACACTCCCGCCGCCAATATTTCGGAAAAGCAGACATTTATTTTAGTTCCCGAAACTGGGTTTGTTAGGTTTCTCGAATAGCTTCAAATTGCAGTTATAATTGTTAGTTCAAATCTTTCTTTATAGATGGTGTGACGATACTAAACAAATTTTTGAATTCTAGAACGTTGAAATGCAGTTCATAATTTATTGTTTGTTAGTTAGTGTGGTGTGAATAAAGCCATTATAACAATATTTTAAAAGAATATTTGTCTAAGTGTGATTTAAATAAATTAATAGATTGCAACTTGAAGTCGACATATCTCGAAAACAAGTAAATACTGGGAAAAACTTTATATTACAAAAAATACTCGAAATTTAACGACATTTCAGATGAAACATTTTCATGGTCCAGGTATACAAAATTTTTTTAGTATTGCTACGCCATCTATACAAAAAGATTTGCACTAACAATTCTAACTGCAATTTAAATTTATTCGAGGGACCTAACAACCTCAGTCCGGAACTAAAACAAATTTCTTCATTTCCGAGATATTGGCAGCGGGATTATTAAATGGCACACCTTGTATACTTAATTTACTTGAATCATCCTTTATTAGCCGGACAGCTACTTAACCCGATGCTGTTTTCTTTGCTGCTAATATAATTGGAAAATAAAATACAATATTTTGGATAGACAATGTTTACCTTGTCGAGTCAAACAGTTCACCAATTTTTAACGCATTGATTTCATTTTGTCTATTTTATTTTATTACTGTAATTTTCGATTTTTATATTTGTTTTTATATTGTATGTTCTTTTTCTAATTATCTGTTATACTGTGGGCTTAGGCTTGTAAATAAATAATAATAAATGCCTTTATTTTCACATAATCATACAAAATATAATACATCTAAAAAATATAAATAAATAAATAAGTAAATATTTTTTGTTAGGATCAACCTTGACGAATCGTTTCGGCGGACTATTTTAAAAATAAGTTTAAACAAAGCTGATTTGGAGGAAAACACGGCTTCTAATAATTTCAAGAAAAGGAGACACAAAAATAAAAACACCAACGACCTCTCCGATTCTTCAGAGAGTGAAAATATTGACGAAAGTACAAATCGCAAGAGGTGAGATGTTGTAACATTTAATTCGCTGTGTTAACCCTGTTGTTTTTGTAGTATTACTTCCAGTCCAAGTACACCGAAACGTAAACCCAGACAAAGCTGTACTGTAGGATTTGACATGGATAGTACCGTTTCCAAAACACCAAAGACCAACAGAAATATGACGCCAAAGAACGCAACTAAGCAGACCCCGAAAACGCCAAAAAATCGAGCAAAATTGATAAGAGACGGTGTAATAACTCCGTCAATGCAATCTAGGAGGAAAGTCATAGTTGGCGATAAGACACCTCTGATGAAAGCTAGAAGCCAGCTTCACGTATCTTATGTGCCTAACGCCTTACCTTGCAGGGATAAAGAGTATAAGACGATATTAAATTTCGTGGAAGACAAGTTGTTCGATGGATGTGGAGGGTAAGTGGAAGTTATAGTTATAATTTCATTTAAATAATTAATTCATCAAAATTTACAAAAAACTACAATTTTTTTTATAAAAATTTTATAGAGAAAAATTATTTATTTTTGTATAAGACAGGGTGGAAAGGTGGTCAGCCAAAAAAACTTTTTTTTTAAAAAAGTACATTGTTTTATATAAAAGTGGATAACTTTGCACTGTGTGAACTTTAATTCTAAAGCTAATTGTCAAAGAAATAGGTTATTTGCCATATTATTATTTTGTCTTTTTCTATCAGCATATCGATTTCGTTTTATAAAAAGGTAATGTTTGGTGTAATTTGCAAAAGCACCCTTTTAGATATTCTAGGCAAAGTTTTATCTTGTGAGAGCAATCTGAATTTTTTTTATTGTCATAAGCTCATTTTTAAAATACCATCCATCAATTATTGTCATATGAATCACATATTTTGTGTCATCATCAATCTTTATCTTCTTTCTACCAGAAGTTACCACCACATGCAAAAAAGGCATGTCTTAGCACCAATAAATTATCTATCTATCTATTTACTAATTAAAGTATCGTATTTTGATAATCTAGCATGGAAATCCTCTTTCAGAGGTAGCCCACATATAGAATTTCAGTAACAGAAAAATTTCGTACGAAATGTACAAAATGCTTTGGTTATTGCAATTGTGCCAAACATTTATCACCATATGGCCTTCATTTATCCATGTTTTGTCCATGTAATATATTCTGCTATTCAGATTTCTACCTAATATTTATCTTAAACAGGTTCTTTGCCATATTATTATTTCATCTTTTTCGATCAGCATATTCTTTCGATTCCGTTTTATAGAAAGGAAATATATGTCATGTATAATTTACAGAAGCACCCTTCTAGATATTCTAGGCAAAATTGAGGATACCAACCTGATAGCCCACATTAGAATTTTAATGATGGAAAGATTTCATACAAAATTTACATAAATTCAAAATTAAAATAGAAAAATTCTGCTTTCACTGAACATAAGTCCATAGTCAACTGATAAATCCTGCTAGTTGTTTTATTATAATGCTAGAGTTTTGGGAAAATAAGAAAACGCTTGTTTATGTTTAACAATTACCTAATGATAAAAAATTATTATCCGCTTCCTAATTTTCTCCATCCGTCGCATTGAAGAAATCTAAAATTTATTTTAGCTGTATCTATATATCCGGTGTACCGGGAACGGGTAAAACAGCAACCGTTACATCCGTAATAAGTGATTTGCAGCAGACCGAAGATATTCCCAAATTTGTTTACGTAAGCATAAACGGAATGAGACTGACTGAACCTAAGCAAGCCTACGTAGAGGTAAGTCTCAAAATATTTATTTTGTGCATGAAATATGAACAATATTTTTTGTCCAACTGTTTAAAGTATTTTCCACTGTAGATTTATTATTTTTCAACATGTTTTTATATGAAGTTAGTGTTAATGTCAAAAGTGACATGTAGTGCAAAAAAAAAATCCCAAACTGAAAAAATACTTTTTTTTCACAATCGCGTATTTTTGTTTCCAATTTTACATGATGGTGTACTTTTGTTCATCGCTGTTAAAAAAATGGGTTACTTTGCGTATCTATAGCGATTAAGAAAAAGTGTTTTTTTTTTGTTGACAGTTGGACAAACATTTTTTTGAGTGTATCTTTACCTGCTTTTTACCATTTTCATTTAATTTATGATTTGTTATTATAATTGCAACATTACATTAAAATCAACTAATTTTTTTTTTATAAGTGAAAACACATTTTTTATTGTTATTTTTAAATATTTATTTTTATAATTCTTTATTGATAAACACATAGCACAGACTTAAGATTAATTTACAAAACATATTTAAACAATTTAAAGAAATAATGTGAGTTTTCTATGCACACTATATCTGCTAATTCTTGATTTGAATAATGTATTTTGGGATAACGTATCACAATCACTATATAATGTTTTCCAAATGGATATGTTCTACATTTATCTAACAACGTATAACAAGTTTAAACTGGTTTATAATTATAAACAAATCTTTTTAAATGCTTGTTAAAATCAAGCGATCCAATATTTTAAGCTTTTCTTCCCATTTCACTAATTGTTGGTTTAGATTTTAAAACAACTTTGTGGAAAAACAGTTCCCTGGGAACAGGCACAAAGTATACTGGAAGAAAAATTCACTAAATCTAAAAAAATGACGCCTACCGTAATGTTGGTCGACGAGGTAAGACGAGAGAGAGTATTTTATCGGTGACGTGACTGATAATCGTTAAAATATTATTTGTAGTTGGATGTCTTGTACACGAAAAGACAGGACGTGGTATATAACCTCCTAGACTGGCCCAGCAAGGCGAAAAACCAACTGATTGTGATAACCATAGCCAATACGATGGACTTACCCGAGAGGTTGCTCGTTAATAGAGTCGCAAGCCGGCTAGGTCTGACTCGGTTGACATTCCAAGCCTACACGCACAGTCAGTTGCAGGAAATTGTGATAAAACGCCTTTCTGGGATGGAATGCTTCAACCCCGATGCCATCCAGTTGGTCGCCAGGTAAAATAAGACAGTTCTATGTAGTTCTGATTCAGGGACGTATTTTTGTTTTTAGGAAAGTGGCGTCGGTTTCGGGTGATGCAAGAAGAGCCTTAGATATATGTAGAAGGGCGGCAGAGATCGCTGAGTCTGAAAGCAGCGTCCAGTTAGTCAGCATGCATCACGTTAATAAGGCCGTGGCCAGCATGATCACACAGCCTAAAGTTAGAGCCATCAGATGCTGTTCTAGACTTGAACAGTTGGTTCTTCAGTCGATCGTCGCCGAGGTGATTTTTTTTTTTCTTTTGAATTCAATATACACGCTTAACTATGACTAAGTACAAAAATTTTAATTTAGTGCTCAGAGAAGCTTAAAAGACAATAAAATTTATTTCGGAATTGTAGCGCTCGATATTTAAAAAATGGGGCAAAACCCTCTTTTCCCCCCGGAAATTGGTGGTTATGAGAATCATCTTCCGAGATGGCTTAGATATGTCAACCATGTGATCGTTTTTTACAGAATGTCAAGTGTAGAAATGACGATAATAAACATTTACTGAAGATAGATAAAGTGAATCTGGTTAGCTGTAGTATTTTGCATTCTTTTCTTCGTTGCAAATTGATAAAACTATATTTTCACTTATTATAAGTTTATTATTATTACCCACTAATAGAATACACAGTCCAAGTACAGTTAAATAAAATAATCATTTTTTCTAGGAAAATTAAAATTTGATGTAAGGAATACCTACTAATAGAAAACTCAGAATGCACCCTCAACAGTCTTTAATTATAAAATCTTGTACGATTGCTGTAACTCCATCGTTGATTGTTACTATTAGGTTTGTTCCTGCAGGAGTTGGAAACTGTCAGAAATATTCAACCTGTTAAGTTGAGAACAAGTTACCAGTGAATTTACCACAAGAAGTAGGACGGATATTTCTGATAGTTTCAAACCATTTGCAACTGCTGCAGGAACAAATCTATTAGTATTAACAGAATTTATTCTCCTTGTACTAATGACTTATAGATGGCGTCCGCAACAACTTCTGTCAAAAATAAAATATCACAAACGGTGTTTAGCTTGAAATAATTTTTCTGTAAATTTAATTTTTTTCATATTTTTTGTGTATTTACAAATATGTCGTATTCAAACCAACTCTTCTTGGCAGTAAACGTGTGGTAGTGTTTCTATGTATTTATATACATGTATGTGTTTTTTTATCCTTCATCGTTTTCACTATGGAGGGAATCCATCTGGTCGTGGTCGTCTGATCGAGTACTTCACTTTAAACAAAAGAACGGTCGCAATAGGGTGTGGTAGATACAGAAATTAATGCAATGACAAATTTTAACGTAAACCAATAAGAAAACAAAAAATGATTCAACATTCTTGATGTCTCTCAAAATATCAGTCCTGGAAATAAATATCAGTAAGGTAGGTGCTATCTCCCTGTGCTTTCATATCGTGTTTCTCATTAAGAAAATCATCAACATTTTGACTTTGAACTCTGCCTTTGACTTATGTGGAATATAACTTTGCGACTGACAGGTGGCAGAGTTGGCAATAAATAGGGGTTTATAATACTCTTTAAAAAAAATGTTTGCTTTATAAATAAGTGTTTTAACTTTTCCAATAAGTAATTTTTTGATAAACGATTCCGTTAATTCCTATTTTTTTTTATCCCCTCAGAATTCGTACTTAGTCATAGTTAACCCTGTATAGATATATATTTTTTTTACTTTAACTGAAAGTAAGCTAAATAATTTGGTAATAATTTTTTTAGGTGGAGCGGACTGGCGTGGAGGAAACAACCTTCTCTGATGTCTTTAAAATGCTCGTCTCGTGCACGGCTATCGAAGGATTTAAAATGGTGTCAACTACAATCGCTTTATCGGCAGTGTCTCGATTAAGTGCCTGTAGGCTCATATTGACTGATCCAAAATGTAGCGATATCACTCAAAAGCTTATTTTAAACGTCAGTGTAGATGACGTGTATTACGCACTGAAAAAAGATTTAGTTTGATAGTTATTTATGTAGTTTTATTTTATGACCTGTATTTTAAAATTACCAGATGTAGATATTTTGATATTAAATTTTTTAAATAAATATTTGGTTATTTTTTAACCTCACTTTCAATTCTAACTATTTTTTAAATAGTTAATGCGATCAGCTTCTGTGTTACTTTTATTTAAATTAAAATACATTTAATGAAATTACGTTATTCAATATTCGACTAATTCAGAATAATAATAACTCAATTCAGAGTTTTAAACTACACGAATCGAAATCTGCTAATAACTTCCAAGCTATCTTTCTTAGTATTGTTGTCTATGGTTCATCTTTTTTATGTCAAAAATGAAGAAGAAGAATTTCAGTGTTTGTGTTTTGCGGTCAGTGCTCCTGTTTCTTCTGTTCCATGCCATATATCAGTTGTCAAATGTCACCTCTCAGTCTTCTGTTGATCTTTTAATTTCAAAGGATTGGAAACAATGGATTTGGATTCTGAAAGCACAGCAACATCTATAGATGAAAATACAGAAAATTTTTGTGAAAATCCAACCAGGGACACTCTAGCTGAAGGTTTAATGGGATTAATAAAACCAACTGTGGATCAGTTAGACGAAAGAGTTCGTGCTACAAGGTTAGAAATAATACATTTTTACAGTTTATTGCCTTATCTGAAACAACACATTTTGTAGAATATCTCAGTTGGAATTAAAGCAGTGCATTGAAAGTCTAAGTGAAGAACTGAAGAAGATATCCGACTCCCAACAAACCACCATCGATTTAGATGTTTATGTGAAAAAACTGATTAATGCGAAGCAGCGAGTAACGGTTCTGTCAAACATATTACAAAATGCTCAAGAGAGATTGAATAAAGTTCACATGTCCATCGATAAGGAAGTGGTTAAGAGGAAAATCATTTTAAATGATATAATTGCAGAACCAACAGCAAGTGGTTCTAGTTAGAAATGACGTTAGTTACACCAAAGTATAATTTAATAAACTATCCGGAAGTCTACGAACCCAGTGAAGATACTTTTTTATTATTGGACGCACTAGAAGCCGACGCTTCGTTTTTATTGGACATGAAACCGAAAATCGCCGTAGAAATAGGTTCTGGCAGTGGCGTTGTCATCACTGGCTTAGCTTTACTCTTAAAGAAATCTTGCTTATGCTTTTCTACAGACATCAATCCACAAGCATGTCTGGCAACTCAGAACACTGCTGGTTTAAACGACGTTCCAATAGAATGTATAAACATAAACTTGTTATTTGGTTTTAAAAATCATTTATTTGATGTTATTTTATTTAATCCTCCTTATGTAGTGACGGATCCCGAAGAATTATCAGGGAATGGTTTAAATCGTGCTTGGGCGGGTGGTGTAAACGGTCGGGAGATTATCGATAGATTATTGAATAATATTTCGGAAATGTTGACACCGGAAGGTGTGTGTTATTTGTTATTACTGAAGGAAAATAAACCACAAGAGGTGGTTGATGTTATGAAAAATTTAAAATTTGATAGCCAACTTGTGCTTCAAAGGAAAATTCCTGGTGAATTTTTATACATATATAAATTTTTTAGAAGTAGTTAATAATAGGTGGTTATACAAATCATTTTTGTGATCACACAATTTTTTTAAAAATAATTTTAATAAAGTTTATGTGTAAGCAATATAAAAAGTTTTCTTTTTATCTTATTAAAATCTTTTTATTTGCCCTTTATAGTGTTTGTTTTACTGTTTGTTATAATTTTTGGTTTTATTTGCATTTCTGTAATATTTATTGCATTATACATTTAATTTTTTATATTTCAAACTAAAAAAACCAGAATTTCTTAAAAGTTAGACTGACTACCTAAAATTAGATAGCTATTCTAGCTTATTAAGAAATCCGTGGCGGGGGATAGTAGCAGTGTCCATTTTGGTTCTTCCACGTATCATAAAATTTAAATTCTGAATACACAAAAGTTTGCGGTAGAATTAGATCATTTGTGGTACGTTATTTCAAATATGATTGTTCCAGAGATTAGTTTATTTTCTTTGACTCAAGACAGAGATGAACCAATATGGTTGCAGTTTAGATAAAAGAAGTAGAGAATTGATTATCTACACATAGCAGCTTCCTAAATGTGAAAATAAATCTATTAGGAATTGGGACATACTTTATGTTAAAAAATCTATGATATCAAGTTTTAATGACAAATTGGGTTTAAAATAAAATAGTAAATTGGTAAAATTTATATTTCTTAAACAAGTGTAAATACAGCTTTTTTATACACAATAAGACTAGGTACAAAAATTTTCCAAAAAAAAAAAAAAAAACATGATTCATAGCATGATAAACATCTAAATAAAATAAATTAAAAATAGTACGTAAAAATAACAAATTATTAAAATTTTATAACTATTTTCCATAAAATAGAATAAAACTAGAGCTAGTAATAGAAAATTGGTTATAACATTACAAACATTTCCTGAAGACTTATTTTATTTGTCAATATCGCTAATTTTTTCCCATTCTCCATCGGTACTGCTATTACTACTAGGGGTATCCAAACTTATAGACGAACCATTCTTGTTTAACTTGGATCTTTCTTCGTTCTGAAGCTTCTGCAATTTATTTGCAATTAATTCTTTTTTTGGACTGTCCTGTTTAAAGACTACCTTTTCGCCGATGGGTACTTTGTTTTGTTTTGGACTGGATTTTTCATTTTTCTTTTCGTTTTCGTACTGCTCTAGCAGCTTTATCTGCTCTTCTTCCGTCAGTTCGATGTCATTTCCAAAATCTTCTTAAAAACAAAAACAAATAAAATAATTATAGAACATAATTACTGTGGCTTAAACAGCCATATACATGTTTTATTCCTACCTTGATCCCATTTAAGGTTTTCTTCGGTAATTACTTTATCTTTGTGCTCCCTCTTTTCTAAAGCTTCCTTTCTAGCAATGTCGTCTTCCAATAATGCTTTTTTGAATAAATACCTGAAGGAACGAAAATAAAAAAAACCATTTTTGTTTTTATCAATTTATCTAGTGTTCCGAAATTAATGTAACAGAGGGAGAGAGACGCGGCAAAATAATACGATGTAACCAAATTCACTTTAGTCAAGAGTTGACGGTTAAAAAGATACAGGGTGTCAAAGTTAAAATCTTTTATTTGATATTTGTAAACTTTTTAAAAACTCCAAATATTTATATACATTTTAGAAATCGGAGGTTTTTTGGAGGCAAGAAATTCACATTTGTTCCTTATTTTGACGTCACTAGTAGAGGGCGCCACTTGTAGCACATCATGCTTCTTGTATATGACAGAACTTTTTTGCGACTTAGTGTTTACTTCTGACTATTGAAACAATCGATTCTCCTGTTGAATTAATTTCGGTACGCCCTGTATAAAGTACGTATTTTTTATGAAACGGTACGCAAAATTAACAAACCTCTTCCAGAACAACTGATGTTCGACAATATCAGGCACGAGTTTCGCATACTGACGTTTTAATACTTCCGAACTATTGACATGTTTAGCTATCCGATCGTCGGACAACTGATCGTCTATTATTTCTAACCAACAATGGAATTGCTTACTTAGCTCAGCGTCAGGATCACAGAGGAATGTATTTGGATCTTTTTGTAGTTCGTAGATGGCTTTCTGTAATATATAAATGTGCATTTTATGTGACGTACGAGTGAACGCGTTTTACCTGTAATTTTGTTAGTTTTACGGTTTCTGAATTCTCCACTATAAATATCTCGGTATCGGAATCATCTGGACTTGGATTTAATACGTTATTCACTTGTCCTAAAAACGATGTCTTGCATCACTTTAGTTTATTACGTACATATAAGGGTGTCTGGAATATGAGTGCCGTAATTTGAGAAGCTTATATATCTGACGAAAAGCAACAGAGTCTTATGAAAGATGTGTCCAAAACGAATAGTTTTTCTATAAATGCATTTCAAATATGCGTATATATAAAAAATGCACTATAAATGAAAATTACGTTATGAAATTGCTTACTAAGGTACAATTAAGACCAAACAGAAGCAGTATTACTTTAATTTGTTTGTAATTTATTAATTACATCATTTTAATGAAGTATATGGTGTATTATATAGTATTGCATTATGCCATTATGTACAAATACAGCACCGCGCGTATTAAAAAAAAAATATTTCACTGTGCCAAAAACTAAAATGAAAAATGTGGTGTAGGGCGATGAAGCACAATGAAAGGAAGCAAAGTTTAATTGGAAATACAAGTAGGTTTAAGTTCATTGAAAAATTTAAAATGTAAATTTGTAAAGAATCAATTAAACTTTTCTATTAAGCTACAAGAATGTGTGAAAATAAATAAATGTTTAATATAATTATTTATTACTTTTACTTATTATTTTCCAAATTGAAACCAGTAGTTTAATGTGAAATCAGATGGCATAATTTTAGAGATATCTTAAGTAAAACCATCTATCTGATACTTCCAACAATATTGTTGCCATAATTATCACGAGTGCATCTATATTGTAAACAAAGGAATAAGTTACGTTTTACAATATCATAAGTTTGCCACATCACCACTAATATTTATAGCATTACTTACATAAGGCACTCATATTCAGGACACCCTGTATATTAAATTAAATATTGATCCGTTACTATTACCTGTATCGTTTTTTACATTCTACGTACCAAGAAAAGAACTAAAACTCCTTTTCATGTTACTAGCAGTTGAATCTGGCGAATCCAGCTGAAAATTGTTTGAATTATTTATATGTATATTTCAAAATCCTTAGTCCATATTTTGTTTAAAATAAATTATTAATTAGTGGGTGTTGTAAATTAAATTTCAATTATGCTTGGAAAAAAGTCACCAGGACAGAAGTGAATATTAATTAGATAACCTTTTTTAATATTAGACTCTGCTGGCCTAAATAAGGTTCCATAAAAACCTTTCCAAGGTATTCAATAAATAATAGTGTCAGCTTTCATTTTCGTTGAATGAATGAACTACTTTTTTTGTATTAGACTTTTCTATTACAAGCAGTGTTTATATAAAGTATAGTTAGTCAACCAGCCTTAGTGGTGGACCATGTCGGCTAGATGGCGGGACTATAGTATGTGCAAAATCTCTTAAACGAGCCCTAAGCAAGTCAGTAAACAGAGTCAGTCTGACTTTGTTTACGGGCTTCTCTAGAGCTCGTTTAAGATATTTTGCACATATTATAGTCCCGCCATTTAACCGACATATGGTCCACAACTAAGGTCGGCTGACTAACTATTCTTTATATAAACACTGATTGAACGCTGATGAAAAAAAAAGTATCATCAGGAAGTTGTGTCTCTTGTATACGTATACGTAAAATTTCTTTTAAATAAATAGAATTTAATGGGATAGTTTAAAAATTACACACTGCAACATAGACTAAGAAGTATTTAATTTTTGATCCCACTTACAAGAATCTACCACCGCTCTTTGTAAACAAATGTTTTATAAATGGTTGGGTAACTCCTGACAATACCTGTACCTATAGTTATATTAATGAGAGAAATTGAGGCATGATATAAGACATTTTGTTGGTTTATCAGTATTATACAGAATATTTAGATTACTATACAATCTTTAAAAGCCATATGTTTATTATTTATTTTATTAATTTATTATCTGTTTATAATGCTTGGAATAATTTTAAGATTATAAATTTGCGACATAGGTATGGTGTAGTTATGTTGGTATGTTTAGATAGTTTTTTGTCCCATTATTAAAAATGGAAATATTAAAAATTAACTGCCTTAATACTAAATATTGATAGGTTGCATGGGATACTATTAAAAAATGACCTTCACTTTTATTATGAAAATATTATCAGTATTCCGTGTATATTAACTGGAACATTTATAAAAACATTTTGATAGTATTTCCTATTTAGGTCAATATTTTATTTAATTGAAATTTACCTTTTTATTGGTTCATTTTGCCCAAAATATATTAACTTTTTGTTACTAAAATATTAGCCAATTAACTATGTACTGCAACTACCCAGAGATAAGAATTTGATTTAATACTTGAAGAGACGTAATAATTTGACACTTACTTTTAAAGTTTTTTCGAGTACTGCCCCCGTTGATGTAACGACGTTGCTAGCCTCATTTTTAACAGCGGAGCCGAATTCTTCCAAGTCTTTTTTTACGAATTCTAATACTTCAGTGCTCTGCAAAATGTACAAATTACAAATAAGATCAGATGTAAATAAACATGTTACCTTGTTTTTGGCAGCATTTAACCAAGATCCAAACCAGTTTTCGGATCTAAAAATATATAGCATTATGAAAAATAAATAAAAAATATAAATTGCATATGGAATGAATATATGATATAAAGCAGTCAAGATAAGAGAGATTAATTACTTTTCACCCATTCTAATAATTCCTTTTTGTATAAATTACACAAATAATTTAGTGTTGACAGCTTATTTGACAGGTCAAAAATCTTTGTTTTGTTTTTTCAACAAATTCACCGAGACAGCCATGTTATAATTAAATGGAACGAAGCTAGCTGCAAGCATTGACAGTCTATTATACAGTCTGGCGTCTTCACGTCGGCTCCTTTGATGTCGAGGTCCCAGATTTCGTTTTTTTAGACGACCAAAAGACGACTGCGCATTTAGTCGCGCACATTCGCGCGCTCAAGGGTACGGCGATTTGTCAAGAAATAGAATTTCTTCCACTTCGTCGTGTACATATGAATTTCATTGGTGTTCATTGCGCATTTAGCCGCGATTTAGCCACACCCTCTGGAACCTTCACTCGACGAACTGTATAATAAACTGTGCCATTGAGTAAAGAATATCATGTTTTACTCAATGTTCCAAGTTCTAGCAAAGTAAAACGTAGAGGGCACTAGTCATGCTGACCACATGTTTTAAGGAAGTCATAATTTTAGTAATCTGTCCATAGAGGGACGTGGTGTCGTAGGTAGTTTGTAGCTAACGAATTTGAAACTTTTACACCTACTTGGAATATATTCCAATGATTCTGTTTGTTGTAAATTTGAAAAAATAATATAATTTGTGAATTTGAATATATTTAAATGAACCATTTCCATTTATTTAAATATTTTTTTGCGGCCCTCATGCTATCAATATGTCAACATTTTAAATTAATTTCTTTAATACACAGAGTAGATATAGAGGGACTCAAAATATTGCATTTTAACCAAACAGATAGAGTTGCAGGCCTTCAAAATGTGGCCAAATATTTCGAAAAATATTTATATCTGTATCTGTAAGCAATATTAATTACTTTTTAACTTGGAATAATTACATTTGATACATGATTTAGGTTTATTTTGATCTTTTTTACTATGCGGTGTTCATTTGGGGTGAGTCACCCCTAAAATTATACCAAAAATTTTTTTTCATTGATGATGATTTTAATGAATTGAATTTAAAACACTTTTTTACTCTTGTTCAATTTTGAAAGACAATGTACAATCATTTGCAATAATAATGACACTCTTTAAAATGAATTTTGCGATTTCTTTTGAACTGCTGACGTATTCGTAATGAAATCTACTTTAAATTATTAACATTTTAGTTATTAGTTGTTTTACCGACCAATAGAGATTTAATGAAATTTCTACTCAGAACTTACAGAAGTTCAAAAACTGTTTTGAAGAAGTGTTATTATTATTGCAAAAGCATGTACCTGCTCTGTCTCGGTACTTATGCGTAACGTCCTGTATATTGAAGAAGCCTGGCACGATCAATATATTTATATTTCTAGTTGATTTTTACAACGAGAAGGATTAAGATAGACAGTAGAAAAAGCGTAAATCTAGCACAAATTTCCATAGAAATATAAAAAAAAAAAATTAAAAGAAGTTGTTAGGTGTGGATTTTACAAAGGGAACAATGTAGTCATGTAAATTTCGTAGATTATATTAAGGATGAATTATATAAAACTTATTTCAGAATGAATTGTGAAACATTTCTAAGATTAAATACTCAGCGCATCATCGACAGCCATGCTTTTTCTAGTCTGTTCCATTCATAGAGTTATAACTAATAAATCTATGGTTCCATTGCCCGTTTGCAGTGACCCACCGCACGCGGCAGCATAGTCACATTTGTTTTCATCGGTAATTTGACTTTTCATAGTATGGCAAATGTCAAATATTTGTTGAGATATCCGTTTAGGTATCATTTTTAAATTGATACAACCTAACATAATAACTATTGTGCTTTTATGGTGAAAATGTAGGAGTAGCAGTCCATTATTAATACGTATGTACCCAGTTTCGTGAAAAATGTAAAATATTTAGACACGAAAGCTTTGCGTGAAGAAGTATAGGAATGGTATCAGTGCCGCATATTTTAATGATTTAAAGTAGTAAATAAAAATACGTGCATTTTTGCATAACAAATTGAATAAGTAGGTTCTATTAAAAGATAAGTTATTACAGTGTCAATATCAAACGTGAAATTCTGACATTTATGGCCTGATGTGAACGCTTCCATATACTAACATTGTCGCCACACTACAGCACATTACATAATTCTAAATTGAAACTCAGGTGATTCAACAGACAAGTATTACAAAGGCGACGCGATTTAGCGTTTTAAGGTAAGCAAATTTTTATTACAAATTGATTTACTATTTCTTTATATTATAGTAACATACGAAGTTTGTATAACTAGTTACGTTTGAATCAATTTAAAATAATATTGGAGTGATTGGTGTGTAGATTCGGGAGAAATATTTTGTTGTTGTTGTCTTTCTGAATCATGTAAATACTGGTTTTGAGGTGACTCCAGAGGTGCAGAAACAGTTCTATAAAACATGTGAGTGGTGGAGGACGGTGCCCACCTTTGAACAGATGTCGGTTGCATTTAAGGATTTCTATGCAGATAATTAATTTTCAGTACATTGTTAATCGCTTTTTCAGTAAACAGTCTCTGCTGAGGTTCCAATACCTTTAATTTTTTTACCAGACTCGAGCCATGTGATACTCTTCGTCTAATTTGATGATCAATATAATGCGTGCTGCATGGATGGGATAACAACTGGTTTCCAGTGATATTTTTTGTGAAGATACTTCATCCATGGTCACTGGACAACTGAGATAGAGGTGTGTAGTTCGTGAACGAACTAGTAGATATGAATTATTCCATGTAGTGAACTAAATGAACTGGTTCATCGGTTGTTCAACATCTAGTTCACTCGTTCACCGGGAACTGTAGGTACAATCGGATGGACATCCACAGTCCATAGAAATCATAAAATATATAGAACGCCAAAAGAGATATCGAAAATAGTCAACCTATGGAGCAAAAGCGAGTCTGGTAATATTGCAGTGAATTAGCTTTCATGAGTTGGCTACACTAACGGGGTAGCTTCACACTAATAGATGGTAAAAAATATGAAAATTTTACGTCCAATTTGTGATTTCTATGGTCCAATTACAAACATTCTGTTTTGGATTCAATTGTATGTTGGGATTAAAATGCAGTGTAACCAACTGCTTACATTAAGTTTTCCCTAGATGGCTGCTTTCTAAACCCCTCCATAGTCTGACTATTTTTGAGTGCCTAATGTAAAGGCTTCTGACGATCTGTATATTTTATGATTTCCATGTGTCAGTCACTGTTGCGCGCGCAGAGGAATGAGTGAAACAAGTGAACTGAACAGCGAACGGTGAACGAAAAGAAAAAATAGCTTCACGTGACAGTCACGGGTACGGGTGGACATCGAGCAAGGCAATGATTCTAGATGGCGTTTTTTATTAATCATAATATTTGATACTTAAGATAAATATATAAAAAAATATTACAATTTACGACTGACTGTTAATTATTACGTATTTTTAAAAATACTTTTTGCAAGATATATGTACAGAAATTTGACTAATAAATTAACATTTTATTATTTATTAAATACAATTTTTGAATGTGATGTGGATGTAGTAGTACGTTTAAGAATTCGGTGTACAGAAGTTCTTGATGATCCAGTTTTTCGACATAAACGTTTAGTACTTATTTGGGGTTCATCTTCAACCGTTTGCAAAATATTTTCTTCATCTTGTACCTTTATCACATTAGAACGTTCTCGTATATTATAGAAAAACTTTCCTGTCTTTCGAGCCCATTAAATAATGTTTCTCTGTGGGAAGTCACTCCATTTGGAAATCTGCTACGATATTCTTCTATACTTCTACAGTTTCTTTCACAGAAACCTATCATGTCAAATTGTTCGCTGAATGTAAATTTTCCAATTATTTTTAACAACAAACAATAGTAGAAAATGAAAATAGTTTTATTAGTAACTGTAAAATTTTAAGGACAAGGCCTACTACTGACTTTTTGATTTCTTTTAGTAAGCACTACTGAAATCTTGTTTTAATTAATGCATTTTTTTCTTGAAAACCTTAAAGTGTTTTAAAATTTAAGAAGAGTAAAAAAAGTGTTTTAAATTAAATTCGGCGCGTGATATTATCATTTTTTTAAATTCGATCAATGGAAAAAAGTTTGGTATAATTTTAGGGATAACTCACCCTAAATGAACACCTTGTAGTGTTTCAGTTTACTTAAACTCAGTCAAAGAAGACCAATTATAAACCTAAAACATGTACTTTTGGTTATTCCAAGATAAAGTAATTCAAAGATACGTTTTTTTTCGAAATATTTGCCCCCACTTTGAAAGCCTGTAACTCCGCCTGTATGCAACTTTATATACAGGGTGAGTCATTAATAATGGTACATCGTTTAAGGGCAGATTGTTAACGTCAAATGTTTTTTGAGGTAGGATTTGTAATTTTGGGGCTATATTAAATCTTCGTTTACAAAGACATTATTAATAGCCAAGAACAACTGTGGGAAAAGATTCAAGAATCGGTTAATATTATCAAGCAACGTAGAACTTTATTCAACTTCAGGCGAAGAAAGTGCATCTTTTATGTTGTGATATGCCTAATAAAATTTTCAGTCCTTGTACTGTTTGTCTTATTGTTAATTTAGTTTTGATATCTTAAGACTCCCTAATTTTCTAATTTAATTCCCGCCGAATCTTAAAAACTTAAATCGCCTGTCTCTCGAAAACGGTTGAGTTTATCGATTTGTAACAGGTATACCTTTTCTATTTAGAACTGAAAGTAGTTTAATAGTTTCTTACTATATTAAAAAATTCAAAAGTGTAAAATACAAAAAGTTAGACATATTTTTACATGGACAGTACAGCATAACTAGCGCCACTTCAAAAAACATAAAACTACAAATTTTCAAAACAATCGGTCCCATACGTTCTTAAAATATAGCAAAAAATCGAAAACATTTTTTCAACTTAACATCCTGTAGAATGGAAAGGAGCAACAATTGATGCCAGCTAGCAAAGTAGTTCTATAAATTTAGAGTAATAGGAGTTTTATATTCTGTTAATATTTTATAGTTGTATTTAGAATATTAAATTGTTGCATTAATGTGGCACATGAGACTATTTTGCTATTTTTTTTTATGAAGCATTTATAACATAACTGTTAATGTAGCCCTATAAGTGTGTACAATAACACAATTTTACAGCGACGGTGCTTATATAGAATCAAATTACTGTAAAACCGATGCAAAATACTGCTTTATAGAATTATACCAACTCCTGTGACACTCTTATAAAATTATTCCGTAATGTCGCTTATAGTTTAATTATAGAACTATTGTATAAGGCGTTGTTAAGTTACCATTCTGCTGCGGAAAACAAATTACAAATATAGAAGCTGCTATCGAACTTAAGAGAAAAAGCTCTATAAAGCAGTTATAGAGAATAATAATACAGTTGTTACAAAATCATTACAGAGTAAATAAGTAACAAAAGCCTTTTTGTTCCATAAAGAAACGCTATAGAACTATCATTTTTTATATATGTAGGTTTCCCATACCCCCATCTGACTAGACCTGCCTGTAAAAGTAAGAAATATTTTGATCAAAATATAATGGGGAAATTTGTATAACATAGTAGTGACTTGTAAAAATTATTATCTGCTTGCAGAAAGAAAATTTCATTACAATAGATAAGATTTATTTGATTGCTAATAGAAATTGCTTTTCTTATAGAAATTTCGTAACATATTTAATTTAGACAATTTCAAACCTTATCCATTTAGACTTCTTGGTGTTGAATTTAAAGAATTTTGTTAGATTTATTAAATAAGATTGAAATACCACAATAAAATGTGGCATAGATCTGTTATAGTAGTTGCTTGCCAACCATATTTGCTCCATAATCATTGCAATCGACACAATAATGCCATATTAGTGAGAATCCATTGGAAGTACAAGATAATGCCTTTCTTTCTGTCGCCACATTATGAAGAAAGAAAAAAAATCTTAATTAAAAATATATACAATATAAATAGGTGAAATGATAAAAATAATATGGATATACTTACTTTCTGACAATTTTATATACAGTTAGATGTTAAATTCATCAATATAGAAAACATTTTTTTTATTAAATTTCCAGCAGCATAGGAAATATAAAGTTAACTGAGGGCGTGTCAAAAAATTACCATTATGTATTACATATTTCACGATAAAACTTTTTCCGCATTGAAATGTACTGCTCTCTGATGGACAAACCAACTAAGCAATTCGTAATGTGAGTACTCCTATGCAGGCTGATTAGGTCCATCTTATTGGCCCATCCATATTATTTCTAACAGAAACATTTTGTTTTTAGAAGATACAGTTAAGCAATTTTAAAGTTCTCTAAATAGAACACCATGCAACACAAAAATTGTATAACGAAGTGTTATAGAATTTTTATGCTTTGTAACTGTGTTATAAAAATTCTTTAAGACTTGTGAAAACGTTTATTCAACAATTGTATAAGTATTTCCTGCAAACCTTACATAACCGCTTAAAGAACTAAAAGGTTCTATAGAACGGTGCCCAATTTTATGGTATAAGTGTTGTAAGAACGTTTTGAAATTGTTCTCAGAACAAACATTGCTCTATAAAATTTGCCCTGGAAACGTTCTTACGATTTTTATAGAACAGGAAATTGTTAGCTGGGTATGTCCTTTTTTATGCATTTAGACATGTAATAGAAGCATCTCATTGACGTTGACAGCAATTGTTAAATTGCTAAGTAAACTATTCTATTCTATTCTATTCCATTCCATTCCATTCCATTCCATTCCATTCCATTCCATTCCATTCCATTCCATTCCATTCCATTCCATTCCATTCCATTCCATTCCATTCTATTCTATTCTAATGGAATAAGGCACGTTGGGCTCAATCGCTTTATTTTGACGTTAACAATCTGCCCGTAAGCTATGTACCATTATTAGTGGCTCACCCTGTATAGGTATGTTTGGTTAAATTGCGATATTTTGGGACCCCCCACATGCACTTGCTTTGTGTCGGTTCTTATGCGCAACACCCTGTATAGCAGTTCGCTTGTGTCCTTTGGGCCGCATCCGGCTGCTGGTGGGCCCCGCTACGCCGGACGGCGGGAGCGAACGGGTTGACTGCGGACAGCGCGGTTTGAGATAGTGGTGCCCGCACGTGACAGGCATAAGTTAGAGGGGCGGCCGCGGTATTCCGCAGCGCTGCTTGTCACCCGACGCTTTGTGGAGCCGCGAGATGACTGCGGAATGACCGGCCACCGCCGATAACGCCGCTCCGTCCGCATTTATTCCGGCCCGGGTAATTAGGGCATAGTTTCGGCCGTTCTCGCGACAGTCCATTATACAGGGCGATTGGGGGCAACCCCCAATATTCGAAAGGGGTGTTCAAGGGGCAAAAATGAACAAAAAAGCCTAATAAATATAATGGTCGGATATCAACGGTTACCCAAATAGCATTGAAAATATTTTTACCTAAGTTCACTGTTAATTATTGTAATGCATCAGTGGAGAAAAGTGTTTATTCTGTAGGTATTATAAATTGTAACATTGATGAAAGATTTAATAAACCGAAATTAAGGAACAATCCGATCGAATAGCGCCTCTCTTGTGTTCATTTTTGTTGCATATACTAATAATTTAAACCATGCCTAAAGGCAGTAATCAAGGGGATCCAAATCTGGTTACCTTGGTGGCCAATTTTGGAAACCACCGGCCAATCTAGCGTTGTGGAAAGCTATTATTAAGATTGATCACAATACGACTAAAATGGGCAGGGGCACCATCATGCTGAAAATACATGTTTTGCCTAATATCCAATGGAACATCGCCCAGTAGATGTGTTAAATTATTTTCTAAAATTTCTATATATGTAGCTCTAGTAAGACGACCATCTAGCACAACTGGGCCAAGTAATTAATTATTAATCATACCACATCACACGGTAATGCTTTACCGATCCTGAAAGTTACTTTCCACCGTGGCGTGCAGATTTTCGTCTGACCAACGATGTTCATTGTGATAGTTATTTACTCCATCACGAGTGAATTGAGCCTCGTCAGTGAACAAAATGTATTAGTAAAGTGTATAGTGTGAGTTTATCCAATTGCAAAAATGCAACTGCAAATCATTATCACCGTCCTGAAGATTTTGAGCGCGCTGAATATGGAAAGGATTTAAACCATTTTTGTGAATTACTTCCTATGCCGTAGTTTGATTAATTTGGAGACGGGTTGCAATGCGCTTTGTAATTACCATGGCTACGTTCTACCATATTATTATATTTCTTTTTCCACTGCTAGACCAGGACCAGCTTGCTCTCACATGGAATTCTCACACTAGGAAACATTCCAGATTTACGTGCATTCTTGGCACTCTTCTGTTGGGGAAGCGACGTCGATATTCAGCACTATTAGCGCTACTGTTGCAATACCCATAAATAAAAATAATATCAGCATTTCTCGCTGACTAAATGTGGCCGGCATTACGAAATTATGTGTGCGTACATTACCGACTAAAGAACGCACATGTTAAAATAAATGCGACAGTTACTTAAAATAAAATATCAAATAATAACAGTTTTCGCAAAAATAGCAATAAAAATATATTCATTGCTATCTCAGTAACCGTTGATTTTCGACCATATGTTTATTATAAAGTAAACGTTTAAATCACAAACATAAAAATAAATGTAACAATTAATAATCGCTAATGTGAGTTTGGTTTTGACTGGATGATGTTCTCAAACTAAAATATCAAATAACAGCTTTCGCAAAAATAGCAAAAATAGTTATTTATAACACAAGGGATGTAGGAATTATTATACCTGAGTGAGTGTAATTTCACGAATGTAATAAAAAATGCCGTTATCTCACGTGTACTATATAAAATTTTATCTAGAACCGCAAAACATTTTATCCACAACTACCTTAAAATTGAGAAAAATCCAAAATCAGATCCAGTTTGTAAGTTTTGATTCAAAATCAAGAAGCAAAGGCATTGTCATGGTAACCTGTCAACATTCCTGTCTTGTTTTCGTTTTTACATTTTCTTATGAAAATAGTGGTGTTGGTTGAATTAATGAGTGATTCATAAACAAAACAAACAAAAATTTATCACAGCATCAACAATATACAGGACACTGTTTTGACGATCATCTACTTCACTTCCAGCCAACACAGGAGCAGACTACAAAACGACATGTTGGTTGGAAGTCCGACACTGTGTGTGAAGACTGCATTGATACGTCTCTTGAAAACAAGAAAAAATCGCCACAAAAGTTCTTGCAGGGGAGATTGCCGTCATTGAAACTACTTCAAGTACTTACAAAGAAAATTTAAGCATTGTTAATACAATTACAGACCAGCTGCATTCATCTTTCGAATTGCCAAAGTTGTGTTGTTAATATTTATAACACGTAATTCAATTTAAATTAGACCCAACAGAGGTTCTTAATAAAAACAAACATAAAGCAGTGATCTCTTTTTTTATATTTCACTAGTGGAGTAATATATCACATTGCTCCCCTAGTGGTGTAATGACTTTCATTAATCAACTGAAACAGTGCCAAATAGATGCAGATGATAAAGCAGTATACATATTGTGAAAAAATAGCAATATACAGGGTGTTAAAAAAAGAGTGTAAAATATTTCAGGAGGTAATAGTATAAACCAAAATAAGCAGAAAAGTCTTAATAAACATGGGTGTGCAAAGTAACGGTTGCGGAGATATGGACCACTATTCGTTTTTCAAACATTTTATTTTATTAGGAATAAACCGACAAATGAAGCTTTTAACAAACAAAAAACAAAGTTACAGAAGATGTTCAAAGTGCCCTCCGTCCATTTCCAAGCAGGCACGACGTCTTCGTCTCAACGATATTCGAACTCTTTCGAAAACACCCTCCTTAGTTTGGATTTCTTGACACTTTTGATTAATCCGTTGCTGCAGCTTTTCCAGGCTATTTACAGGAGTACCATACACTAATGTCTTCAAATATCCCCAAACAAAGAAATCTAGATGGTTTAGATCAGGCGATCTTGGAGGCCATAAAACAGGTCCGACCCTTCCACCCATATGTGGAAAAGTTTGGTGTAAATGCTCTCTAACGGCCATGGAAAAATGAGCTGGAGCACCATCATGCTGAAACCACATTTGTTGCCTCTGATTCAAAGATATGTCTTCCAAAAACTCATACAGAGTGTTCTGCAGAAAGTTGAGGTAAGCAGTGCCTGTTAATCAGTTTGGTAAAACAACAGGACCTAGAAACCTGTTATCTACAATACCCATCCAAATGTTTAATGAAAAACGTGCCTGATGTCCAAATTCTATTAGAGCATGAGGATTTTCGTCGGCTCAAATATGCGTATTGTGAAAATTAAACACTTCATTTCTTGTGAACGCGCAAGAAAACGAGGGTTTTCAGCATTAAGACGTAGAAACCAGCGGCAAAAAATCAAACGTGCTCGATGATGATTTATTGGATTTAAGGCCTGTACTCGTTGCACATGGTATGGATAAAGCAGTTGCTCGTGAAGAATTCTCCAAACAAGAGGATCACTAATTCCTACCTCGGCTGATATTCTCCGCACACTGGTACCTGGATTCTGCTCTACCAGTGCTAGAATTTCTTCTGCTCTAGAAGTGGATACCGACCTTGGTCTTCCGGATAAATGGCACTGTTTGCTCAAGGAACCGATATCACGCAATCTTTGGTGAATTCTTCCAAACATGACGTTGTGAAGGAATCTGGCGATTTGGATAAGCGTCAACATAAAGACGTCGCGCTTCGGTGGCGTTCCCATTAGCACGACCATACATGAAATGCATGTCTGTTAATTCTGCGTTAGAGTATAACTAGCCATCGCGAAAGAAAACTTGTGCTCTGAGAACAACTGTCAAATACGTACTGTTTATTTCACTAAACATCAGCCAACTATTATAAGAAAATACACAACGTTTTTGCAAAATAAAAAAGAGGCTAAAAAACATAAAACATTCCATATCTCCGCAACCGTTACTTTGCGGACCCATATTTATTGAGACTTTTCTGCTTATTTTGGTTCATACTATTACCTCCTTAAATATTTTACATTAGTTAACACCCTGTATATATTATAACCCAATTTTGTGTTTGGAATAAAACATAGTTTAGAAAACCAACTCAAAACTTGTTCAGTACTACTCTTAAAAGATTTATTTAGCTAACAAATAACTGACTGAACTGTGTGGACTAGTTTTGACAACCATTTGTGTCGATTTTGAGTGAAATTTTACTGAAAATTTTTTACGGTTTTTTTAGTTATTTAGACAGCTCCGGGTTATAAACAAACCCCCCAGTAGATTAGAGTTAAATTTGACTATAGATTTTTAGCGTGTACTTCTGCGTATTCATCTGCGGACTGCTTTGCGATCCGTTTGCGCCGAGATATGCAACGAATCCGCGATCGCCGGCGATCTAAACAATCCCTGGACAGGCCGCAACAAAGGGGTACCTAGCCAGCATCCGAGACATTGTCGCCCGAACCAGTGCACACATCTCAGTTTAGCATCTAGGCGATCCGCTGCGAAGCCGCCGGTGACTTTAACTTAACGTCGAACGTGGACATTTCTCGTTCTTTCTTGACTTCGGCTCCCGGTCTCGGTCGGCTATGCCAACTGCGTAACGACGGTCCGTTTACAAGCCGGCGACGGTCGGCGTTCGACTGTTAATTAATTGGTTTGATTGCGTTACACTAGTAAGCTCTGCGAGCTTTTATCGTCCGTTGGGAGTGATTTGTTTCGACTATGGGAGCTTGTTTCGATTATGGCGGAGGCGCCGCTGATAATTTCGATAATGCAAGACTTCCACTTTTTCTCGTAAAAGGATTAATTTTGATTATCCGTACAATATAAATAAATCTTGATACCATTAAACTGTTATATAACTATTTCTTCAGGTCAAAACTAGAATATTGTTCACTTATTTGGGTTCTAAATTACACAAACCATATCGATCTGCTGTAGAGAACGAGAAGATTTTTAAAGTTTTATATTATCGGGAAAGTAACACATATCCTCCTATTGGCTATTCGCAGTACTTATTGCTTGAAAAGTATGGTTACATGTCTTTAATAGTTTGGTATAATATGCATAATGTTATTTTTCTTTTTAATTTGGTAAGTGCTAATCTCTATTTTCCAGAATTATAGTGTAATCTAAATTTTAATGTGCCTAGAGCTACTACTCGCACTACTGAGACATTTTATTTAACAATTGCAATAACTAATGCATTGCACTACTCCCCTTTATATGTGATGTGTCCAAATTATTCAAATTTGCAGGGCATCATTGATATTTTTCATACCATTGTAATTAATATAAAGAAATCGTTTTTAGTATAATTTTCGAATATGTTTTTATTGTTATTATTATTTTGCAATAAACTATTATTGGTTTTCCCTGCTCTCTAATTGGGTTTTTCCCGTTGAGCAGATGTGATTTTAAATAAATAAATAATAATTGCGCTTTTCTATTTGTCGTTTACTCCTGTGTATTATGCCTAGTCCTCTCGCAAAATCTCTCCTCTATGCAAATTACGCAGTTTCTCAAAAAAAAAACAGGTTGTACTCATGACGCTAATTTTTATTTATTTTCTTTTAAGTTGTTAAGTTAATTATATTTTCAAATACGTCTAAACTTACAACGTCATTCGCTTAAAACTCCCTACACAGAAAAAATTATTTATGCAAATTTTTCATGATGGTCATTGGTCTTCTTTATGCCCATAACTATCATGGTAATTTTACTTACTATTTGTACAGTTAACTAATGCTCTGGCTGCAAATTTGAATGTAATTAAACATATGTTACATATAAAAATTATAGTATTTTTGTGATCTTTGTTTTCGTAAACGGAATAATAATATGTATGCATTGTCCTTCACCTTTAATATTTTGTAGGTGTAGATTTATCAATTGAGTACGCCTGCAAACCCCACTATCAATGCAACTTTTATCATAAAATGATAAATGATGTCGCCTTCCAGCAAAAATTGAGTTATGTTTTCGTTTGTTAAAATCTTAGATCCTTTTGACCTAAACCCTTCTTTCTAGAAGCACAATTAAATGGACGTACGTACTAATATCCGTATGTTTCTTAATTAATATAACTGAACGTAGCACAAAATAATATACCTAAAACGACGAGGGCTTGCTATGTTCAATCATATTCCAAATATGCCAGGAGAACATTTTCATTACGGTTATTCTTAACTACTTTCTCTTTACACCAATTTTCAAGTTTTGCATTGTTTTACTTGTACGTCTGTTTTGATTTTAAAATAGTAAATCTAGTAGTAAATCGACAACGCTTTGCGCAATGTCATCGATATCTAAATGATATTCTCCGAATCAGAATCACCCATATTAATATCCTTTTTCACTAAAACTGACGTATGACACAACAATGTTACAATAATAAAATGTTTCAATGTTTCTGCATTTTGAACTCGTAAGGTATAGCAGCAGCTATAATGCGTTTGAGTAAATCATCAATAGTGTCCATTTTGCTGCAATACACTTAATTTCTTAAATATACCCACAAATGATTTTAAATCAGGTGATCGTGACGGCCTCCTCGTCCAATCTCTTGGTATTAATGCCGTACGTGGTACGGATATAATTGAGCTTCGTGTATGATACGCCACACTGCTGCGGACGGTTTCAAATTTCCCGTCACGCTTGCATTGCACTACACTTGCACTCACTGCACATCGCGGTAAAAGTAGTTGCATTTGACACATGTTTACCGGGAAATAGTTCTGCTAAAGTATTTTCACATCACTATAAATTAAAACGATGTCCATCAACTTCGACGTAAGCCATTTTTGACTGAAAAACTAATGTACCCGCATCATGAAAACGTTAATACCTACTATACAACTCTAATAATTGTTTGCTCGAAAAGGATTTTACAAAAAATGTTTTACCGTATTGACTCCATTTTACATGACGCATCTATTCCCATATTAATTTAAATAAGTTGTAAATCACCCTGTATAAAACGTATTAATTTCCTTTCAGTAACTTCTCTCTCTTTCCCATCATTCCTTAACTTTGTTTTGGAACTTCTCTAAATTTCTCGCAAAAATTCATATTACTAGGATATGCAGTCACTTATAATACCCAGTTAGTAGCAGTTTGTCGTACGTCGTGTTAGAGAGTCACGATCTGAGCTAATTTTTCCATTATTTCGTACCAAGATCCGTGATCAAATTGCCTGTGCGGGGTAGCAATGAAACGGATTTTTTTTTGTGAGAAATATCGGACAATATTTAGACGTACCTTCAAGAAATATCGATAGAATCTCAATATATAAAAAGGTAGTTTTATACATTTTGTAGATAAAAGATAGGCCACGAAATTTTTAATATTAGCCGTTGGTTTTTTGTCCGTGCACAACCGTGTTATTGACGTAGAAACTAAAATATGTAAAGTTATATAGAAAAACAAAATTGTTTTCATAAAATTATTTTTTATTGCAGTTACGCACAAACTACATAATCTATGTTTCATACAGTTGGTTTAAAAAGGTAACAACAGGCAATACTAAGAGGCGTTGATACAACTATTGTTATTTACAGTTATATTCCGTATAAAATGGGTAAGAATTAGGTTATTTTTTTAAGAATATTTTTTTTTACAATTGTGAAGTATTTGTAATATAGAACAGTAAAATTAGTTCGCAGTTGAATGAAACCCCAGTACTTATTCTGAACTCAGATTGTCGACGAAATTATTGTGCGTGCCTTTCAAAGTCCCTTCTAAGTAGGTTAAGTTTTCTGCAGTTGTCACGTTTCTTCGTTTTTTCAGTTAAATAACCTTTCCCAATGTGCGTGGGTGTAGAAGCAGTATCGCAATTAATAGGTTCGAGTCGGAAAAATGTAAATGTTTTAACAGACGCGCAATATGCCTGTCATTTATCATAAATAAGAAAAGGCTTGCTAAAGTTTACATTCGAGAGAGTGTATTATCAATTTAGGGTGAATAATTTTGTAAATGAAATAAGTACACTATAATATTACAGAAATAAACAGGGATAAAATTCCATATTATATTATGTGATAAATTTACAACTGTTATGCTAAATTCCGTCCTAAATTTCGGATACTATAACTTACGTACCTACTGTATTATACATTGTAATTTTTAGGTTGGAATTGTAAAATATATGTACTTTTACTCATTTCAATTTTCTTATATTTTATATGTACCTTTATAATCAGAATTAAAAAATACGTCTAGAGAACATTTCTTCAATAACTAACATTATTTCATATATATGACTAAGGGCCGGTATTATAAAGCTCAGGTTGTCCAACCGTAGGTTGAATTTGAACCGGCGCACAGTGGCGCAAAACGCCACTGTGCCACTCAAATTACTGTACACCCCTTAGGGTTGGGCCGTTTGAAGTGATTTTTTTTTAAATGTTCGTCATAAAATTCCCTATCGATCCCTCTTTCTCAATTTTCGCTTTGGGTCTTCATTTTCGCGGAATTTGGCTTCAAAAATAGGTTTGCATCGAAAAATACTAGATTTTTCGCACAAAAATGACGCTACGGAACACGAGATTGAGATTTTGCCGGACTTTTTTATGGGGGAATGCTCGTCTTGGAAAGCCCTACAAGACTGTCTACTTAGATTTCGGGGAGAAATTTTCCGTTGCCCTTAAAATGGCCACAATCATTCAAAAATTTTCACATATCAGAAATCGTTCTACTGAAAACTGGAAAAGTATTGGAAAAAAATTTCATCTCACAAAAATTATTTATACACATTCGAGGAATCCGCAAAAATTTTTCCCGAATTTTTGGACACATTTTTGGACATTCACCAAAATGGCCACATACAGATTTTCCGAATTTTCCCGTAAATGATTGATTTTTCCTGGAACTGTTCTGATGGAAATGTATGATAGTGAAAGTCTTCAGCATCTACTGGATGCTTTAAACTTTCAAGACCATAAGATTTTATGTGGATCTTTCTTTTTTTGGTCATTTTGATCCAAAATCCACAAATGTTCAAAAATACTGGGAAATCATCTGGCATTCCCGAAACGTTTAAATATTTTGGTTGACCAAACAAATTCTCAAAAAGCTCAGTCTTTTGAAGGGTTATTGTTATATATTTTATAAATACCTTGTATATAAATTAATGTGTAATGAATAGTGTATGTTTTTCTAGGACAGATATTGTTTTTGTATATTTTAGTTTTTTTTTTGGTGCAGCACTCGATATAAAAAAAGCAAATTTCGTCGTTGTTTTATGTTATCTCTGTGTGTTGGGAAGAAAATAATCAAATCAATCATTTCTCATTAACAATGAACTATTGTATCCAAAATGACCACTTTTATCAAAAAATTTAATTCCCAAAAACATGTTCAAAATTGTTTTTTATGGAACCTTTCTGACCATTTTGGTGAATGGCCAAATATGTGTCCAAAAATTCTGGAAAAATTTTTGCGGATTTCTCGAATATGTACAAATAATTTTTGTAACATGAGATTTTTTTCCAATACTTTCCCAGTTTTCAGTAGAACGATTTCTGATATGTGAAAATTTTTGGATGATTGTGGACAGTCTTGTAGTTCCGTAGGGTCATTTTTGTGCGAAAAATCTAGTTTTTCCATGCAAACCTATTTTTGGAGTCAAATTCCCCTAAAATGAAGACACAAAGCGAAAATTTAGAAAGAGGGATCGATAGGGAATTTTATGACGAACATTCTAAAAAAAAATCACCTCAAACGGCCCAACCCTAAGGGGTGTACAGTGATTTGAGTGGCACAGTGGCGTTTTGCGCCACTGTGCGGCGGTTGAAAAAAATCTGTATTATAAAACTATTTCATGTCACGGTTCGTCAACCTGACGTTGAGATGTATTTCTGAATGTTGGCTATGCTCAATTTTAGCTAATGAAATATCAGAATATTTTCTCGCCAATTTTCGCAGATAACCTGTCTTTTATTTTGACGTTTTGCAAATGATAGTTATTGATTATTGATTATTGACATTAATCTTGGTGACATTCTTATATTACTAGAAAGAGTAATATAGCTATTTATTCTGATAGAGACTACCTCCGTCTAGTAGATGTAATTATTAAGTACAGAAATATTATAAAGTGTAAGAAAATGTTATTTTATGAACTTGCTTTCACAATGATATTTGATTATAATTTTATGTATGTTATAATTAATATAATAATAATAATATCTCTACCTCTCATTCTAATCACAGGGATTAGACCAGAAGTCGGAGACTTGTGCGGGAGAGGGGGCGGCATAGTATTATTAAGCAGGCCGCATTTGCGCCCAGGAATGACTTACGTTGGTAGGCCCTAACCACTATTCAGTGCAGGAATGAGGGAAACCTGGAAAACCTCATTAATTAGGGGGTAGTCAAATATCAACCGGTATCAATCTCTCACATTGACCCAAGCCAACATTCTTCCACCCTACCATACCCGCAGAGAGGGTGCCAATCCTCTCCACGAATATAGCTTATATACGGTCTACCGGCAGCTAGGCGCGAACCAACACCGATCTAGTCACCTCGATTTAAGTACTGACGCCTTAAACCGCGCGACCACTGACCAAAGTTATACAGTTAGATGGACAAAAGAGAAATACATTTTATTTAGTTCCACAACTTTAGCTTGTGTAAGTACGGAGAATGATAAAAAATAAAAATATTTTTCTTCATATTTCTTTGATATAATTTAATTGTAACTTCTACAGACCAGGAATTTTTTCCAGGATTTCTGGCTTATTAAGGCAAACCATCGGCACAAGATTTTTGCAAATATAATTGTTGCAACCTAGCTAATTAACAAATTAATAACTACTCCCGGAATCGTTAGAGAACCAGATTTTTTTGCAATAACTGGGATCATGGGGAGAACCATCGGCACAAGGTTGTTGCACGTCATTGTTTATTTTCCAATTGTTGCAACCTGGCTAATTAACAAATTAATAACTCTACTCCCGGAATCGTTAGAGAACCAGAGAAGTTCTTTTATTAAAAGTAATAGGAATCTGCTACATTTTATAAAACTTTTAATAGTTGAATGGCGGAAGGCAAATTTGTGTGAAACATTGCATCAACAAAATTATTAATATTGGAGTACCAGGGATATGAAATGTTATATCACCAGTCATCATCAAGATTATATATTAAATCACGCTTTTCAATCCATGGTGTTGCCCATAAGCGTTTGTTTTTTTTTCTTCCTTTTCAGTTTAAACTTATTACTATAATTGCACTAACTGTCGCGCCAAAGGCTACTTGCCGGTCATCAATTTTTATTGATAATAGTGGTAAACATTTGAAACATATGAATATACAGTTTGCGCCAAAAGTATGGAATAAATTCAATAAAAACGGAACAATTATTTTTTGGGAAAAATCCTCGAACAGGTCGATTTTTAATTTAAAAAATACATATTTTAGCGTAAAATGCGATTTTCTAATGTCATTTGGTTTCGAGTAATGACGTCATCGATTTTTTTTAAATGGCAACACCATATTTTTTCCTTGATTCTGAAAGATCGTTTAATTCTCTATCAGACAGTACTAAAATTTTGCCCTCTTACATAGGAAAGTTTTCGAGTAAATGACGATTGAATGTTAGAAAACGTAAATCAATTAAAATAAAGCAAAAACGTTATCAAGTTTAGTTTTTCGAATTCCATAGTTCTTTTATGGATCACGTAGGTGAAAATCTTTGCAAAGTGTCATTGTCACACCGACTTTCTAATAAGTATTGTAAGCATCATAGAAATTATTATTCAATTTAAAGTATTATGGCACATTTAACAGACACAGTAACAGACTCAAAGAATTGAAATTTTAATTCTTATCGGATGCGGGAATATGACTAGAACTCAGCAGGAAGTTTGCGATATATTTAATGAAAAATATCCAGATCGCCCTATCAGCCAACCAACAGTCAGTAAGGTAGAGTCTAAATTTAGAGAAACTGGCAATGTTGTAAATATTCCAAAACCTGGACGTCCAAGCATTAATGAAAATCAGAAACAGAACATTTTGATAAGTATGGTGGATAGTCCTCATAATTCTTCACGATTGGTTGCATTAAACAATGACACTAGTCAGAGCACAGTGCCACGTATCTTGAGGAAGGAAAAATATCATCCCTACAAAATTCAACTTGTGCAGGAACTCAATGGAGATGATCCCGATGGCCGCTTACACTTTTGCGAAATTCTAATGGATTTATGTCAAGGAAATAGAAATTTACACCGGCAAATACTTCTTTCAGATGAGGCCACATTTTGTCTGAATGGTACAGTAAAACGTCAAACTTTCAGATATTGGAGTCGGGAAAATCCTCATTGGATGGCAGAGGCACATACTCAACACCCTCAGAAATTAAATGTGTGGGCTGGAATAGTTGACGACAGAATAGTAGGGCCTTTCTTCTTTAAAGGAACCCTTACAGGCCAAAGATATTTAGAGTTTCTAGAAAATGACCTTGTTCCAGCATTTGCAGTAATTTTTCCTAACGATAATGACCCTGACATTCCTGACGATACCATATGGTTTCAGCAAGACGGTGCACATCCGCACTATGCGCGCCCTGTACGAGATTTTTTGGACAACTGTTTTCCTGGGAGGTGGATCGGCAGACGCGGACCGATAGAATGCCCTGCAAGATCGCCAGATCTTACTTGAAGTCAAAAGTGTACATTAATAAACCACGTAATTTAGAAGAACTTCAAAATCGCATTCGGGACGAAATACGCAGAGTTACCCCAGAAATCATTCATAATGTGCAAGAAGAATTTCTTCACAGACTTGCGCATTGTCAAGAAGTTGGTGGATGGCAATTCGAACATTTAATTTAGGTATAAAATTTAATCAATTGTATTTTATTTTACAGAATTGTTACTTTTTTATGGATAAAATTTACGTTTTCTAACATTCAATCGTCATTTACTCGAAAACTTTCCTATGTAAGAGGGCAAAATTTTAGTACTGTCTGATAGAGAATTAAACGATCTTTCAGAATCAAGGAAAAAAATATGGTGTTGCCATTAAAAAAAATCGATGACGTCATTACTCGAAAACAAATGACATTTGAAAATCGCATTTTACGCTAAAATATGTATTTTTTAAATTAAAAATCGACTTGTTCGAGGATGTTTCCCAAAAAATAATTGTTTCGTTTTTATTGAATTTATTCCATACTTTTGGCGCATACTGTATGTACTCAACTTCTTTAAAATAAATGTTATAAAATAAATTTTGTAAAACAGATGATAAATGGTACTTGACAAACATCTTTTACAGTCTAATGCCGGCCTTAGAAGAAATAAAAAAATCATACTTTGTCTTAAAAATTTTAGTAGTTAGTAATAAAAGTATAAAATAAAAACTAAGAGTAAAATTTTTTTTCAAAATGGGTACCATTTTCTCTGAAACATAAATTTACTCTTCGCCGAAAATTGAAATTTACCCTTCTTTAATATCTCTCGACTACTTTGAGTTAAATTCATGAAATTTTGTATGCGGAGGTTTCTTGGGACGGGAAATTTTATGCACAATTGACTGTATCTCCAAGAGGGCGCCACAAGCGGCCATTAAGATCCTTTTAAATCTCTTCAACTTTTAACTTTTTTCTATTTAAAAAATGTACTCCTTATTGAAGTTTCTAGGAGCTGTCGTTTCCGTTGGAAACTCATCTAAAGAAGGTGATTCATGCAAATTATGTATTAGAGTGAATCGAAAGCTATTGTCAGGTTTTGTATATTTTATTTGTCACAAAAAGGATAGGAAATTATTTGCTTAAAATTGAACATAGAAGTAACTTTTTTAGTGGCGTCGTGAAAATGAATGAGTCAAATTAGAAGCAACGTGTTGTGATTTAATTTTTAGTAAAATCTGGCGAAAAACCCTCTGAGATCCTTCAAAAATTGCAGGTGGTGTATGGAGACGAGTGCATGTCGAAAACACGCGTGTTTAAATGGACAAAACGGTCCAGGGGAGGGGCGTGAATCGGTAGAAGACTATCCACGTGAAGGAGCTCCCGTCACCTCTCTTACTGATACGAACATTGACCGTTTGCGTGCACTAATCACGTCTGACCAGCGCCTAAGCATTCGTGCGTTGCCTGACGAGTTAAAAGTCAACAAAGAAACCGTTCGCAAGATGTTACACGAAAATTTGCGCAAAGATGGTGCCAAAAGTTCTCACCCGTGAACAGAAAGACATAAGAAAATCGAGGATTTGTTGTCCCGTATTCGGAGCAACGGTAGATACTGAATAAGTCGGGTAGTCACTGGAGATGAGACCTGAATATTTGAGTATGACCCGGAGACTCGTAAACAAAGTCAGTGTGGAAAAGGGTGGAGAGTGGCCAACAAAAGCGAGAATGTTCAAGTCACGTCTGAAGGCAATGTTGATCGTTTTTTTCGATTTCCACGGCATCATTCATCGTGAATATGTTCCTGCCGACCAGGCAGTGACTGGACAGTTCTATGTTGGCGTCCTGGAATGGCTGCGGGCCCGCGTTTTCCGTATGCGACCCGAACTCTCCGAGAACCGCTGGATCTTGCAACACGACAACGCGCCAGCCCATTTCTTGTTCATTGTGCAAGAGGTTTTGACAAAAAATGCATTCCAACGTTGCCGCACCCACCCTATAGTCCCGATATTACCCCTTGCGGTTTTTTTATTCCCCAAAATGAAGTCGCACCTCAAGGGAACTCATCATGGCGGCGTACAGGAAGTCAAGGAAGCTGTAACCGTGGTGCTGAACGGATTAACTGCGGAAGATTACCAAGGGTGCTTCCAATCGTGGGAGCAACGTTGGAATTGCTGTGTAGAGTTAGAGGGAGACTATTGTGAAGGTCGATAATAAAATTTTGGCGAAATTTAATTTGCTTGTTTTTTCATTGACAATCCTCCTGAAACATCCTATATATTATTATATTTTAAACTATCTTATGCATACTCTTCCGTAACAGTATAAACAGAAGGCAATGTATGTATGTATGTATGAATGTAGCTGACCACAAGGCAGCAGCCGTCGATTCTGGCCTCCGTCCCGACCATCTCTATCTATTCCGCTTATCGGCGATGCCGTCCCCGAGTACGGGGGACAGCAAAAATCAGTTGACATAACTTAGTGTATGCCGAAAAGCGGCCTGCTTAGGCATCGCGAATCCGCTACCGCTCGGTCGGTAAGGCAGTCACTGTCCACTCGTACAGTCGGCTCAAGAGCGATGCAGCATTTCCATATCGGAGCCTGCTATGCAAATCCACAATCAAAGATGCCGGTGCCCGCGCGCGTTACCATGGTTACTCCGAGAATTGTTTATATCCCTCGTTTGTATCGAGCTGCCTGTGCTTTTTTGTTTCCGATGCGTTTTTGTCCCGGGATTTTTGCTTGTAGCCCTGAGTTATGGACGTCTGAAGTTCGCCAAGTCCGGGGAGGTGATTTAAAACGGCCAACTTGACTCTGTCAGTTTTTTTCTAAGATTATTTAATGAGTTCGGGAGGCCGGTAGGGCCCGACGGCGGAGATTTAGCGGTCACGATTCCGCTCCGCAATTTTATCAATGGGAATCCACCAACAATTAAGCCTCTTTTGTTCTCAAATTCACTTTGTCACATTTTTATTTGCCAAATTAGTGAAAATTTTCAGGATGTGCGCCTTCTTATCGACTGTGCTATCTGTCCGGTTAATTGGTAGCGTCTGCTGGTCGGTTCCAGATCGCAGATTCGAACCTTACTAATTAAAGAACATTAGATATTTGTAAGTACGGGCCCGTTCGGTATTCCCGACGGGCCCGTAACAAATAGTGCTCGAGTTTATCAGTAATATATCACTGTTTTAAAATTATAACACTTTATCTTATACATCATTTGAGAAAAATAGGTTTGAAATTTAGCGTACCTGTTCCACCTGTTCCTAACCATACCGATAAAAGTTAGGATAATAAGTAGATATTATTGAATCGATGTATGCAGAAACGTCACATATCCACAAAAGCATATTATGAGGATATTTTTCGAAAACTGTCATGAAAAGTCCACATTTTTGTAAAATTTTCAGTTGACAAAGTGAGTCCTTTTTGCCACCTACCTACCAAATACTTTTATTTTCTAGAACGCCAAAGTCTTATTCGAAAATAACTTGTCATTTCCATACAAAACAGCAACTATTATAAACAGGACTATTATTTATTTTGCACTACATGTAAACTAAAAGTGCCGGTACTGCAGTGAGTTAAATTTATGCCAGATCCAGTGCTGTTAGTAATCGTAGCTTTTAGTTCTGGGTGTTCAATGAGGTTGCTGCTATAATTAATAATAATTATAATAATATAATTTATTTACCATACATGCAGAAAATAATAGTTATCAGACAAAAATAAAATGACAAATAAATGAGAGTAGGCCCACAGAAGGATATACCTGTGCGTAGGTAAACTTAACTAATGTTAAGTAAGAATACGATAAACAAGTAAATTTCTACTAATCACTAACATAATACTGATATATAACATATACTCATTTAACCATACCGACTAAAAGAGTAAGGCAAACAAAATAATGTAAAAATAATATGAAAGTGTTGTAGGCCAGAACATAAGGAGTTGTGTATGAGAAAAACAACACGACTAGGGTGAGAGTGTATAATAGCTGCAGAATTATTTCGAAATAGTGTTGTATAATTGTTTCTTTTTTATTTATAGATCGTAATTTTTTTAGTTTCCACGGAAATAAGACAGGTTAGGTAAATAAAATCTATGAATTAATCAGATTAATAAAATTTTCAATGTCTAATCTAGGAATGTCTTTCATCCATCTTTTAATTCGTTTCTTAAAATATTTAATTGAATTTATTTGTTTCAGCTCTCTAGGGATTATATTGTAACACTTTGGCACTAAATAAAGAGAAGTTCTTTGAGTTAGACTCTTTTCGGCTTTTATTACCTTGGTTTACATTATACCTAGTGTAATGCCCATGTAACTCACGTCTATTGATATGTTGAAATACAATTGCCTAACAGCAAATACTTGGCATTCTTCAAAAATTTTGTTAGTTGGATATCTTCTAGGTTTTTTAAGTATAAGTTTTAAAATTTGTTTTTGTAAAATTTGCAAATTGTTAATAGTACAATGGTATGCACCCCATGTTGTCATGCTATAAGTTATATGACATTCCACTAATGAATGATATACAGTTTTAAGTTGATTTGTACTGTAGAAACTCATTAAAAGTCTCATTTTATACAAGTTAGGTTTACTACGCACATTGTATTCCGTAGGCTCTGCTGAAGATGGTAACAATTTATTTGCGATTGAAATTTTATTTTGTATATAATCTTCTATATCTGTCGCCGCTGCCATACTAGAACGCCACCCTCCATGTCGTTTAATGGTGGTAATATCGGTCCCTGTGTGAAGGCAAATTAAGATAAATTGTTGTTTCTTTTGATACATTCCTTATTTTGGTGACGCCAACTACTTGGTTAACACATTTTCCCTGACATACTTCACAAAAATTTTCATCTTGTAGAAACTACAGGACATAATGCGTACATCTTTATTTGGTCTGGACTTGAATTCACAAAATATCTCGAAGTATGAGTTTTGGAATTGGGAATTCTTATAATAATAATTTAATCTTTTTCTTCTATATAACCGATCACTATCTTTAGTAGCTCATCTCTTGTCAAAACTTCACAAACAGCAATTATTTATTTTCTACACGGTAAAAAAATAATTACACATTTTAACACAAAAGAACACAATACTGTGTTAATCGAGGTCCACACGGAATTGTGTATATTTCTACACATTTTTCTGTATGTATCAGTGTGTTAAAGGTTTAACACAATCCACTGTGTTAATATAACAAATTCCATGTGTAACTTTTACACTTTATCATTAAAGGTGTAGGCTTTACACATTAACATGTTAATTTTATTGTATAACAGGTATTGATATGGTAGACTCATCTACCTTTTTAGTTTGTTAATTATGTTTCTGTTTGGTTTCGAAATAATGTAATTAGTAGTAAATTTAATAAATATAATTTTTGAAATACCTTTATTTTGACTTTTTCTAGAGGTTTTACCAGTCGTCAGGAATGCATTGAATATAGCCTGGAATGTTCTAGAAAATGTCAGAATAAATGTATTATATAAATTATAATTTCAAAAGCCAACAGGAACATAATTAACAGGGTAGGTGAGCTTCCGTATCAATACATTATTATTATTATTAAAAAAATAAAATTCAGTACAAATGAACAACAACCAAGTTTGTTAACAAAATATGTATGTATTAAAATTAGCAGTATAGTAGTACATATTCTAATAAGGCACTAATAATGTTCTAGTAAACCATAAACAATGAAACAGTAAACATTAAACTACATAAATAGGAGTTTACAAAAATTAACTAGTAGTGATCTAAACATATAATTTTCTTTCTCTAAAGTTAAAAAAGACCAGATTAGAAAGTAATGTAAAACGTCAGAGTGAACTAATATTTTTAAGAGTTATATTCCTAATTAGTTTTAGCTTTATTACAATTATCATCAGTATATGTTATAGTTAGGTAAGTACTTACCATTTTCCTCAATTTAAATTTAAATATTCCCCATTTGAACACAGTGAACAAGAGGTACCTGTACGCAACACCGCTACATGACCAATATGGCGTAGTGATGTGTGTTGGATTAGCTGATATACTGCAACTGCGCAGTTGTGCTCAACCAGTCAGGAGTAGGAATATAGACCACAATTAAATTGTGTGCGTGTTAAGTTTACACAAAATAGTGTACTTTTACCACCACCGGTAAATATTTTACAAATTCAGTATATTTTATTATAATAATAGAAATTTTAACACATTTTGTGTAAAGCATATAAAAAAGCTATAGTGTGTAAAACTATTAACACCTAAATTACACACTGGAAAATCTCACTTACACAACAACTTTTTTTACAGTGTATTATCAAGTGCTTCTTGTAAAAATCTCTCAGTTTCCTTTTCCGTTAGATTCTAGACATTCTTGGACGTTATCCAACTGATTTTCTTTTCAAATACGGTATTTGTTCTGTAAATTTTCTGATATTTACATTTTCTTTAGCATTCAATGTACTTTCTAACATGGAGAATACGATCATAACGTCGAAGGTTTAATTTTATTAATGGTATCTTCAAAACATGCCACCACCTTTTGTATTCGCTGTAGGCAATCTCGTACTGTCTCGACAATTTTTTGAGGATTAATTGTAAAACATCACTTTGTGTCGCTTCCAATACTTCCCCTAGTTAATGCTCTCGTTTTCACTTTCCTAGTTCATTTTGAATTAAACACTTTTGGAATATGAATTGCAATATATAATTCTAATTTTCTCATTTGTAGGCAACAATGTTGCAAGAGCCTTGCAAAATTGCGAGACAATAAATTTACAAGACAAGACAAGACATGATCTTTTAAGATGGAGCAAGATTTCTTGTCTCAGGCAACACTAACTCTAAAAGACCATCCATGTAAAATTTGGTGAGATTTTTTCAATATACTCGTATTCCTCGATAACCAGTTTAGTTTTGGATTCGCCATGACCGATATATTTAACAAAAATTATTTCAGAATTTTCTGCTTAGTACATTTTATTTTATAGTAAAGCAAGCATCGAATTATTCAGTTTTGACCCATTATAATCAAGTCGTGTTCCCTACTACCTCACCGGGGTGCGCTGTAGTTTTTCTATCATAAAAAAGTGGGATTACTACTAGAACGTATTAAAATAGGACATGTTAAACCATTTTTTTCTATCAATTTCATCCTTCTTTCCGCGCCTGCCTCTTAATTCTATTGTTAGCTTTTTGTATGGCCCATGTTTTGATAATACCAATTTATATTCTAAATAACTCGGTCTCCGTGGAATATTAAAAGCACGTTTATGTGTAATAGAGTTTTATTTATATGCATCGGCTCGAAACGTATAAAAAATACATAGAACACGTGGTAGGTAGACAATGTCTTGTTAATTGTAATATATGCAACGCTGGTCGAGTTACCAATCTTGTAAAAAGGTGGTTCACATTTCGTTATAGCCTAGGCAATTAGGTATTCAATATCAATATCTATTTAAATGCCCTGTTACTGCAGTACTTGACCAAACTTATAAGAGGTTTTGGATTTATAGAAATGGAAGAATAATGGGTTTTAATTGTGAATTATAAAATGTTTCAAGTGATATTCCTGCGTATAGGATGTCTCAATTTCGTTGTAATTGCAGGGTATCTCGAAAACTACAAGATATAGAAGAATGGGAATTCCGCAGGACTGTACTTTAAAATGTCTCAATCGGAACTTTCATAAACCTCTTCTATTTTGACATGCGGGGCGAAATTTAAAAACTACTTTTATTTGTATCTCAGAAAATAGCTGAGATATTGGAATGGCAAAAATCCCAAGTAGCATTATAATAACGAAAGTGGTTATTACGTAATATTCACTAAATCTACCACCATATTGCAAAAATAACTCCAATTTATGTTAGCATAGTTGTAAGAACGTAATCCTCACAATAAAAAGTCACTTCATGGTTTTGTAATTTTTGGTAAGGCGTTTTGATGTCTAGAATGTCATGAAAACTAAGTATATTAAAGGTAACGACAACCAAGCCGTAACTTGAAAGTGTTTGTAACAGCTTTGGCGACATATTGGGAACCTTTAACAAACCTTTAGGCCCGGCGCAAAATGAGACGCAGCTTGGTGAGGTGACGCAGCGTGAGTCACGGCGAGTTTTTGTGAATCTAAGTAATAATACGAGGGTTTTCCGTAATTTAAAATTTCCAATGTTTTTTCAAATAGTAAACATATTTTTATTGCAAAACTAAGTACATACTCTGAAACCTTGGATTTTTAGCTATTTTTTAACGTAATCTCCGTCACGATCAATGCATTTTTGGACTCGTTCTGGGAGCTTTTTCATACCCGCATCGTACCACTTTCCCGCCGACTCGCGCAGGAAAGTATCGACGGCTGCCTTCAGCTCTTCGTTGCTGGAGAATTTCGTTCCTCCTAAGTGTTGTTTCAGGTTGGAAAACAAATTGTAGTCACTAGGGGCCAAATCAGGGCTGTAAGGAGGATGGTCTATGATTTCCACAAGCAAATACTCCTCAAATTTCGTCACTGATGGACGCCCGCGACCGGCCTCGTCATGCATGTTTATACGACCGGCTGCGAACTCTCTACACCACATTTTTTGTGTCCATACACTTTTCTCCATACACATTGGTCAACTGACGATGAATTTCAATAGGGGGTGACCCCTTAAACCACAAAAATTTAATCACCGAACGCAATTCACACTTGGCAGGAGCGTCGATTTTTCCTTCCATCGTTAACGGCTGCTAAGTCAAGACCAGTGATTAACTTTTTAAAATTTGTCTCCCTACGACGAAGTATGAAATTGCCCTACTCTACTATAAATTTCCGTACGCTGCCTGCCCAAGCCATAGACCAAGCCCAAGTTAGAAATGTTAAAATTCTGTATAAAAGATATTTTCTCTTAAATGGTAAAATAGTAAGTATTTGCGAAACTTATTATTTTGTTAAAGTTCTTTTTCTCCTACAAAATAAGAATATTTTTCCCTACCAACCGATTTATTGACAAATTTTTCCTACAAGTAGGGAATTTCCCTACGTGTTAACAACACTGGCCAAGACTCCAAGATTGACCGTCACAGCGAGGCAGTGACCAGCCAGATTAGTGGTGGGGGAAGCAAGGAACACGGTGCTGTTGTCAGATTTAAGCTAGGGGAGCTTGTTGGAGACCTTAATTTACGGACAACCCTCGTAGTTATTCCGCATATTTTTTCGCAGCGTGACGTGACGCAGTTTGGGCTCAACGTGATCCTGCGGAACGCAGTATAGTTGCCGCAGTTTTAGAAATCACGACGCGTGTTTGAAAACATTAATCGAGACAGTACGAATTCGACAAGTTTTGTACGATACAAGCCATGTAGACTACATGAGAACAAAATCGTCATTAAATTCTTTAGTTAAGACAAATTCTCCATGAGTTTTTGGTTTTTTTTTTCAACTACAAGCTTTTCACTGACTTTTTATTACTACCCATCTGGGTGATAGATGATGCCATTTCGCACTCAAACTCGTCTTCTGAATCAAATTCAGAACTAAAATGATAATCAATGAGTGCAGTTGCCATTTTTCAGTAATATGATTTGCCTGCGAAGTGAAAACTGCAATCGTATGTGCGCGGTACCCGCGATAGCAGTTTCCTCCCGCATAAAACTCGCCGTGACTCACGCTGCGTCTCATTTTGCGCCGGGTCTTAATGTGGCGGCACA
Source organism: Monochamus alternatus (assembly GCA_037114965.1). Classification (NCBI taxonomy): domain Eukaryota; kingdom Metazoa; phylum Arthropoda; class Insecta; order Coleoptera; family Cerambycidae; genus Monochamus; species Monochamus alternatus. Next base: position 78,222,998 of record CM073427.1, read on the forward strand.
TTTTACATAGGATCAAAATTACTACAAAATTGCTACTACTTTCAAAATCCACTATGGAGTAAGCTTTACCTAAGGCCCGGCGCAAAATGTGCATATTTCTTCGCAGCGTGACGTGACGCAGTTTTGGCTGAACGTGAACTGCCTGCAGCAGTTGCTATTTTTCAGTAATGTGGCCTGCCTGCGAAGTGAAAACTGCAATCGTATTTGCGCGGTACCCGCGCTAGCAGTTTCTTCCCGCAGAAAACACGCCGTGACTTACGCCGCCTCACGTCACCAAGCTGCGTCTCATTTTGCACCGGGCCTTAATAGTGACCTACTTCATACCATGACTTTTTAACGCTAAATACATTAGTTTATTGTCTACTGTCCTGTGTCTGTGTGTAATATGAGTAGCAACAAAAAACCTTGCAAGAGGAAGGCATTTCGTCATTTGACTACGTTTTCTAGAAAACTAAAACAACAAACAGAAAGTGTTACAACTCTCAAAATTATTTTTTTCCAGTTGAAAACCATCTTTAAAATGTCCCAATTCTAAGAATTTGAAAATGCATCTAAGCGAGGGCCAAGTGTTTTCGGGAGCACTTGTTGGATTCCATCTTAAAGATGCTCTTTTAGAATAGTCTAAATGTTCTGGCCAGAATAATGTTCCGTCATTTCCCCATTGATATGGAACGACACAGAAACAAATACTTTTTTTCTCTTTTATATTTTAAAACTAATTATACATATACACTACACACATAGTTAACTATGACTAAGTACAAAAATTTTAACCACTTGCTCAGGGAGGTTTAAAAGAAAATAAAACATTTATTTCGGAATTCTAACTCGATGTTTAAAAAATGGGGCAAAACCCTCTTCTCCTACGGAAGGCGGCGCCTATGCCGGCTGTGACAATCAATCATCATCAGAGATGGCTAGACATATCAACTACCATGCGGCCGTTTTTTGCAGCATTGTCAAGTGTAGAAATGGACGAAAATAAATATTTTTATTAATAATAATAATGTCTAAGTACCTGATAGATAACAGTTAATCCGGTTAGCTGCAGTATTTTGTATTCGTTCTTTGTTCTTTCGTTGCACACTGTCACAACTATATTTTCCCTCCTTGCAGATTCGTGATAATTTTCCTCTAACATACCCGATTAAAAATAATTTATTTAATTACTATAAAACGTTTAAAATTAGTCACTAAATGTTCTAACATAACAACCTAGAATACTGCATTGCTAGTTGCATACTCTCCAAACCTCAAAGAACATACGAAATTATTTATAAGGTCTAAGAAACATTTTTACAGAACACTGTGAACATCTTGGGATATTATAGTTTAAAATATTACTAATTATTTTGTGCAAACATCGTCGATTACTATTAATATTGTTCCTATTATTAGTATTAACAGAATTGAATTCCACAACAACACAACAAGTTTAAAAATTTATCGCCGTTAAGAGCACCTTGCATTAGTGGCCTACAGGTGTCGTCTGTAGATGTTAAATAATATTGTATAAGGTTACGGCACTCTGATTAGTTTGAAATAATTTTTCAGTACTTACTTTTCGCAAATTTAATTTTTCTCGTATTTTTTGTGTATTTACAAACATGTCGTATTCAAATGCCCAGATGACGCATAAGGTGCTGATTTATGGGAGTGTGACAAGTGCATATTATTGTGTGGCAGCGTAATACCAAAGACGTTTCCCGAGTAGACAAAATATTATGCTGAACTATACTTTTTGAACCACATTGAACAACTGTTATAATGCCATGGCGGTGAACGTGTGGCAGTGTTTTTGTGTATTTGTGCTTCTTCAGCAAACAGTGTCATTTATCCGGAAGACCAAGGTCGGTATCCACTCCTAGAGCACAAAAAGAAATTCTAGCACTGGTAGAGCAGAATCCAGGTACCAGTGTGCGGAGAATATCAGCCGAGGTAGGAATTAGTGGTCCTCTTGTTTGGAGAATACTTCACGAGCAGCTGCTTTATCCATACCATGTGCAACGAGTACAGGCCTTAAATCCAATAAATGATCATCAAGCACGTTTGGTTTTTTGCTACTGGTTTCTACGTCATGATGCTGAAGACCCTCGTTTTCTTGCAAACATTCTTTTTACTGATAGGGCCGGGTTGTAGTGTTTAATTTTCACAATACACATATTTGGGACAACGAAAATCCTCATGCTCTAATAGAATCTGGACATCAGGCACGTTTTTCATTAAACATTTGGTTGGATATTGTAGGTCCTGTTGTTTTATCAAAACGATTAACACTCAACCTCAACTTTCTGCAGAACACACTGTATGAGTTTTTGGAAGACATTCCCTTTGAATCAGAGGTAACAAATGTGGTTCCAGCATGATGGTGCTCCAGCTCATTTTTCCATGGCCGTTAGAGAGCATTGACACCAAACTTTTCCACATAGATGGGTAGGAAGGGCTGTTTTATGGCCTCCAAGATCGCCTGATCTGAACCCTCCAGATTTATCCAGCTACGGATTAATCAAAAGTGTCAAGAAATCCAAACCAAGGAGGGTGTTTTCGAAAAGAATTCGAATATCGTTGAGACGAAGATGTCGTGCCTGCTTGGAAATGGACGGAGGGCACTTTGAACATCTTTTGTAACTTTGTTTTTTGTTTGTTAAAAGCTTCCTTTGTCGGTTTATTCCTAATAAAATAAAATGTTTGAAAAACGAATAGTGGTCCATATCTCAGCAACCGTTACTTTGCGAACCCATGTTTATTAAGACTTTTCTGCTTATTTTACCTCCTGAAATATTTTACACTCTTTTTTAACACCCTGTATACTAAGCTACAAAAAAGTTGTGCAACTTTTGACTAAGGTAAATTTGGCTGCATCGCATTATTTTATGATCAGAAATCTACTACTGATTTATATCCCGTTAATTTTGGGACATCCTGTATTTTAGTTTTTAGAGTGTTTTTTGTTGCTTTCGGTCAGATATAAAAGTCCTTTTAAAATTGGCATTCCTATGTTACCTGTGTCCTGTATAAAGATACAGATACAGATTCCATGATAGAATAAGTAACAACAGTAATTTTATAATTTTTATGTAACTCATTAACGCCTTTCAACGTATTAAAAATCTAGTAAATACCGTCTTCATGAAAGACTATGTTAATGATGAATAACGATGAGTGTCGATGACGAAATCCGATAATATCAACTAGCCTTGAGGAATAGTGCGAATTAGAAACGTATTTACGTCAAATCGATGTAAATTACGAACTCCACGATATGCTAAAGTTCGACCACCGGAATCAGAATCAGGTTCAGAGTCCGGGGGTGTCTATAAAAGGTTTTCTATAGGCATATCGACGGTGATGTATCGGTGGATCGGTGCTAAACGAAAAATGTAGTGACGTATTTGTGAAATGCATAGAATAATAAATATGACAGGCGCTTGTGGTGCCGTTATTCTAGGAAATTCTATTTTGGCATAGCATTTCAGCTTTGTAAAAATCGTGTTCTTAAACCAAATGAGAGAACATTGTAGAGTTGTATAAACGGCAATCGGATGCATAATAGAGATTTTTGTAAACAAAAGAATTTGAGCTGCTGGACAAGAGATTGTAGAATTTATTTGAAGCATCCTAATACAGGACGAAACATTACGATAGCACATGAGAATATGTTACAGAAGATAATCGATAATTATTAAATTGGTATTTATGGTAATATAAAAATTAAGACCAGCTGATCTCGATATTTTGTAACATTCAATTTTACTATGTTGTATCAAAATGTGCGAGGACTCCGCACAAAAACTGAAATTTTTTTACTTTCAAGTATGGCATGCATGGCTGATGGTATCTTCGTTACGGAAACATGGCTTAATTCCAACATAGATTCATCCGAACTTTTTGACACAAGCAAGTACACTGTTTTTCGTAGGGATCGTGACTTAATATCAAGTGGAAAGTTCGATGGGGGTGGTGTTTTGATTGCACTTTCTGGTGCATATGATGCAGTTGAGGGAACAGAATGGTCATGTGCTGGTATCTGTGAGGATTTGTGGGTGAGCGTTAAATTACGTGACTCTAAACAACGTCATTTATGTTGCGTATATGTTCCACCGCATGCTAATGTTGAAAATTTAATAGCCCATTTAGACAAAGTTAATGATATTGCACTCGCTCATCATATTGACTATTTTTTGGTTGTTGGTGATTACAACTGTTCGGGAGTTGTTCGGAATTATAATATAAATTCAAACTCTTATGTTGCTTTAAATACTGTAAACAATTTTGAGGAATGCCTTGTTGATGGGTTCAATTTTTTAAATTTTAGTCAATATGACGGTGTTTGCAATACTAATAATAAAATACTTGATTTGGTATTTAGTTCGTTAAATGGTATGACATTTACTACTGCTTTCGCACCATTAGTACCTGAAGATGTGCATCATAAATGTGTTGAAATAAATTTTTCGGTAGATTTGTATAATTCCGGTTTCAGATACAAAAACTCTTTTTATAAGTTAAATTTTATTAAAGCTGACTATGATGTTATTATTACTGAGATTCGTAATATTGATTGGAATTCTGAACTCGTTGAGTTAAATGCTGAGGATTCCGCAACAACATTTTATAATTTAGTCAATGGTATAATTTCTAGGTATATACGAAGCAAAAAGATTTGTTATAACTATCCTTTGTGGTACTCTCAGCAGACCAAAACTTTAATTAAGGAAAAGTCTAAGCTTCATACGCGTTGGAAGAAATTTAAAAATGATTTAGATTATCAGGAATTTTCTAGATTAAAGTTTCAATAAAAATTGATTTCAGAAATTATGTTAATAAAGTTGAGACTAATGTAGCCAATATTAAAATTTTTTGGTCTTTTGTATCAAATAGACGGCGTTGTAAGACTACACCTAAATTTGTGCAATTTCAGGATAACTTAGTTTCATCCGATATAGGAATTGCAAATGCTTTTTCAAAATATTTTGGGTCTGTTTTTGAATCCTCTGAGACACCTTCAGATATTCATTCATTAGAACCAGTTAATGCAATAACTATTGATAATATTTCTGTTAAGGATGTTGTTAAGGAAATTAATAAAATAGATATAAGGAAGGGAGCAGGTCCCGATGGTTTACCTTCCATTTTTATAAAATCTTGCATACATACTATTTCTGAGCCATTGAATATTATTTACAATAAATCTCTATCTAAGGGCGTTTTTCCTTCTGTCTGGAAACAGGCACAAATTGTTCCTGTATTCAAAGGAGGTAATAAAAATTTAGTTTCTAATTATCGTCCGATTTCAATCTTGTCAATCCCAGGTAAAATATTTGAAGTTGTAATATCATGTCAATTATTTTTTAATACAAAATTGTTCATTAGCGAACATCAGCACGGCTTCTTCCAGGGTCGCTCCATTGTAACAAATTTGATTCCTTTCGTGCAAACAACTCTGGAAGGCATGTGCGATAGGAAGCAAATTGATGCTGTGTACACCGATTTCTCGAAAGCATTTGATAAGGTTCATCATAAAACTCTTTTGGTGAAATTGGGGAATGTTGGTGTGCATGGCAATCAACTTCGGTGGATTACGTCTTATTTGCATAATAGGTCGCAATGTGTTAAAATAAATAATTGTTCATCTTCGTATTTTAAAGTAACATCGAGTGTACCACAGGGGTCTCATTTAGGGCCACTGCTCTTTTCTTTGTTCATTCATGACATTGATATATGTTTCGTATATTCTCGTTATTGCTTATACGCTGATGATTTAAAAATGTATAAAGTTATCACTAATATTAATGATTGTATAAATTTTCAAAAGGATCCGAGTCGATTGTACAAGTATTGCAAACAGAATAAATTGTTTCTTAATGTTGAGAAATGTCGCTATATAACTTTTTCTAGAATAGACGTAAACATTTTATTTTCTTACCATTTTAATAACGTACCACTCATCAGGGTAAATTCCGTCAAAGACTTGGGAGTTATATTGGATTCTAAGTTAACTTTTGACTGTCATATTGAAGCAGTTGTTAGAAAAGCATATAGGAATCTTGGCTTTATAATGAGGAACACTAAATAATTTACAAAACCTAAATCGCTTATTTCCTTATATAACTCCCTTGTACGAAGTCGTCTTGAGTTTGCCTGTATAATTTGGGATCCGCTTTATGTTAAGTACATCGATAGACTTGAGAAAGTACAGATTAAATTTATTAATATGTTAAATTTTAGATTTAATAGAAATCTCCATTTTGGTTCATATGACCTGTTTAAATCATTATAAGTTATTCAAATTAAAATCTCGGCGTTAAATATCTTACGTATTATTTTTATATAAAGTTGTTAATAATAATATTGATATATATATATAGTAAGTAGACTTAATTTCAATGTAAAACAACAGATAACTCGCTCAACAAATTTATTTTACGTAAAGATGTATTTTAACAATTATGGCAATAACTCTCCGATTAATTCAATGCTTAGCTCTTATAATGAATATTTCAATCATATTGATTTGTTTTCTGATTCGCTTCCCGTTGTGAGGCGCAACGCTGTTTTTGTATTTAATTAGTTTTTTTTTTTTGTATTTTTTTGGTCCCTGCTGTTTTGTTCTCTATATTTTTTGTATCTATTTTTTAAATTAGTTAAAAGTATTTGTGCGAAGAATGTTATCCAAGGTGTAATCCTGTAATTGGAATTTGTTCGAAATTCTGTTGGATTACCTCTACTAATAATAAATAATAAATATCGTGCTAAAAAATCGTGCGTCTTAAAAAAATTCTAATAGAGGCCTCTAATGATACATGTTTAGGTACAAAGAGCAAAAGCAAAATATTTTTGTAAACGAAAAATACTGACCATTACTATATTTGATGGTTATGATTTTTACTATATCAGGGGCTTGTCGATGTGAGGAATTACTTCAATTAAAAATTTGGCGTATTGAAGATATATGAAATAGATTACTGCACACTCTGCCAACTACAAAAACAATGAAAAAGATATTCTTTATTATAAGCGAATATTTAGACATATCGGAAATATAGTAATGACAGCAAGGCCTATACAAATAGATAGTAACAGAATTTTTGTAAATATTAAAATGGTGAAGCATATATCAATTAATAGGAATTCATACATTTGGGTTAGAGGACATTTTTTTCCGTAGAACTTCAACTACACTAATAAATTCAGGAGCTGATATCACAATTTTAAAAATGTATAGTGAATGGAAATCTTCAATGGTAGCTGAAGGCTACATCGATGAGTACATAACCTGTATATCAGTTGTTAGCAAAAATTTCCTATTGCAAGTACAATTTACATAGACGAAGTAAATGTTTCAAAACAAACAGGATAATCCCTTACGGGCTGTTCCAATTTCTCTATAAATGTTTACAATAAATAAAAGTGGCAGTAAAAATGATTCTAATGTCTAGGCAGTAAATCTGACACTTTAGTACCTGACACCTGTCACTAAAACTATGTCTTTAATGTCGATCGGCAAAAAAATTATTTTTTAAATCATTTTATTGAGGTCTGTTGAACTGGAACTAATTATAAATTCACTGCCACTTGACTGAAACAGCTTCCGATTTTGTTTGGCCTATTTGTCAATGATTTATTAAGTAAAATAGATCTTTTCTATACATTATAACGTCTACCAACGACTTTACCTTTGAGCTTTGAGCGGAACCGTAGCCGACCGAGAGTAAGCACCATTGTTACAAAATAAAATTCTGAGACAATTGCGAGACATTACGAGACATGATCTTGCTAGATCGAGCAAGAACAAGATTTCAAAGAAACTCTTTTCTTATTGTGCAAGGCAGTTTAAGACTTTTAAAAAATTTGCAAGATTTATTGCAATGGCAATGTAAAGTAAATGTACGGGCTAGAATTATAGGATCGTATCTTAGAGCCTTACTTCTTTGAAGAAAATTTAACTGCTCCTAGGTACTTGGATATTCTATGTTTTTACTAAATCCTAGCTTTAGCAGTTCCTTCTTTGTCCAAACAATGAGGATAATAATGTTCTCCATCCAAGAATATGATTTGAACAAGATGGAGCCTCGTTTCACTTTGGTGTTGATGTCTGGACATTTCGAAACCAAGAAAACCTCTTTATTTATTTTTGTTGAAAAAATGGGAGGTGTAATTTAAAAAATCTATAATGACGTCACAGCGCAAAAATAAAACCTGAAAATAATACATAATTGTGTTAAAAAATAAGTTCTCTTATTTTATAATATTCCAAAGAACATTTTCTAAGGAAGTTATATTGTGCGGATTTTTTGTGACCACCCGGTATATAGGAATTTTGTCAATTGTAATTAAATGCATCTGTAGTTTTTCATGGATTCGCCAGACTTTTCCACTAAATCCATGACTCAATCGGAGTTGGGTCTAAAAGGGGAATACCGATGCATTTTCTAATAAACAAAATCAATAAACGTTACACCAACCTCAAGACGTGTCGTGGAAACTTGACATTCTTCGCTGTAGTAACACATTTTGGGCAGTCATTCATTACTCATGCGAATTTTTATCGTGAAACTGATCTTGGCCTTGGAATTTTCGACCATAAAAATTCTGTGAGGGGAATTTTAAAAAAGCATTTTTTCGTCCGTCGAATGTGGCAATAAAGCAGCAAACGGAATTAACCGGTGCAGAAATCAAAATAGACTATTAAGATGCTTCAAGTACATTATGAAGAATGTTAAGTATGGCTTGACAGACGTTTTAAAAAAAGTGCACCCATACAAATATTATTGTTAACGTACTGGTCATTTTGATTTCACATATTTTCATATGTACACATGCAAATAACACAAAATGCAATTTATTTTACCTACGATCAATACTGTAAATAGTAAAAAACACATTACCAACCATCTTTGTAAATGCACGCGAATATACAGGGATGGCGCGAAGTACGGAATAAAATTCATATCTTTTGAATGAGTTAATTTTTTTTAAAACGCCGCCCCACCTACCCGTACTTTCTTTTCAAATCGGAACATAGGGCATAAGGGGTCTCGTTGAAAAGCTTATAGTAAACCTAATCCAGCCATACCAAATAAGCAAGTTTTTTTTTTCATTTAGAAATTGAAACAACTAGATAATTTGCAAAAATAAACTCAATACTGCAAATGCTGCCATTCACTATTTGGCATCCTTCAAGACGATAATAAAAACAGTCCATAGCATTCCGAATGACTTCATCTGGTAAATTATGCATCTCAGCCCTAATCTTGTTCTTTAAATTCTCAATATTATCCGGTTTGTCCTGGTAGACTCTTTCTTTCAAGTATCCCCAAAGAAAATAATCAAGGGGCGTTAAGTCGGGGGATCTTGGCGGCCATTCAACAGTACCCCGTCTACCAATCCAACGATTTGGAAACATTTCATCTAAGTATCTTCGAATATCAATACCAAAATGCGGGAGAGCGCCATCTTGTTGGAAGCAAATTCATTAATTCGGTATATCTGGATCAATTTCATGAGGAAAAATCACAGCTAGAGTAGATTCAGGTCAAATGTTAGGAAATCCAGGTAGCGTACGGCAGTAAGATTTTCTTAAAAAAAGAATGGGCCCAAGATTCTGTTGCTGATGATACCTGCCCATACATTAACTCTCTGTGGGTGCTGCGTAGGCGATTTTGCATGTCCAGTGTGCATTTTTCTGAAACCACCCTATTTAAATAAAACGTAGCTTCATCCGAAAAAAGTACGTCTCGTTGAAGACCATTATTGTCGTCACACTGTCTCATCATTTCCTCACAAAATTGTAATCGCCTGTCATAATCGTCTTCCAAAAGCTCTTGGACAAGACATACCTTATAGGGGTGGTATTTCTCTTTCAACAAGTTCTAATGCAATGTCTAATTCATTCCTTTTCTATATTCAAAGCACGTGCCCGTCCAGTTTTGGGCAAAGTCTATACTGTACTGTATTCCTCAAATTTCTGAAATATTTTACTAACTGTCCCTTGCGAGATTTGATTTTCGGGATATTTCGCATTAAATAAATCGCGCATTTCAGCCTGACTTCTTATTTTGTCTCCACATCTAAGCAATATCAAGATTTCGATGCGTTGCCTTTCCGACAATGCCATTACGATTCAGTAAATAACTTGACTTTGACACAATAGTAACGTTTCGAACTCCAATTTACAATTAAAGCGAAAAATTAACCAGAAAGCCTGGCAAGTAAGTGGTACCAAAAAAACTTAACATAAAAAAGATACGTTTTTTGCGTTAGCAGTGATAGGTACAGTTACAATTTCTTTATTTTATTCTGTGCAAATTCATGGAGGATAACGCTGAAGATAATTAAATTTTATTTCACTTGTTAAGTAGGTGTTTTATACAACCCTAAAGACCTTGCTATTGAAAATATAAAACTTTTTTATTTGGTAAGGTTGGATTCGGTTTTCTATAAGCTTTTCAACGGACCCCCTCATGCTTCATGTTTCCATTTGAAAAAAAAAAGTAGGGGTTAGGGAGTTGAAGATAAATTAATTATTGTATAACCGAAAGATGGGCAAAAATCAAGATAACGTGTTTCGGCGTTTTAAAAAAATCACTCATTCAAAAGATATGAATTTTATTCCGTACTTCTGGCCGTCCCTATATATTATAGAGACGGCTGTGATCGCTGACAAGTTGGCAAAAAAGATAAATGCGCCTACTTAACTGTCAAACGGTGTTATACTCGCGTCAAGAATTCAGACGTCTTACGTCTGACGTTACACATTTGTTTATATTGTCAACGTAATTTTCGATATTTGGTCGCGTTAAAAACAATCATTTTTTGCAATTTAGTGCAAAATATAATGCAAACTTTTAGTATAGTATATAGTTTATTACTGTCAGTTGCAGTTTTTTAAACATTTTGATGAAAATATAATGAATTATTCATTTGTTTGTATGACGTAAGTCGTCTGAATTCTTGTCGCGAGTATACTATTCGTTGAACAATATTGTTGATGCATAAATGCAAGCTAAGTTTTACGAAATATTTGTAAATAAAAATATCAGGCAATAGTGAGAACAACGAAACCCTAAAACCTTCGAATATAATGCAAATTGCAAAAACTGCTACAAATAATTTAATCACAGTTACGTATATGTATAGTTACATAAAAAACAACAGTATAATATACATATTTTAAAACTAACCTTTTAAAATGTAGTTCAACGATGTGATGTGATTAAAACATACATAGTATATTAAAAAAATAGAAACTTTTAATATTCTGTAGGTATAGTATATCTGTCAATAGCTTGTGTAGTTACAATGAAAGAAACTTTACTTTCAGTCATGCAAGGAACAATTAAATTAATCAACCATAAAATTTATGATATTGTGATATATGTTGATTGTAAATATTTGTAGTTAACTTGCTTAACTGATATATATATATATTTTCTGATTTATGTATTATGTTAAAAAACATGATAGTATTTTTGTATGTTGTCCCCTATTGTGAGGGGTGTGGCTTCATCGTATATAAATTCACTTGTTACTCATTTTTGGTTGGGTCTACAAGTGTTGGCACACAAATTTTTGTCCGGAGATTTTGCACTGCCTTGTCAGACAACAGCTGGTGCGTTATTAGGATTTTTATTTTTATTAAGGTATTGTCTCCACCTGCAGAACCGATTGTTATAATGATTTATTACATATGTGTGGCTGCATTTATTAGAGATTTGAATATTAACTGTTAATTTTAAGAGACTTGCTTGATGTCTTCTTTTATGTTAATTGTTTTTTTTTTCTATTTAGCACTTCTTTAGATCCTTAAAATTATCGTTTTCATCGATATATTTTTTTAACAAATCGTTTTTTTTTCAAGTATTATCTGATAGTTATCAGATAATCAATCAGGCATTGACAAAATTTTATCGAAAAGCCATAGAACTATCTCAATTTTGATATTTAAGCTCGATTTTTATTTGAAAGAAGTTATGCTTTAAATTAAGAAAGAACGAATTTGCTTTAAAAAAAACTTCTGCATTTTCGAAATATTAGTGACAAATTATGAAAAAAAGCCATGAAGCTATGAAATCGGACAAATCAATATCCCGTGAAAAATCCTATTAAATTTTTTCGAAATCTACGGTACAGAATTAGCATAATTTTTCAGAATTCAGTGATCAAATAAACAACAATTATTTTTTCAGCTATAATGGGGAAGTACATGACATGTGTCCGACGGTAACAATAACAGAATAATTAAAATATTAACATTAATAAATTGTTATAGAAGGTAAATAAAACCACGTGGCCGAAAACACTGTAAACTGTACAATGAGTTGAGTTTTCAAGTAGCTCTGATTCACTGCGTTATTTTCATTTATTTACTTGATATATACGTTTGTAGTATGAGTTACTGTATTGACCTATCCAATGTCATCTTATGTGATCTGTATGGATTAATAAAAAATACTATTATTATTATTACAGTTCCGCTCCTGGTAATTACGGCGACAATCCTGTTGGATAACTACTAGAGAGATTGTTTTACTTGATGTATTTATAAAATTATGCCATCTGATTTCACATTAAACTACTTGTTTTAATTTAGAATATAATAAGTAAAAGCAATGAATAATTATATTTAACATTTATTAATGTTTTAAAATTAATTTAGGTAATCAATGTTTATTGATGTATTTCCTACTGATATCATTTCTCCTTAAACATTTTTAAAAAATTCTACCTGTCGAGTCTATTTTGCAAGTTTATTCAATATCAATCTCTGTTTAACACAATAACATCTAATAATATCACAAATGACAAATTAACTCTTCTAAACGTATGTACTGCGTTGTCCAAAAACATGGAAAACGGACTAATGCAGTTAATTTCACACAATATTATATAATCAGACCTCTCTATTGTGGCGCACTGCGTGAACAATTATTAGCTTAAATATTTTTACAATAAAGTATTAGATAGTACTTATTGAATCCAAAAAGTTGTTTCTTTAGAATGTCTAGTTTTTAGTACCGAGTACGAGTAACCTCATTGATAGAAATTTTAGGAAAATTAATTCGAATTAGCTTAATTATGTATTAAGCTAATTCGAATTAATACAATAAAGTTAAAAACTGCTCTAAAAAGCTAATAATAAAATATATGTTAGTATAATATTGGTATAATTCAACACTGAACGGGATATATGCCTATTAAGAAAATGTATTATAAAACATCTCATCTGTGGTAAAGCTAGTTATAATAATTTGAGGAAAACCACTTTAAATGTGCAGAAAATAGAAAAATGGCGGACTGCCGATACGGACACCACTTTCCACCGGGTCGGTGAGGTTTTTCCTCCACGGCCATTGTCCGATTAGAAAAAGAGAGTTAATAATTTCTATTCTTAGCTTACCTAGATATTTTATATTAAAAAACATACATATAAGTTCAATAATATAATTCATTTGCTTAAATATTTTTGCAGTAAAATATTAGATAATAATTATTAAGTCCAAGGAGTCATTTCTATAGTATACATAGTTTTTGGTACCAAAGGGCATACGCGTAACTTCATTGATATAAATTGTAAGAAAATTAATTAAAATTAGCTAAATACATTTACAATAAAGTAAAAAATTGCAAAAAGCCAACAATAATATAAGTATAATATGCCTATTAAGAAAATGTATTATAAAACATCTCCTTTGGTAAAGCTAGTTATAAGAATTTGAAGAAAACCACTTTGAATGTACAGAAAAAAGAAAAATGGAATACTGCCGATCCGGATTCCAGTTTCCACCGGGTCTGTGAAGTTTTTCCTCCGCGGCCATTGTCCGATTAGAAAAAGAGAGTTAATGATTCCGAGATAATCTCGGTCGGAGGTCCGGAGTGCTACCGCTTCCTTGTAGAGAGTCGGTATCAGCGGCAGCAGCGGAGGCCCGCGGCAGTCGTACCTCTCGGACGTTATTATCAGGGCCCTGGGTCGTATATATTTAGTCGGCACCGCACTCAGAGCAAGGCCATATATTGAGCACGGTGCCTCCAATAAACAAACTGTCCTGGCAGCTCTGCCAACCCGGCCTTTTTCTACATACCCCGCGTTATTTAATGCATTTTCGCAAATTTAATTTGCTGATAGCCGTCCGCCTCGTCTAGGTATTTAGCGGGCTACGGATGCGAAACGTAGAACTGTTGAGGATGGTTCCGCTGCCGTACGAAAAAAATTTACTGTAGATTAATTACCAAAGTTACTCTACGAGAGTCATCTAGAGTCTGCCAAGTTGAGGATCGTAAAAACAATCGAATTGTCCCATAAAATCGAAGAAAATCTACCAATAAAAAGTTTTGCAAAGATAATCTGTATCATCGTTGGAATCTATCTCGTTACTGTTGCAATATCAATATAATATCGCCAGATCAGTATAGCTTCATGGAAAAACGGTCAGCTAACACTAATTTGATTTGTATGACACAATTTTTGTCAAATGTATTAGATGTTCAAAGCATCTACTCGTTACAAATATGTTACCTGCAACGGCTTCAAATCTGGGGTTTATCCTATTACGTCAGGTGTCCCTCAAGGGTCTAATCTTGGGCCATTATTCTTTTCATTATTTGTCAATGATCTTAATGTCTGTGTTACATGCAATAAATTAATTTGCTGATGATCTAAAAATGTATTCGTCTATTAATAGTTTACATGATTGTATGGCTCTTCAGAACGAGTTAAACAAGGTTTCACAGTGGAGCAATTCAAACAAGTTACAATGGAATATTTCGAAATGTAAACTAATATCATATACACGTAAAACAAATCCTATTCTTTTTCATTACAATGTAGATACTGAAGTTTTAATAACGACTAGAGATTTAGGTGTATGTTTCGACAATAAATTGAGTGTCTCTGACACATTCAGCAAACAGTTTCTGCTTCTTTAAAGCATTTGGGATCGTGTATTTGAAGATAACGAAGTTCTGATAAAACTGTTCTTCACTTTCGTTCGATCGAAACTTGAATATCGTTGCTCTATTTCAAATCCATACTATTATTACAGAGGATGTGATTATAAGGAATTAATTACCGTTGAAGATTTCTATCCACCATGCATTTTTAAAGTTGTGATATCAACTTCTGAATTTATTAATAGCAAGAGTTCCTTTTATGTGGTTAGATATATGCTTTACCATCCGAATATTTAAAAAATCTGTTACTATCTACTTGGAGGTCTTGCGGTACTATATTTCCAACATATGTCTAAATATTCGCATTCGCATATTCAATAAATGGTATGGCAAAAACCATTTCTACCTAATAGTCAGTACTCTTCGTTTATAAATATATTTTGTCTATATTTACCTCCATTAGAAATTTTTAATTTGTTTATTTTCTAATACACGTGATTTTTTAACACAATATCCCTCCGATTGCCGTTTGAAGAATGCTTTTAATTTTAAATACTTTCCAATATTAATGTTGTAGATATTCAAATTTTAATAATGTAAAATAATTAGCTTTGTTTGCTATTGTGATAAAATTAAAATTGATGGGCGAAAAAATTGTGTTTAACTTGGTAGTAAAGTAGATTTAATGCATTGGCTGCTTTAAATACCAGCCGTGGCATTAAATCTGGCACTTTACTTCCTAATTAAACAAATAACTATTATGTTTCACCGACATATAGAGTCAAATGGAGAAATCGCACCAATTGACAGTGAAAAATAGTAGTCTACCAAGCTGCAATCAATTTTGATAATAGATAATTAAGACAGGGTGCATTCAGAAACCGGTCAATTATTCTCGATCACCCGATCTATGAAACGTGGGAAATGCAAGATTTTTTTAGCTGATGTGTTTAGAGACCTCGACATTTTTCGATTTGTAATATGGACACGCATAAGGAAATATTGTTTTCCACTTGGTACATACGAGTAGTTTGTTGAGGAAACAAAATATTGTCTTTAGTGGTGACTGTGTTTTTATCAATGTTTCAACTGTTGCTATTTTTTTTTACTTGCACAAGCTGCAAAGTTATTATTTCCAAACTCGTAAAAATGTTAATACCTTTTAATGCTATCCCGATTACGTACAACATTACCCAAGTAATCGATTACTAAGCAATGCCAATAATTAGTAAGTTTAATACAGTATAAATAACAATAATAGTCATCAGGCAGTAAAAATATGTGAATGAAGAACTTGTGCCCGCCAACGCGAAATATTAATAATATATTATCGTCGTGATTTATTAAAATTACTGTAATCAGGCTCGGTTAATGTTTTCAGCGTAATATTAAATATTGTGTAGAGATTATCGTGTGGGTAATAATAAGGTTTGGGCCCATTAAATTCCATAAGCAAATCCCAGATCTTGATGCACGACATACTAAATGAAGGTAATCTGGAATAGGTATCCTTGTAGAGTTGTCTCAGGAGAAATCTTCTTCACTTTATTGCTTTATTCTAGATTCCTGCTTCGAGTAAAACGTTAACAAGCCTTCTCTTACGATATGACGACGTCATGACCCATTTATTTCTTTTTTGAATGATTCGTATGGTCAAGTCAAACGAGTGAATTTTTAATGATAGAAAAAAAACACCATATTGCAACGTTATAAATACGCGTTTCTTTTATTCGACATCTTACTAGGCAGTATTCTTACTTCAAGCTCTACTGCGTTTTCTTAAAATTGGAAATGCCCTCATCTAACAAGCGAGGAATATCGAATGATTAAAAAACGCGTATGAGGGGATTAGGGCGCAAGGCCTAAATATGAGTGTTAAGTGATGCGGTTGAAATATCAAGAAAATAGTTGAAACTCTTGGAAGGACGAATATAGTTGATGACGACACAAAATACGCGAACAAGCGCATACGCGTGTTCGTAGAACAATTCATAGATGCTATTTTAAAAATAAACTTCCGACAATAAAAAAAATCAGGTTGGTATTTCACATAAAACTTTGCCTGGAATATCTAAAAGAGTGCTTTTGCGATACGAATTTCGTTTTATAGAATGTGATAGTGTAATTTGGTGGAGGCGCTGGTGCTTACAATCTATTCTTAGAAAAAATATAATTTTAAGTAAAATGATCAGTTTTAACCAGATATCGTATACATGTAAATTATTTCCAAACTGTTCGTCTTCCGTTGGTTCGGTAGCTGTGGTCAAATTTCGATACATTCTGCATATATTTTGATTTAAAGATAACAATAATATTCGTACATACTGAACATGAAATTCAACTTAGTTATTAATTAAGTGCGGCGAAATTTCCATTAAGCAATAACACAGATACATAATTGCCGATGTCCTAAATTCGATAGGCATGGTGAAGTTAAGTAGGAGGTGTAAGGATGAATAATTAACATTCCGTACGCCAGCATTCGTAAATACATAACGGATATAAATCGATATTTTTGCATAATTTGCATCTTCTGGATACATTCCTTGATATAAACCATTAGATGGGTCCTACTGATTCTTAAGGAGGTAATATCATGAATCGGGTGATTTATTTAATGTTATGTTTAATCGTCTGCTAAATCGCGTCGCCTTTGTAATACTTTTCTGTCGAATTACCTGAATTTCAATCGAGAATTCTGTAAAGTGCTGTAGTGTGGAAACATACATACACAACAGGCCATAAGTGTCAAAATTTGATATTGACACTATATTAACTTATCTTTTAATTGAACTTATTTGATTTGGTTTGCAAAAATTTACGTATTTTTCATCTAATATTTTAAATCATCAAAATATGTGGCACTGATACCATTCTAATACCTCATACAAATATTGTCTACATATTTTACATTTTTCACAAAGCTGGGTCCATTAATAATTGACTGCTACTACATTTTTACCATACAAACACAATAAGTACTAACTACTAAAATAATATTTAGGTTGTATCAATTTATAAATTTAAATATGATGGGTAAACAAAAATGTCCACCTTAATAGATATTTGACATAATTTCTATGAATCGTCAAATTACTGATGAAAACAATTGACGGCTATGTCCGACTACGTCATTTGTGCTGTAGTGTGCTGCTGCGCGCGGTGAGTCTCTGCAAATAGGCAAAGGATCTCTATAAAAATACAGAACATTGGTAATTCTTATTAAATTTTTAGAAATTTCCACTATTTGTTGCTAAAATTACAAATAGTACTATTACAGTATATTCTGTGAATAACACGCTGTAGGTATTATATCAATAATATTGTAAATTTCCTTAAAATAACTAATATGGTAAATATTATGTAAATATAAGGTGATTACAACTTATCTAAAAAAATTTGGAAATAGATGAGTCAATATCGTAAAAAAAATGTTCCTTTAGTTTCCGTAAAAAAATATTTAAGTTGTATTATTTTCAACCTTTACATCACTAGGCTACTGTAGTCTGTCTGTCTGTAGTATTGAAATCCGGTTACTTATAGTGTTAACGTTTTTGTAATGCGAGTATTTACATTAGTTTTTTAAAAGTCAAAAACAGCTTGCATGTATAGCAACTCGGTGTTGATGGATATCGTTTTAATTTATAGTGAAATGAAAATGCTTAACAGAACGATTTCCCGGTAAACATGTGCCAAATGCAGCTACTTTTACAGCGGTGTGCAGTGAGTAGAAGTGTAGGCAACGCGGGTGTGACACGGAAAATTTAGAGCGAATCGTGGAAGAGATGGGGGTCCAGGGCGTCCACGGCGTATTGCAGAAGTGTGAGTATCTTACACGAGGCTCAAATATATCCCCACAATGATAACGAGCGTGTCCAAGCATTAATGCCAAGAAGTACGAGGAGGACCAGTACCATGTCCGCCACGATCTCCTGACTTTAAATCGTTGGGACGAAGTTTGAATAAATATTCTAAAAACGCTGATATCATGTACAAGAATCAAGTGGGTATTCTTTTGTTTTAAATCAAACTTTGTGACATTTCACAAATAAATTGAAATGTATTTTTAAATCATTTTCGAACTGCACTTTTTAATTTCTTTTACAAAATTATATCTGTAAGTTGTATTTTTAAAACACTTTTAAGAGTGTGCCGTGTTAAAAGGATGGCTCCTACTTAATATTCGCCCTGTATTTTAGTTACAAAATAGGAACGTGGTAGTTTAGGTACGATATCGAACGTAAAATATACGCGAGGTTAGCTATGGAAAACGCGAGTTTTTACGGCTCGCTCGACGACTAGTTCGATGGGCGCGTGGGTGTCCCAGCAAACCCTAACAACAAATTGATTGTATATTTACTTACATGATTATAGTTATTAGAGAAAACATTATCTGCGAAGAGGAGTGGCCTAGCATGGTATTTTTAACGTAGCACACTTTTAAATACCGGATAATTATTTATTCGCCGATCAGATAATCCAAAGCATATGTACGTTTATGCGCTGAGGATAATGTAGTCCATGTGGTTTATGGCTAGTTTTTTGCGTTATTTATTTGTTTTTGAAATGGTGGGTGTACTCAGGTCTAATTATGTAGTTCAAGTTAATTGTGGTCTCATTTAATTGCCTGTGAAAGAAGTTAACGAATGTTTTCATTTACGTTATACTTAGCTTTTTATAAATAAGTAAATCTCTTTGACGATATGCCCGAATTTATTCTTTACCTAGGACATACTGAGAAACTACGCGAATATTTAGCATATAGAGAGTGATTTATTATTTTTAATTTTTTTAGTGTCTAATCCTATCTTTTCTGCAGGCAGTTTTGTCGTGTACCAATTATTATATTTATTCCACTTGCCATTCACCGTCAGAAAAAAATTGTCATTGGTAATAATTCCTCTTTTCGATGTAAGTTTCCGGTATAATCTCACAGGACACATTTCAGGATTTTTCAATTTTCAGTAAGCTAATTAGTATCTGCACAGTTTTTATCACCACCTTGGCGGATTTTGGAGAATATCGGATTATATGCAATTTTGTTTGTTAAACAGCCTTTATTGTCAGTCTCTTCCTTAAAAAAATTAACATAGACTCCCTCTGGCGTGTCTTCGTCCCATTGTAAGCACATATTTCTATATTCGTGTGAAATCATAGAGACAGAACTCATTTTCCTTTTTTCGGGTACAGCTTGCAACAATTTTCTCTTGCACCGAAGCGACTCATTTTGACGTCTGCTGCAGCTACAATTATTTTTTGTCAAACTGTCAAACTTTGTCATGGTCGTCGTTGAAAACACGATGGACCAATCAGAATTGAAAGACAGCAGAAATAATTTACGCTCGTGTAGTATTCGGTAAGAAAATTTCACACCCCAAGTATAAATCAAACCTGACATTTTAAATTAATTTGACTGGGCTAAGGTATTCTTGTTGATGACATATGTTGATTTGTCATTTTTATTTAAACGGTTCTGTCACAGTAGATGTCAATTACTAGTTCGAAGCGTATGTACGTTGAGTTTAATAAGTGTATACTGAAATGTCGCGATTTGATAGAGAACATCAACAAGTTATTAGACAAGAAATTCAAAACGTAATACCAGATAACACTAGAAAATCAAAAGTAAGTGTATGGAAACAATTTGTTGAATGTATATCCAGGTATATCCACCATATTTCGTTAAATAAAAAAATACCGACTTTAATTACATCAAATGCTAAAACTGAGATGGAGTAGTTCAATCTATCTTTCTTTGGAAATTTTAGGTCACTGAAGGTGGTACAAAGGCACAGGAATCGAAACAGAAGAAGGGGCATTATTTTTGGTGAACTGTATGTAGATAATGAAAATAACAGTTTTTTTTAAATTGTCGTTGGCGTATAAGTTCTGTTTATGAAAGAGGTTGAGCACCCCCTCCACTCTACCACTGTGCAAGTTTTGAAACATTCTTATTGCTTGTTTTATGTTCCTTAATTAATAAACATTATCCCCCAAATATGAAAAAAATCTAACAACGAAGCCTTCTGCGACATATGTTTATAGTAACTTTTCTTCTTAAAAACATATGTTCTATCTTTTGTTAAAGTTTGTCTACAAAAAAATTGACTCACCCTGTAGATAAGATGTCAATGTGTAGATCATTATGTTTAATTTCCACTTAATTATCGCCTTGCTACGAAAAATTTTGGGAAATTTTTTTGGTTGCCATGGTAACGAGTCAAAATAAAGGCATCTTATTGGTTTTAAAGTAGAGGTGTGAAATTTTCGCGATAATACTGGTTTAGGATGAGTAAAATAGTCAGGTTTATCTGTAGTTTTTTTTTGGAGTGTGCATAGGTCGTACTTTGATAACGTAGCATTTTATTTTAAAAATTTCTTCTTACATTTGCGTTGCAAGTGTTGTGAAGCTTGTTGCAAAATAGGGGATAAGATTCCATAGCCGTACCAGTTGAGAAGGATTCAAAAAACAGAAAATTACCAATAATAAGTTGACGTTGAGTGAACCTAGCACTTGAATAGTTCTGTTATCCAAATAGAAAATAGTACGTACATAAAACCACCCCGCATTGACAAATGTATGATACGTGTCACACTATTGATTTTTAAAGCAATCCCTCATCAACCCAATATTTTCCACTAAAATAAATATGACGTGAATAGCACTTATATTTACGAGAATCGTATTTATATATAGGGAACGTCTGAAGTGATTTCACCTTTAGAAGAGATAGAGAACTGGCAGGCCTTATCTGAAATGGAAAAGCGCTGGCTTAAAGAGGTGCCTACCCCAAATGTGTTGCACACAAAGAGAACAATTTACATTCGACGATTCCTAGGAAAGGCGGATATCATCAAAAGTATTGAGTCATGGGGACCTACCTGGCTGTTTGTCTTCCTTTATCATTCATGGCCGATGACTGTTTTTTAAAATATTAAAAGTTGAGGGCAGGGCACGGCCAACCGCGCTCAGCAACACACTTCGTTATTCCAGCACGCGCCAGACATGGCACACTGCCTGAATATGCGGCAAACATACGGCTTGCATGTTAATTATTATTGAAATAATAAACACGGTTTATTAATATAACGAAACAAAGGAGATCCGATGGGCGGCCAGGTGGGTCCGAATCCTGGTCGGTAGTCGCTTTCATGTTTTTGGGTTTTTCGAATTTGGGAGGAATATTAAAAATTCCATTACGGCCGGATTTGAGTGGACGCGCCGACTTCTTTTGTTTTCGGCTTATTTAAATATAGATTGTTTTCGGATAATATCCATCAGACTACCACTTTCATCCATCGGAATAAATATTCATATTTTTTTATATGCAATAGCTTCTGTTTTAGGCAAAAACGCAACTCTAATAAGTGTTATAGATTATAATTAATAAATAACTTTATTTGGTGATATAGTGGTATAGAGTTTATTTCGTAAATACGGCTGCCACTGAAATTGCAGTCGCTGCTGTTGTTTACCATATAGGTTATTATAATTCGGTAATGTTATATTATATATAATTGTCTTGTAAAAAAATCGAAAACGTTGTAGAAGAAGATGTTGAATGACAGCAACACATCGCAATAAATCGATGTTATGATGGTTTTTGTTATCTCATAAATTATTAATCATCAGAATGGTATATATTTTTTGTAGAATGGCCATAGAAAGACAGCTCTCAGAGTTGAGTTGCGAATCTACTGGAGAATTTCAAAACTTCGCTAGCATGTCATTAGAAGATTTTAACTGTTTATTAAACAAACTTTCGCCAGTTGTATCAAAGCAAGATACTCGATTGAGGCAAGCTATTCCAGCCAAAATGCGATTAGCAATTATTCTTAAGATTTCTGGTGGTCGGCGACAGTTATAAAAGTATTTACTATTTATTCAAAGTGTCACCCCAAATTAATTGAAAAATTATACCTAGATTATAGTAATATTCCCATAACATTTACATACTGAATATATCAAGTTTAAACACAGAAAATTTCTTCTTTTAAAACGTTTAGTTTTTGAGATATTGGACGTTGAATATTATTTTTTAAAAGATATTGTAGCACAATTTTTTTTAGTTTCATATATATACAGTATGCGCCAAAAGTATGGAATAAATTCAATAAAAACGAAACAATTATTTTTTGGGAAAAATCCTCGAACAGGTCGATTTTTAATTTAAAAAATACATATTTTAGCGTAAAATGCGATTTTCAAATGTCATTTGTTTTCGAGTAATGACGTCATCAATTTTTTTTTAAATGGCAACACCATATTTTTTTCCTTGATTCTGAAGGATCATTTAATTCTCTATCAGACAGTACTAAAATTTTGCCCTCTTACATAGGAAAGTTTTCTAGTAAATGACGATTGAATTTTAGAAAACGTAAATCAATTAAAATAAAGCAAAAACGTTATCAAGTTTAGTTTTTCGAATTCCATAGTTCTTTTATGGATCACGTAGGTGAAAATCTTTGCAAAGTGTCATTGTCACACCGACTTTCTAAAAAATAATTGTTTCGTTTTTATTGAATTTATTCCATACTTTTGGCGCTTGCTGTATATATAAATAAATTTATATATGGTTAATTTGTTAGAAATAGCACAAAATGATACAAAACTTACTCATTATAAATCACATGGGCGTAAAAATGGGGGTTTGGCAATTTTTGAAATTGTTAGTAGCTTTCCAGGAAATCTTTCAAATGGTATGATATTTTTCACAGTATCTAGATTTTCTATTGGATTGCAACTTTGACATAAAAGCTGTTTCACCTAGAGCTTGTACAAATTAAGCTGTATTAGTCCTAGTACTGATGAAAATAATATTTTACCTTCCTGACTAAAAATAAAAATGTAGATATTGTTGAAAACACCATACTATTTGAAATCTATTGTCTGGAAACCCAATAACCATTTCAAAAATTGATTTTTTTTATTTATAACTTTCTTGACAAAACATGTCTCACAGTATTGTATCAATATATGTATGTAACTATCTATGGTAATTTTGTGTTCTTTGAATCCTTCTCAAGTGGCATGCCTATGGAGTATTGTCTCTTGTTACTCTCACGTGCTGTACTCATATAGGTCTTATGATTAAACTCAATAATTATTTAATACAGTTAATATAAAAGGTGACGATAAGAATAATTAAACTTAAAAAATGAGGCAAACCCCCTCATACTACATACATATTACGATTTATTCTCTATATGACCTCCTCTAATTTCAAGGCACATATCCAATCTTAGCCTGACTTTATTGTGGGCTACGTTTATTAACAGTTCCTCGTTTAACTTATTACAAGCGTTTGTGTTTTTTTTTTTCAAATGATTAATATCTCGCGAAGGTGTTTGTAAACCTTATTTTTTAAAACCCCCTATTAAAGAAATCGAGGAGTGTTAGACCTGATGACTTTTCATGCCACTGAATAGTTTATAGTCCATTAATCCCAATCCATTTTTCTAGGGAAGTGTTATCTAAATATTGCTGCACAATCATGGCCTTGTGGGGTGGAGCTCCATCATGCTGAAACCATCGATTTCTCCTTTGCTGCAAAGGCACATTTTCCAGAAGTGCAGGAAGTTCGCCTTTTAGGAAATTTAGGTAACTCACGCTGTTCAAGGTATGTTCATAAAAATAAGGCCCATTAAATGCCTACCGATGATATCGCACCATACATTTACTCCAAAATGGCCTTGGTTTTGGACTGGATTTACAATGTGGGGATTTTCAATGGACCAGTAGTCTTCGTTACCTCTGTTTGGCAAACCACTTCTGATAAAACGACTTTCGTCCGTCCAAAGAACGTGCCGAAAAAGGTTCTGATCAACAATACTATAGCTTGAGCTATAAAATTAAGTCTATTTTCAATGAGACGCTCAGGCAAATACTCCAAATTGTGAATTTTGCAGTCATGATACCCATTGGTCTTTAAAATTCGTTGAACGGTTGATTTTCCAATTTTAATTTCCGGCTAGCATGTATAGAATTTCGTGGATTTTGTCGAAATACTAAAACAGTCTAGTTGTAAAGTTGTTTGATACCTTTCGGTCATTGATTTGATTCTTGCGAACAGAGAATGTCTCCATTTCATCGCAAGGTCGCCTTCAATTTTGTAAAGGTTCTTTGATCAGGAATGAGGCGCTCTGGATACCTTTCACGATATAATTCTACAGCTTTTTTTAATTTTTTTGTGACTCGTCGGAAATTAGCAACATATCATTTCTGAATGAGAAAACATTCTGTAAGCACAAAAGTTATACGTTTGACGTTCGTATTGAGTAATGACAAGAATTTTGTGACATTTATGCAATTTAAATAACGAACATTCAATAATTTTCCACGACTACTTGATCCTTCCACCGATAATATGATTTTTAGGTGGTATTTCATAGGAAATGAAAGAGAGTAATAAAGCCCCGAGATAAGAACCGGCCATGGGCGTGGTAATATTTCATTTCAGGTAATTATCGGGTAACACTAATGCTAACAGGTAATGGGTGTACATTAGTATATTTTACTGGATACATCATAGGGCAGGAGCCAGTGTATTGTGACAGATCAATCCAGTCTTAGAGCTGAATATATGAAGACGTGCTAGTGCAGTAGAGTAAAATTCGACTTGTGTTTAGTGACTATTGTGCCGGTGGATATAATGTTGTTTGGGTAAAATGTCGAGCTTATCAGATTACGTACCTGCTAAACGCGTGAAAAGATGTGCGCTATGTCAGAATGAGAAGATTATTATATTAAATGTATTTAATGCATTGAAACACCAAAATCCTACCAACAGTGTTGACGACATCGTGGAAAAATGTTTCAAAATGACAGGGATTGGAAAATCGACTCTCTACAGAATTTTAAAGGAAACAAAAAATGAACAAGATACTGTAAATCCCCCAAAATCATTTACAGAGAGGTCAAAAGTCGTTATAGATGATTTCTTCAAAAATGTCATTCGCAGAAAAATTTTATTTTAATAAAGAAATATCAACGCGAAACAAAATTTTAAGTGAACTTTCAGAGGACAACGATTTGCCAAAAATTAGTAGAAGCAAATTATGGGCCGTCTTACGAGAGTTGAATTTTTGCTGGGAAAAGCAGAACAGGAAGTCAGTTCTTATTGATATAGATGAAATTATTTGTTGGCGAAGATCCTACTTAAAATCAATTAGAAAATTCCGTGGCGAAGGGAGGAATATTTATTATCTAGACGAAAGTTGGGCTAACGAGGGATATACTGTAACAAAAGTATGGCAGGATAAAAATGTAAAAAGTTTTCGAGAAGCATTTTTGGATGGACTTTCAACAGGGTTCAAGGCACCTTCAGGTTTTGTAGATGGCGGTTTACTTTTATTTGAATCTAAAAATACAGATGACTATCACGAAGACATGAACGCAGATATTTTCGAAGAGTATTTTACACAGATGTTGGGTCTTATTCCTCCGGGGTCTGTAATTGTCATGGATAATGCCAGTTACCATTCACGACAGACCAAGCGGACGCCTACGACTGCTCGGAGGAAAGCCGATATAATTCAATGGTTATCCGGAAAAAAACATTTCTTTTGAAACAAATCTTAATAAAGATCAGAAAAAATATATTATCGATGAAATGGCAATAAATCGCCAAATAACGGTACTACGGTTACCACCTTATCACTGTGAACTTAACCCAATCGAATTAGTCTGGGCGCAGGTAAAAGGAGATGTAGCACGAAATAATACGACGTTTAAATTAAGTGACGTGAAAATTTTGTTAAAAAATTCCTTGGAACGAGTAACTGCAGATAACTGGCAAAGATGTATACATCATGTACAAAAACAAGATAATTTAATTGACGTTACTGTGGAACGTATCGTTATCGATCTAGGAGACGAAGATAATTCATCAGAATATTCAGAGGATGAATTTTAATATACCTACTTTTTTATTTTCTTTATTGTACATTTATACAACACTACATTTACTCACCATAATTTGAATTTTAAAAATACATATATTTTTGTGTGGAATAAAAGTCTATTCATTAAATTTAAATAAATATTTTTATAATAATATTGAATTATTTTATTTGAATTACTTTAACCCGGTTATGACTCTAGTAGCCTCTAGTTTTGAAATGCTGTTTTTATATTGTTTACTTATAAGAGAAATGGACCGAGAAATTGAAGCGGCATAGACAAAGACGGATTGTCCGGGATTAAATTTTAGCTACCTGCTACAATTTAGTCCGGTCTGATCACACAAAGTTTTTTTAAAAGTGCACCTCATCTATACCGATAATACATAAATAAAAATATTGAATATAAGCACCAGTACTACATTTATTTACGATTTGAATACATAAGCTTTTATTACTCTCTTTCATGTGTAAACAGACTATAATAAAAGGTTATTAGAAAAGGAAAAGCTTTTTAACAGAAAAAATATGTGGGTATGTGTTTATGAAGAAAATATAATTGATGACGTCATTAGTCGTTTCTGTCAAATCCCAAAGATAATATTTTCGATTAAAAATTGAGCTTGCCTCATTCCATTTAACACCCCGTGTCCCAAATTTTATTTATATTTTTTGTATCCTGCTCACAGTAGGCCCACATACTATCGAGTTTGATACACCATGTATAACCACCTGCTACATGGCAGCATCAATTGATTTTACATAATTATGATATATTTTGTTTTTTTTTTATGACGTTTGCAAATTAAAAAATTCCTGAAAAAATTTGGGAACGTCAGTGAAAATTTAATATGAAAATCATAGCCACCCTGACCATCCACGCTAGTATTTAATGTTACGCATCTAAAACTCCAAATCACTGACACATAAAAACTAGGAGAAACAAACCGTACCACCTACAAACGCTTAATAACAACTTGTCTTTCCCACAAGTCAGTCAAATCCATAGCCGGACCATTGAGGATTCCCATTAGTCAATCAGCGGGCGGTCAGTGACAGTTGCTTATCTGCCACTTCTCTTAGCCCACTTGATTTGTCAAATTTTAAATATGTCACTTGCATAATTGCAGTAATTTATCCAGATTTCAATTATCAATTGAGAAATATGACGGTCCCTCGACCGGCAGTTTAGATTAGGGGTGGGTTTGGAGGCAACAGATTTGTTTTGTGACAATTTTGCGGATGTGTCAATTTATCTGCCGATAGAAATCTCGCAGTTGAAGGAAATGCTTTGCTACGTTATAATAATTAAAAAAGAAAACAATTTTTGAATTTGAAATATCCTGTGAAATTTAAAAAATTAGAATAAGTAACTTATTAAACAAGCGTTGAAATGGAGTGTTTCCCAAGAACAACAAACAACACAAAATGACGATTTCTCAATAGAAGTCTTATATAGCTTTTTGCAAATAGTACCTAGTAAAGATTCTAATTAAAAATTAATCAAACGTAATTAATTCATATCTTCCAGAAACATGGTATAAAGTGTACAGGGTGTATCTAAAATGTATGTACAATCGAAAATATTATCTTTGGGATTTGCAGAAACGGCTAATGACGTCATCAATCATATTTTTTCCAGAAACATACTCATTTTTTGTTCCTGTTAAAGGCTCTCTTTTTTCTAATAAACTTTTATTTTAGATACATTTTTCTGTAAAGAGTCTCAAAAGAAATATCATTTGAAAATCACATGAGCGGTGGAAGGTTCAAGTAGTCCTTGGAAAATAAATGGAATGTTCGTTCTTTAATAGTGTTGAAAAAATAAATAACACTTTCTTTAATATTTTTGGACTACTTCGGACTAATTTCGTGAAATTTCGTATTCGAGGATTTATTGGGATGAGAAATTGAAATTTATCTACGATTTCGTTGTATCTTCCAGAGGGCGCCACAAGCGACCATTATGACGCATTTAAACTACTACAACTTTTTTGTGTCACAGTGTATTTTGTATACTTTGGACTGAAAAAAATATCTTTACCCAACTTTTCTGCTTAGTAAAAAAAGTATATCTCAAAAGCCTAAAAAGAAAGGCATTTAAATTTGTAAATGTGTAAGAAAATTTGTTTAAAAATTATTTTCCCGCCCTCTAGAAGATGTAACGAAATTGTTGATAAATTCATATGTCTCATCCAAAAAAAATTGGAAGATATTAAAGAAAATGTTATTTATTTTTTCAACTTTGACACCTTGTAGCTTTGTTATTATCGAATTTTGGACAAACACCCTGAATATTTTTGCATATTTGGATTCTACGCGATTTTTTAAGGAGCTTCCTTATATCTATCTCTAATGGTCTGCAAGACATTTCAATTCTATCAAAAAAGAAACCTTTCGATAACCTAACTCAAAATTCCTTATTTTTTTATTTACATCGTGCAATTGAAGTATTGATATTTAAAAGAGATATAGAGAGATGCCTATCAATTGTTATAGATATTTTAAAAACTGTTTAATTTTACACAGGGTGGTGAAAATATATTGTCGAATTTGCTTAACTTCGAATCGCCAAAACTTGGTTTTTGTAAACAGAACACCCTTTTAATTTTTCTGTTAGTGACGGTTTTTGTGATAATTAAAATGATCCAATTTCTTGCTCAGATGCCTTTATTTGCTTTTCTTCTATTTTGCATTTAAACACTGAAAAAAAAACATAGTTTTTGCACACAAATGTTCCAATTAGAAACCACCAATTTAGCTATTTTTACCTCGACACTTTCTAACGTTAACTTTTGGCTACGCTTGAAATATGATGGGCTGCAATTTGTTTCATTAAATCTCTTTAAACCATCCTTCCTATGACGCTATAAACTAACTTTTTGCTGCCTAAAGGATGCGTACTTATCGTGGCGAAACTGTAATTTGTCTTGGTACGGAAACTAATTAACTATATTCAAAAAGTCGGCGTGTCACCAACTGAGAGTGTAGTATTTTAGTTGAAGAAAATATCAATTTGGTTATTCGCTGAATCTCTTGTCAGAGTAACTGTAGCTTTGTTCCAACAAATCTGAAGCATCGAAAGAAAATGACTAAATTATGTCGAATTTCAATATTCCCTGACTTTACCTTGTTTTTAATACAAAGATACATATTTCCATTGACTTTTGGTAACTGATTGATTTGAATAGAAAGTTTGGTAAAATTAAAAAGAATGTACCTGAAAACTACAATTTTTACTATACTGTAAAATGTTAAATTCGCATTTTATTTTTAAGAGTTTGCGTTGACTTCAAAAGTTACCTGTATCAACAGGATATAGGGTGTTTTAAGACAACAAGTAACGGCTCTATTTTCTAGATACAGCCGTATTTCTCGCTGTAAAATGATCAAATTTTTGGTATTTTTTAGGTATAGAAATCTCGAAAAATAAAACACGTACAGCAAAATTAATATCAAAAATAAAATGATTGACGTTGTTGTTTATCCAGTTTTAATATATAAATTTCCTCAAATAACATAACAACTTTAAAAATGGTAAGACACAGTATTTTGCTATTCTAACCCCACATTTTAACAATTATTTTCACAAGTGAATACAATCTTATATGCAAAACCATGTAAGTTTATGTATAACAATGTCTACATCTACAGCTGAATTTAGAAAAATACATATTTTGAAAGATTTCTGTATCTAAAAATTTATTGGTTATAACTACCGCCTTCTGTCGTTATACAGTATGCTCCAAAAGTATGGAATAAATTCAATAAAAACCAAACAATTATTTTTTGGGAAAAATCCTCGAACAGGTCGATTTTTAATTTAAAAAATACATATTTTAGCGTAAAATGCGATTTTCAAATGTCATTTGTTTTCGAGTAATGACGTCATCGATTTTTTTTTAAATGGCAACACCATATTTTTTTCCTTGATTCTGAAAGATCGTTTAATTCTCTATCAGACAGTACTAAAATTTTGCCCTCTTACATAGGAAAGTTTTCGAGTAAATGACGATTGAATATTAGAAAACGTAAATTTTATCCATAAAAAAGTAACAATTCTGAGGTATGTAAAATAAAATACAATTGATTAAATTTTATACTTAAATTAAATGTTCGAATTGCCATCCACCAACTTCTTGACAATGTGTAAGTCTGTGAAGAAATTCTACTTGCACATTATGAGTGATTTCTGGAGTAACTCTGCATATTTCGTCCCGACTGCGATTTTGAAGTTCTTCTAAATTACGTGGTTTATTAATGTACACTTTTGACTTCAAGTATCCCCATAAAAAATAGTCAAGAGGTGTAAGATCTGGCGACCATCTGAAAAAAATATTTACCGGTGCAAATTTCTATTTCCTTGACATAAATCCATTAGAATTTCGCAAAAGTGTAAGCGGCGATCGGGATCATCTTCATTGAGTTCCTGCACAAGTTGAATTTTGTA
Organism: Monochamus alternatus; assembly: GCA_037114965.1. Lineage (NCBI taxonomy): Eukaryota > Metazoa > Arthropoda > Insecta > Coleoptera > Cerambycidae > Monochamus > Monochamus alternatus. The sequence continues at coordinate 78,254,238 of CM073427.1, forward strand.
GGGATGATATTTTTCCTTCCTCAAGATACGTAGCACTGTGCTCTGACTAGTGTCATTGTTTAATGCAACCAATCGTGAAGAATTACTTATCAAAATGTTCTGTTTCTAATTTTCATTAATGCTTGGACGTCCAGGTTTTGGAATATTTACAACATTGCCAGTTTCTCTAAATTTAGACTCTACCTTACTGACTGTTGATTGGCTGATAGGGCGATCTGGATATTTTTCATTAAATAAATCGAAAACTTCCTGCTGAGTTCTAGTCATATTCCCGCATCCGATAAGAATTAAAATTTCAATTCTTTGAATAACAGTTAAATGTGCCATAATACTTTAAATTGAATAATAATTTCTATGTCGCTTACAATACTTATTCGAAAGTCGCTGTGACAATGATACTTTGCAAAGATTTTCACCTACGTGATCCATAAAAGAACTATTGAATTCGAAAAACTAAACTTGATAACATTTTTGCTTAATTTTAATTGATTTACGTTTTCTAACATTCAATCGTCATTTACTCGAAAACTTTCCTATGTAAGAGGGCAACATTTTAGTACTGTCTGATAAAGAATTAAACGATCTTTCAGAATCAAGGAAAAAAATATGGTGTTGCCATTAAAAAAAAATCGATGACGTCATTACTTGAAAACAAATAACATTTGAAAATCGCATTTTACGCTAAAATATGTATTTTTTAAATTAAAAATCGACCTGTTCGAGGATTTTTCCTAAAAAATAATTATTTCGTGTTTATTGAATTTATTCCATGCTTTTGGCGCATAGTGTATATTCGTTTTGCTTCGGTATATTTGAATAGTCACATATGGCATGAGATAACATTCCTGTTATTTGCTAAACTATATTATTCAGTTTTTAAATATCTAAAATTACTTGTATTTGGAGAAAATACTATTTCAAAAATACGACGCCTTTTTAAGGTTTTTATTAGTTTTTATTTATCACTGTCTGAATTTACGAGATACAGAGTGTATCTTTGTAATGTATATTTCATTTCAAATGTTTATATCAAATTTTGTTTTATTTTACAGTAGTTTGTGCATATACTTTATTAAATTCTTGTATGCTTGGTAAAATACAGGGTCATGCAAAATACAGGATGATTTAGAACTTATCTAAAAAGAAACAATTTGAATGTACAGACTTTTCAAATACAATTTTATAAAAAAAAAATCAAAAAGGGCAGTTCGAAAATGATTTAAAAATTAACTTCTACGCGGCACTGGAAACTGACCCACTGTAAAACCTGACGGCAAAGCATGTAATCGGTGGTCGGACAAAAAAAAATGGAAAGAAATTCAAATAACATTTTATAACACCTATTTTATACAGCAAATTCAGCTGCTTTGGTCGCTATTGTTATTAATGTAATTAATTTGTGGATTTGTTACAACGAAATTTGGGCCCGTCTTATCCAGTTTCTACAAACTAACATAAATGTTTCTGCTCCTTGTCTGTTTTGAATTCGTAAGTTATTAGCACTAACTATGATACGTTTGCGTAAATTATCAATAGTAGGTATCCATTTCGGTGCGGTACACTTCATTTTTTAAATATTCCCACAAAAAGAAGTCCAAATGATTTAAAGTCCTCATCCAATCTCTTGGTATTAATGTTTAGACACACTGTATGTGGTGCAGATATAATTAAACCTCGTGTAAGCCTCGTCACAATGCTGCAATACGCCGTGGACGCCCTGGACCTCCATATCTTCAACAATGCGGTTTCAAATTTCCCTAGCGTTGCACATACTTGCACTCACTGCACACCGTGATAAAAGTAGCTGCATCTAGTACATGTAATAAAACTAATCGCATCATTCAATATTCAGAATCGCCTGGCTAGAGACAACAATAGCCCAGCGTTGTAAAGGTTGAAACTACTAAAACTTCAATAATTCTTTACGCGGAAACCATAAGGATTTATAAAATTTTATTTTACGGCATTGATTCCAATTTTCTCGATGCATCTATTCCAAAATTTTTTTAGGTAATTTCTGTATCATCCTGTATATTACCTATTTTGTGTCATTAATAACATAAAACTTATCAGCTATTCACTGTGATGACATTCTTATTTGGAAGATAGACTGGAAATTATGTTGCAGTTTGTTACAGATGGCCGGTGAATAGTCCAGACTTGACACCACCTGACACATTTTTGTGGGACTATTTAAAGAATAGTGTTTAATAAAAATAAACAAACCACTGTTTTATAAATTCAAGATAGAATACAAGAAATTACAGATTACATTAACCAACACTCAGAATTGTTTCATAATTTAAAAAAACAATATATGTGTTGCATAGAAGAGCAAGAGAGTAGGTGTGTTTGAACAACTTTTATAAACTATTCTTTAAATTGCTCCATAAATTGGATTCAAATATACTTTTTAGTTTTGTATTCTTCATAATAAAAAAAATAAAATTTTATTTATGGAATTACTCAATTATCAATATCTTGCGAACAGTACAATAATAATATACAAGGTGTTTCATAAGAAAAAACCAAGATGATATTAATACAGTGCTTTCGAAAAGTAACGAATAAATTAATTATTTTTGAAATCGACAAAAAACCCTGGCACGTCGATTTTGTTTTTAAAAAATTCACTTTTGACATACGACCCATATTTGTGACGTCATCATTGTTCGAAATATGACGTCATCGACAATTTTTTTTAAATGGCAACCCCCAATTTTGACCATGCAATTTGAAAGAGAGTCATTCTACATACACACATCATGAAAAATTATGGTGTTACATAACAAAAATTTCAAGAGAATTTCACCCGAGAAGGGAGCCGATTGAGTGGCCAGCCAGATCGTCTGGTTTGACACACCTAGATCAGTTCTTGTGGGGATACTTAAAAAGCAAAGTATACGTTACTAGACCGGTTAATTTAGAAGATTTAAAAGCAAGAATTCGTCACGAGATACATCGTATACCTCCTGAAGTTATTGATAATGTTCGTAAAGAATTTATTAATCGTTTTGGCTACTGTCAGGCAGCCAACGGTGCACAATTTGAACATTTAATTTAGTCGATTTTTTACCTAATCATTATAATTTTCAACATTGTGAAAATTAAATTTTAAAATCTTCAAACATTATTTTCTTGAAATTTTTGTTATGTAGCGCCATAATTTTTCATGATATGTGTATGTAGAATGACACGCTCTTTGAAATGGCATGGTCAATATTGGGGGATGCCATTTAAAAAAATTGTCGATGATGTTATATCTCGAACAGCGATGACGTCACAAATGTGGGTCCTATGTCAAAAAGTGCCTCTTTTTTTAAAAAAAAAAATCGAAATGCCAGGGGATTTTTTCGAGAACTTCTTAATTTAAAAAATAATGAAAATACGTTACTTTTCGAAAGCACTGCATATCTGTAGCGCAATGTTCGATTCTTTTTTTGATAGAAAAATTTAAATATTTATAAAAAATTAATCACGTTTTAACTTTCCGAAATCTCTTAAAATAACAAAATTGTAGGTCACCCTGTACATACTCTGTAAAATATAACACAACAGCACAAAGAACGAGTACAAGAACAAGAACAAGTATACTTTCTTAAAAATTCCAATCAGAAACATTTTATTACATGTTGATGTCTACAGTCTTTAGTTACTCCATTCCTTACGGATTACCCTGTACGTAACACGTCTTTAATTGTTTTCAAATCCAGTTATAAGATCTGCATCCGTAATCCGAATGAACCGTTATTACTTTTCCGTGAATTACCCCCCTAATTTTCCGGTTTTTGAATTTTATGGCAGCCGCTGCTTCGAACGAATCGCGCACAGTACCGAACGGATTCTTTTGCATTACCATAACTAAGCAACAGTGAAATATCTACATTGTTTTCTCTAGATAGAGATCTCTGTCTTTGCTTAATTAAATAAGTAATAGTTGTTTATATGACTGGGTATCATGATTAGAATATTTATTTTAAGCTGCCATGTGCTTTGCGTTCATAACTCGAATGAAAAATTCAGTTTTTCCTGTACTCGCTGTGCCGTCTGGGCGAGATTGCATCCGGAGATTAGATTGCAGACTGTTTTTTTCAACAGGTGTCGTCGTTAATGGCTGCATTTTGTGTTCTTTATGATCCGAAGACATCAGTCTGACGTAGCAATAAATTGGATTAATTTATTTCATACATAACAATGAATAATTGTGTATTTAGGGTGTTATAAAAGTGAACGAACATACTTCTGTAGCGCACAGGGTGTTTGAAACTCGATGGTATGGGCTTACTGTTAGGATACAAAAAAAAATAAATAAAATTTGAGACACGTGTGAAAATATCCTCATCTGTAACTAAAATGTTCATGGTAAAGTGCTGCTGCTTAAGTGCCATTCGTAGAAATTCACTCTAAGCGGAAGATCCTTTGGAAGTAAGGTTTGTACCCGCTGCACGTGAAATGGGTAAAGTTGCCCAACATAGAGAAAAAAAGTTAGGTTGGGTAGGGACCACAATTGATAACAAAGTACAACTACAGTAGTTTTATAAACAAAAAATTTCACCTGATACTTTTTTGTAAATTTCCGAAGCTAAAAATATTTTACTACTCACAGCACAACGTGCTGTGATCCAATTTTTAGTGAAATCTGACGAAAAACCCTCGGAAATCCTTCGAAAATTGCAGGTGGTGTATGGAGACGAGTGCATGTCGAAAACACGCGTTTGAATGGGCAAAACGGTTCAAGGAGGGGCGTGAATCGGTAGAAGACGATCCACGTGAAGGAGCTCCCGTCACCTCTCGTACTGACGCGAATGTTGACCGTTTGCGTACATTGATCACGTCTGACCGGCACCTAAGCATTCGTGCGTTGTCTGACGAGTGAAACGTCAACAAAGAAACCGTTCGCAAGATGTTACACGAAAATTTGAGAATTTGAATTTGATGCAAAAATCGATCTGCGAGAATTTGTTGTCCCGCTTTCGGAGCGACAGTAGAGGCTGGTTGAGTCGGGTAGTCACTGGAGATGAGATCTAGATATTTGAGTAAGCCCTCGAGACCCATAAACAAGGTCAGCAGTGGGTGGAAAAGGGTGGAGAGCGGTCAACGAAAGCGAGGATGTCCAAGTCACGACTGAAGGCAATGTTGTTTGTTTTCTTCGATAACCACGGCATCATTTATCGTGAATATGTTCCTCCCGGCCAGACAGTGACTGGACAGTTCTATGTTGGCGTCCTGGAACGGCTGTGAACCCGCGTTTTCCGTGTGCGACTCGAACTCGCCGAGAACGGCTGGATCTTGCACCACGACAACGCGCCAGCCCATTCCTCGTCGATTGTGCAAGAGTTTTTGGCAAAAAAGGCATTCCAACGTTGCCGCACCCACCTTATGGTCCGATATTATTCCCTGCGATTTTTTTTATTCCCCAAGATGAAATCGTACCTCAAGGGAACTCATCATGGTGGCGTACAGGAGGTCAAAGAAGCTGTAACCGTGGTGCTAAACGAGTTAACTGCGAAGGATTACCAAGGGTGCTTAAAATCGTGCGAGCAACGTTGGAATCGTTGTGTAGAGTTAGCGGGAGACTATTGTGAAGGTCGATAATAAAATTTTGGCAAAATTTAATTTGCTGGTTTTTTCATTGACAAATTCCCGGAACTTAATTGCCACATCTCGTATAAAGGATGGTGTCTCGAAGTCATAATCATTTTTCGACATTTTCTTGTTTTCGTGACTTTTGAAAGGATGGTGTTTGAACTTAGAACATTTTCATAAAAACCGGCAATGAATCGAGCGCCGCTTTCCGAACGGTTTTTCGGCACAATTGAATATCTGCCTAGTTTTTTGTCAATAGGTGGTTCGATCAGGTTGTTAGGCACAAATTGCTTTCGTTCGATTGCAGCAACAGTTTCTGGCGTTTCGTGGTATGGATAAGTTGGCCACCGAGCTAGGATGGGTCGGAAGCGTAAAGAGAGTTAACGCTTGTGTAGTTGGGCTGTTTCCGGTTCCGGTAGGTGAGCGCCGTTTGTAGATGGGCCGATAATCCCTCGCGGGTCCGCCGATACTGCGCCGTCTTCTTTCTTTCCTTTGTGCCAACTATCCTCGGCTGACGCGTCGGGTCACCGAACACCATGGGCGGCGCCCCGTCGATATTTATAGGGGTCTCTGGCTTCCGATAAACCGCTTTTTTCCATTTTGAATCGATTAGTTTAATTTTTCGCCGATCGACACCAACGGCGTAGTTTTAGTGACAGATGTCAGACACTAAAGTGTCACATTTGCTGCCTAGGCATTAGAATCATTTTTACTGCCGCTAAATTAAAAATTAAAATTTGTTCTTTAACGCAAGTAATTTTATTTACTTAATAACGCTCGTCTCTAAAGGCATTTAAAGAACTAAGATATAAATTTGAAAATTACTATAAAAAGGTATTTCAGATACGAGTGTTTTAAAGAAATTATGTTCAACTTCTAGCTACTTCTGGAAATGCCAGAAGTAGTCGACAACTCCCGTTTTGGAAAAGCTCAGTAAGAATCTTCAACTTTTCTTTGCTTAATGAAAATATAATTATTCATTTCTTCGTATGACGTAAGTCGTCGGAATTTTTGCCGCAGCTATATGTCTATCTCCTTTAGTTTTCCATATACAGAGTGACAAAATATAATTTTTAAAATAGAACTTTTACGAAAATTTCCAAAAAGTGCGAATTCTTTTTATCAAGTTTGGTACTCAGGGGTTTTTAAGGACGTCAAACGCTCTGGTCTAATTATTATTTTGATATTTCATAGAGAGTACTAGTTATTACATTCCTATTACAATTTAAGTTCTAATTTTTTTTTAGGTTAGGTTTTTGTTAGGTTATCATTCCGGCTCCATTTATCAATGTATAATTTTATTTTATAAAAATAATGTACTCTTGTTAGTACCTCCGGAATACCAAATTTGATTTGAAAAATAATTCGCACCGTTTGGAAATTTTCTTAAAAATTTTATTCTAAAAATTTCACTCTATATCTCGAAAACTAGACGACATAGGCATACAGTTCATAAGACTAAAAATGCTTATTTTTTATATATTATCACTCCCTGTATTTACGGACGGCCTTTCTGAAACACACTGTATATTCAAATTTTGTCATACTGTGAAATCCATGTGTTGCTCCTGCCACAAAGTAGTTTTAAAATACTACATTTTACCAATTTCAATACCTTAAACATCTTTTCCATAATATAAATTTCATGAATTGTTACTGAAATAAATTTTGCTGTTGTTTTTTTCAGATTTTCAGCTTTTTTTTGCAGTCCCAAGTCTCAAATAATAAATACGAATATATTATTTACAAATAAAATTACTGAAAATATTATTCCTACATACATACATACATATGAATGTTATGAAAAAAGAGAAACCTATTTCTTCTTTTACCTTGACTCTAGATTTCTATTTTTTTACATAAGATTTTCTATTTTTGTACATATAGCAGTGGTATAGAATATGTTGCAATTTAATATTTTTTTATTTTATGAAATAAATCAAGAAGGAACAAAAATTTCCTGCAAGAAAAATTTAAATTAATCATTTACGACCCAAATTTACTAAGGTTTCACTTTTTGTTAGTAACTTGTCACCTTACCGCCAGATGTCGTCTTTTATACTTCATTAACAATAGTTCAATGTATTTTTTTTAATTAGCATTATCTACAACCCTGCTGCATTTTGTTTCAGAGAATGTCAAATTAATACATTGCAATACATGCAAGGTTTCAATGATAATAAGTAATTCAAATTTTCATTAAACAGAATATTGCGTAAGGGGATATCGTGGTGACACCCTGTACAGTGCATAGCATGAAATCTAAAAAATAAAAATAGTTGTTTTCTTGTCCATATTACAGAATATTTTATTAACACTTATTTATTATTAGTCTTATTTAAGAAATTCTTAAATTTGGATAATACACGGCTTAGTGCAAGTGCTTATTCATTTTTGAACAACTGACAAGGAGAACAATTTTTGAAAACCGCCAGAAGATTATCAGAGACAAACTTTTAAACGGTTCAAGCGACGTTTCAATAATATATTTCTCTTATGTAAACAGGAAAGAGTCATAGGAATGTTAACGCGTCCTTTGTATCCCTACAGCGACGTTCATGACGTCTCTTTATTAATTAACATTCAACGTCTGCCCAAAGACGTAGATACAGACAGAAAAGGGAAACTCGTAAAAACTGAAACGTAAAATTTCTGGTACAATTTTTTTCCTTCAATATCAGTAACGTAAAAATTAAAAACCAACTGTCAAAATTAGTAGAAGCAAGAGATTATCCAAATAAAGCCAGAGGCCACTGAAAAATTTTAATTTTATTGAGCGAATTACATTAAATCGTTTTTTATTATTTAATTTTTTTAATTATTATATTTTTTTGATAGCGGTCGCAGATACGAAAAAACCATAAGAGACCAAACAAATTTTTATTTTATTTTAGAATATACCAGTGGCGCACCTCACATAAGTTCATTTTATATCTTAGTTTAATGTAATATACAGGGTTATCTATGACTAAGTACAAATATTTTAAGAGGGGATAGAGAAAATTAAGAATTAACGGAATCACCCTTCAAAAAAATTCCAAACTTATTTAAAAAGTGAAATTTTTTTTTTTTCGAAATTGTATAAGTCCTTATGTAACGCCGTCTATGCGATTTGTCCGCCACACGTTTACAGAATCAGAGTAAGTAACGTAGGCAACTAGCAATACGACTGTAAAATTTCCAGTCATGTTATAATTTAATTCCTGTGTTTACCATGTGTTTACGTTGTAGTTTTGTGTTCTTCTTCAGTTTTTAATGCCTTTCTTAATTTTTAAACGTTTCATAGTTATTAAATAAAGAAATTTATGTTCGATGCAGATACTTTCCCACAATATAGTTAGCCGGTTTAGTTTTCTAGGTTATGGGACAAGACTGCCGCGAGTACATTAAAAGTTTTCTATTTTCTATTCCTTTCGTTCGATTTTGTTATAATAAATAGGCATTTTATCTAGCTGTATCTACGGGAACTGTCTTTTGTCGGTAGTGAGTGATTATAATGAATAAAAATGTTGTAGTTTTGCCAGTTTGTAACTAAATAATGAAAAACGAATGCAAAATAGTGGAGCTAACTGGATTAACTGTCACCTACCTATCTATCAGGTATTATTACTAATAATAATGTTAATTTTTGTCGTTTCTACATTTAGAAATGCTGCAAAAAAACGACCGCGTGAAATTTGCTTCAAGCGATCGAAAGATAAGAACGAAAATGTGATTTATTTCTTCAATTTTGACACCCTGTATGTTTGTTATTATTTATTTTTGGTGGATTTTTGTGTTTTTTTTAGAATAAGCTAACGTAAATCAACTTTTTTTGGTCGCATTACTTACGCAACAATTTGACTACTTTTAGATAAATTGCATGCAACATGAGATTTAGATGCGTCTAGCGACATCAACAAGGTGTACCTTTTTTAACTAGAAAAGATCGGGAACAAAATTTTTCCGATCCAAAATGAGCTACAGTGTAGCACAAAAAAGTCGTAGCGATTTAAAGGGGTTCAAACCATCGTTGTTGGCGCCCTCTAGCAGATACACCAAAACCGTCGACATATTCGAATTTCTAGTCCCAAGCAACCCTCCTATACCAAATTTCATAAAGTGCGGTCGATGCGATCGAAAATTAATAAAGAAAATGTGATTTATTTTTTCAACTTTAACGCTTTGTAGATCGAAGAGGCATCATTCGGATAAGGCATATTTGGCTTAATCGCTCAATTTTGAGGTCAGTAACATGCCCTTAAGTTCTGTCCCATTATTAATGAATCACCCTGTATATGAACTTATTTTCTTATTTTAAGAAGTTCTAACATAAGTTAAAGTTTGGTCCCTGCAATTCGAAACACCCTGTATATCTAACACGATGATAATGTATACAAAAACAAAATGTCTTTGTCTTTATGGAAAATATAGATTTATCTAACCCGTCGAATGAATGCAGTCTCCTATTTCCGAAAATATATTCTGCACCGCAAGTATAAACTTAGCTAGCACACGGCGCACATGCAAAATTCAATTTCTTGAAAACCGTAACGCCTAACGATGTAAATATTTTTTAAACTTTTTTATACTTTTGGTTACGTTTTCCTCGTGACTATAGAATAAATTTTCAATAATTAATGTAGCTCTCCTCATAGTGATGTTATTAATGCACAAATTTGCTGTAGCAACCTTTGGTACTAATTCTCTCGAAAAGGTTTTAAGTTATCAAAAATTGGTGTGTACCATTAAAAACGCTAAGTTTTAAAAAATATATGGCATGGCTGATTTACAAACGCGATTTATATTACGATAAACACAATTTCTATATTATTTTAATGCAAAGACAAAATATTGTGGGTAAGACCTAGTTTTTTTTTATTTTATGGTTTAGATCTTGAAGACTTGAAAAGAAATTTTAATACATTTAAGAATTAATACTTCCAATATTTTGTCAGGAATTAAAAATAACGTAATAAAAATTCCCAAATCAATTCTGACTTGCTGTCAAAATGCTATTTATAGGCATCTAATATCAATTATCTGGTAATCTAAATGGCGCATTTTATAGGAAAGTAAAAGATGGTTATCATTTGTCGTTAAAATAATTACATTGAAGTATCCCAAAATTTTAGCTGTTACATAAAAAGACTCCACTTATCTGTTGCTTCAGTTTATCAGGCTAAATCCTCAGAGTTCGCTTGTACGCGTGGTAGGAATTAGAAAGCATATTTCCTTTTCGCCTTCGCTGTATTGGTATTAATTAGAGACGGCGCGTTGCCCGCCTTCTTATGTGGTGAGTCTAATGACACATGCCAACCTGCAGATTAAAAGATAACTTTTATACTAAACTGATACCCATCATCTGAATGCCATTGCGAAGAGTCACCACATGAAATAATTAATTAAAGGTATCACTGTACTTCAATAATTATTTCTCTGTTGAGGAATGTTTAATTTTGGTTTGGTTCAAATATTCCAAAATATTTTGGAAATTTCTTCGTCTGTTGCAATAGATCAAATCAATGTAGCATTTTGGAAACATAAGATATTATAAAACTAGTGAATTGTCATATTCAAAAGAAGAAGAAGAGTAAGAGTAATAATAATATTCATTTAACAGTTTAGGTGATGTTATCTATAATGCTTATATATGCTTAAAAGAAGAAAAAGAGGAGTAATAAGACGAAGACAACAAAACACATAAAGTAACTTATTCTCTGAACGTCATGTACTATTTTTTCTTCAAACGTTATAAATTCTAGGTAAAATGATAAAAATAACTAAAGAAAAAACGATTTTTAAATAAAGATTGTAAGATTGAATCTTTAACTTATTTCGCTGTATATACCTTTTCTTAGCGTTAATATAAATACGTACTTGCATCTGCAAAAAAAAATTGTTCAAATTTGACGTCACATCAATTGACAGTGACTAAACAGTGACTGTAGAAGTAGATGATAAACCTCCTGAGGTGGGAGAGGCGGCTAGAATGGCTGTAGAAAATCTGCTTCCACGGAATCTGGTGCAGTATATGAAACTACGTTTGTCAAGTTCAAGAAATGATGTATTGGAAAAAATGTAGCGCAATACTCAGAACGTTTTATTGGCATAATTTTCGGAAATGGCACAAAAACTGAAGAGTTCTAGTTTGTGGGCACATTATTCAATGTTAAAGTCTGTGTTAAGTTCGAAGGATAATGTAAACATCCGGAGATACAACATTGCATTTTTGAAATAAGCAAAGAGAAGGTTATAAGTCAAAGAAATCAAGAGTCTTGTTAAGGGAACAGTTAACCATATAAAAGGTATTTGGCGATAAAAGTAATAAAATTACATTTTGTTTGCTTCATATTGTGCTAACCAACTCTTATCTTTTCAAGTAATTTTGATATTTGCTATATCTGGGGCATATTGTTCCGTGAAGATGGCATATAATGACATTGAAGGGATGGGATCTTTGTTCTAATTAATACTCCTAACACTAAAACTAATAAGAATAGAACTTTCACTGTCTTGGGGGATGAATATTTTAGTAAATATACAAAGTACGTTAATTTGCGTCCTCCTGATTTTAAGGAATGACGTTTTTTTTTGAAATATCAAAATAGGAAATTTGGATAGTGTACCAAAGGATGTATGATTGTATTTGAAGCTTCCAAATTTTGAAAAGTGTACAAGGTATTTCCTGAGAAGAACGTGCAATGTTTGTCAATAGCGGGAGAGATATTACAACTAAAAAGGCATGGAAGTTGCAATTCGAATGCGATTGCTGAAGGATGCATCGAAAGTTATGTAGAAAATAAAACCAAAATTGCTAAGAGAATTTTTCAACCTAGCTGTGCAGAGAATGTTGAACAATTTTCATTTAATGGGCCCACTACAAACAATGGACCTTTAAAAGCAGTTCGCCCTAGAAATATTGCCATGAGTACTATCACAGATAAGGAGAGTACTATCGCAATAACTGAAGGATTTAAGGATGAAGGATGCAAATCTTCACAATTGTACTTTTACTATAATAAAAATAAATGTTCATTATTAAAATTGAATTCACAGTACTATAATGTGTTTATACGCTTAGATGTGTAGGTACTTATACCCATATATATGCCACTTATAATATGATTATTATGACTTATAACTTATTGAGGAAAAAAATGAATGAATGCACTTCACTGGCCGGCGCATAAAAAAAGTTACAGTTAAAGGTGAACTTTATCTGATATACGAGGTGGCTTGCCCTAGCTAATGTGTTAATAATTATAAACTAGTACATTTTTATTTAATTACGGAGCAGCTTCCGTTGTTTTAGTTCTCAGGGCAGAGATTTAGCATTTCAAACGAACAATAAGAACTTACGTAAGTAAAACTAGGTCCACGTTAGATTGTACTGTAATAACAGTTCTTATGTTTGCTAGAAAAATATGTTAATTTATGTATTTTGCTGTTTGCCAAGAATTTTTATTGAAGGATAATTATAGTCGCTAAAAGCTAGCTGGATATTCACGTATTTTGCAATGTGGGACATAATATTCAAATTTTGCAACAAATCATTTGTTCAGCAGTTCGATAAATCTGGCCATACTGATTCTTATTACTATAATCATCATTAATCGTTAATACAATTTTATCCAGAGATAACCTACCTTATTATATTGGCTTGATCTATCACGATCATCAAAGTTATAGATAGGTTTCTTTGGAACGAGAAAACTATTTCCTTGTTATATTTTTCCCAGGGGTGTTATTTCTATTAAAGGACAAACAGCAGCCTAACTATGGGAAAATTGTATGAATTTTCCAAATACGTGCAGAAAAAAGAATGTATTATTTAATCTAAATGGCGTTTGTCCTAGACAATTTCGTGGATAAATTCAAAACGGTATTTAAAAATTTAGTTTGGCCACGTCCTCATAAAACGGTCGCCGCCACAGCGTAGACCTGTGACGTCAGACGCCGTTCGCACGTGTATACCTAAATATAGCAGCGTGCTTTAGTTCATATCTGTATACGATTCACATGTTTTCAGACAACGCAGTACATACGTTTAGAAGAGTTAATTTGTCATTTGTGATATTAATAGATGTCTTTGAATAAAGTTGTAAAATAGACTTGTAAAATGGACACAGGAAGTACATCTCACCTGACAAATGGAAGAAGTATTGCATTATGACATTATGTACGAATACAGCATACAGCGCCTAATAAAAATATTTCACGGTGCCAAAAAATTAAAAGAAAAATGTGGTGTAGGGCGATATAACGCGACGAAATGAAGCAGTGAAACATTGTTTGTTTCTGAAGATCATTTTAATGAAAGTTTTATTGGAAATACAGGTAGGTGTAAGCTCATGGAAAAATTAAAATGTAAAGTTATAAATAATCAATTAAACTTTTCTATTAAGCTACCAGATGTATACAGGGCGTTTAGAAATTCAAAGGTAAAACAAACTTACATGTTTTCTCATTTCGATTCATTCCGATTCGAAATAACATGTTCTGTATTTGCTTCTCTACATTAAATTCCTTATTTTATTCTGAAAACATAAACAAAAGTAATAAATAAGGATTTTTTTAAAATGTTTAAATATAAATTAAATTAGTAGTAAATAGCAATAAAAATTTATTATATTAATTTTAAAAAATAATTCATTATTCATTTTACTTTTCCTTACCTATTATTTTTCAAATTAAAACAAGTAGTTTAATGTAAAATCAGAAGGTAAAATTTTATAAATACTTCAAGTAAAACCATCTATACTTACCCGACAGAATTGTCGTCGTAATGGTCATGAGCGGATCTATACTATAAACAAAAGAATAAGTTACGGTTATCAATACCGTAATTTCACCACATCACCACTAATAATTATGACATTACCTACACAGTATTTACACTATGTATCTATGTCTAAAAATGCAAAAATACAAGAAACAAACTGCAACTGTATGCACGGAAACAAACAGCACTGAACGGCGTGTAACGTCATACTAATGATATCGCGTTTTCGACCACGTGGTTTTGTTTACATTTTATGGCAATTTATTAATGTTAATATTTTAATTATTATGTGATTATTGCCGCCAGACACATGTTCTGACCCTGTAATATATTTGAAACCAATATAAAATTTATTTATTTCTAAGACACTTTAGTCATGGAAACTAAAAACCTTTACAAATTCGTGTATTATCCCTTTTCCAAAGTCAATCGTAGACTGTGATGTAATACATACAAAAATATTGCAATTAAATAAAAGCAATAGTTTTTGTACGATAGTACTACTTTTCATTTTATTACAGCAAAAATGTCTCTAATACAATTCTCAATTTCTCAATCTTTTGACAGTGTCTGGTCTGCTCACATACAATTTTCTTTTAAGATAACCCCACTAAAAAAATCTAATGGAATTGTCATAAGATCGCGGTGGCCATTCCAGCTTAAACATGCACATTTTTCTGCGATTGTGCATGTTTTCTTGTATCCAATTTAGATTTTCTGGGTTGCCATTTGCCACTTTTGAGGCTTCAGAGTGCTGTGAACTAAGGACTTGGACAAATTTTAGTTGGCTGAGATCGATCCAATGGATGAGTATAATCTGATTTGTTTTGATCTAAACTACAAGAAAATATCAATTTTGTCCCATCATTTTGGGAGACAATGTATTTGAATGTAGGCAATCTCTTTTTTTGTGAAGCTCCAATAAATATAGAATAATGTTTTGTTTGTTTTATCACGACTTTATTATTATTTGGAAATATTTGTCTTATAGTTACGTATGTTGTCCGGTACCAGTTGTTATCAGTCCTACAGTAACATTTACCGTCAATAACGTCGATTACTTCCAAAAACTAAGCAATAACCTCACCGCGCGACACCCACGATGGTTATTAAATGCATGAAGGTACAGGTTAAAACCCTTACACCTGTTCCGTGACGTCAGGTGGTACTTCCTGTTCTCACGAGATTTCATCGCGCCGAAATAATTACATCCGAGGCGGACATCGCACTCTTTCCTTCACTAGGTACAGTCGGTGGGCAGTGCCTAGGGTGGGTTGGAAGGGTTGGAATTAATAGGGAGAAGAACAAAAACGTCGCCCCAAAGTAGCTATTACTTGGCCTAGCCTAACCACGTGTGAAATGTTGTTTTATTTCATGTCAAATTAAGTTTAGTGCCTGTAATTGATCTAATTGAGAGTTGAATGACCTTTGAAGGTCGCAGAATCATCTTTGGACAGAAGCGTGCTTGTTATTGTTTGGGAAAGGTTAGAATTTATAGATTGCATTTAATTTATATATAATGACCTCAAAAACATTTGATTTGGTAGAAGAAATTATACATGTCAATTTAGAAAATTAGTCCACCTAGAAAAGAAGAAGCAAAGAATAAGACTAATAAAATAATTTATACAGCTAACTAAAAACGAATTTGTGGATCACTGTGTTTACACACTTTTCTAACAAGGTCACACGTATCATTTTCTTATTTTTTACTAAAAGTAATTGACGTTCACCATAGTCCCACGTGTTGAGGTCAAAAATGTAACTTTCAGAAAAAATCTTTTGTGTTCAAAGCGTAAACCGATTTTCATACGCCACTGGCTCTGGCTCCTCACACATTTTTTATCGGTTAATATACGCGAGTAAACACGGACCATAATGAGGGTGGTTAACTACACATAAACTTCTTTGTTGCTGCAGTTTCAGCTCGACGTTGCTTTGTTATGACTGGCACTGAAAGGACTTGAATTAGATACATCGGTTTATAATCTAATACGGTGGATTTACAACTGCCTGTACAGCATACACGTGAAGGATGTGCAGATGCGTCCAAAAGATCGTTTTGATAAAATGTATTTCTCTTCTCAAAGTCAAGGATTAGCAACCTGAGGAATATTATCAACTTTCGAAGTTTGTTCCACTATGATTTTTGAAAACACTCGATTTTCTTTTGAAAAAAGTTCAACATATTCAAATACCTGTTAAAGTAATCTAATCCAGCTACTTTGCTTTTGCACTTGCCATTCAAGTCACAATTGTTCCAACAGAAAATATCACATATTAAAAAATTTATTTCCATTAGCATTGTTTTATTGAAAATCCCATTATAATAAATTAGTTTGAGCTCCTTTACATACAAATGTGCTACTGTTTTAATGAAATAAATAACTATGCATTGGTGAGCATATTGCAGAATAGTTATTTGTGTATAAATTATAAAATTTGTTATTTACTTTTTTAAGTTAATTTCAATTTGAATATCGCAGTTACAGCAATTTTCTATGGTAATTGATAACTGAACTCCGTTTCCAGTAAAATACAATAACTGAATTTTAAATTATTTATTTATTATAAATATCTATAATACAGTCTTTTAAATCAGATAATTGACATATATTTTTTTCTTCACTTCATATAACTTCATGGGAAGAAGATAGCACCTATATCCAGGTGCTGTTGGAGTTTTTAGAATAAAAATGGTATTTCCTCTCTCTTCGAGAATTTTCCTTGCTATCGCCTGCTTATTTTGTATGGAATTTTCTATGTACCCCTCTGCCACAGAAGTCGAACGCCAACCTCCGTGTCTATTGAGCCTCGATGTTGGCTCCTGCGTCTGCAAGGAAGGTTGCAGAACATCGTCTAAAGCAGTGTCCAGTATACTCAGTAACATTGGATAATCAAAGAAATTCGACAATCTTTTTAGGAATTGAACCATGTTGTTTATACCCACTGCTTGTGTAGTACATTTTGAATTCATCTACGTGATAAAAAGTCAGTTGTGATTAATGGTGGATGGACGTAGACTTATATGTAGCATATTCTTCTATACCTCCCTCTGGTATTGTAAATAATCTAGGAACATTAGTTTTGGTATTGGGATAGTCACATCTTCAATGTTCTCTGTACATAAATATGTTAATTCTCTCCTACAGGCTCCAAATATACTAACAATCAAGACAACTTTTTGGAATAAGTACTTTTCATCATCTGCCTCTTTGATAAACCTTTCAACATCTTTTTCTTGGAAAATATTCTTGATTTCATTTTAAGGAGAGCAATAACATTGGTATATTTACTAATAGCTATATACCGAGTTTAATTATTGGGGTTTAATGTTCATAGATTTCAGAATTTTTAAAATATATTTTTCCACGGTCGGGAGTAGAAATCAGTTTCTATGACATCAAAATTAAAACAGAAGTAGTCGATTATTCCCAAGGGAGTATAATGCTCCCAAGGGAGTTTATATTATAGAGAACGTTTTTCATGCAAAAAAAAAGATAACATTGAAATTATTTATTGACATTTAAATTAAATGTTACATTTGTACAATTTTCAAAATTAATATTAGAAGGAATATTACTTTCGCTTACATTTACAGTTTTTGTGATTGCGCTAGTAGTGGTACCTACTAAAATCTGATTAGCAATTTTGGTCTTATTTTCAATGGAATTCTCGACATAACCCTCAGCGACTGTCGTTGATTTCCAACCAGCATGACGTTTTATTGTCGTGATATCCACACCAGCATCTGCCAGTAATGTCGCTGAAGATCTTCGTAAGCACTGACCAGTATAACATGCAGCATCAGGTAATTTTAAATACGAAACTACTACACTCGGAATTTTTCCCATGGTAACAAGGGACAGGTATTTTCCAAACAATTCAAGCATATTTCCCACATCGGTAACCAGAAAGGTTCGTGGAATCTTTGTCTTAGTGTTTGGAATTTTTGCAATCGAGGAAGAGCCTACATCCTCAATATCATCTACAGTTAAATTGACTAGTTCATCAGTTCGACAAGTTCCGGTAATCCCCAGAATTAATCCAACCTATAAAAAATCAAAATACTTAATAATTGAAATACCTAACAACAAAAGTAATCTTACCTTAATCATTAAGAATTCTTTGTCATCTGCACTTGATAGAAAACGGTTATATCTATGTTGTCGTAAATTATCAAGCATGACTTAACCATAGAATATTGCGCCCATAATGTGGAAGACTTGTAATTCTTTGCATTTTTACCGAAGTATGCCAACAAAACATTCTCGCTGTATACTTGAACATTTTTCTCGGCGCACCACATTTTGAACCGATTGTAGGCTATATCGTATAAAGATCTTGACTTCGTAGGCAGCAAATTGCTTATTGCAATATTTGCAGCCTATACAATCACAATTATTCATTGTGCACTAAACAAACTAAACTAAACCAAACTAGCACCTTAATTTGACAATTATTTTTGTTTGTTTATTGTGTAGTTATGACAATAACTCAACGACTACTAAATAAATGCTCAAATCCGAATACAATAATTCTGGTGCTACTTACTTCATAATGACAAAATATGTGTTTTTAAGTTAACGAGACCGTGGAAAAGATAGTATAGTATAGTATCATTCGGGAGAGATGCTATTTTGTCCTCGGTGCATTGTAGCCCTCGGGGTTCAAATTGCACCTCTGTCAAAATAACGCATTTCTCTCCCTTATAGTGTACTGTACTATTATCATCTGGAGCATCAATTAAAAATTTGTCGAAGTCATGTTGCGTATTTTTTTTTTATTACTTGGAATATTACCGACTTCTTCAAAAATGAAATTAATTTGATAAAATGTATAATTTCAACATTTTTGATCTTCAATCACAATTGTCACAGCTGCATGTAAGCAGTTCTAGAATTCACACCTGTTACACAGGAACCTGAGGGCCGATGAAGTATAATTTCAAAATGTATCACTTCTACATGATTTTTCTTATTCAGGCAATCTTACCAACTAAAAATTTATTTGACTGCTTTCCAAATACTCTACTTTCCACAACATTTCAGGTTATTATAGCTAATTAAGGAGACGAACTAACGCTGGCTTCTCACCGCCTAAGAAATATGTGCCCCAATTTTTTATGAATTCATTTGTTATGTTAATTTTGAATTAGATTTGTGCGTCCCGTTAAGGGGTCACCTAGGTTCTGAACTTGTGGGCAAACTAACTAGGTAAAAATACTGAACCGTGAAATACGAATTACAACGGAGGTAATAGGTTGGTCTGAAGGTTGGACTTATTGGAAAATACCAACCCGGTTTAGATAATATTTTGTTTTTATCTAGATTAAAATCTTGATGATATGACATAAACAATATCTCTCCCTTCACAACAAATTTATACATCTATATTATGCTTGGTTTTAAAAAATAAGGGTTGAAAATATTTGGAAAAGCAATAAAATGTAAACGTATAGTATATGTAAAGTTTAGTTAGAACTCTCATCTGAACTCTTTCATACACACAAATATAGATAGGATATTGAATATCGGATCAGAAAAGGAAGTTGCACCTATTTGAAACAATAAAAATAGCTATTTATGATATATGTGTTAAAAGTAAGATTTTATTTAAATAAAATCACTTTTAATCGATAATGAGCGTAACGAATCCATCCCTGCTGAAATCGAAGAAGCCGCCACTCGAGCAACATTGGAATTATTGCCGGCGAAATCAAAGGAACAGTACGAAATCGCTTATAGACGCTTTTCAAAATGGTGCAACATTAAAAAGGTCCCTGGGAAATGTAACGAAAGTGTTTTACTGGCATATTTTGAGGAAAAGCCAAGATATGGAAATCGTCAACGCTGTGGTCAAATTATTCCATGATCAAAACTATGTTAAAAATAAAGCAAGATCAAGATATAAGCAAACATTATAAACTTATTGCTTTTTTAAAACGGAAAGGTGAAGGATATCAAGCAAAAAAGTCAAAAGTTTTGACGAAGACGCATATCGACAAATTTCTCACAGAAGCAGAAGATGAAAAGTATCTGATGATGAAAGTCGCAGCAATAGTGGGTGTCTTCGGGGCGTGTCGCCGGGAGGAATTGTGTCAGATGACCATCGACAATATTGAATATTTGGGCACTTCGGTTGTTGTGACTATACCAGATACTAAAACGAAAGTGCCTCGGACTTTCAGTGTTGTTGGTGAATTCTATTTAAACTTTTTTAGAAAGTATATGGCACTCCGGCCACCCAACGCTAACCATAGACGACTTTTTCTTAAATATATGAAGAATAAATGTGTGAAGAATCCATTCGGAATTAACATGTTTGGTAAAATGCCTGCCGACATTGCAGAGTTCTTGAATCTACCAAATCCTTAACTCTACATCGGACACTGTTTTCGTCGTTCATCGGCGACATTGTTAGGTATTCTGGTGCAAATCTTACTACCATCAAGAGACATGGAGGATGGAAATTTTTGACGGTAGCTGAAGGCTTGAAAATTCACTGGAACAGAAGAAGGAAATTGCGTGCCAAATACTTCCTACTGCTGCAACTACTAGCAAGACCACCAGTACTACTAGTAGTATTTCTACAGAAAATATATGTGTCACACATGTTGACAGTAAAACCAACTTAAGTACGATGACTCCGCAGGGAATTACAATTTCAAATTGTTCTAATTTTACTATAAATGTTAATAGTAATAACTAGTTAAAATGTTGGTGTGTACTTATTTAAAATAAAAAGTTGTTCAGGTGTTTGTTAAAACGTTTTATTAATTTTCAAAACAAATTTAAATAAACTTTGATTTACTTTTAACAGTAGTGTGACACGCGTGTCAAAAAATGACATTTTTAACATCAAAAATGACAATTAAAAAGCCCACTTTTAACAGTTTTGTAGAAAAACTATTTTTGACAACCGTTATTAATTTGTTTAAGCAGTACTTATTACAGAAAATGGTAACTGGAATTTCTGGTGATCATACTATGTCTACTGGTCGTATTGGGGCTTTTGATTCGAAAAGCTCACTTA
Organism: Monochamus alternatus; assembly: GCA_037114965.1. Lineage (NCBI taxonomy): Eukaryota > Metazoa > Arthropoda > Insecta > Coleoptera > Cerambycidae > Monochamus > Monochamus alternatus. The sequence goes on from CM073427.1 coordinate 78,275,623, forward strand.
CTATCGTCTTTTATTCTTTTTGCATGGCTTTTTGGAGAACCTGCCTACTAGTATGATATTCTATAGAGCTGCTGAGCTCTTCATAGAGAAATTGAACGATGTAGACAGATTAGGCAGAAAATTGTTAATATATTTTATCTAATATAATACGGTTATAATTTCTCTGAAACTACGTTCATTTTTCTTGTATGGCATTATATCCTTAAAATCTTTAATACTTACTGCAAATTTTTCGGTTATCTGAGTAAAATAGTTATTTATAAGTGCTAAAAGTAACATTTGTGAGATGGGAATTTTGACACACGAACAGAAAAAGATTACTTTTAGCACATATATCATATGTTTTTTTTCTACAAACACCATTCAATGTACAGGATGTCAAGTGTAACGCTCTCACTCGATTTGTGGTTTTAATGTTATAGTTACAAGAAAATGTCAAATACAAAAATTGTGTCATTTTTATAGATGATTCGACGTGCCTTAGGAAAAAACCAATAGAACATCGAATTAAAAAAATTATTTACCGAAATTAATTTTTTTAAATGCGACACCTTATGTATTTTTTAAAATTCTGAAAAATCATTCAATTCTGATTACATCCATATGATATACTTATATATTTGTTCCAGTGGTTACTGAGAGAGAAAGGAAAACGTATTGATATATCAGATATATTCGACATTTTCCTTTATATCTCAGTAACTACTGGGACAAATATATAAGTATATCATATGGATGTAATCAGAATTGTATGCTATTCAGAATTTAAAAAAATACATAGGGTGTTGCATTTTAAAAAAATTGAACTTCGGTAAATAACTGTTTTAATTAGATGTTCTATTGTTTTTTTCTCAGGCACGTCGAATCATCTATAAAAATCACACAATTTTTGTATTTTACATTTTTTTGTAACTATGACATTAAAGCCACAAATCGAGTGAGAGCGTTACGCTGGACACCCTGTACAAATCAAGGCGTTGTTAAATTTATAAAATATCATTTTGAATTCCAATTGTCCATGAAGTTTATTGTTGCTAAAGTAATGCAAGTTCTATCGTTTGTTGACAAGTAACTTCAAATCTATGAAAAATGATCAAAAAAATGAATTTATTCTTGTGGAAACCGAAGAAGCTGTTAATAAAACTTGTTTCTTGAGATTGTGTGATCTGAAAAATGTTAGTGGCAAGTTCAGTGATAAAGTGCTTTTGGCATTGTTTGAAGAAAAGTCCAAAATATGGAAATAGTCAACGCTTTGATTAAATTACTCCATATTGAAGGCGATGATGAATCAGGATATAAACCAATATTACAAGCTCGTTGCTTTTTTTGGGAAAGGACAAAGAATATCGACCAAAAACGTCAAAAGTAATGACCAGGCATCGAATGTAATTTCTCTCAGAAGCCCAGGATGAAACATATCTCATGCAGAAGGTTGCCGTAATTTTCGGTATATTTTGGCGCCTATAGTCGTGGAGAACTGTGCAACTTGACATTCAGTAATATCGAAGATTTGGGAACTTCACTAGTTGTTCATATACCAGACAGACATATAATGTGAAACATTTGTTATCACTGGTACATTATATTTGAAGTGTTATTATAAAAAATACATAGCCCTACGTCCAGCGAACATTAATCATTAAAAAAAAAAATTCATAAAATACATTAGGAATAAATGTGCCACGACTCCATTGGCCTGATTCTCATCTTTATATGGATATTGATTCCGATGATTTTTGGACTAGTTTGTTGGCAAACTCTGGTGCCAGTCGTACCACAATTTAAACACACGGTGGTTGGAACTCGTTACAAAACAAGAAGAGCGAGCTAAATTCTGTCCAAAACTTTGACGGATAATAATTGCTACTACACCTATTAATAAGATTGGCCATGGAATTAGTTATTCTAATTGTAGTTTCTCTAACCGCACATTTAAGTAAATAGGTATTTCTTTGATTTAAAATTTCTTAATTGTTTTCTGTTTTCGCACCAGTATTAAAAGTAAATCACTTCAATTACTTTTAACACCAGTGCTAAAAGTAAATTATTTTTAACACCAGTGTCTTAAAATGGCATTTTAGATACTTGCAGCATGCGTTGAAAATTATACTTTTACTAACGTTTGTAGAGAAAATATCTTCTTGAGGATCTTTTGGAAACCTATGCGAACCATAGGTTCGCTAGTTTCCGTTTTCATTTGATCAAACAATCAATTGTTTTTATAATATCTTGATGTTTTGGAACTTGCAATAAGATCTTTTTTATTTTCTAACCTCAAGGCTCGCCTCAAAGAACGATACTTTGACCATCGAGTAATAACTAGCATTCTTCACTCAATCTTGATACAACTGAGGAAATAAAGGAACAATCACTGAAAGATTTCGGAGTACGTATTTTCTACGTGTTCCCAGCACTCCCTGAAGGCGACAAGGTTGAGTAAATGGCAGTACTTCTCAATTAAATTAGTCCCAGCACTTTTTCACAAGATTATTCTGGAGACGTTGGAAAAGTTGCGTTAAAACCTCGAAACTGAGGTGAAATTTTCGCAATTAAAACCCGTCGTGTCGGTCATGACAAAAAACGCAATTAGCTGAATAAAAAGTGACAAAATGCACACGTGCCCGTTCACTTTTACTTTAGTTAACGGTGCGTTGCAAATATCAAGCGTATAGTTAAATTTGGCGAGACGACATCGCCGTCTCATGGCTTCTCTTGCGCCCTAGTAACCGCCGAGATGCCTCCTCTAATCAGCTTGGCTGTGAAAGTTTACCGGTGTTTACCCAGGAAAATGACTCGAGTTGCGATTTCGAAATCAGAAAGCCGTTCAAAATGACACCAATTCTTGTACGTCTCACGATTTAAAGTGTTTTTATCCAATTTACAAAAACACATTAATAATGTATTACACAGAGTGTTCGTTAATTCGACTGCCACACTTATACGTCGAAAATCTAGTTCCATAGTCTTCACGTTCTCCAGACTTGAATCTATTTGAATATTTCACAAATTTAAAAAGCTGTAATTAATTAATCTCAAAATATGTATTTTCATCCAAAATACCCCCATTCAGATAATACCCGGTAAACATGTGCCAAATGCAGCTACTTGTTCCGCGGTGTGCAGTAAGTGCAAGTGTAGTCCAAGTCCAGGTCATCCACGACGTATTGCAGCAGTGTGGCGTATCATACACGAGGCTCAATTATATCCGTACCATATACAGCGTGTCCAAGCATTAATACCAAGGATTGGACGAGAAAGACTGGTGTCATGGCCACCACGATCTCCTAACTTTAAATCCTTCTTTTCGTGGGAATATTTAGAAAATGAAATCTATCGCACCGAAGTGGACACTATCGATGATTTGCGCCAACGTATCATAGCAGCCGCCAATAACTTACGAGTTCAAAAGGGACAAGGAGCAGAAACATTTGTATTAGCTGTTGAGGACAATGAATCCATTTTGATAGTTACTATTTCTAATTCAAAAACAATAAGAAGTTGAACCTTTACTGTCACAAATAACATTCAAGATAATTCTATCGACTATTTGTCATTCTATAGAAACTATTTAGCCTTGAGACATAAAAACGAAAACACACCAGCACGATTATTCTTAACGATGTTGCTACTTTTGTTTTTACCAAACATCGGTTACTTTATTGATCCATGGTGGAGATGATATTATACAAATGAAGCGACACGGGGGATAGAAGAATTCTACAGTTACAGAAGGATATATAGATAGTAACATCAATGAAAACATTGAAATAAGCAAGAAAGTTTTAACTAGGCCATCAAATGGGTAATTGAATGTAGCAATCTCAATGATGCAAATTTTACCATATAAGAATATAGTCCTAATAAAGACTGTTCTTTCATCTTCCAAATTACGAATGCTAACAAATGAATTTCTTACCTTTCTTCTATTTGTGTTCTATTTGTTATAATTAATGTTCTCGTTGTGACGAAGTTAATAAGTTAAACATTTTATTTTGTTGAGTGATTGTAGATAGACTTTGTATGTATCACAAGCAAAAAGTGACGTTGCAAACATGAGAAGTGAATAATGTATCACTTTTCACTCCTAATACATAAATAATTATTTCTTCAATTTTCTGTCTTTCTGCCGAATACGTGGCCAACATTAAAAAACGTACGAAATTCGTATCGGTAGTTCATGGTACTATACTTGATGAGTCTCAGCGCGTATATCGAAATATAAAAGTTTATGATATTTATATCATCAGTATCTATTACAGACCCCCTATATACAGGGCGGCCAAATGAAATCGAAGCAGAACCATTTTCAGGAACTGCGTCAAGATTGTAGAAAAATGCTCAGACCCGTGGATTTTAGATTAAAGGGGGACATTCTTTGCTGGTATTTTTAACTCCGCCACTTTCACCCCCAAGCAAGGGTAAGCATCACCCCAAAATATTTAAATGGCATTGGGGGTTGAATAATATTTATTTTGTAAGCTCTTAGACTTTAAATTTTATAATTTGGAATCCACTAATTTTACATTCGTTGTGTGTGTATATAGTATTCATTTCTGTTTTTTACAATTGTGTTTTTTTACGAAAGTGAAAGTCGCCAAAAACCAATGTAACGCAAGAAATACTAAATTTATACCATTAGCATACTTAACTCGAATGAGTGACATTTTTGCCGTTACTAATTGTTTGCACATAAGTTTCAACTCTAAAATCAAAATTCTTATTAAGTATTGGGCGGAATTATAAAATTTAAAGTCTGTTGTAAAGAGAATTGTAATAGCTTTCAACATAAATATTAATCAACCCCCAATGTTATTTAAATATTTTGGGGTGATGCTTACGCTTGCTTGGGGGTGAAAGTGAAGGAATCAAAAATACCAGCAAAGAATGTCCCCCTTTAATCTAAAATCTACGGGTCTAAGCGTTTTTCTACAATCTTGATGCGGTTCCTGAAAATGGATCTGTTTCATTTTCATCTGGCCACCCCGCATATTTTCAGTGTGAGTAGTATCTAATAATTCGTACCACTTTGTGTTTAGTTACGACACCCTGTACGTAAAACTTTGAGTTCACAGCGTTAAATATTTAAATGAAAATCGTATAAATACGGCAGGGGTACGTCCTCACCTCTGTTTGTCATCGTGTCCACTTAGAATTGCTAATTCGCGTAATAAAATTGTTTTAAAACTTTAATGCATAAAAATACGTCCACAATTTTCTAGTATGACACTAGCATACAATTAATCTTTGACCCGCCTTCCTTTGGCCTTATCGTCATTTCCGGTCAAATAGTCTCATTACTTGTAAGTTCTTCTACAGGTTTCTCATGTATATTCATCGTTTTGTAACATTAACATGGTAATACGATTATTAAAAAATACCAGTCTGCGATCATCAACAGCGGATAATTTCAATATGAGTTTTGTTTCTTGTTGGATTAAACAAACAATAACCAAACGACACTTATTAAACACTTGAACTCGAGCTTGAACTATTTTCTTTAATTAACAACTTCAGTTTTATGTTTTTCTGACGAAATTATGACAAAATAAATACTGCAGTGTGTTTCATTATCCACAAACTAATTCAGGACGACTATCTGGAACTGCAAGAATCAGTATGACTTCTATTGCATGTTGAAAAATACTATCCGTGCCATTTTACACCAGTGCAAATTTTATTGCCTTCGATCAACATATCCAATTTGCAAGGGAATTTTGGCGTCTACTACATTAAAATAGTTAAGTGTACAATGAACTATGCAGTTGATTGTTGAAAAGCTGATTTTCTCGAAACTGACCAATTTGTGAAAATTAAATTTTAAAATCTTCAAACATTATTTTCTTGAAATTTTTCTTATGTAACACCATAATTTTTCATGATGTATGTATGCAGAATGACACGCTCTTTCAAATGGCATGGTCAAAATTGGGGGTTGCTATTTAAAAAAATTGTCGATGATGTCATATCTCGAACAACGATGACGTCACAAATATGGGTCGTATGTCAACAAGTGCCTTTTTTAAAAACAAAATCGACGTGCCAGGGGATTTTTTCGAAAACTTCTCAATTTCAAAAATAATGAATTTATTCGTTACTTTTCGAAAGCACTGTATTGTAGCAGGAATGACGGACAAATTTAGTTGTTGAGAAGAGACCGGGGTTCAAAATCTCCTTGAGCATAATAATTTGTAAAATTTCCGCACTTACCATGGGAGAGACTTAATTGTGGGATCTTTTGTTGTGCGATCGCAAGGTTACCGTGAGTCTGGTAACAGTTAGACTCTAGGAAGGAACTTCAGCTCTTAATTTGCAATTAACAGGGTTCACACATATTTAATATATAACTGTTTCGTTTTTATTATTTAAATTACACACTAAGTAGGTTTATTAGAGATTAGGATCTGGGACTGGTGTATGAGGAATATGTTCCATGTACCTTCAATTAAATTGGCTACGTCTTAGCTCGGCTAGAATTAAATGGGCTTGGTTAGTTTAATTTCTGCTTTATGGGTTTAATTGTATAGCAAGTACTTGGCGTGCTGTAAGCTCACTACACGTATTAAATTCTTTCCTTTTTATAGGTTCCCACATATTTTATTTGCGAAATAAGGATGTAGAAATAAACAATTTAAAATGTATTCATTATCCACATTCATATACACTACAGATACGAATCTACAACAGTACATTTAATGCTGTAACAGTTTTCAACGAATAAATTTATACGATTTCATTCATCTATGCCAAAATTGTTAAGTAGAACCGTATTGGTTTTAGAAACGTTTAAAGTTTTCTTTCTTTTTAAACTAACCAGTTTATGATAGCGACATTTTATTCAGTTAGCCTCAATTTGCGTAATTTGAATTACGTGAAGCAGGGAAAATAAAATTGCTTTGAGTGCCTTTAAAGTAGCATTTAGAGCATACGATCTCAGAAACGAGCATTTTAGGTTGCACATATACTTTCCATTTAATTATAGGGTTTATAAAATGTTTGTATAAATTTTAAAAGTTTGAAACACAGCAACGATACTGAACTGTGGGTAAAATACATTCTTAGGTTTACTTAGAAATGTGATCGGTGCATTTCACTTGTATTTACTGCAGAAGAGAAACGAATAAATAATTTTTTGTACTACTGAAAACCTCTGTGAAAAATCTGCTAGATTATTATTTGGGCACTCCCGAATTCATTTTTTGACGTATGATTTTGTATAGAACTCAGAATAAAGTAACGTGTGATTCTTCTGGGACAATCTAAGACTAAATTCAAATTCCTTGTACCTTTTTTCTTGATGGTGGAAGATGTTTCCAATAAACAACATTCGAAGATGTATGCTGCTTGTCTCCAGACAATATACTAAGTAGGCTGAACATGTAGAAATATCTTTTACTTCATATCTTTACAACTTGAATCGAGTAAACACCCTAATTATTAAAATTTCAGTGAATATTTTTCTTTTTTACAAGAATCTTTTAGGTAGGAACTTTTTCGAAATAGCAACATTCAAAAATGTATGTTACTAGTCTACGGGCGTTATAGACGCCTGAAGCTACAGCAAAGAATATATTTTAATTCAAATGAAATGAGCAAACACGCTACTGTGTTACTAAATAGTAAATATTCCCTTTTTTTTACAGGAATTTTTAAGTAGCAGCAATTTCGACATAGCAACATTCGAAGATATGCATATTGCTAGTCTCCAGGCGTCTAAGTCGCCTCTTTCAGTATTTTTTTTATGCATGAACGGAACAAACACTCTACGAGTATATTATTAAAAGTTTAGAATGAGTAATATTCGAAGGCGTTTGTTCCTAGTACCCAAGCGTTGTATTTAGTTGCCTAAAGCAACAAATATCTTTAATTCGTTAAACTGAGCAAACACCCTGTATTATTAAAATGTTCAGTGAATATTTTTTCTTATTTTACAGGAGTTTTTCAGGTAGAAGCTATTTCGAATTAGGAACATTCTTGCTTATTTCTTGGATTTGAAAAACACCTTGTGCTATTAAAATTTTGCCCTTTGATTTTGAGGAATTCTTTAGATGGAAGTGTTTCGAAAGAGCAACATTGGAAGACGTACGTTCCTAGTGGCCAGGCGTTTATATTAAATCGCCTGCGACTAGGAGTATATTTTTGGTGCTGCTCACATCAACGTAGCTAGAAGAAAATGTAACTCTCAAATGTCTGTGATTGAATCATCTATAATGTAACAATTTTATTGTAGTGTTCCTAACAAAAATAAATTTTTTACTCTATTTTTTGTCCCTTTTTTGTTGGCGGCACAGAACAAAGGAAATTTTTTGCTCCATTTTTTGTCGATTTTTAACAAAAAATAAAAATACGAATTTGAAGTAAATTTCAAGAGAAATTATACAATTTTTTGCTCAAATTTTTTGCTCCATTTTTTGTCAATTTTTAACAAAAAATTTTAATGTAAATTTTGATAAAATTTTAAGAGAAATTATGGAATTTTTTGTTCGAATTTTTTGCTCTATTTTTTGTCCATTTTTTGTCATCGGTCGAGAACAAAGGAAATTTTTTGCTCCATTTTTTGTCAATTTTTAACAAAAAATAAAAATACGAATTTTAATAAAATTTTAACGATAATTATGGGATTTTTTTTTCAAATTTTTTGCTCCATTTTTTGTCAATTTTTAAAAAAAAATTTTAATGTAAATTTTGATAAAATTTTAAGAGAAATTATGGAATTTTTTATTCGAATTTTTTGCTCTATTTTTTGTCCATTTTTTGTCATCGGTCGAGAACAAAGGAAATTTTTTGCTCCATTTTTTGTCAATTTTTAACAAAAAATAAAGATACGAATTTTAATAAAATTTTAACGATAATTATGGGATTTTTTTTTCAAATTTTTTGCTCCATTTTTTGTCAATTTTTAACAAAAAATTTTTATGTAAATTTTGATAAAATTTTAAGAGAAATTATGGAATTTTTTGTTCGAATTTTTTGCTCTATTTTTTGTCCATTTTTTGTTATTGGTCGAGAACATAGGAAATTTTTTGCTCCATTTTTTGTCAATTTTTAACAAAAAATAAAAATACGAATTTTAATAAAATTTTAACGATAATTATGGGATTTTTTTTTCAAATTTTTTGCTCCATTTTTTGTCAATTTTTAACAAAAAATTAAAATACGAATTTTGATTAAATTTTAAGAGAAATTATGGGATTTTTTTTTCGAATTTTTTGCTCTATTTTTTGTGCATTTTTTGTCACTGGTCGAGAACAAAGGAAATTTTTTGCTCCATTTTTTTGTCGATTTTTAACAAAAAAGTCTCCTTTTGCAGGATAGTTTCAAAATGTTAACAACTTTCACATAAAATTCTTCGCACGGTCTAATAAGCTGGTTATTTTTTTTAAATAAAACGTAGAAAGTATATAGGTACTTATTATTTATTTAAAATAATGAATCCTCGCAGTTGTTCTATAATAGATACAATATATTGCAATATAATAGCATAATATGAATACTTAATAAACAAAATATAAAAAAAAATACAAATAAACTAACCTATGATTAGAACATGATTTGCTCGTCCAGGTAACGATAGTTTGAAAAAAGACTCCTTGGGATTTTCCGTATTAGTTCCAGTTGGCGGTTTCTGTAAGAAAAAAGTAATAAAAATTAATACTTTAATAATTATACAGGGTGATTTCTACTTAGTTCGTAATAAGCAAATTGCATTATAGAGTATATCGTCAGAAATATTATATAAAACATATACAGAGTGCTGCATTAACAATAACAAAGTTCAGTGGTACTTCTTGAAACATATAATATTAAGAAAAACTAAGTACTTCAGCTGTACCGAAACAGAAAAGAGTATAATGGCACTGGAACGTCAAAGTAAGACATATAGATGTGGACATGATCTTGAACAAGACTGTCATAACTAAAAAAATGTAAATTTTCAGGAGAGCTCGGTAAAGTTTCATAAACAATCTTACTCTAAATATCGGAAAATAAATAAATATATAATGTTTGAGTCATGTTAAAAAGTTTGTGTATAGTTCTTAGTATTTTTAATAACATTTTTTGTTTGCTTTGGTTTTTGGCACTTTGTTATTGTTATTTTTGTTAAATAATTCCGAGTTGTGACTCTCTTTCACATATTTTTTTACAAGTTTTTCAGCATGAGTTTAGGTAATAAAATGAAATACATTTCTAATAAACTAAATTATTTTATTAAAGTAGACTAAAAACAATTTTAAAGATTATTATAAAAATATTTATAATACTGTGCAAAATATTACGGTTTATTGTATCAAATGGGAACAAAAAAGGTACTTAGCTTATGAGAATGGCTGGTCTATTTAAAGATGTGACAGTTTTGCATGTAAATGCACATAAAGAAACTAGTTTCTTATTGATATTATTGCGACTTGTGACACTCTTTTCCAAAATTTGCTCATCTCATCTCATTAAACGTCACAGCACGACTAATTGTGACAAAACTGTCGCAATTAGTCGTGCAAGCACAAAACCAATGTTGGAGATGTGACATTTCAACGCAGCGCCATTCGACGGTTATTAAGCAAAGCTCACTTGTAACCCTTGTAACTCTTTTACACATAAAATAGCAATATTTGGAGTTGATACACCACTAAATCTTGAAAAATTTAAATTTTGAGTTAAGACTGTCTTGTTCCAAACTGACGATAGATATACATAATATGTCGTTATTTTTATTTATTGGTTTTTTAATATGACTGACATTAACAATTTTAAAAAATAAGCGTATTTGCATTGTCAAATTAAGCATATTATTTAAAAAGCGGTTTAGAAATTAACAACTGATTTTTTTTATTTTCGACACGCCGTAGCTGAAATCTGGGGAATATGGTGGCCAATTGATAGGTGCCATTGCTAAGCTATTCATTTACTTGGATTAAAATGATAATTTACATTAACTGTAAATATCTTTAAGTGACAAGCTATAAGACTGTTTATAAAGAAATACTGTACAATAAATGTGTTCGTCGGAGATATTGACTAAGCCTCACCTCGTGTCCCGGCTTTCCGATACCCACAAAGATCATGACACTTTTAACATTTACAAAATAATAATTATTATTAACAACCGCCTTCCCGAGCTCCTTTTCTAAATATTTGACAAACACTAAAAAGGTATTAAAACCATAAACAAGGCTAAACGTTTTAATTGCAAATACAATTTACTTGTCGCGTATTTTTAGTAGTAGAATAATTACTGGTAACAGAAAATCCTTCGTAGAGCCGTATCTTATTGTAATTTATTGCCCGTTAGGTGACGTAAGTTTATTTGTAATTTCCACATCTTCTCAAAGTCACAACTCCTAGTTCAGCAGTGATCCTGATAATTTTATTTATACAAATGCTGCCAGCCGTCTAAATAAACAAAATCTAAATCTTCGACAAATAATTTTTGTTAATATCGCTGTGTACTTAAGCTATAAATTTATTATTAGTTTATAAAAAACATTTAACTCGTCCTCTTTGTTTGAATTCAGCGGGTTGTAATTTGTGGGAATGTTGCGAAATAAAAAATATTAATTTATTTTGAAATGGTCCTGCTGCTACCTCACAATAAAGTCAAGTATACAAAAATGTACACAAAATATGATAGAGGATTATTATTAAATGTAAGTTCCTTTTTTAAGTATTTTAGTCGTTTTATTAATAGAGAAATTGATATTGTTTTGACTAAAAGAATGCCATGGACAAAATCATACAGCTAATGTCTTTTTTAGATTTTAGATTTTTTAAATTTAATACATTGCTTTGAAATAACTCGAATAAGCAATAGGATAATTAACTAACTTATTAAACATTTACGTCCACAATTCGACAAATATTTTTAGAAGTTTAGTGTTTCAGATTAATACGCATGCATAAAAATTTCTACATAGTAGGTAATATGCAGAAATTCTGTAAAACAATTTTTTTAGGCACAAGACCAGTGGCAAAACCAAATAACATTTCCAAACGCAACTTTTAACAGTTAAAAGAAAGACGAGTTTTCATTTTTTTCGTCAAATGTTTAGCAATAATGATGATCATAATGGACGATAAGAATCATATACCCTTTAAGATAATAAATCAAATTGTCTTTGAAATATAACGTTTAGTTAAAAACCTAAATATATTTTTTTAAACACTGAGTTAGTGTACATGGTGGGCTAATTACAATGTTGTTATAGGCTAGTTAACTACATAGCAATTTTAAAAAATAAGCGTATTTGCATTGTCAAATTAAGCATATTATTTAAAAAGATTAACTTCTGAAGCAGTTTAGAAATTAACAACTGATAACACACCACAAACTCCACAAACATAAAAAGTGACACTTGACCTTTTTTTAAGAGAAAATTAATGGTCAAAACCAAAAAGACTTATCTTCTTTCGTTTTCGAGCAATAAACACACTTTCAAATTTTCCACTTTTCGATACAGTCTGTAACTGGTTGTTTGTAAAGTAAAAAAAAGCCTTGGACTCCCTGTATATAAAATGATTCGATTAAACCTAGTTCTTTTTCTTAATGTGGTACAAAAGTTCATGTACTTAGGGAACAAAAGAGATAATAAAACATTGCAGACCATGAACCTTCTGGTCAGTTTGGCAATGTATTCAGCCAAGTGTTCCTTTGATTTTTCTACATTATAATACCAGGGCGTGAAATTTCTGCATTTACCCGACATTCTAATCATCAGATATGAAGAATTTGACACAGTGGAAAACAGACCACGTAGTGGACGTCTTCGAGTATCTATCTAAATGAAAGGGAGGATAGATACTTGGTGCAATATGCCCGGAGACACCACACATCTTCAACTCTTAGGGCCCACTTTCATGGTAAGTTTTATCGCGTCATATCGACAACTACTATTCGAAGATGACTCCACAACGCAAATTTACGTGCTAGAAAACCATTACGGGTCCCCACTCTACTTCCAAGGCATCGTGCTGCCCGTCTCTAGTGAGCGCGAGAGCATATGGGATGGCTTTTCCGCCAGTGGCGGTGGATCTTATTTACAGACGAAACCAGAATTGGGTTGATTACTGACGGCAATCGACAAAGAGTCTGGAGAGAACCAGTTCGTCAACAGCGACTTCATTTTCCCCGTGAAGTTGCTCCGTATGAAAAGGGCACCGTATGAAAAGGGCACCGTAATGGGTAATTTTGTGGTGGAATAAAGTTCAACAGCCGCACCCCAGTAATTCTATTATATCCTAATTCGCATTCCACAGAATATGACCAAACAAATTTACATCGAACAAGTTATCGCACCCACTATCTACGTCCTACGTAATGAACTAGGTGAAAATTTTGTGTTTATTGAGGACAACGCTCGACCACATCGCGCAAGAAGAGTTCAAGAGACACTCGAAGCAGGTCATATCAAATAGATTAGATTGGCCAGCCAACTCTTCTGACTTGAATCCTATTGAAAACATGTGGGATTTCGTTCTAGACCATTCATAATTATATACCTCCACTTCAGACTGCAAATGAGTTAGTCGTGGTGGCAGAAGAGGAATGGAACAATATTCCCCAAGATATCGTTAACTGTTTGATTATCTCAATGCACAAACGTGTCAATATGATATTAGAACGTGGTGGAGGTCATACCGACAATTAGTCAAGTAGAGAACTCGCTTTGTTACTTCTCTTTAATTTAATAAATTTTGTCAAAAATGTCACTTTTACTGGTTTTTAATTTTCTAAGTACTCAGTTTATGGAACATAAACAAAAAAAAAGATTCAGAAAACAATATACTTTCATAAACGTATTTGGTTTTTCTGACAAAAATATTTCTTTATCAAGAATGAGGAGGGGTCCAAGACTTTTGACGTTATGTGTAATTTAACCTAGTTAGTATTGGATTTTATTTCACTATTTATGTAATGAAATGTGAATGGTTTATTTTGATCCCTTGGGGTTTTGTAATTTGAATATTAAATATTTTCTATGTTGAAACTTAATATGTTGATTGCATACTTTTAAAAAATAACTTATAGCATTGTTACATATTACAATAAGTAGGTACTGTAGGAAAATATTTAAATTTGGCAACGTCGCGTCAGACCAACACCAAGTTGAATTGTCGCCAGCGGTCAGTGACAGTCTAAAAAGGGTGGTTTAAATAATGGTTTGAAAATTATTTTTTCCGACGTAAATATGCATTTAATTTTTTTTAAACACGTATTTGTATCATACTCATTTTTCCCTACCTTCTTTTAAAATTAATGACATTCTAGAAATTATGTGCCAAAAATACAAATTTTCTATTATAAAAATTGTATAATATTAGCTGAATTTCCCAAACAGATTAAAGAAAGCAATAATTAGGTTTTTATTTTACCCGAAAATTTCAATGCGTATTCTGCGCATTCATTTACAGTTAAAAAGAACACTTACTTTGGTATTGGATAAAGATATCCTTTAAGAGAATAAATCAAGTTGTCTTTGGAATACCGTTTAACTAAAAAACTAAATAATTGTTTGCTAAACACCGAGATACATGACACAGTATTTTTCATTTTGTTGTTTTGAAACTTTTCTGCAGCGGCTTAAATCAGCGCCTGATTGTCCGACGTTCCGGAATAAATTGTGTTACCGGAGTCTTACACTAAAAAACGTTTTTGACAAGGAAATCCGCAGAGACTGGCAAAAACTGTGTCGACTGTTATATCACTTCAATTGTTCTCGAATTCACACATCCATTTCTGTTGCTGCTTGTTTACAATATAAATTATACCATTTTAATTATTGACCCAAATGTTAGTTATTAAAATTAAAAATAACAAACTGGTTGTCCTAGTTTTTCGTACGTCTCAAATTTTATGAAATATCGCTCGAAATTATGGGAAAAAATAACGAACAAAGTTGTTGCATACCTAAGATTAATGATTGTAATGTATTTTAAGTGATTCATTGTGAAATTTGGAGCTTACAAAATATAAACTAATGTGTTTTGTTCATTAGAACAATCAGATAATTTTCAATTTACTATGATATTGTTATATACAAGAAAAAAAATCAACATTTATAGTTACTTTTTTATAGTATTCTCCAAAACTTTATTACCTTATTTGAAAGGTAAACAGAGAAGTTTTCTAAATGATTGGTTTAATGTACACATAACGTCAAAAGTCTTGGACCACCCCTCATTCTTCCACCCCAAAACATTACGGTACTGCCTTCATACGGAACCAGCCTAATTATGGGTTCTGTATGGGACCTGTAAATAAGACTCACCGTTACTGGCATAAAATCCAACCCTTATGCTATCCCGTCCACTGGAGACGGGCAGCACGATGCCTTGGAAGTAGAGTGGGGACCCGTAATGGTCTTCTAGCACGTAAATTTGTGTTATGGAATCGTCTTCGAATAGCAGGTGTTGTACATGGCGAAACGTACCTTGAAAGTGGGCTGAAGCTGAAGATGTGCGGTGTCTACGGGCATATTGCACCAAATACCGATCCTCCCTTTCATTGGATACTCGAGGACGTCCACTACGTGGTCTGTTTTCCACAGTATAAATTTCTTCATATCTATGTACTATTCGTACAACAGATGATCAAGAAATACCCAACATGTTCGATATCTGATGAATAGAATGTTCTGCATCATGTAAAGCAGTCATTCTTGCTCGGATAAACGCAGAAATTTCACGTCCTGGCATTATAATGTACAAACATTCAATGGAACACTTGGCCGAATACACTGCCAAACTGACCAGATTTGTAAAAACATTGGTAACAAGGTAAAGGTTCACGGTCTGCAATTTTTTATTGTCTTTTTTGGTCGCTAAGTATATGTACTTTTTTACCACATTAAGAAAATCGAATCATTTTATATACAGGGGATCCAAGACTTATGACGTTGTGCGTAGTATCAAATTTTCAAGTTACATATGCATAAAGGCTTCAATATAATTTTAGATATAAAGCCACTGGTATTCTATTATATTCGAATCATTTTGTCACAAATTTCATTTCATATATTGCGGTATAAACTAATAAAAAAATAAAATTTAAAATCTTTGAAGATTTTACATAATTAGTTGTTGGCAGGGCTTTTTTTTTTAAAAAAACTAAAATTAAAATTACACGAAAACTACTGAGATTTGTATAAACGTATTTATAATTAAAATAGTTGCTAATGAGCTCTACTAGTACTTCCACTTACCCCTTGAAATTAAAAAGGAGGGATTTTACAATTTTGATTAAAAAGTTGAAGAAATAAAATTCGTGAAATAATTACTCTAATATATTACGTGAGTGAATTAAAGCATTTTAATTTCGATCATTTAGTTCATTTCGGAAATTACTAGTTTCCACTAAAAATTTGCGCTCGTATCTCCTATTTTCGCATTTAATTATATCTGCTAACTAGTTCAAATATTACAAACGAAAAGGTACCTACGAGTGGAAAATTTTTGGAGCTCTGTTTCTCACAAACTGTAAATAATCTTTGTGTTATCGTAGAAATAATCAAAAAATAAACACCTACGTAATAAAGGAGCTAAAAATGTGTTTTATTTGTTGGTAATAATTTCCATAAGAATGTGCTCCTATTGTGATTAAAAAAGGTAAAGTAATTATCATTAAATACCTCAAATTTACACGATAACATTACCTATAGCTGCCGTGTAACAGCAAAGACAGTTCGAATTAATTTTATTACGACATTAGTAAGACTGTTAGAAAGAAAACTGCATCAAATTGCGTGTGCAACTGAATGCATACAAAACGCAGGGGTCACTTTAGGTTTATTTTCAATTAATTGTTTTTTTTTTGTACTTTATAAATGCACCTAGTCAACTTTTTTAATTAACTCAATATCGTTGTTATGCTTTTACCATAAAAAATCGACTACTTTGTTGGGAAAGGTGTTTTCTGAATATTTACAAATTTTCTGTCACGAAGGGATTATATAGCTTATTCGAGTTATTACTGTCACTACTTACATCATTTTGATTCAATAAAAACAGACTTACATTCGCAGATCACGAAAGAACAGTTTATATTTTTTTGTAAGCCATTCAATTTATGAATTCATAAAGACTCTTATTATACTGAGGCGGATTTGTTGGACTTTATTATAATGTGTTAGTTTTTGATAATAGTCAAATTTTCATTGTCTGTGTTGAGCAAAAAAGCTAATGTGAGCGTACCGGTACCTTACTCTGTAATAACTCCCTATTTTGAGATACATCAAATGAGAAATAACACCCTATGACGTTATGAAAATCTTTAATGTAACACCCTCGATATCTTAATAATTAAGGTAGGTAACAACTATTACCATAACGCTTGTTATTATCTACTAATCACCTTATTTTGACATACTTTAAACAAAAAGTAACACCTAATATTACGAATAGCTGTAATTAACCATCCACGTTACCTTAATTCCTATATTCCACTACCCAGTTATTTTGCAATAACCAATATTTTCAAATCGGTACATTAAACGAAAAATAACGCCTTAAGGCATTATGATACCTATAACTAAACATTTCCGATATTTTAACTATTGTAATGTCATATTTTAATAATTACTCTATTTTGGGATACACTAAATAAAAAATATCGCTCCTGAATATTATACATATCTAGAATTTATCCTTGTTCCTTTAAACAATATAATTTCCTACCACCACCTTATCCTACAATAATGACCCTATTTTGAGATAGATTAAATAAAAAGTAACACCTTATCGCGTTATGCTTATCTACAATTTAGCACTCCCCATACCTTAATTACTATAATGTACCACTATCTCGTTATTGCGAAATGAAATTATTTTGAGAACATGATGCAAATTAACGCCCTAAGGCGTTATTATTATCTATAACTTAACACTCTTCATACCTCACTATCCTGTTATTTTGAAATGCAATTATTTTGAGATACATTACATGCAAATTAACGCCCTAAAATATCTATAACTTAACACTCCTCGTACCTCAGTTACCTCTCATTACCTCTTATTTTGAAATGAAAATATTTTGTGATAGATTACATGAAAAATAATACCCTAAGGCATTATTATTATCTATAACTAACACTCTTCGTACCTCAGTTATCCTGTTATTTTGAAATGCAATTATTTTGAGATACATTACATGAAAATTAACGCCCTAAGACGTTATTAATATATATATATATATATATATATATAACTTAACACTCTTCGTACCTCAGTTATACCACTATCCTGTTATTTTGAAATGCAATTATTTTGAGATACATTACATGCAAATTAACGCCCTAAGATATCTTAACTTAACAATCTTCGTACCTCAGTTATACCACTATCAAGTTATTTTGAAATGCAATTATTTTGAGATATATTACATGCAAAATAACGCCCTAAAGCGTTATTATTATCTATAACTTAATACTCTTCGTACCTCAGTTACCTCTCATTACCTCTTATTTTGAAATGAAATTATTTTGAGATAGATTACATGAAAAATAACGCCCTAAGGCATTATTATTATCTATAACTTAACACTCTTCGTACCTCAGTTATACCACTATCCTGTTATTTTGAAAAGCAATTATTTTGAGATACATTACATGCAAATTAACACCCTAAGACGTTATTAATATCTATAACTTAACACTCTTCGTATCTCAATTATACCACTATCCTATTATTTTGAACTGCAATTATTTTGAGATACATTACATGAAAAATAACGCCCTAAGACGTTATTAACATCTATAACGCAACACTCTTGATACCTAAGTTACTGCATTGACACCTTGTGTGTCAATAAGGGAAGAGAGTACGTATTATACCCAGCTGATCCTTCGTGAGAAGCTTTGGAAAACGTTTCCTCAGATTTAGGCATAAATTCGCTAAGCCGCAGAGCCACCGATACCCGAAATCGGCTTTAATCCAAGAAATCCACATCCGTGCGGTGGCAGAGTCGCCACGCGCACCTTACAGGTAAAGTAGAGGCCCTTACCGTCGCGGCATGGCGGGTACCCAGCCTACTACTCGAACATCAGTATCACCGTTTCCACGAGAGCGGGTACACGCGCGCACCTGGCCTACCACGATCCGACGGGAGCGCAACAAGTGCCTGTTGCACATTCTGGTGACGAGCTCGTCCAAAGTGCCGTTCGAGTTTTCCCCGTGTGCACCCCTGCGAGACGGAACAGCCCCCTGGTTCAGTAGCGGACATTGAGGTGCGTCTAAAAATCGGGTAGAGTCCGAAAACTTGTGTAAATGATATCGGTGCCAGTTGGAGGTTTGAATAGACGGCACGGTTCTGTTTGCTCCACAAAAGGAGGTTTTCCAATCGGACGTAGAGACACTGGAGTGTGTGGCAACTGAGCCGATACGTCGATGATGAAGTGATAATATTAAAGACAAGTGGTGTAAGAGGGATTATCGTTAAGATGGCTTCTGACGACGACTGTAACAACACGTTCTCATATCAGTAAGTTGTCCCTGTGTTTGCCGGCACGCTTTGCCGCTGATTGCCATCGGCACCTTCGCCATATACTGCGACACGCATTTTTAATTGTGTTTTGAGTTTTTAATACCGAAGAAGATTCATATATTCAACGTTGAACTATATTAATTACGTTAAATAGTTACTGTAAGAAAAACTACTACAACATTCATGTTGTCATGTCAGTTGTATTCTTTCGGTGTCTACCACACTTTTTCTGTCATCAGAAACTGTCATTGTATTTCAAAAAGCTCTAAAACTAAAGTATGTTAAGTCCCCGTTAAATACGTTAAACACTTAATCGCATCGTAAAGAATTTCACTCGAAATCAATACATTTTGGGGTAAAATCAACACACACTTCCGATTCTTTGTTAAAATAACACAATTAATAGTAATAATTTGTTAGTTAAATAAATAGTCGTTATATTTCAGAAAGTTTAATTCTGTCAGAGCCAGAGTATGTTAAGTCCAAAATGTATTATGTTAAACACTTAATTGCACCTTTAAAAAAATTGAGTCAAATTTCATTCAAAATCAACACAATTGGTTTTAAAACCAGTGCACACCCGATTGTGTTAAAATAATAACACCATTTATTAAGCAATGTTCATTCAGTTATTTATTAGCTAAATAAATATTTTATGAGTGACAATGAATAGCTTAGTAGTTAGTTTATTGAACTGTGTTATTACAAACACACTGTGTTATATTATCAATACATTTCGTTGTTTTTGTCACAAACCATCTCTCTGACCAAAAATTGTGTTGATAAGTTAATTTCTTGTTAAAATGTTTAATTACTCAAAATTCAACACCAAGACAATTTCACTCATTAATGAGTTTCAATTTACTCAATTTATTTTTTACTTTCAATAGGGTATATTCACAAATATTAATAATAACTTTAGTATAGCAAAATTTCTGAAATTTAAAGTTTATATTAGATATCTTATGATCTTAATATATCTGGATCTGAAGTATAGAATTTGAATTTCAGATTGACTACAGATATTTCAGAAAACGTCATTTGCACTGAAGAAACAATGCGAGCAGAATTAACACAATTGTCTCAAAAACTGCATACAATTAGACATAAGTACAATGTTTTTGGTGTAACTGTATTTTGGCATAACATTCTGTAATAAATGTAGAACACAAATTATTGGTTGTGGCTTCACAAATTAAAAATTTTTTTTTTTGGAAAAAGGAATGATTGCAATTGAAATTTATCATCCTCTTATAGTTTTTATTTACAATTTGTATCTGTACTTGTAAGTAATAACCACTTCTGTTAAACTTACTGTAAATTAGACAATTTTTTATTAGGTATTAATAATACTGTGTGAAACTAACTACTCAGCGGACTAATACCCGACCAACATTGAATTGCACCCACAATATCTTAACCATATATTATTATGTTTATTATTAGCAGTTTTATTGTAAAATTTTTAAGCTAATTAATATATTTTTCTACAATTATTACAATGAACATGGTTTTTGACACCAAATGCTATGCTAGACATCAATAAATACCTAAAATTAAAATCCACTTTTGGACCATTTATTAATACGTATAGATAAATAAGATATATATTAATTTAGTTTGAATTTACTTAAATAAATACCTTTACAATAAAGTAAGTAATGATAATCCTGTGAATCGTCAATATAATTCAATCAGAACTATATTGTAACTTTTAACAATTGAAATTGCAATACGCAATATACAATAAATTCAAAGCTTACTAATTACTGTTTTACGTTCAAGAATAAATCAGTATTAAAATAAAAAACAGATTTGAAGTAACAATTTTTAAGTACCTAAGTATTATACGTAATAATACAGTATACAAGACGAATAGTTTTTCTTAAGATGCGCTAGAAAATACTCGTGTTACTGTTTGAAGGCAGCAATGTCATCTTTAAATATTATATTCCGAACATTATTAGGAACAGTTTCGGAAAACATTTCATATATTTAAATAAGTTTGACACAAATTTTACCCGTATTTGTTTTTGCTGCAATTGTAAAAATTTTCATGACATTATTTGTTTCATATGCGTTTCATTTTTATTTTCAGAATATTTCGTACGTACCTATTACGGAATTCATAAAAAAAAAATTTCAAAATTTCGAATTACGTTTAAAAATTAAGTATATTATGGAATACACATTGAATATCATTTCTATTAGCTATTATGACTTCATGCAATACAGTTGATAATCGTCACAAACAAATAAATTATTTAGCGTTTGGAAATAATTTGAGGATTTCTGAAAAACAACATTTACTAAAAATCTCTTTATACTTTCAGAAATATATAATCGAGGTTTTCCGAAATAAATTGGATGTATACTGAAATTAATTGACGTTTTCTAAAATAGAATTGATTAAACCACAAATGGCCCTTTCTGCAAGTAAATATAATAAGATGATAAGAAGTTGAAAATACAAAAAAATATTCTTGATAAATTTATTGTTTCTTAAAATATATATGAAAAATAGGACAACAGAAAAGCGCTACCTACCAAAGAAAAAAGAATGTAATTAGGAAATTATACTTAAATTAATTTATTTATATTTACGTCCCACACCTAAACCATAATATTTAAATATAAAATGATCAGATTTGTGGTGTTTTTAGGTATACAACTCCCGAAAAATATAAAATAAAATAAAAGTAATATAAAAAATAAAATTATTGATGTTCTCTCGTTATTTATTCATTTCACTTCAATTACTTTGAAAATTTGCAGGTGGCGTGAAACAACATTCCTGTTATTTACCAAATCCCAGTTTATTCAGTTATTAAATATCTAAAATTATTTGTATTTGCAGAAAACACTTTTCTACGGCATCTCATCAGATTATAGTGACAAATGATTTTTGAATTTGTGGGTATGTCAAAAGAATACGATTACTTCTGTACCTAGTTTATAGGCTATTTCAATATATCCGTTGTCTTAAGATTTTAACAAACTATTAAAATGAAATGGAAATAGTAAATTAATTTATTGAGGACTTGTGCAAATTCGAATAGATACTAGAAAAGCAAAAATATAACCGTGCAATTTTGCAGTTGCAAATCCGAGACCTTACAAATATATGCAGCTACAGGAAGCTGATGCAGATTTTTAATAACAAGCCCTAAAAGCATTTTTCGACAAAATCGCTTGCAATAAAATCATAGTAGCCTGTGGATTAGTTGCTGGATCATAGTAATATGTTCAACAAGTACATCAAGATAATTAAAAAAATATTTTTTTAATTTTAAATGACATCGAAATCCACTTCCTGTGACCCTACCACGGCATTTAAGATGGCGAGCAAAGACGTTTAAACTTTTTTAAACCAATTTTCTTCTTTCAATGCTAACAAATTTTTAATTTAATTTTCCTTGATCAAATTCAATTACTTTCTTAAATCCATTTAATAATATATGTCTTATATAAAAATCGATAAAGTTACTAAATTGTATAAACCCACGCTCGACTCATAATATAAATGCTTTCTAAGGTTTTAACTTACCGCCTTACGATCCTGCAACTGCGTATAAAATCTTCATAAAGACATTACAAACAGACTTATCTCTTATTTTATGTCATTATTTCTGTATATTAAATAAAGGGAGTAAAACAGAAACAATGCTAGGTCAAGGTAGGCATTGTAAACAATTGTACGAGTGAAACAATAGATCCCTGAAACCAATACCTACTCCGTTCTCAAATTTCGATTTCAAATGCGAGGTACGGTGGTGTCTGGACGTGATTGTTTTCGCATTTCGCACATATCGCTCTACGGCGCTACTTAGTTTAAATTAAAAACGCGAATTATTAGATTCCTGCGGTGAAAGTGCAAATCTCTGCGCTGTGTCGTCGGCAATTGTTTCAGGCTGACAGGTCGCAGTGTATCAATTTCATTAGAAATTTAGTTAATTAAAGTTAATAAGTCAGGCTCTGGCGTATATCGCCACTTTTACAACGACATTAAATTTAATTATGTCAAAAGAAGCTTATTACGAAACGTTTGTATACTGGGTGTATTTGAAACGTTTGGCTAAATGCGTCAATTGTTTTTGTCGCAGTGAATCGACAAAATATGTTTGTTTTAATCGGTTTTGAATTTCAGTAAAAATGCATCAAAACAGGGGCGACTTATGGACTTAATCGAATCTATGACTAAGTATAAATATTTTAACCACAGGTTCAGGAAGGCAAGACAATAAAAAAAATGATTCCAGAATTTTAGCTCGATATTTAAACAATGGGGAAAAAACCTATTTTCCTGCGAAAAGTCGGCGCCTATGATAAGCATCGATTGAGATGGCTTAGATCCATAGATAAAGCTTACATCTGTCAACAACGTCACCTACTATCCGGTCGTTTTTTTTTGCAGCGTTTCTAAATACAAAAACGCCAAAAATTAACATTCTTATTAGTAATAATACCTGATAGATAGGTATCATAACCTAGAAAAACAAGCCGGCGAACTATATTGTGCGAAAATATCTGCACCCGACATAAATGCCTTTATTTAATAACTATAAAACTTTTTAAATTAATAAAAGCACTAAAAACTGAAGAAAAACACAGAACCACAACGTAAACACAGGAATTAAATTATGACATGATAGCGAATTTTACCGTCGTATTGCTGGTTGTCTACTCTAACTCTGTAAAAGGCGGCGTTATAATAAATCATTTTTTTTTTGTTTTGGTATATTTTTGAATGCTGATTCCGTTAATTCTTAATATCATCAATCCCCACCTAAAATATTTGTTCTTAATCATAGCTAACCCTGTATAAGACCTGACAACCTAAGGACCTAAGAATAGGTTCTTAGATCTTTTAAAACTGGTTAAACGTATCGAACTTAAAATTCATTTAATAACTTCTTCCCATTTTAAATTTTTGCCAACTTTGTAAGTCACTGAGTATACAGATACATTTTAATTCTCTTTTTTTAGAAAAGAAAGACTTGGTATTGTAATGGTATTTCCAAGAAAACAAACGGGATCATGAAATAGACACATTTCGACGAATTGGTTCATTCATATGTGAATAACATATGATAGGGAAAACACCGATACAAACATAACAACACCGATGACTCCATAAAAACTTATTCTAATTGTATAAATAGGCGCAGCGACTCTCGAACTCCGTAACACCCGCTAACTTTGGTTAGCTATACGCGTCCCCGTTGCCATAACAACCGTCGTAGAAGCCGACAGGATGAAGGCAATGTTTTTTTTTAAAGACGTTTAGCGCTCTACAGTTTATAATAATTATTTTCTTTTGTATCTACTGATTTTGATAAATTTTGCGATTTAACATAAATCATGTATTTTTATCTAAAAAAAAGAATTTTTTTCCTACAAAGTAAAATTATAATTTTTAACGCATGCTATCAGTATCTAAAATATCATTTTAAGGCACAGGTGTTAAAAGTAAATGACGTGATTTACTTTAACACTGGTGCGAAAAGAAAAAAACATTGACAAATTTTAAATCAAAGAAATCTTTATTTAATTAATTGTACAATTAGAGAAACTACAAATAGAATAAGTAATTCCATGGACAATCTCATTATTAGCTGTAGTAATAATTATTTATCTGAAACTTGTAGGGAGCAATGTTTTGGACAAAATTTGGCTCGCGATGCTCTTCTTGTTTTGTAGCAAGTCTCCTATATAACCCTTCGTTACTGTACTGAACTTCCATCCACCCTGTCTAGTGTCTCTTAATTATAGTAAGATTAGCACCAGAGTCTGCCAACAAACTAACCGAAGATCGTCGGAAAAAATGTCCAGTATAAAGGTGAGAATCAGGCAAAATTATAAATTCAGCAACATTGGCAGACATCTTACCAACTGTGTTGATTCCAACTTGAGTCATAGCACATTTATTCTTGAAGCATTTTATGATTCGTAAATATTAGTGTTCGTTGGATGAACGGTTATGTACTTCTCATATTAATAGTAATAACGAAATTTTTTGTGTCTGACTAGTGAAGTTCCCAAATCTTCGATATTGCTGAATGTCAAGTTGCACAGTTCTTCGCGGCGATATGCTTTAAATTCACTGAAAATTACGGCAACTTTCTGCATGATATTTTTCATCTTGTGATTCTGCGACAAATTTGTCGATTTGTTCTTCACTCTTTTGCTTAAAAAAAGTGACAAGCTTGTAATATTTACTGATGTCCTGATTCCTTATATTCATCATCACCTTCATGAAGTAATTTGACCAAAGTGTTGACCATTTTCATACTTTGGATTTTTCTTCAAAGTACGCCAAAACCACTATTTCAGATCACACTATCACAAGAAACGATTTTACGAAAACTTGTAGTGTTGCTTTGACTTACTAAGCAATAGCTCGAAAGTGACTTTACTAGCAGCTTCCTCGATTTCCGCCGGGAGAAATTCATTTTCTTGTCACACCTTTCATGTCACGAGATTTGAAGTTATGTACTTGTTGACAAACGATCGAACTTTCATTATCTTAGCAACAATAAACTTCATGGACAATTAACTGAACTTAAAAATGATATTTTATAAATTTAATAACATAAAAAATGCATTGATTTATACTTTCTGGTGATAAAATAGTGTGTGATATATGTGCTAAATATAATTTTATTTTGTTCGAAGAGATGAGACACCTCACTTTCGAAGTCGCGTCCCAATATTCCCTTCTAACATTTTTGCACTTGAAATGATGAAATAAACATTTACATTTTTCAAATCGCCATAATCTAATCGGTCTATCTATATTGCAAAAAAAAAATTGATATATTACTATAACATGGATCATGAGTAAGGCAAAGCTTTATCTTTACCTTGCAATGTCATATATTACAATTATTTTCCTTGTTTGGTATTATAAATATTTAATTATCATAATTATTTTCCTTGTACGTGAAATGAAGAAAAACTAATGAAATTGCGACAACAATTTTCTTCTGAACTAAGAAAAATGTAAGTACGACTGTATACTTTAAGAAAATCTTCCCAAATAAAAAAAATGTTTCCTCCTTCTTAGAATGGCAACACAAATGATGTATTAGGTGTACAGATTACATTTGCTTTTAAATGTCGTTATTTTAACGAAAACACTATATAAATTATAAGGAACTATAAAATGTTGAAGTCATTCCACCAATTACACGAAATGGAATGGCAATTTCAGATGTTAATATGTTTTTTTCAGTTATAACAGTGTCATTATTATTTATTTAAACGTGTTACCCACATACATATTAACTTGCGGTCAGCAGAAAACAAAATAATTATATGTAGCACATGCTTCAAGATAACAATAAATCCTGTATTAAGTGTACTATTCTAGAATTTTCCATATGCCTCAAATACTACCCGAAGTCTTTTGCAATAAAAAAATAGTAACAAGGAAAATTTTACAATTTCTGACAAAGCTCTTCGGAAACTATCGGAAACTATCATCAAAACTCGACATTTTCATTAAGTTTTCAGCTGACAAAATGAGTATTTTTTGTCACCAAGCTTTATCTTCTAGAATGCCAAAGTCTATTTCTTTGTAGAACATAAAACAAATGTCAAAATAATTTGCACTTTTTGTTAATCTTAATTAAACAATATACATTTTAAGAAATACATCATTTCAATACAAAACAGTAATTATTACATACAGGACGATTATAATTTATTTTGCACTACATGTAAATGGAAAATGCCGATATTGCAGTGAGTTAAATTTATGTCAGATCCACTGCTGTCAGTTATCGTAGCTTTTAGATCTGGATGTTCAATGAGGCTGCTGCTGTAATTGCTTAAGTTTACTACGCACATTGTACTCGGTAGGCTCTGCTGAAGATGGTAACAATTTATTTGCGATTGAAATTTACTTTTGACAAAAATGTGATCATTACACTAAAAAAAATTTGTCTCTTGAGAATAAATTATATCTAAATAAATTGGAATTGTTTGCTGAAAAAAATTTTTTTCGGTGTGACCACATTATTTTAATATCATAACACATATTTTTCTGGTACCAACTATCACTATTTTTCTTTTCCTCAAATTAAAATTGAGTTATTTTAGTTAGCATTCAAAATTTATATTTGACAAAATATATTCAAGTTTAGAAGGTTTCGGTAATTAAAGAAAACGTAAAAATTAACTAACGCCAAATTTGTATTAATTTGGTCAAAATTGTTAACATGAGGAAAAATTGCTAATCGTGTCAGTCAAATTATTAACTGAATCTATTGAGTGAGAATCCATGAGCTATGCTTTATACAAAAAATAAAAGCCACAAAATATTAACTAATTAACAGATGCAACAACTACAAGAATGACTTCTTTATCAATAATTTGAAACGATCATTCTTGGGTATGTTCGTGATTACCTTTAACATAGATGACGTAGATAGATCTGGGAAAGCTTTGTAGACGAACTGAGCTAATAAGAATTCACGGAAAAAAGCGCTTTTAATTATTTATTCTCGAAATATTGAATTGGAATACAATTACCGCTTACCGAGAACTAAACATCTGTTTATTAATGTCGGAATATTAATAATTCCATCGATATATAAGTGGCCATCAGGTATTCAGAATAGAAGAGGCGGCGTTGACTTTTGTAGTTCCGTTATAGTCCAGGGGAATATGCAGGTGCACCAATATGTGAGTAGGAATCATTATCTTGTCTTCGGAAGCATCTACAGATACGATGCCTTACCGACATATTAAATAGCGACGATGAAAGTTGAAAAACCGATCCTTACCAGTATACGTGAGTCCAACGATAATAGAAGTTGGAGAATCAATCGTTATAAAAATAACCAATGTGGAAAACACTTAGGAAACGTCAAATCATTTGCATTTTTCCATGCCAAACAATTTTCTTATTCATAAAGTCAATCACACAGTTAATCAGCAGTTTGATGTTATCAAATTCTGAGTAATACAGGTGATATTTAGAATTTACGCCTTGATATGGAAAGAAGTGAAGTAGTCTCTTCCTGGCAAATAAAGATACGTTGTTGTAGAACGGATACTTAAAATATTCATAGCAATGAAATTATAATCGGTAATAAGTGAGGATATAACTGTTACGATAACATCGATAGTTTGGAGATCAAACAATATTTCCATACCAACAAAGTCAAATGCGTGAATGAAATCATTGCCATGATTGTTGTAAGCGAAAACCACGATGTTATTTTTACAAAAATTATTTTACTGAAAATTTTGAACTATGATGTTGCGAAAAAATATAGAAAAAGCAAGAGGAAGAAAGATGTATTTTAAATCTATTTATTGATGTTGAAATTAAATGTGCAGTTTGTACAATTACTTACAGAAATTGGAACAGTACATGTTTTTTCGATTTCGGTTTCAGTTATATTTCTATTTAAAGTAAAATCAGCTATCGAGGCCAGTGAAGTAGAAGCTATAGCAGTAGGTAATGATTCAGCGCATTATTCAGAAGTATTGCAGGATGATATGTTGTCATTATCGTGAAGAATTTTATCTGCGTTTATTTTAAAGGGAATCTTCGACGTAGCTTGACCTGCATAATTTGTAAGATTTTATAGTTTTATATACTCGGTTATCTTCGACGGCCACTGTCCAATTGTTCGTTTTCCCACTACCCGGTTGTAGCATCTTCCATTGCGATAATTTAAAAATAAATGCGAAGATTTTGTGTTTGTTGGTCGCAAGTTGATATACTTGTGGCAAATTTCTAAATAATGAATATTTTCATTCGCTGAATATTTGTTTTTATTTGCAGAATTTTTACTATATTATATTCTTCCATCGTCAATATCCTGAATGGTCATATTGTATATTTCTTCCCTTCTACATGCTCCCGATATTTCTAATATTTATGCAAAAATGTAAAACAATATTTAGCATCTATACATGTAAAATCATCGAAATATAACTTATGAATTAAATATCTGTCATCTGGTGCCTTAATTAGGAATCGAGACATGTCTTTCTTAGTAAACACATTAGCTTTGGTCTGTAACCAAATGAACAAAAGTTGTATTTTTTAACATTGAATACTCTGCCCATAAGCTTCCTGAAGTTTTTAATTTTTCGTTCCTTTGGTCACAGTACGCCACCATAACGTTCTTGGTGATATGCTGTTTTTTGTCTCACACCATTTCTTGAAAATCTTAAATTAATTTTTATATCTTAGGTTTAAGTAATCCATTTGATTTGCCTGATGAAAAACTAAAAAAAATATAGATTTGGTAAAAGTGATACGGCAATTCATTTATGAATTAAGACCATTTTTGGCAGTTCCTCAGAGACAAAATGTATTCCGGCAGAGCTAAAGGTAAACTTACTACTTTTTAATTTTATTTTTTGATAGGTAGATTGGTTCTAATATTTGTTAACAGACATGTATTGGTGACAATTTTAATTTAGACCTGTAAAAAATCAGTTAGTAACTGTATTACACGGGTAACCAATGCTGCTATCGTACATTTGTTAGAGAGATATGATGTTTCCACAAACTCAGACATGGAACCACATTAGAAACAGAGTAAGCTGTATCAAGAAAAGTTTAGTTTAAACAGCTTTAGTTTTATCATAAATAAATTAATTATCATATTAAAATCATATTGAAGTTTAAAGAAAACAATAATAGAAAAATCATTTAACCAGGGAATATACATGCCTATTAGCTGAATAATGACATTTAGGGAAGTTGCAGAAAGCAGCAGTGATCCACCATAAATTGCTGTATTGAACCTTTACTTAATATACTATAAAATACGTACGTGTATTTGCTGGTTTATCCGCCAAACACGGGAGGAGGAATTCGGACGATTATCGGATTAAAGAACCGGACTATAGAGCTCAGCACACATTACCAGTCCGACGGCGTAAAAAGGGCAAAAAAACAAAACCTCCAAAAATTCCACAACACTAAAATTCATGGCGTAAAAACTGGAAGCTGATAGAGAGGCGCTTTTTCATCGGAAATAATTCACATATTAAATGAATCCTCTGCAGTCCCGTCACGTGCAGCATTCAAGACTGGTGTGTTTTTGCCTGAAAGTTGGCTAACTGAGTTCTCCTGAAAAGGATTTAGCAGCCCGTTTAGATTCGCGCCGCCGCACTATCCAATAATTAAGACATTTGCTGCACGGCATCACGTTTAAATCAAGCAACAACTATGTTAATAGCCAGTACTTAAGGGGGATACTTTTTCACAATTATTTGTAGTATTTTATAAATGCTCCTGCTGCATTTTGAGTTCGATGGCAGTGACGTGCGTCTAATGGAAAATCTTCGCCGGATGTCGGAGGTCCGCATTCGGGTCACCGGCATACCGGGTGTCGAGAAGAATTGGTCCGGTCATGACTGTCTTAGTTTTCGAGACATAATTTCAATATTTGGATGAATATAGAAGATATAACGATTTATAGTACCAATGCTATGGAGTCTATGATTTAAACTGACATAATAGTTATTTGATTACCGCGGTGCAGTCGAGTCTATTAAAGCAGCTAAGGCATTAAATCTACTTTACTGACAAGTTAAACACGTCACTTTTGCGCCGATAAATTTTAATTTTATCATACGAGCGTTATTAAGTAAATAACTTAGGTACACAGTAATCGACATACTGTTCCTATTTAAATCCATAAAAATAAGATTTTGTTACTGGAGATGGAAGAATTCACATTAACTCCGCCAGAAATTATTGAATCAGCAAAGCAAATAGTGTGTAATTTACGAGTATTACCAGAAAAACCGAAGGAAACATACAAACAATTTATTGATTACCGGACTGAGAATAATAGTATTTCTCAGGAAATGGCATCTGAATTAAGCAAAAGTATGATATTTTCTTCATTATGATTAATATATGCGATGCTCAGATCTACTTTAAATGTCTACAACATCGATAATTGGAAAATATCTAAAATTAAAAACATTCCTGAAAGGGCAATCAGATGGATGTCGTGATAAAAAATCACGCGTTTTAGAAAATGAACAAATTAAAACATGGAGGCCCCTGATGATACGCACTTAAGTACAAAGGTAATTATAAACAAAATATTTTTGTAAACAAAGAATACTGACATTTATTATTTTAGGTGGCTTTTTCCATATACAGTATGCGCCAAAAGTATGGAATAAATTCAATAAAAACGAAACAATTATTTTTTGGGAAAAATCCTCGAACAGGTCGATTTTTAATTTAAAAAATAAATATTTTAGCTTAAAATGCGATTTTCAAATATCATTTGTTTTCGAGTAATGACGTCATCGATTTTTTTTTAAATGGCAACACCATATTTTTGCCTTGATTCTGAAAGATCGTTTTAATTCTCTATCAGACAGTACTAAAATTTTGCCCTCTTACATAGGAAATTTTTCGAGTAAATGACGATTGAATGTTAGAAAACGTAAATTTTATCCAGAAAAAAGTAACAATTTTGAGGTATGTAAAATAAAATACAATTGATTAAATTTTATACTTAAATTAAATGTTCGAATTGCCATCCACCAACTTCTTGACAATGCGCAAGTCTGTGAAGAAATTCTTCTTGCACATTATGAATGATTTCTGGGGTAACTCTGCGTATTTCGTCCCGAATGCGATTTTGAAGTTCTTCTAAATTACGTGGTTTATTAATGTACACTTTTGACTTCAAGTATCCCCATAAAAAATAGTCAAGAGGTGTAAGATCTGGCGATCTTGCAGGCCATTCTATCGATCCGCGTCTGCCGATCCACCTCCCAGGAAAACAGTTGTCCCTACTATTCTGTCGTCAACTATTCCAGCCCACACATTTAATTTCTGAGAGTGTTGGGTATGTGCCTCTGCCATCCAATGAGGATTTTCCCGACTCCAATATCTGCAAGTTTGACGGTTTACTGTACCATTCAGACAAAATGTGGCCTCATCTGAAAAAAGTATTTGCCGGTGTAAATTTCTATTTCCTTGACATAAATTCATTAGAGTTTCGCACAAGAGTAAGCGGCGATCGGGATCATCTTAATCGAGTTCCTGCACAAGTTGAATTTTGTAGGGATGATATTTTTCCTTCCTCAAGATACGTAGCTCTGACTAGTGTCATTGTTTAATGCAACCAATCGTGAAGAATTATGAGGATTATCCACCATACTTATCAAAATGTTCCGTTTCTGATTTTCATTAATGCTTGGACGTCCAGGTTTTGGAATATTTACAACATTGCCAGTTTCTCTAAATTTAGACTCTACCTTACTGACTGTAGATTGGCTGATAGGGCGATCTGGATATTTTTCATTAAATAAATCGCAAACTTCCTGCTAAGTTCTAGTCATATTCCCGCATCCGATAAGAATTAAAATTTCAATTCTTTGAGTAACAGTTAAATGTGCCATAATACTTTAAATTGAATAATAATTTCCATGTCGCTTATAATACTTATTAGAAAGTCGGTGTAACAATGACACTTTGCAAAGATTTTCACCTACGCGATCCATAAAAGAACTATGGAATTCAAAAAACTAAACTTGATAACGTTTTTGCTTTATTTTAATTGATTTACGTTTTCTAGCATTCAATCGTCATTTACTCGAAAACTCTTCTATGTAAGAGGGAAAAATTTTAGTACTGTCTGATAGAGATTTAAACGATCTTTCAGAATCAAGGAAAAAAATATGGTGTTGCCATTTAAAAAAAATCGATGACGTCATTACTCGAAAATAAATGACATTTGAAAATCGCATTTTACGCTAAAATATGTATTTTTTAAATTAAAAATCGACCTGTTCGAGGATTTTTCCCAAAAAATAATTGTTTCGTTTTTACTAAATTTATTCCATACTTTTGGCGCATACTGTATGTGGCATATCGATGTGATGAATGACTAAACAAAAACTGGAGATATTTAAGATTGGGAAATAGATTCCTTATCACTCTGCCAACTATAAAAACAAAGAAAAAATATCCTTTATCGTAGACGAATATTTAGACATCCGAGTATATCGGAAATATAGTATCGCAAGACCTACACAAATAGATAGTAACAGTTTTTTTTTAAATATTCAAGTGGAAAAGCATATAACCAATTAAAAGATGTTCATACATTTGTAAAAATGTCAAAACAAGGTATTAATAAATTCAGGAGCTGATATCACAACTTTAAAAATGCTTGGTGGATAGGAATCTTTAATGGTAGTTCTAGGCTACACTGAAGAGTTTTAACTCGTAAATTAGTTATTGGCAACAAATTTTCCCTACTGCAAGCACATCAAGTGCTGGAATCGATTTTTTAAATAATTCAATATTTCATAACCATCTACTAGTGAAAACACTTCAACCTACATGGAGGAAGTATGTTTTAAAACAAACAGGACAAGGGATATCCCTTACAGGCGGTTCTAATTTCACTATAAATGTTTACAATAAATAAAATGACTTTCGTTAAAGAGTAAATTTTAATTTAACGGCAGTAAAAATGATTCTAATTCCTAGGCAGTAAATGTGACACTTTAGTGCTTGACAACTGTCAGTAAAACTACGTCTATAATGTCGATCGCCGAAAAACAATTTTTGCTGACTAGAGTAAAGCCGGGGACATATTGCTCTGATGCCACGCCATGTGATACAACGTCAGACGGTGCACGTAAATATGGTGACACATGCATAAAATGATAGAAAATATTGACAAAATTTTGTTATTTTAAAGATTTGCGAGCATGAATGTCTCTATAGTATAACACGTAAGCGCTATAGATTATGAGAGGAGAAGCTTAAGAACAAATTAACAGGAAATGTTTCTCACATCACATTGTTAATGAAACAACATAAATTTTAACGACTCTAGCTAAATGGATTAGGGTACTTAAATGTATTCGTCATCGACCCACAATTTGAGTTTGATCTAGATGAAATATTCCTTAAATTGAATGTAACGTAACATGGCATCGCATGGCATGGTAACAGTGTGCACACAGAGTACATCCACACCACGTCACGTGGCATGGCGTGGTGTGACATCGGAACAATGTGTCCCCGGCTTAAGACATTTGCGACATTGCCAATTTAGAGCTACATAATATCACTGAATAAAAAAGTTTTGCTAAGATAATCTGTTGTATAATTGGAATATTTCTTACGCGTTACAATATATTGTACCAAGCATAATAATAGATATTTACGATACAAATGGTAAAAGTGACATGTTATTTTATATACAAAATAAACATTGCTCTCTACCCTGGTATAAGTTTCACATAAACAGTTACTATTACAGCTACTAATTAGATTGCATCTAAATAAATTATAGCATTTTTTTTAAAAATACATTTTTAAATAAAATATAAAACTATTAGAGTTAAAAAATTTATTTTATTTAACTTTATTTTATTAGTTGTATGACACACTTTGTATAAACTTTGATAGATAAGTTAATTTTAAAGTAGAGGTAGTACATTACAGCTTGTAGAAGCTACTTCTTTTTCGGTTACCTGTGATTTCTAAGCTTAGGTCGCAAATGTTGTTCATATTTGTATCATTTGTATTTGTAAGCCATAAAGATTCAGACGACATTTATCATTATATGCTTATCACAGATATTATTTTTAATAACCTTGCAACATTTTATCTATTTGCGACACAGAAATTTAGATCTGGCGTTGCCGTTCATAACACCCCCTGGATTCTGACGGAATGCAAACGTCAAAATTTGTAGGCAGTGTTGAAACTAGACGAACTTGCTGATAAATATATCCTTGATTCAATATTCTGTTATAATTATTTCTTGCGTCAAATCGCCTGTTCAACAAATGAATACTTTTATTAATGTAATTTTATAATTTCTTCCTAAGACAGCACCTTAATGCAAAACAATTGTTGCACCAAAAGCTTAAGACAACTGTTATTAAGAATTCGAAAAACAGGAACGATTAAAGTAATTACATTTGCTATAAACCTAGCGATTAGAAACAAAATAATAGACTGATTGATTTTGAAATTGAATGAAATGATTTAATGATGTATTAATTATAGTAATTAATAATCAATTTTCATGTTGGAATAGACACTAACAGAGATTACATGTGTGTTTAGGTTCTAAAAACTTTATATTTACTACATCGTAACATATCATGAATTATTATTTATAACGGATTACAATTTTCTGTTCTAAACAATATAACGATACTTTCGATGATTGCAGTGTAGAGAAAATTCTCTATTTTCTTACACTATAATACAATAACAACAATGCATCACATATTGACTTGTTTCCTGCTTATTATTTTGCTGTATTCAACTTTTTATAAATACAAATGCATACATACATTTTTTTAAATCGAGTATATCAAGCGATTTATTTTTAATTTATTCAAAAACTGCTGTCCGAAATTTAATTTGCAATTATCTATTTATCCATTATACTTCGTCTGTTCATAAACCATTGAGAACACATAAGATGATTTATTAAATGGAAAAATCCTTGATAGACTTCCGAATCACAATAAATCTGGATAAAATGTTGCCTGATTTACAGACTTGAAGAATTATCACTGGAAAAATATATTATAATCCTTAGGAAATATATAACTGTATCCCTCCCTATATTTTTTACACAAACTATTTAATTTTGGTAACATAAAAAGGAATATCTGTAGATTTCACAAAGTTCTGTGTGCATCTTTACATTTACATAACGACCGTAATGATGGTTTCATTACGTAATTATTCCTAGAAACCAATCAATCTGGAATTACCTAAACTGAACCGGATTCAAGAAGAATTGTATCAGAGTTATTACGCAAAAAGAAGAACAATTACTTGTATCGTTACACTCTTCTGTACTTGAAATGTTTGTTTGTCCATAGCTACCCACACATTAATTTATCTGGGAATATTTTTGCCCCGATAGGAATGGCTAGTGTTCGCCGAGACAAGAACTCTTGCAGAATTTGAAAAAAAAGCTAGTCTTAAAGTCTTGTTGTGACTTTTCATTATACTTAAATTAGATACCCTTCAATATTTTGTTTCGTCTTAACATGTTTCTTTTGTAAACTGCAAAGTTATGTGTCGGGTACAAATGGTTAAAATAAATAATTTTTTTAGGGATCCAATAAACTTCTCTATGGGAGTTCCACAAGGTACTGTGTTAGGCCCTATTTTATTTTTAATTTATGTAAATAAACTCGGTACTTTAGATGTTAATGGAAAAGTAATGTGTTACGCTGACGACACTGTTATAAATTTTATAGGTATTTCGTGGGATGAAGCTTATAAGAAAGCTGAGATAGGTATGTCTGTGATTTCTAATTGGTTGCAAGAAAGTCTTTTAAGCCTAAATACAGACAAAATTTTTAACTTTCTCTATTACTGACGTCGATCAACCTTTCAAAAATTACGTAAACATCCATTGTTTAAATTGTCAAGATGCTTATGGATGTAACTGTCCTTTATTTTTAGATCTAACTCAATTAAATATCTTAGGAGTAATTGATCAGCACTTAAAATTGAACGAACGCATAAATTATATTTCAACAAAGAAAATTAATACATAAATTCTACCTACTAAGAGATATTTTAAGCAGAAAACTTATATTAATACTGTATGACTCACTAATTATTTCTATAATAAAATATTCTATTACTGTTTGGGGTGGGACTTAAAAAATTATATACTTAGATTGCAAGTAATTCAAAATATTATACTAAAAATTATATATAAAAAATGTCGTTTATATTCAACTTATGAGTTTGTATCATGCAAATAATTTATTAAACATTCAACAGATTTTTATATATCAATGTATTCTTTGGATGTATAAAAGTAATAATCCTAAGCTTGTCCTAAATCAATATAATACAAGATCTTCCAATTTGAAAATGGTAGCACGTTTTTGCAAAAAACCAATTTTCAAAAATGCATGATTTATCTTGGACCAAAATTTGAAATTAAAATGATAAAAAAAATTTTAGTTAAACAAAACAAAATAAATTCAAATATATTCTTAATGGTTGAATTCTAGGTTCCTTATTATCTGCCCTTGGATCCCGTATGACATGTAGTACTTGTATCTATCTATGGATATTATTTTCTATACTAACTTATATTAGTAAATTTTCTCGTGTCGTGTGTTGAAAATATTATGCAAGTACATTTGCCGATTCTTCACAAACAAGTCTTACGTTTAGGTGATGAATCAAATTGTTTATATCATTTTATTGTTAGTTATGTTTTGCACTTTTTGTATTTTTATTTTATTTTTTATTAGTTGGAAATAAATACTACTACTACTACTACTACTACTATTACTACTATTACTACACTTAACCTTAAGTGTGATCTATGAATTCCACTCTTACATAACAAGTTATAGGACGAAATAGACGAAACAGAGTCGGAGCTTTTTCAGTCAAGTGGCAGAGAATTTATTAGTTTTAGTTCAGCAGAACTGGACCTAGACTCATTAAACTTTGATTTTAAAAACTGATTTTATATACTGGATGTCCTTTAAATAAAGTATTGTAACCTCTACAATCACTTAGGTTTGAAATAGGTCACGTAGAAACACAAACTTTATTGTCACTACTTTGTTACACAACAAATGTACTTCGAACAAATTCACAACTGTGAAATAATTACTTATGGAGGCGAAATCGATCCGCTTATATATGTTTTTAGGGTTCTCGAAGTTTCCGAGATTTTCGAGAACGCGTCTAAAACCAAATAGAATATAGAAAACGACAAACTAAGGGTATTTCAAAAAATTATAAATTTGAAATAGGAACATGATTAACAAGATAAACAGGTATGTGAACTTCTGTAATTGTAAATACAATAAAAATGCAATATTTATTTTTTTTCGCTATTGTTTACTTAAGCAAGATTTCTTGCCGTAGCAATATCTCTTGCCTCGCAAGACTTTTTTGTTAAATCTTGTCTTGTCCTGCAATTTGAATTGTCAAGTCTTGTCTTGGTCACAACACTCCGAATGGGCCTTTCTGCTAAATTTCGAAAACAGTAAAAATGAACGAAGCACGCAAGTAAATGTTTAAAACCTATTTTCTATATAATTAATTTTTGCTAATTGAAACAGGCAATTTAAATTTGCTACTGGTCACTTTCAGTCAGTGAATTTTATTGAACTTTATACTCAATTCACTCCCGGTAAATTATTAGTTTGTTTGTAACTATCTTGCAGTTAACTGTAGTTGGTAAATATGATTGCTGAAACATTGATTATTGTTACAACTAAACCAGTAATTATTGCCTCTTATTCATCCTTGTTATTAGTAATAAAAGGGTTTGCTTTAACGAGTTAAGTTGTAGTTATAAAACTTGTTTTAAATTAGTTAGCTTTACGACCCATAGTTCATTATATTATAATATTTTTATAATTGTATTTAAAATAAATGATTATGCATTCACTGTTGCGTCTTATTTTGCAAGTAGGCCTTTCATTTCATGATTTTTATTCATAAGAATGCTTTTAAACAAAACTGAACACTCTTATGCAGAACTATGTAAGTTTATGTTATAACAATATTTACATCTACAGTTAAATTGAAAAAATTACGTATTTTGAAAGATTTCTGTACCTACAAATTTGTTAGTTAGCCCGCTTTCTGTCGTTATATATTCGTTTTATTTCAGTACCTTTGAATATTCGCAGATGACATGAGATAACGTTTCTATTGTTTGCTAACTTCTATATTATTCAGTTCTTGAATGTCTAAAATTATTTATATTTGTGGAAAACACTATTTGAAGAATACGGCGCCCTTAAATGATGCATCATTGGAATTGAATTAATATATCCTGTCCCAGATTATCACTTGCGCCAGTGGCTCTCAGTATTTTATAAATATTCGGACCAGCGTATCAATATCGTCTGGCTAAGTGGTGCTTATGTCCCTCTTCGTTACGTTAAAAACGTTGATGTATGACAAACGGGTTTATATTTACAAGGATCTGTGCGACATTAGCCGCTTTTTGTTAACCGTCTGTCTGTCCGACAGCGATATGAATCATACAGAGGCGCAAAAAAGTTTTAGAGCTTTTATGGAAATGCGGAGACCAACCTAGATGGCTAGAAAAGCTTACTGTTTTAACGGGGTTGTCCCGCTAGCCTAAAAACAGAATTTATTTGATGCAGTTACGATGAAAGTACTTTTCAGGAGTTAAAATAAATAATCGACTAATTCTAAAATTCATTTATAAAAAGTAACACAGTGGAGCTTAAACTTTGAGAAATGGGTAAACACGACACTTTTTCTGAAAGAAATATAATGATTTATGACAAATTAATTCACAAACTGCTATTAAATATATAGAGTATCCTGAAATTAATGGGACACAGAGTAATAAATAGTAAATTCCTGACGACAAAATAATGCACATTTTTATATACTAACATTTAATTTTGAACTCTATATTCTACATCTTTCACACAGCATAAACCAGCACTACCACTAAGTTCTAGGCATTTTGATCTATTTCAGCGGCCTTCGGAATCTTTGAATTGAGAAGCAGCCATCAGGACCGTAACAAGATATTTTATTTGTTTAGGAAACTGTATTAAAGTAGAGAAAATATATATAAAGCTGTTTACAGGCCTTTTAAGGCCGCATTTCACTGAGGCTGGTCCAGCCAGACTAGTGCAGCCGGGCTAGTCCAGCCAAATTTGAAATGTAGTATAGCAAACGGTCATACACTCACACAGGCTGGTACACGATGAGCTTGCTTTCGAGTTTAGGCGGCACGAGCGATATTTGTAATAATTTACATTTTCAAGTGGGACCAGCTATGCGAGATCCTATATAGACCAATTAGATTTCTCCTTTATTACCACGTGAGTATCTACGTCGCTGTACAATCTCAGTCACCAGTAGACAGTCGTATAATTGTGGATCCACTGATTCCACTGTGAGGTTAGTTTTGTTTTCTACTAATGGAAGAAAATAGACAGATAGTAACAATACAGAAATGTTTATAGACACTGTGAAAAGATTTCCTTATATGACCCTCAAAATGTGGGCTATAAAGATATAGAAATTAAGAAAAATGCCTGGCTGAAGGTAGTTAAAATTACGGAAATAATTAAAAGACGGTAATATCGTGTACCCAGTATCTTTTAACTTTTCGTTTTCTTTTTGCTCGCGAGCGCTTCGTCTTCACTGTCGCTGGTCTGCATGACTGTGTATACTGAACATAATTTAAATGAAAAATTTGCCTATGGAGAGTACGTAACTAAAAAAATATGCTAGAAATGCAGCTTAATTAGTTTATAGCTGCACTTGCCTAGGCCGGGCCAGCCTCAATGAAATGCGGCTTTTAGGCCCAGAGCTGTGTTATTCTCCTCCGTTCCATTCTGTCCTTCACCTTTCTTTTCCAACCCGTTACATTTTTCTCCCTTAGGTCTATTGCCACTGCCTCTCTCCATCGCTTCCTCGGTCTACCTCTTTTTTTCTTGTAGTTAGGCTTACTCCCTACTATTTTCTTAACTGCCCTTTCATCTTATATACGTTCTAGATGCTCTAGCCACTGCACTCTTCTGGCTTTTACAAATTCGTCTATTGTTGGTGCCTGGTACATTGCGTATATTTCCTCATTATTTCTCCTTACATAGCCTTCCTCCGTCTTCTTACCCCCTAGAATTCTCCTTAAGATCTTGCTTTCCCACCTTAAAAGGTTTTCTCTTGACTTCTTATTGAGAACCCAAGTTTCACTACCATACAGCGCTGTAGGTCAAAATTGTTTTATACATTCTAAATTTTACTCCTCTGGACAATTTTTTTGATTTCAATAAGTGGTTGACTGCTGCCGAACTTCTGTCTGCTTCTATTATTCTCCTATTTATTTCTTGGTCCTCATCACAGTTAGCTGTTATTAGCGCCCCCAAATACACATATTCTTGAACTTCCTCAAACTCCATCTCTCCATGCTCTGTTCTCAATTTAAAATTGGTATCCTTTTTTTGTTCTCCTATTCTCAAAAGCTTACTCTTCTCTTGATTTATCTGCAATCCCACTTTACGTGCTTCCTCCACAAGTTTTCTCGTTACTTACAATTTGATGACTTTTAAACAATATGTGTCCTTCTCTGTTCAACTGACTATCTCTTATGACCTTTTCTAGTATTAAATTAAAAAGAAGCGTTGAGAGTGGGTCTCCTTGTCTCAGTCCTGTATCAATAATAATAAAGTCTTCCGAACATTCACCTTTTATTCGCACTTTGGATTTAGTATTTTCTAAGGTCATTTTCAATAGCCTAATCAGTTTGGTTGGTATCCCAAATTGTTTCAAAATTTTACTTAGTTTATTCCTTTTGATCGAATCATATGCTTTCCTGAAGTCCACAAATAAAACCATTGCTTTGATTCCATACTCATAGCATGTAGTCAGAATTCCTTCACCATGAAGATTTGGTCAGTTGTTGACCTTCCTTTTCTAAAACCTGCTTGATACTCCCCTATTTGTAGTTCTGCTATAGGTTCTATTCTCTGTTTTATTAACGTTGCCATAATTTTATACCCTATATCTAACAATGATATACCCCTATAGTTTCTGCAGTCTGTTGCATCTCCCTTTTCTAAGCTTAGTATAATCAAAGCCTTTTTCCAACCTTCAGGCATACATTCTCTTCTCCAGATCATTCGTATCATTTCGTATATTTTTTTGTCTTAAATCCTCTCCCGCATACTTAATGTTCAAAATAGAAAATAATGTATGTAAATACGAAAATAAGGATATAAATGCGATTATACATATAATTTAAATATAATTAAATTATTAATTTATGGAAATATATTATACGCTTGTTACTAATAATTTGTGGTATTTTTCTTTAATTACATTAGATAATTTGTATCTCTCTTTATTAGTAGCGGTGTATTATGTTATGTAATTGGTACAATATGTATATTTTACATTAAAATGTTAGATAATATTGTTAATGTTGACAAAATTCTCAAAATAAAATTAGTATAACACATCTTCGAAAATTCTTGACAATAGAACTTTTTCATTTCTCATAAACAAGCTCTTATTTTACATATTTTCTTTACCATGCTATTCACTAAATTAAAAGAATGATAAAAGTTGAAAGCAGATATTTTTATTAATCTTTCCACATTCCATACTTACATAAAACTAAAAAATTCATCTCATTGGAATGGATGAAGTGTAGACGAGATCTTGTAGAGAAAATATAGTCGGAAGAACTATTGACTAAATTTTGACTGCGTCACTTCAAAATATATGAAATATTTTCAAATACTTACTATAAGGTACGAAGTCGTAGCTCCATTGCCTCATCAAAAATAAATATTTATAATGTTATGAAGAAAGATATTTTAACAATTTGACAAATACCACTAAATAATTTCTTTATACTCGTATAAGTGCTGGTAAATCGCTGTGATTGTTGTGTCAATAAAGACACAAAACTTTTATTTAGTAAATGCTACAACAATGTA
Source organism: Monochamus alternatus (assembly GCA_037114965.1). Lineage (NCBI taxonomy): Eukaryota > Metazoa > Arthropoda > Insecta > Coleoptera > Cerambycidae > Monochamus > Monochamus alternatus. The sequence continues at coordinate 78,318,566 of CM073427.1, forward strand.
TATACTTAGTATTTGCTAACATTTGGATCGGTTATCAGCTATATTTGTGGAAAGCATAGGAACTGTCACTGCGGCTATGATAAGGTGGAAGAACGTTAGCTTGGATCAATATTAGAGATTGATACCAGTTGGCATTTGACCATAATTACTGAATGGTATGTAAAATAATACTACATATTATCTTATAATCATACACAAACACATTGTAGTACCTACATAGATCCACAATTGTATAAACGATTACCATTCTTTTTTTTTCTTTAAGTGTGATGTCTAATTAAAACAATTGCCCCACGTTTTTAATTACTCTGAACTAGAATTCACCTCAGCCAACAATATGATTTCTTGAATTTTGCAGTTATGATCGATGATCGAAGTTATTTTGGATTTTAATTTAACACCTTGTAATTCAAATAAAAGGGACACCCTGTATATTTCACTAAATCGTAAGGTTAAAAAATACACATCTTTTTAAATACTCTAAAAACGGACCTTTAAAGTTCTATAAAAATCTGTAGGCATAATTTTTCCAGTGGTATCGAACAAACAGCTAAAAAAATATGTGGGGCATGCTAATCCTGAATGCATTAACGAACGTTTTTGCTTTCCATTGGCATGGTTGGGTGAGAGGTCGCCGTATTTATATGCGTGAGGTAATTAATTGAGTTTTCAACGTGTTTCGTATTTTTCCTGGACGATTATTAGCAGCAAATCAGCGTGTCAAGAACAAATTTTGCATAATCGTGGCATTCTCCACTTGGATGTGTTCATTTTATGGGTGGATATCACGACTGCTTCGTCGAGTGAGCAGTCGCAGCTTTTAAATCTCATCCTGACGCATTTAGGACCACGTACTGATATGATATGAAATACGATGAGCTACTTGCCACCTGGTACATATCAATATTTATCGGATTGATAGAGAAACATCGTTTTATACAAAGCGTTTCAATATTAATCGACTTACTATATTTTGATTAATTTAATCAAGGTAATAAGGAAGTCTTGTGTGAGTAATACACGCAAACGTTTTATTTTGAGGATTAGATACTAGGCATTTTTCATTTAAATATCGAAATAATTATTTTCTGTTCACACTGAATTAATTTGAGAATGGGGAAGTTGCATGAATTTAATATCCACGTCGCGTGACGTTACAGATAGCAAAATTTTATAAATGTCAAAAATAACATTCTAACATAATAACATTTTTGACAGTAGATACCATAAAAGGTTGTCATTTATTAGTGTCAAAATTCCGAACACAAAAAGTCATGTTCCAAGAATGTTTACGATTACTGAGGGATCAATAGATGGTGTCAATTTTTTAGATATTTCGCGAGTATGCAAAACGTGCATTCAATACATAAGTTAATTTTTCTTGACATATCGAAGTAATAAATGCTGTACCCTGCCAGTTGGAATCAATAAAATATGCCAAAAAAAATAGCGGCATTCCTTGGACCCTCCAACGCTAATGACTACACTGGCCATTGCATCCGGTGCAGCTTTGCAACAATGTTGGCAGACTCTGGAGCGAAATGACACTTTTAAAACGACATGAAGGTTGGCGATCAAGTTCATCATATCGCAAATTCCGTTGAACAGAAAACCCAAATAGCAAAAAGAATCATAGGTCGGAAAGATACACCATAAAAAACGAAAAGAAGTTCACGCAGAAGCAGAATGTTTCATTTTTACTTTTAGGACTTTTAGGTCTCATTTCGAAATTATAATCAATATCAAAATTGGTTTCACAAAAAGATGTTTTTGATTTTCAAACAGAATTTTTTACAATAGGAAATAATTCCTGCAGTAAGTGTGGTTAATGCATAATAAAAATTACGGCAGCTAATAAATTTGCATAATCCATGAACAAGCGACTAATAACGAGTTAATAAACAAGGAAATTAAATATTAACAAGTGTAAAAACGGTAACAATAATGAAAATAAAAGATTTCAACAACACACAATGACTAAAAGCCAGTTCTTGTTAAAAATACTAACCTTGATACATTAATCTCATTCTCCCGCATTTGAATTTACTTAAGCTGATTACGATTTATTGAATAATACACTTGCGGCCGATAAATTGCACTAAAGATAATGACGCAGATATCATTTGGAAGGCCAAAAATGATTTGGTTGAAACGGACAATAAAGTTGAATGATTTCCGATAAAAATAATTTAAAAATCTCGAAAACTACGAGATATACCGATATTAGATATACAGGGTGATTTCACTTTAAATACAGAATCTGAAGAAACAGATTCATTACAAACCAAAAATAAGTAAATTTTGCTCTATAAACTGCTTCCTGGGGGACGCAATGTTAGAGATAAAGGATGTTAAAGTTTACAGAACAATTATACATGGTGTTCTACAAACTCTGTGACAAACTTTGGCATATAGCAGATGGGTTAATGCCAAACATTTTTTCTTATATGAACATAGGTCCGTTTCGTTTTTGTTTAGAAGTTACAAGCATTTTAAAAAATACAATTTCATATTTAAGCCAAAGTAGCCTGATAAATAAAAATGATATTTGGTGAAACAGTAATAATTATTTACATTAGTTAACCTATCTTAAGACTATAAAAATTATTCAAAATATTCACCCTCGACTCGAATGCAAGCCTCACATCGGCGAATAAACAATCCGTCACTCAGCGGATGAGATTTTGGATCATCTGGTTAGCTGCATCCTGTAAGTAATTGCTGACGGGTAGTGATTTCAACATGGTAGGCAAGCGGTGACATATATCCCTATAAATAAAAACCCAAAGGATTTAGATCTGGCAAAAGAGGTGGACATGCTATTGGGCCTTGTTGACATATCCATTTATTCAGGAAATGATCATTATCCAAGCAGTTACTTCTCTCTCTATGTAGTGGTGCACCATTGTACTGATACCACATATTTTGAACAATATTAAGCGCTACGTCATCAATGAAATCAAAAAGGTTATTTTCCAAGAAAGTTCAATACAGATCTGCATTTAAACGATCATTTAAAACATGTACAGGCAGTAAATTATTATTGAAAATGCTACCTCAAACATTGATACTGAAACGTTGCTGAAATCGTCTCGATGTAATTGCATGGGGATTTTGTAATGCCCAGATTTATTCATATGATGATGATGATGATTGTTTGTATGATTATTATTTACACTGTCACTGTAAATAATAGTCATACCTATTAGTAAAACACTCTTAATCAGGGCACTTGACAAGTGAAATGAATGCTTGTGCATGGTTCTGAAGTAACCAGCGACAAAATTCTAATTGTTGAGGAGCATCTCCAACATTAAAACCGATACATTTTGGCTACAAAACAGATGTAACGTTTCGCTGCTCAATACACGCCATACAATCACATTCGGTTATAAATGAAGATTACTTGCTATACGCCCAACACTAATTGAAGAGTTGTCAATGACAGCATCTATTATATTATTATCTTCTTCAGTTTGTACATTCACTTCAGAAAGACGAATGGTCTTTTTTGGAGCGGAGGTACCTTCTTGAAGTCTAGGAAATAATGTCCTAAAGATTCTGTGAGCAGTTTGATGTCTATTTGGATATATTCGTATTCTCGGACTGCTTATCTGGCGTTCCCATTGGAATACAAAGACTATATGTGCATACCATTCAGTTGTAAATAAATGCATTTTTTTATTTAGCACTTTAACGTTAAGTGTCACATGAATAAACAAAATGATACAAATAATAATTACACAGCAGCCATAATTTTTGTTTAATATTTTAGAAATGTTTATGTTTCGTTCTTTCCACGTATACCCTCTCCAAATATGTGGTGTGATCTCGAAATTTGTGGGATATAAATCCGGGAGATTCGACTGACGATGATAGATTTGAATAATATTATCATTATATAAGTATGTGACACCTTTTCGTTTCAACATTCTAACGCTATATGGCTTCGACATCAAAAAAATTATTGCGTACCAGGAGAATGACTCAATCACCCTGTATATTACACAATAAAATTAACATTTTAACATGCAGGCTCTACACGTCCACACTTTTAGTGATACAACTAATACTGAAATGTGTAAAATTTACACGTAACATTTATTATTAACACAGTGAATTATGTTAAACCTTAACACGGTGCTACATACAATATGTAAAAATATACACAATATATAATCCTGTGTGGGCCTCGATTAACACAAAATTGTGTTTTTTTTTCTCGTTAAAATGTGTTGTAATTATTTTTTTACACCGCACAGTGCAAAAAAGACCACCGTAATAGGTACGAGTTTATAATATTTAGCGATTACAGGTAGTAATATCTTGTTTGCAGGCCTGCGTTTGGCGCTGTAACCTTCACTTCTAGAATAAATTAATAACGATAAGATCAATATGTATATCCTTTTCCTTATAAACTAAGTACCAGCCTAGTTGGGCTGTAATCTTTCACACGATTTCTTATTAATTAATAAAAAGTATTACCACTTCGCGTATTAATTTATAAAATGAGGCATGTTTGCCACCCGTTTTATACAACACAATGGTACAAAGTTTATACAATTAAAAAAAATCACACGGCTATATTACTATCACAATAGAGAAAGCTGGAAAAAGAAAATATTCGTATTTTTGGTCTACTTGACAAAATATAAATGCGCACAAATTTCAAGGTTAATTTTTGTTTTGTGGTATTTCTTTTTTTACCTTTTAAAATCTATTAAGGAGCTGTACCTAGAAATAGTATTTTAGACATTTGTTATAACTGAATAATCTAGAGCTTAGCAAATAACAGGAATGTTATCTCAAGCCATCTGTGAATATTCTGAAAATACTGAAATAAAACAAATAAATAATGAGAAGAAATATCAATAAATTTTTGAAATTGCTGTTGGAAAATACGTATTTTTTTATTTTAATTTAACTGCCTATAGGTAGATGTGGATATTGTTGGCACTACAAGTAAGATTTTTCATTTTTATTGATAAATATGTGTCTTATAAACGCTTATTAACAATTTTTATTTTATTTGAAGAGAATTTAAATATTAACAATTTTCTTTCCTGGGATTTAATGATCTATAGCATAAACAATGAGGATTAATTTCAATTGAAATATATTTTGTTGCACGCCAATGCTGGTTAATCTATAGATTTATTCACACATTAAGTAGTTCAAGTAAAATAAACGTTTATTTATTTATCATGACTTAATAGGTGATGATTGTAGGATGATTGTAAATTTGAGCAGAAAAAATATATAAACATTCCTAATTATAATAGACAGGGTGTCCGGAAAATAAGTACTGATACTAAAGGAACTTGTATATCTGACCATAAGCAACAAAATACTTTGGTACTTTTGTAAAAAATACAACTGCACTAAAATGCAAACCTCTGTTACGAAATTACAATCTAAGGTTAAGTAAAAGCTCCTGTAACGTAGTTTGTTTTTTGTATCAGTATGAATGAAGTAAACAATTGAAGTTTCCCAAAAAATCCTTAACGACAACGTACGACAAAATTATAATCTATCACCTGCCCGTTTTTAACCTAAAAGTATTATAGTGGCTAGTGCGTTTCGTTTGTCTGTACACAGTGATTGCTTTATACTTGTTAATGTACATAAACAAAAATTGAGCAATTTAGATGCATTAAAAAACTTATATTGAAAATGTTACGTCAAACATTCTGCAAATTAAGTAATTTATCATTTTATCTACTTATACATTTTTTTATTAAAATTACATTATAATAACTGTTAGGTAGCATTAAATTTGGAACATACCCATGCTTTTTAATATACATGAATACCGGAATAACTTTTACATTATTTAAATTTATACAAATATCTTACTGCTTGTTTCTGCTCATATCGTTAGTTAGATAATACGGCGAAATTATGTAATTATTCCACGGTGATAAATCAGTTCGCTACTGGACAAGACCTGACGTTGACAGCATTAGTAAAAGCCTGGACATTTATTGGAAAAAATATTGCAGCTATTTCTCCAGTTATTACATACTTATTGCTATTTATTTATATATTTGATATAAGTTTAATTGAGGTCGTACAAGGATTTGTAGAAATTAATTGTTTACTTTATACAGTGCTTTCGAAAAGTAATGAATAAATTCATTATTTTTGAAATAAGCACGGACAGGTTTGTTTGGATAATGGGTGGGTACACAGTAGCACAGTATTGTGAAAATTGAATTTTAAAATCTTCAAACATTATTTTCTTGAAATTTTTGTTATGTAACACCATAATTTTTCATGATGTATGTATGTAGAATGACACGCTCTTCCAAATGGCATGGCCAAATTGGGGGTTGCTATTTAAAAAAATTGTCGATGACGTCATATCTCGCATAACGATAACGTCACAAATATGGGTCGTATGTTAAAAAGTGTCTGTTTTAAAAATAAAATCGACGTGCCAGAGGATTTTTTCGAAAACTTCTCAATCTCAAAAATAATGCATTTATTCGTTACTTTTCGAAAGTAGGTACTCTACTTTTAATAACATTTAGAAAGGACAATCTCTCTTAAAGTTTCTCCTACGCCCATTCCTTTAAAAAATATACACGTATACAGGGTGTTTCTTATGTAGAGTTCAAAAATCCAGGGGCATGTTCTGTGGCCAAAAATAATTTTTTTCTTATTATATTAATGTGGGGTCTTAGGACAGCCATTGTCGAGCTACAGTGTATCAAAAATGAAAAAAAATCAGTTTTTAATTTCTAAATTGCTTGAGATCACTTAAAAAACCTACATTTTTGACCACATAATACGCCCCTTCATTTTTTACCTCTACTTAAGAAACCCTGTGTAACATTAGAACAACATTAACTAGCATTAACTAGCAACATTGATTTAAATAATTTTGTTTCTCGATTTTGAACGTGCGTTGAAGATGGTTTGTTGTCTACAATGCACAGATTTTCTCATATAAATGCTATTAATCTTCTCTAAACAATATACAGAATTGAGCATACAGGATGTTCAGTTAAAAATGATCCACACTTTAATGTTAGCTTCCTCTGACAGAAGCCAGCATTAAAGTGTGGCCTATTCTTTACTGAACAAACTGTACAATAGTATTTTTCTGTTTCTCTAATTATTCTATTTACCCTTTTACCTGATATTCTATTCTAAGAAACTATCTGATAATTATGTGGCAGATAAAATATATTCGTCATTCAGTTTTGTATTAGTAAGTTCTCCGCCATCGATAAGTTTCCTATCGATGCACTCTTATCTGTACGTACCCATATAGAGTAAATAACTATTTCTTGGTAACAAAGGAATTATTTCATGTTTATAAATAAACGTGAAATTATTGATTACGACCCGAGCACTTGTACTCAAGTGCTTTCTAAGAAATCGTATGTATAGCACCTACGAACGATATTTAGATTACGTTTGGTATCGGTACTAAGAATAACCTTAAAATTGGATCTCATGAAAATATCTACTTAGTAATGTACAAAAATTGTTGGAAATTATTTTCACCGGTACTATGCTTCTAAACGGCGGTGAATAAAATTACATCGCATGCGTGCCTTTACTCTAGGTATTTGTCTTATTTCATTGGCTGCAGCAGAAATACCTTATTGGACGGCGTAGGCATATTCAAACGGAAAAAGCTGGAGGATTCATATAGGGGCTTCGCGCTGGCCAATGCACAGGTCGAACAACTGCGGCCACAGTCAACGATGAAATCATTTGTTTATAGTTTGTACAGTAATTTGGATTCTCATACAAACGACAAATGTCATATTTGCACTCCACGTACAGTATTTGCTAATTCTTGCTTTGAATAAGGCATTTGGAATTTACCTAGACAACGCGTACATTTTAAACTACTTGTTTCTTATTTCAAATACACCATATACAAGGTGGTCCGTTTTTCATGACTCACCATTGCCATATCGGAAACAAACAGATCTAAGATATCTGCTGCCGTTGCTAAATGCAATCTAGCGTCATTATTTCTCAACAGAAAGAACTGACATTTGGTACAAGGGTATAAGAATATACGAAAATTCGATATTCGTTGAAAGAAAATGTCTATGCCTATGATATAGTTTCATAGGAAAACAAGAGCTATATGCAAGTATTTTTACAAAAATCATGATATTTCCTTCTTTGAATTTTATTTCAAATAATCTTCCATAAAGACAAATTATTAAGTGTAATAACAATTTTAACTCATCTTTCATTACTTAATGTTGTATAAAAAGTATATCTCTTATATAGTCGTATTAGGTCAAAATATGACACATGCAGTAGCATCACCTTCAAATATTATCAGCTCATACCTGTAGGTTTTTGAACAAATCTAGCATGTGGCGAGGTTACTCATAGATTCCTGATGATATCCTTGAAATTCGAAATTAAACGTAAACATAAAATGCTTCATTACTGCCGAAAGTACAGCGAAAAAAATTTTTTTTTAGCAAACCATTAAAGTTATTTAAACATAATTTATTCTCGGGAAGTAAATCTCTTTTAGTGTAATGATCACTTTTTTGTCAGAAATAAATTATTTGGTATGAAAATTTCATTCTTTTGACGAGTATTTGTTTAAATGAAACAAATAGTTATTATCTCATTTGAACATCTTATGAAAACTTGACGTTTTGAAATAAAAAAAAATGTTTTTTGATTGTAATGAATGAGCAATTCGAATGAAAAAAATGTATTTATTTAATTCAAAATTGCATATTTTTAATTGAGGGATGTGCAAATTTTGCAATCATTCAATTCTTTTTGTAAAGTTCTGAAATTAAGTTTTATTAGGTTATACAAGGTGTCCCGTAATTCCACGTAAATATTGAAGAGGGGCCTAATTTAGAGGCGGGGTCTTTTCTATATTTTTTTCGATTTGAGCCCTCCCTGCAGAGATATTCGCGTTGGTGGGGTGAACCTAAATTTCGGTTTTCATTTTTGTTTTCAGAAACGGCTCAACCTAAAATTTTGAAATTTGGCACACGTGTTATACTAATGGAACTACGTTTATTTTCACCCTTCACTTCTAAGTGTTTGAAACAAACAACCCCTCCTGATGTTTTAGCCAGAACTTTTTTCTAGATGCTTATAGATCAAAATTAAAATTACGGATTTATGGACCTGTGCATTTAGAAATTTTTCTTGTTCTTTCAATTTTTTCAAAAAATTAATACTTTCTGAGTAAAAACATTATTTCTTATCAATTACCACCCTTTCAAACTGGAAATCATAATAAATAAAAACAGATAGAAGGCGTGTGTCATTTTAATGTTTAATTGTCTTATTGATTTTTTTTGCAGGCACCATATTTTTTATTATAGTTATTTTTACTGGCAATAGTTTGTCTGTATGACAGAATACAGGACGCTTCTAAAATAAGACACGCATATAAATTGTTTATAAGATACTTCAAAATATTTCAACAGGAAAAAAGGGATGGATTAAAAGTTGATATCAACTAAAAATTTCAAGTATGACTGATTGTTATAATTAAATTAGTTATTAAAGTAGGTATCCAATTATCACAGTTCTTTAAAATTTTAAACGTCTATTTTTTCTATTTCCCAAATCAGCAGACCCTGATGTAAACATGCATATCAAAAAATAATTATTCGTTTCGAAATTTAATTTAGAAATAAAAATTATCTGTTTGAAGAAAAATGTTTGGACAACTTAAATATGATATAATTCAGCAATCTTGATCCTATATCTGGAAATATTACTACTACTCAAAATTTCACGAATTATACATATACAAGGCGAATAATTAATGAGTGTACATTGTTTACAGGTGCACATTTTAACGGAAATAAATTAGAAAAATATTTTGTCAAAGTTTTATGAAGAATGACACTATCAACTGAAAATTTAATAGTCTGTTAAAGAATAAAGCAAATTCCCAGCTTGTATGATGTACACTGATATACAGTGCTTTCGAAAAGTAACGAGTAAATTCATTATTTTTGAAATTGAGAAGTTTTCGAAAAAATCCCCTGGCACGTCGATTTTGTTTTTAAAAAAAGGCACGTTTTGACATACTATACACATTTGTGACGTCATCGTTGTTCGAGATATGAAGTTATCGACAATTTTTTTAAATAGCAACCCCCAATTTTGACCATGACATTTGAAAGAGCGTGTCATTCTACATATATACATCATGAAAAATTATGGTGTTACATAATAAAAATTTCAAGAAAATAATGTTTGAAGATTTTAAAATTTAATTTTCACAATACTAAAAATAATAATGATTATGTAAAAAATCGACTAAATTAAATGTTCAAATTGTGCACCGTTGGCTGTCTGGCAGTAGGCAAGACGATTAATAAATTCTTTTTGGACATTATCAATAACTTTCTTGCTTTTAAATCTTCTAAATTAACCGGTCTAGTAATGTATACGTTGCTTTTTAAGTATCCCCACAAGAAATAATCTAGGGGTGTCAAATCAGGCGATCTGGCTGGCCACTCAATCGGCCCCCTTCCCCTATCCAACGATTCGGGAACAGCTCATCTAAATAAGCACGGACATGTGTTGCATAATGAGGAGGTGACAGTATTGTGAAAATTAAATTTTAAAATCTTCAAACATTATTTTCTTGAAATTTTTGTTATGTAACATCATAATTTTTCATGATGTATGTATGTAGAATGGCACGCTCTTTCAAATGGCATGGTCAAAATTGGGGGTTCCTATTTAAAAAAATTGTCGATGACGTCATATCTCGAAACACGATGACGTCACAAATGTGGGTCGTATGTCGAAAAGTGCCTTTGTTTAAAACAAAATTGACATGTCATGATTTTTTCGAAAACTTCTCAATTTAAAAAATAATGAATTTATTCGTTACTTTTCGAAAGCACTGTATATAAAAATATATAACAAAGTTGTAAAATCGCATATTATGTGTACAAAAACACTGTTTCACTATGACAAAAATTATATTCATAAGTAGTAATTTTCCATTAGATTTGTAGTATTGCATTATACTGTTCACCTAGGCAATAATAATAATAATAATAATAAAGGTTTATTTATTTCACAAAATTTACAAATTTGATATACAAAATTAGTATATGATTATACACGTATATACATATACATATATATACACATATACAATATGTGGAAAACTAAATAAACACAGTAACCTTTTAAAGTATTTACTTACTACTTGTTAAAGGAATATTAATTATAATTATAATTATTAAGTAGAGAGGGAGGTCCTAAAAAACTAACAATCCACCGTGTAACTTATGTAATTAATTCATGACTAATTATTATTTACGAAATACGATTTTTTATTCAGGCTTTTGCAATAAATTCCCATTATCTGCAATAATGGATATCGCACGTGTTTATCGGTGCTATTTTTTTTTATCGATTACAATTTCGATAAGGGGATTTCAAAATAATTGTTTTTTCTATTATAATCTGCAACGTAAACATTCCAATACACTAACATGCCTTGGTACTACGTACATTAAATAAACTCAGCGTGATAAGTAGAAATTTTGACATATTCTTCCATGAAATGGAAGTCCATCATATTAGACATGGTTTTTACAAAAAAGACTGGGAGGAATTGCTTTCTTGAGCTTGTGAATCGCAAAGCATAATTTATTTGAGTATCCATACAAAACAAACATTTTTCATCTATGTTGATGACTGAAACTAAAAACTCGTTTACACGGGTTTATAATAAATTAATTAAAAAAAATAATAATTCATTACTTTATTATTTTTCAAATTAAAACAAGTAAAACCCTCTATCTGTAGGTAACCAACAGCATTGTCGCCTGATTTACAGGGTTTACTATAACTAAGTACAAAAATTTTAACCACGTGCGCAGGAAGACCTAAAAGACAATAAAAAAATTATTCCAGAATTTTAGTTTTGTATTTAAAAAATGTGGCAAAACCCTCTTTTCCTGCGGAAAGTCGATGTCTATGATAAGCATCGACTGAGATACCATAGATAAAGCTTATTTACATTTATTTTGCATTATTTCGTTATAAACTGACAAAACTGCCTTTTCATTCATTACAACCACTCATTACCGATAAAACACACTTCCCGTAGGTACAGTACAGGAATAGGTAGGTACTAACAGATAATAGAAAACTTTTAATCCACCCGCGGCAGTTTTGTCCCATAACCTAGAAAAACAAACCCGCAAACTATATTGTGGGAAAATATCTGTACCCGACACAAATTCCTTTATTTAATAATTTTAAATTAATTAATTTTAACTGATGTCTTGCTGGTTGTCTATTCTGATTCTGTAAAACGTAAACGACCGCATAGGTGGGCTTTAAATAAGGATTTAATATATCAAACAAATTTTTTTTTTTGCTTTATAAATAAGTTTGGAATTTTTTGAAGGGCGATTCCGTTAATTCTTAATTCTCTCTATCCCCTGTTAAAATATGTGTACACTCGTTTTCAATATTAATAACACACTTTAAAACGAATTTGGCAATTTATTTCGAACTGCTGACGTAATGATAATGAAATTTACTTTCAACATTCAACATTAGTACTTAGTTGTTCCATTTATCAATAGAGATCCAATGAAATTTCTACTCAGAACTTCCAGTTGTTCAAAAACTGAAAGAGATAGTGTCATTATTATTGCAAACGATAGTACTTAGTCATAATTAACTCTGTGTATTTTAAACAAAGAATTAAGTTACCTTTAATAATACTGTAAGTTAGCCACATCACCACTAATAATTATGGTAATGTTAAAAACGGAAAATAGACAGCTCCTTGCTTTCAGTTTCCGTATTTGCTGCACTAATAAAGTTGGAATTAGCACCAATGAAGTTCATTGGCATAAAATTAAATCACTTGTGGCAAATTAATAATTATGGTCCGATTATGTTTGCACAAAAACCGCTTCCGTCAGTATGGAATTTAAACACTTTTACACTATGAACTAAAATTGTCACAAAAACTCAAAAACATAAGAAACAAACGCCTGTCTACGTCATCAACACCGTAACACTGCACGTCAGACCAATGATATCGCGTTCTCGGTCACGTGATTTTGTTTACATTCCATGGCAATTTATTATTATTTATGTTATTATCTCACCTTTCAAGATTACCCTAATACAATTCAAACCAATATAAAATCCATGCAACTTCCTCATTATATCAAATATTTAAATTATTTCTTTTCGGTGATGAATTCATTTTATTTATTTAATAATAATTAACGCAGTGTCACCGCTAGATGGTAGGGTTTGTATCTCGCTGACAGTAGTACATTTACCACCACATAAGGAAGCTGGGTATTTCAAACTGCCCCTATTTGAGTTGCGTGCGTTGAGTCGCGACTTATGTTATGGTTTATGTTTCTGGGGGGATTCTGCCTGCTCATCTCAAGTCTTTATTGCACAAAAGAGAATATTGCGAAGCATTGTAAGTATTGGCAGTAGATGTTCATGTAGACAAGTATTTAAAAACCTGAGAATTTTAACTCTGCCTTGTTTATTTATTTATGGTGTGTGTATGTTTATCAAAACAAATATAAGTTTATGCGGAATAATTTTGTTTATGGGTGTAATACGCGAGGGATGATTTTCATGTATCCATCCTTTGCTAAACTGAAAATGACAGTCATTTCTCCAAACTATTTAGGGCTAAAAATTTTTAATCGACTTCCTCTGTATATAAAATCCGCAAAAACTGAATGTTTGTTTAAGAACTTATTAAAAAACTTTTTATTTGACAAATGTTATTATTCGACTTCTGAATACTTTTGTACTGTGTTGTAGATGTAGTTGTTCCTGACAATTCCTATTCATTTTTGTAAAATGTCAATAATGGAAAATAAATTATTATTATTATCTATAATTTTTCACCTTTATACTGAAAAACTGCCTTCCCTGCCTAACAATTCTCTTGTTTCAGGATGATGGAAGACACGACCCCCTCACCGACGACCAACAGCCACTACGCTAGCTGCCTGTCCCCCTCTAATACTCCCTCCCCCCTGCTCCCTCCCCATTACCGGTACGACTACCAGGAGGAGATGATTCCCGCGTCCCAGGTGCTGCCCCAGGTCCTTCCCAAGTCCCAGGACCTGTGGGGCGGCATGACCGATTCCGTGTATGATTACAGACAGTTCGACGGCAGTCGGTACAGTGGAAGCGAGTACATCAGGCAGACTTACTCAGAGACTATGCCAGTGTACACGCAAAGGACTAATTTCGTGCCTAAGATCGGGGGGCAGGGGCAGAAAGTGACCAAGGAGGCGAGGATAAGGAGGCCCATGAACGCGTTTATGGTGTGGGCCAAGGTGGAGAGGAAGAAACTGGCCGATGAGAATCCTGATCTTCATAATGCTGATTTGAGCAAAATGTTAGGTAAGTTGTTTAGGGTTGTTGATGGTGGTAATATTATGATATTTATTTACTTCAATTACAACACCCAATCTAGTATGGCTCCATGACCCATTACTCATAAGGGGTTCATAGACCATCCTGTATAATTACAGTATTTTTCTACATAGTCATTATGGTGTTCCAAACATATTTCATATCGTGGGAAAAGCCTTAACAAACTCTTCATATGGACTTCCACCGCTTGGAATTACAGCCAATATAGCGCATATGTTTTTAATAATTCCCTCGAATGGCTGAATCAGTTCAATGGCAGAAACAGACGATGCCTAATCAGTATCAGTATTGCAGGGTACGTCATGCTAATCAAATTCAACGATGGGGAATTTGAGATCAAGAATGACACAGGTCATACAATACCAGGTGGTGGGATGTTATACGAAGAGTTTTTTCCGTGATGTCAAAGGTGTTTCGAATGTTATGGTTACCATCCAACGAAATAAAGCAATTCAATATGTATATAGAAATATTTTTAATTTTCTCAGTTGTTTTTTTATAGCAAATCCGGTTTTTTGATCCGCCTCGTGTTCTATCGAAATATGTGGATGATTATCCTGAAATTTTGAGTTTCTTAAACCATGAACCGATCAATTTGAACAATTCCAACAATTCCAACTGAAAGGTTTTTCACAGAGTGTGCAGATTTCTGTTGAATGCATACGTCACCTATTACTGGCGCATGATGAAAGTTATAATTAAGTATGCAAACTAGGCGATAATGAGAAAATATCATTCCGTGTCATTTTAGTTGATCTGTCCCGACTTTCCTAGGAACAGACGTATAAATAATTCAGTACTTAATGAGAACTATTGGCTCTTGGGAAGTTTTAATTAATGTAGGTAGATATCAGTTCCCTAGAAAACAAAAGACGACGTACTGACAAGGCAAAAAATCAGCCGCCTCGATCAGGAGTTTCCGCAGTGACATTTGAATTTTGCTTTGAAAGGTTTAGTAGATTTAAATACACTATAACTCCGTGTTTGACCGAATTTACGGAGGAACACGAAGCTGATATGTACTTACAGGGTGTCCCCAAATAGGTGAAACGACTCTCTCCTAAGACACAAAAAATTTTGATGCTGAAAAATGACACTTTGGGATTCAAATTTACTTAGTGATATAAAATCTAATAATAATAATGATCTTTACTTTCCATATAGACAGTAAACTGAAGAGGAATAGTCACATTTTCTTAAACCTACAAACTCTATACCTTATTTAATGGCACAGCCTTTTCTTAAAAGAGCCTAAATCATTTAATTCTTTTATTCCAGATGGCAATTTATTAAAATATTTTAAACAAATAAAAATGTGAATCGCAAGATATCTTATATCTATAAAAAGAAATGGGAAGTTCTTTATTTTTCCTAGTGCCCTTATTGTGTATATTTTCATTCAACGTGAACATATACTTATTTCTAAACATACACGGGCAGTTCTGATATAAACGCTGACACAACAGTTGAAATGTTAAAAATTTTTAAAAAACTTCTACACGATTGATCCTTAGGTATCCCAGCTATGCATTTTAAGATACGTTTTTGTGAAATAAATATGTCAGAAACAAAGGAAGAATTACCCTAAAAAACAATTCTATATCTTAATTTTGAACCCACATACGCCTGGTACTAATTGTAATAAAGTCAAAACTCTAAAATTAAAATAAGCCTGGACATAGAAACTTTTCGTACTTACTTAATTTTTCATAATAAGAAACTGTTCTTAACAATATTTTGCCCTATCTCATATAGAAAGCTGCTACTAGCGAGAAAATTTCTAAATCAAGATCAAAAGTAGCCCTAGAACATTGAAATTTTGTGTAAATACTCAGTTCTATTCTGAGAAGTTCTTCTTAGTATCATTTTGTTAAAGTTGACATTTTTCTGAATTTACAAGGCCTGCTTAATTACTCAGTATAATAATAATAATAATAATAATAATAATAATAATAATAATAATAATATTTATTTAATCCTCACAGACATATTTTTACAATGTATAGGATAAGTCAAATGTAGGGCACAAACAAACATATGTATAACACACACACACACACAATTACAAACTATAACAATAATAAATAATTAAAAATGGACAACAGTGCAACAGTTACACAGTCAAAAAATCCTTATCAAAAAATATTCATCTATGCTATAATAACATTTAGTTAATAACAGTTCCTTAACTCTGCATTTAAAGTGTATTGTATTTAAATCTTTTATGTACTTTGGAAGATGATTATATAGCTTAATACCTGCATATGAAATTGATTTCTCAAATTTATGAGTTCTGTGTCTAGGTAATACTAATAAATTTTGATCTCTTGTTGCATAATGATGCAAAGATATTTGATAAAGGAGATATTTGTTCAAATTTTCTTTGATGTATAATAAAGAGCGATATATGTAGATGCAAGGAAAACTCATAATTTTATTACTAATAAAAATTGGCCTACAGGAATCTCTAGGAGAGGCATTGAAAATAATTCTGACAATTCTTTTCTGCGACCTGAATATTCTTCCAGAGTCGGTGGCACTTCCCCACAGAACGACGTTATAAGTAAGTAAATTATAAACCAAGCTGTAGTAAATAGTAAGCAGAGAACTTTCTGGCAGTGATTGTTCAATTTTCAATATCGAGTAGTATGAATTATTAAGCCTTTTAATTAAAAAGGTTATATGTTCAGACCAACTTAAATTGCCATCTATGTATACTCCTAAAAATCTGGTGCATTTCTTTGAAGTTATAAGATTATTACAGACAGTTCCGGGGTTGTGTTGGAGAAGTGAAAATAAATACATTCGGTTTTATCAATATTAACTATACCCGTTCTTCATACACCAATTGACAAAACATTGCACCAAATTCTTAGTTAACAATTGGAGTTCATCTCGACTCTAGCAGTAACCACTAACAATGTATCGTCGGCAAAAAGTCAAGACAGTTGCATTTATATGATGGGGTAAGTCGTTTACGAATAATAGAAATATTAAAGGCCCCAACACGGATCCTTGCGGTACTCCTTTATCAATGTCATAAATCTCTGAACTTTCATTTTTAAATTTAATTTTTCAACACTAACTTTTTTTATCTCTTACAAAAGTCCTATCCGAGAATACTATTCTCGGAAAATCAGGTTGGAAATAAAAGTGTTAGACACAAACAAGATGTGTTCCAAACTTGTTCGAATTTGTTTACAGCTGCTAAAAAAAGACAAGCAGCAATACAGTTAGGCTGTGTTGGGTACCAGGACATAAAGGAAATGAAGGAAAAGAAAAAGCAGATGAGCAAAAAAAGGATCTTCTAGTATTAGAATTAGTTTTTGATAATCTTTAGTGCCAAAAAGCAGGTTCTTTATAAAATCCACCAGCCTGATCCCCAGGTTAGCAAAAATATGGAATGTTTAACATTTTCTTGCATTCCAGCACCAATCGCTTCATAGATATTGAAAATTATGAAAATTGATTGTAAAAAAAACACTTGGTAACGATGAATAACATATGCCGATCCGGAATGAAACCTTAATTTGACAAGATAATATATAAGAAATTCACTTGAATTATAATTCAATATATCGTCAATTCGTTTTTTATCTAAGCATACCTACAACGTACAACATTTGTAACTAATTATACATCGTATGAAGCACTTGGTCCTACATTATCAGTTATAATCTTAAATCATTAAGTATTCGTTTCCTATATGAAATATCTTAAGATATTTAAATGGAGAACCTGTAAAGCTCTTCGAAAGACATATTTCAGGTTTTTCC
Source organism: Monochamus alternatus (assembly GCA_037114965.1). Taxonomy (NCBI): domain Eukaryota; kingdom Metazoa; phylum Arthropoda; class Insecta; order Coleoptera; family Cerambycidae; genus Monochamus; species Monochamus alternatus. Next base: position 78,336,769 of record CM073427.1, read on the forward strand.
TGATACCTGATAAAGAAGATGAGCATGCAGGCATCTAATATTAGCATTTTATCTCTTTTTACACATAGAACGATAAATCGTGGTTACGATAAATATTTGAAGATTATTCTTTATCAGTGTCCTTAGTTATCTTAAAGCAAGCCGATGTTACGGAATCTGAATATATCCAAAGTCTTATAATCAGCACGACAAGATAATTTTATGCATCTTCTACATTTTGTAGTAAATTGTAAATGATAGAACTGCAATGTGTAAGCAGTATAGGCGCCAAGCCAAATACACGTAATAGTATCAGCAAATGATGTGTATATTTTATAATTTTGTAGCACATATTCATGTTTATAATGTTGTCCAGATGTAGCAAAATATGCGTTGCCTGAACCTATCTGTTCTGCGGGAAAATTCGAAAAAAAATTCGCGAAAAAAACCACCAATCTAGAAGTAGCGGGAAGAAACTTGCTGTAAAGTTGTCCCATAAATTTTATGTGTAGAACCTACAATAAGAACAAGAACATAGAACTTTTAATTGTAGCCTTAATGCTCTTAAATCACATTTTGAACAATATAAATAGTTTTCGAAAAAAAATAATTCTTGTTTTATTATTGTTTCTTTTTTACATTCTGCTCCCTCTTGTTCTGCAGTTGGGTGAAACCTTATAAAACAGTGTAAATCGCGTACGCGAAATGTAGCAAAGCTGCATCTAGTGGCCATTAGCTACTCCATGTTGGACTTGAGAGACCACAAGGCATTGTCTACTAAACTGATTGTTACTTTTGCTACAACATATTACCAATGAGTTCTGTCAATTATTGCTACAATCAGTTCATAAAATTGATACGAAAAATCATATTCACAATGAAAATTATTATTGAGACTTGCTACTTTCCAAATAATATAATAGGAAATTTCACATGACTTACTAGAGTAACATATATCTATCCTATTTTATTTCTGTTTATGTGAATAGGGGAGATAGAGTGAACAGAATAATGTAGCATAAATAGATATTTCTAGTTCAATAATCATGTTCGAGTTATCAAAGAAGCTATGTTTGACTCCCAGGTTGAAAGAGAAGTTTAGTTTTACCTATTCAAAATATTAAGTGTGATAATATACTGTGATACTGTGATAACTCGCATGAATATGGAAGTAGGTAGATTATATTGCATCATACTTTGATTCCAAAAAAATAGAACTTATATTATCTGTAAGTATATAGGTATTTTCCAATTTCCTCTAGTTTCGGAGGAATAAATAAGCGTGCATTCCTAAATTCTTATCTGAACAAAGTCTTACAATAATTCGCAGTTTTGTTTTTCAACTTCAAAGTGAACTGCAATGTTGGATACAAAATAGTGATCTCTAAAGCGTCTCGTAACCAGAGAATTTTGTCCTGCTTAAGTATTCAATTTAAATCAGGCCGCTTACTTCTGTCTATATTAAAAAAATTGCCTTTTTCTACAAAACTGTTAAAGGTGGGCTTTTTAATTGTCATTTTTGATATTAAAAATGTCAGTTTTTGACACGCGTGTTAAAAGTAGGTTACTTTTAACACGCGTGTTAAAAGTAAATCAAAAGCACTGGTTGCTACAAAAATTTTGGTTCATAAACATTGCGATCTGTGTGATATTTTTTGATTTCTTATTTTTATTGAGTTTAAATTTCTTCCGATTGTTTTGTAGAAAAAATATTGTATGATATACGTGTTAAAAGTGAAGTACTTTTAACACGTATATCATAAATAGCTATTTTGATATAGGTACTTTTTCCGTCCATTCCATGTACTTAGTTTTTTCCTGATTAAGCCTGACTGTTCATCTATTCTCTTTATTGCCTCCTTTAGCTCCGTTATATTTCTTACTAGGATTACAATATCATCTCTGAATGCCAGACACTGATGCATTTTATGGTATATAATGCTTAATCTATTGACTTCTATGTGTTATGACTTTTTCTAATACTAAGCTAAATAACACTGATGATAACAATTTTCCTTAGGCCCGCTACAGACTATGTGTGAATTCGCGATTCGTTATGCGCTATGCGTGATATGCGAGTAATTCGCGAATAGTGTGTAGGGTCTTGTTCGTTAAAAATCCATTCATAAAAACCCCACACGCGATGCACGAACTCCTTACAAACCACGCATCGCGAATCGCGAATTCACGCATAGTCTGTAGCGGGCCTTACCTCAACTTGTTTTTTTAATCAAACACTCCCGTGGTTCCTTTATTTTCTTTTACCAATTCTCTGACTTCCAGTTTTTCTAAAATCCTAATAATAGTTCTTTTATTTTTATTTTGTCGTAGGCTTGTTTTTAACCTACCAATAGTACTAAGCTTGGTGTTAACGCAATTCTACAGATAAATTGATATTTCCGTGGTTGCCAGACTTTGGAATTGACTGTTTGCTTAATTTTATGTAAACTGAAATGCCCTCACTAAACTTTGCTATTAGATCGTAAACCGTTGACTTGTTCCTCTTCTGCAAAAGCAATGGAAATACGTGAACTGCACTGAAAAAAAGGTCAGCAACTTTACAAATTTACTTTGTAAGAATATCCTTATAATTGTCTTAAAATAATTCTAAAAATAATAATGATATTACACTGACACTTGTAATTTTACAAGAAAACTGCCAATATACAATAAAACCGTAAACTTCCTATGTAATTATAATATAATTTGTACATTTATAGAATATATTGTAATACATTTACAATCAACAATGTGAAATCCATTTTTACACTGTAAAATTACTGAAAATACCAAATTTGCTATATAATTGACTGTAAAAATATCCCTAATGTGTATGTGAAGGTTTAAAACGCGCTAACCTAACTTAACCGTTGAGAGCGTTGGGTGGTGACGCCTCATTATTCTTGCTTCATTTCGATGAATGCAGCGTGTACCTAGGACCTAGGTACTTACATAATTAATTTAGTGAGTAGTGACTAGCAATATAAACATATCTAGAGTGATAAATGAGTGTTTTTAGTACTATAAATAGTTTTGTCTAGTGCTTGTTTAAACATAACCTCAATGACATTAAGAACTAATAGGTATGTAAGTTATACATAATTATTGAAACAAAGAAACATTGCATCTACAAAAATTGGGTACCCCACTGTTGTTTTGTTCATATTACATAATATATAAAAATACAATATTTTCTATTATATATTTTCTATTATATTATATTTTATACATATTTGATGAACAGGAGAGGATTAGCATGATTTAAGTTCTGGGTATCTACTTATTCTCTATGCACATTTATATAATTAATATTACTTTTTAATAGTTAGTATAAGATCATAGATTTCGTTTGAATATTATAAAATGTTAACTTTAGTTCTACGAATATATTTTTACATTATTATATGTCTTGTATAAAGTTAAGTGTTCTATTTTGTACAAATAATCTAAAAGTGTAGGTACCAAATTTTAATAAAAAATTGCTGTAAAACCATATTTTATTACTTCAGTACCTGTACGTACATGTATTTATAAGCTAAAAAATAAGCAAAGGGCACTTAGATATAAGATATAATAAAGCTGTAACTACTAATTAGCTAACTGAGTCGTAATCGGAGTACAAAATAGCTATTTATATAATCAGTTAGGAGAAGTACGGTTTTGTGTAACAAATGTTTTTTACACAATTTGTCCAAAAATTTTAATTATAAATTTAAAAAGGATTATTCTGCTGATTTTAAGGTATACATCGAGGCTATAATAGAAATAAGTATTATTTTCAACTAAATGCGTCATAAATTCGAAAGTACTTAATTTTTTGTATATAAATCTGAAAAGCATATAGAAAACAAATCTATTGGTTCGAAAATGTTTGACTTCACTGGGGATATCATATCAAAAATTCAATATTACTATTATGTGTATTTGTTAACATTAGAAGCAATTGACATTCATGTTACTTAGGTTACTTAATATGAGTATATTTTTCTTTTGAAATAACATTCTGATGCAGTGAGGCTATTGAGAAACTCACGGAAAAGCCTGATATGTTACTTAAGGTAAGTAACAATAGTTAATTCCTTACGATATTTAAATTTTTCTCATTTAGGCATATTAATCTATTAGTTATAAATGAATTGCTATTCAGATTTTTTTAGGGATCTAGGCATGTCAAAGCACTGTTAGTGAATTCGAATGTTGTAAACAAGATGACCTGTGTACGAGTTAGGTCAGTTTCGACACTTTTAAGAGGTTTCTTTTATTCTCCGAAAAGATAGTCCAAATGTCACGGCAATATTTTTGAGAAAAATTGAATAACGAAAATTTTATTTCGATATCTTGATTAGTTTTTATATAGCATTTTTTTAATTTTAGGCCTTTTCTATGATGCCCAATGTTACATACGTATGATGTTTCATTAAAACATATAGCAGCGGAAAACTAGAAGTTATAAAAAAATATTCCTCAAGCCATTATATACTACACATAGAGAAAAAATGTCTTTACAATGTATAAATATTAATATGATAAGTAGAAAAGTTACCACAGAAAACGACCAAAATTTAAAAATATCAAGTAGGTATTTCTTAAACAAATCAAAATATCGAAATATGATTCTCGCTATTCAACTTTTCTCAGAAATTAAGCTCTAAATATCTTGGCTATTTTTTTCTGTGCTTTCGGAAAATAGAAGAAACCTTCTATACCTAAGTGCCCAAATTGGACCATCCTGTACAATAAATAAAAAAAATTACATTGTAGTCATAAAATAAAATGTATTATTACAATGTAACTATACAACTGCCTGTAAAGTTGCTTTGTAATTTTATAAGTAATTGTGGAAGTTACATTGTAAAAATACTTTTTGTATTGTAAAATCACAAAGTAATATTACAATTTCAAAACCTAAAATTACACCACAAAATAAATTTACAAAGTAATTTTACATTTTATTTGTAAAGTCACAATCGATAAGAAAATTACAGCAATAATGAGTGGTAAATAAATTGCCATCTATTTTAACTGTAATTATTTTTTACAGTGTGTCCGATACTGTATAGTTTGCTGCAAAAAACGACGGCTTATTCGAGAAAGAAGTAATATAACTATGTTATGACTTGCGTTCAATGTAACCATCCTGTCTTACGTATTTATACAAATTTATCGAACTATTCATGCGAAAAAAAATTCGTGACAAGATCATTTGCGAATGCCAGACACTGATGCCTTTTATGATATATAATGACTGATATATTGATTCTTGCATCTCTTACGACTTTTTCTAATACTAAGCTAAATCACTGATAATGGATTTCCTTGCTTCAACCCGTTTTTTACTTCAAACACTTCCGTGGTTCTGCTTTTTACTATTACTCTATTCTCAGTCTTTTTCAAGATTAGGCATATCATATTCCTTATCTTCTTACTGACTTCAAATTTGTCTAAAACCTTACACAGTGTCTTTTTATTTTGCCATAGGTTTGTTTATAGTCTACAAATAGTACAAAGATTAGTGTTGAGGCAATCAGACCTAGAAATTGATATTTCAATAGTTGCTAGACTTTTAAATTAATTGATTGCTCAATTTTATGTAAACTGAAATGCCCTCGCTTAACTTTGCTGTTAGATCGGAAACCGTTACAACGTCGCATCTATAGTCGTCATTGTCTATTGACTTATTTTGTTCCTCTTCTGCAAAAGCGATAGAAATATATTAACTTTCTGATACTGTATGGTTTCCTGTAAAAAACAAAAACAGCGGCTTATAGAGAAAGAAGTGATTATTTGAATATCTTTAAACTATGTTATGACTTGCTTTCAATGTAACCACCCATGCTTCCTACAGACTATGCGTGAACTCACGATTCGTGATTTGCGATGCGTGGCTTGTATGGAATTCGTGCATAGGTTTTATTACTAGACTTTTAACGAATAAGACCCTACACACTATTCACGAATTCCTCATAAACCACGCATCGCACCTTACGTATTTGTACGAATAAATCTACCGAACTTTCCCTACGAAAAAAATCGTACGAACTCGTATCTAACGTTAGTGCAACCGCTGCCGTAAAGCATCCCCTCCGAATAAATTGGTCAGATTCGATCTGCCCGCTTGAACAGCTCGGACAGTGACAGCCACTATCCGCTGGCCGCACAGCCGCTATAATTCTAGATCCTAGATAGCTTTGCGTAAGCGGGCCATAGTGGGGAAGTCGGTGGAGAGAGGAGAGCACGTAGAGAGGAAGTCGCGAGATTTGTGCATCTCATTAGGCCCGGATTAATGGGGTTTTGGAGACTGTACCGGTCGGCCTGCCCTCGGTACGTTCATTGGTCGAGCGGCCGCGACGACGGACTGCCCGACCAATAGCGGCCGGCCTCAATTATTCCCCTTTATTTTGTTTTAAGGTCACCCGGTGTAGAAAATGGCTGAATGGCTCGCTATATGTATAATCATACGTTTAATTCCCGACGACGCGGTCCTCGCTTATTCATGGTGGGGCCATTACCATAAGCGAATTAATCTGTATGCTGATGAGGGATTTTTAATAGTTCGATATCTCGACGGCGATGCTAATTTGTTTACTTGATAATTTGTTGCTGTTGTTGGATGTTGTCTCATGGTTACGGCGTTGTTTATTTCCTTCTTGGTACCCAATTAATATTTATAACTAGACCCTGGGCACTTTAAGGACATGCCAGAGGCGGACTTCAGAGTATAATACATATCGAAAAATATGTGACGGTTTTAAATGTTTTAAAGTAAAATTATTTAAAACCTCTATACAACTCCATCTAAAATTATAGACAGTTGAATGACCTGTAAATATAACGTATGTACTTACTCTAAAACATAGATGTACGTGTTACCTACTTTTCTGAAAAGGTTACAAATAATCAGTAAATATTGGTAACTATACATCGAAAAACTATTTTTTCACAAAAAATTCAATTTATTTAAATATAATTTATTCTTGGGAAACAAATCTTTTTTGGTGTACTTCAGCATCACTTTTATGTCAAAAATAAATTGATTTATTTTCAATTTTATGACGAGTATTTGTCTAAATGAATCAAATAGTTACTCCATTTCAACATCTTGTAAAAACTTATTTTAAAAAATGATTTTCAAATAAATATATTTTCTTTTTCTTTCATTTCTCTAAACAATGTATAAAAAAACGTTTTGAAATAAAAACGTAAGTTAAGCGTTTATTTAATTGAAAAATGTATATGTTGGGGTGCAACAAAAAGACGAAGTTTGTAAACCCTGTGGGGTGCAGCAGCTACAGTCGGTGTTGCTAACTGGAATCACACTGTAGCCTCATCTTTTGTGAATATTTTGTTTTTTTAATCACGACATTATCTCTGTTTTTATTGGAGATACACTGTTTTAAATCGAACGCCTCGGAAAAAGGTTTCGCAGGCAGAAATTTCTACGTGTAAATAATCAAGGCGGAAATGGATTGATTGTTTGAAATATGACAATTAAGAGTTTTTCAACGGTTGTCAAATTAAAAAAGTGCCACTATCTGCGACCGATGTTGTTGATCTGTGAATTGCACTTCAGGAAGAATTTGATGTAATTCCACAAGGATCTGTTACAAACCTTATTGATTCGATTGAATGAAGCCATTTTGAAGCGAGGAGGCCCTTTTTCAAATTCAATTGTTTTCACATTAATCTACGTTTTGACGTTTATTTGACGTGTTTTTTTCCGAGGTGTTCGTTTTAAAACAGTGTAGCTCCAATAAAAACAGAGATAATGTCGTGATTAAAAAAGCAAAATGTTCACAAAAGATGAGGCTACAGTGTGACTCCAGTTAGCAACAGTGACTGTAGCTGCTACGCCCCACAGGGTGTTCCTAATTTCGGGAAAAAACTTCGTCTCTTTGTTGCGCCCCGTATATGCTCAAATTAGATTCGGAATAAAAATTTCCGACATAGCATCCGTTCCTGAGAAATCAATGTACAATTTAAAAAAAAGATCATCAAAGCCAACTTTAAAATTTGGACTAGCTTTTAGTGACCGGTTTTTTTTGCCGGTGAGTGTAGTTCAGCTAAGTTATTAAGGTTAAAACGGTATGCTGATTTACTAAAGTACATCCTGTAGATCTACATACAAATTGACGAAAATGTCAAGCGCACACCAACAGAAATGCGCAGAACGAAATTACTGCGCTACTACTTTTATCGTAATACCAAATTAGTTGGCAATTTACCGGGTAAAAAAGACAATCGAGCATCACAATGAGAGCTAATAAAGATGTCAGACGTCCGTCAAGTGCAGAGTTGCACTGTGAGACCGTTAGCCCAAAATGAATGAACAAAATGAACGAGTGTATGATCACACGTTGGAACAATAGGACGGGTTACAGCGTATAATACTTTCTTATTCCGTTGACTTCATCTGGAGATAATTTTAATGACTCATTTTATTCATATTTCGCAGCGTCCGCTACAGGTATATACCTATATGTTTTATGATGTAAATATAATTAATTGTTAATGGATTTGAATAAATAGGTAAGCCCCATTGTTTTATCGGGTACGTAAAGTGGATTTTCATATTTCATTCATGCGATTAATTTATAGATATAATTATTAGAGTGGTTTATTAATATTCAAGCGAATCAATTTGTTTTTTTTTTTGAAGCAGCTTTTTCAAATAAATCATCTCGAGTTGCATCGTTAATTATTTAACAGTTGTCTAAAGATTAATCATTAGTATATAGTCGATATAAAGTCATTTGGCAGACTGGCTGTAAAACATATACAAGGTGCACTTTAAATAAGTACAAATATTTTAATTAGCAGTACAATTCATTATGTGGAACACAATTAATAGTTTTTTTTACAAAAGAAAATCAGGAATAAAGAACTCAAATTTTTAATAAATTTAGTGATGTTTCAACAAAACACTTGTTGAGGACCGCTGACTTCACTCCGATATTAAGGCTTTCATAAGTCATGGTATTGTAGATGGGTTGGATGTGTATTCCATAGTGTTGCTAGTGTTACACTAATGTCTTGAAATCTAATTATTTTTTTTTTAAATAAAGTACGCTTCAAGAAAGTTCATAACTAGGGTTTTTTAAACTTAAGGGAATGATTTGTGTCTCTTTCTAACAGTACACAAAAGTATTAACTTGTGAAATGTGGATAACTGTATAAACTGTTATTCAACAAGTAGGTAAGCTTTTATGCACGTTTATGTATAATTTTTGAAATCATCGAATAACTTCCAAAATAATTTAATTGGTAGTATCGAATTTTCAGAAATACAATTTTTAATCGTTTATGGAAAGGCCAACCCTTACACACCTCCCCACCTCCCACCTATGCAATACCTGTCCGTCCTTATTTAGATGAGCTGTTCCCGAATCGTTGGATAGGGAGAAGAGGGCCGATTGAGTGGCCAACCCGATCGCCTGATTTGACACCCCTAGATTATTTCTTGTGGGGATACTTAAAAAGCAAAGTATACCTTACTAGACCGGTTAATTCAGAAGATTTAAAAGCAAGAATTCGTCAGCAGGTACATCGTATACCTCCTGAAGTAATTGATTGATTTAATTTAGTTGATTTTTTTACATAATCATTATCATTTTCAGTATTGTGAAAACTAAATTTTAAAATCTTCAAACATTATTTTCTTGAAATTTTTGTTATGTAACACCATAATTTTTCATGATGTGCGTATGTAGACTGACACGCTCTTTCAAATGGAATGGCCAAAATTGGGGGTTGCTATTTAAAAAAATTGCCGATGACGTCATATCTCGAACAACGATGACGTCACAAATGTGGGTCGTATGTCAAAAAATGCCTTTTTTTAAAAACAAAATCGACGTGCCAGGGGATGTTTTCGAAAACTTCTCAATTTAAAAAATAATGAATTTATTCGTTACTTTTCCAAAGCACCTATACACTAACTTGATTGAAATTTAAAATTTTAAATATATTGTTGTACTTGACTTATACGACTTCACCTCAGTTAATTATAAATTAACTAGAATTGAATATAATCGAAATCGTAACGTAAATTATTAAACTTTGCTACGCATGCGGTTCGGTGATGTAAGCCGTTGAATCGAGAGAACTTGTAACATAGTTTCGACACAGTAAAAATTTGAAAGGTTCTCAAGTACCGTAGAAGGACTTAAACTGGACAGGGCATTATAATAAATAAATTGCCACATTTTATAATACGGACGAACGAATGGGAAATACTGCAAATATAGGCATTGAGAGATTTGTCTCCTGATATCAATATTTAGGATAGTCGGTGCTGTAGTATATTAGTAGTGCTGTAGGTACTGTAAAAGAATAACACACATTTGAATACACTATAACACAATCCTGTGTTAATCGAAGTCCACACAGGATTGTGTATATTTTTACAAATTTCTCTATAACAGTGTGTTAATATAGGGTAGACCGGGGATAAAAGTGCCATTTTTAGTAAATGTGTTTTTAAAAAAAGTTTTTCTTTTTCTTTGTCCTTTTAGTGGTTTTAACTTTAAGATATCAAAAATTATATGACACAAAGACTTAACATAATAAAAAAACCGGTAATATCACCTTTTATGGTTTCTGGTAGATGGCACATTTTACTCCATACATGGGGTAGGAAGTGACGCCCACGGGGTAAGTTGTGTCATGATAGAATAGATAATACGTAGGTAAAGGTGCTTTTTAATGCGTTCAAATAAAAGCGTATAACATTTTTAAAACGTGAACAACTGAACAGCCAAATGTTAGGTAAATAATAAAAAGTTTATTAGTCCATGTCACTGTCACAGTTAACGCAGACAAACAATTTTGAGTCACCCGTAACACATTTGTCGTGAGCCCATTATTTGCAGGATCTACATTGCACCCATTCCTCTGAAGGTAAGCTCTGTGAATATGAATCGCAACATATTAGGCAAAGGCAGCCATCTTCTGAATCGGTTGAGGACTCTGAGTCATGCTTATTTTTGCTTGAGAAAACTTTCCGAGTATCGGTGAGCACAGCTGTATATCTACGTTTTCTGCCTTTTGTCGATCCCATTCGAGGTCCCGCCTTAGGAAGCGGTTTTACTATGTGTGGAGAGAATGTTTGTTTTCCTGGCAGATTATCAATGTTAGATGGTCCAGGTACTGGATTTTAGGCATTGCCTATGTTCTTTGAACATTCTTTATGTGGACTATTTTCACTAGGAAGGTTTTGTTGAGAATAGTCATTAGGAATGTGCTGTTGAATATTTGACGGCTTGTCATTCTCTAAAAGTTGATTGCCCTGATTGTAATTTCCGTTAGGAGGAACTGGCCGATCGGTGACATATGCTGGAGCAAAATCAATATCTGAGAATACGTCCTGATTATAAGGAAATATGCCACTCTTTTTAAAGACATTTACAATATTGTTAGGACACATCGCTAGGGGGTAAGCTGAATTGACAATTGATGGAATATCATAAATTGTGATATTCTTTCCGCCATTATTTCTCATACAGGCATCTTGCGTAGAAGACAGGTATCTCTTGAATGGGTCGTATATATCCACATCCAACGGTTGCAGACGGTGCGAGCAATGGGGCGGAAAAGATAATAAAATAACGCCATTATTTTTCGCCAAATTTAAAACTGATATGGCCAAATGCGAATTATGGTTGTCCAATAACAGAAGGACTGGTGATTGCTTTGTCGGTTTCACATGTTTAATGAAATGCTTCATGACATAAGAAAACTATCTTCCGTCATCCAACCGGATGAGTTTGCTACCAACACTGTCAGGTGGTCCACTCCGAATAAAATAATCTTTATAATTCTTTCGGGGAAATAATAACATAGGGGGTATACAAACTCCACTTGCAGAAACTGCTGTTGTTAGTGTAATATTTGTTCCCCTTTCACCTGAAGTAAGAGCACCGACTTGCCTTGACCCTTTCACCCCTACAATCTTTGGATGTTTCAAGACTGTTGAAACTCCTGTTTCATCTGTATTCCATATAGAGGAAGCAGTGAATGAGTAGCGCTACAAAACATTATATAATTTGTCGAAAAAATCAATTACGTTTTTCTTATTAAAAGATGTTGCCCTTCCCAAACTCGTTGCTTCAGGTGTTCGAATGGAAAGTTGTGGATTTCTTTTTACGCTGCAAACCAGTCAGCACCTGCTTGTTTGTTATGTCGCCATGAGTCTGGCATATCTTTTTTATATTGGACTGCACACTCATATGCTAGACGACGCACCTCTTTTGGGGTTAAATCGAAGTATATTTGTGTAGACTGTGTCAAATATTCATTAAGTGCTGTTTCTTCCTCGTCATTAAAACCCTACGTGCTGATCTATAGCCAAAGGTCGTGTTTGGATCGGTGTTACGGCGTTGTGCCATGTTACTGCTATCTTCATAAGTTCATCACGCCTAAAAGCCCCAGCGACTCCCATTATCATCACTGCTTTCATCATAATATAGGTTTCATCGGGGGCTTCCTGCAGGAATTTGTTCATCTCTTCTCTGGTAAATACCTTTGATTTTTTCGCATGATGTCCAATATTTTTCTTCTTTAGAAATGCTACTAACTTCTTAAATTGCGATATATCGACACCATTATTTAAGTTGATCGTACTTCTCCGCTTTCTTCTCATTCAACCATTTCCTGAAGGCATCATAGACTATTTCATACCTTACCTTTGATTTTGTGGGAATTAATGACCCACAACCTATTTGATACGATTCTTCAATGTCCGAATCTACCTTTGAATCGTCTTTATCAGCCATTATAAACACAGTTTTAACAACAAAACACAAAATTGTTCAAACTTCAAATTGTTTTTTTGGTTTCCAACAAAATAAATTCAAAACACGCTAATAGGCCACGCCATTTCAGCAATCAAAATAATATTTTAATTGTTTTATTTGACAAATGCGATTGTGCGAAAAACGATGTACACTATACGGTTGTTAAGTAATAGTCTAATTATACTATAATTTTATTGTATCTATAATATATATTAATTACACAAATCATATTGTTTTAGTTTTTATGAGATTATTAAAACATTATAATTTAGTTCAAATACACAAGAGTTTTCTAGATTATTTCAAGATTAGTTAAATCATAAAAAACAAAACGAAAAAACGTTAAACAAAAATGTGGATAATAGGAATAATAATAATACGTTTTAGTTGTGTTGTTAACGTGTAGTAGACAAACATATACGGTTTATTAATAAGGACTTTTTGTGGGATATTCGTAAAACAGTAAGTATAAGATTATATTTTGTTACGTGTGCACTTGCAGTTTCTGCCTATTTATATATTATACAATTCATAAATATCATAGAAACTGAAACAATACGTTGTTTAGACGTTTACATCAAAATTACACCATTACATGTGTCTCACCATACAACATATTTTCAAACGTATTACCTTTGACAGTAAAAATAGTAATTGCTTACAACAGATATTAACATTAGTTGTAGTTACTTTAATTATAAATTTACTGTAACTAAAATTCGAGTTAAAAATATTTATTTTCACACAGACCTTAGGTACGTATATCTATAAATATTTGCAAAACATCAAGAAATATACGCTGATATTTCAAGAATAATTATGTAGTATTTTCAGCGAAAATATTCAACATATTTCCTAATCGAATAAAATATTTACATTGCAATACACTTTTAGATGATGGATGAACAATACACTTTTACAAAGAAGGATGGATAATTCATAATTAGAGGATAGATGAACAAATTTCACTAAAAATACATTCATACACAGAAGTTGCTCCTGACAAGGCTTTCTTAACTATTTAGAAATAAAAATGTGTGTATTTGTTATTGAATTCTAATAAAATCTACCATATTTTTAATAATTTGTTAGTAAGAGATATCCTGCATATTATATTGTGTAGTTTAAACGGGTATTTCTGTACATTTTAACAAGCAGAGACTTTTTTCCATGACATTAAAAGTAAAAACTTTTCCCTCTTTTCAACTTCGTCTGTCAATACACTTTCCATATGGCTAAAAATCATATAATACATTTTTAAATTCGATTTGTTACACTATCCAGGTTAAACAAAATGTAAATATTTGGAGTTATTGATGAACTCTTTGGTAGGTATATACATATTTTTAACATGCTCAATTTTTTATATATTATCTACTCAGTAAAATTACATATCTAAATTTTATAATTCCAACCTAAAATGACAATGTAATCAGTACAAATCATAGTGATGCAAATTTACTATAAAATTCAGCATAATAGTTGTAAAATCACATAAGATAATATGGAATTTTATCCATATGTATTTCTATAAAATTACAGTGTACTTATGTCACAAATTGCCAACGTGAAGTTATGTGAAATTACAGACAAATTTTTGTCAGTGTATTGTCGTTTTCGAGAAAGTCCGTTCTTATCTCTCACTTTCCCCCAGATCTGGGATAATTCCGAGAGCAACAAAAGAACAAACAGATCGGTATTTGTTGTGTTAGGTTATGTTTTAAGAATTCTCGGCGCGATATGCCGCGGTGGGTACATCCAGTCGAGGTGTAGGTAAGCTTAATATTCTTTTTCCGTTATTGTAAGTCAGTGTGTCGCCTCGGCCGGATGTTGGCACACGTGACTGGCAAGGGTTCGTGTCTTGACTTGGCGATCGGGTCCCGAAACCCCAACCCGCTGCCTTATCTGCGGATGTACGTTTTTAATAAAATATTTAAATAACGAGGAATGCTTAGACTAGACTGCCACCACTTAATATGGTAATTTTGCGCCTCTTTATGAATAAAGTCGTCTTATTATCGGGACGATAATCAAGGTTGTTTGTCTGATTTCTTCTGATGCATCCGCTATATACGTTCGAAAGATAAGTGAATCCTTCAAATAACATTGGAGTCCCAAGTTAAACAACTTCGTGACCTCAGCCTGCCCATCACTCTTTCAAATCTTATGCTTCGGCCATGTAACAAATGATATCGCATTAATAACAATAATTAAATTATCAATATCCATCAAAATATAAATATTGCTCTTAGATCACCTAAACCAGTTTGGTGTGGTATAAAAATATTTCGCTTCAAACAGTTCTGTTAAGATTTACTCTTTTTTTATTACAAAATTTTTCATAATTTAATTTTATTTACATAGGTACATATTTTTTAGCATTAAATAATTATTATTTCCGTCGATCGATATTAAAGCCGTAGCTTTAGTAACAGCTGTCAAGCACTAAAGTGTTACAATTACTGCTTAGGTATTTCATTTTTACTGCAACTGATTTTTTTTATTTTATTTATGGACACTTGTTGAAACTTGTTTTGGTATTTTCCCAAATGTATGAATAACTATTAATTGATTATATGCTTTACCATCTGAATTTTTTAAAAATCTGTTACTATTCTATTTGTGTAGGTCTTGCGGTACTATATTTCCGATATATTCGCTTACAGTAAAGGATATTTTTCTCTTTGTTTTTGTAGTAGCGTATCTGTTTAACTTGACAGTAAAGTAGATTTAATGCCTTGGCTGCTTTAATAGACTCGGCTGTTCCTGTATTCTACTAACTAGTTAAACAAATAACTATGATCAATGCAGAATTAAATACTTTTTCAATGGGTCACAAAATGATGTTTTTTAAATTATGTATTTGATTTTGTTCTGGTTAAAAGGCCAAAAGAGTTAAGGCATTATACACTGAGAAAACAAACTGATTTGAATAAAGCAGATTACATTCGATAATTGGTGTAGTTGGCTGCAGTGTAAATTTGTTATAATCAAATGACTTATTTGACCAATTATACATAAACAAATTAATCGTATATCCATTAAAATAAAATCTATTACAAATTAACATTGTAATTTACTTAAATATTTTATGTGCAGCTACAATAACATTAACAACTGATACATTTGTCTCAATGAGGTCGAAGCTCAAAATGCCCATCTTTAGGCTCTACGGCTATTTTTAGTGGCAAAAAACGGCCAAAATTCTTTTTTTTTTATGTAGGAATATGTCCATGTCTAATTATATGTGTATAAGTCTCATTGAGACTTTTGATCAGGGGTACAAAACGAACATTTTCCCAGCATTACACATGATATTTAAAAAATCAGGGGTACAAAATGAATAATTTCCTATCATTAAACATGATATTTAAAAAAAATTAATTTTGGCCGTTTTTGGCCACTAAAAATAGCCGTAGAGCTTAAAGATGGGCATTTTGAGCTTCGACCTCACTGAGACTTTCGATCAGGGGTACAAAACGAACACTTTCCCAGCATTAAACACGATATTTAAAAAAATGAATTTTCGCCGTTTTTGGCCACTAAAAATAGCCGTAGAGCCTAAAGATGGGCATTTCGAGCTTCGACCCCATTGAGACTTTTGTTCAGGGGTACAAAATGAACAATTTCCCAAATTTTCAGCAAATTTCACCGGAAGACCGTTTTCCATATAAAATGTGCGAGGTCCTTTTAGTTTTTGTACCAAATATATAATAACACAAAGTACAATATCTTTCGCGGTGGATTTATGCTTCAAGTATTTGCCTATTCGTATTTGAAAGCTAATTACACTTAATCTGACATTTCTTGCTTCGTCCACGTGTAGTCAATTTGGACGCATAGTTATGTCGACGTTTGATGAATCAGTCTTCCGTTTCACTTCTTCGAATACATATCCAAACTTCCTCAAGTAGACATGCAAGAATATCTGTACAGATATTATCACATTGCATGAACAGATCCTCTTAGACTAATGGAAATTGCAATTATTAATCATTTGAGAAGTGAAATCAGTATTTTTTATATATTTTTAGGTATTAACAAGACAGTAGTAAATAAAAATAAAAAAAAAATAAAAAAATATATGTTAAATATTCATTGTATTTATTTTTCAAATTAAAACAAATAACTTAATAAGAAGTCAGACGGCATAATTTTATAAATATCTCAAGTGAAACCCTCTATAAACAAATAAATAAGTTACGTTGAATAATACTGTTAACTTCACTACATCACCACTAATAATTATGGTAATGTTAGAAACGGAGAATAAACACCTGCTTGCTTTAACTCCCCGTATTTCTGCACGAATGAAGTTGGGATTCACACAAATGAAGTTCATAAGTATAAAATAAAATGAATCCACTAGTGGTAAATTGTCTCATTGTACTTACACAAAACCTGCCTCCGTCATTGTGAAATTTACACAGCATTATCTGCACAGTATTTACACTATCTACGGCCAAAAATTGACACAAAAACGCAAAATGACAGGAAACAAGCACCTGTTTATATCATCAACACTGTAACCTGCACCTGCAGGTATCTACGGAAGCATAAACCTCGCTGAACGCGTTTTAGACCACGTGGCTTTGTTTATATTCCATGGCAATTAATATTTTAATTATTATATAATTATTTCCGTCAGACACATATTCTGATATACACTGCTCCACAAAAGTTAAGGAAAAAAAGTTAAGGCAAATATCGAGATTTCTTTTAGAGGTTTACGTTTTTTGTTTTCCAAATGCTTCTAGATAGTAAATTACCTGAGTGGTTCTTTTGCTCATCATTGAGTGACTTTTTCAGTTTTCTTTTAGTTCTTATCTTTGGTCTTTTTAAGAATTTTGGATCGGTCGTTGTTTCGAATTTATATGGTCAACTTTTATTCAATACCTACACATTTTGTTTTGCAATAATGCCTAGACGTAAACTGAGTGCAACTAAAGCCAATAGGGCCATTGAAATGATCGAGGCGGGATGCACTCAGAGAGAAGTTGCTAACTTCTTTCAGGTCAGTGAAAGCGTAATTTCAAGGCTTGTGAGAAGCAGGAAATGTTGAAAGACCGAAGAGTGGACGCCCAGGATCCACTCTTGCACAAGACCAGTTTCTGACAGTATCTACCCGTATGGAGCCTCTGATTAGGTACTTGCCGGATCATGCATCAGTGACTTTTAAGCGCTTCTGGTGTTGCGGTTTCAATTAAAACTGTTTATACAAGACTGCGAGATGTTAATCTACGTTCACGACAAGAGAAGAGAAGGGTTCCACTGACACAAAATCATATGCGACTTCGGTTGCAATGGGCGAACACGTGAATTGGAATGATCAATGGAGGTCTGTATAGTTCGCAGACGAATCGAGATCTGGACGGTCTTCGGATAGTCGACGTATTCGAGTATGGACCCTTTCCTTTGGTACCCAAAAATCGTAGAGCCATCCAGGAAGTTCATCCATGTAGAGGTGGTACAGTTGCTGTTTATGCTTAATGGAAACATGAATGCACAGATCTATGTCGAACAAGTCGTCAAATGTCGTTCATTTGTTTCACGCTACAATTAGGCCAAATTTTGTATTTCTCGGCGATAATGCGCGACCTTATGGTGCGAGAATTGTTGCCGATGCCCTGGATTACATGGTATTCCTCACTTGGCACTGCCGCCTCTCTCGCCAGACCTCAATCCAATTGAGCAGGCATGGGTCCAACTACGAAGAGCCTTAGATTCGCATCAACCACCCCCACATACACTTCAGGCACTCAGAGGGCTTTTACCACGCCTGCGGCAAGAAATTGATCAAGACTACTTCAACAACCTGATAGACAGTATGCAAAGGACATATCCTGAATGTTGTATTAGAATCAAAAAATGAGAATGCTTTCGAAGAAGGACTCGTATAAAAGAGTAAACATTCAAGATGGCATATCAAAAATATTTTTGAACAAAAGTTGTCAACCTTTAAAAGAAACCCAAGATTTATGAACTTCCTTAACATTTGTAGGGAGAGTTTATTTTCTAATATAAAATTCAGATAACTTCCCCATTCATCTAAAAACCAACTATTTTCATGCTGTGTCATGAAATACGTTTATTGTAGAGCATAAATTACAGAATTAACATCTTGCGCCTTGAAGTTGAATCTATTCCACGCGAGTGTAAAAAAAATCCGCGAAAAACCTTAATCCGCCGTGCGACGCCGCACTGAATACCGCCCATTGTAATTCAGGATCGGCACCGAGTTGTGTTAAATTACAATTTTGTCGCCATTTACGCCCGTCCCACGCGGCCGATAAACGCGAAAATGATTAACGGTGGTCCAAACGAACGTAGGCAGATCATGCATCGCGTACTGTCCGTGGTTTTTATATCGCGCTCTGTGACACTGCGCCCGAGTACAGTAAGCTTCGTTAAGGAATTATAAACGGTCGCCTGCCTGCCCCTAGTTGACCGGATTATTCATATTTATTTCGTATTTGTGCGGCGGTGACGAAGCGTTTCGCGTCGGGTCGATTGTTCCGATTCGAAAACTGGGATGGGACCGCAGGCCGGACATACCTTTATATTAAATTTGAAGATTAAAATACTGCTGCGACGCACCACTTTTTCATACAGGGTGTTGGAAATATGAGTGGCTCTATTTTGCTGTATGATAAATTGCATCAAATAAAACATAAATGACTCATGGTACTAAAAAGTTCCATTTTACATTTTTCCAGTAACATCTTGCGAACGGTTTCTTTGTTGGCGTTTAAATCGTCAGACAACGCACGAATGCAGTACGAGAGGTGACGGGAGCTTGTTCATGTGGATCGTCTTCTACCGATTCACGCCCCTTCTTGAACGGTACTTCCAAAAAATACACATAAAACACAAACCAAAGGTGCTATCGACCTTGGACTGAAACTAAAAGAAAGGCCCTTCCTCTCTAGAAAAACGTTTACGAACGATGCAGTGTTGCCAGTTTCCGAGTTATAACTAAATTCCTGGAACTTAATTGCCACACATAAACGAAAACAAATCAGTACGATTATTCTTAAAATTTAATAAAGGCAAGTGAGTTAATCAAGTGGTAGGAATGAATGTTATTGTTAAAATACCAAACGATATATATTGCTAATTATTTTAGCCTGTGATATTTATACACAGGGCATTGCTTTCGTCGAACATTGGTTACACTGGGGATGGAAGAGTTCTACAGTTGCAAAAGAATACATAGGTAACATCAATGAAAAAAATAGAAACAAGTAACTAGTAAATTGGAATCCTATTACCCAAGAAATAAATGATTTATAGCAAAATAACTACTACTTTCTTGGGCCTATAACTTCTTAAGAAACCAAGATGGTACTAATATAAGTTGTTTTAAATCACGTTATAT
Source organism: Monochamus alternatus (assembly GCA_037114965.1). Lineage (NCBI taxonomy): Eukaryota > Metazoa > Arthropoda > Insecta > Coleoptera > Cerambycidae > Monochamus > Monochamus alternatus. The sequence goes on from CM073427.1 coordinate 78,356,917, forward strand.
TTGTCCAAGAAAGCTTGTCTTAAAATGTGGCCTATTATTTGGCAAACACCCTGCATACTGACACAGATTTAGTTACTTAAATAGAGAATTGGCTAGATACCCGCCGGCAGTCTTCAAAATATTTATACAAAGTGCATAACCATCAATGGGGTCCGTTCAGATTGTATCTAACCAGCTAGTCACGGACGTGTAATGGGCCTCCGCAGGGAGTACCCTCGAGTGTTAAAAGCTAAATATTCGATGATTCTTAATTTTTTTATGCGATTGTAACAGAATCGGTTCAAGGGGTCAGGTGGATTCGCCTCGTAACAACCGTGTCAGTGATGTCGAACAAGTTACCTTGAGGAATATTGGTCGAAGAAATTCAATAAGCGAAGATGTCTTGTCATTATATTTCAATGATGAAATTAGTTGTCAAGTCAATATTAAAGTTTGTAATTATTAGAAAAATATTAATAACGAAATTAAGATCATTTTTTACAAGGTGTTATTTAGAAAAAATAAATCTCACGAATCCTTAACAGAATTTCAATAAAATTAGAGTTTTTGCGTACACATAAATTAAGATCTTTCAATTGGTGAAATTGTAATTGTTTTATCATCAACCAGTGGCGCAAAATTGGATAGTATGACCCTTTTTTATATATATATCGTTTACGACATTGATTTTGTTATTGTGGTTATTCGCATATATTCAAAGTTGAATATCAAAGGACTTACAATGACATAATTTTCTAAATTTATAGAGTATTTGCGCAATTTGTGTTTCTATTTGACACTTCAAATGAACAATTACGCTTAGCAAAGCTACGTAGTAATAGAAAAAAAAAATAAAATGAATTGATTAGGAAATTTAGAGAAATTAAAAAAAAAGTTGACAGGTTAACCATTTATTATAGATATGACATTATTGATCACAACGTTTTGCTATTAAAATTAGAAAGGTTTGATTTTACCGATGCTTTAATCAAACTATTTCTATCTTAGTTATTAGACAGACAGTTTATAGTCAGATATCATAACTTTCTTTTCTATCCTTTTTCTCCAACGTCAGGGGTACCTCACGGTTCTAACTTGGGTCCTATATTGTTTTTATTCTTCATTAATGACCTTCCGGATTTGATTTCTCGTGAGCGTTTGCTCTTGCATAAATCATAAATCATATGACGTCGTAGTGCAAATCGTTTCAATTTTAATATTTCGAAATGTAAATGTATGACTTATACATGAAAAATAAATTTTATTAGTCATGAATATATTATTAGTGATAATGTCATCAGTTGAGTTGAGTGTTATAAGGATTTGGGAACAACTTTTGATAGTAAGTTTACTTTTGCTGAGCACATTAACAAAATAGTAACCAGTGCTTTTAAAACACATGGTTTTCTGTATCGAAATTGCAGGGACTTCTCCAATATTCAAACATTCAAGTCTCTATTTTGCGCCCTCGTTAGGTCGTAATACCAACAATATGAACCGAAATCAATACCGGTGCTAAAAGAGTGTAAGATAAGAGTGTAAAATATTTCAGGAGGTAATAGTATGAACCAAAATAAGCAGAAAAGTCTTAATAAACATGGGTCCGCAAAGTAGCGGTTGCGGAGATATGGACCACTATTCGTTTTTCAAACATTTTATTTTATTAGGAATAAACCGACAAAGGAAGCTTCTAACAAACAAAAAACAAAGTTACAGAAGATGTTCAAAGTGCCCTCCGTCCATTTCCAAACAGGCACGACATTTTCGTCTCAACGATATTCGAACTCTTCGAAAACACCCTCCTTGCTTTGGATTTCTTGACACTTGATTAATCCGTAGCTGCAGACCTTCCAGGCTATTTACAGGAGTATCATACACTAATGTCTTCAAATATCCCCAAACAAAGAAATCTAAAGGGTTCAGATCAGGCGATCTTGGAGGCCATAAAACAGGTCCGGCCCTTCCTACCCATCTATGTGGAAAAGTTTGGTGTAAATGCTCTCTAACGGCCATGGAAAAATGAGCTGGAGCACCATCATGCTGGAAGCACATTTATTGAAGGTGACGTAAGCAGCGCCTGTTAATCGGTTTGGTAAAACAACAGGACCTAGAAACCTGTCACCTACAATACCCATCCAAATGTTTAATGAAAAACGTGCCTGATGTCTAGATTCTATTAGAGCATGAGTATTTTCGTCGGCCCAAATATGCGTATTGTGAAAATTAAACACTCCATTTCATGTGAACCCGGCCTCATCAGTAAAAAGAATGTTTACAAGAAAACGGGGGCCTTCAGCATCATGACGTAGAAACCAGCGGCAAAAAACCAAACGTGCTTGATGATCATTTATTGGATTTAAGGCCTGTACTTGTTGCACATGGTATGGATAAAGCAGTTGCTCGTGAAAGATTCTCCAAACAAGAGGACCACTAATTCCTACCTCGGCTGATATTCTCCGCACACTCGTACCTGGATTCTGCTCTACCAGTGCTAGAATTTCTTCTTCTGCTCTAGGAGTGGATACCGACCTTGGTCTTCCGGATAAATGGCACTGTTTGCTCAAGAAACCGGTATCACGCAATCTTTGGTGAATTCTTCCAAACATGCGTTGTGAAGGAATCTGGCGATTTGGATAAGCGTCAACATAAAGACGTCGCGCTTCGGTGGCGTTCCCATTAGCACGACCATACATGAAATGCATGTCTGTTAATTTTGCGTTAGAGTTAAAAGCCATAGCGAAAGAAAACTTGTACACTGAGAACAACTGTCAAATACGTACTGTTTATTTCACTAAACATCAACCAACCATTATAAGAAAATACACAACGTTTTTTCATAATAAAAAAAGGGGCTACAAACATAAAACATTCCATATCTCCGCAACCGTTACTTTACGGACTCATGTTTATTGAGACTTTTCTGCTTATTTTGGTTCATACTATTACCTCCTTAAATATTTTACACTCTTTTTTTAAAACCTGTATATGGACGAGCCCAGAGACACCGATAGCGGGTCTGTCCCCACAGAGCCTAGCCCGAGAACAACCAGGGAAGGTAAGAATCACTGCTAATGCTAGGGCTGTGCATTTTAACTCTGTTTCTGGCAGCTACCAGTTACCAAGGTCACGGAACAACAACCCGGAAAATCACTATGTATCAAATTATTTGTTCTAGTGTTAATAAAAAAGTTATAGCAACATTTTTACATAAACTCACGGGTGATTTTAACTCGCTATCACCTTAAACAATGAATTAGACACAAAGTAACACATTTCGCCTTGCCGTTAACAGACGTTGTCTAGCACCTCGCATCTTATTTGCATAGTTCTTCGTTGTGACAAACCACGCAGATTTCCGTAGTCCTCGTCGTCGTACCCAATCCACACACATACGCAGCTCGTCTTTTAAGTTTTAATTGTCGTGGCATCGTATAATCCGAAGCCGAAGCACTGTAATCAAAATTTTGCCGGCCTCGAAGGCAGCAATTATACAATACCAACCGAGTTAATTTATGTCAATGCGCTCATAGAGATCCGAGTGGTAGGTATTTTTTGCCGTCGAGAAAAATATATGAGATCATTGCGGAATATTAAGTACCAGCTGTGGTTTATAATTGATTAGCAATTAAGAAATTATTACCTACACTTTTTCCTGGTTATTACGAGATACGTGATTTACTTAGCTTGAAAGTAAATGTTGATATATTATTCAGTGTGCAGAAAATATTGCTTCGGGTACCTGTTAATTACTATTCAATTCGTGCGTGTATCTCATTTGCTTCTATATTTAACTGTTGGAAAATAATACCAGGACAACTGTTTTTCATGTCGACAAAAAATCATGGTTTACTGCTAAGGCCTTTATATTTCGGAATCAGACTTTACTGGCTTAAGCTATGATACCCCAGGATATTGATAAGATAATTTTATGGAAATCGAAAGTACGTTGCTGTTATCAAGCAAGGTGCTTGAGAAATTTGACAAAATTATGAGACAATTGTCAATGTCAGAGGGATATTTGGTCAGACAATTTTTTGACAAAAAATCAAATATGTCGCAACACAATTATCTATTTATTAAAGTACAGCTGGTAAAAATACAGTTATTAATTTTTTTTTGTACTATAAAAGATCTATTACCACACACAATATTTATGATCTTATTGTGGTGTTCTTGGTCGATGTTTAAGTATGGTTTTATGGAATTTGGATTATGATCAGTACTTTTTTGTCCTTTACATTCAGGCCAATAGCCTCAGCAGATGATTTAGTCCGTCTATTAATAGCATTTTTTCCAACAGAGACATTGTAGTACCAATTATCGGTTTCTGTTTTCCAGTGTCGATTAGGTTTTAAGAACAGCCGTGGTGAGGTAATATGTTCGCCTCGTTTTGATATCAGGCGTACAGAGCAGCTTTGACTTTCACTATTGGTAATCAACCATTTACTATTTGTATAGCTTTTTGAACCGCCTTGGTAATTTTTACTGAACACCAGATTATATTCAATGCGATTTATTGGAGAGCAATCGTTATTTTTCTGGATTTGAAGAAAATCCAAGAGACAGGCAACTGCTTCGTTTCCTCTCCAAGCTAATTCTATAGCAGCAATACGGTAGAATTTTCGCATGCAATACGGTAGAATTTACGCATAAGACCTTCAATACTATTTTCATCCCAGAACCATATTATCTGGTTTACTTCTAACAAACTTAACGAAACTGAACAAGTCTTATGTTTACGGTCATTATAGTACTTCTATAGTTTGCACGAAACTGTCCCACTTTGTCTTTACTGTTCCTTCTTTGAAAAAAGAAAAAAGGGATAAGGAGATGAGACAAGAGTTAGAAATGAATTAGTGAGAAGAATTTTACATCGAAGCAATACTATAGTTCATAGAAGAAAGACAAGTGAGCTGAGTCTTGCTTTTTTTAAATTTTGTCTCGTCTTGCAAATTGAGCTGTCGAATCTTGTTTTGATATTGTCTTGTCTTGTCCAAGACCAAGACAAGATCAAGAAGATTGAGACAAGATGCAAAACTAACTTAGATAGTTGGTATCGAGAAATATACATACTTCATTCATAAGAATTGAAGGAAAATTCATAAGACAACTTGAATACCTTTACAAAACAGTAAAAGACCTATTAGTCCTTAAATTTCCAATGGCAGATTCCAAAAATAGGAGAAATAAATAGAGCTATATTTAAACGATAAAATATTGAATGAAGCAGCTGTGGTCGGTTTTTATGTTTGTAATTTATTTATATGTTGGGAATAAAGATAACGTTTATGCCTTATAATACAAATAACAAATGTGGGTGTATACCGTGTATATATTTATATCAACATACTTACATAAAAATATTAATAGTGGAAATTTAAGATAACACGGCGATAACACTTAGATTTTTAATCTTATCACTACTTATCACTGAAATGTAGACTTATGTATTTTCTACTTGACATGAACGTTTGATAAGTACCTTTGATAGCAGTGGCGTGCGGGATTTTACCGGTGATGGCAATAAAGTAATAAAATTATTATAATATTATCCTTAGTATCTATGTATACAAATTTATAAAGCATTTTTCGTATCCAAGTTATATTACCTTTCACTTTTTCTCCAGTACTACATTGATTATCCTGTCGCTGCTTTACATTTTATAATTACAAATAATAATATCTCTCCCACGTATTTTAATCACGAAGATTAGCCCAGAAGTCGGAGACTTGTGCGGGAGAAGGGGCGGAATATTTTTATGCAGGCTGCATTTGCGCCCAGGAACGACTTACGTTGGTAGGCCCTAACCACCATTCATTGTAGGAACGAGGGAAATTTAGAAAACCTCATTAATTAGGGGGATGGTCAAATGTCGACCGGTATCAATCTCTCACATTGACCCAAGCCAATATTCTTGCACCCTATCATACCCACTGAGACTGTGTCAATTCTCTCCGCAAATATACTTATTATTAAATAATTTTTTAAAAATATATGAACATACAAAGACTAAAATTCAAAGTGAATTATTCTGAACTGTTGTACAAGAAAACTATATACTATATGCTATTCTAAATAACATATAATAATAAAACTATACAAATTATGCATTATACCTAAAAGAAGCTCTAAGAAAACCATTCGCGATATGTTAAAATGAAAATACTTGTGATTATTATTTATGTAGAATAACGACAGTAGTAGTATAATGACGTAGTAGCCTGCGGCGTTGTCACATATTAGTGACAAAAGTTGATAGTGGCGCCCTCTGCAATCTCTTTGAACATTCATAGTTCACAATTTTTTGCTAAGTACTGTTTTTTATTTTCTGATGGCAACATCTCTTTTTCCATCACTTTTACATAAAAAAAAGTATATCCGCTTAATGTCGCTAGGAATTACCGTTTGCATTTAAAAAATTCTATGTTATTTAAAGTGCAGATGTACTTTATCAAAGTAGTCCCGCAAATAAAAACATAACCAATGAAAAACGCTTTCAAAACCAATTTATGTCAAACTTGTCTTGTTAGAATTTAGATTACTGTTAAGTTTCTATAGAGTTTTTCATTGATAATGCCTCATCACAACAATTTTTCTAATAATGAGACGCACATAAAATTTGACACCGCGTATAAATATTTTAATATAATGCTAAGATGATCTGCTCTGACTTTTATAAAAGATATCCTTCTCAATGGAAAAACATCTAAATTCTTATAATCACAAACAGGTAAATATTTACCTAATACGGATATTTAAGATTTTATTGCATAGATATAGATTAAGCATTTCTACAGCGTTTTAGGTATACATGTATAACGAACTTTTACTATTCTACCTAGTTTGAAAGCAAAGTATAGCTACCAAGTTACCTATATATAAATTTACGCATATAAATAATGTTATCTGCTATTCTGATTGATGATCTTATTTCCGAGAATACGTCTCAAGCTAGAGCGAAGTTGATTTATTGATCGATGGTCATAAATAAAAGCTGTGACACGTAAACTGTAAAAGGAAACAGATTTTACATGATATCTGTCATTCGCCGAATAAAATATCCAAAGATTATTTCAGTTAGGATAATATTAAATTTTTATCATTCTTTTTCATCCCTGTACAATATCAAAGCCCAGAATAATAATATTTTCTTTTCATCTTCGAATAACTTTACAATTAAAAGATTCCGGGCTCCACTGATACCTAACCAGTGTACGAAAAAAGCGAACCTACACCAGCTATATAACAATTATGACGTAATTATATATTTACTGTAAATATAAACACTAAATTGTTGTGCCAGCGCTGAGCATACTACATTAACGGCATTTCCGATGACTAACAAACTTAAATTGAAATTATTTATGTATTAAGCTTGAATTAATAACTTAATGGGTAGTTTTTAATCATTACTGAGGTAATGAAGAACGTTTAAGTTTTTACCCCAACAATTACAGAGTACATATGTAAAATATAAACTGGTAACGATTTAGATATTCGTTATGTATAAAACATTAAATACTACTATACTATGTACCAGTAATAGCAACTAATGTTAGGATCAGTGTGCGTCACTGCAAGAAGGATTTCCCTTGTAAAAAATTGTAAAATACAGACGTTGATGTAGATTAACTTTTTAAGAATACGTACCTAATAGTTATTTATATATCAAGCACGTTAAGTAGACGCTTAAGACTCATAGCGTGAAGATAATATTACACGCTTAGGGTATTAAATTCATTATTGTGGACGAGATTTATACAAAACTTTATACACAACCGGTATTAAGAACACTTACAAATTTTCTATACATCATATTATGTATTTGTTTCTATTCTATAACTAATTTTTTGGAGCCGAATTGAAAGTTGTGACGAATGCCTAACAATAATATCAACAAACGCGGTTTGTTGATATGAAAATTAAAAAAAAACCTTACAACAAAACTTATAATGACTTAGTTAAATGGCGTTCCTTTATAGACGTGAAACACTACACTGAAAATTTGCATATTTTTTGGAAAAATGAACTATAAGCCGTCCTCTTATTATTCCATGATAAAGGGCAACGGTACTTTTACATCATAAGATTAGCATTTTAAAAGCATGTCAGTTTTATTTATAAGTATGTGAAACTAATGAAAATACTATACCTTTCCCTGGTTGAATCCCACTTAACGTATGGAATTTTAAGATGGGATGGCGTGTTAGATAGTCACCTACAAAACTTGGAGGTGTTTCAAAAAAAGAATTATAAAAATTATATTCAATAAAGATGACTTATCCCTGTGACGCTCTGTTTAGTGATACCGATATTATGGATATACGGTGACTTTTTTACTATCAGTGTACATTGCATCAGTGAAAACTAAATGTAAAAACTAAATGACTAGAGGCATCATAAATAGCAATTTAAGGGTTCCTAAAACAAAAACAACTTGCGGATAACGATGCTTTATATACCTCAGTGCAAAAGCATATAACTCGCTTCCTGTTACCCTTAAACATATGACTCCCCTTAAGCAATTCAAAATCAAAGCTAAACAATATATTTTATGTAAATCCAGAAAACAAATTTATGACATTATAAATCCTAAGCAGATATATAATACATTGTTTTAGCTTCTGTGACTGGAGTTTCTTGTATTGCGTAATATCTACTTTTTAGACTATTTAGAACTTTTTATTACATATAAATGTATGAGTTTGCTTCTGTAGTGATAGCTTTTCTCTATGTGGAGGAATGGAAGTACCTATATGTACAAGAAATTTTGTTGGTCTAATGTTGTGTATTTTTGAGTTACTTTTATTGTAGTCATAACTATTATGTTTTTAATGATATTTAAGTGCAATTTTTACTTGTATTTTTGTTATATTTTTAATTGTATTTTTTATTATATCTTTTTTTGGTTTCTTCATGAACAGTGCATGTGCAGTTATATGAAGTATTGTGGTTTATTTACAAATTTGCCTATTTACTGATCTTTTATATTTTTTAGTAAATTAGTATATTCTGTCCTAATTATTAAAGCTAGAATAGCAAATAGTCTTACAAACGCTTTTTTAAGTTATTATTTTGCTTGAAATTTGAGAAAATTGAAATAGTAACAATTAATAAACAAAACGGGAATTTTATTTTTGATATTACTTTTGTTCTAGCTGTTATTTATGTGTGCCTAAAAACGGCATGGATTCGATCATTTTACTGTGATAGATACGGTGACCTTAAATTGTATACTGTCTCCTTAACTACAGTAAACGTACACTTTTGAGTGAAGACTCATCAAGTCAAATTTTCTGCCTACATAAGTATGCACGAAGAGCACTTATCAATAAAAACACTTTTAGGTCATCTGCATTCAAACACGTTGTATATTCGGTTCAATAACTGCACTCGGCCGAATTACGTTGGCTAAAAATTTCGAGCGTTGTCCGATTTGCATACTCCTTCGCCAAGTGCATAGAATATCGCCAGTTTTTTTGGGTTGGCACGAAATTTTACCACGCTACATTCATAACATACAACTAAGAATATTTCTAATTTGCCTATCGAGAATTAGGTCTTTCGTAGCATCCAGTTGATATTTTTTTGCGTAAGAGTTACATTTTTTCACAACTCGTAATTTTTTTGTCAACAACAATTGTTTTAAACTTTTACCTAAAAACAAATATCAACAAAAAAAAATCAAACTTGAACAGGCTTTAGTGATTATATATAATCATTACTTACTTTCAAAAATGATTGAAAACAAAGCCTGTTTCATAAAAATACGAATTCATCATTTTAAAAATTACGTGAATAATTTTTTATTTTTTTGGTAACTATCTATACAGGGTGTTTCAGGTATTAGTGGCATCCTTGGAAAAGGGGTGATTGTACAATGAAAATATATGAGAGTTACCCAAATATGCCTATATTTAAGAGGTCATCGTTTCGGAGATACAGGGTGTCAAAGATTTTGAAATTTTCTTCTATTTTTATTTACTCTTTCGTCATAAAACAACAGTAATTCTAGGTTGTAATGGGATACCTTCGGTCTAATTATTCAGTATCTCAAATAATTATTATTTGTAATTTAAAATGCACTGCATTCAAGTAATTGTTTATATAAAATATCTCTTCACACATCGCCATAATTTACCAGTTTAAGTAACTTTTTCACGTAACATTTTGCTGCATTTTCAACGGAAAAGGCGTTTTACCTGAAACCAAAACAAATTTTCCTCGGTGCATTGAATATTTCAAATACGATTATTTCGAGAACGGTTATTTCTAACAACTTCAACAAGATATACATTTTTCACATAGAGAACATAGACGAATCGATTGTTTTAATAGTCAGATGTATACACTAAATCACAAAAAAATTATGCCATTTCAAAGAAGCATGATGTGCCATATGTGGCGCCCTCTACTAGTAGCGTCAAAATTAGAAACAAATTTGAATTTCTCACCCCCCAATATTTTGTCATCAAGCATCTACTCTTGCTCTATGGTGCATTAATTTCGGGGCACCCTGTATTACTGCAGCATAATAGGTCTCATCACGTACAAACTACGAAACATAGCTATTTTTAAAGAACAATTACCTAAATACGATGCATTTTAAAATAAATTTTAAAGTATAATTATTTGTTTAAAATAATCAACATTTAAAGTTTCTTACGTTTTTTTATAATTAAGACAGTGGCGTACCATTTTCATTTTAAATAAAAGAAGAACCACCGGATTTCCACGCCACTGGTGATAATGGGAATATTTTAACATAAATAATTAGACTAATGATATCTCATTGCAACCTAGAACTATTGCTGTTTTATCACGAAATGTTTTCAAGTACCTAAATATAAAATATAATAAAAATTTCAAAATCTTTGATACCCTATATCTCGGAAACGGTAAACTTTTGGATGTAGGTATATTTGGGTAAATCTCAATTATGTTGAGTGTACAATCACCCCTTCCAAGGATGCTTGTAATACCTGAAACACCCTGTATAACTGAAGATTGAAGATTTCTTTTCCTGTTTAGATTTTATCTATGCAAGAAAGTTTATTAGCTGAGGCAGTGAAAGGACTTTATACTTCATTTCTCTGCCAAAGTACAGTCAAATTTATATGAGATATGCTTTTAAACATGTACGTTACATGAATTAAAAGTACACATACCAGCTGGCACAAAATTCTCTAAAAATTGTTCCATTAGAGATACAGGAAGACTTACAGGTTAGATTGCAATCCTTAGATGACAAAATGCATACTATGAATACCACATTTTGCATGTTATTAGATTCATCTGTCAATCAACAAGAAAATGCCTAAAGATAACTGTTATCCCCGTCTTAGACGAATGTCTAATTCTAAAGTATGTAATATGAGACGGAAAAGTTCCGGAAGTCTCCATAAATACAACTTGTAACTACCTATATAGCAATTTTTGTATCACGGAAGACATAATCATACAAAATTAACTGCTACTGCGGTCGGGGCAAATGTCAGGGCCACGGGGGATAATATTTCAAGAAATAATAACTAAAATCTGTGAAATACCGCAAATAAATTAATCATTTTTTTTTTAGAACTGACAAGAAAACCGCATAATAAAATCAAAATATATCAATTATGGTAACGAACAATATTAGATATGCAAATTACTAAAGAAATCACCAGAAGAGTGAATAGAATATTTTTTATACAGGATAAGGGTTTTCCGTTTAACACGACAAAAACTAACAGCCAGTTCTATAATCAAGAAAGCTCGCTTTTACAATAAAAGGGAGCTTTAACAATAAAATTAGTCCCATAAAGACACTTTCAAGTAAAAGTGGCGTTATAATAAAGACAGGATTTCGAATCGACGGTAAAGGAGACTTTTCAAGAGCACATAACCCATCTAAATTTGAGAATTTTTTCAGAAATTTGAGATATCTACGTATTTGGTGCAAATTCATCAAGTAACGTACTCAAAATATTCAAATTCTTCGTCAAATTAGTTTCATTCATATAAATTGTCACTCGCCTTTGTACATGTTTAAGAGAATTTTTTCCTCGAATTATTTCTATCCATTCGCACAACTATTCTCTTTCACTGTGGTAATTTCAGTTATGAACACCACAGTTTTCGTATAACCTCACAGATAAAATTAATATAGATCTAGCTCTGGAGATTTTGCAGGCCAGCATATTGGACCACTGCAACCTATCACGCTGCTGGAAAATCGGTAATTTAAAAAGTCAACCATATTCAACATAGATGCTGAATCAATTCGGTTGTGAAATAATTTATACAAAAATGACAAACTCGCAGGCACTCTTCTGGTATGTAATGTAAATTGAAATTACATCTTTGTAGCAGCAACAAGCTGAGGTTGTATCCCCTAGGTGGATAGTAACCATCAGCACGGTAAGACAAAAACTTAAGAAAACGTCTTTGACCTGATTCCACTAAATTAATATACGTTCTATACGGGTACCAAATAATACTACAATATTCAAGTTTCAAGCATACTAGAGAAGAATAGACATTTTAAGGCAGCAAAATCATTAAATTTTGATGAATTTCTAATTATAAAACTCAATATTGTATATGCAGTGTTACCCATTCGATTTGGTTGGAAATTTGTCATCCATGATAACTCCAAGGTCACTATTGCAACATTTAAGTTGTAGCCTTGAGATTATAGTTGAACAAAATAGGTTGAGTTTTAAGGGTAAATGAACATATCTTGCACTTGCCAAGATTCATTGGCAATTGATTTTTTGAACACCATTCATCAACTAAATCAATACGTTCCTGTAAATTTAAGCAGTCACTTGAAGAATGTATATTTAAAAAAGTTTTCAATCGTCGACAAAAAACAAATGACTAGATCTTAGTGACAGAGATAAATCGTTAATAAATAAAATAAAAAGAAGAGTTGCAAGGTTGGATCCTTGGGATACACCTGAAATGACTAAGAACGTATTAGATTTAAAACCGTGGTATGAAACATATAATTTACGTTGCGAAAGATATAATCTGAAAAGTCTAAGTGAACTATTACTATAGCCCAAATGATCAAGCTAAAAAGAATTGTGTACACAGCCATCTCAAATACCTTCGCAAATATGAGATGGATTGTCATCTTTTAGTATTGGACAAAATCTTGATAATTTCCACTGCTCCGGAAAAGTAGCAGCAGACAGAACAAGAATAAATAATGCACACAATGGAGTAGAAAAAATCATAGAACAGCCTTTAATGAAAAAGCTTGATAGTTTCAGTGAAGCTAACAATATTATTTGAAGTCTGAAAACTATTTGAATTTAGATGATACTGCAAATTTTGACTGCTAAAAACACAAAAAAATATTGTCACGGAATTTGCCCCACTCACACCTAAATCAACGACTTTGGTACCGCGAATTGCTAAGATTGCCCCGATCGCCCCTACACGCTTCTGTTAAACAAACAAAAAGCCGTGGATCGAGACGGGACTAGAAAATTAGAGAAACGACGAGAAGCGTTCGAGAGATGCTAGAAAATAAATCTAGAGATACTAGAATATACCTGGAATATTCGCTGGGTCTATAAAAGAAAAATAAACAGCCGATTAAGTTAGTCTTGTATAAGTCTTGTATAAGTCTAGTATTACAGTGTTGAATTGAAGTGTTTAGTTGGAGATATCAAAGTGATTTAGATAGCGATTAATTAAATAAGTGTTTAGTTGAGTTCTAATTAGTGTTCAGTAGTGTACTGAGTATAGTTAATAAAGAAGTAATTAATTAACGGATTGTTTTGCTGGCAATAGTAAAATTCGGATTGGGAAATCCGTGACAATTTGGTGTCAGAAGTGGGATTTAACTGGAAGTTTTAAAGAGCTTTCTGGAACCCTGTCCACAAAGTGGGATTTAGCTGGAAGTTTGAAGAACTTTCTGGAACCCTGTGCGTGAGTGGGTTTAAGTGGAAGTTGGAAGAACTTTCTGGAACCCTGTGCGTGGGTGGAATAAAGACCCAAGTGTGACATATCACCGCACTCGTTGTGACTTGAGGAAGTGAACGGTGGTATTCGCGAAGGACAATCTCGAACATTCTAGAACTTTGTACGGGAGTGAAACAAAGACCCAAGTGTGACATATCACCGCACTCGTCGTGACTCAAGGAAGTGAACGGTGCTATTTGCGAAGGACAATCTCGAACATTCTAGAACTTTGTACGCGAGTGAGACAAAGACCCAAGTGTGACATATCACCGCACTCGTCGTGACTTAAGGAAGTGAACGGTGGTATTCGCGAAGGACAATCTCGAACATTCTAGAACTTTGTACGGAAGTGAGACAAAGACCCAAGTGTGACATATCACCGCACTCGCTGTGACTCAAGGAAGTGAAAGGTGCTATTTGCGAAGGACATTCTCGAACATTCTAGAACTTTGTACGCGAGTGAGACAAAGACCCAAGTGTGACATATCACCGCACTCGTCGTGACTTAAGGAAGTGAACGGTGGTATTCGCGAAGGACAATCTCGAACATTCTAGAACTTTGTACGGAAGTGAGACAAAGACCCAAGTGTGACATATCACCGCACTCGTTGTGACTCAAGGAAGTGAAAGGTGCTATCTGCGAAGGACATTCTCGAACATTCTAGAACTTTATACGGAAGTGAGACAAAGACCCAAGTGTGACATATCACCGCACTCGTCGTTACTTAAAGAAGTGAACGGTGTTATTCGCGAAGGACAATCTCGAACATTCTACAACTTTCTACCGAACTGAGGCAAAGACCCAAGTGTGGCATATCACTGCACTCGTTTCATTGTAGGGAAGGCAACAGTGATATCTAGAAATACATTCGTGGACATTCTAGAACTTTCAAAATAGAGTGAATGCCTGTAACTAGAAGTCAAGTCAACATGGATGCACAACTAGCAAAGCTGTTAGAAATGATGCAAACGATGCAGGAACAGGGACGGATGATGCAAGAGAAATTAGAAGAACAGGGACAAACGATGCAAGAAAAATTTGAAGAACAAGTACATAAAATCGAAGATCAGTCCCAAACGATGCAGCAGAAATTTGAAGAACAAGGACATAAAATCGAAGATCAGTCCCAAACGATGCAGCAGAAATTAGAAGAACAAGGGTATAAAATGAAAGATCAGATACAGGCAATACAACAAGAAATGAGGGATCAGACGAAAGAAATGCAGACAAAATTAGAAAAATTGGAGAATTCACTAGAAGAAAAACTAGAGGAGCAGTCACATAAAGTGACACAAGTAGAAGAAAAACTAGAGGAGCAGTCACATAAAGTAACACGAGTAGAAGAGAAACTTTTAGCACAAAAAATGGAAATGGATGAAGAAATAACCTTGGTTAGAGAAACCTGCGAAGAGCTTCGACATAAGCTGGACAAAATAAGAAAGGAGGGCGTAATCAAGTCAGAAGGACCTTTTATCCGAACTCAGAAAACGAAACCCCCTGAATTCGACGGCAAGGTCTCCTGGAACGTCTATCTGCGTCAGTTTGAAGCAGCAGCTGCGGCAAACGAGTGGTCTGATTGTGAAAAGGCTACTGCTCTAATAGTTGCTCTACGAGGGGAAGCTCTTGACGTCTTACAAGGTGTACCTGCGGGGCAGCAGAATAACTACGACATTCTAAAACAGCATATGGAAATGAGATATGGGGATAAGCACCTGCAGCAAGTTTACCAGGCACAATTGAAAAATCGTCACCAACAGAATGGAGAGAATTTACAGCATTTTGAGACCGATGTTGCCCGACTGGTTCGATTGGCTTATCCAACAGCCCCGTCCGAATTCTTAGACCAGCTGTCCATCCAAGTTTTTACCGATGGCCTAAGAGATTGCGAAACCCAGCAGGCATTACGACTCGCCAGACCTAAAACGTTGAACGACGCTCTTTCGCATGCACTGGAATTCGAGGCAGCAAAGATGGTATCTGGTAGACATGTTAAAGTTCGGGCCATCAGTGATAACAGCGATAGTATGGCAAATGGAGACATAATAAAAACGCTAAAGGAGATTATTGATAAATTCAGTCCTAGGACAAAGAAGGAACAATCTGATAGTCGAAGGGATCGCCTTCTCAAATGCTGGAACTGTGGACAGACAGGACATCTGAAGAGACAGTGTAGGGTCCCAGTCGCAGATCAACAAAGGCGCGACTCCCAAGCGGCAGCCTCCAGGGAACATATTAAAGTGCGGACTATCAGTGATAATAGCGATAGGATGGAAAATGGAGAGATAATGAAAACACTGAAGGAGGCCATTGATAAACTAAGCCTAACTACCAGACCAAAGAGAGGACAACTCGATAGACGAAGAGAACGTCCACTTCAATGTTGGAACTGTGGGCGGACGGGTCATCTAAAGGGACAGTGTAGGACCCCAGTGGCAGATCGGCAATGGTGCGACTCCCAGGCAAGAAGGAGACTTGGAAACGCAGATGCTCTTTCTAGACTTTGTCCGACCAACGGCAAGCACTGTAGTAATCTTGAAAGAAAAGAGGACATATCATTTGTTCCGTGCAAGATGGTGGCAGCCCAACCTGAAGACCGATGGAGTTCAGCAGCGATTCGGGAAGACCAGCAAGCTGACTGTGACATCAAGCCTTTACTAGACTGGAAAGAAGCCAACAACCGACCGTCTTGGGCTGAAGTCAGTAGTAAAAGCCCAGCATTAAAGAGCTATTGGGCTCAATGGAATTCCCTGGTGTTGGAAGACGGTGTCCTAAAAAGAGCATGGGAGAACAATGACGGAACGGAGGTCAAGAAACAAGTACTACTCCCGAGGTCCCGGGTCAAGGAAGTGCTGCAGGAAGTACATGGAGGTACTGGTGGTGGACATTTCGGTATCAATAGGACTCTACAGAAGATTAGAGAGCGTTTCTACTGGTTGAGCTGTAGGACGGATGTAGAAGATTGGTGCCGAAAATGTGACATATGTGCAGCAAGCAAGGGACCGAAGACCCGTTCCAGAGGCAAAATGCGCCAGTACATCGTAGGAGCGCCGTTTGAGAGGATTGCCATTGATATCGCTGGCCCCTTTCCGAAAACCCAAAGTGGGAACCGATATCTGCTAGTAGCCATGGACTACTTCAGCAAATGGCCGGAAGTATACCCCCTTCCCAATCAAGAGACCACAACCGTAGCAGAAGCGCTAGTCAATAACCTGTTCTGCAGATTTGGTGTGCCCATGGAACTACATTCAGATCAGGGCCGAAATTTCGAATTAGGTGTGTTCCGAAAGGTCTGCGAGCTTATGGGAATCCGAAAAACCAGGACCACCCCACTGCATCCCCAGTCAGATGGTATGGTGGAACGCTTCAACGCCACACTAGAAACTAATCTGAGGATGTTTGTGAACGAGAACCAGACAGACTGGGACAAGCTCATTCCACTCTTCCTGTTAGCTTACCGCTCAGCTGTCCATGAAACTACTGGGAAGACTCCCGCAAGGATCATCTTTGGAAGAGAGCTTCGCCTTCCCGCAGATTTGGTATTTGGTCGTCCTGCGGAACAGCCCACAGAGCCAGACACTTATACCCATGAGCTAGAACGAAGACTAGCAGCCGTACACGACCAAGTCAGATCTCGAATGCGACTAGAGAGCGATCGCATGAAGACTCGATACGACGTCCGGGCCAATACAGTCGGATTCCAACAAGGTGACCTGGTGTGGCTGTACAACCCCACGCGGAAGAAAGGAAAATCGCCTAAACTACAGAACCGTTGGGAGGGCCCCTATACCGTGATTAAAAGAATCAATGACGTCGTCTACCGGATACAGAGGACTCCCAGGAGTAAGATGAAGGTCGTCCATCTGGAGCGTTTGTCCCCGTATAGGGGTGTATCCGATCGGGACGATCGGTCCTAAGGAGGGGGCAGTGTCACGGAATTTGCCCCACTCACACCTAAATCAACGACTTTGGTACCGCGAATTGCTAAGATTGCCCCGATCGCCCCTACACGCTTCTGTTAAACAAACAAAAAGCCGTGGATCGAGACGGGACTAGAAAATTAGAGAAACGACGAGAAGCGTTCGAGAGATGCTAGAAAATAAATCTAGAGATACTAGAATATACCTGGAATATTCGCTGGGTCTATAAAAGAAAAATAAACAGCCGATTAAGTTAGTCTTGTATAAGTCTTGTATAAGTCTAGTATTACAGTGTTGAATTGAAGTGTTTAGTTGGAGATATCAAAGTGATTTAGATAGCGATTAATTAAATAAGTGTTTAGTTGAGTTCTAATTAGTGTTCAGTAGTGTACTGAGTATAGTTAATAAAGAAGTAATTAATTAACGGATTGTTTTGCTGGCAATAGTAAAATTCGGATTGGGAAATCCGTGACAATATTTAGAGGATCCGTTAACAATTTCATAGGAACAATCATAGTGAACGTCATTTATAAAGCAGTTAGATGCTATACGGGTTGCACGTCTTTTACTCTGGATATATGACCAAGATCTTTTCGGATCAGTTGAAGCTAACTTGAACAGAAGTGCGGTCAGCATGTGACTATGTGCATGTGTGTATGTGTGTTGATAACATTCCTTAGACTTAAACTCATTGTAATAATAGAAAGCATGATGATATGACTTTAATGAATGAAGTTTAATAATATCCGATGAAAACCAAGACGGGTATTTGCACTTATACTTTCTATTTAAGGGAACAAATTGATTAAGTATAAATTATGTTATAAAAAGCTTCACAAGCAGAATCAATATCAGTATAGCTATTTAGAAATTCCCGATTGATGTCAAAAACTGCGTTGCGTTATACAACTCATGCAAATTAGCTTTTTTTGAAATTGTATGCCTATCATTAAAATAAACTGGATATCTGTACTTGATATGTTTAATTTAGTAGATATTAATAGGGAAGGATAATGAACATCTTCAGTGACAA
This sequence comes from Monochamus alternatus, assembly GCA_037114965.1. Classification (NCBI taxonomy): domain Eukaryota; kingdom Metazoa; phylum Arthropoda; class Insecta; order Coleoptera; family Cerambycidae; genus Monochamus; species Monochamus alternatus. The sequence goes on from CM073427.1 coordinate 78,375,807, forward strand.
TTGGGTTATAGTCTCTGATAACAACACATTCAAGGTCCCAAAATACATAGCTCTAAAGTTCTTCCATAGACAATTATGGCGAAAATCATTGAGTATGAAAGGAGTTGACCGAACTTAAGCACTAACCAAGAGCACTACAAGACATACCTAAGGGTAGTACCGTTAGGCCGGTGGTAACAACACGTCACGGAGCGTATTACGCAGCACGCCACACAGAGTGCTCGAATATTATTACTCCACATATTCATTCAATGTGGAGTGTGGGAGTATTCTTATGGGAATGTGACCCGCCGACCTCTCACCGGGGCGTTCCCAGCATTGTGCTACCGGCCTTTGCGCGAGGGGGGCCGGGGGGCGGCTAATTACCCCGTAATTGTAGCAGGAAGTTGAGAAATCACTGCCTTGGCTCGCCGTTTCTACCGCCGTACGGGCTTCGCGTTATTTATTTTTTTCCGACCGAATATAGGACAAATGATATGGCAGTTTCTGCGTGCGAGACATTAGCATAGGTAATAGGAAGTGTCAGGTGAGTGAGGACTGTATTAGTTCTAACGCATCGGAGACCAGCGGTGTAGGTGGAAAGTGTGTGTTACGTATACCGCGTTATACTCCAAAAAGAAGCGTACTTGTACCAAAGTAAACTTATTTTCCTACATTTACGCGGATTGTTGTGACAATGCCTATGTCCAACGTAATTCGGCGGATGCAGGCAGCAGTAAGCGAAAAAGTTTGCGCTAGATTTTTCTCAAGGTGCTTATGATTACCGATCGATGCAGCTTACCGTCTAACAGTAAATAGGAGTAAATCTGTTGCGACACTGAATTACGATGGGCACCGATAAAAAATCCTGTCGTTTCCATAACTATACGTGCAGTTTTGATTGTAAATATTTTTTGACATGAGCTTCCAAATTTTCAATCAGATCAGTTCGAAGGTTAAATTTGATTTATTTTTCTTTTTTTTTGCGTCGTAAGCTACCCAAAATGAGTGACAGTCTCGCAAACATGTTCCGAAAGAGATATTGGAGGCCACTAATGACGCAAGTAATTCATTAATTCCTGCAAAATCAACAATTCGCTACGAAAAAGGGCTTGTTGCCTTCGACCAATGGCGCATGAATAAAAACACTTCATCTTTAAAAGAAGAGGTATTTTTGGTATATTTCAACGATATTACAAAACGTAACTCTTCGTCAACTCTATGGTCGAAGTATTCAATATTTGAAACTATGCTTCAAAGTAAAGAAAGACACTGATACATTGAGGATTGTTTAGATAACAAAAAGAAAATAACCCATAGCTTTCTCAAAGCATCAGAAGTTCGAGAGAACCATGCTGAAGCACGTAGTACATCAACAGTAAAAGTATGTTTTTGTCAACAGTGAATTTCCACGACTTAAGAACAACCTCAACCGCTATTACATCAGCACTGAATTTACAAAATGCCGCAAATTGTTAATTTAATTTCAATGTTTTTCATGAATATATTTTATTAGTTTAAATAACTACTTGATATAACTACTTGTTAATGTTATAAAATGGCAATTAAATAAACTATTTCGCTTGATTAAAATTGTCATAATTCGGAAAAACATTGTGCGACTTATTTTGATCCGGACAACATAGGACATATGTAAAGACCTTTTCGAGACATCCTGTAGAGTTAAGTAGATTTAACATTCAATATATGAAACTGCGATATTTGTGACATAAGTAATTTGCTAAGTATACAAAATGTATTACTTAATTGATTTCACATTTAGAAGATACATGTTTTTTATCAATTTGGCATATGGCATAAGAATATTTGCTTACAAATTTCTTCGCAATAAACCCATCATGCAAATAGAGATGTTTGTCGTCTCAATGGGTATAATTCAGACCTATCGCAATGACCGTTGGCCACACATGAAGACGAGATGTTAATAACATACTATTAATCCATCGAATTGATATTCTCGTCAATTCTCCCATTGTTTTTCTCTGCCGAGATATATGTTCTTAAACTGTAAACGTTTTGCACATATATATCATTTTTTAATGAAGAACATTTGCATATTTATGACATTTCGAGGATTTTACTGCCGATTTCCAACTGATCTGGAAGGACTCTTCGATTTCTAACATTTTTACACATTTCCAAATCTAATACAATCCAAATATAATACATTTTAATTCCGAAGCTCTAAATCTAGTCAAATACTTTTACATCCACCTACTAAAATCAATGAAATTATAAATGACAGAATTAGTCACGAGTTTATTTATTATTAACAAAAACACAAATTTTAACAGTCAGTAATAATCTATTTAATTAACAATTAATTTAAGAGTTAACCATTTCTTTTAAAGTTTAAATTTAAAGTCGTGACTAACTTACTGACATAAACTGTCACCAACTCAAGATTTACAAAAATGCGTGTTTTCATAGTAGAATGGGGAAACTGCATGACTTTTCCAAATACGTGTAGAATAAAGAATGTACTATTTTAATCGAAATGACGTGTGTCCTAGGCAATTCCATGGACAAACCCTAAAACGGTATTTAAAAATTTAGTTTGGCCACCCTCCCACAGTGTAGACCTGTGACGTCAGACGCCGTTCGCACGTGTATACCTAAATATAGCAGTGTGCTTTAATTCATATCTGTATACGATTTCCATGGGCACAGAGAGTGCATTTCACAGGGCAAATGGAAGAGGTGCATTATGATATTATGTACGAATACAGAATACAGTGCATAAAAAATATTTAACCGTGCCAAAAATTGAAATAAAAAATGTGGTGTAGGGCGAAGAAGTGCGACGAAAGGGAGCACTGCAACTTTGTTTGTTTGTGAAGACCGTTTTAATGTAATTATTTAGTTTAAATATCCAATTAGTACTAAAATTATGCCACAAATAAATAGCTTCAAAGAATAAATTTATTGTTAATGTCACATACTTAATAATTTTTGAATTGTGGCGAATTCGATTGCAAAATTGTTTTGCATTCTCTAAATCTAGCGTCAAAAATAACTATATCTACAGTATGGTAGTACGTAATCGTTAGTAAATCATATTTTTACGTTTTCCTTGACTGTCCGCATTCTACTTTTCAAACTGTGACATATTTATGCTAAAATCTTTTCTAGTAACCTTTACGATCGACCAGCTCTACAAGCGCCGACAATAGTTGAGTACAAGGTAAGAGGCAATCCTCTCGCAGATGTAAAAAGGAGAAAATTTATTCAGCGTTTTGAAATTATACGGCTTGTGTAAATCTCGTGCTGAGAGAGCTATTAACGGCGTGCGTTTCATAACTAATTAAGGTTTTGTTCGTGAAATGGAGCCATTTTACGATCGTGAAAATGTATATTATAGAGTCCATTAGTAGATTTGCCAATGGTAAGAAGATTAGTCCTATGAAAGTTACTGGTTTTAGGGAGTTATGATTTGGATTATTTTATACTGAAATTCTTTGGTAATATGGAGCACCTGGTAAGCTGGAATCCAATAAAGATACCAAGCATTAAATAATTAAAAATTGTTTAATTAGTATTAAAGCATTACGTATTTTACTTCGATTAAATAATAGTTCTAATAATTTTTCTACAAGCTCATGAAAATAAATGTTTAATATTTTTAAATCTGTATTAATACAAACGAACACAAAAGTAACATAACAAGAGTGAATACAAATACATTAAAGAAAAGAAGTATTATCTTCTTCCTTATTATTAGTGATATTAATTGTAAACTTACAGTTAGAAGCGTTGTGTAAGTTAATTGCAAAAGCTAGATAGTAAAATAAAGTTAACTAAAATACCTTTTTCGCAACATGTATCAAGATTTTCCAATATGCCGAAAAAAAGGTATGTAATATTTCGGAGAAAGTTATTCTAGCGTACTTGTCCCAGTTATCTTTAAAATATGTACCCTCTACATTATGAAGTAATTATTCCATGCTGCGAACAACAATTTATTTGAATACAAATATGGATATCAGTAAATATATCAATGTGATTGCTTTCCTCTAAAGGAAATAAAGTGGTTATAGTCCCAAAAAATCCAGACCAGATCCAGATTTTCCAAGGAATAGGTTGAAAGGTCTATCAAAGAGGCAGATGATGGAAATGTACTTATTCCAAAAAGTTGTCTGATTGTTGGTATATTTGGAGCCTGCAGGAGAGAAGAATTAACTTATTTACGTACAGAGAACATTGAAGATGCTAAATCGTTCATTGAAGTGACTATTTCTAATACCAAAACTAATGTTACTAGATCATTTACAATACCAGCGGGAGATACAGAAGGAATCAATTTTTTGGAAATTTTCCGCAAATATGCAAGTCTACGTCCATCCACCATTGATCACAACCAATTTTTTTATCGCTTACAGGAATTCAAAATGTACAAGCAGTGAGTATAAATAGCATAGGTTCAATTTCTAAAAAGTTTGCCGGATTTCTTAGATTACCCAATATTATTAAGTATACTGGGCACTGCTTTACACCATGTTCTTCAACCTTCTTTGGAGATGCAGGAGCCAAGATATCGATGCTCAAAAGACACATAGAACATTCCATACAAAATAAACAAGGAAAATTCTCGGGGAGAAAGGAAATACCACTTTAATTCCAAAAACTCAATGCACCAGCAGCACCAGGATGCAGGCATTATGTTCTTCCAATATTCAAGTTATATGAAGTGAAGAAAAAAATGTATGTTCACCTAATGTCTAATTATCCGATTTGAATGATTGTGTTACTAATATTTATGATAAATAAATAATTTAAAATTAAAAAAACAAAAACACACAATAATATAAATTACAATTATTATTTAAACAGGCAGTACCCACCGAAAAATATTTGTCTTTAATTTGTCTAATCGCACATTTTCCAGTAACAAATGATTCTAGGGAGAAATGCAATCCATTCATTTGACGATTAAAATATAAACAAGTTTCTATATGACTTTCAAATGTAGGTATATATTTGAAGGAAGACAGTTTACAAATAAGGTTTAAGTGAAAAATAAGTTAATTGCGCGTTAAAACTGAAAACAACCTATTAAAAACGACAAAAAAAGTATATAAAAAATACACCAAAAAGCAAATACCACAATCAAAACAAAATCTAGTGTCATATAAAAAAATATACTGGGACATAATTGTTAATGATCTATTTTTTTAATTAAATTGAAATAAATATGTTTTAAAAACTGACTGTCTTGTTGTTTGTTGATTGTTATTTCTTTTTTTTTTTTCTTCTGATTTTTATCATCTCATAAAAGTCTCTTTTTATAATAATAGCTGTTTCCTCAAAACTAAAATTGTGTTTAAAAATCTTTTGATAATTAGTTATTTTATTTTACTTTTACGCACGTGTGCATAAAACAGATTGTTTTATGCATATGCCTAAAAGACATGATACTGAAATGATAATAAAAATGTCATTATTACACAACGATTTTACGAAAAAAATATTTCATGTGTAGATATTTCGGTGCAGTTCTACTAATCGACACTAAATACATGAATATTTTCCGAAGCCTCGGACGTCGCCCCGAAAGATTAATTATTTCCACGGCTTTTTATCCCGCCTGAATCCATTTCCGGTTCGAGGTGGGTCCGGCCGGTCCGGAGTATTGAGCTGTGAAGATGAATCCAGGGCCGGCGGGGGGACGGGGGCGGCCGGCTTTCGAACCGCCGCACCCCAGACAGGATGGGAGTTCCGCGTGACCCCCGGTGCCCCCATGCCTCCGAGGTCTCCAAAAGAACACGAGGGTGTGGCGATTCAAACCATTTCGTAATTCATGATTACACACACAAAACAACGCGGCTTTTTATAATATTCAAAATAAATAAATTAAAAATGGGCGGGCCTAATGAATAAACCTGGGGACGCACGCCTTTTCGGGACTTAATTCGTGTCTCCGTGCGCGCCTGGCAGCCGTTTCGGTCGTAAAGAAAACGAAACGCTTCTATAAACAAAATAATTTGTACTTTTGTTTGTTCTGTAGAAAAACAGAGAGCAACGTATGTAACATTTTACTCCTATTATATCCTATTATATAAATATCATTGATAACAATAATTATTTGAATATTGCACGCTGAACTTTTAGTTATTTACGAAAAAACACGCTAGAATGTAATGTTACAACTGTAATCAAAATCTATTTGAACTATAAAGTACTGATATCAGTTTTATGAAAAATTCATATGTAAATTTCTATATTATTCTTTTTTTTTTGACGTGTGTGGAGTTTTCTATGTAATGGCATTAATAAATACTTTCCTTTATACATTTATTTAGTATTTCTACCCTGGCTTTTACTAATTTTCATGTAATCATTGTACAATTAGTTAAGGAGCGTTTACATATGCAATGATTTGCTGGTGCAAGTATTTACGCCACTTGGACTTTCATGCCGGTAAAGGTTTACACATACATTAAGATTTTATTGCGCCAGTTTCATTTGTTGATTACTAGCTATAGTGATTTGTACTACTGAATGCAAAAATCTATAAACCACTGCAAACCAAGGAAATTTCTTGCTTTCTAAATTTTATTCAATTCTAAGGTATATGCATTCCTTGTAGAACATATTTTATTTTTTACCTCAGAAGTTATTTTGGAAAATAAAGTTTTTATAAAGTTTTATAAAAATAAAACATTCAGGACACGTAGAAGAAAACACTCTGTATAGGTTTTGTTCAAATTTCAGAGATACAGGTTCTGAGATGACCTAAGTAACACCACCTTATCGGATTTTAAATAAAATAACACTAAACATTTTTATTGAATTCGAGGGGTATAAAAATTATCATAGCAGGCCTTGGATCGCCATCTTAAACGCCATAATAGGATTAAAAGTAACGGTTTTCGATGACATTTAAATAAAAAAAATATTTGTTGCGTTATTTTAAAAAATAACGTTTTTACTAATTTTTACAAAAATGAAACTTAAAGAACGTATAGAAGAAAATAGTTATTGAATTTCGGAGGTATTAAAAAAAATCATAGCAGGTCTTGGATCGCCATCTTAAATGCCGTGGTAGGTTCAGAGAAAGCTGTTTTCGATGTCATTTAAAATTTAAAAAAATGTTTTGATTATCCTGAAGAATATTTTACGAATTTGTACACAAATAAAAGTAGACACCCTGTATATCTCGCAAATGCGATATTCAATTATAGCTTTTTTGATGTTTTAGAAAAAAAAAATCGTACTTTCTTTCCTACATCCTTTTTCGTAAGAACGAAGAAAAGGGGAGGAGGGGGATTATCGCGTGACCACCTTATAGACATCGATAAAATTCAAATTCAATAAAAAGCACGAACCTCAGCATCCATCAATGTTCGCCTAGGAATGCGCGCCGCAGCGCGACTGTGCAACAGGAAACCGAGCTTTTAGTGCTTCCCATTAAAAGAACTCGAAAATCCACCGCCATAAAAACCCCTCGCGGACGTGGGCGCCCACCGTCCTCGTGGGTGGATAAGTCTGACGCTTCCCAGAAAAAATATTCGCGGCGCGCGCGACCGTTAACCCGAAACAGTTATACCACTTAGGCGAGAGAATAAGAGAGTAAAATTGAGAGAAATCAAATGACAAACTTTACACCCTGCAATCAGAGTGTGTGTGTGCGGTGATGTATGGTCAATGGGCCGGCCGGCGGGCCCTAATAACAGAGCGGTGTAATAATACGTCTCGCGGCCAGTGCCAGTGTTAGCTTTGCGAGCGCCCGCGATCGCCGGCAAACCGACCGACGTCGGCGAGCTGGAGCGGTCCGTGCCGCGGGGCCGCCAATTCCACGCTAATATCGGGTAATATGTGTCAATTCGAGGGGCTCCGCTCGCCCGGCCAAAGCGCACAAAGGATTTACTCGTTGGTTGCAGGTATTTAATGCCGTACCGGGTGTTCCCTAATGAATGAATATTTCAGGATTTACTCCCCAGATCATTTTATAGAGAAAAGTTTATACGAACATACAGACTCAGCTGTATACAGGGTGTATTTAACTTTCGTGTTACCAAAGTGTTTACACACGTCAAACAAGAGAAAATGAAAACAAATTCTAAAGAAAAAAAGAATAATACAGTTTAACAAGATTCTTTGAACTTGTAAGTTATTGGCAGCAGCTATGCAGCCCTATGATTGAACATTCAGATAGCAGTTAAGTTAGGATAACTGGGTGAACATAACTGAGCTCTTAACCGAAATGGAAAGATCGCTATGATCGAACAATCAGTTATCTGTGCCTGTTATTATGACCAGATAGACCTGTAATACAGTTAATTTTTTATCATACGTCATCTGTTATCACTCCTATGTCAAAAATTGTCAACTAACGCAATTAAAATTTAAAATACAAGTACTTAAGGCTTACGGTGAGCGCTCCATAAAACGCTATATAGTTTTCGCTCAATAACTCTTCAACAGTCCTATGATTGAACATTCAGGTTAACGTAACCGATAGCAGTTAATTTAGGATAACTGGGTGGACATAATTGAGTTCTTAACTGAAATGGAAAGATCGCTATGATCGAAGATCGAAGTACATGTGACGTCAGATGTACATTTTATAACATGCGGCAACAGAGCAATAGCATGCAACTTGTTTTAGAATAAAATAAATGAAATGCAGGATAATTAAATTTGCTGTTTGTCTAAATAAAAATACAATTCAAGTTGGATAATGCAAAGTAGTGAAAGACTGCGGTTGTCCTCTGCTGTACAGAGCCGTGGAAAAATGTATAAAAGACGTTTTAATAGACATGTGTGTCTGTGTAATTCGGTACCTACTGATCACGAGTAATGGATTTGATTCTTATTCATATTCATAATCAAATGCGATTTGCAATATTTGAGAGTATCAACGTACAAGCTGAACTTATACAGTATGAAATAAATTAAATAAAAACGAAACAATTATTTTTTGGAAAAAATCCTCGAACAGGTCGATTTTTAATTTAAAAAATATATATTTTAGCGTAAAATGCGATTTTCAAATGTCATTCGTTTTCGAGTAATGACGTCATCGATTTTTTTTTAAATGGCGACACCATATTTTTTTCCTTGATTCTGAAAGATCGTTTAATTCTCTATCAGACAGTACTAAAATTTTGCCCTCTTACATAGGATAGTTTTCGAGTAAATGACGATTGAATGTTAGAAAACGTAAATCAATTAAAATAAAGCAAAAACGTTATCAAGTTTAGTTTTTCGAATTCCATAGTTCTTTTATGGATCACGTAGGTGAAAATCTTTGCAAAGTGTCGTTGTCACACCGACTAATAAGTATTGTAAGCGACATAGAAATTATTATTCAATTTAAAGTATTATGGCACATTTAACTGTTACTCAAAGAATTGAAATTTTAATTCTTATCGGATGCGGGAATATGACTAGAACTCAGCAGGAAGTTTGAGATTTATTTAATGAAAAATATCCAGATCACTCTATCAGCCAATCAACAGTCAGTAAGGTAGAGTCTAAATTTAGAGAAACTGGCAATGTTGTAAATATTCCAAAACCTGGACGTCCAAGCATTAATGAAAAAATCAGAAACAGAACATTTTGATAAGTATGGTGGATAATCCTCATAATTCTTCACGATTGGTTGCATTAAACAATGACACTAGTCAGAGCACAGTGCTACGTATCTTGAGGAAGGAAAAATATCATCCCTACAAAATTCTTGTGCAGGAACTCAATGAAGATGATCCCGATCGCCGCTTACACTTTTGCGAAATTCTAATGGATTTATGTCAAAGAAATAGAAATTTACACCGGCAAATACTTTTTTCAGATGAGGCCACATTTTGTCTGAATGGTACAGTAAACTGTCAAACTTGCAGATATTGGAGTCGAGAAAATCCTCATTGGATGGCAGAGGCACATACCCAACACCCTCAGAAATTAAATGTGTGGGCTGGAATAGTAGGGCCTTTCTTCTTTGAAGGAACCCTTACAGGACAAAGATATTTAGAGATTCTAGAAAATGACCTTGTTCCAGCCCTTGCAGGAATTTTTCCTAACGATAATGAGCCTGACATTCCTGACGATACCATATGGTTTCAGCAAGACGGTGCACCTCCGCACTATGCGCGCCCTGTACGAGATTTTTTGGACAACTGTTTTCCTGGGATGTGGATCGGCAGACGCGGACCGATGGAATGGTCTGCAAGATCGCCAGATCTTACACCTCTTGACTATTTTTTATGGGGATACTTGAAGTCAAAAGTGTACATTAATAAACCACGTAATTTAGAAGAACTTCAAAATCGCATTCGGGACGAAATACGGAGAGTTACCCCAGAAATCATTCATAATGTGCAAGAAGAATTTTTTCACAGACTTGCGCATTGTCAAGAAGTTGGTGGATGGCAATTCGAACATTTAATTTAAGTATAAAATTTAATCAATTGTATTTTATTTTACATACCTCAGCATTGATACTTTTTTATGGATAAAATTTACGTTTTCTAACATTCAATCGTCATTTACTCGAAAACTTTCTTATGTAAGAGGGCAAAATTTTAGTACTGTCTGATAGAGAATTAAACGATCTTTCTGAATCAAGGAAAAAAATATGGTGTTGCCATTTAAAAAAAAATCGATGACGTCATTACTCGAAAACAAATGACATTTGAAAATCGCATTTCACGCTAAAATATGTATTTTTTAAATTAAAAATCGACCTGTTCGAGGATTTTTCCCAAAAAATAATTGTTTCGTTTTTATTGAATTTATTCCATACTTTTGGCGCATACTGTATATCCACACACAAGTTATTAAACCTACTGAGAATTCAAATATAACTAAGTTGGATGACGAAAATCAAACTAAAACCATGGACGTCATCCTATCTAAAAAATACGGCAATGCTATGCAGCGAAAATTTGTAGGCAACCTCCTCTGTTTAAGAATATTGGTCTTACCCTACCTCTGCCCTAGCAAAACTTTGATACACCTGCCCTGAATGGGGACAATGTATAAAACAAGTACCATGTAAGAAATTCTAATATCAAGTAAAAAGTCAAAGTAAGTCTAGGACATTGAAACTGCATATGTACTTAATATTTCCTTCTAAGAAACTATTTTTAATAATATTTTGTCGTACCTCATTGAGCAACGGCATTTTACTACTGAAAAATTAACATTTTTCCGAATCATCAGGGCTTACTTTATTTTACGGCATTGATTTTTAAGCTTCCCTATCTTTTACGGTTTTGAAATTATAGCTCACTTTGTTTCACAAATAAGCAGAGCTATATCCCAGAAAGCCATATCTTAACACTACCTTTTTAAGAGTAGTTCAACCTATCCTGGAACATCCTAATTATAATTAATGACTTGTTAATTTTATAACCATGCACACTACAAAATTATACAAGTATATTAAAACAACACTCTTAATCTATATAATGCGAAGAATAAATTATATGTTTCTTTTAATGGTAAATTTCCCGAGGCACATCTTTTGATGTAATGATTATCTATTAGACACAATTAATTATAGTTAGCTGTCTAACCATCTGTCAACACTTTTTTAATTTACATTTATATATATTTGTATGTTTTGTTAATTTGTTATTCAAGAGGAACAATATACCCGATGTCTAATAAAAACAGGTCATATTAAAGCAATCATGTAAACTTCTCTGTAGTTTGACATTGTATTAAAATGTAAGGAAAAAGGATGCTTCATCTTTCAGTAAATCGTTGATGAATCGAGTAGTTAGCTTTAATGAAGTTAAACTAAAATTTTAAATGATACTTTAAAACAACGTGTATTAGAAATGATTGGCATTTAAAACATGTAAACAATTATTTAACGGAATACATTTTTCATATTAAATGCATTTAGAGAAAAATTATTATGTATAGGTCTTGTTGGTTATCTTATCATTATTGGCATTTACAAAATAAAGAAGGCAGTGCCGGTGCATTTAAAGGCTTAATTTCAGGAGATGCTATAATGGTTTTTTAACAGTGCATTTACGTTGTTAACATAATTTTGTTTTGAGCAAAATGTACAGTGTCGGGAACTGATAGATATACTTAGTACTACTTATGACAAGTATACCTTTTCCCTCAAAAACAATGTAGGTTCAAGATTTTTTAACAAAAAACTTGATAACGTTAGGGCTAGAAAAGTTACGCTCGCATTTACGTCAGAAATATGGCGGATGTGGCGTCCTCTAGAAAATACGATGAAATAGACAAGAGATTATGATTTGTCATATCAAAAAACATGTGTGAAACATCTAGTATATCTCCATGGGCCATTACCTATAGACCACGCTGTATAAATAAACTCTTTGAAATTCTACAGACGTTTTTTCGACTGTACGTTTGCTGATAAAACTCTTTGAAAGTCTTAAGTCTATGACTGGCATACCAAATTTTGAACTGGCTGAGAATCAGTGGATACCGAGAATCATGTACGTCGTCCCCGGACAAGCATGAATGAGGCGAATATTCGTACGATCCCTGAACTGACTGAAGGTGATCCGTGCAAAACAATTTGGAAAATTACTGCAGAGGTTGGAATATTGTAAGTGCTCAATTAAAGATTTCTGGTTACCGAAAAGGGGATATGCTTGATATTGTAAATAACCCCCGGCTATAGCTCGCGTGCCGCCACTGGCACAATCTGCGTTTCTTTCGACATAAGCTGTTAAACCCCTTTATGCTCAATTAGAGGACGCAGCGTGGCAATAATTATCGGCTAGATATCCACTATCCCATTCAAGGTTTCTCTGATATAGGCGTAAGGAATAAACTTAATCGATTTCATACACGGTGATTTCGCAAATCGCGTGTCCCTTTTTTTGCCTGACCTTAAGAAACCTTGAATTAGATTCTTTAGACGTGAATCCTGTGCATGCTTCGCAATTGGGTAATTTCCAATGCTAAATGGAGACGTAGGTTGGGTGGAATTAGTCAAACAGGATTTATAGGTGTTACCAAATTTTGCGATTCGAGCTGCGACAAGAAAAATGGATTTTTTCGAAATTCCGAAGTGAGTTTGTCTCAACAGAAATTAACCACTACTCGTATTTTAAAAAACGTCTCCTCCTTTTTCCTCTTTTGAATAACTTTAATTACTTAAATCTTTTATATTACCGTTTAAATATTGGAAAGGTAGTTAAAATGAAAATTGTGCTCTATAGATGACATTTTAGAGCCGTACAGAATTCATTATTATTAAACGTATTTTAAAAAAATCTCACCTCCTTTTCCATTTTTTTAAAAACTTCAAACCTCAAATCTTTTAGATTACTAAAAGATTCGAAAGGTATAAATACCGAAAATTGTGCTCTATAAATGACGTTTTAGAGCTGTACATAATTTAGAAAACAGCTATTCATGATAATCGAATTTTCAAAAATATCAGTTCTTTTCCATCTTATAAAAAACTTAACAACAATAACCCGAACCTTTTAGATTACCGTTTAAAGAATCGAAAGATAGTAAAGAAAAATGGTGCTCTATAAATGATGTTTTAGAGCTGTACAGAATTTAGAACACCACCTATTCATCATTATTAATCTAACCTTTTCAATCTTTTAAAATACTTCAATATGCCTGTCTTATAAATGGTGTTCTAAAGTGTTTAAGCATCGAGGGACATAAAAATTCGAGCAAAAAAGTGAGCAATAGTAACTTATTTACGAACGGAATGCATATGAGAGGGTGAATGCCATAAATTACAAAAGCCTTGTAGCTAGCTGGTGTCTTCTAACTAAGAGCGTTACCAGTCGGCTGACCGGCAGCATTTAAGTAGTCATCAAGAGAACATTTCACACTTGGAAACTGATTATCGGTACAAGTTAAAGGATGAGGCAATCAATCATTCAATTCAATAATTAAAGTTACCTTTTAGCCTGAGAAACAGCTAATAAGTATACTTTCGGAGTTTTCTAGCGAACGTTTATAGCTAACCACTCGGAGTTTATGCCTAAAAATGTTTTATTGGCGTCTACGGAACACGGCGCTGTTTATACGATAAGCACGGACAGAGCCGCATAAAGTGACGTCACGAATCGTAAAGCCTCGCAATAAATTATTTTGATTGGTTTCGCCTGATTGCCAACAAGAAGTGTTATTGCGTAAAAAATCCAGCGCGCCGTGCCGGGCGATGACAATTGACTGCCGTCGACGCTCGCCTCGATGTTAATTTCTAGTGTGCTGAGGACTTCATCGTCTCTCTTTTGTTTTGTTAATTAATCTCGCGATTATACTCGCATTGTCCCGTTTTATGGGTTGCGGGAGCCGTTAAGATTTGTACCAGCGCTGCGCCGCCAAGCGCTGTGCGTTTTGCAGTAAAGCTACACCTTGTAGCTTTAGCGACGTATCTTACTGCGTACTTGGTATTCCAGTCACTGATTTCAGACACTTTCAGCAGTTTCTCTGACAAATTTTCATTTATGTCTCGGAAAATATACAAGATACATAGGTACCCATTCGACTTTAATTTTTGCCGATCTTTCGAATAGCTGAAAAAATGTACATTTTCATATGGCCCCTGAAAATTTTTAAAAAATTCTTCAAGACCAATTCGAGGGTGCAGATTCTGAAAATGTGACTACATTTTGGATGGAGCTTGGACTTGACCAGATTTAAGGAGCAGTTTTCTACTATTATATAAAAAAATATACATACTCATTTGAATATTAGAATAATTCTTTAAAAAAATCTGGAAAACCGCTTCTCAATTTTTAGTGTATATCTATTCGCTTGTCTTTAATTTTTTCTGATCTTTCGAATGGATGAAGAACTGGACATTTTTGCCTCTGGAAATTGTAAAAAAAATTACCGAGATCAATCAAGGGCTTAGATTTTGAAAATGCAACTACAATCTGGATTGAAGTTCAACTTGGGTGAATGATTTTTTTTTGTATGTATCGCAAAAAATATACAAGATACGTATGCATTTTAATATTATGTTTAGGAAAAATACATAATAGTCACGAAAACCGTCTGTGACAGGTTTTTTTTGGCGAATTACCTACTTTGTCTTTAAGGACGCCGTGTTTTACGCCAATTTTCAACAAAAAAAATCTGAGTCTTTTATGTAATTTTCTAGTCTCTTTACTGTTATACATATTGTAATATGCAAGGTTTTTCCTAAAACAATTTAAGAAACACATTGACGTTTAGACAATTCTGCTAATATTTGGAAAATGTGCATATATATTTTCTTTATTTCGACAATCAAAATTATGAAGTTTTCTTAAACCAATTAGAGAGCACACATTTTGAAAATAACATCAAATTTGGTGTGACATTTCAATGCGAGTGGATTTCGTATCAATCATTTCTTTCAGTGATACTGGCAATTCTATACATATGTACTTAGCAAAATATTTTACTTATTTTAGCAGTCACACTTGGCTACTGATAGAACGACAGACGATTCCCAATTCTCGACTGTTTATTACTTCTTGCCAATAGCATGCTCCCAATTAATGTATTCTATGAATCACCGAAACACAATAATTATTCTCAAGGATAATCCTCTTTTTAGTGTAATTATTTTTGTATATAATTAAGCAAGCGATTACTGCTACTATTCTATTAATTACGCTTTTAATGCAAACCCGATATATTTTTTTCGTGATTTGAAATTATTCGTTTCCATGGAATCTTTTTTATAGTCATGTGGCTGCCGCATATCTTAGTTAAAATAAATATACTGGGCGATTGATTTAAGAAGGTTTAATGACTTTCATAAGTCACTAAACAATAGGATCTTTTATTTTGCTATATCTGTACCCATATTGGTGTACCTATTAGCCAGTCGTTTTAAATTTTAGTTCATTTAAAGTTTTTTTACTAATTATACAGAATGTGTACACAAACCGTAAAATGTATTCTTTTTGACTTTAAATATTTAAAATTTTTGTATGAAAATATAACATGTCAAAAATTATTCTACTTAATGTCTTCATGAGAAAGCTAAGGAGGCAATGTAGTGCAGCTTATGTTTACAAATGTCTTCTAATTAAAAAAAAAAACAGAAAAACTATAAAAATAATTAAATAAATGTTTTGTTTTTATATATTATTATTCAAATTTAAATTTCATACTAATTTCAGCAGCTTTATTAGAATTTAGTAGTTTAATTTCTTTTCTTGGATCACCTTGTAAAATCAAAAACTAATCAATCTAAAACTCAATATTAAAATGACTAATAAAGTAGGTACATATGTAATTTTAAAGGTACGTTGGTATATGTACCTAAGACTTAACTAAAACTACTACTAAAACTTAACTAAACTAAAAATGAAGTATAAATTCTAGATACCTAAGTATATTATAAACTATTATTGAACTGATTTTATTATAAACCATATTATGCAACACATACAGGGTGATTTAGAAATACTAGGAGAAAAAAAATTGGGTACAGCATGAGAAATTATTTGACGCGTATTTTTATATTTTCCTGAATTCTAAATTTTGGAAACCCACGATTTTCTCCTTTTATTTGCTAAAAATAGTACCATAAATCGAGATTTTTTGTAGACTACTAAGGCTTAAATGAAAAGAAAAAAAAACATTTAGCAAAATATTCGTCTTATATACAGGGTTAACTATGACTAAGTACAAACATTTTAACCACGTGCTCATGGAGCCCTAAAAGACAATAAAAAAGTTATTCCAGAATATTAGCTCGATATTTAAAAAATGGGGCAAAACCCTTTTTTCCTACGGAAAGTCGGCGCCTATAATAAGTATAGACTGAGATGGCTTATGGCTTAGATACATAGTTGGCATTACATCTGTCAACAACTACCATGCGGTCGTTTGCAGTATTTCTAAATGCAGAAACGACAAAAATTAACATTCTTATTAGTAATAATACCTGATAGGTAGGTAACAGTTAATCCAGTTAGCTCCAGTATTTTGCATTCGTTTTTCATTATTTGGTTACAAACTGGTAAAACTACATTTTCACTCACTACCGATAAACACACTTCACGTAGGTACAGTTGTTAGATACAATGCCTATGTATTATAACAAAATCGAAGAAGAGGTGGTAGGTAGGTTCTAATAGATAACAGAAAACGTTTAACACCCGTGGCAGTCTTGTCCCATAACCTAGAAAAACAAACCGGCGAACTATATTGTGTGAAAATATCTGTACCCGACACATATTCTTTTATTTATTAACTATAAAACGTTTTAAATTAAAATAAGGCACTAAAAACTAAACACTACACTAAACACAGGAATTAAATTATAACATGACAGCGAACCGACTCGACTGGACCGACTGCCGACTGTTGCATGACGGTAGCTTGCTGGTTGCATACTCTGATTCTCGCATTGGCGGCGTTAAATAAGGATTTATATAATATCGAAAAAATTTTTTTTTCGCTTTATAAATAAGTTTGGAAATTTTTTGAAAGGAAATTCTGTTAATTTTTATTTTTTTCTATCCCCTCTTAAAATATTTGTACTTAGTCATAGTTAACCCTGTATACAATGTGTCCCACTTTTCATGGAGCTACCCTGATATCTCGCTCACCTGATGTCCAAATACTTTGAAACTTTGGTGGTGAATATATAACTATGTAGTGAGTCTTTAGACGTGTAGCCATATTTGATTATAGTCAGAGGCGTCCGATTCTAAGATGGAGAAAGGGGGTCAATTTTCCAAAAAAAAAAATATTAGCGATATTGAAAAAAAAAAACTAATAAGATATTCCTAATCAGTACCTTTAGAAACCCCCTTGTACAAGATTAAAATAATTTGTGTCTGTAAAACGAGCTCTCAAATGAAAAAAATTTATTCTTTATTTTTTGTTCAGAATTATGTTTATTGATATGAAATGATTCCACATCAAAATAATAATTTCTTATTATTTTCTTTTGAATTTGAAAAATGGTACAAATTAGAATTTTTTCCTTATTAACATAATTATTATTTTGTTCTCCAATATTTTAATTGTTCATTAAATGTACAACGATTTACGTAAGACACAAGTCCAAATTGTTTTCAGATCGCACTAAAATTACAAAATCACACAGAAAATGTAATAAAAAAATGCTAAATAATCCCATTATTAGAATCTAGTGATTTAACTAACTTTGTCCTTGCCTTCTTACCTTTTCGAGATTTCCATGGTGAACATCCTGAACTGAATCACCTTGTATAAAATAATACTGAGCATTATCAATCATCGACTTTTCTGGTTATCCTAAAGCAGTACTCTTAATAATTTTTGGTAAAAGTCACCTGGAACTGATATCTGAAAGGTATACAAAAGACATTCTATTAATATAAATTTGTTAAACACATAAAATATGATCATGCTGTACCTATATAGTATAGGTAGATTAGATATTTCATTTTTCATATCGCTATTGAACTATTAGATTAGAAAAGCGTCCATACATCATTCTCGTCGACAAAAAATTTGATTTAAACGTTATAATACAACACTGTCATAAATTCAACTGGTGACTGTTATAAATCGACATAAATACATCGTTTAATCATCCGAGACGTGGTCTTGGCAATATGACAATTCAAATTTATTGGTTAAATTAATTTTCACTCTAATTATAATGCAGTATATATGATTTCTATCTCCACAATTAAATATTTGTAGTAATGCTACGCGCCGCTATAAAATTTATTAATGATCGCTGAAAGTACGTGGGGTACGATTATACGGAGCAAAGTCTGGCCTAACAAAGGAGAAAATTACGTTTTTATCTGTTGTATCTCGTATTAATTGGATTATACTAATTTATGGCATTTATTTACAATTTTTAGTTAATTGTACCTTTTGTAAACAGTTTAAATTCAATAAAGAAGCTTGAAACATATACAGATATTTGTAGAGGGTGGTTCAAATTGGTTGGTTTTCGAGGGACTCGTGCCTTTATCTGTTACTGTTTTCCAGCTACAGGGCGTTTCTTGATTTTTGGCTAAACCAACCGGTGCCCTTTTCTCGCTTCTCATTCAAGATTCCTTAAAACGGTCTAAACATTCTACAGGCACCTTTTTGAAATACATTCGATGGCAGAAAAATAAATGTAATTATGTTTAGTTCTGTGACCACAACTTGTATTTTTTTATAAATAACACTCTGTATCCAAGACGTAATTAAATTAATGTACGGGAAGAGCTAAATAACATTGCTGATACGTAAAAATCGAAACGAAAATGTCAAGGATTCTACTACTTCCAGAAAATGAAAGAAACGAAATATATTATAACAAATTATTCTCAATAAAATGACAAATAATCATATTCAACCAAACATATTATAGCAAGTGAAAAAAAATAACAATTTGAACTAGTCCATGGCCACCTATGGTTTGTATTTAAAAAATATAAATCAAAAATTAATAAAGTTACAAACAAATTAGGCACGATATACATGAACTAAATAAAATTTATTTCTTTTGATAAGGTCGGGCTTTTAGAATTAACAAATTTAAACACATTCTAGTAAAATTTATAAATGAAAATAATATTCTTTACCAAGATAAAATAAATATTCTTTCTTTTTCACTGTATGTCATACGTTTTAAAACAATTTGTGTATTAGTTTCTTGGAAACGATGCATTTTTTTTGTTTTTTGAAGAAAAAAGAACATATATAAATCAACATTATTTTTTGATGTTCAATTCCTAAATTTGGAACATTCAAGACTCAACTACTGCCCAAATCTATTCAAATAACTCGTGAAAAAAGTATTGTTTGTCCAAGACTACCTCTACATGAGCCATAAGACAAAATTACATCCTGAGTCTTCACCGCTTCTGTAGTACAATTTTTATCTTACATCAACACTAATTAGATGTTTGTTGAATACATTTTTGAAGGATTAATCTTCTGGTTCGACGGGCGACCGTATGGTAAACACGCAGCGGTACAAGTAAGTAAGATAAATTGTACCTGACAGTGGACGTCGAGCCGTATTAGAGACGATTTTGATAAATGCCTTAACGGTATTAATATTTGGTACAACAAAATTGACACTGCCATAAAAAACTGTAACACTGCAGCATTACAAGTCCGATGCGAAACCATTAACATTGGAAGATCACGACCTGGGGCAAGGGCAAGGGGGTAATGCAGTGGCGTGCCACAAATATGTAGACTGAGACAGATCTAGACTTCGCATCTTGTGCAGTTGATTCACTATACAGGGTGGTTCGTAAGCAATGACCCATGAAGACATACTAGATTCTCCACTTCAAAATATTACGATTTAAGCCAACTTAGTAAAACCTGGGGAATGAAACAAAAAGTAGTCATGTGGATATACACTGCCATTGTGAGACCCATATTAACCTATGTGGATGTTGTTTGGTGCAAAGCATAACTGGAACTATGCGAACTACGCCGCCCATATATATGGAGAGGTAAGAAGTCGCCTGTGGAATGGGGTCGTCAGAAGGATGCCCCTTCTGCAGGTATGCTTTTGACAGATTCAACAGGGTAATTATTAGGAATGAGGAGACGGCCCGCGAGGATTTAATCAACATATTCACGGACGGATGAAAAAGAAAGGAAGGTGCAGGATGTGGAATCTACTCCAGATCGCTGCACATCTGATATCAGTGGGCAATGGATATGCATGCATATAGATCATCATGGGAGTGCCATCGAGAACTGGAAGTGGCCTCAACCGACAACAGCATACCTGTATGCTGGGTAAAGGGACATGAGCGGTGCTATGGCAATAAAACAGCTGATAAGCTGGCCAGGAGTGCATCGGGTCTCACTATCCATTGGACCGGGTCCCTCCAGTATATTTCCGATATCAGCTTTTGTTGAGATTATCACGGAGAACACCCACAAAGAATTCAAAAAGTTGTGGGATGAAACAAATTGCTGTCAATTTGCTAAGGAGATCCTAGAGTATCCCAGCAAGGATACAGGTAAAAAATACCTGACCATGACTAGGATGAATCTTCGTCTAGTGACAGGACACTGTTGGCTAAGGAAGCACCTGTAATATGAGGAAGTGTGAAACACCTCTTTATAGAGGTTGCGAACAGGAAGACGAGACCGTGCTTCATGTATTCTGTGAGTGCACCGCAGTCTCATCAACAAGACAATCCTGAGCAACGTCATCACTTTTTTCTCTATATAAGGTTGACTAACGATTCAGGTGGATTGATCTCTTAATGTAAGGAAGCACAAAGAGCCCAATGGGGTCTCAGTGCTGTGGTTTTTTAAGGCTACACTATCACAATTCCAGAATCCAGAAGCCAACTTGCCTTAATGAAATGTTAATGAAAAAAGATACAGGGTGTCAAAGTTGGAATTTAAAAAGTGAAAATTTGGGAATAGATACTTTTGAAAAGCTATTATCTCGAAAATGGTAGTAAACTTCTAAGGCTAATGACGTAGATATAACTTTTTTCCTCAAAAACAATGTAGGTTTAAGATTAAAAAAAACGTGATAACGTTAGGGTCAAAAGTTACGCTCACATTTAAGTCACAAATATGGCGGATTTGCACCCCCTAGGAAATACGTCGAAATAGACAACAGATTATGATTTCTCATATCCAAAAACATCTATTCTCAAATTTTTAAGTTAATGCATTCAAAAACAGTGTGATTATTACAAAAATTTTAACTTTGGCACCCTGTATCTTTTTTATTACCAACATTTTAATAAAGCAACTTACCTACAAAATAATCTGACAATAAATTTTCAAATCAACATTACCAAGAATATACATATAGATGATTATTCTAAAGGGAAAGCATTTCTAAAGTTTTGCTTTATGATGTAGATGAAACATATTTTTGAAGTTGAGACCGATAGACATGCGTATTGTGTATAATTTAAACAATATTAACTCAAGTTAAAGGAGGCCACCTGAAGAAACAATCCTAAAAATGCAGAAATAGGTCAGATCTCATCTATTGTGGTTGAATTTTCGAGTTCCCACAGTTTCAAAAGTGAACTTAGATATTTATAGAGTGTTTTTATTAAACCAGGTTAGTAAATTTAGCTAGATTATTTTTTTAGATAATTATTGAATAGAGCTTTGTCTGTGGAATCGTTCATTAGCATACCTAGATGTTTGGTATCAGAGAGCATACATATGACTTTATTGATAGGAATTGTAGGATATTTGATTTATATTAGCTTAAAATACCTTTCTAATACAGTAACAAATATTGTACTACATTGATAAAAATTATTTGTAATATTACATGGTGGATTATTACCTATTTATTGCCTATTTCAATAGTATGAAATAACACACTAGAATGTAATGTCTTAAATGGCATCTTTGTATTCGTACAAATGTTAGACATTATTTTATGCGAGAAACATAAGAAATACACTTAGTATTTAATTTTGAACATTAATTATTAATAAATTAAATTATTAATTAAATAATTATGACATATTGCATAAAATATGTAATTCTACTGTATTTACCCCGAGTGTCTTGTAGTAAACTATGTATTTCGTAATTTTTACAGTAATACATGATATGCACAACGTGTAAATTTACTATTATTCTCATCAGTGAGCATGTAATTAGTTCAGCATTCCGTTCAAAAATAGCATTTGGCAATTAGAACTCAAAAGAAATTACATAATTTTTTTTATTGGGAAAAAAGTTTTCACCTTCCTATCAACTACGATGCAACCCCTCCAAAGCAAACGACGGACGCCGATGGGAGGCTCCAAGGGTTCGTACCCGCTATGAATTATATGTACCTGTCATCTACGTTTGACACTGCATTCATCAGCTGTCGAACAGGGCCATGTCCCGCGTCCGTCCGTCCAGACATCGATATCATTATTAATACTCGTCCATCAAGGACTGCTAAACATTTGTGACTAATTTTTCATTTTTTTACGGAGACGTCGGAAACGATGAGTTATGTAGTTATTGTTGGTTCCGTCGTTGAAAAATACACAGGCGTCGGTAATTGAAAAATAGTTAACAAAACATTTGAAGTGGATTGTACATCACTCAAACATATCAATTAGCTATACAGTATGCGCCAAAAGTATGGAATAAATTCAATAAAAACGAAACAATTATTTTTCCTCGAACAGGTCGATTTTTAATTTAAAAAGTACATATTTTAGCGTAAAATGCGATTTTCAAATGTCATTTGTTTTCGAGTAATGACATCATCGATTTTTTTTAAATGGCAACACCATATTTTTTTCCTTGATTCTGAAAGATCGTTTAATTCTCTATCAGACAGTACTAAAATTTTGCCCTCTTACATAGGAAAGTTTTCGGGTAAATGACGATTGAATGTTAGAAAACGTAAATCAATTAAAATAAAGCAAACACGTTATCAAGTTTAGTTTTTCGAATTCCATAGTTCTTTTATGGATCACGTAGGTGAAAATCTTTGCAAAGTGTCATTGTCACACCGACTTTCTAATAAGCATTGTAAGCGACATAGAACTTATTATTCAATTTAAAGTATTATGGCACATTTAACTGTTACTCAAAGAATTGAAATTTTAATTCTTATCGGATGCGGGAATATGAATAGAACTCAGCAGGAAGTTTGCGATTTATTTAATGAAAAATATCCAGATCGCCCTATCAGCCAATCAACAGTCAGTAAGGTAGAGTCTAAATTTAGAGAAACTGGCAATGTTATAAATATTCCAAAACCTGGACGTCCAAGCATTAATGAAAATCAGAAACAGAACATTTTGATAAGTATGGTGGATAATTCTCATAATTCTTCACGATTGATTGCATTAAACAATAACACAAGTCAGAGCACAGTGCTACGTATCTTGAGGAAGGAAAAATATCATCCCTACAAAATTCAACTTGTGCAGGAACTCAATGAAGATGATCCCGATCGCCGCTTACACTTTCTAATGGATTTATGTCAAGGAGATAGATTTACACCGGCAAATACTTTTTTCAGATGAGGCCACATTTTGTCTGAATGGTACAGTAAACCGTCAAACTTGCAGATATTGGAGTCAGGAAAATCCTCATTGTATGGCAGAGGCACATACCCAACACCCTCAGAAATTAAATGTGTGGGCTGGAATAGTAGGGCCTTTCTTCTTTAAAGGAACCCTTACAGGACAAAGATATTTAGAGATTCTAGAAAATGACCTTGTTCCAGCCCTTGCAGTAATTTTTCCTAACGATAATGACCCTGACATTCCTGACGATACCATATGGTTTCAGCAAGACGGTGCACCTCCGCACTATGCGCGCCCTGTACGAGATTTTTTGGACAACTGTTTTCCTGGGAGGGGGATCGGCAGACACGGACCGATAGAATGGCCTGCAAGATCGCCAGATCTTACACCTCTTGACTATTTTTTATGGGGATACTTGAAGTCAAAAGTGTACATTAATAAACCACGTAATTTAGAAGAACTTCAAAATCGCATTCAGGACGAAATACGCAGAGTTACCCCAGAAATCATTTATAATGTGCAAGAAGAATTTTTTCACAGAGTTGCGCATTGTCAAGAAGTTGGTGGATGGCAATTCGAACAACAAGTATAAAATTTAATCAATTGTATTTTATTTTACATACATCAGAATTGTTACTTTTTTATGGATAAAATTTACGTTTTCTAACATTCAATCGTCTTTTACTCGAAAACTTTCCTATGTAAGAGGGTAAAATTTTAGTACTGTCTGATAGAGAATTAAACGATCTTTCAGAATCAAGAAAAAAAATATGGTGTTGCCATTTAAAAAAAAAATCGATGACGTCATTACTCGAAAACAAATGACATTT
The DNA here is from genome assembly GCA_037114965.1 of Monochamus alternatus. Taxonomy (NCBI): domain Eukaryota; kingdom Metazoa; phylum Arthropoda; class Insecta; order Coleoptera; family Cerambycidae; genus Monochamus; species Monochamus alternatus. The sequence continues at coordinate 78,400,546 of CM073427.1, forward strand.
GAAAATCGCATTATACGCTAAAATATGTATTTTTTAAATTAAAAATCGACCTGTTCGAGGATTTTTCCCACAAAAATAATTGTTTCGTTTTTATTGAATTTATTCCATACTTTTGGCGCATACTGTATAATAATTAAATTTATCTACAACTGCTTTATAAGAGCCTCATTACAGCATTTATTTGGCACTGTTTCAGTTGAATAACGAAGGTCAGTACACCACTAGTGAAGTAATGTTACCCTACTAGTGAAATATTAGATAAAAAATGAGATCACTGCTTAATGGTTATTTTTATTAAGAACCAACAGATTTATCAATTTGACAATTAACAGATAATTTAACTTATATTAAATTGAATTACTTGTTATAAACATTAACAACATAACTTTGGCAATTCGTAAGATTCATCTGGATGAATGTATTTGTATTAACAATGCTTAAATTTTCTTTGTAAGCACTTGAAGTAGCTTCAATGACGGCAATCTCTCCTCCAAGAACTTTTGTGGCGATTTTTTCTTGTGTTCAAGTGACGTATCAATATAGACTTCACACACGGTGTTGGTCTTCCAACCACCATGCCGTTTTATAGTTAGAAGGTCTGCTCCTGTGTTGGTCAGAAGTGAAGTAGATGATCGTCGAAAGTGCCTTGTATATTGTTGAGGCTGTGATAAATTGAGAAAAAAAGGAATTTTGGGTCAAGTTTCGTTTAAGGGAAATCAGCTATGAAAAAAGAAAATAACAAACAGCATTCAGAGGCCTCTCTGAACACAGAAACATTAAAATTTTCCCGCGGAAATGCGTCATTTCCATTATAAAGGAAATTTTGTGGACTTTAGAAAAAGGGAAATCAGTTACATAAAAAATATTTTTTGCTGTGAATTATAAACATTTTTTCTTAACACAGAAACGTCAAAATTTTCCCGCGGAAAATGTAGAAAAGCGGAAAAATGTGACCAATTTTTATTTTTGAATTCTAAACGTATTCTGAACACAAAAATCCAAATTTGGGAAACGAAAATATAACTGAGGAAGTGTAGTTGAAGGGCCCTGGGTATTCGGAATGATTGCCGATAACTCAGTAGACTTAAGAATGGTAATTTGTCATGAAAATAAAAGGGATGCAGGCACGTTAATTCTCCTTTTGAAACAACATGTAGAGAAAGGGTCTATTATTCATTCGGATATGTGGAAAGCGTATGGGACTGAATATGGCATTAGGCTGTTAATCATAGTGTAAAATTCGTCGCTGAAGACAGTACTCATACCCAACGGATCGAGTCGTCGTAGTCGGCTGCAAAATTTTTTTTAAAAGGTCGAAATATTGCAGCGGACGAATTTGCAGACCGACTCTGTGAGTACTTGTGGAGACGCCACTGTAAGAAAAACAGTCTAGATTCGATGGATGAACTCATTAATTGTATAAAGTTAGAATATGGAGATTTTTCAAATAAATAGTTTCAACATAAAAATCATTATCCGCCACAATATTGCCACAAAGGATACCTTAACTTTTAAATACATACATAATTCTTACAAAGCCACATGATTTTTATTTAACATTTATATTTATATAACAAACATCTATGTGGATATAATTAATATAGGCGAGCGAAGCGCTCAATTTTAAAAAAATGCTACAAATCCGCTTACTTTTTATAACTTGAATAACATCGATTATGCACAAAACTCAAAAAACATGAATATGTAAATGATTTTCCTCAATATTTTTCTTAAAAGAATCCGAAAATAAAATTATATATCATTAAAGCGCAAATTAGTAGTCAAATCAAATTATCTAATTATCATTTCTATAAAAGATTTCCCTTATTCTAAAGTCGAAGGAAAATGGAAAATTTCCGTAAATTTTTACATTTTTACATCAAATCTAAGCCGCAATTTTATTAATTTTCTATTTCTAGAGCAGCATGGAATATAAAGACATTTAAAAAAGAAAATTTTGAGGCAATTTTCAGTTAAAATATAATATAAGAAAAATTCTAGTTTTCTGGAAAACGAAACATTTCCGCGGAAAAAGAAAATTGGTTATAGACACAGACCAACTAGACTGTACCCATGCTATTCAATACAACGATACCAATGAAGCCTCGACAGGGGAGCAGTGGAGTGGTTGGGGAAGTTTGGCTCCGCCTCTTTTGACAGAGTCTGATTCAGTAAAATGTATATTATTATAATATTTGATGAAATTTTAATAAAGTTAATAATTTTTATTTAAAAGTAATGTGAAATAGGAAGGAATATTTTTTTTAATAAACTAACATAAAATATTTAATTATTTTGAGTTTTGTGAAATATTTTTAAATCAGGGTTTAAAATAAAATTCTAGTTATACTAAATTTTTTCTCGCTCTTTAAATAGTGTTACTTTATTTAATGCTTGTTGCTTTGTGTCTTTTAAGGTATTGATTATTTTTGTTTTATGATTTATTCTTACATCTACATATTTTTCAGAAATTGCTCTAATAAGTTCTAATCACTGTGTAATGATGGGGAAGTGCATTGTTGACAATTGTAATAGCAGATCAGATCCAAATAGTGATGAAATTTCAGTTTTTAGGTAAGTAATAATCAGAAATAATGGACCACGTTTTATGGCATTAAAAGGCTCTGCGCAAAAGTTGTATAAATAAATAAATAAATAAATAAATAAATAAATAAATAAATAAATAAAAAGTTACAGACGAATAACGCCATATTAACTTTTTCAAAATAACTCAAAACCTAGATCTAGTTGCAACAGAATTTTCCCCCAACTGCCGATTTTCGTATCTCTTATAGTTTCCAAGATGCCAGTACACGCATCACCAAAATGTGCCACATGATATTATTTAATAAACCATTAAATACTTGTCGCCTCGCTAAGAATAATTGTTAAATATATGGGCACTAAAAAACACAGAGCCGATACTGGAAATGTCAGCACAACGCCTGCGCAGAGCCCTTTAATGCCATAAAACGTGTTCCATTATTTTTAATTATTACTTACCTAAAAAATGAAATTTCATCATTATTCCGATCTGATCGGCTATTATAATTGTTTACAATACACTTTCCCATAATTGCACAAAGAAAACTCGTATATGTCTAACACTGACTGAGAGCATGAAGCCAGTTGGGCTGAGGTTAGGCTTACGGAAGGCTTCACTGACTTGGTCCTATAGTTCAGTCTAGTTGGTCTGTGGTTATATACTAGTAATCTTGTGTAGAATCTTTCTATAGAACAATTTCTTTTGTAACTGATATCCCTTGAACGAAAGTTGGGCCGCAATCTTCTTTGGCATTGCACTAAAAGTATTTATAGTAATGCATTTACCACCTCTGCAATCAACAAAAAATCTTAAAATCTTATGCAGGGCGAGGTATTTTCGTATTACTTGAATGGATCTACATTTTCGATTCCCCCGGCAGTAATAAAGAATTCTAGGGAAACTTTGGTTTCCGTATCCGGCATGAAGATTTGAAAAATGTTTCCTTCATTTTTACGTTTTCTAACAGTAAATTAGTCCACTCTGCATGCACCTCCAAGACCAATAAATTAATGCAAACTTAAATTAAACATTTATGAATTTCAAATAGCAAACATTTTCTTGTTCTTACCTTTGGTAGTAAGAACTTTGTATCATCGGCATCTTGTAAAAATTTATAAAATCTTTCGTTAACATTCTTGACTTTTTTGGTTTGTATCCCACTGATTGCTCTTTCAGAAGAGCAATTAAATTGTTGAATTTACTGATGTCAACATATTGCCGCATACAGATTGTAGACCGCAGCATAGGACAGAATTCTTCAAAAAATGCTAATATACTCGCGACAAGAATTCAGACGACTTACGTCATACGAACAAATGAATAATTTATTATATTTTCATCAAAATATTTAAGAAACTGCAACTGACAGTAATAAAACTATATACTACACTAAAAGTCTGCATTATATATTGCACTAAATTGAAAAAAATTATTGTTTTTAACGCGACCAAATATCGAAAATTACGTTGACAATAAAAACAAATGTGTAACGTCAGCCGTGACGTAAGATGTCTGAATTCTTGACGCGAGTATAATATATTTTCTTTTACTTCATATTCTTAGATGCACACCAATCAGTAAATCGTTTATAAAATTGTTCGTACCTACTTGGTTCTCGATTTATCTGGTAAAAGTGAAGCTATTGCAGTGAGAGCAGTTTTTTCAATTTCAAGAGGCCAGTTTTCTGCTTCTGAATCGCTCATTATTTCAATCAATACTCCTATTTTCACAAGAAAATGTAAAAACGAAAACTCAATTTTGTTTATAACAACATTGACAGGAAGTTTGACAGGTTACCATAACAATACTTTTACTTCTTGATTTTGAATCAAAACTTACAAACTGGATCTGATTTTGGATTTTTCTCAATTTAAGGTAGTTGTACATAGAATTTGTTGCAGTTCTAGAGAAAATTTTATATAGTACATGCGGGATAACGGCATTTTTTTACATTCGCGAAATTACAGGACATGATTATCAAGAAGAATTTGCAGGCAAGGTGATAACAGTTATTTATGTAAAAAGGATCTTAAAGACTGTCATTATGGTACCAGCAGTGAAGACACAGAAAAAACATTGCATTTTCAAAAACATTTTTAAGTCTACTAGCAACTAGTAATAGGACTTTTTCAATTTCATTATAGTACTAGAATCATACCTTACTTACGTTGATGATGACGTCATTATGACATGCAAATGCCTTTAAAGTATTTGAACTCTAAAAAATTATAATTCAAAATGTTTCTCTAGCTCAAGACTCATCACTGCATAATTTAGAAAATGATACTAAATTATTTGCCTATAATAATTAATCTTATACAATTGATAAATGTCTATTTTATATAATAAATTATGGACATAAATCGTTCATATACTTATTTTGAATAGGCATCCAAACAGTATATCATTTATCAGCACAAAATAATTAGATATAATCATTTTATCCATAATTAAAATAGTTTCTTTTTTTTTCAGGTGAGTACGTAACTTGGGAATGACCGATAAAAATACATTGTAAGTAAGGAACATTATCATTGTCCGTAATTACTTAACTGCGACAAATTTTGTTATATTTCTATTTAATCATGTATTCCTGCCACTGAACTATAAAAAAATACCTACTGGATGAGCCCAGGCGTTAATTTTATAAATTTCGCTTGGTTTAAATTACGTATATAAGGTGTAGAGGTCAAAAATTGTAATTTTGATTTTAAAATTTGTATTAGGAATCTATTTCAGGTTATAAATAGATTTGTTTTACAAAAATGTTGTGTAAAATAGTAAATAATGGTATTTCTCTTTTGAGTACTTTCATGTTTTTTTTTTAATTTACGATAACCCTGTATATCTGATCTAAGATGTTTCTATGATAGTTAATTTTTTTCGAAAAGCAAAACTTTTTATAAAGACTGACATTTTTCTATAAAATCAACAACAAAAAACTTTCTCTTCCTGTCAACTCGATCCGTGGACACACTGAACATATTTTTTGACAAATGATACCTCCGCTATTGATAAGTTTCAAAAACTGGTAATTTTTTGTGTCTGACTTATTGTCATGATAAATATGCTCTCCGGTTAAATTATCTCAAGCGATTTAGAAATTAAAAACTAATATATTTTTTTTTAAATTTTTGATAAGCTGTAGCTGGCCAGTGGCTGTCCTACGACCCCACATTTATATAACAAAAAACCCTTATTTTTGAACACAGAATACGCCTCTAGATGTTTGACCTCTACCTAAGAAACACCCTGTATAGACCTTTTAGAAAGGACATCTTGTATTTAACTTCTTTAATGATTTGTGTGGATGTGTGGATGTTTACACTCATATAAAACCGTTGACCTTTTTCAGTATAAAAGGTGCTTATAAGCATATAAGCTTTAGAGAAAAGCAATAATACGCCAAATACAAATAAAAGCTTTCAAGAACCAATTAAATGCCCTACGTGTTGAAAATTACTAACGAGTTGACCACTGCGTCGTAACGACATGTAAATTTTTAGCCAGTTACACAAAATACGTTTCGGGTACTACAAGCTTTCTGAGTGAAACCCCATTGTCGGGTACCGAACCGCCTAAATTGGATACGCATGTATATGTAAATCGGCACCGACGGTTTCCTGCAAAGCCACCTACAACTCGAAAAAAAATTAATTTTCATACGAGGCGAGCGACGCTAGGGGCCCTCCAGACATTAAATCTACCTTGAAAAGGTGTGCCCCGTGTAGCATAAAAGAGCGCGCTTCCGATGACGGCGATTCGTCGTTTCCGCCTCACAGGTCTCTTCACCAAAATAAAGAAACTCTCAGACAAACAATCCAACGGTACAACAACGGTGGTTAAATATTTGAACGGGCCATTTCTAACTCGGGCAAACAATGGTGTAAGACTTGACTTCTCAATTGAAACTAGTGAAAAGTCCCGTCATCGTGTAAAGGAATGTATCAATGTTGGTACGTCAATATACAAGGTGATTCAGGACCAAACCAATTTTTTGAATATACAGGGTTAAATCTCAGCGTGTACTTGTTAATAATATTTTCTCTTCCAGTTTACAAATTCTTTCTGGCGTTCCTCAAGGTTCAATTTTGGGCCCCTTGCTTTTTATAATATATACTGCTGGAATATTAGAATCAGTTAAACAGTGTAAACTACAAGCATAGACTGATGATACTCAACTGTATTTTCACTTCAATGTTGAAGAATCTCGGCAGGCAAATGATATCATCAACTCTGAGTTAGAAGCTATTAAACAGTTATCAGAGGAACATGATTTAAAATTGAATTCTAATAAATCTAAAATTATGTTTTTTGGTAGTAAGAATAAGGTCCAAATTTTAAATCAAAATTTTAATATTTTTATTGATGGTGTTCCAGTTCTCACCTGTGACCATGCAAGAAATCTTGAAGTAATTCTTGACAGTAATTTGCGTTTTAATGAACATGTTAAAACTTTACTGCAGAAAGCTTATTCCTCTCTTAGATTGATTTACAGTAGTCGTCACGTTCTTAATAAAAAACTTAAAATTATGTTATGTGAGTCACTTGTTCTATCCCATTTTAATTACTGTGATTATGTGTATGGTCCATGTCTTACTCAACATGAGAAAAGCAGAATTCAGAAAGTGCAAAATTCGTGTTGTCTCATTTATAGCCTAAGAAAATATGATCATATTTCTCACAAAATCGATGAGATCAAGTGGCTTAACATGGAGAATCGTATGCGTCATCATCTCTGCAGTTTTGTCCATAAAATTCTTACCGTTCCATCTCATCATTCACTCATAACAAATTTTGTTAAGCGTGGTAATGTTCATTTCAGAGATATTAGATTCAAAAATAAATTTTTAGAAGATGTTTCACTTATAATGCCATCAAATTGTTTAATTCTCTTCCTGGTGAATTTAAAAGATTTAATATTAACAAATTTAAATTTAAAACTAAACAATGTCTGTTAAGTAGGCAGCAAATGTTGTAATTTTATAGTCTGTTAATGTGGTTTTCTTACTCTCTACTTATTTGTTCTTTCATTTCTGTATATGTATGTATGTATACTTATTTTTAGTATTACTGCGCTTTTGCCTTTTTAGCGGCGTTCTTTTTAGTATTTTAATTTTCTTGATGTTGCTTGCTTGTGGTTGAGTTGAGTAGCTTTAGCTAGACTTCGCCATGAGATAAGTGATATAACAACCAACATTTTTGCTGATTGATTCCGTTAGATTGTATTTTTATGTTTAAATATTAATAAAGTCGATTTATTATTATTATTATTATTATTATTATTATTATTATTATTATTATTATTATTATTATTATTATTATTTAAAAAATGCTCCTATGATAAATATCGATTGAAATGGCTTAAATCCATAGATAAGCTTACATCTGTCAACAATATCTACTACCATACGGTCGTTTTTTACATTTCTAAATGCAGAAACGTCAAAAATGAACATTCTTATTAGTAATAATAGATAGATATGTAGGTAACAGTTAATCCAGTTAGCTCCACTATTTTGCATGCTTTTTTCATTATTTTGTTACAAACTGGCAAAACTACAACATTTTCATTCATTATAACCACTCACTACCGATAAAACTCACTTCCCGTAGGTAGAGCTAGATAAAATGCCTGTTTATTATAACAAAATCGAACGAAAGGAGTAGATAATAGAAAACCTTTAATGTACCCGCGGTAGTCTTGTGCCATCACCTAAAAAACCAAACCGGCAAACTATATTGTGGGAAAGTATCTGCACCCAACACAAATTTCTTTATTTAATAACTGTGAAACGTTTAAAAATTAAAAAAGGCACTACAAACTGAAGAAGAACACAAAACTACAACGTAAACACATGGTAAACACAGGAGTTAAATTATAACATGACTGGAAATTTTACAGTCGTGTTGCTAGTTGCCTACGTTACTTAGTCTGATCTGTAAACGTGTGACGGACAAGTCGCATAGGCGGCGTTAAATAAATAAGTTTGGAATTTGTTTGAATGGTGATTCCGTTAATTCTGAATTTTCTCTATTCCCTCCTAAAATATTTGTACTTAGTGATACTTAACCCTGTATGTACAGGGTGTCTAAAACTCGATAGAATGGACTTACTGTAAGAATACAAAAAAATTAAATAAATTTTGGGACACGCACTGTTAAATGGGATGACGCCAGCTCCATTTTCAATCGAAAGTATTATCTCTGGGATTTGACAGAAAATACTAATTATGTCATCAATTATGTTGTTTCCAGAAACATACCCCCATTTTTTTCCTGTTAAAAGGCTCTCTTTTCTCTAATAAACTTTTATTAGAGAATTTTTTTCCATTTAAAAGTTATAAGCAATATCGTCCTAAGGGTCTCAAAAGGTATACCACCTAAAAATCACATTAGCGGTGGAAAGATCAATCAAGATTAGATAAAATAGCTTTTTAACAGATAAATAATTTGGGTATATTCTGGAAAATATATTTGATGATGTCATTAATAGTTTCTTTCAAATCCCATTTAACACCATGTATCTTAAATTTTATTTAATTTTTGTAGCATCCAATAGTTCCATACTGTCAAATTTCAAACACCCTGTGCTTATTAAAATTTCTTTTAATTAAGACAAAAACAAATTCCGGTTAATAGTCCAGTTTCTAGTCAAAATCTAATGGGTACCATACACTAAAAATTACATTGTACATGTAAGTAGACTGTCATCTGGTTTTACTGCAGTTTTTTTTTGTTTCAGTGTATAAGCTGTACTTATACGCGCTGTAAAACCGTGAAGTTATTTACTGAGAATTCCAAAGTAGACAAAATACATTTCAAATGAAGTAGGCACTTACTACAAATACATTAAATGCTAATAGTATTCAGTCTGCAATAATGCAGGTTATTATTTATTACACGTTCATCTGCCAGCCTTTACTGATGTCTGTGGCGTTAGCCGCGGAAAAATCCCTTTATGAATTATTAGCAACTAAGTAATTTCCAATTTGCATACTTAATATCTCGGCGCGATAGCAAGGATACTACGATACTAACTAGACGCACAGCAACTAATTCTGCGTTGAAATATTTTGTGCTTGTGTAAATTGTGTATTCTTCGAAATTTTGGATGAGAGAAAATTAATTTAAATGATAGCAGCAGTCTTTTTTAAATACAATTACACGTTATCTATGCATTAATCATATTGAACTTTGCAGTAAAAACAAAATTCCCAACCATATTAAACCCCGATTTTTCTCCGTCGCAAGACATTTAGAAAGTTAAGCAATCAGCAACAATGTGTTGTTATAATTAAAAATATGTGTGTTTTTATTTATGTTTTTCTGTTTTTCTTCAGTTTTTAGTACCAATTTTTTCAACGTTTTATATTAATTATATAAATACAGTTTTTACGGGCACAAATATTCTCCTATAATTAAGTTCGGTGATTTGTTTTTTTAGGTTATCGAACAAGATTTTCTATTATCTACTTTCGTTCGATTTTCTTATAATAGATGGGCATTTCATTTAACTCTACGCAAAGCGTGTGTTTTAGTGGGTAATCTTGACGAACCTGTAATGAGTGATAATTTGGGACGATACACGAATGTAAAATGGTGCAGCTAACCGAATTAACTGTTATCTATCAGGTATTATCGTTAATGATCATTTTCGTTGGTTTTACAATTGGAAACGTTATAAAAAATAACTGTATGATAGTTGACAGATCTAAGCCATCTCGGATGCTTATCCTAGGCGCCGGTTTTCCGGAGGGAAAACATCACGCACCGTCCTACGCGAACATGGTAACTGATGGGAGAAATGGGAGCAGAAGGGGCATGCCACCGCCACGCTACTTGAGATGCAGATCGATGAAAGGAAAACGGACCCGAACGAGTTCGGCGTATTCCTCCGTGAACGTCATATTCATTACACTGGGTGTTTATATAAATGCGAATTTAATTGTTTGTTTATTTAGTAGTTCTGCAGCGATTATCATTGAGTAGGCATTGAAAACAAAGTTATTGACCTAAATACGGTAGGTCAAGATTCTGGTTGTCAGATTGTTTATCACTGAATATGTCTCTATGTTTTGATGACAGCAAGTGGTTCTTTATATTACTATCAGTATTTTTATATACGAAAAACTTAGTAGCCTCTCTTAATAATTTACTTAATGGATATTGCTTTTTACCTCACTATTTATGAAATGATATGCAAATAGTCCATTATTTGATTCGTTGCAGTTTTGCTACTTCGATATTAAATATTTATTAAAGTGATACTTAATATATTAACTGCATTCCTTTGAAAATATAATGTATATAAGTAAGAACTAGGAAAATATTTAAATTTGGCAATACCGCGTCAAGCCGACACCGAGATGAAACTGGAAGCTGAGTCACCGACAGTCTGAAAAAGGGGTTTAATTAAATAAAGGTTTAAAATTTTTTTTTTTCGGCGTAAATATGCATTAAACTTTTTTCTATCACGTATTCGTATTATACTCATGTTTTCCTACCTTCTCCTAAAATTAATGACATTATGACTGATTCACCCTGAATATCAGTACAAAATTTTGTTTTTTCTTTAGTGTGCAGCGTTTATAATGTATACAAATAAGACAGCTGTTTACAGGTAGATGTTTTATAATTTTTAAACATTATATGCGCTACATCCTGTATATATGTTTCTTCCTGTACAGTATATTTGAGATTGCTGGAGATGGAAGAACTGTCACGCGATTATTTTTCCCATCATTTCTACCTTACATTGTACATATATGATATAAACAAGCAGATACTCAAACGATTCCAATGAACTATTTTTTTATTCAAGCTGAAATTTACCTGTCAGAAACAACCTAAACACGATGACGGTGTCACATTTCAGCGTGTCCTTTGAATAAGAATAGCGCCGTTCTGTTTGGGTCGCAGTCGCGGTTGGTATGTGCCAAGTGAATAATTAATTCGCCCTGTGAGTGGCACGCTCACACTGACCGTTGGGTCAGAGTGTAAACAAACGGCTGCCAAATGACGTCACTCTCTGTTTAATCAAACGAAATTTATAAATGCTGGTAATACACAGGATGCCTCGCATGAGAGGAACTTGTCAATTTGTTCCCTGAATGCAAATTTTCCTGCCATTTTCAACAACAATTTCTTCTAATAAAACTATTAAAATCTTGTTTCAATTAATGCATTTTTTTTAAATTTAACAAGAGTAAAAAGCATTAAATTTTGTGCGGAAAATTATCATTCTCTTTAAAATCGATCAATGGAAAAAAAAGTTTCGTTTAATTTTAGGGGTGACTTACCCTCAATGAACATCTTATAGTGATTCAATTTATTTGTAATCATAGTCAAAGAAGACCAATAGTACACTTAAATAATGTATTCAATTTGGTTATTCCATGATAAAGTAATTCATATACACTCACGGGCAAAAAAAACGGCCACTAAAAACTAGCCCCAAGGTAGATTTCTCGCGAACCGCTCATTTGATTTTGATCATTTTTTTTTAAAGTTGTACATTGATTTCTCAGGAAAGGATGCCATATCGGAAATTTTTATTTGGAATTTAATTTGAGGATATACGGAGCGCAACAAAAAGACGAAGTTTTTTTCCCCGACCCTGTGGGGTGCAGCAGCTACAGTCGCTATTGTTAACTGAAGTCACACTGTAGCTTCATCTTTTGTGAACATTTGGTTTCTTTTAATCACGACATTACCTCTATTTTTATTGGAGATACACTGTTTTAAAACTGAGCGGTTCGCAAGGAAGTCAACTTTAAAATTGGGGTTAGTTTTTAATGGCCGGGTTCCTTTTGCTGGTGAGTTTATATTAATTTTTTTCTAAATATTTGGCCCCACTTTGAAGGCCTCTGTGCAACTTTGTATACAGGGTGTTTTTAAATGAAGCAGCAAATGAGATTCTTAAGAAATCCAAATATTTACATAAAATTTGTAAATTGGGGGTTTTTGCAGGCGAGAAATTCAAATTTGTTTCTAATTTTGACGTCACTAGTAGAGGGTGCCACTTGTTTGTCAACAAGGTATACCTTTTTCAGATCTAACAGGTAGGAGAATCGATTGTTTTGATAGTCAGATGGATACACTAAGCAGTAAAAAAGTTCTGCCATTTAAAAGAAACATGATGTGCCATAAGTGGCGCCCTCTACTAGTGACGTCAAAATTAGAAACAAATTTGAATTTTTCGTCCGCAAAAACTCCTGACTTACAAATTTTATGTGAATATTTGAATTCTTTAAGAAGTTATCTATAAATAACGAAAATAAAATTTTAACTTTGACACCCTGTATCTTTTTTATTATGCGATTTGGGATATAGGTATGTTAGGTTAAATAGATTTATTTTCACCTAAGTAATCTGTGGTCTCATTTTTGCTACTTGTACTTTGCTTAAATTGCAATATTTTGGTGATCCCCCACCTGCTATGTGTCGGTTCTTAAGCATAACATCCTGTATATAGGCATTATAACATAATATTTAATGTGTCAATATCCTTCCAAAAAAGTTTTTCTTGTCGCTGTGACGATCCTAGTAAAAATCTTTTGTGCCACTGTCTAACTCGATTATCCCCTACATCGTCTTACTTGGCACGTCGCTAAATATTCAAAACGCTTCGAATGAAAAAGGAAGATATCATTTAAAATGGACATCGGGGAACGTACTAATTTAAATGTATTAAATTTTCAAGATTTTAATATAGATAACGGAGGATGTAATATATCCCAGGAAACGTTCTGATCAAGATAGTCCGTGACAGGGACAAATACATATTTCCCACTTTGTTGTTTTAATAATACATCGGTCTGCTCATTGATGGAGATTATACGGATTAACTAGAAATTTGTAACTTGTCACAACGTGACTATTTTGGTGAAGTAGCAGTTATAAATAATTCGGAATTATTACGAATAAATTAGGTTTAAAAATACGGAATATTTCGACAAATCCACATTTCCCTCTTGTAAGATTACAGTGAAGAAAGTGTTTACAATTGTTGTAGAGATACCCTGATCTCTAAAGGGGCATTATAAAATTCTATTTCAGTTCTATTTAAATACTGTTTTTATCAAAAAAAAAAAAAATTAAAGGACTTTGGATAAATTAGATACGTTTTCTTAGCTTTGTGAGACAAAATAAACTGTGAAGTATCAATCAGAATAAGTAAAATGGGGTATTTTTATAATTATAATTAAATATTTCAAAACTGTGCGAATTGATGAAAAAGGTTCTAAAGCTATAATTTAGATTAGGTAACTCGCTACAAAAAAGCATTATTAATGAGATTCGGTTATTCATGATTTTACGTAATTTGTACTTTTATAATTGGAAGTAGATTTTACGGGAAATGTACTAAACATTCTTATACTTTTTAACAAACACGAGGATCTACTTTGTAAAATCTACTGTCAATTATTAAAAATCAAATTATAAAAGAAAAATCTTGAGTATATTAAACCTTGTCCTCATGCACTGAAAACAATGTACGTGACTACATTGTAAATTTGACAAACAAAAAGTTGTATTATCGCAACAACATTACTGCACAAGTTAATGAATTAATTAAAAATGCATTTTTTGTGTTTTTATCACTTTTTTGTAAATTTGTTGCAAATTATTAATAATATATTCTTTTATTAAATAGCCATTGTATTTTAACAATGTCAATGTAAGAATACTGAATATTTGTGAACTGTCAATAAAAACCTAAATTACAATAGGGAATGTGATTTACGTGTAGATATAAAAAACATATTTATGTAGACGTGAATAGTTAGAGTTATTATCACGTACAAAGTGTTTATATATTTTTAGGTATTAATAATACTGTGTGAAACTAACTACTCAGTGGACAAAAGCCCCAACCTGCGTTGAATTACACCCACAATATCTACCCATATATTCCTTATTATTAGCTTTTGTAACATTTTTTACTGTTTTAGAAAGGTATTTTAAGCTAATATAAATCAAATCTCCTACAATTCCTATCAATGAAGTCATATGTATGTTCCACAGACAGAGCTCTATTCAATAATTATCTAAAGAAAATAATTTACTAGCCTTCTAATGAAACACTCTATAAATATCTAACTTCACTTTTTGGCAGTGGCAACACGACAAATTCAACCACAATACATGAGATCTGACCTATTTCTGCATAATATATATCGCTGACAAGTTAAAATTTTTATAGTTAGATATTTGATTCAACTTAAAGGAGACCACCTGAAGAAGCAATCCTAAAAATGCAGAAATAGGTCAGATCTCATCTATTGTGGTTGAATTTGTCGTGTTCCCACTGCCAAAAAGTGATGTTAGATATTTATAGAGTGTTTCATTAGAAGGTTAGTAAATTATTTTGTTTAGATAATTATTGAATAGAGCTCTGTCTGTGGAATTGTTCATTAGCATACCTAGATGTTTGGTATCAGAGAACATACATATGACTTCATTGATAGGAATTGTAGGAGATTTGATTTATATTAGCCTAAAATACCTTTCTAAAACAGTAAAAAACGTACAGAGTGATCACATGTAAACGTTAGATTCGACGGTAACTTCTTTATTTAAAGAGATATCGGAAAATTGAAACGTGCATTCAGCCAGTACTCAGTTCACAATTTTCAATAAAAACTATAGTTATTTTAGCTATTTCCAAAACACTATTAAAACATTAATGTGCGTAACTCGTATAGGAAAAGTGTTTTTTGGTGGAAAAAAGACACTCCTCCTAACTTATTGCACAAATATTAATATATTGTGACAGATTTTTGCACAATATAGTAATCTACAATAATAAAGCAAATTGTGTCCTTTAGTTTGCCTAAGAAATCTCATTGTGGCATTAACAGATTAGAGACGTAACTTTTTAAGTAATAGTTGTTACTTCAACGTAAATTTCATATTAGCGCGTATTAAGTTTAAGTCTCATAATATATATATCGCTGACAAGTTAAAATTTTTGTTATTTTTGTGATTATTTACGGGATTATTGCATCTTATCGCAAATTACATCGATCATACACTGTCACTGTAGTTGAAGTTTTGAGTTACTCACATTTCCTTTTCTATACCGTTGCACGGTGAATGTATTTTTATTTTTTATTCTAACTATCATTGATTTTAATACAGATCAACATAAATTTGTGATGTCAAATGCTCGGTAAAAAGTAATGTGTTTATTTCTTCTACAACTTAGTTGGTTGGTTTTTACATTCCTGTTTTTGTCGGTTTTCAAACCAAAAGAGATTTCAATTACAGATTTCTGAGTTTCGTACAAAGTATTATAAACAAGTCTGTATTTAATAAATTCATCGACAAACATGAACAGTGTCAGTAAATTAAATAAATCTAGGTAAATACGATAAAGTCCAGAGATAAGTGTGTTTATATATGTTTATCCTTAAATCGAGACATATCTGTAGAAATAATTTAACAAATACCTTATTGATTAACACTAGATTATGAAAAACATCAATCATCTATTCATCAATCGTTCCTCCTTGGACATTTCGAGACAGAAATTTTCTTTTTTCGTAAAATTAATAAATGTTTGATTTTCATGTTAAAAATGTGTTTTTTTAATTATTGTATTTCTTTTTCAAAGTAAGGGAAAAATTTTTCTCTTCACACTATTTTCCTTTGGTTTAATAATTGAAAACTAAATGTAATAACATAAATTAATTTTTATAAATATGATTTTTAATTATGCCTTTCATTAAATCAAATGTATTTTGCTGATTAACTTGTAGAGCTTTGAAAATATACATAATTTATTAATTATTTTGCACACGCTTTGCCCGTTGGTAATTAAAACTGATTTAAAAGTCAAAGCTAATTCCTGGAAATATTTATCCATGTAAACTTACCTTTGAATCGTAAACTTGTCATGGTATTTATTTCCAAGTATCAATATCTTATCCATATTCCATATTTAGTACATTACTAAACGATCGAATATAGATTACTAATTTATATAATGTTAATTTTTTTAAAGTAACTATTCAAATAATGAATTCCTCCGAACATGAGCTGTAAATCTAAGGATTAACTACCGTACAAACAGCAAATACTACTTCATCGAGTTTATAAAAATATCTGCTTATGAAATTTTATAACCTCTCTGGAGATAACTTACTATAAATCTTAATTACTGTATTTGTTTTATTTTTGAAAAACAAATATTTATATTAACAATTAAATATTAACCAAGACATACTACTCGAGAGCAGGTATTACTTAAAAACTATTTTAAGTATCTGTAGCAATATTGGCGTCGTATTTTCCAGCATTCCAACTTGTACAGAAGAAGTGCTTTATTTGTTCGTTTTAATCAATTTGGGTCAGTTTAGTTTGCGTTTAGATTATTTATTGAAAGATAATATGACGCAGTATGTGCCAGTCATCGTCAAAAAATATGTACCTTCTGTTTGCTTCTTGTGCAATAACTGTTACCTTACGATAATGAATAATACCTCGAATTCTTGTGTATTTAGATTGATTTCATTTGAAAAAGCTTTGTAGTAGTAAAAATTATAACCTTATTGCACTATAAATAAACACACGAGAGCTCTTCTACCACCAACTGACACAGAAAGCTTAAATTGACTGATAATTACAGGGTGTAAATACGTAAATTATCAATGCTAATACAGAGAAGTTTGTAAAAATAACAAAATCTGTTTTTTAATGGTAGATGGATAATATTAGATATCTGACCGTAGTTTTCAATTAGGATCAACTTTTCTTAATAATGACTGTCATATTATAAAAAATAAGGGTACTTTACTCTTGAGCAAAATTTACATTCTTCGACATACCTCGTACACGATTGCAAAAAATTGAAATCTGATTACCTCATTTTGGGTTTTAGGCCATGCACAACTTTTTATCAAGAATAACGTTTTTTCATAAATTCAATAATAAAAAAGTTCCCCATATGGTGTCGACTTAATTGGACACTCTATATACACAAGGGTATCATTGTACTTGAGGAATAGTGAAACTGAGTTGTAGCGTTGGAATAAGTGTATTAATATTAGTACATTAGCTTTCTCTCCGTATGAGTTTTTCATACAAAAAATTTCATTTGAACATACTCTGTTAAAATACAAAATATTAATTACATGGCATGATTGGCATATGGTAGAAATTTAATCGATCTGTAATTCTA